>JAULJL010000019.1:15629012-18416512 GCA_030761205.1 Fremontodendron californicum | reverse complement strand
GTGGACACTAACCTGAACCAAAAGAACAGACTTGGGTAAAAACCTCCAACTAAATCCTAGTAACAAGCATTCAAAATAATACACATGATCTTGGCATCAAATATAATTCAGAATCACATCACATGAATAATTGAAATCACTATCACAGTTATACAGGCTCCATTCTCTTTTCAGATAAGCTCCTATCCGTTCCCTTACTTCAGAAAATATGCAAAATATGATTAACATGATTGCAGAAAAATAGAACAAAGCACTAATGTTATTTTTCTTCAGAGGGGGTAAATTGATCAATTGAAAACTTAATGGAGAAAGAATAACCTGCTTCCCACGAGATGCTCTTTTACCATCTGGTTTGCCCATTGCTAACTCTTGGACAACCAATCCATTCGGAAAGGTTCTCACTTGAGAAGATTTGCCAGCAGTTTTCTTCTCTTCAGACTTCAAAGTGGAAGTATCCTTATCTCCACTTTGTGAAACTGATGCATTTGCACCCACTTGGTTCTCCTGGGCGGTCTTCTTTTTTTTCTTTTTCTTCTTCTTCTCAGAGAGGTTCTCACCAGGCACATTGTCTGCTTCAGAACCAAGGACCCTGCCAGGTATATAGTGACATTTTCGGGTAACTAAAATATAAATTTAGCTAAGGGCAACATCTAGCATCAGCCTACCATGCAAATCACAATCTGTGCATTTCTGAGAGAAAAAGATGGAGAAGAGAAAATCCTGACATCCTAAGTCATTTCCAAGTTTCCACCATTTCAAGACTTCGGATATGTCTATCAAGAAGTACCATTGAACATTAAGCCAGCTCTCGCTTATGTGAAGTTTGACCAACAGATTAAGGAGAAGAAAGTATCTTCTCCCTACATTTTATTTAAAGGTTTTAACTTAAGACCCCACCTAATCAGTATGCTTGTTTATCATGCACATCAATTTATGACCTGTTTTATTGGAGACGGTTTAAAAGGAAAATATCATCAACGAGTAAATGTACAAGCATGTGCATATCCACAGACAGGCACTGTCTATCTAGTCATATCTCTCTATGAATACACAAAAGTGGAAAAGAGTACTCACCTATCACTAGACGGCTGATCATGTTTGTTTCCAACAGGCATAACCTGCTCTGGATCCTGGCTCTCTTCCTCCACAGGCTGAACTTCATCGTCCGGCAAACCATTGATGTTATCTGTAACCTTTTCTTTTTGCTTCTTCTTCTTCTTCTTTTTCCTAACAAAGTTTTCATAACCATCTCAAAGATCAATGGATCGAACATATCATTAACAAGTTAGGCTGCAAGCATAAAATAAATAATAGAACCAACTATGACATCAAGTTCAGGAAAAACTGTTAAGTTGAAGGCCATCTCACTTTTCTTGTTGACCATCTTCATCAGTGCTTTTAACTTTTCTTTTCTTTTCACTACCGTCTTTTCTTGTCTTTTTGTCTTCTTCAGTAGTTAAATTTTCTCTCTGTTTCTCAGTTTCTGGTTGAGGCTGTTGAATAGCATCTTTGCTTTTATGTGAAGCAGAAACTGGAAAGCCATCTTCATCTTCAGTTTCCAAAACTGTCACACCAGCACCTCTCTTGACAACAAGTTGACGCTGGGAGTTGTTTTGGTCCTCAGAGTCAGTTAATTTATTCTTATTCTTCAATCGTTTAGATTCCTCATTTCCATTTGTAGGTTTTTCATCATCCACTATCTCCTCAATTACAACTATAGTTAATTCAAAAAAGAATAGTAAGCAAAAAGCCTGTCCAGTACCAGTACAAAAGCAACTGAAACCCTGTACACGGAATAATGAACATCTAGAAACTATGAGGCACAATTTTCAGAAAATGGGCAATGGATCAACAAAGTGAACTAGTAAATTAATCTATAGGTAAATGCGTTGATAATGTACTTAAAACATAAAAATTTCACCAAATATTTACCTGGCAACCACTGAAATGATCTTTTTTAAAGAAAACCAGCTCAATCAATTATATTTACTAAATTCTCATCGCATCTACCAAACGGTTCTTAAATCTTCCTTTGTTCACATTGATTTTTGCTGATACTTTTCATTCTAACAATATTTACTTTTCTATCCCTGGGCCATGTTCTAGACACTGTGAGACAGGTTTTAAACAAAAGAAAGCTTCTCCATCTCAAACTTCAACAGTGACGTCAAATTTAACCCGAAATTTCAATTTGTTCAAAACAAACCCAAATTCCTGAAGCAATAGGTCAAAATTTTGGGACAAGACTATACTTTTTCATACCATGTTATCCATGCATTACTTCTAGGTCCTAGCCTGTATAAAATTATTAAAAAAAAAAAAAGTTTTCAAAGGCTGCAGATTGATACACGTGACATGATAGAAAAAAGCAACATCTATGATCCAATTTCTAGTTAATGAACACCAGTAAAGCTATCCAAAACGTCAAATACCTCCACTATTTGGGACAGGTGAAGGTGGGAAGAACTCAAGATCATCATCATCTATGAAGTCATCTCCATACTCATCATCAGAATCAGATGACTCATCTTCTGACTCAGTCTCAGCAATATCCTCCCCATAAGAATCACTTCATAATGTAGTAAAGGAATGAATAAACCGCAATATTTGAACCATATTCTGAATTCTAAATAATTTAACCATATTCTCAGTTCTTTTATGAAACTTCAAAAAAAAAAAAATGGAATGCACAAATTCTTGTCAGTCATATCAGAGAAATTAAATAAAAGGATACGATTCATATTCATCTCGTAGGTGATCTCCATCGTCGGCGACAAAATAACCAGAGAGGTGGATGCTTCGAGGACCAATTACTGAGAAAGCAACTAAATCATCATCTTCATCAAATTTAAGATCTAAGGAGCAAGTCTCATTCTGGTTTGGTAACAAGGAACACAAGATAATTGGACTCTTGTATCCGACAGAACACTGAAGTACAGCCCTCTCTGTAGACGATCCAAGGCCTATAGTTGCCTGAGTTATCACATAATATAGATTAACAATGGAACATACACAGGCATCAAGAAAACCAAAACCAAAAACCAGAACTAGAAATCCATTGGACTAGCAATTCAGAGAACTAAGCCCAACTTCTAACTAAAACTAACCGATATATGCTATGTAAATATTTGGACTTCATTCCACTCCATATAAACAATGAAGTCCATTAATGAAGGGTCAGAACCTCAAAAGAACTCATAAAAGCATGTAAACTACAATCAACCTTACCGCTACATTAGTTATTAGTTACTAATTATATAAAAAACGAAAACTCGAACATGAACCAAAATTCAGAAAATGAAATGATCTGTTTTTTTTTTTTTTCTTTTAACTTTGAATTTCTGAACCAGGAGAATATACCTGAGTAATGTGAAGCTTTCCCCGCACATTGTCGGAATGATAAGGGTGCGGTTTTCCAGGTTTGACTTCAATTCCTGGTAAAAAAAAAAAAAAAAAAGAGTAAGAGGGCTATGAGAATAAATAGAGAATTTCATGAATAAACAAATACAACTATTAATGCCCCGTTTGGTTACTGCAAATGGCAGGAAGATGATAATGAAACTTGGCGTTTCATTTCAGAAGCATCCACGTCGATCAAGGCCCATTATCATAATTCTATTTGCAATTTCAATTTGCTTAAACTTTCCTCTACGATTTACCAGTAACCAAACATATGGAATAATGAAATCTCAAAAATGGAAATAGTAAGAATTTAAAGCAAGAAAAAGAAAAGGGTTTTGCTCAAGATAATAGAAGAACTGACCCCAGAAACCCATTTCTCCTGATGGAGAAAATATTGGTTACCAAAAGGCAAAAGCAGCTGCTTCTAAAACCCTAGAGGGTTTTCGGCTTTTCGCTATGCGATTTTATTAAACCTTAATGCCGTTTAAAGGTTTGGAAGGATACATCTGGTATTACGGAAAACGTATACAACCTAATATGAAGCGGTGACACGTGGATATGAAAGACGATTTATACCGTGGACCGTCCTTGCTCAAAGCCTCAAACTGTTACGGAAGACGATTTTTCAAGCCGGTCGAGTCGGATCAGATTTTGAATAAATTGAATTTTTTATTAATCGAGATTGGTCTGTTTCTGTCCGACCCATTAAAAAAATCTAATATTATTCTTGTTTTTTTGTTTTGTTTTGAGATTCATCTTTTCTTTTTTCACCTTAATAACTAGAATTAAGCCCCGTTTCATTGGGGTTCTTTAAATTATTTTTGTAATATTTTTTAATTAATAATAAAAAATTAATATTTTAAATAAATTTTATTAAATAATAATAATTTATTTAATTTTTATTTTAAAATTTTAATATAATTATATTTTTTTAATTATGAAAAATAAATTTGAGAAAATATTTATTTATAAATTACGTAATACAAATTCATTTTCAATTGTTATTTATATACATTTTTAAACATATTTAGATCTTATTATATAGTGTATATTTTTATATATAGGAGGTAAAAAATAAAAAATATTAATAATAAAAAAATTTAAATTAAATTTTATCAAATAATAATAATTTATTTATTTATTTTTTATTTTTAAATTTTAATAATATTAACATTAATATAATTATATTTTGTTAATTATGAAAATTAAATTTATGATAATTGTTTATTTATAAATTACGTAATACAAATATATTTTCAATTGTTATTTATATGTTTTTTTTAAACAATTTAGATCTTATTGTATAGTGTATATTTTTATTTATATTAGATAAAAAATAACAAAATAACAAAATAAATTGTGGTTTGTATTTTATTTTATCGTTGGGTCGACTTTTCCACATAGGTTATCACTAATTTCGTTTTTTTTTTTCTTCCTTTTTTGTTAAATTAATGAACTGCTAACTCATTTTTATATTTTATTTTACGTATTTAATTATTCATATAAAAAATAACTAAAATAAAATTATGGTTTATATTTAATTTTCTCGATTGATTAGCTTTTTCACTATGGTTAGCAGCAATTTTTTTTTTCTTTTTTAAACTTTTTTTTCGGAGCAGGTCGGGTACAGATCCTAATACAACCTGTGAGTCAATGTTCAGACCAATTCCTTTAAATACACCATTTAAAAATAAAATAAAATAAATAAAAAAACTGAAACTAAAGAAAAAACTTTAAACTATAAAAACTAAACTAAAAAAAATAAAAATCTAAAAAAAAAAAAACTTGTCACGTGTCCATTAGAGAATTTTTTTGGCTTTCTCACACTGGTTAGTAGAAAATTTATTTTTTTATTTTATTTTTTTCCGAATGGGTAAAGTACAAATCCTAAATCGATCCCTGAGTCAAACGTACGAACCGATCACTTTAAATATATCATTTAAAAATAATATTAAAAAAAATTAAAACTAAAAAAAAAATTATCACGTAAATGAGTCTTGCCACGTGTCAAGCAAAAAAAACTTGACACGTGTCAAGCATAAGGGAATTTTTTTTAATGGTTTAGTATAGATATCTCTAACTCATTTTTCATAAATTATTTCCAAAAAAATCATTTTCATAAATTAATACTTAATATCTACAGATAACTACAAATAGTAGTATCTAACATATCTAAAATATATATAAAATGAACTACAAGAATGGATGAGGTATTGACACATTTTTTTTTTTAAGAAGAAGAAAGGAAAGAAAGAAATGAAAGAAAAATTTGTGTGTTCGTATTCGTGTTATTTTTTTTATGTGTTTTAAGTATTATAAATTTATATAATATTTTACACGTTAATAATTTATTTATGTATATTTTGACACGTTCGTGTATTCGTGTATTATTCATGTTATTTTTTGTGTTGCGTTTTAATTATTTTTCTTATGATGTGTTCGTCTCGTGTCTCAATTCATGTCATATATTGCATAATATGTCATTGTGATTCAATTTAGAGAAAATTTTGTGTGTTAGTGTCGTGTTTCAATTGATGACATATTTTGCATAATTTGTCAAAGTGATTCAATTTAGAAAAAATTTTATGTGTTCGTGCTATTTTTTGTGTGTTCAAAGTATTATAAATTTATATAAACTTTTACACGTTAATAATTTATTTTATATAGATTTTGACACGTTCTGTATTAGTGTCGGGTTCATGTTATTGTTCATGCCAGTCATGTTTTAATTATTTTTCCATTTTGTGTTTGTGTCATGTCTCAATTCATCGCATAATTTGTTCGTGTTATTTTTTCGTATGTTTAAAGTATTATAAATTTATATAAATTTTTACACGTTAATAATTAGTTTTATTTATATTTTGACAAGTTCGTGTATTCATGTCATGTTCATATTATTTTTTGTGTTGTGTTTTAATTATTTTTCCTATGTTGTGTTTGTGTCGTATCACATTTATTTCATATTTTGTATAGTTTGTCATTGCGATTCAATTTAGAAAAAAAAAAATTGTGTGCTCGTGTCATGTCTCAATTCATGACATATTTTGCATAATTTGTCATAGTGATTCAATTTAGAGAAAAGATTGTGTGTTCGTGACGTGTTCGTGTTTTTTTTTTTTTTGTGTTTTCAAAGTATTATCAATTTATATAAATTTTTACGCGTTAATAATTCATTTTATATAGATTTTTTGACACATTCATGTATCCATATCGTGTTTTAATTATTTTTCCATGTTGTGTTTGTGTCGTTTCTCAATTCATCCTATATTTTGCATAATTTATCATAGTGATTCGATTTTAACTCTAAATTCATTTACTTAAAATATTTAAAACATAAAAAATTATTTAAATAAGTGACTTAAATTTATTTAAAATTATTAATTTAATTAAAATTTTATAAATATTAAAAAAATCCCCAACGAAGTGGGGGAAGAATTCTAGTATATATATATATATATGTATATATATATAATGAACTAAATAAATCAATACTTGAAAGGTCCTTATATTATACCATTTAGTGCAAATTAGTCCATCTACTATGAAACTGAGTAATTTAGTCTTTATTTAAAAAAAAAAAAAATTGAAGCAAAAAGGTAAAATCACTAACCGGTGTAACGTGAATTGTTAAAAAAACTGACGTGTCATTTTACCTGTGTTTAGTTGATGACTTGGATGTCAAATACTGACGTGCTACTAATAAAATATATTATTTTAAAATAACGTGGACAAAATAAGTAACCAAATTGTTAAAAATGCCACATGAAATGTTGACAATATATTATTTATTTTGTCCACGTCATCTTAAAATAATATATTTTATTGATGCCACGTCAGCATTTGACATTCATGTCATCAACTAAATAGAGGTTAAATACCACGTCAGTTTTTTAAACGGTTCATTTTATATCAATTAGTGATTTTACCTTCTTTTTTTTCAATTTTAAAAGAATAAGGACTAATTACCCAGTTTTATAACAGATGGACTAATTTGCACAAGATGATATAATATAGTGACCTCCTAAATACTTTGACCCCTATAATATAGTCAAAAGTGTAATTTAGTCCCTGTACTAAAAATGTGAGTAATTTAATCTTTATACGTTTAAAGAGTAATATTAATAACATTGTTAATCAAAACCATGAAAAATGCTGACGTGTACACCTAAAAACTGACAAACTGGATGACATGGAAAAACAATGACATGTCATTTTTTAAACATTTTTGAGCTGAATTTTTTAAAATATATTTTTACTAAAATTTTAATTTTCTACCCTAAATCCCTTGGAATTTTCACTTCCTCTGTTTTTGCTTCTGTTTTGTTTTCACCTGTTTTAAACCATCTTAGATACCATAACACTTTATACAAAGATTAAACTCTATATATTTTTACTACCCAAATAGTGAAATTAACTCATCTTTGATACCTAAATCCCAGTTTCTTGTTTTTTTGAAGGTTTTAAAAGGGAATTGGAGTTAAGGATGGAGAACAACCAGCAATCGTTTTGTCAATACAGTGATCAACTTAGGATCCAAAATTCGAACTTGGCTAATCTTTCAGTCAACGATTCGATATGGAGCAACAGTTATGTTCCAAAGAGGCATGATGAAAGAAGGAATTTTGATATCAGAGTCGGTGGTGAAGTGAATTCCGTTAACATTGAAGCCAAAAGTCTATGATTTCAATTCTTTCAACAATGATGGGTGGAAAATTGGAGCCAGTAGCAACAACATCGGGTTCGGTCCAATCGGTCCGATATGGTCTCAAAAGAATGTTGGAATCAACGGAGGGTTTAACAAAGGAATTTATTCAAAGTCAGTGAATAACAACAATTTCAATGTTAATTTGAAGGTGAATAAAAATAAATCAGATGATGATCAAGGAAGCAAAAGTGGGAAGAAGAATAGTAACAAGAAGAATAATAATAAACATAATAACAATGACAATAATAACAACAATAACAGTGAAAATAAGGATGGGAAGAGTGCTGTTGACAAAAGATTTAAGACACTGCCACCATCTGAGTCTTTGCCTAAGAATGAAATGTTAGTCACGTTTGAAATGCTACTCACGTTATGTGGCCCATTATCTGTGATAGTTAATTTCCTTTAGATATGAGGATAGTGGAATGTGAGATAAGGTGTAACTTCTCATGAGTTATAACTTCTCTTCTTTTGATGAAAAATAAGACAAGTAAAAAACAGAGTGAAATTTTTTCACATTACACAAATAGAGAAAAAGGGTCTTTGGTCTAACAAGAGAGTGTGATTTCTCCATCAATTGCATGGATTAAGGTCTTGGATAGACTAGACAAAGATTTCTTAATTCCTTTTCTACAATTTGGTATTTGTGGTTTTCTCACAATTGAAATCTGATTACTATGGCTGGAGGTATGTGTTCTTGGGCTTCTGCTTAAGTTTATCAACATTCTTGATGATATATATTACTAACATTTGGTACCCGAGCCAGAATCTCTAGTCTAGTTTTCGAGTCTATTAAAAGTTTGTTTGGAATTCCTGGAATTTACTAATCAGATTTCTGCAAAAGTTTTGATGGAATAACTTTGAAGAATTAGAATTTTTTAAGTGTTAATTACTTCAAGTTATGCTCATCTTTGTAAATGAAAATGATAATATTAGTCACACCTTTGATGAACAGGAGAGTTTGATAACCTTTTTCATGTGGTGTTTTAATGTTAAAGAAATGCTACTGTTGAGAAATGTTGGGTTGTCGAGATAGTTTATAATTTTTAAACAAAGGGTAGAAATTAGAATAACATGGAATATTACTTGATTGCCTTGTTTTAACCTTGATGATTAACCAGCCAAGAATTGTAGCATTTCGAAGAATATTTTAGCCAATAGTACCTAGTTATGGGAAAGGCTCTTTTGGTACCTAGATTTCTAGGTGTTTTCTTTGTGTTAACCATCTGTACATAATATATTTAAGATTTTTATGCATACTTAATTTTTTATGCATATTTGTTTTTTGGTTTTTCTAAATTTAAAAGAATTGATGATTGACATAAAGTTTAGTCAATAATTTTGATGTCATTTTTAAGTTTACGTTTGAGTAATTAAGAAATAGCCACATCCTTTCTTAATTAATTATGAAAATGTTTAGTAATATTAATTTTAGTCAGATAAAATTAATGACATCAATAATTATAATTAATCATAGAAACATAATAATTCAACCCCACAAGGTAATTATTATATTTAGTGATTAATTAGGATGGGATAGAAATTTTTTGCTAATAAAATATAGGGTTAATTACATGGATAGTCACCCAATTATTAGAGGTTTTTTATTTTGATCACTCAACTATGAAAAATTTCAATTTAATCACTCACGTTATAAAAATTATTTTTTTGTCACCCAGCTGTTAGAAACTAACGGCAGGATGACGTGGCAATGCCACATCATATGTCAGATGCCACGTGGCATTGCCACGTCATCTAACATGCCACGCGGCATTTTTCCACGGCATTATGATTTTTTTTAAAAAATAAATTAAAATTTTAAAAAAATAAATTACACTTTTGATCACTTAATTTTTTGAAAATTTTTATTTAGGTCACCTAACTTTTAAAATTTTACAATTTGATCATCAACGTTTATGAAATTATTAATATTTTTGTCTCCATTGTGAACATTTGACCGTCTACATAGCTTTATAACCAAGGTAGTCAGTACCGTACCGGTGGACGTATCGTTTTTGTTCTGGTACGTATCGGTACCGGTGTGTTTCGGTGTACCGTTTCGGGTTTACCGATATTTTTCAAATATTTTTTCATATATCTATATGTATAACCTATTTTTAAGTTTCTTAATGAAATATATAGTATATACACATGTAAATATACATCTATTACATATATATATATATATATATGTTTTTATGCAAATATAAATTTTAAATATTTAATATCTAAAATTTTTAAACATCAAATAGGTAAAATAAATATTAAAATATTAAAAAAGATAGTAAATTATTATTAATTATGTTTAATAACCTAATTTAATGAACATATTTTATTTTTAAATGTAATTATGAACAAAATAAAAATGATCATGACACAAAAAATATTTAAAATGGTTTAAAAAATCAAATAAGTGAATTTTTTTATTTTATAATTAAAGTTGAAAAAATTCGATTGACATTACGAATATAATTTGAAAAACATTTTACGAATATAATCCGATTGGCTTTAGTTGGCCTTTTTCCCGGAGATCCATTTATTACGAATACAACTTGAAAAAATCCAATTGACATTACGAATATAATTTTTCAATCAGATTTTTAAATAAAAATTGAAATAATAACAAATTTAATATTTATATAAATATAAAAAATACATGTTTATATTTATTTTATAATTAAAGTTAAATAAAAAATATTTTTTATTTAATAAATAGTAATTCGGGCTAAGCCGGACCGGTCCGAATTACAAAAACACTTGTCCCAGTCCGGCCCAATATATATAAATATAAATACAATTTTTTTAATATTTTAATATTTTTTGAATAGTAAAACTGGCTTTCGGGCCGGCCTAGGCCTGGCTCGAAATGGGCTTGGGCAAGAGAAATAAAAAACTTTCGGGCTTTGGCCCGGCCCATGGACACCTCTAGTCATAGCTGTCGAAAATGTCCTTATCAATCTGGTACATCGGAAGAAAGTTCGCATCAACAATAGTACCGTTATAGTCCGTTTCACTGTTCAAAAAATATTAAAAAGATATCTTTACATATTTTATAATTAAATTTAAATAAAAAATAAATTTTATTAATTTTTATTTTTTAAAATTATAAATTATATAATTTTATTATTTAATATTTTGAAAGAAAGAAAAAAGTAAAAAGAAGATGTTCTTCTTTTTAACATACAAGGGAAATCGTAATGGCCCGTGACGATTTCCCTTGTATAATTTTAATTATTTTTTTTAAATGATAAAAGAAAATCGCCATCGATCATGACAATTTTCCTTCATCATTTAAATAAATAAATAAATTTATACGTTGAAAAATCGTCATGGCCCATGGTGATTTTCTAATAGGTTAAAAAATAAACGGATTTCGGGTATTAAAACAAAAACATCGATATTTCGAGAATTAAAAAAAAAAAAACTATATTGTGGTAAAAAAAAAAACCCTTATGTTCCAAACTACATGAGATAAGCTAGATACGAGGTGTCCCGCTCACTCCCTCTACATTTTTTAAATTTATAACACCCTTAAGTCTTACAGATGATACATTTCCTTATCTTCCATAGTTTTCCGTCCTAAAGAACGGAAAATGTTCCTTACTTTAACTAATCAAATATCTATTCCAGTGTTGTCAAGGCGTGCGCCTAGGCGCGCCTTGCGCCTTAGCGTCAGATAACAAAAGCGCCTCAGACCCTTTCGGGGGAAGCTCATTTGATCAGGCGCACGCCTGGTGCGCCTAGACGCGCTTTTTTGTAAGGCGATAGGCGTAAAAAAAGCTCGCCTGATTGAAGTTTTCTTTAATTTTAACTTTTTTCATTAGATGTACCTTTATAGTAAGAAAGAGGATAGTATCAAACTCTCCACTTCTCAATATTTGAGAATTCAACAACAGATATGGGACCGTAAGGAAAGCATGCATATTGGGCAAATTTTTTTTTTTTTTTTCATGTTTTGTAAATAAACTGGATCACTCATTATAGTTTATTATCATAATTATATATCTTAAGCTTATTATATATATACATATATATACACACACATTTACATATTGCGCCTTACTTCACTCAGGCGAGCGCTTTTTTTGCGCCTTGCACCTAAGGCAATATAAGGGTTCTAGCGCCTAGAGTGCGCCTTGCGCCCTTGACAACACTGATCTATTCCTGTTGCATGCATGCAGGCCCTATCACACGGTTAATGGCGCATACCCAGCAACGCAAACACACTACAGAATGCGAAGGAGCGATTTCATTGTCTATTCACAGATTAGTTTAGTCATCGACTGCTCTTGGAAAATAATTTTCCATATTGTGAAAATTTAACTTATTTTGTCCTTGTAAATTCTGTATATTTCCATAGGGATTATGTAAAGCCAATAGTGATTTAGTTCCCTCAAGCTTGACCTCCTTGAACCCTAAATTCATCCAAAGAATGATGTTATGTAAGTGGGAACTACAACTCTACAAGGAGAAATAAGTATTATTATCAATATTTAAGGCGTTTTAAAGGTTTTCCATTTTTGTATTTCCTGGCCTGTCTACTAAATATCAATGCCTCATCAGCCATTCAAAAACATGCCACTTTGAAGGATAGGATTCTCATCAAATTGTTGAATCCTTTTTACAGCCCACTGTATAACAACTCTAAAACAAAGACCAACCTATTTGACTGTTTTCTCTTTAAATTCAAAACAACTGTTTTTGTATTATGGAATATTTATTCAACACTTACTTGAGCACTAGCTGCCTCCATCAGCCCATTCCGTATCTGCTCACCAATATCCCTAACATGACCAGGTCCATGGGGAATAAAAACAGTAGTGTTCTTAGAGGAGTTCCCAAGTTCCTTGATTGTATCAAAGTACTGGGTGATCATGACAAGATCCATCACCTCCTTGGCTGAGGTGCCTTCCACCTTGTGAGAGAAATTCAAGATGTTCTCCCTCAAGCCATCTGTGATTGCCTGCCGCTGCCTCGCTACACCCACCCCACCCAGGTACTTGGATTCAGCTTCAGCTTCTGCTCTTTTAACTTGGAGCACCTTCTCAGCTTCCCCTTTGTACACATTGGCAAGCTGAAGTCTTTGAGCTGTAATACAAAATCATTGCAAAGTTTAGTATTTCTTCAACTTCAGATGAATGGATCTCAAGAGTATGTTGACTCAAGTTTATATGGTCATTGAATTACTTGGTACCATGCTTTAGTTTGCATCATTTACATTCATAGCTTAATTTGTGCAGGGAGAGGAAAGAAGACGGACATTATTCTCACAGCAACTGGTGTTTAGGTAGTAATTTCCCATCTTTAACAAAAATTTTATGTGCTTGCATCAAAAAGAAAAAGAACTAAAAGAGATGACTCGATAAAGTAAGAAATTTTTTAATTGGTACATGTATTACCTGCATTTATCTCATTCATTGCCTTGCGCACAGCATCATCAGGAATAATGTCAACCATCAGTATGTGCTCAATGCTGTATCCATATTCTCCAATCACCTGATACATGATTTTAGATTCTGTATGACATGAAAAGCCTCATAAAAGATAGAGATGAAGCACATAGATGGAGAAAGGGTAACCGAAATTCAGATGAAGACATAACCACTCAAGTGCAATTAGATAGAAAATAGTCATAATTTATCATGTAGCATTAAAAATCTCATATTTTAAAAAAGAAAATGCTTGTTCCTCCTCCTTATGCATTCATATTCTGGGAAAATGCAGGCCAAAGAACAAGACCAAAACCATCCTAGTCCCTCCTTCCTATTATAAAGCAGAGTAAGTACAGTGTTTCATTTACCGTCTACTTTTGGGCACTGACAAATTGGTGGGTCTTCTTTGGTTTACCAGCTCAACAGTTTCTAAACCAAAATTGTCTCTTATATATATATATATATGTGTGTGTGTGTGTGTGTCTGTGTCTTATGCACTTAATTTAAGCTCACTTGAATATTTTAGACTTTAAGTACATGAGGGTAAATGGTAGAAAAAGAATGCACTATAGTACCTTCTCAAGTTCCTCAAGAACAGCCTTAGCAATCTCACCCTTTTGTTCAAAGAGATCATCCAAATTCATTCTCGGAACTAGAGCTCGAACCACTACCACAAAAAAACAAACACAAATGGGGGTTTTGGTAACCAAAAAATGAAAAGCATAATATATAGGCTGATATGCATAAACAAAAATCAAAGAAAATGACCATCAAACACATAAGCCTGGATCTGTTCTTTGGGATTTTGCAGCTCATAAAATGCATCATCAGCATGTCTCTTCACCACTCGGTATTGAATGGAGCAAAGCAATTGCACAAACACATTGTCCTACAAAACGTGACATTATCATATTCATTCTCATTGGTCTTCTGCTGGTAGAGCAACAAAATCAATGTAAACATTGTTGAATTATAACCACCAATAATCATGAAATTCAAAAATCCTTTTAACGCCCCAAATCATTCCTTTTCAATAATCATGAAGTTAAAACTGTCACCGCTATTGGGCGATTTCTCACCAACGAAACAAATAAAAAAGACCAATCAAACACAAAAAAGTCAAAGAAATGATAATTTTTTTTTATGATCAATAGAACTCAAATCTACTAGCTAGGCGTATTCATGTTAGGGGTTAAAAGAATCAGGCGCGGAATGGAACTGGTGAATGAGAAATTACCTTGGTTTTGGTTTCGATGCGAACATCGAGGGAAGAGATTCTGGTAGAGAGGACGCCGGCGAGCCACTGTCCGGCAAAGGGGTTAAATAAGTGGAGGCCAGGCTCCGCCAACTTATCGAAACGGCCCCACCTCTCCACCACGCCGATACTCGCCTGCTCGACGCACGCAAAAAATATGCAAGACGTATTCCCCATTTTTCTCGGTCGATAAAACTGAAACTTTTAAAAGAAAAAATAAAAAGAATAAAATCTAAGGAAGTGGAAATCTCTGGTTTTTAGCCTTTATAATTATATGTATTTTAGTTTTGTCAGCGGGGGTACTTTGACTTAGGTTGGAGATTAAGTAGGAGATTCCGTGTGGACGGACTATGGTAAGGATGTGGGTTCTCGTCTCGTCTTCTAGGTGTCATCGGATGGTGATGACGTGGTTTTTTAGTATTATAAAAAAGCTTGTTTCAATTGGAGTTGGATAGGAGCCGTGGTTGCAAAACGTGACGTAGCGGATTATTTCCTTTTGCCTGGCCCCAACCCCAAGTAAAGTTCCCTTTATGCCACGGGATTAGTAAAGTAATTAGGGTAAATCTGAAAAACATGCTTTCATTAATTAAATAATTGTTAAATGATTTAATGAGTAAGAATTATTTGAAAATGAAAAATAAAAAATTGTTATAAAAGATATTGTAAGTATAAAATTGCCTTTAATAAAAAATTTATTTTTTCTTTCTCTTTTCATTAAGAAAATGTTATTTTTTAAAAATTTTGAATGAAAATAAATTTAAAAAATAAAATATTTAAATATTTATTTTTTAATAGTTTAATTTTTTTAAAAAAATTATTTTAGAAATATTATTTTTATTTTTTAAAATTTTTTTAATTAAAAAAGTAAATAAAAAAATAAAAAATTTAAAAATTTATTTTTTTAAAATAAAAAAATTATTTTCAAAAAAAATATTTTTTAATTAAAAAGTATATTAAAAAAAAAAGGAAAGAGAAGGTTTTTTTTATCAAAGATAATTTTGTTTTTACAATTTTTTTCTTAACAATTTTTATTTTTTTTCAAATAATTCTTACTCATTATATAATTTAATAATTGTTGATAATATTTTTTTATTTTTTTATCAAAGGTAATATTATTTTTTATTTTTTTATTAAAGGTAATATTATTGATGGTATATTTTTTAGATTTACCCAAATAATTATTAATTGGCACTTTTTCTTATTTAATAAAAGTATATTGAATAAATTTGAAAAATATACCCTCTACAATAGATAAATTGTTAAATGATCTAGTAGCTTCTAATAATTTGTAAAATAAAAAAAAAAAAATTTGTTGCTAATCCTTCTCCTTTCCTAATTTCCCTTCCCTTCCCTTCATCCCCCTCCCTTTCCCTCATTCTGCCTTGAATCTCGTTGTCCCCCATTAAATCTTGAAGCATAAAGATCTTAGCTTTCTCTTGCTTGCCTCTGGAATCAGCTGCTGAACCAGCCGCTTGCTGTCCATCTGCCGACGTCGCCGTTTTTGACTCCATTGCTAATCGTTCGCCTGGCTATTGGCTGCTGGAAAAATTCAAATTCAATGCCACTTGCTCATTCCAAAAAAGATCCGGATTTTTTTTTTCTTTTCTTTCCTCAATTTTGTTTATTTTTCTTCTTTCAGAATTTCAAATTTCACTTTTGTTTATGAAAATTGTTTTAAGTGTTAAAAGAAGATGAAAAGGCTTTTATCGGATGCAAAAAACCTTTTTTTTTTGGTACATAAAAACTTTTTGTTTTTGTTAAATGTTTTATTGGATATATTTGTTTTTATAATATCCTGAACAATAATTTTGTATTTTTTCATTTATCTTTTATAAATTTTTTAATCATTGAACAATTAATTTATTGTTGAGAGGATTTTTTTCAAATTCTCCCAAGTATGTTCTATTTTTCTTTTTATAAATAAATTATTTGTTCGTAGACTAATTCGATAACTCTCTTAAGAGTAACAAAAAAAAAAAAACACAAGCTATATATATATATATATATATATATATATATAATGTTAAAGTCAACAACTCCTCTAGAATTCTCTCATCTAGAATTCTCTCCAAACTTTATTATTTCTCTAGGTTTTTCTAAAATTTTCTTAAGTCCTCTTTCTAGAGTTCTCTCTAGATTTTTTATTGTTCTTTCTCTAGAATATTAAACCAACACACTAGAACATTCTAGGTTGGTTTAGTAACCAACATAGAAAGCTATAAATAGGGTGAGATGTAAGTTGTTAGATGTAGAGAAGTAAGTAGAGAGAAAAAGGAAGAAAAAGATATGAGTGAAAGAGTGAAGTTGTGAGTGCATATTAAAAGAGTGTGTCTAGTGTATATTTGGTCTTTTCTCATATTAATAAAAGAGTTGTTTTTTCGGAAGTTACTGTAGCATCCCGAGATAAAGTTACTGTAGCGTATCGAGAAAGTTACTGTAGCAAATCGGTACTGTAGCACAAAACTACAATTGGTACCGAGAGTCAAAAATCAACAAACTGGTATCAGAGCTAGACAATCCTGAGGACCGGAGTATCAGAGTTGGACGATCTTGAGGACCAGAGTATCAGAGTTGGACGACCAGAACGGGACGATCCAGAGGACCAGCGTAAAGAGCGGTATGATCCAGAGGATTGGAATATCAGATCAGGATGGTCAGGGATCGTAGTATGCTCATCGGAGAAAAGACAAGAAGCCAGAAGTTTCTTGAAATCAGATGATCGAGAATTGTAATAGATCGAGTCGCGGAAAGGGCTATTTGAAGTAGTGTGAGAGCCATCACGAGAACAGGTGAAAAGGGCTACCTACTTGGAGTAGAGTGAGAGCCGTCACAAGAAGAAGTGAAAAGGGCTACCTACTATCAGAGTGAAAGCCACCGCGAGAAGACAGAGCTAGACGGTCAGGGATCGGAGTACGCATATCGGAGAAAGACAGTCTAGGACTGTGAAGATTATTGGTCTGGGACCAAGACGATCAGGGATCGTAGTTCGTGAGAATATAGAGACTGACAGAATACAACCTTGAGAAAAGTGAGGCACTCTCAAGTGAGAATGGAAGATTTTTCAAGTCCAATTGGTAAGCTCGAGAAGCTCAATAACAGCAATTATAATACGTGGAGTATTCGGATGCAATATTACATGCTCGGGCAAGATTTATGGGATATTGTTAACGGTGAAGCTTCAACACCACCAACTGATGCCGAAGAACTAAGAAAATGGAAGATCAAAGCCGGTAAGGCCATGTACGTGTTATCAGTCACCATTGAGGATGGTTTATTACAACGCATCAAGGATGTAAAGACACCGAAGGAAGCCTGGGACACACTCACAATGCTGTTCGCAAGGAAAAATGATGCTAGGCTCCAACAATTGGAGAATGAACTCCTGTCAATCTCGCAGCAAAATATGTCGGTAAGCGAATATTTCTCTAAAGTTAAAAATCTTTGTGAGGAAATTTCAAAATTAGATCCAGAAAATGCTATTACCGAAACGAGGATGAGAAGAATTATCATCCATGGCTTGCGACCTGATTACAACGGGATTGTTACTGCAACTCGTGGATGGAGCAAAGAACCAACTTTAACTGAGTTGGAAAATATCCTTGCAAATCAAGAGGCTTTAGATAACCAAATGTCTAAAGTCGTGATAAAAGATTATGAGAAAGCCCTCTTTAGCAATAGAAGAGGTAAAATTGCTATGAGGCAAGGAATAAAAGACATTGAAGTTCAAAACAAACAAGAAGCTTGGCAACGGAGGAGCTTTCAGCGAGGGGGAGCTCAAACTGTTCGAGATAGAGACGATAGCGAAAATGTGAGGTCTCATTGTCGAAATATTAAGTGTTTCAAGTGTGGCAAGCTTGGCCACTATGCTCGAGATTGTCGATATAGACAAGTGCAAGGCTATGCAACAGTGTTCTCACGACAGGAGCATAACTATGAAGAAGAATGGGATTTTGAGACAGCATTTACTATTGAAGAATGCGAAGAACTCGTATCTGGTTGCACCACCGAGTTAGAAGAAAATGTTCATGAAGACGAAGAAGAAATTGATTTTGAGAATATTCAACCAAGACAAGAGACAATTGAAGAGCCTTCAAAAGAAGAGAACGAGTCTCTGTTTCAATCACAAGAAAAGATTTTTGAAGATGAAAGGTTATTTCACGAAGAGGCGAAGAAGCTTGAAGATGATGTCAACATTGAGAAAGACGACAACGAGGTCATCGACACTCTTAAGACTTACAAAGGCGTGAAAGATATGAAGATCGATTGTGAAGTCAACAAATTAATGGTAGTTGACAAAGTCGAGTATGCCAAAGTCAGAGACAGGCTAGCAGAGAGAATCAAGAAGAACGAAGATAGAAATAGTGTTGAAGCAAAGACGAAAGTGAACAAAATCAAGAATCAAAAGAGAAGAGAGCAATCAACGAAAGATGAAGCAGAACTAATGATGCTGATGAATTTTAAGAAGAGAAAGAAAAAGAGAAGATATTTGATGCAAGATTTGATAAGTCCAGAAGACAGTCTGGAATGACAACCAAACCGACATCAAGAGAGTAGTTGTTGAGGGGGAGTGTTAAAGTCAACAACTCCTCTAGAATTCTCTCATCTAGAATTCTCTCCAAACTTTATTATTTCTCTAGGTTTTTCTAAAATTTTCTTAAGTCCTCTTTCTAGAGTTCTCTCTAGATTTTTTATTGTTCTTTCTCTAGAATATTAAACCAACACACTAGAACATTCTAGGTTGGTTTAGTAACCAACATAGAAAGCTATAAATAGGGTGAGATGTAAGTTGTTAGATGTAGAGAAGTAAGTAGAGAGAAAAAGGAAGAAAAAGATATGAGTGAAAGAGTGAAGTTGTGAGTGCATATTAAAAGAGTGTGTCTAGTGTATATTTGGTCTTTTCTCATATTAATAAAAGAGTTGTTTTTTCGGAAGTTACTGTAGCATCCCGAGATAAAGTTACTGTAGCGTATCGAGAAAGTTACTGTAGCAAATCGGTACTGTAGCACAAAACTACAATTGGTACCGAGAGTCAAAAATCAACATATAATAGAACTTAGAAATTAGAATCCAAGACATGATATGATATTTGTATTTAAACAAAGGCTATAATTATTCGAATTTTTAATTTTTTATACATATTTGAAAATAAATATAAAATATAATTTTTTAAATATATAAAAAAAATTAAATAAATCGTATCAGATATATACTTATGGCGGAAAAAACAACTCATCAAGTCATGAGGGAAAAGAAACAACATTACAAAATGAAGATCTTTTCACCAATAAAAGATCATCACTACTAGCCTGCAAAAGCAAACCCAAAACACTTGAGCATTAATTGGTAGTCTACACTGATCACTCTTTAATCTCCATATATTAATAGCTCATACTTGACTTTGGAGATGCCAGTAGTTTCAGCCTCAAAGATGAAACACTCATTCACTACAAAAAGGCTATATTAACAACAAAGACATCAGAGATTTCACCAAAACTAATCCTACGGTGCAAATTAGTTCCTTCTTTTTAATCAGAATTAATTCCCTTTACTTTATTAGTACTGTGATCCTCTGGATTTTAGAGGTAACAAAGCAAAGCATTATCCCAATTAATATTAAGCAATTTAGCATGCTATATATACTTTGTTGATGTCTTTTTGTGTCGAGCAGGTCCTTCTGGTGGTCTGATGTCCTGTAAGCAAAGAAAAAAGGTCAGAGGGCGTCGGAGGTTGAGTTCCGGGACACGTTCTGATACCAAAGTCGGTGTTTGGAGAAGAAGATCTGGGAGAGAGAGAGAGTTCTGAGAGAGAGAGATTACCTTGGGCACTCCCCGAGAGGGATATTTATACATGTTCGGGCAAACCTGCCTGGTTCCACGTGTCTGACAAGGGTTGGACATTGGGAGTGAGTGGCCTCGGGAGGCCTCGTCGAGGAGACGATAGCATTTAATGCACTTTGAGGAGGGGTTGTGACATTTAATGCCCTGTGTTGCCCCAGGTGGGCACCGAGGTGATTGGTGGTGTGACTGCTGGGAGAGGGGGAGGCGTCCATGTGTCCCTGGACTTAGACTTGGCACCGTTGGTTCTTGGGCTCGCTAAGTTGGTTTGTGGTCTTGGGCCAACTTGCTGGGCTTGTTTGGTTTCTCCTCGGCTTTATGGTTGAGTGGCCTGGCGGGCCAGAGAGGCTCAACAATTGCCCCCCAGGCGAGGTGGAGGTTATAAAGTGACCGGCAGCGAGCTTGTGACTGGTTGTGGGAGGTGTTGTGGCGAGGATGTTGGTGTCGGTCATCTCTTGATGACAGCTTCAACTTCTGGCAAGGACTTGCATGGCGGGCTTTCGTTATGTCCTTTGGTTGGTGTGATGCGACGTTTGATGTAGTCGTTCTTTAATGACGGTTTTAATTCTTGGGCGTGCTGCTCGAGAAAGGGCCACGTGTTGGTCATCAACTGGCGTGATGCGCGGCTGGTAGAGTGCCTTTTCGTCAGCCCTTCTGCTATAAATAGGGGTGCTTGGGGGTGTTTTTGTCTACCATTTTCGATTTTGCTATCGAGGTGCTACCAGTTTTGATTCTCGATGATTTTTTGCTCCAATTTGCTGGTGTCATACTCCGATGAGGTCGTTGTGAAGATGTTTAGGTATTTTCGGTGCCGTTTTCTTATTTTTCTTTTGATTTTTGTGTTCGTTTGTGGTGGTTTGTGTGCTACGTTGGTGGATGTCAAGGTTTTACAAAACGGTGATGAGTGATAGCGATGGTTCTGAGGCGTTGGAGGGGATGGATGGAAGGTCCTATACTGGTGGTGCTCGGGATATCGACGAGGTGTTGGATGAGATTGTTCGTGACATTGAGGAGGGGGCCATGGTGGCTGCTGGTGATGGTGTTGGATCAAGTGGTGGTACGGGGGTTGTTGGTAGTGGTGCTATGGAGGTAGATCAAACGTCTCCTGAAGGGAGAAGGAGCTGCTGACGATGATGGCGTAGAGTGGAATGATGACATTCCCTGTACCATGGTCGACGAGGAGATTGGCCCGTTGCTGTTGACTCGTGGCATCTATCTCTCCAACTACCGTTACGAGTTCTATGTCCCTGCCGAAGGTCAGCATCCTAGCTAGATTGAGAATAGTGGGAGGAACGTGATCCTCTTCGAGCATATGTTCAAAGGGGGCTTCCACCTGCCCTTATATCCTTTTTTCGCCACTTACCTCAAAAGGTATGGGGTCGCCGCTGCTCAACTGACAAGGTCGTCGTGGCCTGTTATGGTGGCCTATTTTATTGACTGCCATAAGAGGGGTGAGGTTCCCCAATACATCGTCTTTCGCAACTTGTATCAGTTGAAGTTGAAAAAGGATGGCTCCTACTATCTAAGTGCTCGCATAGGGTGGTTGTAGAAAAGGCTCCCAAATAACAACCATATCACCAGGTCGCAGTTTTTTGTTGTCGAGTTGAAATTGGAGGAGGAATGGGGCTTCAAAGTAAAGTGGTGTACGCCCTCGAAAGATGAGAAGAAAAATATGATGGCATGAACGACTTGGAGAGGGAGCAGTTTGAGTACTACATGGGTCGTAGGATCAATTGGGAGGCTACCGTGACGGACACCCTCATCTATAAATATTGCCTAGAGAATATCAGCCCAAATAGAGTGGCGGCTAAGTTTGCCAATCTTGTGCCTCCTCCAGAAGGTAATGATTGGCCTGAGGGTGGCCAGGATTATATGGCGAAGTTCTTGACAGGTCGTGTTCAACTTGTCAAGAAGAACGGCAAGAAGGCGGATGCCTCTTGCTAAGGTGGAGCAGGGGTTTTTCCTCCAAGTGAGGCAAGTGTTGCCTTTCAGGACGAGGTGGGTTTAAAAGAGGTGAGTGTAGCTTCAATGATTGAGGCGATGACCTTCCTACCATTGCTGTCGCAGGATCGAAAGAGGGCAACGCTAACGAAGGTAATGGCCTCGGAGCGTCTGACCATATGCTTGCCCTGGTGCCTTGGGTTCTTGGTCCAACCCTCTTACCTTTACCCCGATGTGATAGAACTATCACCCTCCCCGAGTTCGAGTGAGAGTGAAGGTGGTGATAGTCCAAAGGTTGATAGCCCGCCAATTGAAGTTATTGTTTTGGATGATGACGATGGTGGCGAGGTGATGTTGGATATGGAGAGTTCTATGAGCTCTGATAGTTCTGATACTGAGGATGGTACAGAGTGTGGTGGTTCTACTGCAGCGGAGTTGTTCTTAAAATGTTGGCGAGTTGGTATATCTTGCTTGCTTTTGTTGTTTAGGGCTTTGATGAGCTCTCATCTTGATTATTTCTTTCTGTGCAGGCATGTCGAGCGCTGCCATTGCTGAGAAGATCCTCCTTAGGGACAAAGAGAAAAGCAAAAGTCAGGTCCAGAGTAAGGACCAAACTTCTGCTGTTGCTCACAAGCACCCCGTCATGAAGAAGAAGAAGAATGATTCGGTGATTGAGCCCGACCAGAAGAGGCAGAAGGTTGGCTAAGACCCTAAGAAGCAGAAGACGGGCCTAGACTCATCCAAACAAAAGGCGGGCCTGGACTCGTTCAAACAAAAGGCGGGCCTGGACTCGTCCAAGCAGAAAGCGAGAGAGGGTAAGGATGATGTCCCAGTTGATCTCTCTTCGAAGTCGGAGAAGGTTGTGGAGCCCCTTGCCAAGAGTAACAGGGCTCTTCCCGTCATCCTAGCCCCGTCTGGCGGGGATGCTGCCTCCTCGACCCATATTCCCTAGGATGATGTGGTGGAGCATTCTGAACATTCTTCGCCTTCGGCCCGGAGGGCGTGCTCTGCAGCGCTTACCAAGGATCCAGCTCATACTTTGGTTATTGCTGCTTCATGCCCGTCGACTCGCTGCTCGACGACGTAGACGGATGCGTTAATTAGGTTCGTGATCACCTTCTCGCTCGGTAGGTGAGGGCCATTGATGAATGTTCGTTGAGGAATGCTCAACGCAGCCTGCTTGCTAGTATAGTGGATGGTTTTGTGGACTATCTTTTTAGTGTTGGTCGAGGTTGATGACTTTGTTTTCCTTTTTTTTTAGGGTTTGGCCATATATAATCGTGTTGGGGAGGCGGACTCCCGTTTTCATGAGGTAGAGAAGGATTCCCAGCTCAAGGCCGCTCGTATTTCAGAGTTGGAGCCTTGTTGAAGGCTGAGAAAGAGAAAATCGGGCGGCTGATAAGAAAGCAAAGGCCGCTGAGGATAAGGTGGTCTCCAACGATAAGGCTTGTGTTGCGAAAGTGGAAAGGCTGAGCGCCAAACTGAAATTGCTCGTGGTCAGCTCGCCAAGGTGCAAGACCGCCTTTCTACTAGAGAGAAAGAGATAGATCTCCTAAAGCAGAGTTTCTTGGAGGCGGACAAGAAAAGGGAATCTACCGTTGCTGGGGAAGTGGCCAAGCCTGTGAAGGCAGAGAAGGGGAAGTTCGTCCTTGTCCTGGAGGCGGAGAAGGCGAAGCGTGATCTTGCCTTGGAGGACAAAGAGAATGAGGTGGTTGAGGTGGCGATCAATATGGTTGGCCAGTTCAGGGCGACAACCCTTACTGGGGTCTAGTTGGTTTATGGGCATTTGGATTGTAGAAGTATAGCTTCGCTGCCCTTGGGACGTCGCCTGAGGGATTTGAACCCTTCTTTTCGGATGTGGCCTCTTTGGGGAAGTTGAGGGAGGCGTTTGGTATGGTCCCGGTCCATGCTATTCCTCAGACGCCCATGAATGAGTCTACGCCTCCAACTCCCCTAGGTGATTAGCTTACACCTCCTACAGCTGCTGAGAAGGCTCGCACTGCTGACTCATTTATCGTGGATCCTCCTGGGGTAAGTAATGTTTGAGATCCTCTTATTGTAGATGGCGAGGATGGAAATGTAACTGGGGGTAATGGTCTTGTAGGCGAGGACCTTGTATATAAGGCTTAGGATCTGGTAATCATATTTTTATTATAAATGAAAGATTATGTATTTCCTCCCTTGTTCGCCTTATTTTGATCTTTTGTAGTTGAGTTTATTTTTAGTTAACTCTGTCGATGTGTACTTTCGAATTTGTTTTTTGAACATATGTTCTTAGTGTGTTGGGGAGGTGTTGTTGTTTGTTGCAGGTTGCTGCTTTGTTGATTACAGATGTGGGGACTTCTATCATGGAATAGAATGATGAGCCAATTGGAGGCTATTGGGCGTGTTACACGGTGTCTTATGGCGAGCACACGTGATTGGACGCATGGAAGAGCCAGTTAGAGGCTGTTGAGCGTGTTACACGGTGTCTTATGGCGAGCACAAGTGCATGAACGCATGGATGGGCCAACTAAAGGCCGTTGGGCTTGATACACGGCATCTTATGGCGAGTACACGTGCGTGAACGCATGGAGGGGCCAGTTAGAGGCCATTGGGCATGATACACGGTGTCTTATGGTGAGCACACGTGCGTGAACGCATGGAGGGGGCAGTTAGAGGCCGTTGGGTGTGATACACGGTGTCTTATGGTGAGCACACGTGCGAGAACACATGGAAGGGCCAGTTAGAGGTCGTTAGACGTGATACACGGTATCTTATGGCGAGCACATGTGCGTGAACGCCTAGAGGGGCCAGTTAGAGGCCGTTGGGCGTAAGTTCGGCAAGGTGTTGAATCTGATAATTCTTGCAAAATGTGAGTTGTATTATTACTGGCATGAAGGAAATTACATCTTTACAAGAAATATTTTTTCAAGTGGCTCGTATTCCAGGTCCTTGGTACTTGGCTTCCATCCATTCGTTCCAACGCATAGGCTCCAAAGTCGATATTTTTTGTTAGTTTCTAAGGGCCTTCCCAATTTGGGGCCATCTTTCCCTGTTTGCCGATGGTCTGCAAGCTCCACAGTTTCTGCGGATGAGGTTGCCAACTTGGAATTGCCTGCCTTTCACCTTTGTGTTTTAATAGCTGGAGACCTGGTGTGATCTGGCAACCTGTTTTACTTGTTCCCAGTCTCTGATTTTTTCTAGGAGATCTAGGTTTGCTCTGAGTGCTTCTTCATTAGGGGCGGGGTCGTAGTATGTCGTTCTGAGGGAGTTTATGCCTATCTCGGCTGGTATCACAACCTCTGTCTCGTACATTAGGTTGAAAAGTGTCTCGCCTGTGCATGAGTGGGATGTGGTTCTAATGTCCCACAAGATTCCGGACATCTCCTCCAGTCATGCCCCTTTGGCGTCGTCGAGCTTTTTTTTTCAGGCCTTGAAGAATCTTCTTGTTCATCGTCTCCACTTTTCCATTCGTTTGGAGGTGTTTGACTGAGTTGTGAGTCAGCAGGATTTTGAAGTTGTCGCAAAACTTCTTCAACTAGCCCCCTTGGAACTGTGCACCATTGTCCGCCACAATAGTGTTGGGAACCCCATATCTGCACATCATAGACTTCCAAACGAAGTTCTCAATCACCCTTTCTTTGATGGTCACCACGGCCTCTGCTTCTACCCACTTGGTAAAGTATTCGCAGGCGACGACTACAAATTTTTTCTGCCAATGGCAATTAGGAATGGCCCTAGGATATCAATACGCCACATTGCGAATGGCCAGGGGCTTAACAGCTGGTTGAGTAACTATACAGGTTGCCTTGGAATGGTAGCGAACCTTTGGCACTTATCACATTTTTTGACTTGCTCTGTGGCATCCTTCTTCATCTTCGGCCAATAAAAATCTTGTCTTAGTGTCTTCTGTGCCAACGACCTGCCCCCCATGTGATTTCCACATACCCCCTCGTGTATTTCCCAGAGGATGTAGTCGGCCTCCGTTGGTTCTAAGCATCTCAGTAGGGGCTCACTGAACGACTTTCTGTATAGGGCGTCGCCCATTATCGTGTATCTGGCAACCCTTCTTCTTAGCCTTAGCTGCTCTTTTGGGTCGCTTGGTAGCGTTCCTTCCTTCAGGAAGTTCGCAATGGGGGTTAACCAACTCTGGTCGTCAGTTAGCTGAAGGAGTTCTTCCCCATCTTGTTAGCTTGGTGAAGGGCGATGTTCGAGGAGAATCTTTCCCCTTTGTTTGATCTCGATAACAGAGGCGAGCTTAGACAGCGAGTCAGCCCTTGTATTTTCTTCTTTGGCCATCTACTTTACTGTTAGGTGACTGAACCGCTGCTTCAAATTCATCACCCGTTTATTATACTTTACCAAGCCTGGCTCCCTGACTTCATACTCCCCGTTGACTTGTCTCGCCACAAGCTGAGAGTTAGTTGACACGAGTAGCTTCTTTGCCCCAAGCTTTAGTGTTAACTCTAGCGCCGCAAAGAGGGCTTTGTACTCTGTTGCATTGTTGGAGGCGGGGAAGCCGAAGGATAACCCGTATTGCCATTCGCTTCCCTGGGGGTCGGTTAACAGGATTCCAGCCCTTGATCCCTCATTTCCTGAGGATCCATCCACATATAGCGTCCATGTCCCACCAGTAGCGAGCTCCGACTGCTGGGGCTTTTGTATTAAGGTTGGTTCTGGAGGTGGTGTCGGTGTCTCTTTGTAATTGGGGTTAGGCGGGGGTTCTTTCGTGTAGTGGACTGGTGCTGTGATGGCGTTGGTGAATGAGCACTCGGCTATAAAGTTTGTTAAGGCATGGGCCTTGATAGCCTTTCTTGGCCTATACTCCAGACAAAATTCACTCAGCTTGACACTCCACTTGGCCATCATGCCCGACGTGTCTACCTTCTGTAGGACTTCCCTGAGCGGCTAATCCGTCAATATTGTGATAGGGTGGGCCTGGAAATACTGCTTTAGGCATTTGGCCCGCCACTATTAGGAAAAATATGGTTTTTTCCAATCGAGTATAGTTAATTTCCCCATTTTGCAGAGCTCGACTGACATGGTAAGCTGGGATCTGGCGGGCTTCCTCTTTCTTAAGAAGCATAGAGGCCACGGTTTCATCTAAGACTGCTAGGTAGATTCACAACTGATCTCCCGGCAAGGGGCTGGTGAGCAGGGGTGGCGAACACAAATACTTCTTCAATTATTTAAAAGCCTTTTGATAATTTTCGGTCCATTGGTACTTGGAGGCTCCCCTGAGCACCTTGAAGAAAAGTAGGCATTTGTCGGCGAGTTTGGAGACAAATCTGTTAAGGGCAACCATTCTGCCAGTGAGCTTTTGTATTTTCTTGGTGTTTTTCGGCGGACACATGCCCAGGATTGCCTGAATCTTTTCGGGATTTTCTTCTATTCCTTTGTTAAAAACCATGAAGCCAAGGAACTTCCCAGTCCATACTGCAAACGCGTATTTTTCTAGATTCAGTCTCATGTTGTGCTTCCTGATGACGCCAAAGACTTCTTCCAGGTCGAGGATGTGCTGATCTAGCAAGGAACTCTTAACCAACATATTGTCCATATATACCTCCATATTTCGCCCAATATGGTCTCTAAGAGTCAGTTTACTAGCCTCTGGTAGGTGGCTCCTACGTTCTTTAGCCCAAAGTGCATTACCTGATAACAGAATAGACCTTCTTCCTTGACGAATGGCGTTTTGTCTTGATCGTCGGGGTTCATTCTAATCTGATTGTAGCCGAAGAAGGCGTCCATGAAGCTCAGATACTTATGTCCTGTTGAGGAGTCTACCAAGCGATCTATGGCGGGCAGGGGGGAAACTGTCCTTGGGCAGGCCTTGTTCAAATCCGTGAAATTCACAAACATTCGCCACTTCCCACTGGCTTTTTTAGTTGATAGTAAATATTTTAGTTTATTGATTTTTTTTTTAAACAATCATTTAGTTGATAGTAAATATTTTAGTTTATTGATTCGTTTTGTAATTCTCCAAAAAGTTTTTTGAAAGCTTATGTGAAAAAAATAAAATTATTTATTGTAATGAGAATATATGATAAATATTTTTAATTCATTAATCCGTTCTGTAATTCTCCCAAAACCTTTTTGCAAGCTTAAAAAATTATAGCAGAAACACGTGTCATCACCATTTTTCTCCTCTAGCTATAGTAATCAAAGGGATTCTTTTAATCATATAGGTATAGATGTAGGAAAAAATACTAGTAGCTTAAACTTTTACTTTAATCTAAAAAATATATAAAATGAACTATATAAATAGTTTAGGTATTGATATGTGATAATTTTTTTGAAAAAAAAAGAAAGAGAGAAGAAAGGAAAAGAAAAAAGAAAAAAAGAAAAAAATATTGTGTATTCATGTTATTTTTTTGTGTATTTAAAATATTATAAATTTATATATTTTTTACATGTCAATAATTTATTTTATATATATTTTGACGCGTTCATGTATTCCTGTCGTGTTTATGTTATTTTTCGTATTGTGTTTTAATTATTTTTCGTATGTTGTTTTCGTATTGTGTCTCAATTCATTTCATATTTTATATAGTTTGTCATTGTAATTCAATTTAGAGAAAAAAACTGTGTGTTTTTGTCGTGTCTCAATTCATGACATATTTTGCATAATTAGTCATAGTATTTTGCAAAATTTAGAGAAAATTTTGTGTTCGTTACGTGTTCATGTTATTTTTGTGTTCAAAGTATTATAAATTTATATAAAATTTTACACGTTATTAATTCGTTTTATATAAATTTTGACAAGTTCATGTATCTGTGTCATGTTCATGTTATTTTTCGTGTCGTTTCATGTTTTAATTATTTTTTCATGTTATGTTTGTATCATGTCTCAATTCATCTTATATTTTACATAATTTATTATAATAATTCGATTTTAACTCTAAATTTATTTACTCAAGATATTAAAACTTAAAAAAATTATTTAAATAAATAATAATTATTTAAGATTATTGAATTTAAATTTATTTATAATTATTAATTTAATTAAAAATTTATAAATATTAAAAAACTCTCCGAACAAAACAGAAAAAAGTTCTCGTAATTTTTAAAACTCGAATTAACTAGATCCAAATTCAACCAACCCGAATTAATTCAATCCGTTCTATCAACAAGCGTTCAATTTACAAGTCTACATCAAGAATTCCTTAAGCCTCCATGGAACACACGTGGAAAACTAAACTCTGCTTATGAAGACACATATGTACAAATATGTTCAGATATATCCAGTTGAAATTTTGTTACTTTAAATGTGTGCTAATTGCTTTTATCAAATGAATCATAAACAAATAATCGTGCTAATTGAAAATAATAGACTATGAATATTTTAACAGAAAATGTTACAATGAAGCATTCATTCAAATTCAAACGCATATATCAGTATAGTTAAAAGAATATATATTCTGTGACATCTTATTCAAAGGGATACAATACATTGTTCAAATTGTTGTCTTCCGTGAAGAATGCCAACAAAGACAAAATATCATCATCATCTGAAACTTGAGGAGCCTCGAAGAAAGAATCAATAGCATTACCAGTCATTTGGCCTCTGTCATACATAATGAAGGCATCATCTTCATTGAAGATCTCCAACATTGATAAAATGTTATCATTTGATTCTTGTACTTGAGGAAGCTCAGCAAGTTGAGGAGCCTCCATCAATGCAGGAACAGCCTTAGAATCAGCAACCACTGGAACTTGAGGAGCATCAATGGATTTAGGGGCAGCATAAGCATTACTATCAATATCAGCAGTAAAACTAACAGTAGCATCAGGATGAACCACCAGAGGTAGAGTGAACATCCCACTTGATTCAACAGATGGTCCAGCAAATAGGCTCTCAGGGACACATGAGCTACTAGCACCACCAACGGCTAGAGTAGGCATACAGGAAAAAGAGGCAGTAGCAGGCAAATTTGCATCCTCATCATCACTCCAATCCTCCTCCTTAAATGGTGCTCCATATTGGGCACCATTTCTTGGGCCCATACCACCCTTGTTGAAAACAACACAAAGCACATATGTATCCTGAACGACCCCTCTGTCAGCCAAATCTTTTTCCTCAAGTCTGTATTCATGCATTACCCAATCTGTTCTGTCCCCACGTGGAGCTTTCCCTTGGTGAAAAACCAATGTTTTTATCATCCCACAAACTTCTTCATTGTACTTGACAGCTCTATCCTTTCCAGTGGTTTTCCAATACCCATATACAGTAGCACGATTCAACCTAGCCCCTCTAGCATATTTCTTCTCAATTGGACAGTAGAAAAACCATTTAAGATCCCCAGTCTTCAAACACGACATATCCGGTAAGTCCCATGGAGCGTGCTTGTAAATATCCACTTCAGCGATTGCTTTGAAAGAAAGCTTCTTGCCCAATATTTTCCTTTTCAGATAATATTTAAGGAGCTCCACGTCAGTGGGGTGAAATCGAAACCCCGCTCCCAACGAGTTTTTCCCCATCACCAAAGTTCAGAATTTGAAGACCCAATATCCAATAATAAATGTTTTAAATCACCAGAAGTGAATTTGATCTTTTTCTTAATTGTTATCGGGTTAGGGAAACCCTAATCCGATAAATTACCAGAATTTGAAGACCCAATATCCAATAATACCAAAGAATTTGAACACCCAATATCCAATAATACCAAAGAAAAGAAGGCGGTAGCTCCCAACTGAGGTCAAGAGTCATTTGACTCACAACGTAAACACTGTTTCAACATCATTAAAAAAAAAAACCCTAGATCAATGAGAAACCCTAAATCGCAGAATTAAAAAAGACCAAAACATAAAATAGTAACCGGCCAAAGCAAAGACATTTAATCCATGGGTATTAGTAGAAAACAGGAATTATAACTAGATAGACAAAGAGAAACCCAAGAAATTACCAGCAGAGAAGGGAGCCGCGCTAGAGAGAAAGAGCACCGAGAGCGAGTGAATGAGGCGACAGCTGAAGCGAGCGAAAAGTGGGGAGAAGGTAAGGACTGTGGGCTCCTTTATAGAGGTAAATTTTTTTGCTACGAAAATATATATATATATATATATATATATTTTTTATAAATAAAATGCCTTCTCCACCCCTTAACTTTTATTATTCTTACAAACTAGTGAATATCCGCGCTTCGCCGCGGACGGTAAAATTTTTTAATTTATTTTTTTTTGTTTTGATATATTACAGCATTTCAGAAAAAATAATAAGTATTAATATTAATAAATTATTTTATTACTTTCACAGGTAAATATTTATTTTTATGTTTCTTCTTTATAAAATTAATTATAACACCTTTATTATTCGTTTTTTTTTTAATCCATGGCAAAAATGGCGAAGCTCCTGATGAAAATTTATAGACCAACATCCAGGAATCGTTATGTTAACACCAATGGGAAAAAAAAATTATCAATATCAGAACATGAAGATAAAGCTTAACAATGAAGATAAATCTTTATGGTCTTTGAACTTTGTTTGTTTGGTTATTGTGAAAATGGAAAGGAAAATGCAAGAAAAGCGGAATTGCGACCGTTCATATACCGTTCTTTTTGGCACCGTCAACTTAGCTTACTAACGGACTTTTCTTTTAAAAAAAACTTTTCTCCGGTTAACGAACTTTTAAAATTCTTTTTCTGGTTCAGTGTTTTTTTGTTTTGTTTTGAGATGACCGGTTCAGTTTTAGAAAGCGAAACTTGCATTTATGATTTCGACTTCGAGAGACATTTTTTATTATTGAGGCCATAGATAAACCAACATTGAAAATGAGGTTAAATCTATAATCTCTAGCTTTCATCAACTTAAAAAAAAAGTAAGGACCCAAGAAAATGACATACTTTTTCTTAGCAATTCTCTTTGATTTCGGTAGAAGCTATTAGCAACGCCACTATGTCCAACCTCAGTTCATATGGTTAAAACAAATAAAATGTCCAGCAATTTAGAGTCTTTATAAATACCTATATTATATATCCGTATTCAATCTATATTATTTAGAGTCTTTATTTATTTATTTATTTTTATATTTGTATGGTCAAAACAAAAAATTGGACGTGAAGTTTTTCTTTAAGGTTTTTATAAATATAGTTTTTATAAAGCAATTTAGAGTCTTTATAAATAAAATGTCCAACCTTAGTTCATATGGTATGTCTTCTTTTCTTTTGTTTCAGATAATGATCTTTTTGATGCAAAAACTACTTGCTTCAAGTAATGTTTATGTCGTTTAAAAGTTGAAAAGAACATTGGATTTGTGTTAAAGTTAAAGATTCTTGTTTAGTTTCTCGGTGAAAATTCTAGACATCAAGAACTAAAAGTTCAAATTTAAAGGCTCAAACTGTCAAACATCATCTTTCCACAGCATTAAATTATGATGGACATACAAGGATTGTAAGTTTTGTAATGATTTCAAAAGGGCATATATGAGGAGTTGACTGTATGATCTGCACAAAGCAAACCAGCTCCTTAAAAACAATTTTGGAGGTGTTTAAATCCCTAATCAGACAACAAGAGCAATGCTACTGTATGCTCTACATTTTAATTGTTTGGTTTTGATTCCATAAGCTTTTCAGACTAATTATCTGATCCTTAATTAAGGCTAGTAATCAATTACATGGTGTAGGGTTATTATGCATATGAAAATTTAACCTTATCCTTTGTATCATTCCTGATTTAAGCGATTGAAAGGCCTAAAGGGAAAGTGACAAAATTCATAAGTGGGGATGAACTTGATGATGACTTCATGACACAAGACTTTGAGTCAGCAGAAGTTGATGCAAAAGATGGTAAGATAAAATCAAAAAAGACAAAATAGAAACAGAAGCACCCACCTAATCGATCCGATTTAAAATTAAAAATAGTTAATAAATTTTACGATTGGATCGGATACGAATCTTAAATCATTTCGCGAATCAACGTGTGGATCAATCTCTTTAAACATAGCATTTAAAAATAAAATTCCAAAAAAACTAAAATTTAAAAAAAAAAAAAAAAAAAACTCGTCGAGCTAAGAAGCTTGGATAGTGTAAAGCATGCCATATTCGCTCGTTCATAAAAGACAAACAGACTGAGAAACTTTTTCTATTTTGAAAGAAGCCAGTTGATTAAAGTTTTCAAGTCCAGCTCCAATTTTGGATTTGGGGTTGCTACTGCTTTCCAAGTTTTTTGATAATCATACATTGCAAAGGCAAAATTAAAAGCAGGGAATAGTTATTAAACTTCTCAAAAAAAAATCTTTTACATATATAAAAACGTATATCAAATGGATTTATTTTTTTTAAATGGATCAATAATTTTCATTTATTTAATGGTGTTGTGTTCTCTGATTAATTCCCTCTTGCAACTTGTAAGCAGTTTTTTTTTTCTATTTCAGTAAATTTCTATAACCACTTTTTTTTTATTAAATAAAAACAAAACAAAATAAAAGACAACAGTGTTAGTTGTTACTTTTAACTATTAAAGACCATGTTTTACTTGAGTTTACTAACGATCGTAAGCACTTCATTCTTTTAGGTGTTAGATACGAAACCATTAAATAGAAAGTCTATGTCAGTTTGTGCTTTGAAATCAACAAATGGCCAAGGAAAATATTGACAAAACTTAGATCCATATGTTTCCGAAATTTTAACAGGAGTTTATTGCCATGTGCGTCCATTCAAAAGAGTTAAACTATATCAACATAAGATCATACATAGTTCATACGAAAAGCACTAGCATAACATATAACACATACTGACATAGACAATATAACACATGACATAAGATCATACATTGTTTTTAAGATATTATATATTGTTTTATGTAGCTTTTGCAACATTCGTGTTTTCAACACACTATAATATATTTTTTAATTTGAACCACAGACACACTAATAATTTGTTTTGTATAAACTTTGCAACATCCGTATTTTTGAGTTGTGTTTGTGTTATTTTTCGTGTTAATTGATTAACTAATTATTTTACAACTTTAACCCTTACAACCACATACATTTAAAAATAAACAAAAAATATCGGGTGAAATCGGGCTGACATTCTTATTCTTTATTGGCCAACGGGCCCACCTGATATTAATGATTTCAGTAAGACCTTTGCCCAACCCCTCTCGATGCTTCAAAACACCAAATCTGTAACTTCCATCCTCAAACCGTGAGCATTATACAAACCGTTTAAAAACCTGTCTACTAAAAGGTCAAAGTTTAGAAAAAAAAAAGATAAACAAATTTGAATGCTAAAGGACAGAGTTTAGAAAAACTGATAAGCCGTGTTACACTTAGCACAATATATTAACAAATAATACCGTTACATTTAATTTTTGCTATTAATTTTACAAAATTAAACTTTTAAAAAATAACATTCTTTCCTCTAAAATTATTTCCCTTTTTTTTTTTGAATTTAAAAGAATTAATTTAATTTTTAATTTTTAAAAAAAAAACTGAAAATAATTTTTTTTAAAAATTTAAAACATAAATTTTAATTTTCTTATTTAGTTTTTTTAATTAAAAAAATTAAAAGAATTAAAAGAATAACAATAATATTCCTAAAATTAATTTTGTTTTTTTTTAATTTAAAAAAAATATATCTAAATATTTTTTTCTTAAAATTTAACAATTGCTGTATTATGATTTGGCTTTCTTTTCAGCAGTTTTATGGTTTAAAAATAGAATTGGAATTCTCTAAATCCTAATCTAGGATTATTAATGAAAAAACCCAAAATGAAACTCAAATCAAATATGTTCATGTTTTATTTGATTATCAAAATTTTGAAATAAAACATTTTATTTGATTCCAATGTACCATTAAACTCAAATAACAAAATGCATAAATATGTTTATATAATCAACACATGTCAATTTATTAATATTTTAATTATAATTTAATAGATATATGACAATATTCTAATTTTTTTTATGAAACTAAGAAATTTTTACGATCAAATATATAAGATGATTTTCCCAAATTAAACCATTTCTTTTAGGATTAGGGAAAAAAATATTTCTTCTATGATGAATGATAGCTCATAATGAACAAAACCAAGGTTTTGTATGTTATTTAGGCCCAACATATTTCTAATTGGACCATTGTAATTTGAGAATAGGCGAATCATGCATTGGTTTTGAGTCCCAAAACGAAAGAAATGAGAAGGAGACAACATATTTATTTTAAGAAATGAAATATAATAAGCTTATTTGGTGAAGCTCGAAAAAGGTAAACGATTTGCCTTTCCATTTGTCTAGTTCAGTAACTTCTTAAGTTCTTGACTTAATTAATTTGACATTTAAGATCCTTCACCTACTGTATATGTTAGAGAATTAATTCGTTATTATATATTATATATTATTTGTTAATGATTTCAATGGTTTTGCATGGATTTATCCTATGAAGCATCGTTGTGACAGTGTTATACTTGTTTTGAAAATTTTAAAACTATGCTTAAGAATAGATTCAACTTTAGAATTAAAAATTATTTCTAATGTGATGGTGTTAAAGAACTTGTTGAAGGTGATTTTAGATTTACATGGTATTTCTCTTCACATTTCTTATTCACATATTTATGAGCAGAATGGTTTGGACGAAAAATGGAGCAATTCCTAAAAGAAATTCAGGATTTATGCTTCCCTTAACACTTGTATTTGAAACAAATTTAACACTCATATCAATGACCAGAAAAATTAGAATATGGCTGAAATAAGTTTTGTTGCAGCAATTGGTGCAAAAACACTAAGTTCTGAGACTATAAAACACTTCAAGCATTTGATGAATGGTGCATAAATTTATTACTTAGAAGTCATTCAGAGTGTTTAAATGCAAATTCATACTTATGAGGTTGAACTGTTTCAAGGCTTAAGAGGCAAAACAATGAACTTGAAAATAGAAATGAATGTTATCCAAAACTGAAAAAATAATAAAACAATGGTTTAAAATGAATACGAGTGCAGTTCTTGAAAAGTGGTTCACATTAGAATTGCAGTCCATTGGAGGTGAACAATTCTTATCAACAAAGACCAAAAAAGAGTTTTGTACAAACATGAGAGTACTTGCTCCTTAGCATTGAATTTTAAACCAGAGCCTATTTAAGAAGAGAAAATGAGCAAGAAATCAATCAGGAACTCAATGGCAAGTGCATCCCTAAAGGAATCAAAACAATGATGTTGCAAGAAAATACATTCCTTTCAATTGAATAAAAGATGACTGAGGTTTGACCTGATACTCAAGTTTATAAACACCTATGAAGGAATGGGAAAGGAATACCAATCAAATGTTGAATCTGAAACTGACAAGAATTCAACAACATAGACTCTGCAATTCCCCAGTATCCAATAGAAATCAAACTCATTTTCCTTTGTGAGATAAGCAGGAACTTTGAACAACAGTCAAAGAAGATAAACCCCAAGAGACATAAGGCTGAGAAAATGAGGTAGAAAGAAACAATTGAATTCAATAACAAACTCAAGTTCAAAGCTTACATGGATTGAGGAGAAAAAAAGCACCTTTTGTTCTAAATCCATATACAAACAGAATAACACAAAGAACAACATATATTCTAAAATTTATTATCTTTGTCCATATAATCTGTTTCTACATACAGGTATTCCCTTTCCAAATTCCAATGATATAATTACTTATCCAAGCATATAAAATCATACACCAAAAATACTGATTTATAGAAAAAAGTTGAACATTTACATATATCCCAGAACTCAAATTTTTTTTTTTTCTTTCTTAAACTTTATATCCAAAAAGTTAACTGGAGAAACAAGAACTTACTTGCCCTTTAAAGTATATGAATTAATGATAAGACTACCGAAATGTTTTCGTAGTAAACAATATTAGCTGCATGAACTTAAAAGACTAAAAAACATGAACCTAAATACATGCCTTAAAAGATTGAAAAACATGCAAAGAAAAAAAAAAATGACATAAGGAAAATGATTAAAAAATGCGAACAAAAAAAAGTTTTGTTTTTAAAATAAATAAAAAATAGATTTACAATCCGTTTGAACGTAAAGCGAAAAATGATTACACAGAACAGGAAAGGTTAAGAAACAAAAATTAGTCGACATCATCAAATCCGAGACAGTAGACAATAAAAAGCAATATAAAAAATGAATAACAAAACTATATAGACCGAAACGAAAAATGAAATAAATAAGCGAGATGGACAGGCAACACACAAAAATACATTCAAGAAGCAACATTACCTGAAATAAACACGCTACTGCTTTATTATTCGTGAGATATTTGAAAAAAGGAAAACAAACTGAAGCATAGATCCAAACCTTAGGTTAATTTCAACAAGCTTCAAGTCTTCCATTCCTACATCTTTTAGTTTTCGAAAGCCTGATGGACCCAGTCTAATACCTTCGAGATTCAGTATTTGGATAGATGTACCCCAAAACTTTCCTAAAGCTTCTGCTACTTGGCTGGATTACATCAATTATAAGCTCAATCCTTTTCAAGTAAGAAACATAGATGGTAAAGGGTTACTTCTATGTCAGCATTGTCGAGACAAACCTGCCAAGGCCATTATCAGCCAGAGAGAGATAATTCAATGGACTTCCTAAGGTTGATAGGGCATCCAGAAGTTGAGTCACGCCATCACTGGAAAGCTCACAATTCTCCAGATTCAAATCAGCCAAGGGGGAGCACTTTTTAGATGCTTCGGCAAAATAAGGGATTAAACTTCTGCAGAATTTAAATGCAGCCAATGAGATATCATATCCAAGGTTTATGACAAAACATTGCAAGACATATACTTGGCTGACCTAATGCCATCGTCTTCAATTGGGTTGTCACTAAGATCCAAAATCTCCAAGCTTGGCATTTGAACCAGGGCATATCTAAGACTACCAGCATCATCTCTCCGTAGATTATTACCCCTAAAAAGAAAGTTCTTTTTATGGTGCAGAAAATACATTTTCAAACTTATAGAGGGTTCCTACAACCCTGCAAAGTATAAGCTGAAATTACCAAGATAACACAAATCAAATAGACAAAATGATATCAAAGAACAAAAAAGCCAAATAATTGCACTACATGGCGAAGGAAACCAAACAACCAAAGAGACAGTTTAGTAACTATGATCCATTAAAGAAGGGGTACCACAGATTGAAAGCGGACAAGCAGCAAATACAAAGCAGTTCAAGGTTAAACACTGGAAAAGCAAGCAAAAAATAACCAGGAAGGTGAATTTGTATATTCTAACCTTGACCAGATAAGAGCAGAGATCGGTTTGGAGCGGAGGAGGAAATTGGGGGGCTATTTATAGTTTTTTTTTGGTGGACGCAGAGCAAAGATGGGTCAGGCAATGAGAGAGGAGAGCGGGGGGTGAACAGCCAGGCGAGTGACGTCGAAGAAGCAGAGGAGCGTCTGGAATAGGGGTAACCTAAAAACGCAGGGGAACATGTAAAACTGCTGGATAAAAGGATGTTCCGCGCGTTAACCAGAAAAGTCCACCGGATACAGGAGGCATAAGCCAATGCATTTAATGATGGTTTTATGAAGGGAACAGGTAAGCAAAAACAGGTAAGTAAACGCGTTAAAATTGAATGGAAGGAGGGTTAAAGAACCAGACGCGTAAAAAAACAAAATACCGGTTACCTCGTCTGGTTAACGCGTCAGCAAAAAGATATGGCATTAAATGCGAAGATGCATAAAATCAAGAGACAATCCTCATATTAAATGCTCACATCAGCAGATGAAATGAAAGATAATAGCTTAGAAAGTATTGAACGGCACCGTTTTGCAAAAAGATATTAAATGCGAAGACGCGTAAAATGAACCAGACGCGTCTTGCATTAAATGAGTAACGTCGCAAAACGGCGTCGTTTCACGGGACAGAGGCAGCAAAAGGTGAACAGTTCATGGACAGGTGTCAAGGTGTGACTCATTACTTGAGCTAATAATGGGTCATATTCTGATATTCTCCTTGCCTCATTTAATTTCTATGGTATAAAATAAAACACTCTAATATTGTTATATATTCTAGAATGATGACCCAGTTATGTATGAGGTCTTTTTTTTTTTTTTAATATTTTTAAAATTTTAAATTGAATAATGTTATTAGGAATAATAATAGTAACAATAAATCAACATAATTATTTTAAAATAATGATTTTTATAATAAAAAAATATTCATTTTATTCAAATAAAATTGTAATTTTTATTCTTTTTTGAAGCAAATTGAAAATTTTCATTCTTGCATAAAATTAAATTAAGTAGAAAAAGATAAAAAAAAAAAATTGGTTAGAAAATATTTAAATTGTTATTAACTTTGATCCAAATTTACGAGATCCAAGGTTGAACCAAATTAGATCTGGCCTTCCACCACAAATTTTTTTTCCACCTTCGCTTCTGACGGTTTAATCTTTAAATTACCTTTTTTTTTTCCATTACCTATTTTCTATTTATGATTTTTTATATTCGAATTTAGAGAAAAAAATTGAATTTATTTTAATCTTATATTTATTTTAAAAAAGTTTTCACTTCTCTTTTCATATGTGATTGTGTATTCGAAAATTCTTTTGATTTTTGAAGTTTTCTTTTTATTTTAAAAATTTTACCTTTTTTTTTTTGAATATTGAATTCTTATTATTTCTGTAATTTTGGAATTTTTTAAGAATTATATGTTTAAAAGAAAAAGAAGAGAATCAAAATTTTGTTGGAATTTTTTGGGTATTGATTTCAATTTTTGCAAATCAAATATTTTGGGTATTTGGTTTAAATTTTTGAAATTTTTTAGTATTTTAGATATTTGATTTAACTCTTGCAAAAGTATTTTGTTTACATTTTTCATTCTATTCTCCACTCTTCATATATGTCTTTTTCAATTTTTTATATAAACTTTATGAAAAAAATAACAATACTATTTAAAAAATGAAAAAAATATTAGGTTTAATATTTCACAAAAAAAATTTGTTTTAATTTCTCTATTTACTTTTCATATATATTTTATTTTTAACCGTAAAAAGTAAAAGTAATAGTGGTATTTAAAAAATATATATATATTATGTCTCAATTTAAAATTGACACATGATAAATTTTTATTTAATTTTAAAATAATAATAATCTTTTTACTTAAAAAAAATTGTTCATTATTAAAAAAAATTGTCATGGACTGCCACGTGACAACCAATTATCCCATTTAATATAGTTTTTATATACTTGAACTAAAACTAGACACTACCGCGATTCGTGTATAAACTTTGTAGTTTCAAAAATAAAATGATATTTTATTTATTTATTTATTATAATTTTTATCTTTAAATTAAAATTTTAAGATTTTTGATTGATTGTCAAGTAGATCTATCCATGGGTCGAGTAGCCCGTCCGGCCCGTATTGTATCGGACCTAAACATTATTTTTTATGATTTGGGCCGACCCGAATCACTGTTTAAGTATTAAAATATTATTTTTTATTTAAATTTAATTATAAAATATATAAAAATATTAATAAAAATAATATTTGAATATATTTGAATAGTAAAACGGACTTATACGGGTCTGTCCGGGCCCGATCCGAATAGGTTTGGGCATGAAATTAAAAAAAAAATTCGGATCGCGGCCCGACCTGGCCGATCCATGAACAGGTCTATTGTCATGCATAATGTATATACCTACTCACGTCTAAAACTTAGATGAAATATATTTTTTTTGAAGCAAACTCAAACAAATAATAAAAGAATTTGATAAAATTAAATGAATATCTCTTGTTAAAACACAACACGAAAAATAACATGAACACGATACGAATACATAAACGTATCAAAATATACATAAAACGAATTATTAATGTGTAAAACTTTATATAAATTTATAATATTTTAGACACGAACACACGAATTTTTCTTTAAATTGAATCATAATGACAAACTATACAAAATATGAAATGAATTGAGACAAGACACAAACACAATATAGGAAAAATAATAAAAACACAACACGAAAAACAACATGAACACGATACGAATACACGAATGTATCAAAATATACATCAAACGAATTATTAACGTGTAAAACTTTATATAAATTTATAATATTTTAGACACGAACACATGAATTTTTTTTTTAAATTTAATCATAATGATAAACTATACAAAATATGAGATGAATTGAGACACGACACAAACATAATATAGGAAAAATAATAAAAATACAACACCAAAAATAACATGAACTCGACACGAATACACGAACGTGTCAAGATATACATAAAATAAATTATTAACATGTAAAAATTATATATAAATTTATAATACTTTAAACCATGGTAGTCAGTACCGTACCCGTGGACGTACCGTTTTTGTTCTAGTACTGGTACGTACAAGTACCAGTGTGTTTCGACGTACGTTTCGGATTGTTCGGCATTTTTCAAATATTTTTTCATATATCTATATGTATAGCCTATTTTTAAGTTTCTTAATAAAATATATATTATATACACATGCAAATATACATCCTTTACATGCATATATATATATATATATGTTTTTATGCAAATGCAAATACAAATTTTAAATATTTAATATCTAAAAATTTTAAACATCAAATAAGTAAAATAAATATTAAAATATTAAAAAATATATATAGTAAATTATTATTAATTATGTTCAATAGCCTAATTTAATGAACATATTTTATTTTTAAATATAATTATGAAAAAAATAAAAATAATCATGACAAAAAAAATGTTAAAATTGGTTTAAAAAATCAAATAAGTGAATTTTTTAAAAAAAGTTTAAAAATTAAAATCTTGTACCAACCAGTACGTACCAGTACGGACCCGTATTGACTGGTACAAGCAGGTACTACCAGCCGATACAAAAACCGAAATGGTAAGAGACTGGTACCGTTTTGGTTTACCTTAAAAACGGTACGTACCGGCCAGTACCGGTACGGTATCGATAACACTATTTTAAACACAAAAAAATAACATGAACACACAAAAAAAAATTCTCTTTCTTTTTTGCCCTTTTTCTTCTCTTTCTCTTTTTTTCTTTCTTCTTCACCAAAAAAAAAAAAACACATTAGATGTTAGATGTTTAAAAAATATATATTCACGCGTAAAAAATTATCTATAATTTTTTTTTCCATTATTAAAATCTATCTAAAGGCAGTTTAGTTTTCAGTGAAAAAGAGAAAGATGGGTTGGTATTTCCCGCCAAATGAAAATAGGGCGCCAAGTTCAACATATCTCCTCCACTTCTCTTCTTTACTCTTCACTCTCCCAAATCTAACCCTAAAACACAGTTCCTTCATTTTTATTTCTTACCATCTTCAGAAAAAACCAAAAATGTAGTAAGATAAATTGGCACGACACCAAACCCGTCCTAAACCTATATTTCTACCCTATCTCCATTCTTATCGCCACCGGCGGCTCTGATTTTGATATCAAGGTTCTTTTTTTTTTTTGGTAGCATTTGTTTATTTGTTATTTCATTTTAATGGATTTGTTCTTTCCATTTTTTTAAAATTTAAAGTCACTTTTAATTCTTAAATTTTTGAATTTTTTTTCTACAGTATATAATCAGGAAGTATGTTAGTTTCTTGAATCAAAATGCTGTGTTAAACTTAAACCATATCTTAGTCAAGGGATTTCAGGTTTAAAATCAAATAATTGTGGGTCAAGCCAAGCTGACTAGATTATTGTTTTTAAATTTATTGAACTTTTAACTAATTCGGGCCAAATGCAGAAGATAATCCCAACTGCTTCGTATCAAAATAGTCTCTCTTATCATGACTTCACTATTAATACCCTTCGCTTCTCTCTCTCCAGTAACGTAATACACCAAAAACCCATCCTTTTAGCTCATAACTTTATGGTATATCGAAATTCCCGGATGATTATATTTTTAGGCCCATTTGTGTACTCAAATTAAATGTAAGAAATATTGTGTAAAGCTCCGAATTTCAAAATCTTCGTCTTTTCTCGTAGTCTGATTTCGATTAAATTGTTCTTGTGTGTAAAGAAAAAGTAACTTGAGCTCAAGTTCATTGTTGTTCCAATTTTCAAATGTCTTCTTGTTGCTGCACTCTGTTTATAACTTTTAAAATAAATGTTGTTCCTAGTTTTCATAAATTTATGACTATTCTTTGAACCCATGTGTTTATCTAAGATAAAATTAATTTCTATGCTATCCAAATTTGTGATTCTCTTAGATGATGAAGGTAATCTTGACTTTTTATGTTGTGTAGGAGAACAACCTGCCTCTGGTGCTGATGGTATTCTCTGGTGCTGATGGTATGACTTTTTGATCATATGATTAGTCCATTGCTTTTTTATTTTATTTTTTTTTTTTTTTTGATTTTGTTAATAAAGTATTGTAGTGGTAGCAAATTCTGAAAAGGAATTTTCGATGTAACAGGAGGCGAGCCAGTCTGTGTAACTCACCTCCGTTATAAAGTCGGCGACGAGTTGTTTCTCAATTTTTTCTCTAATTGCTCTAACTCGCTTGGGGGCGAACTGACTCTTCTTTTGTCTGATTGGCTCTCCTGTTGGGTTCACATTCAAATAGTGGGTGATTATCTTTGAATCTATGCCAGGCATGTCGGTCGCCAACCATGCAAAAATGTCAGCATTTTCATGCAGCATAGTCACCACTGGCTGTCTTTCTACGCTTCCCAAGGAAGACCTGACCTTGGTTATTTTAGCTGGGTTTTCCAGACATAGAGGGATCGTTTTCGTCTGTTATGCGGGCTCCGCCTTGTACTTACACGTCTCTGCCCTGTTGTCCAAGCTTTCCATAGTGAGCATGGTTTTTTCGATGAGGTTAACCTGAGCCTCGGCTAGTTGCCACCTATCTCTTCCTTGTGCCCCCAAGTTTCTGCTTTCTCCAAATCAATTTCGACCCCTTGACTTTTCCTGGCGAGCTGTATAGACAACACGTGGCACTTCCTTGTCGTTTGCTGATCCGACTTCATGTAACAAATTCCCATGGGTGTTGGGAATTTTACTGTCAGGCAGTAGACAGCGATCACCATTCTTGTTTTCCTCATTATGGGTCTTCCAAAGATGGCGTTATAGGCCGAGGGTTGGTTGAACACAAGAAACTCTGAGATGACGGTGAAGGTGCGATCGCCATCTTCCATTGTCACTGGCAAGGTGGCCGAGCCTTTGACGGTGAATAGCGACTGGCAAAGCCTAATATTGGGCTTGCTGGCTTCAAATCCTTCTCTTGGATGTCCATCTTCTTAAAGGCCTCCCATCGGATAACTTCTACTGCACTTCCACTATCGACGAGAACCCTTTTTACTCTAAAGTTCCCAATAGTGGCCGCCACAACAATTAGGTCATTTTCGTTGTCCTCTAAGATATCAACATCGTTGTCGGTGAAGTCTACCATCCAATCTTCACTCTGTTTCACTCTCTTAGGGGTTATACCGACTGCTATTACACTTCTGAGGGGGCTTTTCTCTTGGAGTTACTGGCGGTTCATTCTTCTGCGCCCCCCACTATCATGTTTATCACCCCCTGTACCAGTTTCTTCCCCTCTGCTCTGCCTGTGTTTCTCTGATTGTTCGTCGATGATTGCCCTTGATGGGCCCCTGATTTTCTCACAAACTGTTTGATCTACCTCTTCCTGATAGTAGTTTCGATTACGTCTTTTAAGGACCTGCAATCTTTAGTGTTGTGCCCCACATCATTGTAATAGTGGCACTTTTCCTTGGAGTTAAGGGGGCTAGATTATCTTTCATGGAGTATGGCGTTCCCAGTAGAGGTGTCCATGGGCCGGGTTCGGGCCGAGCTCATGTATGGTATCAACACTACATTTGCTTGCCCAAGCCCGACCCGGCTCGAAATATGGGACTCAAATTTTGTCCAAGCCCGCCTATATTTGTAAATGGATAACTCAAACCCGTTTAGGCCGGCCCATATTATTTTTTTTTATTTTTTTTTAAAAATATTTTTATTTATTTATTTATTTAATCTTTAGTAACTTTATATATATATATTTTTATTAAGTTCTTAAACATGGACAACTTAACATATTTTTTAATGTTTACACTATAATATTATATATATTTAATTTTTATATGACATAAATTACATAATATATATAAATATAAATAATATATTATTTAATTAGAAAACGGGCTCGGGACGGGCTCGAGCCTTGAATGTTGTAGCCAAGGTCCGGCCCATATTTTAAATGGGCCTAATTTTTTTGGCAAAGCCCATTTTTCGGGCCTAATATTTTTGTCCAAGACCTGCCAAATATGGGCCGGCCTTCGGGCTTGGGTCGGTAGCCCTGCCCTTGGATAGGTCTAGTTTCCAAGATGCCCTCATGAGTACATTCTGGATGTACGCCCTTGAGGCATTGAGGGGGTTTATTCTTCAAACTTAGAGTATGGGGCTCTTTCCTCTCTTCGCCCATGACCCTGTGTAGTCCAATCTGAGTTAACCTGGTGAGCCGTTCTATCTGGCGACCTGGACTTTTGACGGTGTGAGTCAAGCCCCAATTGCCTCCTATCGTCTTAGTATCCTTGCCTGTTTTTCAAAGGGCGCCCTTGGCTCTGCTGGTAGTTCGTTCTTTCCTCGAGTCCCTCTACCAATTTCATTTCCTCTGTTTCGGCGTACATTTGGGCCTTCTCATACAAGTTGTAGAGTTTTTTCGGCTTCTCGTCGGTCAAAGTGTACGGAGGTGCTCATGGCGGACATTGGAAATGAACGCTAGTATGGCCCAGTCATCGTGCAAGTCCTTGATTTCCATGGTGGTGGAGTTGAACCTGAGGATGTATTCTCTTAGAGTCTCGCTTTTCTTCTGTGTTATTGCGATGAGGCTTGCTGGTGTTTTGAAAGTGCCTTATTGGTGAGGAAGTGGGCGATGAACGTCCTCCCGAGCTTCTGGAAGCTGTCAATGGATCCTTCCAGCAATGAATGGTACCAAGTTCTGGCGTGCACTCTAAGCGTCATGGGAAACACTCGGCACTTCTGGGCATCAGTAGCCCCTAGCAGGTCCATGTAACTTTTGTACTGGATGAGGTGGTCCGTGGAGTCCTTAGTGCCATCGTAGGTATCTTTTGGAAGTTTGATTGTCTTGGGCACCTATTCCTGTCCGATTTCTAGGGTCAAGGGGTTGTTGTCATCCGTCATCCACTCCACTTCTTCTTTCTTGTCCTTCATCATGTCGTTGACCTCTTTTCTGAGGGCGGCCGTTTGGGCCTCGACAGCGCCCACGACGGTTTCCTTATTGGCGAACGGGTATTCAAAAATATTAAAATATTAAAAAATTGTTTTTATATTAATATTAATATATATATATTTATAATTAAATTTAAATAAAATAATATTTTTTATTTAATAAATAGTAATTCGGGCCGGGCAAGCCCGAATTACTAAATACCTTGTCCAAGCCCGGCCCAATATGGGTCGAGCCTACCGAGCCAGGCGGGCTACCCTGCCCGTGGACAGGTCTACTTCAGACCACCAGAAGGACCTCATTGACAAAAAGGCATTAACATTTTGACGCCGTCTGTGGGAAACAACAAGCCATGTCTTTATCACCATCTCAGCAAATCACCTCACCTGGAGGCCCAAGCATTACCCCCAACACCAACTCCTTCACACCCCCGGCTACGGGTAGCTTCCAGTCTCCACCCCCGCGAACCTTCCTCAACTCGTCGGGACCTAGCACCAGCTACCAAACATCCTATTTACCCAACTTCTGGCTCCAACAACCATATTACCCCCAGAACTACTACCAAAATTTACTCATAGCAGCTTCCCCGATATTCTCTACCTTCTCAACCCCGACGAGGGACCCCCCAACCATCCAACAAACCACCCACACAAACCAGCCAATCCATTAGAAACCCGACTTAACGGCTTGAGACAAGCGAGCATCTCCTTTATCCCCGGAGCCGACCCCACCAGTTGGCCAAGAAAACACACCAGTCACATTACCACCAACCACTTCCATAGAACCCCACCGGTGCTCGATCCCACCATACAACCACATAACAACACCTTCTACCCCCCAACACTGTCGTACATCGACCCAACGTACCAAATGCTCATGAACCAGATACAAGCCCTCCAGGCTTAGTTGGTCGAGCAGCAATAGGCTGCGCGACAGACCAACCACAACGCTCGACAAATCCAAAAGAGCAATGATAATCTGGAAGAGAACTGCGCCAACTCGTTCTATCGAGGCAGCCATCGGACAGCCGCAAGCAAGGCACGCAAGCCATCGGACAGCCGCAAGCCCGGCCCGAATTACTATTTATTAAATAAAAAATATTATTTTATTTAAATTTAATTATAAATATATATATATTAATATTAATATAAAAACAATTTTTTAATATTTTAATATTTTTGAATAGTGAAACGGACCTATACGGGCCGGCCCGAATGGGCTTGGGCAAGAGGAAAAAATATTTTTCGGGCTGCGGCCCGGCTCGGCCCATGGATAGGTCTAGTCTAAAGTCCTACGAGCAAAGAAGGAGAGTTAGAGGGCGTCGGAGGTTGAGCTCTGGGACACGCTCCGATGCCTAAGTCAGTGTTTAGAGAAGAAGATCTGGGAGAGAGAAAGAGAGAGTTCTTAGAGAGAGAGAGAGATTACCTTGGGCTATCCCCGAGAGGGATATTTATAGTTGTTCGAGTGACCTGTCTGGTTTCACGTGTTCGAGTCTAGGTTTGGACATTTGGATGAGCGGCCTCAGAGGGCCTTGTCGAGGAGAAGGCCGCATTTAATGCCCGTCGAGAAGGGGCTGCGACATTTAATGCCCTGTGCTGCCACAGGTGGGCGCCGAGGTGACTGGTGGTGTGACCGATGGGAGAGGGGAGGCGTCCACATGTCCGGGACTTGGCACCACTGATTTTTAGGCTCGCCAAGTTGGTTCGTGACCTTGGACTAACTTGCTAGGTTTGTTTGATTTCTCCTGAGTTTTATGATTGAGTGGCCTGGCGGGCTAGGCAGAGTCAACATACTTCATACAAAGATTGAGCTGCTTATCTCAATTGTTAATTTGCCTAGCTAGCTCTTAATTTCGGTAAGAAGTTTTCAACATCACGAGTGCATTAACATATATATAGTATACATAAATTTTTAATATTGAGAATTGGAGAGGAGTTGCAGGAGCTTCGTTTAGAACTCAAATCTACCGAAAATCCACCACTTCAAATGAGTGGGTGAATTATCCAAGTCCAACATATATATAATTATTATCTTTGTTTATGCTTTGTCATTTTAAAAAAAAAAAAAATTTGTTCAAGAGTTTGGCGGTTCTCCAGGTCCGATCCTTAGATAAGAATTTTTAAACCTAAACCAAGTTAAGCTGTAGACAAGATTTTCAAAGGGTCAATCGGGTTTGGTCCGACCCGACTCAGGACTGGAAACCTCTACTTCTTTGGTTGATTATTTATCAGTAGTATATATTTCCTCTGTTCCAATAAATTTATCATGTGTTGATCTTATTGATAAAATTTTATATTTTGACTCATTTTATTTTATATTAATAAATGGTAAAAATATGAAAGAAAAAAAATTCTAAAAACTTTCAATGATTTTAATTTTTAGATATATATTTTGTAAGATTTAATTAATTAAAATATTTAAAATAATAGATAACAAAATTGAAAATTTTTGAGCAAAGAAAATTTTTATGGGACAAAAAAGAGTACATTTCTTGGCTAATAATTAAATTATACTTTGCAATTTATGTTCATATGTGTCTTAATCTTGTTAGTGTTTTGATAGAATATTAACAATTATTATCATATGTGTCGACATATACTTTGCAGTTTTTGCTGGTGCTGCCAACTCTACCGCTTTAGCCCTTGTGGCCGCTACTCACCAAACTGGTGAGTTTGCATCCTTCTTGGAATTGATTAATTGAAGGACTTTAACTATATATCCAAGAAAATCCTAAGCTATGATGCAATGCTATGTTGAGTTTGTTGTTAGTGAAGCCCAAAATCTGTCCTTAAATATTATTTTTTAAATTAATGAGATTTTTATCACCACATTATATTCCATCCATAGGTGGCTAAAATTGCTATTATTAATAAGGTTATGTAATATATCAACATGATTTAAGATAAATTTTATAACAATAAATTAGATTTTTACGGTAAATTGAATTAAAATTTTAATTTAATTTAAATCAAACAAAATAATTAATTTTAGGAAACATGACAATTATTTAAGACTATCCACAATTCCACATGTCATAAAGTTAGAGCGTCCACGTAGGATAAGATGAATTTTAATTTTAATTTAAATCAAATCAAAATAATTAATTTTATATAAGATGAGAATTATTTAAGACTATCCACATGTCATAAAATTAGACCATCCATGTAGGATAATTACCTTTTTTTTGTCAAAAACTTTGGCTTTTATATATTTATATGTGTGGACATAAAATTAATTAAACGGATTAAGGTTCTAATTTACAAATTAACACTTATATACTTATTACATGGCAACTTGACTAACACATTTATTATACATATATATTGGATTGAATTTTATACAACATGCACTACATGATTTCGCACGATTAACCTTTATTTTAAAGAATAATCTATCTAAACCACAATGCACAAGTAAATGACTAATGACATGTGCTGGTGCTGGTGCTGCCAACTCTACTGCTTTAGCCCTGGTGGCCGCTACTCACCAAACTGGTGGCCATTTAGTTTGCATCCTTCCTGGAATTGAAGGACTTTAACTATATATCTAAGAAAATCCTAGGCTATGATGCAATGCTATGTTGAGTTTGTTGTTGGTGAAGCCCAAAATCTTCTGTTAAGCCCACTATATGGAAGAAGATTTTGTGCTCATTCACTGCAAACTGGAGAATCATGTTCATGAAGTGAAGGCAGGTAGGAAACGCAATGGAGCCGTTGTTGTAAAGGTTCATAGCGGTCCAGTGGATCGAAAACTCAATTGCTGCATGCCTATAGGAGAAGGGCTGTTTAGTCACTAGAATCGCTAGCTCCAAAAGCTTTAGGAACGAGAAGTCACTGGGTTGTAAAGGTGTGGATAAATGCACTAGGGAAGAACATCTGTTCAGGGTCAGGTTTCCACAAGGAAAAGGAATCAAAGCTCCGATTTTACAGTGCATGCTTCCTTTGGTTGGCTTAGAGAAGTCCAGCATTAATGCTAAACTTTTTTCAAAAGTAATGCTAAATTAACCCTTAATCTGTCTCGAAGATAGATCAACAATTATAATGCATGGTTCAAAGTTCAAATACTTGTACTGAACCTCAATGGATTGTAACCGCCCTTGTAATGTTTTGCTTGCCCGACATCTTTTGTTGGTTTGTAATTTGTTCCAAGATCAAATCAAATCAAAGTACCGCCCGTGATTATTTCTGCTGGGTTCTTTGGGAACCCACTTTGAGCCTGAAGAAAGAACTATAGAAAACTAGGAATCTAAGAAGCCAGGAGGAAAAATACAGTGATTAGGTCTTCTTTAAGAAGCCTAATTACTCATTCTGCTTCATCACATTCCCCATACTAAGGACAGATAAACTTTGTTTGTTTGAGATAATTTTGCCCCCTCTAGGACGACATTGCTTCATGTGCCAACTGCCAAAGACTAAGGTCCCGTTTGGAATTGAGGTGAGAACGGATTTTTGGGCTTAAATCAGCCATAACTGTCGATAGATAATGGATGGAAGTGGCCTAAGGCATGTCAATAGAAAAGAAGAGTTTTAATTTCCCTTTTTCGTACTCCAAAGATGTCAGTATACAATGGGAAGGAACTAGGAAGTATACATGACCAGACTCTCTGATAAAACAGTATAACGCAAGATGTGCTCAAGGAGCATGACAAATTTTCATGATTCAAGTATATCTTCCCTATCCTGGCTTAAAGCCAAACAATCCCAGGCTAACGATTTTAGGATTTGCTTAAAATTTCAAAGACTGTTCTTACGACAATCCGAGGGCATTTAAGATTCCCAGCCATAATTAAGGCACAGAATATGTTAAGAAGGCTTTGCAGGCTGAAAATAAACACGGGTGAGCAAAAAAGCCTGGAAAAATCTTGGAGATGAATAGAAATTTAGGGTTACAAAGTTACAACCGTTCTGCTAATGAAAAAAAATCCACCACTTTTACAAAAAAAATGCCTAAGACTGAGGTTGATTTCACATGAAAAATCCCCTTAAAATCCCGTTAGTAGGGTATAATAATGCATAAAACTCACAAGGCATTAGTCCCCAGCAAGAGGACACAAATTAAGCATATGCTCCTTTCATCCCCAGCGAGTAGTTAGTGACAGACACATCATCTCCAGCTTATCATTTCACCATTTGAAAATTTGGTCAGGTTAAGGATTGAAGCAACTAGAGACAGCTAGTTCTTGAACCACTTCTTCCATGGATGGTCTTTGTATAGGAGAGTCATGAGTGCAATGCCAAGCAATACTTGCAAGTTTAGCTGCTTCATATTCAAAGAACCTACCATGGAGGTTTGGGTCAATAAAATCTTGGAATCTGCAAGATTCAGCTCCGAGTCGTACCAAGCTAGTGACTTTTCGCTTCCCGGAAAGGACTTGGAAAACAAGAACTCCAAATGCATAAACATCACTCTTCTCAGTAAAACGTCCCGTACTGGTGTATTCAGGAGCTAGGTAACCCATAGCGGCACTGGCCTTGAGTGCTGCGAAGACAATGTCATTGGTAAGGAGGTTGTGCAAGCCAGAATCTGAAAGCAGTGGATCGAACTGCTGATCGATGAGCACTTTTTCAGCTGAAATATTTTGGTGAACAAGGGCAGGTTTGTTTACTTTGTACCCATGCAAATATGCTATACCTGGTCCACAAAACAATATATATATAGCTCAGTAAAGCTGAGTCAAGAACAAGCAAATTCTAGATTTTCTAGTTGGTCTTTTAGCAGAAGGGAAATTACACAAAAATATGATAAAAAAAAAAAAAAAAATCTCAAGCATCTCAAGTTGGTGTGTATCATAAACATAAAGCATTTGATCTCACTGCAATATTAGATTAGAAGTTAAACAGCTGCAAGGCGTTTCTAGAAACCATATGGGCAAGCATTGAGACATAATTAAACTAATCTAATTACAAAAACAGAAACCAGACGTTTAACCTGCAACAGATAAACGCAAAAGTATTTAAAAGGATGAAGGCAAAACTAAACCAACCTTTGGCTATGCCTTTAACAATGGAAACTCTTGTGGACCATTCTAGGACCTGGCCATCATCATCCTTCACATCAAGATAGCGCAGCAAATTCCCATTGGGGACAAAATCATAAATGATAAAGCACTCTCCCCGGGCCTTTGAACAGCAAAATCCTCTCAATCGCACTAAATTCTCATGCTTCAATGAAGCCAAAATATTCAGTCCCTTCAAGAACTTTGCATCATCAGATTTGCAGCTAGTTTTGCTGATTCTTTTAATTGCAACAGCAGATCCATCCCTAAGAATCCCTTTATAGGTTGCAGAAAAGTTACTCTTCCCCAATAAATTTACCTCTGAAAAGTACTGAGTAGCTGTCTCCACCTCTTCCAAATTGAACCTAAAGCTCTGAAAGACATCTTTGGCGAAGCCATTGAAATTGCTGCCATCAGCCAAAGGATCCCAACCATTAGCATACTCAAGGCTAATGAGTGGAGACCCATTCTTCCTGTAAACCCCCTTGGCTTGATCAGTGCTAAGGCGGCTATCAGAAATTTCAAATGAGCTACCAAGCTTCTGTTTCCGCCGACGATATTGTGTGAATGTGAGGATTCCTATAGCTGATAACGCAACTGTGACAACAATCAGGCCAACAAGAATAGGACCCCTTTGAGATTTTGATGGCTTTGAGCACTGAGTTTGCTCACAAGGTAACCGAAGATTTGCTGTCTCCGGTATTTCTCTAGGAAGACCAGTTGCCTCCGGCCCAGGTTCGCTTGGATTAATATGATCAGAAACATTGCAAGCTTTCAGTGATACAAAACCAGACCCACATAGACCCAGATTATTTTGAAACAGGAATCCATCATTCAGTCTCTTAAGAGCTAGAGCAAACAAAGAAGAAAAAAAAAATCAAATGAAGTTCATTTTTTTTTTCCATAAGATCAAGCAGAATATAGTTATAAAAAGATGATTACCAAGAGGAACATTGCCAGAAAGAGAATTGTTCCGGATGTCTAGAACTTCAAGCAGAGGAGCATCGGCTAGTTTCATAGGGATTGAACCAAAGAGACTATTGAAGCTCAAATGAAGCCTCATTAATGTACCCAAATCCCCTAAACTTGCAGGGATTGCACCAGTAAGTTGATTGGACTGCAGGGCAAGAACATTAAGCTTCTTCAAAGATCCCAGCTGTGTGGGTATGCTTCCTGTGAGCTGGTTATAACAGAGCTGCAAGACTACAGAGTACATGCAAAAGAAGGAAAAGAAAAACCCCACTTCAGTGAAATTAGATTTAAAAGACCAAAGACACAAAATGAATCATGGGTTAGAAGTTCAATCTTTTTCAGGTTCCTTAAGGCTCTAAATCCAACTTTGGGAACTAAACAATTTTTTTTGCAGCAGGGACAGAAAGAAAATGCTAATAAGCACGCTTGAGTAAATTTGAAGTGTTCCCATGTTATTTCGTTTTCCTAAATGAGAAAATGTGACATTAATTTTGGGGCAGATGCCAGCTTGTCTGACTGTGTCAATAAATTTTCTCATAATCCAAACATAGCAAGATTTGAAAATTCTTTCAGTTCAACAAACAAATCATTGGCCAAAATAAAGAAAACCCATGTTAAATATGAGATATGAAGCTGCAGGAGAATAAAAGATACACACCCCAAGAAAAAAAGAAGAAGCAAGAGCTACTTCTAACATTGAAAAATCGGTGCTAAATGAAACATAAATTTCAAAATTAATAAACAAAATATAATAGCACTAACCTTGCAAGCTACCCATTTCACCAATCTCTGGAGGAATCTCACCAGAGAGATTATTCATGTTCAAATATAAATCACTGAGAAGAGTCAAGTTTGTTATTTCTCTTGGTATCTCCCCGTACAAAGAGTTGTAATGCAAGTAAAGCCCTGTCAAGTGCTTAAGCTCAGCAATAGCTGGTGAGACTTTGCCAGACAGCCCCTTCCCTTGCAAAGAAATGTTGGCTATTTGCCCTTTCTCGTTACAGCCTATGCCTTCAAAAGAACCATCACAAGGGTCACCATTGATGGTCCATGAGGAGAGATACTTGTCATCTGGGTCTAAAGCAGCTTTCATATCCAAGAGTGCTCTGAGCTCAGTATTTGCACTGAAACAACATTGGGTAGTGAAGAGAACAAAGAAAAATAAGAGAGGTACTGTGAAATCCATTGTTTTTGGTTTCAGTCCTTCAGACTTTCAGCTCAAAAAAAAGGTAGAAAAAAATGGTTGTTTAGCTCTTCAAAAAAACGCTTCTGATCCTTTTTGGCTGGTCACTAGTTTGTTTTGTTCTTGCCTTACAGGCAATAGTAGGAGCTCTTTTTTTTTTCTTTTCTCAGTTCTCAAGTGAAGTCACACACTCTCTCTCGGTCTCGGACAAACAGAAGATGGTAAGGAAGAGACAAAGATGCATAGATGTAGGGAGAAGAAAATAATGTGGGCCGTTGGATTTACTGACCTTTTAAAAAGAGTAATGAAGAATAATAGAGGCTGAGTTGCATGTTACAGGAAAAAGAATATTTTTTTAGTGTTTCAAGTTCAGCTGTTACATGGTAGACTCTGACGTTCTCCACATTCTTTCTGACAAAAAGATTGGGTAAATATGAAAAATATGTATTTAATAATTAAATAATTATTAAATAATTTAATAGTTAAAAATTATTAAAAAAATGTTAAAAATTATTAGGAAATATATTGTAAAGATAAAATTATTTTTAATGAAAAATTTTATTTATTTTTTTTATTAAAAAATATTATTTTTAAAAAATTTAATAAACAATAAACAATAAATTAAAAAATAAAATATTTAAATATTTATTTTTTAAAATTTGTAAAAAAAAAAATAATAATTTTAAAAATATTATTTGTATTATTTATTTAATTTTTTAATTAAAAAAGTAAATAAAAAAAATTATGTTTTAAAATTTATTTTTTAGAAAAATTTATTTTTTAATTAAAAAAATAAATTAAAAATAAGAGAAAAAGAGAAAAGAATATTTTTTTATCATGCATAATTTTGTTTTTATAATTTTTTTAATAATTTTATATTTTATATATCTCTTTTTTAAATAATTCTTATTCATTATATCATTTTATAATTATTGTATTGTAAAAGATATGTTTTTTAAATTTATCCAAAGAGATTTCCCAATAGGGAAGCTGGCCTAGTGTATGACTTGCTCATACACCAATATGTTACTCTCATCTATGAATGCTAATGATTCTCAACACTCATGAAAATTTATGGCCCTTTGGAATTAAAAACAAAAAATAGTGTACTATCCACTTGATCTAGATTAGACAGAAGAAAAAAAATCTAAAAAAAAACAACGTTCAAGCATTTATATTTCACATACTAAAATATATATATATATATATATGTGAATTTTGGTTTTTTTACCGTAATATAGTTGATTTTTTTTATCTATTAAAATATCATTTTTTTAAATTATTTTTCAAAATTTGTTTTTTTAATAAGTTGAGAAATCACCATGGTCCATTGCGATTTTTCAACGGTAAATTTTTTTAGCGATTTTCCAACTTAATTTTTAAATTTTTTTGATTTTTTATATTGAGAAATGGCCATCGTGGGTGGCGATTTCTCAAGGTGAAGAATTCAACTTTCTTTCTTTTTTTTTTTTTTTACTTTTAATTATTAAATAATAAATTTAAAATAACAATTATATAATTATATAATTTTTAATTTTTAAAAATAAAGATTTAATAATTTTTATATATAATTTTTATCCCATGGTGGTATAGGTGTACATGGCCGGGCCGAGCTCATGTATGGTATCAACACCACATTTGCTTTCCCAAAGTCACGGTGGCGATTTCCCAACCTTTATTTTTTTTTTAATTTTATAAAATAATAAAATTTAAAAAATAACAATTTACCAAAATTTAAAAAACTAAATTTTCAATTAGACCTATACATGGGTCGAGCCGCGACCCGAATTTTTTTCCCTTGCCCAAGCCCATTTCGAGTTGGGCCGACCTGAAAGCCTGTTTAAATAATAACAAATTTAAAAATTATATAAATACAATCCGGGTTTACTGGGGCAAACTTACCACCATGTAGACCTGTCCAAGGGCCGGGCTACCCGCCCAAACCCGAAGGCTTGCCCATATTGGAAGGGCTTGGACAAAAAATATTAGGCCCAAAAAATGGACTTGGCAAAAAAATTAGGGCCGTTTAAAATATGGGTCGGGCCTTGGCTCCAACATTCAAGGCCCGAGCCTAGCTCAGCCCATTTTCTACTTAAATAATATATTATTTATATTTATATATATTATATAATTTATCTCATATAAATAATATATAATATTATAGTGTAAACATTAAAAAATATGTTAAGTTATCCATGTTTAACAACTTAATAAAAGAAAAAAAATTAAATAATAAATATATATATATATATTATTTTAAAAAATAGAAAAAAAATAATATGGACAGGCCTAAACGGGCTTGGACAAAATTTGATGTCAATATTTCAGGTCGAGCAGGGTCGGGCTTGGGTAAACAAATGTGGTGTTGATACTATACATGGGCCCGACCCATATTTTAAAAGAATAAAAATAAATTAAATAAAGAAAAAAAAACAAAATTTATAATTAAAAAAAAAAAGAAAATAAAGTACTTTCCAAGGTAGAAAATCAAAAAAAAATTTAAAAATTAAATTGGAAAATCGCTGTGATTTCCCAATTTAGTTTTAAAAAATATATAAAATTTACCGTTCAGAAATCGCCATGGGTTATGGCGATTTCCTAATTGGTTAAAAAAATAACGAATTTTGAAAAATAATTTCAAACCATCGATATTTCGATAAAAAAAAAAATCAGCAGTATTAGGATAAAAAAACCTATGAATTTTACTTACTAGTGTTTTAGGTTTTTTTTTTTTTAAAAATTACTATATTAACTAATATATTTTTAATGCATTAAAACCAATGTGATTAGTACCGTATCGGCCGGTACGTACCGTTTTTAAGGTAAATCGAAACGATACCAGTCTCGTACCATTTCAGCTTTTGTACCGACCCGTATCGGCCTGTATCGATCTGTATCGATCAATACCTGTCAGCACCGGTACGTACCGGCCTGTACCGGTTGGTACAAGATTTTGATTTTTTTTTTTTAAATTATAACAAAAATTACTTATTTGATTTTTTAAACCAATTTCAATATTTTTTGTGTCATGATCATTTTTTTATTTTTTTCATAATTATATTTAAAAATAAAATATGTTCATTAAATTAAGCTATTGAGCATAATTAATCATAATTTACTATATTTTTTTAATATTTATTTTACTTATTTGATGTTTATAAATGTTAGATATTAAATATTTAAAATTTATATTTGCATAAAAACATATATATGCATGTAATGGATGTATATTTGCATATATATATATATATATAATATATATTTTATTAACAAGCTTGAAAATAGGTTATATTAGATATATGAAAAAAATATTTGAAAATTCCCTATAAATCCAAAACGATACTCCTAAATATATCGATATCGGTACGTTCCAATACCAGAATAAAAAGATATGTCCACCTACAAAGTGCTGACTACCTTGATTAAAATATTACTTTATGTTACTTTAAAACTCATGAAATTAAGTGTCATTTAATACATTTAATATTAAAATATTACTTTAAATAAAAACTTAACTAATCTAAAAAAAAATGCCTAAGGACTCTCATTAGTAAAACATATATATATTTACAATAAGTTAAAATAATGTAAAAGTTTTTGAACTATTTCATTTTTTAGATAGGTTTTTATATTTTATTGTATTTAAATAAATAAATATTTATTTATTTTTATTTAAATAAACTTTTAATTCAAATGAAAAATTAATTTATGTTAATAATTTATTTGATACAAATTAAAGATTAAGAGTTTATTTAACTATAAATTAAAAGTTAACAACTTAATTAAAAGTTCATGAATTTTTTTTTTTATTATTTACCTTTACAATACCATAAAAAACACCTTCAAATTTTGTTTAGATCTATTTTTTTTTTTTTTAACAATCTCAAAGGTGCACTCTTTCATTTTTAGCACAATACAACCAAGAATTTAGTCATAGAATACTCTAAAATAGAACTCAGAAGAAAAAAAAACTCATTTCTTTACCAATTAAACTAATCTTTATATGAAAAGGTATATTATTTTATTTTATTTTATTATACGTGACTAGTCACGGTTAGATTTGTTCATGGATCGGATTAGGTCATGACTCAATTTTTTTTTTCTTACCCGAGTTCAGGTCAGGTTGAAAACTCATTTTATTGTTTATTAAATATTAAAATATTACTTTTATATTAATATTTATATATTTTATGGTTAGATTTAAATAAAATATATATTTTTATTTAATAATAGTTTAGGTCGGATCGGCTCAAATTATTAAAATTTTTATCTATATCAGACCTATCGAATCGAACAAATAACTCGACTTTTAAACAAATATAGGCACAATTATATATATATATATATATTTTTTAAAAATTTAAAATACCCTCGTTAAAAAAGTAGCACTAACATAGCAGTATCTTCTTTACAAATTTGGGTAAGAGTGAATCATTTATTTATTCATTTAATTTTCTAGTATCACATGTGAAACCCATTAGATTAAATTAAGGAAATAATAATACCGATAAAAACAAGTTTAAATTTGAAAAGGCTATTGAACCCACTAATGTTAAGTGTCTTTGTGTCTTTGACTTCACATGAGCCTGCCCTGTCCTATACGTTTTGGTAGGAAAAAAAGAAAGACAGTGGTAGTACCGTAGTAGTATAATTTCTTTTTTTTCTTTTTTTGTTAGAGAAAGAAGGAGCAGCCAAAAAGGATCTGATGGCCCAAATCAAACAGTACAAGAAAAACGGGGCCCACGAAACTTTAACAGAGGGCGCAGCAACTACTTATGCCACGTGGTCGTTTATGGATGGTCTGTTATGGTACTTACGAGGTGATGTCTGTACACTGAGGTTTGGAGATTCTTCATTCGGATCGGTCCCCCGCGCCGTAGAGAAGTTCGAATTTGAAAAGCTACCTTACAGTACAGTACATTACCTTACCTACCCCATCTTCTTCTTCCAGATGGTGAAGGTGCATAGTAGGTGAAGCGCAGGTGATCAAAAGAAGGAACCTTTTATTATTATTGCTCTCTGATTGTGGTTGTGTCAGAGAGGTCAGAACCTGACATGACCGCCTGCTGCCCCTTGCCCTCTTCTCTTTAATTGGATTTTCTTTTTCCTTTTTTTTTTTTTTTTAATTCTGACCAATATTTTTGAGTTGCTCTCACAACAAAAACCTACATTTATTTAATTTATCTTGTTTATCCCTTTTGTCAGCTTTTAAAATAGAAAATCATCAATTCAAGCTCTTTTTTTTAAAAACATTTTCAAAAATAAAACAATCAACTCCAAGGTCAAATCTGTTTTATTTTAATTTGAAAAGGAAAAAAAAGAAGAGAAATTCAAATATTTTTTTATGGATGATTTAACCTTGTCATCAATTATTCTTAATATAAAGAGGAGAGATAATCCAAATCTTGAAACTTCACTTTTCTTTAAAATTAATAATAACTGCTAAATTAAAGTTAAGATTTAAATTCTTAACTGTTGTTTATAAGTATTTGTTAAGGTTACATTATTCTCATCAAACTAAAAGAAAACAATATATTAATAACAAAATTCTTTTTCACATATATCGTTTTACTACTAGTTAACATTTTCTTTGTTTAAGCTAATATTTTAGTATAGCCAAATATACCACTACATTATGGTTTAATATTGAAGTTTGGCATTACTTTAATTTTATTAATTTTTTTCAGTTCAATTTTATTTATTTTTAAACAGAAGAAATGACATTAAAACATTCCACATTATAGTATAATTCAACTTTAATTTCATTATGTTAGAAACATTATTTTTGTATATGTATTTGAAGAATTTTATATTTTTCACCATTTTTTTTAATTTCTCTTTGTTAATTGATGAGTAAGACCCAAACCCATAATGTGTCTACATTTATTGGACTGTTACAGAAGCATCAAGCATCATCATAAAGGTCTGGTAAACAAAAAAGAAGAAAAAAAAAAAAAGGAAAGGAAAGGAGCATCATCATCAACCATCATCTTGCTTGTAAAAATTACATGCACAGCAGCTAATATCACCCACTCACTTCTGCATTCACATCACAATCAATTTTTTTTATCAATGTTGAAAAAATAGAATCAAGTCGATCAATTGAATCGATTGAATTGATTATCTTGTGAATCGATAAAAAATTAATTAAATTTATAAAAATCTAGATTAAATTGGTAAAATTTCGGTTATAGATTTACTTTTAATTTTATATTAAACACAATATATTTTATATTAAATATTTATTATATTTAATATTTAATTTTATTTCGATTAAATCGATAATCGAAAATCTCATCGATTTAACATCTGGTCTGATTTTTTCAACATTGCTCAATATTTCTGTTATACTAATATTCTCTTTAGATCATATTATTTTCTCATTTGGACAAAGGAAAACTTAATTGCTACTATTACTTGGTTGTGGCCTGTGACTTAAATTTTGTATCTCTCTTCCAAGCAAAGTTGGCTCAGAAGTGTTGGTCACCAACTAAACATTAAAGATTAACGAGATCTTCCTTCTTCCTTTTTCTAATTAAAAAAATTATCTTCCCTTTTATTATGTTGGAAGTTTAATGGAAAAATCATGATTATTCATCAACCATAGTTAGATATAATTAAAAATAATGAGGCATTTATCATAAGTAAAATATTAATCAATGATTAAGATAATATTTAAAAAATATAATTAAAATATAATTTTTTATTAAATTTAAAGTTTTCTTAAAATAATAATAAATTTTTTTTTAACTGTATCGATAAATATCGATTAACCGAACTCTTCTCATAATTATGATTTGATAAAAAAAAAATATATAAACTCCATATATTAATCGACGTCCGGGGATGATTTTGTTACAATCTTAATTTTGAATACTTTTAAAACGATACCTGTCAAAGATTTTTTGTTCCTGCAACTTGCTTTCCTAGTGAGACAAAATGCTAAGTAGACTACAAAAGAAATAGTAAAAAAGCCCGTATTCTATTGTATAGCATAATTTTGAAGAAATATCTAGGGTAAATATGAAAAACATACCCTCATATATAAGTTATTGTAAAATGGTCTAATGAATAAAAGTTATTTGAAAAAAAAAATAATTAGAAAATATTATAAAAGATATTGTAAAGATAAAATTATCTTTAATGAATTTTTTTTTTTTTAAAGAAATATTATTTTTTAAAAATTTTAATTGAAAATAAATTAAAAAAATAAAATATTTAAATATATATTTTTAAAATTTAAAAAATTTAAAAAAATAAAGAAAAATTAATTTTAGGAATATTAATTTTATTATTTTTTAATTAAAAAAAGTAAATAAAAAATTTTAAAATTTATTTTTTAAAATTAAAAAATTTTTATTTTCAGAATTTTTTTTTAATTAAAAAGTAAATTAAAAAATAAAAAAAAAGGAGGAGAAGATTTTTTTATCAAGGGTAATTTTATCTTTACAATATTTTTTATAATTATTTTTAATTATTTATTTCTCTTTTTTAAATAACTTTTATTCATTAGACTATTTAGTAATAATTTGCCTATGAGGACATGTTTTTCATATTTACCCAAATATCTATCTACTGCTACTGCTTTTCCCCTTTTGTTTAGCATGGGTTAGTGAGGATTAATTAAGAAACTTCTTTTTGGACTCAACTTGTCCAAAAACTGGTCTCCAGTTTTGCACTAGGAGTTTGGTAATTTATGTATTTTTTTACAAAAAGAGATTGCAATATGAAAATAAAGAAAATAATTATAAATGATGAGATTCGAATTTTAGATCTGTTGGATATTATTTTTTAAGATTGACTGTATGAATCAACTGAACTAAGTTCTGGATTTGGTAATTTGCGTATTCGTATCGTGTTCGTGTTATAATAGTATATAAATTTTGACACGTTAATAATTCTTGATATATAAATTTTTTTACGTTCATATATTCATATTATTTTTTAGGTTTGTATTTGATATACTGTCAGTGTATAGGTTTATACACTGATAATGAATCCTATAATGACACCTCATTAAAAAATTAACCCATAAACCATAACCATAACCCTAACTCTAATCCTAACCTACAATTTAATTTTTAACAGATGACATCGTAGGATGCACTATCAGTGTATAAACTTATACACTGACAGTACATCAAATATAAATTTTTATTTTTTTGTATCGTATCGTGTTTTGTATTATATTCGTATTACTTTCGAAATTACTAGGAAATGAGTAGAGTAGGGAAGGAAAATGAGAGAGTGAAAATGTAAATAGTGGAGCACATTAGCAATTTCTATTTCCAATATTGGAACTGGGAAGCTAGCAATTGTCAGGTATCACAACATCTGGAATCTACCAATACTACAGCTTCACTACGATGGGATACGTTGCTTACTACTTTCGGTAAATTATTTCTGAGTTTACAAATTTCTTTTGAGTTTGTAAACAAAAAAAAAATAAATGATGGGATTATATAGTAGAAAGTAACGTGTCTTTTGTTTGTAATGTATTTCACAACAACAGGACCTTGAAATGAATACAGCCTTTTTTTATGGACCACCGCCTAACTGGCAAGAATTCTGAAAACTGAAGATTCATTGCTTTTTTTTATATAAATTTGAAAAATTATTTTATAGTCGAGAATTTGAAAAAAATATTAAATAAAAAAAATATTTAAATAAAAAAAAGTTCCTTTTAAAAATAAGCTAGAAAATTAATAATCGATAGTTTTTTACCTAAATATTTTAAAAAAATATATGCGGGTTGGCAGTACAAATTAACAAGAAGAAAAAAAAACCAATGTATTCATAATAATTTGATACCCAAATATAGATAAGAGCAATTGCGCATTGGATCCTGTCTTTTTTCCTCTGACTTCTCCCTCTAACAACCGAGAGATAGGATTTGATTCTTCCATATAAGATTAGCAGTTGGCAGTACAAATTAAAGAGTATTTTTTAACATTGGAATATCTAGGGTTGCACAAAAACGCATTGTTGTAATATACAGCTTGTATGAAAAAAAAAAAAAAAAACACTTAAAAACTACCCTTCCCATTTGTTTAACAGGACAAATTATACTTTTTTTAATTACAGCGTATTATATTGTAGTAATGCTGCTTTTCAGGCATTGCGATAGATCTTTGTCTTCTGGAATCAGGTTCACTTCCTCTCTATTGAAGACCAACAATGCTAAGCACCTATGTTATCCGGATTCAGGGATAAATGTCGGATACGGATATGTGTCTGATATAAGTATATTCAATTTTTTTTTTAAAGTTTTTTCATATATTTGAAAGATCAACTCTCGTATTCATATTTGAATATGTGTCGGACACGAATAATTTAAAAAAAAAATGAAAAATCTGAATAACATTCTTATGGACTAGTGAGTTGCGGTCCTCCCAAAGTTTTTTCCTTTTTCTTTTTATTTGTTTCAGCATTGTGTTTTGGACTTTGGAGGATCTATTCCTTGCTGGATCGAGACTTTTTGAAGCTTTTTCCGATTGCTTTTCACTTTGCAGAGGGACAAAGCATCTCATGTTAGAAAAATGGCACAGCATACTTTATATGATCCATGTCTAGCTTCTGGGTATGACATTAAAGCTTATATTATATGCTAGCTAGCTAAAAGGAATTGCCCCCACACATAATTGGATCACTCTTTTACGAGGCAATATATGTTAAGCTCATTGTAAACGATCATCAGTTTTTCTTTTTCCAAGAGTTAGCTTGTACATATACCAATTTGATGACTCTTTTTGGGAAGTGGGAACTGTTAGAAAATATCTTTAGATGTAAAATATTCTTCAAACTCTAGGAAATATTTATTTTAAATCATCAAGAATCAACATATCAATATACTGAAGCGTACATGAATTCATGACAATTGATTACTCTCCAAAGCCGTGCGGTATGTCTTCTAGATCAACACGTTCTCTTAGAGAATCCTTTTGTTTTCTCTCGCTTTCTCTCTGATGATGGGATGTCAGAAAGAATAGAATGACGACCGTGTGATCTGGGGATCATAACCACTATTTAAAGATAACTTCCATGTTATCTTTTAGTATTTCTATTTTAGCTCATCATAAAAATAAAAATTACTCTTAAGTCTCTACACATTAAAGACCCTCACCCTATTAGATACATTAAAGCCCAAATTACCCAAACTTCAGTAGATCACTTTAAATGGGTTTAACCTTATTCGACAGTCTACCACACATAATTATTCACATATAAGCCCAATGTTGGATTAAGGATCCAACAATCTCCCACTTGGGCTATATGTGTAACTTTATAATTATGCATTGCAAAAATAATCATATGAGCTCAACTTCGCTGTCATTACTGAAATGTATCTATAACCAATCCGGTCCATCAATCATACCAACATAGGATCAAAGCGGCCTTCGTTACATCTTTCGTAACTCGACCCATCAATGGTCACGTATGTCGATACAACTGAATAACATGGATCATGATGTGGATGTGGATGTGTAGCATGGAAATTTTATGCAATGCGATCTTAACATGTCTATTTCTAACTAGTCCACCCTTAAACCTTAGTGAGATCAATCCATACCAAAATCAGAGTGTAAATATTCCAAAACTTTAATTCTGCAAAAAATAACTTTAAAATATCCATAAACTGAAATAACTGAAAATATGTCTATATCAGAAAAGCATTTAAAATTATAAACTCCCACTAAAACTGAATATCCTCAAATGACATGACACCCATATGAGCAGTGTGCTCATGAAACACTTTGGGTGGCAATCCCTTAGTAAGCGAATCCGCAACCATGGAGTTTGTACCGATGCGCTCTATAGAAAACTGTCCACTCTGAACTCTTTCTTTAACAACTAGGAACTTGATGTCTATATGCTTTGACTTCATCGAGCTCCTGTTGTTGTTGGAATATAGAACTGCCGACTTATTGTCACAAAATAACTTGAGTGGTCTTTCAATACTGTCCACTATGCGCAGCCCCGTGACAAAATTTCGCAGTCATCTTCCATGATTAGATGCCTCATAACATGCTATGAACTCTGCCGCTATGGTAGAAGAGGCTATAAGAGACTGTTTAGCACTCTTCCAAGAGACAGCACCTCCTGCTAGCAGGAAGATATAGCTCGACGTATATTTCATACTATCTTGGCATCCAGCAAAATCGAAGTCAGTATACCCAACGATCTCAAGCTGATCCGACCTCCGATATGTGAGCATGTAGTCTTTTGTTCTCTGTAAATACCACAAGGCCCGTTTGGCTGCTTTCCAATGGTCTACTCCTGGATTACTTAAATATCTGCCCAACATTTCAACAATGTACGCAATATCCGGACGCGTACAAACCTGAGCATACATCAGACTTCCTACTACTGATGCATAAGGAATCTTCTGCATTTCCTTTTCGTCAAAATCATTCTTAGGGCACTGATTGAGACTAAACTTGTCTCCTTTTGCCACAGGGGTATTACCCGGTTTACAATCCTGCATGCCATATCTTTTGAGACCCTGTTCGATATAACTCTTTTGTGATAATCCAAGAATACCCCGAGAGCGATTCCAGTGTATATTTATGCCTAATACAAAAGAGGCGTTACCAAGATCTTTCATCTCAAAATTCTTAGCTAGAAATCTCTTGGTTTCGTGCAATAAGCATATATCGTTGCTGGCAAGCAAAATGTTATCGACATATAAAACCAGAAAAATATACTTGCTCCCACAGAACTTATGGTATATACAATCATCGACCAAATTCATCTCAAAACCGGACGAGATGATCACTTGATGAAACTTGAAATACCATTGTCGAGATCCTTGTTTGAGCCCATAGATGGATTTCTTAAGTTTGCAAACCATATTTTTTAGGTCTTCCAACACAATGTTTTCTGGTTGCACCATATAAATCGTCTCATCAATGTTACCATTGAGAAACGCCGTCTTTACATCCATCTGATATAGCTCAAGATCGAAATGCTCCACCAATGCCATTATAGTCTTGAAGAGTCTTTCGAAAAAACCAGAGAAAAAGTCTCTTTATAATCAATGCCTCCTTTCTGTGTAAAGCCCTTAGCGACAAGACGAGCCTTGTACCTTTTCACATTGCCTTTCGAATCCCTTTTGGTCTTAAATATCCATTTGCAACCAATGGGTTTTGCGCCTTCTAGCAATGGGACAAGATCCCACACGTCATTGTCCTTCATGGACTTAATCTCCTCATTCATGGCATCAATCCACTTCTGAGAGTTAGAACTTTCCATGGCCTGACGGAAGTTGATCGGATCATCTTCCATCACTCCAATGTCAACCTCATGTTCTTGGAGAAATACAATGTAGTCATCAGGCACTGCACTTCTCCTTTCTCTAGTGTATCTCCTTAATGGCATAGGCTCTTGAGGTAGTAGAGTTTGTTCTTCTGGAATAATTTCTTGAATGTGAGGTTCATCGACATTGTCTTGATCTGTTGTGCCTTGAACAAAGTCAGGAATGAAATCCTGATCAATGCCAATAACACCTGTGGGAATATCAACATATTTCTCTTCAAAGACAAAGTCTCTAACTGTATCTCCCCCCACAAACTCAACCTCCTCAAAGAACCTGGCATTTCCCTACTCGAAAATCGACTTAGTTATGGGATCATAAAACTCGTACCCCTTGGATCTTTCAGAGTATCCAATAAAATAGCAACTCACAGTTATTGAGTCCAGTTTCTTTTCATTAGGCCTATAAGGTCTTGCCTCAGCTGGACATCCCTAAATGTGCAAGTGCTTTAAACTAGGCTTTTTGCTTGTCCAAAGTTCATAAGGGGTTTTGGCAGTTGCTTTAGTTGGAACCCTGTTAAGGACATAAGCTGCAATCTTAAGTGCTTCTCCCCAGAGTGATTCTGGTAAGATAGAATGACAAATCATACTCCTCACCATGTCTTTAAGTGTCCTATTTCATCTTTCAGCAACACCATTCATAGTGGGTGAACCCGACATAGTGTACTGTAGGACGATACCACATTCCTCTAGGAATTTAACAAACGGTCCTGGACGTTGTTCACTTGAACCGTCATATCTACCCTAGTACTCATCACCACGGTCAGATCTGACGGTTTTGATCCTTTTGCTAAGTTGGTTCTCAACTTCAGCCTTATAATTTTTGAACACATCCAGTGATTTTGACTTTTCATGAAGGAGATATATGTAGCCATATCTAAATTAATTGTCTATTAATGTTATAAAATAATGTTGACCATTCCAAGTAACCGTAGGGAATGGCCCACAAATGTCCATATGTATAAGTTCTAAGACATCCAAAGTCCTGTTGGCTTCAAATCTCATTTCATTGGTTTGTTTCCCCTTTATACAGTTAACACAAACATCAAAATCTACGAAATCTAAGGGGTCTAGAATTTTGTCTGACACAAGTCTCTCTATTCTCTGTCTAGAGATATGGCCTAATCTCTTGTGCCACAACGCAGCCGAATTCTCATTGGTTAATTTTCTCTTTATACCTCGTGTACTTAATTGCAGGGATTCATTAAATGAAGCAATTGTATCAATCAAATAAAGATTATCATAACCTGACAAAGAATCGGAACCAACCAATTTTGAATCATGAAACAAACTAAATTTTCCATTCCCAAATGAACAAGAATAACCAGATTTGTCCAAAGCAGAAATAGAAATCAAATTTCGTCTAAAAGATGGTACAATAAATGTCTCATTAAGATCCAAATAAGTTCTAGTCTTTAGTAATAATCTAAATTTTCCTATTGCCTCAACTTGAACCGTCTTGCCATCATCCACATAGATGTATTTTTCACCATCACTTGGCTTTCGGCAACTTAGGCAACCCTGCATAGACACACTGATGTGAGTTGTTGCACCATAATCTATCCACCACGTGTGTCTAGGTACCGAAGTTAAATTAACCTCAGAACAAACCAAATTAAGAAGTATACCTTTCTTAGCACGCCATGCGTGGTAGTTGGTACAATGCTTTTTCTGATGCCCTTCAACTTCGCAGAAGAAACAACCAGAAACTTCTGGTTGACCAGGTTTCTTTTGTTGTTTCTTTTGAGGTGTTGTATCTGCAGCTTCCTTATCCTTCTTCCTTTTGTATCCCTTGTCCTTGTTCTTAGAGGTTGATGCCAGATGAGCACTATTTGTCTTATCTTGCTTCAATCTTTCCTCTTCCTGAACACAGTATGAGATAAGCTCATTCAGAGACAATGTCTCTTTCTGACAGTTGTAGCTCACCTTAAACTGGCTAAACTGTGTCGGAAGGGATATCAAAATCAGATGCACTAGCAAGTTCTCAGGAAGTTCTAGCTTAAGTGCTTTCAACTTTGAAGCAACATGAGACATCTCCATGATGTACTCCCTAATATTGCCTTTGCCTTTGTATCTCATTGAAAGTAGACTTGTCAAGAGCGTACCTATTTCAGCCTTTTCGTTATTGACAAACCTCTTTTCAATGTCTGCAAGGAACTCTTTAGCCGTAGTAATCTTTTCATACATTGTGCCCTTGAATGCTTTCGAAATGGCTTTCTTTATGATCATCATACACATGCGATTTGATTTCTCTCACCTTTTCATATCCCTCTTTTCATCAGAGGTACTCTTATCCGTAATAGGTGCAGGAGAATTAGCCCTTAACGCAAGGTCGAGATCCATGACTCCGAGAACTATCAAGAGGTTCTCTTGTCATGAATTGAAATTTGTGCCATTGAGCATAGGAATAGAGTTGATGTTGACAGAAATATTAGCAGGAGTGGTTGTAGCTAAACACAGAGAACATCAAACAAACAAAATAAGCTCACCTAAGTTTCATAACAGAAATAGCAATAAAATTTAAATAGAGGTAAACCCCATCTCAAGATATCGGGCATTCCATTAATGTTTGTTTTTAGACAAAAATATTAATTTGTAAGTGATATCTTGACGTAGTAATCAAACACTGATAATAAGAAACATGTCAAACAATAAATCTTTCTTTGGGCCGATATATTGTTCACATGTAAAACCGAATAATCATCATATGTTTATTACCACAGGTGCCCATGCAATTCTGTTAAATATCAAGCTTCCTTTGGGCTGGTCAATATTCACATAAGTTACATGCACACAACCGTTTATATTCCAAAACAAATTAATTTTCACAAGAGAGGTCACTTTGGTGACATGTTGCTTCAATTAATTCATCCCAAAATATATATAAACATACCAATATTTAAATTTAAATTGTATCGAAATTGTACCAAAATTGCCATATTTTTTTTATTTTTTTCTGCGGCCTTGCCCCTTCGCTATTCTTATGCCGTCGCGGCCAATAGACCGCGGCTATCCTTGGTGGCCGCTCATCTTATGTCGCCGAGGCCAACAGGCCACGGCTTTCCTTGCCGGCGCGGCCGTCGGTTAGAAATAAATAAATAAATACTTTTATTTAAACCCTTAATGATTGTTTATCAAAAAAATTATTCTTAATGATTCAACATGAAGAGGCTCTGATACCAATTGTTAGAAAACATCTTTAGATGTACCTCAAACCCTAGGAAACATTCATGCTAAATCACCAAGAATCAACATATCAATATGCTGAAGCGTACCTGAATCCATGACGATTGATTACTCTCAGAGCCGTGCGGTATGTCTTCCAGATCAACACGTTCTCTTAGAGAATCCTTTTGTTTTCTCTCGCTTTCTCTCTGATGATGGGATGTTAGAAAGAATAGAATGATGACTGTGTGATTTGGGGACCATGACAACTATTTAAAGATAACTTCCCTGTTATCTTTTAGTTTTTCTATTTTAGCCCATCATAAAAATAAAAATTATCCTTAAGTCTTTAACATTAAAGGCCCACAGCCTATTAGATACATTAAAGCCCAAATTATCCAAACTTCAGTAAATCACTTTGAATGAGTTTAAGCTTATTCGACAGTCTACAACACATAATTATTTACATATAGGCTCAATGTTGGATTAAGGATCCAACAGGAACTTGTTGCTTTCCCTTTAATTTGTGTGGTCCATTGCTATTCACTCTTCTTAACAATAGAATCTACTCTATGATTTTGTACAATGCCAACCCCTAGCAGTCGAAGTTGATATGGAGCTTCAAATACAAAATTAGCATCGTATAATTTTACAAAACTTAGATTCAAATACGGGGTTATTTCACTGTTCGTTGGATTTCTTTTGTTGTCACTTTAAGCTTCTTGCAACGAGCTGGGGAACTTTAAGGTTATTTGCACAAGGGTCAACATCAAATTGAGTAGCATCTCCTTTGGTAGAGGAGATTTAAAAAAAAAAAAGAAAAAGAAAGAAGCTTGTGTATAGCAGATTGGTGGCTTGAAAACTAACAAAGCAAAAGAAATTAGATTTTACAATTAAACAATCCTATTGGCATAGAGATACTTATTCTTTTAAGTGAAGATATGGTTACTATTTCATCCTTTCAAACTATACAAATTTAATAGCAGCTGTCCTCACTCCTCAAAATCATAGGCTAAAAGAAACTATTCTTTTCTAATTTAGCATCTCAGCATCTTGGCTTTCTTTTTCACCGAAAAAGGGTTGAAGCCAATATCTGGCACTTTGGCTGGCATGATTAGTAAAAAGAACTCTAATCCCCAATGAGGATTCTCGAAGTTGGTTGAGGAAATGGACACTTAACCAGGCTGAAAGGAATACTCAGCTATTCAATTTGGAGGCTTTTTTTTTTTTCAGCTGATTATTAAAATCAGAATGAGGCAGTTCCTCTACTGTCATCATTGAGAGCGTTTCTTCAAATGCTGTTTCATGGGTTCAAGTCAAGATATATAGAAACAGGGTAGTCCAAATATAAGTTACAGCACCTGAAGGAGAATTTAGACTTTAACATGCATGACCAAACCCTGGCCCCCAACCATGAAGAAATATTGCATCAATTTCCTACGAGATTAACAATTCTGTTTGCTTCGGTTAGCACTAATTAGCATAAACTGGAAAGAAGGATTAAGTTAAGACATGGTATGATTAAGTGAGACATTCTCTTTTATGGTAGATATGATCAAGTTAGACGTGATTATTACTCTAAAAGCTGTCAACCACTAATGGATTTTAAGAATTCATGGAAGTATCTGCCATGAACTAATGAAGCTTTGACTTAATGTTTGGAAACTTTTAATGCCTAAGAAAATCAATTATGTTCGGATACGAAATCAATGCAGATATAATTATATATACCTTCTGTCCTATTCTGTCATCTGACTTGAATGGCTTTTTGGTCACATTCAATTCTTGCAATTATTTGATGTTTTAATTGGTGATGTGGGTACTGTTGGGCCCTGGAAAGAGAAAGGAGGATATGGCAGTGAGGCTTCGATTTTGTAGTATACAGGCCTATGAAAGGCCGGATCTTGTGAAACAAGGCCTAAAAGAACATGGACTCTCAGCCTAAAACCTACAATTTACCTCTTGCCAGATTGGGTTCGGTCCAAGCTCAGGTAAGATTTTAACGTTTTTATGACTGCTCAAACTCTGTTCAATTCAAAATATGGATCTCATTTTATATCTAAGTTCGGCCCTACATGCAAAAAGACTACATAGATCTGTTCAAATTTTTATATAAAATGATCGATATTTTTTATAGAGAAATCGATCCTTTTTTACATCGAAAGATTCCCAAGAACTGTCAAGCTAGATACTTGATCTTTTGAAATGAAAATTTTGGTTTAGATGCATTAAGAGATTGATCCCTCTAAAAAAAAATATTGATCCCTTTAAATATTAATATATTAACAGTAATACGGATTGGGCCGAGTTTGATAAAAAAATACTATACAAAACCCCGATCAATTCTTTAAACAGGCTTTATACTTTATACAATCTCGTTTTCAAACCTAATATTTTTATACAAATCTTCTCAAATATCGGACGAGTCTTCGAGCTTGAGCAGGTAGCCCGGCCTACTCAAGATCACCATGTCAGCTTTGTCGCAATTGACGTTTAGTTGGTTAACTACCTGGGATTGTTTAGACTCTTCCTATATGCATAGTAATAGTATGTATAACCGTACTCATATAATAATTCCATTATAGAAGTGCTATTCATGTGAAACATGGTTTCTTGTAATGATTTCCAATCAAATAACAATCTTATACGAGAATCTGTAAACAAATGAAAACCTAAATGCGATAGATTGCTTGAAATCCATTGTTGTGACAAGTTAAATTTCTGTGAAATATAATTTGATTTGCAATGTCAAAATACGTAAGCCATAGCACATTAGATCATCTTGAAAACATGTCTAGCTTTTGGCTAGAAAGAAACATGTTAATATTATTCTGGCTTCCTTTTGATTCATTGCTTTACTTTGTTACGTTCTAGATTATATATAGATGTTACCATGCATGTATGCTCCTCTATATCCTGCCTGTGGCTGTAAATGTGTCTTTTCTATTGCTTAATTTGCGTTATATAACTGATTCAACTTCTTGGTTTGCAGTGAGTCTACAACTGCATGCCGGCATTGTTGTTGCTTAGGTTGGGCCCGGTTCGTTGTGGATGCTCCAAGTAAGCTAGATTGTGTTGCCTTCATCTATAGCTGTTGAGTTTTTTATTTTTTTTTTCACTTCTTTGTACTGATGGGTGCTGTTTATGGGAATTTGTTCATCTATGTGTTTTGGTTACTCTGTAAGGATGAATTTATTGGAATTTGAAGAAAGAAATCTTTTTCTCTACATTATTGTTAAAGGAATTGCCCTACTACATTATTTAATTTGGGCCGTTAAAAGGGGGTGTGGTGTTGATAACAATTTGGTAAAAATTATTCGTAGGATCAATACTCTACTTTTTATTATATTATTTTTTTGCGATACGTGCACTTACGTGATAAATTCGACAACAAGTGTTTGATGAAGCCTTTTTGTGTGCCAAAGAATAGCTGCTTTTAACTAGCAAATTAACATGGACTTTGGTAATTAAGGATGTGTTAGTTATTGTTTGAAGTCTAATTAGGTGTCTATATTGCTTTGGTATATATGATTTAATATTCTTGGCTTCTTTTCCCTTAGACGGAAGAGTATGTGGTAGCATGCTTTGAAGTATCAACTTTCAAAAGCATGGCAGGCCCTTATTTTTGGTTTAAAAACCATCACCCTTAATCTTGCGCAAGGGTCCTGCCATTCAAATTAGTGACATCTTAAGTTTATTATGGTTGGGTTGTAATCAGTGTTAAAAAAATCGGATCGGATCGGTTGAATTAGAAATTAGTGATCTGCTCGATACATATAATAGAATCGAAAATTTTCCAAACCGGTAAAAATTCGGAAAAAAATGAAAAAATCGATTTTAAACTTATTTTTTAAAAGTTTTTAAAAAATTATTATATGTGATGAGATTTAAACCTTTAACTTCTTAAATCTATATTAAAGATCATATCATTTAGTCAAATACATATTTCATTAAATATTTACTATATTTAAATTCTTTTTTAAATACAACCGATAACTGGAGGTCTCATTGGTTTGACCTCCGGTCCGATTTTTTAAACATTGGTGTAACATCTTGATGTGAGAATGGTGAAATTTAGTATAGTATTATTAAAGCGTGCGACGTTGCGTTTTAGTATTAGATAACAAAAGCGCTTCAAACTTTTTGGATGAGGTGCATTTTATCGGTGTGTAGACACCCGTTTTTATCTGGGATGTTCTAACTTTGACTTTAGTTTAAATTTATTTTCAATTTTTGAATTTAGCCTAATTTTAATTTTAATCTTATATTTTATTTGTTTTTGATTTTCAAAATTAAGTAATAATAATAAATAAATAAAAACAACAAAAAAAGGAAAAACAAAAAAAAAGGAAATCGGAAAAACAAAAAATTATGTTTGGCTTAAATCGAAATTCTTCTTTGGATCAAATCGAAACTCTCCTCAGATCAGGATTGGCTTTTGAAGATGAAAAGAATTCTTTATCAGATTAGGTTTCAAAACCTAAATGAATTGAAACTCTATACCCGATTGAACTAGGATTCCTCTAGGTTCTTTCTTTATATTCAACAGCAAATAACACAGAAAATGAGGAAGGGAAATAGATTAGAAACAAGCAATTTGGGAAAAACCAAAAGAGGCAGTAGCAACAAAATATTTTTCTAGGGTTTTATTTTCGAAACTTTGGGGATTTTTTGGGTTTTAGTTGTTGATTCGAAAGATCTTGTGTTGGAAATCTATGAGGGGTTGAGAGGAGTGTTCGACCGAAGTTTGTGTAGTCACCGAACGATCACCGACCGGAGGAGATCCGGAGAGGTTAAATCACAGGCTTCAAACCTAGATCTAGGATTGCTTGTGGTGATTTAGACAAAACTAATTAGATTTCGGGGTTGGGGAGACCGAAAGGAAAATTTTAGTATTTGTTTTAAAAAAAATTTGGGCAAGTTGTGGTGGTCGACGACGGTGATCATCGATGGTGTGCGACGACGGACGGTGGAGAGGCTATCGGAATCTGGATTTGGTGAAGAACATTACTTGAGTTTTTGAAAATCAGAGAAGATGAAGGATTTTTTTTTATTTTTAAAAAAGGTATAAACTGAACACAAAAAAAAAATTGGCTTTTAAAGCAGCACGTGGGTTGGGCCCTGCGACCCTCGCGCGGGTCTGACTCGTATGCTGCTATGTTTTTTTTTTTCTTTCTTTTTCATTCATATTTTCTTTCTTTTTTATTTTCATATTTGTTTTATTTATGGTTTTGTTCATTATTTTATATTGTTTTATTTTATTTATTATTTTGGACTAATTTTATTTTTCTAGTTTTGATTTTTGCAAGTGATTTTAAGATTAATTAAAAGCATGATTAAGTTTTTTTTTATTAAAAGCATGATTAGTTTATTTTATTTTTTTTATTGTTAGAAAAAGCATGATTTAGGTTTTCTTTTTTTTTTTTAATTTTATTTTTAGGATTTGCATGTTTATTTTATTTTTTAATTTTATAGAAAAAGCATGATTTAGGTTTTATTTGTTTTTTATTTAAAATCATGATTAGCTTATTTTATTTTTTTATTTCTAGAAAAAGTATGATTTAGATTTATTTTTAAAATTTTTTTTTGCATGTTAGGTTTATTATGATGATTTATTTTATTTTTTTATTGCATGCTTTTAGGATTAATATTATTATTTTTGCATGAATTAGGATTACCATGATATTATTTTTATTATTTTTAGATTATTGCATGTTTAGGAATTTATAGATTATTATGATATTGTTTTTGTTTTTAAAATTGCATGATTTAGGATCATTATTTTTAGATGGCATTTTAGGAATTGATTTCTTTTTATTATTTTTTAGATGGCATGTTAGGAATTTATTTATTTTTATTATTTTTATATGGCATGTTAGGAATTGATTTATTTTTATTATTTTTAGATGGCATGTTAGGAATTGATTTATTTTTATAATTTTTTAGATGGCATGTTAGGAATTGATTCATTATTATTTATTTTTAGATGGCATGTTAGGTTTTATTTATTTTATTATTTTTAGGTTTTGTTTTTATTTTATTTTGCAAGATTAGAAAAAATATTGACTTAGGTGAATTAATTAAGACCCTTCAAATAAGACCAATTTAGGACAACATGTGATTGATGATGTGGTACTATCCTTAGTTAGGCGTTGTGAGGGTGCTAATCCTTCCTCGCACGTAACCGAACTCTCGAATCCAGTTCTGAAACGTAGATCGGAGCCTATTCTTTTTAGGGTGCCTTAGTCAAGCCTAGGACTACTTTAGGAAGAATAGATTCATAAAGGTGACTAATTACACCTAGTTAGATGATTAGTGACGACTCCATTATTTGCGTCTAGCTTGCTAAATTCGCATTTGGCACGTTATGACAGTTTGGCGACTCCACTGGGAACTTTAGAGAGTCGAGCCATAGGTTAGTCACATGTTATTTTTGGTCTTAAATTTGGTCTTTAATGTTTTTTATTTATTTTTATTTTTTGTTGATTTCTAACGTTTTAATCATTTTTTTCTTTTAGTTTGTTTTGTTTTTATTTTTCAGGAATTTTCGTGAGTCAAAGGTTTTGTATATTCCTTCGCACACACTGCACTTTCATGAACATAAGCCCTAGACCCAGGCCTGTCCTTTTAGGAGGGAGTAAAGTAACTACGCCTTCATGGGGTAATAACCTCCGTATGGGCTAGCGAAACACTCTCAGGGGGAAAGTACCTATGTTTTCCTGGGGTAATAACCTCCGTATGGGCTAGGAAAATACTCTCACTCAACTTGAACCTTTCCAATGAGTCTATAATGGGTGAGGATTGGGTGCCTTACTTATCCTACATGGATGAAGTTAAGGAGCAACTTGGGGACCTTTTAGATGTCCAGTATCTTAAAGCCCATCATATAGATAACACATAAGAGCCCAAAGTTAGAGCCATGTCCACCTATTTCATAGAAGATAACCCAAATTATGACACATGAAAGAGCACCTCTTATCTTTGTCTCACATTTTAAATTTTTATTTTGTTTATTTATCTGTTATATAATTATACTGATTATTTGCTTTCTTTCTTTCTTTTTTCTTATTACATTTGCATCATCATCATCATCATAGGAATATTATGCCACATAGCAGTTGCTTGATAAATCAAATCTTCACATTATCCATGGAAAGCCCAGCAGTTGTAAAGTTCAAATCGTCAATTAGCTTGAAGGTTGGGTCCGAAGAAGTTCAGCGAGAAACATGGGATTGTTTACCGGCAGGCTATGTTTCCATTCTCCCTGAAAGAATTAATTTGGATCTCACACAGAATGACTTCACCGACTTGATCAACATTTGGAAATCATGGGACGAGGCTAGACAAGAGAGGTTTTCGAAGAAATATGGTGACATAGCCCTACTTCTCCCGGTTGAGATAGATAAAAACTTGGTCAGGGCCATGATGCAATTTTAGGACCCTTCTTACCGATGCTTTGTTTTTAATGAAGCAGATATGGTGCCCACAATTGAGGAGTACTCAGTATTTCTCCGTTTGGATTATTCAAAGCCTGATGAGATATTTTGGAAGAATTAAAAAAGTATACCATAAGAGGCTGGCTGAGTTGATGGGGATTAGTATACCAGAAATTGAGCGACATATAACTGTGAAGGGTAAAAATAATTGCATTCCTTGGAGCTTTTTCCACAGTTTTATCAAGAAGCACCCGGATGATGAAAAATGCATTGACATCATGGCATTGGCTATATATGGGATGATGATTTTTCCTAAAGCTTTGGGACATGTTGAATTGAATGTGCTGGGCTTAATTAATCAAGCGAAGTACCAGTTTAGTACAGCTCCAATTATTCTGGCAGAAACTATAAGATCTCTGAATTATTGTCGACGAACCGGGAAAGGACATTTTACTGGGTGCGTACAACTGTTGTATGTTTGTATGAAGAGCCATTTTCAATGTAAAGAATCAAGGTTTCTAAAACTAAACTTCACCACCAGCATTCCTATCAAGAAGTTTTGCGAAAGTACATGGCCCGAACCTAAGTCCAAGAATGATTGGGTTTCGTTTTTAGGAAAGCTTACAAGTCAATAAGTTGTTTGGAAAGCCTTTTGGATGCGTCATGATTCAATGTTGTATGGATGTGGAGATCAACCATGGCTACCTCTTCCAGGCTTATGGGGGGCTATCAGTTATGCTCCCATATTAGTTCGAAAACAAGCAGGGTACGAACAGTTCATACCAATGACTAAAGGGCTTAATCAGTGCGAGTTTTCCTACATCGACAAAGAAGCTCAAAAGAAGAGACAAGAAGTTGCTAAGGCGTGGAAGCAAACACCTAGAGTGGATAGCGGGAGGTTCACATATAGCACTTCACCTGAGTGTTCGGTATGGCATGCCAGACGAGCTAAAGATGTTGTATTCTTTCAAGAAGATAGTGCTAACATTTCAACCCGAATTCCACCACCAGATCCCATGTTGAAGATAGAACTAGCTAAGAGAAAATTGCATGAAGAGAATGATGAACTGGGGCAAGAAAATAAGAAACTTCAAGTTAAAGTAAGCAAACTAGAAGAATTTCTAGCAAAACGGGACGGAAAAGTCGAGAAACTGCGAGTGGGTATTAGAAAACTGGAAGACAACTTGACCGGACGTGATAGGAGAATTCAAAAACTCAAGCAAAACTACAACACATGGAAAACAGCTTTCAAGGAGTTGGATGACACATCTACATTAAAAAATTCTAAGCTTGTACAAATGGAAGAAGAAATTGATTAGTTACGATCTGAATGTATGAAGTTGGAAGAAAAATGACAAGATTTGTTTGAGAACTTGATGACGTCAGAGGTTGAATGTGAACGACTTCGGAATACGGAGGTGAGAAGATCAAACCTTTTGAAGAATATGTTTGACCAGTTTAATATGGTAGCCCGTAAGGCCGATGAAATGAATGACAGAATTGAAGAGTTGAAAACAAGGGAGTATCCTTTCTATACAAATGGCCAGCGTTTGTTCAAGCTTTTGGAAGAGGCTCAAACTCATTATCGACGACTCATGAAGTTTCTCTAGAGGCATAGCTGCTTAAGGTTTTCATCGTCATAATTTTAGGACCTTTTAGATTTTAAGTATTTTTGAGACTTTCATGTTGTTAGGATTTTTGAGATTTTATTTTTTTTAAGTTTTTAAGATTTTTTATGATTTTTTTTTTTGTTTTAATTTAAGATTCTCTTTATTTTTATGGATATTAGTGACGAATTTTATTAAGATTTCTTTTATTAAATGACTGTTACGTGGCCAATAGTCCTCCATACATGCATTCTCATCATCATACAAGTTTGTTTTCATGATCAAATTTTTTGCTAAGTAATACAACATCCTAATTTTGAAAATTTTGATAAATAAAGGTTTAAGGATAGCTCGAGAATCAGAATCTTCGAGACAGTCTGCTCAGCATTCTTATAATACCAGGTCAAAAGCTAGACTAATGGCCGAAGAACAAGCTTCGAGATTAGATAGGGTGGAACAAGCCCAAGATGAGATTAGGGAACAATTGAGCACTTTGCTGGAAATTATGAGAAGTATGAAAGGGAAAGATAAAACAGATGAGTCCGGTTCTCAGTAGAAGAGTCAGAATGTGGGGGAATCTTCGTATCCACCAGGTTTTCAGTCTCAAGTTCAGATGTCCCAACAGGAACAGTCACTACAGATGCCATTTATGGGAGGATTCATTTATCCATACGTTCAACCTCAGGTCCCAGAATACACTATTCCTGCTCCTAGGGCGAAGACGGATCCGATTCCAGTCACAAACTTAGATGATCCTAAAGAACAGGAGAAGCTAAAAGTAACATAAGAGATTGAGTCTCAAAAAATGAAGCTGATAGAAGAGAGACTTCAGGCTGTTGAAGGGCTAGACTTTTATGGTTCCATGGATGCTGAGGGGCTTTGTTTGGTCCCAGATGTGATAATTCCGTTGAAGTTCAAGACACCAGATTTTGAAAAGTTTGAATGGTCCAAATGCCCCATATCCCACATTACCATGTACTGCCGGAGGATGGTCGCTCACACCAAGGATGACAAGTTGCTGGTTCATGTTTTTCAGGATAGTCTTACAGGTTCCGCTGCTAGGTGGTATGTTCAACTTTATAGGAATCAGGTTCGTATTTGGAAGGAGTTGGCCAAGGCATTCATCAACCAGTATAAGCATATCGTTGATATGGCCCCAGATCGTCTGTCTCTGCAGAATATGGAGAAAAAGTCCACTGAAAGTTTTAAGGACTATGCTCAGAGGTGGAGGGATATTGCTACCCAGATCCAACCACCCTTGACTGAGAGAGACTACAATGCTGTTTGTAAGTACTTTTAAGGCCCCATACTATGACATGATGATTGGGAACGTCACCCAGAACTTCACTAATATGGTAATTTTTGGGGAAATTATAGAGAACGCCATCAAGAATGGTAAGATTGAAGGAGGGGAGTCCACTGCTAAGAAGAGTTTTACTTCCAAGAAGAAGGAAGCTGATGTCCAAACTGTTGCATATGGAGGGCAACAAATGGGAGGTTACGTCCCACATTTCCCATAACCTATGTACCAGCCGTATCACCCGAGTACCAATGCCATCAACCTTGGCCCATATGTTTATCCACCCGCGCCACCACAAGCATTCCAACCAAACTTCCACCCCAAACCATTGGTCCCTCTAGTCAGACCACCAATACAAACCAATCAGCCCACAAACAACCCAAGAGGTGGCCAAGAAATAACACCTATAGATCTGATTCCCATGTCATATGCAGACTGGCTTCCAGACCTTATCAAAAATCATTTGGTTGCGCCGGTACACTTGGATCCTTGAAACCACCATATCCTATATGGTATGATCCAAATTCCATATGTGACTACCATTCAGGGAATATTGGGCATTCCATTGAAAATTGCACTGCATTGAAACGTAAGGTGCAAAGCCTCGTCAAGGATCAACTTTGAAGAAAAAGGTGGGCCAAATGTTAACGGTAATCTTTTACCGAATCATGCTGGGCCAGCAGTCAATGCTTTGGGAGATGGTAATGTCACCATCATTAAGAGAAATGTGGATGAGGTCACGACTTTGATGGATTATATTTTTGGTGTTTTTGTCGAAATCGATATGATCGCCCTGTGTCGACAGTTTTGAATAATCATCATGGCAGGTATGACCTAAGTAAAACTTGCAAGTATCACAGGGGGACAGTTGGTCATTCTATTCAGAACTGTGTTGATTTTCGACGGGAATTATAGAAATTGATGGATTTTCCCAGATTGAGTTCTATGAAGAATTTGGGGCAAATGAGATTAATATTGTGATTGAAGAATATCCATTGCCTGTGGTGAAACCAATAACTTTCTTTTATGATAAAAAGAAAATCCAGATTGAAAACGAGAAGCCGGTTGGTGTTAAGGAGCCTGTTGTTATGATCAATGCCCCGATTCATTCCCATACCGAAATGATAAGGCGGTACCATGGAGATATGGATGTGATGTCATAACCAGAGACCCGCAAGGTAGTTCAGTTGTGATTAATTCTGAAACCGCCAAGACAGCAAATTTGACTGGAGTAAAGGGTGTGACCAGGAGTGGGCGTTGTTATTCACCCGAAACATTCGAAAAGGACAAGTAAGGGAAAGCAAAGGAACGACAAGAGATTGAAGAGTCAGGAAACAAGACGAACCCGTTGGTGGTTCAAGATGTGGAATATAAGAAGCCGATGACAGAAAGAAAAGCTTGTGAGTTTTTGAAGCTGATAAAACATAGTGAGTACAGCTTGGTGGAACAGTTAATAAGATGCCAGCTCGAATTTCACTATTGTCTTTGTTGTTGAGTTCTGAGCCTCATAGGGAGGCCTTGTTGAAAGTGCTAAATAAGGCATATGTGGCTCACAACATTTTCGTTGAGAATGTGAATCACATTGCAGGGAATCTGGTAGCTACCAATTTCATAACCTTCAATGATGACGAGATTCCTCCAGAAGGCAGGGGTAGTACCAAAGCCCTCCATTTCACAGTCAAATGCAAGAGTCATGTAATGGCCAAAGTTCTTATCGGTAATGGTTCTTCCATTAATGTCATGCCAATGTCTACATTATCCAAGCTGCCGATTGATGTGTCTCATCTCCAACCTAGTCACATGATTGTGAGGGCTTTTGATGGAACCTGTCGGGCAATTTTAGGGGATATTGAAATGCCTTTGCAGTTTGGCCCTTGCACTTTCAACATAAAATTTTAGGTTATGGAGATCTCACCATATTACAGTTGTTTGTTAGGAAGGCCATGGATTCAAATGGCAGGAGCAGTCCGTCATCGTTGCATCAGAAAATCAAGTTCATTGTGGAGGATTATCTCGTTTGTTTTAATGGGGAAGAGGATTTGTTGGTAACTAAGTCCCCAACTACGCCTTATGTGGAAGCGGCTGATGAAGCGTTGGAGTGTTCGTTTAGATCTTTTGAGTTTGCGAATGCGACATATGTGGGTGAAGGGTCAAAAGTGCCTACTCCGCGTTTTTCTCGAATAGTTAGTATGTTGTTCAAGCAGACTATAAGAATGGGTTGGCAAGTTCGTTTTGGATTGGGAAAGCATCTCCAAGGGATCAGGGAGATGCCGACTATATGAGGAAACAAGGAAAGGTTTGGGGTAGGTTATAAGCCTACCAGGAAGGATAGAGAGATGATTGAAGTTTAAAAGAGAAAGAAAATGATGGCTCATGTGATGGGCTATGAACAGGAGTCGAGGAAGATGGTTATTCCTTATCTTTACTCCACTTTTTGTTCAAGAGGATGTATTTATCCAGATGTGTCCCCACTGAACTTAGAGGAAGCATTTTCTGGGCTTTTTATTCAAATGGTAGAGAAGGGAGAAGTGGAATCTGATAGTGAAGAAGAGTTTTTGGTATACCCATGCCCACCAAAAATAGAGCTGGGTAATTGGAAAGTGACGATACTGCCGGTTATCCTTGAACCTCATAAAATATAATGCAGTGGGTCAAGTCCCTAATTGCTCATGCCCAAGGGCATTAGGGATGGTCTTTTATGTATGGGCTAATTTATTTCTTATTATTTTAATAAAACAGGAACGAGATGCATTTTTATTCCTTCTTTCTTTCATTATTGCCATTCTTTCTTTGTATACCAATACATGTTCTTTCAATTCCATTCAATTTCAAGATTCCAACTAATGAATACAAAGACAATCATAACAATAATTTGGGATTCAATTTTGAAAACTCAGTTCATGTTGGTGAATTTGATAACGAAGAGGATTCGGATGATTATACTTTGTCTCCAGATTTAATGAGATTAATGGAACAAAAAAAGAAACCGATTTAGCCACATCAAGAGGCAACTGAGATGATTAATTTGGGAGAGGGGAAAGATAAGAAAAGAAGTGAAAATTGGTGCATCATTACCGCCTGCTCAAAAGAGAAGATTAGAATCGCTGTTTAGAGAATTTGTGGAGTGTTTGCTTGGTCATACAAAGACATGCCGGGTTTGGATACAAATATTGTGGAGCACAAATTGCCTTTGAGGCCAGAATGCAAACCGGTACAACAGAAATTGAGACGAATAAAGCTAGAAATATTGTTGAAGATTGAAGATGAAGTGAAAAAGCAGTTTGATGCAGGTTTTTTGGAGGTAGTTAAATATCCGGAAAGGGTAGCCAATATAGTTCCAGTTTTTAAGAAAGATGGGAAGGTGAGAATGTGTGTAGATTATCGAGATTTGAACATGGCAAGTCCGAAGGATAACTTTCCTTTGCCTCACATTGACACCCTCGTGGATAATACTGCTAAACATTCCATATTTTCATTCATGGATGGTTTTTCAGGGTATAACCAGATTAAGATGGCTCTAGAGGATATGGAGAAAACCATATTTGTTAAATGTGTGGGACCTTTTGTTATAAAGTCATGCGTTGTGGGTTGAAAAAATATTAGAGCTTCTTACCAAAGAGCCATGGTGACCCTGTTCCATGATATGATGCATAAGGAGATTGAGGTGTATGTGGATGACATGATCGCAAAATCCCGTGAGGGGGAAGATCATTTAGTTAATCTCAAGAAGTTGTTTGAGAAATTGAAGAAGTTCCAGCTGAGATTGAATCTTGCCAAGTGCATGTTTGGTGTCAAGTCCGGCAAGTTGTTGGGTTTTATGGTTAGTGATAGAGGAATTGAAGTGGATCCTGAAAAAATACAGGCGATTCAGAATTTGTCTCCCTCTCGTACGCAAAAAGAAGTGAGAGGTTTCTTGGGAAGATTGAACTACATAGCACGTTTTATTTCCCAACTCACCTTAAAATGTGATCCTATCTTCAAGCTTCTTCGCAAGCAGGATACTGGTGAATGGACTAAAGAATATCAGGGAGCTTTTGATAGAGTTAAAGAATACTTGTTGAATCCTCCAGTTTTGGTTTCTTCGATTCCAGGGAAGCCATTGATTCTGTAATTGATGGTGTCTGATAAATCTATGGGATGTGTTTCGGGGCAACGAGATGAAACAGGAAAGAAAGAGCATGCCATCTATTATCTGAGTAAAAAGTTCACTGATTATGAATCTAGATACTAATCACTAGAAAAAATATGTTGCGCTCTAGCATGGACAGCTCACAGACTCAGACAGTACATGTTGTACAATACAACTTGGCTTATAGCAAGGCTAGATCCTTTGAAGTACATTTTTAAGAAGCCTTCGTTATCGGGAAGAATTGCAAGATGGCAGATCACTTTGCTCGAATATGACATCGTTTATGTGACTCAAAAAGCAATAAAGGGAAGTGTGATAGCCGAATTCCTGGCGGATCGGGCTTCTGAAGAATATAAGCCAATTCAGTTTGATTTTTCGGGATGAGGATTTGATGGCCGTTTTAAAGGGAGATGATGAAAAGTGTGAAGAAAAACCCTGGAAGATGTTCTTTGATGGAGCTTCTAATGCTTTTGGGCATGGAATTAGGGTAGTTTTGATTTTCCCAGATGGTCAATATTATCCGATTACTGCATGATTGGATTTTAATTGCACCAACAATATGGCTGAGTATGAGGCATGCGTCATGGGTTTACAAGCAGCGATTGAAAGAAAGATTGATGTGTTGGAGGTATATGGTGATTCAGCTCTGGTAATTTATCAGTTGAAGGGAGAATGGGAGACAAGGGATTCGAAGTTGATCCTATACCAGAAATACACAACTGAATTAATCAAGCATTTTGAGAAGGTTCAATTTCAACACTTGCCTCGAGAGAAAAATCAGATAGCTGATGCTTTAGCCACTTTAGCTGCAATGTTTAAGCGGGATGCAAAAGTCGAGATTCAACCAATCAAGTTGGATGTGAAGGGGTCTCCGGCACATTATTTAGATGTTGAAGAAGAAGTTGATGGTCAGCCTTGGTATTTTGACATCATGCAATACGTCAAATATCAGCGATACCCAGAACATGCCTCGGATAATGATAGACGGCTCATCGGAAGATTGGTTGTGGGTTTCTTCCTTGATAGAGAAATATTGTATAAGAGGAGTCAGGATCAAGTGCTTTTGAGATGTGTTGACGTTATAGAAGCAAAGAAGATATTGGAAGAAGTGCATGATGGAATCTGTGGGGCATATGCGAAATGGTCACATGATAGCCAGGCAGATAATAAGGGCAGGTTATTATTGGTTGACAATGGAGAATGACTGTATTGACTATGCCCGAAAATGTCATAAATGTTAGATCTATGCAGATAAGATTAATGCTCATCCGAATGAGCTGCATGTTTTGGCACCTCCATGGCCATTCTCAGTGTGGGGCATGGATGTGGTCAGACCTATTACCCCGAAGGCAACGAATGGGCATCGATTCATTTTTGTGATGATTGATTATTTCACGAAATGGGTAGAAATAGTCTCGTATGCAAATGTAACTCGAGCAGTGGTTTGCAAGTTCATAAAGAAAGAGATAATTTGTCGATATGGACTAACGGAGAGGATCATTTTCGATAATGCTCGTAATTTGAATTGTAAGATGTTGAAAGAAGTTTGTGAACAATTCAAGATCAAGCATCACAACTCAGCGCCACATCGTCCCAAAATGAATGGTGTAGTGGAAGCAGCCAATAAGAACATTAAGAAGATTGTAGAGAAGATAACCGATGTTTACAAATATTGGCATGAGAAGTTGCCTTTTGCTCTACATGCTTATAGAACTTCGGTTCGCACATCCATAGGGGCAACCCCGTTTTTGTTAGTATAGGGAATGGAGGCTATGTTGCCTGTTGAGGTAGAGATTTCTTCTTTAAGGGTGCTGAAAGAGGTTGAATTGGAAGAAGCGGAATGGGTATGAGGTCGTTTTGTGCAGTTGAATCTTATTGAAGAGAAGAGACTTATAGCACTTTGCCATGGTCAGTTGTATCAAAAACAAATGATGCGAGCGTATGATAAGAAAGTGTGTCCCAGACATTTCAAGGAGGGAGAGCTGGTCTTGAAAAATATTCTTTCGTATTAGCATGATCATCGAGGGAAATGGACGCCGAATTGGGAGGGTTCATATTTGGTGAAAAAACCTTTCTCAGGTGGAGCTTTGATTTTGACTGAAATTGATAGGGATGTTCTGCCAAACCCAATTAATTCAGACGCTGTGAAAAAATATTTTGCTTGAAAGAAAAGAAAAAAGAGGACTCAAATTGAAAACCCGCAAAGGGCAGTTTGGGTCATTAGGGGATGTCTAAGTTGAAAACCTAAAAGGGCGACTTAGATATGAGGATGAACAACGTCATTTAGGAAGTCTCGTAAGGATGGGGGCAATGTTTAGTCTGACGAACTCTGAAAGATTGAAGACTCCGATGGGATTGGTTTTGGATAGAGAATTTTGAATGAATTGTTAAGATTGTCTGAGTATTCATTGTTTGGATACTGATTTGTTATCCCAACATCTTTGTGATAAACCTTTAATAGGTTCTTTTATTCTTTTTGTTAATAAAGACCTTTATTTTCCAAATTATCTTGTCTTTCACCATTTGCTATTCTCAATTTGATTACCCTTGCATTGAATAGAGAGAATGCATCATGCATTGCGTTTGCTATGGAATTAGAATAATGATTGATAAATTGAAATGATAATTTTAAGAGATCCATGCATTTATTTTATGAGAAATCTATGGATAACTGAACAGAAAAATAGGGAGATAGGGTGAGAATTTTTGTGATAAAAATTTATGATGAGATGTTAAGCTCGGCTAAGCTGACACATGATGAGACATGGATTGATTATTGTTTTGAAGCTTTTGAAGAAGAAAATTGTTTACATTCAGCAAATTTTTGAAAAGGAAAGAAACAGTAAGGATCAGTCTACCAGTTTGAAGTCAAGTACAAACAGAGATGAATAATGAGCTGGAGAACTTTCTATCTTGATTAGTGATATATGGAGTTGGTATTATTTAGTACAGTGCATTCATGACATCCATTGCATGATATGTATCTGTATTTCATTCATTGCATTGTATTCATGCATTGCATTCAAGAAGGGTTTTGTAGATATTTAGCATAATTTGGACAGGAATTTCAATTTCGAATTTCAATTACAAGGTTAGCAACTTCTTTTGGGATTCAAGGTAAGATTCCTGACATTATTTTTTGAAGGAATGTTTTGTCTTCGAGAAGTTTTTTATCGTTTGATATTTTAAAGTTGATGCCTCGCCGGTAGGAGTTTTTTTATCGTTTGATATTTTAAAGTTGATGCCTCGCTGGTAGGAGTTTTTTCTTATCGTTTGATATTTAAAGTTCATGCCTCGCTAGAAGGAGTTTTTTATCGTTTGATATTTTAAAGTTGATACTTCGCTGGTAGGAGTTTTTTTATCGTTTGATATTTAAAGTTGATGCCTCGCTGGTAGGAGTTTTTTATCGTTTGATATTTTAAAGTTGATGCCTCGCTGGTAGGAGTTTTTTTTTTATCTTTTGATATTTAAAGTTGATGCCTCACTGGTAGGAGTTTTTTTTTTCGTTTGATATTTTACAGTTGATGTCTCGTTGGTAGGAGTTTTTTCATTGTTTGATGTTTAAAGTTGATGCCTCGTTGGTAGGAGTTTTTTTTTTATTGTTTGGAAAGTTGATGCCTCGTTAGTAGGAGTTTTTTTTATCGTTTGAAATTTAAAGTTGACGTCTCGTTGGTAGGAGTTTTTCATTGTTTGATATTTAAAGTTGATGCCTCGTTGGGAGAAGTTTTTCATCGTTGGTAATTAAAGTTGATACCTCGTTGGGAGGAGTTTTTCTTCGTTGGGATATTTAAAGTTTATGCCTCATTTAGAAGAGCGTTTTTTTATGATGAGGTTTGCTTTCTAAGTTTTAAGAACATGTAATGTGTCTACGTCTTTGCGTATCCCCTGATTTTCAAGAGATGCACAAAGAGGGGCAACTGTAGACACTTGTTTTTATCCGGGATGTTCTAACTTTGACTTTAGTTTAAATTTATTTTCAAATTTTGATTTTAGCCTAATTTTAATTTTAATCTTATTTTTTATTTATTTTTGATTTTCAAAATTAAGTAATAATAATAATAAAAAAAAAAAACAAAAAAAGGAAATCGGTAAAACAAAAAATTATGTTTGGCTTAAATCGAAATTCATCTTCGGATCAAATCGAAACTTTCCTCAGATCAGGATTGGCTTTTGAAGATGAAAAGAATTCTTTATCAGATTAGGTTTCAAAATCTAAATGTATTGAAACTCTATACCCGATTGAACTAGGATTCCTCTAGGTTCTTTCTATAAATTCAATAGCAAATAACACAGAAAAGGAGGAAGGAAAATAGATCAGAAACAAGCAATTTCGAAAAAACCAAAAGATGCAGTAGCAACAAAATATTTTTCTAGGGTTTTATTTTCGAAACTTTAGGGATTTTTTGGGTTTTAGTTGTTGATTCGAAAGATCTTGTGTTGGAAATCTAGGAGGGGTTGAGAGGAGTGTTCGACCAGAGTTTGGGTAGTCACCGAACGGTCACCGGAAGAGATACGGAGGGGTAAAATCGCGAGCTTCAAACCTAGATCTAGGATTGCTTGTGGTGATTTAGACAAAACTTATTAGATTTCGGGGTTGGGGAGACCAAAAGGAAAATTTTAGTATTTTTTTGTTATTGTTTCTGGGCAAGTTGCGGTGGTCAACGGTGTGCGACGACGAACGGTGGAGAGGCTGCCAGAATCTGGATTTGGTGAAGAACATTACTTGAGTTCTTGAGAATGAGAGAAAATAAAGGATTTTTTTTTATTTAAAAAAAAGGTATAAACTGAACACAAAAAAAAAGGGCTTTTAAAGTAACAGGAGGGTCGAGCCTTGCGACCCGCGCAGGTCCGACCCGTATGCTGTGATATTTTTTTATTTTGTTTCTTTCTTTTTCATTCATATTTTGTTTCTTTCTTATTTTCATATTTGTTTTATTTATGGTTTTGTTCATTATTTTACACTGTTTTATTTTATTTATTAATTTGGACTAATTTCATTTTTCTAGTTTTGATTTTTGCAGGTGATTTTAAGATTAATTAAAAGCATGATTAAGTTTTTTTTTTATTTTTATTAAAAGCATGATTAGTTTATTTTATTTTTTTTATTGTTAGAAAAAGCATGATTTAGGTTTTATTTTTTTATTTTATTTTTAGGATTTGCATGTTTATTTTATTTTTTAATTTTGTAGAAAAAACATGATTTAGGTTTTTTTTTAATTTAAAAGCATGATTAGTTTATTTTATTTTTTTTTATTTCTAGAAAAAGCATGATTTAGATTATTTTTTTGGCATGTTAGGTTTATTATGACGATTTTTTTTTTTATTGCATGATTTTAGGATTAATATTATTATTTTTTCATGAATTAGGATTACCATGATATTATTTTTATTATTTTTAGATTATTGCATGTTTAGGAATTTATAGATTATTATGATATTGTTTTTGTTTTTAGAATTGCATGATTTAGGATTATTATTTTTAGATGGCATGTTAGGAATTGATTTCTTTTTATTATTTTTAAGATGGCATGTTAGGAATTGTTTTATTTTTATTATTTTTAGATGGCATGTTAGGAATTGATTTCTTTTTATTATTTTTAAGATGGCATGTTAGGAATTGATTTATTTTTATTATTTTTAGATGACATGTTAGGAATTGATTTGTTTTTATTATTTTTTAGATGGCATGTGAGGAATTGATTTATTATTATTTATTTTTAGATGGCATGTTAGGTTTTATTTTTTTTTTTATTTTGCATGATTAGAAAAAATATTAACTTAGGTGAATTAATTAAGACCATTTAAATAAGACTAGTTTAGGACAGCATGTGATTGATGATGTGGTACTATTCTTAGATAGGCGTTATGGGGATGCTAGTCATTCCCCGCACGTAAGCGAACTCTCGAATCTAGTTGTGAAACGTAGATCGAAACCTATTTTTTTAGGGTGTCTTAGTCAAACTTCGGACTACTTTAGGAAGAATAGATTCATAAATGTGACTAATCACACCTAGTTAGATGATTAGTGGCGACTCCATTATTTGCGTCTAGCTTGCTAAATTCGCATTTGACACGTTATGACAAAATGCACGCCTGGAGCGTCTAAACGCGTTTTTTTATAAAGCAATAGACGCAAAAAAACCTGTGTAATTGAAGTTCTCTTTGATTTTTGAATTTTTATTTTTTTTTTCATTATATTATACCTTTACTAGTAAAAAAGAAGATAATATCAAATTTTCTACTTCTCAATCTTTGAATATTCAACAACATACATAAGGTCATAAGAAAATCAATCATATTTGCCAATAAAAAAAATTACATGTTTTGTAAGATAAATTGGATTAAGCTTTAGAATTTATTATCAGAATTATATATCTTAAACTTATTTTATATATATACATAGACACACATTCACTCAAAAAAATATTTATTTTGTGTCTAGTGTCTCAGATAATATAAATATTGTAGCACTTAGAGTGTGTTTTGCGCCTTTGACAATAGTAATTCAGCATTGCAAGGGTATGTTGCAGTGGCACGGCATTAGACAAAAACATTATACTTGAAGCTCAACAAAGAGAAAATATAATAAAATTTAGATGGTTGGAGGTAAGGGTGTAATGGAACCGGTCTAATTTAAGCAGTAAGAAATTAGAATTTGAAATTTTTTTGAATCGAAATTGAGTTGTTTACGAGTACATGTATGTATCTTATTTATATCCCTAATTGGGTGGATAATAATTTAATACAAAATTGTGATGAATGAACGAGGAAGAATATTGTTTTAGAGAAACGCAGGAAAAGTGAATTTGTTCCTTTCGAGTATATTTATTTATATTAGTATTTGACTATTTGTTATCATTATCAGATTCAGACATATAAAAGGCTAAGCTGGTCATTCCCAGCCCAGGAGGGGCCGTTACTTGATTGGGCTTATTGTGTCCCCCCACGGTTTTCTATTTTAAGCTTAAGCTAGATAATCATTAATCCAGTCCAAGAGCAGAGACAAATGGTTTTAGGGCTGAAAAAAATTTGGATTAAAATAAAATTTGTTTAAAAAGTACTATAAAAAACTGTTTTTTAAAAAATTTTAAATGTTTGGTATTTCTGTAAACAAATGTTATGAAAAATTGAAATATCAAAAAAAATATGTTTAAAATAATAAAAGTATAGAGATGTGAGGATAATAAAATCATTTTATCCAAAAGCCAATTTTTAAAGTCCAAAAGCTATATTTTTTAGCTTTTCAAACTATGATTTCTGCAGCAAAAGCTAATTTTTTTTTACCTGTTTAACATTGCGTTTGCGGTGAAAAGCAACTTTTGACCTCAAAATCTGTTCTAAAAGCAATGTTAAACAAGGCCTTAGGCAGTTTAAGGCAATGGTGCTAGAGAGCCTGTTCTCGATATAGATACTTTTCATGAAATTTAATTGATGAGAATGTGATTCCCATATCTGATATACTAAAAAATGGTTAAAGTATCTAGATAGTTTTTGTACTATAATCAAAAATACATTTTAGTCCCAGTACTATGAAATAAATAATTTAATCCTTGTACGTTTAAAATTGGTGTAAAAAAATAAAATTGATAATCGTATTAATAAAAAACAGTCTAAATACTGACGTGAACATGTGAAACTAAAATAATAGATGACTTGAAAAAAAAAATTGATGATGTGTCAAAAAATTTTGCTCGAACGAAATTTAAAAACTAATAAAATAGATGATTTCAAAAAAATAAATGATGACATTTTTACAGGTCAAGGAGGGATCCAACTTAAAAAAATTGTTTTTCTATATTTCACTGGAGTAAAAAATGTTAACAGTCATCATTTTTTTCCCAAATATATTTTGGGTCAATTTCATATGAACATTTTGCACCAATTTCAAACATACAAATATTAAATTGCTCAATTCTATAATATAAGAATTAAAATACGACTGTTGAAGTATAACAACTAAAAAATACTTTCTTAATGTAATTTTCTCTTGAAAATTACTTTCACAAACATTGTAAAATACCAAACGCCCTCAATTACATTCCCAAAAAATTATCCGACAATTTTAAGAATCACATTTCATTTAATTTATGAAATTAAAAAAAAAAAAAAAAAACGCCCTCTAAATGGCTAGGAGCTTGTTCACATGAATATAAAGCAGCTCGTTTCATAATATTTGATGTCAAATAATGCATTAAATATATCCAAACACAATCTTTAGGGTAACAAAAAGGAAACAAAATCTGGAGCCACAGAACAGAATAGAAGCCTCACTTCGACACTAGTATGGGAAAAGATATTACAAACTCCAGAAACCCTACAACCACTCATTCATGCTTATGATCGTTCTGACCAAAGCGGGGGGCCACATTCGATGAAAATCTTCTAATCAACTAAAACTAGATAAGGCCAAAAAGCAAAAGTGACGCACATTTAAGAATCTGCAATGGTAACCTCCACCTCAACACCAGGTTCAATGGTGATAGACGTAATCTGCTTGACCACATCAGGGGAGCTGAAGAGGTCAATAACTCGCTTATGAACACGGAGCTCAAATCGATCCCACGTGTTTGTCCCTACAAAGGACATAAATTGTCCAAAAAAATTACTCGTTACATCAAAACCCTTAGCATACTTGACTTTGTTAGCATACATAGATAGAGTTACAAGTGATCCTAACATTTAAAATATCATATACGTTAGTAAAACCCCGAAAATCCAACAATAAAGGAAAACGTTTTAACATATATAAACTCCATTTGTGAAGACAAAACAAGACAAGTAAACCGCACATGCACCATGTAGCTCAAGCATTCAAAAGTTCCATTAGCAAGACAAGTTCAACATATCTGAACGTGCAAAAAAGGTAGCATATGACAGTCCTTAAAGATTGTTCCAACTTTCTTTTATATAAAAAAGATGAATGTAGAATTCAAAATTATAGTGCATACATAAGGCCAAAAAGCAATTGCTGTAAAACAGCATAAAAGAAAGAGGATAGGGCACGAATACACATACACTCCTTATGTATCCTGCATGGTGTTCTGATTACCAAGGAAAACAGAAAGATGGCAATATTATATTCTCATTCACAACACGATAGCATTTCTAACTTTCCTTTCCAAGAAACAAGGAACTACAGTATTTGTCACAAAGTATGTTTCTGAAACATGCTTTCGAGGTAGAGTTAAACAGTCTGAAAATAAGCAATTGGGTAATATAAGGTACACAATACAATAAGTCAGTCAGACTCAAGGTAAGTAAATACCTTCACCACAGGGAGTCTTCCTTGTGGTGATGTTAAGAACCTTGGTGGGCATTCTCACTGGTCCCTTAACCCTCAGTCTCTTATCCTTGGCACCACGAACCAGATCAGAACAAACTGTCAATTGAATCCATATCATCAATCAGACCTTCAAATAAAAGTATTTTTTTTTGGGATAATTACGATAAAAGTATTACATCCATGAGAAACATCCCTATATGAAATTACACTAAGAAAAAGGAAATTCGATAGTAACAAAATTAAAGGGGGTATAAAATAAATGAAATATAATCATATCTGCGTACAAAAAAGTGATACCTTTCTCAAGGTTTTTCACGTTCTTGGAGGAGAGAGTGATTCTGATCTTGTGAATCTGCTCCTGGGGCTCCTCCAAACCAGGCTTGGTCGGCTTCATTGCAGCATATGCCATCGTTCTTACCTTGCTTTTGTCTTCTGTTCAGTACAATCAATTCCAATAAATAAAAAATTCTCATCCAAAATTAATTCACAAAGTTCAAAATCTTAAAACTATGGAAATAAATCACAAAATGGGATTCAATCACTAAAGCCTAACTACTAAAGCTATGAACAAAACTTTCCCATATTGCTTAAAAAGCATGTGATGTTCTGCAATATAGCAATGATGCAGAGAAGCTGGAATGTCAGAGGAAGATGGAAGCTGGATCAGAAGCTGGGCTGGGGGCCAACAAGGTACAGCAATCTGAGATGGGCAATCCAACTGAGTACAGCACATCACCCTAAGTCAGATGGGCAATCTGAGAGGCCAAAGCAGTGAATAGAACAGTACTTAAGATGCATGCGTTTCCTTAAGCTAAGTATTGGGCTCAATGGTTACCCTTAGCTCTGTGATGGTACAACATCAGCTACCACACTGCTTTAGGTATGACACCATTTCAAGCAATGTATGGATATTCACTCCCTAGGTTCCCTTGGGATGCAAGCACTCAGGCCAAGGTTGCCACTGTGGAAGAGCTGCTTAAGGAAAGAGTGCAGCTAAGTAGACTTATGAGTGATCGGCTCTAGAAGACTCAAAACAGGATGAAACATTATGCAAATAAAAACATAACTGACAGAATTTCAAGTTGGTGATGAGGTCTACTTGAAACTACCACCCTACAGACAAACTACTTAGCTCTTAGGAAAAATCTTAAGCTATCCTCAAGGTACTACAGGCCCTGCCCTATAATATCCAAGGTTAGTGCTATTGCTTACAAGTTGAAATTACCAGATACTTCAAACTGCACCCTGAATTACATGAGGGTTTGCTCAAGAAGAAAGTTGGAGCTAGGGCAGTAACTAATATAGCCCCTCCAAAAACTGATTACAATGGCCAACCACTAGTGTATCCTGCAGCTGTGCTTGATAAAAGGATAATTAAAAGAAACAATCCGGAAGTGACACAGTTATTGATAGTATGGTCTAATTTAGGGCCAGAAAATGCCACCTGGGAGGACTATACAGTTCTTAATTCTCAATTTCCATCATTTGGTCCTTGGGTACAAGGATATGTTGAAGGGGGGTTAATGTGATGGTTCTGCAATATAGCAATGATGCAGAAAAGCTGGAATGTCAGAGGAGGAAGATGGAAGCTGGATCAGAAGCTAGGCTGGGGGTTAACAAGGTGAATGAGGGTGAGGCTGACAGCAAGAATGAAGACAAAATGCAGTTGCAACAGTTAGCTTACGTGGCAACTAATGATTAGCTAGTTTTAAATAATGTGTAGAAAAATGAGCTGACAACTACTACAATATCATTGGTTCCTTGTTGTTAGCAGATTCTGTAGTCAAAATTACAATTTGTGTATTTAAATTCTGCATTGTAGGAAATCAGTTATGAATGAAATATTATTCCACTCTATCTTCTCTCTCACTCTTTCATCCTGTTATTGTTCTCTGTTCTATCACCATAATTTCCTCCAAAAATCCCTTGTTAATAAGCTAGTCACGGTCTGTGACAAAGCACAAAACCCAGAATTATCTAAAACAAATAAGAAATAAGCTCATATGCATTGCAGAAACAGAAAAAGGTTTAATCCAAAGATTAGTCGATTTTTACATGTTCGATTGAAGATCAAGCCTCAAAAAAGAAAAGAAAAATAAAGGAAAACATGCTACAGTAGAATATAAAAAAGAAAACCCAGAATAAAGAAAATCTAAACCCTATACTTTTTTTCTTCTTTTTTTGTGCATTAATCTAAGCCTCTATTCTAAAGCAAGCTTTTTACACATCAAAAATACGAAGAAAAAGAGAGAAGGAAACCTGAAAGAAGTGAGGGAAGGGAAGTATGAAGCTGCGGCCTCGGCTGCCTCTTTTCGCAATAACGACGGAGAAATGAGAAGGAAAGCTTTGTAGAAGATATATATGCGGGGACGCGGAGCTTTATTTCTAGAGTTAGGGTTTTTTGCTGCCCCTAATTGTTTTACGGGTCGGGTTGTAGATACTTGACCCAGGATGATTCAAGCATAATCATGGGGCTTGGGCTTTTTTTTTTATAATGTTGAGAAGTATTTTGCGTTTTGGCCCGCTTTTCAGAAACGGACCAGCCAATTCTAAAAAGTTTCTTAAAAAAAAAAAATATAGAAAAAGATACACTAGTTTGGCATTGGACTATATATAAGCTAACGCATAAAAAAGAAGACATTTGTGACCTAATTTCAATATCTTAGAGGCAAAACAAACTTATTTCAAACAATAACCTTGGTAAAGTCATCAAATCATATTTTTTCAATTCAATTCAATATTTTTTTCTTTTTCATTTTATTTCATGTTTCTGATGATTTTTTTATGAAAAGAAACTGTGTACAACAATGGCATATGCACCCATGAAACCTACTACTGAGCAGATTCTTAGGATAAGGATCACCCTTTCTTAAAAAAATGTGAAAAACCTAGAGAAAGGTATTGTCATATCTGTGTAAAGAAATACTTTTTATTAAGTTTATGTTCATTAAAACACAATTTGATTATGTTATCATTGAAATTTTGGGTGAAACTTTAGCTTGGTGCTAAAAGTCGAGAGCTTAGAGTTAAGGGAGCGGTGAGAATGCCTACAAAAGTTTTTCGTATCACAACTAGGAAGGCTCTAATTTGATATATATATATATATATATATATATATATATGTATAGGAATTGCAATACATGGGATAGCTAGGTTTAGCTTAGCAGGGATTTTCAGATAATAAGTGGATATTTCTAGTTGTTGAATTTTTATCATTTCAACTAGAGGTGATCATGGGCTGGGCCGGGCCGCGGCCCGGTTTTTTTTCCTCTACCCAGGCCCGGCCCTAGGTAGCCCAAGCCCGCCCGTTTAGGCCCGAAAAACTGTTCATTGGAATAAAAAAATAATTTTTTTATTTTTTTATAATTAAAAATAAATAAAATAATATTATTATAATAAAAATCACTGTTCCGGGCCGGGCCAGAACATAAATTATTTTACCCAAGCCCGGCCCGATCCGTGAACAGGTCTAATTTCAACTCAACCATGCCCTATTAACAGTATTTTGAGCCTTGATGAAAGGGAGGTTAAAAGAAAACAGAAAACTCATTATATATATTTAAAGCCATTAAAGACGTTAAAAGCGGGGCCATATCTGAAGGTGGTAGAAAAGGTTTTTGATATAACAACAGAGTCTTGTTTGCATTTATGTGATTGGTCTTTTAGCTTTGGGTGTTGGGGGCACGGTAACATCAAAATTTAAATTACGATTGTGGACGTGTTTTTAATCGCGTCGTATTTATTGTGATTGCGGACGTAATGAATATTATTATGATTAATTGTAATAAATATCGATAATAAATATCAACGATAAAACTACAAAATAATAATCGTAATATTGTGTTACGACTGCTATTTAAATCAATAAAATTGTTGAAAATGAATGCCTGCCATTGCCAGGAAAAGGATTAAATTTCTGCCCTGTTTAGAGTATCCTTGTCACATGCAATCATGCATCCATCCTCTGCTCGAGTCTGCTGGTTTTAAAATGGTATTTTCATTGATTAGGTTTGGATATGTCTTCACAATTTTGCATTCATTTCAATAAAAAGAAAAGTTGCATTCAGTTTCTTAAATTTGTAGTCTTCTTGTGTAATTAGAATTTTGCCGTTTGGCGAACTGATTTAAACCTGCATTGACAAAAGGAAAGGTTCGAGGACCAGAGAATTGAAGCTCTAATTAAACGAGAAAAGGACCAAAGTCGGCAAAGTTTAATATATTGATATAATAATAATAATATTGGATAAGACATGAATATGATATGTTGAATAAATATAAAAATAATATAATAAATACGATATAATATATTTAATATATATATATTTTTAATAATTTAGATAGTGATCATGTTTATATAGAAAACACTAAAGACAACCCACGTACACATATTATCTTTCTTTACCACCCTACACACCTAAACATATAGACTTATGCCTGAGTAATTATTCTAGGCTCGACAAGCATATAATTCTGCTTTTACCTTGTTGATAATTTAACTACAACTATTGTTAGCTTACAAATCAAAATAAAAATTTACTAAAATATTTTATGGTACATTTTACTAAAAAAAAAAAGAGTATATATTGTATACAATCCTGCACTTGAATATTTGAACATTCAGTGTAGTAAGGGTGGTTCCATAGCTACAAGAAATTTCATATTTAGTAACAAAAGTTTTTAAACTAATTTGTATAAATGTTACAAATATATATCTTTTAGCAGCATAAATGGTGCTATGCTACAATTAAAATAGGTTAAGTACAGATTACTTTTTTTACAAAAATATATACAAAATTGTTGCTAATATATTTTTACAACATTATTATTTGTAATAAGTTATAATAACTTGCACAAATTTTTTTGTAACATAAAACATTTATTGTTGCAATAGGTATTATAAAACTACTTTTTACAATAAAGGTGTGTATAAAAATTATTACAAATACCTTTGTAGCATAATTACTTACAACATTATATAAAATTTCTATTATTAAATATCATATTTCTTGTAGTGCATTATCTCCATTAGTTTTTTTTTTTTTTCACTAGATCCAATCATAAAGTGTGTTTGGTAAAGTGGAAAAATGAAAAGAAAATAAATTTTTGATGTGTTTAGTAGAAGAGAAAAGTGAGAGGTAAAAAAATAACTATGAAAAATGATCATTTTTCATAGTTATTCACGAAAATAAATCATTCCAAATTAAAAAGATAGAATGAGAGAAAATGAGAGAAGTATGAGTTAAGTGTGTATATTTACAAACGTGTCCATTTTTTAAAATTTTATCTTTGTATCTTAACTTAAAGATGTTATAACGTTCAAATATTATAATTTTCATTTTTCTTCCTCATTTTTCAATCAAGAGATAGAAAGAAAATCACTTTTCCTTCCACTTTTTTCTTCTTTCTTAAAAAGCATATTATGAAAAAATATATTTTTTTCATTTCTTCACTCTATCCTTTCAATTTTTTATTTTTTTATTCATAAGCAAAACTTTAAGGTGTGTTTGATAGAGTAAAAAAGTGAAAGAATAGATAGAAGAGAGTGAAAAAATAAACAGAAAATAAAATTTAACTATATTTGGTAAGATAAAAATGAGAATAATGAAAATAAAAAAAAAATCATTTTTCACACATATTCATAAATATAACTTATTCCAAATTGGAAAATATAAAAAGAAAAAATAAATGGAAGAGATATCGATAAATATTGCATATTTACAAAATTATCTATCATATTTTTATTGTTTCTTTTCGTGTTAATTTACAAAAAGTTATAACAATAAAGTATCATTTTTTTTAACTCTATCAAGTAAATGATGAAACTTTTTATTTTTTCAACCAAATACATCAATCAAAAAACAAAACAAAAAATTATTTTTTTATAATTTGGGAGAATGCGATTCGAAGCCAGGGAAGCATGCACCCAACCAATTGAGCAAAAAATTCGAATGCAAAAATAAATCATCTTTTCATTTTTTTTTCTCTTTCAATTTTTTATCTTTTCATTTTTCAATCAATCTTACCAACCTTAATAATTATCTATGCTTTACCCACCCCATTTTCGATTTATATATGCATTCTTCATCAAATACAGTAACACACGAATATATGTATGAAATTCATCGACTTCATAAAAGTCAATAAACTTTATAATTGGAAGGGAAAAGCTAGTAAAAATGAGGGTATAAGGCTGTAAAGATTAAAATAAAAAAAAAATCAATTTCCTTGTGAAAAACAAGAAAAGATATTTGAGATTGCATCAGGTCGGGCTACCGCTGAACAATCTTAGCTAAAAATGCTATAAAGGAAAAATAAACAGAAAATAATTTCCCGATAAGCATCATTTCCAATTCCAATCACTTTAACAACGTCATTTTCACAAAAACAGCGTTGATTTTTCTTGCAAATATTCGTGTCAAGTTAATTTATGTGACCCCCAAAACCTTTTGTTTTGTCGGTATAAAATCTTAATTTATGGATTCTTTCGGTTCTTTTTCATTCACAAATGATTATTTCTCCCATCATTTCACGTCAACAATCATCATTTTGGGGCTAGCTTTTATTAAATCATAGTACAACAAATTTAAGCTTTGTTTTTTTTTTTTCCCTCTCTCAAAGTTATAAAAAAAAAAATCTAGCTAGATAGACAATTGTCGTGAAAATATCTGAACCATTATTTGGCTTCAAAATAAGCAAAAGACTGAAGGCACGAAGAATAACAGCGATACAGCATAACGCTTATGGCTTCGATAACATTTTACTCTTGTAAAAGTGAGGAATTCCATAATCAGTGTGTTCAAACCTCAATCAGTAGGAAATCAACTGAAAATCACTGAGCTATAAACGAGAGTGTATAATGTTTCATCAATCATCCAAATAAAGTATAAGTTAATTATATGGTCAATTGACTGAATTGGTTATGGCTAAATGGATCCAGCTATATATGATATTCAATCCTTAATATTTTTCACTTATTTCCTGCCTTTTTGTCTGGATTTAGTGATAAAACGACATAAATGACAAAATGAGATAAGTTTTTACCCATCATTCAAATGAAGCATAAATTACATGACCAATTGAGTGGCTCTGCTGTATATGATATTCAATCCTTTTCCTCCTTAATTACTTCTTGCCTGCCTTCTTTAATTATTTCTCTGCCTTACCTAGTGAAAGCTGTACATAATGAATTTCCAAGTGCCACCTCTATAATTTATAGCACTTAATAATTAGAAAAAAGAATTCAATTCAACTGCCAATTTAATGCTTATATTTATAAATTGACTAGGTTATTCTTGTCTGCATCATCAATTTTACTTTTACTTGGGACTGAGTTGTAGCCAGCTTAGTTGTGGGACATGATCTTCATTGAGCTAATTATAAAACTTAAGGTTTTCATTGATTTTTCCTAGTTTGAATTTCATAACTGTGTCCTATGAAGCATACTACTAATTTATAAGACATTCACAGTCTTATAAATTAAATGCTAAAATAAATGGATAAAATGCCCTTAATATTACAAAATTAAGATATAGGGGCTACCATCACACATTCACACTGAATATGGTATGGGAGAAGATCGACCAATTTTCACAAAAAACTCATGAAATAAAGCTGAAAACCTAAGTTATTCGAATTTGGATGTAAATGTCGGATACGAATATGTGTCCGACATAAATATGTTCAATTTTTTTAAAAAATAAAATCATATATTTGGAAGATTTTTAAAGGATCATATTCTTATATTTATGTCCGAATATATATCAAACACTAATATCAAACACAAATAATTTAAAATAAAAATAAAAAATCAAACCAACGTAGCTAAAAACTACAGCCAACGAATCAACATATCCGATTGGAGTTTTTATCTTCACTCTCACGTTACTGGGACCGGACCAGTTCGAAACTCCCTATAAATAGCTGTAAAAATAAATATATCAAACTCTCTCTCGGGTTTCTCTCAAAAACCTGTTTTGTCATCTTTTATAGTAAATGACAGATTAAAGGGGAACCTTCACAGATTTCTCCCACCTACTCCACACACATTTCCTTCTCTGCCAACACAGTACTTTGCTTTGTTGATTTAAATATTCACTACATGAAAAAAAAAAAAAAAAAAAGCCTCTCAAGGTACTGTTAGAGATGTTTTTGGTCCGGTTTATGTGTAGTATAATATTATATATGTTTATCCAAATTAATCTGATCCAAAATATGAGTCTTAAATTTTGTTTAAGTTCATCCATAATTATAAATGAATAATCCAAACTCGTTTAGACCCGCATATTTTTTTTTCTAAAAAAATTAAAAAACATTATTTTTATTTAATTTTTAGTAATTTTATATTTTTTTATTAAGTTTTTAAACATAAATAACTTAATATATTTTTTAATATTTACACTATAATATTATATATATTTAATTTTTATATCACATAAATTACATAATATATATAAAAATAAAAAATAATATATTATTTAACTGAAAAACGGGTCGAGTTTAGGCATTGAATGTTGAACACAAGGTCTGACTATTTTTTAAATAGGTCTCATTTTTTTACCCAAATTTATTTTTCGAGCTTAATATTTTTGTTCAAGTCCTTTCAAATATCGAACGGACCTTCGAATTTAAACGAATAACTTAATCTTTAGACAGATCTAACTACTGCCTATGTATAATGCAGTATTTCTCATCTAATGTATGCCCATAATCATTATGAAAACTAAAGTTTTGTTGGTGGAGCCATTTCCGAGGCACGCAACTCATGAACTCAATTGTTTCATGATTTCACTTTTCAAAATAGTTGGAATCGGCTACATTTGTCTTCTTTCCACCTTGTATTATACCTTATATATAGTTCATGATTTAATTACAAGAACTGACAATTCATGTGATATAAACTAAGAAGTACCAAAATACACTTAACAACTTAATTATTATGTCCATAAAAGAAAATTGATTTTAGACTCTTCAATTTTCTTGCTCCTTTTACTATAAACCATGAAATTTTAGAAACTTCATCTACAAACGACCGGGAATACTATATTATATTATATATAAAGTACTTTGATTATGTGGTTAGAACGAATAAAAAATAAATAATACTTTTAGCTATATCGATAATTTAAAAGAAAAAATTCAAAATCTTTGCTTTAATCATAATTTTTAGAAAATCTAATACTATTGCAGATGGGTTGGCTAAATCAAGGATTGATAGGAGTTTTGATTTTGTAACTCTTTTGTAATTCCCTTTTGAAGGCCTTTGGCCTTTGTATTATGTATTTTTATTTTCCCATTTAATAAAGCTGATTTTTGAAAAAAATAATAATAAAAAATGATAATTACGTTTATAAATAATTAGTTATAATTTTGTAACTCTTTTGTAATTTCCTTTTGAATGCCTGGCCTTTGTAGTAGACCTGTTCATGGGCCGGGTCGCGATCCTATTTTTTTTTTATATTCTTTGTCCAGGCCCGACCCTGGGTTGGGTCGGGCCGACCCGGTAGGCCCGAATATAATGTTCATCGGATTAAAAAAATATTTTTTTATACTTTTATAATTAAAATTAAATAAAAAATTATTATTATAATAAAAAAATATTATTTTGAGCCGGACCGGTCCGAAACAAAAATATCCTGTCCAAATCCAACCTAATACGGGACGGGCCTGTCGGGCCGGACGGACGGACTGTCCGGCCATGAGCCGGTCTACTTTGTAGTATGTATTTTGATTTTCTCATTTAATAAAGCTGACTTTCGAAAAAGAAGAAAATGAATAAAAAATTATTGCTACATATAAAAATAATTACACAAGTACTGAGTTGATATTTTATTCATATATCTATTACTTACTATAAAAATTATCCCAGAAATACATGAAAGAAGAAAATTAAGGATTTTGAATTCATGTTTAGTTGACAATTAAGCATGAATATTAAGAGGGTTGGAGGGTTAGTTTGGGTATTTTTAATTATTTTTTTATTAAGAAGAGAAGGAAGAAAAGAAAGGAAAAAAAGAAAGAAAAGAAAAGAAAAGAAAAAAAAAAGGAAAGGAAAGAAAAGAAAAGAAAAAAAAAAGAAAAGAAAAGAAAAGAAAAGAAAAGAAAAAAAAATGTATGTTCGTGTCGTTTTTGTGTTTGTATTTTTTGTGTGTTCAAAATATTATAAATTTATATTATTTTTACACGTTAATAATTCGTATTATGTAGATTTTGACACATTCGGATATTCGTTCGTGTTCATATTATTTTTTGTGTCGTGCTTGTGTTATTTTTTCGTATGTTTAAAGTATTATAAATTTATATAAATTTTTACATATTAATAATTCATTTTATGTGGATTTTGACACGTTCGTGTATTTGTATTGTGTTCATGTTATTTTCGTGTCGTGTCATATTTTAATTATTTTTTTCATTTGTTCGTGTCATGTTTCAATTCATCCAAATATTTTGCATAGTTTGTCATGTTGATTCAATTTAGAAAAAATTGTATGTTCATTTGGTGTCTCAATTCATCCCATATTTTGCATAATTTGTTATAATGATTTAATTTATAAAAAAAATTGTATGTTCATTTATTGTGTTTAAAGTATTATAAATTTATATAAATTTTTACATTTTAATAATTTATTTTATGTAAATTTTGACACGTTCATATATTTTTGTCGTGTTCATGTTATTTTTCGTGTCGTATTTTAATTATTTTTTCATATTTTGTTCGTGTCGTATAATCATGCTGTATCCGAAATTGCCAAGTCTAATTGACACTATTCAAATAACTCTCAAATTTATGTCGCACGTCGTCATGTTCGTGTTATTTTTCCTGTTATAATTGTATTCAGGGTATTATATATATTTATATAAATTTTGACACGTTAATAATTCGTTTTATGTAGATTTTGACACATTTGTGTATTTGTGTCGTGTTCATGTTATTTTTATGTCATGTCGTGTTTTAACTATTTTTTTCATGTTATGTTCGTATCATATAATTATATTGTGTTTGAAATTGTCGGATGTAATTAACCATATTAAAATAACTCTCAATTTTATATCAGGTGTCTTATAAGAATAGAAATTATTATTTTTTAAAATTATTATAGTTACTATTCTTGCTTTTTATCTTTCAAATTTATTATAAAATATTAATTCAAATACGATAATATTTCGCAACGAAATACGAGCATTATCTAGTTATTTTTAGGGTTAAATACTAAATTACGCCCTGTACTTTAGGCTTTTTCTCTGTTTGGTACAAGAAGAAATTTTTTTGTCATTTTGGTACTCGAACTTTCATGCCATCAATCACATTGACCCTTTACCCTAACACCGTTAGTTAATGGCTGACTAGGCAAAAAAAAAATCAATCAGAGCCTGACACGTGACAAACCTGCCACGTCATTAGTGCCACATCATCCTGAATGGAAAAAATTCAAAAAAAATCAAAAAAATTATAAAAAATTATAAAAACCAAAATAAAAAATTGATTTTTTCCCAAAAAAATCAAGATTTTAATTTTTTTTTATAAATTTAGAAATTAAAAAAATTATAAAAAATCAAAAGATAAATCTGAAAAATTCAAAATTCAAAATTAAAATTAAAAAGAAAAATAAAAATAAAAAATAATTTTTTAAAATATAGAAATTTCAAATTAAAAAAATATATATGAAAATTCGAAATTAAAAAAATTAGAATTTAAAATTTAAAATTTAAAAATTAAAAATTAGAATTTTTTTAATTTTTTAATTTTTATTAAAATATTCAGATTTGTTTTTCTTATTTTTTAAATTTTTTTACAGATTTTTAAATATATATATATATAAAGTTTTCGATTTTATAATTTATTTTGAATTTTGGTTTTTTATTTTTATAATATATATGAAAATTCAAAATTCAAAATTAAAAATTAAAAAATCAAAAAATTTAAATTTAAAAAATAGATTTTTTTTTTTAATTTTTCATTTTTATTAAAAATTTTCAGATTTCTTTTTCTTATTTTTTATTTTTTAATATATTTTAAATATATATATAAAGTTTTCAATTTTTATAATTTATTTTTAATTTTGGTTTTTAATTTTTAATTTTATAATGTTTTTAAAAAATGAGATTTTTAAATTTTAAATTTTGATTTTTTTAATTTTTTGATTTTTTTATTTTTTTTTTTGAATTTTTTGAATTTTTATAATTTTTTTTGAATTTTTTTATATGATAATGTGGCACTAATGATGTGGCAGTTTTGTCACGTTTCAGACTCTGATTGTGTTTTTTTTTTTGTCTAGTCAACCATTGATTAACGGTGTTAGGGAAAAAGACCTATCTGAATAACAGCATAAAAGTTTGAGTACCAAAGTGACAAAAAAATTCAAGTACCAAACGGACAAAAAACATAAAATACAGAAGTTAATTTAGTATTAAACCTTATTTTTTAATATAATCATCATTATCATTTATAAGATTTACTTATAAAATTTGAAAGTTATATTTAAAGTCAATTATAATTAAAATTATATTAAATAAAAATAGATTAAAAAGTAAAAAAGAGCCGAAGCCTTTAAAAAAGGTTTTATAAATCATTATCTCAATTAAAATGGGACAGAAATTATAGAGGCTTTAACGTCAAAATATGACTGTCAATGAAAATGAAGCGAAGCAGCCCCAACTATGTAACATGAAACTCCCAAAATTAAGCGGACTCATCAATTTCTCGGAAGAATAAAACTTGGTCGTGTTTCACCCGTTCTGAAACGAAGGTATAATGATCTCAAGACAGGCTGAAGGCAGGCAGAGCATGTAACCCAATAACCCGCCAGAGACCCCAAAGTTTCCGCGACGCTGTCTCGGTAGCAGCCGATGCACGTAATATATATACGCGCGTAAGAGATGTCGGTTGAGGGCACGCCTGAAAAGGCAAGGTGACATCAGATTCAAAACAAGCGGGGTCCCCCACAACAGTATTTTGATTGGTTCAGTTGTTAATTCTGGGGGCCCATATAAGAAAAAAGGAATCGCTCTCGATCTGAGCTGTGGGATTGCTACTTACTGGCTGCTCGCGCTTTCTTGTCCGTCTGTCATGATTAGGAGCGGCGCCGCAAATTACTCCGTGATTAGCAGCAATCATCCATCTGCTATTCTCCTCTGCGCTCCACTGCCACTTGTTTTATCAATTATAACATTAAATTGATTTATCAAAATATTACGTGAAATCATGTTTTTAAATGATGAATTTTTTATATAATTTTGTGTTGCCATTGAATAATTATAAAATTATAATAACAAGAATTATTGGTGAAAGCAAAAGAAAGATACGAAAAAATAGAGATGAGAAATTTGTAGAGTTTAAAAATTATTAAGAGAAGATAAACAGAAGAAGGAGATAGAGCCGGAAAAGGACGAAGAAATAAGTAAACAAAAGTTGGGGAATTAGAAAGAGAAGAGAGGAATCAGGAGGAGAGACGGGAATGGCTAGAGAGGGAGAAATGGAGTGTAAAGAAGGGAAAGGAGAGAGCGAGAGAAAGAAAATTGGAGAAACAAAGAAGAAAAGGGCGAAAAATTAGAAAGAAAAATAAAAAAGAAAAGGAGAAAAAGAAGAAAAATCGAAAAGGAAAAGGAGAGGGGAAGGGAAGGGAGCAAATTTCTTTTTGGTTATTGAGCGAAAAAAGAAAAAAAAAAGGAAGAGAGCGAGGCGGGGGTATAGTATTACAACTATATTAACATTATGTTTTTATATGTGCATTTGTTAAATTTTATAGATATATGAATATATGTTAGACTTAAACCTTAACTTTAGTATGAGGTTTATTGGTTTGATATAGGATTTTCATCAATTAAGATAAAAAATAATTAATAAACATAGCATTTCGTTGATTAAGTACTTTGAACTTTTAAGTTTTAATGTATAGAAGTCGGGACAGGTTACTTATATTTATATATAACACAATTTTTATGTACATATTGGTTTCATGATATGTACATATTTGAAATTTGAGTACATGAATATATTAAAATTTAAACATTAAATTTTATGATATTTAAACATATTATGTCTTGTAAAATATTTAGGATTTACTTTTACATATATATATATTTTAAAATATATATAAAAAGTTTTTTCTCATAAAGTAACTTGGATTATTAATGTAAAAAATAGCTTATAAATATATACACATAGTAGTAAACTATATGTGCATATTCTGCTTATAATTATGTATCTTTATTTAACCTTTTTCTTTTAAGATAAATATAATTTTATTCATTCAAAAGATTACAATAATCCAATCGCAAAACAATAACAAGTCTGAATATATTATAGTGAACAACAGAACAAAACAAAATTCAAGCCATGTAAACTAGGAAAACGGAAGGCAATTTGTAGATAGATATTACTTGTTTTCTTACATCTATTTGGACAGGGGTCATAAAAGTAATTCTATTTTTTTTTTTTTACGAATTTTACCTATTACAATTTCTTTTCACTAATTATTTATAATTATGATAACAATTAATCGATATTTATGTTAGACTTAGAGGTGTTCATGAGCCGGATTGGGTCGAGTTTGGGCCGGGCCTAGGCATAGTAACAATACCATATTTACTTGTCCAAGCTCGGCCCGACCCAAAATATGGGCCTTAAATTCTGTCCAAACCCGATTATATTTGTAAATTGGTAATCTAAACCCGTTTAGATCCGTCTATATATATATATATTTTTAATTTAAACAAATCTTTTATTATTATTATTTAATTTTTAGTAATTTCATCTCTTTTTTTCTTTTATCAAGTTTTAAAATATGGATAACTTAGCATATTTTTAAATGTTTACATTATAATATTATATATATATATTTTTTTTATAGGATATAAATTATAAAATATAAAAATAATATATTATATAAATAAAAAACGGGTCGAGCTCGGGCCTTAATTGTTGGAATCAAAGCCTGACTCATTTTCTAAGCGGACTTCATTTTTTTTGCCTAAACCCATATTTTCAGCCTAATATTTTTGTCTAAATTCTCCTAACTATGGACAGACCTTTGAACTTGGACGGATAGTCTGATCCTTAAACAAGTCTAGTTAGACCACACCAATTTATAATTCCCCAATTTTAAATCTTCAAGTTATATAACATTGTATTGACTGCATACAGTTTTTTTGGTCTATCCTTCCATCTACTGTCGTGAATGTACTATACTAACGTTTTGAGAAAGAGTTGCCTCTTGGACTTTGAAAACAAAAGAAGAAAAAAAATTATAATAACGTTTTTTTTTCTTCGGATAAGTTGTTTATATTATCCAAGAAGCAATAATTCTGCTACAAGAAAACGATTTGTCAGCTAGCAGTTTGCTAGCATTACATCGATCAGATAGTTTACAACATCAAACAACATTAATCCCATCCCTACAGGAAGAATATACATGATTGGATTACATCATAAACTAGTTATTTCCCATGCTGCACACAACCTCGTGTTGATTGTATCATTCACCACTTTTCTTGCTCCTGATAGTCTGAGCCTCACAATCTCCTTAATGCTTCCAATAACCTCATGTGTCGTGTTCACAGACTACCTGAATTGTCTATTGTTTCTTTCCCTCCATACTATGTAAATGTAAGCATTCCATGCCATACGTATAACAATAGAGATCAGGGCTTTCCCTTTCAGTCTGGAGGTTGCCCAAACTAGCTCTGAGTTTCACTGTTTCAGTCACCTACTGTTCTATGCAGTTGGTAGAGTCTAAGGACTTCTCCCCATATCTCCTTTGTAAATGTGCATTCGAAGAACAAGTGATTCATTGTCTCATGCTCAGTTTTACAGAGTGAACAATTTCCTGCAATGCCCATTCCTCTAGAAATCAACCGATCTTTAGTTGGCAATCTATTGAGAATTGTCATCCAAGTAATCATATGATAACGTTTTGGGTTTATAAAAAATGTTAAATTGTGCTATTAGTCTTTCTATTTATGTTAAAATGTGAATTTAATTTTTTTTTTATAATAGTATGAAGAATTTTGATAATACACTTTCAAAGATTTGAAATTTTGATTTAATTTTAAACTATACCAATTTTTTTATCATTAAGTACCTGACGTAGATATTAATTTATTAACGTGACATTGACTTTACATAAGTGACGATCAAAATGAAAAGACTAATAGCACAATTTAACCTAAAAAATGCTACAGCCATCAAACATGTTTTCTTTTGTTTAAAAAAATTGTTGGGTTAATTTGAAAAAAAAACCAATATAATATAAATATCTATTAATTAGTACCATGCAAAAAAAATATTTATTGAAAAGGAAATAAGAAGTCATGAAATTAATGAAAAGGAAACGAGAATGACTATTTTAACCTTAACGCAAGTTGACTTAAAAAAAAAGAGAAGCTTCACTTTCTTTCCATTTCTCATGTCTGTGTTACTGCTAAAAGCTTCCCTTTCATTTTACTTATTTTTTCATCATCATCCCTCGTCTTTAGTCCCCAGAAGAAATTTTTTAGACAGGAGTCTTGTTCTTCAGGTTGTTGAAATTTTCATGGGTAAGTACTCATTTTCTCATTCGGTTAATTTGTCGGTAGTTTGTCTATTTTTTTATTGAAATAAATGTAGATATTACTTTGAAATGTTATTGGTGCAATGTTTCATTGTGATGTAAATGTGTTTGTTTTCTACAATGTTTTTTGTTTTTATAATTGTCATTGTTTGTTTTCAATTGAAAAAAAAAAAAAAAAACAGTGAAGTTATTTTTGATGAAGTAAATGGGTATTTGATTTTTGGTCTGAAATTGGAGTAAGTATTAGAGTTAGAATGATCTAAGAAATTGTCTTTTTTTTTTCTTCATGTTTTTTGGAATTTAGAGAAAACCCCAAAATTAGTCAGGCATCGATTGGTGAACCCCGCTCAAAGTCAAGCAAGCCGATGATATATCCATCCATCTACAACTACCAGACTGATATGAGTGTAGCCTTAGCTCCACAGATTTCAATTTCATGACTCATTCCTTAATATCTCTCATTTTACCCTCTTTTCTTATCCTCGCATTACAGGAGATAGGCTAAAGTAGGCTCAATATATTAAAAAATCTCTTTTTTGTCTTGGAGACGTTATCACAGCTTTGGCTCAGAAGAATTCTCACATCCTTTACAGAAGTTGTAATATATATATATATACACCCTATTTTCCAAAATCTCCAGCTTATTATTTTCATAATGGCCCAGATTATGTTTACATTTTTTTAATTAGTACTGAGGTCCTTAAATGTACCCAACAGTAGGAAGCATGTTATACTATTGCCTTTCTTGCATAATGTGATTGAAGATGTAACAAACTTGAGTTCTTTCCAGAGTGAAAGTTATTTATCTTCTGTAAACAGATTGTATGGGTTTTGTACTAACATTTTCTTATGGAAATGTCTAGGTGGACATGCTAAAACATTGATGTTTGCTCATGTGAATCCGGAAGGAGACTCTATTGGAGAAAGAATTAGCAAACAATTAGTACTTTGAAGTTTGCTTAAAGAGTTTCAACAGTGGAACTTGGTGTTGCTCATTTGAATAAAGAGAGCAGTGAGGTTATGCAACTCAAAGAGCAGGTAAACGTATCCATTCAAACTTTGCTTGATGCCATTGGAAAATACGTCATGCTAGGTTGTCTTCTCTTACTAAGAGTATATGATAGATTGTGGAAATTTAACTGTGAATATATTTGAAGCAATTAATAAGAAACGTGCTCTTAAAAGCTTTAAAAGGAATAACTTGAAAAGAATTAATGTTAATGTCTATTATTTTAACCTTGCTTTCTCTGATTAAAGGTTTATCCTAGCCACTCTGCCATGCAAACCAAACTACAAATTAATGTTAATGTCTATTATTATTCATTCTTTTGTAGCTTCATCAGTAATAGAATGAAGAATCTTATTCTTAATCTATTGATAGTGGACATGATTAACAAGGTATAGCACATAATATCTTAATTGATTGAATTTTGGGAAAGTACATATTATTTGGAAGAATGTACATATAGGTATGCAATATGTACATATTGTTTTGCTATATGTGCATATTGCTAGGCTATATGTACATATTATTATATTATATTTTTGCTTGATTATTCGTTTTGAGAAGGGTTAACATGTAGGAGTCTATTGTTGTTTCATACATTGTAGAAACATATTGTTCGTTTATTATAAAGTTGAAATGAGTGAATCAAGCCCTAAGAAAAGAGTCTATTGTTATTGACATATTGATGGTGAGATCTTGATTGTTAATGGCGACTCTATAGAATATCGAGGTGGAAGAACAGTGGGTGTGATGATCGATGATAACACTAGTTTTGAAGAATTAGTGCATCAAGTTGGGGAAAATTAGGGAAGAGTGTTGTTGATCATGTATTTAGATATGCATTGGAGTTTGAAAAAACCAAGCTAATTGATTTGGTGAATGATGTTGATATTTTTTGTTGATGCACCTAAATTCTCTATGTAGATTAGGGCTTGGAAGGTTCGAGGTGCTATATTTTTTGTTAGAACACTGATAATTGTTTGTAGGTTAGGATTTGAATGGTTCAACATGCTATGTTTTTGTGAAAGCACCGAATCGATGTCTAATTCGTCGAACCTGCTCATATGTCGCATTTTGCATACCTTACATTTTGTACAACTATGTATAGATCATTTTTTTTATAATAGGTCTGTTGCTGATAATCGGTATATGAATGAGAATATGATGTTTTTCATTAAGTATGTACAATTACATAAAGCAGCAAGCTGCACACGCAGAGAATGGTTTTTCGATAAAACAAGGGTTAGTATGTACATATACAATCAGTTTACAGTTTTCCTATCAAACTTTTAAATTTACAATTTTTGATACCCTGAAGTATGTTGCTAAGTTTGTTTTTGTGTTAGTTAAGGTTCTGGAGTTGGCTGGTAATGCTGCAAGAGACAACAAGAAGAATATGATCATTCCAAGGCATGTTCTTTTTGCTGTGAGGAATGATAAGGAACTTGAGAAGCTTTTGGCTGGTGTGACTATTGCTTAGTCTAGTCTTTGCTTCTTATTTATCGTGTATGTAGCTTCCTTTGTGTACTCTAGTTGTAGGAAAATATTGATGTTGGTAGGAACTTAGGGCCATTGTACTTTCTAATTTTCTGTGTTGTCTAGAACATCCTATGTTTGGAATGAATGAAACGAAATTTTGATTACCCAATTCTCTGTTTATGGTATTAGTTGGATTTGTTATAGTCCAGTGCTTTCAAATTACTTTGTTGTTTTTCAATTTGTTTTCTTGCTCCTTGATTAGATGGCTCAATTGGCTACCGTTTATGATAAAAGCCTTGTAATTTGGGCAGCCTTGCTGTATTGTATGTGGCACAAACTTCTTTTTCACCTTTTGTCTTTATTTTATTTTGTGAGGAGTTAGATCTCTCATTTGGTGAAATTTCTTTGGAGTGCATTCGTAGTTAAATTAGGTTATACAAGTTTTATGGGGCTGATTTGCTTTATATGTAATATTTGCCTTATGAGTGGTTTTTTAACTATAGTCATTAGTTTTCTTTTTTTTGTTTCTTTAACTTAATGATAGGATCCAAGATGGCCCAATACTATGGCAATTTCTATAAGGGCCAAAAACCAAGCAGATCTAGGAAACATGGCAAGAATGGGTGAAATTCACTTGGGCCATGTTGCAAGTTATTCAAGAAATGCTTCAACATGCAAGATAGGCTTGCATCCAAATTTGGTCCATGTGATTCAAGAACACAAGGTGGCACATTACTTAGGCATTTGGGCCTAACTTATGTAATATGTCCATTAGGCTAAGTGGGGTCTACTTTCATTAAACTATTGGACATCTTTTAAATTTAATTAAGATTGGGCTTGAGCTTGTTCAGCTCATAGTTAAGTTTTCATTTAATTATGTAAGTAGTAAGCCTTGGCTGCCAATGAGTTTCATTTGTACTAGGAGTTCTTAGGCTAGTTGAATTAGGGTTAGTAGGGAGGCTATAAATACCCTTGTTAGCCATCTACTTCAGCAACCATTATTAATCTATTTGAGTTGAATATTATTCAAGTGAGTTTTTTTACTCTTTTTAGTTCTTGACAGAACTAACGAACTTATCAAAAAATTCCTTTCTTTGTGGCGTTCTTCCTATCAAACTTAGGTTCTAGAAACAAGTGTTCTTGGGGTTTAGTTAGCTTAGCTAATCTAGGTTCTTTGATCCAAGATTTCTACTGATTTAAGTTTCATTGCTTGAATCTTGGCTTTCTTGGGGCTAGGGTATTTCAATTTGTTAGTGGATTCAAAGGGTTTAATCCCACGGGTTCACATCACAGACTAAAAAATGAACATGATAACATGAAGCTGACGAAGATGACAAACAGAAGCCATGGTATTGATTTGCCATAAAAAGATTCATCATTAACTTGTTATCTGAAAAATCCAAATTTAATACATAAACATCCCTAAAACAAAATCAAAAAGTTGTACCCTTATCTGAAAATACAAAAAAAATTCTAACATATTTACATAAATATACCAATACGTTGATAGCTCAGTGAGAAGCTCAATATCTCGAATTCCAACCAGTCTTGACCTAAGTATATTCATCTAGTAAATTCACTTTATGAAAAAATAAAAATAAAATGCATGAAAGAAGTAAAAAGCTAAAAAAAAGTCTAATAATAGTGAAGCCTTGAAAGAAAATTGCAAACAGACATTTAATAATAAATGATTGCTGAATGTTACTTATTATAGCTTGTCATTATAGATCAATCTTAGTGGAATTGTAACTTTGCGCCAAACATCAAAACATGCTGATCCAAATCATATTTACTTGGCTTGCTCTCTTTTGTACAAAAATGCACTATCATAGTACAAATTAACAAAACATGAAAGCAAAGTATGATTTTAGTACAAAATGCCTTCATTAATATTTATGATGTCGATTTATCAAAACAATAATGTGGTGCCTTGTTTCAATTGAAACCCAACTACTAATCTTTAATTTTTTTTAAAAATCCCAAGTCCCAACCTACTTTTCTATAACATTTTAAAAAAAAAAAAAACCACAGGAACAATATGAGCCAAACCATGGTTGAGCCATTACTATTCTATAACATTTTTCCTTCCATCATTATGCAAATCCCCAATGACAAGAACATATTTAGCAAATATTTTCCTTCTCTAATCACTAATTCTGCTAACTAGTCATTTTCATTTATCATTTGGCCTTTGATATAGTAAGTTTTTAAAATGTGAATGGAGGTGACCCATATGGCCAACATAGATACATGAGCACTTTTAAGTTTTAGTAGTAGACAGAACCAAAAAACCTAGCTTAAGTCAAACAAAATTCAAGTTAAATAGGACTCATATATACCTACAAACAGGCAAAGCAATAGTTCCCTGGCAGCAAGGATTTTTTATGGAATAAAAAATAAAGAAAAAGATAAACAACAGTTCCCTAACCTCGGTGTCTCTTCCAGAGCTTTAGGAGTAGCAAATATATGAGAAACATATGGGAGCAACGAAGAAGAACTTCGATTGGAGCTAGGGATTTCAAAGGAAGCGACGAGAAGGAAGGTGGAGAGAAGAGGGGCGGCAAAAATGAAGAAGAAGTGGGGCTGCTGAAAATGAAGAAGAAGAGAAGAAAATAAAACGCTTCGAAAAAAAAAGGTTTAAGGGGAAGAAAAGACGACCTAAAATGAAGAAGATGAGAAGAAATTAAAAGGGAAGAAAGTTTCAGTCGAAAATGAAGAAGGAAAAATAAGGTTTCAGTCGAAAAAGAAAAAAGAAAAAATAGGGTTTTAGAGGAAGAGATATCAATATTTCATTAAGGGTGTTTAAGTCTTTACCATCTCCTTCTTACTAATTTTTAATATCTCTATTTCTCTTTTTTAAAATATATTTTTCTTATTAAATCTTTTAACAATTATTTTATTATTTATGGATGTTTTTCAAATTAACCCAAAATTGTTTACTGTATTTTGCCATTTTGGCCTTTTTACTGTTCAAGTAAACTGAGCTGAGCACTCATTTAAGCAATGAAAATTCAAGAATGTCCCTCCTTTAATGGATTGTCCTGCAATATGAAGACATAAAAGAGGGCTCAGTCGTCACAATTTGTACAACGCAAGAGGCCAAAAGAGGGATGTTATCGTAAATTAAAGGAGAAGTGTTGAAGGACTGATATGGAGGTTAAAGTATATAGAAAGTTCTTATATTATAGTTAAAAGTATATTTTAGTCTATATATTATAAAAGTGAGTAATTTAATCTTTGTACATTTGAAATTGGTGCAAAGAAGTAAAATTAGTAATAGTGTTAATGAAAAATCGTCTAAATACTGATGTGGACATATGAAACTGACAGAATAGATTAATAAAAAATAAAATGATGTGTCAAATTTTTTTGCTCAAGTGGAATTTAGAAACTACATAACATAACTTCGAAAAAAATGATGACATATTTTTACGGGTAAATGAGGAATTTAGGTAAAAAAAAAGTATGTTTTTTTTAAATTTCACTTAGGTAAAAAATTTTGACACGTCATTTTTTTTCAAATCGTCTTTTTTGTCAGTTTCACATGTCCATGTCAGCATTTAGACGGTTTTTCATTAACACTGTCACCAATTTTACTTTTTTGCACAAATTTTAAATATACAAAGATTAAATTATTCACTTTTATAGTACAAATATTAAAATACACTTTTGACTATATTATAAGGACTATTTAAATACTTTAACCCTCGTATAGATGGAAATGCCAAGGTGGCTAGACTCTGCTACGCTGGATCCGTCGAATTCACCTTTCCTTTTTATTAAAGGATAAATTTGTTATGATTGATTATGCTATTGGATAATGAATTTTTCTTATTGAATTTTGATTTTATTGAAATTTGTTATTATATCATTTTTGGATTACATTTAATAAAAATAAAATATTTCGTAAGTAAATTTAAAATAAATTTTGAATAGAATAAAAATATAATAGGAATACTCAACATGTGAAAATGTATTTATCAAGTAAAAAAAATTATAGTAAAATATAGAAAAAGAGAGAAATTAAATGAGAGGAAAATAGAGAAAGAAAGCAATTAAAAAAAATTAAGATGGAGATTAGAAATTTTTTTCTGACACTCAAAGTGGTTATAGAGTTGAGAGTAAAAAAATATAATTTATAAAAATAACTTATTATGTGCGGTGTCTACACATGATTTTCTCCCATAGTAGTTATTGGCTGTTGCAGTTTATAATTAATTTTATGAATTTAGAAAAATAATTTCTCTTAAATTTATTTTGTTTTAGTCAAAAAAAAAATTATCAAATTAATCTAAGTAAAAAATAAACGAGATATGTTTTCAAAGTCACTTGGAGTGGTGAATATTTTCTAGATCACTCATTTATCTTCGCAATACTTCATTTCATACTCAAAATCACTCTTTTTGGACATCATTAAATAATGATCCGCTAAAATAAAATTAAAATATGACAATTCATATACAAGATAACATATATCACAAATCTAAGGACTAATTACACGATTGATATATGAGAACATTTTTATAAACTCCTGATTGAAATATCAAATTAAGTTCTCACATCGATTCAAGTTCAATGAATTTATTCACATAGCAAGCACCTATATGCTATCTTTAAGTATCTTCATACTTTAATTTATGAAATTGATTGCTTATTCCACAAATAAAGAGACTTAACATGTACAAATTTTTTAATATTGTCAATATCATGTCTTGATAATATAATAACAAAAAACAATTTTAAAAATATAATTTTTGATGCATAAAAACCTCGTAATTATAATATTTTATAATTTTTTTTACAACAACTTATATATTTTATGGCTTCATTCAATATCTAACCATGAAGGAAAATTTTATTACCAAGACCTAGTAATTATATTGCATAAATAATATTATATACCTGACTAATCCAATTGTATTACAGTAGCACAAACCAAAGACAAATATGCAAATTGGTTGGTAGCTCGATAAAACAGTGTTCATCCCAAAGTAGTCGGTACCGTATTAATGGAATACCGTTTTTGTTCTGATACTGATACATATTGATATCGGTGTGTTTTGATGTATCGTTTCGGATTTACCTGTATTTTTTAAATATTTTTTCATATATCTATATATAGAGTCTATTTTCAAAATTTTTAATAAAATATATATTATATACACATGCAAATATACATCCATTACATGCATATATATATTTTTATACAAATATAAATTTTAAATATTTAATATCTAAAATTTTTAAATATCAAATAGATAAAATAAATATTAAAAAATTTAAAAAATATAGTAAATTATTATTAATTATGTCCAATAACCTAATTTAATGAAATATATATTTTTTAAACATAATTATGAAAAAAATAAAAATAATCATGACACAAAAAATATTGAAATTGGTTTAAAAATTCAAATAAGTGAATTTTTAAATAAAAAAAATCAAAATCTTGTACCAATCGGTACGGACCTGTACGTACTGGTACTGACCGGTATTGACCGGTACGATCGGTACTATCGGTACTGGCCGGTACCAAAATCGAAACGGAACGAGACTGGTACCGTTCGATTTACCTTAAAAATGATACGTATGACCGGTACGACCGGTACCGATATGGTATCGATAACTCTGGTTCATCCCCAGAGCTGGAGGGAACCCTTGTGGTCCCTCGAAAATTCATACAAAGGTACACCTGTTCATGGGCCGAGTCGAGCCGGGTTCGGGCTGGGCCCAGACAAGGTATCAATACCTTTTGTGACTGTCCAGGTCCGGCCCGAAATGTGGGTAAAAAATTGTGACCAGGCCCGGCCCTAGTTAAAAAGGAAATACCCAGATTTGGCCCAGCCCGCCCAAAATTTTCTCCTGCTAAACTTCAAGTTCTCTCACACACACTTTCCTTCGGGGAGTTATAGGGTAAGCTTCCTTATGGTGAGCTTAAAATAAGTTATATTACATATAAACAAGACAAAATTACATATAAACATGACAAATTACATTAAATTATCATGTTTATATGTAATTTTGTTTACATATAAACATGATAAATTACATATATACATGACAAAATACATATAAATATGACAAATTACATATAACATGACAATTACATATATACATGATAAATTACATATAAACATTATAAATTATATATAAACATGACATATTTATCATGTTTATATGTAATTTTTAAATAATATAATTTTTTTATATATATAATTTTATTTTTACATATAAATATAATAAAAATTATATATAAATATGATAAATTACATATATAATAAAATTTTAAAAAAAATCACTATAAAAAATTTTCCTTCTAATTTTTCTATTAACCTTCTCACCAAAACCCATTTATCTTTACATGTACCTTTTCAGGCCTTGGAGCCACACTAGTCTACCCTAGCACAAAAAGCCTATGCCCTAATAATAAACGAGACAAAGAAAGTGAACTGTCACCGGGGAGAAGTTATTAATTGAAGGGTAAATATGAAAAACATGCTTTCAATAAGTAAATAATTATTAAATGATTTAATAGATAAAAATTATTTAAAAAAATAAACAATTATAAATAATTATAAAAAATATTGTAAAGATAAAATTATCTTTAATGAAAAAACTTATTTTTCATTTTTCTTTCATTAAAGAAATATTATTTTTTAAAAAATTTAATTGAAAATAAATTTAAAAAATAAAATATTTAAATATTTATTTTTTTAAAATTAAAAAAATAAAGAAATATTAATTTTAGAAATATTAATTTTATTTTTTAAAATTTTTTAATTAAAAAAAGTAAATAAAAAAATTTTAAAATTTTATTTTTTAAAATTAAAAAAAAATTCTTTTCAGAAAATTTTATTTTTTAATTAAAAAGTAAATTAAAAAATAAGAGAAAAAAAGAGGAAAATGTTTTTTTATCAAGGATAATTTTGTTTTTACAATATCCTTTATAACAATTTCTAATTGTTCATTTCTCTTTTTCAAATAATTTTTATTCATTAGATCATTTAACAATTATTTATTATTTGAGAGCATGTTTTTCATATTTATCCTTAACTTAAAAACTTGTTTTTTTTTTTTTTACCGGACAATCATGCACCTCAAGTCTAACTTGTTTGTTTTTCAAAGTTTTGGCGCGTTCAGAAAATGCTCTGAACTTACGAAAGCACGACTTTCATGATTTGGGGATTTTCTGGCCAGATTTCATCATTTCTTCGCATTTTGTTTTGAGATTTCGACTAAGATTACGTTTTTCACCAAATCAGATCAAGGCTTACTCAGTTTAGCTCATCTCTGATTCTTTGAGCTCATTCCTCCGAAGATTGAGGATGGATTTTATGCGAAATTCATCGGAGAAGATTGTCACTCCACGATCGGAAGGATTGGATCTTAGGCAAAGGAGCTTCAAGCAAGTGGTTAATGGAGATTTTCCCTCCAATTCTGCTGGATTGGATCGAGGCAAATTGCTGGAGAGGCCAGGGGAAGTTGGAGAAGGGACAAGAACAGAGTCAGTTGTAACTAACTCTGCTGATATGGCAGCATCTGATTGGAGGAAACTGCTTGCTACAGCTGAAAACCAAGCTCTGAAGTTCTTCCCTCCATTGATGATGGATGGAAAAGTTACTGTTAAGCCTCCAGATGATGTATTTGAGGAAGATATCCTCCAATGAAAGAATTCACTGATAGCGCAATTCATTGGGAAACCACCAAACTTCAGTTTGTTTAACAAGCTGGCGAATCTGCTGTGGGGGAAGGATGGAGAAATCCAAATCAAATCAGTAGGTAAAAATCTCTACGTTATTCAATTCATTCACTCTGAGACTAGGGATTGGGTGCTTGAGCATGGACCCTGGCACATTCACAACAGTTCAATCATTTTGAGGAGATGGGAGCCTGATATGAAATCTCTAGACTTTAACATGAAAAAATTACCTACCTGGATTCACCTGGGTAATATTCCATTGGAATTGTATACCATGAGAGGGTTAAGCTATATAGCTAGTGCTTTAGACACTCCTCTCTATATGGACAAAATTACTGCAAACAGGCAGAGGCTTGCTTATGCCAAAGTCTGTGTGGAGATTGATGCGGCTCAAGACCTGCCAAAATTAATTGAAGTGGAGATTCGGAATGGATCAGTGATCCCTATCTCGGTAGAGATTCCATGGCTACCTCAAAAGTGCACACACTGTGGCATTTTTGGACATAATGGGAAAAACTTCCCTTGCAAGCCAAGTGAAGAACCTATCAAAAAATGGATTCCCAAGCAGGCTGCTAAGAGGAATTCTGATGATCAGACAGAATCTCCAGTTCAACCAACCATTGAGCCAGTTGAATTGCCAGCACAACCAGTGACTGAAAGAGGATCAACTTCAGCCACAGGCTCCCTTGGTTCAGCAAACAGATTTGCAATCCTGGAATCTGTAATTGATAATGAAGAAGATGCTGGTGGTGTCGCTGAGCCATCCATTGAGGAAAGGATTGAAAACTTAACTGCACCTGTTATTGCCAACAATTCAGAAGAAATTAGGAAGCCTAAGGCTGCAGTAGCTGGAGTGGCAAACTTGATGAGAAATTTAAAGAGAATAAAGGGGCCTATTGAGAAGGGGAAGGTCAGAGGTAAGGCATCTGCCTTGGGGAGTCAGTCTCCAGCTCTTCATCAATGAACATTCTAGCTTGGAATGTAAGAGGATTTAATTGTCCTCTAAAGCAAAAACAAGTAGTTAGCATAATTTAATAAACTCAAAATTGATATTGCCTGCCTCATTGAGACTAGAGTCAAGCACTCAAAGATGCAGTTCATTTTTGACATGCATTTTAGGGGATGGAAGCTCCTCCATAACTATCCTGCAGCGCTGAATGGAAGAATTTAGATTCTCAGCAAGATTGATTTGGACGTGGAAATGATGGAGTTAACTGATCAGTCCATCACATGCCAAGTGATGCAGAATTCCCAACGGTTTTACTTGACTGCCATATATGGAAGTAATGAAGGAAATAGGAGAAAATGTCTATGGTCACACTTGCAACCATTAGTGGAATGACTCAAGGGGAGCCATGGATTTTGGCAGGGGACTTTAATGTTGTTCCCCAGGCCTTTGAGAGTTCAAACTTCAATGGATCTCAATATAGTACCTCAGATATGAAGGATTTTCAACTTTGTATTGAGCAGAATGCACTGCTGGATCATTGCTTTGTTGGCCCAGTTTTCACATGGTCCAACCATCAAGAAACTCACTTAGCAAAGAAGCTTGACAGGGTCATGATCAATGACCAATGGCTTCTCTCTTTTCCACAGTCCTATGTTGAGTTCATTGCACCAGAAACCTCTGACCATTGTGCTGCACTGATCAAAACAAATCTGGTGAATCACTCCCCTCCCAAACCTTTTAAAATTTTTAACTATTGGACTAGGGATGCTGAGTTCATGAAAATTGTTGAGAGCTCGTGGCTAGAACCTACCACAGGAGACCTATGTCCATCCTTCACATCAAACTGAAGAGATTAAAACAGCAGCTCAGGAGATTTAACTTCACTAAGTTTGGTGCTATCACTGAGAAAATTCAGGCCAAGAGAAGGGATTTAGAAGAAGTACAGCTTAAATTGCTGAGAAACCCTGCAGATGTTGCACTGGTAACAAGGCAAGCCTCTCTCACTATAGAATATCAAGATCTTCTTAAGGATGAAGAGAGTTTCTTTAAACAGAAATCTAGAATCCAGTGGCTGCAGGAAGGGGATCAAAACACTGGTTTTTTCCATAGGATGGTGATGACTAAGCAAAGTAAAAACACAATAAAGTCATTGAAGGATGCTCAAGGAAACAAACTGGAAAACTTTTCTCAAATTTCAGCTGAGGCTGTCTCTTTTTTCCATAAACTGCTTGGCTCCAAGGACCACATGGTTACAGGCTGTCCTCAAGATCTGCTAGTAGAGCTTCTTCAGACCTCCATACGTGTTGAGCTCCAAGAGGAAATGGTAAGGTTGGTTACTCATGAAGAAGTTAAAAGTGCAATGTTTTCGATTCATAGTGACAAAAGTCCTGGACCGGATGGCTTCACGGCTCATTTTTTCAAAACAGCATGGTCTGTTGTTGGTGAGGATGTTACTGAGGCTGCAATGTTCTTCTTCAGGACAGGAGTTATGCATAAGGCTTTTAATTCCACCAGTGTGGCCCTTATTCCAAAATGTCCAAATCCAAGTACAATGAAAGATTTTAGGTCCATATCATGTTGTACAGTCTTCTACAAATGTATCAGCAAGATCTTGACCAATAGACTCAAAAGCAGCCTTCCCTAAGTGATCAGCTCCAATCAGAGTGCTTTTATTCCAAGCAGAAGCATTACTGACAACATTTTACTTGCTCAAGAGCTAGTTAAAGGATATGGTAGAACTTCACTCTCCCCTAGATGTGCCTTAAAAGTGGACCTGCAGAAAGATTTTGATTCCCTCAGCTCGGATTTCATTCTTGCAGCTCTTAAGGCAATGCAGGTTCCAAAGAAATTCCTATTTTGGATTGAAAACTGTCTAACCACCACCTTCTTCTCCATATCAGTGAATGGTGGATTGATGGGGTTTTTTAAAGGGGCTAGAGGAGTCAGGCAAGGGGATCCCCTTTCCCCATATCTCTTTGTGATAGCCATAAATGTCCTCTCCAAACTGTTGGATTCTGCTGCAAAGTTTGGTGTGTTTTCTTATCACCCAAAGTGTAAAAAACTCAATCTTACCCATTTGAGCTTTGCTGATGATTTGTTGATTTTTGCCAAGGACAATCTTGACTCAGTTGAGGGCATTCAACTTGTCCTTACTCAGTTTTATCAATTCTCTGGACTTCACCTCAATAACTCCAAGAGTGAGTTTTTTTTTTTCTACAGGGATTGACAGAGACGAGCTAAGGCTAATTCAGGAGGCTAGTGGGTTTAAAATAGGCACATTGCCTGTTAGATACCTAGGGGTGCCACTAGTCACTAGAAGACTAACCATGAAGGAAACCTCTTATTGGAAAAGTGTCAGCAAGGGTCAATGGTTGGGCATCAAAACATTTGACTTATGCTGGGAGACTTCAACTAATCCAATCTGTTCTTTCCCACTTGCAAAACTTCTGGTGCAGACATTTCATTCTACCAAAGCAGTGTATAAGAAAGCTGACTCAAATCTGTTCCAGCTTCTTATGGAAAGGAAAAGAAGGCCAAGCTAAGGGAGCTAAAGTAAGCTGGAAAACCATTTGTCTGCCAAAATCAGAAGGAGGGCTTGGTGTTAAAGACATTTTTTCTTGGAACCAGGCATGCATCCTTAGGAACTTCTGGTCTGTACTGATTGAAGCAGGCTCCCTATGGATTGCCTGGATCAAGAATTATGTGTTGAAGGATAGAGATGCATGGCGAATCTCTATCCATAGTGGAAGCAGCTGGAATTGGAGGAAGATTATGCAACTGAGGGCAGTGGCTTCAGGATTTGTCATCCAAGCAGATGGAGGCTGCAAATGGCCTTTCCCCGATGGAAAATATTCAGTAGCAGCTGTTTGGAACAAACTTAGACCAACAGCTGAAAAAGTGGTATGGCAGAAGCTGGTATGGTGCAAATTCAACATCCCTAGACACTCTATTGTTTCCTGGATGGCAATTCTTAATAGATTGCCTACCAAGGACAGATTAGTCTCTTGGGGGATGGCTGTGGAAGAAGTATGCTTGCTATACAAACAGGAGAGGGAAACGAGGGATCACTTATTTTTCACCTGTAACTACTCTAAACAGGTCTGGCTGAAAGTTTTGGAACTCTGCAAGTTTGAAAATGAGGGTTGAATGCTGGGCAACAGAACTACAATGGGTCATTGCTAATTTCAGAGGCAAAGCACTGATTACAATCATCTTGCGATTAGCTTGGAATGCTGTCATCTATCTCGTCTGGAAAGAGAGGAGCAATCGACTGCATGATCATGCAGAGCTTGGGGAGGAGCTCCTTATTGAACAGGTCCGAGGAATGGTCTCAATGAGACTTCTTGAACTCAGGAAAATCAAAAGAGACTCTGTTAATCTGTTTCTATGTAATTCTTGGAGACTTAATTCTGCCATGTTTGCTTAACTGACTATTGTTAGTTGATGAATGTTTTTTGCTAGTTTCTGCTAGCTCTTGTACTCTGTAGTAGCTTTGCTGCTTCTTGGATAATTGGAAATAACTACTTATCCAAAAAAAAAAATCATGCACCTTAGCCTGTGAAAAGAGCAGACCTGCTAACGTATATATTATATTCGGATTTGAAATTCTTTATTCAAGATCTGGTTCATTTAGAAAATGAAATTAAATTTTTGTTCAAATTAATTTTTCGAGTTTAACATTTTTGTTTAAATCTTTTTAAATATCGGACGGACTTTCGAATTTGAACGGATAATCCGACTCTTGAAAAAGGATACAAACCATAATATTATTTCTCAATCCCCAAACTACCCTCATCCGCCATATTTTTCCCGCGCTATTAGTAACAAAAAGTTGATCAGATCAGATCAGACGGCGAAGACCACCATCATGATGATCGTTATGCCCCCACTGCCCACTCTGAACCTCGTAGGCCCCACTTTGCCACTCTCTCTTCCCTCGCCTCACCTCCTATCAGTCTCCGCTCTTCACTTTAAAGAATCTATCTGTCTGTCCTCCATTACCCGCAAATCAATGCCTTCTAAAATTTCTAAAAACCTTTTCTTTTTTTAAAATTTTCCTTTTCAAATTAAATTCCTGAATTCCCTCTCTCTCTATATATGTACTCCTAATCACCATAACAAACACTTGCGTACTACAGCCTTCCATTTCCTTTTTCCGCTCTCTTCAATTCCACTTGCTAAAATGCACCGGGCTCCGGTGCTTCTCAGCCTCATCGCAGTTTCTGTACTGCTGATAGTAACTCCGGTCGTCGGATATCGTCCATGGCCCCACTTAAAACCCAACAGCTCCGATTTAATGTTCGGAGGCTCCAAGAAATTTGAGGGCTCATCAGAGTTCGTCCACATGAGTTACCACATGGGCCCAGTCCTAACCGCCAACATCACCGTCCACATAATCTGGTACGGCCGATGGCAGAAATCCGAAAAGAAGATCATCCGCGAGTTCATCAACTCAATCTCGGTCGTCAATGCCAAGCACCCTTCGGTTGCCGGGTGGTGGAAGACCGTACAGCTTTACACGGACCAAACTGGCGCCAACATCTCCCGTACGGTGCGTTTAGGGGAAGAGAAAAACGATCGTTTTTACTCGCACGGGAAATCCCTTACGCGCTTATCGATACAGTCCGTGATAAAAAGCGCGGTAACAGCGAGTACGAAGCCGTTGCCGATAAATCCCAAGAGTGGGCTCTTCCTCTTGCTCACGTCCGATGACGTGTACGTCCAGGATTTTTGTGGCCAAGTGTGTGGGTTCCACTATTTCACATTCCCAGCCATCGTGGGCTACACGCTCCCATACGCATGGGTGGGTAACTCCGGGAAGCTTTGCCCGGGAATATGCGCCTATCCCTTCGCCGTGCCGGAATACATGCCGGGGTTGAAGCCGTTAAAGTCACCCAACGGTGACGTGGGAGTGGACGGGATGATAAGCGTGATCGGACACGAGGTTGCTGAGCTGGCCACCAACCCATTAGTGAACGCTTGGTATGCCGGACAAGACCCTGTGGCTCCCGTGGAAATAGCGGATTTATGCGAGGGTATTTATGGAACTGGAGGTGGTGGGTCTTACACGGGACAGCTATTGAACGATAAAGATGGTGCCACGTATAACATGAATGGGATCAGACGGAGGTACTTGGTTCAGTGGGTTTGGAATCATATCTTGAGTTACTGTACTGGGCCTAATGCTCTTGATCAGTAATTTTTATTTTTGTTAAAAGTTTTAGGGTTTCTTCTGTCTTTGTTTTGGCATTTTGTTGTTGTTTTTCTTTTCTTTCTTCATTTGGCTGTTGATGCATGATTAGTTAAGGTAGTTAAGTTTGTTAAATATGTATTTTTGTAATAATTATCATTCCTAAATATACTATTTTTACCAATGGATTGTGCTTCAAATCCCGCATTTTTTTTCAAATTATTCCCTTTGATGGAGTTTTCTTTCATTTCTCCACCCCCAATTTTCCTGGAAAATTCTCAGACCAGTAGAACGTCCCCAACTTTTTCATTGTTAAATTAAATAAGATAACAATAAGGCACTCATAGTATACATCGAACTTTTCTTTAATCTTTTTTGAGTCGAATTAATAATTCAATAAAAATGTACCCAGAGTCCAGACCAGAATATATGTTTTTCAATATATTTTCTTTTTCTGAAGTAAAATAACGCAAACAAATTTCCTTGGTTAATTTTCAGTTCATCAAAAACCTCCTAATATTCTAAATCTGTTTACCACAAAAGAAAGTTTATAAAGATTTCCATCATCTCTAACCAAACTTATATATAGCTTGTAGGTATACATTTATTTCAGTACTTAACCCTTTCTTTGGAAAGGAAAATGAAAAAGATTTGACTGTGAGACAGTAAAATTTTGGGGGTATATAGTAGGGCTGGCTGGTAGTATTGGAGTTTTTTAGAGGCAGGGTTTGATTTTTGTTGATGTGAATGGTGAAGCCGAATGAGGCTTTGAGGATTCTGAGGCAAAGGTTGAAAGTAATCTATAAAGACAGACATGTCAAAAAGGCATCCGATCGAGTTTGAGAGCGTGTATATAATAAGAGGATTTTCATAGTAAAGATAATCAGAAGATTTTTATAATAAAGATAAAAAAATAATTAGAGAAAGTTTATTTATTTGTTTCTATAATTATATCTGATTATTGGGTGCTTCTAAGCTTAACAAATATAAATCAAAGTGTTTGTTCTGTATAAAGATGCTCCGACAACTGTAAACCCATTAAGGATTTTTTTGAATTTTACCGTTACGTTTGAATCCAAACATATATTTTCTCACTGATTTTAATTTCATCGTTACAGTATTCAATTTCACATTCTATCCAAATGGACTTTAATTGTGTTGCATGTAGAGATCGAGGAAGGTATAACAATTTTGATGAGCATGTTAGAGGGACTTTGGTGTTTCTCCAGAATATCTGTTGCACTTTGCAACTGTGTCAACAAAATCAACCAACTTCAAGATCCACCATTCTTTCTTTTTTTTTCCCCCTTTAAGTGTATTGTATAGTTACTTACCAAGCAGAATTTTGAACGCTGTTCCCTTTTCAGTTTACGGTCTTCCAGTCCTTTCCGAAAGTAGCTCTTTTTTTTTTTTTTTTTGTAACGTACGATTACTGTAAACTTGCATAAAGCTGGGGAATTTTTGTTTTCACTGTATTTTTTATTTTTCTTTGAAACCAGTAAATGAATGACCAATTATTCTAATATGGCATGCGATTGGGCGTCCAATGTTTGGCTCTTGGATTCAAATTAGACTTGAAAATTTTGGACATGAAAATAACACGTTTAATAAATATAAATATAATACGACATGTTTAAATATAATTAATACGATATATTTAATACATATATCATATTCGTGTTTAAAATTCTGACATATTTAATAATTTTATTGTGTTCATATTTACATCAAAAAAAATGACACACACATACATAAATTATCGGGTCTACTTCGACCGTATTTGTACAAAAATTAAACCATAAATTCCTGATAACAGTCGATTTTTTTTTCATGTTTTCATCGAAAACTATATTATTTAAACACCCATTTTAAACCTATACCATGGAAATCGAATGTGACAAGATTTTTGAGAGGTTTTTGAGAATGCTTCACTATTTTCTCTTTTTAATTTTTCAAATTATCTTTATGATTGAGATAATATTCAAATAATCTCGCAAATTTTACCAAAAAAAATAACATGTCGATTTTTTATTGTATAAAATTATGATTATTGATTTTTATTTTAGTATGATTATATTTATTCAATTGTCAAAATTATTAATATTTTAGTAAGTATTTATCATCGAATTCATAATTCATCATAATCCATCCAAATAAATCAGGGAAGCATTTTTTATACATTACACTAGTTAACCAAAAAGATTTTGACAAAATACGGAATGTTTTATAATGTCATGGTTCTTTTTTTTTTTTTTTTAAATAATAATATAATGTCATGGTTCTCATTATATTAAAATAAAAAGTTTATAGCTTTTATTTCATTTAATAAAAGGTTGAGTGTTTGTTTCATGTTTTAGTGAAATTTCAAGATTTATAAATCTGGATCGGGTTCAATTGATTCATGCAATCTCTTTACGAAGTGACATTCAATAAATTTAAATTCAAATCTTAATATCTGTAATTTCTTTCTCATATTCGCATGTGCCTACCCAAAAAAATTAAAATTATTTGAATAATATCCATATTTTTGTCCCTTCATCACTATTCAACATAGTATTCAAAATTGAAATCAAATTAAGATATTTCTTTCTTTTCAAAAAAAATATATATATATATATATTCATCACTATTCAACATAGAATTCAAGATTGAAATCAAATTAATATATTTTAGGTAAAACCAGCTAGATCTCATATTGAATGATATCAATTTTTGAAGTTTCAGTTTTTGAAGAAGGGCACGAATTTGACCCTCATTTCTTGAAATTTTGGAATCACTCAAATACTAGTATCCGGCAGCGGCGCATGAAGCTTGATTTTTTGACGTACAACCCCCTTAATGCGAATAAAATAGGGTAAACTACACCTTTAGTTATTAAAGTTTTTATAATTTTTTATTTTGATCATCAAACTATGAAAAATAATGATTTAATTAAAAATATTTTATAAATTAATTTTTTGTTAATTTAATTATTAAAAATTAACGGTTAATTGATGTGACATTGTCATGTCATTTGATGTTGACGTTACGTGACATGTCATGTAACTTAATATTCGTCATGTGATATGCCATGTCATTTGACATGGCATATGACCCTATTAACAAGCTTTATTTTTTTTAAATGAATATTAAAAAAAAATTATAAGGGTCATTTAAATTTTAATTTTTTTTTATTTTGATCATTTAATTTTTAAAAAATCACAATTTTAACATCAATATTTGTGAAATTTATTAATATTTTGATTTTCATTACAAATGTCTCATTGTCAATTGATAAAAATTAATTCTTTGAAAAAATTATTTATAAAAATCAATTATTTTTTAAGAAAATAAATTTAATTCTTAAATGTAGAAATTGTTCTAAATCATATAATTTTAGTTAAAAAATTGAATTACATTTATAACAAAAAATTATAAATATAATTATATTTACTTTTAGGAAAGGTAATTTTTACCTATGAAAAACAATCCTATCCTATTCTTAATCTTGCAAAAAAAAAAAAAAAATGTTTTTTCAAAACAACAATTGATTTTTTCAAAAATTAAATCATTTTTTCAACAAAAAAAAAAGTATTGTATTTCAAGACAATTTATATTTTATTTTAATTAGATCTTTAATATTTTGAAAAAAGTTTGATTTTTTAAAATTAATTGTTATTGATTTTTCTTTTTTTTTTTTAATATTTTGTAAACGGTCATACCATTAATTTCATGTAATAAAAAGTCAAAAGCTTATTTATAGTTTTATAAAGTTTAAGAACTTTTATTAATATTATCTTAAGATATTTTAATATAAATAATAAAATAATAAATAAATATTGATGATCAAATCGTTGTAATGACATTTTGATAGTGAGACATTGACAATAAAAATCAAAATATTAATAAATTTCCCAAATGTTGATAGCTAAATTGTGTTTTTTTAAAAGTTGAAAGATCAAAATAATTTTTTTTTTTTAAAAAAAGTGATAAACATGTAATTTATCCGTTTTCTAATATCCGATTTTTTTTTTTTTAAAGAAATATAATGTCATGACAATAGTGCCACATTACATTTCAGATAACATGACATACCACATGACGAGTATCAGGTAACGTAATAATACCACGTCAATTAATCGTTAGCATCTAAAAATTGAGTGATAAAAAATTAAAATTTTAAACGTTAGTGATCAAGACCGAAATTAGGCTGTAAACCATTAATCTACTTTGTTAGGAGCATTTCTTGAGAGCCAATCATGCGGCTAAATCACTTTATAATCACACTCAACAAATTTAAAAGGAAAAGGAAAAGAAAAAGAAAAAGAAAAAGAAAGAGGAATCTCTAGATAACATCAAGATAGTTATAAGAAGTCGCATTTTATAAAGTCACGATTATCCAATTTAGACTATTTAATGCGCGATATCCGACATGCTAAGGAATAAAGATGATGTTTCTATACCCGTTTGAAAAGCAAAGACAAGTTAAAAAGATAAGAGGCAAAAGAATCACCAATTCAATTGTTTCTTGCATTTTTTTTTTTTTTAACTTTATGGTCAATAATATGTTTGGTTTACCCTTTTAAAGAATCATAAAAACTCTAAACCAAAAAAGAAAAAAAATAATGAAAAAAAGTTGGTGAAAATTGATTAGCATTGAAAGAGGAAGAGGAGCAATAATTAGAAGACTCATGTCATCCGATTTTCACATATTTTCGGTGAAGTGACACAGTTTACTGTTGCTACAGTTTTTGAAGACAAAATTTGCATTTCATTGTATCCCAAAGTGATCAATATTTGCATTTCATTGTATCGCAAAGTGATCAATATTGCATCGATAGACTATTGTATTGATAGTCGGTTTTTTTTTTTTTTTTTTGGTATTGATATGTATTGATATTGATATGTTTCGACTTATCGTTTTGAGTTTATCGATATTTTTCAAATGTTTTTTCATATATATATTTATAAAACCCATTTTCAAGTTTTCTAATAAAATATATTATATACATGTACAAATATATCTTAATTACATATATATATATATATATATATATATATATATATATATGCATGCAAATATAAAATTTTAAGTATTTAATATCTAAAAATTTTGACTTCTGCGGTTAAATTATGATCTGATAACCCAAATAAATAAAAAACTAAAAAATAAATTTTTGTGATTTCAAAACTGACTTTTAATTAAAATGACTTTATTATCTTCACATTTCTAAACTTTTATTATTTTAAACATATCTTTTTTGACATTTTAATTCCTAACAGCATTTTCTCGCAGCAATACCAAACACTTAAAATTTCTTAACTACATTTTTTCAACATACTTTTTAAATATATTTTTTTTCAACAATAATGCTAAATTAAGCCTTAGCCTAACACTGAATCGGATTGGAGTACCTGAAACCAACTGGTACGCGGTAAACTTTTATTGTGCATCTCTGTTGCTTGTTGTAGAGTCATCCTTCCTTTAATGCCCATCTGCAAACCATATGACCAAACTTTCTCGCCTCAGTTTTGGTTGATGCATTTTCTGACTCCTCCTGACTAAACCTGCGCGCAATACAAAGTCATTAGGTAGAGCTGAGCCCACCATCATTAGCACCTTCCAACCTTGTCTCCTCAAGATTATGCCTGCAACTCTTGCTATAGCATCTTTTCCTGGTACATAATATATATATATATATATATATATATATAAAGCATCTGGTTGTATTACTAACTCAATGTGTTGTTGTGAACCATTGCTTTACATAAAGCCCCAATGCAACATTCTTTATATATATATATATATATATATATATATATATATATATATAAAGCATCTGGTTGTATTACTAACTCAATGTGTTGTTGTGAACCATTGCTTTACATAAAGCCCCAATGCAACATTCTTTTTGGAACTTCCTAATATCGAACCTTCCTTTAGAAAGCATATAGTCAAAAAGTTATTTACTGAATTCTGTGCCTATAATAGTAAATTGGGCCAATACATAATATTTTTCATTATAAGCTGGAGAAAATTTTCCTTCTCTGCTTTTCAGCTAGGTCACCAAGTACCAAAAACCAAAGAGCATATTTCTGAGAGTAATTCTAGTGGAAAAGAGCATAAACAGATAAGAGTGTGAGAGACAGCTTAAAGGGATAAGACATCAATATAAGAGTATTGGCTGCCCGTTTACTAATATTAATATCTTACCAGAACAAAGAAAATGACTATAAATTTTGCTTCTAATATACAACTGCACAAATTATGTGTCAAAGCTGATGATCATCAATAAACAAAGTGCACCAAAATAAAGGGTAGGCTCAAGCAATTGAATGCATTATGCAGCAGTATAAGCTGTAGATTTTATTGTATTCTAGAGCTACAAAACTTTGTATATATTAGGAGGTTGATAAATGATAAGCATCTTCATAGCTGCAGCCTGTAGGACAAAGGAGGAAGAGACTCCAGGCTAGGATAAGAATAACAGCCATGCCTGTTTACTAATATATCTTTTTTTTTCTCCAATTTTATGTGCTATTTACAGATTGTAATTGAATTAAAAATAAAGCGATTATTGCACATTATTAAGCTGAAGCTCTGTCCTAGGATCAAGAAACAGGAGAAGGAAACAAAAAAAGTAGCAGTCAATATGAAAAAAGGGGAAAGAAGAGAACTTGTAAAAGAGGGGGAAAACTAATGCTCCAACCGATCAAGGAATTTAGAAAAGTGAAAGTAAACATAAGCAACAGAGAAAACAGAGATCCTTCTTATGCAGCCAGAACAAAATGGGACTTAAAATATACCGACTATATTTGAATTTTGCACCAACATGTGGAGTTCAATCATGATGGTACCTATTCAAACAACTGGTAGATAGTCCATACTCCATAAACTAACTCATGCAGAACAATGATAAATTTTAATGATTCCAGGCTTTTAAGTGGTACGCTAGAAGAAAAGAGGCATTTGCATATTCAGGAATGGATGTCTGTCAGAAAGGATGATATACAAAGCTATGTTGCTCTTACTCTTTATATTTTTTGAAGTACCCATGTCCAACGTATATCCGGACATGGGTATGGGGATATGACCCTCAAAGGATCCTCCAACAACATGGAAAAATTTAGAAAAACTTGACTATACCCGTGTCGGACATATACCCGTATCCGACACTCACACCCAAGTCCGAGTAACATAGACAAAGTATTAAAACTCTTCCATCCTAAGGATTTACCTTTTTGGTTCAATGGTAATAAATTACGAACTCCCTTTATGCAATCTTACAATCATATCATTTTCTCAGAAGAATCTAAGATATTGGAACAGAAATGAATAAATAGATCTCCTGCAATGCATTTATATATTTTAATGTTATAACTTATAACTTTCTATTAAGTAGTCAGCCCTCTCTTTCTACCTTCAAAATAACTGGTAAAAAAAGTAAAACTACTTATTAGCTCATTTGCGAATTGAAATCTAGCATTCTATCATTCATTTCTTAATGTATAACACTTGATGTTACCTACCAGGCTACGGCAGGAGATTGAAGCCTTTACCAGCAATAAGGCATACGCTTTTATATGATCAATCCAAGGTGACCTGCGTGCAGTTAGACAATGCTGTAGTTGGAAACAAATTAAAATTTATCAGTCATACATTATGGGTATTTACAATTACCCAACAGACAGAAAATATTGACTAAAGCCATAGTTAAATGAATAACAGAAATAATAAAATATAATGTTTCCAAATACTCCATTAACAGGAGAAGATGAAAGTGGCTACAAAAGGATCCACTTAGTCAAAGTTTTCATCGACTGCCTAATGTCCTACAATGGGCAAGAAGCAGAGATCATTTCTCGTTGCAAAGTAAATCATGCAAAGGTAAACATGTACAAATTATATGTAAAACAATAAAAGATAAGAATTAACCAATCAGGGAAATACATACCTCATGCAATATCATTGGAGCTGCACAACCTTATCAACCAAAAAAGACTGCCTCAAATAGATTATACAACGATATTAATGACAATAACATTACATAAATTCCATAAAGCATGAGAGAAATATCAAGCGCCATGAAATTTAGTGCTTTGCTCACACAGTTTCCGAACATAAAAAAAAGTGTACCATACTATCTGACAAATGCCAATGCTAAGAATACAGTAGCTTTATTATCTATATGAGGTGGACACTTCACTTCTTCCACCTTTTGTTTTTCCAGGCCAGAGATCTCATATTCATCAACTGCATGGGCACTTATGTATACACCTGGATGATTGCTCTTTCAGCAAAAAGGAAGAAGAAAAACAATGGAACCAACAAAAAATTATGACTGTAAGTCTAACAAGTGGAAGATAGCACCAAGCTTCCATGCATCATTGCCAGCAAGTACATGTATAAGAAATCACAATCCCACTAAATCCATCCAGTGGAACCCCCCAAAAAAATAGTCTTCAGGATTTAAAGAGTCAAATTGAGTATTATTTGTCCAAAAAAAAGCAAGCAGTTATTAATCCTATTTGTCAAATTCTAATGTCAAAGGAAGGAAATTCCTTGTAAATAGCGTGATTGTTTTTTCAGGTAAAAAAAAGGTATCAAATAACTATTCCATGCTTCCAAAGAATTTAGACATATAACAGAACATACAGACTATCAAATAATTTCTGTTGCACATATTGAGATTTACAATTTTGTGCTGCTGCTTCAATGGCCAATTAAGAACATACAGCTGCCTCAGCAGATAACTAAGAAGGATGGTTAACATTCCTTGCAGGAAAACTCCTTTGTGTTCACAGTTAATACAATTCTCTTCACCTGCAAAGCACTAAAACTGAAAAGTACAGCCTGCAGAAATGTACAAATGCTCACTTGCTTTTAACGACAGTGTTTACTCTTACATACAGTTTGGAAATATCAGAGTATTCAATGAACTATTTACTTTTGGTCTTTAAGTCTCTCATTTTGCAGGTACTTCAACACTCCATATACAACAGTTCCAACAAGAAACAAGACAACAGTTGGGGTGAAAGATGGGTACAAGTACTTCACAAAGAACTTATCCCACTCTTCTGGTAGGAAGCCTGTAAAAATAAAACAGCTAATAAATTATTTGGGATCACAACTCATAGCTTCAAAATGTCAACAGAAATTATTTTCATACTTTGACATGTTCAGCTTCATGGCAGTGTAGACTTAGTTTTTTCATTTTGTAATAATCGAAATCATTATACATTTATCAGAGGTTAAAAAGCCTAGTAAAGCAGTTCTGCAGACCCCAATTTTCTAATGAAGCAGGTTACAAATACTAACCCCGGTACAGGACAGAAAACAAAAAGTGATGAATCTTTACATACATCCTTCTGAAGAATTAAGAACCTAAATATCCTTGTATAATGTCGAACTATTAAGAATCAGTAACCCAATTGGAAAAGAAGCATGTCAACAAAAAAAAAATATTATATCATTGATGTTTCTGGTCCATAATCTATTGGATGATGACATTGATGTGCTTTTTTTTGAATCAGATATGACCAAAGGTTTATCAAATAGTGAACCTGTTATGGAATGCTGTGCTTCCTTGCCTTTCGCTGGACAAGACTAAAGTTGGCTCTGGGTCTAAAGAAACACGATGTGTAGCAATTTCAATTTTCAAAGGTTTAATCCAATCTCAAATGTGCTAATATTCACCACAATAAGCTTCGCAATTGGGCGTGATAATCCAACAAAATTACTTAACTTTCTTGATGTCCAAAGTTTCTTAAACAGAAAGTATTCTTTCTCCTAATAATATTCAACTTCAATCCAAATTTATACCAAAATGATATCACACTCTCCGCAACACTACTTTAAATAAACAGCAAAAAGAACAATATATAGTGTTAACTTGGAGACACACCTGAAGCAGCAAGAACAATGCCTTCCACAAGAATGAGCCCACCAAGCCCCAATCACGCCAGTAGAAAAGCACTCTCATTTTTTCTCAGTTCCTCAGCTTTAGCCTCTTCCTCTTTGCTCAGAAACGCAGGTTTCTCGACCGGCGACTGCCTTATTATCGACGCCCTCTCTCCTTTTCCCTTCTGCTTCTTCTTGCTGCTGATTACGGTTGACTTGCCGACAGGTGAGGAAGAAGAATTGGAGCCAAGCCCTTGGCCCGGTGCGGCGGGCTTCTTGGGCGAGGAGGCGGGCTCAGGAGTGGGTTCGGCGTCGTCTGTGGGCTTCTGCGATTTGATTAAAATTATGGGTTTTGGCAAGACGGAGTGGCGGTGAGAGAATCGCTTAGTGAAAGAAGATGGGATGTGGATTTGTAGCGCCATTTCAGTTTAGTTAGCCTTCGTTCGGTGGGATTTCTCCCCGCTGATATTGGAGTCCAAAAACACTTTCAGTGGAAATTTTACTGGGATGAAGGTTGATGGGAGGGAAGTTTGGTTTTGGTGAGATTAAAAATAATTATGGTGATGAAATTAAAGTTAGTGATAGGATATATGTTTTGGATCATGGTGGTCGGTATCGTTTTGGTACCAGTGGTACCGGCTGTTACGTCTCAATTTTTAATTAAATTAGTATAAGCAATCTTTAATTCCGTTTCGATTTTGGTACCGACCTATATCAGCCTGCACCGATCGATACCGGTATGGTACAAGATTTTTATTTTTTTTATTTTTATTTTTTTAAATTCACTTATTTGATTTTTTTAAATCATTTTAAATTATTTTTTTTTGTCATGATATTTTTATTTTATTCATAATTACATTTAAAAATAAAATATGTTCATTAAATTAGGCTATTAAACATAATTAATAATAATTTACTATATTTTTAATATTTTAATATTTATTTTACCTATTTGACGTTTAAAAATTTTAGTTATTAAATATTTAAAATTTATATTTGCATAAAAACATATATATATATATGCATGTAATGGATGTATATTTGTACGTGTATATAATATATATTTTATTAAAAAACTTGAAAATAGATTATACATATAGATATATGAATAAAAAATTTAAAAATACCGATAAACCCAAAATGGTATACTGAAATACACCGGTACCGGTACGTACCAGTATCAGAACAAAAACTGTACGCCCACCGGTACAGTACTAACTACCTTGGTTTGGATTCAAACATAGCGCCATAGCGGTGGCGGTGAGATGGATTATAGTGAGAAAGAAAAATAACCATTAAGGACATTAAATTAAAATGTATATATATATATATATATAATAACTAAATAAAAATTATTAAAATTATATTTATATTAAATAATAAAAGATATATTATATTTATAATTATATTAAATAAAAATAAAAAATATTTATGTTAAAAAATTAAATTTAAAAATAAATAATTTAAAAACTAGAAATAAAAAAATAAATATTTTTAAAATTTAAAAATAAAATAAAATAAAATAAAATTTAAAAAGAAAAAACAAATAGTGGAAGAGGGTAAAAGGGGGGTTTTCCCCCTCCACCAGGGGTCCAGTTATACACTTGACCCCTGCCCCTCCCGTTAAACTGGAGGGCCGTTGAGGTGAGCACCCCCACTGGGGGTGCATCCAAATGCACCCCCCAGTGGGGGTGCGTTCAATTGGGGGGATTTTCCCCTCCCAAAATAGGTTTGGATTCAACCGCATCTCTTGAAGTTTTAAAGGTTTAGTGAACCATTGAAGTTCGGTGAAAACTACAATGAGAACCATGAGAACCAGATTGTTTATAAACCTTAGATGAAGCTTATTATTTTGTAACCATTGAGATCTCCATGTCATCATAAAAAAAAACTTGTAACTTATAGTAGCAGGTATTGAACTGAAAACACAAGAAAATATCAACTCTGTATCTTCCACATAATTCCAACATCAGAACAAAAGAATCCCAAAAATAAAATACTATAAGGTTGCGTTTGGGAACTTGAATTTCAAAATTGTGAATAAAACACATGTAAAAGTAACATTGATGATTATGTTTCAAATCCATGGATTTGTTGGATGCCTATTTAGTGGTGAATTTGAAATTCATGTTTTTATACCTTTCAAATATATAATCATATTGAGTCTTAACTAATTTATACATAATGCATGCATTTCATTCTCATAATTTATATAACAAATGAAATCCAAATCCAAAATTTTAAATTCATGTTCCCAACCATAGCATGAAATAAAAAGAAATGACTGAAAGGAAGAGGAGAAAATTACCAGTAGAGTGCATTAGTGGGCTCATGCAAGCGATGATCCCATTGTCGGGAAAATTACTCACCACGGATGCATTAAGAGTTTGATGATATTGCCTCGTCAACTTCAACCTTCCATTCCCATTCAGCCCAGCTCCAAGAGTTTCCGAAATGCACTACATGTCCACCTTAACTCCATCTATACCCGCATCGTTGTAAAATTTGTACACATTTTTTGGGTTTTCTAAACCCAACCCTTGAACCGTTATCGCATCGATTTTCCAACCCGTTCATTATCCACCATTCCCTTCGAAACCATCGAGTACCAGATTTTCGACCCGTATCCTTCATTTCCTCAACTCTAGGGCGGACTCCACCCCAGTATACCGTAATTGCGTGCCAAACTACACATAATTTAACCTGTGTTTTTCTTTCGCAATGTTGACGATGTTTTTGATCCCCACAGTTGGATCGTCTTTTTTTTTTTTTGGAATTTCTCGTTTTCTTTTATCTCGGTCAAACGAAGCAACGATTGTTGTTTTGTTTCGGTCTGATCGATGATGACGACGAATTGTCTTCTTCCTGGGGTCACCACTGACGAACTTCGGAGGGGTCCCACCGGAAGTTAAAGACTCGAGCCCAGTTTCAGCTTAATTCCTGGTACTACAAGTTACCAGTTTGTTTTATATGATGACATAGAGATATCAAAAGTTACAAAATAATAAGCTTCATCTAAGGGTTATAAATAATCTGGTTCTCATTGAAGAAGTTCTCATTGTAGTTGTCACCCTGAAATTTCAGGGGAGAGGGGAAATTTCTCTTTTATCTCTCCATTATTTTTTTTAATTTTATTTTTTAATATAAATATAAGTTTAATAATTTTTAATAAATTTTTTTATTATTTAATATAAATATAAATTATATAATTTTAATAATTTTTAATTTTTAATTATTTATTATATATATACATATTTTAATCTAATATGTTTAATGAAAATTTTTTTCTCATTAAAATTTATCGCCATCGCTTTGAATTCAAACACATATCTCATCACTGATTTTAATCTCACCACTACAATAATTAATCTCACCGGCACCGCTGTTTTTAATCTCACCGAAACCTATATCATCGCACATACAAATGGAGCCTATGCGATGGAATCTCTTTTTTTTTTGAGAGAGGGAAATCCCTCTCACCGAAACCTATCTCATCGCACATACAAATGGAGCTTATGCGATGGAATCTCTTCTTTTTTTTTTTTTAGAGGGAAATCCCTCTCACCGACTAGTCCTGCACCCCCAGTGGGGGCTTTTATCCAACTAGTCCCGTCCAATTTAACTGGAGGGGCAGAGTCGAGTGGATCACAGGAGTTTGGACCCCCAGTGAAGGGGAAAACTCTCCTTTTATCCTCTCTATTTTTTTTTTAATTTTAATTTTAATTTTAATTTTATTGATTTATTTTTTAATACATATATAATTTTAATAAATTTTAATTATTATTTAATATAAATATATATTTTATTATTTAATATGAATATAATTTTAAATTATTTATTATATATACATATTTTAATCTAATGTCCTTAATAGTCACTATAATTCACCTCACCACTGCGTTTGAATTCAAACTCATATCCGATTACTGGTTTTAATCTTATCGCAACAGTAACTAATCTCACCGTCACCGCTGTTTTTAATTGCACCAGAGTCAATCTCATCACCCATCCGACCGTCATATTTCATGTTCTATTCACGTAGATCATGCACGTCGAGTTTTGAGTAAATTAAAAATGTTTAACTATTTGTTCAATGTAAAAAACTTTTAACCATTAAATATATATTGAAAAAGACAGTATTCTCGATCGATATAATAGAGATATCGGATCGATTCGAAACTTTACGTGCACGACGAGTACAATTATATTGCTAAATCCAACGGTCGGTTTGTTAAAATATTAATGTATAAAAAGTTATGAAAATGTGTAAAACTAATTTAGTTTTACACTAGTGTAAGTGAATCCTTCCTCTTTTTCGTCCTAACCTAAGTTCGCTCATCATTCTCTCCCCTTTTCCTTGCAATATATCTCTATTAATTTTAGAAAACGTTTGGTATTATGAAAAATACTCACTTTTTAAAAATTTAATCAGTGAAAAACTGAAAATCTGATTCTCATATTTGGTATATTGAATTACTTTCCTAAAAAAAAAATATAAATTTCATTAGAGAATTACTTTCCCATAAGTATTGAAATGTAATTCACATGATATTATTAAATGGACTTCATGTTTTTGTTCTAAGTAGTTTAATAGCCTTGATATTTTTATTAATTTTTTTCAAATATCGAACGAATCTTTGAGCTTCAGCAGATAACTCAAGTTTGGATAGGTCTAGTTATGTATATACATTTTATATTATTCTCCAAAAAAATAAAATGGACAAACAATTTTAAACTAATATATTATTTTAAAAATATCAATTAGACGAGTTTAAATCGATTTGTTTTCAAGTTTGAATTATTTTAAATTCAGATGATTTCAAATTCGGATTATGTTGATTTTATACTATTTCGTTTTTAAACCATTTCAAGCTTGATATATTTCAAATTGATTAATTTTGGGTTAATTATAATTCAATTTTTTTCTGAATTTTTATGATTTTTGGATTGAAAAATCATCGAACTCAAATTATTGCGGTTTTGAGTTATTTTGAATTCCAAGCATTTCAAATTTGAGCTGTTTTAAGTTTTAATTGCTTTTATGAATCTGAGTTTTTTTTATTTTTTATTATTATTTAATCCAAATTGGATGAAGTTCTATCTTAGAATCAGTCTGGATAATTTTTTCGAGTCGGATAATTTTTGCCACCTTTATGGCTTTATTATTTCTGTTAAATTATTGGATTATATTATCCAAATTCCTGGCTCGGTAGGGCTACAATTTAAACCCATTGATTTTTATTACGGATCTTGTAGAGTAACTCAAAAGTGAAATTATTTGTTCGATTTGTAAGAGATTAAGTTTGGATAAAAAAAAAATTTAATTCGAATCGGTTAAGTTTGATTTAAGTTATTGTTTATTAATATAATTATTTATATTAATATAAAATAATATTTTTATATTATTTTAAATAATAATATGAGTTTTTGAATTAACCCGAATTTAAATAAAAAAAATCGCGAACAAATTTACTCAAAAATAAAAGCAATTTTTTTTTTTTTTATCGAAAACTGAAGGAGTAAAATAGATTCACTTCCAGGATAATATGTACAGTACAGTGTACACTTCTCAAAAAGGCGCGTGCCGGTTTTAACTGTGTTCTGTTAATAAGGGGGCTCACGAGTTCGCGGCATGCACGTTTTTTCAAAACTGAAAAAAAAAAAAAAAAAACTGTTATCATTCCTTCCTGTCGACCTTAAACGCACCATTCCCGCGAGACCTTACTCTCTTTCTCTCCCAAAATGATTTTCCGGATTTTCTTCTCCTTCCTCAAAATTATTAATTTTGAAAAATTAAATTCAAATTAAAATTAAAAAAAATATATTTCTCTCCTCTTTTTTTTTGTAACGTGATGATCACCATAATTAATAAAGTACTCTTCATCGTAATGCCGTGAATGAAAAACGACATGTCGTCGACGGATAATAATCAGGATCCAACGCCAACACCGACGGCAACGACGACGGGGGCGTCGTCGTCATCATCATCAACGACGAAGCTTCGTAAGATCCCTGCGATCCCTATTCAGCGGTCCTGGCGCGAACCAGCGGAGAAATCAGACGATAGCAGAAGCAGCGGCGACGGCGTTGATGAAGATGATGAAGATGAAGTTGGTGATTTTGGTTTTGATTGTTATGAATTATTTGAACGAAACATGGGCGGCGACGATGATTCGATAATTCTAGCGTCTACTCTCGGATTAAACCGCATTAGAACAAGATCCTCTCCGTTGCCGTCTCCTCTCAGGTGCTCTTCCTCTGCCAGAAAGCCTTCGAATCTTGGAAATGTAGGTAGTAAGCTTGGAAACGCCGCTAATAAGGAAAAGCTAAGGGCTGGGCCTGGGATTGAAGCCTGCACTTCTCAATATCCCAACCTTAACCCCACTGATCAAGGTATCGATCACTTTACAGAATAACTTTTTTTTTTTTTTTATTTAATTTTACCTGTTTGGTTTTAGGGATTGATTTTACTCTTAAAAAAAACTCTCTTAATTACAAGGTCAAGTTTGAATTCCTGTTGGAATATATGCTTACCTATGATCGAAGAAATCAAAGAAAAGAAGAATGGTTTGAAAATTTGTGGAAATGAATGAATAAATAATTTGGTTTTCTTGGTGATTGCTCGAGTGTTTATAGGGAAAAAGTTTGCATGGAAATCAAAATCGCTAAGGGTTCCATCAGCGCTCAATACGGGGTTGGAGGTAATAAATTGATAAGAGGGTTTTTTTTTTTTGAATGAATTATACATGTTAGATAGTACTTTCTAGTAAGTATAATGTCACAAAGGCTTTCTGCAAAGTTTTTGTTTTTGGTGGAGTAATCATGTTGCTTTTGCCAAGGAAATGCAGTCACCACGTTTCCAGGCTATACTGCGCGTTACCAGTGGGCGGAGGAAGAAAGCTCCTGATGTGAAAAGCTTCTCTCATGAGCTTAATTCCAAAGGAGTACGGCCTTTTCCTCTTAAGAAATCTCGTGCTTTCGGCCACATGGAGGTAACTTGCTCCTTTTTCATTGAAGTAGAACAAGAAAACTTGAAAGAAAAAGGGGAAAAAAAAAAAAACACAGAACAAACTTCCACTTATTTAATGAGCAATTCTTCATTAAGTCCCCACTCCCCAACTAATTTTTACAAAGATCTTTGTTCCTCACAAAAGCTTCAAAGTTTAAACACAATTAAAGAGCGTTTGTATCACTGATTCACTGGTGGTGAACTCTTCTTTAAAAAAATTTGGTAGTTTCTTGAGTTTGGTTTATCTTTTTGTCTAGCTATTTTACGTTCATAAATGTATATAATGAATCCAATTTTCAGGAGGTTCTGTTGGCAACCAGGATGAAGTTTGACAAATTAAAAGAGGAAGTGAACTCAGATTTGGGTGTTTTTGCTGGAGATTTGGTGGAGAAGCTTGAAAAGACATCAGATTCTCATCCTGAATGGAAAGAGAGTTTGGAGGATTTGCTGGTTGTAGCACGGCGTTGTGCAAAGATGCCGGCTTGTGAATTCTGGGTCAAATGTGAAGGCATTGTTCAGAATTTAGACGACAGACGGCAGGAGCTATCAATGGGAATCCCCAAACAAGCACATACCCGCCTGCTTTTTATTCTTACCAGGTGCACCCGGCTAGTGCAGTTCCATAAAGAGAGTGGTTATGATGAAGATCACATTCTGGGGCTTCACCAACTTAGTGATCTTGGAGTTTATCCAGAACATATGTGCGAATTTGCACGGCAGGATATTAGTGGTCAATTAAGTGATGGAAAGGAAGTGAGTGAGAAACAGAGGAAGAAATCACAAGGGCAAGAGAAAAGCAGTTTGATGATGAAACAAGATCAAGTTGGTCAAAATTTAAGTAATGCAAATGTAAGTGCAGAGGTTGACACTGCCAAAAGTGCTGATTCAACTACAAGCAGCTATAGGATGTCATCTTGGAAGAAACTTCCATCTGCAGCTGAGAGAAATCGTAAAGGACATGATACTGCTGATACTCATTCCAAAAATAGAGTAGAACATTCTCAAGCTAAAGATGAAACTCCTAGAACTGAAACTCTAGAAACTCCATCAGGCCATCCTCAATCTTCTCGAACAACAAAAACTTCTTGGCCATTCTGGGGTGATCATCAAAGTGTAACATATGAAAATTCAATGATTTGTCGGATTTGTGAGGTTGAAATACCAGTTGTACATGTGGAAGAGCACTCTCGAATATGTACCATTGCTGATAGATGTGACTTGAAAGGCTTAACCGTGAATGAACGTCTTGAAAGAGTTGCAGAAACCCTTGACAAAATTCTCGAATCGTGGACACCAAAAAGCACACCTAAAAGTACAGATACTCCACGGGCAAGTTTTGAGGCTACAAGAGTTTCTACATCAAGTATACATGAAGATATTGATGACTTTTCACCAAAGCATAGCAGTCATTCACGTCAATGCTCTGATGACATGCTTGATTGTGTTCCTGATGTTGATAATGCATTTCTTATGGAGCATCTGAATGTTCTGCATGATGTATCATATGAAATGCATTTAAATCTAACCACACCTGATCTATGCACAAAAGCCTCATCAGGAGGAAGCTTGACACCACGATCACCATTGTTAACTCCAAGAACTAGCCAGATTGAATTGCTGTTGAGTGGACGGAGAAGAATAGCAGAGCTTGAGAATCACCAACAGGTCATCATTGTCATAAGTTATATTCTGTGTGCTTAACCTTGTGTTGAATTGATTCTCTGTAAATACTTATTCAGATGCTCTTACTAATTTTGTTTCCAGCATGACCCCTATTATTGCTTCCTTTCTTAATGTGGATTTATTTATTTATATGCAGTTTATTCTACATCATAATTGCACTGGTTTGACTTGCTGTTTAATTATTTATTTGCTGTTGAGAAATGTCAGATTTTCATTTTTGCTGTCTGCAATGACTACCATGGAGTTTTATTTTCCTTTTAAAATATCTAGTTTCTTTGATATTCTGTTTTGCATTAGTAAGCATCTCAAACTAAGACATCCACAATTACTATCATGTGATTTTGTATACAGAGATCTTATGACCATCATTTTCAATTGATTGAACGCTCAAGATGCAAATTCTGATGTTGATTTTAGAGTTTCTTTGTCTTAAATTTGCAGATACAAAAGTTGCTAGATATTGCTCGTTCTGTTCTAAATGCAAATGATTGTGATTACAGTACACTGGAGTATATGCTTGAACGCCTAGACGAACTAAAATATGCCATCCAAGATAGGAAGGCAGATGCCCTTGTTGTAGAAACTGTTGGAAGACGTATAGAAAAACTATTACAGTAAGTTAACTTTTATTTCAAAATTTATAGTCACGTATTTGTTTCTTTTCAGTTTGTTGATAGGTTCTATTTAGTGAAATTCATTGGCAAATCTAAAATATGGATTTTATCCTATGTTTCCATCACCATTTCATTTGTTTAATAACCTTTATATTGGCAGGTTTTTATGCTATATCCAGCCATACCTTCTCATCTATATGATTTTTTTTCTTTTTTAAATTATAGGGAAAAGTATGTGCATCTTTGTGGGCAGATAGAGGATGAAAAAGTTGACTTATATCATATGGCAGATGAAGATAGCTCAGTAGATGATGATACAATTCGTAGTCTACGCGCAAGTCCTATCAATCCATGTGCTAAGGATCGAACATCTATAGAAGATTTTGAAATAATAAAGCCAATCAGCAGAGGAGCATTTGGGCGAGTTTTCCTTGCTAGGAAAAGAGCAACTGGAGACTTATTTGCAATAAAGGTCGGCGTATATGTAACCAGAAAATGACTGACACTTAACAAATACATTTTACCTTTTAATTGTTTGTAGTAACTAAATGTTGTTTCTACTTCTACAGGTTTTGAAGAAGGCGGACATGATTCGTAAAAATGCGGTTGAAAGTATTTTGGCTGAGCGTAACATCCTAATATCTGTCCGCAATCCTTTTGTGGTGAGCTTCAAGATTACAATAGTTTTAGGGGATGCAGTCTGTGTATATAACTTTCTGATATGGATACATCTGATGATTGAACAGGTCCGTTTTTTTTACTCCTTTACGTGTAGAGAAAATCTTTACTTGGTAATGGAGTATCTAAATGGTGGAGATCTTTTCTCTTTATTGCGAAATCTAGGCTGCTTAGATGAAGATATGGGGCGTGTATATATTGCAGAAGTTGTAAGGGCCACAATATATCTAGCTTTTTATAAGATAAGCATACCTTTGTTGGACTCAATAAAATTCTCACAATGGTTCACATTGTTTTATATTTCTCAGGTTCTTGCTTTGGAGTATTTGCATTCTTTAAATGTCATACATAGGGACCTGAAGCCAGACAACCTGTTGATTGGTCAAGATGGTCACCTCAAGGTCAATATCTTTGATTTTATTTTTCACAAAATCGTTGCAACACAAAGATAGACCATGCAATATTTTGTTTTTCTTGCAATGTTGTTGAACTCTTCTAATTTTGATGCTGCGATGAGAAAATTACACATCACTTCTCATGAAGCTGTAATCCCTTCTATTACAGTTGACAGATTTTGGGCTCTCAAAGGTTGGTCTTATCAACAGTACAGATGACTTATCAGGTCCATCACTTGGCAGTGGTGGATTTCTGGAAGATGATGAACCCAAAGAACAAACTTCACTAAAGAGAGAACAGCGTCAAAAGCATTCAGTTGTTGGCACTCCCGACTATTTAGCACCTGAGATACTTCTTGGAATGGGACATGGTCAGCCCCTACTTACAAATCAGATAACACATGTATTATGAAGTTTAAAGTTTCCTTTTTTCTTGCTCTTGATTATCTTTTGTTCTTACTCCGTTTTCTTTGTAGGTGCAACTGCTGACTGGTGGTCTGTAGGTGTCATTCTTTTTGAGCTACTTGTAGGGCTTCCTCCATTCAATGCTGAAACCCCACAGGTAGGTCATCCAAAACTTGAATGGTTTTGGATGATAGTTATATATATGTATGTATGTATGTATGAATTGGTTTTCCGCTTTTGATCAGAACTTTTTTTTTGAGGAAGTATTGCAACATTTTTCACGTAATTCAAACCAGTGTTTGTCTGGTTCACAATATATCGACATTAAGATGGATCATTCCATCTTAATTCACTGCTCATTAGCTTCTATAAGTAAAAATTAATTTATGTACATGAGCACATGATTTACATAGTTCACTAAGATGATATACTAACATTTGAAGCAAAGATACATATATGAAGAATTAAGCAGCTCACTGGTATATTGGGATAAAAATAATTGGTGTGGAAACCATATTCTTGATTTTAGCCATGATTAAACAAAACACTTAGACACATTTAAACAATAAGCCAAATTTTCAAAAGGAAAATAGTGAAAAAGAATTTTGAAGCCATGTATCACTGCCTCACTTGTTTTTATTTATTTTCAAATTGTGATAGGCTCTAAATCTAAGTTAATTTGATGTCTCATACTGCTCATAATATGAGGATGCTTAAATATTAGCATACAATGTTGTTGATCTATCAAGAAGTACTGCCAGACTCCAGAGTAGAGATCCAAATTCGCTTCATACCTGGATAAGTAAGAACCTTAGGAAATCCAGCAGCTCATTTTGCAATCAATGATTCTTTAAATAATTTTAAAAACCCACCTTTAGGAATTACATCCTCATAAATATAGTATCCTGTATGTTTTCTTATCTGCAGTCTAACCATTGGATATGATCACAAGGATTTACTCCTAGTTCAATATTTTGATATCCTTCAATTAAAATAGAATCCCCTGAACATTGGATTTTTTTTTTTTCGTTTTTAATGTTATATAATTGATAATAGTGGTTATAGCTTGACATTATTACTATTTTGTCTTGCTGATGGCAGCTAATTTTTGACAACATAATGAATAGAAATATACCCTGGCCCAAGGTACCAGAGGAGATGTCGTATGAAGCATATGATTTGATTGACAAGTAAGCTTTACAAACAAAGGATTTCTGCAATTTATGGATGTTGACCTTGCAGTACTGTTCATAATATCTGTGATCTATCATGAAGATTGTTAGTGTGCCTTTTATTGGAAAGACTGAAGGGAATTCGGTCATTTTCCTTTTGACATTATATATGGTCAAAATTCTGAGTAGAGCATTCATCCCCGAAGTAGATTTCGTTTTAATTGAATTCTCGTTGCATGATCATGAGAAAGCAGTGGACTAGTAAAGAAAACTTCAATACATAAGCATCTTTCAAAGAGCATGACCATAAACTGAATGGAATCCATCTAGCCCTGCCTAGTTGGTGATTAAAAACTTCAGTTGAATATATGACTGAATCCATCTGAAGATATTCAGCTAAACAGAATAAAAACAAGAAAGATTTTATCCTTTCTTCAAAAAATGATGAAGGAAAGAAAGAAAGGCTTCATCCTTATATGGAAGAATTACTTAATCATGACAATAGTCAATGGCATCCATTAGAACAATATTGACCCCAATGTTAGTTATAGTATTGACTGGTTATAGAGGCCCTTCAGCCCTCCTGTGGGTTGAGGAATTGTGGAAAAGACTTCCTCATGCTTAAACTTTTTGTTTTACTCCCTTTCAGACTGTTAACAGAAAATCCAGTTCAAAGGCTAGGAGCCACAGGAGCCAGTGAGGTAATTGCTTAGAGCCATTGGCAAGGACTTCTTTACAAGTCACTATAATGTTAACAGCTAATTGAATATTTCTGATAGGTGAAGCAACATTGTTTCTTCAAGGATATTAATTGGGGCACACTTGCAAGACAAAAGGTCTACTCTAATTTCATCATCTTTAAAACAATAATTGAGTTGGAGAAAAGGGAAAAAGGATTAGGGATTAACATATTTGCAGCACTTAGTAAGGTTCCTTACTGGGATGCAGGCTATGTTCATACCATCAACTGAAGCACAGGACACTAGTTACTTTATGAGCCGGTATATATGGAACGCAGAAGATGAACAAGTTCATGGAAGTAGTGACCTTGATGACATGACTGACACCTGCAGCAGCGGTTCACTCAGCAACGTACAGGATGAAGATGTATGTGCAAATTTTAACATTTTTTTATCTGTTTATAGTGGATGACACCATGATTATTGATGCCCTTGCTAAACAGAAAATTAAGGATGCAACTTCTATGTTCTATCCTTCTGGTAACAAAAGGGTTTAGTTTCAATAGTTGATAGGACTTGATTTGATTGTAGAGATTATATTGGTCATTTTTAGGTGAAGAAAAAGGCCCTATCTATAAACAGCCAACATGGACTAAATAAAATTATTTGTTTTTTTAGAGAGAAGACTGAATAATTCTTTAAGAGTTATGACAGCCATATCCATCTTAAGAATTGCGCAGATATGCATATTTAATTGGAACTGTTCATAAATGGACCATTGTCATTCTGATAATTCTTATGCCTATGAAACAGGGGGACGAATGTGGCAGTTTGACGGACTTCAGTGCCCCAACCCTTGCTGTGAAGTACTCATTTAGTAATTTCTCATATAAGGTGAGAATGACTACTATTACTCATTATATAGTCCCCTTATAACTTGGCAGATGGAAATGAAATAATTGTATGCCATTAATAATTCTGTAGATTAGCTTTAATATCCCTGCATGTTCTAAATTAATTATTGAGAACTTTTAATCTTCAAGTTTTATCATACTGCTGCAAGTGGAAATCTAATTTATCCCCAGTGATTGAGGAAAAATAATTTTTTTTGGAGAAAAGAAAATAGAAACTGTATATTACTGATGTCCTGTTTAAACATCATTTGTGCTCTTATTACTAATGTTGCAGTCAGATTGTAGAATTCACTGGAGTTTTTATTTTTTTTTACAGAATTTGTCTCAGCTGGCTTCCATCAATTATGATCTGGTTGTAAAGAACGCCAAGGAATCAGCACAGGCCCCTAAACCCTCTGGGCCATGACTGGTTTAGCAAATATGTATATCCGATCACATATTTGTTCATCTGTTCTCTCATGTGTAAGTTTCATCTTTGACACAATCGCTTTCATCTATGATTCCTTGATGAAGAAATTTCTTTGACCTGAGAAGTTCAGGACGAGGCTCATCTGGCTCAACATGGGCTCCAGCTGAAAGTGGAGCAGTTGATTTTTCTGATGACAATTATATGCTGACATTTGTTACAAAGGGTGCATTGTAATCAGCTGACAGTACAAATGAACTGCAGAACCTTGTCATAGTTCCGCCTTTACATCCAATCCTGCCCTCCGGTTCCGGTTCCGGCTCCGGCTCCCTCCCTGACCCCCACCCCACCCCATGCCAATACCCCAATCCTCTACTTTTTGTTTTCCTAATGTTGTTACCTGTTCATGTATATATTTTTATGCTCTTTATTAGATAATTAATGAAATCTTCACAAGCTTATGCTCTGCTATTTCATCGTTATCTAGTCTGCATATATCTTGGTTTCTCTAGCTTGCCAGGCGGCAGGCAGTGACAATATAACTCATCAAAAACATTAGAGGCCAAGCAGCGAAGAGATGTTCTAAGTAGCAATTATCGCTCAAATTGCACATGGTGATTGGCTGAGGACTTGCATGCTTTTGGAAGTGAAGCACTAAGCAAGTAAGCATTTCATTACTTAACTTTAAGGGACATGACATTGACACCCAATAAAACACCAAAAATAGAGCAGCATTAATGTGATTCAGCATTCCACTTGCCCTAGGCTTTTAGGCTTATTTTTTGGGGTCTGTGATGCTTTTCAAGGCACCAAACTTTATCACTCATTGGCACATTACAAAAGTTAGAAAACTTTGAGAATCAAAAGGAAAATGCATAAAAAATGCCAGAAAAAAAAAAAAAATTTAAGTGGCCCTCATGGTATGAATACGTCAAGACAACGGCTTTAGTAGTATATTTTATATATATATATATATATAGGTTCTGGTATTTATGATTTTATCCTCGGCTGTGTTTTCTTTATCTTTTGCTTTGGATCCATTAGGTATTAATGTAGATAGGTTTCTGTCAACCTTTTTTTATCCATGTTTGAAACATGCACATCTATAGTTCACGCAGACGCAGGCAGATCTGTCAAGATATAGAGGGACCGTCTTTGTAACATTCCATTGATGGCTTTTTGGATCTTCAATCTTCTATATTCCCCTTTGTTTTTGGTTTTATGTTCTAAATAAGTCAAACAAGAACACGTTACTCAAGGTACAGTCAGCTATGTTATCAAGATTTGAAGTGAGTGTTGGATACGGTTACGTGTCTGACACGGGTATATTCAAATTTTTAAAAGTTTTTTTTTATATATATTTGGAGAATCATATCTTCATATTTATAATTTAATATATGTTAAATACAGATGTCGAATACGAATACTTAAAAAAAAAATGGAAAGTTTAAAACATGACAATTTTTTGCTTAGAATACATAGGATTATAGGTGGGATACAGGGAGAAATTATGCAGCTGTAATGGGTCATTCCATTAAAAGAAAAACACTTGTTAAAATTAAACTGAAGTGATTTGTTAATATGATATTAGAGATTTATATAAGCTTATAGTTCAAAATGTTTGAATATATATATACTTATCCTATGCAAAAATATATATTTAATAATTTAAATTTTGAACTAAACAATTATTTAATGAAGTTTGCTATACGTATAATACTAGAAAAATTGTTCGACTATGCTCGGGATCACTTTATTTTTAAAAAAAAAAAGAATATAAATTTCTCGATTTTTTTTGAATGATATAAGTATTTCCTTATTCATGTATGAATATATTAAAAAAAAACCATTTATAATATTTTTAAAATTTTCATTTTAGAAATTCTTTTTTGTCAATAAATAATTTTTACTATTCAATTCAATTTAATTTAATAAATAATAAGTAAATTGATATGTTTCAGGAGGTTTTTTTTTTTTTCTCTAAATAATCATCTTTCATTATTAAGTTTAATTTTTTGACCAATTATTATTAATTTTAATTAATTAAATTTTAATTTTCGTGAATTTTTAAAAGTATTCTTTACTAATTAATTATATAAATGAAAATGTATACATAATAATTTTAAAAAATAATTACATTTTTTAATTCTTTTTTGTTTACTTAAATCAAGTGAATATATATATATATATATATATATATATATATAAGCATTGAAGTATATATATATATAAGCATTGAAGGCTTTTAAAAAAAGTATACCCAAAGGAAAAAGAAAAATCACTATTCCAATTAGAGAATTACTTTATATATAGGTATGAATAATAAAAATTACTTTTAGTTAAAGTAATAATAGATGAGTTGTTTTTTATATATTAGTAGTGGAGTTTTTTTATTTTACAAATGAAATTAAGAGATTATTATATGTTTTATTTTTTAAATATATTTAATAAATATGTGTAATTCTATTGATTTTACTTTTGAAGATTAAAAATATCACTATTTATGGATGAGATAATTTAGATTGTATATACATATATACTCCTTAAGAAGAGTCTCGGGCAATGTTATTAAAATTGGATCGGATCGGCCGATTGGATCGATTGAATCGAGAATCGATGGCTTGTCTGATCCGGTGCATGTCATAAAATAGGATTTATTCGAATAAGTAGAAAACCAAGTGAAACGGTAAAAAACTGGAAAAAAACCCAAAAAAATCAATTTTACACTTTTTCAAAAAAATAAATAAATTATTGTATGTGATGAGATTTGAACTTTTAACCCCTTGAATTGAATCTATATTAAAGATCATACCATTTAGCCAAATACACATTTTTATTAAATATTTACTATATTTAATATTAAAATTACTTATTTAATATTTAAATTCTTTTTTTTAATACAACCGACCGGTCCAACCGATTGAATTAATTGAATCGATAATCGAAAGTCTCACCAATTCGACTTTCAATACGTTTTTTTCAACATTAGTTTAGGGCAACATGATCATTTATACGTCACTTTATTCTTATTGCTATCATATATATATATAATATAAATTAACTCAGCAACTGTTCACATCATATATCTTTAAGTAGTAATCATATTATGGTTTAATTTATTACATAATATTCTAAGTCTATTGGATCCATTAATTAATTAATTAATTAAGAAAATTAATTTCCTCAATAAAGGTCAAAATGAGTATTTGTAGCTTGTGACTGACGGTACAACTAATATTTTGTTCATACTTTTAGGTAGGAATATGATTACTACTTAAAGATATATGATGTGAACAGTTGCTGAGTTAATTTATATTATATTATATATATATATATATGTTAAAATCACCTTGAATTCCTTATTAGCCCAAAAATGCTGTGCTGCTTCCGACATCCCCAATTAGACACTAAAAAGTAAAAAATTAGGCCAATAGATTGGATTGAGGCATGCCAAGATTCTGATTATTAGTATTTTATTCATTATTTCCTTGAACTAAGAATAATTGACAGTATTGAAAAAAAAATCGAATCAGTTCGATTTAATATATATTTTAGAATCGGATATTTGTGAGTCGATAAAAATTGAATTAAATCAATAAAAAATCGGTTTTAAATTTATTTTAAAATATTTTTTATATGTAATAAAATTTAAATTTTTAATCTCTTAATTTTATATTAAAAATTATATCATTTAACTAAATATATATTTTTATTAAGTATTTATTATATTTAATATTTAAATTCTTTTAATTGAAACGATAGATCCTCTAACCAATCTAATCAATTAAACCAATAATCAAAGATCTCATTGATTTAGCTTTTTAATCTAGTTTTTTCAACTTTGAAGATTGGCCTATATAATTCTCTTCTCTTCTACATTTTCTCCCATTTCCCATTTATCTACTTAATGAAGCAATTATCGAATACAAGTTGATATAATGAGTCTAATTACATTTTTTCTGGCCAAAAAAAAAAAAAAAAAGAGCTTAGTTTGGCTATGATGATGATGGAAGCTTAGTTTGGTACATATTTTCGACTTTATTATTATTAATGTAATTATTGGAAAGTTGAAATCACATTGATTAAATGACATCATTGATAATTTTCTAAGTAAAAGTCACATTAATTAATTTCTAAGTAAGATTCAACACCATTGTTAATTTTAGGATGAAGAATTTAATAATTTTTTTTTTTTTTTTTTTATGATGGTGATGTTGATTTGGCCCATGTTTATTACATCTTCATGATATTCAATGAATTATACTCTAATTTCAGTATGGCAGATAGAACAGACGGTGATAACTAAAACAAATATTTGGACAAGTTTATGTTAATTAGTGGGAAAATGTAATAAATTTTCTTTCTTCGGATGCTATTGTAAGCACTTGATTAGTATTGGTCGACCAAATAAGAAAAGGATGTCAAATGTAGGACACTCCAACCAATTTTTACTATAAAGATTAAAAATATATATATCTAATAAGTCGTGTATACATATTGTATTTTATATTAATTTTTATTTGTGTTAGTAATATAAACATAAATGTAACGTAAATTATTAAAAGGATCAAAATTTTATACACAAACACAATATGTGTATTAAATGTATCGTATTAATCATGTTTAAACATGTCGTATCGTGTTATTACATTCTTTTCGTATTTATTAAATGTATTATATTCGTATCGTATTTTTTTATCGTGAGTAAAATTATCAAATCTATTTATCCAAAAAAAATATATCAAATCTAAGAAAAAAAACATATATTATTTATAGAAGTTTTATTTTTGAACAATCAAAACAAGATGTTTACATAGCCAGATTCCACTATAATTTTCGTGTGTAAAATTATCAAACCTATGAAAAAAGGCATATACTATTTATAGAAGTTTTATTTTTGAACAATCAAAACAAGATGTTTACATAGCCAGATACCACTATATATATATATATATATATATATATATATATATATATATATATTTCCCTCACCATAAAAAAGCTTCAACCACACAGCTATTTGTTGGCACATCTCTTTCTATTCTCTAATGCAATTAGCTAGAAACCTATAAGGGCTAATGCAAGGGCACATTATAAACATCCATGGGGAAAAGGGGGAAAAAAAAAAGAATTAAAAAGGCTGAAGAGATTACAAAGTATCCTTGCTTTTTTGGCAAAGTGACAGCACACCCACTTAGCCTGGATTGCAATTATCTTTGCCATAAAAGCAGTGGCCGGCTGAAAAAGTTATCTATTTGGATTTTGGATCTTATGACTTATTTTTTTCCCTTTGTTCTTCTAAGATCCTAACCGAGGGATCATAAATAATTTAACTTGAAATTAAGCTTAAGGAGTTCATTAATGAAGACTAATTAATGGCTTTTTTTTTTTTTACATGAGTGCAAAGAGGCACTCTCCTATTAGGTGCATGCTAATACTTGCCACCCATGTCAAGGGAATTGATGTCAATTTCATTGAAGCCATCAAATCCGAAGCTCTGATGATGATCATCTCCGATATTTTGGTAATCCAACAGCCATGAAAAAGAGTTTTCATCGGATGAAGAGAACCCAAGTACTTCACTATATTCTTCAATGGAATCTGGGCCAGGGAAGTTCAATGACAAGTCATTGAGAAACGCCTCTGACCATATCAAGTTCATCATCTTCAAGGGGTCATCAATATCACTGCCAGACGACTCTGATGATGAGCTCGATTCATGATCGGTCGAGGAATATTTCTCAGTTGGAGGGCTAAATTCAGCTGCAGTAGAAGAGACATGGCCACCATTTTTGGGCAACTCTAGTTTATTAGGATCAAGATTTGGCTCATCATTTGCTCCACAGCTGGTGGTTGCCTCTTCTTGGGTGTCTGCTGGTTTCTGCAGAGGCTCATGTGTAATAGGATCAATTCCCATCTTAATAAGTCTTTTCTTAATATGGGTGTTCCAATGATTCTTGATCTCGTTATCAGTTCTTCCGGGCAATCTTGCTGCAATTTTGGACCACCTAAAGAAATGAAAAAGCGTAAACATAATGTTAATAATTAAAAAAATGACAGTTCTAAATTGCTGCCCCGTCCATAATACTTACTAAGACATAAGCAATTTTTTTTTTTAAATTTTAGTTCTTTTTTTATTACAATTTTTTGTACCAATTATATTATTTATTTCGAGTCCATTTGGATCTCCGGTGAAAGACATCCATCGTACCGGGTGCTCCATTTTATTATTAGAATCATGATTTTCTTTATATAATTACATTAGTTTCAACTTTCAACCAAGATTCCCAGAAAAAAAACATCAATAACAATGACAAAGATTTAAAACAAAACAAAGTAAACTCTTACAGCAGACACTGGCAATGGCAATCACATGATTACTACAAGTATCTTCAATTAATACTTTGATTATAGCCAAAAAATTCTTCAAAAAAAAAATCATTCCATTTGAGTTAAGCTTTGGATGGTATCAAGTTATCAACTATTTGAAACATTTTCTTATCATTTCCAATACAGGAGAAGAAGAAAAGGAAAACTTTTTTCTCAAATGAAATTCTATTTCATATTTTTTCCCCTTTGTATGCAGTTCTTTTCTTTGCCACATTTCCGTAGATGTTGCAGTGCAAAAATCTAATCATGAATTATTAGATACAAGACGTTACTAAAAAAGTAGTATTAATAGGAAGTCATGGTTGAAATAATTAATATATAAGAAAAGATTCGCTTAATCGGTGTCTACGGATACTGGTTAAAAATTATTTATTTATATTTTAAATTTTTTTTACAGAATAAAAAAAAAATGGATGCATTAATTATATTTTTTTTATATATATATATATATATATCACTTTAATCAATATCACTAAACATCGATTAATATTTTCCATTAAAAATAACTTAATCTTTCCAAAAAGCAAGTTCATGTTATCAAAAAAAATCAAAACCAATACGGAAAAAGCAACTAAAAATGATAACCTAAAATCATGCAAACTAATTAGTGGTAAAGATGATGATGAGTAGAAAAAATGTAATGAAAGAGGAAAATTAAGCAACCTATTGCCAAGACGGGCATGCAGATCAATAACAAGCTGCTCTTCATCTTCATTCAGGAGGCCTCGCTTCAAGTCAGGGCGGAGGTAATTGGTCCAGCGGAGCCGACAACTTTTTCCGCAGCGGCGGAGGCCGGCGAGCTTGGGGACGGTACGCCAGCAACATTGGCCGCGAGTGAGAATAAAATTGACCAATTTTTTGTCTTCCTCGGCTGTCCAAGGCCCCTTCTTCACACCTAGCTTGTCACAACAAGGCTGCCTACCCATCACTTTGAGCCTACTTCTACTTAGTTGTTGTGGTTACAACAATTAACTCCAACAATGCCAAAAGCCCCACTCACTCACCCACCTATATATAGTACTGAATTTCACTTTCTTTTGGGTAAAAACATGTTATTTTTGGAGGTGTCAGCTGCCTCACGTTTTTCTTGTGCGAGTGTGTCTCACTGCCCTAAGATTCGTGGGCAAATGACATTGTTATATTATATACTTTTTTTTTTAGATCTCTATGAAAGTTAGAAATAATGGGTTGACAATAACATTATGCTTATTACTTTCCTTTATTTGTATTTTTTTATTAAAGGATAAATTTATCATCATATTGTAATTTGATATTGAAATTTATCACTATATTTTACTTGATTGATATTTATCATTATACTTTTGAGATTAAAGATGATTTATCATTGGATTATTATACTTTAACTCGATATTGAATTTGTCACTTTACTTTTGTTTGATTAAATTTTGCCACTAAATTTTATTTTTGATTGAATTTTATCTTCAAATTTATTTTTGAATGATTTGAAAACAAAATTTAATAAAAAAGAATATTCTTTCAAATATTTATTATAATAATTAAAAATTAATTAATAAAAAAATTAAAAAATTAACATAGAATGATTATTTTATAAAAAACTAAACTTAATTTTTTTCCTTTTTTTTGTTTTATTTTATTTTTCATGTCTTTCTTTTATAAAATAAAAATTTTATGTTAATTTTTTAATTTTTAATATTTTTATAAATTAATTTATTGTTGTTAATTATTAAAATGAAATATTTGAAAGAATATTTTTTTGTTAAATTTTGTTTTCAAAACATCCAAAATCAATGTTGAGTGGCAAAATTAAATCAAATGAAAGTAGAGTGACAAATTTGTCTTTAATCTCAAAGTACAATAGAAAATATCAATTAAATAAAGTATAGTGTTATACGGTGACAAATTTATCCTTTAATCCTTTTTTATATATATTTGAATTGAAAACTTGTACAAGTATTAATTAATTTAACCCATTTGACTCTCATCAATCTTACAATTAAATCCTCAAATAAAAAAATCCAAAACTTAAATTAATTGATTCATTTAATCACCTTTAAAAAATGATATTTAGCAAATATGAATTCAACTATCAACATCTACAATTTTTTCTTTTATCCCAAATTTCGGCTTTCTTTATACTAAAAAATCCTCAAATAAAAAAAAAAAAAAAATCATGCATTTCAATGTTAATTTTCATATTCATTACTATTAATTACTAGGAGTAATTTTTTTTATAATAAAAAAAAAAATCCCAAGTAAATAGGAGTAATAACTTGGAGCGTGTGATCACGCGCGCAAAGGGTGAGAATTTGTGCAAGAAAATTTGGGCCCCACGGATGAGTTTATGAAAGAAGCCTGGGACCTAAACATGGCATTGGGTCCACTTGATGTGTGGGGCCTCAGTTTTTCTTTATTAATTATTATTTAAATTAGTACTACTCCTCCTAAGTCCTATTATTATTCCTACAACAGTTCCAAACTCTTTACCAATAGTATTTCTCCCTTATCTCTCTTACTTCAGCATATCATCACTTATTTTGTCAGCACCGTTCTTTTTTTGTTAGAGAAACGTTGGTTTTTTTATTAAAATATAGCCAAAAAAATTTAATTTCTAAAATACCGTTCATTTCAGATTAATTTCTAAAATTCGTTTGTTTTAATACTAGGTGGGAAATCGCCATCCCCCATGACGATTTCCCAACGTAAAAAAATACATTTTGGCAAAAAACACCAAGGGAAATCGCCATGGGGGGTGGCGATTTCCCTTCATGTATTTTTTTTAAATTAATAAACAAATTTTAAATTTATTTTTTAATTTGTAAATTTTGTTTTTTAATTTTAAAAATTATAAATTAAATTTCTTATTAAATTTAAATATGGAAAATTTTTTTTTTATAAAAATTAAAAAAAGAAAATAATATTTCTTCTTAAATTTTTATATCAAAAATGTTATTTGTAAGTTTTGTTTTAATTTTAAAAATTTGTAAGTTTTATTTTTTAATTTTAAAAATTATAAATTAAATTTCTTCTTAAATTTAAATATGGAAAATTTTTTTTCTTATAAAAATTAAAAAAAAGAAAATAATATTTCTTCTTAAATTTTTATATCAAAAATTTTATTTGTAAGTTTTGTTTTAATTTTAAAAATTTGTAAGTTTTGTTTTTTAATTTTAAAAATTATAAATTAAATTAAAATAATTTTTTTATAATTTAAAAAAAAAAAGAAATTTCGTAAGGTATATTTTATTATTTAAAATTTATGAACAAATTTTTGTAAATTTTGTTAATTGATTTGTATTAGATAAAAACAAAAAACAAAAAACAAAAAAAAACTTGCATTACATTTTCCCTTATATGTAAAATAATAATCCAAAGTACATGATAAGTTGACAAAAACATGTAATTCATTTATTGTTGATGCGAAGTCTCCCCCAATGTGCCAGATCGATGCGGACAATTTCGACGGTTATGACCTTCATTTCTGCATAATCCACAACGTTTTGGTTGGCCTTTCTCCCTAAGGTCCATTTCATTACGAATACAACTTGATTTTGGCCGACCATATGGATTTCTCCGCATTTCTTGATTGGGACACACTTCTGGACCATCATATTGAGGCCAGAAACCTTCATTTCCAACAGCTTCGAACTCATGTCTATAAACATTCAATATAGTTTCCAGTCTATAGACTTTGTCCATATATTGCATGCAATCTACATGGACATGTGCACAGGCAGCAACTACATGTGAACAAGGGAACCTTTGTGCTTGAAACTTTCCACAATCACACCACATGTAACTAAGGTTGACTTTGTACTTCATTGCAGAAACACCCTCTTGTGGATCAACTAACTCTTCAACCAGAAAAGATTGATTTGCTCGCGTAAAATTACTAACAATGTGGGAGTTAGCTTTCCTGCGATTTTCTTGCATAGCCTGTGTGACTGTTTCACAATATGTGTGCCCTCCCTCCATCATGGCAATTTGCTTGTTCCCCATCTTAACAAAAAGTGCAGCCAACCTATAATATGTTGATTGCACTAAAGCAGTAATGGGAAGATGACGCGTTCCCTTCAACACCGAATTGATAGATTCAGCTAGGTTGGTTGTCATATGGCCATAACGTCTTCCTTGATCATATGACTACGCCCACTTCTCCTTGGGGATCCTATCAAGCCAATTAGCCGCCTCTGCATTTTCTCCACGAAGATTGTCATACATGAAATGAAAATTCGGTCGCCTCAACTCGTATCCTAATAAATTTTAAAACAAAAAAGTTATGAATTTCAGTATTATTTTATATGCTAAACGAAATATAAGAGATAAAATAACTATGATTTGATTCTATACCCATGTTAACAATTTGTCGACGCAATTCCTTATTGTTAAACTTTTTCATAAAGTTCGCTGCAATGTGTCGAATGCAGTACACTGAATATGCATGTGGAGGATTCCATCCACCATCGCGTCTAATCGCAGCTTTGATGGCTTCATGTCGATCAGACATCAAGCAAATGCCAGGCTGTTTTGTCACGTGTCTACGCAAGTTACTGAGAAAGAATGACCACGCCTCTGTTGTCTCACCCTCCACAATGGCAAAGGCAATTGGCAGTATGTTTCGGTTTCCATCTTGTGCAATAGCTAACAATAATGTGCCTTTGTATTTTCCATATAAGAAAGTACCGTCTATTTGCACAATAGGTTTACAATACGGATACCCTTCAATGCACGACTTAAATGTCCAAAATAGTCGATGGAATATTCTCTTACCCTGGACCAGTCGATCACCGTGATATGCAGGTACCGTTTGCAATTCCACAATTGTACCAGGCACGAAATGTTGCATTGCACCTAACCATTTAGGTAGCTCATTGTACGATCTTTCCCAATCGCCAAATACTCGAACAATTGCCTTTTGCTTTGCTTGCCATGTTTTCTTGTAGGAGGTGATGTATCCATACCGGATTCGCATCTCAGCGATCAAAACTGAAACGAAAATCTCCGGATTTGCTTGGACCAATGACAAAATGCATGAACAGATCATGTTACAATCTAACTTGCAATGATCTTGTGAAATCCTCCCCGATGTGCAAGTATGAGGCCCTTCATATTTTCTAATCTCCCATAGCTGTTTCTTCTTCATAAAAGTTGCCCTTATTCTCCAATTACACCCATTCCCATACATTACGCACTTGGCATAATATTTCGTCCGCTCAGATTCAATTACTCTGTAATCTACAGAGTTTTTGATGTTATAATGCTTGATAGCTGAAAGCACAGCCTCTTTCGTTGGGAATTGTAACCCAACACACAGATCAACTGCAGATGGATCAAATGTCAGAGGCGTAGCTAATGTATGAGCATACTCTGGAAATTCCGGCACATGCATTGCCTCCAGATCCAGTGTATGCATATGGGATGCAGTCTCATATGGGGGAAGATCTCCATGAGTGTTGATATCTCCATGAGTGTTGATCTCAGCAGGGACGACGTCTGGGTCAGAATCAGTATTGTCATCACTTGCGAACTCAGCATCCTCTTCCTGCTCACTAAATTCACCAACATCTTCACCATGGACTCCACGTGGACGAACAGGATCAACACCAGCTGGCTCATCTTCGAGGGTAGTAGGAATTAGGGTTTGTGAGACTAATGAAGTCTGAAAAGTTGTAGCTTGAGATAAGGGCACGACTTCTTCTGTGGGAACGTCGTATGTAGTGTGAACATAGAACGACCCAGAATCATAATCTTCTATGGGAAAGTTTTCTGTTGTGCGAACATTTGAAGGGCCGCAATCATCGTCAACATCATCTATGTCAGCATATAACTCAAGTACACCAACATTTGCAAATGTCTCATGAGCATAAAACATGCATCTGACATCATCATCATCTTCAAGTGGAAATGTTCTATATCGGACACATCCTTCACCAATAGAAAGAGGATGCCTGTACTTAACCTCTGAAACTCTTTTTCTATTTCCAGCTTTAATTTTTGTATGAATTTGCAGCTTCAGTTCCTCTAATGTGACGTCGTCTTCAACACGAAAACTTTTAGGACGTTCACAATCAAAGGTAGCACTTTCGTCAGTATTATGAATTTGGCCATTATAGTAGACCAATGCGATCACTCTATTGCTCATGTTGTGTAGTAATGAAACTAAGAAAGATGAGAATGTAGGTATTATCACTCCGCAAAAGAAAGAAGAAATATAGAAGGATGAGAATGAGGAGGTTTTAGCACTCAGGAAAAATCTGATTGAAAAACTGTTGTAGGGGGTATTGTAAACCTTCATAAGTATTATGAATTTATAATGGTTCATTATGTTGTACCAGATGACAAATCCCATCCTTTGTATAGGATGGAATCTGATTCTCATATTCTGCCTAAGACTATTTGACTGAAAAAGTTATAACTTATTCAATGCAAAATCTGATTGATAAATCCCATCCTTTGTCTCATCCATTGCAGAAAGAATCTAATTCCAATATTTTCTGCAGCATTTGATGGACTGAAAAATAGCTGAAACCTCTCTAAAACCCTAAATCATCAGTCTTATCCATTGCAGAAGGAATCCAATTCCAATATTTTCTGCAGCATTTGATGGACTGAAAAATAGCTGAAACCTCTCTAAAACCCTAAATCATCAGTCTTATCCTTTGCAGAAGGAATCCAATTCCAATATTTTCTGCAGCATTTGATGGACTGAAAAATAGCTGAAACCTCTCTAAAACCCTAAATCATCAGTCTTATCCATTGCAGAAGGAATCCAATTCCAATATTTTCTGCAGCATTTGATGGACTGAAAAATAGCTGAAACCTCTCTAAAATCCTAAATCATCAGTCTTATCCATTGCAGAAGGAATCCAATTCCAATATTTTCTGCAGCATTTGATGGACTGAAAAATAGCTGAAACCTCTCTAAAACCCTAAATCATCAGTCTTATCCATTGCAGAAGGAATCCAATTCCAATATTTTTTACAGCATTTGATGGACTGAAAAATAGTTGAAACCTCTCTAAAACCCTAAATCATCAGTCTTATCCATTGCAGAAGGAATCTAATTCCAATATTTTCTGCAGCATTTGATGGATTGAAAAATAGCTGAAACCTCTCTAAAACCCTAAATCATCAGTCTTATCCATTGCAGAAGGAATCCAATTCCAATATTTTCTGCAGCATTTGATGGACTGAAATATAGCTGAAACCTCTCTAAAATCCTAAATCATCAGTCTTATCCATTGCAGAAGGAATCCAATTCCAATTTTTTCTGCAGCATTTGATGGACTGAAATATAGCTGAAACCTCTCTAAAACCCTAAATCATCAGTCTTATCCATTGCAGAAGAAAATCCAATTCCAATATTTTCTGCAGCATTTGATGGACTGAAATATAGCTGAAACCTCTCTAAAACCCTAAATCATCAGTCTTATCCATTGCAGAAGAAAATCCAATTCCAATATTTTCTGCAGCATTTGATGGACTGAAATAAAATTTTCTTTTTCAAATTTTAATAAGAAATAAAATTTTATTTTTTTAAAATTTTATTCATAAATTAAATTAAAATTATTTTATCAAATATCCAGTTTTAAACTGTAACAATCTATACTATTATTAAAAACAATGATTAAATTGATTTCACGAGTTAATCGAATACCAACTCAATAAAAAAAATCAAATTAAAAAAATTATTTTACGATACCAACTTAAAAATAACTTCTTTATTTAAAAAAGTTACTCGATAAATTTCTTTTAAAAAAAATTTTGTTTACATTTTACATCATTAAATTATTTTTGATATAAATTAAATTTTGCTTTTTATAATATTACAAAATTATAAAAAATACAATTTTTGATATAAAAATTTAATAATCAATATAATCTTCTTTTTTAAATTTTAATAAGAAATATATTTTTATTTTTTATAAAAATTTAATAATAAATTAAATTACATTTTTAATATATATTTTAAAAAATTAAATAACCAAACCTAAAAAATATTTTAATTTAATTTATAATTTTTAAAATTAAAAAACAAAATTTACAAATTAAAAAATAAATTAAAAATTTGTTTATTAATTTAAAAAAAAATACATGAAGGGAAATCGCCACCCCCCATGGCGATTTCCCTTGGTGTTTTTTGCCAAAATGTGTTTTTTTACGCTGGGAAATAGCCATGGGGGATGGCGATTTCCCAGCTAGTGTTAAAACAAGCGGATTTTGGGAATTAATCTGAAATGAACGGTATTTTGGGAATTAATTTTTTTTTGGCTATATTTGAATAAAAAAACCGAGAAACGTTACATGGTTGAAAAAATTAGATAAAAATTTAAAATTTATGAAATTGATAAAAAATTAGTTTAATCGATTAAAAATTTTTTAAAAAATAAATTAAATTGGTAAAATTGTGAATTTTTAATCTCTTAATTTTATATTAAAAATCATATCATCAAATCAAATATATATTTTTATTAATTATTTACTGTATTATTACTTATTTAATATTTAAAATTTTTAATTAAATCAATAAATCTAATCAATCAAACTGATAATCAAAAGTCTCCTGATCTAATTTTCAATATAGTTTTTTCAAACTTGACCGCTCCATCTTTCAACCTTGCCAATTTTTTTTTTATTTTAATTGTACAATAAAACATATTTATAATTTCTTAAAGTTTAAGTCTTATCATGCGATTTTTTAAAAGTACGTAAAATATATCATTGATATGTGTATGCTCTGTTATAATTGTTTGTTTTTTATGTTATAATAATACCTTATTATGTGATATATGATAAATTAATCTCTTATGGATATACATGTTATTTAGAATAAATATGTTATTTTTAATTTCAAATTCAATAATATCTTATCATATAATTTACATTAGTTTGGTAATGGTCATAATGTTGAATATTACTTGCTATTAAGTTCATAAAAAATAAATATTTTTTATTTATTGTAAAGAGTTACAAAGAGAAATATATATATATATGTTAAAATTTATACATTATTTAAAAATATCATGTATGTCAATGTGTTAAGAATTGTATATTTACTTACTATAATTTTTTTATTAATTTAATTTCATTCATTATATTTAGAATTTAAAAATATTTAACATAATTAACTAATTTAATTTCATAATTAATTTATTATTATATTTTTATTTCAAATAATCATTTATTAAATTGTTAATTATTATATTTTACTGCACTTGATAATTTAATTTTTAAATAAAGTTTTAAGATATCTATAGTTTGGTATCACTGAATCAAGTAACATCAATTCAGTTGGTGAAATTACACGAAATTTGAATTAAAATTATAATAAATCTATAAAATAAAGGATAAAAATGTTATTTAATATAAAATTTAAATAATTTTAAATAATTTTATTTTTTAAAATTATTCACATATAAAAAAAAATTATCCACTACTTTCATAATTAGGTAACTTCTTTCCTTTTACTTTTTTTCATTTTTTTTTCTTTCATCCACATAATGGGTGTGTCAAAATCTAGTATAATATAATTTTAATAGCAAATCATTTCAAACTCTAAGATTGATTCACTTGGTAAAATCCTTAATAATAAGGGTTGCATACCAAGATTCGAATCTTTCAACAAACATAAACTTTTCTATAATTTACAAATATATATGTAAAAGGATACCGAATTCGGATATCAATAATATTCGTATGAGTAAAATTGGATTCGAATATCCGATATTATCCAAACCAAAACCAAAATAGATTCGGATATTGGATATCCAAATATTCCTATTTGAATCCGCTCTGAATTCATTAAGATAGTAAATTTAATATCCGAATCCATAAAAATAGGATTAAATAATGTTGAATATCTATTTTTTACTATATATTACCATCCCTACGTGTGAAATTTATTAAAATAAAAGTCAATAAAAAAAATAAAACAGTGCTACATACACTCATTTAATATATTAATTTTACACACTTTTGAAAATCTATATATCATGTAAGTGTGTGAATAGAATGTTTACGTATAACTTAAAAAAATAATAAATAAAAAAAAAAAAACGTAAAAAATAATAACAAGAAATCCAACAAGTATGAAAGGATTTGATTGAATACATAAAACAATCTTGCTTTCAGTTTAAGTTTTGTCCGTTGACGACTTTTGCACCCCAAAAGCCCAAAGGACAAATGGTGAGTGGTGACCGAAGAAACTGACTTCAGCAATGAGCAAACCAAACCAAACCAAAGCATAATATCGAGACTGGTAGCTCTAGGTAGAAAAATTATGCATGTAATCCTAAATTTCTAACAATAACTTCAATTAAAAAAAAAAAAAACATATATATATATAAAGAGTTCGTTTTTGATATATTGATAGTAGAGTTTTTTAATTTTATAACTGAGTTAAAAAATTACTGCATGTCTCATTTATTTTTTAAGTTAACTTTTTATCTTTTTAAATATACTCTAAAAAATATATATTATTTTATTAATTTCGTTTGTGAAATCTTTAAACCCCATTGTCATGAAATAATAATCCATATATATATATATATATATATATATACCACTTTCTCCATGCATATGAACGTATTTATCCATAATCAATAAACTTTTTTTTTTTTTTAAGAATCATTGACTGGGTTTATTCAAGTTTTACATGTGTTTTTTTTCCTAAATACAACAAATTTTATTTTAATTTGAAAAAATTATCTCATTTATCATCATAGTTTTTAAATTCTATAAACGAATTAACAGTGTGACATATAACCCTTCATTTTTTTTTTTTAAAAACAAAATTTTAATTTTAAGAAAATTAAACACATGACAATCTCTTAACTCTATTTATGAAAATAAAAATTTACATTATCAATATATTAAAAATATTGATAACGAACTCCTTAATTTAACCACAATTTTTAAACAAAGTGCATGGTTCATCTTTAATCTTTAGAGGCTGCCATCATGAAGGTTTTGTTGATTTCTGACTCTCGGTACCAATTGTAGTTTTGTGCTACAGTACCGATTTGCTACAGTAACTTTATCTCGGGATGCTACAGTAACTTCCGAAAAACAACTCTTTTATTAATATGAGAAAAGACCAAATATACACTAGACACACTCTTTTAATATGCACTCACAACTTCACTCTTTTTCTTCCTTTTTCTCTCTACTCACCACACTTCCTTTTCTTTCTCATCTACACAACACATAACACCTAAGGCTGTATTTATAACCATTTATGTCGGTTCCTTACAACATTCTAGTATGTATGTTGGCTAAGCTATAATATTCTAGAGAAGCAAATATGGAGAAGAATATAGAAGAAACTAGGGAGAGAAGTTTCTAGGAAGGTGATTGAAGAATAATCTAGGGAGAATTATGTAGACAATTCTAGAGAGGGAGATGAAGAAATTTCTAGGAAGGAGAGAGAATTCTAGAGGAGTTGTTGACTTTAACACTCCCCCTCAACAACTACTCTCTTGATGTCGGTTTGGTTGTCATTCCAGACTGTCTTCTGGACTTATCAAATCTTGCATCAAATATCTTCTCTTTTTCTTTCTCTTCTTAAAATTCATCAGCATCATTAGTTCTGCTTCATCCTTCGTTGATTGTTCTCTTCTCTTTTGATCCTTGATTTTGTTCACTTCCGTCTTTGCTTCAACACTATTTCTATCTTCGTTCTTCTTGATTCTCTCTGCTAGCCTGTCTCTGACTTTGGCATACTCGACTTTGTCAATTACCATTAATTTGTTGACTTCACAATCGATCTTCATATCTTTCACGCCTTTGTGAGTCTTAACAGTGTCGTTGACCTCATTGTCATCCTTCTCCATGTTGACATCAGCTTCAAGCTTCTTCTCGACTTCTTGAAACATTCTTTCTTCTTTAAAAGTCTTTTCTGAAGACTTAAACATCGACTCGTTCTTTTCCTTTGACGTTCCTTCAATTACCTCTTGTCTTGGAAGAGTATTCTCAAAATCAATTTCTTCTTCCATGTCATCATAAACATTTTCTTCTAACTCGGTGGTGCAAGCAGCTACGAGTTCTTCGCATTCTTCAATAGTAAATGCTGTCTCAAAATCCCATTCTTCTTCATAGTTATTCTCCTGTCGTGAGAACACTGTTGCATAGCCTTGCACTTGTCTATATCGACAATCTCGAGCATAGTGGCCAGATTTTCCACAGTTGTAACACTGATTGTTTTGACGATGATACCTATTTTCATTTTTGTCTCTTTCTCGAACATGCTGGGCTCCCTCTTGCCGAAAGCTCCTTCCCCCTTGCTTTGGCCATGTTTCTTGCCTTCGAAATTTATTTTCTTCCACGCCTGGCTTTGTAACAACTTTGCTTCTTTTATTAAAGCCTCTTTTATTACTAAAGAGTGCTTTCTCGTCATCTTTTATCGAGACTTTAGACATTTGTTTATCTAAAGTCTCTTGATTGGCTAGGATATTTTCCAACTCAGTTAAAGTTGGTTCTTTGCTCCAACCACGGGTTGCAGTAACAATCCCGTTGTATTCAGGTCGCAAGCCATGGATGATAATTCTTCTCATCCTCGTTTCGGTAATAGCATTTTCTGGATCTAATTTTGAAATTTCCTCACAAAGAGTTTTAACTTTAGAAAAATATTCGCTTACCGACATATTTTGCTGCGAGATTGACAGGAGTTCATTCTCCAATTGTTGGAGCCTAGCATCATTTTTCCTCGCGAACAGCATTGTGAGTGTGTCCCAAGCTTCCTTCGGTGTCTTTGCATCCTTGATGCGTTGTAATAAACCATCCTCAATGGTGACTGATAACACGTACATGGCCTTACCGGCTTTGATCTTCCATTTTCTTAGTTCTCCGGCATCAGTTGGTGGTGTTGAAGCTTCACCGTTAACAATATCCCATAAATCTTGCCCGAGCATGTAATATTGCATCCGGATGCTCCACGTATTGTAATTGTTTTCATTGAGCTTCTCAATGTTGCTAGCGGAATTAGAAATATCTGCCATAGTGTCTTGAGAGTGCCTGCACTTACCTCAAATTTGATTCTCGTTCACTTAATTTCACAGTCCCTGACCGTGTACCGGCAGAATTTCCACGTCTCCACGAACTACGATCCTCGATCGTCTTGGTCCCAGACCAATAATCTTCACAGTCCCAGACTGTCTTTCTTCGATATGCGTACTCCGGTCCCTGACCGTCTAGCTCTGATACCAATTTGTTGATTTCTGACTCTCGGTACCAATTGTAGTTTTGTGCTACAGTACCGATTTGCTACAGTAACTTTATCTCGGGATGCTACAGTAACTTCCGAAAAACAACTCTTTTATTAATATGAGAAAAGACCAAATATACACTAGACACACTCTTTTAATATGCACTCACAACTTCACTCTTTTTCTTCCTTTTTCTCTCTACTCACCACACTTCCTTTTCTTTCTCATCTACACAACACATAACACCTAAGGCTGTATTTATAACCATTTATGTCGGTTCCTTACAACATTCTAGTATGTATGTTGGCTAAGCTATAATATTCTAGAGAAGCAAATATGGAGAAGAATATAGAAGAAACTAGGGAGAGAAGTTTCTAGGAAGGTGATTGAAGAATAATCTAGGGAGAATTATGTAGACAATTCTAGAGAGGGAGATGAAGAAATTTCTAGGAAGGAGAGAGAATTCTAGAGGAGTTGTTGACTTTAACAGGTTTTAGTTTCTAGTCCCATGTAGGCACGTATTGTTATGTGGGATATTATTAATTCCCCCAATATTCTATGAGACCAAAAGGGAAAAAAATAATGTATGTATATCAGTATATGTTGTTTCTTTTCACTTGATCAAGATTTAAATTTAAGGCGTTCTGTTTTATATTATTATTAATTAACTAGCAATGGCTATATATATATATATATACATCATTTAAACAAATAAATTTAATAGAAAGGAAATATCTAGTTTTTAATTAAATTTATACTATATACTGTAATTGTAGTCGTGGGTATATAATATATATTTGTACCATTCTATGTACATAGGATGAATTATTTAATTTGGATAAAAATCATAAATTCGAGTCATAATATTATATTTATATTAAAATAACTATAAAATAAATATACGGTCAAACTGCCAACTAAATTTGATAATTTTGGATATGATACGATTACACGACACATAAAAAATAACTAAAATATGACACAATATGAAAAATAATACGAATACGACATAAATATACGAAAACATCACAATTTATAAAACATGAAATATTAACGTTTCAAAATTTATATAAATATATAATATTTTTAATACGATTATAATATAAACACAAAATAATATATAAATTATCAAATCTGGTCAGCCATCCTTTATAAGGAAAAAAAAAACAAAAATCCATTGACAAATACTAATTTGATAGACTATTGCGTCTATGCCTTAAGCCACGCGCCCTTCCTTTTTTATTTTTTCTTTCTTCATTTTTTTCTTCTTCTGTTCTCTTTACTTTATGACCAATGAACTGTTTTTGACATGTGCCTAATACCAAACAACTTAATAATTAATTATAGTTAATTTTAATGACGTAATGTCTGACTGGTGGCATCGTCATATTATATATATAACTAAAATAATTTCCATGCTTAGTTGGAATTTTTTTTTTAATATTTATAAATTTTAATTAAATTAAAATTCATAAATATGAGAGGAATTGAGACACAACATAAACACAATATAGAAAAATAATTAAAACATGACAGGACACGAAAAATAATATGAACACAACACAAGTACACGAACCTATCAAATTTATATAAAGAATTAATAACGTGTAAAAAAATTATATAAATTATAATACTTTGAACACACACAAAAATAACACGAACACGTCACGAACACAAATTTTTCTCTAAAATTGAATTACTATGACACCACACAAATAGACAAAAAAATTTCTAAATTGAATTATAATGACAAACTATATAAAATATGAGATGAATTGAGACACGACACGAACACAATATAAAAAAGTAATTAAAACACAATACAAAAATAACATGAACACGACACAAATAGATAAAATGAATTATTAACGTGTAAAAATTTATATAAATTTATAATATTTTGAACACACAAAAAAATAACACGAACAAGTCACTAATACATAAATTTTTCTCTAAATTGAATCATTATAATAAATTATGCAATTTATGTCATTAATTGAGACACGACATGAACACAAATTTTTTTTCTAAATTGAATTATAATGATAAATTATGTAAAATATGAGATGAATTGAGACACGACATGAACACAATATATGAAAAATAATTAAAACACAAAACTAAAAATAACATGAACACGATACAAATATATGAACGTGTAAACATATACATAAAACGAATTATTAACATGTAAAAATTTATATAAATTTATAATATTTTTAAAAAAAATACACAAACACATAATTTTTTTCCCTTTCCTTCATACTAAGAAAAAAAAAAGCCATGTGTCAATTCTAGGGTAGTTTATGTAGTTAATTTTATATGTATGTTATGTTATATGTTATATAGGGTAAACTACAAATTAGATATGTCCATGAGTCGGGGTGCGGCCTGATTTTTTTTCTTCTCTTACTCAAATCGGGTTTATTGCTCATAAATATTAAAATATTTTTAAAATGTTTTTTATATTAATATTTATATATTTTTATAATTAAATTTAAATAAAAAATATTTTTTTATGGATAAACAGTAATTCGAGCCCACACGAATTGAAAAATGATTGGGCCTGGCTTATCCGGTCAGGCGGGTAGCCCGATCCTTAACAGGTCTACTGCATATATAGTCATTTAACTATTCAGAATTTTTTATTTTGGTCACTTAATTATAAAAAAATACCAATTTAGTCATCACGTTATAAAAAATTATTTTTTGGTCACTCAGCTATTAGAGACTAACGGTTAGATGACATGACAGTGCTATGTCATTTGTCAAATGCCACATCATCTAACACGCCACGTGTAACACCCTGTCCGAATAATCTACCTAAAATCCGGCAGAGTTTCCTTTCTATCTCAACTATAAACCCTCCTGCAAATAACACTCAATTCATATCCTCAACCAGCAATATTTCTCAATACTATTTTCACATATATCCATCATATTCAAAATTTATCCATGATCAATTTATTCTCAAGTCAAAACATACTGATCTATTGTCTCATATCTTCAAATATATACATATAATATATCCAAAAGTAAACCTATCTCAGCAAGGTTTACTAGATAAAAACATCAAAAGATCAAGACTTCAATAAATTTCTAGTATGATGCCCACCACGTCAAAATACTAATTGAAGCAAAGAATAGAGGAAGGTTGCAATCCCGACACCTAACTGTCACCTGAAAATTTGAATATGAAAAGGTGAGATATATGAATATCTCAGTGAGTAGACAACATTTAAAGCGTGTGAAAACTGTAATGGTAGTCTGTAAAGCATAATTGACATTTTCAAAATAAATAATAATAAAACCATAATGAGTAATTCAAAGACATAGCAAAGTTTTCAAATGTATAACAATATTATAATATTAAATCAATGAATAAAATCTGTAAAGTAAATCAAGTTTCGTATAATTGGGCTCCAACTTTCAGTCATGCACAAGAGTACATCCATGAAATAACCAGGCAATATCCATGTAGGCATACTAGTAGCCGGCCCCAAAGGCCAATACCACCATAGGACGCCCCAAAGGCATATGTGTCACTATGATGTGCCCCCAAAAGGCAATATAATGGGATAGGACTCTGGAGGTGGCTCCCACCACAAAGGCGTAGCACGCAGCTCCCATACCCCAGTCTAATATCACGGAATTGGGACTCTGGAGGTGGCTCCCGCCACAAAGGCGTAGCACGCAGCTCCCGTTTTCCGATCAAAGGTATAATCTCATACATTAAGTCAGGTGGAGCCAAAACCATGTACGTCAAATTCTATGTATAATCATATTTCATAAATCAACCAGCTTACTCGATATAACATTTCTTGAAATAAATGTACTTTAATAACAAATCAATTCATATGATTATATATCGTATATACCTTTAATACGTAAAATAAATATTATGCTAAATATATATATAATTATAATTATAATTATAATTAAAGAAATTTCAAATAACTATAGTTGTCATCTACTCACAATCCTTGAGATGATCTCACTGTACACCTCGATCTGAAACTTCGAAATTCACAGGTGACGTCAGATCTACGTGGCCTAGAGATTAACGATAATTAATATCTATACATACTCAAAGCATTACACAATTATGAATGCAACTTAAATCTCATAATCTTCCCTCAAGGTCAATACTAGTTTCTCATACTCAAAACAACATATCCCAAATTTTTAATATCATTTCCATAATCATTTTCTCCAAAATTCAACTCCATATTCATGTCCTTATCAAATTCCTTTCTAGTACTCCATGCCTTAGAGATTTTCATAATCCATAACCATCAATAGTACTATAATAATCTTAAGCAATAAATTCCTTAATATCAAGTTAGATTAGAAAATCATAATTTGAGTTTGGTACCAATAAGTCTAACTTATGAAGAAAATAACTAACTTAGACAATTAGAACAAAATCTTGATCAAATTTGATAAAACCCGAAACTATGCTGAAACAGGGGTCACACTGAACAGCCAACTTCACCGAATTGTATCTTTTTAACCGCTTATCGGTTTTGGGTGATTCAAAAACCAAAATTCTCGTATTGAAGTCTAGTTTCTAGGAAAAATATCAAAAAAATATAAACCCAACTGTGCCGAACCCAGAAAATCCGAACAGCAAGCATGCTCAGATTCCTCTGTTTTGCTTTTTCTTCCCATTTTCTTGTTCATGCTTTCAAATCCTTTTAATTCTTACCAAAAATGAGTAAAATTCATACTTAATAGATGGATTTCAGACCTTAAAATGTTTATGGAGCAAAGATCTTAGCATGCTCAAGTAGAATATCTAAAGAAAAGGAAGAATTTATCAAGAAACTAACCTTGGATGTAATTGTTGTTGAGATTTTTGGTTGAGTTCTTGAAGAGAAATGTTGGAGGAGATGAAGAAATTTGAGAGGGGAGGCTGCCGGCTGCCACTTGAAGAAAGCATGAAAGTGAGAAGAGATTTCGGGAGAGAAAGATGAAGATAAGTGATATTTTTCTTGTTTTTGGGATAATTGCATATTAGTCCCTCAACTCTTTATAAATAACCATTAAGCCCCTAAACTTTTTTAATATATTCATTTTGATCCTTTCTTCTTTTATTTCCTTCACTTATAACTTCTTACCAATTTCCAAGTTTGTCCTTAAAATTTTCGGAATTTAACTTTACATGATTATACGTAACCTCGGTTGTTACACCACGTGTCATTATGAATTTTGAAAAAAAAAAAATTAAAGAATCAAGATAAATTACACATTTAATCACTTAACATTTTGAAATTTTCTATTTTCGTCATCCAACTTTGAAATTTTCACAATTTGATTACCAACGTTTGTCAATACTTAAATTATTAATATTTTTATCCCATTGTCAATGGTTCATTGTGGACATGACTTTTATAATGATTTGATCACCAACGTTTTTGACACTTACCATAATAAATTATTTTTGTTATTTATATTAAAATATCTTGAGATAGTACTCAAATAAACATTCAAATTTTATAACAAATAAGAAATAAGCATTTAATATTTTATTTTATACAATTAAAACTATGAACTTTTATTTTATTATAATTATATCCTTTAAATTTTAAAAAAAAATTATGAATAAATCCAATTGCCAAAACTATTAAAATGCATTACTTCAAGTATTTGACATCCAGTTCATCCAAATAAAATTTAAGTATTTAATATAGACTACATCAGCCAACCAAGAAATTTTAACTTAAATATGAAAAATGTTATACATCAAGATTTTAATTATAATGAAAGTTCATAGTTTTAATTCCATCCAACAAAATAGATAACAAAAATAAAAATAATTTATTTTATTAAATTTCACAAACATTAATCGCTATAAAACCATGTCGATGGTCAGATCTTCATAATGGAGACCAAAATATTAATAATTTCACAAACGTTGGTGACCAACTTATAAACTTTTTAAAGTTAGGTGATCAAAATAGAAATTCTCAAAAATTAAGTGATTAAAAGTGTAATTTATCTTTTTTTTTAATTTTCATTTTTTTTAAATTCATAATGCCACGTGGTATGTTAGATAATGTGGCATTGCTAGATTATTCTTAGTCTCTAACGGTTAGGTGACCAAAAAATGAATTTTTACAACGTGATGACTAAATTGATATTTCTCATAGTTGAGTGGCCAAAATAAAAACCTTGCAAAATTAAGTGACTACTTATGTAATATACCCTATATAATAAAGGGTCCGCTTAACTGATACTTTTTCCCTTAAATATCACCTTAATTAATAATACTAAGCACTTATTAACATTTTTCATGTAATAAAAACCAAATTACCAATCCTAATTTCCTAATTAAGCCATTTCCTTTCAAAACAAATTAAAGCATACAATTATTGTGGAGAGAGAAAAGATATTCTTATTAAATGCTTTATCTTATGATTAAAAGCAATATTCCCCACAAATTGCATTGTCAATTGAGGGGGATTGCTTCCCTTCGGCTTGCCACGCGGCAAGTCAAATTTTTTTTGGTAGAGAAAGAAAGGAAAGAAAGAGAAAGAGAGGGAAAAAAAAAAGAAATAAAGGAAAGGAAAGAAGAAGGAAAGAAAAAAGATAAAGAAAGATTTGTGCGTTTGTATCGTGTTCGTATTATTTTTCTTGTGATTATTATATTCAATGTATTATATATTTATATAAGTTTTAACACGTTAATAATTCATTTTATGTAGATTTTAACACGTTCATGTATTCGTGTCGTATATATACCTACATTAAAAGCAATCTCGAAATGGCATGAGGTTTGAGAATTTGGATTTTGAAACACCCTCCCTTTGCCACATAAGTCATGTTATTAGTGTATTTGTGTATTAATTAGGTAACTCGAGGTTTAAAATATCTCATGTAGATTTTGACACGTTTGTGTATTTGTGTCATTTTCATTTTATTTTCCATGTCATGTCGTGTTTTAATTATTTTCTCATGTTATATTTGTATCGTATAATTATGTTTTGTCCGAAATTATTGGATCTAATTGACCATATCAAATAACTCTCAATTTTATATCAAGTGTCGTACAATTATGAGAGTTATTATTTTTTAAAATTATCTTTAAATCTCTTGCTTTTTTATCTTTCAAATTTATTACCAAGTATCAATTCAAATTCGATAATATACTCGCAGCGAAGCGCGGGCATTTTTTTAATTAACTTAAAATGATAATCATTAAACTTATCGAAGTTTAATATTCTATATCAAAGATTGAATAGTTAATAATTAAGGTTATAAAAATGATTTTTGAAAAAATGATTTTTGAAAAAATGATTTTAGTATTTTTGTGTTTGTTTCGCGAAAAAAAATTTGATCAATGAAAAATGAATTTCAAATCGATGAAAAATTAATCTAATTTCTAATAAACTATTTTACCCTTCTAAAAAAAAGATACTTTACAAAAATTGAAACAAAGTAAAAAATACCGGTTCTAAGATTGAACAAATTTATAAATTTAACTATTGTTTTCTTGTTCTTTCCCTTTCCCTTTGTTTTTTTTTTTTTTTCTTCAAAGAAATGCATGAAGAGTTTCAAATTCATATTTGAAAATGTTTAAATTTTAAGTTGATATAAATTTAATCGTTACAATTACGAAATTGCTTGTTAATGAACATGGTACGCGGTGCCTAAATAACCCTAATTCAATAGTCAAAGAAATTGTAAACGTCGGCAGTATGATCTTTAATCTATAGTTAATTAATTTAATAGTACTAAAACTAGTTGTAGATTTAGAATGTTGTCTTCTGTTGGTACACTTGATAACTGTTTGAATTTTGCCAAACCTTTTGTCCATATCGTAATGAAATAATGTCTACTTGTAAGCAACGCTAAAAAGAAAACAAAAAAGAGATTATCCATAATAGGGAGTTTATAGGCTGGGATTTGTCAATGGCCTAATCAAATATCTTGTCTGACATAGGCAACAAATTTTTCTATTTTTCTTTGATAATCGAGATTGTCAGAAAATTGAAAGTTTGATTATTGAAATTAAAATTTTAATGAATTTGATATTTAATTTAATTAATTTGTGTAATTATCTTTAAACAATAACCTTCAATAAATTTAAAATTCAAATCATAATATTTATAATTTTTTCATTTATCATCGTATTACGATTTTTTTTTTATACTAAACAAAAAATCCAATGCTCTATCTATAGACATAACTGATAACTAGACAACAAAACTTCCTTTTTAAGGCACTTATCTAAAATTTCTCCCGCTTCCAAAATGAGCAATGGACCACATATTTTGAAGTTTAGATTTGATAATTCGTGTATTTATATCGTATTCATTTATTTTTTCTGTCATAATTGTGTTTAAGATGTTTTATATTAATATAAATTTTGATACGTTTATGTATTCATATCATATCGTATTTTATTTTATTTTTTTTATTTTTTTATATTGTATAATCATATCATATTCAATATTGACATAGTCAACTTTGAACCATCAGTTTACCCTGATCAATTACACTTGCATGGAACACTAAAATTGGGTCTAAAAGACTAAAACTCTAAATAATGCCACCATCCAAGCCTGATCCAGAGAAGAAAAGACAAAAATTGGACTCTTCTAGAGTCTAGTCCGAGGTAAAAAAACAATCTTGGACCTGTCTAGCCCAACTTATTAATACAAAGGAATGAAGGATTCCCCCTATTTCATCATCCTCCGGCCCTCAAGGGCTCAACCAAAATTTTTTTTTTCCCTGAAAAAATTAAACTCAACCGATGCTTTTGATTTCTTATATTGATTAATTTTTTTAACCCATACGATGCTCGAAATAATACCCCAAAAAATGTACATTAATAATTGTTTTTTTTTTCCAACTAAACGTACAATTTACAGGTATGAAAGTATTTATTTCATACATTACGCAAAAAAAATATACAAAATTTAAAAATCAAGATTTATCGTAATTTTTTTTTTACCTAAAATATATAAATCCAAAATAAAATCAAAACTTTGTTAAAATTAAATAATAGAGAGTTGATAATGTTAAATTTTATTTTTTGCTTGTCCTATGTATCATTAAGAGGAGATGAGCATGTAAGCATCCATGTAAGAATTTTTTATCAGGTAAGTATGTATCTTGTAATTATATGATTTAAAATATAAATTGACGTAACCTAAATTTTTTTAAGGTATAAATAAATTTGATATGTGAGTTAATAATAAATAATATGAGACCATTTAAAAAGGTAAGCACCAAATTAAAACTAACATTTTATCTTGTGAAATATGATTTTTTTTTTATAAAAAAAATGAAATCATTTTAATCATTATTACAACTTTTAAATTGATAAAGTTGATAAGCATATTTTTTTTTTAAATTAAAAGGAAATATAATTTTTTAAATTGATAAGTTAGTATTGAATTTTGAATTTAATATATTTGATAAGAGTAGGATAAGATTTTTTTTTTATGTGATTTAAATTAGGATAAAGTTTATATAAAGATTGAAACATTTGGATAAATTTAATTTTTGAATTTAAAAATTTTAAAAATTTAATAATTGATTGAATAAAGTGATTTGGTAAAAAATTCTTACGTGTTATTTTATCTTATGTGTCGTAAAAATAGGCTGTACACATAATTATCCACATAAGAAGTACTTATCGGGTAAGCATGTACCTTATAATATTATATATATATATATATATATATCATTCATATATAATATACAATTTTGAATAGATAAATTTGGTAATATAATATGTTACATATTTAAATAATTTGTAGTTATATTATCTAGTGGAATTATATCTTATAAATTTAAATATAACATTATATTTATCTACTAAAAATATTATCTATAAGAAGATAAGTAAATATATTTTAAAATTGAATACATAAGCATATATAATCTAAATTTATATATATTGTATATATAAATTAATAAATTTTTTTATATATAATTTTGATCATATTAATTTTTAATTATAATATGATATAAATATCAAAATTTTATGATATTCATGAATATTTATGAAAACATATACTATCTATAAGTTATTTAAATATTTATTTGACGGGTTAAAAAATATTATCGTATATTAAAAAACTAAACATATGTAACTTTAGAGTAATATCTTAAATATAATAGTTAATCTAATTTATTTTATAATAAATATGTAAGACATATGTAAGTTAAAATATTATATGTATACCAAATTAAAAATTAATGAATATAAAAAGATATACATGAATGTTAAAATACAGTATAAACATGAAATACACAGACTTCAATTCATTCTATATAATATAATAGTTAAAATATTATTTTCATGCATTTAAAAAATTATATAAATTATTTTTATATTCCGTACATCCTATGATTTTTTTTTGAAGGAGAATCTAAATTCAACATATATTTCAAGTGTGTACAAATAATAGTTATATTTAAATCGTAGAATCGTGATATATCATTTAGTAAATTATGAATTTATTTAAAAAAATTTAAATTTTTTGGATAGATTTCAATTTTGGAATTTAAATAATTTATTAAATAGAATTATTTAATCATTAATATACATTAAATATTATCCTATGTGTCATTTAAAGGAGATGTCCACCTAGGCATCCATGTCAACAAACACTTATCCAATTAGCATGTATCCTATTATATATATATATATATATATATATATATATATATATATATATATGATTTCTCTTCTTTGTTTGTCTTGGGTATTCTATTTCGTAAAATTTGAACATGATTTATAGGTTTTGAAACATTATTGTACATACAAATTTCGTGTATGAAAATGAAATAAATAAATTTTGGAATCAAATTTAAGCTAATCAAGTTTTAAATATTCAATTAACTTTGATCTATGAGTCTTCTTCTTTATCTCTAATTAAATTAAAATAATTTAGAGATAAAATCACAAAGGTTAAATTTTTTTAGAACTCTCCTATTTAGCATCACCTAGCATTATAAATAAAGTGTTCATCTAAGTCATTTGACACACAATTTGAAAGATAATTTGTGGAAAGAAAACCTAAAGAGGAAAGAAGAACCAAAGTTTCCAAAACTATTCCAACAAATAAGTTCAAGAAGACAACTAGGAAGGAAGAATATATGAAGAATTAAAATTTTCGGAGCTCTTAACTATCCAAAAAAAAAAAGATTTAAAAACAAAATTTTCAAAATTTTTACAAATTAAATTCAATAAAAAAGATCTGAAGATCAAAGTTTGAAGATCTGAGAATGCTTAACTTGGTACAAAAATCCCTAAATTGGGATTAAATTTCAAAAATACCTAAATTTGAGAATGAATTACAAGATTTTCAAGATTGTCTAAATTTTGAGATCAAATTGAAAGATTTCCAAAACTTGTTGGGATTTTCAAATACAAATGTATTCCACAACGAGATGAACACAACATAAATTACTCACACAAGCAAAAATATTTAACGTGGTTCAATCTCAATTGCCTACATCAACGAATGAGAAAGAAAAATCCATTATAAATATAAAAATTACAAAGAGTACAAAAAACTCATCCCAATCCCGAAACAAAATCTAGTTTCCACGCTCTCTAATGTTTTTAACCACATGAAATATTACCTTTTATCCCATGTAACCTAGTGTTTTTTCCAATTCTTTCTCACATCCCTGCAAAGCCGTCTCTCATAATTCTAAAGGCTAAGATCTACTCTATATTTATAGAGTCCCATTACAGGGTCTAATGACCAACCATAGACCGATGGTCAACAGTCTCATTACACCATATATGGTGAGTTGTCAACATGAAGTCAATGCATCACTTTGACGAAGTATACAAATTGAGCTAGTATGGCCTTTAACACGTACATGTTTAAGGTTCGAATGCATTAATGAGATACAATTTTCTCGCCATCCTTAATGGATCACATAAGTGAAATTGTGAGTTAAATCTTTATAGTTGAGTCACCATTGTGAGCGGAGCGGGTTTTACCCCTATCGCTCTTGTTTAGACATAGGTTTGATTTTTGATTTAGAAATTGTCACCAGGTTTAAGCCGAAAATGGAGAATCAAGTATAGGCAACAAGACCACTAGTCTCACATTCATCAAAAAATTTGATTCGAAGATTAGGATACGAAATTAGGAATAATCAAATCTCCTAATTTCGCTAAGGATACAACATCTACTATTCCACTTCAAATACGACATCGTCAAATTTTTAAATTAAAAAATACATCTCGTTACTCACTTAATGTAGATATGCAATTAAAAATTTAATATCACATGTCATCGGACATACATTTAAAAAGATACAAGTGAATTTGTAGCTTTGGATGATCTTTTCTATCGTTATTGATAATTTGATATGATGCTAATCAATGGAACTTAAAAGTAGATTAAAAAAAAAAAATCTCCTCCAACCCCCAATCTCTGGCAAAAAAAAAAATCTCGCCATTTCTCAACCTAACCCTCATGCGTAACCACCATTCCTCAGTTCTCTCCCCACTGCGGTCGCCAACTACTTTTTAAAAATGTCAGTCCTTTAATCCTTCTTCTTCTTCTCTTTTCATGTCGAAAGCTTTGTCTTTTTCCAACTTTTCGATTCTCTCTTTTTTCTCAAGTTTTTCTATGAGTTTTTCTTTGGACTTTGTTTGGCACTTGAAAATAAGAAAAAATAAAATAGGACTATAAGAAGAAAACAGAACTGTAAGAAAGAGAAAAATAAAATAAAACAATATACATGAAAATGGATAATAAAAAAGTTAAAATTAAAACATTGTTTTAAAAGAACAAAATTAAACAAAAATATGATTTATATTCTTATTTTGTTATCTCTTATTTTTCTCTCCTTTTCACTGTTTTTTTCTTTATAATTTGTAATAAATTGATAAGAGAAAAAAGATTAATTAATCAATTTGTATTTCTTGGTTTATTTGTTCTAACCAAAATTACAACTATAAAATATTTATGTATCTTATTATAATTTTTTTTTATACTCGCACGCATAGGCATTTACTAGTTGATTCTAAATTACAAGCCAATATCAAGATGACATCTGTCAAGTGTTTTTGGGTGAATTGTGGGTTGAATCGAGCTATTTGCATAGTTATTAAATCTAGACCGGCCGGGTGACTTGAATTTAGTTCGGGTCGATTTTTTAATTATATTATTTTTGTAATTGATCTAAAAATATTTAGATTGACTAGTCATGTTTATGAAAAAATCGGTGAGCCGATAAGTTTGTTATTGATCCAAATCAATTAAAAATAATTTTTTAACAATAATTTTTAAATCATATCTAATTTAATTTTTGCATACTAATTAATTATTCTTTTATCATTTTCATTAAAAAATATTTTTTTTTGAAAAAAATTAAAAATTACAAAAACCAAAAGTAGAAAAAATATTTGTAAACTTAGGTTTTTTTTCTTTCTAATTTTCCAAATGATAATTAATATTTTTAATTCTTATATCATAATTTTTAAATTATACAATTAGAAAAATTATTTATATAATTTATAATTTTATATATAATCTTTTTAAAATATTTTTTTAAATCAACATTGACCGGAATGACCCAACGGTTGAACTATTTGACTTAAAACCCAAACCTTGAACATGTCAATATTCAATCCGGTTATGACAACGATGGTTATTTGAGGACAAAAAGTGTATAGCGCTTTATTGTTTTGTTTAATTTTTAAATTAGAAAACCATCCGTGTGACGGAATGACATGATATATTTATATTATTTATAATGTATTTGATTGAGTTTAGTGTCACGAGTCAAGTGACACAAATTCAGTTGGTGAAAATATAAAATAAATTAAATATAACCATAACATCAAAAATAAAATAAGAATACTTATGTCTTTCAAATTTTCACATATATATATATATTTTAAAAATACCTATTTATTCCTAAAAAAAAAAACTACATATTTTGTCAAAAAAAAAATTACAACTTTGCCAAAAAAAAATAAACTACCAACTTATAAAATTATCCATATTTTTACTTATAAATTAAAAAATATATTTTTTTACTCAATGTGAAATTTTAGTAATTATTAAAATATAAATTATTTTATTTAATTATTGATTTTGTTACTATAGTATCTATATATATATATATATTTTTGTTAAGCATTTGCTAAATGTATATTTTAGCAAATGCTTAGAAAACAAAAGAAGTAAATATACTAATATCTTATTATTTTTTATTCAACTATGTTTAGAGTCACAATTTTCTTTTAATTTAACAGAATATAAATTATTTGAGTTTTCACTTTAATAAAAAATGCATGTTTTATACCCATTCAATGATCTGATTTCGTTTTTCCAATAAATTTGTATAATATTTTTAATTATTTTTGTAAAATTTTATAATTTTTTTTTTATATAAATATTATATTTTTCTAATAAAATCCAACCCTCTCAATCTAATCCCAAAGTCCACCAAGATGGGATATGTCTCATATATTCATAATAAAAGTGTTTATGAGTTCGGTTAGATCAAATCAAATACAATTGGTGTTTTCAATTTTTTTTTTTCAAAGTCTGGTTCGGTCCATCCATAAAAACCTAAATATGTCAATCATAATTTTAAAAAATTAAAATATTAAAACATAATTTTTCTATTAATATTTAAAATATTTTATAATTAAATCTAAATAAAAAACTTTTAAATTAATAAATAATAACTTGGGTAAAGTCTAACTCTTAAAATTTATATCTAAACCCGATCTGAGTCTAGCGCGACCCGCGTGAACATGTCTAATTTATAGATAGATTTTATAATTTTTTTGAAATCTCTATTCTCTACGATACTCTTAATAATTTACAAAACTCGTTTTCATGTCTTTCTGGAGAGATGGCACTCATGACTCATCTATCCCTAAATGGATAAATTTCGTCTATAGTTTCAAACCTTTTATTTTGATTGTATTTTAATTTTTAGTTTTTGAATTGTTTCATTTGAATTCTAAATTTTTTAAAATGTTTTTATTTTGATCTTCATTCTTCACCCATGTCGTGGCTTATGTGATACTCACGTCCACTTTTTTTTGAGTTTAAGTATTTACATAGTCTCTTTACTATAATGAAAAGAGTAAGTTAGTCTATATACTGTAAAAATGAGTAATTTAATCTTTGTACAATTGAAATAGGTGCAAATAAATAAAATTGATAACGATTTTAATGAAAAACCGTTAAAATGCTGATGTGAACTCGTAAAATCTAACAGATTTAGATATATTTCAAGTCATTAATTCTGTTAGATTTTACGAGTCCACATCAGTATTTTAATGATTTTTCATTAACATTGTTATCAATTTTACTTATTTGCATATATTTCAATTGTACAAAGATTAAATTACTCACTTTTATAGTACAAGAATTAAATTATTTTTTGCTATAGTACAGAGATTATATGATACTTAAATTCTTTTTCTTGACGTACATGAGGATTTTTTTTGTCAATTGTTAATGAAAAATATGACAAAAGATCAAAATGAACGACTTTTAGAGATTAAATTTAAATGAAATATTTCAAAAGTTAAACAATGAAATAAAATCAAAATAAAAAATTAAGGTCACTTATAAAATTTACCCATGATTCCATGAATAGTACGTTTGTAGGTTACTTTGAATATACTTTATTTACATTCTCCTTTTTGTATTATGTTTTTATTATATTAGCTTAAGCCTTAAACGACATAGTTATTGCCTTCCCTTTTTTGGCTCCACCTTCTTCTGCGTCTTTTTTCACATATCAGATCTCCTTCATCTGAAAATTCCCTCCTCCCAGGACTCTTTGCTGCGCCTCCGACTACACCCGGAGTTACCATCGGAAAAGTTAGTAGTGGCCGGACGAAGGTCTAATTTCTTTACTCTTCTCTATGCTGTTTTCGCTCTCCATCTGACCTTCTCCTGTGATGCTTATGGTTGAAATGATGGTTTCTTGTAGTTGAAGGTGGAACACTAAAGGTTTTCCTTCATTTTCCTCACTTTTTTTTTTTGAAGGAAAGATGGAGAAAATAATCAAAGTTTTCTCCCATATTTTCTTTAATCCAATTTCCTCCATTTTTTTTCCACTTCGCCAAACCAAGAATTTTATTTTCCTTTTTCCTCAAACCAACCTGTGCAGCAACAGACTTCGTTTCTTTTTTTTTTTTTTGCTTCAGATTTTCGTTTAATTCGATCTTCACTTTTTTTTTTTTTTCGTTTCAGATTTTTGTTTAATTCGATCTCCCCTCCTAACTTTCTTTTCTTTTCTTTCTTGCAGCCGATCGGAGCTCCAGAGATTGCTAAAAGTTCACTCAAGCCTTGGTATTCTTCCTATTCCCAATGGCTTTCAAGTTTCCTTTGATTCTGTTTCGGATAGCACTTAGCAGAATAGGATTGTTTCTTGCCATGTGATTTTTTTTGTGTGATATGTGGTTGAGGACTGTTGGTGCATGCGGTGATTCTTTGGCTTAGTTATTTTCAATTTTAGTTGTCTATTGGCTACAGCATTTGTCATGCTGAGAATATGTAGCATTGAAGTTTTATTTGGTGTTTGAGAAAATGTAGCCCATGGAAAGAAATCGTACGTTTGGGATATGAAGCTGTTTGGATAAGAATTACTTGAATTTAGTTGTAAAGTTGAAATCATATATGCTTTTTATGATTGTTCTCCATTGTCTTGGCAGTCAAATCAATAAGACATAGGATGTTTTGTTTTCTTAATTCCATTGTCAAAGTGATTTGTTGCTGAAGTTTTTTATTCTAATTCTTATTTGGGTTTTGTATATCGTATTCTTGATTTGACTAATGAAATGTGGACCCAAAGAGCATGGGAATTGGAATTAGATAACTTCAGTATAACTACTTGAAACCCACCATTAAGCTTTCATCACATCATAGACCTGCAAAAGTTAATAGGAAAAGAGTCATATACTTACCATAGGCTATTCTCATTGTCTTATGACTTAGAAGCCTGCAGCAGATCTACTATCAATCTTAAACCTGTTGTATAGCAAACACTCTCTTGTTGAGGACAAAATCTTTGGAATATGACATAGAACCTCATATAAGTGATGTTACGCGAAATAACTCTATAGTTTGATTGGAATAGAATTTAATTGCAACTTAAAGTTCAATAGAATTAACTTGAAACTTGATGCAGTACTTTTTCTAGGTAAATTGTTCTCTTAATTTGCTAGGTAATTTCCAGTTACTTTTTCAGTAAAGTAATATATTTTGTTACATTTTCAGTTTCTTCTTTGTTGGGTTATTATTATACTTGACATTATCTTGATATAATGAATCTTATATCATGTCTATATTCTTTTTAATGAAGTCATATCTTTTATTATGACTAAGAGATAAATATTAGGAGTGCTAGTTAATTTTTGGTGTATTCTTATACTTTACATTTATCTTTTATATAATGAATCTTATATCATGTCTATAATCTTTTTAATAAAGTCATATCTTTTGTTATGACTAAGAGATAAATTGTAGGAGTGCTAGTTAATTTTTGGTGTATATTGGCAGAATGAAAACCCCGTAAATCCTTTTTATCTTTAATCTTTATAATATAGGATAGATATTGAAACCAAAGTTCCCCCATATATATAATAGCATGAGATTTAATTCTTTAGATGATATTGAAACCAAAGTTGTCCATATATATAATACATTGAGATTTAATTACTCATGGATCATAACCTTACCCTTGTTTGGTAAAATTTAATCGGTTAACAATTATCTAAAAAAATTCAATCCAAATAACAACAATTCAATATAATTAAAACTCTTTTTTATTTATAAAATAAATCTTATTATTAAAATTCAAAATTATAATAAATAAAAAGCGATTTAAAATGGTAATTTTAAATTTAAATTGGAATTAAGAAAAACATTTTTTAATAAAAATTAATTCTAAACTATTAGAATTAAGAAAAATATTTTTTAATGAAAGCCATTTCTTATTTACAAATTGGATAAATCTTATAATAAAAATATTTGAAATGGCAATTTAGAAATATAATGAGCGAAAATGTTTGTCTTAGTCAATCCAAAATTTTTCCAACATCCGTGCTTTCATATATATTATAGATTATAGACTATAGATGATGGTGTATTATGGAGTCTTGCCACACAGAAAAGAGTGAAAATAGAAGCTGAAATTTAACAAATAATTAAGTTGAATATGATGACTATCTATAGTGATGGATAGTGGGAAAAAGTATTCTTAATAGATCCTAAACTCAAAAGGCCAAAACGGCCTATTTCCTCGTCAATTTAAATGCTTGAGTAGATTCTAGTTCACAAATGCTTTTAACTTGGATGTATCATTGGGTAGACAATTTAGGATATATTAGCATTGAATTTAGGAAAGGGGTCGAAGAGTTCACTGAATTTCCATTTTTGCAATTTGACTTCATAAGTGACAACAAGATTAGCTGTCCATGCTTAAGGTGTGATAACAAAAAGTTTCTTTGGCTAGATGAAGACACTGTCCACCTTTATTTAAAGGGATTCACTGGTTCTTATACAATTGGTGTTGTACATGGAGAGCCTTTTAGTACTAATTGGGATGTTGGGGAATCATCAAATAGTAACGATGAGGTTATGAATCCATATAGCAAATGGTTGTTTGATATTTTTGAATTTAATATTTAAATTTGAATTTGAATTCATAGATTTATAATTGCAACTAACCTTGTTATAAGTGTAGCTTCCATGTGTCTATTCTAGATGAATCGGTTTGTTTCGCTTTTCTCTTCTGTTGTTGGTCTTTTGGCTCTACTCTTTTATATCTAATACTTAATATAGAATAATTTTTTTCCCCGCGCTACACTGCGGGAGTGTAATTAAAAAAAAAAAAAATACTAATTAATTGGTTGTGGGAGGACCATTCTAGCTGATTTCCAGCCAGATCAAAGGACCTTATTAATTATTTTATTGGAAAAATGCATCAAAGAAGAGTTAAAGCTACTATATGTATTTGACAAGCAAACTCAACCCACCAGGCCTAGATTTCCTTGACTGCCCATTGCAAAGCTGTATACACTGGTCTCGCCTTTTGTTTTTGCCATGTTAGGAAATTACATGTTATTATTAGAATAACAAAATTCTATAAGTAATGTACTAATTTTACATGGGTTGCTCTAGTTATTTCAGTTATGTCATTCCTATCCGATGGATAGGAGTTGGATTTACAGGCCTAGACATAGTAGAGAATAACAAGGAGTCAATCAATTCTTGAATTTGCATTTAGTAATGCATCTATCGGTAGGAAGATAATGAGTCCTTGCAGTGTCGAATGTATGAGGAAGACAGTGTACTTAATATGTGAGGGTTTTGTAGGTGGATATACACAATGAGTTTGTCATGGAGAAGAAAATGTACCATCTTCTCCTAACAATGCCATTCCAAGTTCCAATGTCTTCTTCCTTAAGCCATACCCTTAATGTTCAAGAAGTTTAACAAGTTCTAGATGATACTTGTGCAAACACAAGGGTTTGAATAACATGGGAGTATTACTACATGTTGTGATGGGTATGGTTGGTGGAATGGTTGTCAATTAGGTGGTGATGAATAGGTTATTTAGAGTCCGAGGAGTCTTTTGATCCGTAAGATTTTGATGAAGAGGTAGACAGACAATAAGAATGGTTTACTGGGAAAACAAGAATTGTTTTTTAATTTGTTGCTGATAAATAATTATTTTGCAAGACATTCTTGAAGCTGTCCTTCTTAGTGAATTTGTTTCATATAAAATGTGTGTAGGTGGACTGATAAATAATTTATCATTGTATTTGAATTGTTGGGTACAATATTTCCTGAAGCCTAAGTCTTCTTATGAAGCAAAGAAATTTAAGGCTTTAGGTCTTAATTATGATAAGATCCATGTATGCTGGCATGATTGTACGTTATTTTGTGGGGAGAATGATGATAAAGAATCGTGCCATGTTTGTGGTTCTTCTCGTTGGGTAGATAACTAGAGAAAGGATCAACTGGATATTGATGGTGACACGACCACTACCATCAATTCTTCAAACTAAAAATCACATTAATTCAACATTACAATATAACAATTTAGGAAATAGAGGTTAAAAGGGAAAAACAAAAGGAAAGAAAACCAGAAGAGAACTTAGCAAATAAGTGATTTCAAACCAGTCTTCCAAGAATTATGTTAGCCACCATCCTGAGCTTAACCCTCATATAGATTGGACCTCCCAGCTTGGTGGAATCAAGCATAACTCACAATAATACTGCACACATGAATGCCTCTTCAAACACAAGTCAAAGCAATTATAGTCAACAGAGGTCTGCCACCAAAAGAAAGAAATAAACATATATAAAATAAAAAGAATAAGCCATCTTACCATACCTCTTCTTGATCATCTCTATTTTGGGTTGTGAAGAATGGGGTGAGGTAATTCCTATCTATGCAAAGAAAGATGCTGTGCTGCAGGGCAGGAAACGGTTTCAAAAAGAAAAAAGAAGATTGGATGATGATTTGTCTGCAGATAGCTGATCTGGATTGAAGGTAAATTTTATATATTACCTTTTTGTGGAACTCTTTAAGTTTCATGTTCAACATGTTCCCTGCTGTTCTATCGTCAATTCGTCATATCCATTATTTACCTCAAAGCTCTGCAAATAAATTATAATTAGTGACACTAAAATCTCACATTTACTCACCCAAAAAATTAAAAAATAAATCATGCACAAAACATAACAACCATCATGATGGCAGCAGCAGTTTCCTATTTCAACATTTTGAGTTGATTCTGCTGCTGTTGCCTTTTGCAGCAAAGAAAGAATTGCAATTCACATCCTGAGTCGAGGTTTAATAGCTTTATTATTTACATCATGAGTCTAGGTTTAATAGCTTTATTTTGATGCTCTTTTTCCTGGTTTCTGAGAGCATTTGTTGTTCTGACTATGCTAATTTACTGATTCTGTTTGATATCAGTCAAAACTCCTCTGGCAATCTTCACTCTCCTCAAGTCTGGATTTTGCTCCTTCAACCGATACTGAGGTTATCCTTCTCCATTTTCTTATACCATGAGATAAAAAAAAAAAGAAAATTTGCTTTCTTCTCATTTGATGTTCCTAGATTTGTTGTTGCTCATTGAAAAAAATAAGGTAGACCCGAATTAGATCTATTGCATGGGTAATTCATGTAATTTGCAATGTTTCAATGGGCTGTTTCAGAAAGAATATTAGTGCTTAACCTTGCATTTGAATCCCAATGAGTTTCGTTGATCACAATTACATGCGAGTTAACTGAATTGTAACTAAGCTGTGAATTGAAGTTAAGTTTTGTGTTTCCATTGTTTCTATTTGGTAGCTGAGAAAATGGAGGACAATGCAGAAAAATACCAAATGGAGTATTTTATTTTGGGTTTCTAAAGAAATTGAAGTACTGGCTCAAATTAGGAGATAATGGAGTATTTAGTTACTTGTTTCTCCTCACTTAAACTTTATTTTTTTCATTATAGGCTTGCATAGGTTAAAATAATCACATTTTCCTTGCATGCTTATTTTATTGTTTCTTTTGTTATCTCAAAAATTAAGTTGTTGCTAAGGTTTTTCTTTTCTGCCTATTGGCAAGAACTTTAATAGCGATCTTATGTTAATATTGTTTGATTTAATCTGTGTCAAATAGATGAAAGAGAGGTCAAAATCTTCTTCTGTAAGCAATCTTCCACTCATCCTGGACATTGATGACTTTAAGGTAATGAATCAAACCACAGAATGATTCAATATATTATGAATTAAAAATTGTCAGAGCCTCTTTTAGTTTGCTCATTAAATTCCATTGGATAATTTTATGATCGAAAGTCAATTGGTAGGGTGATTTTTCATTTGATGCATTATTTGGCAACTTGGTTAACGAGCTCCTGCCGTCTTTCCAAGAAGAAGAAGCAGATTCAGCAGATGGACATGGCATTGGTGGGACTGATGTTCTGCCAAATGTACATAACCGTACCTCTTCTGATGCAACAAAATTCGCAAAAGGACTCTCTGCCCCTCTATTTCCTGAAGTAGATGCTCTATTATCGCTGTTCAAGAATTCTTGTAAAGAGTTGGTTGATCTTCGCAAGCAGGTCTGTTCTGTAATATGGGTTTGATGAAACCTGTAGGATTCATATTAATGTTTTAATTTTCTTGATATGGGTTCAAGATTGATGGAAGACTCTACAATCTCAAGAAAGAGGTTTCTACTCAAGATGCTAAGCACCGGAAGACACTAACTGAGGTTAGTCAGTAGAATTCCTTCATACCTTTTCTTTTAAATCATTTATGTACAAATGTCAGAAAAAGAAAGAAGAAATTATTTCTTTCATAGTTTCATTCCTAACATTGTTTTAAAAATGTATTTATCTTTTGGATATTTAAAGCCCATTTCTTAATAAGAAAATTAAGAAAAGAAAGATGAATTTCAACAGTTATATGGATTTTTGTTTGTGAAGACCATAAGAGAAGAAATAGTGAATATTGAGATAAATGCTTCTTATTTTGTTTTAAAACACCCTGCCTTCACATTTCTACCTTGACTTGAACTGTAACAGCATGGCATTGTGTCAAAATTAAGACAATTTTTTTAGATCTTTCAAATTACAAGTTCTTAGGTGAATGTGAATCTAATATGAGTTTGGGTCATAAACTGATTAGGTTTACTCTTTAATTTTTTCCAGCTGGAAAAAGGTGTAGATGGCTTGTTCGACAGCTTTGCAAGATTGGATTCACGTATTTCAAGTGTCGGGCAGACTGCTGCAAAAGTTGGAGATCATTTGCAGGTAAGATTATCCATCATTTCAGCTACCACTAACTAGTTTATCTGCTCCTGGTTGGTTGTCATCATTTTGCTAAATTAGATAGTTACGGCATTTCCTAAATACATTTATTTGGTATTTTTTTTGGTCAGAGTGCAGATGCTCAGCGTGAAACTGCTAGTCAAACCATAGAGCTCATAAAGGTACTTTCAGTTGGTGTATTTTGTGTCCTATCTGTTGCTTAAATTGCTTTAACACCTTGACAATTTTATCCCTTGCAGTACTTGATGGAGTTTAATAGCAGCCCAGGCGATCTAATGGAACTTTCACCTCTATTTTCTGATGACAGCCGTGTTGCTGAGGCTGCGTCAATTGCACAGAAATTGCGTAAGATGACATCACTTTTGTAAAGCTTTAGTTATTGCACAAATTCACAAGCTTTTTGATTACCAGATGTTTACATGAAAAGGAGTGACTGAATGTGATATAGTAACAACTGTTTGAATTTGTAACTGGCGAACTATAACATATTTTAGTATAGGGAACTTATTTCCATGACTACAACTTTTGGAATAAGCTTTTTATGCTTCTTACTGCATTATGAACAATTTTTTACCTTTGATGTCATTTTGTTGATTTTAGGATCGTTTGCTGAGGAGGATATTGCGAGAGCTGTGCCATCAGTTGTGGGAAGTGCAACTGCTAGCAGAGGATTGGAAGTTGCAGTTGCTAATCTTCAGGAATACTGCAATGGTATGGTAACTATTTTATTACACTCTTCTAGTATGAACCCTTGTGATCTATGAGAATGATAAAAGAGTGAATGAGTGACTTTTAGTAGATTGCTAGTGGAATTTTGATGAAACAATTTTGTTACCTAAAAGAAATAGTCATTATACCTAAGTTGATTTTGTCATCTTGATCATTTATGGAAGCTTTAGAATTAAATTGTGAAGGAAAAGAATCCACTAAATTCTGTCTTATTAATGGCTTCACCTATCTTGTAATGACAAGTGTATCAAGTCTCCCTTTTGTTTTTATCTTTTCCCAAAATCTCTATAGAATTGGAGAACAGATTGTTGGCTCGGTTTGATGCTGCATCACAGAGAAGGGAATTGTCTACCATGTCTGAATGTGCTAAAATTTTATCTCAGGTATTAATTTCCTCTATTTCAAGCAGGCTATTTAAATTTATGAAAGAATCGTGTTAATCAATTTGGAATTTTGCTGATTTCACAATTGCAGTTTAACAGGGGCACTAGTGCCATGCAACATTATGTGGCAACCCGTCCAATGTTCATTGATGTGGAAGTGATGAATTCAGATACTAAATTAGTTCTTGGCGACCAAGGTTCTCAAGCTAGTCCTAGCAATGTTGCTCGTGGGCTTTCTTCGTTATACAAAGAAATTGCAGGTCGAGAGAGTAGTTATATTGATGTAAATTCAAGGGCTTGAGTTCATCAACAGACTTGTTGTATCTATGTTGTTTGTCCTGCAGATACTGTACGAAAAGAAGCAGCCACAATTATGGCAGTATTCCCTTCTCCTAATGATGTTATGTCAATTTTAGTTCAGGTGCCTTGAAGAATATGTCCTTCATGTTCCCATATTATTGCATTTCATCAACGTATATGCAGCACCATTAGTATACCTGTTTTCTATTTATGACTGGTTTCCTATGTCATATGCAGCGAGTTTTGGAGCAGCGAGTTACCGCTCTTTTGGACAAATTATTAGTGAAGCCATCTCTTATGAATCCCCCTCCCATGGAGGAAGGTGGACTTTTATTGGTGAGTGAACTTATAGAAGATGCATCCATTTTCCCTTATCCAAATGGTAATTAGAAGTGACAATTTTGACTTTACTCATATTTCTTTTGAGGCTTCAGTATCTGAGAATGCTAGCTGTGGCGTATGAGAAGACCCAAGAACTTGCTAGAGACCTGCGAGCAGTTGGATGTGGTGATTTGGATGTTGAAGGTAACACTATGACAATAGCTCCTTTGCAAATCACCTTGTAGTGCATATCCCTGTTATAATTTTAAATACATTTTGGAGTCAGATATATTATTAATTGATTCAAGTAGACGGTTTAGGGTTGGTCATTTGGAACTGCTGATGGTAATAAATAAAAAACAGAGCAAAGTGATGGATGATGGTTGTGTCGGATGAATGGAAAAATCAAATGAAAATGTATAATGTGGCATTTCAATCAAGAGAGGTGATGTGACATCTTATTCTTGATATTTCATGAGGTTGTCTGAACTCACAAAGCCTGTTTTGGACATGATCTATGTTACAGAGGTAGGAAAATCTGATTCCATCGTATGTATTTCTTTTATCTGAACAAGCAACTTTTTACTAAATTTATCGGCAAATATGTGGACATTGACATATTTTAACATTAAGATTGTAGTATAAAGTTTTAAACTGTTAGTATACCAGATAACAGTGTTAAGTGACTCAAACAAATGTGAAAGTAAACCACACTCAATTGCTTTTGTATAATTCATTCTCCTTTTATAACTTATCACAAAATTGCTTGTTGTTTCAGGTCTCGCAGAGTCTCTTTTTTCTGCTCACAAGGATGAATATACTGAACATGAGCAAGCCTCTCTTGGTCAACTGTACCAAGCAAAGGTTTGCACATTTGATTACTTGTTCCCTTAAGTTTCAATGCTTTATTTGCTTCATTTTTGCAGCTTGTAACATCTGTGTTGCTGTACAGTTGGAAGAATTGCGTGCTGAAAGCCAGATCTCTGAGCCAAGTGGAACAATAGGGCGTTCTAAAGGGGCTTCAGTGGCTTCTTCCCATCAGCAGATATCTGTTGCAGTTGTGACAGAGTTTGTACGGTGGAATGAAGAAGCAATATCCAGATGCACTTTGTTTTCTTCTCTGGTAATTATTTATCCGCCAATCGATGCTATGCTCTGTTACTTCTGTGCAATTTTTTTGCATCTCAAGAGACACGGCAGAAAATACTGGGCTGAGCACCTAATAATAAAGGGTTGTAAGGAAAAAAAATTGAGGCTTAGTAATGTTTCTATTAACTGTATTGCTCTTAATGTTTTGTCTAAATCTTACCCTTCCGTGGGTTTCTTAAGCTGCTAATGTGTTGTTTCAAAAGCTTTGAAATATTGCAATTCAAAGGCCTTATCCACCACCATGACTGGCATATGATAGATAAAGTATAGCGAAAGTGACATGATTGCATATATGAAAGCATGCAATATGAAACAGAATGCTAGTGTGGTAAAAAGAAACAAAGGCTGGTTGGAGTGAAAGAAACCAGATATTTTGAAAAATGTGATCAATTACTAATTTAATTGCTATATGTCTTTGACAGCCTGCTACACTTGCAGCCAATGTAAAATCAGTGTTCACTTGCCTACTCGATCAAGTAAGTTGGTTAATTAAACATGTCGATTCTCTGGATGTTTGTCATGGGTACTTAATTAGTCTCATTTTTTAGGTCAGCCAATATATAACAGATGGACTTGAACGGGCTAGAGATAGCTTGACTGAAGCTGCAGGATTGAGGGAAAGGTTTGTGCTAGGTACAAGTGTTAGTAGAAGGGTGGCTGCTGCAGCTGCTTCTGCGGTATATACCTGATTATGTTTTATTTTATGCATTTTAAGTTTCAATTTAACCAAAAATAATGGAAATAAGGGTGGTTAATTACCCAATGTGCAGGCAGAAGCTGCCGCGGCTGCTGGTGAAAGCAGTTTCAGATCTTTCATGGTTGCTGTACAACGTTGTGGCAGTAGTGTGGCCATAGTTCAGCAAGTATGTTGGGTTTCTTGGTTGTTTCTTACAGTAAAGTTCACATAAAAGAATATTTTAGTATTATGAAGATTTGAATCAATCTTACCTTTTATCTGCAGTACTTTGCAAATTCTATATCTCGGCTCTTATTGCCTGTCGATGGTGCTCATGCTTCTTCTTGCGAAGAAATGGCAACAGCAATGTCTAGTGCGGAGGGTGCTGCTTATAAAGGGCTTCAGCAATGCATTGAAACTGTGATGGCCGAGGTCAGTTACTCACTTTCCGTCTCTTCTATTTAGATTCTTCTGGACAATAGCATGCGGAGTAATTGTTGGATACGGGTATGTCTGACATAGATGTGCTCGTTTTTATAAAGTTTTTCCTTATATTTGGAGGGTCAGACTTCCATACCTATGTCTGTTGGATCCATCTGATTTGAGTATTTGAAGGAAAATGAATAGTTGCAGCACCATAGCTTTAGACAGTGGCTAAAGATTTGAGTCTTATTATATTTCTTTATAGACTTTATTATCATTGAGTTATTCTTTTTGTCACCCACTACATGGTGAATATTTGTTTAACTCTATTTTTTTCTCCAAGCTTATAGATTTTGCCTGTTTATTTACTCTTTAGCTTTCTTAAGTAATTATCTTGGTGAAACTCCATTTAGGTTGAACGATTATTATCAGCTGAGCAAAAGGCAACAGATTACCGCTCACCTGACGATGGAATGGCTCATGATCATCGTCCCACAAATGCCTGCACAAGGTTTGTCCTTCTAGTCAACTTTTCTTGCGGCCTTAGAAACTCAATGGATGTGAAGCTGATTGGTTGCGAAATATGATCCAAGTCCTTTGCCTATAACATTTTGCACTTAGCTATAGCTTCATTTATGTTACTTTTTGTTGTCTACTTGTTAATCAAACTAATACATTCAGTTTCCATGTTACAGAAGATCTCTTATTTAGCAGTGCTGATGTAAAAAGCAAATTATTTGATTTATTTTTCTTTTGTCTTCTTTTCCATGTCTAGAGTTGTTGCTTATCTTTCTCGTGTCCTCGAGGCTGCATTTACTGCATTAGAGGGTCTTAACAAACAAGCATTCCTGACTGAACTGGTATGATGTTTATAATTTGTTATTCCCTTGATTATTATGTACATAATTCCATGACTTTGAGTCTACTAAATTGCTCTCTGTGTACAAACAAGATGGAAGAAATATTTGCACTTTGTAAGGTTGGTGGTTTTATAGTTTATCTACTACAAGGATGCTTTCACACATCAAGAAATTTTTTCAATCAATTCACACAAACTCGGTGTTTCTTCCTTCATCTATTCATTTGAAATAGTTTTTTAAGCAATGATCCCTTGATAATTTTCAGCAATTTTGTTTTGTGGTATGTGGTCGACCTTAGTGTGATGTGGAATAAAATGGCTGATTGTATTAGACGGTTGGTTAAGGAGGAACTTAGTGAATCAAAGGGCATGATGCCGCCATGTAAGGACACATCTTGGTGGAATGAAGAAGTAAAGATAGCTATTAAGATCAAACGAATTGGCTATAGAAACTTGGGAAATAGTAGGGATACAAAGAGTTTTGAGAAATATAAGCTAACAAAGGAGATCAAGAAAGCTCTAAAGGAGGCTAGAGCAAGAGTCTATAAAGATATTTTGATAGATTGGACTCAAAAGATGGAGAGAAGGATATCTATAGGCTTGCTCTAATGAGGGAGAAAAAGACTAGGGATTTGAGAACTATTAGGTGTATTAAGGATAACAACCGTATGGTCTTGGTGAAAGATGATGAGATTAAAGAGAGATGAAGGGAATATTTTGATAAGCTCTTCAATGATACCTAACTATACCGTCAGAGGACCTAAATTGCAACTTTAGTTGTAGAATAAGGCCTTGCATCGAATAAAGTCTAGAAAGGCGGTTGGACCAGATGCAATACCTATCGAGGTTTGGAAATGTCTCGGTGAGGTTGGGGTTGGTGGTTGATGAACTTGTTTGACGAGATTTGGCGAAATAATAAGATGCCTGATGACTGGAGGAAGAGTACCTTGGTGCCTTTATATCAAAACAAACGCGACAATCAAGATTGCTCAAATGATAGAGGAATAAAACTTATGAGTTAAACTATGAAACTTTGAGAAAGGGTTATTGAGCAACGTTTGCGACAGCATGCTAAGATTGCGGAAAATCAGTTTGGTTTCATGTCATAACGATCCATCATGAAAGCGATTCATCTCTTGCGACAACTTATTGAGAGGTTTAGAGCGTCAGGACAAGATTTACACATGGTTTTTATTGATTTAGAGAAAGCTTATGATAGAGTACGTAGATAAGTTCTTTAGTGAGCTTTGAACAAGAAGTCAGTTCCTCTTAAATATGTTACTCTAATACGAGATATATATTTACGAGAGAGTAGTTATGAACGGAAGAACTGTTGGTGGATTGACGGATGAGTTTCCAAATACAATAGGGTACACCAAGGATTGATGTTGAGTCCTATTCTCTTTGCCATAGTAATGGATGAGATAACGAATGGCATTCAAGATGAAATACCTTGGTTTATGCTATTCGCAGATGATATTATATTGGTTGATGAGACTAAAGAAGGGGTTAATACCAAATTAGAGTTGCGGAGACAAATAATAGAAGTTCAGGGATTTAGATTAAGCAGATCAAAGACAGACTGTATGGAGTGTATGTTTAGTAAAAGATGATCAAGATGTGATCACACTCGATGATTAAGTTATACCTGTAGCGAAGTGCTTTAAGTATCTTGGGACGATAATTCAAAAAGACGAGAGATTGATGGAGATGTTAACCATAGGATCAAGGTTGGGTAGCTTAAGTGGAGAAATGCAATAGGAGTTTTATGTGATTGCAATAACCTTTGAGTTTGAAGGGAAATTTGTATGGACCTGCTTTGCTATATGGTACGGAATGTTGAGCTAATAAGAAGCAACATACACAAAAGATGAGTGTAGCCGAGATGCAAATGTTAAGATGGATGTGGTGGCAATCCGTGGTTTTCGTGTCGTGTTCATGTTATTTTCTTGTGTCATAATCGTGTTATGGTGTTATATGTTTATATAAATTTTGACACGTTAATAATTCGTGTTATATAGATTTTGGCACGTTCATGTATTTGTATCTTGTTCATGTTATTTTTTTTTTTATGTTGTGTCGTGTTTTCGTTATTTTTCCTGTGTCGTGTTCGTGAAATATAATCTTGTCGTGTACAAAATTGCTAGGTCTAGGTAAGACTAGGAAGGACATAGTTAGAAATGAGGATATTTGTTTTCAAGTTGGAATAGCTCCTAGAGGATAAGGTGAGAGAAAATTGTTTATGGTGGTTGGTCATATAGACGCAAATCGAAGGATGCACTTGTTAGAAGGATGAGCAGATTGGCATTGTAAAGGGTAAAAGGTTGAAGGAGAGACCAAAAAATACATACTTGGGGGTAATAAATAATGAGATGAAACTATTAGAACTTGAAGAGAGGATGGTAGTGGATAGGAATGATTGGAGGAGGATTGGTGTATCCGACGTAAATGTTTTTGTCTTGGTTCTTGTAGCCAACCTCAAATATATTGGGATTAAGGCTTGTTGGTTTGGTTTTGGTATGTGGTAATTTTTTTTTTTTCCTATTATAATTTTTCCTACTTCTGTTACTGTTTTGATAAGTGATTATATGTTACATTTTGAAAGCAAATTGCTGATCATATTTCATTTCAGGGAAATCGCTTGCACAAAGGAGTACTTAATCATTGGCAGAAGTTCACTTTTAATCCGAGGTATTTTGCCTTGATCTAATTTTCGATTGCCTGTTATTTTTGAACAGTGAAATATTGATGCATATGGTTGTGACTGTTTTCTGATCGAGGGAGGGCTAATAATATAGGTTGTTGCATGTGTACCGTAGAAACTTTTGTAGATGTAGTAGTACATCTTTGTTTGCTTGTGTCATTTGAATCTTTTATGTTGCAGTGGAGGACTACGACTGAAGCGTGATATAACAGAGTATGGAGAATTTGTGCGCAGTTTTAATGCTCCTTCTGTTGATGAGAAATTTGAACTCCTTGGCATGTAAGTTATTGAATTCATGATTCACTGGACCTCTATTTTGTCATTTAAGCCTCTATTTTACTGATTAACTGTTGGTATCCAGCTTGGCCAATGTGTTCATTGTGGCTCCTGAAAGTCTCTCCTCTTTGTTTGAGGGTACCCCTAGCATCCGGAAAGATGCACATAGGTATTGCTCGTCTTTTTGATCTTCTTGTTTGCACTTTATACTCTATGGTAGGTACTTATTTTTGTGCACTGCATCATGATAAAATGCAAGCCTTAGGTTAACATTTTCACTTGAAATGCATGTGAAGAAAGTCCTAGACCTGTCAAATTTGATCTGAACTATAAAAACGCGTCCAACCCCCTTACTCGAAAAATCTGCTCAACTCATCCAAACCTGATTCAATCCGAGTTGATAAAAAAAGTCAACAACTTGAATTTGCTCAACCCAAGCTCGAAAACAGCCTGAACCCAAAAACGATCCGTACTCGGAATGATTTGGATCCAAAATGACCCGAATTGAATGACTAAAAAATTGACCCAAAATTATCCGAACTTAACTATAAAACATTAATTTAATAAGCATAATGAATATAACATAAATTATTAATTTATTTTAATTTTATAACTTTAAATTATCTTTTAATTTTTTTTCTTTACTCAAATATATAAAATTTTGAGTATTATCCTTCTTAATTATGATTAAAAAAATAAAAAATTTCTATTATTATAATTCAGTTGAATTTTTATGTTTATTAATATGTATTATAAATAAAGCCAAGTATATTACGTATATAGATAGGACTATATGGGCATATTAGTATATTACATATATGGTTCATAATTAGTGGTAATTTACTAATAGGGCTGTAAATGAATCGGGCTTGAACGAACATGTCTTTGTTAGTGTTCGTTTATTTATTTTTGTGCTTGTTTGTGTTCGGTTCGTGTTCGTTAAGGATTTTAAAATTGTGTTCAAACTCTGTTCGTTTAAAATTGAGGGTGTTCGTGTTCGTTCATTTAATGTTCACGAACAAGTTCATTTAAATTAAATGAACTTGTTCTTGAACATTAAATGAACATGTTCATGAACATATTATCGAACATGTTCGCGAACAATTAAAAATATGTTCATGAACAATAAACAAACAAATTTTAACAATTTTAACAAACAAATAAATAAAAAATAAGTCAATTTTAAATTATTATTAAATATAAAATAATAAAATATAAATATAAATATAAATGTAATTTAATTTATTATTAAATTATTAAATTGAAATTATTAAATAATATTAATTATATTATAAGTAAATAAAATAAAATACAAATAATAATATTATTATCGAACAATAAACGAGTTTTAAATAAACTAATAAATGAGCTTTAAACGAATCATAAACGAGCTTGTTCATGAACATAAATGAACCGAACACGCATCTGTTTGAACTCGGTTCGTTTAATAAACGAACATTAAAATTGTGTTCATAATCATTTATTTAGCTTAATAAACGAATATAAACGAATAGAAACCGAACTGTTCACGAACGGTTCGTCGAACGCTTTGTTCGTTTACAGCCCTATTTATTAATATTGGATTGACTGAAGAGAAATAATAACATTTTGAAAGTTTAAAATTGAAATCTATTTATTATAAAAATTAAAAATTGAGATGATTTTATTAGATTTGATTAAAAGTGAACCAATGACTACAATGCAACATTAAGTAAAAACATTTTAATTTAATAAAAAAGTAAAATCATGTATTTTTTATTTATATAAAAAAATTAATTTTAATTTAAAGTATACAAATTATAATGTTTATATTTATTTTTAAAATATTATTTATATTTACTTTTTTATATTTTAATAAAATCTACTCAATCAAATAATATGTTTAAATTTAATCTGATTTGATTTTAAAAATTAATAAATTTAACCCGAAATGATTTGAAACCGAATGACTTGTGTCAAACTCGAATTATCAGAACTTGCAAATTTGAAATGATTCGAATCCGAAATGATATAATCTAAACACAGGTCTAGATGAAACCTTAACTATGTCTTGAATAGTATTTAAAGTTAAATGTCGTAGTTAAATAAAAAAACTGCTATGCTGTTCAGTAATAATGGTGGTTGCAAAATGACAAACGGTACTTCCTCTCATCTTCTTCTACCTAAGATTAGGAAAGGAACACTCTAGTGAAAGAACATCTTTTTCTGCATTGATTTATATCCTGTCCATTTGAATCAATGCATTTAGATATCCTTGATTTCTTGTTGGGTATTTTGTCTGTGAAGGTTGCTAGTTTTGATTTGGGTCCCTCCCTATACAGGTTTATTCAGCTTAGAGACGACTACAAGAGTGCGAAACTGGCATCGAGGCTTAGCTCTTTATGGTCCAGTTCTAGTTGATTTAGACTTTAGAGGTCGCATGTTGATATACTGATAGAGCTGTCTAGTTCTTGGGCATCTATCTTATTTTCCTTGGTGACCAACGCCTGGAGTTGCCTGGTTTTGAGGTCACAATGCCAAGGCAAGAGCTGGTCCCAGATTTTAGTTTATTGCGAGGATAATGATCTCATCATTGAACAGAAAATCGATTACATTAGATTTCTTTTTCCTTTCCTTTCCTTTTCTAATTCTATTTTATTTTCATTTCTTGTTCATATATATATATATATATATATATATATATTTTGTGTTTTTTCAAATATGTAAGAAAAGACAATAGTTCCTATTATGTTAGGATCGATGTTTTAATAACCGGATCGATGATCGAATTCAGTATTCGAAAACATATTTTATCATTGAATGTGTATTAGATATGGTGAATAACTAAAAAAAGAAATTTTTTTTTTTGCATTTAACTGGATTGAGGGCTTAATTGAATGTAAAAAAATCGGTCCAATTGGTTTTACTGGCCGATTCAATAGTTTCGCTTTAATTGCACTTGAAAACATGTTTTATCATTGAATGTGTATTAAATATGGTGAATAGCTATCACAAAATTGCATTTAACTCAATGATTAAGCATTAATTGAAAGTAAAAATGGCAAGTATTCAAATCCTTTAACATTCAAATAATTTTTAGTTAATTATATAATAAATCAATTGTATAAAAGTGGTTTAAATTTGGTTTCATTAGGGTCAACTTTGGTTTAATCGGAAATTGATTTGTCTAATTACTCTTCCAGCTTGATCACTTCGTTTTTTGGTTTTATCGATTGATCTGATTTGGTTCAGTGTTAGGGTTTTCATGTAATAAATCGAATTATTTTCAATTTTCACTTTTACCATTCAAGAAGCAAAGATCTGGTGTCCTGGTTTGTGTTTGTAAATGGTAATCCTTTGGTTTTTCTTTTGAATAACCCCTTTGATTTTATTTTATTTTATCAATGTTGCCCTTTGATTGTTGGATGACATTTAACACTTTATATTTGTGCACTTTTACCCTGCACTTCTACACGGATGAATTATGAATATAAATACATGTACATAGTTTTTGTAGTTTCACTGTGAATTAAATTGATTCTTATCTGATGGAGCTCATTTTTGGGGTATTCTTGTTTATATGGCTCGACTTATTTTAAGAAGCTACTTGTAGTTATTTTTAAGTGGAAGATAACACATAATTGTTAAGTCGAGATATATATCGTGAATTGAAATTTTATTTTTGAGAATCGAGTAATATATCGAATACGGTAAATATTTTAAAATTAATTATCAATAATATATATATATATATACATGTAAAATAAATAAAAAAATTATATAAATTAATAGGATTGAGTGATTATGGGCATAAATAGAAAATATAATTGCTTTTCACACTTTCAACATGCTAATGAATAATATATTTTTAAATAAAAATATTCTTGTATTTTTCATATTAATTTATTAACTAAAAATCTAAAAAATTTATATTATTTAAGTTTAATATATTTAGAGAATATTTTTATTAAGTTTTTTAAGGTCAAAAATTTATTAAAATTTCATTTTTAGGTAATTGAGCCTACTTTGATTTTAATTGAATTTGGCATTCACCAGAAGTGTATTGAAGCGTATCGTATTCATATGTATTTTTGGTAAGCTGTACTTTTTCTTCCATTTTGTACATCCTTTTAAGCTATGGTCTTTTAGAAGGCTGTAATATTATCTTTAAATTCTTTACTTGGTGAAATAATTCTAGAGTTGAGAGTTTTTGGTATTGTCGTATTTGGTGTTTATTTGTTTCTATAGCTTTGTGTACAAGGAGGAATCAAAACACTTGTTTAATGGTATTATTCGTCTTTCTAAACTGGCAATAAATAAAAAATCAGACTGGTTGAATCGAAAATCAGTGACTTATCTAGTTCAATACTATATATAAAATCGAGTTTCCTCTGAATCGGTGAAAAATCGGTTTAACCGATAAAAAATCGTTTTTTTATTTAAAAAAATTTTAAGTAATGAGATTTAAACTTTTAACCTCTTAATTTTAAATTAAAAATCATACCACTAAACCAAATACAATTTCTTATTAATTATTTACTATACTTAATTATTACTTATTTAACATTAAAATTATTTTTTTATATATTTAAAAATATTTTGATCAAATCAAATTAGATCAAAAATCGAAAGTATAACCGATTCGATTTTCGATGTTTTTTTAACTTTGGCAATTATTGGCTTTTTGGATAGTCTTGCAAGTATTTCCTGCAAAACTTGCATATGACGTGTTTTTTTTTTTTACCTTTAAGATGTTTAGATATGTTATGGGAAATGAAGCATAAAATTGCTTTTGTTGAACCAACCACGGTAGGAATGAGACCCTTATTTATAATTATATCCTTTTACGAAATCTAAATTTCCTTTGTAGTTCGGATTCATGGGAATAATCCAACCCTACCTGGAGTGTTTCCAAACATGTTTCCTCTAGCAATTGGTTATATATGCAGTTTGATGCTCTTCCTCTTATGCCAGTTCAGGCAATGACTCAGCAGGTTCGGAGGATTATACATACAATATAATTTAGACCTTTCTTTTAGAAAATAAATTTCTTACATTACATACATTTATATATTAATCTTGTGATTTTAGACTACTAGGCATGCTCCTTGCGTCTATGTTGGAGGGCTTTCTCCTACAACAAATTAACAAGTTTTACTCTACACTTATTGTTAGTATAATTATTGTTATGTTTGCATTTCTTGTTTGAACTGATTCTAAATATTATATTACAGTCAGTTGCAACTTTTTTCAGCTAGGATATGGCTGCAACTGATGAAAACACTACTAGTGCAAGTATAATAAGAATTTTTTTGATTTATTACATGATTGACTACCTGCTTCATTTCTCTACTTGCTCATCCTTTCCATGTTACTTCAGGTACTGTCATAACGTACCAAATACGAATTCAGCATGCTAGACACAAACAAAGAGTCGACACTAATCATCTAATCTAGGTGTGATTAGTCACCTTTATGAATCTATCCAATTTAAAGTAATCCTAAGCTTGACTAAGGCATCTTAAAAAGAATAGGTTCTGGTCTGCTTATCAAAACTAAGTTCGGGAGTACGGTTACGTGTGAGGAAGGATTAGCACCCTCACAACGCCTATCTAAGAGATAGTATCTAATTAGTCTTGTGATACTAAAAAGTCTTAATTAAATGGTCTTGTCTATCCTATTTTCATTTTAAGTTAAAAATATCGAAAATTGTTTTTAGGTTTCCCTTCCATCAAGCTGGAGGAATTGCTAAAAAATGTTTTCTCACCTCGAGAGTATTCAAAAGAAATTGATCTTTTCATTGAAGAGGCTCCGTCGTCAGAAAAATTTAAATTTAAAATCTAAGTCTAATTCTCACAATTAAAACTTGTATTTTATTCATATTTGCTCAAAAAATAAATCTCGATCTTAATATCGAAAATTACATCTTAAAAACCTTTCCATCGATCTGGAGGATTTTTAAAAGATTTTTCTCACCTAAAAATTTCTTAGAAATCAACCAATCGCGATTTCTTCGAATTTCATCCTTGGAATAAATCTTAATTTATCTTTGATTTTTAATTAAGCATCAATTATGGAAATTATGACTTAAAAACTTATTAAAAATTAATTATTTTAAAATAAATAAATTTAACCTTCTTGTATCGAAAATCATCTCGTAAAAACTTTTCCATCAATCTGGAGAATTTTTAAGAGAATTCTCTCACCTAAAAAGTTCTCCAAAATCAACCAATCGTGATCTCCTCGAATTTCATCATCGAAAAAGATCTCAATTTATTATTTTTAAATTAATTAATCATCAATTAAATAAAAAAAACTTAATTAAAAATTATCTTACTAATAATAATCAAATTAATAGTTAATAAATAATAAAATATAATTGAAATAGTAGTTAAAAATAATTAATAATAAATAATAATGGTTAAAAATATATATATATATATAATAGTAAAAAAAGAAATATAATAAATAATAGTTAAAACAAAAAATAATATAATAGTTAATAAATAATAATTATATAATAGTTAAAAATAAATAGTAAACAAAAATAATATAATAGTTAAAAATAATATAATAATAATTAATCCTAACAATATACCTGCAATCAAACAAAACTAAATAAAAAAAATTAGTCCGAAATAAATAAATATAATCAAATTAAATGACTAAATATCATAAAAAAAAAAATTAACTAAAAAAAACCAACCAGCATCCGAGTCGGGCCCAGGCGCGGGTCCGACTCGACCCGGCTGCTGGCCCTCCTTTTAAACTATTTTTTTTTTGTTGCTTCATTTTCTTACATCTTTAAAAAAAAAAACACCTTTCTTCTTCCTTTCTTCAAACTCAAGAACAAAATGAAGAACACCAAGCAAACCCAGATTTCGGCCATTGCCCACTGCCGTCGGTTGTCGATCCGTCGCCGTCCACCGTCGATTGTCACCGATCACTGCACAAAAAAAATTCTAGAAAAAATCCTAAAAAATTCCTAAAAAAGTCCTTTCGACTCTCTCAACCCAAAAATCAACTTAATTCTATTCGAATCAACACAGAAAACCCTAGATCTGAATTTGAAAATCGCAACTTCAACTTCAACCTCTCCGATCTCCTCTGTCGTTCGCTGAATGATCACCAAACTCCGGCCTAAGCTTCCTCTAATTAAATCCGAGATTTCCCATTACTCACACATTTCAAAATAACTCTTAAAGCTAAGAACCCCCAAATTTCGAATCTATCAGCTTTTTTTTTTAAAAAAAAAGAATTTTTTTTCTACCGATCCTTGCTTGATTGCTCTGAAATTCTATGATTCTCTAATGTGATCTTTGTGCTTGAGGCTTGGGTTCATTATATAAGAAAGGAATTAGGGTTTTATTCTAGTTAAGAGTCTTTAATCTGATCAAGAAAGATTTTTTATTCCAATCACAACTCCTAGAGTTCAAGTTCAATCCAAAGAAAAGTTTTAGTTCATCCCAAACTTGTTTTATTTTTATTTTTTAATTATTTCGAATTTTCCTCTTTATTTTTTAATTTTTTGATTTTCTCTTTTTTATTATTATTTAATTTCAAAAATAAAACAAAATAATTTACAAAATTAAAAAATTAACTAACTAATCAACTATAAAATTAATCCGGATAAAATCTGGTATCTACAGGTACTCTTGTTAACAAATAAGTTTGCTTTTATTGAGAATCAGTTGAGGGAGCTAGTAATGCAATGGCTTTAAGGTATTTAATACCTTATCAACTTAATTCAAATAATTAGATCACAAGCTCTGAAAATGATATTTATTTATTGAAATTGTTTTTTAAATAGTTATTAACTAAAAGATCATGCTAATTGATTATGTTCCAAGAGGTAATCAATTTTTTGGGCTCAGCCCCTGCAAATACATTGTTCATGCAAATTAAGTATTTATATATTGAACATTGTTCGTACATTATTTATCTTATCTTTATTCAGCCTTTCATAATTAAATTTATTGTATTACACTATTTAAATGTTCATTCTTTATATAATTTTTTATTTTGATAATTTGAGGAAAGAGATTCGAATCCCACTCTTGAGCAGTGAAAGCATGCACCAACCAATTGAGTCAAAGCCTCGGATGCATATAATTTTATCTCTATAATATATAATTAATCCCATCACTGATTTTAATCTCACCGTTACAGTAATTAATCTCACTGCCATCGTTATTTTTAATCTCACAAAAATTAATCTTCCCGTTCATTCAAATGAAATCTAAATCCTGTCATCAGCTTCTAAAATAAGTAGTACACTTATTAGTTATTAGTAAAATTTTCAAATATTTAAATTTAATAAATAAAATCAGACGACAAGATCGATTACATAGTAGATTAGTAGGATAGCCCCCGATTTATAATTCAATTTTTAATTTTTAATCAGCAATGCATGTATGGTATATTATCAGTTATCCCACGTACAAAGTGGGACATATGCCATCGTCCGCTGACGAATAAAAGTGGTAATTGAGTGGGTTTAGATGGGTTAGATCATATTGAATTTGAATTTTATTTTATTTAAATTATTTCAGGTTCAAAATCATATTAGGGTCAGATCTTTCTTATTCAAGTCATTTAGGTTTTAAATTATTTTGAGTTTGGATTCAAATTCAGATAGGTTTTAAGTCATTTTATATTTTATGTTAAATGTAATCATTTTTACATAATTTAAATGTTCAAATCCAAATTCAAAAACAAATTATTACTGTTTTTTAAGTAAGTTTTTGTATATAATATGACATTTTTAAATTTTGTTTGTATATTAATATCAATATTTGTTAGTACAAAAAAAGATATAAAATTAATTTGTTATACAGAATCAATTTGTTAAATAATTGATTATAGAAAATATAATATATTATCATGTTGATATTTAAAACAATTGATTCGATAAACTTTAATATTCAACATGTAAATATATTATGATTTATATTATGCATACATATAAATATATTTTACATACTAATAATTAAATAAAAATGGACAAATGATTATGTTTGAAGAAGATATAAGACTAAGATTTAAGAGTTGATAAGATAATGCCAAAAAGAAGTATTAGTATTAGTTATTTGTTCTAATGATTTGATTTTAACTTAAAACTAAATTTTAAAAAAAATCATGATTAAAAATTCCTTGTTATATATAATATATATCTAGATATTTTAGTAATTGATTATTTGAATAATAAATATTAAATAGTAATAACGAATGGAGATGAGATAATATAAGAATTTATAAATATTATAATTTTAATCACGATACGGTTACACGAAATGCGAACAATTCTAGATATATAAAATAATATAATGATTTTATTAATTAATTAGGATATAAGCAAGGTTTTATTTTTATTATTATTTTCCTTTTCATTTCCTAAAATTAAAAGGGTACTTAACGGAAGTTGGGCTCACAAATTTGATCACGATTCAGAATCAGTAGGCATTTTTCATGCTTATAAGTTATGACTCTGTCTATTTTTATTCAATGCCTTTAGATTTGAGGGCTCTTTCATATCCTTATCATTTTCAAAAACAAATAAAGCAAATTACAAATTTGGAACATCTTGAAAAAGAAATTGCATTTAACAGGCATCAAAGACATTTGTTTGAACCTATAAATATCAACTATCAAGTGATCAAATAGTCATTAATAATTGAAAAGGATTTCAATTGGGACACGTACCATTGTACCCATTATTTTGGGATTTTAGCACTCAAGAAAAATATATGATCTTAAAAAAGTAGTGCTAAATCAATTACATCAAATAATTATGGACCTCGATGATGATTGGTTAGTCAATTAATTTTTAAATATTTTGTGATTTTCCCGTTGCTTTAGTTATCACTGAGATTTAAGGACATATAATGAAGGTTCAAGTAAATAAAATACCTACGTTTGTTTGTTTGTTTAAAGATGTTTATTAGTCGGGTCGAGTTAAGTTTAAATAATAAAAAAAAAATTGTTTGTTCAGATCAAGTTTGGGTTTAGGTCATGGGATTTGAAAGTTCGTTTTACTATTTGAAGTATATTAAAAAATTATATTTATATAAATATTTATATATTTTTATAATTAAATTAAATAAAAATATTTTTATTATTTAAATAATAATCAAAATCGAATCAGATCGGTCGAATTACAAAAATTTTATTCTAAATTCAATTTAATTAAATTAAATTTATTAAATCAAATGAAGAATTAAATATACGGATAAATAATTCGGTCCATAAACATGTCAAAGTCATGTTGACGGTATTTATGCTGCAAATTGGTCCAAGTTCCCACCTATCTTATTTTAATTAAGCTGCCTAGATAATCACTTACCCATTGTTTTAACCAGCCATTTTGGCTAACCTAGACAGAGAAAGGCATCTAAGATAGAAAGAGAACGAGATGAGAGAGTAGCTCACCCCACAAAAAGCAATCAACATTTGCAAATTGCAAGTCTTTACAAAAAGAGCCCAAACTCATTTAAAAGGTCAAAATCCCGTTGTTGTCTTAGCTTTTTGACACAATCCCATCCTAAAAGGTGCTTCTGAAGGTGAAAAGTTGTTTTTCAAAAAATTAAAATTTTTATTTATTAAAATCATGATTTAAAAAATTAAAATAAAAAATTAAAAAATATAATTTTTTTAATTAAAATAAAAAATTTTAAATCATAATTTTTTAACATACTTTTTAAATATATTTTTTTCAATTCAAAATTTGTGCTAAATTAGAGTTCTCTCCACTCTACTACTATAAAAAGAGACGCAGAGAGAGAGAAAAAAAAGGAGGGAAATAAATGTGAAGAAAATAGTGGTGGTAGTAGAAGATGTAGATGTGGCAAGAGCAGCACTGCAATGGACTCTCCATAATTTACTTCGCTTTGGGACTTGCTTACTCTAGTTCATGTCTTCTCCTCCACAAATTCCAGAAGCAAGAAGAAAGCAAGGCTATCAGCTGGCTCTCTCCTTCAAGGAATTATGTAACTCCAATTTCTTTAACGTGAGTCGACTCAACTCAATTTCCCTGTCATCAGAAATTAAGAGACAGAACGGAATCTTCTCTCTTTTTTCTTCTTCTTATTTTTAGGGTTCTTTTTGTGAAAAATTATCTCTCGGATATGCCATAATCAGAGAATTTTGTTACAGACAAATATTGAGATGATTGTCAAGGAAGGGGACCATGAAGGCAGGAAGATTGTGGCCATGGTACGAGAGATTGGAGCCTCTGTTCTTGTTGTTGGTCTTCATGATCAGAGTTTTCTTTACAAGTGAGTCAGTTCCCTTCTTGTTTAATCATTGTTTTCATGATTCTTGGAGGCTTATAGCCAATTATTTATGATGATTCATGATTCTTGGAGGCTTATAGCCAATTATTTTTATCGGGGTACTTCAATTTGGGCTCGAATATTTCAAGTGCATTTCGATAAATTTTGGGCTTCAATTATTTGATTGAATCTGAAATCATTTCTTTGGGTCTTGGAAACTTTTTTGGGCCGATCAGTCCAATCTTTTATTTCTTTTCAAGTTCTTTTCCTTTATTCTTTTTATTATTCTTTTTATTTTTTTAGATAATTGAAACCTGCTGGCAATGGAAATCGATTAGGATAAAAACAAAGACTTAGAATTCGGATCAAAAACTCTTTTAAGATTAAGTGTTTGTGTTTGAGTAAAATGCTAACAAAGGAATTGAAACCAAAACAAACTGACATTCTTGACAGTGGAGGGTATGATGCTTGACTCCAAGGCCGCTGATCTTGACAAAGAAGATCGTCCCGAAGTGCTCTCCCTACTTCCACCGTATGAAGGGAAAACCATTTTGGAGCTAGGAGCTGGCATTGGTCGATTTACTGGTGAATTAGCTCAGAAGGCTGATCGTGTTATAGCTTTAGACTTCATTGAGGGCATTATAAAAAGGAATGAAAGCATCAACGGACATTATAAGAATGTAAAATTCCTCTGTGCTGACACGACTTCCCCAGATTTCGAAATTTCAGAGGGATCAATGGACTTGATATTCTCAAATTGGCTGCTGATGTATCTCTCAGATGAAGAGGTTAAGAATTTGGCCGAAAGGATGGTGAAATGGTTGAAGGTTGGAGGACATATTTTCTTCAGGAAGTCTTGTTTTCATCAATCTGGTGACTGCAGGCGAAAGCACAACCCATCTCACTATCGTGAGCCCAGATTTTACACAAAGGTCTTTAAAGAATGCCATGCAACTGATGATTCAGGAAATTCGTTTGAACTCTCTGTAGTTGGCTGCAAGTGCATCGGAGCTTATGTTAAGAACAAAAAGAATCAGAATCAGATTTGCTGGATCTGGCAAAAGGTCAATTCAGATAATGATGGGGGATTTCAACGCTTTTTGGATACTGTTCAGTACAAATCTAATAGCATACTTCGTTATGAGCGTACCTTTGGTCAAGGATTTGTGAGCACAAAAGGAATTGGGTTGGATTTGTCATTGTGGTATCTGATGAGGACGATAAAAATCTTGCCTATGAGGGTAGTGATGACGATTACTTCTATAACGACGATACGAATGATGTTTTACATCTACGAGCAACGATAGCATGATGACGACATGATTTGGTGATATTTTTTTTATTATTATTAGATAATTTTGCATGTTTTAGTATTAAATATGATATGATATGATATGATATGATTATTTTTATTTTTATTTTTTATTTTTATTTTTTTGCATGATTCCTGATTGTTTTATTATTTCTTTTTTTAGGTGGCATGATCAGATTTTTTTATTTTTATTTTTTTTGGTGTGATTTTAAGTTTTTAGATTATTTTGCATGTTTAGGAAAATAATTATTGATTTAGGTAGATTAATTAAGACTTCTAAAAAGACCGATTCAGAATAACATGTGATTGATGTGGTACTATCTTTAGGATAGATTTTTAGGAAATAATATAATTGATGATTAATTAATTAAAATAATAAATAGAGATCTTTCCAATGATGAAATTCAAAGAAATCACGAACGGTTGATTTTTGAGAAATTTTTAGGTGAGAGAATTATCTTAAAAATTTTCCAGAATGAATGGAAGGATTTTTAAGGGGTTATTTTCGATATCAATAAAAGATCGAAATTTATTCTTTTGAAATAATTAATTTTCAATGTTTTCTTTTCTCAAGATAATTTTTCATAATAAATGCCTAATTAAAATCGAATGATAAATTAAGATTTTTTCGATGATGAAATTCAAGAAAGTCATGAATGGTTGACTTTTGAGAAATTTCTAGGTGAAAAAAATTCTCTTAAAAATTCTCCAAAATGAATGGAAGAATATTTTAAGGGATGATTTTCGATATTAAAAATCAGAATTTATTTTTTGAATAAACCTTAATAAAATATGGATTAATTTTGGAAGATTAATTTAAGAGAAATAACTTGGCTAAATAATTTAATTTTTTCGACGACGGAGCCTCTTCAATAGACCGAATGGTTTCTTTTGAATACTCTCGAGGTGAGGAAATATTTTTTAGTAATTTCTCCAGAATGAATGGAAGGAAGACCTAAAAAATAATTTTCGAGATTTCTAGTTTTAACAATTAAAATGAAATAGGATAGACAAGACCATTTAATTAAGACTTTTTAAGTATCACAAGACTAATTAGGTACTATCTCTTAGATAGGCGTTGTGAGGGTGCTAATCCTTCCTCACACGTAACCGTACTCCCGAATCTAGTTCTGACAAGTAGACCAGAACCTATTCTTTTTAAAGTTCCTTAGTCAAGCTTAGGATTACTTTAAATAGGATAGATTCATAAAGGTGACTAATCACACCTAGATTAGATGATTAGTGGCGACTCCATTGATTTGCGTCTAGCATGCTGAATGCTGAATTCGTATTTGGCACGTTATGACAGTTTGGCGACTCCACTGGGGAACATTAGAGAGTCGAGCTATAAATTAGTCTTGTGATACCTTAGGTTTTAAATATTGGTCTTTAAGTGTTTAATTTTTTTTATTTTATTTTTGATATTGATTTTTTTATTTGTACTAACAACTTTTGTTTCTTGTACTTTTTTGGGTAAAAAAAGGTTTGAATGTCCCTTCGCACACACGACACATGCATATCATAAAGTCTTATACCCGGACTCGTCCCTTATAGGAGGGGGTAAAGTACCAACGCCTTCGAGAGGTGAAAACCTTGGCAACGGCTAGCGAAACACCTTCAGAGTGTAAAGTACCAAAGTGTTTGAGAGGTGATAACCTCCGCCATAACTTTGGAAAATACTCTCACCCGAATTGAACCCTTCCGGTTGGAGCCTGTAATGGGTGAGGAATGGGGTGCCTTACTCATTCTACATGGATGATGTTAAAGAGCAATTTGGAAACCTTTTTAGCTTGGTCAAGTATCCTAAACCCAGCATATAAACAACACTTAAGTGGCCAAACTTTAAGATAGAGCCATGTCCATCCTTATATAGAGAAGAACCCAAACTTAGGACACATGAAGGGACACTTCTTACCCTATACTTTTCATTAACATGATGCTTGTTTATCTTACACATTTGTCTTGCTGATATGCTCACCATGATGATGTAGTGCTTACACATGTTGTTGTATTTTTATCCTTTCATAAGTTTGCTGATATAATATCTAACTTCTTGTTTTCTTTCTTTCCTTCTCTTTCTCATTGCATTCGCATCATATATCATACTAGATATCTTGCCGCATAACATTCTTTGATAAGAAGAATCTTTACTGTCATCCATGGAAATCCTAGTAAGATCCGAGTATGCAAAGTTTGAATCTCCGAGTTGTTTGAAGTTGAGGTCCGAAAAGGTTCAGCGAAATAAAGGAGACTGTCTACCAGTCGGCTATGTGTCCATACTCCCCGAGAAGGTTCATCTAGACCTTACACAGAATGATCTTGCCGATTTAGTTGACATCTGGGGATCTTGGAACAGGGAAAAACAAGAAATATTTCAGCAAAGGTATGGTGACCTCGCGTTACTCCTCCAAGTCACAGTAGACACCAACTTAATTCAGGCGATGGTACATTTCTGGGACCCTTCTTATAGATGTTTCGTCTTCAATGAGGTAGACATGGTACCCACTATTGAAGAATACTCTGCAATGCTTCGTTTCGACTACCGAGACCCTGATAAAGTCTACTTGAAAAATAAAATGGACATCCCAGGAAAGTTGCTAGGATGTTGGGGATCAGTCTGTCTGAAGTGGACCATCACGTCGTGGAGAAAGGTGAATATAGTTATATCACATGGGAGTTTCTGCGAGATTTCATTAGGGAGTATCTGAACGACGAAGAAGGTATGAAAGCAATGGCGCTTGCCCTTTATGGGATGGTTGTCTTTCCCAAAATTTTGGGGCATGTCGAGATGGCCGTAGTAGACTTGGTTGATCAGATTGAGCACCGACTGAATATGGCACCAACCATATTGGCAGAAACTATCAGATCGTTAAATCACTATCGACGATTGGGAAATGGACGTTTTACTGGATGCATACAATTATTGTACATATGGATGAAAAGCCATTTTGAATGCATTAAGTCATACTTCACCTATGACGTTCCCATTCAGGAATTCTGTAACAGTGTTTGGCCGAACCCAAAGACAAAACGCGTTTGGATGTCATTTTTCCTCAAGCTCAGGAATCGAGAAGTTGTGTGGTTAGCTTATTGGATGAAGTTTGCTTCTCTGTTGTATAGTTGTGGAAATCAACCTTGGGTACGTCTTCCAGGGCTATGGGGAGTTATTAGTTACGCACCTATTTTGGTTCTTAGGCAGGCTGGACATGAACAATTTATTCCTATGACGCAAAGGCTGAATCGTTTGGAATTCTCTTATGCGGACGATGGGGCTTCAGAGAAAAAAAGATCTCGCCAAAGTCTGGAAACAAACCATCCGGGTCGACCAAGGTTGCCTTTCGAGTGGTGTTATTGTTGAGTATCTTGTGTGGCAAGCTAGGCGAGACAAAGATGTGATACTTCCTTGGAAAAGAAATTCAGATATCCCAGTTCAGCTCACTCAGTCAGACTCAGTGTTGGAATTTAAGTTAACCAAGAGAAAATCACGCGAAAAAGAAGATGAATTAGAACAGGAAAACGAAAGATCGCGAGTGAAGATAAAGAGAATAGAAGACAGTCAATCTGAGCAAAAAATTCGTGAATTGGATCATGAATACAAGGTATGGAAGACAGCTTTTGAGCGATTAGATGATTTATTTTCGCAAAGGTTTCGGAGCTTGAAGACATGGGAGTAGAAAATGAAGAGATATGTTTGGAATACATGAAAAAGTAAAAACATTTTAATTTAATAAAAAAGTAAAATCATGTATTTTTTATTTATATAAAAAAATTAATTTTAATTTAAAGTATACAAATTATAATGTTTATATTTATTTTTAAAATATTATTTATATTTACTTTTTTATATTTTAATAAAATCTACTCAATCAAATAATATGTTTAAATTTAATCTGATTTGATTTTAAAAATTAATAAATTTAACCCGAAATGATTTGAAACCGAATGACTTGTGTCAAACTCGAATTATCAGAACTTGCAAATTTGAAATGATTCGAATCCGAAATGATATAATCTAAACACAGGTCTAGATGAAACCTTAACTATGTCTTGAATAGTATTTAAAGTTAAATGTCGTAGTTAAATAAAAAAACTGCTATGCTGTTCAGTAATAATGGTGGTTGCAAAATGACAAACGGTACTTCCTCTCATCTTCTTCTACCTAAGATTAGGAAAGGAACACTCTAGTGAAAGAACATCTTTTTCTGCATTGATTTATATCCTGTCCATTTGAATCAATGCATTTAGATATCCTTGATTTCTTGTTGGGTATTTTGTCTGTGAAGGTTGCTAGTTTTGATTTGGGTCCCTCCCTATACAGGTTTATTCAGCTTAGAGACGACTACAAGAGTGCGAAACTGGCATCGAGGCTTAGCTCTTTATGGTCCAGTTCTAGTTGATTTAGACTTTAGAGGTCGCATGTTGATATACTGATAGAGCTGTCTAGTTCTTGGGCATCTATCTTATTTTCCTTGGTGACCAACGCCTGGAGTTGCCTGGTTTTGAGGTCACAATGCCAAGGCAAGAGCTGGTCCCAGATTTTAGTTTATTGCGAGGATAATGATCTCATCATTGAACAGAAAATCGATTACATTAGATTTCTTTTTCCTTTCCTTTCCTTTTCTAATTCTATTTTATTTTCATTTCTTGTTCATATATATATATATATATATATATATATTTTGTGTTTTTTCAAATATGTAAGAAAAGACAATAGTTCCTATTATGTTAGGATCGATGTTTTAATAACCGGATCGATGATCGAATTCAGTATTCGAAAACATATTTTATCATTGAATGTGTATTAGATATGGTGAATAACTAAAAAAAGAAATTTTTTTTTTTGCATTTAACTGGATTGAGGGCTTAATTGAATGTAAAAAAATCGGTCCAATTGGTTTTACTGGCCGATTCAATAGTTTCGCTTTAATTGCACTTGAAAACATGTTTTATCATTGAATGTGTATTAAATATGGTGAATAGCTATCACAAAATTGCATTTAACTCAATGATTAAGCATTAATTGAAAGTAAAAATGGCAAGTATTCAAATCCTTTAACATTCAAATAATTTTTAGTTAATTATATAATAAATCAATTGTATAAAAGTGGTTTAAATTTGGTTTCATTAGGGTCAACTTTGGTTTAATCGGAAATTGATTTGTCTAATTACTCTTCCAGCTTGATCACTTCGTTTTTTGGTTTTATCGATTGATCTGATTTGGTTCAGTGTTAGGGTTTTCATGTAATAAATCGAATTATTTTCAATTTTCACTTTTACCATTCAAGAAGCAAAGATCTGGTGTCCTGGTTTGTGTTTGTAAATGGTAATCCTTTGGTTTTTCTTTTGAATAACCCCTTTGATTTTATTTTATTTTATCAATGTTGCCCTTTGATTGTTGGATGACATTTAACACTTTATATTTGTGCACTTTTACCCTGCACTTCTACACGGATGAATTATGAATATAAATACATGTACATAGTTTTTGTAGTTTCACTGTGAATTAAATTGATTCTTATCTGATGGAGCTCATTTTTGGGGTATTCTTGTTTATATGGCTCGACTTATTTTAAGAAGCTACTTGTAGTTATTTTTAAGTGGAAGATAACACATAATTGTTAAGTCGAGATATATATCGTGAATTGAAATTTTATTTTTGAGAATCGAGTAATATATCGAATACGGTAAATATTTTAAAATTAATTATCAATAATATATATATATATATACATGTAAAATAAATAAAAAAATTATATAAATTAATAGGATTGAGTGATTATGGGCATAAATAGAAAATATAATTGCTTTTCACACTTTCAACATGCTAATGAATAATATATTTTTAAATAAAAATATTCTTGTATTTTTCATATTAATTTATTAACTAAAAATCTAAAAAATTTATATTATTTAAGTTTAATATATTTAGAGAATATTTTTATTAAGTTTTTTAAGGTCAAAAATTTATTAAAATTTCATTTTTAGGTAATTGAGCCTACTTTGATTTTAATTGAATTTGGCATTCACCAGAAGTGTATTGAAGCGTATCGTATTCATATGTATTTTTGGTAAGCTGTACTTTTTCTTCCATTTTGTACATCCTTTTAAGCTATGGTCTTTTAGAAGGCTGTAATATTATCTTTAAATTCTTTACTTGGTGAAATAATTCTAGAGTTGAGAGTTTTTGGTATTGTCGTATTTGGTGTTTATTTGTTTCTATAGCTTTGTGTACAAGGAGGAATCAAAACACTTGTTTAATGGTATTATTCGTCTTTCTAAACTGGCAATAAATAAAAAATCAGACTGGTTGAATCGAAAATCAGTGACTTATCTAGTTCAATACTATATATAAAATCGAGTTTCCTCTGAATCGGTGAAAAATCGGTTTAACCGATAAAAAATCGTTTTTTTATTTAAAAAAATTTTAAGTAATGAGATTTAAACTTTTAACCTCTTAATTTTAAATTAAAAATCATACCACTAAACCAAATACAATTTCTTATTAATTATTTACTATACTTAATTATTACTTATTTAACATTAAAATTATTTTTTTATATATTTAAAAATATTTTGATCAAATCAAATTAGATCAAAAATCGAAAGTATAACCGATTCGATTTTCGATGTTTTTTTAACTTTGGCAATTATTGGCTTTTTGGATAGTCTTGCAAGTATTTCCTGCAAAACTTGCATATGACGTGTTTTTTTTTTTTACCTTTAAGATGTTTAGATATGTTATGGGAAATGAAGCATAAAATTGCTTTTGTTGAACCAACCACGGTAGGAATGAGACCCTTATTTATAATTATATCCTTTTACGAAATCTAAATTTCCTTTGTAGTTCGGATTCATGGGAATAATCCAACCCTACCTGGAGTGTTTCCAAACATGTTTCCTCTAGCAATTGGTTATATATGCAGTTTGATGCTCTTCCTCTTATGCCAGTTCAGGCAATGACTCAGCAGGTTCGGAGGATTATACATACAATATAATTTAGACCTTTCTTTTAGAAAATAAATTTCTTACATTACATACATTTATATATTAATCTTGTGATTTTAGACTACTAGGCATGCTCCTTGCGTCTATGTTGGAGGGCTTTCTCCTACAACAAATTAACAAGTTTTACTCTACACTTATTGTTAGTATAATTATTGTTATGTTTGCATTTCTTGTTTGAACTGATTCTAAATATTATATTACAGTCAGTTGCAACTTTTTTCAGCTAGGATATGGCTGCAACTGATGAAAACACTACTAGTGCAAGTATAATAAGAATTTTTTTGATTTATTACATGATTGACTACCTGCTTCATTTCTCTACTTGCTCATCCTTTCCATGTTACTTCAGGTACTGTCATAACGTACCAAATACGAATTCAGCATGCTAGACACAAACAAAGAGTCGACACTAATCATCTAATCTAGGTGTGATTAGTCACCTTTATGAATCTATCCAATTTAAAGTAATCCTAAGCTTGACTAAGGCATCTTAAAAAGAATAGGTTCTGGTCTGCTTATCAAAACTAAGTTCGGGAGTACGGTTACGTGTGAGGAAGGATTAGCACCCTCACAACGCCTATCTAAGAGATAGTATCTAATTAGTCTTGTGATACTAAAAAGTCTTAATTAAATGGTCTTGTCTATCCTATTTTCATTTTAAGTTAAAAATATCGAAAATTGTTTTTAGGTTTCCCTTCCATCAAGCTGGAGGAATTGCTAAAAAATGTTTTCTCACCTCGAGAGTATTCAAAAGAAATTGATCTTTTCATTGAAGAGGCTCCGTCGTCAGAAAAATTTAAATTTAAAATCTAAGTCTAATTCTCACAATTAAAACTTGTATTTTATTCATATTTGCTCAAAAAATAAATCTCGATCTTAATATCGAAAATTACATCTTAAAAACCTTTCCATCGATCTGGAGGATTTTTAAAAGATTTTTCTCACCTAAAAATTTCTTAGAAATCAACCAATCGCGATTTCTTCGAATTTCATCCTTGGAATAAATCTTAATTTATCTTTGATTTTTAATTAAGCATCAATTATGGAAATTATGACTTAAAAACTTATTAAAAATTAATTATTTTAAAATAAATAAATTTAACCTTCTTGTATCGAAAATCATCTCGTAAAAACTTTTCCATCAATCTGGAGAATTTTTAAGAGAATTCTCTCACCTAAAAAGTTCTCCAAAATCAACCAATCGTGATCTCCTCGAATTTCATCATCGAAAAAGATCTCAATTTATTATTTTTAAATTAATTAATCATCAATTAAATAAAAAAAACTTAATTAAAAATTATCTTACTAATAATAATCAAATTAATAGTTAATAAATAATAAAATATAATTGAAATAGTAGTTAAAAATAATTAATAATAAATAATAATGGTTAAAAATATATATATATATATAATAGTAAAAAAAGAAATATAATAAATAATAGTTAAAACAAAAAATAATATAATAGTTAATAAATAATAATTATATAATAGTTAAAAATAAATAGTAAACAAAAATAATATAATAGTTAAAAATAATATAATAATAATTAATCCTAACAATATACCTGCAATCAAACAAAACTAAATAAAAAAAATTAGTCCGAAATAAATAAATATAATCAAATTAAATGACTAAATATCATAAAAAAAAAAATTAACTAAAAAAAACCAACCAGCATCCGAGTCGGGCCCAGGCGCGGGTCCGACTCGACCCGGCTGCTGGCCCTCCTTTTAAACTATTTTTTTTTTGTTGCTTCATTTTCTTACATCTTTAAAAAAAAAAACACCTTTCTTCTTCCTTTCTTCAAACTCAAGAACAAAATGAAGAACACCAAGCAAACCCAGATTTCGGCCATTGCCCACTGCCGTCGGTTGTCGATCCGTCGCCGTCCACCGTCGATTGTCACCGATCACTGCACAAAAAAAATTCTAGAAAAAATCCTAAAAAATTCCTAAAAAAGTCCTTTCGACTCTCTCAACCCAAAAATCAACTTAATTCTATTCGAATCAACACAGAAAACCCTAGATCTGAATTTGAAAATCGCAACTTCAACTTCAACCTCTCCGATCTCCTCTGTCGTTCGCTGAATGATCACCAAACTCCGGCCTAAGCTTCCTCTAATTAAATCCGAGATTTCCCATTACTCACACATTTCAAAATAACTCTTAAAGCTAAGAACCCCCAAATTTCGAATCTATCAGCTTTTTTTTTTAAAAAAAAAGAATTTTTTTTCTACCGATCCTTGCTTGATTGCTCTGAAATTCTATGATTCTCTAATGTGATCTTTGTGCTTGAGGCTTGGGTTCATTATATAAGAAAGGAATTAGGGTTTTATTCTAGTTAAGAGTCTTTAATCTGATCAAGAAAGATTTTTTATTCCAATCACAACTCCTAGAGTTCAAGTTCAATCCAAAGAAAAGTTTTAGTTCATCCCAAACTTGTTTTATTTTTATTTTTTAATTATTTCGAATTTTCCTCTTTATTTTTTAATTTTTTGATTTTCTCTTTTTTATTATTATTTAATTTCAAAAATAAAACAAAATAATTTACAAAATTAAAAAATTAACTAACTAATCAACTATAAAATTAATCCGGATAAAATCTGGTATCTACAGGTACTCTTGTTAACAAATAAGTTTGCTTTTATTGAGAATCAGTTGAGGGAGCTAGTAATGCAATGGCTTTAAGGTATTTAATACCTTATCAACTTAATTCAAATAATTAGATCACAAGCTCTGAAAATGATATTTATTTATTGAAATTGTTTTTTAAATAGTTATTAACTAAAAGATCATGCTAATTGATTATGTTCCAAGAGGTAATCAATTTTTTGGGCTCAGCCCCTGCAAATACATTGTTCATGCAAATTAAGTATTTATATATTGAACATTGTTCGTACATTATTTATCTTATCTTTATTCAGCCTTTCATAATTAAATTTATTGTATTACACTATTTAAATGTTCATTCTTTATATAATTTTTTATTTTGATAATTTGAGGAAAGAGATTCGAATCCCACTCTTGAGCAGTGAAAGCATGCACCAACCAATTGAGTCAAAGCCTCGGATGCATATAATTTTATCTCTATAATATATAATTAATCCCATCACTGATTTTAATCTCACCGTTACAGTAATTAATCTCACTGCCATCGTTATTTTTAATCTCACAAAAATTAATCTTCCCGTTCATTCAAATGAAATCTAAATCCTGTCATCAGCTTCTAAAATAAGTAGTACACTTATTAGTTATTAGTAAAATTTTCAAATATTTAAATTTAATAAATAAAATCAGACGACAAGATCGATTACATAGTAGATTAGTAGGATAGCCCCCGATTTATAATTCAATTTTTAATTTTTAATCAGCAATGCATGTATGGTATATTATCAGTTATCCCACGTACAAAGTGGGACATATGCCATCGTCCGCTGACGAATAAAAGTGGTAATTGAGTGGGTTTAGATGGGTTAGATCATATTGAATTTGAATTTTATTTTATTTAAATTATTTCAGGTTCAAAATCATATTAGGGTCAGATCTTTCTTATTCAAGTCATTTAGGTTTTAAATTATTTTGAGTTTGGATTCAAATTCAGATAGGTTTTAAGTCATTTTATATTTTATGTTAAATGTAATCATTTTTACATAATTTAAATGTTCAAATCCAAATTCAAAAACAAATTATTACTGTTTTTTAAGTAAGTTTTTGTATATAATATGACATTTTTAAATTTTGTTTGTATATTAATATCAATATTTGTTAGTACAAAAAAAGATATAAAATTAATTTGTTATACAGAATCAATTTGTTAAATAATTGATTATAGAAAATATAATATATTATCATGTTGATATTTAAAACAATTGATTCGATAAACTTTAATATTCAACATGTAAATATATTATGATTTATATTATGCATACATATAAATATATTTTACATACTAATAATTAAATAAAAATGGACAAATGATTATGTTTGAAGAAGATATAAGACTAAGATTTAAGAGTTGATAAGATAATGCCAAAAAGAAGTATTAGTATTAGTTATTTGTTCTAATGATTTGATTTTAACTTAAAACTAAATTTTAAAAAAAATCATGATTAAAAATTCCTTGTTATATATAATATATATCTAGATATTTTAGTAATTGATTATTTGAATAATAAATATTAAATAGTAATAACGAATGGAGATGAGATAATATAAGAATTTATAAATATTATAATTTTAATCACGATACGGTTACACGAAATGCGAACAATTCTAGATATATAAAATAATATAATGATTTTATTAATTAATTAGGATATAAGCAAGGTTTTATTTTTATTATTATTTTCCTTTTCATTTCCTAAAATTAAAAGGGTACTTAACGGAAGTTGGGCTCACAAATTTGATCACGATTCAGAATCAGTAGGCATTTTTCATGCTTATAAGTTATGACTCTGTCTATTTTTATTCAATGCCTTTAGATTTGAGGGCTCTTTCATATCCTTATCATTTTCAAAAACAAATAAAGCAAATTACAAATTTGGAACATCTTGAAAAAGAAATTGCATTTAACAGGCATCAAAGACATTTGTTTGAACCTATAAATATCAACTATCAAGTGATCAAATAGTCATTAATAATTGAAAAGGATTTCAATTGGGACACGTACCATTGTACCCATTATTTTGGGATTTTAGCACTCAAGAAAAATATATGATCTTAAAAAAGTAGTGCTAAATCAATTACATCAAATAATTATGGACCTCGATGATGATTGGTTAGTCAATTAATTTTTAAATATTTTGTGATTTTCCCGTTGCTTTAGTTATCACTGAGATTTAAGGACATATAATGAAGGTTCAAGTAAATAAAATACCTACGTTTGTTTGTTTGTTTAAAGATGTTTATTAGTCGGGTCGAGTTAAGTTTAAATAATAAAAAAAAAATTGTTTGTTCAGATCAAGTTTGGGTTTAGGTCATGGGATTTGAAAGTTCGTTTTACTATTTGAAGTATATTAAAAAATTATATTTATATAAATATTTATATATTTTTATAATTAAATTAAATAAAAATATTTTTATTATTTAAATAATAATCAAAATCGAATCAGATCGGTCGAATTACAAAAATTTTATTCTAAATTCAATTTAATTAAATTAAATTTATTAAATCAAATGAAGAATTAAATATACGGATAAATAATTCGGTCCATAAACATGTCAAAGTCATGTTGACGGTATTTATGCTGCAAATTGGTCCAAGTTCCCACCTATCTTATTTTAATTAAGCTGCCTAGATAATCACTTACCCATTGTTTTAACCAGCCATTTTGGCTAACCTAGACAGAGAAAGGCATCTAAGATAGAAAGAGAACGAGATGAGAGAGTAGCTCACCCCACAAAAAGCAATCAACATTTGCAAATTGCAAGTCTTTACAAAAAGAGCCCAAACTCATTTAAAAGGTCAAAATCCCGTTGTTGTCTTAGCTTTTTGACACAATCCCATCCTAAAAGGTGCTTCTGAAGGTGAAAAGTTGTTTTTCAAAAAATTAAAATTTTTATTTATTAAAATCATGATTTAAAAAATTAAAATAAAAAATTAAAAAATATAATTTTTTTAATTAAAATAAAAAATTTTAAATCATAATTTTTTAACATACTTTTTAAATATATTTTTTTCAATTCAAAATTTGTGCTAAATTAGAGTTCTCTCCACTCTACTACTATAAAAAGAGACGCAGAGAGAGAGAAAAAAAAGGAGGGAAATAAATGTGAAGAAAATAGTGGTGGTAGTAGAAGATGTAGATGTGGCAAGAGCAGCACTGCAATGGACTCTCCATAATTTACTTCGCTTTGGGACTTGCTTACTCTAGTTCATGTCTTCTCCTCCACAAATTCCAGAAGCAAGAAGAAAGCAAGGCTATCAGCTGGCTCTCTCCTTCAAGGAATTATGTAACTCCAATTTCTTTAACGTGAGTCGACTCAACTCAATTTCCCTGTCATCAGAAATTAAGAGACAGAACGGAATCTTCTCTCTTTTTTCTTCTTCTTATTTTTAGGGTTCTTTTTGTGAAAAATTATCTCTCGGATATGCCATAATCAGAGAATTTTGTTACAGACAAATATTGAGATGATTGTCAAGGAAGGGGACCATGAAGGCAGGAAGATTGTGGCCATGGTACGAGAGATTGGAGCCTCTGTTCTTGTTGTTGGTCTTCATGATCAGAGTTTTCTTTACAAGTGAGTCAGTTCCCTTCTTGTTTAATCATTGTTTTCATGATTCTTGGAGGCTTATAGCCAATTATTTATGATGATTCATGATTCTTGGAGGCTTATAGCCAATTATTTTTATCGGGGTACTTCAATTTGGGCTCGAATATTTCAAGTGCATTTCGATAAATTTTGGGCTTCAATTATTTGATTGAATCTGAAATCATTTTTTTGGGTCTTGGAAACTTTTTTGGGCCGATCAGTCCAATCTTTTATTTCTTTTCAAGTTCTTTTCCTTTATTCTTTTTATTATTCTTTTTATTTTTTTAGATAATTGAAACCTGCTGGCAATGGAAATCGATTAGGATAAAAACAAAGACTTAGAATTCGGATCAAAAACTCTTTTAAGATTAAGTGTTTGTGTTTGAGTAAAATGCTAACAAAGGAATTGAAACCAAAACAAACTGACATTCTTGACAGTGGAGGGTATGATGCTTGACTCCAAGGCCGCTGATCTTGACAAAGAAGATCGTCCCGAAGTGCTCTCCCTACTTCCACCGTATGAAGGGAAAACCATTTTGGAGCTAGGAGCTGGCATTGGTCGATTTACTGGTGAATTAGCTCAGAAGGCTGATCGTGTTATAGCTTTAGACTTCATTGAGGGCATTATAAAAAGGAATGAAAGCATCAACGGACATTATAAGAATGTAAAATTCCTCTGTGCTGACACGACTTCCCCAGATTTCGAAATTTCAGAGGGATCAATGGACTTGATATTCTCAAATTGGCTGCTGATGTATCTCTCAGATGAAGAGGTTAAGAATTTGGCCGAAAGGATGGTGAAATGGTTGAAGGTTGGAGGACATATTTTCTTCAGGAAGTCTTGTTTTCATCAATCTGGTGACTGCAGGCGAAAGCACAACCCATCTCACTATCGTGAGCCCAGATTTTACACAAAGGTCTTTAAAGAATGCCATGCAACTGATGATTCAGGAAATTCGTTTGAACTCTCTGTAGTTGGCTGCAAGTGCATCGGAGCTTATGTTAAGAACAAAAAGAATCAGAATCAGATTTGCTGGATCTGGCAAAAGGTCAATTCAGATAATGATGGGGGATTTCAACGCTTTTTGGATACTGTTCAGTACAAATCTAATAGCATACTTCGTTATGAGCGTACCTTTGGTCAAGGATTTGTGAGCACAAAAGGAATTGGGTTGGATTTGTCATTGTGGTATCTGATGAGGACGATAAAAATCTTGCCTATGAGGGTAGTGATGACGATTACTTCTATAACGACGATACGAATGATGTTTTACATCTACGAGCAACGATAGCATGATGACGACATGATTTGGTGATATTTTTTTTATTATTATTAGATAATTTTGCATGTTTTAGTATTAAATATGATATGATATGATATGATATGATTATTTTTATTTTTATTTTTTATTTTTATTTTTTTGCATGATTCCTGATTGTTTTATTATTTCTTTTTTTAGGTGGCATGATCAGATTTTTTTATTTTTATTTTTTTTGGTGTGATTTTAAGTTTTTAGATTATTTTGCATGTTTAGGAAAATAATTATTGATTTAGGTAGATTAATTAAGACTTCTAAAAAGACCGATTCAGAATAACATGTGATTGATGTGGTACTATCTTTAGGATAGATTTTTAGGAAATAATATAATTGATGATTAATTAATTAAAATAATAAATAGAGATCTTTCCAATGATGAAATTCAAAGAAATCACGAACGGTTGATTTTTGAGAAATTTTTAGGTGAGAGAATTATCTTAAAAATTTTCCAGAATGAATGGAAGGATTTTTAAGGGGTTATTTTCGATATCAATAAAAGATCGAAATTTATTCTTTTGAAATAATTAATTTTCAATGTTTTCTTTTCTCAAGATAATTTTTCATAATAAATGCCTAATTAAAATCGAATGATAAATTAAGATTTTTTCGATGATGAAATTCAAGAAAGTCATGAATGGTTGACTTTTGAGAAATTTCTAGGTGAAAAAAATTCTCTTAAAAATTCTCCAAAATGAATGGAAGAATATTTTAAGGGATGATTTTCGATATTAAAAATCAGAATTTATTTTTTGAATAAACCTTAATAAAATATGGATTAATTTTGGAAGATTAATTTAAGAGAAATAACTTGGCTAAATAATTTAATTTTTTCGACGACGGAGCCTCTTCAATAGACCGAATGGTTTCTTTTGAATACTCTCGAGGTGAGGAAATATTTTTTAGTAATTTCTCCAGAATGAATGGAAGGAAGACCTAAAAAATAATTTTCGAGATTTCTAGTTTTAACAATTAAAATGAAATAGGATAGACAAGACCATTTAATTAAGACTTTTTAAGTATCACAAGACTAATTAGGTACTATCTCTTAGATAGGCGTTGTGAGGGTGCTAATCCTTCCTCACACGTAACCGTACTCCCGAATCTAGTTCTGACAAGTAGACCAGAACCTATTCTTTTTAAAGTTCCTTAGTCAAGCTTAGGATTACTTTAAATAGGATAGATTCATAAAGGTGACTAATCACACCTAGATTAGATGATTAGTGGCGACTCCATTGATTTGCGTCTAGCATGCTGAATGCTGAATTCGTATTTGGCACGTTATGACAGTTTGGCGACTCCACTGGGGAACATTAGAGAGTCGAGCTATAAATTAGTCTTGTGATACCTTAGGTTTTAAATATTGGTCTTTAAGTGTTTAATTTTTTTTATTTTATTTTTGATATTGATTTTTTTATTTGTACTAACAACTTTTGTTTCTTGTACTTTTTTGGGTAAAAAAAGGTTTGAATGTCCCTTCGCACACACGACACATGCATATCATAAAGTCTTATACCCGGACTCGTCCCTTATAGGAGGGGGTAAAGTACCAACGCCTTCGAGAGGTGAAAACCTTGGCAACGGCTAGCGAAACACCTTCAGAGTGTAAAGTACCAAAGTGTTTGAGAGGTGATAACCTCCGCCATAACTTTGGAAAATACTCTCACCCGAATTGAACCCTTCCGGTTGGAGCCTGTAATGGGTGAGGAATGGGGTGCCTTACTCATTCTACATGGATGATGTTAAAGAGCAATTTGGAAACCTTTTTAGCTTGGTCAAGTATCCTAAACCCAGCATATAAACAACACTTAAGTGGCCAAACTTTAAGATAGAGCCATGTCCATCCTTATATAGAGAAGAACCCAAACTTAGGACACATGAAGGGACACTTCTTACCCTATACTTTTCATTAACATGATGCTTGTTTATCTTACACATTTGTCTTGCTGATATGCTCACCATGATGATGTAGTGCTTACACATGTTGTTGTATTTTTATCCTTTCATAAGTTTGCTGATATAATATCTAACTTCTTGTTTTCTTTCTTTCCTTCTCTTTCTCATTGCATTCGCATCATATATCATACTAGATATCTTGCCGCATAACATTCTTTGATAAGAAGAATCTTTACTGTCATCCATGGAAATCCTAGTAAGATCCGAGTATGCAAAGTTTGAATCTCCGAGTTGTTTGAAGTTGAGGTCCGAAAAGGTTCAGCGAAATAAAGGAGACTGTCTACCAGTCGGCTATGTGTCCATACTCCCCGAGAAGGTTCATCTAGACCTTACACAGAATGATCTTGCCGATTTAGTTGACATCTGGGGATCTTGGAACAGGGAAAAACAAGAAATATTTCAGCAAAGGTATGGTGACCTCGCGTTACTCCTCCAAGTCACAGTAGACACCAACTTAATTCAGGCGATGGTACATTTCTGGGACCCTTCTTATAGATGTTTCGTCTTCAATGAGGTAGACATGGTACCCACTATTGAAGAATACTCTGCAATGCTTCGTTTCGACTACCGAGACCCTGATAAAGTCTACTTGAAAAATAAAATGGACATCCCAGGAAAGTTGCTAGGATGTTGGGGATCAGTCTGTCTGAAGTGGACCATCACGTCGTGGAGAAAGGTGAATATAGTTATATCACATGGGAGTTTCTGCGAGATTTCATTAGGGAGTATCTGAACGACGAAGAAGGTATGAAAGCAATGGCGCTTGCCCTTTATGGGATGGTTGTCTTTCCCAAAATTTTGGGGCATGTCGAGATGGCCGTAGTAGACTTGGTTGATCAGATTGAGCACCGACTGAATATGGCACCAACCATATTGGCAGAAACTATCAGATCGTTAAATCACTATCGACGATTGGGAAATGGACGTTTTACTGGATGCATACAATTATTGTACATATGGATGAAAAGCCATTTTGAATGCATTAAGTCATACTTCACCTATGACGTTCCCATTCAGGAATTCTGTAACAGTGTTTGGCCGAACCCAAAGACAAAACGCGTTTGGATGTCATTTTTCCTCAAGCTCAGGAATCGAGAAGTTGTGTGGTTAGCTTATTGGATGAAGTTTGCTTCTCTGTTGTATAGTTGTGGAAATCAACCTTGGGTACGTCTTCCAGGGCTATGGGGAGTTATTAGTTACGCACCTATTTTGGTTCTTAGGCAGGCTGGACATGAACAATTTATTCCTATGACGCAAAGGCTGAATCGTTTGGAATTCTCTTATGCGGACGATGGGGCTTCAGAGAAAAAAAGATCTCGCCAAAGTCTGGAAACAAACCATCCGGGTCGACCAAGGTTGCCTTTCGAGTGGTGTTATTGTTGAGTATCTTGTGTGGCAAGCTAGGCGAGACAAAGATGTGATACTTCCTTGGAAAAGAAATTCAGATATCCCAGTTCAGCTCACTCAGTCAGACTCAGTGTTGGAATTTAAGTTAACCAAGAGAAAATCACGCGAAAAAGAAGATGAATTAGAACAGGAAAACGAAAGATCGCGAGTGAAGATAAAGAGAATAGAAGACAGTCAATCTGAGCAAAAAATTCGTGAATTGGATCATGAATACAAGGTATGGAAGACAGCTTTTGAGCGATTAGATGATTTATTTTCGCAAAGGTTTCGGAGCTTGAAGACATGGGAGTAGAAAATGAAGAGATATGTTTGGAATACATGAAAAAGAAAGAGAAGTGCCAAGAGTTAACCCAGAAGCTCGAGAAAATGGAAAGGGAATATGGACAAAAACAGGATTTCCTCAGGCATTTATTAGACCAGATTTATAAAAGCACTAGCAAGGCAGAAGAAATGATAAACAGGATTGAAGGGTTGAAGGCAAATGTGCATCCAAAAGACATGAGAGGTCAACTGGAAGTACAAATTATTGCCTTAGAGGGAACTATTGAAGAATTTGGACATGATATTCGAGAAATGAAAGAGTATCTTTTTAAGATGGTTGAGAGTATTCCTCAAGAATATCCGTCACCTTTGGATCAACCACATGCGTTCGGTGGCTCGCATGATGAATCAAAGTATCAAGTAGCTGAATTTAAAAACCTAATTCCCAGTACAATTTCTTCTGATTGGATACCATTTCAGATACCGAAGGAAGAAACTTTTTGCTTCACATCGTCACCGCAGATTGGTCCGCACGCAGACAGATATCGTGGTGTCACTTATCGACTAGTTTTTGGGCCTGTTAACCAGAAAAAATGATGTAGTAATTGGGATAGAACTCCTATTGATCCAATTCCAATGACTTACACAGAGTTACTTCCCCAGCTTTTTCAAGCCAATTTTGTCGGACCAATTTATCCAAAATATTTAAAGCCTCCTTATCCTAAAGGTCACGATGCCAATACTACCTGTGGTTATCATGTTGGAATTTCGGACCACTCTACGAAAATTTGTGGAGCTTTCAAGCGGAAAGTACAAAGTCTGATTAAAACAGGGTTTTTGAGCTTCGAAAAGAAGACGAAGCCAAATGTTGAGGGGATCTCATCAAAGGCGGCACCCTAACTTTGGAGGTTTTGGAATGATTGAAATTTGAAGTCCGAAGATGAGGGATGTCACTCGAAATTCAATCTGGAGGAATTTTTGATGTTTTCATTTTTGGCATGACATTTTTAAGCATAGTTTGGGTGCTTTAGGAGATTTTCTTTTTGTTAGGAATAGCTTATATTTGCATGATTTATTTTTTTGATCTTAAATAAAATGGTGATTATTGTTAAGAATGAACTTGGCAATCCATCCCCTTGTCTAGTTTCAAATCAGACCACATAAAAGCTTGATTTCTTTGATGCCTAAATTTAAAATGTCGTGAACCTCACCTTTCTTTTGACCAGGAAATGAACCCCGAAAGGTCAATGATCTTCGTCTAAGCAATGAGCAATGAAATGATCATTTGATTTGCAGAACATTTTTGAGAACCAATTCATGAGGCACTCTCTTGAAAGAATCTAGATTTTGGTAATTTGATAAGTGTCAAGGCTATTTAAGAGCTTTAAACACATCACTCATAAGTTTCTCAACCATGCCCGAACTTTTCTTTTTCCTGAATGGTGTTTTTTACTCACATATTGGGGGCAAAATTACCTTAAAAGCCATATTTTTCCAGTATCCTTGAATGCTTTGACTTGAGTAACACTCATTTTCACCCAGTTATCTTTTGCCACATCTTGGGGCAGGATTACCTAAGAGCCAAATGACCTGATGTTTTTCTTTGCACACCATTACCGACTTGTGCAAACTTTGTTTTCCTCTATGATCGAATGAAATTGCATGGACACTTAGAGAAAACCGGAATAAGGAGAATTGTTGGGTTGGGCCTTCATTTGGATAGGCACATTGAGAGGATGCATGAGTTACAAAAAAAAACTGTGATACATTCATATGAGATATTCAAATGATTTTAATGGCAATTCTTATTATCTACTCCACCTGGGGTTTGCTCTTCAATAGAAATATTCATACTGGAAATGAGAAATGGCCATCTTTCGTATTCCTTTCACAAAATGAGAAATTATCCTTTGCTACCCCCTTTGAGCCTATTGGATTCTTGTTTTCTGAATGAACCTTGACCAAGGACCACCCTCCACATCGGGGGGCAAGTGTGAAGAATTATCTTTCTATGGAGGGTCATACGTTTGGGTCATATTTCTACACCACGAATGCTTTATGTCAGGGGGGAAAATATTGAAATAGATTGAGTTTCAAATTTTCGAACTCACTTTATGATAGGAAAGTCTGTGAAAAGAAAGAAGAAGGAAAAAAAAAGAGAAAAAAAGAGAAGAAAAAAAAAAGGAGAAGAAAAAAGGAAAAAAAAATGAAAAGAAAAGTTCGCAAGATGAAATCCTCATGAAGAGAAATAATCCATGGTTTGATGAGAAGTAGAAATGATGAAATCCTCATGAAGAGAAATGATCCGTGGTTTGATTACATTCAAAATGAAAAGAAAGATATGAGATATTTTGAGATGAAGAAATGATCCTTGGTTTAATTACCTTTAAACACATTTTTGGGCTTGATTATCCTTTTTTTCATAACCCCAAACCTTGGCCTACATTATAAGCTTGAAAAGTCCATTTTGATCAAGTATAATGTTTAAGTTGAAAAGTTTTTCCTCAGATTTTATCTCATCCTTTTGAATTGTCATTGAAAAAATTTGAATTCTCAAATGCATGGTAGAGCAACAAAAAAAGAATAAAAAAAAAGAATGAAGTTCTAGGGTGAAAACCCAAAAACGGGTAGTCTAGAGCAAAAATTTGAAAGCAACTCTGCATAACTGTGCCAAGGCCTAACAAGAAGTACAAAAGAAATGATATTTTGAACCCACCAGGAAATGTCGAACACTTTTGAGAAACTTAAGAAGGTCATCATCATTTGGATGACTTTGCCCGAAATTGGAAATCCTTTTTCCTTTCTTGTCCAAATTTTGAACCCATCATAGATAGTCTTGACATTTGTTGAATTGCTATTTATCAAGAAACTTAAAAAGAGTGCCAAAATGGATTGTGTTTTCAAAATAAAACTTTTTGTGAAAACCTGATTGTTGAAGGAAATTCATTGTGAGTTTAGATGAAGAAACATTGATTTTTCCCTTATGTGAAAAGACTTCCCTTTGATAATCAAAACCTTGACAAATTGAAATAGTCAATGAGCCAAATTGTGATTCGCCTTGTCCATTCTTGCAGTAATTACCAGTTTTTTTTAAAAGATCTAAAGTTGCATTTTTGTTTAGTAAATGGGGATTTTTGAACATGAAAAATAGTGATGTTTTTGGGGGCAATTTTGATTTACCATTGGGGCATGATTTCAAAATGAGAAAAGTTTTTTTGGACAAATTCTTTCTTTTCAAAGAATTTTCAAAAAAAAATGTAACATGAGAACATTCAGGTTTAGGGGATGCATATTTGAGTTTTGAACCAGTTTGATAAGAGTGACATTTCTGGGGCAAAGAATGAGGAGGCTTTTACCATGATGAGAAAATGGTTTTGAAAAATGGAATCTATTGAGTCGGCAAATGGCAGAGTAGGCTTTTTTGCAGCATCGGCATTGAATATTTTTCACTTGCAATTGAATATGCTTAAAGATGACATTCTGGGAAGAAAGGAGAATGAAATGAGAACAATGGAAGTTTCGAAATATATCTGTTTAAAGCCTTGGAACTAAAAGAAAGGGTGTTGTGATCAACTAATGGAATTAGTGGAGGTCAGCCTGGTCCTAAGTCCAAACGGTTGGAATTTGAAAAATGACGAAACGATGAGCTTGAGTATCCTTTTGTCATAGTTAAAGATTCATGATATTAGTTTGCATTCCATCACATGACATTCATTTTATATAACTGTATTCATGGCATTCATGTCATTCATCGCATGGATTTAACATATAAGAAAGATTTTAGCTTTTGAAATTAAACTCTTTTTAAGTATGGTTCTTTTCAAGGTGAAGTATTGAATCTCGGTTGAGGAAGATTTTCAAGGTAAGAGTTTTGAGCATTCAGTTGAGGAAAGCATAAAAAGTGGTATCTTTTCAAAACCTCCGGGTAATTTCTCAAAGCCTCCGGGTATCTTTTCAAAACCTCCGGGTATCTTTTCAAAGCCTCCGGGTAATTTTTCAAAGCTTCTGGGTAATTTTTCAAAACCTCCGGGTATCTTTTCAAAACCTCCGGGTATATTTTCAAAGCCTCTGGGCATCTTTTCAAAACCTCTGAGAATCATTTTGTTACCACGATTGGGGAGATATGATGATTTTCATGTATTGCATTACACTCATGACATTTATTTCATGAATTGCATTTCATGACATTCATGGCATGCATTTAACATGTAAGAAAGATTTTGAGTTAGACTTTTGAATTTTGAAATCAAACTTTTTTAAAGGAAAATTCTTGGACCTCAGTTGAGATGAAAATGTTGGTCTTTTAGATTTTGCACCTTGGTTGAAGGGATGAGTTTAGAATTTGGTAGTAATGAGAATTTTTAAGATGAGATTTTTCCTTCAAGATGAATTGTTTTTCAAAGGTAAGTTTTTTTTAAGATTAGATTTATTTTTTTAAGACGAGAATGATTTAGTGTGAGTCCTTAGCTAAGTGAGAATCCTTAGTTTGGTGAGAATCCTTAGTTTGGTGAGAATCCTTAGCTAAGTGAGAATCCTTAGTTTAATGTGAATCCTTAGCTAAGTGAGAATCCTTTAGCTTAGTGAGAATCCTTATTTTGGGTGTGAATCCCTTATTTTTTTTTATTGTTTGGTGAGAATCCTTAGTTTAGTGAGAATCCTTATTTTAGGTGCGAATCCCTTAGATTAGTGAAAATCCCTATTTTGGGTGCGAAATCCTTTATTTTCTTATTTTGGGTGCGAATCTTTTAGTTTGAGTGAGAATCCCTTATTCAGGTGAGAAATCTCGTACTTTAGTGTGAATCCTTTATTTTCAAGTTATTTTAAGTTATGAATCTTTTATTTTGTAAATTTTAAGTTTGTCTTTAAAAGTTAAAGATTTCAAAGTTGGTATATTTTTAAGAGATTTGGATTGAGAAGAAAAATCTTTAGGTTAAAACTAATTAGAGACAGTAAGATTCAATCTATCAGTTTGAAGCCAAGTATAGATGGGAGATGAATAATGAGCTGGAGAACTTTTCTATCTTGATTCAGAGAGTTGATATTGTTTATTATAGAGCATTCATGACATCCATTGCACGATATGCATCGGCATTCATGTACGGCATTGCATTTATGTATTTGCATCCAAGAAAGATTATTCAGGTATTCAATATGATTTGGACATGAATTTGGGATGCTAATTTGCGAGGTTAGCGATTTCTTTTGGGTGTAAGATTTTTGAAGTTTACATTTACGTTTGAGAATTTGCAAATTCCATTGTTTTCTTTTTAAAGTTGAAGCCTTGATGGAGGAGTATTGTTTTCTTTTAAAGTTGAAGCCTCGGTGGAGGAGTATTGTTTTCTTTTAAAGTTGAAGCCTCGGTGGAGGAGTATTGTTTTCTTTTAAAGTTGAAGCCTCGGTGGAGGAGTATTGTTTTCTTTTAAAGTTGAAGCTTCAGTGGAGGAGTATTGTTTTCTTTTAAAGTTCAAGCCTCGGTGGAGGAGTATTATTTTCTTTTAAAGTTGAAGTCTCGGTGGAGGAGTATTATTTTCTTTTAAAGTTGATGCCTCGGTGGAGGAGTACTATTTTCTTTTAAAGTTGATGCCTCGGTGGAGGAGTACTGTTTTCATTTAAAGTTGAAGCCTCGGTGGAGGAGTATTCTTTTTCTGTTAAGTTGAAGCCTCGGTGGAGGAGTATGTTTTTACGTTGGGTTTATCCAAAGTTTACGCCTCGCTTAGAGGAGCTTTTCTGCGATTAGATTTTCTTTAAGTACATAGGTCTTAGTAGGGTGTCTACGTCTTTGCACATCCCCTGTTTCTCAGGGAATGCATAAAGAGGGGCAACTGTAGACACCTGTTTTTATCCGGGTACTTCAATTTGGGCCCGAATATTTCAAGTGCATTTCGATAAATTTTGGGCTTCAATTATTTGATTGAGTCTGAAATCATTTCTTTGGGCCTTGGAAACTTTTTTGGGCCGATCGGTCCAATCTTTTATTTCTTTTCAAGTTCTTTTCCTTTATTTTTATTATTATTATTTTTTTTTAGATAATTGAAACCTGCTGGCAATGGAAATCGGTTAGGATAAAAATAAAGACTTAGAATTCGGATCAAAAACTCTTTTCAGATTAAGTGTTTGTGTTTGAGTAAAATGCTAACAAAGGAATTGAAACCAAAACAAACTGACATTCTTGACTAAGAATTTCTATAAAACAAACACATGATCACATAGAAAGGGGGGGGGGGGGTAGTTGTAGTATTGTAGTAGTTCAGTTATGTTGCATTTTTGTGTGTGGTACAGCAGCGAGGAAGAAGCAACAGCCGCAGATCAAGGACATTTTCAAGATCTCGTCTTGCCGTTGAGGGATTTTAAATCTTTTCCCCTCTTTCTCTCTTTTGATTTTTTACATTTGAAAGAAAAACCCGACCGAAAAGCTAGCGAGCGATCTTCTCTATTAACCATGGCGGCTAACGGAGGAGTTGTAGGAGGTGAACGAGAGGTTCAAAAGAACTATTGGATGGAGCACTCAATTGATTTGACAGTGGAAGGTATGATGCTTGACTCCAAGGCCGCTGATCTTGACAAAGAAGATCGTCCCGAAGTGCTCTCCCTACTTCCACCGTATGAAGGGAAAACCATTTTGGAGCTAGGAGCTGGCATTGGTCGATTTACTGGTGAATTAGCTCAGAAGGCTGATCGTGTTATAGCTTTAGACTTCATTGAGGGCATTATAAAAAGGAATGAAAGCATCAACGGACATTATAAGAATGTAAAATTCCTCTGTGCTGACACGACTTCCCCAGATTTCGAAATTTCAGAGGGATCAATGGACTTGATATTCTCAAATTGGCTGCTGATGTATCTCTCAGATGAAGAGGTTAAGAATTTGGCCGAAAGGATGGTGAAATGGTTGAAGGTTGGAGGACATATTTTCTTCAGGAAGTCTTGTTTTCATCAATCTGGTGACTGCAGGCGAAAGCACAACCCATCTCACTATCGTGAGCCCAGATTTTACACAAAGGTCTTTAAAGAATGCCATGCAACTGATGATTCAGGAAATTCGTTTGAACTCTCTGTAGTTGGCTGCAAGTGCATCGGAGCTTATGTTAAGAACAAAAAGAATCAGAATCAGATTTGCTGGATCTGGCAAAAGGTCAATTCAGATAATGATGGGGGATTTCAACGCTTTTTGGATACTGTTCAGTACAAATCTAATAGCATACTTCGTTATGAGCGTACCTTTGGTCAAGGATTTGTGAGCACAAAAGGAATTGGGTTGGATTTGTCATTGTGGTATCTGATGAGGACTATAAAAATCTTGCCTATGAGGGTAGTGATGACGATTACTTCTATAACGACGATACGAATGATGTTTTACATCTACGAGCAACGATAGCATGATGACGACATGATTTGGTGATATTTTTTTTTATTATTATTAGATAATTTTGCATGTTTTAGTATTAAATATGATATGATATGATATGATATGATTATTTTTATTTTTATTTTTTATTTTTATTTTTTTGCATGATTCCTGATTGTTTTATTATTTCTTTTTTTAGGTGGCATGATCAGATTTTTTTATTTTTATTTTTTTTGGTGTGATTTTAAGTTTTTAGATTATTTTGCATGTTTAGGAAAATAATTATTGATTTAGGTAGATTAATTAAGACTTCTAAATAAGACCGATTTAGAATAACATGTGATTGATGTGGTACTATCTTTAGGATAGATTTTTAGGAAATAATATAATTGATGATTAATTAATTAAAATAATAAATAGAGATCTTTCCAATGATGAAATTCAAAGAAATCACGAACGGTTGATTTTTGAGAAATTTTTAGGTGAGAAAATTCTCTTAAAAATTTTCCAGAATGAATGGAAGGATTTTTAAGGGATTATTTTCGATATCAATAAAAGATCAAAATTTATTCTTTTGAAATAATTAATTTTCAATGCTTTCTTTTCTCAAGATAATTTTCTATAATAAATGCCTAATTAAAATCGAATGATAAATTAAGATTTTTCCGATGATTGAATTCAAGAAAGTCACGAATGGTTGACTTTTGAGAAATTTCTAGATGAGAAAAATTCTCTTAAAAATTCTCCAGAACGAATGGAAGAATATTTTAAGGGATGATTTTCGATATTAAAAATCAGAATTTATTTTTTGAATAAACCTTAATAAAATATGGATTAATTTTGGAAGATTAATTTAAGAGAAATAACTTGGCTAAATAATTTAATTTTTCGACGAAAGAGCCTCTTAAATAGAGCGAATGATTTCTTTTGAATACTCTCGAGGTGAGGAAATTTTTTTTAGTAATTTCTACAGAATGAATGGAAGGAAGACCTAAAAAATAATTTCCGAGATTTCTAGTTTTAACAATTAAAATGAAATAGGATAGACAAGACCATTTAATTAAGATTTTTTAAGTATCACAAGACTAATTAGGTACTATCTCTTAGATAGGCTTGTGAGGGTGCTAATCCTTCCTCACACGTAACCGTACTCCCGAACCTAGTTCTGACAAGTAGACCAGAACCTATTCTTTTTAAAGTGCCTTAGTTAAGCTGAGGATTACTTTAAATATGATAGATTCATAAAGGTGATTAATCACACCTAGATAAGATGATTAGTGGTGACTCCATTGATTCGCGTCTAGCATGCTGAATTCGTATTTGGCACGTTATGACAATTGGCCATGGCGACTGCACTTTAGGGTGAAAAGTTTCAGGCATTGTTCACTAAACCCGGTACATACAAGCATGTGGCTATGTCAATGGTGGAGAAACAGCCAAAAATATTTTTGGGTCCACCAGGGGCTGGTATGCTAAAATATAGTTTTGAGTAATTGTTGTGATGGTTTTCACAAATAAGCTCCCTTGTCAGTTAGCAATGGATAAAAGTTCCCTGCAGCCTAAAGCATGGGGCGGTTCTGATATCATGGGATAATCAAGAGATTTCTGTCAACTAGGCTAAGGTTTCTTATATGGAACCTAGTTAATTGGTTGACAACGGATTCATTAGCATACTGTATTTTTGCATACAATTTTCTTCTCTTGTTTGTTTATTTTCAATCATGAAATTGATGATTATGCAGTTTTAGAAATGTTTAGGGAAAAACGATCTCATATTGATTAGTTAAGGATTGGACTGTGACTTTATAAAGCAAGGATAACCTTTTTCATATCGAGGTAACTTTTTTCAAAGGACAACCGTGAGGACGATCTTTAAACCTCTAAAGCAGACAATATCTCATAATGAACGCAGTTCAACAATTATTGCATCAATAATGGTGCCATCTGTGAGAATTCGTTTTGAATCCGTACCAACTCTCAACAAAAACACAATCACACTTTTGATTAGAAAGTTAGTGTTGAGGAGAAAAACGATCCCATATCGATTAGCTAAGTATTGAATTGTAACTTTATAACATTTTTCCTACCTTATAGTAGTCCAACAATCCTTTAATAAAAAAAAAAATAATTACCCAATTTAGAGTTAACAATTAGTGCGTGAATCTCATAAAATACTACTATATGTTATGACAATAAATACTGCAGCATATATATCATGGTTGCAGAGAGCACTGGTCATGATAACTTTCGGTCTTTGCACCATGGCCAAGGAAAATAATTTAACTCAAATCAGTGTTTTCTTCTGCGTGTTGGCATAGATTGTCCCACGACAACATAGCAAACAGCTTGAACTGCAGAGTACTTGCCATCAAGGAACCAGAATTACCAGCACTAGGCAGTTCAACAACATGGACTTTTCCCAAATTGAGATTTCCGGATTACAGTAAGATAAACCCACCATTTTTCTTTTTAAGTTTCTCATTTTCTTGTATCCTTGTTTGGGATAGGAAACAAGTTTTCTTGGTGATTTAGCAAAATTTAATGACCTAAATGCCCACCTCATTGATTGTAGGGTGCCTGATATTCCTACAGTACCAAAAATTCCATATCAACTCTGTCCGAGCCCTTCTGCAATTATTTGGAGGTCAAGGAAGTCGATGAAAAAGAAAAACTATTCAAATGGAGCTTGAAGTTTAAAGTTAGATTATATATCTAAAATGCACATAGTTTTTTAGTCTAATTTTCACTACAAATTTTTTTGGCACAGTTTGTTCTTTAATTTAGCATTTGAGCTTATCTTACACAATACAAAAGAATATAGAAATGAACAGTGGAAATTGACATCATACAACAGTCTTTTGCTTACATTGATTTGATCTGTGAAAAGAGTGATTTAATCATATCATTATCATTGTTCTGTATCCAACAATTATTATATTAATAATGCATTAATTCCATTGTCCTAAACTTATAAATAAAGAGTGAAGCAAAAAAATTTGGTAGAAAAGTGTAAGAGAATAAAAAAGATTGTCCTATATACAGAAACAGTTATGTTAATGGTTTTCATATCTAATCCATTGCCACCTACAATCAACAACACTGCATGTGCATGTGTAGGTTTTTTTTATCTAAATATAGCTAATTTTTTTGTTTTTATCTAAATATCGTTCTTTTCAGATTAATTCTCAAAATTCGTTTTTTTAAACCAGTTGGGAAATCGCCATGGCCCATGGCGATTTCCCAACTGAAATTTTTAATTTTTTTTTTCATTGGAAAATCGCCACCAAGGGAAATTCACATATTTTGTGAATTTCCCAAAGGTAAGTTTTTTTTTTTTTAATTCTTTTAATAAATAATAAAATTTAAATAAAAATTATATAATTTAAAATTTTAAAAAATAAAGATTTAATAATTTTAATATATAATTTTTATCCATGGTGGTAGAAGTGTTCATGGCCCGGGCCGGGCTCATGTATGGTATCAACACCACATTTGCTTGCCCGAGCAACAGTGGCAATTTTTCAACCTTTATTTATTTATTTTTTAATTTTATAAAATTATAAAAATTATAAAAATTTTAATTTTAAAAAATAAAAATAAAAATATAACAATTTACCAAAAATTAAAAAATTATATTCGTAATTAGGTCTGCTCATGGGCCAGGCCGCGACTCGAAATTTTTCAATTTCCTTGCCAAGGCCCGGCTCGCGGGCCTGAATTTAATTATTTTAATATATAAATAGTGATCCGAGCCTGGCCGGACGGGCTGCCCAGCCCATGAGCAGGTCTATTCGTAATGTCAATCGAATTCTTTCAACTTGTATTCGTAATAAATGGACCTCCGGGAGAAAGGCCAACCAGAGTGTCGTATTAGTTCGGGATTGGACAAGTGTTTTTGTAATTTTATTAAATAATAAATTTTAAATAAAAATTATATAATTTTTAATTTAAAAAATTTTAAATAACAAAATTCAAAAAATTATAAAATATATAAAAATATATTTTTAATAGTGAAATTGGCTTTCGGGTCGGCACGACTCGAAATGGGCTGGGGCAAGGGAAAAAATTTCGGGTCGCGGCCCGGCCCATGAACAGGTCTAGTTACGAATATAATTTTTTAATTTTTGGTAAATTGTTATATTTTTATTTTTTTAAATTAAAAATTATATAATTTTTATTATTTTATGAAATTAAAAAAAATAAATAAAGATTGAAAAATTGCCACCGTGGCTTGGGCAAGCAAATGTGGTGTTGATACCATACATGGGCCCGGCCCGGCCCATAAACACTTATACCACCATAGGATAAAAATTATATATTAAAATTATTAAATCTTTATTTTTTAAAATTTAAAATTATATAATTTTTATTATTTATTAAAAGAATTAAAAAAAAAAAACTTATCTTGGGAAATTCACAAAATATGTGAATTTTCCCTTGGGAAATCGCCACCCACGGTGGTGATTTCCCAATGGAAAAAAAAAATTTAAAAATTTCAGTTGGGAAATCGCCATGGGCCATGGCGATTTCCCAACTGATTAAAAAAAAACGGATTTTAAGAATTAATCTGAAAAGAGCAGTATTTTAGTAAATAATTTTTTTTGACTATATTAAAATAAAAAAACCTGCATGTGTATGTGTATGTATATTTGTATTTGTATTTATTTATAACTAGATCTATTTAAGAGTTTCATCTCAAATTGGGTCAAATATAAAATAAAAAGTTTTAAATCTGAATTAATTTGATTTGATTTAGATTATTATTTAAGCAATAAAAATAATATGAATATCATACTGATGCACCCAAAAGAGTGTATCTTATTTAACCTTGCACTAAAAAGATCAATTGTAAGTATAATGATTAGCAAGGGTCGAGTCCTCAGGGATTGGGTTTTAATCTATGAGTTATTAGTTTATAACTTACGTTCAAAGAAAACAATAAAAGAAAAGGGGTTTTTGAAGCCAGATTTAAACTAAAGTAAATAATAAGAATAAAATGCAAGGCGGTATAACCAGCCAATAAAAATATATATACTAAATTAGGCGGTATAACCAGCCAATAAAAATAAAACAAAGTTAATATACAAATTAGGCGGTATAACCAGCCAATAAAAATAAATATACTTTTGAAAATAAGCAAACTAGAAAATTAAGAAAACAAGTAAGAAGAATCAAATATGAAAAATATGGTTAAGGTTTCATTCTCCACCACTAGACATCATTAAGAATCAATTTCAGATCTATCAATATCAACCAACTATCAAAGTTAACAACCGTAAATAACAACAAGCTCTGTTATCCCAATCTTTCCTTAGTTTGTCGTTAAATAGAACAAGCTCTCTATTTAATCTCTAACCATTAAACAACCTAGAATAAGCTCTCTAAATTCAATTTAATGGCAGCTTTATGATGAGAAAGATAGGTTGATCTAAGCAACAAACACATAAGCTCGGATTGTTCAACTTAGGTTATGTTCCACTTTGCAATTATTGAAAACTTGACCATAATCATTAATCACAAATTGCCACTTATGAATAGGAAATCAAGACAATTACACGGATCAAGACTCCTAAACTAGCAATAGATAATTATCAAGATCTATCTAGTTGTACACCTAAATAAATCAAGACAACATCATGAACAATTCTTGTAGAAGAACATAAGCAACTTTGATAGAAAATTAATGATAGATAGAATCTGAAAATCAATCACAAAACATGTCTAGGGCTTTGAAATCACCCTTAACCAAATAGAAGTTTAGCCTAGCATAGGCATTGTAAACATAAACATAAAATTAAAGAGAATCTAAGAAGGAAATAAAAGAAAGAAAGAAGAAGAAGAAAATAAAGAAAAAGAAAACTAGAGAAAAGAAAGAAGAAGAAAACTTAGAGAATTTTATTACAATGGCTAATATCCTACCAATGTACAATATCATCCTCTACAATCATCCAAGGCCCTCTATTTATACACATTTTGGAGGGCTAAATGACAAGAGACAAGCTTTACAAATTTCAAAGGTAGGTATAATAGGTGGGTGAATTTTTCTAACAATTTTCGTCATATTGTATGACAATTTTGATCAGCCAACTTGATGGTCGATTTCGTCAATGTTGGAGGCCTGATCTGATCACATGGTCTTCTAGAAAAATGTTCCCCTATGAGTTACTGATTCATAGCCGTTGGAATCAGCTCATTTGCTGATGTGGAGAAGAAGATATGGGCAAAATACGAAAACAGGTCAGCACAGACGTCATTGCACATCAGCCAACTTGATGGTCGATTTCTTCAATATTGGAGGCTTTATCTGATCATATGGTCTTCTAGACAAATGTTCCCCTATCAGTTAGTGATCCATAGCCGTTGGAATCAGCTCATTTGCTGATGTGTATCGGACGATATGGTTAAAATGCGAAAACTGCTCAGGACAGACGTCATTGCACATCAGCCAACTTGATGGTTGATTTCGCTAGGGAAAACGACTCCGTTTCAAGAAGTGTAAAACATGAAAAAGATAGATATGCCTCTTAACTTTGCACGGTTAAATTTTCAGCCTTATTGCTTCAGTGAAACGCCAGATATAGCTGATATGGCAAAAGGTGTCGGAACTGGAACTGAACTGGATTTGCCCTTAATTCTAGTAATCTGAAATCACTCAAAGAAACTTGTGAAAAACACCAAATTACATAAAAATATAAAAGATCATAAACACAATTAGACTAAACAATAATAACTCGTATTTGACACAAAACAATAATAAAACATAACTAAAAACTATATAATTATACGAGTTATCACACCCCCACACTTAGATTGTTGCTAGTCCCTAGCAACGACTCAATAAAAATAAAATAAGAAAATCTAATCTAATCCATTTTCGTAGGAAATCACGGTGGCACTTAGCATGTGACACAAGCCTTTAAACCCCTAGGTGTCCCTAGTGGACGAGTTTAGTCTCGTGAGGGTTTACTAGAACGATACCCACAAACATTGAAAAACTAAAATATAAATAAACTACATATACTAAAAATATTTACTCCTAATCCTTTCAATACAAATTAGAGACAATCTTTGAACAAGTCTTATAAACTAATCAATAGCTTAAAGAATTTCACAAAAAAATCAAGCTTGAATGTAAATTGTTTGAGTTAAGCCAATATTAACATAACATATCTCAATCAAAATAGTGCATGTTCAAATTTAATCTCAACTTCTCACATGGGATACCCTCATGATTTTCACTCTTTAAAGTAGTGGTGAAGTGTTTACACTCAATCAATCTCATGAAAATAGTTCTACCATATTCTTGCTTGTCCACCTATTCTCAACTATTTAGATCATACAACTTCATGAATCAAGAGGTCTTTAATGAAGGTTGTAATGGGGCCAAGGGGTTTGTAATGTGGTTGAAGAAGAAAAGGATAAAGATATCACAAAGGTTCCAAAGAGTTCATAAAGTTTAGAGACATAAAAAGATCATACAAAGAAACTTCTCAAAACTTTTTACAAGTACATAGTCACCTAGGCCGGATATTCATGTTGGGCCTTTTCTTCATTCTAAACAACTTTGTAACATCTTTTTTTTTCACAAATTCAAGAGATGATTCATATATATATTTTACATAGGAATGTATTTGCCAGTATTCCATTTCTTTTTCTCTTGACTTTTCTTTTCTTTCCCTCCCACACTTATTTCTTGTTTCTAACCCAAATTTTCAATAGATCTTCCTTGTCTTTGCAACTTGTCTCAAAACATGCTAATTCATCTTTGGAACAAAGGTAAAGATATAAGTATATTTAGGTTAGGGACAAGTTATGGTTACCAAAGAGATAGCTTATTCAATGTAGGCTCAAATTGGTTCACTAAGGGTGTGTTCTCTTGGAACATCAATAAGGGATGGCTGTTTGGCCCTGGCTAAAAATCCTAATGCCTCTATCATATTCATGTTGTCACATGCATCAATATAGTCTCAAATGGTTTAAAGCAAGTTCTAGAGAATCATGTAATCATAAGAGCACTCAAGAAAGAAATTAGATTGATATGTATAATGCATCAATCATATAGGCTCAAAAACTCACAAGGATGATTATACAAGTCAATATCAAGTCTAAACATGCTTCTTTCTCAATCAACATATCATATTAACATTGGCTCATAAAATGATATCAAGCTCAATTCTCATGATAATCTTCTCACTAATAACTCTGTTTTAGACTTATGCAATTCATATCTCATCATTGTATTAAAAAGGAACTAAAACACACTAAAAATAATAATAAAGACTCATAAAAAAAAATAGTAGACAAAAATAAAAGAAATCCTAAATTATTCCCCCCACACTTAATTCTTACATTGTCCTCAATGTAAGTCTATTAACCCAAATGAAAGAATCATGTGTAAGAGAAAAGAACTAATAACATAAGAATAGGAACAGCTAAGACTCAAAACAAAACAAACTCATGCAACCTAAATAATCTTAAAATACTAAACAAAAATTAACAAGTAAACATAAAAAGATTAAAATCAAACTGACAAGGTGTGTCTCAAGTCTCCCTTACTCAGACCTTGTTCAGAATGAATACTTCTAAATTGCTTAAAACACAACAAACTTGTTTTTTTTTTTTTTTTTGATAGATTAGCAAAATATGTCCCTTACCCCCTACTAAAATATGATATTGTCCCCAATGTCAAATTTTAAAGGTAGAATTTAGGAGATATTACCTGCAGAGGTTGCTAACCACTTATTATAACTGAGACACAACAAGCAAAATGTTAGATAATGTCACAAAGACAAAGTGCAATCCACTCCTTGCTCGTCCATATCTCTTTTTCTTTTTCCGAGCGTTTGCGAAACAACCGTAGCAGATAAACACTCATAAGCTTGGAGCTTTTTGAGTAAATCTTCAATGGTTGTTGTCGCAACCTAAAAAATAATAATGATGACGAGTCTCATCGCAAGACTTTATTATTCGTTAGGCATGACATTAAAAAAAATCGAGGAAAAGTCGACTTAATTCCTCTAGAAAAATGAAGGTTTTGAAAATGACCTTAAAAAAGACATGGAGTCGCCACCAATCTTTTTTAGCTAGGTGTGATCGGCCACCTATTAAAACCGGTTTTATAAAATATTTTAAAAATTAATTAAAACATTTTAAAAACCAATTTCAAGTCTGCGTTTTAAACCAGAGAAATCAAAGAAGCGGGTTCGGGAGTCGGTTACGTGTGGGGAAGGATTAGCACCCCCACAACGCCCGTATAAATCGGTACCTTATTAATCGTGTGTTATCTCAAGTCTCGGTAAAAAGTTGGTTTTAAATTTAGTATTTCAAGTTAATTCTCAATTTAAAGAAAAATAATTTCATTTTTTTTATTGAAAATGATCCAGAATTTATAAATTCAAAATTTTCCTATATTCCCCAACAAACGTGGCAAAATATAGAAATTTTTATTAGTTTTGGAAAACTTTCCGAATCATTCTCTTTTTTGAAAGAAAGATATTCCTTTATTAATGATAATTGATGATATTCCCTCCAGCAAACCCGGTAGAGAACTCATGAATTATTTTAACTCGGGAATATCTTTATTTTTATTGAAAACCATTATCTTTTGAAAACATTTAAAATAAATGAATACGTATATGCTAAATAAAGATAACTAAATAAAAGCATAGGATATCATGAAATATTCGAAACCATATAATAAACCATGTAACATCAAAAAATATAAATCAAAATAACAACAATATCATAGAAATTATTATAGCAAGAATCACATATTATATAAAATGCATGAATATAAAAATGCAATGCATGAAATGTATTTTTTTCCTTTAATTAAGGAAATCCGTATATCTAAAAAGATATCCGGCTACCTTAGGAAAATATGTCAAATTAAATATTCTAAAACCAAAATACTTTGTGATTGTTTGAAAACAATTTTGAAAAGCTTGAATTAAAAATAAAAACTGGGCTAATTTCTTTAAAATGACTCTAATTTCCTAAGTTTAAAAAATCCGGACTTGACTACCCTTAACCCGGGACTTGAAAAACCATTTTTAGAGTTTGAAAAGGCTTAGAAATTACCCTAAGTCAGTAGCTAACCCTTCTAATCAGCCCACTCTAAGTAAATTAACCAAAACAGAAAATTGTTTTTTTTTTAAATTCAATTCTGACTCCACTGTCCAGTTTTAATCCACGAATTTTTATCCTATTTTTAAAAATTCCAAAAATTCTAAAAAAAATACTGGAAACTCAGAACATGTAAAACTACACGAAAAAAAATCGGCTTAATTTTCGAATCAAAGATGAATTCCCAGAAAAATCAGAGATGTACGAGTTTTTGGAGGAGAAAAAACTGCTTTGTTTTTCTTTAAATTCAATTCTGACTCCACTGTCCAGTTTTAATCCACGATTTTTTACCCTATTTTAAAAAATTCCAAAAATTCTGAAAAAAATACTGAAGACTCACGACATTTAAAACTACACGAGAAAAAAATCGGCTTAATTTTTTGATCAAAGATGAATTCCCAGAAAAATCAGAGATGTACGAGTTTTTGGAGGAGAAAAAACTGCTTTGTTTTTCTTTAAATTCAATCCTGACTCCACTGTCCAGTTTTAATCCACGATTTTTTACCCTATTTTTAAAAATTCCAAAAATTCTAAAAAAATTACTGGAGACTCAGGACATATGAAACTACATGAGAAAAAATTGTCTTAATTTTCTGATCAAAGATGAATTCCCAGAAAAATCGGAGATGTACGAGTTTTGGGTGGAAAAAAAACTGCTTTGCCAACACATTTTTTTTGTCTTTGATAAAATCATTTAAAAATAAAAATAAAAATATTTGAAACTCATAAAATGACTTGAAAGCAGTAGCTAGGACTTTTTGAAAGTTAGATAAAAATTGGCTAAGTAAAAAAAATCACAAAGGTAGAATAATCAATTTGACAAACTTAATTTTCCACAAGTGTGCTCAAGAGAGCATGACTTTGAACCATTAATTGGCTCAAGTCATTATTCAAGTGGCATGAACATGAAATGCATGAAACAATGCAGCAAACATAATGCATGAAATGCATGGATCTAAACCTAAATGTAAGGAAAATGCATGACATAAATAATATGGCCTAGACCTAACATGAACTTGCATGGCATTTAATGTAACCTAGACCTAAGACATGCATGGCATTTTCACAAACACAAGGCATGCTTAATTCAAAAATCCAACCAAATATCATGCAAATGCAAAAACCTAACAACTAGCATGACAAAAAATACAACACACAATGCAAAACACATGGAGTAGCCAAATGGCCCCAAGCTCCAACAAGCATGGCATTTTCACAAACACTTGGTATGCTAGCATGAAAAACTAAGTCATAACACAAAAATCACACAAGCATTTTCACAAACACCTAATATACCAAATCTAAAACATGCTCACTAAGATATAAAACAAGAATCATGCAAAGAATCACACAAGCATTTTCACAAACACTTAATATGCTAACTCTAAAACATGCTCAAATTTAAACAACATGAAAACAGAAAATTAAAAATGCAAAAACATGATATCTAAGACATAAATGGCAACAAACAAAGCAACCAAATTAAATATAACTTAAGAACATGAAGTAACATAACACTTAAAACATCAAAAACAAAGAAAATAGCATAAACAATATGGTAAAATGAATTGAAACAACAACTTAAAATAAATAATGTAGGCCATTTGGCCATGGTGAGTTTATTGTAAAAACAAAATGTAAAAAAAATATACTTAAGAAAGGAAATGAAGGAAGAACAAGAAACATTATTTTAAAATGAAAACTCACCAAGTAGAGATTAAAATAGCAAAAAACAAGAATAGAAAATGAAAGTGCAAGAGTTGGTGCTCAAGAGCAACCTCAAGAAGCTAATATTTCAAGCTTTTCTCTTCAAACTTTCCTTTATTTCTAAACTTTTCTTTTTTTGCTCTCAACCAAGAAGATAAAAACTAAGAAAAACTAAGAGAAATCAGCCAAAATGGAAAAGAAGAAACCAAAATCTGCCTCCACCCTCTTAGGGCTAGCCTTAATGCATGGTTATATAGCCTCCAAGATGTTGTCATTTTTGTGTAACCTAATTTCCATCAAATGGCCAATAATTCAAGATGAAAAGTCATGAAATTACCACTTTTAGATTAGCATCTCAGCCCTCTCAAATTACAGCTATGCAAAAATAATGTTGACATCTTTCTTAACCTATGTGGTTTAATCACCATGGCTTGATCAAAGAGAATGGTTAACTAACTCTTGATTTTTAACCACTTGATTAAAAAAAAAATTAGAAGCTTCCTCCTTTCTTTGGGCTTGGGCATGCCAGCACTTCTCTTTTCCAGCCCAACTCTGATTTTTTTGAAGGGCCAAAAAAGCCCTTTTCGGTTGCTTGGGTGAAATGACCATTTTGCCCCCCGGATGCAAATAAATATCAAACGGACTCCAAATTCAATTTTTCTTTTTTAATACTTCCAAAATAATAAAATATTGAGTTCTGGAAGTTTTCAAAATTATCCGAGTCTGTTTGCTATTTATTTGGATTTTTTCTTCCCAAAAATGCCCTTTTATGCCCCTACTTTTTACCATTTTTTAAACGAGCTCCAAATCAAGATTTTTCTTCACCAATCTCTTCAAAATAATTAAAAAGTGTGATCTGGAAGTTTTCATAATTTTTGGAGCTCATTTGGTATTTTTTTGGGATTTATCGGCTTGAATTACTGCATAGGAGGCCCGGGATTTGGCCATTTTGCAAACGAATTCGGAATCAAGATTTTCTTTCGCCAATCTCTTCCAAATAATTTAAAAATGAGATTTACCAAATTTCAGAATTTTTGGAGTCCATTTGCTATTTTTCCGGGATTTATCTTTTTGAATTACTACATAAGAAGCCCGGGATTTGGCCACTTTGCAAACGAACTCGGAATCAAGATTTTATTTCTCCAATCTCTTTCAAATGATTTAAGAATGAGATTGACAAATTTTCCATAATTTTCGGAGTCCATTTGCTATTTTTCCCAAATTTTTCCAATTTTACCCTTTAACCTCCGAAACCCGGTTTTGCTCAAAACAAGTCCGATTTTCAGATTTTCTTCAATCTGAGCCTTGGGCCATCCTTTTTAATCATTCCTCATCCATTGGGGGCTTTGGTCTTACCAAGTCGGGCCATTTCTGTGATTCTTCCCGATTTCACCGAAATCCACTAAAAACCCTAATTCTCGGTTTTCTCCCGGATTGACTTTTTTTTCGGTTTTTCTTGCAAGTGACTTCTCCATTACCCGTAGTCAGTGCTTATCTTTCATTTGGAACCTTCAATTTCGACCAGTTTGATCGTTTAAGCACTTTTCCCCAAATTTCTCGGATTAGGGTTTCCTTTCTACTGAATCTCCAAATCCCAACTTCCGAACTCCATATCTTTCAATGTAGACCTCGGATTATCAAAATTCTTTCGCCATTTTTCAATTGAACTTAAAATCTTGATTTTGAAAGTGGGTTGACTTTTTCAGTAGTTGACTTTCTGGGGTTGACTTTTTCGGAGTTGACTTTTTTGGGGTTGACTTTTTTTCAAGTTTGACTTTTTGTGCTCGCCCTCTTAAACTAAGTCTCGGAGTACCACCTGCAGGATGAAAACAGTCTTTTTACACTTGGGAACATCAATATGGGAAGAAAACATACCTGTTTAGTGGTCCGGACAAAATTAGGTGTCTACAGCTGCCCCTCTTTGGCTATTGCTGAGAATCAGGAATCAGGCAAAGATAAACCGACACTAATTTTGTACAGTCAGTGACATCACATGTGAAGGAAAGGGAAAGGGGTTTCTTTTTCATTTTAATTTTTTTCATTTTTTCATTTTTTTCTTCTTTCTTCTTTTTTTCTTTTTTCTTTTTTCTTTTTTTCTTTTTTTTTTTATTTTTTTTTTTTATTTTTTTTTTATTTGTTTTATTTTTTTTCTATTTTCTCTTTTTTCATTTTTTTTTAAAAACAATAAATTGAAGATTTTGTCCTTAAATTGAATTCCCTGCCTAAACAAGGCTCGATTCGTCTTAAGGGAATGAATTCGATTTCAAAAGAAAAATTTATGCTCGAAGGGCTTTAAAATTGGTGCCCGAAGGTCTTAAAATGGTGCCCGGAGGTCTTAAAAATTGGTGCCCGGAGGTCTTAAAAATTGGTGCCCGGAGGTCTTACCCCTGAAAAAAGTTATGCCCGGAGGTCTTAAAGATGTTGCCCGGAGGTCTTACCTGTGATTTGAAAAATTATGCCCGGAGGTCTTAAAAATTGGTGCCCGGAGGTCTTACCCCTGAAAAACGTTATGCCCGGAGGTCTTAAAGATGTTGCCCAGAGGTCTTACCTATGATTTGAAAAAAATTATGCCCGGAGGTCTTAAAAATTAGTGCCCGGAGGTCTTACCCCTAAAAAAAATAATGCCCGGAGGTCTTAAAGATGTTGCCCGGAGGTCTTACCTGTGATTTGAAAAATTATGCCCGGAGGTCTTAAAAATGGTGCCCATAGGCCTTACCCCTGAAAAAAAGAGTTATGCCCGGAGGTCTTAAAGATGTTGCCCGGAGGTCTTACCTGTGATTTGAAAAAATGCGCTGTATGCGACTTTAAAAATGATGCCCGGAGGTTTTAAGAATGGTCCCCGGAGGCCTTACCCGTGATTTGGAAGAAATGCGCTGTATGCGACTTTAAAAATGATGCCCGGAGGTCTTAAGAATGGTGCCCGGAGGCCTTACCCATAATTTGGAAGAAATGCGCTGTATGCGACTTTAAAAATGATGCCCGGAGGTCTTAAGAATGGTGCCCGGAGGCCTTGCCCATAATTTGGAAGAAATGCGCTGTACGCGACTTTAAAAATGATGCCCGGAGGTCTTAAGAATGGTGCCCGGAGGCCTTACCCGTGATTTGGAAGAAATGCGCTGTATGCGACTTTAAAAATGATGCCCGGAGGTCTTAAGAATGGTGCCCGGAGGCCTTACCCATAATTTGGAAGAAATGCGCTGTATGCGACTTTAAAAATGATGCCCGGAGGTCTTAAGAATGGTGCCCGGAGGCCTTACCTGTGATTTGGAAGAAATGCGCTGTATGCGACTTTAAAAATGATGCCCGGAGGTCTTAAGAATGGTGCCCGGAGGCCTTACCCATAATTTGGAAAAAATGCGCTGTATGCGACTTTAAAAATGATGCCCGGAGGTCTTAAGAATAGTGCCCGGAGGCCTTACCCCTGAAAAAAGTTATGCCCGGAGGTCTTAAAGATGTTGCCCGGAGGTCTTAAAGATATTGCCCGGAGGTCTTACCTGTGATTTGAAAAATTATGCCCGGAGGTCTTAAAAATGTTCTTTGAAGAATTGTTGAAAATTACCCTAACGATTTTGAGAAGATGCGAATGCTTTTTTATGTAGATGCAGGTGTTGAATAAGACACGAAATGACTTAAACTGGTGCAAATGTCTTTAATGCAAATGTAAATGACTTGGATTGATGCCCATGTTTCATGATGCAGATGCCCCTACTAATTGTGTTCATGTAACTGGTTTATGAATGGTGTAACTACAATTACCACACAGTAATGAAAATGCAATGATTCTAGAAATGATGCAATTGCTTGAGATGACACAAATACGAATTCCATGAAGAATGTAAATGTAAAGGTAAAATACAGATGCTTATGGAATAATGCCAATGCAAATACCCATGAATGATGCAAATGCTTGCTGACACTGTGCAGATGCAAAAGCTCGATAAAGAGATGAGTGCTCATGAGTGATGCAAGTGCCCCCGGCTGTTTTTCTAGACTTTGGCTTAGCCTTTCAAATTCATTTTTCCTCTTCAAATCAGAGTATATCTTCAATTCATTTTGGCTATTCTCTTTGCCCCAACAGTTTTTCAAACTTTCATCAACAGAGATCTGAACCGGGTTCTATTTCTTCTTCTCATATCTGGAAGTCAAGACCTATCCTGGCAGTTCTACACCTTTGAGTTAGAAAAATCCTTGTCTCATGCCAACATCAAAATGGGTATTTCAAAAAAATCTTTTTATTTGTTTTCGCATTTTGAAAACTTCTGAACAAAAAATATTAACCCCACAATGTGTGATGTACAAATCTTTTGAAGACTGATGATCATTGTTAGAAATTTCTCTAAGTATCAATCTGGGTTTTTTCAACTGGATTGGCAAGGCTTGGTATAACAAGATTCTGGCTTTTCCAGGAAAACTTCATGACAAAAATGTATATCCCTTCTAGGCTCACAAATGGAACAGGTTTTATAAATCATGAATTTATTGAGAACCAAACAAATTCAACATTCTTTTAGTTTCCATATCAAGGCATTTTGTCAAGCATCAAGATTGGCTGGGATGTTTAAACCATAAAGTTTAATCTTGGGAACAAAGTTTCAGTTTTTGAAGACAATCCTCCGAATGAGAGCTGACAATTTGGGGGGTTCAGGAATTCCTAGATGTTCCTCGATGACCACTCCTTTAATAAGATCTTTTCTTTTGGGGTATCGGCACTATCATCGATGGCATCGAAAATTCCCATTCTACTCTAGACCGCCCGTTTTTTTGGGTTTTCGCCCTAGAGTCCCATTCTTTTCAATTTTTCTCTTTTTTTTTTTACCATGCACTTGAGAATTCTAAATTCTTCCTTAGTGAAATGAGAATTTGATAAGATGGGATAAAATCTGAGGAAAACCCTTCAAATTAAACATTCATGCTTGATCAAAATGGACTTTCAAAGCACGTAATGTAGGCCATGGCTCAGGATTCAGAAAGAAAGGATAAATAGGCCCAAAATATGTGTTTGAGGGTAATCAGATCAAGGATCCTTTCTTGAAGAGGATTTTCTTTGAAGCATGTGTCTCTTCTTGGACATTTCTTTCTTTTTGATTTTGCTCTTTTTCTTCCTTGCTTTTGGCTTTCAATTTGCCATGTCTTTCACACACATTTTTTTATTGTGTTTTTTGTTTGTTTTTCTTGGCTTTCATTTCGTCATCTTTTCCTCTTCTTTTTTTCTTTGACAGAGTGCGCCCGTATTTATTCGGGGCTCCATTTGCTTTGTGTCTGTCCCTGAGCTGTCACTCATTTCTCAATGATCTTTGAAAAGATCTTTCCTCGCATTTGCCCCCCAGTGTAGAGGGTAATCCTTGATCAGGGTTCAAAGAATTAAGAATTCTTTTGGCTCAAAAGGGGTGACTATGGATAATAATTTTTTTCTTGTGAAATGGATATGAAAGATGGCCATTCATCATATCAAGCCCAAATATTCTCATTGAAAAGCAATCCTCAGGGGAAATAGATATTCAGAATTTCATTTTGCACTTTGGAATCATCTGAATTCTCATATGCATGATATCATGATTTTTCTTTTTCTTTTTTTCTTTTTTTTGTTTTTTTCGTCGCATGCCCCCAATGATTCATGCATTAGCCCATCCTTCTTCACTATGTATCCATCATTTCCACATATGATGCCCCAATTTGATTATCCATGCGAATTTGTATCAACGAGGAACATGGCAAGTCTAGGTCTGTTTTGAAAAGGCTGAGTTTCCAATCTGAGTTCTTTGAAGAGACAAGGAAAACATGACCCAAAAGCAGGTTTTCTCTGAGACAAGGGATAATCTAGTTTAATCATTGTGCCCCAAGGTGTCAATCATGAAGTGATGTCTGGGCAATTAGTGTTTTGTGGTCATTGGGAAAGGTCATGAATGGTTTTAGCACAATCCTGACACACACCAAATTATCAAAATCTGGATTCTTGAAAGAATGTCTCATTTGTTTGATTTTCAAGGAATTCAAAAAAATTCAAAAAGTTTGTTCCTTTGTTCATAGCCTAGACTAGGATTTACATCCTTGCTTATTTTGCAATGACAATGCTTCTCTTTTTTCATTCATTTTTCCTTGAAGCATTAGGTCTTTCAAGTGTTATTGATTCAAGGTTTAGGTATAGAGAAGCCCAAAAAAGAGGGGGATGGTGTTGGGTCATTTCTAACACTGATCATCAATCTTCTTGAGACTATCCATTATTAAAACTTCCTTAATGCTTGTTTTTGTAAATTCACGTTTATTTAAAACACAACAAACACAAAGCATTTAAAATTCATTTAATTCATGTAGATGTTAACATGAGACAAGTGCTTTCATCATCACAGTGTATAAAACTACATGCGTAAAAAATGCTCCTATTGACATCCTTCAAAGGTAGTAATTCTCCCCCTAAAACCCTGAAAGAAATTGATTTAGGGCTAAGTGGCCTTCCATTGATCGATAAGCTCCGGTGTCAAAATACCATCACGGATAAAACTTTCAATCATTTCCTTCAGTTGTCTGCATTTTTCAGTTGAATGCCCAACTACCCCTAGGTGATAATCACACTTGCTGTCAGGGTCATAACTCCTTGCTGATGGATTCGGAGCTATTTTCAAAGGTACCGGGGTAAGGTACTGATTCTTTATTAGTAATGGCAGTAAGTCAGGGATGGGGATTGGAATTCTTTCTTGATTTTCTCGCGGTCGTTTTCTAGAAGTAGGCCTTGTTGCAAGGGCTGGTATAGGATTAGGTGTTTGGGTAGGTAGGTAAGGATAAAGGCTTGGAGATACCTCAGTAGGGTAACATGATTGGTATGAGGGAAATTGGGAATATGGGATGAAATCTTCCATAGTTTGGACATCTTCCTCTTTCTTTCTTGGTGCCTTATTTCTCTCGGTATTGGATGTTCCTTCTCTTTCAAGTTTCCCATTCTTGATAGCATTCTCAATCATCTCCCCTGAAATTACCATGTCCGCAAAATTCTTCGAAGCATTGCCGACAAGTCTGTCATAGTACGGGGCGTGCAGCGTATTCACAAAAAGGATAGTGATTTCCTTTTGTGTCAAGGGCGGTTGTATTTGGGCAGCCAGGCTCATCCACCGTTGTGCATATTCTTTGAAGCTCTCAGTAGCTTTTTTCTCCATATTTTGCAAAGTGAGACGATCAAGTGTCTTGTCGGTCATATGCTTGTACTGGTTTAGAAAAGCCCCAGCCAAATCATTCCAAGAGCGAATCTGATCCTTGCTCAACTGACTATACCACCTAATTGCGGACCCGCTGAGGCTATCCTGAAAGCAGTGAATCAAAAGCTTATCATTATCTATCTGACTTGTCATCTTTCGGCAGAACATAGTGATGTGGGCTGATGGATCGGTCGTCCCGTCATATTTCACGAAGTCAGGGATCTTGAACTTAGGAGGAATGACTAAATCGAGGACCAAGCATCGTTCTTTCGCCTCCACACTCCCGAATACATCTTTTCTTTCTATTGCCCGGAGCCTTTCATCTAACAACTGATATTTCCCTTGGGAATCTGCCAACTCAACCTCATTTACTGCAACCCTTTTCAACTTTGCCTATTCAGCCGGATCATCTGATTTTAGGACATTGACGGGGTTAACAGTGTTCTGGGCATCACTTATTGCTACCTCATCTTGGCCCTTTTGTACCTCTAACCCTTCTCTGGCGACAAAGTTTTCGGTGTATCCTTTTCCCTTCATTACAGCAGACATTAGCTCCATCAGTTTAGTCATCTGATCCTTAGATTCTGCTTGAGATTTTGCTAGCCGTTCTCGCAATTCTCTCTGTTCCCTTTCCATTTTTTCCATTCGGGCAACTTGTTCATCCTCCATAGCACCGGCCTGTATTAAAAGTGTACTCAGTACTTCTTCTGATTTGAAATGGAATTTCTTTCAAAGACTCCTAAAGCCAAGCCAACTTCTATTTTATTTCCCCCAAATGTATGTCATGATGAATGAGCCATGAATGCAATTTGATGCATGTGAAGCCTAAACAATATGATGTATGGATATGTACAATGGAAACATGCTGACCATATATGTGATAAATGCAATCACAATGCCAACATGTTGCAAACAAAGAATAAACAGATCAACACATGAATATATGCAATGACTGCTCATGTATTTTAGCATGTTTCCCAATGAATGATCACATACACTATGAATGCAACACGGTGTCAATTATGTAAACAATGAATGGTTGATACAGAGTATATACAAAGAAAATCATGCTAACCATGTGTGTCATGAATGTGACCTAATGCTAATCATGATGTATGTAATAAGCAAATTAATGCATGGATATATACAGAAAAATCATGCTGATTATGAATGCATGAATGCAACCTGACAAATAATTGATGGGATGCAAAATGCAAAGGGGAAGATATCACGGAGGAAATAAGAATCGGAGGAACTTAATCATCAACATCTTATAAATTTGAAGCATACTCAATTCATTCCCATATCAATGTTCACAATGGTATAAACCATGTTTTAAAATTTGAGCAGTAGTTAAAACTGTCTTTACAAGCACTTTATTCTTCCTAGCATCCTAAGGCTATAAGAACCGGCTACTGAAAAAGTGAAATCCTATTACATCATATAAGACCGAAGTCTTTCCACCTCAATGCTGTAAATCTCCCAATCCTAATGGCGTTTTCCCAGTCCTTTATCAATCAGTGTCGTTGGATCCAACCACTTGGCATCTATGAGAGCTTGCACTTTCCTTTTGACTGCTATACAATCTTCGATGCTATGGCCAACAATTCCACAGTGATAATCACATCTTTCATTTGGATTATACCACATTGGATATGGTGGTAACAGGGGTTTCAATGGGACACAGTCAACCATGTGATTTTGGATCAGTATAGGGAGGAGCTCTTGGTAGCTGATTGGAATGGGATCAAAATGCATTTGGGTCTTATTCTGGGATCGTTTCTTAGTCACACATGGCCTAGGAGTTGGGGCACTTGGTGGTGGCACTAAGGTTCGAACCGGAGTGTTTACATGGGGATGTGGTGGAACAGCATGGTAAGGGTACGGATTTGGACACGGGGCCTTTGGAGGTTGTACATAGCTCGAGGTTCCTATCCCAGGTACTGGATAAGGTGATTGATGAGGGAAATAGTATGAACTGGTAGTTGGTAACGATGGAGTGGGATTCAGGAATCCCGTAGTGGTCGTCCCAATGGACGATTGGACCATGGTAGGGTGGGGATACTGGTTTGGACCTAGAACAGTTTGCAGGTATGGTACTGGATTCGAGGTTTCTGTCTTTGGTATCAGGCTTTCAGGTTTAATTATTTTCATGATTTTGTCCATAATTTCATCAGGATTGCAACCTTTGTGGCATTGACAAGTGCAGGATCCAGCAAGGATTGTATGTTCTGGACCTAATGGTTTTGGTTGATCCGAAGATGATGCGAAGCCCTGAGAAAGTTCACCTTTACTGTTACCCATATCCTCAACCATTTTCAGCAATTTGGCAAGTTGTTCCTTCACCTCTCGGATTTCATGTCCATATTCATCTTGATTGCGTTCCAAAGCACCCAATCGTTCCTCCGATTCATTCCTCATATCTCGAACCCCTTTCATGCAAATGAAAATGTCATGAGATTAAGATTATGAATGTACATGCTCTATTCCTATGTGCATGAATAAACTGATGATAATGCATGAACATATACAGAGAAATTATGATGACTATGTATGCTATGGATGCAATCTAATGCCAGGTATATACAGATAATGACTATGCATGTCATAAACGTGTCCTATAATGAATGACCATGCATGCTATGATGTCAAAATGATACATGCTAAGAATAAATGAATTAATACAAAGGTAGGTACAAAGAATGACCATGTATATCACAAATGTATTCTATAATGAATAATCATGCATGTTATGACTGTAACACGATGTCAAAATGACACAAATAAATTAACCAATGATTACACGAAATTGGTGAGACCTAAATCTTGATTATTCAAAAATCTCATTATGCAAGATTTGCCTCCTAATTTATGATTTTTTTTAACATGCTTTTTTTTTGTGTTTTTTTTTTATTTATGAAAAACCAATCACATTATTTTCAAAAGAATTTCAGGGTGGATCCCACTATGGTACCATATGCAAATGTTCATGTGACACTACCTGTTTTATGAAATCATCAAATGAAATTACCAACTGTTTATTGCAAAGAATGAGATCAATAACACAACCAAAAATGTACACACTCTATTCACACATGTATGAAATGTGCAACATGCAAAATGCTTAAAAAAGATTTTTTTTTTTAAAAAAACAGCTAATGAACATCTGCCCCAGCAATATCTGCTTATTTAGGCATCACGATGCCTTCGAGGCGGAGTATCACATTTATTACGGGCGATGTACGTACATCGTTGCCTGATCTACCACACTTATTCGGAGTGTAAAACAGGTAACAAAAAGTTTAGAAATGTCCTTCCATGTGTTCCTATTTTCGGTATATCTAACGGAAATTCGGGATGGCTTCGCCTAGGTTCACTATATGAGGGTGAATCGGTTCTAAGGCCCCGAATTGTTCCTCACTGTCTCTGGTGAAGGCTAGTAAGGCACCCCGATAAAAGCGGGTTCAATCCGTTAGAATATATTTTCCTATGCCCGTACGGAGGATTATCACGAAGGCAATAGGTACTTTATACTCCGAAAGTGTTTCACTAGCCCATACGGAGGATCATCACGAAGGCGTAGTTACTTTACTCCCACTTAAAAGGACGGAATCCGGGTATAGGATTCATGTTATGCAAATGCACGTGTAGTGTGTGTGGAGGAATATCAAACCTTTCACTACCTATTCTGCAAACCTTATTCTAAATGCCCTAGCAATTAAAACATTCAAGAATAGTGTAACGCCTTAACCGACAAGCAATTATAATATACAACCTTAAATAACTAGAGAACAAAAAAAAAATGCATGCACATGAGTATGAACATATTTAAAAACATTTTATTATTTTCAAAATTCTCCTTATTAAAAAAATGTGGGAATTAAAATTAAATACCAATTAAACCAACAAAACCGAGACTTTGATAACACACGACCAATTCTAGGCCTGACTCTCTAATATTCCCCAGCGGAGTCGCCAAGCTGTCGCAACCTAAAAAATAATAATGACGACGAGTCTCATCGCAAGACTTTATTATTCGTTAGGCGTGACATTAAAAAAAATCGAGGAAAAGTCGACTTAATTCCTCTAGAAAAATGAAGGTTTTGAAAATGACCTTAAAAAAGACATGGAGTCGCCACCAATCTTTTTTAGCTAGGTGTGATCGGCCACCTATTAAAACCGGTTTTATAAAATATTTTAAAAATTAATTAAAACATTTTAAAAACCAATTTCAAGTCTGCGTTTTAAACCAGAGAAATCAAAGAAGCGGGTTCGGGAGTCGGTTACGTGTGGGGAAGGATTAGCACCCCCACAACGCCCGTATAAATCGGTACCTTATTAATCGTGTGTTATCTCAAGTCTCGGTAAAAAGTTGGTTTTAAATTTAGTATTTCAAGTTAATTCCCAATTTAAAGAAAAATAATTTCATTTTTTTTATTGAAAATGATCCAGAATTTATAAATTCAAAATTTTCCTATATTCCCCAACAAACGTGGCAAAATATAGAAATTTTTATTAGTTTTGGAAAACTTTCCGAATCATTCTCTTTTTTGAAAGAAAGATATTCCTTTATTAATGATAATTGATGATATTCCCTCCAGCAAACCCGGTAGAGAACTCATGAATTATTTTAACTCGGGAATATCTTTATTTTTATTGAAAACCATTATCTTTTGAAAACATTTAAAATAAATGAATACGTATATGCTAAATAAAGATAACTAAATAAAAGCATAGGATATCATGAAATATTCGAAACCATATAATAAACCATGTAACATCAAAAAATATAAATCAAAATAACAACAATATCATAGAAATTATTATAGCAAGAATCACATATTATATAAAATGCATGAATATAAAAATGCAATGCATGAAATGTATTTTTTTCCTTTAATTAAGGAAATCCGTATATCTAAAAAGATATCCGGCTACCTTAGGAAAATATGTCAAATTAAATATTCTAAAACCAAAATACTTTGTGATTGTTTGAAAACAATTTTGAAAAGCTTGAATTAAAAATAAAAACTGGGCTAATTTCTTTAAAATGACTCTAATTTCCTAAGTTTAAAAAATCCGGACTTGACTACCCTTAACCCGGGACTTGAAAAACCATTTTTAGAGTTTGAAAAGGCTTAGAAATTACCCTAAGTCAGTAGCTAACCCTTCTAATCAGCCCACTCTAAGTAAATTAACCAAAACAGAAAATTGTTTTTTTTTTAAATTCAATTCTGACTCCACTGTCCAGTTTTAATCCACGAATTTTTATCCTATTTTTAAAAATTCCAAAAATTCTAAAAAAAATACTGGAAACTCAGAACATGTAAAACTACACGAAAAAAAATCGGCTTAATTTTCGAATCAAAGATGAATTCCCAGAAAAATCAGAGATGTACGAGTTTTTGGAGGAGAAAAAACTGCTTTGTTTTTCTTTAAATTCAATTCTGACTCCACTGTCCAGTTTTAATCCACGATTTTTTACCCTATTTTAAAAAATTCCAAAAATTCTGAAAAAAATACTGAAGACTCACGACATTTAAAACTACACGAGAAAAAAATCGGCTTAATTTTTTGATCAAAGATGAATTCCCAGAAAAATCAGAGATGTACGAGTTTTTGGAGGAGAAAAAACTGCTTTGTTTTTCTTTAAATTCAATCCTGACTCCACTGTCCAGTTTTAATCCACGATTTTTTACCCTATTTTTAAAAATTCCAAAAATTCTAAAAAAATTACTGGAGACTCAGGACATATGAAACTACATGAGAAAATATTGGCTTAATTTTCTGATCAAAGATGAATTCCCAGAAAAATCGGAGATGTACGAGTTTTGGGTGGAAAAAAAACTGCTTTGCCAACACATTTTTTTTTGTCTTTGATAAAATCATTTAAAAATAAAAATATTTGAAACTCATAAAATGACTTGAAAGCAGTAGCTAGGACTTTTTGAAAGTTAGATAAAAATTGGCTAAGTAAAAAAAATCACAAAGGTAGAATAATCAATTTGACAAACTTAATTTTCCACAAGTGTGCTCAAGAGAGCATGACTTTGAACCATTAATTGGCTCAAGTCATTATTCAAGTGGCATGAACATGAAATGCATGAAACAATGCAGCAAACATAATGCATGAAATGCATGGATCTAAACCTAAATGTAAGGAAAATGCATGACATAAATAATATGGCCTAGACCTAACATGAACTTGCATGGCATTTAATGTAACCTAGACCTAAGACATGCATGGCATTTTCACAAACACAAGGCATGCTTAATTCAAAAATCCAACCAAATATCATGCAAATGCAAAAACCTAACAACTAGCATGACAAAAAATACAACACACAATGCAAAACACATGGAGTAGCCAAATGGCCCCAAGCTCCAACAAGCATGGCATTTTCACAAACACTTGGTATGCTAGCATGAAAAACTAAGTCATAACACAAAAATCACACAAGCATTTTCACAAACACCTAATATACCAAATCTAAAACATGCTCACTAAGATATAAAACAAGAATCATGCAAAGAATCACACAAGCATTTTCACAAACACTTAATATGCTAACTCTAAAACATGCTCAAATTTAAACAACATGAAAACAGAAAATTAAAAATGCAAAAACATGATATCTAAGACATAAATGGCAACAAACAAAGCAACCAAATTAAATATAACTTAAGAACATGAAGTAACATAACACTTAAAACATCAAAAACAAAGAAAATAGCATAAACAATATGGTAAAATGAATTGAAACAACAACTTAAAATAAATAATGTAGGCCATTTGGCCATGGTGAGTTTATTGTAAAAACAAAATGTAAAAAAAATATACTTAAGAAAGGAAATGAAGGAAGAACAAGAAACATTATTTTAAAATGAAAACTCACCAAGTAGAGATTAAAATAGCAAAAAACAAGAATAGAAAATGAAAGTGCAAGAGTTGGTGCTCAAGAGCAACCTCAAGAAGCTAATATTTCAAGCTTTTCTCTTCAAACTTTCCTTTATTTCTAAACTTTTCTTTTTTTGCTCTCAACCAAGAAGATAAAAACTAAGAAAAACTAAGAGAAATCAGCCAAAATGGAAAAGAAGAAACCAAAATCTGCCTCCACCCTCTTAGGGCTAGCCTTAATGCATGGTTATATAGCCTCCAAGATGTTGTCATTTTTGTGTAACCTAATTTCCATCAAATGGCCAATAATTCAAGATGAAAAGTCATGAAATTACCACTTTTAGATTAGCATCTCAGCCCTCTCAAATTACAGCTATGCAAAAATAATGTTGACATCTTTCTTAACCTATGTGGTTTAATCACCATGGCTTGATCAAAGAGAATGGTTAACTAACTCTTGATTTTTAACCACTTGATTAAAAAAAAAATTAGAAGCTTCCTCCTTTCTTTGGGCTTGGGCATGCCAGCACTTCTCTTTTCCAGCCCAACTCTGATTTTTTTGAAGGGCCAAAAAAGCCCTTTTCGGTTGCTTGGGTGAAATGACCATTTTGCCCCCCGGATGCAAATAAATATCAAACGGACTCCAAATTCAATTTTTCTTTTTTAATACTTCCAAAATAATAAAATATTGAGTTCTGGAAGTTTTCAAAATTATCCGAGTCTGTTTGCTATTTATTTGGATTTTTTCTTCCCAAAAATGCCCTTTTATGCCCCTACTTTTTACCATTTTTTAAACGAGCTCCAAATCAAGATTTTTCTTCACCAATCTCTTCAAAATAATTAAAAAGTGTGATCTGGAAGTTTTCATAATTTTTGGAGCTCATTTGGTATTTTTTTGGGATTTATCGGCTTGAATTACTGCATAGGAGGCCCGGGATTTGGCCATTTTGCAAACGAATTCGGAATCAAGATTTTCTTTCGCCAATCTCTTCCAAATAATTTAAAAATGAGATTTGCCAAATTTCAGAATTTTTGGAGTCCATTTGCTATTTTTCCGGGATTTATCTTTTTGAATTACTACATAAGAAGCCCGGGATTTGGCCACTTTGTAAACGAACTCGGAATCAAGATTTTATTTCTCCAATCTCTTTCAAATGATTTAAGAATGAGATTGACAAATTTTCCATAATTTTCGGAGTCCATTTGCTATTTTTCCCAAATTTTTCCAATTTTACCCTTTAACCTCCGAAACCCGGTTTTGCTCAAAACAAGTCCGATTTTCAGATTTTCTTCAATCTGAGCCTTGGGCCATCCTTTTTAATCATTCCTCATCCATTGGGGGCTTTGGTCTTACCAAGTCGGGCCATTTCTGTGATTCTTCCCGATTTCACCGAAATCCACTAAAAACCCTAATTCTCGGTTTTCTCCCGGATTGACTTTTTTTTCGGTTTTTCTTGCAAGTGACTTCTCCATTACCCGTAGTCAGTGCTTATCTTTCATTTGGAACCTTCAATTTCGACCAGTTTGATCGTTTAAGCACTTTTCCCCAAATTTCTCGGATTAGGGTTTCCTTTCTACTGAATCTCCAAATCCCAACTTCCGAACTCCATATCTTTCAATGTAGACCTCGGATTATCAAAATTCTTTCGCCATTTTTCAATTGAACTTAAAATCTTGATTTTGAAAGTGGGTTGACTTTTTCAGTAGTTGACTTTCTGGGGTTGACTTTTTCGGAGTTGACTTTTTCAGGGTTGACTTTTTTTCAAGTTTGACTTTTTGTGCTCGCCCTCTTAAACTAAGTCTCGGAGTACCACCTGCAGGATGAAAACAGTCTTTTTACACTTGGGAACATCAATATGGGAAGAAAACATACCTGTTTAGTGGTCCGGACAAAATTAGGTGTCTACAGTTGTAGCAGAAATTATGGTTCTCCTTGCCTCTGAAAACATGAATCCATTATCCACAGCATGATCTAAATATGAAAGCAAATTACTAAAATAACCATTAATATTAAGCAAACCAATGGGTTTCTTATTTGTGACCAAAGATGACCAAGAAGCCACGCAAGCTATTTCTTCCAATGTACCCAGACCTCCTGGTAAAGCAATGAATGCATCGGCAGAATGGTACATGATTGTTATCCGTTCAGGGACACTCCAGACTTGTATTTCCTTACCCACGGTAGGTCCACAAAAACTTGTGAATAGTTTTGGCACGATTCCTAGAACTGGACTTCCTCCGGCGTGTGCTGCTGTAGCGATTGCTCCCATTAAACCCGTACTACCGCCTCCATAAATCAACTGGATCTTTTGTTGGGCAAGTATTACTCCAACTCTTATGGCTTCATCAGCGAATATGTTATTTTTCCCTGGATAAGCACCTCCAAAGACACAAATTTTTTTAATGCGTTGGGACGAAGTACTTTCCATTTTTTTTTCTTTTTTTTTTTTTTCGAGTGCCTGAAAGAGAATGAGTACATGGTGTAATATATAGAGGACTGAGTAGTGAATCAGACAAGAGTAATAATGTCGCCGAAAGTGTATCTGACCTGTCAGAAGAAAATGTTAACCTAACAAAAGATTTTTGCGTGATTTCAGGAAGAAAATCAAAAAGAGAAGAAAAAATCAACCGTAAAAGACAAATAAAAAAAATGAGAATAATTACACAAATCGAACAACACGTAAATTAAACCAAAATAAAGTTATTGCAAATCAAACCAAAAGCTGAGAAGTCATTTATTGTAGTTGTGATTGTGGCTCACATCTTCCTCTGGTTTTACGTCCAGAAATGGCTTAAACGCCTTCTATGAGTCGAGGATATGCTTCCCATCCAGTTTTCTTACAAGCTGGCAAACAGGGTCTTTTAACATCAGATTCCCAAGATGTTGCCATTCCCTTTGGAATTGCGGCCATAAATCAAGAATTTCTCTTTGTACGTCTCCACTAGGATGCGTCTCAAGAGAAAGTTGGATATTACCCAAATTCTCCTTACTCAGTCCATCCTTAATGAATTCAATTTTATCATCTCGATTAGAGGACGGAATCCCAATAGAACGACATTTACCGTTACACGTCCATCGTGCACATTTGTGGCAATTTGAACTCATGCGCTTTGCTCGTCGCTTCTTTGCAAAAGTGCTTCTACCTGTACCTGGTAAATGCAAAATAGGAAGATATTCATCTTCACGTACCTTGGCTTCAATTATCCAACGTATGTCGTCAGGAATCCCTTTGTGCATAAGCATTCTTAATCTTTCAAATCGAACTTGGTAAAGCTTCAGTAAAATATTTCGAGGAAAAGGAGGAAATCGTTTCTGCAATCTTGTGAAAATATCATCCATCCTGAAAAAAAATGAAAAAAAATGAAAGAGAAATTGGAAGAGAAATTTATATACAATATCAGTTTTGTGGGTAGCTGATGGAACCGATTTAAATAATCACGGAGTACCGTTATCCGCCATTTAACCGGGGTTAAAAAAAACTAAAAAAAATTATATTTACATCTAGTTATTTTCAAAACAAGGATCAGAAAGAAAAAACAACATAAAAAGACTCAAAAACAAAACACTCTAAATAAAATCCTAAATTCTTCCCCCCACACATAATTTTTACATTGTCCTCAATGTAATGCTATTATCCCCCAATGCAAGAATTATATGTAAGAGAAAAGAACTATTAAACAAAAGAAAAGAAAAACAATAAAAGATAGAATGATGGAGAGTAAGGAATATGCAAATCTGATATAATAGATGCTCTCCATCCTTTTGGGTTGCCTTCCAAGAAGCGCTTGGTTTATTGTCCTCAGCCTGACTTAGACCCATGCCATTATTATTCAACATACTTTGGCTCAAAAAGTGGAAACTCCTCCACATCTTGTATTGGAAAGTTCTCATAGTAAGGCTTCAATCTATGACCATTCACTTTGAATGCCTTATCTGTTTTTGGGCTTTGGATTTCAACTGCACCATGAGTAAATACATTAGTAATAACAAAAGGTCCAACCCAACGAGAACGTAACTTACCTGGATATAACTTAAGGCGTGAATGGAAGAGAAGAACTTTTTGTCCAACAACAAATTCCTTTCTTGATATCATCTTGTCATGGAATGCCTTAGTTTTTTCCTTGTAAATCCTAGAATTCTGATAGGCATCATTCCTTATCTCCTCTAATTCTTGTAGGTCAAGTTTTCTTTTCTTTCCTGTCTCATCCATCTCCATGTTGCATTGTTTGATAGCCCAATATGATTTATGTTCCAATTCAACCGGAAGATGACAAGGCTTACCATAAACAAGTCGATAAGGAGACATACCAATGGGTGTCTTATATGCTGTCTTATAAGCCCAAAGTGCATCATCAAGTCGTGAACTCCAATCCTTCCTATTTGGATTAACTGTCTTTTCAAGGATGGACTTAACTTCTCGGTTTGACACTTCAGCTTGCCCACTAGTTTGAGGATGATATGAGGTGGAGACCTTGTGTGTGATGTTATACTTCCTCAAAAGTGCTTCCATAGTCCTATTGCAAAAGTGAGTACCTCTATTGCTGATTATATGGCCTTTGGCGTTCCAAACCTAGCAAAGATGTTAGTCTTGACAAAATCTTCTTATAATCTGATCGGAGCAATGCTTCCAAAGGTAAGGATCATCCCATATGTAGTATTTGGCATCACTCTTGATCTTATTTCTTTGAGCTTGTGTCAACTCTTGTGGCAACTTCTTGGTAACTAAGTAATTAACAATATCAGCATACCAAGGAGTTGTTGTACTTATAAAAAGAAGTTTCTCATCCGGAAAGTTCTCATTCAAGGGTAGTGCATCATCTTCATGAACTAAACGGCTAAGATGGTCCGCAACCAGGTTGTCACTACCTCTCTTATCTTTTATCTCCAAATCAAACTCTTGTAAGAGAAGTATCCATCTAATCAACCTTGGTTTGGCCTCCTTTTTAGTGAGTAAGTACTTAAGGGCTGCATGGTCAGAATATACAATTACTTTAGTACCAATTAAATAAGATCGAAATTTTTCTAAAGCAAATACAACAGCCAAAAGTTCTTTTTCAGTAGTGGAATAGTTCAATTGAGCATCATTAAGAGTTCGAGAGGCATAATAAATGGCATGTGAGGCTTTGCCAACCCGTTGGCCCAAAACAGCTCCAATGGCATAGTCACTAGCATCACACATGATTTCAAAAGGTACATTCCAATCTGGTGGTTGGATGATAGGAGCTGATGTCAAGAGTCCCTTCAATGTTTCAAACGCCTCTTTGCATTTATCATCAAAGTGGAAAACCACATCTTTTTGTAGTAGCTTGCAAAGAGGTAATGTGATCTTTGAGAAGTCTTTGATAAATCTCCTATAGAAACCTGCATGTCCAAGAAAAGAACGAACCTCTCTCACATTTGTGGGAGGTGGTAAAGAATGCATAATATCTATTTTAGACTTATCAACCTCTATCCCTCTAGAAGAAATAACATGGCCCAAAACTATTCCTTGTTCTACCATAAAGTGACATTTTTCCCAATTCAAAACAAGGTTAGTTTCCATGCATCTTTCAAGTACAAGTGTAAGGTTCTCTAGACATCTATCAAAAGAATCACCATAGACACTAAAATCATCCATAAACACTTCTATGATGTTCTCTACATAATCTGAAAATATGCTAACCATACACCTTTGGAATGTAGCTGGTGCATTACAAAGACCAAATGGCATACGCCGGTATGCAAAAGTACCAAATGGACATGTGAATGTTGTTTTCTCTTGGTCCTCCGGAGCAATGGCTATCTGATTATAACCTGAAAAACCATCAAGAAAACAATAATGAGAATGGCCAGCTAACCTTTCAAGCATTTGATCAATAAAAGGTAAAGGAAAGTGGTCTTTGCGAGTTGTGGAATTAAGTTTACGATAATCAATACAAACTCGCCATCCTGTTTGAATCCTAGTAGGAACAAGTTCATTCTCATTATTTGTTACCACCGTTACACCTGATTTCTTTGGAACCACTTGGACTGGGCTCACCCATTTGCTATCCGAGATAGGATAGATCACTCCAACATCTAGGAGCTTCAGTATCTCCTTTTTCACAACCTCCATCATAGGAGGGTTCAATCTTCTTTGTGCTTCTCTTGTTGGTTTAGACCCTTCCTCTAACAAAATCCGGTGCATGCACATGGATGGGCTTATTCCCTTGATATCGGCAATTGTCCAACCAATTGCTGTTTTATGCTCTCTAAGCACCCGGATAAGTCGCTCTTCTTGCAAAGGTGTGAGCTCTTTGGCAATGATGATCGGTAGTGTGTCCTTTTTACCTAAGAACACATATTTCAAGTGGTTCGGTAGTGGTTTCAACTCTAAAGTTGGTGCCTGCAAAATGGAAGGTAGAAGTTTCTCATTAGATAAAGGCAAATCAATAAATGAAACATCAAACCTTGCATCTTTAGGTTGCAGCGAGTGTAAAGATTCTAGTGCCCCTTCCACCTGGTCACTCAAGGCTAGTTTAGCATTCCCCATTCCGAGATGGTTGCTAAGGACTATTTCTACACTATCTTCACCATCTAGCTCATAAGCTTGCTGCACTAGTGAGTCAATTATATCAATATTAAAAACAGAATGCACATCACTAGGATATCTCATGGCCTCAAAAATGTTAAAGCGAATTATTTCACCATCAAATTCCATAGTTAAAGTGCCATCATGTACATCTATTTTAGTTCTTGCTGTTTTCAAGAATGGTCTCCCTAATAGAATAGGTGTGGGATTAGAAGACATCTCATCTTCCATCTCAATAACATAAAAGTCAGCGGGAAAAACCAATTCATTAACCTGTACAAGAACGTCTTCTACAACTCCTCTTGGATAAGTGTTAGAACGGTCAGCAAGTTGTATTATAACACCGGTTTCCTCTAATGGTCCTAGATTCAATGAAGCATAAATTGAATATGGCATGACATTAATAGATGCCCCTAGATCTAGCATAGCACGCTCAAACCTGGTGTTGCCTATCTTACAAGGAATGGTAAACATACCTGGATCCTTGCATTTAGGTGGGAGTTTCTTTTGAAGAACAGCTGACACATTCTCCCCCACACTTACCTTTTCATTCCATTTCAACTTCCGTTTAGATGTGCACAACTCTTTTAGGAACTTGGCATATCTTGGCACTTGCTTGATAGCATCTAGTAAAGGAATGTTCACCTCTACTTTCCGGAAGGTTTCCAAAATTTCCTTCTCTTGCTCCTCCTTCTTGGACTTTGCTAACCTGTTAGGAAAAGGTGGAGGAGTTATATAAGAAGGAAAGGATGGTTTAGGAATTACCTTTTTTAGTGGCTCGTTGGGATGTGAAGAGGATGCCATGGTATTGTTCTCCCCTTGAGCACTATCATTTTGTGGTGTCTCTAGCTGTTTCCCACTTCTTAAATTTATAGCATTGGCATTCTCTCTTGGATTCACTATGGTTTGGGAAGGTAATTTCCCAGAATCCCTTGCTTGCATTTGACTCATGGTTGTTGCCAATTGCCCTATTTGAGTCTCCAAATTTCGAATACTTGTCTTTGTTTCCTGTTGAAATTGAATTGTATTAGTAGAAAGAGCTTTAACAAGATCTTCAAGAGAAGTACCTGAATTTTGGGTGGGTGGTAGTTGTTGTCGGGTTTGGTATGGTTGTTGCACTCTTTGCTGAAAACCCGGTGGCCTGTGGTCAAATGGTGGAGGAATAGTTTGTGATTGGTTCCCTCCATAATTGAAGTTTGGATGATCCCTCCATCCTGGATTGTATGTGTTTGAGTAGGGATCATATTTCCTTGATTGGTTCTGAAATCCACCCATGGCATTCACATGTTCATTGGTATCCTCTTGAAGTGTTGGACACATATCAGTTTGGTGCCCTATGTTTGAACATATGCCACAAGCTTTTATTTCTTGTATTTTACCTACAGCCAATTGTTGAACAAGAGAAGTCAGTTTATCAAATTTTTGTTCAAGGGATGATATACTTACCTCATTAACTCTCTTGGGTTGTGGTGGTGGATCTTGTCTCATTGAGAACTGTTGAGAATTGGCTGCCATGTTGGAGATTAATGTTCTAGCAGCCCTGGGAGTCTTATCAACTAGAGCTCCCCCACTAGCGGCATCTATCATACTTCTCTCCATAGGCATGAGACCTTCATAGAAGTATTGGATGAGAAGTTGTTCACTTATTTGATGGTGTGGACATGATGCACAAAGTTTCTTGAACCTCTCCCAATATTCATATAAGGACTCTCCGTTGTATTGCCGAATCCCACATATCTCTTTCCTAATGTTGGCAGCCTTAGATGCTGGGAAATACCTTTCCAAGAATGCTTTCTTCAAATCATTCCATGTAGTGATGGTCCCGGATGGTAGATAGTAGAGCCATTCCTTTGCTGAATCAGCTAGAGAGAATGGAAAGGCTCTCAACTTAACTTGCTCTTCCGTGACCCCTGTTGGTCTCATGCTTGAGCAAACTACATGGAATTCCTTGAGGTGCTTATTTGGATCCTCTCCTGCAAAACCACGAAAAGTTGGGAGAAGATGAATCAAACCAGATTTTAATTCAAAAGCTACCTCAAGATTAGCATATTCAATGCATAATGGTTGTTGACCCAAGTCCGGAGCGGCTAGCTCCTTGAGAGTTCGGTTGTCAGCTGCTGCCATCTCTCCTTGCTCCTCTTGGATGTTTTGGATCAACTCCTCGATTGGTTGTTGGTGAGAAGTTATAAATTCCCGAATTTTCCTAAGTCGTAAGTCTTCTTCGGGAGCTTGGAACATTCACTAATAAAAAAAAATAAGAAAGTAAATAATTAGAACAGAAAATAAGAATAAACCAATAAACTAATAAACTAAAGAAAGCAATCCCCGGCAACGGCGCCAAAAATTTGATGCACCCAAAAGAGTGTATCTTATTTAACCTTGCACTAAAAAGATCAATTGTAAGTATAATGATTAGCAAGGGTCGAGTCCTCAGGGATTGGGTTTTAATCTATGAGTTATTAGTTTATAACTTACGTTCAAAGAAAACAATAAAAGAAAAGGGGTTTTTGAAGCCAGATTTAAACTAAAGTAAATAATAAGAATAAAATGCAAGGCGGTATAACCAGCCAATAAAAATATATATACTAAATTAGGCGGTATAACCAGCCAATAAAAATAAAACAAAGTTAATATACAAATTAGGCGGTATAACCAGCCAATAAAAATAAATATACTTTTGAAAATAAGCAAACTAGAAAATTAAGAAAACAAGTAAGAAGAATCAAATATGAAAAATATGGTTAAGGTTTCATTCTCCACCACTAGACATCATTAAGAATCAATTTCAGATCTATCAATATCAACCAACTATCAAAGTTAACAACCGTAAATAACAACAAGCTCTGTTATCTCAATCTTTCCTTAGTTTGTCGTTAAATAGAACAAGCTCTCTATTTAATCTCTAACCATTAAACAACCTAGAATAAGCTCTCTAAATTCAATTTAATGGCAGCTTTATGATGAGAAAGATAGGTTGATCTAAGCAACAAACACATAAGCTCGGATTGTTCAACTTAGGTTATGTTCCACTTTGCAATTATTGAAAACTTGACCATAATCATTAATCACAAATTGCCACTTATGAATAGGAAATCAAGACAATTACACGGATCAAGACTCCTAAACTAGCAATAGATAATTATCAAGATCTATCTAGTTGTACACCTAAATAAATCAAGACAACATCATGAACAATTCTTGTAGAAGAACATAAGCAACTTTGATAGAAAATTAATGATAGATAGAATCTGAAAATCAATCACAAAACATGTCTAGGGCTTTGAAATCACCCTTAACCAAATAGAAGTTTAGCCTAGCATAGGCATTGTAAACATAAACATAAAATTAAAGAGAATCTAAGAAGGAAATAAAAGAAAGAAAGAAGAAGAAGAAAATAAAGAAAAAGAAAACTAGAGAAAAGAAAGAAGAAGAAAACTTAGAGAATTTTATTACAATGGCTAATATCCTACCAATGTACAATATCATCCTCTACAATCATCCAAGGCCCTCTATTTATACACATTTTGGAGGGCTAAATGACAAGAGACAAGCTTTACAAATTTCAAAGGTAGGTATAATAGGTGGGTGAATTTTTCTAACAATTTTCGTCATATTGTATGACAATTTTGATCAGCCAACTTGATGGTCGATTTCGTCAATGTTGGAGGCCTGATCTGATCACATGGTCTTCTAGAAAAATGTTCCCCTATGAGTTACTGATTCATAGCCGTTGGAATCAGCTCATTTACTGATGTGGAGAAGAAGATATGGGCAAAATACGAAAACAGGTCAGCACAGACGTCATTGCACATCAGCCAACTTGATGGTCGATTTCTTCAATATTGGAGGCTTTATCTGATCATATGGTCTTCTAGACAAATGTTCCCCTATCAGTTAGTGATCCATAGCCGTTGGAATCAGCTCATTTGCTGATGTGTATCGGACGATATGGTTAAAATGCGAAAACTGCTCAGGACAGACGTCATTGCACATCAGCCAACTTGATGGTTGATTTCGCTAGGGAAAACGACTCCGTTTCAAGAAGTGTAAAACATGAAAAAGATAGATATGCCTCTTAACTTTGCACGGTTAAAATTTCAGCCTTATTGCTTCAGTGAAACGCCAGATATAGCTGATATGGCAAAAGGTGTCGGAATTGGAACTGAACTGGATTTGCCCTTAATTCTAGTAATCTGAAATCACTCAAAGAAACTTGTGAAAAACACCAAATTACATAAAAATATAAAAGATCATAAACACAATTAGACTAAACAATAATAACTCGTATTTGACACAAAACAATAATAAAACATAACTAAAAACTATATAATTATACGAGTTATCACATACGAATACATATATATATATATATATTTTTCTTTCTTTCTTTCTTTCTTTCTTTCTTATATATATATATATATATATATATATATATATATATATAAATGATTAAATAAGTACATGACAAACTTTTTCAAAGGAATTTCCTTCAATTGTTGTACAATGAAGGGATTCCGTTAATTGTATGTAACCCTTTTTTTTTCCTTCACTTTTATATATATATATATATATATATATATAAAATAAATAAGTAAAAGCTTGCCATACGTAGCAAGCTTTTAAAAAGGATTCCCTTCAATTGTTTATACAATCGAAAGGATTCCTTAATTGTATGTAATAGATATAATAGATTACGGCAAATTTGATTGCATTTGATGGGTAAAATATTTAATTTAAATTCTTCCGTAACATTTTAATTAAATTATTAGAAAAAAAAATCCCACTTTCGTTGGGGTATTTTTGATTTTTTATTAATTTTTTTATTAAATATTAATAATAATTATATTTTATTAAATAATAATAATTTTTTTATTTTTTTATTTTTAAATTCTAATAATATTAATATAATTATATTTTGTTCATTATGAAAATTAAATTTATGAAAATTGTTTATTTATAAATTACGTAATATAAATGCATTTTCAAATGTTATTTATATGTATTTTTAAAAAATATTTAAATCTTATTGACTTATTGTATACTATATATTTTTATTTATAAGAGGTAAAAAGTAATAAAGAAAAATAAGAAAATAAAATTGTTGTTTGTATTTTATTCTCTTGTAAGATCGATTTTGTTATATAGGTTAGCAGCAAGTTCATTTTTTCATTTTTTTAACATTTTTTTTTTCTAACGAATCGGGTACGAATTCTAGATCAACCCTCAAGTCAACGTGCGGACCAACCCCTTTAAGTACATCATTTAAAATTAAAATAATTAATAAAATAAATTTATTTTTTAAACTTTTTCCTCATGCCAGTCGAGTACGGATCTTAAATCGACCTGTGAGTCAACGTGCAGACTAACCCTTTTAGATATATTATTTAAAAATAAAATAATAAACTAATTAATAAAAAAAATTATTTTTTTTCGTGCGGGTCGGGTATGAATCTTAAATCGACCCGCAAGTTTACGTGGGGACCAAACCCTTTAAATATATCATTTAAAAATAAAATAAAATAAAACTAAAAACAAAAAAATTAATAAAAAAAATTAACTTTTTCTCCGAGCTGGTCAGGTACAGATCCTAAATCGATCCGCTAGCCAACATGCGGACTAAATCTTTTAATTATATTATTTAAAAATACAATAAAAAACTAATTAATAAAATAATTTTTTTTTTAAACTTTTTTTTTCGTACGGGTTATGTACGGATCCTAAATCGACTCGCAAGTCAACATGCGGACCAATCCCTTTAAATACATCATTTAAATATAAAATAAAATAAAAAACTAAAAATAATTAATAAATAAATTTCTTTTTATTTTTTCCCGAAAGAGTCGGGTACGGATCCTAACTCAACAAGCGAGTGAACGTGTGGGTCAGCCCTTGAAATACATCATTTAAAAATAAAATAAAAATAATTAATAAAATAAATTTTTTTATTTTAACTTTTTTTCTTGAGCAAGTAGAGTACGGATCCTAAATTGACCCGCGAGTCAACGTGCAGATCAACCCCTTTAAATACATTATTTAAAAATAGAATAAAAATAAAAAATAAAAAACTAAAAATAATTAATAAAATAAATTTCTTTTTATTTTTTTTCGAACGGATTGGGTAGGATTCTAAATCGATACGCGAGTCAACGTACGAACCAACCCCTTTAAATATATCATTTAAAAATAAAATAAAATAAAAACTTAAAACTAAAATAAATAAATAAAATAAAATTCTTTGTTTATTTGTTTTTTGAACGGATCGAGTACGGACTTGAATCGATCTGTGAGTTATCGTATAGACGAACCATTTTAAGTACATCATTTAAAAAAAAAATTAAAACAAAATCTAAAAAAAAAAGCAGGATCCATTAATTTTTTTTTTTTATGTTATAAGGTAAGACAAAATTATCCCTTGCGCATTTGAAAAAAATCTCTTGAAGTTTTTGGACTCAAAAATAATATATAATAGATGCAAGCATGCAAGATTTATGTAATTTTTTACTACAAGAAATATATATAAAAAAGACAAGAAAAATTGACAAGAGACAAAAGTATTAAAACAAGTGTTGGAGGGTTTATAAATTATTGTATTACTATAGATTTGTTATTTACCAATCAATTGGTTCTAATAATTTGGAGAAATAAAGCAAAATAATAAAAAAATGTGTTAATAGATATAAAATTTTTAAGAATATAATTTACTTTTGGAAAGTAAAAATTGTTTTCAAATTGTGTTAATAATAAAATGGAGCATTGTAGACAAAGCAAAATAGTAAATTTGTATAAAGATTGAAACTTCTCAATAGATTATAATTTTTCAAGAGATGGCTTTTAACAATTTTTTTTTTTTTTTTGGTAAAAAAGAAATCGCAACTTGGAATAGGAGAAGAGATGTAAATGTTAGGATTCAAATCCTAAACTTGTTGAATATCATTTCTTAAAAGTGATTGTACGAAACAAGTTACGTCCCAAATTCAACTTTATTTGTTCATTTATTATTATAATTTTGCATGACTTAGATAATCAAATATGAGAAACTGTCGATACAAATAATAACAAATAAGTAAAGCAATTAAAGAGCATAGAAAGAGAAGCAAACACAAGATTTATAGAGGTTCGATCGTTTTCCAAAAGACACCTACGTATTCTCTCTCGGCTTCCTTACCAAGAAGTTTTTAATCCACTAAATCAAAATCCTTACAAATTATTTTTTCTAAGTTAAAGTATAACCTTTACCGTTCTTATATTTAGTCATTGATTTCAAATAAACTTTACAAATTTACAATGCATTTTGCAAATAAAATAACATGGTATAATGAGACAAATGAAGAATGAATAAGAATTTAAAAAGAAGAATATGGAGAACTTAAGTTCTCAAATACTTAAAAACTCTTAATCGTTTAAGAGAATGGAATTATGTTCTTGCAATTTGTTCCTTTTTTAAAAATGAAAATAGAACTTTTTGGTATTTGTTCACAACATAATTTAAAGGGATAAGGTTAATTTTGTCAGCGTACTACGATTCAATGAAAAATTCTTCTTAACCTTACACTTTTGTCCCTACTAATTCATTGGTTTAAATTTAAACATTGTATTTATGAATAATTTTACCTACCATAAATTGTGGATTTTATCTAATAAAATTTTGTCAAATCATGAGGGACAATTAAGAGGAACAAAATTGTAAGTTCAAAAAGCACTACTTAGGTTCAATATTTGAATTTCATTAATTTTTTCGATGTATTTTTAATTTTGTTAAAATTATGTATTTTTAATATTGTTAATTATTGAAAAAAAAATTACAAGAATCAAAATATTTTGTTAATGAATGATAAATTTTAATATTGTATTTTCAATTTTGTTGATTTTTTATAAAAAATTAATAGAATTAGAACAATTCATAAAATATTTTGTTAATGAAAAAATCAAAATTTCATTATTTTATTTCAAAAAATTCATAAAAATTTAAAATAAAATGATTTTTTTAATGAAATTGACAATGTAATAATAAAATTCAACGAAATAAAATTACAATGACAAAATTAATATTCACTCATATTAATTACAATAACAAAATTTATTTTTATCCTTAATCTAAAACATATATTCAAGATAAAAAAAAAAAATTTATTCCTCTTTTATTTTGGATCTTTGAAAGTTAATCTTAATTTTTTTTTCCCCAAAAACTATTACTTAATTAGTAGAGTATAATTTATTTAAAAAATTGAAGAGGATTGTTTTTATTTTTTTTCTAAAAAGGAAAAAATAAGTCATGCACTACACCGCTAAAAATTTATTCTCCACTAACGACGGTAGCGTATGTCAAAGTTCCCTTTTTTAAAGCTATAAATAATAAATAATTCGTTTTTCTCTCAAAACTGTTATCTCCTTCTTCTTCTTCAATATCTGTCTCTCCTTAATTCAATTTTTTTGCATGAATTCTAAACCCTAAGATTGATTTCTCTCACTTTTTATTTTATTTTACAAAAAACAGCAATTTCGAACGAACCGCAACATTCCATGGACGTGCGACGTGTGACACGCGCAGTCCCCAGGGTCCGCCAAGTCGGCTTCTTCACCCCCAACGCACCGCCGCAGCAGCCTGGACCTACTCGGTCGCAATCAGGCCCTCCAAACTCCAATTCGCCGCCACTATCTGGTTCTCCCGCTAGCAACTCCCTCTCTCCGGTCATGATCCTGCCGCCGCGTCACCTCTCCGACAACCTTGGCGGACGCACCGCCGCTGTGCCTGTTCCTGGACGGGAAAACGCTGGAGAACATGCGACCGTCGGAAGTTACAACCCCTCGGAGTCAGTGTTGGGGTTGGAGTCGCCGCCTCCGAGTCGAATTGGCGACGGAGAGTTCTCGGAGGGGACAGAATCATCGTTGGGGTGGTATCGGAGGAGTAATTCAGCGAAATTTGCGTCAAGTTTTCCCAGAGGCGGTTTCGATTTGTCTCCAGTGAAGCAACCAGAAAGTTTTGCTGGAGTGGCAGCTAAGAATCCACTGCCCGGTAATAAATATAATGTTTGTTTTTAAAAAATAAATAAATAAATAACTTTCTAAGTATTTGAAATAAATGAGGTTTCTTAAATAAAATTTTCTTGCAGAAAAAAGTGAAGCGCAAAAGGAACAAGCATCAAGTTTAAAGCCTTTAAAAACGAAAACAACGAAAGCTGAGAGACGTGCTGTGCAGGAGTCTCAACGGGCTGCAAAAGCTGTTTCTAAAGGTTCAAAACAGTCTTTTCTTTATTTTTACTGTCTGGGAAACTTTGAAGTACTGCTATTTGTGATTATGGAATGTCTGCAAATGTGTCTAAACATGCACTTTTTTTATGTCTACAATGGAAGATATAATTTGAAGTGGTTAACTGGTTGTCCCTCTCATCCCAAAGGAGGTTAGTTTTAACATATTAGTAATTATTTGCAAAACTGATGGTGGAATTGGGAACACTAGAGAGGAAGATTAGGAAATTGAAAAGAGGTTAAGGGATGCAGTACAAATATATTGGAAGTAGCATGTGGCTCGAAGAAAATAATGCAAGGTATCATGATTAACATACAATTAAGAAATACGATAATTATTTATCTATCTATAATTATGTTTTAAATACAAATACCTTATTATTGTTATAAAATAATTAATATAGACAATTTTCTTAAGTACATGTTGCAATCAGTTGCAAGTTTTCCCCTTTCCTTAAATTAATCGGTTCTTAATCTGATTGAAAGAGAAATACCTATTATGAAGTGAGTTCATCATCAAACTCAAGCTTTACTTGTTTTCTAAATGACCCAAGCTTGAATAGTTTGCAAGCAGCTCAGCTAGTTTCTCGTTTATAGTTTCCACCCCTATGACATTGAATCATTGAATCGCTTGTTGAAGTCTGTTAGCATTTCCTTAGTATTTGTTCAGATTTGTTCTTTTACCCCCTCTAAATAACATAGGCAATGGCGTTTCAGATTTTGATGAAACATTAGTTTTGTTAGACTCTTTTTTATTATTTAAATTTGTTCTGACAATTTAACTTGTTTTCTATTGGCATGTAATTTGTTAGCTTTGTCCTTAGCACTAAGCAGCTTTTAATTTAATTTTATAGCTGAGGCAAATAAATCTGGTACACATGGAGGAGCAGCTTCTTCTAAACCTATGAAGCAGCCACCAGAAAAGAAAGATGGTCCTCCAGTTGCATCATCAATTGCAGCTTCTGAAAGAATAGGAGTTGATCGGCCAGCAGAGAAAGAGAGGAAGAAAGATCTTCCTCCTCCACGTATGCAATTTGATGATGAGAGTCGTGTGGGTAAGGCTAAAAGGCGATCCATGTTGAATCAACCTGAAGCTAGGAATAGAGTTGAACTCTTTCGCCATCTACCTCCACACAAAAATGGAACTCAGCTTCCTTATTTGGAGTCGAAATTTTTTGAACTTCATGAGAAGCATCCTGCTGTTTACAAGGTACTCTCTTTAGTAGTTTGTTGTGGTTAGTTAACAGTTGAGCTTATTCATCCTCTTCCTATCTGATTAGTTGTAACCTAGTTGACTCTGGAAAGGGAAGGAAATGAAAGCCCCTCATAGGTTAGTTGTTTGTGCAATTTAACTTTTAAATTCTCTAACGCTGTATTTTAGGTGGGTAACTCCTTTCAAGTCAGTTGAGAAAAAGGAAAAATAAAAGATGGGGGAGGGGGTGGAGGTTTCCCCTTTCTGTAAAAAATTGACACAAACTAATATCCAGGATAGTAATAACCTCAACTATGCAAATCTATAGTTGAGAATGCTACATTAACCCTGTTTTTGTCAGCTTCATGAACTTCTTGTTATCTTTTTTTGCTGTTTTTCTCAAAGCTTTAAAGATTTTATTAACTCAAATTCTGTCAAATTTTGGTGCACTAGTTGGTGTGAGGAAATACTGTGGGAAGTGAAATCAGAATGATGGCACATGGTATTTATTGCATGGTGCATGAATTACTCTGGTGTCTATTTGTTTGAAAAGTAGATAAAACATATTTTTCTTATCTTTTAAATTAATAAAAGAGAAACCTGTTCCTTGTAATGTTGTGTTGTATGAAATTGTCAGGCTGGATTGCAGTATTTGACTGGAGATTTAGCAGGAGGAAATGCTCGTTGTATTGCTATGCTGCAGGCATTTCAGGAAGCTATCAGAGACTATTCCACACCATCAGAAAAAACCCTTATCAGAGATTTAACTTCCAAAATTAGTGGTTTTGTTTCTTTTCTGATTGAATGCCGCCCACTTTCTATGAGCATGGGAAATGCAATCAGGTTTCTGAAGAGTCGTATTGCAAAGTTAGCACTAACTCTCTCTGAATCAGAAGCAAAAGCAGCCCTTTGTTCTGACATTGATCGTTTCATAAATGAGAAGATAATGCTTGCTGATAGGGTAATAGTTAGACATGCTGCTACAAAGATCAGAGACGGCGATGTTCTTCTGACATATGGATCATCATGTGTTGTTGAAATGGTTCTTTTGTATGCCCATGAGCTTGGGAAACAGTTCCGTGTTGTGGTGGTAGACTCACATCCCATGCTTGAAGGCCAAAAGCTACTTCGTAGACTGGTGGTAAAGGGCCTGAATTGTACTTATACTCAGTTAAATGCTATTTCTTATATCATGCATGAAGCCACTCGAGTTTTTCTTGGGGCTTCCTCAATATTTTCTAACGGGACTGTATATTCGAGGGTTGGGACCGCATCTGTTGCTATGGTTGCTTATGCATTCCGTGTGCCAGTTTTGATCTGTTGTGAAGCTTATAAATTTCATGAAAGGGTGCAGCTTGATTCAATCTGCTTTAATGAGCTAGGTATGTTGGTGTTTATACATGTCAATCCACCCCCCTACCCCAAAAAAAAAATCTATTTTGAAAGAAGAAAACTTTTGGACTTTGGACTTGCAGTCTCCTACTGAGAGGAGAGTTGTTGATTCCTTCCTTTTTCTACTAGGTATATCACCTTCTTTTCTGTAGAGAACTTAAGCTTTCCTTCTGGAATACCTTGCAGGTGACCCAGATGCCGTATCAAAGGTCCCAGGAAGAGTGGATGTGAATTATTTGGATAACTTGACTGATAAACAGAAAGAAAACCTTGAACTTCTTAATTTAAAGTAAGCTTTTAGATGTCTCATGTCCAAAGAAAGAAAATATTTGTTTTAATGATCTCTAAATGATTCTGAATCCTCTTACTTTGGTGTGAACCACAACAGATATGATGCTACTCCTTCAGATTACATCTCTATGATTATCACAGATTATGGCATGGTGAGTGATATTAAGGTGTATTCTTGCCTTGAATCCAAGGAATACCGAAGTGCTATGCATTTGCTCTGTGTTTATTGTTTACTCTTTGTTTATCATTTACTCTTCTCATTCTTGATAGGATTGAGGTTACTTGCATTAGTAGATTTTGACTTGTAATATTGTTTGTGCCGCAGATCCCTCCCACAAGTGTGCCTGTCATAGTGCGCGAGTATCGGAAGGAGTACTTGTTGATATAGAGTTGTCAAATTTTTGCAAAAGGAAAGCTCTTCACATAGATTCATAAAGGTATCCATTTTTGGGAAGATGGATTCGTGTTTTACGCTTTTTTGATCACGTAGTTTAGTACCTTTCTTGTTCATTCTTTACATCAAAATCATAATTTTATGCCATGTCAAATTAACTCAATTCTCAAAAAAGTTAGTCTTAGCAAGTAGAACGAGCTTTGGCCTATAATGGTAGTTTTGGCGTTTCTTGTATTGGATGATAAAAAAATCCCTGTACATGCATGTTTGATTGCAAGTTAGGCTAATGATAGCTAAAGAGTCGAAGTTTTTCTTTCCCTCTGATTCGAACCAGGAGTTGAGAATAACCTTTTAGTGTCCGGTAAGTTAATGTCTGTGAAAAGGAAAAACCTCAGACTCTTTTAAGTCACCAAGGCTGGGAAAATGTAATCTCGGACCATAGTTATTGCCCTTTGCTACTAAATTTTAACAAGGGAATTAGAGGGTTGGGTCAGCCGCCGGTTAACATCTCTAGAGGCGTACTCTAGACTCGGTCTGGCACGTCGACCTGGGCTCATTTTAAAAAAATAATTTATTGTTAAAATATTTATATTAATATTTTAAAAGTAAATTAAAATAAATATATATTTTATAATAAAATATTATTATGAGTCGAACTGAGTTTGAGTTTCAAAATCTTTTTTCAGAGCTCGGCTTGTCTCGGGCTAGGCTCATGGGTAAAGTTTTGTTTTGTTTGGTATGGAGGAAAGAAATTGAAAAGAGAAAAAGTTGAACGAGAAAAAAAAAGTGAAAAGATAAAAAAATATATATTTTCTTTTTTATTAGTGTAGTAGATAAGATGAAAAAATGAAAAAATGAAAAGAAAAGATAAATTATTTTTATACATTATTTGGTAGATTTGAAAAACAGAAAAAAAAATGAAAATTATGTTATTTTATTATTATATTTTTTGAAAATTAAGATAAAAAAATGATAAATACTTTTTGTAAATATGTACATTTAAGTCGTATCTCTCATTATGTGTAAGGGTGGCAAAAAGTCATTTTCTTTCCTACCACATGTAAAAACATGTTCATTCTCTTTTCTTTTTTAATAAACACGTTCAAAATTTATTTTATTTTATTTCCCCTTTTCCATCATTCTTTATTCATTCTTTCATTTTTTTAATATACCAATTACGGTATGTTTTAGTCTAAATGTGTTTTTCAAAGAGTAATGTTAATTTGACCTATTTTGTGAAAAGAACGGTTAAGCACGGCCTAAACAATACAAGCACTTGGCATAGCTACTCCTAAAAAATATTTCTGCATAATTTGACACAAATCCGTTGGAGGAGTCATCACTTCAACAAGTTCCAAATCATTACCTTCCAATGTTCAACTTGCCATGAAGTTTGCACAACGATTAGCCTTTCTATAAATGAGATAGTCGACAGCTCCAATCGAGCAATTGTTGGTAGCTGTAAATAACATGATAAAAGCAGAACTGTCAATTTTGAAAATCTGATCAATTCATTCGAATTTAAATCCGATTTGATTAAAAAAGTCAACAACTCGAATCCGATCCAATTTGAAATTGAAAATGATCCGAACTCAAATTGATTCGAACAATTAACCCGAAATGATCCGAACTTAAATTAAGTATAATTTTATTTTAGAAATATTAATTTAATAAAATAACAATTATAATAATTATTATTAATTTATTTTAATTATATAATTTTTAATTATCAATTTTTAGTATGATAAAGTATGTACTATGCAGACAGTGACTATTGAAAAATTTTGAAAATGAAAAAGAAGCTTAATGTTATTATATATAGTGTTAAGGTATTAGAAATTAACATTTTAATCAATAGGTTGTACATCAATTTAATTTCTTTATTTTAAATAAAATCGTTGGATTGGATAATAGTAAGTTTGTTGTATTTTTTATCAGTAAGTTTGTTATATTATTATCATAATAACATTTTTAAATTAATTGTTCAATATTTCAAGATAATTGTTCAAAGACTAAAATAATCTTTTAAATATATAATAATCTCTTACATAAATAATAAAATGTTATATTAATTATAGTAAAGATTTAAAATAATTATATATTTTAATTATCATGGATATACTTATGATAATCCTATATCATTTTTTATCGTTGCATGTTATTTAAAATAAATTTATTATTTTTATTTTAAAATATAATACATTCTCATGTAATTTAAAATAAAGTACATAAAATGAGTTGTTAATAACAATACGTGTATTTTTATCATAATGATTTGTATACTATGTTATAATAATATTTTATCATGCAATTGATCAAATTAATCTTTTAGCGTTATACATGTTACTTTTAGAGTAAATATGTTGTTTTTATTTTAAACGTATAATCTTTTGTCTTATATTTTTAAAAGTATATAAAACAAGTAGACCTGACAATTCGTGTATCCGTGTCGTATTCGTGTATTATGTCCAGTCATAATCGTGTTTAAGGTATTTTATATTTATATAAACTTTGATACGTTAATAATTCGTATTATATAGATTTTGAGACATTCATGTATTCTTGTCGTGTTCGTGTTATTTTTTAGTGTTGTGTCATATTTTTAGTTTTTTTTTTATGTCGTGTCCAATATTGCCAGGATGAAAAATATGTCATTGATATGTGTATTGTATTATAATGATTTATATGCGTTATAACAATACATTTACAAATGTGTAAATGGGTTGGGATAACGATTTCAAATTTACAATAATACTCGTTTAAGTAAAACAAATAATCAAATTTGAAAAATTATCGGATTATGCTCAAATCCAAAGAATTCATGTTAGATAAATATTTATTTTTAAATTAAAAATTACAATATCTATATTTATTTTTAAATATTATCTATTACTTATTTTTTATCTTTCAATAAAATAATAATTAAATCTGATTCAATAAAATAATTTGTTTAAATTTGATCTGATTTAATTTTAAAATTAAAAAATTAAACTTGAATTAACTGAATCTGAATAACCCGAATGTCAAATCCGAATGACATGAACCTGAAATTATCCAAATCCGAAATATTTCGAATTTGAAACGATCTGACCCGAAAATAACATAAAAATTTTAAAACGAATTGATTCAACCTAAATGAATTCAATCCAAAATCAATTTTACTAAATGAGAACATCTTTGACATTCAAGTTGTAATGTAATGTGACGCTTTTGTATATAGAATTTAAAAATGAGAAAAGGATTTCCAATCTTTGGGCTAAACACAACATTTTTCTCAACTAAAGTAGCTAATTGAGTTATTAATCAACGGTTTTTTATCACAATATAGTTAATTTTTTATTTTTTTTATCAAAATATTGCTGTTTTGAGATTAATTTTCAAAATTTGCTCGTTTTAAATCAGCTGGATTGCGATTTTTCAGCGTAAATTTTTAAAAATATTAAAAAAACACCAAGAGAAATCGTCACCTCTCATGACAATTTTCCTTGGTCATAATATATATTTTTTGATATTTTAAGTTGGGAAATCGCCACTGTGGTGGAGATTTCCCAACCTTTATTTATTTATTTTTTTAATTTTATTAAATAATATATTTTAAATAAAAATTATATAATTTTTAATTTTAAAAAATAAAAATTTAAATAACAAAATTAAAAAGATAACAATTTACAAAAAATTCAAAAATTATTTCGTAATTAGGCCTGCTCATGGGCTGGGCCGCGACACGAAAATTTTCAACTTCCTTGTCAAGGTCCGGCTCGCGGGCCCGAATTTAATTATTTTAATATATAAATAGTGATCCGAGCCTGGCCGGAGGGGCTGCCCGGCCCATGAGCAGGTCTATCCGTAATGTCAATCGAATTCTTTCAACTTGTATTCGTAATAAATGGACCTCCGGGAGAAAGGCCAACCAAAGTGTCGTATTAGTCTCGGCTTGGACAAGTGTTTTTGTAATTTTATTAAATAATAAAATTTAAATAATAAAATTAAAAAAATAACAATTTACAAAAAATTCAAAAATTATATTCGTAATTAGACTTGCTCATGGGCCGGGCCGTGACCCGAAGTTTTTTCAACTTCTTTGCCCAAGCCTAGCCCGAATTATTATTTATTAAATAAAAAATATTATTTATTTAAATTTAATTATAAAATATATAAAAATATTTTTTTAATAGTGAAACGGGCTTTCGGTTCGGCACGACTCGAAATGGGCTTGGACAAGGAAAAAAATTTCGGGTCGCGGCCCGACCCATGAACAGGTTTAATTACGAATATAATTTTTTAATTTTGGTAAATTGTTATCTTTTTAATTTTATAAAATTAAAAATTATATAATTTTTATTATTTTATAAAATTAAAAAAAATAAAGGTTGAAAAATTGCCACCTGGGCTTGGATAAGCAAATGTTGTGTTGATACCATACATGAGCCCGGCCCAGCCCATGAGCACTTCTACCACCATGAGATAAAAATTATATATAAAAATTATTAAATCTTTATTTTTAAATTTTTAAATTATATAATTTTTATTTAAATTTTATTATTTACCAAGATTAAAAGAATAAAAAAAAATAAAAATTTACCTTGGAAAATCGTCATTGTGGATGACGATTTCCCAATGTAAAAAATAAAAAAATTTTAAAATTGTAATTGAAAAATCGTCATGGTTCATGACGATTTTTCAACTTAGATTAAAATAAAAAATAAAATTTATCATAAAAAAATCGTTATTGCTCATAACGATTTTTCAACTGATTAAAAAAAATAAATTTTAAAAAATAATTTAAAAATAACAATATTTTAATAAAAAAAAAACAGCTATATTAAAATAAAAAAACTATTAATCAACACCCACAAAAATCTACCCAAAAAGAAAAAGTAAGTGGCCTCGCAGGACTGCAAAAACTCCATGCCTTCTCCACGTGCCCCTTGCATGTCTCCAGAACCTGAACTTCCGCACACCTGTCACCAAACCCTAGTCTTTCTCCTTACACATTAACCCCATTCCCGTTCTTTCTCATATCCCCCTCTTCCCCTTCACCCTTTGAGCTCTCTCTCAACCCATGGCTGAGCGTAATCCTAGCCAGCAGAGAGTCCCAAGACCTAACCATACCGCCACTGCCTCCACTTTCTTTCGAAAAATCCAAGCTCATGCACCAGACTCCACCCAAGTTCTCGGTCTCTTGACCCTCTTTGTTTCCGCCTCAATTCTCATAATCCTCACTGGCCTCACCGTCACCGCCGCCATTCTTGGCTTCATCTTTTTTATGCCATTGGTCCTCCTTTCTAGCCCCATATGGTTCCCAGTAGGAACCGTGCTCTTTGTCACCATAGCTGGGTTCTTGTCAGCATGCGGCTTCGGAGTTGTGGGCGTGGCAGGGTTATCTTGGATGTACCGCTATTTCATAGGCATGCACCCACCAGGGTCAGACAGGGTTGACTATGCGCGGAGCCGGATATATGACACGGCCAACCATGTCAAGGACTACGCTATGGAATATGGTGGTTACTTGCAAAGCAAGGTAAAGGATGCAGCTCCTGGTGCATGAGCAATGGATGCAACTGAATCCGATTTAGGGCTAATCCAGTTATAGCTACCCTTTTTTTTTTTTAAATGATATAAATAAAAAAAGAAAGTGGAATACCTTTTTCACTGCCAATGTGGGGTAGGTATGACAATTCGTCTATCTGTATCGTGTTTGTATATTTTATCGTATTATAATTTATAATTGTGTTTAAGGTATTTTATATTTATATAAATTTTGAGAAGTTAATAATTCGTATTATATAAATTTTGATACATTCGTGTCTTTATATAGTGTTCGTGTTATTTTTTTTTTCTTGTCGTGTTTTTAATTATTTTTTTGTATCGTGTAATTGTGTCGTCTCTAATATTGTCAGATTTATATCTATGTGGGGGTTTTATTTTTTAATTTCTTTTTTGATTTTGATAATTAGTAGATTTTTTGAATCATGCTTTTTAGGCCTAAGGGGTAGGAATGGCAATGGAGCGGGGTGGGGCGGATTTTGCAGTATTCGCCCCTGCTCTGTTATTGGATTGTTCTGCCTCGTATAATGGATTGCTCTGTCTCTTCTCCCGTCCCTTTTCGTCGTGAATATTGAAATTTTAATACCACTATCACCTTCATGAATGTCGGTTACATCCATAACCGTCGACATCCATAACCGTTTCGTAACATAAACAGATTTTTAATCTAAGAAGAGAAAAAAATAAAGTATTAAGTTTAGGTTTTTTTTTTTAAAAAAATAATTAATTTAGTTATATTATTTTATTAATTTTTAAAAGTTAAATATTTAAGGGTAAAATAGTAATTTCAGTATTCGGAGCTGGGCGGAGCGGATTTAAGTATTCGGAGCGAGGCGGAGCAAGCAATTATCAGAACTGTTCCATCCTTATCTTTCAAACAAAAAAAACTGTCCCGCCTTCGTTGTTAAAAAAAAAAATTTTCATTCGAAACGGAAAAAAAAACTTTTCATTCGAAACGGATCGATTTGCCTTCGTTGTTAAAAAAAAAAAACTTTTGATTCGAAACGGATCGATTTGAAATCTATCGGACGGTTTGGATTTTACCATCCCTAATAAGGGAAGTCAATGCCAGTGCATGCATAATTTGTGGAATTTTCATTTATCTAAGAAATCTATATAGGTCATTTAAACAAATTGCAACTTTGGTTAATTAATTGAACTAATTTAATTAAAGTAATCAACAATATAATTATTTGTGAACTAATTAATCCATACCGACCATCACCTTAACATTCAATATTATTATACCTTTTCCGATGTCTAAGCATTCAATATTATTATACCTTTCCCCATGTCTAAGCATGATTATTCGTGTCTAAGTATTTATTAGGCGTCTAAGTATTTATTCGGGTAGGGTCCGGTAACGGGTGTCTTTAAATATTTAAGAAATATTTATATTAAACTTAGAAAAAATAATGTATTAATTATATTTTTATTTTTATAATTTAACATAAAAATATATTAATATAATAAAAAATATATTTTTTAATATTTTAATATTTTTAAATATTAATTTGTATTTTTTGGATCTATATCAGGATCAAATTTTAAACAAGCAAAATTTTTTTAGTAATGGATTCGTGCCCGACTTGTTTTGACCATGAACAGATTTACAGTGAAGCCAAGGCCCAAGAATTGCTTTATATTTTGTTCTTTTAATTGAGAGAGAAAATTTGTGGGAAGAAAATGATTTCAAGATTCTTACTTTAACTAGTAAATTTTTGCTAAGATAAGGGTTATCTTAACACATCATTGGGCTAATATTTATATTTTATTTGCAAGCACCTTCTAGGAAAATTTATATCCCCTTTAGTGGAGAAAGCGACATCAGCCTTTTGCAGTATGACATATATATATATATATATATATATATATATTCTTATGAAGTATTATAATTTTATAATCTTTTTATTTTGGTTCTTTTTGCCAACATATTTTTAATCTTTTTCAAATGTTTGAATATAGGCACTGAGATTTGAGGAATATATCTTTCTATATATTTATGTCTCTTCTGAAATGAAATATGCTACTATTTATTTTCAAGTTCATCAACTACGCTAAAATTAGTCTTAGACAATATTTTTTAAATGTTGTTAAAAATAACAAAAATAACATTTAGACAGCATTTTGTATATTACTGTTCTATATTATAATGACCAATAATTACAGCATTTTAAAAACTTTTAGAAGCATTTGATATGTGCTGTTATATATGTTATCGTATAAAAATGCTTTTGGTAGCACTTATAATTGCTATCATTGAGATCTTTTGCAGCAATTGAAAAATGCATGCAAAAGGTCTTGAAAAACTGTTATAAAGTAGAAATAGCAGTATTTTCATAAGTGTTATTATACATATGTAAAAATAATACTAAAGACATAAGGCTGCGATCACATATACAACACATGAAAAAATATTGTCTTATAGCAGCAGTTTTTTTAATTTTCACAGCACTTCAAAATACTGTTATATGTCAAATTTGGCGCAGTGATCTCTACACTCTTAACTATTCCATATATATTTTTTTGAAACATAAGTATATTGTGATTGTAATTTATATAATGGGAGATAATTTTTTTTTTTTTATTTAAAAAATTCCAGCATATCCATTTTAAAATTTAAACTCAAAACTTTTTAAATTCTAACTATCGAAATATAAGTATTATTTGTATATACATATTTTATACAAAACATAGCATTGGCTTGAAAACAAAATTTATATGCAATATTGTTTAAACCTCTTATCACATTTAAGCCAAATCAAGTAACAATCTAATTGTCTATATAAATACAAAATGACAGGGGAACAATTATACAATTACAAAATTGTTAGATATTTGATTTAAATTTTAATTGGAATCAGTTTTGGATTCTTGTAAAATTTTATTGGTTGGAGAATTATTCGACAATTAAGTTTATTTAAAGGATAAATATACTTATTACGTAAGAGTTTTTGGTGAATATGAGAGAGATGTGATCGCTATGTGATTTTTATGTGCGATATGAGTTTTCTGTGAGGGGTTTACAGAGTTATAGTGATGTGAAAAAGAGTTGGAGAAAAAACCGAGTGACATGGGATAAAATTTGTTCCATGTGTTTAAGCACTAGAGAGCGTGGAAACTAGCTTTGTTAATTGGTTCATGATTAATGTTTGTTTTGTACTCTTTGCAATCTCTACGTTTATAGTAGATTTTTTCTCTCGTCTATGGATGTAAACAATTGGAGCCAAACCACGTTAAATATTGTCTATTGTATATATGATTTATTTTGTGTTGATCTCTGTGTGGAATATGGTTTTTCTTGAAGATCCCAACAAATGGTATGAGCGTCATGGTTCGAGAATTAGCTTTATGCAATCATGAGTAGTGATGTAAAAATGATGGTTCGATTAAGGAAGATTTGTTGTCGTGGATTGTGTTCATGAGATCGGAGACATGCAAGAGGGGATTTGCTAGAACAAGGTGTAAGTTGCAAGTAGTGTAATTCTCAAATTGTTCCATTAATGGTGCTTTAACTAATTTCTTGATCAAGATGAGAACTAGTATTGTTGAAGATCTGAAGTCAACAGGTGCATAACTTGGTTTAATAGGAATGGGGAACACCAAATACTTTAGAGATTTTCTCACTACTCTAAAAATATTGACACTTTTCTTATGGTATTATACTCTTGCTCATGGTAGTGATGCATAATTTTTGAATGGTGTGACATGTCTTAAAAATATGTGGAATATAATATTGGTTTGTTAATAAAATCACACATGTCAAAAATCTTGACGAAAAGAAATTGTGGTGATTTTCTTTGTGAGAGATTGGTAGAAAAAAAGATCTCGTTGGTGCTAAGCTGCCAGCTAATATGGTTTCTATATGTAGTGGATAGTAAGAGATAATTTTTGCTGAGGTTAAATCGAGGTTCATTTCTAAAATCAACTAGGTGAAGTTAATTTGGCTGTATATGAGTATTGGTTGTGTTGTATGAATCAGGTGGAATCAGGACTGATTCGATTATATGTAGTCGAGATCTCTTGAAGGCCAATTTTTTTTGGAATTTGTGTCAAGGTGGAGATTTGTTAGATATAAAATTTAATTCGGAATCAATTTGGATTTCTGGTAGAATTATATTGGTTAGAGAATTACTTAATAATTAAATTTATTTAAGGGATAAATATACTTAATGGATAAAAGTTCCTAGTAAATAGGATGGAGTAACTATTAACCTTTAGAATTATGAGAAAGATGTAATCACTATGTGATTTGTACGTGGGAGATAAATTTTCTAATAAGGTTTCACATGTTGGAATTCACATGATTCAATAACTTGTTCATCACAATGTCATGCATTGAATTCAAATAAAAAAGCCAAGATCAATTTGTAGATGAAAGATCAACAAAAGAACTTACCTGAATCCATTGTTGAGAATCAAAGGTAGAATTATTTCCCAAATCAAAGATTGGGTAGGATATCGCCTTCCAAGCCTAGATAATACGTAATAATTTCTTTCTCACAGATGGGGAAGGAGAAGAATACTTTATGTTCTCTGGCTCAGGGACCATAATCTCTCTAGTAACTGTAAGGTGGTTAAGCCATCAGTTATGGGCCCATCAATCATAACTGAAGGCATTTGGGTTTCTACACATAATTGGACCCATACCTTAATATTGATATCTCTATTAGCCCATTTAATTATTAACCTTATTGGATCACTATTTAATTGGGCTCTATAACAAGATAGCATATCTTGTACAATTATTTAATATGTGAGTCCACCTAATGAAAATTGCTAACAATCTCCCACTTGGACCACATATGTCTTTAAAATTGTACAAGAGTAATACTTTAGTGTGCACAATACTTTGCTATCCTAACTTTGAAATATCCCGAAACAATCTGGTCCATTAATTACATTATTATAGGATCAAAGCGGCTATCGTCACATATATTCATAACTAAACCCATCAATGATCACAATATCAATATAATTAAAGACATAGATCAAGTATTGATGTGTAGCATGGAAATTACATGTAATGTGATCTTATTCATGCCTATTTCCAACTGGTCCTACTTTATGACTCCAAGAGTGCAAACACTTTCTAATACCATATGTAAAACCACAGTAGAAAGCAAATATCTCTATATCAGAGTTTGTACTAATGTGAGCAATAACACTAGACAGGCATAGCATCAAGTCCAATAACACCCATGTGAGCAACATGCTCATGAAACACCTTAGGTGGTAAACCTTTGGTGAGTGAGTCTGCAATCATAGAGTTTGTACTAATGTGTTCTATTGACACTTGAAGACTGTGAACTCTTTCTTTTACAACAAGCTACTTGATGTCAATATGCTTCGACTTTGGCGAACTCCTGTTGTTCTTTGAATACAACTCAGCGGCCTTGTTATCACAATTTATCCTTAGTGGTCTTTCAATTCCATCGACCACTTGCAATTCGGTGATAAAATTCCGCAGCCATATTCCTTGATTTGACGTTTCATAGCTGTCGCAACCTAAAAAATAACAAGTCTCATCGTGAGACTTTATATTCGTTAAGCGTGACATTGGAAAAAACAGAGAAAAATTCGACTTAATTCCTCTTAAAATAAAATGAGGATTTGAAAATGATCTCGAAAAAGACATGGAGTTGCCACCAATCTTTTTTGGCTAGGTGTGATCGTCCACCTATTAAAACCGGTTTTGTAAAACATTTTAAAATTAATTAAAACATTTTTAAAACCAATTTCAAGTTCGCATTTTAAACTAGAGAAAATCAAAGAAGCGGGTTCGGGATTCGATTACGTGTGGGGAAGGATTAGCACCCCCTCAACGTCCATATAAAACGGTACCTTATTAATCGTATGTTATCTCAAGTCTCGGTAAAAAGTTGGTTTTAAATTTGGTATTTCAAATTAATTCCCAATTATAAGAAAAATAATTTCATTTTTAATTGAAAATGATCCGGAATTTATTAATTCAAAATTTTCCTATATTCCTCGACAAAATCGGCAAAATATAAAATTTTTTATTTATTTGGAAAATTTTCCGAATCATTATCGTTTTTTGAAAGAAAGATATTCCTTTATTAATGATAATTGATGATATCCTCTCCAGCAAACCCGGTATAAAACTCATGAATTATTTAACAAATGATATGATATAATTTAAATGGCATAGCATATTCTAGATGAAGTGAAATATCCTAAGTAAGATGATATATTCTAAATGAAATGAAATATCCTAAGTGACATGATATATTCTAATGAAATGAAATATCCTAAGTAACATGATATATTCTAATGAAATGATATGATTTAAATGACATAGCAAATTTAAATGACATGACATATTTTAAATAATATAATCTATATGACATGGAATATAATCTAAGTGACATGAAATGATAAGAAACATAAAATAATATTATCATGAAATATGCATGAAAATATAAATAATAATGCATGAACATAGTATATGCTAAATGATGTGACAAAAATAAATGACTAAATAAAAAACATAGGATAGCATGAAATATTCAAAACCATATAACAAACAATATAACATCATAAAATATAAATCAAAATAATAACAATACCATAAAAATTATCAAAGCAAAAAGCACATATTATATAGTATGCATGAACATGGAAAATGCAATGCATAAAAGTGTATTTTTTTCCTTTAAATAAGGAAATCCGTATACCTAAAAAGATATCCGGCTACCTTAGGAAAAGACATCAAATTAAATTTTCTAAAATCAAAATACTTTGTGATTGGTTTAAAAATAATTTTGAAAATCTTGGATAATAAAACCTCATAGCCGAATTCCCCTTTTAAAATAGCTCTATTTTCCAAAGTTTGAAATCTCGGACTTGATCATCCTTGACCCGAGCTTTATAAAATCATTTTTAAAGATCAAAATAGTCTAGAAACCAACCTAGGACAGTAGCTAAAGTCCCTAATCAACCCCCCTCTAAATGCCTTAGCCAAAACTAACAATTATTTTTCCTTTGAATTCAAATCTGACTCTACTGTTCAGTTTTAAAGCGTGATTTTTAACCTATTTTTAGAATTTGAAAAAAATCTAAACAAAATACAAGAGACTCAAAACATGTAAAACTATATGAAAAAAAATGGCTTAATTTTTTGACTAAGGATAACTTCCCAGAAAAATCGAGAAAGTCAAAATACTGGGTGAAAAACTATTTTGCCAAAACATATTTTTTTGCCTTTGATAAAATCATTCAAAAATCAAGGTAAAAATATTGGAGACTCTTCTAAGGACCTACAAGCAGTAGCTAAATTTTCTAAAAAATGGACAAGATTTGCCTAAGTAAAAAAAATCACAAAGGTAGAAAAATCAACTTGACAACTCTTTAATTTTTCACAAGTATGCTCATGTGAGCTTGACTTTGAGCCATTGATTGGCCTAAGTCAAAAATCAAGTGGCATGATATGATATGCATGAACAAACAGCAAGTTAAATGCATGAAATGCATGATTTAAAACCTAAATGACATGGAAAATGCATGGCATAAAGAATATGGCCTAGACCTAACATGAATTTGCAAGGCAATAAATGCAACCTAAGCCTAAACATGCATGAAATGCATGACAATGCAAATGAAACCTAGACCTAAAACATGCATGGCAATAACACAAACACATAGCATACTAAATCAAAATACACAAAATCATGGCATGGAAATGCAAGCATGTCAACCAACAAGATGAAAATGCACATACGAAGCATGCAAATATGGGGTAGCCGAATGGTTGTATGGTCTTAATGAAGAAATCCTAGCATGGCATTTACACAAACACATGACATACTAAATGCAAGACTGAAAATGAAACATGCTAAACCATGCAAACATGAAGTAAAGGCATGAATACAACTAGAAATTTTCACAAAAACATAGTATAGTAAAAAGCAAATCATGAACAACTCAAACATGTTGAAAACAGAAAATAAAAAATGGTAGACAAGGAAAGTAAACATGAAAACAAGATGATAAAATAAAAAATAGAGTTAAGTAAGTAAAAAATATAAAACAAGCTTGATATTTTGTTATTTTTTTAAAACAATTAAAACATATTTAAACATCACAATCAACATGAAAAAGAATAAAAAACAAACCACATATCAAAATGAGGCTGATAACTCGTATAATTATATAGTTTTTAGTTATGTTTTATTATTGTTTTGTGTCAAATACGAGTTATTATTGCTTAGTCTACTTGTGTTTATGATCTTTTATATTTTTATGTAATTTAGTGTTTTTCATGAGTTTCTTTGAGTGATTTCAGATTACTAGGTTAAATCAAGAATTAAGGGCAAATCCAATTCAGTTCCAGTTCCGACACCTTTTGCCATATCAGCTATATCTGGAGTTTCACTGAAGCAATAAGGCTGAAATTTTAACCGTGAAAAGTTAAGAGGCATATCTATCTTTTTCATGTTTTGCACTTCTTGAAACGGAGTCGTTTTCCCTACCGAAATCAACCATCAAGTTGGCTGATGTGCAATGATGTCTGTTCTGCACCGTTTTGGTATTTTGACCATATCTTCCGATCCACATGAGCAAATGATCTGATTCCAACGGCTATGGATCCGTAACTGATAGGGGCATATTTTTCTAGAATACCATTTGATCAGATCGAGCCTCCAACATTGACAAAATCGACCATCAAGCTGGCTGATCAGAATTGTCATACAACATGACGAAAATTGTTAGAAAAATGCACCCACCTATTATACCTACCTTTGAAATTTGTAAAGCTTGTCTCTTGTCATTTAGCCCTCCAAAATGTGTATAAATAGAGGGCCTTGGATGAGTATTGGGATACATTATACATTGGTAGGATATTAGCCATTGTAATAAAATTCTCTAAGTTTTCTTCTTTTTTCCTTTCTCTAGTTTTCTTTTTCTTTATTTACTTATGCTTCTTACATTTCTTTTCATTTTTAGTATGTGTTGCTAATCATATTGTTGAGGTGATGAGGTGAAGCTCTTGGTAAATGCTAAGGTTAGTCTCTTAAACATGAGCTAAAATGAATCATCATTTATAAACACTAGTATAGATAATATTTTCTTTTGGTTTAAAATCATACTTGCAAAGTAGAGATCTTGATTCATTATTGACAATGAAAATGGCACAGTAAATGCTTGGTTTCATAACCTTGATTTGTTGTAGACATATACCTTGGCATAAGGAATGCTTGGACTCTTTTTATGAGTTTTGAGGACACCAAATGAACATAATATCATATGCTATGGACGTTGGACAATTTGGACTGAATTGCTAAACCTTCCGATTGGAACCTCCCTTATGTGTGGATTTCAATTGTGTAATAAAACAAGATTAATCTTAGCATAACACCAAGAGTGGATTCTCTAACCTCAACATCCTTTCTTATTGTTTTTTATATCTTGTTTAATTGCTTTTATGTTATTTTGTTTATTTTGTTCTCTAATATCTTGTTTACTTTCTTTGTTATTGATTCCCTAATATCTTGTTTATTTTCTTTTTCATATATATTTATAAACTTATACTTACTAGTACGCTTCCCTGTGGTTCGACCTCGGACACCCGAGAATTTATTACTTGAACATAACCTGCACTTGGGTTTACAACTCTTAATTGAGTCTCCATCAAGTTTTTGGCGCCGTTGCCGGGGAAGCAATACTAAGTATATAAGTTTATAAGTATATTTATTTTTTATTGGCTGGTTATACCGCCTAATTTTCTATATATTTATATTTATATTGTATATTAACTTTGTTTTATTTTTATTGGCTGGTTATACCGCCTAATCTGTATATTAACTTTGTTTTATGCTTGTTTGGCGACGTGATTTTAGATCTCGTCGTTTAGTTAGATTTTATTGTGAAACTTTTTCAGGTAATCTTTCTAATACAACTCCTACCATGGCTGACAATGAAAGTGTTCATGCTGAAGATGAGAACAGACAAGTACGCACCATGCGTGACTACTTGCAACCAACTCGAAGCTCATCACCCTCTTGTTTTATTTTTCCTCTCAATGCAAACAACTTTCGTTTTAAACCAGGTATGATAGGTTTGTTTCCAAATTTCCATGGGTTAGAATCGGAAAGTGCTTACTCGTTTCTAAAAGACTTCGAAGATGTATGTGTCACCTTTAATGACCAACAATGCACAAATGAAATTGTCAAGCTAAAATTATTTCCTTTTTCTTTAAAAGATAAAGCAAAAATTTGGCTTCATAATTTAAAACCAAGGTCAATTGGCACATGGCAAGAATTACAAACTGAGTTTCTAAAGAAATTTTTCCCAGCACATAAAACTACTGCTTTGAAAAGACAGATTCAAAATTTCAATCAAAATCAAAATGAAGCATTTTTTCAGTGCTGGGAGCGTTTTAAAGATTTGTTAAGTTCTTGTCCACATCATGGTTTTGAAAAATGGCGTCTTATTAGTTTCTTTTATGAAAGTTTAACTCCCGAAACTAAACAATTTGTTGAAACAATGTGTAACGGTGAGTTTCTAGAAAAAGAACCTGAAGAAGCCTTTGACTACCTAGACCATTTGGCAGATAACTCTCAAGCCTGGCACACAGATAATTCCTCTGAAAGTTCCAATAGATCTAATCTTGTTTCTAACAGAGGTAAATATCATTTTAGTCAAGAAGATGAGATAAAAGCTAAAGTAGCTAATTTGGCTAGAAAGATTGAAGCCATGGAACTTAGAGAAGTAAAAGAAGTCAAAACGGTTAAAAATGAAGAAAGTTGTGGAATTTGTGAAATCATGGGACACCCTACTTCTGAATGTCCAAACATTCCCATTCTTAAAGAAGCGTTGCATGATCAAGTAAATTCCATAAACACATTTAAAAAGCCTTTTCCTTCTCCTTACTCTGAAACGTATAACCCTGAATGGAGAAATCATCCCAACTTCAGTTGGCGGAATAATAATCATGTTCAGGTACCACAGTCTCAAAAGCCGGGCAACACTTTTTCCTATCAACCTTCACGTGTACAAACCTTGGAAGAGACATTGCAAGCATTCATGCAAACACAAGCAAATATGAATAACCAAACTTCACACGATATCAATGAGATCAAAAACACCTTGTCCACATTGACAGCTTCATTACGCACTCAAGAAAAAGGTAAGTTTCCTGCTCAACCTCAGCCTAACCCTTCTACTCAATGTCTTGTTTCTTGCTCCAATGAAACTCAACAGGAAAATGCCAGTTCTATCACAACTCTTCGAAGTGGAAAGGCAATTGACAAAAAGATTCCATCAAAAGACCAAGATCCTCTTTCCCCTCCGAAAAGTAATGGTAAGGATGATGGTAAGTCTGAACTTCTTGAAAATTTGGACAAAGAAAAAGGTATGCATCCTGCTCCTTTTCCTCAAAGGTTGCAAACAATAAAGAATTTGAATCAAAATGCAGAAATTTATGAACTTTTCAAACAAGTTAAGATTAACATTCCTTTATTGGATGCAATCAAACAAGTTCCATCTTATGCTAAATTTTTGAAGGACATGTGCACAGTTAAAAGGAAACATAATGTACAAAAGAAAGCATTTCTGACAGAAAGTGTGAGCTCAATCATTCAGCACCTTACTCCACCAAAATTCAAAGATCCTGGATGTCCAACAATCTCATGCATCATTGGAAACACTAGAATAGAACGTGCATTGCTTGATCTTGGTGCTAGTGTTAATCTTTTGCCTTTTTCTGTTTATCAACAGTTAGGTTTAGGTGAACTCAAGGAAACACCTGTTACACTTCAACTAGCTGATCGTTCTGTAAAAATTCCTCGAGGGATAGTTGAAGATGTTTTGGTTCAAATTGATAATTTTTACTTCCCTGTTGATTTTATTGTTTTGGACACACATCCTGTTTCAAATCCAAATGTTCAAATTCCTGTTATATTAGGCCGTCCATTTCTTGCAACTTCTAATGCTCTGATAAATTGCAGGAATGGTATGTTGAACATTTCTTTTGGAAATATGACTTTAGAATTAAATGTGTTCAACATTTGCAAGCAACCTGGTGATAATTCAGAAGTACATGAAGTGGATTTCATTGAAGAACTTGTTCATGAACATCTCACCACTACCACATTCCATGATCCTTTAGAAGCTTATTTAATTGAATATGAGTTTGATAATGCTTCAGAAATTTCACACACTGATTCTTTGTTAAAATCTTTTCAGGATAAGCATTGTTGGAAACAAAAGTTTGAGGAACTTCCATCACTTACAAATGTCACTGTACCATCAACTATTGAACCACCCAAGCTGGAGTTAAAACCATTGCCATCCGAGCTAAAATATTCCTTTTTGGGTGAGAGTGAAACTTTTCCAGTCATAATTTCTTCACATCTTGATGAACTACAAGAAGGAAAAATTCCTTCTCAATGGAGCACACAAGATAAAAGGAAGTTTCTGAATGAGGTAAAGAAGTTCTATTGGGATGACCCTTACTTGTTCAAATATTGTCCTGATCAGATTTTTCGAAGATGCATTCCCGACAATGAGGTAAGTAGTGTAATTAAGTTTTGTCATTCCGAGGCATGTGGTGGTCATTTTTCATCAAAGAAAACTGCTGCAAAAATTTTACAGTGTGGATTTTACTGGCCAACTTTGTTCAAAGATGCACATAATTTTTGCAAGTCATGTGAAAGTTGTCAAAAATTAGGTTCCATTTCGAAAAGAAACATGATGCCTTTGAACCCAATTCTTGTAATTGAAATTTTTGACTGTTGGGGTATTGATTTCATGGGACCATTTCCACCATCTTTTGGTTTCTTATACATTTTAGTTGCAATAGATTATGTTTCAAAGTGGATAGAGGCAATTCCATGTCGAAATAATGATCACAAAACAGTGATTAAATTTTTAAAAGAAAATATTTTGAGTCGATTTGGAATTCCTCGATCTATCATAAGCGATGGGGGAACACATTTTTGCAACAAGGTTTTTGAAACATTAATGAAGAAATATGCCATTACACACAAAGTTGCAACCCCTTATCACCCGCAGACAAATGGACAGGTAGAATTAGCAAATAGGGAGATTAAACAAATTTTGGAAAAGACAGTTAATCCAAATCGCAAAGATTGGTCTCTTAGACTTAACGATGCATTATGGGCCTATCGAACAGCTTTTAAAACAGCATTGGGCATGTCTCCTTATAGGCTAGTTTATGGAAAACCTTGTCATTTACCTGTGGAACTTGAGCATAAAGCATATTGGGCCATTAAAATGTTCAACTCAAACCTTGATGACGCTTCTAATTTACGAAAATTACAAATCAATGAACTTGAGGAACTCAGAAATGATGCATATGAGAATTCTAAAATTCATAAAGAAAGAACTAAAGCCTTTCATGACAAGTTAATTTCAAGAAAAACATTTAATGTTGGGCAAAAAGTTCTACTTTATAATTCTAGACTTCACATATTTCCTGGTAAGTTGAGATCAAGATGGACTGGCCCATTTGTGGTTAAGCATGTGTATCATTATGGAGCAGTTGACATTGAGAATCCTCAAAATGGTAACGTATTCAAGGTAAATGGACAAAGACTCAAACTTTTTTTGGAAAATCATGTTACTCAAGAAGAGGTTGTTTTTCTTTCTGATCCTTGTTTTGAAAATAACTAGATGTAAATATAATTTTTTTTTTTTAACCCCGGTTAAATGGCGGATAACGGTACTCCGTGATTATTTAAGTCGGTTCCATCAGCTACCCACAAAACTGATATTGTATATAAATTTCTCTTTCATTTTATTTTATTTCATTTTTTTTCAGGATGGATGATATTCTCAAAAGATTGCAGAAACGATTTCCTCCTTTTCCTCGGAATATTTTACTGAAGCTTTACCAAGTTCGATTAGAAAGATTAAGAATGCTTATGAATAAAAGGATTCCTGAAGACATACGTTGGATAATTGAAGCCAAGGTACGTGAAGATGAATATCTTCTTGTTTTGCATTTACCAGGTACAGGTAGAAGCACTTATGCAAAGAAGCGACGAGCAAAGCGCATGAGTTCAAATTGCCACAAGTGTGCACGATGGACGTGTAACGGTAAATGTCGTTCTATTGGGATTCCGTCCTCTAATCGAGATGATAAAATTGAATTCATTAAGGATGGACTGAGTAAGGAGAATTTGGGTAATATCCAACTTTCTCTTGAGACGCATCCTAGTGGAGACGTACAAAGAGAAATTCTTGATTTATGGCCGCAATTCCAAAGGGAATGGCAACATCTTGGGAATCTGATGATAAAAGACCCTGTTTGCCAGCTTGTAAGAAAACTGGATGGGAAGCATATCCTCGACTCATAGAAGGCGTTTAAGCCGTTTCTGGACGTAAAACCAGAGGAAGATGCCAAATACACTTTCGGCGACATTATTACTTTTGACTTTTACGGTTGATTTTTCTTCTCTTTTTGATTTTCTTCCTGAAATCACGCAAAAATCTTTTGTTAGGTTAACATTTTCTTCTGACAGGTCAAATACACTTTCGGCGACATTATTACTCTTGTCTGATTCACTACTCAGTCCTCTATATATTACACCATGTACTAATTCTCTTTCAGGCACTCGAAAAAGAAAAAAAAATGGAAAGCACTTCGTCCCAGCGCATTAAAAAAATTTGTGTCTTTGGAGGTGCTTATCCAGGGAAAAATAACATATTCGCTGATGAAGCCATAAGAGTTGGAGTAATACTTGCCCAACAAAAGATCCACTTGATTTATGGAGGCGGTAGTACGGGTTTAATGGGAGCAGTCGCTACAGCAGCACACGCCGGAGGAAGTCCAGTTCTAGGAATCGTGCCAAAACTATTCACAGATTTTTGTGGACCTACCGTGGGTAAGGAAATACAAGTCTGGAGTATCCCTGAACGGATAACAATCATGTACCATTCTGCCGATGCATTCATTGCTTTACCAGGAGGTCTGGGTACATTGGAAGAAATAGCTTGCGTGGCTTCTTGGTCATCTTTGGTCACAAATAAGAAACCCATTGGTTTGCTTAATATTAATGGTTATTTTAGTAATTTACTTTCATATTTAGATAATGCTGTGGATAACGGATTCATGTTTTCAGAGGCAAGGAGAACCATAATTTCTGCTACAACCATTGAAGATTTACTCAAAAAGCTACAAGCTTATGAGTGTTTATCTGCTACGGTTGTTTCGCAAACGCTCGGAAAAAGAAAAAGAGATATGGACGAGCAAGGAGTGGATTGCACTTTGTCTTTGTGACATTATCTAACATTTTGCTTGTTGTGTCTCAGTTATAATAAGTGGTTAGCAACCTCTGCAGGTAATATCTCCTAAATTCTACCTTTAAAATTTGACATTGGGGACAATGTCATATTTTAGTAGGGGGTAAGGGACATATTTTGCTAAAAAAAAAAAAAAATTGTTGTGTTTTAAGACATTTAGAAGTATTCATTCTGAACAAGGTCTGAGTAAGGGAGACTTGAGACATACCTTGTCAGTTTGATTTAATCTTCTTCTTTCAAAAAAAAAAAAAAAAACAAAAAAAAAAAACAAAAAAAAAAAAAGCATGTTTAGACTTAGTGTGTTTTTTTTTAGTTACTTTCAATACAATGATGAGATATGAATTGCATAAGTCTAAAACAGATTTATTAGTGAGAAGATTTTCATGAGAATTGAGCTTGATGTCAACCTTTTTATGAGCCAATGTTAATATGATATGTTGATTGAGAAAGAAGCATGTTTAGACTTAATCTGACTTGTATAATCATCCTTGTGAGTTTTTGAGCCTATAATGATTGATGCATTATACAAATCAATCTAATTTCTTTCTTGAGTTCTCTTATGATTACATGATTCTCTAGAACTTGCTTTAAACCGTTTGATACTATATTGATACATGTGACAACATGAATATGATAGAGGCATTAGGATTATAACCAGAGCCAAACAGCCATCCCTTATTAATGTTCTAAGAGAACATCCCCACTAGTGAGCCAATTTGAGCCTACATTAAATATGCTGTTTTATTGGTAACCATAACTTACACCTAGCCTAAATATACTTATATCCTTACCCTTGTTCTAAAGATGAATTTTTATATTTTGAGACATATTAAAAATAAAAAATAAAAAATAAGGGATATTTTTAGTTGAAAATTTGGGTTAGAAACAAAAGATAAGTGTGGGGGAAGAAAAGAAAAGAAAAAGTCAAGAGAAAAAGAAAGGGATCATTGTCAAATACATTCCCATATTAAAAAAAAAAAAAAAAAAAAAAAGAAGAATCTTCTCTTGAACTTCTAGAAAAAGATGTTACAAAGTTGGTTAGAATGATGCAAAGGCTCAACATGAATATTTAGCCTATGTTATTATGTGCTTTATAAGAGTTTTGAGAAGTTTTATTTGTATGATCTTATTATGTCTCTAAAATCTATGAACTCTTTGGAACCTTTGTGATATCTTTATCCTTTTGTTCTTTAACCACATTATAACCCTTTGGCCCCATTACAACCTTGAATAAAGACCTCTTGATTTATGAAGTTGTATGATCTAAATAGTGGAGAATAGGTGGACAAGCAAGCATATGGTAGAACTGTTTTCATGAGATTGATTGAGTGTAAACACTTTACCACTACTTTAAAGAGTGAAAATCATGAGAGTATAGTGAGAAGTTGAGATTAAGTTGAATATGCACTATTTAAATTGAAATATGTTATGTTAATATTGGCTTAACTCATTTATTTACATTCAAGCATGAATTTTTGTGAAATTCTTTGACCTATTGATTAGTTTATAAGACTTGTTCAAAGATTGTCTCTAATTTATATTGAAAGGATTAGGAGTAAATATTTTTAGTGTATGTAGTTTACTTATATTTTAGTTTTTCAATGTTTGTGGGTATCGTTCTAGCAAACCCTCACGAGACTAAACTCGTCCACTAGGGACACCTAGGGGTTTAAAGGCTTGTGTCACATGCTAAGTGCCACCGTGATTTCCTACGAAAATGGATTAGATTAGATTTTCTTATTTTATTTTTATTGAGTCGTTGCTAGGGACTAGCAACAATCTAAGTGTGGGGGTGTGATAACTCGTATAATTATATAGTTTTTAGTTATGTTTTATTATTGTTTTGTGTCAAATACGAGTTATTATTGCTTAGTCTACTTGTGTTTATGATCTTTTATATTTTTATGTAATTTAGTGTTTTTCATGAGTTTCTTTGAGTGATTTCAGATTACTAGGTTAAATCAAGAATTAAGGGCAAATCCAATTCAGTTCCAGTTCCGACACCTTTTGCCATATCAGCTATATCTGGAGTTTCACTGAAGCAATAAGGCTGAAATTTTAACCGTGAAAAGTTAAGAGGCATATCTATCTTTTTCATGTTTTGCACTTCTTGAAACGGAGTCGTTTTCCCTACCGAAATCAACCATCAAGTTGGCTGATGTGCAATGATGTCTGTTCTGCACCGTTTTGGTATTTTGACCATATCTTCCGATCCACATGAGAAAATGATCTGATTCCAACGGCTATGGATCCGTAACTGATAGGGGCATATTTTTCTAGAATACCATTTGATCAGATCGAGCCTCCAACATTGACAAAATCGACCATCAAGCTGGCTGATCAGAATTGTCATACAACATGACGAAAATTGTTAGAAAAATGCACCCACCTATTATACCTACCTTTGAAATTTGTAAAGCTTGTCTCTTGTCATTTAGCCCTCCAAAATGTGTATAAATAGAGGGCCTTGGATGAGTATTGGGATACATTATACATTGGTAGGATATTAGCCATTGTAATAAAATTCTCTAAGTTTTCTTCTTTTTTCCTTTCTCTAGTTTTCTTTTTCTTTATTTACTTATGCTTCTTACATTTCTTTTCATTTTTAGTATGTGTTGCTAATCATATTGTTGAGGTGATGAGGTGAAGCTCTTGGTAAATGCTAAGGTTAGTCTCTTAAACATGAGCTAAAATGAATCATCATTTATAAACACTAGTATAGATAATATTTTCTTTTGGTTTAAAATCATACTTGCAAAGTAGAGATCTTGATTCATTATTGACAATGAAAATGGCACAGTAAATGCTTGGTTTCATAACCTTGATTTGTTGTAGACATATACCTTGGCATAAGGAATGCTTGGACTCTTTTTATGAGTTTTGAGGACACCAAATGAACATAATATCATATGCTATGGACGTTGGACAATTTGGACTGAATTGCTAAACCTTCCGATTGGAACCTCCCTTATGTGTGGATTTCAATTGTGTAATAAAACAAGATTAATCTTAGCATAACACCAAGAGTGGATTCTCTAACCTCAACATCCTTTCTTATTGTTTTTTATATCTTGTTTAATTGCTTTTATGTTATTTTGTTTATTTTGTTCTCTAATATCTTGTTTACTTTCTTTGTTATTGATTCCCTAATATCTTGTTTATTTTCTTTTTCATATATATTTATAAACTTATACTTACTAGTACGCTTCCCTGTGGTTCGACCTCGGACACCCGAGAATTTATTACTTGAACATAACCTGCACTTGGGTTTACAACTCTTAATTGAGTCTCCATCAGAGGCCATTCGGCCAGCTTCAAAATCATATTAAATTTTTTTGTTTTTTCAAGATTTTTCAAGAAAGGATGAGAAAGAAGCTCGAAGAGAAAGCTTAAAAACACTTATTTCAAAACTAAAATCAATAGAAACTCACCAAATATCAAAAGAAAATAGCAAATCAAGGATGGAAATGCAAAAAAAGTGCAAGAGTAAGGTGCTTTTAGCTACCTCTAAAAGCTATTTTGCAAGCTTTTTTTCTCTTCTTACTTTCTTTACCTTTCTAAACTTTCTATTTACTTTCAAAAATGGAGAGTATTCAGCCAAGAAGAAGTCTGAAAAATGAAAATATCCCCCCTAGTAGTGGCCGAATGGCCCTTTAGTATGCCTATCAAGTTGTCATTTTTTCCCACCAATTTTGATCCAATGGCCTTTAATCCAAGATGCCTTCTATGTAAAATTCCAATCATTAGATTGGAATATTCAGCCCCTAAATTATGATGTCATAAATATGACATCATCCCTCTTCATCCATTGGTCCATGTGTTGCAAATTCAAAGGCTTGATAAAAAAAAGTAACTACCTTCCTATTCACTCTTGGCCTTTAGATGAAATGGCTCAGAAAAATCACTCTCCATCATGGGCTTGGCTGATTGCCCTCTTATAATCCAGCCTAATCTCCATTGCAAGAAAGGCCCTCTTCGATTTCATCGGTAAAATGACCTTTTTGACCTCCAAACCTAATTAAATAGCAAACGGACTCCAAATCCAAACTTTATTTTTTTAATACTTCCGAAATAATAAAAAATTGAATTCTAAAAGTTTTCAAAATTTTTCGAGCCCATTTTCTATTTTTTTGGATTTTTCTTCCAAAATTGCCTTTTGTGCACTCGAACTTTTACCATTTTTTAAACAAGCTCCGAATCCAGATTTTTCTTCACCAATATCTTTCGAATAATTTAAAAGTGTGATATGGAAGTTTTCATAATTTTTGGAGCTCATTTGCTATTTTGTTTTTATTTATCTGCTTGAATTTCAAAATAGTGGGCCCGGGATTTGTCATTTTGCAAACGAGCTCCGAATCCGGATTTTTATTGACCAATCTCTTCCAAATGATTTAAGAATGAGATCTACAAATTTTCAGAATTTTTAGAGCTTATTTGTTATTTTTCCTGAATTTTCCAATTTTGCCTTTTTGACTCCAAAGCCCGGTTTTGCTCAAAACAAGTCCGATTTTAATATTTTCTTTTTCTGTGCCTTTTACATATATGGAATTGGAATTGGTCCGAAAATACCCAATTTTTACGATCAAATTCCCCTCCGTTTTGATTTTTTCTTTTTTCAGTATCGAGAATTTCCTCGTTTTTTTCGTTTTCCTCCAATCGGCTCTTTTCTCGGAATTACTTCAAACTGAGCCTTAGGCTATCCTTATTTACTCACTCCTCATCAATTAAGAGCCTTAGTTTTACCGAATCGGGCCATTTCTGTAATTTTTCCCAATTTCACCAAAATCCACCAAAAACCCTAATTCTCGATTTTCTTCCAAATTAACTTTTCCTTCAGTTTTGCCTCCAAATGGCCTCTCCATTACCGGTAGTCATTGCTTATATTTTATTTGGAACCTCTAATTTCGACCAATTTGATCGTTTAAGCACTTTTCCCCAAATTTTCTGAACTAGGGTTTCCTTTCTATTGAATCTCCGTGACCCATCTTTCGGACTCCATATCTTTCGTTGTAGACCTCGGATTATCAAAATTCTTTCACCATTGTTCAATTGAACTTTGAATCTTATGTGTTGACTTTTTCAATAGTTGACTTTTTGAGGTTGACTTTTCCGAGGTTGACTTTTTCAAGATTTACTTTTTATGCCTGCTTTCTTAAACTAAGTCTCGGAGTACCACCTGCAGGATGAGAAAAGCCTTTTTGCATTTTGGAACATCACTTTAGGAAGAAAACATACCTGATTTAGTGGTCTAGACAAAATTAGGTGTCTACAGCTACTCTTTTTTTGGCTATTGCTAAAATCAGGAATCAGGCAAAGATAAACAAACACTAATTTTGTACGATTAGTGAAATCAAATGTGAAGAGAAGGGAAAGGGGTTTTCATTCATCATTCATCATTTTTCATTCTTTCTTTTTTCATTTTTTCATTTATCATTTTTTTTTCCATTTTATCATTTTTTTTTGAAAAAGCTATAAATAGAAGATTTTGTCTTTAAATTGAGTTCCCTGACTAATCAAGGCTCGACTCGTCTTAAGGAAACGAGTTCGATTTGCAAGAGAATAAATGACCTTGACGATGGTCTCAGGGTCTTAACCTATCTTATTCTCAACTGTGTTTAAAATTCTGGGTATCTCCTCCAGAAGCTTCGGCTATCACCACCAAAGACTTGCTCATTTTTAAAAATGTAAAACTTTGAATATCTCCAGCAGAGGGTTTGGCTATCACCACCAAAGACTTTCTATCTTTTCAAAATTTTTTATAACTTTGGATATCTCCACAGAGGCTTCGGTTGTCATCACCAAAGACTTTCTCTTTTTTAAAACTATAAAACCCTGGATATCTCTTCAGAGGCTTCGGCTATCACTACCAAAGACTTTCTCCCTTTTCAAAAATTTTAAAACTCTGGATATCTCCACAGAGGCTTTGGTTGTCACCACCAAAGACTTTCTTTTTTTAAAACTATAAAACCCTGGATATCTCCACAGAGGCTTCGGCTATCACTACTAAAGACTTTCTCCCTTTTCAAAAAAATTTAAAACTCTGGATATCTCCACAGAGGCTTCGGCTATCACTACCAAAGACTTTCTCCTTTTTCAAAATATTTTAAAACTCTAGATATCTCCACAGAGGCTTCGGTTTTCACCACCAATTTTTTTTAACTATAAAACCCTGGATATCTCCACAGAGGCTTCGAATATCACTACCAAAGACTTTCTCTCTCAAAAAATTTAAAACTCTAGATAGCGGTTCTTGAAAACATGTTGAAGATTATACCTGAAAGCTTTGAGAAGGGATGCAAATGTTTCTTGGTGCAGATGCAGATGTTAAATAAAATGCAAATGTCTTTGATGCAAATGTAAATGACTTGATTTGATGCAAATGTTTCTTGATGCAGATTCAAATGACTTAGACTGATGCAAATGCTTCTTGATGCAGATGCAGATGTTGAATAAAATTCTGGGTATCTCTTCTAGAAACTTCGACTATCACCGCCAAAGACTTGCTCATTTTTAAAACTGCAAAACTCTGGGTAACTCCTCCAAAGGAAGTTTTCTCATTTTTCAAAATTATAAAACCCTAGATATTTCCACCAGAGGCTTCAGCTATCATCACCGAAGACTTGTTCACTTTTAAAATTTGTAAAATTATGGATATCCCCTTCGAAAACTTTGGATATCACTACCAAAGGTTTGCTCATTGTAAAATTCTGGGTAACTCCTCCAAGCTTTAGCTATCACCACCGAAGATTTTCTCACTTTTAAAAATTTGTAAAATTATGGGTGTCTCCTCTAGAAGTTTCAGCTATCACAACCGAAAACTTGCTTATTTTAAAAAATCATGTTGAAAATTATACCCAAAAAGCTTTGAGAGAGGATGTAGATGCAAATGTATTTAACAAGATGCTCATGCTTCATGGTGCAAATGCGAATGGCTTAGATTGATGCAGATGCCCCTACTAATCGTGTTCATGTAAATGGTCTATGAATGGTGTAACTACAATTACCACACAATAATGAAAATGCAATGATTCTAGAAATGATACAATTGTTTGAGATGACATAATATGCAAATATTCATGGAGGATGTGAATGTAAAGGTAAAATGAAGATGCTTATGGAATAGTGCCAATGCAAATACCCATGAATGATGCCAATGCTTGCCGACACTGTGCAGATGCAAAAGCTCAATAAAGAGATGAGTGCTCATGAGTGATGCAAATGCCCCCGATTGTTTTTCTAGACTTTGGCTTAGCCTTTCAAATTCATTTTTTCCTTTTCAAATCAGAGTATATCTTTAATTCTTTTTGGCTATTCTTTTTGTCCCAACAGTTTTCAAACTCTTATCAACAGAGGTCTGAAACGGGTTCTATTTCTTCTTCTCATATCTGGAAGTCAAGACCTATCCTAGTAGTTCTATACCTTTGGGCTAGAAAAACCCTTGTCTCATGTCAACATAAAAAATGGTTATTTCAAAAAATATCTTTATTTGTTTTCTCATTTTGAAAACCTCGAACAAAAAATATTAACCCCACAGTGTGTGATGTACAAATCTTTTGAAGACTGATGATCACTGTTAGAAATTTCTCTAAGTGTCAATTTGAGTTTTTTCAAATGGGATTGGCAAGGCTTGGTATAACAAAATTTTGGTTGATCGAAGAAAACTTTCACAACGAAAATGTATGTCCCTTCTAAGCTCACAAATGGAACAGGTTTTGTAGATCATGAATTCATTGAGAACCAAACAAATTCAACATTCTTTTAGTTTCCATATCAAGGCATTTTAACAAGCGTCAAGATTAGCCAGAATGTTTAAACGGGAAAGTTTAATCTTGGAAGGAAAAAGTCTCAGTTTTTGAAATCAATCCTCCAAATGAAAGCTAACAAATTGTGAGGTTCCAAAATTCCTAGATGTTCCTAGATGAGCACTTCTTCAAGATGACCTTCTCTTTTGTGGTATCGGCACTACATAGTTGGCATCAAAAATTCCCCTTTTGCTCTAGACTGCCCATTTTTGGGTTTTCGCCCTAGAGCCCCATTCTTTCCATTCTTTTCTCTTTTTTTTATTGCTTTACCATGTACTTGAGAATTCTAAATTATTCCCTAGTGAAATGATAATTTGATGAGATGGGATAAAATCTAAGGAAAAACCCTTCAAGTTAAATATTCATGCTTGATCAAAATGAACTTTTAATGCACGTAATGTAGGCCATGGCTCAGGATTCAGAAAGAAAGGATAAATAGGCCCAAAATATGTGTTTGAGAGTAATCAGATCAAGGATCATTTCTTGAAGAGGATTTCCTTTGAAGCATTTGTCTTTTTTGGACTTTTCTTTCCTTTTTACTTTGAGTTTCGCTTATTTTCTTCTTTGTTCTTGGCTTTCATTTGCCATACTTTTTCACATTTTTTCTTTTTCCTTTTTCTCTTGCATCTTCATTTCGACAAAGTGAGCCCATATTTATTTGTGAGCTCGATTTGTTTTGTATCTGTCTTTGAGTTAGGACTCATTTCTCAGTGATCTTTGAGAAGATCTTTCCTCACATTTGCCCCCTAGTGTAGAGGGTGATCCTTGATCAGGGTTCAAAGAATAAAGAATTCTTTCGGCTCAAAAAGGGTGACTATGGATAATTTCTTTTTGCAAGAGGGATATGAAATATGCCCATTTCTCATATCAAGCACAAATATTCTCATTGAAAAACAATCCTTAGGGAAAATAGATAATCAAAATTTCATTTTGCACTTGTGGCTATGTCATTTAGGCATTAGGCCATTTTTTTTACATGTCATGACATTTTCCATGTCATTTAGGCATTAGGCCATTTTTCACATGCCATGACATTTTCATGTCATTTAGGCATTAGGCCATTTTTTCACCTGCCATGACATTTTCCATGTCATTTAGGCATTCGGCCATTTTTTCACATGCCATGACATTTTCCATGTCATTTAGGCATTAGGCCATTTTCACATGCCATGACATTTTCCATGTCATTTTGGTATTAGGCCATTTTTTCACATGCCACACATTTTCCATGTCATTTAAGCATTAGGCCATTTTTTCACCTGCCATGACATTTTCATGTCATTTAGGCATTAGGCCATTTTTCACATGCCATGTCATTTTCTATGTCATTTAGGCATTAGGTCATGCATTTTTATGCATTTCATCTCATCCCACTTGATTTTTGACTTAAGTCAATCAATGGCTCAAAGCCAAGCTCTCATGAGCATGCTTGTGAAAAATTAAGATGTTGTCAAGTTGGATTTTTTACCTTTGTGATTTGTTTTCATTAGGCAATCCTTTTCCAAATTTTTAGAAATTTTTACCACTGATTATAGGATCTTAGAGGAGTCTCTAATATTTTTATTCTAATTTTTGAACGTTTTTATCATAGGTTTAAAAATATTTTTTGGTAAAATAGTTTTTTACCCAGTGTTCTGACTTTCATGAATTTTCGAGTAGGTCATCCTTAGTTCAAAAATTAAGCTGATTTTTTCCCATAGAGGTCGACATGTTTTGAGTCTCCCATAATTTTTTTCAAATGTTTTTGAAAATTTTAAAATAGGTAAAAAAAATCACGTTTTCAAACTAGTCAGAAAAGTCAGATTTGTTTTCAAGAAGAAAATAATTTTTTGTTTTGGTTAAGGAATTAAGAGGGGGCTGATTTAGAACAATAGCTATTGTCCTATGTTAATTTCTAAGTCATTTTAATCCTAAAATTTGATTTTATAAAGGTCGGGTCAAGGGAGTCAACCCGGGTTTCAAAGTTAGAAAAATAAAGCATTTTTAAAGGGGGTTTCGGCCATAGTGCCATTTTCATCCAAAATTTTCAAATTGTTTTTCATCCAGTCATAAAGTATTTAGAAAATCTGATTTAAGTCTTTTCCTAAGGTAGTCGGATATCTTTTTAGGTATACGGATGTCATTATTTAAAGGAAAAAATACACTCTTATGCATTGCATTTTCCATGTTCATGCATACTATATGATATATGATTTTTGCGATGAATATTTCTATGGTGATGTTATTGTTTCGGTTTTTATTTCATGATGTTATATTTATTGTTATATGGTTGTGAATATTTTATGTTATTCTATGCTTCTTGCTTAGTCATTATTTATTTTGTCATATCATTTAGGATTTATTATGTTTATGCATTGCCTTTTTTTTTCATGCATATTTTATTATAATGTTATTTTATGTTTTTTTATCATGTCATGTTATTAAATTATGCTATGTCATTTAGAATATACCATGTCACTTAGATTATATCATGTCATTTAGATTATACTATGTCATCTAGATTTTGTTGTGTCATCTTTTATCATGTCATACATGTTCATATTCATCTTTTTAAAATGTTTTAAAAAAGATAATGATTTTAAATAAAATAAAGTTATTCCCGAGTTAAAAGTTATTCCCGAGTTAATATAATTCATGAGTTCTCCTCCGGGTTGCCGAGGAGGACATCATCAATTATCATTAATAACGGAATATCTTTTTTTTTTTTCTTAAAACGATAATGATTCGAAAAATTTTCCAAATAAATAAAAATTTCTATATTTTGCCGAGTTTGTCGGGGAATATAGGAAAATTTTGAATTAATAAATTCTGGATCATTTTTCAATTAAAAATGGAATTATTTTTCTTTAAATTGGGAATTATTTTAAAATGCCAAATCTAAAACCAACTTTTTACTGAGACTTGAGATAACACACGATTAATTAGGTACCGTTATATACGGGCGTTGTGGGGGTGCTAATCCTTCCCCGCACGTAACCGACTCCCGAACCCGCTTATTTGATTTCTCTGGTTTAAAAACACTGACTTTGAAATTGGTTTCAAAAAATGTTTTAATTAATTTTAAAACGTTTTACAATAACCGGTTTTAATAGGTGGCCGATCACACCTAGCCAAAAAACATTGGTGGTGACTCCATGTCTTTTTCGAGGTTGTTTTCAAACCCTCATTTTATTTCAAGAACAATTAAGTCGTCTTTTTCTCTGTTTTTCCCAATGTCACACTTAACGAGTAAATGTCGCGATGAGACTTGTTATTTTTTAGGTTGCGACAGCTTGACAACTCCACTGTGGATAATAGAGAGTCAGGCCTAGAATTAGTCGTGTGTTATCAAAAGTCTCGGTTTGTTGGGTTTAATTGGTGTTTAATTGTAATTCCCACTTCTTCTTTTTTTTTTTTTTTTGTAAATAAGGAGAATTTTTGAAAATAACAAACTGTTTTTAATATGTTCATTTGCATGCATATTATTACCGCTCTCTGGTTGGTTAACTCGTTACACTATTCTTGAATGTTCTTAATAAATTGTTGGGATATTTAGAATAAAAGTTGTAGAATAGGTGGTGAAAGGTTTGTTTTGTTCCTCCACACACATTGCACTTGTATTTGCATAACATGAACTCTCTACCAGGGTTGCGTCCTTTTTAAATGGAAGTAAAGTAACTACGCCTTCGTGATGATCCTTCGCATAGGCTAGTGAAACACTTCAGAAGTATAAAGTACCTAAAGCCTTCATGATGATCCTCCGTATGGGCTTAGAAAAATATACTCTAACAATTTGAACCTGCTTTTATCGGGGTGCCTTACTAGCCTTCACAGGTGACAGTGAGGAACAATTTGGGGCCTTTAGAACCGAATTCACACTCATATAGTGAACTTAGGCGAAGCCATGCCGAATTTTCGTTAGAGGTACCGAAGCTGAGAACACATGGAGGAATGCTTCTAATCTTTTGCCATTTATTTCTGCATTCTGAATAAGCATTGTAGATCGGTCAACGATGAACGTACATCGCCCGTAATAAATGTGATAATCAGCCCCAAAGGCACCATGATGCCTATAGAGGTAGATACTATTGGGGCACATTTTCATTAACTTTTTCACTTTGAATTGATGATTGTACCCTTGTACTTTCTTTGTTTCTTTTCCACACACATCATTTGTAATAATACAGAAACCTAGCGTTTTTTGGTTATTTTGAATTTTTTTTAGGTGTTCTTAAAAAAAATGAGTTTTTATTCTATGAAAATTTTTCTCCTTTGAAAAAGAATAAAGAATGATATTAAGATCTTATTTTCCTTGATGTTTTCATTTGCATTCTTTGCATAACATACACATTGTTTGAGTAGTTATAAAAATGAAAATTCATCTTCTCAAGCATCTTCGCATTTTGTACATTTCTTGCATTAAGCATCATTATATTCATGCATATAAGAATGCAGCATGTACATTCATAATTGTATTCTTAATCTTAGGATAATAATGTCAATTTCATTTGCATAAAAAAGGCATTCGAGATATGAGGAATGAATCGGAGGAACGATTGGGTGCTTTGGAATGTAATCAAGTGGAATTTGGACATGAAATCCGGGAGGTGAAAGAACAGCTTGTCAAATTGATGAAAATGGTTGAGGATATGGGTAAGAGTAAGAGGAAACATTCTCAGGGCTCTTCATTGCCTTCAGATCAACCGAAACCATCAGGTCCAGAACATACAATCCTTGCTGGGTCCTGCACTTGTCAATGCCACAAAGGTTTGAACCCTGATGAAATTATGGACAATGTTGTGAAAATAACTAAAACAGAGAGCCTGAAACCAAAGACAGAAACCTCAGATCCCAAACAGTTCCTACAGTTTGTCCTAGGTCTAAACCAGTATCCTGACTGTACTATGGTCCAATCGTCCACTGGGATGAACACTACGAGATCCCCGGGTCCCACTCCATCACCATCAATTGGCAATTCGTATTGCTTCCCTCATCAAGAACCTTATCAAGCATCTAGGATAAGAACCTCGAACTATGTAAAACCTTCAAGGGTCTCGTGTCCAAATCCATACCCTTATCATGCTGTTCAGCCGCCTCTCCATGCAAACACTCTGGTTTGAATCTTTGTGCCACCATCAAATGCCCCGACTCCTAGGCCGTGTGTGACCAAGAAGAAGCCCAAGAATAAGACTCAAAAGCAGTATGATCCCATTCCAATCAGCTACCAAGAGCTTTCCCTATATTGGTACAAGATCACCTGGTTGCCTGTGTACCGTTGAAACCCCTGTTACCACCATATCCCAAGTGGTATAACCCAAATGCAAGATGTGATAATTTCTTACCATAAGTAAAATTGAGTTCAATATCACCATAACCCAGGGCATTAGTGGTGTGGGAGTCACCAAGCAAGATTTTCTTCTTTGTCTCAAATAGAGAATAGGTTTAAAACCAAGTTTTATCATAGCAGACATGCCTAGAGGCACCAGAGTCTATCCACCATCCTTCATAACAATCAACAGTGTTGACGTCAGATATCATAGCCATAAATGGCTCTTTAGTTACATTAACCTGATTAGAAGGTCCATGTTTCCGAAAATGACATTCTCTTGCTATATGTCCAGATTTTCCACATACATAGCACCCATCATTTCTTTTATTATTTGGTGCTTCTCTTGAAGGAGGTCTTTGGTTTTTTCTCTGATTAAATTGACCCTTAAGTTGTTTTCTATAGGACTTATTTTTATTAATTTTCTTTTTTTGTTTCAATTTTGTATTATTATAACTCCTAGGCATGTTCTCATTAGAAGTGACAAGATTTACCTTTGAATTAACTGTGCCATTGAAGTCAGGTGAATTGTCTTGATTTATATGCTCTTCTTCTACTCTCAAGCGCATGATAAGAGATTCAATGGACAATTTCTTTTGTTTGTGGCGTAAGATCTTCCCAAATTCTTTCCAAGAGTCGGGCAATTTGTCAATAATGGCGGAAACTTCTATTTGTTCATCAACAATTATTCCTTCACATCGAACATCATGTGCAGGCATCTGGAGATCGTGGGCTTGTTCTATCACCGACTTATTTTCAACCATTTGGAATCTGAAATAACGACTACAAGCATACTTTTTGGATCCAGCTTTTTCAGTGTCATATTTTTGTGGTAGTGCCTTCCGATTTATTTTTGCTGAAGAATAAGTTTGGTCATAATAATCGTACTGATTATCAAAAAGATAATTGAGTAAATAATTTTTGCAGTGGTCGTGATTTTTCTCCCATTTTTTCACATTCTTTTCATGCTCAGATTTTTCTTCATCAGTCATTGACAAGTGCTTAATTTTATACATTTTCATATATTATTTCCTTATACTTTGTGCTTTAATTTTTAAGTTCCTTGACATTTTACTATAGTTTTGTGAATTATAGGTATTTTGGAAGAGATGAAGTCAAAACATGTCAAATATGATGTTAAAGAGATTATAAACTCACAATCATAAGTTGGAAGAAGACTCGGGAGTCAAAAAGATCAAATTCTTAGTGCAAAACAATCAGGTAGATTTGACCTCCGAAGCTTGTTGCTAAGAAATCATGATGTTAAATTCTTTATTTGAAAAAACTTCCTCTTGACTTTTGAAGCTGACTTGAATACCTTTCCAATGGTAGTTTACATGCCCAAATCGGACAAGAAATGGTCATCAAATCAGCCGAAGAAGTGCGATAAGATGCAACAGCCAAGAAACCGAAGATGTAGCAGCCAAAGTCACAAGTCAGTAAGGTTGGAACCGCAGTGCCGGAAGTTGGCGCGCGGCGTCGACCCTACTGCCTCTAAAATTGAAAAATCGCAAAAAATCCAAAGTTTTCCATATTTGCACTATTTTGCCTCCTAGCTTCCTTGATCAGCAAGAAAAGGTCTCCAAGGTTTTAAAAGCTCTATAAATACCATCTTTTGAGCCACCAACTAGGACATGTTTTGATTATTTATCAATATTCTTCTTCTTCTCTAATCTCTTAGTTTTATTTTAGTTTTCTTACTAGTTCTTTTTAATATTCATGTTTATGTTATCTATGCCTATGCAAGGTTAAACTTCTCTTTGGTTAAGGATGATTTCAAAGCACTAGGCATGTTTTGTAATTGATTTTCAGATTCTATCTATCATAAATTTTCTATCAAAGTTGTTTATGTTCTTCCATAATAATTGTTTATGATTTTTTTCTTGATTTGTTTAGGTGTACAACTAGATAGATCTTGATAATTATCTAATGCTAGTTTAGGAATCTTGATCCGTGTAATTGTCTTGATTTCCTATTCATAAGTGGCAACTTGTGATTAATGATTATGTTAGAGTTTTCGCTAATTGCAAAGTGGAACATAACATAGGTTAAACAATCCGAGCTTATGTGTTTGTTGCCTAGATCAACCTATATTTCTCATCTTAAAGCTGCAATTACATTAAATCTAGAGAGCTTATTCTAGGTTGTTTAGTGGTTAGAGATTAAATAGAGAGCTTGTTCTATTTATCGACGAACTAAGAAAAGATTGAGGTAACAGAACTTGTTGTTATCTACGGTTGATAATTTTGATAGTTAATTGATGTTGATAGATCGGATTATTGATTCTTAATGATTTCTAGTGGTAGAGAATGAACCTTTAGCCATATTTCTCACATCTGATTAGTTCTTGTTTACTTGCTTTCTCATTTTTATTGTTTGCTTAAGTTTAAACTGATTTCAAAACCCCTTTAACTTTTGTTTTCTTTGATTTTAAATTTTAAACTAGTGATTGATAAACTAAAACCCAATCTCTGTGGATTCGACCCTTGCATGTTACTTTACTATAATTGACTATATTAAGTGCAAGGTTTAATAAAGATACATTTTTTTGGATGCATCAAGTTTTTGGCGCCGCTGCCGGGGATTGCTTTATTTAGTTTATTAGTTATTTGGTTTATTCTTATTTTCTGTTTTAATTAGTTTATTTTCTTGTTTTCTTTTTCAGTGAATGTCCCAATCTCCCAAAGAAAAAGAACCTCACTTAGAACTTAGGAGAATTCGGGATTTCATAGCTTTCCACCATAGAACAAAAAAAAAGAGTTCATCCAAACTATCCAAGGGGAGCAAAGAGAGATGGCAGCAAACCACCGAACTCTTAAGGAGCTAGCCACTCCAGACTTGGATCAACAACCATTGTGCATAGAGTATCCTACTCTTGAGGTAGCATTTGAATTAAAATCTGGCTTGATTCATCTTCTTCCAACTTTTCATGGTTTTGCAGGAGAGGATCCAAATAAGCACCTCAAGGAGTTCCATGTAGTATGTTCTAGCATGAGACCATCCGGAATCACGGAAGAGCAAATAAAGTTGAGAGCATTCACGGAAGAGCAAATAAAGTTGAGAGCATTCTCATTCTCTCTAGCTGATTCGGCAAAGGAATGGCTCTACTACATACCATTCGGGACCATCACTACATGGAATGGGATGAAAAAAGCATTCTTGGAAAGATATTTCCCAGCATCTAAGGCTACCAACATTAGAAAAGAAATATGTGGGATTCGGCAATGCAATAGAGAGTCCTTGTATGAATATTGGGAGAGGTTCAAGAAACTTTGTGCATCATGTCCACACCATTAGATAAGTGAACAACTACTCATCCAATATTTCTATGAAGGTCTCTTGCCCATGGAGAGACATATGATAGATGAAGCAAGTGGGGGAGCACTAGTTGATAAAACTCCTGAAACTGCTAGACTTCTCATCTCTAACATGGCAGCTAACTCACAACAATTCACCATGAGAGATGAACTACCACCACAAACAAAGAAAGTGAATGAGGTAAGTATATCATCCCTTGAACAAAAATTTGATAAACTGACTTCTCTTATGGAACAAATGGCTGTAGGTCGAATACAGAAAATTAAGGCTTGTGGTATATGTTCAAACACGGGGCACCAAATTGATATGTTCCCAACACTTCAAGATGATCCAAATGAACATGTTAATGCTATGGATGGATTTCCGGGTCAACCAAGAAAGTATGATCCATACTCAAACACTTACAATCCAAGATGGAGGGATCATCCAAACTTTAATTATGGAGAGAACCAATCACAAGTTGCTCCTCCACCCTTTGATAATAGACAACTGGGTTTTCAGCAAAGAACGCAACAACCATACCAAACCCGAGAACAAGTGCCAGCACCTCAAAATTCAGGTAAGTCTCTTGAAGACCTTGTCAAATCTCTTGTTTCTAATAATTTGCAATTTCAATAGAAAATAGAGGCAAACTTTCAAGAAACAAGGAAAACTCTTCAGGCAAGTATCCGCAATTTAGAGACTCAAATGGCAACAATAATGAGTCAATCACAAGCAAAGGATTTCGAAAAATTACCTTCTCAAACTATAGTGAATCCTAGAGAAAATGCCAATGCTATAACTTTAAGAAATGGGAAACAGCTTGAGATACCATAAAAGGATAGTGCTCAAGGGGAGGACAACACCATGGCATCATCTTCACATCCCAATGAGCCACTACAAAAGATAACTCCTAAACCATATTTTCCTTCTTGTATAACTCCTCTACCTTTTCCTAGCAGGTTAGCAAAGTCCAAGAAAGAGAAGCAAGAAAAGAAAATTTTGGAAACCTTTTGAAAAGTAGAGTTGAACATTCTTTTACTAGATGCTATCAAACAAGTGCCAAGATATGCCAAGTTTCTAAAAGAGTTGTGCATTTCTAAACAGAAGTTAAAAGGGAATGAAAAGGTAAGTGTGGGGGAGAATATGTCAGCTGTTCTTCAAAAGAAACTCCCATCTAAATGCAAGGATCCAGGTATGTTTACCATTCCTTGTAAGATAGGCAACACCAGTTTTGAGCCTGCTATGCTAGATCTAGGAGCATCCATTAACGTAATGCCATACTCAATTTATGCTTCATTAAATCTAGGACCATTAGAGGAAACCGGTGTTATAATACAACTTTATGACCGTTCTAACACTTATACTAGAGGAGTTATAGAAGATGTTATTGTATAAGTTAATGAGTTGGTCTTTCCCATTGATTTCTATGTTCTTGAGATGGAAGATGAGATGTCTTCTAATCCAACACCCATTCTATTAGGGAGACCATTCTTAAAAATAGCTAGGACTAAAATAGATGCGTATGATGGCACCTTACTATGAAATTTGATGGTGAGATAATTCGCTTTAATATTTTTGAGGCCATGAGATACCCTAGTGATTTACACTCTATTTTTTCTATTGATATAATTGATTCCCTAGTGCAGCAGGCTTATGAGTTAAATGCTGAAAATAGTTTGGAAACAGCCATTTGCAAGCACCTCGGCATGAAAAAATTCTGAATGTAAAGAGGGCTTAATGTTGAGTGAACATGTGAAAGAGGCATTAACATCTCTACAAGTGTTGCCATCTCTTGATAAAAGGTATGATGTTTCTTATATTGACTTACCTATATTTGATGAGAAACTTCTACTTTCCATTTTGCAGGCACCAACTTTGGAGATGAAACCATTACTGGATCATTTGAAATATGTGTTCTTGGGTGAAAAGGACACATTATCGGTCATTATTGCAAAAGAGCTCACACCTTTGCAAAAAGAACGACTTATCTGGGTGCTTAGAGAGCATAAGATAGCAATTGGTTGGACAATTGTCGATATCAAGGGAATAAGCCTTTCCATGTGCATGCACCAGATTTTGTTAGAGGAAGGGTCAAAACCAACAAGAAAGGCACAATGAAGATTGAACCCGCCTATGATGGAGGTTGTGAAAAAGGAGATATTGAAACTCCTAGATGTTAGAGTGATCTATCCTATCTCGGATAGCAAATGGGTGAGCCCGATCCAAGTAGTTCCTAAAAAGTCCAGTGTAACTGTTGTAAAAAATAATGAGAATGAACTTGTTCCTACTAGAATTCAAACAAGGTGGCGAGTTTGTCTTGACTATCGCAAACTTAATTCAACAACTAGCAAAGACTACTTTTCTTTACCTGTTATTGATCAAATGCTTGAAAGGATAGCTGGCCATTCTCATTATTGTTTTCTTGATGGATTTTCAGGTTACAATCAGATTGCAATTGCTCCGGAGGACCAAGAGAAAACCACCTTCACATGTCCATTTGGTACCTTTGCATATAGGCGTATGCCATTTGGTCTTTGTAATGCACTAGCTACATTCCAAAGGTGTATGGTTAGCATCTTTTGAGATTACGTATAAAATGTCATAGAGGTTTTTATGGATGATTTTAGTGTCTATGGTGATTCTTTTGATAGATGCCTAGAGAACCTTACCCTTGTACTTAAAAGATGCATGGAAACTAACCTTGTATTGAATTGGGAAACATGTCACTTTATGGTAGAACAATGAATAGTTCTAGGCCATGTTATTTCTTCTAAGGGAATAGAAGTAGATAAATCTAAAATAGATATTATGCATTCTTTACCACCTCCCACAAATGTGAGAAAGGTTCATTCTTTTCTTGGACATGCAGGTTTCTATAGAAGATTTATCAAAGACTTCTCAAAGATAACACTACCTCTTTGTAAGCTGTTACAAAAAGATGTGGATTTCCATTTTGATGATAAATGCAAAGAGGCGTTTGAAACCTTGAAGGGACTCTTGACATCAGCTCCTATCATGCAACCGCCAGATTGGAATGTATCTTTTGAAATCATGTGTGATGCTAGTGACTATGCCGTTGGAGCTGTTTTGGGCCAACGGGTTGGCAAAGCCTCACATGCCATATATTATGCCTCTCGAACTCTTAATGATGCTCAATTAAACTATTCCACTACTGAAAAAGAACTTTTGACTGTTATATTTGCTTTAGAGAAATTTCGTTCTTATTTAATTGGTACTAAAGCAATTGTATTTTCTGACCATGCAGCCCTTAGGTGTTTGCTCACTAAGAAGGAGGCCAAACCAAGGTTGATTAGATGGATACTTCTCTTACAAGAGTTTGATTTGGAGATAAGAGATAAGAGAGGTAGTGACAACCTGGTCGCGGACCATCTTAGTCATTTAGTTCATGAAGAAGATGCACTACCATTGCATGAGAACTTTCCAGATGAGCAACTATTTTCTATGAGCACAACAACTCCTTGGTATGCTGATATTGTTAATTAATTAGTCACCAAGCAACTGCCACAAGAGTTGACCATAGCCCAACAAAATAAGATCAAGAGTGATACCAAATACTATATTTGGGATGATCCTTACCTTTGGAAGCATTGCGCCGATCAGATCATAAGAAGGTGTGTACTTGAATCTGAATTCCATTCTATTCTAACCTTTTGTCACTCTTATGCATGTGGAGGACACTTTGGATCCAAAAGGACAGCTATGAAAGTACTCAATTTTGGATTTTATTGGCCTACCTTGTTCAAAGATGCATACCTCCTTTGCAAGTCATGTGATCGTTGTCAAAGAACAGGTAATTTAAATGCTAGAAATCAAATGCCTCAAACTCCAATATTATTGTTGAAATTTTTGATGTATAAGGCATGGATTTCATGGGACCTTTTCCTTCTTCTTTTGGTAATCTTTATATTTTACTTGCCATTGATTATGTTTCAAAGTGGGTGAAAGCAAAAGCCAATAGGACTAATGACTTTAAAGTTGTTTCAGATTTTGTCAAGACTAACATTTTAGCAAGGTTTGGAACACCAAAAGCCATAATCAGCGATAGAGGTACTCACTTTTATAATAGGACCATGGAAGCACTGTTGAGAAAGTATAACATCACACACAAAGTATCCACATCATACCATCCTCAAACTAGTGGACAAGCTAAAGTGTCAAATCGAGAAGTAAAGTCTATTATTGAATAGATAGTTAATCCAAATAGGAAGGATTGGAGTTCACGACTTGATGATGCACTTTGGGCTTATAGGACAATATATAAGACACCCAATGGTATGTCTCCTTATCGACTTGTTTATGGTAAGCCTTGTCATCTTCCGGTTGAATTAGAACATAAAGCATATTGGGCTATCAAACAATGCAACATGGAGATGGATGAGGCAGGTAAGCAAAGAAAACTTCATTTACAAGAACTTGAGGAGATAAGGAATGATGCATATGAGAATTCCAGAATTTACAAGGAAAAGAATAAGGTGTTCCATGACAAGATGATATCAAGAAAGGACTTTGTTGTTGGACAAAAAGTTCTTCTTTTCCATTCATGCCTTAAGTTGTTTCCAGGAAAATTACGTTCTCGTTGGGTTGGACCTTTTGTTATTACTAATGTGTTTACTCATGGTGCAGTTGAAATCAAAAGTTCAAAGACAGATAAAGCATTCAAGGTAAACGGTCATAGATTGGAGCCTTACTATGAGAACTTTCCAATGCAAGATGTCGAGGAGTTACCACTCTATGAGTCGAATTATGTTGAAGAATGATGGCATGGGTCTAAGTCAGGTTGAGGACAATAAACCAAGCGCTTCTTGGGAGGCAACCCAAAAGAATGGAGAGCACATATTATAATTAGATTTGCTATTCCTTACTCTCCATCATTCTATCTTTTATTGTTTTTCTTTAGTTTGTTTTGATTAGTAATTCTTTTCTTTTACACATGATTCTTATATTTGGGGATAATAGAATTACATTGAGGATAGTGTAAGAATTAAGTGTGGGGGGAAGAATTTAGGATTTTCTTTAGTTTAGTTTTTAGTGTGTTTTAGTTACTTTCAATACTATGATGAGATATGAATTGCATTGGGTCTAAAACTGATCATTAGTGATAAGATGTTCATGAGAATTAACATGATATCACTATTTTTCATGAGCTATTGTTAATATGATATGTTGATTGAGAAAGAAGCATGTTTAGACTTAATATTTACTTGTATAATCATCCTAGTGAGTTTTGAATCTATATGATTGATGCATTATACATATCAATCTAATTTTCTTCTTGAGTGCTCTTATGATTACATGATTCTCTAAAACTTGCTTTAAATCTTTTTGAGACTATATTGATGTATGTGACAACATAAATATGATAGAGGCATTATGATTATAACCAGGGCCAAACAGCCATCCATTATTGAAGTTCCAAGAGAACATCTCCCTGGTAAGCCAATTTGAGCCTATATTGATTAAGCTATTTTATTGGTAACCACATCTTGTACCTAAACTCAATGTACTTATATCCTTATCCTTGTTCTAAAGACGGATTACATGTTTTGAGACATATTGCATAAGCAAGGAAGATCTATTGATAATCTGGGTTAGAAACAAGAAATAAGTGTGGGGGGAAAGAAAAGAAAAGTCAAGAGAAAAAGAAAAGGAATATTGCCAAATACATTCCCATATGTAAAAAAAAAATATAAAAAAATATGAATCATCTCTTGAACTTGAGGAAAAAGAAAAAAAGACGTTACAAAGTTGTTTAGAATGAAGAAAGGCCCAACATGAATATTCGGCTTATGTATTATATGCTTTGTAAAGAGTTTTCAGAAGTTTTCTTTGTATGAATCTTATTATGTCTCTTAACTCTATGAAATCTTTGGAATCTTTTAATATCCTTTTCCTTTTATTCTTTAACCATATTACAACCCCTTGGCCCCATTACAACCTTGAATAAAGACCTCTTGATTCATGAAGTTGCATGATCTAAGTAATGGAGAATAGGTGAACAAGTAAGCATATGGTAGAACAGTTTTCATGAGATTGATTGAGTGTAAACATTTTACCACTACTTTAAAGAGTGAAAATCATGAGAGTATCCCATGTGAGAAGTTGAGATTAAGTTTGAACATGCACTATTTGATTGAGATATGTTATGCTAATGTTAGCTTAACTCAAACCCTTTACTATCAAGCTGATTCTTTGTGAAACTCTTTAAGTTATTGATTAGTTATAAGATTTGTTCAATGATTGTCGCTCATTTTTATTGAAAGTGGACTAGATTAGGATTTCTTATTTTATTTTTATTTGATTTTTCTCGAGTACTAGCAAAAGACTAAGTGTGGGGGAATTTGATAAGTGCTTAATTTCATACATTTTCATATACTATTTCCTTATACTTTGTGCTTTAATTCTTAAGTTCCTTGACATTTTACTATAGTTTTGTGAATTATAGGTATTTTGGAAGAGATGAAGTCAAAACATGTCAAATATGATGTTAAAGAGCTTATAAAGTCATAATCATAAAATGGAAGAAGACTTGGGAGTTAAAAAGATCAAATTCTTAGTGCAAAACAATCAGGCAGATTTGACCTCTGGAGCTTGTTGCTAAGAAATCATGATGTTAAATTCTTTATTTGAAGAAAGTTCCTTCTTGTCTTTTGAAGCTGACTTGAATACTTTCCAACGGTAGTTTACATGCCCAAATCGGACAAGAAATGATCATCCAAATCAGCCAAAAAAGTGTGATAAGATGCAGCAGCCAAGAAACAGAAGATATAGTAACCAAAGTCACAAGTCAGCAAGGTTGGCGCCGCGGCGCCGACCCTACTACCTCTAAAATCAAAAAACTGCAAAAAATCCAAAAATTTCCATTTTCACACTATTTTGCCTCCTAGCTTCCTTGATCAGCAAGAAAGGTCTCCAAGGTCTTAAAAGCTATATAAATACCATCTTTTGAGCCACCAACTAGGACATGTTTTGATTATTTATCAATATTCTTCTTCTTCTCTAATCTCTTAATTTTATTTTAGTTTTCTTACTAGTTCTTTTTAATATTCATGTTTATGTTAACTATGCCTATGCAAGGCTAAACTTCTCTTTGGTTAAGGGTGATTTCAAAGCACTAGACATGTTTTGTAATTGATTTTCATATTCTATCTATCATTAATTTTCTATCAAAGTTGCTTATGTTCTTCCATAAGAATTGTTTATGATTTTTGTCTTGATTTGTTTAGGTGTACAACTAGATAGATCTTAATTCTTATGGAAGAACATAAGTGGCAATTTGTGATTAATGATTATGTTAGAGTTTTCGCTAATTGCAAAATGGAACATAACATAGGTTAAACAATCTGAGCTTATGTGTTTGTTACCTAGATCAACCTATCTTTCTCATCATAAAGCTGCCATTACATTAAATCTAGAGAGCTTACTCTAGGTTGTCTAGTAGTTAGAGATTAAATAGAGAGCTTGTTCTATTTAATGACGAACTAAGGAAAGATTGGGGTAATAGAGCTTGTTGTTATCTACAGTTGATAATTTTGATTGTTAATTGATGTTGATAGATCTGATTATTTATTCTTAATGATATCTAGTGGTGGAGAATGAACCTTTAGTCATATTTCTCACATCTGATTACTTCTATTTACTTTTTTTTTGCTCAGCCAAAGAAATTTTATTAATATTTCAAAAGGAATAAAGCTAGCAACAATGCTAGCATATCAAAAACCAGGAAAGGGTCAATAACCAGAAACAAAGCTCCTAACAACATTCAAACAAAAGACAAGCTCAAACAAAGCTCACAACCTTCACCAGACATAAAATCAAAAAAGAACCAACCCCCGCCAAAACCTTATTAAGACAAGCAAGATAGGTTCCATAACAAGTAAACATAACTCCTAACAACAATCAAACAAACTTATCAATCTTACATAGTCTACATAGCTTAAACATGGCAGAAGAGTTCGGTCTCCCATTCAAAGGAAGTTGTTTTTTGCCTTGTAGCATTTTCAGAATACTGCACTAAAGCAAAAACAACAGAATTTACCACATACTCCGCCAGAATATATTAGCAGCTCCACCAAACTCATCATAAGTCAGTGTAACTCTTCATGCATGCCACTCAAGTCTGATAGCTTCCAAGCAATCCACCAATCCACTAAAGTATTGCCATAATTCATCATCATAAACACAATGGATCCCCAACACCTAAACACCAAGCCACTTCTTGTTTACTTGTTTTTTTTATTTTTATTGTTTGCTTAAGTTTAAACTGATTTCAAAATCCTTTAACTTTTGTTTTCTTTGAATTTAAGTTTTAAACTAGTGATTGATAAACTAAAACCCAATCTCTGTGGATTCGATCCTTGCATGCTACTTTACTATAATTGACTATATTAAGTGCAAGGTTTAATAAAGATACACTATTTTGGGTGCATCAGTCATAGCTGCAGTATCTTTTTTCTTAGGACTCTTTTCCACCAAAATGTAGGAGACATTCAAAAGAGTCAGGTAGAAAAAAACCGTTTGCTTCCATCTCTTATAATTTGCACCATGAAAGCGGAAAGGACGGTTCATGTCACCGACTTAAGTAGTCTTGGGCAAACTTTCAACAACGTTCTCCATAAGGAAAATCGTCTCAAATTGTTGGAGAATGTTGCACAATAGTATTTCAGGATAGGAGTAGAGGATCAATTTGCTGCTGCCAAAATGTCACAAATCTGTTAGTTGAAATAGGGTGACGGAGATTGAGGCGCGGACTAGGTCGCTCTCTTGAGACGATACGCGCCCTCTCGGTGATAAGTACCGATGCAAAGAGGTTGTATTGCACGCCATCCCCCAGGATACAACAAGCCAGTCACCCACTGTACACCTTGCTAACCTCATAAGTTAGAGAGTAAAAGCTCCACCAAAATTGACACTTTCTTCACCCTATTAATTAGCACTCTTAAAAAAACTTAGGAAGATCTTTAAATGAAATAATAAAGGAACATTTAAAAGAAAGTTTTTCTCTTGAAAAGTGGATGCCTGAAAAAGGAAGAGAAGCAAACTATTTATAGTAGAGTATTGAAAACACAACGAAACAAAACATTTAACTTTTAAACGTTTATTGATTGTTGTAACTCAAGAGTAATTGTAAGTTCAGAAAACTTACAACAATCAATTGTCAAAAGTTTAATTCACCGATTATGTAAAAAGACGTTTTGCTCTCTTTTATTAAAATACTCCAACACAAGTTACCTAAATGTTTAGCTTGGAATTGAAAATGATTCATCCCTAAAGGGAAAGGGATGAATCCAAAACATTGATGAAAAACTGGACTGGATCGATCGGTCGGATTGATTGAATTGAAAATCGGTGATTTATCCGGTCCAATGCATATAAAAAACGGGACATATAGTGAACCGATAAAAAAACTAGTTTAACCGATTAAAAATCGATAAAAAATCAGATTAAACCGGTAAAAAATTGATTTTTTGTTAATTTTATTATTTTTATTAAAAAATTATTTATAAATGATTAGATTTGAATCTTTAACCCCTTAATCATATAAAAAAGACTATACCATTAAATCAAACACATATTTTTATAAACTAATAACTATATTTAATACTTATTTAATAGTAAAATTATATATTTAATTTATTTTTAAATTGAATAATTCGATTCAATAAGTTGAATTCATGACTCAAAAACTATATCGATTTAACCTTCGATCCGATTTTTTCTAACATTGATACAAAGTCATGGATACCTCGGAATGGTGCTTTAATGTCTGACAGATATTTCAACCAAAGATAAGTAGACTTTGAGGAAGTGAAAGGGAAAGGAACTCAAAAAAGGAAATGAGAGTACTTAAAACAAACCAAGACTTTCAGGGTCTTTTTTTAGGGTTTTATTTTATACTCTCATTATTATCACCGACTTTCAAAATGGTGCATATATATATATATATATATATTATATTTGATCATATATCTTTGTCACAATTATGGCATCTTTGAAAGGAACCTAAGAACAAGTACAACCAAGGCTCATCTCTTCCCATATCATGTGGTCCTCCTGATGGTCCTCCTAATTCTGTCAGCCACACCTCAGTCAGCTATGAGCTAGAGCAAACAAAGAAAGAGAGAGAGAGAGAGAGAGAGAGAGAGAGAGAGTAATGAGTTTATGTAAGTGGAAACAACGGCTGGCATAAATGAAAAAAAAAACGTGAAAAAGAGTCAGTCACAAAAGATAGAGCTGAGCTAGAAAAAAGACTAGAGTTTGGTCAAAAAAGAGGTAAGACTAGACCAGAGCAAAGATAAGAGAGAAAGGGTTGAGGGTTTGAATTTTGATCAATTATATATATATATATATATATATATATATAAATGATCAAATAATGAAAATTGATCAAAATTCAAACCCTCAACCCTTTCTTTTATATATATATATATTGTGTTTTTATATTTTTTTAATCATAATCGTATTTAAAATATTTTATATTTATATAAATTTTAACGTATTAATAATTTGTGTTATATAAATTTTAACACATTAATATATTTATATCGTGTTTGTATTTTTTTATATCATATTATATTTTAATTATTTTTTCGTATTGTATTTATGAAGTGAACGTGTTCAATATTATTAAATTAAAAAATAGTGGGACAAAAACAAAACTATTTCCCTATAGGACGAGAGAGAGATTTGAAGTTTATGGCAAATTTCTAATTGGCTAGGGTTTCCGGGGAGAGAGTCTTGTTTGTACTTATAGGCAGCATGCAGTGATAATACAAGTACAAGCACAAGCAACTCTTTCTTCCTTTTATTTTAATATAAAATAAAATAATATATCCACTGATCCTTCTCTCAATCAAAAAGTTAAACAGATAAGCACGCACGAGAGAGGGACAGTGGGACACCATAAACTAGGTTAAAATCTAATTTAATTAATTGAATAAAATAAAATAAATTTTAATTAAAAATTTTAGTTATTAGTTAATTCTATTTGAAAATTGAATAATTGAGTTAATCCAATAATTTGTTTGTAAATGTAATTTCTCTTTTTGTGAATATATTTAAAGCCCACACTCTAATCTTTATCAACAGCCAAGCATTGGCAACCAACCATCTTTACACATTTGTTGTGATTTTACTTTTAGCTTTCCCCCCCCCCCCCCTTTTTCGTTTCTATATTTCCTCATCTCTGGTAACCTTAAAATTTTTGTTGATGATTTATTTCACAATTTTTTAGAAAATATTAAAAACGTTATGTATGGAAAGCATGAGCATTTAGATAGAGATTTAGTTTATTGGGTCATAAAAAATAAACTTATAATTAATTGTGATAATTCGATTAAAACCGAAATTATAATCAAATTAACTAATATCTCGTTTAACATTGTTGTTGACATAATTTTTGAAATAAAAAACTGTGTTTCATCGCAAACGCAATGTTAAAAGGATAAATTTTTTTGATTTTTGCGGTTTAAATCATGGTTTGACAACTCAAATCAAAAAGTCAAGAAAATAGAGTTTTTGGGTTTTAGAAGTTGACTTTTGAATAAAATAACTTTATTATTCTCACATCTCAAAACTTTTATTATTTTAAACGTATCTTTTTTTGACATTTCAATTCCTCAAAATATTTTTTCCCAGCAATACCAAACACTTATAAGTTCTTAAAGCACATTTTTTCATCACACATTTTAAACACATTTTTTCAACCCAAATTTTTTCTAACTCAAGTTTTTCTTCAACAGTAATGCTAAACTAACTCTAAAATATTTTTGGTTTGTTAAAGTTTGATTTTGAAAATTTTCTATTCGATTAAGAAAAATAAAAATTTGATTAATTTGATTTTGAATAGTTCATACAAAATTAGTAAAACACAACTTTTATCTAAATCTTAAAGTAGATATTTAATGTATCACTTAAAATGTCTGAAACAATTTGGTAAAGTACAACTGTAACTTGGACCTTGAATAGTTGAATAATGTCATCTTTAGGTGATTCCTTTATAATGTTTTTCATTTATAAGTGATTCATGTATTTTAATAAAAAAAATAATAATATACGTATATAACGATTAAAAATATAATTTTTTTATAAATTAATAAATATTAATTATCAATAAATAGATAAATAAAATTATTTATTTATTTATAATTAAATAAAATTTTTAAAATAAAATTCTTTCTTAATTTTAATAATATTATTTTATAAAAAGTTTACTATTGTATATCGCTTTTCTTGACTGTGTTATGTGAATCTTGCCGTAATAAGTGACAGCAAGCAAAGTGAGGATCGAACCAATAGCTTAAGCCCAAAAAACAAAATTACTAAACGGTTTCTGAAAAAAATTCTTATTTATGGAGCAAATGCAAGTTCTGGTTTTAGCTAGCTAGCTGCAGTGTTAAAAAAATTGAAACGAATAAATGAATCAAATGGATTGAATAAAAACCGATGATTTATTCGATTTGATGCATATTATTGAAATAATAATTATTTGTATCGATAAAAAATTGATTAAACAAGTAAAAAATAAAAAAAAAAATCGATTATACATTTATTTTTTATTTTTTTAATTATATGTGATAAAATTTGAACCTTTAATTCTTTAAATTTATATTAAAAATCATATCATTTAACTAAATGTATAATTTTATTAACTATTTACTATATTTAATACTTATTTAATATTAAAATTATTTATTAAATACAATCAATTGATTTAACTGATCTAATCGATTAAATTGATTGAACTGATAATAAAAATCTCACCATTTCGATCAATTCGATCTTTTAAATATTGAACTAACGAGGTTGATTTGAGAGGAAAAAAAAAATAAAGTTTCGAACATAAAATGAGTTGCTACCACGTGAAGTCTGAAGTGGCGCCCTTTGCCCTCACTTCCCACGATATCGCTGCCTTGCCCTCTTTCTTTCATTTTCATGGGGTCCAAGCAATAAGCACTCTCTCTGACAAATAACAAATAAAAAGATGATTTATATTTAATGCATGATTAATATATAAATTTATACATTAATAATATATCATATAATATAATATGTTAAAAGTTAAATTTAAATTTAAATTTAAAATTTAATTTTTAATAAAATATTATCGTAAAATTTATTATTAATATATAATTTTATATTATAACAATTTATCAAATACAAACCCTAAAAAATTAAGATAAGGATGGCTCTTTTATTCCTCTCTCTCTTCCGACAGAAACAGCCCCCCATAGACAAAGAGTACATTAGCTCTGCTGTCTTTCTCAAACTGTAATCGTCCTCGCTTGAGAAGGGTAAATAGACAAACTTTCTCTCTCCCTTTCTAAGAAAAAAAACTCAGATTGGCTGCCTTCTAAATTCATGCTAGCTAGCTCTAAGGAAAAAAAGAAAGAAAGAAATTAGAACACACATGGGGCGATTTAATTTCTCACTAACACTGATTTTTTGCTTGCAGAGATGGAACTGATCATCAGAAACATGGAAATGGTGGAGCTGTTTCTCATTTTCAAAGGAATTACACCTTAGACTTTAGATCAGATAAATGGTGCATGTGTCATTCTCAAGTTCCTAGTCTCACCATCTAGCTCCTGAGGCTAGGGTTGTTTCAGCCCTCAAATGTTTCCTTTAAAGAGCAATGGAAACAATGACCCAATCGCTTATATTGACCATTCAATTCTCCACAGACATTTTTCTACTGACATCACCCCGTATTCCAAACAGGATGACCTCCTCCCTCTTTCCATTTTTCATTTCCCCTCTCCCTATTATAATCAATGTGAGTTAGAACTCGAAGACCATGATGTTTCCCTCCATCAACACCATGATCTCTTACTTCATCACCAAACCTTGATGACTGATAATTCAGTTTCAGAGACCATGATCATTAACATGCCTGACTCCATCAAGAACATGGAGTCAACCATAGACTGCATCAAAAAAAGCCATAATAATGCTACTGAGCAGCAGATACCGCGAAAGAGATCATCTTCCATGAGAGATCGGCAGGGCAAGATTAATACAGCTAAAGGACTAAGAGATCGGAGAATGAGACTGTCTCTTGATGTTGCTCGAGATTTCTTCGGTCTGCAAGACATTCTAGGCTATGATAAGGCTAGTAGAACTGTTGAATGGTTACTCATACAGGCAAAGCCAGAAATCAAGAAGCTAGCAGTAGCTAGAAGCCAGCTTTCCCAGATGAATAACAGTTGCAGCGTTGCCGCTGCAAAGAGTGCACCTTCAGCTTCTGAGGTTGAGGTGGTATCTGCAACTGTTGACAAGGCTGCTATCGAAGGAAGCATCTCTAAGGGGAAACGAAAACCTTCAACAAAAGAGAAAAAGGTTAGACAGCCACGTAAAACCACTTTCCGCCCTCTTGCAAGGGATTTGAGAGAAAAGGCCAGGGCAAGGGCAAAGGCGAGGACAAAAGCCAAGATCATGTGGACTCAAAGGTTTGATGAAACAAAGCTATGTGATGACACCAGAAACAATGATCTTAATAAATTCAGTTCTTGGAGTTCCTTTGAGACTGGTGAAGAATCTGGTATTCAAGATCACAACAGGAACAATCCTTCCTTGGAGGCCGCGGTAGCTGAGGTTAAAGAGCTTAGCTCTCGTGATGGTGAGCACATAAGGATTCATGGGGATATGGTTGATGATTCTTCGGCAATTATGAATAATTGGAGCCCCCCGAATCCGATGTTCGGTTGTCTACAAAACGCTGGAATCAACCAAGAGGTAACTTCCCTTAGCAAAGTTTCTTGATCTATAGCCAAACATGTTGCTATTGATAATTCTAAACTCGAGAGCCTAATTAGAACTATGATAAACGACTCATGTAGCAAAAATACATATCCAAGATGAAGTAGCTGATTCAAAATTCTGACCAACCCATATATTTGTTTGCAGCATCAGCTCACAGGCTTTCTGTCCTTTGGCAAACAATGGGAGGCCTACAACGTACAATAAAAATCTGTAAAAACGTGGTTTTTTTCTTACTTCTTCAGTTCTTTGATGCGTCTTGTGGATAAATATTAGAGGCATGCTATGTATATGTATTACATTCTGTATGGAATGTAATATGAATATGTTTTTTCTTTTCTTTTTTTAAATCTATTTGAAATTTCCTTGTGGACTCTATTTTCAATGATTGTTGTGTATAATATCATTAGAATCATGCTATGCTTTCCTTGTTTCTGTTCTAAGTATTTAAATATAGTATCTTAGATTCATTGTAACCTTAATTAGAACAATCAAGTCAACAGCTTAAAAGGGTTGATAACAATTATAAAATTAATTCTTTTCTGATAGCTAATCTTCTTTCAGCCCCTATATATGTGTATGTGTGTGTGAGAGAGAGAGAGAGAGAGAGAGAGAGAGAATAATTACCTCTAGTTTCTATATCCGGATTCTACTTGACAATATGTTTCCATGCTAAATTTCTTTTCAACCAATTTATGTAACATTTCCTCTGTCTCTTAAGAGTCGTTTGCTACTTGGCTCATGTTTGTTTTGCTCTCTCTAGACGGCTGCTGAAGGAAGTTCATAAGTGCATTCCAATGAAAGAATTCAGCTTAACTTTTAGGAAATGATTAAACAGATGCATGGATGATATTCCACTATCCCCTTTCAACTTATGTTTTTCCACTTTCAAGTCATGTTTTCAAATTCTATACACATGACCTAAGTGAGAGATATTTCAACATATATCAATCATCTGCTACTACTATATATGCCTTGAAGGTGCACAAGCAATATAGAAATTATAGGGATTGTACTGAGCATATATAATATAGAATATAATATGCATTTTCATATCTTGGAGTATTTCATATCTTGGAGTGGGACTATGTTACTCGCACTCGGGTGTGAGTGTCGAACACGGGTATTTTGAATTTTTTTCAAGATTTACATGTATTTGATGGGTTCTTGAAGGATCATATCCCCACACCCATGTTCAGATATGCATAGGACACAGATGTCGGACACGAATACTTGAAGAAAAATGAAGAGTCGAAGTAACATAGGAGTGAGATATGACTCAATGTTCATAAATTAAGCATAACAACTGCATATGACATCAATTTATGCTCTATGAAATAATAGAAACTAAACTGATTTGAAGACCTTAGATTTTAGAGTTTGAACTAAAATGGACATTCTTTTATGAACGTATATAAAATATATCATTTGGATTCTACCTGATGCACGCATAAGTTTCTGTACTTACTAGATGAACATATGAAACTTTTTCTTGTCGTAATGTCCCTAGCAGTTGTAGCTTTGATTTATGGCTTGCCTTATGATCTACATCATAAACATTCAAACATGCTAAACTTTCTTAATTCCTTCCATCAATTTAATTATTTCTCAAAGAGCATGCATGCAGGACAAGCAGCTGTAATATGTAGCTATATATATATATATATATAATTTTGGAAGAATATAAAAGGATAGTTACCTATTTTGATTAGAAGCCTCTAAGCATGCTTTAATACTATATTGTCAGATACTTGTCATATGGCTAGTGTTGCTTGATTGCTGGCATACTACTGATTATTAATTAGGAAAGCATTGCAATGCATCAAAGTTTCTAAATGAAGAATGGAAAATATACTCAGCTAATGAAGCCTTCCTTAACTAATAAGATGTTATGTTTAGAAGATTAATGTATGTGTTAGGTATTCAGTATATTTTGAAGTGCATATTCACTGTTGTCTACAAAACGCTGGAATCAACCAAGAGGTAACTTCCCTTAGCAAAGTTTCTTGATTTATAGCCAAACATGTTGCTATTGATAATTCCCTTAGCCAAGAGTTAAAGGAGTTGTCGATGATCGGTGATTTTTAACAGATACATATATATATATATATATATATATATATATATATATATATATCCGTTCAACGGTTCAAAAGGGGTAAACTAAGTAAAATAGTATGTGGAAGAGATAAATGAAAAGACATCAAAGTCAAGCTTACTTATCTAAAAAATCTGGCAAAAAAAAAAAAAAAACTCAAGCTTACTTTTCTCTTAATTAATTCATATTTTATAAAAGTTTTGATTTTACATATTAATTCATATGAATGCATTAACTATTATGAAAAAATTAAAATAGTTTCACTATTGCATATAAATATATATAAATAAAACTAGCGGAACCGAATTAGAAGATACGAACATAAAATGTACATACACTTATTGATATTATTTTAAAACAGAAAACGAAAATTGAGTCAACGTAGAACTTCTGACTTTAAGACGATTTTTGCCTACCACTAAGGTGCTTACAGATTAACGCAACTTGTCTTTCAGGTCTCCTCAATCACGTTGCAGTCGAGAGCACACTCGAAGCAACATAACGAACCAATAAAAATGTTGTTGTTCTCTCTCGTACAAGATACCAAAAAACCGAAAACAACTAGGAAAAATTAAGTTACGAAAAATAAGTTAATTGATGAAATAAATAGACACTGAAGTCTGTATTTATAGAGATGCAGGAGACTATTCGAAACAGTCAAACCAGTTGGACAGAACCGGTTCAGTCAACAGTCAGTACAGTTGAAAAGGAACAGTTCGGTTTGGTCCGAATCGAATGACCATCCGACAACACTGTTGGAAAAGAAAAGGAACTGGTTCGGTCTTGGACAGATTTAACTGGTTGGTTGGGTTGAGCAGCAAAAAGATAATTATTGGTCCAAGCCCAGCCCAGCCAGACGCGCGTGTGTGTGGTAGCCCAAGTTCGTGTAGGTTCTCACCCTTTACAAAAACTTGGGTGCCCCTTGGAGCCCAACCCAACATTGAATACAGGCTTATATAAATAACAAGCATAAGTCTTTATTCTTTCAATATGGGATTCTATACCATGCACAACATCAACCATTTTTCTTCCTCTTCAAGTGGGTGTTTAGAGTTTAATTTCTCATTCAAACATGATATCAATTATGTACATAAATTATACACCGTGTATCCACTTACGACAACTTATGTATTAATATATGTATTTCGTATTTATACACTTTTATATAAACCATTGATATCCAACAATCCCCCACAAGAATGGAAATTGTCTGATTAAAACGACGAACTGACTCGAAATATGAAAGAGAATAACTTTGAAGTAAAATTCCTTCAGGATAGGTAGCTTTTGACTTTGAACCTTTTATAGTGACAATTATCGGATTTACTCGGCTAACTAGTGAACATGATGTCTTGAACTATTCAGTCTTTTGTGTTAACCCAGACAATAGGTATCACACAATTCTTCTTCAAACATCTTTGGTTCTCACATCTGTGATCATTTTGGATCCGAAAACTTCCTGGTTTCTATGAGTACTCTAGAGAATTTAGCCTGATCAATTCTCATAGAAATGGCCACGTTTCATGCTCATATAGGTGATTTCTTATCAAGAGTATCTTGCAATACCTCACTTGATTTTATCTAGTTATAAGAATCATTAAAAGCATAGCTTATCCTAACTTATTTGCAGGCAACACTAATTCATCATAGGAATGGATAAGAGTGTTTCACTCTTCTAGTGCTCACACTAAGTTAACATAATTCGGTTGTCCCTTTGAACCTAGATCTTGGGATCTCCAGTCAACTAGGTTGGGTTGCCATTATGTAACTTTAATTTATAGGCTTAAGACCCATTCCCCTCGATGATTTATTTACTTGCTCTCTTGTTAAACCTTTCGTAAGCGGATTCGCAATATTATCCTTTGATTTTACATAATCAATAGAGATAATTTCATTTGAGAGCAACTGTCTCACGGTATTATGTCTTCGACGAATATGTCGAGATTTACCGTTATACAAACTACTCTGTGCCCTACCAATTGCAGACTAACTATAGCTCAAATTGCAGGCACAGGTTTCGACCAATATGGAATATCTTCTAAGGAATATCTTTTAAAAAATTTCGAAGCCATTCTGCTTTTTCTCCAGCTTTATCTAAAGCTATAAATTCAGATTCCATAGTGGACCTGGCAATACACGTTTGTTTAGAAGATTTTCAAGACACTGCAGCTCCTCCAATAGTAAAGATAAATCCGCTAATGGATTTCAAATCTTTAGTATGGATAGTTGCATCATTGTACCCTTCAAGCATAGCTGGATATCTTGTATAGTGCAGTCCATAACTTGAGGTGTATCTCAAATATCTGAGTACTCTTACTATGGCCTTCTAGTGATCCTTTCCAGGATTACTTGTAAATTTACTCAGTTTGCTAACTGAATATGCTATGTCTGGTTTTGTGCAGTTCATGAGACTACCAATTTTCTACGAATATTCTATTTGAGATATCGTGTCACCAGTATTTTTCCTTTCCTTTAACAACAAATCCCTCGGGTTGTTACATTTAAATCTCTTCTTCAAGGTCACCATTTAGGAAAGCTGTCTTTACATTCATTTCCAACCTAATGGTTTGATTCCAAGGTCCGTGCCACTTTTGGCACCATCAGGGATCACCGATCTCTTGGACAAGGTCTCATCCTCCGCTCCACAATAGGGTAGTCATGGTAGCACCAAGGCATGCCGATACCATACCATGACACTCTTCCCCACTTACTATGTCGATACCCTCATCGAAGCCAATATCACACCCGAGTACCCTTGTTGCATAAAGTTGACATCTTCTCACATGTTCATCTCTTGCCCTCAAGGATTGGGTCATAATCCCATCAAATGATGCACCGAATACAGTTTTAGGTCCTATCATGACCATTTTAAGCGGAGGAACCGCTACCTTAGCAAGACACCCCCACACTTTCATGTATTTGTAGGATGGTCTTCGACCCTTCCATATATCAAACCACTACTCCTTATCCGCAATACCATTTTGTTGAGGTGAATAAAGAGTAATGGTTTGCTGGATGATACCATTTTCTGAACAGAATTCATTAAACAATGAATCATATTCATCACCCCTATCACTCCTTATTATCTTGCTTAGTTGATTTTTGACCTCATTGTTTAAAGAGCTTAAAAGCTTCCAAGGCCTCGTCTTTTTTTCTTAGCAAATAGACATAACTACTTTTTTCTACCGAATAGAAAGGAGCCTTAGCCAATTTGGATTCCACACAAATTTCACATTTATGATGTTTTATCAATGTCAAATTTCGGAAGCAAATCCAAATTGTTGATTCTTTGCAAGGTCTTGTAATTCACATGACTTAATCTACCATGCCATAAATTAGAGGACACAATCAAATAAACAGAATAAGTAATTTCATTATTATTCTTGTTTTTTGGCACAACAACCATTAAATTGAGCTTAAAAGCCTATCACATAAGTATCCTCTACCCACAAACATGCCACTTTTGGTGAGTACAAATTTATCTAATTCAAATACCAGCCTAAACTCGTTCTTGCTCAACAGAGAGCCGAAAATCAAATTCTTTCAAATTTTAGGAGCATGAACCACATTGTTCAAAGTTAGTTCTTTCTCGGATGTCATCTTGAGTACCACCTTCCCATGGTTAGCTTGCAAACCGAAGAGTTTCCCATAAACAGTTGCTCATCAATAGTAGCTTTTTTATACTCGGAGAAACTTTTTCTATCATAACAAACGTGACGAGTGGCATCGGTATCAACCCACCATGTCTTAGGGTTTTCTACCATGTTCACTTGTGATAATACAACAGTGAGCTCAATCTCATTATCATTAACTAAGTTGACTTGAGCTTTCTTCTTCTTATTCTGAAAGCAGTCCTTTGCTCAATGACCACAAAACAAGTTCCTTTGAACTTCTTGAAATTCGTTCCCTTATTACCTTGGGAAGAACTAGAATCAACATATTTCCTCTTGTGTGAATGTTCCACAACATTTGCCTTGGCTTTCATAGTCTGGACTTTAATCCTCTTTTCTGAACCACGGTTATCCTCCTCGATTCTTAACCGGATAACCAAGTCCTCTATGGCCATCTCATTTCTCTTGTGCTTTAGATAGTTCTTGAAATCCTTCCACGAAGGTAGCAATTTCTCTATCAAATCAGCCATCTCAAATGATTCACTAAGAATCATTCCTTTAGTAGTAATTTCATGGAAGACCAACTGATACTCTTGGACTTGGCTGATCACGGTTTTTGATTCCACCATTTTGTATTCCAGAAACCTACCAACCACAAATTTCTTCGTGCTGGCATCCTCAGTTCTGTACTTTCTTTCTAAGGATTCCTACAGCTCTCTCGCTGTTTTGATTGGGCTATACATGTTGTATAACGTGTTGTCCAATCCGTTGAGGATATAATTCTTGCATAGGAAGTCAGAATACTTCCATGCTTCCATCGAGGCTGCAACCTTAGGATCGATCTCTCCCTCTTTGAGAACCGGAGCCTCCTCTCTTAGGAATCGGGCTAGGTTGAGGGTGGTCAGATAGAACAGCATCTTTTGCTGCCATTGTTTGAAGTCTATACCACTGAACTTCTCGGGCCTCTCACCATGTGTAACATGAGTGTTTGTGGTGCTATAGGTGCACTAGCAGTACCGGTAGATCGTTATGCCATCTATCATTTAAAAAATAACATGATCAACTTTATGTATACAGAATATATATATATATATATATGTAAACATAGATCAACAATAGTACGATCTTTAATTAGCAGAAATGCACACTTAATATAGTTCACAACAAATATTTATTACAAAACCAGTGAATATATATATATATAACAGTCTAATATAATATAGCAGTCATGAAACAATAATCATAGCAAAAGAATCATCTTAAGATTGTTATGAAAAAATTAGAAATAGTTTCACTACTGCATATAAATATATATAAATAAAACTAGCAGAATCGAATTAGAAGATACGAACATAAAATGTACATACACTTACTGATATTATTTTAACACAAAAAACGAAGATTGAGTCAAGGTAGAACCTCTGACCTTAAGACGATTTTTGCCTGTCACTAAGGTGCTTACAGATTAACGCAACTCATCTCCCATGTCTCCCCAATCACGTTGCAGTCGAGAGCATACTCGAAACAACACAGGGAACCAATAAAAATATAGTTGTTCTCTCTCGTACAAGATACCAAAAAACCGAAAGCAACTAGGAAAAATTAAGTTACGAAAAATAAGTTAATTGTTGAAATAAACAGACACTGAAGTTTGTATTTATAGGGATGCAGGAGACTGTTCGGAACAATCAAACCAGTTGGACAGAACCAGTTCAGTCAACAGTCAATACTGTTGAAAAGGAACAGTTCGATTTGGTTCGAACCGAATGGCCACCCCAAAACACTGTTGGAAAAGAAAAGGAACCAGTTCGGTCTTGGATTGAACAAGCATGTTTTACTCGGATAGATTTAATTGGTTGGTTGGTTGGGCTGGACAGCAAAAAGATAATTACTGGCCCGACCCGGCGCGCCGTGTGGTAGCCCAAGTTTGTATAGGTCCTCACCCTACACAAAAACTTGGGTGCCCCTTGGGGCCCAACCCAACATTGAACACAAGCCTATATAAACAACAAGCATAAGCCTTTATTCTTTCAATGTGGGATTCCATACCATGCAGAACATAAACCATTTTTCTTCCTCTTCAAGTGGGTGTTTAGAGATCAATTTCTCATTCAAACATGATATCAATTGTGTACATAAATTATACATCGTGTATCCACTTTCGACAATCTACATATTAATATATGTATTTCGTATTTATACACTTATATATAAACCATTGATATCCTCATTAAACTTAAGGAGAAAAGAGGAAAAAGTATAAATTTGCTTTGATTCACCTTTCCATTAAGAATGAGAAAACAAGTCAATGAACCAAAAAATTAATAATATATATTAAATATTCTGTTTTCATTGAAGAATAACGTGCCCATAAGTCTTAGTAATATATTTAGACAAAAATACCAGTATCATCTCTATACGTTTCGCAATTTTTATTAAGAAATTATTTTGTTATCTAAAAAATGATGATCAATTACTTATGTAACCGATCAAAACTTTATGGTAATCTCCAAAGGTAGCTTACCCTAAAACTTTCCATTTATTATACCTTTGCCGTTTGCGCAAGTCATGTTTGAAAACTTGAAATTAAGTTGTACCGAAGGTAGATGCTTTGGTCCCGACGAAAGTTACAGCTTGCAAATGGGAAATATACTGAAGGGCAAACTCTCATTGCCTTTTGAGATGGTTATATACCAAACAAAGAGAATTGTCCACTTGAATTCCTATACGAAAGTTGAAAATTAAGTACTGCATTCTTAGAAGTAGCACAGGGAACTTGAAATTATCCCCTTTTTTAGGGGTATATAAGACATTAATATTTTGATCCAGACCTACTAAAATGGCCAGAAAGTAAAATCTAATCAAATTGTATCTACTTAATTTATCAATATATAGAGCTGAGTATTGAGGGTTATTTAGTAGAGAGAGAAAGAGTTGCAAACAAGTGAAATGGAATATTGTCGGGAAACGACGGAGAGGAAGACTGGAGCAGACCCTGAAGTACTGAGCGCAACGGCATGTGGTGGTAAGTAAGGCGGGGAGAGTAAGAAGATGGAGGAATAAGGCTGAGAACAAGGCTGATGAGAGAATTAGAGAAGGGGGAATTGCAAAGAAAACTTTAGAGAGAAAGTTTACTCAAATGCCAAAAGTCCCCAAATGAGTTGTGGGAGATCTTATTTATAGATGTCAAAATAGGAGTTACAAAACATGGGCATTTAATAGGTATAACAAGGAAGATTGTAAGTTATAAAAACATTAATGTTTTGTTTGATGGGAGTTTAGATTGTTTTTAGTAATAGTGAATAGTGAACAAGAGTTCACTATTTGTTCTGAAAGAAAGGGAGAAGCACTCATACTTCAGAGAAAGATTAAAAAGAAACTTCTTAACTATCTCCATATCTGATCCACCGAGCCAAGCTTTCCGGAACATCCCAATAGTGAAATTAACCCAAGAACCCTGTCATATTTCAGAGTTATTTTCACTTCTTCTACTTCGGTGAAGTAGTATCAGGTGGAACGTGTTTTGTAGAATACTTCTCGATGGAAGTCCTTTTCCATGAGAGTGTTATTCTGTGAATGACTTATTTCATGAAGGTGTTGTTTCCGAACATCAGCTGTTCTAAACATGAGTTGTTCTGAACAAAAACTGTTCTGAACAGAAACTGTTTCGAACAAGAGTTGTTCCGAACAAAAGCTGTTCTGAACAAGAGTTGTTTCGAACAAGAGCTATTCTGAACAAAAGTTGTTCCGAACAGGAGTTGTTTCGAACAAGAGTTGTTCTGAACAGGAGTTGTTCCGAACAAGAGTTATTCTAAACAGGAGCTGTTCTGAACAAGAGCTATTCCAAATAGAAGTTATTCCGAACAGAAACTGTTCCGAACGGAAGCTTCTCTGAATAGAAACTGTTAGAACGGGAACTATTCTAAACAGGTGTTGTTCCAAACAAGAGTCGTTATGAACAAGAGCTGTTTAGTGAAGCAACCTTCAGTGAAGCAACTTTCGGTGAAACGATTTTATTACTTGTTCTGAAATACATTTGCTATTGTACGCAGAAGTGTAATTTCTAGTAAAACAACTTGATTGATCTTTGAGAAAAGATAATATATTAGTATCCAAAATCAAGTATCTATATTTTGCCTCGTGCATGAGAATTCTTAGTAGAAGAGTTCTCATGCAATATTAATATATTGAAAAGTAAAAGATGAAATGTATAAAAAATGTATAAAAAATAGTGATGGAGTAATATAATCTCATAGTTCAGAAATAGATGGTATAAGTCGTTTCACTAAAAAAAATATGTGAGGTAATAAAAAATTTATCTTAAAGAAAAAAAATTGTTTTTTCCTTACTTTACTGCCCCTTGCATGAAAAATCTTTTGATAAAAATCAAGGATCGTTCCATGCAACAAAAAAGAAAAGAAAAAGATATTGCAAGTAGAGAAAATAATGAATTGTGTAATAGGTTCGTAGCATAAATTATAAAAATTATGTTAAAAAAAAATGGATGCAATAATTGCGCACGAAAAAATAGGAGTAGAGTAGATATAAAAAAACAAGAGTATACCCAAAAAAAATAGGGGAACAACATTGTCCCCAAAAAAAATAGGAGTAGAGTAGGTATAAGAAAATAAGAGTTTACCTTAGCACTCCGCCACATCCTGCTGCTCTCAGTTTACCCTTGCCGACCCGTCAATGTTAAATTCTAACATGTCTTGCCCAGGTGGACGCCACTTAGTAATCTCCCTGGGAGCTTTCCTATTGACGCCTGAGACATAACTAGCAGGGTCATTCCACCACAAAGATTTCATCACTTCCTTTTCATCCTCAATTGCCTTGAACCAATGAAAAGATCGCAATTTCACTAGGAATATCAGTTCATCCACATTCAGTTTTTTGTTCTAAAAAAACCACCTTATTTCTCATTAACCAAATTGACCAAACAGCAGCTGCGAAAGTCGTATACCATCTGTTTCTCATACTTCTATCAACGGGGATTTCAAAACACTGAAGAATGAATGACTTGAACAAGATAGACATACACCATTTCAAGTTCCACCAAGAAAGAAATTCACACCAAAATTTGACCCTCCATGTACAAGAAAAAAATATGATTGGCATTTTCTAATTCAGCTTAACACCAAGAACATAAAACTTGAGCTTCGCAGTCCTTTATCTCTAGTATCAAAAGCCATAAAAAAAAACTTTGGACCTTGGGGGTATCTTAAATTTCCATAATCTACAACATTCCTTTAATTGCTCCACCAGTATCTTTCCTCGATTCTCTTCAGTCTATCTATCACCCTTGCCTCGTCACCTTCAACAGTGAATCCCAAATATTTACCCAGAGACCAAGTTTGGTGTGCTTCCTTTGTAATAAACCTCATATGTTCTGAATATCCTCATCAGAAATGGAATCGTCGGCGATCTTCCTGCAATCAGAAAGATCTTTCGTCTCACTTCCCTTCACTTTGATGTTTCTTGCTTTTCTCACTTTTTTCCCCGATTTTCTATCCAAACTGGCAAGGCAGATTTCTTCAATGTCTTCAAGAAATTTCACTTTTTTGGGGGGATGTCTTGTAACATTGTCTGGTTCTGTTTGAGCTACAGACTGAGGTGACAATGGGGATAAGTTACTGAGTCTATTCATCATCAAGACCCTTTGGTTTATAGCGGGCCCCTCACATCTTTTGTCTACCTGTAGACCAACAGATACTTCACCAGGAATATCAACTGGGCTTTCATGTACGCTCGATCCACCACTAGTTTAATCCATGTTGACAGGCCCACCAGTGAAATTAGTTGTTGCATCACCTTCCAATGCAACATTACTCACCTCGACAATTCCCTCGATATCACAGGATTTAAATGCACCAGCCGCCAACCCAATACACTCTGTCTCGACTAGTGAACTTGTCTCCTCCATCGCCTCCTCATTTTCCCAGTCGTTAGAATCACTTTCCTGATCGGGTATGCAAACCGTCATATTTTTGAATGAACCAGACCTTTCCTCTCCCCTTTGCTCTTTACCCACAGGATGGTCATCAAGCCAGACTTGAGAATTATCCTTGCTAATCTTGCATGGCATTTCAGGAAAACAGCATTCTGAAACTATAACCTCATACTTCTTATCACCACAATCCATCTCTATCACCTCATTAATCGGATCAAAATGTTCTGTCCAAATAGAGAATAAAACCCTTGAATAATCTCCATTTCTATTAAAAAACTCATCAATCTGAACTAAATCACCCCAGAGATTGGCCATTGATGTGAATGTTTGTTTGTTCCAGGCCTGAATTGGTAACCCAATGCAACCTAAGTAAGCAATCCTGTCCCTATATATACCCCTGTTTGACCATGGAACAATGTCAGTCAACTATTGTCCGAGCCATTCCCAATCCTTTTGTTTCAACTCCTCCATTATCTCCTTGTTTGGGAACTCGATCAAAAAGTATTTTGCTGAGATCTTTTTCGCAAATACATCGTAAACTCCTTGGGTGCGAAAAAACTCTTGCAGCCATTCCACACTATATAGACCTTTGCTTTGCCCACCACACATAATTCCACCCTATGGATGTATTCACTATCAACTTATGCTTTACAGTGTTTCTTTTTAACTGCACCAATCGTCTCCATTGTTCTTGACGGTACGCTGATTGCTGGAAGAATGTTGTCCCCACTTTCAATGTTTTCCTGATTCAATAAGGCCTGTTTATAAGTTTTGTTACTGATCTTCATGTTTTCATTGCAATCTCTTGACACCAAAGGGCCAATGTAGTTTAAATCACCGGTACTAGCTTCAGGAATCTTTATGGGTTTCGGATCCACCCCTGGAATCACTTTTCTCCAATAGGAAGTGTTAAAGTCAGTATTTGTTTTTCTGTTAATAAATCCTATTAACTAGGAATCATGATTAGGTTGTTAAGTGTTTTTGAATTTGCAGAGATGTTGTTCCTTGTTTCTAGGTTTGTTACGATTATGTTGTTGGATGTAAGGCTATTTAAAGGCCAATTATCTTTCAATTCCAAAAAGCATGTTTTCTTTCTTCAAATATCAATTGTTAAACTTTCAGTTTTTTCTGATATTCAACATTTGGTATCCGAGCCAGGTTAGAGGCCTGATCATTTGAAGCAGCAGCCTTCCGTGATTAGCAATGGCATCTGAAGGAAGTAGCGGATTTGTTCAACCAGCAATCCCAAGGCTCGATGGTCACTATGATCATTGGAGCATGCTGATGGAGAACTTTCTAAGATCGAAGGAATATTGGGGACTTATTGAGGAAGGAATCCCAGAAGCAAGAGAAGGAATAGTTCTAACTGAGGCACAGTCAAAAGCAATGTCAGAATTGAAGCTGAAGGATCTGAAGGTAAAAAATTTTCTGTTTCAAGCAATTGATCGAACCATTCTTGAGACTCTTCTCAAGAAGGACACTGCCAAAGATATATGGGACTCCCTAAAGAAGAAGTATCAAGGCACTAGTAGAGTCAAACGTGCCCAGTTGCAAGCTCTTCGCAAAGAGTTTGAAATTCTGCAAATGAAAGCTGGTGAATCTGTTGATGAGTACTTCGCAAGAACACTGACTGTCGCAAACCGGATGAGGATGCATGGAGAGAAGTTGGAAGAAGTGACAGTCATAGAAAAAGTTCTACGCTCTATGACTCCTAAATTCAATTATGTGGTATGTTCAATAGAAGAATCTAATGACATCGACACTATGTCAGTAGATGAGTTGCAAAGTTCACTGATAGTGCATGAACAACGTATGTCCAATCACTTCGAGGAAGAGCAAGCCCTCAAAGTGACACATGCTGGAAATTCATTTGGAAGGAGCAGAGGCCGTGAGCTTCAGAGGAAGAAGGGGACGTGGTCGTGGTATTGGTGCCGAAAGATTTGACAAGGCATCCATTGAATGCTACAACTGCCATAAAACTGGCCATTTTCAATGGGAATGCCCTGTTAAATCAGAAGAAAGGGCAAATTTTGCAGAGACAGAAGAAGAAGAAGTATTGTTGATGGCTTACATTGAGAACAAGCTAGCTGAAAATGGAGAGATATGGTATCTTGATTCTGGATGCAGCAATCACATGACAGGTAACAAAAAACTTTTCTGTGATTTAAATGAAGCTTTCAGAGAAAAAGTCAAGCTTGGTAATGATTCTAGCATGTGTGTAATGGGAAAGGGAAGTGTTAAAGTAATGATGAACAAAAAGATGCAGAATATAGATGATGTGTTTTATGTGCCAGAACTTAGAAGCAATCTGATCAGCCTAGGACAATTGCAAGAAACAGGTTGTGCAATTGTGATCCAGAAGAGAAACTGCCAAATTCACGATCCAAAAGAGAGGTTAGTTGCTGTTGTTAAAATGTCTGGAAATCGGATGTTTCAACTGAAAACAGAAACTTCTGAAGATCAAGCCTGTCTCAAATCAACTATTCCAGATTCCTCATGGCTATGGCACTACAGGTTTGGGCACTTAAACTTCAATAGACTCAGAACTTTGCAGCAGAAAAGAATGGTGAAAGGGCTTCCCCAGATTGAAGTTCCATCTCATGTATGTGAAGAATGCATGATTGCAAAGCAACACAGAGAATCATTTCCCAAAAGGAGCACTTGGAGAGCTAAGCATGTTCTGCAACTAGTACACTCAGACATATGTGGGCCTCTGAATCCAACCTCCAACAGCAACAAGAGGTACTTCATAACTTTTACTGATGATTTTAGTAGAAAGACATGGGTGTATTTTCTAAAAGAAAAATCTGAAGCTATTGAAATGTTTAAGAAATTTAAAGCAAGAGTTGAGAATGAGACAGGAAGGAACATTCAATGCCTTCGAACAGATCGTGGGGGAGAATACACATCTAATGAATTTGCAGATATATGTGAAAGCAATGGAATCAAGAGACAATTGACTGCAGCATACACACCACAGCAGAATGGTGTATCAGAAAGGAGAAACAGAACCATTATGAATATGGTGAGGAGTCTGCTGGCAAACAAAAATATGCCAAAAGCTTTCTGGCCTGAGTCAGTTAATTGGAGTGTGCATGTTCTCAACCGGAGTCCAACTTTTTCTGTGAGCAATATGACACCAGAAGAAGCTTGGTTTGGTCACCAACCAGCTGTTGATCACTTCAGAATATTTGGCTGTGTGGCTTATGTGCATGTTCCTGATCCAAAGAGATTGAAGCTCGATGCTAAAGGAGAGAAATGTGTACTGCTTGGTGTAAGTGAAGAATCTAAGGCCTATCGTCTCTACAATCCTATAACAAAGAAGATTTGCATTTCCAGAGATGTGGTGTTTGATGAAAACAGCAGCTGGGACTGGGAAGACAAAGTGCAGGGGATCTCAGTAGCTCTTGAACTTGAGGGCAATGAGAAAGCTGAAGAGGAAATACATGGGGAAGAATCAAACGAATCTGGATCTGACAGTGTAAATGAGGTTGTTGAAACTTCATTACAACGCCCAAGGAGAAGACCAGCTTGGATGGATGACTACACCAGTGGTGAAGAACTCTCAGATGAAGACACATTAGCCCATCTCGCCTTATTTGCAGGAAGTGATCCTATTACATTTAATGAGGCAATCAAAAGCTCAAAATGGAGAAAGGCTGTGGATGCAGAGATTGAAGCTATTGAAAGAAACAACACATGGGAATTAGTGGAAGTGCCAGAAGGAGAAAAAATAGTGGGGGTTAAATGGGTTTACAAAACAAAGCTGAATGAAAAAGGGGAAGTTGACAAGCTCAAGGCTCGTTTAGTAGCTAAAGGGTACACTCAAGAGTATGGAATTGACTATTCTGAAGTTTTTGCACCAGTGGCAAGGCATGACACAATAAGAATGGTTATTTCATTAGCTGCCATGAATGAGTGGACCATTTATCAACTTGATGTCAAGTCTGCTTTTTTACATGGAGAGCTTGAAGAGCAAGTTTTTGTGGAGCAACCTCCAGGTTATGAAAAGAAGGGAAGTAAGCATATGGTCTATAAGCTGAAAAGGGCTCTTTATGGACTGAAACAAGCTCCACGAGCTTGGTACAGTCGGATTGACAACTACTTCAGCAAGGCTGGCTTTCACAAGTGTGCTTATGAGCACACACTTTACATCAAAACTGGAGAAAGAGGTAATCTTTTAATTGTGTGCTTGTATGTTGATGATTTAATATTTACTGGAAATGATGAAGGCTTGTTTAGAGAGTTTAAGGTGTCTATGATGAAAGAATTTGAGATGACTGATTTGGGAAAGATGAAATATTTTCTTGGCATAGAAGTGATTCAATCTGCAGGTGGCATCTTTATTCACCAAAGGAAATATGCTCGAGAGGTCTTGGATAGGTTCAGAATGAATGATTGTAATCCGGTTCAGATTCCTATAGTTCCTGGAACTAAACTTACTCGAGATATTGAAGGAATGAAGATTGACAGCACCTATTACAAGCAAATGGTTGGAAGTTTGATGTACATGTCAGCCACTCGACCAGATCTAATGTATACTGTCAGTCTTATTAGCAGGTTTATGGAAGCACCAACTGAGCTTCATCATCAAGCTGCCAGAAAGATACTTCGCTATTTGAAAGGTACTATTGACTATGGTCTGTTCTACAAGAAGAATGAAAGAAAAGAGTTAGTTGGTTTTAGTGACAGTGATTATGCTGGGGATTTAGATGATCGTAAGAGCACATCCGGGTATGTCTTTCTCTTAAGTGGAGCTGCAGTTTCATGGTCTTCAAGAAAGCAATCTGTTGTCACCTTATCTACAACTGAGGCAGAGTTCATAGCTGCTGCATCATGTGCTTGTCAAAGTGTTTGGCTAAGAAGAATCCTAGAAGAAGTGAAGTATACACAGCAAGGTCCAATTACATTATTTTGTGACAATAATTCAACTATTAAATTGTCAAAAAATCCAGTCCTGCATGGAAGAAGCAAACACATTGATGTACGGTTTCATTTTCTTCGAGATCTCACCAAAAAGGGAGCTGTTGAACTAATTCATTGCAGAAGTGAAGAGCAAATTGCAGATATTCTAACTAAACCCTTGAAGGCTGAATCTTTCATGAAGTTGAGGGCATCACTTGGCATGTGTTCTATTGAAGAAATAAACTGATTGCATACGAGCATTCAGTTTAAGGGAGAGTGTTAAAGTCAGTATTTGTTTTTTTGTTAATAAATCCTATTAACTAGGAATCATGATTAGGTTGTTAAGTGTTTTTGAATTTGCAGAGATGTTGTTCCTTGTTTCTAGGTTTGTTACGATTATGTTGTTGGATGTAAGGCTATTTAAAGGCCAATTATCTTTCAATTCCAAAAAGCATGTTTTCTTTCTTCAAATATCAATTGTTAAACTTTCAGTTTTTTCTGATATTCAACAGGAAGATCTGCTATTAAACCTTGATAAGTTTACCCCAATTTTATACTCCATCAACCACGGCCCGTTCATCTTTTGTACTGCTGTACGAGCCTCATACAAATCCGTAAATCTAACAAAGCCAAATTTTCTTCCTCTGGTACTTCTTTTCTGTGGAATGCAAACCTCCAAAATCTTTCCATGGTATTGGAAAATTCTGAGTAACCATCTCTAATGAATATTGGATGGAAGATTGTTGACGAACACCGTGTAAACCGCCTTCCTATCTAGAGAATACTCCATTTATGTCACCTTTACAATGTTTCAACTAAAAGCAAATTAAAAGTTTGATTTCTCTTAGAGTTTGAAGTTTGATTTATCTCAAAGTTCTTTAAATCCTCTTTGATCAAGTAAGCTGTTTTTTTTGGTTGAAGAAAATGAAATATTGTGTGCAGATTTTTAAAAGAATATAAAATCTTGTATTTTTCTGTTTTTTTTTCGGGGTTATTTTCACTTCTTCTACTTTGGTGAAGTAGTATCAGGTGGAACTTCTTCTGTAGAATAATTCTCGGTGGAGGTCCTTTTCCATGAGAGTGTTGTTCTGTGAATGACTTGTTCCATAAAGGTGTTGTTTTGTTAATGATTTGTTCCATAACCTAGACGCATCTTTTATGTATGCCTCGAATGTAGACCTGTCCCAGGATTGGGTTATCCGTCTGACCCGACAAGTCCAGCTCAAAGTATAGACATATCTTTTATGTATGCCTTGAATGTAGACCTATCCCAGGATCGGACTACTCGCTCGACCCGACAGGCTAGGTCCAATTTGGGTCAGGTCTAGGTAAGAATTTTAGTAATTCGAACTGGTTTGGCTAGTCCCGAATTACTACTCATTAAATAAAAAATATTTTTTATTTAAATTTAATTATAAAATATATAAATATTAACATAAAAATAAATTTTTAATATTTTGTGAACAATAAAATGGATTTTCGAGCTGACCCGAGTCTGGCTCGATTCGAATTTGAATAAGAAAATAAAAGAAAAATTTGAACCGCAACCCAACTCATGAACAGGTCTACTCGAATGCGACATCTAGTTGTTAAAATTTAAAATTTTATTTGAATCTTAGATATTCAAATCTTAAAAGAAAAATAAGTTATAGGATTAAAAAAGGCTACTTATGTTCTATTTTTGTAGGCCAATAAATTTCATATCTATCAAGAGAAAAATCCTTGATGTATAGGATGAAAGATGGATAGCAATGGAAAATATTTAAATTTTGTTTTCTTTTTCTTTTTTGAAACATGAGAAATGGTTTAGGGTAAGCACCATATTCTTTACCAATCACAACTTTTCCAATTTTTTTTTATCGTACCACTTTAATTAATGTCCCTTGATATAAGGTAATATGAATTCATTAAAAAGAAAAAATATATATAATCGAAATTTAATGGTTCATGCAATCATTTAAAAAAAAATAGTATTTAGTAAATTTTGAATTCGAATTTTAACATTTTTAACATTTATCCTTATTCTTAGGTTACAACCTTCTTTATTTCAAAAAAAAGAAAAAATTTTATTTCTTTGATTTTTATATATACATAGAATCTTTTTTAAAACACTCTTAAATATATATTTTTGATACAATATTACGTGATAATGCATTGTAAAATAACTTTTCTCTATCTCATAATATTATTCTACTCAGGTAAAATTCAAACTCGAAATCTTCAATGATAAAATTTTAAGTTCGAGAGTTGAAAGGTAAAAATAGGACAAAATACTATAATATATATGAAGGATTTATATTAGTGTATAAATTATATAGGACAAAATACTATAATATATATGAAGGACTTATATTAGTGTATCAGTTACATACTGTCAGTGAATTACATTCACATTATATCATCTATTAATAAATAAAATTATTTATATTTATTTTTTAAAAAATTTAAAATTTTATATTTGTTTATTAATGAAATAGAATAGTGTAATTCTCTAATAGTATATAAAGTAATATAAACCCATATATCAATATAGGAAAACTCTTAATTAAATTCCTTCCTAAATTAGAATAATGGAATATTTATGGTGCTTTTATGAAAGGACCATAGGCGTTATGCTGATTAAAAATGTAAAAAGCTTATCCATTCTCATATCCAACAAAGGAATTAATAAAACTATAGAAAAAAATATTGTAGGAAAAATAAAAGCAAAAGAAGTGTAGATTTTAAATAAAAATTGCAGCAGTCTTCTTTTGGGGACAGGCTATATTAAAAGGAGCAGTCCTTTCCCTTCCGTGCAAGAAAAGATACATTGTCGGTCTTTAACCTTAGACTTAAGACTTAGGGTTAGTTTAGCATTGCTGTTGGAAAAAATTTGAGTTGGAAAAAGCTCGAGTTGGAAAAAGTATATTTATAAAGTGTGGTTTAAAAACTTTTAAGTGTTTAGCATTGCTGTGAAAAAGTGTTGTAGGAAATTGAAATGTAAAAAAAAGATATGTTTAAAATAATAAAAGTGTTGAGATGTGAGGATAATAAAGTCATTTTATCCAAAAGTCAGCTTTTAAAACCCAAAAGCTATATTTTTTAGCTTTTTGGTTTAGCTTTTCAAACTATGGTTTCAACAGCAAAAGCCAAATTTTTTTATCTGTTTAGCATTGCGTTTATGGTGAAAAATAACTTTTGACCTCAGAAGTTGTGCCAGAAGCAATGTTAAACGATACCTAAATAGTTAAAGGAGCGTTAGAGTTGGGATTTCAGAACACGTTTTAATGTTTAAGTCAACACATGTTTGAGGAGAGGAAAAAGAAAGAGGAAAGAGAAGAAAGAATAACAGTTGGAGAAAATAAAGCTGCTAAAAGCTTAAAATATCAAAATGTGATTTAAAGTTCAATGTTCTTACCTCATTTCGTTTATAGCAGAATTTTTGTATGACTGACAATAATTAAATTGTCCTCTTCTAATCTATGAACCCCATCCGCCTGGCCTTAGTTAGGCTTTTAACCCAGTTAATTATCGGACATAACAGCAATAAATTTATGTTTGGAAACTTTACGGAAAAGAAGATTGTAGAAGATGAAGTTATTCATTTTGAACCCTAAAGAGAGACAGGTGATTGGCGATTGGGTACATCAAAATCAAAATTTGTATAAACCGCGCAGCCTTTACTATAGTTGTAGAAGAATTAATAACTTTCTTTGTGTGACTACAAATCAATTAAATATAAATAGCTGTGAAAGGAAGGGAGAAAATCATGCAAATGGTAGAGCCCCTTCTTTTGACCGTCTGCATCTTTGTTTGGAGACCAGAAATAAGTCCAAGATCTTAACGACATCCCCAACAGAGATTGCAGAATCCAAGCAAACAACAACCAGTGTTTGCTTGCTAAACAATTTGGTACACCCTAATTTAATTTTCAATATATACTACCCTAGTCTAGTAGCTACAAGTTTACCAAGTACCTATCAACTGCTCTATATGATGAACTTCCAGAAAGCTCAATGTCTCAATTGTCTATATATGTTCGTAAAACTTAATACTATCAGATATCTAAGAGTAAAGTATTCTTCCAATCCTGGCGAAGCAATTTCCTCCATCACATAATTTGATTTGCTGCAATTCAGTGATTAATTATACACAGGAAACGTTTACATGAAACTATTTAATTAAAGAAAATAAATGTTCATAAAAAATTATCAATTCATTATATTTATACAGTTTGCTAGTAGTAGGATATGTAGTTAATTAATTTCGGACAAAATTAATAACATCAGTCTTGGACTCTTGGGGTACACAAAAGACATATATATATATATATATATATATATATATATATATATATATATATATATATAGGAGTATATGCAGTGAGTGAAGTGATAAATGTAAGATCTTCAGGCCCTATCCCTATCGAAACTGATATATATGAAACCTATGCCCAAAGCACTTCAGTTGAAAACTATATATATGGAGTAGGAATAGGATCCATCAAATATTCAAATGCAAATGCAACAGAATTTGATATAGGGAAGAGGGGTCCCTCTCCCAGTCTCCCTCTGCCCTCTTATTAATAGTGTATAGAGTTGACATATGGTCAGATAAATATATATATATATATATATATTCATTCGTAAAGAGAAATTTGGTTTTTTCAGTTTTGATATGCTAGCTGCTGCTGCTACATCATGCAGCTCATCTTTTCGCCCTAAGGGGAGCTGCCTGCTCCATCATTCCTTATTAATCATCACTTTTCTCTCTCTCTCTCTCTTCCTCCTCTTTGAAGGTGAAACCTATCCTTATATATAGTGTTCTGTACATGCTGTTTGACTGAGGAGCGCTTTAGAAACGCTTCAACCAGACTAGGCTAAACCGGTTTCCCATCTCATCCTTGTAATAAAATATTTTAGTACTATTTTTTATTATATTTTATCCAAAAAAAATACATTTCTATAAAATTTCTATTATTTTTTTATAAAAATAATATAGGAGTAACAAGTATTATTTTTATCCTCCTAACCGGTTAACCAGGTAACCTTTGATGTGGGCCGTGATTAATTACACCACATCAGGTACGGGCTTGATTAATCAAACCACATCAGATGGCGCATGGAATCTTCTATTTTAAAATTTGTTAGAACTTTTACCATTTACTTTTTTAGAACTACAATAATTTATTTGTTTAATATTGCCTTTTCGGCTGCTGCTTTTTCTTGCAACTTTCTTCTTTCTTTTTTTTTTTTAATGAAAAGAATAAGCTTAAGCTTATCTCCATGGCAGCTGCATCCAATTTCCATGTTTTACAGAACCTGAACTCAAACACCTGTTTTAGTTAAGCTGCTAAAAGGTTATGAAACCTGTAGGAGATTGGAATCTGTGTAAGGACATGATTTTTCAAAACTCTATGGATGGAATTACTTCTATATCTAATTATAAATAAGGGTGTGACAATAATTTCTTGATGGAAGAGAAAACAGTCATATGATAACGAAATAAAATAGGGGCACTTGGTCAAAATAAGACGCTTCACGTTAAAACTAAACATCTACACACTGCTGCTGGAGATGAAAGTCAAAAAAAATTGATAGAACCATCGTTCCAGCAGATATTAATGGTGACATATAGGCCAAATACTATGACTATGACTTATTCAGTGTCTTGTTTTTAATTTTTATTCGGAATTTGGGCGCTGAAGTACCTTCTTTTGGCTCGGTCCTGGTTTCCAACTTTGTGATTACCACTTTGGGGGTTTCACTTGGTTTTAATTGCACGGTTGCTGAACTGATATCCAGTTCCTCTTTTTTACGAGGCAACTCTGTTAAAGAAATCGTTTCCTCTTTCTTACCTCTTAACTCTGTTGAAGGTGCCTTCACTTCACTCAGCAGCTTTGCCATCTCCTTTTCCTTCTGTTTTTTCTCCTCTTTCAATCGCTTCTTCTCTAAATACTCGGGATTATCTCCGTCTCTTTTATGGTCTTCCCGCTTTCGTTTCTTTCCCTTATCTTTCTTCTTCTTCTTCTTCTTCTCCTTCTCCTCCTTGGCTCGGAATGAAGAATCCACAGTACCCAATGAAAAGCCATCATGTTTTGAAACCGATAGTGTTTGTAGACTTGCATACTTTTGTGCTTCAGCATCTATGTAGTTGTCTTGAATGATGCTAGGTGATGAGGGATTCTCAGGGTGCACGGAAACATTACCTGAATCAGCAGTACACTGAAGTTCCTTGCCAAAGTTGTCACCCTCACTTGCAATTCTTGCACTCCCGATGCTAGCAGTAATCCGAGACCCATGATCATGAAATGAGTTGACTTCTTCAATATTTTGATTGCTAATGCTCACAGCCTCGGCTGAATTCCTTTGGGGTGCGTCCACTGAAACAGAACTGGTTGCACCCCGATCAGTATCATGATGCCTTCCTTGTGATCTTTCCCCATCCTGACATCTTTCGACAGTATCATTGTCAGCTTCCTCTGCTTTACTGGTTGTGCCAGACTGCTTGACTCTGATCTTAACAACCGCTTTCTTCCTCTCGTGACTGTTGGAAACAGTATCCACTTCCTTCGAAGCTTCTGGAATTGCCAAGTTAACATGCAGGCTTGGGTTGTCCACAGGAGGTTGAGGAGGCTTTATCTCCGTAACAAGAGCTGCAAAATTGTTCTTCTGCTCATTGCAAATCTCCACATCACCCATGCGTGGTAACTTATCTTTAGGCACTCCATAAAGTGTTGGGGATCTGGAAATGAGAGCTAAAAATTTTATTACTAAATTTGGATTAAAAAATTATATAAACATATAGGATTCTCAAAAAGAAATTACAAATTCAAAGAAAAACAGAAAAGAAATTACAAATTTCTAATATACACATCTTATACATAGCAAAAGTATTAAGAAAAAAAAGCAGCAGAAAACATCAAATTCAGCAGTATATTTCTTCCATTACGGCAAGCATATTGGACCACAAAAAACAAAAGAAAGAAAAGAATTACTAACGAGCTGCAAAATGCAGCCACAGGAAATTTGGTTTTCTCATTTTAGATTTTGTTGCATAATTTTGGTAAATCAGAAGTTTTAACTGCTGGAGCAAATCTATAATTTTCTCATAGGGGTATACAGCTACTTTTATCGAGTCTGGAGTTTCTAGAGTTTCCACAAGAGTTTAAATTTCTTTACTTGTAACTAAAATTTGATAGTTATGTGTTCCCATTGGGTATTACTGATTAAGTTTACCGCTGAGTACTGCTGATTCTTGCAAGTCAAAGAGTGGCTATTTCTATTTTATTCTATTTCACTTTATTTCAAGAGAAATGGACTATCTATGTTTATGGATTCCATTAACATTGAGCAACAAGAAACTCTGTTAACTCACTGGAAAAGAAAAAAGAAGCTAAAACATTTGGCCCTATGTACAGATTCAATCAATTCGTGCTGGTTACTCCAGTTATACCATAAAAGCTCTAGTCTAGCTTCTTCCAAGAATCTTCAAACCATCATTTAACTATTAACCTGCAGATACCATCCCTCTTTTCCCATAACTGAAGACCCTAAACTCTATAAGAATTGGAAACAAAGACTCAGTAAAAGCCACAATGGAAGATCATCTCGATCATGTCCACATCACTCATATATGGGACTCTTCTTGACCTCCTTAAAAAAAGAAAATTCCTATAATAGCAGTCTTGTCCAGAGCCAATAAGGTCAACATATTTATCTGCTTATTGAATAGCAGAAGTCTTGAGTGCATCAAGTGAGCAATGAAACAACAGGACAATCTTCAAAAGACTCAATAATTATAACAGAATTATATGCTTTCAATTATTAGATGCATTTTCTTCCCCAGCATATTATCAACAAATACGAAGCAACCATATATCCAGAGAAAAGCTTTAATCCTAAAGAGACAAATGATAATGCATACCCACCTTCCTGCAAGAACTTGTAAAATGCAGAACAAGTAGTGCCGGAGAAATACATTATTGAATGCTGTGCGGCTTTCTAAAAGCTGAAGCAAAGCCACAAGAGTTGTTTCCTTAATATCCTCAATAGAAAGCGATCCACCTCGTATCTGACATAACCGCATAGCATGCACTCCCAACTTTACCTTCCCTGCAATCAGAGAATGTATAACGACATCAAATTTTAAATGTGTACAAAGTACTATTAAATATTACCAATAAAATAAACAGGATAACATCAGGAAAGGTTACAGAAGAAAGAAACAGTTTTTTTACGGAAGGGAACCTCTTAAAGAAGGCTCTTCCTCTATATACTTGATAAACAACAACAATGCTGCATCAATGCCATTGCAATGGAACTCAAGATCAAGGAGTGCTCTGCTTGCTTCTATTCGGACTTGCCAGATTGTCTTGAAATCTCGAAATGGATTAATTAGTTCAAAGACATGATCCTGCAGTGAGAAACAAACTCTCTATATATAAGTTATAAAGAATTATGCAAAACAGACATTGTTAGATAAGCGATCAGAGAAGAACACACTAGATGGATGAATCCAGAAAGCTTTAGTGCAATTTGTGCCAAGGTTCGGATGCAACTGATTGTCAATATCCCATTGTAACTAGGCATCAACCTGGTAAGTTTCTAATTAGACGTGAATAACCAGGAAGATTATTTGGAACAATCGGTCTTTATCAAACAGATCAGAAGAGAATCATCACCTGTCGAATTGCAAAAGCCGATCGATGCGCTTGAGAAGAGAAGATAAAAATCCAATACTCTGAAATATGAGAAAGGAAGCAACAAAAGCAGATAGGTAAGCCTTCAGATGAATGCTTTTGGAAGTGACATAGGTAATGCATGACCAAAACCAAAATCTAGAACATTGGTAAAATATTCTTTACTCATGACATATTCTGTACGCCAAAAAGAAATTTAAAGAAAAAAAAATAAAGTTTACAGAATGGAAATTTAAGGAATTAACAGTAGCAGCAGCACCAGAGGAAAGCACAGAAATAAGATACTAATATACAGTAATTGTTATGCATTTCAGATTTTTGCATGCATCTGTCAATTGCACATGCATGTACGATGCGCTTGAGAAGAGAAGATAAAGACACACTACTCTGAAATAAGAGAAAGGAAGCAACAAAAGCAGATAGGTTAGCCTTCAGATGAAGGCTTTGGGAAGTGACATAGGTGATGCATGACCAAAACCAAAATCTAGAACATTGGTAAAATATTCTTTACTCATGGCATTCTGTAAGCCAAAAAGAAATTTAAACCAAAAAAAAAAAGTTTACAGAATGGAAATTTAAAGAATTAACAGTAGCAGCAGCACCAGAGGAAAGCACAGAAATAATATACTAATATACAGTAATTGTTATGCATTTCAGATTTTCGATTGCACCTGTCCATTGCACATGCATGTACAAAGCGCTTGAGAGAGAAGATAAAAACACAATACTATGAAATAAGAGAAAGGAAGCAACAAATGCAGATAGGTTAGCCTTCAGATGAATGCTTTGGGAAGTGACATAGGTGATGCATGACCAAAACCAAAATCTAGAACATTGGTAAAATATTCTTTACTCATGACATTCTGTAAGCCAAAAAGAAATTTAAAGGAAAAAAAAAAAAAAGAAGTTTACCGAACGGAAATTTAAAGAATTAACAGTAACAGCAGCACCAGAGGAAAGCACACAAATAAGATACTAATATACAGTAATTGTTATGCATTTTCAGATTTTCGCATGCATCATGCATGTATGAGGATATGAGAGAGAGAGAGAGAGAGAGAGAGAGAGAGAGAGGAAGTATGCTGATGCTGATGGACTGATGGTTATGAATAGATTTCCCTAATTTTCAGAAGCCTAGAATGGAGGAAAATAACCCACACACAACAAGAAAGGCTTTAATTTCTTAAGGATCATATACTGTCATTTAAACTGTTATTTCTTGTAGGTTGTAGAAACAGAAAGAATCACAATAACAGGAACTTACAGAAGAAAAAAACCACAGTAGTTTAAACAAATTAAGAAACAAAACCAAAAGGTATTGAAAGTAAAATTATATATACATTACCTGTTGCCCAAATTCAAGTTCACCAACTGACTGCACTAATGCAGCAAGCCAGAATACGTCAGAGTAAGGATTCCCATTATTATCATTATACTGTCCAAGAGCAGTGAAAAAAAGAAAGCCAGAATAAGAAAGGGGATAATGTATCAAGCATAAGAACCAAAGCAAATAAATAAAGCATCGTTTATAAAAATAAACCAAAACCACCATACCACATGGTCATGGATAGGGAATCACATCATACAGAATACATTCATTGCATGCTAAATGGTGCAAGAGTAGAACGATAAGCAGTGCATGGTCACTAATATGCACAAAATGTATGGTATGATTTCACCAAAAGTTTTAAGAGTGTTCTCTACATTTATGTATGAACTAGAGAATTACAACAACAAATCCTTCGCTTGACATGCCGAAAGTCTTTCATTCCAAGTCAATATTATGGGTCCCGTTCCACCTCTTTAACCTTAAATCCTTTAACTGGTTTAACTGTCACACATACATAGATGCATGACGTTAGTTATACACAATTATTGTTCATCTTTAAGGTTATTGTATATATGTCTCAATTATTATTTGCTTCTCTTTGACATTGTGAGGTATTATAACAAGCTTTTTTAACTAAGAGAATGCAAGTCCTAGTCCCTCCAAGTCTCTTTCCATGCATGGAGGACCACCTTATACTGCACTTCAATGGCAGAAAATATGTTAAGTAGAAATACTGATATTAGTAGATGCTCAGAGAGTAAATATGAGGCAAAATAAATTAATCCAGATATGCTTTCTCTAGTTGTAGTGATGAGGGACAAGATTGTCAAGAAGTTAACTTAGCATATTTTGCGGAGTCTATGGAAGGAGTGATAGCAGAACTTCACAAAATGGAAAGCCTTATTTTTTTGCAGTCTTCTACATGTTGTACATGCTTTTCACTTCGTCTACACTCCCAAGACACATGCTAGGTCCTATGTCCTTCTAGGTCTTGCAGAGGTTTGAAGTTTTAGAATTTAATTTTTGCATGTAATTTTATTATTTTCCTTTGCATGCTTACCCTCTAAACTCCCATGCACCTCGTTCTGCTGCTTGTGATTTTTCTCTGCAACAGTTTTTATTTATCCAATAAAAAAGTCTCTTCTATATTTTGTAAAACATATTTAACTTTTAAGGGCTAATATGCGTTAATCATGTATAACAACTACAAATATAACATAATATTACGCATGCATTACATTGAAAACAATCTAACAAATTTTGAAAATTTGGAAATGAAGCATAAAGCCTTAGATCCTCTTTTTCTTCATATTTCTTTTTATTTTGCTTAAAAATATTGGTTTTGTTCTTTTCTGTTTCATCTAATACTTATCCTCTTATGCATTCATCTTTCACATAACATCATATAAAACGCTAAGACAACAAAAATTAGACACAATGCTTGCGTACTGACTAAAACCTTCATGTATGTATCTATGCATCAGTTCATTTGTTTTAAGTTGTATTGGAGCTTCACAATGGCATCATACTTGTAAAAATAAAAATTTATCTTGCTGAAAATACTGAAGACTAATGAAAGAGGTATTGAAATAGACTAACTAATAAGCCATTCAACTTTAAACCAATTGACAGTAAGCGAAAAAGCTCATCCTGAATATAAGACCTGAACAAACACCAAACAAATTTAGGATAACATTACTTGACAATGATGATCAAGGGGAGTTCAAACGGATTTTAAAAGAGAAAAATAAGCAAGAATTTCAACTGCAATTATAACACAAGAAAATAATTCAAGTATTTACTCAAGTAGTTATAGGCCAAATTTAATAATGCTTTATTTGGTAGTTGCTTTTGCTATTTGATTTTAACTTCCATAAGAAGAAGAAGAAAAAAAGCATTTGGATAAAAAAAGCAAATATTGTTTTCGAAAAATCAAAAATTAAAATTGTGGGGAACAAAAATATGGAACAACTATGTTAGAATTGGTGTTGTATTTTGTAGAATTCTGAATTTAATCACTAAACTTTAGGGATTTGTAGAATTCTAAAGTTAATCACTAAATTTTACGGATTAACTTTTTCATTTTTAGCAATTAGACTCAGATTTCCTTGTTTAGCTAGTTTTTGTATTTAAATAAAGAGATTAGGAAAGCTGTTTCCTAAAATCTCTCTAGTTTTATTCTTTTTCATTGATTTAAGGGATTTGTTTGTTGCTAGAATTGAGGATTAGTGGCAGACCTATTGCCATACTTCTATATATTCAAGCAGTTTCTGATTATAAAATAAGAAACATTGACACAAAGTTTTCCTCTCTGAAATCTTCATTTTTCCTCTCTGAAATTCTTCATATTTTGGTTATTCATTTTCAACTATAATGAATTTTTCTTATTACCATTAGATTTTGCGTTTTAAGAAGCAAAAGCAAATAGTAATAAGTAAGCAGCAAAACATCAACAAAATAGAGCCCAAGTAACTGCAGAAGAGCTGCCGAACAGGCAATATGCTTAGCATCTACATGAAATAGGCAAATGTTCTATATTTTATGCCAGAATTTTTAGAGTACAAAAAAGCTGAGATATTAATTCACGAACTTGCATGAGATTAACATGTTTTTAGCAGATCAAATGATCTTCCTCCCCAAAAGAAGAAAAGCAAAAGGAAACAATAAACAAAACTTTACGGTTCAGCTAAGATTTTTATTTTTATTTTTTGATTTGAAAAGGTTGGAGGGGGGTTGTGGGGAGAGGGGTCAACAAATGGCTAACTGCAGAAGTTTCATCAAACAGAAAAAGCAACCTCTAGACAAGTGAAAGTAACAAAAGGGACCGGCAATATAGGATCTAACAGGATATCCCATCACATAGATCAGTAACTTCATGCCAAACAATTTCATCAGTTGTAATCTATCAAGGAACCTAAAGTTCTAGAGCAAATTTTGGAACGTTAATGAAGATGGATGGGATTCTACGAGACTTCTTCTGAACAAACTCTCACATTCTTTTGATTCCCAAAGCAAACTAAAAATGCAAGTTTTACTCTACCCCCTTCTCCCTCTCTGCTGCTAGTAAGTTAACAATGCAAATAAAGAAATAAAAGTTCCATTATTCCATGCAGCACCAGAGACCCATGTATAATTGATTACTCACTCAAGTTTATTTTTATATATTGCAAAATTAGGAAGCCAAGCCCCCGTTTTCTCTCCTCTTTACAAGTAAACCATGCAAGACAAAAGAAAGAAATAAAGGTTCTATCATCTTATGCAGCAACTGGCAGCTTTGTATCATCGATTACTCGTTGAAAGATATTTTCTATATAGCAGAATCAGAGAGCCGCCACTAATGTAGATTGATTTGTATGGCTATTCAATAATCTTGTTGATGCCTTTTAAAATAAGTGATGGCCAAGGAATTTCCTACCTTCAAAAGTTGCAGAACAAACTCAACAGCTTCCCTTGGGCTTTTCCTGTCTGCGGCTCTTACCATAGCTACAGCACGTGGAATGGCCTAAGAAACAAAAGAAAATGAAACAAGTTTTAGAAACTCTCACAAACTACATTTTAGTTATATATTTAGCAAGTCAGACTTGAGCAGCGATACATAGAAGAGGCATCTCAAAGTAATGAAAAAAGCTAAAACTGCAGTTGTTCACTTCTATCTTCTAAGCCAGAGTGAGCCCAAAAAGTTCCACATAGAAAATGGAGTTATCTAATTTACCTAAAAGTTCCACATGGAAAAGGAATTACCTAATGTTAATATCTTGGACCTTATCATCCCTTTTTAAATCACTAGATTAAAAATTTCTTTTATAGTGTTTAATTCGACCTCCACAAACCAACAATTTCACAAGCAACAGAGGCATCCAAGCTAATTATAGTGTTATAAAGAAACAACAACATCATAAAGTACGTAGTTTACCACATAGCCTACCTCATTGCATTACCTCAAGAACAAAGTACTCTGGAAAATCACGAAAGTCATTTGGTCTGGCAAGATCAGCAGGAAATGGAACTTCTTATAAGGGCATTTTAACAATCATTGATGAATTGAGACTGTAGGTTAAGAAACTCACTTCGGGAGTCCAATATCTGCGTCAAACCTTCGACTTTTATAAAATTTCATCAGATGTTGCAAACCAGCCAAATCAATCTCCTGCCAGACAATGAATTAAAACTTCAATGTCTAAAGCAAATGTATAAAAATTAAAAGATGATGACAAAAACCTAATTAAATATGCAAACTATTAAAGAAAAGTTGAACAGCACAATTACTTTTATTATAGTTTTAAAAAGACCAAACAACGTTAAAAATTGATACTAATTGTGTTACAAATTATAAGAAATCTCACTGTTGAACAACCAAAAAAACCAATTCCAAGCACCATGTTCATTATATGTATGAGTTGGACGTTAATAGAAAATATCAATCCATGCCACATTTAAAGCATCATGCAAAAACTCCAAAAATCATTAAAGTTAAGAAAAGTTTTAGAGAAACTCAAGAATAATGCAGTTGTTACAAAATAAGGGTTCAAAATCATAACATAATTTTCCAATAAAAAAAAACACCTAAAGCTACTAATTTTGGTAAATATTGCATAAAGAAATAAATTTCATAACTATATTCAATGAATAGCATAAAATGCTGGCAATGATACCTCAGAAGATGTACTAGCCAATGCAAATGCTGCCTCGATTCGAACTCTCCAGAAGGCCTTGACACCACAAGAAAAATTAAAATGAATGGATTCTACTTAGTATAACTCATAACCAAGTATGTCTTTAGAGAACAGAAAGAACCTTGGAGTCAATCAGGAAACTATTCAGAGCCTTGACGACAGAAAATGAAAGCTCTGGTAAAAATTCCAATGCTGCGATGGCCTGTGCCTGCGCAACAACATCTTCATCCTTCTCTAACTGATTAATCTGATAATTTTACCAATTTTAAGAAGTCAAATACCAATTGGCAAATTAAAAATCATTGGAAGTGACTTATAAATAGAAACAGAAGCAGATAAATCACGGCGCACAAAATAAGTAAAACAACAGAAATCTTGAACTGAGTAGGTTCCTTGTTTGGTTTTATTAGATTCGATTAGTTTTTAGGAAACTTCCCCTTTCATGAGACAAATAATTGGGCATCAGCCGGTTGAAAAAAGATTTCAAGTATAAATTTAAACCTTGTTGATGTATTTGAATATGTTGTAATGTTATAGTCTATCTCGGGGGTCTAGTAATACCATGGCATATCTTAGATTAGACTTATGCTTGTTAGGCTGAATAACCACAAATTTACAACCTAACAAGAACAGAGTTCAAATTATGGCTTAATTTATTAGGGTGATTTACCACATGAAGGGTTAGAATGTATGCTCCCATAATATCCTCCAAACTCAAAGTAAGTTTGTTGACAGTTATTTTTCTTGCTTTGTATGTATAATTCTTCACTTCCATAAAAGACAAATTAAAGTTTAAAAAATGCGGGATTCAAAATTTTGAGTTTAGTTAAATACAACATCCAACTTATTAAAAATGTAATTGATTGTGCTTACAAGTTTGTTGCCTAAATTACTGGTAACCTACGTTGCATGGATACGGGTACGGTACCCGGTACGGATACGGATACGGGTACGAGATACGGTAATTTTTTAAAAACTAAGGTACGGGTACGTTAATATTATATATTTATTTTTATAAAAAAACTGAAATTTCACATGATAAAATATGACACAACATAATATAAAAGATAAAACACACAAATTTCAACATGACAACATCTCAAAATAAGAAACTACAATACTTAAATTGTTTAACATGACAACATCTAAACATGACTATGAAAATCAAACTCTAACAGTGTTTATCTCATTATTTCCTTGCCTATCTTCAGTGAAAAGAACAGTCTCCAAATATGTTTTAGGACATACTAATGCTATTGATAATGAAAAGAAGGGAAGCGAAATATGCTTTAGGGCATTAAAATGCTGAGTTTTAGTGTAAAATTTAGCCAAGCCGTATCCGAGCCGTAGCCATTCTTTTTTTTTTTTTTAAATTGATACATACTCGATACGTACCCAGCCGTACCCGATGAGTACCAGTACCCGGTACGTACCCAGTATGAGTACTCATGCTTCAGAGCCGTACCCATGCTTCAGAGCTGGTAACTCAGAAAGAACACTAAACAAAAATTAGATGTTAAATATAACATGTTTATGATTTTCAGGCATTCTACCAAAACTGCAGTTAAGCCTACAAACTTTTTAGTATGTGATAAAATTAAAGATAAAACTGACTATATTTCCTTACAAACCTCATTTAGAACATCAACCTTCAAAACATCTTAAAATTCAATAAAAAATTTATTAACTTCACCAATGATTTGGGAATTAATAATTGAAGAAACAGTCGACGGTTACTAATAGCAAAAAAGCATCTAGATTTTCGTTAACAGTATCTAGATGACAGGTATAGGTGAAGGCTCGTTACTAAACAGCGTTCCATGTAAACCTGTAGAATAAATTGCAAGTTGTCGCACATGTGAATTGTTCTTCAAAAAGAAGAAAATTCAAACACAAAAGGTGAGTTTCCAACAAATTTAGCCAAAAACTACCGAGTAGATTAGCATGTCATCTTTGATATTGACACTCCAAAGTTGCATCACCCAAAATATTGAAATACAACTGAGTGGTCTACTGAGTGGTCTTACGACATCAGTTATTTGGCAAAAACCAATAATGAGAGGAACAAGTATGAAAATCTTTCCTTGTTGAATGGGAGGGAACAGAAGGGGACTACATACAATGTAGATGAGAGGCTATTTGCGTATGAAAATTGAGGGAACATTGCATGTGTTATAATCACATTTTAGGGAAAAGCAACCCCTTTCAATTGAGGCCTAGAAAAAATGTCAAGTCCAACTAGACTATTTCTGTGTTAATATGATATGATGATCCTAGCAAGATAAAGAATATGATCATAGATCCTTCAACAGCATCAAATGAGGAATATTTTATGTGCATTCAGAGTTTATCGTCACTCGTCAATAAGAGGTGGGTTTAATTATCTAAGGTATAATTCAATAGAATATGAAATTGATTTAGAACATCTAAGCTGGATGAACACAAGAAAGCAGGTGTGATATTCCTGCAAGGCCAGTTGGTGGATGATAGTGGAATGGTCAACCTTTGGCTAAAAAAAAGTTAAGAGTAGGGACATCTCTGCAGTTTGATTAAGCATTTTAGAACCATGCACAAAGTAACAACCAATATTCCCCCTAATTGTAGGAAAAGTAGAACCTTAAATCAACAAAGACAAATAACAGGAGGATATAACTTAATAAACCTTATGCACTTAATGCACTTAATTGTAGGAAAAGTAGAACCTTAAATCAACAAAGGCAAGTGACCTACTTCATGCTGGGTTATGCAAAAACATTGACAAATTTCAGCTAGAAATGAGAACAATAGCTTTCTTACCCACATCTGTACAGGTTGATTAAAATGAATTTCAGCAAGATATTCCATCTCTGGATCTGCCCTAATCCACAACAATGGGGAGTCTACGCTGCAAAAGAACAATTAAACATAGAAGAATGTGTTAACTAGATCTTCTGGAACAAGATAAGATATACAGCAAAAACCCCACATTGAGATAATAAAATACCTAGAGCGCATATCTACAGTGGGCATATCACCATTATCATCGGAGCCATCAGGTTTTGAACCCTTTTTAGGCTTCTGGTAGCGTCTAGCAGCAAGCTTTGAGTGGCATGCTATTTCCAGCAGCTGCCATGCATCTCCAGCCATTGGAAGATCAGGATGATCAGACATGCCATCAATTTCATAAACCCTGACAGTCATAACCCCAGGCCACCCAATATCACCATCACGGTTTTCAGAATCAGGGTTAGCATTCAGAACGGATACACTTGAATCAATTGTAGCCGTGCATTCCCGCAAAACTGCCAACTCAATTATATTTTTCCGCTTGTTGTAGGAAAACCCCATCCTTACAAATTAAGGGTAAGAACAAAAAATAACATTTAAGCAAATAAAAAACCAGTAACAGAATCCCAAATGCAAAAGACATGAAATGCACGATTCACTTAATCATACCTGAGCATTGGACATCCATTTGATCCCACCCACCGAGGAAAAAATTCTTTGAGAAATGGACGCTCCAGATTTCCAATTCTGTTAGCAAAATGCCGGAACTGCATATAACAATTTATAGCTTAATTAAGGAAATATACATGCAACTAATTTGTATCTAAATATTAAATTTAACTATTACATACTTTTATGAAAAGAAAACAAAGAAAACTACGGAATCATGGCAATACTTACTCACATTTCCCATTATCCACAAAATAAAATAAAAAATATAGACATGAAAAACAATAAACCCTGACAACTTAGAATCTGTTGGGGAATGTTTTGTTTTATGTCTTTTGTTTTTCTTTGCACTTTTTTTTTTAAACTAGAGGAAAAACATGTTTGGTGAGTATGTTTTCATTTTGAGGAACAAAAATCTAAAAACAAAGTTTCTAAATTTGTTACAAGCAAGAAAATGTTGTTTCCAATATGCTGGAAATGTTTTCAGCACTGTTCACAGGTGGGTACAGGAGGGTTAGCAGTACTCAGTGTGAACAGTGCCAATTTTTTTGCTTAAAGATCAAAAGTGTCCAAGAAAATTGACAGGGGAAGGGCTCAAACCCCTGCCATTTTACTAATTCAAGCTTCAGCCACTTGTGGACCCTTGCTGTCAAATTACTGCACCAAAAACATAACCACCAAGCATGTTTTCAAGTTCAATAGATTTAAAGTAACGCAAAACAAAACCTTTCAGAATCTAAAACAAAATATGAAACAATGGCACCTTAGTCATTTAACAAATAGATACTGTAGATGCCTCTAATTTAAAAACTAACGCCACATAAACACTTTAGTTATTGTATTTTGAAATCATAATTGGTACTAATAAATTCTTTCCCAAAGATGTCATCATATGCAGGCCAAACACAAACTACAATGGAGAATATGTTTTGGCATAATGCTCAACCTAATTGAGGATATTAACAACAGGGAATTAGCTTGGGAGTTGAGATAGGATCCCAAAATCAATTACAAGCTTTGGAATAATGGAAAGAAAAAAAAAAAAAAAACTGTTTGGTGGGCTTCAAGGTCGAAATCAGGTTCAATTTTTTAGCCTCCTCTACATACCTCAAATACCCATGTGCCATCCATGATGCATGCCTGACAACAACACCTTCAAAATTAATTGATTTTCCCACTTGCTAACCCATATTTGTAGTCTAACAACACACTTCTCTATTTATTTATTTTTTACTAGTTACAGCTCCAAAATCACTTTTCTCCAAGTCGATCCTGCCTGATCTAACTGCCACCTAAAGCTTCAACTAAATGCTCAACACATTCTCATATCAACATTTGCCCACTAACAAGTTCACTGTACTAAGAACAGCATCCGGGGATTTACTTTTGACATTATTTTTACCTTCTAAGATAACGTTGTCTTCTGACATTATTTCCCTTATGATTATCATGAATTATAACTATTTTACCTTTTTTTACCAAACAGAAGAATCAAATCAACTGAAATTTTTCAGTTACATAGGTTTTCAGTTAAAATAGTATACATATCTTGTTAACTAAATTAGTCTAAAATTTAATCTAATAAACCAAACCAACCTACAACTCACCCCTAGAACAGGACAGATAGGCATCAGGTTATGCAAATAAACGCCATCATGTTAAGAAACCATATATAAGACAACTGAAAATCAGTAAAAACACTGGGAAAGGCAATAACAAATAGCTGGTAGCCTGGTACATAGGTGAGAACCAAGAAGTAACAAAATATGATCACCTCTTTCGTACTAAGAGACCTCACAGGACAGGTTGTACTTTGTGCACGATAAATTATTGCTTGCAAAATCTGCATGTGACAAAAAGAAAACCAAGAAAAAGATTATCAACAAAAGAAGTTGATTCCACAATCCACTCACTGAAGCCCCCCCCCCTTGGCCCCCCAAAAAAAACTCCTAATAGGACAACTACGAGAGTCAAGATGATAGGCCCACACCTTTTTGAAGAAGTCAGGTCCCATCTGCTTTTCCAACATCTGAAGGATTGCCACCTTCAAGAAAAAACATCAATAAAAAAAAAAAAGGCCAAAAGACATAATAAGAGACGACAATGTTTGTTCTCCCTTCGTTGTTTCTGACTCTTCCACTTGAAATACATTTGATTGGTATTTGCTTCAGAAACAAAAAGTAAAAACTCCATTTTGAAACAAGAACAGATAATATTTTTGACAAATTAATATTAAAAATTTAAACTTTTATGAATATCATAATGCATGATTATACTTGTATATGAAATAATTTCGTCTGAATGTGTATTACATTCTAGCCATTTACTCATTTTAATCAAAAATGATTTGCCTTTTATTCTCAGTATATACCTTTTACTCTTTACATACTTTTTAGCAATTTTGAAGAAGAGGCAAGTACTAAAAGCTACAACCAGATGAAGCCAAAATTATTTTCACCTCTGTTCTTGACCTCAGTCCTTAATAAGAAAATTTTGAATGACTGTAGTAAGAGTAACCATAACATCTTCAAAAAACCAATGAGTAATAGTTAGAGCCTTACAGACTTCCATGATCGTATTTTTCCATGCAAGCCAATGGAATGGGTTCCATACAGATCCTTGCAAGCAAAAGAGGAACCCAAAGCTGTTGCACCACTATCATCTGCTTTGCAAACAGAACAATTTGCCTATATTTCCATGAATAAAATAGCATTATTTTGCATCTGAAAATGTGAAAAAATAACAATTTACATATATTTGCATGCTTATCTCCTAATGAGAGGACTACATTTAAAAAAAAAAAAAAACTAAAGCATACTTAGAATCATTTCATACCACTATCACATGCCCACTATCCATCCATACAAACAAATTGAATATAATGATGCTAAATTTTACAAAGCTTTTATATATCAGCCTCCAGAATCATTTGAAACAAAAATTTGCAATCCTATTCTCAATACCCCAACAGTTTAACAACTATTGATGCTATTTTTGGCTGTAGAAGATACACAAATACATTGACAAAACCAGGTGGAGCAGGCTGGGACAGCACCCCTCTCCTCAACCACCAAGATTTTGAATGCAGAAAGCAGAACTGGTACTCTTAAGCACCTTAATCAGTAAAATTGTAAAACTGAATTCAACAAGTTAGCTGCAGAAAGAGAGCTGTTATAGGCACATAAATAAAGAAATAATGAATATTTGGCCGATGCAATCTTTGGTAGGGAAGTCTATTATAAATCATCCAGAACCCCAATATTTTGATCCAAAACCCCCATTGTAATTGTTATTCATTAAAACCATGCTAATTTTATCAATTCTTATAAAGCCCCTTAGTGAGAAATTTTCAGTAATCACAAGGATAGTTCTTAATAAGAAAGAGGAAACAAAAATCAGAAAAAAGGGAAATATTCTTTTTTGTGCTTCTCCCTAGATTAAGATGGACATAGTAAAAGATTGATGCTAATATATACGTAAACCTCAACAAAAGATACCAATGTGTGCTGTGTTGGTCTTAGTATTTCTGTTTTTAGTAAAGGTATACTGCAACTTTTTGCTTTCTTTAAACTCTTTGCCAGCCATTGTTCAGATTATGAGCTTGTTAATTGTTATTGAAATGGAACAATATCATATACAAGCAAAAGGATGAGAATTCCTAGTCAACTTCAGGATTTAGGTTTGGTTTATCAAGTATAAGATGTTAATATAAAGGAACAAATCTAGTACTAGCAAGAACCGAATGTAGGAGCAAGCCATGAATTGCAAAAAGAGATTTAAAGTATTCACTAAACTACATGCAATAAGGCCTACTAAAAACAGTAATCACAGAGGAAGCCAAAATAGGAGGGGTTCTCCGATTTAGCGACCACAATCAGCTTCTCCAATAATTTCAGAACCACAAGATGAACAAGTTATTCACATGGCATTTTTCGTGCCTCCATAGAAAACAAACCTTGTATCTTCGATACCGTGCCTCATTATTTCCCAAAATTTTCTTGATAAACAAATCCGTCAGAAAACCAGCAAGACCATCCAGCAGCCACTCTGACAATAAAAATAAAGCACCATATGAGCACTAACAGATACCTTTTCTTCCAACATTTGTCAAAATAAGTTAGTACTTATCAATTAGTTCAAATATCAGTCAAGCAATACAGGCAGCCATTATCCATCAACATACCATCATTTGGTGCCTCTGGAGTAATATATACCCCAAACCACTGTCTTGCAAGGGCAAAAGCAAGTTTGATGCATGTGTCTATTGTCTGTTAAGTCACAAATTTACTTATCAACAACAAAGGACAAGAAAGGCTTGTGAAATGGTTATATCATCAAAGATATAACAATGAAGACATGGTATACATTGCAGTTCATGCACATATAGAAGTTCAACTAACCTCTAAAGAGAACAAACAATAAAGCAGCCATGGAGAAAAAAAGAAACAACCAAAATTTTAGAAACAAAATATAGCATTATAAATGAAACAATTTGCATTGTAGTCCCTATTAATTGTCAAACATCTAAACTAAAGCCAATTTGTAAAGTGGGAAAGATTAGCATGCATTTAAAGGTCATAACAAACCCAACCCAAACCAATAATACATCAACTACCGTCCCCCTTAAAAATAGGCGAATAAAACAGTCGAGCCAATCAAGCCTATTACATGGACTCAAAAGTTAGCCTACGCTTTAATACCATTTTTAAACATCCAACCTAAAATTAATTGCAGACAATGTTAAAAGTATGACATCCTTCGTCAATGGTTCTGGTTTGATTTTAACCAAAAACGACAAGTAAAAAGTAAAACCTATAGACAATAGTTTGATTCCAACCAATAACTACAAGTGAAAAAATTAAAATTATAGATAATTTACAACAGAACAATACTTTTCTCAGGGAAGCACGGTGGTTGGCTTTTCATTCACAGGATTTTTTTTTTTTTTAATTTCATTGGATACATCACAAAGGTCGGAAGGAAATGAACACATATATGCATTCCTACAGACAAGCATACAATGGTGTTGTTCTGCAAGGTTGACATCCCCCTCTAGAAAAATGATGTATGAATACAAAATTCAAGAGGTAAACTTGTTACTTTTTGGAGACCAATTCAACTCTTTAATCTGGATTTCAACAAAAAAAAAAAAAAAAGAGGGAGGGAGGGAGAGAAAGAGTAACGACTGGTATTTGCAAGGACAAATAACAACAAAAAAAAGAGTAAAATCATCAACCCTGAAAACTATATCGAAAGAACATACTGGACCATAGTGCAGAATATAGCACGATGAAAACTTATGTGTTAGACTGGCAGGTTCTTAGTTAACAAGAATATGTTAAAAGTTCATGATAGATATCGCATCATATTTAATAGTTTAGCCATACAACTTATGCTCACCATATAGAACAAGTAGTATTTATGGAGTTTAGATTACACAATAATTTTTGTTGGCTTAATGTAATACTTTGTAATGTATTTTGCATCTTCAACTGCCTCCCAGAGTAATAATGCAAAGAAGGCTCCATATTTATGAATAAACTCACGAGACATGAGCCCTCAACAATATGCGTTCAAGCAGAGAACAAACCTGATTAATGACCTTCTCATCAAATAAAACTTGAGAACTAATGATGCTCAAGGAGGCTCCAAAAGTTGAGGAGGATATTGCCATCTCAGGAGCTAGAAAAACTTGCTTGTATGACCCAAATGGAAACTTTGCATCAAGATACTGCTCATACTCGCTGTGGAAAGTACAACATAAAATAACCACATAACCAGTGTAAATGGGAAACTTAAATGTAGATATCCTAATTATGAAATGAAAAAAAAAAAAAAAGATTTTAATAATCGTCAGTTTTAACCAAAGATGAAAACCTGAATGCACTATGAAAAAACTCCACTGTGTTACGTAGCTTTGGCAAATTAGGTGGTAAACACATGTGTGAAATGAGATCGTTATGCTGATCAGGGAGGATTTCAAATGGTCCAACTGCCAAGGATATCCACTGAGCAGTAACAGGAACATCTAATCTGTAGACATATGTCTTGCGAGGAGGGTCATCTCTGCTCAATACCTGCAAAACGGAACAACTAAAATATCAGAAGCCTCTCAACAATAAGTGACAACTCATTATTACTAACGAGAGAGATGGAAGAACGTTAGGCCCATCAAGTTCAGCAAAATTGGTTGAATGCTACAACACTATGGTTAAGAAAACAAGTAATATCTTGAAGAAAATGAGGCTATAACCATCCTTACTCATGAAATTCAAAAACCTTAGATTAAAAAAAAAACTGAAATGTTCAACTGGTTATTCATCTCTACGATTGCAACACCAGATAAAGGCATCAAAGTCAAGAATTCAGGAAAAATGATGCTCTTCCGAGTAGTCTGTGAGACTGATGGTATCTACATAACTTTAGGAAACTGCTTTTTTAAATAAAAATGAAGAGTACTATCAAGAAAGTAAGATAGATGATAAATACAGGGTCTGGCATACACTATTATTAACATATACCACTAATCCCCCGTATATTTATATCATATTTCTGCAGTTGCATAACAACATCCAGGCTCAACACCAAACTTTGCTCCCTTTCTTAAATTTACTACCCTTACCTAGAGGCTTTTACAGCTCCAACACGTAACTCAGCAAAAATTCTCACCACAAAAAGAAACCTCAAAATGAGGCTTATGCTAAATGAGTACTCATATATCAAACTTCACATAAGTTTTTGCTTCTAACATGATACTGGACACAATTAAATTTTTAATTCTATAAATGTATCAGGTAAATTGCTTTGTTTGTTGTTGAAGTCTAAGTCTTTGAGCTTTTGCCCAGACAAACAATCATACTCTAGCCTACCATTGATGCTCCAAAAATATTACAACAAAAGCAAGCACTTTAGCCCCCTCCGTAACCTCAACACGAAACATGCTATTGTCACATAAAGTAAAAGCAGCACCGTAAAATTAGCTTTTTCTCCTTATCTTGATTAAGGATGACGCATTTCAGCACATTATATTTTGATCAAGAAGCAACATATGAGTTCTTTTTCAGCTCCAAGGGGGGACAGAAAACAGATCCCCAGTCCCACAATAAGGAGTAAGGAATACAAGCAACCCATTAAATGAACCTTAAGCAACACTGAACTGTAAGGGGATTATTTTAGCAATTATATCTTTTAAAGGCATGGTACTTCAATTGTAGCTATTATTTTGACCTTCAGATTGGCACTTTAGCAAAGCCAAAAGGGTGCCTACTGCCTAGCCTAGTAGTTTTCTGAAATGGTTTGCAAATTAAGTTGAATTGTAGCATAAGTATGTAAAAAAACCAAAGTTGTTTGTCCTCTCCCTAAAAGCGGAATATTCCACCTTCACCAAGTATAATTTGACCAACCTCCCAAGTAATAAGTCAACTCCACGCCTCAATCCAAAGGATGCATGCGATGAGCGTGGATTGAACACGCGACCTTCAGATCTTTAATCTGATGCTCTCCCAACTGAGCTATCCTCGCAGATTATGCACCGACCAAGAACTGGACTTGGGTCTATTCAAAGGAATTTGTTTGGTTTGATCAGTATTAGATCACAACAAATTAGAGTTTTATCATTTATTAGAACAAAGAAAATCGAGATTAGCCAGAAACATTTATTAGTAGGCTGCTTGTTTGGTGCATAGGTTGGACATGGATAAAATAACTTCTTATTTCATTTTATATTTGTTATCGTCTCCAATCCTTTACTAGAAGGATTTGAAAGTTAGTTGGATGAGCTATCCTAAATGGATAGGATTAAATAAGCCTATGAAGGGGAAAATAATTAGATTATTTAAAAGATAAGAGCATTTTATTATGCATGCACTAGAAAAAGATAAAATAAAGACAATTTGCTTCTCAATTTTGTCTCATCTGATATTTTCCTATAATCCTATGGGCCCCGCAATCTAAGTGTGTTGTTTCCTACTATATTGGGGCTAGGTTGAACTGAGTTATAGCTATTTTCTAACCTTTCTTCTTTTATCTGCAGTATTTCAATTTTATAAGCATTTTCAGAATTTTAATTTGGAAATATAGATCTTTATTACTTTAAACAAAATGCCTCCTCCATTAAGTTCAGGTTGATTGTCCATGACCACTCATCACAAAAATTTTGGCCTCCACCCTTAGTGACTCAAGATGTACTTTTGTAATGCTTCCGTGGAACTTTGGCTGAGAAGTCACCATGCAAATCACTACTGTATGCATGTCCTACAATTTTTTGGCAAGGTAATAACCTAGATGTCAACTAGATATTTTTCCATCATATTTGTCTCACCTGATATAGTAAGCTCCCATTGCTGACAGCCACAAGATTCTGGGCAACCGTGAACTCCATATCATAACTGAACAGAAAATACATACAGATGTAAATTGCCTAAAATAGCCAAATTGCTATAAGAAATGACAGAATATAATCTCATACCAACACCGCTGATTATTGTCATCAATACAAGGAAACCAGCACCGAGCACGCCTTATCTGATTATCAGTATGTACCACATTATCCTCAAAATGAATCCCTGTCTCCATTTTCTCTACCCAATAGTTAACACGAATAGATTTCACATTCTGCACCCAATACCAGCCTACATGAGAAATCGGAATACCCGTAAACCTCATCAATCAAACTCAGTACACACAGAGTATACCACCCAAAAACTTCTCTTATTTCTTTGCTTCACAAAAAAAAATGAATTAGATATCATCTAGTTGCTACTTTTGTTACTTGCATGAAAAGTAAAATGCATCAATAGAAGAAAGGCGGAAAATATATTTGAAGAACTAAAAATTTTATACCTATTAAATATAAATATGTATGTATGAATATGAGAAGAAAATGCATGTTATATACTACAATCATATTAAAAATGATGCTACATTTTAGTCATTTATCCCTTTTTACCATTTTCTTTTTTCTTTATAACAATTTTTAGAAAACATATAGTCATTTATCCCTTTTTACCAAAAAGAAACCTTTCTTCTCATTTTTGTTGTTTTTGCTTACATATTTCAAGAAATCAAAAGCAAAACGTAACCAAAAAAGCCTTACCACATTGATTAAAACTTTATGCAAATAAAAAAACAAATTTAAATTCAAAAAATTATATACACTAAAAAACAGCTGCAGTAACCTGCTTGACTTCAGCAGAAGATTGGACTCCGTTAGTCTCCGTATTAACAGGCTCAATTTGCATCTTATTGCAACAATTGATAAGCAAATTAGGGATCAGTTCTATCTCCAGTGCCGTAACATAAGCAGCGGCGGCAGCATCCGCGGCTGAAGTCGGAGAAGACACGGCAGAGGCCCACCGTTTTTCACTATCGGCGCCCTGATTATGCGGGTAATACTCGAATTCAGTCGGGTCCCCATCTACAAGCACACTCTCGATCCCTAAATTCTCCGCATGTAATCCAACGATTCCTATATCAGGTACCTCAATTTCCAGCTGAGTGTAACTGAAAACAACCGGAAATGACATCGTTTTAATTAAACAGAACAATTTACGCATTTCCATAATAAAATGTAGAGAGAGGGGAAAGTGAAATGAAATAGAATTACCCGTAGATGCGACGGAGGTTCGTGTCGATGGAGAGGCAGAGCTTCTGGTGGCGGACGACGGCGCCTGAGTTAGCTGGCTTGGGGTCTTCGGGCTTGGGCTTGCGAGGCTTCGCCATGGCTCAAGGTCAGGGGACTCCGTTCCTTTATTAGCAATCTAAATTTTTCTGTTGTTGAGAGTGGGGGAAGGGTTTATTTATAGAGAAGCTCACGAGTCACGAGCTCTCTGTGGCTTAGCAGATGGATTATCTGCCCTGCCGTAATTGTTGGTTCGATCAATACCGTGCACGTGGCAAGATGGGGATCGAAGGGCCAGTGGGGAGTCTGGGTTTGCCTTGATATCGAAAAATTAATCGGCGGAAGGATTGATTTTTTTTTAACGTTTACAATAGTTGCTGATCATTACTCCATGTGTATATATATAGAGAAGGAGAATGGATCATTTATATTATTGTAGAATTTTTTTTTTTACATGATTTATATTTATTTAATTTGATTTTCATATTTTATACTCTATTTATATAGGTTGTGCATCTCAAATTTTGAGTAAATTAAAAAATGTTTAACTATTTGTTCGATATAAAAAAATTTAACCGTTAAATATATATTATAAAGACAGTATTTTCGATCGACATGATATTGATATCAGATCAATTCAAAACTTTACGTGCAAGATGAGTGCGATTATATTGCTAAAGCGATCGATTTATTAAAAAAGTAGTCATACACGAAGTTACAAAAACGTATAAAATTAATAAGTTTTACATCAGTATAAATTGATTCCTCGTATATATATTGGCGCAAAACTAATTAGTTTTAAACATTTTTATAACTTTATATTCGATTGATATTTTAATAATTGACGTTAAATTTAGTAATATAATCTCACTCATAGTGTACGTAAAGTTTCAAATCGATTCAAAATCTATATCATATCGATCGAGAATACTATTTTTTTTTTTTAATTTTTTTACATCAAACAAATAGTTAGACAAATTTAATTTACTCGAATTTTGACATGCATAATTTATATGAATAGAACATGAAATACAATAATCGAATTAAACAAATATAAATCGTATAAAAATTATGAAAACGTGTAAAACTAAATTAATTTTCCACTAGTGTAAATGTATTCATCCTCATATAAATATTTCTTTTTTGATCCTTTGTAGTTTTTTTAATTCCATAAGTTTGGCTAAAAGACTATCACATGTTCTATTTTTAAAAATATATTCTAAAAATATGTGTCATCCTGTTAACATGTACATGAAGTCTAAAATTTACACTCACGATAAATAAAATAATTATATATATCCAGCTAAACCTATCCATGGGTTGGGTTCAAGTCGGGTCGGGTTTGGGCAGGCTCTAGATTAACAAACATTATGACTATCCAGACACAGTCCGGTCCAAAATAATAAATATGGGTAAAAAAATTTGTTCAAGCCCGACCATGTAAAAACACTACACAAGCTCGTACATATATGTCAAATTTGTACATAGAATGATTGATCTATCCCTCTTTAAAATGATCAATCATTTTTAAAAAATGATTGATCCATTTTAAAAAATGATCGATTCTTCTTAAAATTGTATATTACTAATAGTAAAACGGACAAATCTAAGCTAAAAATGCCATACTCGTTTTTTTAAACGAGCTTCTTTTTTTTGTCTAAATTTATTTTTCAAGTTAATATTTTTATTCAAACCCTTTCAAATATCGAGTGAAATTTCAGATTTATACAAATAACCTTATCCATAGACAAATCTATATCTCGTAAGATAAATCATAGATGTACTCAATAGTTTGCTTTCTTTATTATTATTATTTTTTGAAAATATTATGGGAATCGGTTTTATACAACTTAAAATAATATAGAATTTTTAGACAAAGATTAATAATAGAAAATTTTTCTGAGTAAATAATTGATTTAATTTAAATTTCATAATTTTAAGCCATGTAGTAAATGAAATATACTAAGAACGGGATAGATTTTTTTTTTTTTATCAAAAGAATAGAAATTGTTCAATAACAAAAAAAAAATAGAGCAATTCTTGGGTTTATATGAAAAACATGCACTCCAAAATAAGTATTTGTTAAATGGTATAATGAATAAAAGTTATTTGAAAAAGAGAAATGAATAATTAGAAATTGTTATAAAGGATATTGTAAAGACAAAATTATCCTTGATAAAAAAACCTTCTCCTCCCTTTTTCTTTTATTTTTTTAATTTATTTTTTAATTAAAAAATAAATATTCTGAAAATAAAAAAAAATTAATTTAAAAAAAAATTAATTTTTTATTTACTTTTTTTAATTAAACATTTTAAAAAATAAAAATAATATGCCTAAAATTAATTTTTTTTTATTTTTTTTAATTTTTTTAAATTTTAAAAAAAATATATATTTAAATATTTTATTTTTTAAATTTATTTTCAATTAAAATTTTTAAAAAAAAATATTTTCTTAATGAAAGAGAAAAGAAAAATAAAAATTTTCATTAAAGGTAATTTTGTGTTTACAATATCTTTTATAATAACTTCTAATTAATCATTTCTCTTTTTCAAATAACTTTTATTCATTATATCATTTAACAAATACTTCCTTTGGAGTGCATGTTTTTCATATTTACTCGCAATTCTTTGTGAGTTTGACATCTATACCTATATATTAAAAGAATTCTATGAGAAGGGTACTGCAGCAAAGTCACACAGCGAGATTGTTTTTTTTTTTCGAGTGTTTTAAAATAATTATGAAGTGAATTGATTAATTAAAAATATGAATAATTTATAATCATTATAATAAATAATTATTAATAAGGATTTTTATTTTATTTTTTGTGATTCGATTCGTTTTTTTCGAATTCGGATATTAAAATTACTATCTCAACGGATTCAGATATGAACTTTTGGATCCGAATCGGTTTTAATTTTGGTTCGGATAGTGTCGGTGTATTATCCGCTGCATTTAAATATTTACAACGACGACTATATTTTTTTCAGTGTTTTAAAAAAATTACAAAATGGATTGATCAATTAAAAATATTTATAATTTCATTATAAGAAATCATTGTTAATAAGGAATATTTTTATTTTTTTTACTTTTGTGATTCAATTCGTTTTTTTTATTCGAATAATTTGCAGATTCAAATATTGAATTTACTATCCACAGCAGATTCGAAACGGATTCGTATATGAACCCTTGGATATTCGTTATTCGAATCCATTTTAATTTTGGTTCGGATAGTGTTGGATATTTGAAAACGTTATCAGCTCTATTTACATATTTAGTTATTATTTACTTTTATTTATAAAAAAAAAAACTTATTTAATAAATTCAAATATTTAGCGAAATCGGATATCCGACGGATATTACTCTTTAAATCATATGCGGGTTCAGATAATAAGCGGATAATAAATAGATTCAAATTTTGGATAAATTAAGCAGATTTAGATATTTAAAAAATTGTAAATATTCGATCCGTTGCCATCCCTACTTATGACTAAATTTTTTTTGGAAGAATTATAAAATTAACTAATAAACCAAAAGTATTTGATATTATATTTTTTTTTCTTGAAAAAACATGTAATAAAGAAAGAAAAAGTTTTGAAATAATTACAAAATGAAGCAATTACCTAAAAATATTTATTATCTACTATTATTACAATAAATAATTATTAACAAGAAAATAGGAAAAAAAATTATGTTAAAATAAGATTTTGCAATTATTTTTTATCTTTTGAGAAGAAGAAAAGAAATAACAACGAGAGTAATTGGTCGGTGTGGATTCTCACAATCGAATAAAGTGATCTGATTGGTAAAAAAATTGACTTAAGTTTTATTTTTTGATAAATTTGTCACTTGAATTTTAAAAAAGTTAAATTTTATAATTTTATGTTTTTTTTATTTAAAATTGATTTAGTAATAAATTTTTTTATTTGTGAGAAAGATGTAATTTGAAATATTTAATTTTTATATTAAAAATATAATTACTTTAATATATAAATATATATAATTAATTAATATTTAATATAATTTAAATTATATTTAAAAATAATAATTCCTAGCGAAGCATGAAAAAGAAAAACATTCTAATATTAGTAATGATTAATTGATTATCTAGCTACATATATATCTTTAAATTTTATAAAAGACTCAACTTCTAATCCTTTTTCAATGAACTTGCATTTTTTTTATCAAAAAATATCTATCCATACTATTCTTAAAAGAAATCCCTAAGTTGGTGTCACGAGTTAAAAGACACCAACTCAGTTGGAGAAATATCCAAAAAAATCAAACTATAATAATTAAAAACAAATGAAATTGAGTTAAAAAAGCAATTTTAATAACTTTTTATTTTAAAAAAAAAAAAACTCACTCACGTAATAAAAATAACCACCACTTTCTCACACAACTTTCACAACTACCCACTCATCTCTTCTTCTCCACAAAAAACTTGGCTTTTTATTTTATTTTTCTCTCACTACATTCAAAGTTTTTTCTTAATACTTCTTAGAATGTGATTGTTTCTTGTGTTTATATTTTACTAGCATAAAGACAATTGATAATGGATTAATGCGTGTGCCCAATTACCTAGGAGTTCAAATAATGGATTTCACAAAACAGATTAATTAGCAGGTACCATTATTTTCTTTTAAATATCGCTTAGTTTCGTTTATATTTTAAAAAATTTATTGATATGCCGTTGAATTTTGTTTGAAACGTTGCTGGTTATTTATTTTTGTTTTATATTTGATTATTTTTATAAGGTTTTGTTGTACATAATCCTGAGACCATGAAGTGTGATTTTTGAGGTTTTTTTTTTTTTGAGTTAGAGATTGGTTTGCATATATTCTTCCTTTGGATCTACAGTAATATGATTGGTTCTGGAATTTGTAGAAGAGAGAGGCGTTTGCTATGATTAGAATTCAAGCTAAACTTTGCCTTGGATTGAAGCTGATATATTGTGAATAATTTGTACCTAATTTTTGTAAAAATTGATTTGCAAATTAGTTGTGTTCTTTTTGTTATATAAAAATGTGTTGGATTTGATTGAGACAATTGGGTTGCAAATAGAAGACAGGATGTTAGTGATTTTTGAACGTGTGTTGGTGTAGGTTTGAAGTTTAAGCTATTAGACCTTTGAGGTAGCGTTTGAGGCCTGGGGGAATACTAGAATTTGACTGTGAGGTTGTGAAAGTTGATACGAGAATAACTTGATTATGAGTTATTGGTTGGTGGATTGAAAAGGAAAAGAGTGGCTCAAGGAGCTAATACATTGTCATAATTAGTATTTTATTCCATTGTAATTTTATATATCAAATATATTTTAAGCTCCATTGTAATTTTTTTTACTGTTGAAGTCATTTATTGCAGTGACTTTTGTGCATTTTGTACTCTTGAATATCGTGCTAAATAGATTACTATTGACAACGAGGAAAAAATTTATAAACAATCAACCGGAATAAAGAAAGAATATAGCAGGAAGTCTGGTTTGAAGTATTGGTCTGGTGCTGAACTGGAAAAACATGCATTTTAACTGTTTCATAACTATTAAAAAAGATTAATTGTTTATTTAAATATAGTTGTGATATTGTTACGATAATATTTATCTTTTTTGTTAAGTAATTGATAAATATGTATTTTTTTAAATTAAATCAATTTATAAAAAAGGGAATAGTAATACTTTATTATTGGATGAATTACTCTATTATGCCTGAAGTCATAATTTTCGGTTATTTTAAAAGAATATAAAAAATTTATTTATATCAATATATATATATTTAATGATTATTTTTCACACAAAAATAATAAAATAAATCTTCACGAAATATCATGATAATATCGATATTAAAAAAAAAAGAAAAAAACAATCTCTAAACTTAATATATTGAGATTATGTTTTAGTTATTGGTTATTCATGTTATATCAGAATATTGTAATTTTTTATTTACATGATAGGATTGAGAGTTTTTAAGGGTATTATGGAGCTTCTATTTTTATTTTTTTATTTTATTGCAACATTTATTTTTATAATTTTTTTAAAAATTGCAATCTTAACATCATGAATCATCCTACGCAATAATTGCTATCAAGTAGTGAAAGAGAAAATCAAAGACAACAATGGAGACTTCGTCAAAGACGAAGAAGAAACTCAATGACAGATGAGCAAAGAGAGGCTACTCTTGCAAGGAGACGAGCGACTTATCATGCAAGAAGAAACATAAATTTGAACAATTATATAAATCAAAATTTACAAATAGGAGCAATAAGACAGGAAGATAATGTAATAGCATGGGTTACATCAGAAACAATGCGACTAAGGGTTACATCAAAAACAATGCGACTAACTCATGTTAGACGAATAGCCCGTTCTCGAGAAACTTTAACTTCTCATGACAATGCCAATTATGATCCCTTGCATGCTCCAGAAAATATTGAGGTTCATTGTAAGTTTTGAATTCCTATAATATGTAACAATCACACACACATACATCTATAGTTTTAATGTTTATTTTATTCCTTATTTCTAAAATTAGATAAAATTTTGTTATAGCTCAAGAATATCAGTGTGAACTTCTTAACTGCAATGGAATAACAATTGGAGGTAACCCACAAGAACAACAAAGGCAAAGGATTGAGAATACACATCATTCTAGATTTCTTGGTAATATATATTTTTATTTCTATTATACAAAATTATACAAAATCTTGATGATAATTATAGTTTCCTTTAACTGTATAACTAACAATTATATTTTTATTCAAAAATTAATGAAAGTAAATTAATTATTGATCTTAATTATGAACGGATACAAATTTTTTCAGAAACAAGTGAAGTGTTGATTGATCTGAACTTCAACCAACCAGCTACTTCCATTACAAGAGGATATAGAAAATGTCCTTTAGATTATGATGAATCAATGGGAATTATAAGATCAGTACTACCAATACCAAGACAATGCCTTTACTGTTCTGCAAAACTTTTCCTTCACGAAACTTTTGATATGTGTTGCTCAAATGGAAAAATAAAATTGCAACTGATACCTGCACCCTCAGAAATGCTGAATTTGTTCACTGACCAAACTAGACAAGGAAGGCATTTTCAACAACACATACGATCATACAATCACAACTTTGCTTTCACTTCAATGGGAGTACATTTAGATCAGTCACTGTCGGGTGGAAATCGTGAAATTTATGTGTTTCGTGCTCAAGGAACTATATATCACAAAATTGGTTCTCTTTTATCAAGCACCAGTGATAGGCCACTTTATCTGCAAATGTATATATGACACTGAGCATGAAATTGAGAATCGAATGCTAGAAAATGAAACACTTGATATAAATTTGATGGAGAAGATCAAACACATTTTGGACAAATATAACCCGTTTGTGAAAATGTTTCGACAACTGTCCCGCCGAGAAGATCTTCAAAATTGTAGCCTTATAATAAAAGAACAAGTTGCTAATCACCCCCGATATACTTTACCAACCGCCTCTCAAGTTGCTGCAGTCATAGTTGGAGGTGAGGAAACTGGCTGCATAAATGGAAGAGATATCCTGGTTGAGACAATAAGTGGTCATCTTATGAATGTAAAAGATACTGTAGGTTATTATGATCCTTTGCAGTATCCTCTGTTGTTTCCATGTGGAACATATGGATGGGACATAAACAGCCATGATGACATTGAAAACAAGCTGAAATATTGTTCGTTTTATTCATATATGCTACATGTATTTATATTTGTGCCCTATACTAAATAATTTAAAATAACAAATAAATTCACTTTTTAAATTACTAATAAGTATAAAATCTATAGATTCGTCGTGCAACTCAATCCATCATCTTATGGGGAGGACGTTTGTTGCAACAATATTCCGTAGATAACTTCGTCAAAGTACAGTTAGGAAGATTGAGATGGATAACCAACAATCAATCTTCGATTAGAGCAGAATTCTATCAAGGACTACAAGATTCTTTAAATTCAGGAGAAAACAATACAAGTAAGATCTCTAATTCTTGAAACCATATATTAGCAATATTCTTGGAGTACTAATATTGAAAGTTTTTATTGTTCATAATTATATAGGTAACGTGGGGTATAGGACAGTGTTACCATCATCTTTTGTTGGAAGCCCACGAGACATGAATCAAAGATATCAAGATGCCATGGCATTAGTTCAGAAATTTGGAAAGCCGAATTATTTTATTACCATGACGTGTAATCCTTCTTGGCAAGAAATTCAAAATAAACTACTACCTGGTCAAACACCTCAAGATCGTCCAGACTTGCTCACTAGGATTTTTCATTCTAAATTTGAAGAATTGAAGGCTGATATCATTAGTAAGGGAGTTCTTGGAAGGGTGATCATGTATGTTTATGTCATTGAGTTTCAATAACGAGGTTTGCCTCATGCACATATGTTAAATGTTGTGGGTGAAGATGACAAGTTAAATGCACCGGATGAAAATAATCGTGTTGTCAGGGCTGAAATTTTATATCAAGAACAAGAGCCTCAATTGTTTCAATTAGTAATCAAACATATGATTCATGGTCCATGTGGAACACTCAACCCGCAGGCTCATCGTATGAAGAATGGTAGCTGTAAGAGAAATTATCCCAAGCAATTTTCAACTGTGACTGTTCAAGGAAATGACTCTTATCCAATATACAGAAGAAGGAATCTTGGAAATATAGAGATTGACCAATGCAGTACTGCTTTTGTAGACAATAGTTGGGTTGTACCGTATAATACTTGGTTGCTCCTCAAGTATGATTTCCATATTAATTTGGAGATTTGCAGTAGTGTTAAATGTGTAAAGTATCTGTACAAATATGTATACAAAGGAGTAGATTGAGTGGCTATGGAATTGCGTCGTGCATCCAATTACAATGAAGTTCAACTATTTATAGATGCCAGATGGGTATGTGCACCAGAAGCATTATGGAGGATTTTTAAATTCGTAATGAATAGAATGTATCCTTCTGTGGAACGATTGCAGATACACATGCCAAACATGCAGCAAGTCCGTTTTAGTGAGAATGAGACGATTGGTGATGTTCTAGCAAATGGGTCTACTTCATCAACTATGCTAACAGAATATTTTACCATGAATTGCATTGATCCAGAAGCAAGGCAACACCTTTATTGTGAGTTTCCCGAACATTATAGATGGATTCGTTCTGAAAAGAGATGGAAGAAAAGGAAACATGTATGAAAGTAATAGGGGGAGTATATATTGTATTACCTTCAGAAGGAGAAAGATTTTTCCTCCCTGTACTTTTAAATCATGTTAGAGGAAAAAAGTCATTTGAAGATTTATTAACTGTTAATGGAGTGCTACATCGAACATTTAAGAAGGTAGTAGAAAGTCATGGTTTGCTAGAAAATGAAAACAGTGTAAGGCAACGTTTACTTGAAGAAACAACGTTTCGAATGCCATGTGCTTTAAGAAGATTGTTTGTCGCACTTATTGTGTATTGTCAATCGACAGGTGAAAGGACACTGTGGGACGAATTTTACCCATACATGAGGATTATCAATCCTCAAGTAACTGTAGAAGTGTCTTCATTAAAAACAAACTATTGCATGAGCTAAATGCAATTTTTGTACATCAGGGCAAACGATTGTCTGATTATGATTTGCCAAGAATGTCTACCAATGTTCACTATGCAGAAATACCAAAAATAATAGAAGATGAGCTATTAATACAAGTATCAGCTGATGACTTGCATGTTGTTCATATGTTAAATGGAGATCAACAAATAGCTTATGACTGTATTATTTCAATGCTTAATGAAGGAAAGGCTGCATCATTCTTTATTGATTGTCGAGGTGGTACTGGAAAGACTTTTTTGTATCTAGCTATTTTGGCAACCATAAGAAATACCGGTTGCATAGCACTAGCAACTGCAACATCTGGTATAGTTGCAACTCTTTTGCCAGGTGGTCGGACAGCCCGTTCAAGATTTAAATTACCTTTGATTCCAGAACCTTCTTCAGTTTGTTCAATTGATAAGCAATCTGATTTGGCAAATCTAATCAGAAAGACATCTATAATGATATGGGATGAAGCATCAATGGCGCATCGACGAGCCGTTGAAGCTCTCGACAGAACCTTGAAAGATGTCATGGGGAATGATATGATATTTGGAGGCAAAGTAATGATATTGGGAGGAGGCTTCAGACAAGCGCTGTCAGTCGTTCCAAGAGGAACAAAATCAAAAACAATAGATGCTTGCTTGGTGAAATCACATTTATAGGAAAATGTAACTTTGTTGCAATTGAAGCAAAATATGAGATCCGTAAATGATCAGGGATTTTTTGAATTTTTATTACGGGTTGGGGATGGAAGTGAAACAAGAATAAATCGCTACATGATCAAAATTCCATCGACTGATTGAAGCCGTGTTTCCAGATCTCAGTAACTGTATACATGATGCAAATTATATGGTGGATAGAGCTTTACTTACCTTATGTAATGATGAGGTAGACAAGCTTAATGAGAAGATTATCCATAAATATCTTGGGATTGAGCACACTTATTATTCATTTGATTCAGTTGAAGATGATCCACACAACTTCTACCAAGAAGAGTTTTGAATTCTCTTTCACCAAATGGCTTGCCACCACATATATTAACTTTGAAAAAAGGTGCTCCAATCATGCTTTTGAGGAATATAGACCCAAAAGTTTGGTTATGTAATGGAACAAGATTAATTTGTCACGATTTTTTAGACAATGTGATAGATGCTCAAGTCATGACTGAACAATTTGCAGGAACTCGAGTATTTTTACATTGCATCCCTTTGATGCCAATTGTAAATGTGAATTTTCAATTTCAGATGACTAGAAGGCAATTCCCTATTCGTTTGAGTTTCGCTCTCACGATAAATAAATCTCAAGGACAAACAATTCCAAATGTTGAAATTTTCCTTCCAAATCATGTTTTCAGTTATGGGCATTATACGTAGCATTGTCAAGAGGAATGTCTATGTCAACAACCAAGATTTTGGTGAAAAAAGGAACATAGAATGAGGAAAATATTGTTTACAAAGATGTGTTGATAAATATTAATTAGGTATATCTATGTCAAGAGGATAAATATTAATTAGGAAGATGTGTTGATAATTAACTCTTTAACAATTCCAAATGTTGGAATTTTTCTTCCAAATCATGTTTTCAATCGTGGGCAATTATACGTAGCACTGTCAAGAGGAATGTTTATGTCAACAACCAAGATTTTGGTGAAAAAAGGAACACAAAATGAGGAAAATGTTGTTTGTACCAAAAATGTTATTTACAAAGATGTGTTGATAAATATTAATTAGGTATATCTATACCCCAATCATTTTTATTTTCTATGTCAATTTAATCATCATTATGTATTTTTTTTTTATCTATTATATAAAATTCATTATCATTTCGTATATGTTGATAAGTAATCTAATATACAATGTATTGAATTTGTAGAGATGAAGGTCCCGCCAAAATATGATGAGTTACTGAAAGTCATACATGAAATAAAGCACTCGAACAATGAAGTTGAAAAAACACAAAAGGTATTGGATGCGCGTATTGAATTTAAATTTAATAATAGTGATAAAAATTAGACTAGTAATATGAAGTTTTTGTTTATACATGTTTCACTTCAAAGCCAATGTCAAATGGATTTATGGAAAGATGAAATTTTGCTACAGCAATCAAATGAAAAAGAACATGACTCAGTATGAACTCAAAAATAATTTTATTATTATGTTACAATTTATTTTAAAATTTAATAAAATTGTGTTCTTTAACAAATCTAACCCAACTTATGTATGCAGATGCAGGTAAATCAATTTAAAATAATGAGTTTTGGTTGGAGTAAAATAGTGTGGGCTGATAAAACTCGTTTGTGGAATATGTATAAGAGATAAACATTGGCCCAAAGGGCAGAATGGTAATATCTATATTAAATCTATTTTATTTTTTAGTTTTAAAAAATATATTATGCTAATTAAAACTTTATTGTTTCAAAAGGAATGACAATGTATCAAAGTTTGAGTATGATGTTACAGAGGTATGACACATGCCGATCCATTTAACTATAACCATAAAAAAATGTATTATTAATAAAATAATTAATTTTATTTAGAATTATAGTTGGGTCAAAATTATCGAAGAAATTACAAGAAAATGCCATGGTTTCATCCCCACATTGTACATATAAGGTATAGCTAATGGAATTAAGTTTTCATAAAAATTCCTGCATATTTACAAGTATTGTATTTTAAATTGATATTTTATTTGTTTTTATAGGCGCAAAAAGCATGCTAAGGAGGAAATCTATATGTTGAAGGTAAAAAGAGAAAAAATTTTAGGAGATACAAAATCGGGTATTTATTGAAATTACAACTTTGATATTTTTGTAAAAAAAAGTTATGCAGTTTTTCAAATAATATGAAGATATAAGAAAGACAACATATGAAGAATTGTGCAAATTTATGACTAGGTTTGTACAATTTGTTTATCTTATCAATCAAATGATTTATATATCTTAAAATTTTAGTTTCTTTAACTTAATCACATATGATTATTTGTTTTGTTTTTCTCAAACAAGAAAATTTCAATGCAAGCAAGAAAGCAATTAGAGTAAAGATCAATTATGTGACTTTGATTTTGAATAACAATTGAATCAATTTGTAATTTATTATACTTTTGTAGGTACCACATATTTCATATTGTTGTTATTTATAATTTCTGTTTTAAATATTTTTTAATATTATATAGATAAATAAATTTTAATAAATAATTTGATAAAAAATAATTTATCACATGCGTGTGTGTCCAAGTACTAGTGTCATTAAAGTGAAAATCGCTATTGGGCCGTGGGAGACATCAGTACTGCAGGCTTGATCTGCTTAGGCAAGTGTTTAAAGCTAGAATTGGAATTTGTGAGGCGGGCTTCGATGAACCCATGAAAACTTCGGAATGGTTTACTGCTAGTAACAATAACACCAATATAATAATAATAAAGTTAATGCTCCAACATGGAGTTTGAACGGTTTTTTTATTACAATATAGCAAAAAAAAAAATTACGAAATTACCGTTGGTTTTAGATTATTTTTCAAAATACGGCCATTTTTTTTTTAGTTGGGAAATCGCCATCCCCATGACGATTTCCCAGCGTTTTTTTTTGAAAATTTGTAAAAAACACCAAGGGAAATCGCCATGGGGGGTGGCGATTTCCCTTGGTGTTTTTTGCAAATTTTCAAAAAAATACCAAGGGAAATCGCCACCCCCCATGGCGATTTCCCTTCATGTATAATTTTTTTTAATTAATAAACAAAAATTAAAATTTAAACAAAAATTAAATTTAATTTGATAAATTTATTTTTAAAATTATAAATTAAATTAAAATATTTTTTTTATAGGTTTGGTTATTTATTTTTTAAAAATATATATTAAAAATGTAATTTAATTTATTATTACAATTTTATAAAAATAAAAATATATTTCTTATTAAAATTTAAAAAGAAGATTATATTTTTTATTAAATTTTTATATCAAAAATTTTATTTTTTATAATTTTGTAATATTATAAAAAAGAAAATTTAATTTATATCAAAAATAATTTAATGATGTAAAATGTAAAAAAAAAATTTAAAGAAATTTATCGAGTCACTTTTTTAAATAAATAAGTTATTTTTAAGTTGGTATCGTAAAATAATTTTTTTTAATTTGATTAGTTTTTTTGAGTTGGTATTCGATTAACTCGTGACATCAATTTAATCATTGTTTTTAATAATAGTATATATTGTTACAGTTTAAAACTAGATATTTGATAAAATAATTTTAATTTAATTTATGATTAAAATTTTATTTCTTATTAAAATTTAAAAAGAAAATTAAATTAAAATGAAAAAAAGAAAAGCAACTTATCATGTAATTTGGATTATTATATTAAAATTAAATAACAACATTAAGATATAAATTAAAATAAAATATAACAATTAATTTCCGAACAAATTTAAAATAAATAACATGAAATGCAAAACATATAAATTTATATTAGAAATTTAAAACACATTACAATTATTTTAATTATTGCGTGGTGTAGAGCAACAGTGTCGAGCTCTTCTAGTGCGTGGTGGTTGCACCCTTCGTTCAACCTCGTCAGTGGCACGTATTCGCGGTCCACCACGACCTCTTGCTATAACCGCCACTGGTTTCGGTTGTATGTCATCAGTCGTTTCATCCGTATCAAAAATTTGAAACCCACTGCTGGATGAGCCAACACCTAGTTCACCCATAACGGGAACCTGACTACTAGATGCACCCATAAATGATGTAGCATCAAATGCTGACGAAGGGGTTCCAAACTGATACATGGATGTTAAATATGCTGAACTTGGACTTAGGACGGGGAGCTGGTCATCTAACCTCGTTCTTGGCGGTGATGGTCGGTAACACTCATCAACGTCATATCCGGGGTGACTTACGGAATAACGATGGCCGGATGGTACTCCATGATCCCGTTCAGGTTCAGGATGATCAAATGACATCCTCGGTGCTGTGAACTCCGATGAGGTCGGTTGACGCGTTCGCCCACGTTGTCGGCGAGGTCTAGGAGCATCCATATCCTGTGTAGGAGGGACTGGAGCTGAAGTTTGTCCGGTAAATGGCATACTCCTAACATCCTCGTGCATCGACGGTGGACAAACGAAAGGCCGACCTTCATTTCTATACCATCTTATGTAATCAGCAGATGGGTTGAAATTATTACCAACAATCGGGTAACCTGTCGGAATTCGTTGAAAACGTATGTTCCACCATTGGATCCAATGTTCATGCTTCGCAGGCCAGAATTCATCATTACGACCACGCATGTCGACCTTGTGAAGCTTATCAAGGTTCACCGGGGCTGCAGGAATTGGTTGTTGCATCCCAAATTGTCGCAACACCCGGTCAGTTTGGTGCCACTCTACATATGAAAAGCATATCAATGCTGTGTTTGCTTTCCATATATTGAAATTATTGTAGGCATCCAATGGGAGGCATGCCATAATTTCACTCGAGGAATATGGCATCCACAAAAACTGTGAATAATTATTACAAATTATTAGTTTCATATGGATTAAATAAAAAAAAAAAAAAAAACTTCAATGTAACAATCGAAATATTTACCTTATCATATCCTAGTCGATCTAGTCGTAGTCTTATACTTGCAAGATCGCTCGGAGTCTCTGTAAAATCTCTACTCGTACTCCTACTCCACCTATTAAAATGCATATAATATCTTAATGACCTATAAAAATACAAGTTCGTACAAAATTAATAAAATAGTAAAGATTATTACCTGCTTGCAAGGGGGTATACAGCCGAAATATCAACGCGCGGAGCAAGAAATGGTAGCCGATACCAAGCTCATGATTGTAGAAGCACTAAACATCCACCTATGTCATGGATTTTTGGAACTGTAGCTCGGCAAAGTTCTCTATACAAAACCGCCAAACACGCAAAACCCCAACTATAATTTGCTGCTTGCTCTAAATCACGTAGCAATGGAAGATACATTAAATGTACCCGACTGCTCGATTTGTCAGGCATCAGTAATCCTCCAATCAAACGTAAAATATATGCTCTAGCAGCATATTGTATTTGTTGTTCGGTTGCATGTAATGACAGATTTTGAAACGATTTCAACCAAGTTAGTCTCACCGTTGAGCCAGATACATAGTCTTCTGGAGGTACCTCACCCAATAGATCTTGACACACTTCATTCCAATCTAGCAGGCTTCCGCCTGTAACTGCATCGCCATGGATCGGAAGTCCAAGTTGCAGCGCAACATCTTCGAGAGTGACCGTGCATTCACCACATGGAAAATGAAAAGTGTGCGTCTCGGGTCTCCATCGTTCGACCAACGCAGAGATTAAATCGGGTTGTATCACAAGTCGTCGAATTTGACTTGCGTGATAAAATCCGGCTCTTCTTAAGTGGTCGATAATAGATGGATGCGGGTCCTCCAATGTAAATTTTCTCGCACGTAACACGCGACGAGTTTCCTGTTATAATAATAAAAATTAATATATTATAAAACTATAACAATTAAAAATTAATAAATAAAACTATAAAACTATAAAATAACAAAATAATAATAATAATATAATATAATATAATATAAACAATAATAATATAATATAATATAAAACAATAATAATATAAAAAACAATAATAATATAATATAAACAATAATAATATAATATAAAACAATAATAATATAATATAATATAAACAATAACATAATATAATATAAAACAATAATAATATAAAGAACAATAATAATATAATATAATATAAAACAATAATAATATAAAAAACAATAATAATATAAAAAATAATAATAATATAAAAAACAATAATAATATAACAATTTACTTACCTCGTTAAATATAACCTCCGAGATGTGATTTTCTTGTAACCTCAATAGTGAAGCCATTTCAAAATATTGTTGTAGAAAAAAAAATTTGTAGAAAGAAATTTTTTTGGTAGAAGAATGAAAAATTGTTGAAAGAAAATAAAAATTTGAATGAGAGGAATGAAAATTTGAAGGAGAGGAGGGGGGTATTTATAGATAAAATGAGTGGGTGGGGGTGTGGGGGGGAGGGGGGACGTGGGGGAGGGGGGATTTGGGGGAGGGGGGACGTGGGATATGACCGTTGCCCCCTTTTCAATTTTTTTTTTCTAATTTGTTTTTTCTATTTTCAAATTTAAAATTTTAAAAAAATTTCAAAATATTAAATTATAAAAAAACCTAAAATATATTTTACGAATTTTTAATTTTTTTTAAATTATAAAAAAAATATTTTAATTTAATTTATAATTTTTAAAAATAAATTTATCAAATTAAATTTAATTTTTGTTTAAATTTTAATTTTTGTTTATTAATTAAAAAAAAAATTATACATGAAGGGAAATCGCCACCCCCCATGGCGATTTCCCTTCATGATTTTAGCAAATTTTGCTAAAATTACCAAGGAAAATCGCCATGGGGGGTGGCGATTTCCCTTGGTATTTTTTACAAATGTTCAAAAAAAAAACGCTGGGAAATCGCCATGGGGGATGGCGATTTCCCAGCTAGAAAAAAAAAGTCGTATTTTGGGAAATAATCAGAAACCAACGGTAATTTCGTAATATTTTTTTTTGCTATATTATAGTAAAAAAACCGAGTTTGAACTCAGCTCACTTTAGTCATAATTTTAAATATCATATAAAAGTATTAAAATAATATAGTATAATATAATATAATAAACATAACATAATATAACACGACACGATTAACACAACATATTTAATATATTTATGTATTTATTTTTAAAATTTTAACATATTTAATAATTTTTATTATATTTATGCTTATACAATAAATACGAAAAAAAATATAAAGTGCGGCACGTATAAACGAATTATCAGATCTAACTCACTCTCCAATTGCCGAATTCCCACTCTGTGAATGGTTACTTGTACACGCGTTTTGTTGGGGGAATGGTCTTGTACCACACCTAATGCTCATTCCGTTGTTTGGTTTATTGATAAACTTGTTTATGATATTATTGAATCAAGTTGGATTGATCTTTTAAAAATTTGACTTAAGATTTAGTATGATCTGGTCAGTCAGGCTTAAGAGGTCCGATTTTTTAAAAAAAAATTAAAGAGTAAATAGCATCAATGGTCCTCAAATTTTAAGACATATTTTATATTGGTCTCTAAATTTCAAAACGTATTAATTAGATCCTCGATCTTATAGTTTTGTATCAATATGGTCTTTCCATTAGTAAAACCGTTAGAATAGACGTTAAATGACAGATGTGAAGTGACATGTAAATTATAAAAATGCCATCTGCTGATTTGATCATTCATTTTGTTTTTTGTTTTTTGTCTTTTATCTTTTGTTTTTTGTCTTTTCCTTATTCCTTTATTCTTTATTCTTTTTATTTTTCAAATTTTATATTTTCTTTTCTTTTTTTATACATAAATACAAAAAATAAAAAATTATTTATATTATAATTTAAATTAATTTTTTGAAAATATATTTAATTTAAAAACATATAAAATATTTATTTAAATTAATTTGATAAAAAACTATTTTTAATTTTTAATTTTTTTCTTTTTTTCTTTCTTTCTTTCTTTCCTTTTTCTCTTTCTCTTTTTTTTTTCATTTTTATTCTTTATAAATAAACTAAAACATAAATAATAATTTATATTATATTAAATTAATATTATAAATATTAAATAATTTATTAAAAATATAAAATATTTATTTACATTAATTTTATAAAAATTATTTTAAGTTTGTTTTTACTTTTTTCTTTTCCCTTTTTTCTTGTTAGTAAATAAATACAAAGAAGAAAAAAAAAATTATAATATAATTAAAATTTTTAAAAGTAAATAATTTATAAAAAATATAAAATATTTATTTACATTAATTTATAAAAATAAAATTTCTTTTCTTTTATATTTACTGTTATAAATAATTAAATAAAAATTAATTATTTTGTAATAATTAAATAATTTTTAAAAAATAATATATTTATTTTAATTAATTAAAAAAGTTATTTTCCTTTTTCTTCTTTCTTCTTTCTTTCCTTTTATAAACAAATTAATTTTGTAGAAGATTAAATAATTTATCAAATATAAATATTTATTTACATTAATTTTTTTTAAATATATTTTATTTTCCTTTTCCTTTTCCTTTTCCTTTTTCTTTCCTTTTCTTTTTTATTTTTTTTCCTTTCTATTATCTCCACCTAACTCTCATCAATTGAAAAAGAGAATTTTGAATCTCCACCGCTAGTCCGACCCTGCAAAGGATCAGACTGCCATTCATAAAACTCGATAGGCATTGCAAGAGGCCAAATATGATCCCTCGCTCTAGATCAAGGAGGGTCCGATTTGGCTCTTTATGATAGATTCGGTCAAGGTAATTGCTGCATCAACTTCAGCATTAGAGTAGACATAAAAAATATAAAATTTTAATTAAATGAATGTAAATAAATATTTTATATTTATAAATTATTTAATTTTTTATAAAAAAATAATTTATTTAGAAAAATAAAAAGGAAAAAAGAAATAAGAAATAAGAAAAAGGAAAATAAAATTTATTTTTTATTATAAAATTAATGTAAATAAATATATTATATTTTTATAAATTATTTTACTTTTGAAAATTTAATTTAATTTAATTTAAATTAAATTATAATATAAATTGTTTTTATTTTTATTTATCTATAAAGAAGAAAAAGGGGAAAGGAAAAAAAAGAGAAAAAAGTAAAAAACTTAAAATATTTTTATAATATTAATACAAATAAATATTTTATATTTTTTTATAAATTATTATTTTTTATAAAATTAGTTTAAATTATAATATAATTATTTTTTATTTATAAGGAGGAGAAAAAATAAAAATAAAAATATAGTATATAAGAAATAAAATATAAAATATTTTATTGTTACATTTTTATAAAATTAATTTAACTAAATATTTTATATGTTTATCAATTAATTATATTTTTTTAAAAATAATTTAAATAATTATATAAATTATTTTTTGTATTTATTTATAAAAAAAGAAAAAGAATATAAAATTTGAAAAAGAATAAAAGAATAAAGACAAAAGACAAAAAGAAGGACCACATCAGCAGGATGACATTTTTATAATTTACACGTCACATGCAATCTGTCATTTAACGCCTATTCTAACGGTTTTGCTAACGGAAGGACCACATTGATACAAAACTATAAGATCGAAAATCTGATTGATATGTTTTGAAGTTTGGGAACCAATATAAAATATGCCCTAAAGTTTGGGGATTATTGGTGCTATTAACTCAATGTTAAATGTTAAAAATTTTATTTTTTAAAAAGGTTAATATCATATTTAGTTCCTGAACTATAGCAAATTGTGCAATATGGTACCTGTACTTTAAAAATGTATAATGTGATACCTGAAATTTCATTCCGTCTATCAATTTACACCAACTCCCTAATACCGTTAAATATGTAGGCTGAGGTGGTTGTTGATCAATCTTAGTATAACATGTGGATAGGGATGGCAATGGAGCGGGACGGGAGTGAAAATTGCATTATCCACCTCCGCCCCACTCTTGTATGGATGTTGGAAACCTCCACTTTATGGATGTCGGTTACATATCCATAACTACTCCACGGTGTTCCACTCCGCTACACCCTAATTTTGATTAATTATTTTTAACTTAATATTGTAAAAATTATATAGTAATTTATTCATTAATATAATTTTAGTATATAATTTTTTTAATATATATACTAAAAGTATATATAAAAAATATTAATTAATATATATATATGATTTTAGTATATATATATATATCTAATATATACTAATAATATAAGAAAAATATATAATATTTTAAGGGGTAAGATAGTAATTTCAAAAGGCGGGGAAGGGCAGAGCGGAGCAAGCATTTACCAAAACACCCTGCTCCATCCCACCCCCGCTTTTCCAAAAAAAAAAAGAAACCTTTCCTTTCGCAGCGGATCGATGCGAAATCCATCGGTCGGATCGGATTTTGCCATCTTTACATGTGGATAAAAAATGCCACATGTAAAGTGATTATCACACGTGGACAAATAAAAATTTAATTATTTTCTTTCTTCTTCCTTTCTCTCCCTTCCCCTCCACTCCCGATCTCCCATATTTTGGTGGTTTCAGGCTGAATCTAACCAATCACCGATCGAAATCGAATGATTGGCTAGATTCGGCTTGAAATGGAAGAACCATTTCAGGCCAATTTCGGCCATGCCAATCTGTTTATGGCTTGGTCAGATTGTTTTCGGTCGATGACTATAAATATCAATGTTAGCCTTCTCTAAAGCTTGTGGTATGTCCTAACTCTGAACTGAAATAATCTGCCCTACCTAAACTTTTTATGAAAAAAATAAATACATGTGCATTTGCTTTGTTGATGATGGTGCATTAGTTCTACGTGGGAAAACAATTAGTGGAAATTTTGAAAAATGAAAAACAATAGAAAGCTTTTGAGCCTAAGTAGAATGAAAATTGTTGTCTTCATTGCTAGGGAGACATCAACAATTTGATTTTGAGATTCTTAGTTAAAAATGAGTAGGGTCTGAAGGATAGAATATAAATATCATTTCTTTTCTTTTGTGTGTGTTGTTTAAGGTGAAATGACTCCATATTTACCTATAAAAAAATGCTTTAATTTCTTTGAAATGAAATACCTAAAGATGTATAATTGATTGAGCAGTTATCTTCTGTTTAGTTGATATTTTTACTTTTGGTTTTTTTTTTTTAAGATAAAAATTAAATGAAAAAATAATAAAAAATAAATAAAAGCATTTATCAAAGGAAATCTTAGAAGTTTAATCATGGGATAACAAAATCGAACCATATCAGTCGATCGAATTGGTTGAATCGAGAACCGATGATCCGTTTGGTTCAGTACTATACATAAAACCAGATTTTTCTTGAATCGGTAAAAAACCGGTTTAACCGATAAAAAACTGAATAAAATCGGTAAAAAACCTTTTTTTTGTTTGTTTTTTTTTTCAAACTTTTTTGTAAGTGGTTAGATTTGAACCCTTAACCTCTTGACTTTGCCAAATACATATTCTTATTAATTATTGACTATATTTATTAATTATCTAACATTAAAATTATTTTATATATATTTAAAATTATTTTTATTAAATCGGCCGGTCCAACCGATTGGACGAAAACTAGAATCTTACCGATTCGACCTCTACTTCGATTTTTTCAATATTGAATTTAATATAATAGTTAAATCTTTCTTCTTTAAGCTTGTCAAACAATTGATCGCGACATTACAATGGTTTTATTTGAAACGTATTATTATTCTCGTCCATATGATCGATGCTTTTATTATTTGTTTTTTCAATAAAAAGTAAAAAATGAAAATAAAAAAATAAATACTAAAAATAAGAAAATAAAAGTACCAGCTAAACGGAGACTTTAAATAATTTTGGTTGAATGAAATTCAGTTCATTTGAGAAGGAAGAAACATGGAGACAAAAAAGCATTGCTAATTTTGGTTTATATTATATTTTTAAAAGATGACATCTAATAAGTTTTGAGTTTAAAATCTAATATTTATAATCCTCTCTTTTATTTTTAACTGCGATCTTTTTTATAAAAAAATAATTTTTTCTTTCACTAATATAATTTCTATGATGATATAAAAATTCTTGTTTTTCCTTTTATTTTATTTTATTTAAGGGTCTTGAAATACATAGTGAGATGTAATTCTTTTGTATATTCAAATAAAAGAAGTTTCAAAATAAATATAAAATTCTTATAACCGGGATGCGCCTTTAAGGATGGCACGGACTAAAATTTGTATTCCATATACATATATACTTTGAATATTCTCATCGTCTTGTATAAGACTATAAGTCAACTAAATTCATAATAAGTGTTATTTATCATTTTTTTCCTAACAAATTTTCTGCAAGAATTAACTTATTATATTTAGAATTCATTTTTTATACATAAACAAATTATCACATATTTTATTTTATTTTTTAAATATACTCTAAAAATACATATATATCACTCTATTAATTTCGCTTATAAAAAAAAAAAGACCTCTAATTACAGTAAATATAATAATTTTTGTTATATATTTATAAATTTTAACTTCAATATCTCATATATATATATATATATATATATATATATATATATATATTACTCCAACCTTTTAGTAAGGACTCACAACAAAGAGCCATCAAGGTAAAATCCAGATATCCGGCTACCTTAGGAAAATATGTCAAATTAAATATTTTAAAACCAAAATACTTTGTGATTGTTTGAAAACAATTTTGAAAAGCTTGAATTAAAAATAAAAACTGGGCTAAATCTTTTTTTTTTAAATGGCTCTAACTTCCTAAGTTTAAAAATCCGGACTTGACTACCCTTAACCCGAGACTTGAAAAACCATTTTTAGAGTTTAAAAAGGCTTAGAAACTAGCCTAAGTCAGTAGCTAACCCTCCTAATCAGCCCACTCTAAGTAACTTAACCAAAACTGAAAAATGATTTTTCTTTAAATTCAATTCTGACTTCATTGTCCAGTTTTAAGCCACGATTTTTTATCCTATTTTTAAAAATTCAAAAAATTATGAAAAAAATAATGGAGACTCAGGACATGTAAAACTACACGGTAAAAAATCGGATTAATTTTCTGATCAAATATGAATTCCCAAAAAAATCGGAGATGTACGAGTTTTGGGTGAAAAAAAAACTGTTTTGTCAAAACACATTTTTGCCTTTGATAAAATCATTTAACACAGCCAGAATTTGTTTTCTTCTCTTATCCAAGTTCGAATCGAGCCCGAGCTGGTCCTTAAGTTCGTTTTACTATTTATAAATATTAAAATATTTAAAAATTATTTTTTATATTAATATTTAAATATTTTTATAATTAAATTAAAATAAAATAAAAAATATTTTTATTGAATGAATAGTAATTCAAGTCGGATCAACCAGAATTAAAAAAATCATGTCCAGACTCGACCCAATTCAGATTGGACCGGGTAGGCCAAGTGGATAGTCTGATCCTGATTAGACCTGTTTTCATGATGTTTAAATTTGAGCATGTTTTAGATTTAGTATATCAAGTGTTTGTGAAAATGCTTGTGTGGTCTTTGCATGATTTGAGTTTTATATCTTAGTTGAGCATGTTTTAGAGTTAGTATATTAAGTGTTTGTGAAAATGCTTGTGTGGTTTTTGCATGATTTAAGTGTTATATTTTAGTTGAGCATGTTAGTATACCAAGTGTTTGTGAAAATGTCATGCTTGTTGGAGCTTGAGGCCATTTGGCTACTCCATGTGTTTTGCATTGTGTGTTGCATTTTTGCCATGTTAGTTGGTAGGGTTTTTGCATTTACATGACATTTGATTTAGTTTTGCATGCTAGTATACCAAGTGTTTGTGAAAATGCCATGTTTGCTAGTCACGTTATGCTATTCGGCTGATATTTAAAACATAAATGGCAACAAACAAAGCAACCAAATTAAAATATAACTCAAGAATATGAAGTAAGATAACATTTAAAACACCAAGATCAAAGAAAATAACATAAACAATATGGTAAAATAAACCAAAACAGCAACTTAAAAAAAATAATGTAGGCCATTTGGCCATGGTGAGTTTATTGTAAAAATAAAATGTAAAAAATATACTTAAGAAAGAGATGAAGGAAGAACTTAAAAAGAACAATAAAAAAGATTTATTTAAAATGGAAACTCACCAACTAGAAATCAAAATAGCAAAAACAAGAATGGAAAATCAAGAAAGTGCAAGAGTTGGTGCTCAAGAGCAACCTCAAGAAGCTATATTTCAAGCTTTATCTCTTCAAACTTTCCTTTCTTTTCTAAACTTTTCTTTTTTTACTTTCAACCAAGAAGAGAAAAACTAAGAAAAACTAAGAGAAATCAGCCAAAATGAAGTTCAAAATTCGAAATTCTGACCTCCCCTTAATGTTGGCAGAATTTTACCTTTCTCCTCCCCTAGGATGTTGTCATTTTTTGTGTAACCAATTTTCCATCAAATGGCTAATAATTCAAGGTGAAAAAATCATGAAATTAACACCTTTAGATTAGCATCTCAGCTCTCTCAAATTACAGCTGTTAAAGAATAATGTTGACATCTCTCTTGGCCTATGTGGCTTAATTACCATGGCTTGATCAAAGAGAATCTCTAACTAACTCTTGATTTTTAGCCATTTGATTGAAAAATCAGAAGCTTCCTCCTTCCTTTGGGCTTGGTCAGGCCAACACTTCTCTTTTCCAGCCAAACTCTCATTTTTTTGAAAGGCCCAAAGAAGCCCTTTTCGGTTGCTTGGGTGAAATGACCGTTTTGCCCCCCGGATGCAAATAAATATCAAACGGACTCCAAATTCAATTTTTATTTTTTTAATACTTTCAAAATAATAAAATATTGAGTTCTGAAAGTTTTCAAAATTATCCGAGTCCGTTTGCTATTTATTTGGATTTTTTCTTTCAAAAATGCCCTTTTATGCCCCTACATTTTACCATTTTTTAAACGAGCTCCATATAAAGATTTTTATTCACCAATATCTTCCAAATAATTTAAAAATGTGATCTGGAAGTTTTCATAATTTTTGGAGCTCATTTGGTATTTTTTTCGGGATTTATCGGCTTGAATTACTGCATAGGAGGCCCGGGATTTGGCCATTTTGCAAACGAACTCCGAATCGAGATTTTCTTTCGCCAATCTCTTCCAAATAATTTAAAAATGATATTTTCAAAATTTCAGAATTTTTGGAGCTCATTTGCTATTTTTCCGGGATTTATATTCTTGAATTATTGCATAGGAGGCCCGGGATTTGGCCATTTTGCAAACGAACTCCGAATCAAGATTTTATTTCTCCAATCTCTTCCAAATAATTTAAAAATGATATTTGCAAAATTTCAAAAGATTTGGAGCTCATTTGCTATTTTTCAGGGATTTTCCTTTTTGAATTACTGCATAAGAAGCTCGGGATTTGGCCATTTTGCAAACGAACTCCGAATCAAGATTTTCTTTCGCCAATCTCTTCCAAATAATTTAAAAATGAGATTGAAAATTTTCCAAAATTTTTGGAGTCCATTTTCTATTTTTCCCAAATTTTCCAATTTTGCCTTTTTGTCTCCGAAACCCGGTTTTGCTCAAAACAAGTCCGATTTTCAGATTTTCTTCAAGCTGAGCCTTGGGCTATCCTTTTTAATCATTCCTCATCCATTGGGGGCTTTGGTCTTACCAAGTCGGGCCATTTCTGTGATTCTTCCCGATTTCACCGAAATCCACTAAAAACCCTAATTCTCGGTTTTCTCCCGGATTGACTTTTCTTTCGGTTTTTCTTGCAAGTGACTTCTCCATTACCCGTAGTCAGTGCTTATCTTTCATTTGGAACCTTCAATTTCGACCAATTTGATCGTTTAAGCACTTTTCCCCAAATTTCTCGGATTAGGGTTTCCTTTCTACTGAATCTCCAAATCCCAACTTCCAAACTCCATATCTTTCAATGTAGACCTCGAATTATCAAAAAAATTTCGCCATTTTTCAATTGAACTTAAAATCTTGATTTTGAAAGTGGGTTGACTTTTTTAGTAGTTGACTTTTTTGGGTTGACTTTTCCGGGGTTGACTTTTTCCGGGGTTGACTTTTTTCAAGTTTGACTTTTTATGCTCGCCCTCTTAAACTAAGTCTCGGAGTACCACCTGCAGGATGAAAACAGTCTTTTTACACTCGAAAACATCAATTTAGGAAGAAAACATACCTGTTTAGTGGTCCGGACAAAATTAGGTGTCTACAATACCTGCCTCAGAAGGTATCTCTTCATCATCCCAATGACCTATCTATTCTGGAATGTTGGGGGCTAAATAACCCTCTAAAACAGAATAAATTATCACTATAATAAAACAACTAAAAGTAGAGATAGTTTGTTTACTATAAACAAAGGTAAAGCAGCATAAAATGGGAGCAGTCATGGAAAGGATATTCCAAGGGTGGAAAATGCACCACAATTACATAGATGCCTATAATGGAAGAATCTGGCTTTTGTGGAAAGACCAACTACAAATTGATTTGGTAGCTACAACAGATCAAAGCATAACCTGTACAATTATGAAAAACTCTCAAAGGTTTTATGTTACAGCGTTTATGGAAGCAATGACAGCATAGAGAGGAGAAGATTACGAAGACATCTAGAGGATCTACAAATCTCTCTACCTAGTCTACCTTGGATTCTAGCAGGGGATTTTAATGTCATTATGAATTCAATTGAAAGCTCAGATTTTGATGGATCTCAATCTCTCAATGCAAATAGCAAGGAATTACAAGATTGCTTGAGTCAGTTGGCTGTGATAGACCACGTATGTACTGGCCCTGTCTTCACTTGGTCCAACCATCATCCTGAATGTTTCCTGGCCAGGAAGCTTGATAGGGTGCTTGTGAATGCTCAATGGCATATTCAGTTTGGGCATTCATATGTGGAATTCCTTGCCCCTGAAGTATCAGATCAATGCTCCACATTGGTGAAGATGAACGTTGCTGAAATGTCACCTCCAAAGCCATTCAAATTCTTCAATTATTGGACCAGAAATTCAGAGTTCCTGAAGATTGTTGAAACCTCATGGAAAGGGCCTGCCCTAGGCAATCCCATGTCCAAACTATTCAATATACTGAGAAGGTTGAAGCCATTATTGAGAAAGTTTAACCAGTTCCATTATGGGAGCATCTTAGGGAAAGTCCAAGAAAAGAAAAAAGAGCTAGCAGCCATTCAGTTGATGCTGCTCAACCAGAACCCCCTACAGCAGTAGTTGAGAAGGAAAAACAATTGAGCACTGAACTTAAAGAGTTGTCTCAAGCAGAGGAGAGTTACTTCAGGAAAAAGTCTAGAATAAAATGGTTGCAAGAAAGGGATCAGAATACTCAGTTCTTTCATAAGATGGTAGCAGCCAAAACCAGCAGGGACTCTATTAGAGTGTTATTTGATGAGAATGGCAACAGGTTGGAAAGACTTTCATAGATCTCAGAAGAAGCAATCACATTCTTCAAGAAGCTAATTGGTACAGTTGACACGCAGGTGACAGAATGCTCCCCTGAATTCCTACAGGAATTACTTTAGGTCACATTGACAAATGAAGCGCAAGAGGAATTAGTCAGGCTTATCACTAAAGAAGAAGTCAGAAGCTTTATATTGGAACAGACTAGTGATAAAAGCCCTGGTCTCGATGGTTTTATTGCTCATTTCTTTAAAGCCACATGGTCAATAACGGGGGAAGATGTGACTGATGCAGTGCTTCACTTCTTTCAAACAAGAGATATGCTCCCAGCTTGCAACTCTACCATAGTGGCACTAGTCCCTAAGAGCAAAAATCCTAGTACCATCAAAGACTACAGACCAATATCTTGTTGTACTATGATTTACAAGTGCATCACTAGAATTATTGCTAAGAGACTTACCAAATTTCTACCTCACTTAATCACACCTAACCAAAGTGCTTTCATTTAGGGAAGGGGCATTACAGATAATATCCTCATGGCCTAAGAACTGGTTAGAGGATATGGAAGGAAGAAACTCTCACCTAGGTGTGCTTTGAAGATTGATCTCCAGAAGGCTTTTGACACCTTGAGCTGGAAATTTATACTTGCTGTTCTAGCAGCAATGGGTCTACCTAGCAGATTCATAGGTTGGATTGAGGCTTGTGTTACCACAGCCAAATATTCTATCTCTTTAAATGGTAGACTGGTAGGCTATTTTGCAGGAGCCAGAGGCATCAGATAAGGGGATCCCTTATCCCCATACCTTTTCGTGATTGCCATGAATGCACTCTCTAAATTGCTTGATGTGGGAGCCATGCATGGTATTTTTAATTACCATCCTAAATGTCATAGAATTAAGCTGACACACATTTGCTTTGCAGATGACCTGCTTATCTTCTCTAAAGGTAATCTGGGATCTGTAGTAGGCATCCAATGCATACTACAACATTTCTATTATATGTCTGGACTGCAGCTGAATCCCTCAAAAAGTGAAATCTACTCAACTGGAATACCAGTTGCCAATATGAAGGAGATTCAAGGGCAGACAGGGTTCAAACTAGGACAACTTCCAGTGAGGTATTTAGAGGTCCCTTTTGTCACTAGAAGATTGACAGAGAAGGATTATGCTCTCTTATTTGCTAAGTTCACTGAGAGAATAAATGGATGGGCAGCAAAACATCTCTCGTATGTTGGAAGATTCCAATTGATCCAATCAGCATGCTAAATATTCAAAATTTATGGAGCGCGCATTTTATTCTTCCAAAGTCAGTCATAAAAAGAATTAACCTCCTTTGCTTAAGTTTTTTCTGGAAAGACAAAGAAGGCTCGGCTACATGAGCTAGAATCAAATGGAGCACATTTTGCAGTCCAAAGTCAGAGGGAGGACTGGGACTCAAGGACCTAGTCTCATGGAATTAAGCTTGCATGCTACAACATATCTGGTCAATTCTTGCCAAAGCAGGTTCCTTATGGATCGCATGGATTCAAGCTTATTTGCTTAAGGGGAGATCCTTTTGGCAAATCTCTCCTACATAGGGGAGCAACTGGTGTTGGAGGAAATTACTTCAGATAAGGGGACTGGTTTCCGGGTTTATTAGTTACCAGAATAGGGCATCAGAATGGATTATGCTTGGTAGCAGATATTCAGTGACAAAAGTCTAGGATGAGCTGAGGACGAAGAAGGAGAATGTGGACTGGGAGAGGCTGATATTGTTCCCATTTCATATTCCAAAACACTTTCTAGTGTCTTGGATGGCCATACACAATAGGTTGCCTACTAAGGATAGGCTTAATGCTTGGGGATGATGATAGATGGAAATTATACTTTCTGTCTAAATAAATAGGAAACAAGGGACCATTTATTTTTTTGAATGTGAATACTCGAAAAGGATTTGGCAAGAGGTACTGAAGTTATGTGGTTTACAAAGACGAGCGGCTGATTGGATCATAGAGCTTCATTGGGCAGCAAGGAAGTTGAAGGGAAAGGCCCTCATCTCTATTATCATGCGTATAACTTGGAATGCTTATGTTTACATGATATGGAGGGAGAGAAACAATTGTTAGTTTAACCAAACATACTCCACCAGATTGGAAGTCATTGCTAGCATAAAAGAAGCAGTTCGATTGAGACTTGCAGGTTCAAGGAATATCAAAGCTGACTCAGTTAATATGAGGCTTAATGTTGCATGAGGGTTAATAGTGAGTTAATGGAATGACTCATTCCAACAATTTTGTTATCTTTTACATGTGATTTTCTGCTTTTAGTGTACATAATTTTATACATGTGCAGAACATAGTTTATATGTAGTAGTTCATATGTAGCAGATTGCTGCTTCTTGGATAATAAAATACAATTTATCAAAAAAAAAAAAAAATTGATGTGAATTGTTACATTACCATGTTTGGTTAATATTATTATCTAAACTATATATAAAACACATCCCATTGTTTATCCACCACGCTTCTTTCTCAACTTAAAATCAATTAATTAAAGTCTTTTAAGCTCTTCATCCCCGTTACAGAAAATCAAATAAATAATCAAAGATATATGTATCAAATAAATTGATAAATAGTTTCAAAATATAGTGTTTCGTGTATTGGAATAAAATTTTTATCTTTAAAATTTACATTATTTACAAGTAAATTACAAATATTTTTGTCTACCTTCTTTGAATTTCGAATCATTCAACACAAAACCTTAAACTAATAGACACAAGTGTTAAACAAAATTATCCCATTAAAAGGACACTAATAAAAAGGATAAGACCAAGTGTGACTTATTTCCCTTCTAACCTACTTTAATAAAATAAAAATAAAGAAAAGGGGTGGAAGAATTAGACCTGTTAATTCATTTTTCTTTTTCATATATATATATATATATATATATATTTCGTGTTGTGAAGCATGCTCAAAAGCAATTTCATTTCATGCCAAATAAGTTGACCTTGACCCAACCAACCAGTTGCTTTTCTTACCTCAGCTGAGTGCACGACACGTGAAAATCCCATCATCTGGTGCTTCGCTTCCGTAGCATCCTCAAACTGCAATGACCAATCACATCCTTAGATGTGGATTTTAATGTTGTTTTTGCCCTCCCTCCCACTTCCCATTTTGGTCGCGAGAATTGGATATGGGATTTTTATTTTCAGGCTTATGTGAGAAAGAGAAGACAATGACATGAATATATAGATGGCAATGAAATGGGATAGGGGTGGAAGTTATTTTATTCATTTTCGTATAAAAATATTTATTTTTATGAATGTTAATTATATCTATAATTATTTTATATTAATTATTTTTAATTTAATATTATAAAAATATATATTATAATTAATTTGGGGAATTGACAAGCTTTTTTTTTCAATTACAGAAAGATTAAAAACATGTTCAACAATAGCCAAATTATGCAAGAAATCAACCAAGAAAACAAATCAAATCTTCATTAGAGATATATCAAAGTTATAAAAAATTTGTCTCTATATTTGTCTCTTTTTTTTTAATTTTTTTTATTTATATAAAACTACTTAAATTCCATTTAATTGTTAATTTTATTACTCACTTCTTAATTACTTCCATAAACAAAAATAAAAAATATGTTGGATACAATATTTTTGAATAATCAAAATTCAATAACATAATTTTTAATGATAAAATGTATAATTTTAGTTTTATCTACAAAAATTCTATTATAAGGATTGATCTTTTTAGCCATTTATTCATTTTTACTTTTTTAAATAACTTTCTAAGAATTAAAAGCTAAGAACAAAAAAAAGAAAGAAAGAATAGTATACATCTAAAATCTCAATAAAAAACACAATAATGTACAATGAAGCACCAAATCATTTCCCAATATCACCTCTCCCAACGAAATTTCCACCGGCTATAGCCGGTCACCCTCACCTCACCTCACCTCACCTTACCGATATTATATATATATATATATATATATATATATATATATATATATATATATATTCCCAAACCCTCTAGGCTCTACCCCCGCCAAAATTTTCATTCTTAAAAAGAAAAAAAGAATTCGAGAAAAAAAAAACTGAGCATGGATTCATCGGAACACGGCTCCACCTCACCAAAGCAACGTCTAACTCTCGGCTTCCTTATTTCATTCATGGCTCTATGCGCCAAGCACGCCAGCCGCGTTTCTAAAAAGCTCAAGCCAAAGCCTAAAGAAAACGGCTTAGCTTCCGACTCCCCGAGATTCTTTGTGCCGAAATCACCTCTAAAATCGCCGAGGCCGAGGCAGCTTCTGACAACGATTAGCAACAAGGCAATCAGGCTGGTGCACCGAAAAAAGCTGGGCGAGGAAAAGGGGAAAGATTTGGGAGAGGAGTTGGGTGATGATGGGGTATGGCAAAGGGCGATTCTGATGGGAGATAAATGTGAGCCGTTGGATTTTTCTGGTGTGATTTATTACGATAGCAAAGGGAATCAGGTGGAGGAGTTGCCTATTCGCTCCCCACGTGCCAGTCCCATGCCTGGTTACCTCGCTCAGAGAAGGCTTTGATTTGAAATGAATAGGTCACTTTTTGTTTACAAATCTTTTCTTTCTCTTTTTGGTAAAACTGTGTTACCATAGTTACTGTTTATTAAGTGGGAGTTGGGAATAATTTAACTGAGAATGATTATTTGGTAAAGAAATTATCGCATCTATTTCATTTAAGTTTTTAAGTAAATTTTGTGCTTTTATTTTAATAAATTAAGTCTTTATCTTTTAATTATACTCAAATAAATTTTTATTTCAAATAAAATATTAATTTATATTAAAAATTTATTTAAATATAAATTAAAAATTTATTTATACAAATTAAATATTAAAAATTAATTTAAATATAAATTAAAATTATATTTGAATGCAATAAAAATATAAAATTTACATAAATAAAATAATAAAGTTCAGAATTTTTTTTTGGTTCTTATTTTAATTATTTTCAAACTATATCTAATTGTTAAAAGTTTGAACATGAGAAAATCTTCAAAATTTCAAAATCAATCAATTTTATTCAAGCTTATGAAGATGATACGCTTTTAGAGGTTTCTTAACGACGACCCTTAGCACATCAGCATCCTACCATATATTCAAAGTTGAAACTTGAAAAGGTCTTATAAAAGAAGTTTCAAATGAATTTTTAAGATGAATCTTTTTGTACATTTTGAACAAATCCTTACAATAAATCTCCACTGATGTCAAGGTGAGAAAATAGTCATGAGTACTCTTTACTTGTTTATTATATCAGCAGAAAAAAAATATAAATAAAATGAGAAAATTCATATGACATTTTATATTGTTATATATTGATTAATCATTTAAAAAATTAGGATTTAGTCTAGACCAATGAAAATGAGTTTCAAGTTTTGCCAACTATCATATGATCTGTTGGTAGAGTGCTAGATTTTTAGTTTCAGTGATCAGGGTTCAAACTCTGATAACCTCAATTATATATATTAAAAAAAAAGTGATTTAAGAATTTTAATTATCAAAAAAAAAATTCCAAGTTTGATCAATTTAATACAAGTTAATTAACGCATGCAATATATATCAAATTGAGTGGCATGATAAATTGATAATGGCATGGCAAAACAAATTAAAATAATATCACTTATTGATGAACTTTTTTCTAATGGATTTTTATTAACAAGGTTTACTTGAGTAGACATACTAATTATTATTATTTTTTTATTTTGTCGAGATTTTAATCAGAAAACGTGTTTCACATCCGATATCAACACAAAATAAACAATACATATAAGAGATAATTATTGGTTCGGCTTTAATTACTTATTTTCACGAACAAAGAGAAAAATTTACTATAAACTTAGAGATTACGAAGAATAAAAAGCACCCAAAACAAACACTAATCTCAACCCCTAAAAACCTAATTTTCACACTCTCTAGTGCGTGCTTAAGCACATGAAATATATCTTTTATTTCATACAACTCGGTGTTTTCTCCAACTATTTCTCACATTCCTACAATTTATCTCCTACGTAGAAATCAAAGTGGTTACTTCTTTCTCATAATTCTAAAGGTTAATAGCCACTCCATCCTATTTACTAAGAACTTTTATCCATTAAGTATATTTATCTTTTAAATAAAATTAATTACCAAGTAATTCTTCAACCAATATAATTCTACTAGAATCCAAATTGATTTCCAATTAGAATTTGGATCAAATATTTAACAAATCTCCACCTTAACACAAATTCCACAATTACATTGGCCTTCAAGAAAACTTGACTACACATAATCGAATCAGTCCTGATTCCACCTTATTCATACAACACAATCAATACTCATATGCAGCCAAATCAACTTTGCCTAGTTGATTTCAGAGATAAACCTCGATTTAACCTCTCTCAGCAAGAATTATCTCTTACTATCCACTAAATCTAGAAACCATATTAGCTGGCAACCTGGCACACCAACGAGATCTTTTTTTTTCTTCTACCAATCTCCCACAAATGAAACCACCACACTTTTCTTCTCGTCAAGATCCTTGGCATGTGTGATTTTATTGACAAACCAATATTATACTCTACATATTTTAGGACATGTTACACCACCCAAAAATTGTGCATCACTCACATGAGCAAGAATATAATACCACAACAAAAGTGTCAATATCTTTAGAATAGTGAGAAATTTTCTAAAGTATTCGGTGTTCTCCATTCCTATTCAACCAAGCTCTGCACCTGTCGACTTCAGATCTTCAACACTAATTCTGATATTGATCAAGAAATTAGTTAAAGCACCATTGGAATAATTTGAGAATTACACTACTTGCAACTTAAACCTTGTTCTAGCAAATCTCCTCTTACATGTTTCCGATCTCATGAACACAATCCACAACAAAGTAAATATTAAAAATTAAGAATTTATTTGGATTCAATAAAAATATAAAACTTACATAAATAAAATAATAAAGTTCAGAAGTTTTTTTTTTTTTTAATTATTTTCAAACTATATCTAATTATTAAAAGTTTGAACACGAGAAAATCTTTAAAATTTCAAAATCAATCAATTTTATTCAAGTTTATCAAGATGATACGCTTTTAGAGGTTTCTTAACGATGACCACATCAGCATCCTACTATATATTCAAAGTTGAAACTTGAAAAGGTCTTATAAAAGAAGTTTCAAATGAATTTTTAAGATGAACCTTTTTGTACATTTTGACCAAATTCTTACAATAAATTTCCACTGATGTCAGGGCTGAGAAAATAGTCATGAGTACTCTTTACTTGTTTATTATATCAGCAGAAAAAAAAAAAAGAAGAGAAAATTCATCCACCAAATAATTAAAATATGGCATGACATTTTATATTGTTATATATTGATTAATCATTGAAAAAATTAGGATCTAGCCTAGACTGTCGCAACCACTTAAAAAGTCGGAAACGCACCATCGTGGGACGTCGACTCGTTAAAGTGTGAGATTAGAAAAAATAGAAAAAAAGACGACTTAATTCCTCTTAAACGAAGTGGAGGGTATGAAAACAACCTCGAAAAAAAATAGAGTCGCCACCAATCTTTTTTGGCTAGGTGTGATCGGCCACCTCTTAAAACCGGTTTTTATAAAACATTTTAAAATTAATTAAAGTATTTTTTTTAAAACCAAAGCCTACGCTTTGAACCAGAGAAAATAAGTACAGGTTTGGGAGTTGGTTATGTGCGGGGAAGGATTAGCACCCCCACAATGCCCATATAAAACGGTACCTTATTAGTCATGTGTTATCTCGAGTATTGGTGAAAGTTGGTTTTAAATTTGTTGTTTAAAAATAATTCCCTTAAAAAAAATCATATTTTATTTGAAAATGATCCGGAATTTATTAACATAAAGTTTCGTTTATTTCCCAACAAACTCGGAAAAACATGGAATTTTTCCTTGATTTTGAAATTCTACGAATCACCCTCGTTTTTGGAAAAAAATATTCCGTCGTTAATGGTAATTGATGATATCCTCCCCGACAGACCAGCAGAGAACTCATGAATTATTTTAACTCGGGAATAATCTTGTTTTATAAAAATCTTTAATAATATTTCATGCATTTTAAAATCATAAAAAAGTGATCATGAATATGCAAGAATACCACTAAGCTAAAAATTAAACAACATGCATATTTAACATGGCATGACAAACATTTATTATGACATGGTAAAAAAATTAATGTACATGGCATGCTTGACATGGCAAAATTTAAATGACATAGCCAAAAAATGAATGATATAACATACTTGACATGGAAAACTCTAAATGATATAATATATGAATGAATGACATGGCATATGAATGACATGACACATGAATGAATGACATGACATAATTTAGATGGCGTGGCATGTAAATGACATGGCACATGAACGAAAGACATGGCATAATCTAGATGGCATGGCATGTGAATGAATAACATGGCATATGAATGACATGACACATGAATGAATGACCTGGCATAATCTAGATGGCATGGCATGTGAATGAATGACATGGCATGTGAATGACATGGCACATGAATGAATGATATGGATAAAATCTAAATGACATGGCATAACACATGAAAGAATGACATGGCATAATGAATGAATGACATGGCATATGAATGACATGACACATGAATGAATGACATGGCATAATCTAGATGGCATGGCATGTGGATGAATGACATGGCATATGAATGACATGGCACATGAATGAATGACATGGCATGTGAATGAATGTCATGGCATATGAATGACATGACACATGAATGAATGAATGACATAATCTAGATGGCATGGCATGTGAATGAATGACATGGTATGTGAATGACATGGCACATGAATGAATGACATGGCATGTGAATGACATGGCACATGAATGAATGACATGACATGTGAATGAATGACATGGCATAACACATGAAAGAATGACATGGCATAATGAATGAATGACATGGCATGTGAATGAATGACATGACACATGAATGAATGACATGGCATAATCTAGATGGCATGGCATATGAATGAATGACATGGCATAATCTAGACGACATGGCATGTGAATGAATGACATGACACATGAATGAATGACATGGCATATGGATGAATGACATGGCATAATCTAAATGATACGACATGGCAAAAATCTTATTATGGCAACATGAATATAAAATGACATCAACATGGGATATTCATGGACATGGAATTTTCATGTGAGGAATCCTACAAATAGCATATGTCGAAAAATATTACCGCACTCCCCGGCAAACCCAGCAAAGCGTGGAGAATGATTCTTTCATATGACATTTATATGATTTCGAGTAAAACGAAAACCATACGTTTCAATTCCATAAACACGTGCGTTGAATAATTTCCTAACCTCCTTGGCAAACCCGGCAAAGATTAGGAACTAATTCTCGTCAAATGTTTAGGAAACCGAAAAATACGTTTTTATACTAAATTAAAAAAAAAAAAAGACATTTTAAAATATGCAATGCATTAAGATGTATTTCTTCCTTGAAATAAGGACATCCGTATACCTATGTAGAGATATTCGAATACTTTGAAGAAACTTAGATCGGACTCGGAAAAGAACGGACCCGGAGGTTTAAAAACGATACCTGGAGGTTTCGAAAAACGATGCCCGGAGGTCTTAATAAAAATGGTAACCCAAAGATTTTAAAAACGGTGCCCGGAGGTATTAAAAAGGGTAACCCGGAAGTTTTAAAAATGATGCCCGGAGGTCTTAATAAAAACAGTAACCCGGAGGTCTTAAGAAGTTGTTTTTGGACTTAAAAATATTTTCGGAAAAATAAAGAGTGGTTAGGAAACTTGAAACCGTAATCACGTAGTTCAACCTAGTTTGATATGCCCCGGTATATCATGAGAATAAAAAAATAGACTTGGTTACGGACTATTACTTAATCCGAACCAAGAATTCCCGAGTTTTTTTTTTTTGTTGAAAAAACTGTTTTCAAGAAAATATAATATAGACATCAAGAAGCATGCACCATAATATATCATATTCAAGGCAAGCAACATTAGGCATTTCATCAAACACTAAATATGCATCCCAATATACCATATTTAAAAGCAAGCAACACTAGGCATTTCATCAAACATTAAATATGCATCCCAATATACCATATTTAAAAGCAAGCAACATTAGGCATTTCATCAAACACTAAATATATAAAACTTAAAGATAAAAACAATGAAAACAAGTATAAAGAACATAAAAGAATAATAATAAAAAAAATTATTACCCCTTTCCAGCCCCCAACTCCATTAAAAGAACCAGCCCATGTAGCTCCCTTTTTGCCACCAACCCACTTTCTTTTCTTAAAAACCCGTGCCCCCCTTAAACTAAACTTTCATTCTTTCCATTTTTTTCTCTCTTCTTCTTCCTTGTTTTTTTACACGCTTGGCCCCTTTCTTTTTTATCTTTTTTTTATCTCATGAATCCTTCCCTTTCTATTCCTTCTTTCCTTTATGTATTGTAGCCGCTGCCCCCATTCTCATTCCTTAAAACTCGTGCCTCTGTAAAACCAGGGGAGTTCTACCGTAAGTTTCTTACGGTAAGGTTGTGGTAAGCTCCAAAATGGGAAACCTGTGTAGCAGGTTACCAGGTCACAAATTTTTACATATGCACTTGATAAATTACATATCAACTTGGACGAATTACATATCAAACATGAAAAATTACATATCAACTTGAGAAGTTGAAAAATTACATATGGACTTGATAAATTACATATGAACTTGAAAAATTACATATGAAGAATTACATATGGACATGGACAATTACATATGAACTTGGAGAATTACATATGGACTTGATAAATTACATATGAACTTGGAAAATTCCCGAATTACATATGGACATGGAAAATTACATATGAACTTGGAGAATTACATATGGACTTGATAAATTACATATGAACTTGGAAAATTCCCGAATTACATATGGACATGGAAAATTACATATGAACTTGGAGAATTACATATGGACTTGATAAATTACATATGAACTTGGAAAATTCCCGAATTACATATGGACATGGAAAATTACATATGAACTTGGAGAATTACATATGGACTTGATAAATTACATATGAACTTGGAAAATTCCCGAATTACATATGGACATGGAAAATTACATATGAACTTGGAGAATTACATATGGACTTGATAAATTACATATGAACTTGGACAATTCCCGAATTACATATGGACATGGAAAATTACATATGAACTTGGAGAATTACATATGGACTTGATAAATTACATATGAACTTGGACAATTCCCGAATTACATATCGACATGGAAAATTACATATGAACTTGGAGAATTACATATGGACTTGATAAATTACATATGAACTTGGAAAATTCCCGAATTACATATGGACATGGAAAATTACATATGAACTTGGAGAATTACATATGGACTTGATAAATTACATATGAACTTGGACAATTCCCGAATTACATATGGACATGGAAAATTACATATGAACTTGGCGAATTACATATGGACTTGATAAATTACGTATGAACATGGAAAAATCCCGAATTACATATGGACATGGAAAATTACATATGAACTTGGAGAATTACATATGGACATGGAAAATTACATATGCACTTGGAGAATTACATATGGACATGGAAAATTACATATGCACTTGGAGAATTACATATGGACTTGATAAATTACATATGAACTTGGAAAATTCCCGAATTACATATGGACATGGAAAATTACATATGAACTTGGAGAATTACATATGGACTTGATAAATTACATATGAACTTGGAAAATTCCCGAATTACATATGAACATGGAAAATTACATATGAACTTGGATAATTACATATGGACTTGATAAATTACGTATTAACATGGAAAAATCCCGAATTACATATGGACATGGAAAATTACATATGAACTTGGAGAATTACATATGGACTTGATAAATTACGTATGAACATGGAAAAATCCCGAATTACATATGGACATGGAAAATTACATATGCACTTGGAGAATTACATATGGACTTGATAAATTACATATGAACTTGGAAAAATCCCGAATTACATATGGACATGGAAAATTACATATGAACTTGGAGAATTACATATGGACTTGATAAATTACGTATGAACATGGAAAAATCCCGAATTACATATGGACATGGAAAATTACATATGCACTTGGAGAATTACATATGGACTTGATAAATTACATATGAAGTTGGAAAAATCCCGAATTACATATGGACATGGAAAATTACATATGAACTTGGATAATTACATATGGACTTGATAAATTACATATGAACTTGGAAAATTCCCGAATTACATATGGACATGGAAAATTACATATGAACTTGGAGAATTACATATGGACTTGATAAATTACATATGAACTTGGACAATTCCCGAATTACATATGGACATGGAAAATTACATATGAACTTGGAGAATTACATATGGACTTGATAAATTACGTATGAACATGGAAAAATCCCGAATTACATATGGACATGGAAAATTACATATGCACTTGGAGAATTACATATGGACTTGATAAATTACGTATGAACATGGAAAAATCCCGAATTACATATGGACATGGAAAATTACATATGCACTTGGAGAATTACATATGGACTTGATAAATTACATATGAACTTGGAAAAATCCCGAATTACATATGGACATGGAAAATTACATATGAACTTGGAGAATTACATATGGACTTGATAAATTACATATGAACTTGGAAAATTCCCGAATTACATATGAACATGGAAAATTACATATGCACTTGGAGAATTACATATGGACTTGATAAATTACGTATGAACATGGAAAAATCCCGAATTACATATGGACATGGAAAATTACATATGCACTTGGAGAATTACATATGGACTTGATAAATTACATATGAACTTGGACAATTCCCGAATTACATATGGACATGGAAAATTACATATGAACTTGGAGAATTACATATGGACTTGATAAATTACGTATGAACATGGAAAAATCCCGAATTACATATGGACATGGAAAATTACATATGCACTTGGAAAATTACATATGGACTTGATAAATTACATATGAACTTGGAAAAATCCCGAATTACATATGGACATGGAAAATTACATATGAACTTGGAGAATTACATATGGACTTGATAAATTACATATGAACTTGGAAAATTCCCGAATTACATATGAACATGGAAAATTACATATGAACTTGGAGAATTACATATGGACTTGATAAATTACGTATGAACATGGAAAAATCCCGAATTACATATGGACATGGAAAATTACATATGCACTTGGAGAATTACATATGGACTTGATAAATTACATATGAACTTGGACAATTCCCGAATTACATATGGACATGGAAAATTACATATGAACTTGGAGAATTACATATGGACTTGATAAATTACGTATGAACATGGAAAAATCCCGAATTACATATGGACATGGAAAATTACATATGAACTTGGAGAATTACATATAGACTTGATAAATTACGTATGAACTTGAAAAATTCCCGAATTACATATGGACATGGAAAATTACATATGAACTTGGAGAATTACATATGGACTTGATAAATTACATATGAACTTGGACAATTCACGAATTACATATGAACATGGAAAATTACATATGAACTTGGAGAATTACATATGGACTTGATAAATTACATATGAACTTGGACAATTCCCGAATTACATATCGACATGGAGAATTACATATGGACTTGGAGAATTACATATGGACTTGATAAATTACATATGAACTTGGACAATTCCCGAATTACATATGGACATGGAAAATTACATATGAACTTGGAGAATTACATATGGACTTGATAAATTACGTATGAACATGGAAAAATCCCGAATTACATATGGACATGGAAAATTACATATGAACTTGGAGAATTACATATAGACTTGATAAATTACGTATGAACTTGAAAAATTCCCGAATTACATATGGACATGGAAAATTACATATGAACTTGGAGAATTACATATGGACTTGATAAATTACATATGAACTTGGACAATTCACGAATTACATATGAACATGGAAAATTACATATGAACTTGGAGAATTACATATGGACTTGATAAATTACATATGAACTTGGACAATTCCCGAATTACATATCGACATGGAGAATTACATATGGACTTAGAGAATTACATATGGACTTGATAAATTACATATGAACTTGGACAATTCCCGAATTACATATGGACATGGAAAATTACATATGAACTTGGAGAATTACATATGGACTTGATAAATTACATATGAACTTGGACAATTCACGAATTACATATGGACATGGCAAATTACATATTAACTTGGAGAATTACATATGGGACTTGATAAATTACATATGAAGTTGGACAATTCCCGAATTACATATCGACATGGAGAATTACATATGGACTTGATAAATTACATATGAATTTGAAAAATTTCCGTATTACATATAAATATAAAAAATTACATCTAAATATAACAAATCATTACAAATTTGATTACTTAACATATAAACGTGCTAAATAAAATATAAATATAATAAATTACATTAAAAATAAAAATAAAAATTTATATGTTTAGAAATTATTTTTTTATCACTTAACATTAATAAAAATAATTATTGATTTAGTTACAGATAAAATAACATTATTTTAACTTACATAGACATATTTAATTGGATAATATTGCTTCACCCACTTCTTTAAATTGTTAACAGAGAATTACATATGGTAGGTCAACATAATTAATGACATTGTTTAAATTACTACATCTCTATATTAAATGCATTCCTTATTACTCACCTACTTTAGTTGCTGAGATATTGGTTTTGTTTTCTTATTTGCTGAGACAGGTTTAGGCTTCTACATTGTTCAACAGACGTGGTTTCTGTTCTACAAAAGCGCAACAGCCCCGCTTTATTGAAGCACATTATTCAACCAAATATTCCATACAAAAGGTTAGTATACAATGTTTAAGTTATATAATTTTCATGGAATCAGCTTTGTTACTTCTTATAAAATGTGTAATATTAAAAAATATTTTCAAATGTTAGTGAATAGAATGTTTAACTAATACAATTCTCATGAAACCGGTTATTATAGTGGTTATAAATTATTTAATATTCATAATTGCATATTTTCATGGGTAGTGATTTTGATGGGTTACTTAATACAATGTTTAAGTTATAGCATTTACATGTTCATTTTACTTCTTTAGGCAATATCTAAATTTTGTACGTGGTACAATTTAATGTATTGCCGAAGAATGATATATGTTTTTTTGTTTTTATTTTTCTTCAGAATTATAATGGATTCTAGAACACAAGAATTTCATGAGGATTGTCCTTCGAATTCAGAATCTCCTAATGCTGTTGAATGTGAAGGTTCAATTTCTCATAATAATAAGGATTTCAGTACATTATGTAGAGAAGATATGATAGGTATGAGTTTTGATTCATTGGATGCTGCATGGGAATTTTACAAGGCATACGCTTTTCAGAAGGGTTTTGGTGTTCGTCGGGGAAGTACAAGACGTAATGATACTGGTGATCTTGTAGGTCAACAATTTTGTTGTACAAAAGAAGGATTCAAGATTGACAAAATAGAACACTGCAATCGTAAAAGAAATGCTAGACCGTTGTCTAGAACCGGATGTAAGGCTAGTGTACGTGTCAACATGCAGTGTTTTGGGAAGTGGGTAATCACATACTGTGAGGACGTTCATAATCATGATATGTGTGATTCATCGCATAAACATTTTATTCCGTCACATCGAGAAATTAAAGATTCAGATTTAGCTGAAGCTAAAGCTATGAAATCTGTTGGGGTCTGTACATCACAGATCATGAACTACCTTGTTCAAGAAGCTGGTGGATTCGAAAATGTTGGTTTTGTTGCAAAAGACCTATACAACGCGCTACATGCCTGCAGTAAAGCTGAAATAGCGGATGGCGATGTCAATGCTGTTATTTCTTACTTTCAAATGAAGAAGGAATTGGATATTGGTTTTTATATGAAATATAGCACTGATGATGATACGCGATTGCATAATCTCTTTTGGGCAGATGCTACTTCACGGTCGGACTATGCATGCTTTGGGGATGTTATAGCGTTCGACACCACGTATAAGAAGAATGCTTATGATAGGCCTCTGATGCCTATAGTCGGTGTCAATCACCATCATCAAACAATTGTTTTTGGAGTTGCTGTACTTGCTGATGAGACAACTGATAGCTTTGTGTGGGTTTTGAGAACTTTCCTAGAAGCAATGCATAACAAACGTCCTATTTCAGTTGTTACTGACGGGGATAGGGCAATGCAAAGAGCAATTAGAACTGTTTTTCCCGATGCTAGACACAGACTTTGTACGTGGCACCTAGCTCGCAATGCACAGGCAAATATCAGTGATCCATTATTTGCTAAGGCATTTTCTAGATGCATGACTTCATGGTGGACACCGAATGAGTTCCAATATTCAGTACAACATGTGAGATTTACATTACTTATAATTTCTGTTTTTAAAGTTTTAACAGTATGATGTTCGGTGAGTAATTACTTTAAATCCTCATAGGGAGAATGTGAAGTGGAGACGAAAGCCTTTTTCCCAACTATGCATGCTGAAGAGAACGAGAAGATGCAGGTAATGTTTATTTTTATTTGTTCTACGCTTATATTGGTTTCGGGTACTGCGCTCAATGAAATAATTAATTGTTCAGCATATGACTAACGTTATATTTAATACTTTTAGGACGACTCTTTTTCATTCAGCAATTACCCAGAAAGATATAATGAAGCTAAACAATCAGACTTCTCTACCTGGTTTAGATCACCAAGTTAGTAGGTGAAGTCTAAGATACAATTGTGAGAGTTCAATATGCACTTGTTTCCATAATGAGAGTGTAAAATTAATATATCATTATTCACTCTTTTTCTTTCTTTTTTTTCTATTTGGGTTAACTTTGCAGTCAAATTTTCCTTCAACATCAGCACCACATCTTCATCTTTCTGGAGCAACAAGATAATGAGCAAAATACAGACAATACAGGAATGGAATAGCTTGAATCAGTTTTTAGAACTTGAACATGTGTAGTTTAGTTCTTTTTTGTTGTGGTTGTTGTTGTGTTTATTATAACTGTTTAGATAAGTAAGTAATTTGGTGGTAATAGCAGGGTTGATGAAGGATGTTGAGGCCAGAACTTGAACAGTTTATTATGACTGAGGAATGTCTTCTTTTAGTAATACCACTGCCTAAAAGGTGTTGGTTTCTGCATCTTCATCTTTGGCTATGTAAAAAGGAAAGGGACCGATGCATAATGCTGTTGGCTAGTTGCTAATTTTCTTTTTGTATTTTTTAGTGTCTGGCCAGTGACCATTAACTGGTTCTAGCTTATTTTCACCACAGCATATCTCATGAGGAACCAATAGCATTTACATTGTATATTTTTCTGCTGAGAAACAGCGCAAAGGCGATGCCACATCACAATCTATAACACTGTCCAACTGAGCCATATAAAATACATATTGTTATGAGAGCAAAAAATACATATTTCTGAACTGATTCTTCTGCTGAAACAAAATTAAAATACAAGAGATTATAACCACCTCCACCACAACCCAAGTAGCCATATTTTCAATACTCCAGAACAACAGAAACAACAGATTTTTGACGGACCAAAACTCTAGAACACTAATTTAATAACCAAAAACAACAGAAATTTCAGTTCTCAACAACCTTTTAAATCAGTTGTCATCATCTCATTGTCCTCTTCAAAAATTTCAGGTGTTGGTCTCTGCATTTTGACATTGTTACTGAGTCGATGGCCAACTTCCCCCCCTTCTTGTCTAGCACTCACGTGCCTCTTTGCTCTAACACTTTCTCGACTAGAGCTGCTTCCAGATCTTAACTCTTCAATCTGTCTCATTTCAGCATTGCAAGCTTCCATATCTTAACACTTTCCACCATTGCAAGCTTTTCCATTTCCAGCACCGCTTTTTGACTAGCATGAATTCTCATATGGATACCCTGAAAGTCAGAAAAACCATCTAGAAATGAGGCAATTAGATCTTCACTTGTTTGTATGAACTTTTCAGCACGCAAACATAAGTAGCTTACACTTTCATAAAGTTCTGACATGCATATAGTATTGCAATAACTAGGCCTTGCAGAAGTAAAACAAAACCAGAAACCACATATTTACATTAACACAAAGATCAAGAAAACAAGATGTTGAAAAAACACATTAAATTTACTATATGGTAACAACTAATATGGCCCCTAAAAGGTCACCTAAACAAGAGTGCCGAACATTAATTTAAGCATATTTTGTCAATAAAACATGAAAACCATTAGACTGTTCGCCATACTATTTCAATGAGGCATGTCCATTCTTAAATTGTTGGCATGCCTTATTGATCTTCTCAAATAAGTCAGAAAATCTCTTTTGGGGTGTTTAAAACAGTTTTAAGAATCAAACTGTGATAATCTAACTAATTGGTTCTAAGATTAAGCAAGGAATTCAAATCTGTTTTAAACACCGCAAAACTCAAAAGAGATTTTCATATCTACCCAAACTCATTTCATAATCATCCCCTACCCAAAAAAAGAAATTAAAAGTAAAATCCTGACAGCTAACATATTTGAACAATTTTCAACTTCGACTAGGGCACATGTAACAGTGTCTATATACTGAGAACGAAACATGACAAATTATATGATTTATTGAAATAAATTACCTACTTCACAGCTTAAACTTGCCAACTGACTTCTGCAACAGCTTTGTACGAGGAGATATCCTAGCTTTATGGAGGGTTAGAGCAGCATCACATACCCTTTTCCGTAAAGTGTTCTCCTCATGGTTTATCAGCTCAGAGACTAATAAAAATCTGTCCCACACGTTTAAACGCTACATACGAATACATACAACGGGAATCAAATTTTCCAATGACCCAACATATGACAAAATATTGAAATAACTAACAGCAATGAGAATAGCATACCACAAATTTATAGTCAGTATTATGTAGATTTTGCATGAAAGCAGCAACCCACATTCCGCAATCATAACTGTATGCAATTTCAAGAATAGTAGCTTTTATAATTCAGTTACATAATGGAAAACAAGGTATTCAAATAGTGAGAGAGTTATGTTACCCGTTGCTTTGCAGAGGAACCCTCTCTGGATTCACAATTTTCAACTCATGAAATGGCACCATTGGACTACCAACCAATGATGTCATGAGAGGGTCAGTAAACAATTTTGCACACGCGGATATCTGTTCGAAGTGAAATTAGAATAAATTATAAATGTCTCGTCGTAAACCAAAATCATGAATTACAATATGTTCGCAAGTGCGAAGAAATATAATTTAATACAACATGTATTTATCTTACCACACGAGTCACATCCGCAACTCTTTGTTTATTTGCAACATTGCGCGGCAAGGTATCCAACACTTTCGCTTCCTTCTCTAGCATATCTATCACACACAAATACCAATGCGTGTTCATCTCATTCATTGGTATAAAGATCTGCAACGAAATTACATAATCATTATTAGCAGGTTATTACGTTATATAACATAATTCCGATCGTACGCATATAAAGAGATTTCCATGTCCTCACCTTGTAACAGTCAGTCAAGGATCCCATACGAATGAATTGTCCTTTAAAATACTTAATCAGCTCTTTCGCATTGCATTCGGTTGACAAGATATGAGTCTGCAAAGAATAAACATAAGGTTCATGTTTCTTGAAACAAGTTAAACTATATGCAAAAAACAAACAATGAGAAATATACTCACAGAAAATGCGGCCGGAAAATACCATCTCCTTGTTGACAAAGTCGAAGCTTTACAATAGTAGGCCATTGACTCACCGACAAGGTCAATAATCTAGGGCAGGAACAACTCATTAAACACATTTCACTACTACAAAGACAATCATGAAGTTCGATGAAAAAATATATTACACTTACCACTGAAGTTACCCATTGTTTTGGGCGCAAGGAGCCAAATTCCTCGATTGATGCAAATGTTGCACCGAATTGAACTACAACTTCACTACAATATAAACTCATATAAAGAATAAATAAAATATCGAAATCCATATCAACTTAAAATCAAAACATTAGTTTTAAATAAAATAATATCATCAACATACCTTGGATCAACATTACTGTTCCACACATAATTGCAAATTGCAGTATCAAGTTCATCTAATTCTTTCGGAATTTTGACAGCGGCCCTCCTCGCGGTAACCTTTAAATATTTATTTGTACAAACATACGGCATATGGTACTGCTAATTAGTAATTATACATATCACACTTATGTAATAAATGTATATACTTAAACATATATAAATTGAATTACATATCAATATATATTCAGTGTATGCATTCACAAAGATTGCAATGAAAGGCGGAAAAAATAAATGTTGTATAAGCATATCATGCCTACATGCATGATTGGTCTATTCAAACAAACATAAACAGTCCTGCGGACGGGAGTGCAAATATCACAAGAAAGTTGATCTCGCTCGCGTAACTATCCCACTAACACCAGAAGCAAATGTTGACCTTGACCTAACAATTTGGTTTTTCTTGCCAGATTGACCCTATAATATGTAATCATATAAAATGCCATAAACAAATTAGTTATTTTATAGCATATCTAAGTATTATTGAATTATAAATAAGTTAATATATATACCTTCTTTTTCCGTGGGGCAGGACAACTTGAGCTTGGATTGTTGATATCAGTTCTCACTGGTGTAGTTAAATCTCCATCTCCCTCTTCCGCTTTGCGCTCAATGATCTCGATGGAGGACTCCAACTCACCACCTGGTGTTTTCAACTCCGTGCTCTGCCCACCGACCTCAACGATGCCTCCTTCCTCATCCTTTTTTTGCAAACTGGTTTCACCGCCAGTTTTCACCTCAACAGATCTCGATAAAAGAGCATTAATTTTTTCCTGCATCGACTTCATGTCTTCCGACATTCTATTCAGTTGTTCTGTCACACTGGCTTCCAGACTTTTCATGGACTCTCTTAAAGCCTGGAAAATAATTAAAAATAAACATAGTACATACACTTAATGCAATTCGTGAAGTATATACATAATTTATAGATTTCTTGCAATCTCTATGAATTAGACATGAAGATCTAATTAACCGACTTACCTGTAAGTCAGTATGATACCGATTCTGCTCCTCTTGTATCGGCCGCTCACTCTGATGTTCTTCGGTGATATGAATACCCTTATTTTCATGAAATCATAAATTAATCAAACTACATAATTCATATATAAGTTTTAGTCACTAACAATAAATTAATACAACTTAGATAACTAATGTCACCTTGGATTTCAAGCCAACACGGAAGTCTCTTGAATGGGAAATTGAAGAGACGACCTCATCCGTTCCCCATGCACTAATGCGAGGAACAAAAGTGGACGTTGCCTCTTTCGTACTCCGAACTCCGGAAATATGGTCATAGAACCTTATCTACTCAAATTATTACAATTTAGTCAATATAACTTATACTTCTAATTTAATTCCATTCCAAATTAATTCAAATCAAGATTGCATTAGGAAAAACGAAGATTTAAAATATTATACTTACCACCAATAAGAGCAGGCAACCGGTTAAGTACACTTTTGATGATTTCATCTTCCTAGCATGAAAACTTCTAATACCAAGAAGAAGCTTCTCATGAACATGTTTTGCCCAGTTCAATTTTCCATTCAGGCCATCCTCCGTCAAACAATAATAATACTCTTTCGATGGCCCCCCTTCAGTCGTTGGACACAAAAACCGTCCAACGATATATAAGAGGAGCCTGGCCTTTAGCTCTTCACAGTCGGCCTCGAACTCCAAAATTTCTTGCTCTAGCCTAACAAAACTCATCTTTCGATGAGTTGGAATATTAAACTTATTACACAAGACTTCAGCGTCTTCTCTTTCCATTACAGTTGAAACCTCTACTCCCTCGTTTGCTAAACCTAGAATACCTTCCACATCCTCCACTGTGAAAGGGATACTTTCGCCATCCACTTCCATGGAGCTGGTTGCAACATTAAAGTTCTGAACCAAATTTTCACACAGCTCTCTTGGAAGCTTTCCATCTTTCAACAGTAGCAAGGGACCGAACCCTATGCTTTCCACTGCACCTTCAATATGTTTTTCCTTCAATTGCTTAAAGAGCTTGCACAAATTAAATGGGCTACAGCGTGTCGCAACAAAGCCCTACACATAAAGTACATTCATTAAAAATACATAGCAATATAACATCATACTTCAGTTGTAACTATTATTTCTTCAATATAACATTTTTTTATTTAATTATTACCTTCTTTTTTTCATCATCTAATTTCTGTCTTTTTAACTGTTGCACTTCATTTTTGTACTGCTCTTGTTGTGCAACAGTCTGCTCTATAAACGGCAGCTTCTCCTGTGTAGGCAGCACTTTCCATTTTGCTGCCAGCTTACGAACCTATGAAAAAAACAATTCCAATTAATTCACATACACATCAAAAAACCATGATTTTAGTAACACTTTATAACTTAGTGTCCACACAAACGATACATAAAATATTACTCACCTTCAATGACATTTTCCCTTTGTCTTCTACATCTCCTTTGCATTCATTTATGCTGTATAAAGCGATTAACATAAAATATGTAACTCGCACTCTTTAAATCCAAATATAACAACATACAATGTCTAATGAATTCAACTTAAAACCACCAGGTATAGTTACTTACTAGTAATTCAAAAATGCACCCCTCGGTTTTACAACCTTCATGCTGGATTCAGTCTGCTGAAGCTGCACATTTTCATCAACTTTGTCCATCTCTTTGAATCTTTAATAAAATCAAACAAACGTTTGCAAATTTCTCAACTTTAGACATACAATAAATTATAATTTATAATACAAAACAAGTACATCAGGATAACTAATTCTGCATAAAAAGTTAATAAAATTTTCTCTGCCTAGAGGCATAATCTTATCCGTATTAAAAGTTCATATTCATTAAAAGTTCATATTCAATTATCTTAAAAAGACAAAATTTAAAAATGACATGACTATTTAAAACCAAAATAAGAAAGGAGTTAAAACTATTACTACATCAAGATTGCATTAGGAAAAAAAAAATTAAAATTTTCTAAAGAATGTGTATGACAATATTATTGATTAAAAGTTCATATTCAATTATCTTAAAAAGTATATATATACATAAAATATATTTGTTTAAACCTAAGGTACGTAAAAACTATATACTACAAATTTTGCATTGATTTTTCAAGGAAAGTACCATTTATTTGGCCTAAAAGGTAACTACCAATTAATAATAACATTTTCTATTGTAATTGTTTAATTTCTACTCTACTTATGCACATAAGGTTAATTACAGTATATTCATTTTCTCTATTTTTTTATTACTATCGGTGGGATGATTTAAATTTTAAACCTTTGGATATATATAAAATTCCAAACCCCATAGTCAAGATACTATTTTATATATAAAATTTGATAAAATTGTCAACAAAATATTATAGTAAATGTTATCTCACTGTTATTACAAGAATGCAGCAGCAACACCATAAGTTACATATATACCAGACAAAACCACAAGTGAAATCATAACTTTTAAAACGGTTCAAGACAAAATCACAACGACTCAAACACTGTTCCATTCAGAAAATCATGTACTAACACTATTTTATAAGAACAATCTTACTAAACCAGAGACAAAGTGAAGAATTTCCAAAAACTAAGCATGCTAAAATCACAAAATATAAATCCAGATGACAATCAATATTGAATTTTGACAATATTACGAACCAACAGGGAGAGCACAACACCCTAAAAAGTGACAAGTTTACCACAAGTTTATGCATTCAAGCAACAAAAACCCAATTCCAAAATATCTGAGTCTCTCAACAAAACAAAAACCAAATTACCAAATTAACAGTTTACAAAAATCAGATGAAAGATTATGCAGTAATAGATGCCATGCCAATCAAAGTAATTGTCAGGGTTGTGGTTTGGAGCCATGAGAGCGAAAAAAGCTTAAACAATATAGGCATATCAAATGCTCGATAGCAGAATCATAATAGGCATAATTTTTAAGCATCATGACATGTTTTCCACTTCCATGCATCTAATTAGGACGAAACAAATACACATTATAGCGAAACCGACACTGGCTCAATTAAACTCAAGAGAAACCAAAACACATCCACTTATCCTTCCTTTTTTTCCTGTCCAACAACCAAACAAAGCAAACATGTTTCCAAGCTGATTCAAGAACTTACCAATTATCTTCTTGCAGCCACCCAAAATTTATGCTGATATTTCTGCCAAAAAAAACAAAAAAACAACCCTAAACCAAAATTAATTAGAATCATCCACAAAAAATATAAAAAAATTGCTGAAATACCAACAAAGAAACAAAATACCAGATGACCAAACAAAAATATGTCTGGGTTCGATGATTTTCAGAGGAAGAGAGTTGGGTTTGATATTTGGGGTTTCGGTTGTGCAAAAACACAAGGGTTAGGGTTTTTTTATCTGGGTTTCGGTTGTGCAAAAACACAAGGGTTAGGGTTTTCGAAACTGATTTAGGGTTCTAAACACAAGGGAATTTTCGAAACACAAGGGAAATTTCGAAACTGATTACAATGGGACAAGCCAAATTTCGAAAAAAAAAATGGGATAAGCAAATCTCGAAACAGACAAGGGAGAAGAAAATTTAGGGTTCTAACAATATTTTCGGAACACCATAGAAAGGGAAAACGAACTGATTAGAAAGGGGGAACCAAATTTTCGAAACACAACAGGGCAAGAAATTTTAGGGTTCTACAGAATTTTTTGTATCAGAGGGGGAAAGGGTTTCCGAAACACCATACAAAGGGAAAACAAACTTATTACAAAGTGGGAACCAATTTTTCGAATCAGATTACAAAGGAAGAAGCAAATTTTCGAAACACAAAAGGAGAACAAATTTTAGGGTTCTTGGTATTTTTTTGTATCAGAGGGGGGGAAGGGATTTTCGGGGGAGGATGTTTTAGGGGGAAGGGTTTTTTCGAAGTGAAGGGGTAAACCGGTTTCCCCTTTTTTTTTTTTTTTTTTTTTTATTTCAACGGTTCAGATCTTACATTTTTAATCTGACGGATACAATTCATCTAAGCTGATGGGAAGCTTACGGTAAGAAACGTATGTTAGAATTTTCCGTAAAACCAAGCTCTCCTTATTTCCTTTTTTTTTTTTACTCTCCAGTGAGCCTTCTCTCTTGACCTAGCCGCTAACTTATTTTTTTTAAAATCACTGGCTCCCCCTTTTTCTTTACTCAAGTAACCCATTTTAAACCTCATATCCTAACCTAAATGTGAACCCTTGGATCATTTGATCCAAGGGTCTTCTTTTATCCCCATACATATCCCCTCTATTTTTTTTATCATCATTTGTGAACCCTTAGATTTAAAAAAAATAAATGGCCTAGATTAAACTAAAGAAAAAAGTGAAGGGTAATGTCTAAGTTACCCTTCCATCCTATTTTATTTATTTTTCATTATTTTTTTAATTTCAAACATTTTTAATTAAATTTTTTATTTTAAAAATCTAAATGAGGTCCACTTTAAAGCTCAAAATTAAACTTGTTCACCTCGGGTTTAAATTGAATTTTAAAATTAATAATTTTACGATCCGATTTTATTTGAATAATTAAAGCTAAAAATGGATATATAACTTAAAATATTTAAAAAATATAAAATCGCGATCGTGACTTTTACAAAAATATCAAACTTGAACAAGGGACAAATCAAGATTGGTTTAAAAAGGCTCGGACAAAATTAGGTGTCTGCAGTTGCCCCTCTTTGACTATTGCTGAGAATCAAGAATCGGGCAAAGATAAAATAGATAATAATTTTGTTCGGTTAGTGAAATCACATGTGAAGGAGAGAATGAAGTTTACTTCATTTTTTCATTTTTTTTATTCATTTTTTCTTCATTTTTTTGTAAACTGTAAATAAAAGGATTTGTCCTTAAATTGAGTTCCCTGACTAATCAAGGCTCGACCCATCTTAAGGAAACGAGTTCGATTTGCAAGAGAAGAAAATACTCCGACGGTAGTCCCGGGGCCTAATCTTATCTTGGTGTTAACCTTACTGACGAAACCAAAAATTGAAACAACCTGGGTGAAGCCAGTAGTCGAGTGATGACCTGGGTGAAGCCAGAAAATGGCACGAAATGACCTGGGCGGAACCAAAAGTCGAAAAGTTATCTTGGCGAAACCGTAGATAATTTTCAAAGAGATGACTTGGGCGGAACCAAAAGTCAAAAAATTATCTAGGCGAAACCGTAGATAATTTTCAAATGAGATGACTTGGGCATAACCAAAAGTCGAAAAGTTATCTAGGCGAAACCATAGATAATTTTCAAAGATGACCTGGGCGGAACCAAAGGTCGAAAAGTTATCTAGGCGAAACCATAGATAATTTTCAAATGAGATGACTTGGGCAGAACCAAAATTCGGAAAGTTATCCAGGCGAAATCGTAGATAAATTTCAAAGAGAGTAGTGCCCGGAGGTCTTAAAAAGATGTCTTTTCTTTGAAAACGGTGCCCAGAAGTCTTATCCATGATTTTTGAGAATAGTCCCCGAAGGTCTTAAAAATTTGTCTTTTCTTTGAAAATGGTGCTTGGAGGTCTTAAAAAGATGTCTTTTCTTTGAAAATGGCGCCCGGAGGTCTTATACATGTTTTAAATATTGTGCCCGGAGGTCTTAAAAAGATGTATTTTCTTTGAAAATGATGCCCGGAGGTCTTATCCATGTTTTGAATATTGTGCAAGATGTCCTTTCTTTGAAAATGGTGCTCGGAGGTCTTATCCATGTTTTTGAAAGTGTGTTGAAAATTAACTTGAAGGTTTTGAGAGGATGCAAATGCTTCTTGATGTAAATATTTAATAAGATGCAAATGCTTCATGGTGCAAATGCAAATGTCTTAGATTGATGCAAATGCTTCTTGATGCAAATGCAGATATTAAATAAGATGTAAATGCTTCATGGTGCAAATGCAAATGTCTTGGATTGATGCAAATCCTTCTTGATGCAGATATTGAATAAGATGCAAATGCTTCATGGAATGATGCAGATGCAAAGATCAACATTATGCAAATGCTTCTGAATGATGCAAATGCAAAGATTGACAATGTGCAAATGCTTCTAAATGATGCAAATACAAAGATCAACGTTGACGCAACTAATTCATGGAATGATGCAGATGCAAAGATCGACATTATGCAAATGCTTTTGAATGATGCAAATGCAAAGGTTACCAGTGTGCAAAATGCTTCTAAATGATACAAATGCAAAGATCAATAATGATGCAACTACTTCATGGAATGATGTAGATGCAAAGATCGACATTATGCAAATGCTTCTGAATGATGCAAATGCAAAGATTAGTAGTGTGCAAAATACTTCTAAATAATGCAAATGCAAAGATCAATAATGATGCAACTACTTCATGGAATGATGTAGATGCAAAGATCGACTTTATGCAAATGCTTCTGAATGATGCAAATGCAAAGGTTAGCAGTGTGCAAATGCTTATGAGTGATGCAAATGCAAATATCAATAATGATGCAAATGCTTCATGGAAAGATGCAGATGCCCTACGAATCGTGTTCATGTAAGTGGTCTATGAATGATGTAAATGCAGTTACCACACAATAGCGAAGATGCAATGATCCTAGAAATGACGTAATTGCTCGAGATGATGCAAATGAGAATATCCATGAAGGATGTAAATGTAATGGTAAAATTCAGATGCTCATGGAATGATGCAAATGCCAATACCTATAAATGATGCAAATGCTTCTTGACATGGTGCAGATGCAAAGCTTAATAAAGAGGTAAGTGCTTATGAATGGTGCCAATGTCCCTGATTATTTTCCTAGACTTTGGCTTAGCGTTTCCAATTCATTTTTCCTCTTCAAATCAGAGTGTATTTTGAATACTCGTGCCTCATAAGAGATCATTCCCTTTTCGGTCCTTGGCTATCTCCTTGCCCCAACAGTTTTCAAACTTTTATCAACAGAAGCCTGTTTGCTGAGTACTATTTCTTCTTCTTATATCTGGAAGTCAAGGTCAACCCTAGTAGTTGATAACTCTAGGAAATATAGTTATTTTGCCACCTTTTATGCTTTTGAATAAGCTAAGTCTTTGAGGATTTTATTAAGATTTGATTTATTAACCTAAATACATGGAAAAAGGGAGTTTAGTGTTACACATGGATTGAATAACACATGTTTCATATTTATTTATTAGGATGAGTTGATCTGCAGGTAGGGTAGGAATACACTTACTTGTCATGTGTAACCATTGTTAGAGCCTAAGCTTAATGAGTTCTTCTTTAATTCAATTATCATAGGAATATAGTTAATTGGTTAAGAAGGATATTTTTATGAGACCATCGGAAGATCCTTATAAATAAGATAGAACTCTAGGTTAACAACTCAGGATCATTAATCAAGTGAAGAGGTAGAGAAAGATTCAAGCGAAGTGTTGAGGGAAGTTGTAATCCTAGGATTTTATAATTAATTGAATTCACCCTTTTTAATTTATTGCTTTTAATATTAGTTTCTTTTAATTTAGTTTTTAATTATCATATTTAAATTAGTTGTTTAGATAAGATTAAGTTGTGTTAATTTTAGTACTTAGCAAATTTGGTAACAATTCCTCGTGGGTTCGACACTCTATTTTTCATTATATTACTTGTCAACGATACGTGCACTTGCGTAGTGAAATCTGACAACAAGTTTTTGGCGCCGTTGCTGGGGAATTGTTTATTATTTTTGTTAATGTTAATACCAAGCAACCTTAGTCTTAATTTAAACTTTCTTTTTCTTTCTTATTTTCAGGTACAATGGCTAAAGCTAACGAGACAAAGACTTTGTGAAAGTATGGGGTTCCGCTCATGCAAGACCTTTAGACTAGTATTCAGAGGCCTGCCATCCAGGCAAATACTTTCGAGATAAAGTCGGCCAACCTTCAGATGATCCAAACTTCAGTTTAGTTCGGCGGCTTACCGAACGATGATCCGAATGCTAACATCGTGAATTTCCTGGAAGTTTGCGATCTTTTCAAACAAAATGGTGTTACTGATGATGCCATTAGATTAAGACTCTTCCCTTTCTCACTTCGAGATAAGGCCAAGAGTTGGTTGAACTCTCTTCCTGTTGGCTCCATTACCACTTGGGCTGATCTGGCCCTGAAATTTCTTGCCAAATATTTTTCTCCTACCAAGACAGCTAAGATGCATAATGATATCACATCTTTTATGCAGTATGACTCAGAATCATTATATGAAGCTTGGGAAAGGTACAAAGATCTGCTCTGACGATGTCCTCATCATGGGATACCTGATTGGCTTCAGGTAAACACCTTCTACAATGGGTTAATGGGTCATACTAGAAGTTCTATAGATGCCGCAGCAGGTGGATCACTAATGAGAAAAGAAATTGAAGAGGCTTATGATTTAATTGAGGTGATGGTGTCCAATAATTATCAATGGTCCATTGAGCAAATTTTGCTAAAGAAAGCTCCAGGTGTTTATCAGTTGGATGCGATCAGTGCCTTATCGGCACAGATGGCTGCTTTGTCCAAGAAATTTGACACTATGAGTGTGCATTCAGTCCAAAGCCCATTTGTAACATGTGAATATTATGGGGAATGACATACCAGTGATAGATGCCCAACCAAGGCTGAATCTGCTCAATATGTGGGAAACTATAACACGCAGCAGAACAACCCATATCCACACGACTATAATCCATGTTGGAGAAATCAGCAAAACTTTTCTTGGAACAATCAAGGGCCACCATCACAAGCTAAGCAAGTAGTCCTTCATTGTTTTCAATCACAAGCCAGGGCTCCTGTCCAAGAAAAAAAGACTTCTATGGAAGAGATGTTTACGCAATTCATGGCAAGAACTGATAATCTCATTTAGAATTACCCAAAATCACTTCAGGAGCATAAAACATCACTTCAAAGTCAAGCTGAAATACTTCAAGGTCAAGCTGAATTACTTCGAATTCAAACAGCATCACTTAAGAATCTTGAGACACAAGTGGGCCAGCTTGCTAATGCACTTAACAATCGTCCTATGGGAACTTTTCCAAGTGATACTGAAACCAATCCTAAGGGCCATAGGAAAGAGCAATGCAATGCCATTACATTAAGGAGTGGGAAAGAAGTAGAAGTGGGTAGCAAAAAGAATAATGAGAAAATTCAAGAGAAGCAACCTCCAGTTTACCCACCACTACCCTTTCCTCAACGTCTTCAAAAGAAATTGCCAGAATTTCCACCCAAGCCTCTTGAAGTGGAAAATTTTGGGGAAAAAAATTGAGAAGGCTCAAGAAGAAGAGAAGAAGTCGCCAGTCTATCCACCACCACCTTTTCTTCAGCGTCTTCAAAAGCAAAAACTTGACAAACAGTTGCAGAAGTTTCTTGAGGTATTCAAAAAGCTCCATATTAATATACCTTTTGCTGAAACTTTAGAACAAATGCCTAAGTATGTCAAGTTTATGAAAGAAATTTTGTCTAAAAAGAGAAAATTGGATGAGATTGAGACAGTTGCACTTACTGAAGAGTGCAGCGTTATTCTTCAAAAGAAACTCCCACCCAGACTCAAAGATCCGGGAAGCTTCGCCATGCGCCATTGGTGATAAATTTTTTGGTAAAGCTTTATGTGATTTGGGGGCGAGTTAAAGTGGTGAACAGTGATTCCGAAGAAGCATTCAATGAAAATTGTTCCACTACACCATTTGAAGCAATTTCACATTCTACTTCCAAGATGTATGGATGCCACAATTTTGTGAATGCAAGGCCTCATAAAGCAAAGGAAAAAGGGGGGCAATGGTTCAAGTGGAAGGATGCCGGCTAATAGGCATGAGATAGTCAAGCCGATGATTATAAATCAAGCGCTTCTTGGGAGGCAACCCAGGTTCTAAACTTTTTATTTTTCTTTTAATTTTTAGAGTATTTTTATTATTATTAATTTCTTTTTACTTTGTTTTCTTTTGTAGTGACTACTCACCTAACTTGGACAAGCATGATGAAGTCTAAGAGGAAAACTAAAGCTTCTCCTGCGTTGCTTTCATCGATAGGGGAGTTTTCTTGTTCTTACTCTTTTTATTTCCAAACATTGAGGACAATGTTTGTTTTAAGTTTGGGGGTGTGTCTTTAGATTTATTTTGTGTGATTGTTTAAATTTTTTTTATTAGGATTTTTAAAAAAATTTTGTTTTTGCTTGAGATATATTGCACTTAGTATGATGAAATCCTTATCCAATGATGAACTTTAGTTATTGATTTATCTTAACTTTTGGGAACAACATAAGCATGATTTGATTTTGTGTTAAATTCTTTTGTAAGTTTCATGTTAGGATGTGATTTTCACAAATTGAGCACTTAATCTCTTGCTTAGATTTGCATTGCTTATTTAAAGATTGACTATGTTGATATGAATTGCAATTATGTCTATAACCTAGAATTTGTTTGATTCTCTCTCGAGGAGAAATCCTAGACAACACTAAGTTGAGGAAGTGATTTAGGCCATCTTTGGATCGTTTGAGCCTTTCAAGCCTACCTTTATATATGATTATCCTTAGTATACCTCTTTGTGCCTATTGATATATCTCTTTTCTTTGATTGCCACATCTTTTAGCCTAGCCAAATAAGAAAAACCATGATTAACCTTCACTACATAGGCATGTGATGATATTACAGGAAACAATTATGAGCCATGTCAAATTTGGGTGAAGTGGTGATATATATATAAAAAAAGTTATTGTTCTTTGAAAACGAAGAATAGAGAAAGAAAAAAAAGAATAAAGTGGTGAAGCAAAAAATAAGATGCATTCAAAGAAGAAAGTATGTAATTTGAGGAAAAGACTATGGCTCTCAAAAATCCTAAAAAAGATGTAAAGTGTCTATGGGTGACTTAAACCGAAATATTTCTTTATCCTACCTTGACTCTAGCCTTACATTACAAGCTTAATAAAGACCTACTTGATCCTTGATGAAGTGTTAGTCTACGTTAGTGGAGAGAGAAATGCAAAGCCAACATATGAAAATCTAGTATTATAATTCGTATTTTGCATTGATATAAACTTATTTAGATTGCATGTGATGATTTACAAAGAGATTATATACACACACACATTGAAAATCCATTCAAGCATGAAGTTTACGATTGAATTGAATCATAAATTTGAATTATATTTATGTTCTACTTTGAATCAAGATTTTGAGGTAACTTTCGAGGAAAATTAAGATATCATTGTTTTAGTGCATTTATCATGAGTGATGTTTTGTGTCAGGTTATTTAGTTATTTGTTTTGTTTTGTTTTGCTCGAGGACTAGCAAAATCTTAAGGTTGGGGGTGTGATAACTCTAGGAAATATAGTTATTTTGCCACCTTTTATGCTTTTGAATCAGCTAAGTCTTTGAGAAGTTTATTAGGATTTGATTAGTTTTAGATGTTTTTATATTTATTTTATTTATCCATTTTATGTTTAAAATAGTTATTTAGTCATTATTTATCTGTTTTTATAGGTCCAAGGTGATCTGGAGCTTCGAGGTACAAAACGATGAAAAATGGTGCATTCCAATGAGCAAACAGATTCGACCTCCGGAGCATCTTTCAAGAATACCTTGATCTTAAAGACTTCAAATGAGAAAACTGATGGTGACTCAATTAAGAGTTGTAAACCCAAGTGCAGGTTATGTTCAAGTAATAAATTCTCGGGTGTCCGAGGTCGAACCACAGGGAAGCGTATTAGTAAGTATAAGTTTATAAATATATAAGAAAAATAAAGTAAACAAGATATTAGGGAATCAACAACAAAACAAGATAAACAAGATATTAGAGAACAAAATAAACAAAATTAAATAAAAGAAATTAAACAAGATATAAAAACAATAAGAAAAGATGTTGAGGTTAGAGAATCCACTCTTGGTGTTATGCTAAGATTAATCTTGTTTTATTACACAATTGAAATTCACACATAAGGGAGATTCCAATCGAAAGGTTTAGCAATTCAGTCCAAATTGTCCAACGTCCATAGCATATGATATTATGTTCATTTGGTGTCCTCAAAACTCACAAAAAGAGTCCAAGCATTCCTTATGCCAAGGTATATGTCTACAACAAATCAAGGTTATGAAACCAAGCATTTACTGTGCCATTTTCATTGTCAATAATGAATCAAGATCCCTACTTTGCAAGTATGATTTTAAACCAAAAGAAAATATTATCTATACTAAATGATGATTTATTTTAGCTCATGTTTAAGAGACTAACCTTAGCATTTACCAAAAGCTTCACCTCATCACCTCAACAATATGATTAGCAACACATACTAGATATGAAAAAAATGAAAAGAAAAATAAAGAAAAAGAAAACTAGAGAAAGGAAAGAAGAAGAAAACTTAGAGAATTACATTGCAATGGCTAATATCCTCCCAATGTATCAATGTATCCTAATACTCATCCAAGGCCCTCTATTTATACACATTTTGGAGAGCTAAATGACAAGAGACAAGCTTTATAAATTTCAAAGGTAGGTATAATAGGTGGGTGCATTTTTCTAACAATTTCGTCATGTTGTATGACAATTCTGATCAGCCAGCTTGATGGTCGATTTTGTCAATGTTGGAGGCTCGATCTGATCAAATGGTCTTCTAGAAAAATATGACCCTATCCGTTACGGATCCATAGCCGTTCGAATCAGATCATTTTCTCATGTGGATCGGAAGATATGGTCAAAATACCAAAACGGTGCAGAACAGACGTCATTGCACATCAGCCAACTTGATGGTTGATGTCGGTAGGGAAAACGACTCCATTTCAAGAAGTGTAAAACATGAAAAAGATAGATATGCCTCTTAACTTTGCACGGTTAAATTTTTAGCCTTATTGCTTCAGTGAAACTCCAGATATAGCTGATATGGCAAAAGGTGTCGGAACTGGAATTGAATTGGATTTGCCCTTAATTCTTGATTTAACCTAGTAATCTGAAATCACTCAAAGAAACTCATGAAAAACACTAAATTACATAAAAATATAAAAGATCATAAACACAAGTAGACTAAGCAATAATAACTCGTATTTGACACAAAACAATAATAAAACATAACTAAAAACTATATAATTATACGAGTTATCACACCCCCACACTTAGATTGTTGCTAGTCCCTAGCAACGACTCAATAAAAATAAAATAAGAAAATCTAATCTAATCCATTTTCGTAGGAAATCACGGTGGCACTTAGCATGTGACACAAGCCTTTAAACCCCTAGGTGTCCCTAGTGGACGAGTTTAGTCTCGTGAGGGTTTGCTAGAACGATACCCACAAACATTGAAAAACTAAAATATAAGTAAACTACATACACTAAAAATATTTACTCCTAATCCTTTCAATATAAATTAGAGACAATCTTTGAACAAGTCTTATAAACTAATCAATAGGTCAAAGAATTTCACAAAAATTCATGCTTGAATGTAAATAAATGAGTTAAGCCAATATTAACATAACATATTTCAATCAAAATAGTGCATATTCAACTTAATCTCAACCTCTCACATGGGATACTCTCATGATTTTCACTCTTTAAAGTAGTGGTAAAGTGTTTACACTCAATCAATCTCATGAAAACACTTCTACCATATGCTTGCTTGTCCACCTATTCTCCACTATTTAGATCATACAACTTCATAAATCAAGAGGTCTTTATTCAAGGTTGTAATGGGGCCAAAGGGTTATAATGTGGTTAAAGAACAAAAGGATAAAGATATCACAAAGGTTCCAAAGAGTTCATAGAGTTTAGAGACATAATAAGATCATACAAATAAAACTTCTCAAAACTCTTATAAAGCACATAATAACATAGGCTAAATATTCATGTTGAGCCTTTGCATCATTCTAACCAACTTTGTAACATCTTTTTCTTTACTTTAACTAGAAGTTCAAGAGAAGATTTTTTTTTTAATAATATGGGAATGTATTTGACAATGATCCCTTTCTTTTTCTCTTGACTTTTTCTTTTCTTTTCTTCCCCCACACTTATCTTTTGTTTCCAACCCAAATTTTTAACTAAAAATATCCCTTGTTTTTTTGCAATATGTCTCAAAATATATAATCCATCTTTAGAACAAGGGTAAGGATATAAGTATATTTAGGCTAGGTGTAAGTTGTGGTTACCAATAAAACAACATATTTAATATAGGCTCAAATTGGCTCACTAGTGGGGATGTTCTCTTAGAACATTAATAATGGATGGCTGTTTGGCTCTGGTTATAATCCTAATGCCTCTATCATATTCATGTTGTCACATGTATCAATATAGTCTCAAACGGTTTAAAGCAAGTTCTAGAGAATCATGTAATCATAAGAGCACTCAAGAAAGAAATTAGATTGATTTGTATAATGCATCAATCATTAAAGGCTCAAAAACTCACAAGGATGATTATACAAGTCAGATTAAGTCTAAACATGCTTCTTTCTCAATCAACATATCATATTAACATTGGCTCATAAAAAGGTTGATATCAAGCTCAATTCTCATGAAAATCTTCTCACTAATAAATCTGTTTTAGACTTATGCAATTCATATCTTATTATAGTATTGAAAGTAACTAAAACACACAAAAAACACACTAAGTCTAAACATGCTTTTTTTTTTTTTTTTTTGAAGAAGAAGAAAATTAAATCAAACTGACAAGGTATGTCTCAAGTCTCCCTTACTCAGACCTTGTTCAGAATGAATACTTCTAAATGTCTTAAAACACAACAAATTTTTTTTTTTTTTTTTTTGAAGATTAGTAAAAATTATATTTACATCTAGTTATTTTCAAAACAAGGATCAGAAAGAAAAACAACCTCTTCTTGAGTAACATGATTTTCCAAAAAGAGTTTGAGTCTTTGTCCATTTACCTTGAATACGTTACCATTTTGAGGATTCTCAATGTCAACTGCTCCATAATGATACACATGCTTAACCACAAATGGGCCAGTCCATCTTGATCTCAATTTACTAGGAAATATGTGAGGTCTAGAATTATAAAGTAGAACTTTTTGCCCAACATCAAATATTTTTCTTGAAATTAACTTGTCATGAAAGGCTTTAGTTCTTTCTTTATGAATTTTAGAATTCTCATATGCATCATTTCTGAGTTCCTCAAGTTCATTTATGACTGGAAAAGTTTCATTCTCACCCAAAAAGGAATATTTTAGCTCGGATGACAATGGTTTTAAATCCAGCTTGGGTGGTTCAATAGTTGATGGTACAGTGACATTTGTGAGTGATGGAAGTTCCTCAAACTTTTGTTTCCAACAATGCTTAACCTGAAAAGAATTTAACAAATAATCAGTGTGTGAAATTTCTGAAGCATTATCAAACTCACATTCAATTAAATAAGCTTCTAAAGGATCATGGAATGTGGTAGTGGTGAGATGTTCATGAACAAGTTCTTCAATGAAATCCACTTCATGTACTTCTGAATCATCACCAGGTTGCTTGCAAATGTTGAACACTTTTAATTCTAAAGTCATATTTCCAAAAGAAATGTTCAAAATACCATTCCTGCAATTTATCAGAGCATTAGAAGTTGCAAGAAATGGACGGCCTAATATAACAGGAATTTGAACATTTGGATTTGAAACAGGATGTGTGTCCAAAACAATAAAATCAACAGGGAAGTAAAAATTTTCAATTTGAACCAAAACATCTTCAACTATCCCTCGAGGAATTTTTACAGAACGATCAGCTAGTTGAAGTGTAACAGGTGTTTCCTTGAGTTCACCTAAACCTAACTGTTGATAAACAGAAAAAGGCAAAAGATTAACACTAGCACCAAGATCAAGCAATGCACGTTCTATTCTAGTGTTTCCAATGATGCATGGGATTGTTGGACATCCAGGATCTTTGAATTTTGGTGGAGTAAGGTGCTGAATGATTGAGCTCACACTTTCCGTCAGAAATGCTTTCTTTTGTACATTATGTTTCCTTTTAACTGTGCACATGTCCTTCAAAAATTTAGCATAAGATGGAACTTGTTTGATTGCATCCAATAAAGGAATGTTAATCTTAACTTGTTTGAAAAGTTCATAAATTTCTGCATTTTGATTCAAATTCTTTATTGTTTGCAACCTTTGAGGAAAAGGAGCAGGATGCATACCTTTTTCTTTGTCCAAATTTTCAAGAAGTTCAGACTTACCATCATCCTTACCAATACTTTTCGGAGGGGAAGGAGGATCTTGGTCTTTTGATGGAATCTTTTTGTCAATTGCCTTTCCACTTCGAAGAGTTGTGATAGAACTGGCATTTTCCTGTTGAGTTTCATTGGAGCAAGAAACAAAACATTGAGTAGAAGGGTTAGGCTGAGGTTGAGCAGGAAACTTACCTTTTTCTTGAGTGCGTAATGAAGCTGTCAATGTGGACAAGGTGTTTTTGATCTCATTGATGTCCTGTGAAGTTTGGTTATTCACATTTGCTTGTGTTTGCATGAATGCTTGCAATGTCTCTTCCAAGGTTTGTACACGTGAAGGTTGATAGGAAAAAGTGTTGCCCGACTTTTGAGATTGTGGTACCTGAACATGATTATTATTCCGCCAACTAAAGTTGGGATGATTTCTCCATTCAGGGTTATACGTTTCAGAGTAAGGAGAAGGAAAAGGCTTTTTAAATGTGTTTATGGAATTTACTTGATCATGCAACGCTTCTTTAAGAATGGGAATGTTTGGGCATTCAGAAGTGGGGTGTCCCATGATTTCACAAATTCCACAACTTTTTTCATTTTTAACCGTTTTGACTTCTTTTACTTCTCTAAGTTCCATGGCTTCAATCTTTCTAGCCAAATTAGCTACTTTAGCTTTTATCTCATCTTCTTGACTAAAATGATATTTACCTCTGTTAGAAACAAGATTAGATCTATTGGAACTTTCAAAGGAATTATCTGTGTGCCAGGCTTGAGAGTTATCTGCCAAATGGTCTAGGTAGTCAAAGGCTTCTTCAGGTTCTTTTTCTAGAAACTCACCGTTACACATTGTTTCAACAAATTGTTTAGTTTCGGGAGTTAAACTTTCATAAAAGAAACTAATAAGACTCCATTTTTCAAAACCATGATGTGGGCAAGAACTTAACAAATCTTTAAAACGCTCCCAGCACTGAAAAAATGCTTCATTTTGATTTTGATTGAAATTTTGAATCTGTCTTTTCAAAGCAGTAGTTTTATGTGCTGGGAAAAATTTCTTTAGAAACTCAGTTTGTAATTCTTGCCATGTGCCAATTGACCTTGGTTTTAAATTATGAAGCCAAATTTTTGCTTTATCTTTTAAAGAAAAAGGAAATAATTTTAGCTTGACAATTTCATTTGTGCATTGTTGGTCATTAAAGGTGACACATACATCTTCGAAGTCTTTTAGAAACGAGTAAGCACTTTCCGATTCTAACCCATGGAAATTTGGAAGCAAAGCTATCATACCTGGTTTAAAACGAAAGTTGTTTGCATTGAGAGGAAAAATAAAACAAGAGGGTGATGAGCTTCGAGTTGGTTGCAAGTAGTCACGCATGGTGCGTACTTGTCTGTTCTCATCTTCAGCATGAACACTTTCATTGTCAGCCATGGTAGGAATTGTATTAGAAAGATTACCTGAAAAAGTTTCACAATAAAATCTAACTAAACGACGAGATCTAAAATCACGTCGCCAAACAAGCATAAAACAAAGTTAATATACAAATTAGGCGGTATAACCAGCCAAACAAAATAAATATACTAAATTAGGCGGTATAACCAGCCAATAAAAATAAATATATACAAAATTAGGCGGTATAACCAGCCAATAAAAATAAATTAGGCGGTATAACCAGCCAATAAAAAATAAATATACTTATAAACTTATATACTTAGTATTGCTTCCCCGGCAACGGCGCCAAAAACTTGATGGTGACTCAATTAAGAGTTGTAAACCCAAGTGCAGGTTATGTTCAAGTAATAAATTCTCGGGTGTCCGAGGTCGAACCACAGGGAAGCGTATTAGTAAGTATAAGTTTATAAATATATAAGAAAAATAAAGTAAACAAGATATTAGGGAATCAACAACAAAACAAGATAAACAAGATATTAGAGAACAAAATAAACAAAATTAAATAAAAGAAATTAAACAAGATATAAAAACAATAAGAAAAGATGTTGAGGTTAGAGAATCCACTCTTGGTGTTATGCTAAGATTAATCTTGTTTTATTACACAATTGAAATTCACACATAAGGGAGATTCCAATCGGAAGGTTTAGCAATTCAGTCCAAATTGTCCAACGTCCATAGCATATGATATTATGTTCATTTGGTGTCCTCAAAACTCACAAAAAGAGTCCAAGCATTCCTTATGCCAAGGTATATGTCTACAACAAATCAAGGTTATGAAACCAAGCATTTACTGTGCCATTTTCATTGTCAATAATGAATCAAGATCCCTACTTTGCAAGTATGATTTTAAACCAAAAGAAAATATTATCTATACTAAATGATGATTTATTTTAGCTCATGTTTAAGAGACTAACCTTAGCATTTACCAAAAGCTTCACCTCATCACCTCAACAATATGATTAGCAACACATACTAGATATGAAGAAAATGAAAAGAAAAATAAAGAAAAAGAAAACTAGAGAAAGGAAAGAAGAAGAAAACTTAGAGAATTACATTGCAATGGCTAATATCCTCCCAATGTATCAATGTATCCTAATACTCATCCAAGGCCCTCTATTTATACACATTTTGGAGAGCTAAATGACAAGAGACAAGCTTTATAAATTTCAAAGGTAGGTATAATAGGTGGGTGCATTTTTCTAACAATTTCGTCATGTTGTATGACAATTCTGATCAGCCAGCTTGATGGTCGATTTTGTCAATGTTGGAGGCTCGATCTGATCAAATAGTCTTCTAGAAAAATATGCCCCTATCAGTTACGGATCCATATCCGTGCAAATCAGATCATTTGCTCATGTGGATCGGAAGATATGGTCAAAATACCAAAACGGTGCAGAACAGACATCATTGCACATCAGCCAACTTGATGGTTGATTTCGGTAGGGAAAACGACTCCGTTTCAAGAAGTGTAAAACATGAAAAAGATAGATATGCCTCTTAACTTTGCACGGTTAAATTTTCAGCCTTATTGCTTCAGTGAAACTCCAGATATAGCTGATATGGCAAAAGGTGTCGGAACTGGAATTGAATTGGATTTGCCCTTAATTCTTGATTTAACCTAGTAATCTGAAATCACTCAAAGAAACTCATGAAAAACACTAAATTACATAAAAATATAAAAGATCATAAACACAAGTAGACTAAGCAATAATAACTCGTATTTGACACAAAACAATAATAAAACATAACTAAAAACTATATAATTATACGAGTTATCACACCCCCACACTTAGATTGTTGCTAGTCCCTAGCAACGACTCAATAAAAATAAAATAAGAAAATCTAATCTAATCCATTTTCGTAGGAAATCACGGTGGCACTTAGCATGTGACACAAGCCTTTAAACCCCTAGGTGTCCCTAGTGGACGAGTTTAGTCTCGTGAGGGTTTGCTAGAACGATACCCACAAACATTGAAAAACTAAAATATAAGTAAACTACATACACTAAAAATATTTACTCCCAATCCTTTCAATATAAATTAGAGACAATCTTTGAACAAGTCTTATAAACTAATCTTTGAACAAATCTAATCTAATCCATTTAATGGTTTGTTGAGTTGTTTATTCAATCTTGTTCTTAATGCTTCTAATTGATTGGCCACCAATTACATTGATTTGTTGACCTAAATACAACTTGGAAAAGGGAGTTTAGTGTTAGACATTGATTGAATAACACATGTTTCATATTCATTTATTAGGATGAGTTGATCTGCAGGTAGGGTAGGAATACACTTACTTGTCATGTGTAACCATTGTTAAAGCCTAAGCTTAATGAGTTATTCTTTAATTCAATTATCATAGGAATATAGTTAATTGGTTAAGAAGGATATTTTTATGAGACCATCGAAAGATCCTCATAAATAAGATAGAACTCTAGGTTAACAACTCAGGATCATTAATCAAGTGAAGAGGTAGAGAGAGATTCAAGCGAAGTGTTGAGAGAAGTTGTAATCCTAGGCTTTTATAATTAATTGAATTCACCCTTTTTAATTTACTTGCTTTTAATATTAGTTTCTTTTAATTTGGTTTTTAATTATCTTCTTTAAATTAGTTGTTTAAATAAGATTAAGTTGTGTTAATTTTAGTACTTAGCAAATTTGGTAACAATTCCTCGTGGGTTTGACACTCTACTTTTCATTATATTACTTGTCAACGATACGTGCACTTGCATAGTGAAATCTGACAACAGTAGTTCCATACCTTTGGGTTAGAAAAACTCTTGTCTCATGCCAACACCATTTTTATTCGAAAATGATTTCTATTTCTTTTAATTGTTTTCCCCTTTTTAGAAAGAATTGCTTTTTTAATGAAAATTTCTGAGCCAAAAATATTAACCCCACGGTGTGTGATGTACGAATCTCTTGAAGATTGATGATCACTATTAGGAATTTTCTTAATGTCGATTTGGGTTTCTCAACTTGAATTGAAAAAGCTTGGTACAACAGGATTTTGGTTGTTCCAAGAAACTTCACAACAAAAAATCTATGTCCCTTCTAGGATCACTAATGGAACAGGTTTTATAAAACTCGAATTCCTTGAGAATCAAACAAATTCAACATTCTTTTAGTTTCCAAATTATGGCGTTTTGACAAGCGTCAAGATTGACCGAGATGTTCAAACTGGAAAGTTGATTTTGGAGGGAAAAGAAAGTCTCAGTTTTTGAAGTCAATCCTCCAAATAAGAGCTGACAATTTAGGAGGTTCAAGAATTCCTAGATGTTCCTTGATTTCTTCAAGATGACCTTCTCTTTTGTGGCATCGGCACTAACATAGATGGCATCAGAAATTCCTATTTCTCTAGACCGCCCATTTTTGGGTTTTCGTCCTAGAGTCCCATTCTTTCCATTTCTCTTTCTCTTTTTTATTATTCTACAATGCACTTGAGAATTCTAAATTCTTCCATAGTGAAATGATAATTTGATGAGATGGGATAAAATCTGAGGAAAAACCCTTCAAGTTAAATATTCATGCTTGATCAAAATGGACTTTTAAAGCATGTAATGTAGGCCAAGGTTCGGGGTTTAGAAAGAAAGGATAAATAGGTCCAAAATATGTGTTTGAGGGTAATCAGATCAAGAATCATTTCTTGAAGAGGATTCCCTTTGAAGCATTTGTCCTTTTTGGACTTTTCTTTACTTTTTGACTTTTGCTCATTTTCTTCTTTGTTCCTGACTTTCATTTGCATACTTTTTTCACACATTTTTTTGTGTGTGTGTTTTGTTTTTGGCTTTTATTTCGCCATATTTTTTCTTTTTTGTCTTTGTTTTGTTATTGGCTTTCATTTCTCCATCTTTTCTACATTTTCCTTTTCGACAAACTGAGCCCGTATTTATTTGGGAGCTCAATTTGCTTTGTATCTGTCTTCGAGTTAGGACTCATTTCTTAGTGATTTTTGAGAAGATCTTTCATCTCATTTGCCCCCAGTGTAGAGGGTGATCCTTGATCAGGGTTCAAAGAAGAAAGAATTCTTTCGGCTCAAGAAGGGTGACTATGGATAATTTCTTTTTGTGAAAAGGATAAGAAAGATGGCCATTTCTCATATCAAGCACAAACATTCTCATTGAAAAGCAATTCCCAAGAGAATTGATAATCAAAATTTCATTTTGCACTTGGAATCATCTGAATATATGCATGATATCAAAATTTTTTCTTTTTTTCTCTTTTTTTTTGTCGTATGCCCCAATGATTAATGCGTTAATTTTCCCTTATCCACCATGTATCCATCATTTCTACCTATGATGCCCCAATTGATTAACCATGGGAACTTGTATCATTAAGAGGAACTCTAGGTTTATATTAAAAAGCTGAGTTTCAATCTTGGGTTTGTTTGAAGTGACAAGAAAGAATATGGCCCAACATAGGTTTTTCTGAGGAAATGGAATTGTCGCAACCTAAAAAATAACAAGTCTCATCGCGAGACATTTACTCGTTAAGTGTGACATTGGGAAAAACAGAGGAAAAAATGACTTAATTCCTTTTGAAATAAAATAAGGGTTTGAAAACAACCTCGAAAAAAACATGGAGTCGCCATCAATCTTTTTTGGCTAGGTGTGATCGGCCACCTATTAAAACCGTTTTTTTGTAAAATATTTTAAAATTAATTAAAATATTTTTTAAAATCAATTTCAAAGTCTGCGTTTTTAAACCAGAGAAATCAAAGAAGCGGGTTCGGGAGTCGGTTACGTGCAGGGAAGTATTAGCACCCCCACAAAAGCCGTATAAAACGGTACCTTATTAATCGTGTGTTATCTCAAGTCTCGGTAAAAAGTCGGTTTTAGATTTGACATTTTAAAATAATTCCCAATTTAAAGAAAAATAATTCCATTTTTAATTGAAAATGATCCGAAATTTATTAATTCAAAATTTTCCTATATTCCCCGACAAACTCGGTAAAATATAGAAATTTTAATTTATTTGGAAATTTTTTTGAATAATTCTCGTTTAAAAAAAAAGATATTCCGTTATTAAAAATAATTGATGATGTCCTTTCCGGCAACTCGAAGGAGAACTCATGAATAATTTTAACTCGAGAATAACTTTATTTTATTTAAAATCGTTATCTTTTTTAAAACATTTTAAAAAGATGAATATGAACATGTATGACATGGTAAAAGATGACATAGCAAAATCTAGAGACATAGTATAATCTAAATGACATGATATAATCTAAGTGACATGGTATATTATAAATGACATAGCATAATTTAATAACATGACATGATAAAAAACCATAAAATAACATTATAATAAAATATGCATGAAAATAAAAAAAAAAAGGCAATGCATAAACGTAATAAATCCTAAATGATATGATAAAATAAATAATGACTAAGCAAGAAGCATAGAATAACATAAAATATTCACAACCATATAACAATCAATATAACATCATGAAATATAAATCAAAACAATAACATCACCATAGAAATATTCATAGCAAAAATCATATATCATATAGTATGCATGAACATGGAAAATGCAATGCATGAGAGTGTATTTTTTCCCTTAAATAAGGACATCCGTATACCTAAAAAGATATCCGACTATCTTATGAAAAGACTTAAATCAGATTTTCTAAATACTTTATGATTGGATAAAAAACAATTTGAAAATTTTGGATGAAAATGGCACTATGGCCGAAACCCCCTTTAAAAATGCTCTATTTTCCTAACTTTGAAAACCCGAGTTGACCTTCCTTGAACCGACCTTTATAAAATCAAATTTTAGGATTAAAATGACTTAGAAATTAACCTAGGACAATAGATATTGTTCTAAATCAGCCCCCTCTTAATGCCTTAATCAAAACAGAAAATTATTTTCTTCTTGAAAACAAATCTGACTTTTATGACCAGTTTTAAAACGTGATTTTTTTTACCCATTTAAAATTTTTCAAAAAAATCTGAACGAATTATGGGAGACTCAAAACATGTCGAGATATATGGGAAAAAATCAGCTTAATTTTTGAACTAAGGATGACCTACCTGAAAATTCATGAAATTCAGAACACTGGGTGAAAAACTGTTTAACCAAAAAACATTTTTAAACCTTTGATAAAAACGTTCAAAAATCAGAATAAAAATATTAGAGACTCCTCTAAGATCCTATAATCAGTGGTAAAAATTTTTAAAAATTTGGACAATGATTGCCTATTGAAAAAAAAATACAAATGTAGAAAACTCAACATGACAACATCTTAATTTTCCACAAGCATGCTCATGAAAGCTTGGTTTTGAGCCATTGATTGGCTTAAGTCAAAAATCAAGTGGGATGAGATGAAATGCATGAATAAACAGCAAGTTAAATGCATGAAATGCATGACCTAATGCCCAAATGACATAGAAAATGACATGGCATGTGAAAAATGGCATAATGCCTAAATAACATGGAAAATGTCATGGTAGGTGAAAAAATGGCCTAATGCCTAAATGACATGGAAAATATCATGGCATGTGAAAAATGGGCTAATGCCTAAATGACATGAAAAATGTGTGGCATGTGAAAAATGGCCTAATACCTAAATGATAAGGAAAATGTCATGGCATGTGAAAAATGGCCTAATGCCTAAATGACATGGAAAATGAAACACCCTGTCCGGATAATCTACCTAAAATCCTGCAGAGTTTCCTTTCTATCTCAACTATAACCCTCCTGCAAATAACACTCAATTCATATCCTCAACCAGCAATGTTTCTCAATACTATTATCACATATATCCATGCATATTCAAAAACTATCCATGATCAATTTATGCTCAAGTCAAAACATATTGATCTATTATCTCATATCTTCAAGTATATATAATATATCCAAAAGTAAACCTATCTCAGCAAGGTTTACTAGATAAAAATATCAATAGATCAAATCTTCTAGAAATTTAGATATGATGCCCACCACGTCAATATACTCTTGAAGCGGAGAGTAGAGGAAGGCAGCAATCCCGACACCTAACTGTGACTTGATTATGAGAAATAATAAGAGGTGAGATATATGAATATCTCAATGAGTATACAACATTTAAAGCGTGTGAAAACTATAATGGTAACCAGTAAATCATAATTGACATTTTCAAAATAAATAATAGTAAAACCATAATGAGTAATTCAAAGATGTAGCGAAGTTTTCAAATGTATAACAATATTATAATATAAAATCAATGTATAAAATCTGTAAAGTAAATCAGGTTACGTATAGTTGAGCTCCAACTTACTGTCATGCATAAGAATACATCCATGAAATAACCAGGCAATATCCATGTAGGCATACTAGTAGCCGGCCCCAAAGGCCAATACCACCATAGGATGCCCCGAAGGCATATGTGTCGCTATGATGTGCCCCCAAAAGGCTAATATAAAGGGATAAGGACTCTGGAGGTGGCTCCCACCACAAAGGCGTAGCACGCAGCTCCTACACCCCAGTCTAATATCACAGAATTGGGACTCTGGCGTGGCTCCCGCCACAAAGGCGCAGCACGCAACTCCCGTATTCTGATCAAGGGTATAATCTCATACATTAAGTCAGGTGGAGCCAAAACCATGTACGTCAAATTTTATGTATAATCATATTTCATAAATCAACCAACTTACTCGATATAATATTTCTTGAAATAAATATACTTTAATAACAAATCAATTTACATGATTATATATCTTATATACCTTTAATACGTAAAATAAATATCATGCTAAAAAATTATAATTATAATTAAAGAAATTTCAAATAACTATAGTTGTCGTCTACTTACAATCCTTGAGATGATCTCACTGTACACCTCGATCTGAAACTTTGGGATCCACAGGTAATGTCGGATCTACGTGGCCTTAGAGATTAACGATAATTAGTATCTATACATGCTCAAAGCATTACACAATTATGAATGCAACTTAAGTCCTATTAATCTACCCCATAGTCAATACTAATTTCTCATGCTCAAAACAACATATCCTTGATTTTTAATATCATTTCCATAATCATTTTCTCCATAATTCAACTCCATATTCATGTCCTTATAAAATTCCTTTTACTCCATGCCTTAGAGATTTTCATAATCCATAATCATCATTTAGTACTATATTTCTCTTAAGCAATAAATTCCTTACTATCAAGCTAGATTAGAAAATCATAACTTGAGTTTGGTAAGGAATTTTGAAGTGGTTCTAATTGTTTTATTTCAATCAATAAGTCTACTTTATGAAGAAAATAAATAACTTAGACAATAAGAACAAAATCTTGATCAAATTTGATAAATCCCGAAACTATGCCGAAACAGGGGTCAACACAGAACAGCCAACTTCATCGAATTTTATCTTTTTAACCGTTTATCGGTTTTGGGTGATTCAAAAACCAAAATTATCTTATTGAAGTCTAGTTTCTAGGAAAAATATCAAAAAATACAACCCAACTATTCTGAACCCAGAAAATCCAAATAGCAAGCATGCTCAACTTCCCCTATTTTGCTTTTTCTTCCCATTTTCTTGTTCATGCTTTCAAATCCTTTTAATTCTTACCAAAGGTGAGCAAAAATCATACTTAATAGATGGATTTCAGACCTTAACATGTTTATAGAGCTAAGATCTTAGCATGCTCAAGTAGAATATCTAAAGAAAAAGAAGAATTTATCAAGAAACTAACCTTGGATGTGATTGTTGTTGAGATTTTAGTGGAATACTTGAAGAGAAATGTTGGAGGAGATGAAGAGAATTTGAGAGAATGAGAGGGGAGGGTGGCCGGCTAGCTCATAAAGAAATGAAGAAATTTTTTTAGAAATTTCAAGATAATAAGATGACTAAAAGATATTTTTCAACTTTTGGTATAATTGCCCATTGGTCCCTCAACTTTTTATAATAACCATTAAGCCCCTAAACTTTTTTTTAGTTTGTTCAATTTGATCATTTCTTCTTTTAATTCCTTCACGTATAACTTCTTACCAATTTCCAAGTTTGTCCTTAAAATTTTCAGGATTTAACTTTACATGATTGTACGTAACCTCGGTTGTTACAACTTACCCTCCTTAGAAAAATTTCGTCATCGAAATTTACTTACCAACTTGATTGAACAAGTGAGAACAAGTTAAATTTTCCTCAATTTCCATAGGCAAGTACTTCAATATATGTGAAGAATCGAAAATGTACTTTCGGAGCATAGAAACATGGAACACATTATGAATTCGTGACAATTCTTCCGGTAAGGCCAATCTATAAGCAACTAGGCCAATCCGTTCAATGATCTTATATGGCCCTATATATCGAGGACCCAACTTTCCTCGTCTTCCTAACCGGATTACTCCCTTTCAAGGAGTCACTTTCAAAAACACCATATCACCAACTTCAAACTCTAAATCTTTTCTCCGATTATCTGCATAGTTCTTTTGTCGATCTTGAGCTATTTTTATCTTTTCCCGGATTACCTTAACTTTGTCTGCAGTCATCATAACAATTTCTGGACCTAGCAATTTCCTTTCATCTGTATCATCCCAACACACCGGATTTCTGCACTTCCTTCCATACAAAGCTTCAAAAGGAGCCATGTCGATGCTGGACTGATAACTATTGTTATATGCAAACTCTGCTAGAGGCAAGTGTTCATCCCAATTTCCTTTGAGTTCCATAATACTAGATCTGAGTATATCTTCCCGAATTTGAATTGTCCGTTCAGATTGTCCATCCATCTGGGGATGAAAAACGGTACTGAACTTGAGTTTAGTGCCCATAGCATTCTGCAAACTTGGCCAAAATCGATATGTGAATCGGGAGTCTCGATCAGATACAATCGATACTGGGGCACCATGTAACCTAACAATTTCGTTCACATAAAGTTTAGCCAGTCTTTCCATGGAAAAAGTCTTCTTGATTGGAAAAAAATGAGCTGATTTTGTTAAACGATCAATAATCTCCCAAATGCTCTCATAACCAGATTGCGTTCTTGGCAATCCCGAAACAAAATCCATAGCAATATCTTCCCACTTCCATTGAGGAATAGGTAGGGGGTTCAATTTCCCTGAAGGTTTTTGATGCTCGACTTTAGTTTGTTGGCATACCAAGCATCTAGAAACAAACTGAGCTATGTCCTATTTCATACCTTGCCATCAATAATGTTCTCTTAAGGTTCGATACATCTTCACACTACCAGGATGTAACGCGTATGGTGCATTATGAGCTTCCTCCAAAATCACCTTCCGGAGTTCTTCATCCTGAGGCACACAAAGCCTATTTTTCATTATCAGTACATCATCATCCTTTATTTAAAGGTCAGTCCTCACGCCATCCCTTACTTCTTGCTTTAACTTTACCACCATAGGGTGCTTCACGTATCCAATCAATATGAATCGATTTAACCTTCAAGTGGGCTATTAGGAGACCCCATTCTCATCAATCATCAATTCTAAAGGTAAAGACTTCAACTCATTTTGTAAGGATTTCTGAATCGCTCGGATATGAGCAAGTGAACTAGAAGACTTTCGACTAAGAGCATCGACCACTACATTGGCCTTTCCGGGTGGTAGTCAATTACACAATCATAATCTTTTATCAATTCCAATCATCTCCTTTGCCTCAAATTTAGTTCCTTCTGATCCATCAGATATTTCAGACTCTTATGACCAGTGTAGATTGTACATTTTTCTCCAAATAAATAATGCCTTCAAACTTTTAGTGCAAACACCACTGCCGCCAACTCTAAATCGTGAGTAGGATAGTTTTGCTCATGCTGTTTCAGTTGCCAAGAAGCATAAGCTATCACCTTCCCATGTTGCATCAAAACGCAACCCAAATCTTGCCTCGAGGCATCACTGTATACCATAAAGCTTCCAGTCCCTGATGTTAGTGTAAGAACTGGTGCTGTGGTCAATCTACGCTTGAGCTCTTGGAAAGCTTGCTCACATTCATGCTTCCTTGTTAGTTTTGACAAAGGAGAGGCAATCATGGAAAATCCTTCCACGAATCTTCGATAGTACCCTGCCAATCCGAGAAAGCTTCTAACTTTTGTGACATTCATGGGTCTTTCCCAAGCAACCACAGCTTCTATCTTTTGTGGATCCACAAAAATCCCTTCCTTAGATACTACGTGACCAAGGAATGCTACTTTGTCGAGCCAGAATTCACACTTGGAAAATTTAGCATAAAGTTACTTTTCACGCATAGTCTGCAGTACCGTTCTCAAATGGTTTACATGATCATCCTTATTCCAGGAATAAACTAGGATGTCATCGATGAACACAATAACAAACTTATCTAAGTAGGGTTGAAACACCCTATTCATCAAATCCATAAAGACTGCAAGTGCATTAGTTAGCCCAAAAGGCATAACTAAAAATTCATAATGACCATATCGAGTTCTGAAAGCAGTTTTTGGAATATCAGATTCTTTGATCTTCAATTGATGATAACCCGACCTTAGGTCTATTTTGGAGAACACACTTGCACCTTGCAACTGATCAAACAAGTCATCAATCCTTGGCAAAGGATACTTATTCTTAATGGTGACCTTGTTCAGTTGCCGGTAGTCGATACACAATCGTAAAGATCCATCCTTTTTCTTTACAAATAAAACCGGTGCTCCCCACGGTGAAGTACTAGGCCGAATGAAACCTCTGTCAACTAGGTCTTGCAACTGCATTTTCAATTCCTTTAGCTCCGAAGGTGCCATTCTATAGGGTTCCTGAGAAATAGGAGCACTGCCAGGGATTAAGTCTATAGTAAACTCCAATTCCCTGTCAGGAGGTAAACCGACCAATTCTTCAAGAAAGATCTCAGGAAACTCTTTGACCACAGGTATAGTTTCCAACTTTGCCTCATGTACGTCCTTGTTAGTCGCATAAGCAAGGTAAGCAGAAAACCCTTTTTGCAAGTATCTATTGGCTGCCATCTTGGAGATAAGGCAAGAAGGTAAAACTTTCCTTTCTCCTTGAAAGGTAAACTCCAAGTCTCCCGACTTCTTAAAAGTTGCAGTTTTGGAAAAGCAATCTATCACTGCATTGTGATTAGACAACCAATCCATTTCCAAAATCACATCAAAATCATACATTCCTAATAGAAACAAATTAACTGGTAATTCATGCTCCTGAACCATAACGGTACAATCCGGATAAACCACATCAATTTTCAAAGTTTCTCCCACTGGGGTACTAACGACCATAGGGATGTCTAACCGTCTAGACTCTCTACTCAAATGCATGACATATGAATTAGCAACAAAAGAATGAGTTGCACCCGGATCTATTAAGATCCTAGCATTTGCCTTAGAAATTGGGAGAGTACCTGTAACCACTTCAGGAGTAGCCTGAGTCTGTTGTTGGGTTATAGCATAAATTTTGGCTGCAGTTCGAGGTCTACTAGGCTGTCCACTCTTTCGAGGGCCAGTAGATGAACCAACTTGAGATTGTGCCCCAATTCTATCTCTAACTGCTGTCGGCTGAGGTGCAGCAGTAGGTTGGGTCCTTTCCCTTTGACCCACTGATAACTGACTAGTAACTCCCTAGTTCTCCAGCTTGGGACAATCCCGTTTCATGTGTCCCAATTCTTTGCAGTAAAAACACACACCTAACATTCACCAAGGTGATTCCTCCCACAATGGAGACACTGAGGATAAGTCAATGTACGAGGTTCTCCTGACCTCCCAGGCAGCGATCTAGTCTGTTGTTGAGGTCCGATGATAAATCTGCTAAAAGAACCACTAAAAGATTTTTTGTCTAATCCTTCTTGAAATCTTGAGGGTTTGTAACCACTGACACTGCTCTCTATATAACTTTTCTTAGGCCTCACGTCCTCACTAGAGGACTGCCCTTTTCTTTTTTTGAACTTCTCTTCTCTATCTTTCATTTCTTTCAGATTCTGTTCAGCTTTGATTGCCATGTTGACCCATTTATTAAATTAATCTGTATCCACGTCGTCAACCTATCTAAAATACTAACATGTAGCCCATCTTGGAATTTTTTGCATCTTTCAACATCGTTGGCTACTACTGATGGAGCAAATTCTGATAGTTCGCTGAATTTTTCTCATACTCTGCTACTGACATGCTACCCTATTTTAAATTCATAAACTCAGTCCATTTTTTTCCCGCAAGGCTCGAGAATAGTATTTTTCTTTGCCCAGGTTTTGGCAAGACGTCCAACATACCTTTGCACTGTAGTTTTCCACTATGTGTGTGCATGATCCTCCAAAAATTGCACCGCACATGGTAACCTCATAAGCTCGGGAATCTGAAGAGTAATGGAAGTAGTCTCAATTTTTTGTAGCCATGACCAGGCTAAATCTGATTCCAAAGATCCCGTGAAAATCTTGCAACCCATATTCTTCAGATCTTTACAGTAATCAACTATTCCCTTTTCAGCAGGGGTAGTCAAAGCGGGAATTACTCTTGCCAAGGCTGCAACTGCCTCAGCTAAATTAAGATCAGCTGTTAGGGATGCTGCTGAAGGTGCAACAACAGAAGATGAACTAGAAGCTGAAGCTTGTTCTTCAATTTGCTCATCAATATTCTCATTTCTATTCCAATCCCTATTTTGGGGTAGGGGATTGATTCTAGGCCTTCCTCTTCAACGTGGTGGCATCGCGTCTGATTTTCTGCACAACTGAAAATATTTTAATACTTCAACAAGCAGTTTCTAAGTCTACAGGACCTATAACCTTGCTCTGATATCAAAATTGAAACACCATGTCCGGATAATCTACCTAAAATCCGACATAATTTCCTTTCTATATCAACTATAACCCTCTTGCAAATAACACTCAATTTATATCCTCAACCAACAATATTTCTCAATACTATTATCACATATATCCATGCATATTCAAAAATTATCAATGATCAATTTATGCTCAAGTTAAAACATATTGATCTATTGTCTCATATCTTCAAATATATATAATATATCAAAAGTAAATCTATCTCAGCAAGGTTTACTAGATAAAAACATCAAAAGATCAAATCTTCTAGAAATTTAGATATGATGCCCACCACGTCAATATACTCTTGAAGCGGAGAGTAGAGTAAGGTAGCAATCCCGACACCTAACTGTGATCTGAAAATGAGAAATAAGAAGAGATGAGATATATGAATATCTCAATGAGTAGACAACATTTAAAGCGTGTGAAAACTATAATGGTAACCTGTAAAGCATAATTGACATTTTCAAAATAAATAATAGTAAAACCATAATGAGTAATTCAAAGATGTAGCGAAGTTTTCAAATGTATAACAATGTTATAATATTAAATCACTGTATAAAATCTGTAAAGTAAATCAGGTTACGTATAGTTGGGCTCCAACTTACTGTCATGCATAAGAATACATCCATGAAATAACCAGGCAATATCCATGTAGGCATACTAGTAGCCGGCCCCAAAGGACAAACCACCATATGATGGCCCAAAGGCATATGTGTCGCTATAATGTGCCCCCAAAAGGCTAATATAAATGGATAGAGACTTTGGAGGTGTCTCCCACCACAAAGGCGTAGCACACAGCTCCCATACCCCAGTTTAATATCACAGAATTGGGACTCTGGAGGTGGCTCCCGCCACAAAGGCGTAGCCCGTAGCTCCCGTATTTCGATCAAGGGTATAATCTCATATATTAAGTCAGGTGGAGCCAAAACCATGTACGTCAAATTCTATGTATAATCATATTTCATAAATCAACCAACTTACTCAATATAATATTTCTTGAAATAAATGTACTTTAATAACAAATCAATTCATATGATTATATATTGCATATATCTTTAATACGTAAAATAAATATCATGCTAAAAAATTATAATTATAATTAAAGAAATTTCAAATAACTATAGTTGTCGTCTACTTACAATCCTTGAGATGATCTCACTGTACACCTCGATCTGAAACTTTGGGATCCACAGGTAATGTCGGATCTACGTGGCCTAGAGATTAACGATAATTAGCATCTATACATGCTCAAAGCATTACACAATTATGAATGCAACTTAAGTCCCATTAATCTACCCCATAGTCAATACTAATTTCTCATACTCAAAACAACATATCCTTAATTTTTAATATCATTTCCATAATCATTTTCTCCATAATTCAACTCCATATTCATGTCCTTATAAAATTCCTTTCTAGTACTCCATGCCTTAGAGATTTTCATAATCCATAACCATCATTTAGTACTATATTTCTCTTAAGCAATAAATTCCTTACTATCAAGCTAGATTAGAAAATCATAACTTGATTTTGGTAAGGAATTTTGAAGTGGTTCCAATTGGTTTATTTCAACCAATAAGTCTAATTTATGAAGAAAATAACTAACTTAGACAATTAGAACAAAATATTGATCAAATTTGATAAATCCCGAAACTATGCCGAAACATGGGTCAACATAGAACAACCAAATTCACCGAATTTTATCTTTTTAACCGTTTATCGGTTTTGGGTGATTCAAAAACCAAAATTCTAATATTGAAGTCTAGTTTCTAGGAAAAATATCAAAAAATACAAACCCAGCTGTTCCAAACCCAGAAAATCCAAACAGCAAGCATGCTCAACTTCCCCTGTTTTGCTTTTTCTTCTCATTTTCTTGTTCATGCTTTCAAATCCTTTTAATTATTACCAAAGGTGAGAAAAACTCATACTTAATAGATGGATTTCAGACCTTAACATGTTTATGGAGCTAATATCTTAGCATGCTCAAGTAGAATATCTAAAGAAAAGGAAGAATTTATCAAGAAACTGACCTTGGATGTGATTGTTGTTGAGATTTTAGTGGAATACTTGAAGAGAAATGTTGGAGGAGATGAAGAGAATTTGAGAGAAAGAGAGGGGAGGGTGGCTGGCTAGCTCATAAAGAAATGAAGAAAATTTTCTAGAAATTTCAAGATAATAAAATGACTAAAAGATATTTTTCAACTTTTGGTATGATTGCCTATTGGTCCCTCAACTTTTTATAATAACTATTAAGCCCCTAAACTTTTTTTTATTTAGTTTGTTCAATTTGATCATTTCTTCTTTTAATTCCTTTACGTATAACTTCTTACCAATTTCCAAGTTTGTCCTTAAAATTTTCGGGATTTAACTTTACATGAATGTACCTAACCTCGGTTGTTACAGAAAATGTCATGGCATGTGAAAAAATGGCCTAATGCCTAAATGACATGGAAAATGTCATGGCAGGTGAAAAAATGGCCTAATGGCTAAATGACATGGAAAATGTCATGGCATGTGAAAAATGACCTAATGCTAAATGACATGAAAAATGTCATGACATGTGAAAAAATGGCTTAATGCCTAAATGACATAGCCACAATATACCATATTTAAAGACAAGATCAGTCAAACAATTTAATGGACAATAATTAAAAAATTTGTCAACTTATTTAATAGTAATAGAATATAACTAGAAGAAGCAAAAAAAAAAAAAAAAATATTGAATGTCAACATTAATTATGAGCATTTTAGTCAAACAATTTAATATACAATAATTTCCAAAGTACTTACATAAAGTTGTTGGATAAAATGCAAGTGTGCGTACGATCAGAATAAGACACTGCAATATCTTCAGCTTTCTCCCTTTCGACTCATAGCCCTTTTGTCTTTTTGGTTCGTGCCCCTTCCTTCTCGCCTCAGCTCTCTTTCTTAGAAACTGTGGCTACGTCAAAATAAGTTCCCCTTGAAGCTCTCCTTTTCTCCTTTTATTATTTTTTTATCCCCCTTTGTCTGTAGCACTAGCCCCCATGCCACTTTTTTCTTTTCTTATTCCTAACTCATTCCTTTTTTTACTCAGCTAAGAAAATTTTACTTTTTAAAAAAAATGACAACAGGTTGCTATATAAGAAGATGGCTAAGTGCATTAAACAAAATCTTTCATGAAGTAAAAATACAATTTGATGTGATTACCTCAGATTGTGGCAACATATAATCATGCTCAGGAACTTCTTCCACAACCAAACGGTAAAGCTATTGAACTTTGGTTCAAAACAGACAATAGGGTTTGGGTCACGAATGCATGACAACAGTAATCCTTTTGCTTGCCATGGGCTGCGAGGAATGACTACTTTGATACTAGGAACATGGCAAAAGAAAGCTTCAGGTGATTGCGAGTGGTAATGTCCACCATGACCCACAGCACCGTAAGGGGCTCTTATCGTCAAACCGCCATAATTAAATTGATTGCCACTCCGGTAAATGTAATCTGCAAACTGAGTTTCTGCTAACCAATGCCAAATCCAACTCTGCCCTGTTCACAGAGAGGGGTATTGAAAACCCTACTTTTACCAAATAGGTCAGCGAGTCCTGTTGTGCAGCGAAAAACCCCACCAAAGCTCACATCTTCTCCAAAAATAAACGCGCGAGGATCAGTTTCAAGCGCGATATGAAGGTCTTGGTTGATGGCAGAGTAAAGGTTGATGGATTTAGCGCTGTGTTGATTCTCAACATTGCAAGTAGAAGACGAAAATGGTCTAAAAGACAAAGGGGCAGACCCAGTGTTCTACTCATATTCCTCAAAGCAGTGCTCGTTCCCATTATCTCCCTTTTTTATCATTTCTTCTGTTCCTCTTTTCCCTCATTCCTAATAGTAGCCGCCAACCCCCCAAAGAAAATAATCGGCCCCCTTTTTTTATTAAGATTACCTCTTTTATAACTCATCTCCTAACCTAAATATGGATCTTTGGATCAATTGATCCAAGGGTATTCTTTTATCCTCATAACTACCCTTTAAAAAATATATATTTTTAATGGACCCTTAGATTTAAAAAAGATAAATGGCCAAGATTAAACTAAAGAAAATAAGGAAGGGTAATGTCTAAGTTACCCTTCCATCATATTTTAAAAAATTTCCAACATTTTAAAATTTTTATTTTAAAAATCTAAACGTGGTCAACTTTAGAACTCAAGATTAAACTTTTTCACCTCGGGTTTAAATTGAATTTTAAAATTGATAATTTTACGGTCCGGTTTTATTTGAATAATTAAAGCTAAAAAAATGATATATAATTTAAAACATTTTAAAAATCTAAAATCACGACCGTGACTTCTACAAAATATCAAACCCGAGTAGGGGACAAATCAAAATTGATTTTAAAAGGCTTGGACAAAATTAGGTGTCTACAGCTGCCCCTCTTTGGATATTGCTGAGAATCAGGAATCAGGCAAAGATAAAATAGACAACAATTTTGTCCGGTCAGTGAAATCACATGTGAAGGAAAGGAAAAAAAAAAATTCTTCATTTTTTTTTTGTTTGGAAAAGCTGTAAATAGAAGATTTTGTCCTTAAATTTAGTTCACTGACTAATCAAGGTTCGACCTGTCTTAAGGAAACGAGTTCGATTTGCAAGAGAAGAAAATACCTCGACGGTGGTCTCGGGACCTTATCTGTGATCTGGAAAATTATGCCCGGAGATCTTAAAAATTGTGCCCGGACGTCTTAAAAATGGTGCCAGGAGGTCTTTTCCGTGATCCGAAAAAATTATGCCCGGAGGTCTTAAAAAATGGTGCCCGAAGGTCTTATCCATGATTTTGGAAAATTGTGCTCGAAGACGACTTTAAAAATAGTGCCCGGAGGTCTTATCCGTGATTTGGAAAATTGTGCCTAGAGGTCTTATCCATGATTTTGGAAAATTATGCTCGGATGCGACTTTAAAAATGGTGCCCGAAGGTCTTAAAAATTGGTGGCCGGAGGTTTTATCCATGATTTTGGAAAATTGTGCTCGAAGACGACTTTAAAAATGGTGCCCGGAGGTCTTATCCATGATTTTGGAAAATTATGCTCGGAGATGACTTTAAAAATGGTGCCCGGAGGTCTTATCCGTGATCTGGAAAATTATGCCCGGAGGTCTTAAAAATGGTGCCCAGAGGTCTTATCCATGATTTTGGAAAATTGTGCTCGGAGGTGACTTTAAAAATGATACCCGGAGGTCTTAAAAATGATTTTGAAGAATTGTGCCTGGAGGCGACTTTAAAAGAAATGGTGCCCAGAGGTCTTATCCATGATTTTTTTAAAAAATTATGCCCGGAGGTCTTTAAAAAATGATGCCCGGAGGTCTTGTCCAAGAACTTGAAAAAATGATGCCCAGAGGTCTTAAGAATGATTTTGAATAATTGTTGAAAACTAACCTGAAGGTTTTGAGAGGATGCAAATGCTTCTTGATGTAGTTGCGAATGTCTTTAATTGATGCAAATGCTTCATGACGCAGGTGCAGAGATTAACAAGATGCACATGCTTCATATTGCAAATGCAAATGTCTTGGATTAATGCAAATGCTTCTTGATGCAGATGCAGATATTGAATGAGATGCAAATGCTTCATGGTGCAAATGCAAATGGCTTAGATTGATGCAAATGCTTCTTGATGCAGATGTAGATATTGAATAAGATGCAGATGCTTCATAGTGCAAATGCAAATGGCTTAAATTAATGCAAATGCTTCTTGATGCAGTTGCAGATATTGGATAAGATGCAGATGCTTCATGGTGCAAATGCAAATGGCTTAGATTGATGCAAATGCTTCTTGATGCAGATGTTAGATAAGATGCAGATGCTTCATGGTGCAAATGCAAATGGCTTTAAATGATGCAAATGCTTCTTGATGCAGATTTTGGATAAGATGCAGATGCTTCATGGTGCAAATGCAAATGGCTTTAATTGATGCAAATGCTTCTTGATGTAGATGCAGATGTTGAATAAGATGCAAATGCTTCATGGTGCAAATGCAAATAACTTTAATTGATGCAAATGCTTTTTGATGCAGATGCAGATGTTGGATAAGATGCAGATGCTTCATGATGCAAATGCAAATGCAAAGATCAACGTTGACGCAACTACTTCATGGAATGATGCAGATGCAAAGATCGACATTATACAAATTCTTCTAAATGATGCAAATGCAAAGATCAATGTTGACGCAACTATTTCATGGAATGATGTAGATGCAAAGATCAACATTATGCAAATGCTTCTAAATGATGCAAATTGCAAGGATTAACAATGTGCAAAATGCTTCTAAATGATGCAAATATGAAGATCAATAATGATGCAAATGCTTCATGAAAAGATGCAAATACCCCTATGAATCGTGTTCATGTAAGTGGTCTATGTATGGTGTAACTGCAGTTACCACACAATAATGAAAATACAATGATTCTAGAAATGATGCAATTGCTTGAGATGACGCAAATGCAAATATCCATGAAGAATATAAATGTAAGGGTAAAATGCAGATGCTTATGGAATAGTGCCAATGCAAATACCCATGAATGATGCAAATGCTTGCCAACACTGTGCAGATGCAAAGCTCAATAAAGAGATGAGTGCTCATGAGTGATACAAATGCCTCCGATCGTTTTTTCTAAACTTTGGCTTAGCCTTTCCAATTCATTTTTCCTTTTCAAATCAGAGTATATCTTGAACACTCGTGCCCCATAAGAGATCATTCCCTTTCCGGTCTTTGACTATCTCTTTGCCCCAACAGTTTTCAAACTCTTATCAACAGAAGTCTGAACCGAGTTCTATTTCTTCTTCTCATATCTGGAAGTCAAGATCTACTCTAGTAGTTCCATACCTTTGGGTTAGAAAAACCCTTGTCTCATGTCAACATCAAAAATGGTTATTTCAAAAATATTTTTACTTGTTTTCCTATTCTAGAAAGAATTTAATGAAAAATTATGAGTCAAAAATATTAACCCTACAGTGTGTGATGTACGAATCTCTTGAAGACTGATGATCACTGTTAGAAATTTTCTGAATGTCAATTTGGGTTTTTCAACTTGAATTGAAAGGCTTGATACAATAGGATTTTGGTTGATCGAAGAAAACTTCACAACAAAAATGTATATACCTTCTAGGCTCACAAATGGAACAGATTTTATAAATCATGAATTCATTGAGAACCAAACAAATTCAATATTCTTTTAGTTTCCATATCAAGGCATTTTAACAAGCGTCAAGATTGGCCGGGATGTTCAAACTGGAAAATTGATTTTGGGGGGAAAATGTCAGTTTTTGAAGTCAATCCTCCAAATGAGAGCTGACAATTTATGAGGTTCAAGAATTCCTAGATGTTCCTCGATGATCGGTTCTTTTGTTGTGGCATCGGTACCGACATAGATGGCATCAAGAATTCACATTTTACTCTAGACCGTCCATTTTTGGGTTTTCGCCCTAGAGTCTCATTCTTTCCATTTTTTCTTTCTCTTTTTTTGTTGCTCTACCATGCACTTGAGAATTCTAAATTCTTTCAAAGTGAAATGATAATTCGATGAGATGGGATAAAATCTGAGGAAAAACCCTTCAAGTTAAATATTCATGCTTGATCAAAATGGACTTTTAAAGCACGTAATGTAGGCCATGGTTCGGGGTTCAGAAAAAAAGGATAAATGGGCCCAAAATATGTGTTTGAGGGTAATCAAATCAAGGATCATTTCTTGAGGAGTATTCTCTTTGAAGCATTTGTCCTTTTTTGGACTTTTCTTTCTTTTTTTGACTTTGCTCCTTTTCTTCTTTGTTCTTGGCCTTTATTTGCCAGACTTTTTCACACATTTTTTTGTGTGTGTTTTGTTTTTTTCGGCTTTCATTTCGCCATTTTTTAGCGTCCATTTCGCCATCTTTTTCCTTTTCCTTTCGATAGAGTGAGCTCGTATTTATTTGGGAGCTCAATTTGCTTTGTATCTGTCTTTGAGTTTGGACTCATTTATTAGTGATCTTTGAGAAGATATTTTCTCGCATTTGCCTCCCAGTGTAGAGGGTGATCCTTGATCAGGGTTCAAAGAAGAAAGAATTCTTTCGGCTCAAAAGGGGTGACTATGGATAATTTCTTTTTGTGAAAGGGATATGAAAGATGGCCATTTCTCATATCAAGCACAAATATTCTCATTGAAAAGCAATCCCCAGGGGGAATAGATAATCAGAATTCCATTTTGCACTTCGGAATCATTTGAATTCTCATATGCGCGATATCACAAAATTTTTCTCTTTTTTTTTGTTTTTGTTTTTGTTTTTGTTTTTGTGTTTTTTATTTTTTATTTTTTTTATTTTTTGTTGTATGACCCTAATGATTCATGCATTAGCTTCATCCTTATTCATCATGTATCCATCATTTCCAGATATGATGCCCAAATTTGATCAACGTTGGGAATTTGTATCACTATGAGGAACATAGCAAGTCTAGGTCTATATTGAAAAGGCTGAGTTTCAATCTTGGGTTTGTTTGAAATGACAAGGAAAATATGATCCAAAAACAGGTTTTCTCTGGGACATGGGATAATATGGTTTGGTCATTGTGCCTCGAGGTGCCAATCATGAAGTGATGTTCGGGCAATTGGCGTTTTGTGGTTGTTTGAAAATGATGTGAATGATTTTAGCATGACCTTATCACAATCCAGATTACCATGATCTAAATTCTTGAAAGAATGTCTCATTTGTTTGAGTTTCCAAAAATTTTCAAAAATTTTGTTCCATTGTTTGTAACCTAGATTAGGATTTACATCTTTGCTTATTTTGTAGTGAAATGGTTTTTGAAGTTCAATCATTCATGTTCCTTGAAACATTAGGTCTTTCAAGTGGTCTTAGTTCAAGGGACTTAGGCATAGGAAAGCCTAAAAGAGAAGGGAGATGATATTGGGTCATTTCTAACAATGATCATCAATATTCTCGAGACTATCCATTATTAGAACTTCTTTAATGCTCTTTTTTGCAAATTCAAATTATTGTTAAAACACAACAAACACAAAGCATTTAAAATTCAAAATTCATTTAATGCTTATGAATATCGACATGAGACAAGTGTTTTCATCATGAGGTATGAAACTATATGCATCAAAATACTCCTGTTGACATCCTTCAAAGATAGTAATTCTCCTCCTAAAACCCCGAAAGAAACTGATTTACGGCAAAGCGGACTTTCACTGATCGATAAGCTCCGATGTCAAAATACCATCGTGGATAAGACCTTCAATCTTTTCCTTCAATTATCTGCATTTTTTAGTTGAATGCCCAACTACCCCCAGGTGATATTCACACTTGCTGTTAGGGTCATAACTCCTTGCTAATGGATTCGGAGCTATGTTCAAAGGCACAGGAGTAAGGTACTGATTCTTTATTAGTAATGGCAGCAGGTCAGGGATTGAGATTGGAATTCTTTCTTAGTTGTCCCGCGATCGTTTTTTGGAAGCAGGCCTTGTTGCAAAGACTGGTGTAGGATTAGGTGCTTAGGTTGGTAGGTAAAGATAAAGGCTTGGAGATACCTTGGTAGGGTAACATGATTGGTATGAGGGGAGTAGGGACGAAATCTTCCATAGCTTGGACATCTTTCTCTTTCTTTCTAGGTTCTCCATTTCTCTCGGCATTGGATGTTCTTTCTCCTTCAAGTTTCCCTTCCTTGATAGCATTCTCAATCATCTCCCCTGAGATTACCATATTCGTAAAATTCTTCGTGGCATTGCCGACGAGTCTATCGTAGTACGAGGCCCGTAGCGTATTCACAAAAAAGACGATGATTTCCTTCTGTGTCAAAGATGGTCATACTTGGGCAGCCATGTCCATCCACCGCTGAGCATATTCTTTGAAGCTCTCAGTAGCTCTTTTCTCTATATTTTGCAAGGTGAGATGATCAGGCGCCATACCCGTCATATGCTTGTACTGGCTTAGAAAATCCCTAGCAAGATCATTTCAAGAGCGAATCTGATCCTTGCTCAACTGACTATACCACCTAATTGCGGATCCGCTGAGGCTATCCTGAAAAACAGTGGATCAAAAGCTCACCATTATCTATATGACCAGACATTTTTCGGCAGACTATAGTGAAGTGGGTTGACGAATCGGTTGTCCCCTCATATTTCTCAAAGTCGAGGACATTGAATTTAGGAGGAATGACTAAATCGGGGACCAAGCAACGTTTTTTCGCATCTACACTCCCAAATACATCTGTACTTTCTACTTCCCAGAGCCTTTCCTCTAACAGCTGATATTTTCCTTGGGAATCTACCGACTTAGCCCCATTCGACTCAACCATTTTTGAACTTTTCTTGTTCAGCTGGATCATCTAAGTTCAGGATGTTGCTGGGATTAACTATGTTCTGGCCATCCAACATCATGACCTCAATCTAGCCCTTTTGTGCCTCTAACCCTTCTCTGGCGGCCAAGTTTCCAGTGTATCCCTTTCCCTTGACTGCAGCGGACATCATCTCCATCAGTTTACTCATCTGATCTCTAGTTTTTGCTTGAGATTTTGCCAACTGTTCTCGCAATTCTTCATGTGCCTTTTCCATTATTTCAATTCGGACAACTTGTTTATTCTCCATAGCTCTGGCCTGTATCATAAAGGTGCTCAGTACTTCTTATAACTCTGATTTAAAAAAGAAATTCCTTCAACAACTCTTAAAACCAAGTCAATTTTTGTTTTATTCCCCCAAGTGCGTGTCGTGATCAATGAACCATGAATGTCATTTGATGCACATGAAGAATAGACAAAGTGATGTATGGACATATACAGTGGAAACATGCTGACCATGTATGTAATAAATGCAACACGATGCCCACATGATGCATTTAAAGAATAAGAAAAATCAATGCATGGATATATGCAGTGAATGACCATGTATGTTTCAGATGCATTTCCCAATGAATGATCCTATATACTATGAATGCAACACGATATCAATATGATGCATGTAAAGAATAGACAAATTAATTCATGAACATATACAGATAAATCATGTTGATTATGTTTGTCATGAATGCAACCTGATGCTAGCATGATGCATGTAAAGAATGAGATGTATGGTATGAAAAATAATTGATCGGATGCAAAATGCAAAGGGGAAGATACCACAGAGGAAATAAGAATCGGAGGAACTTAATCATCAACATCTCATAAATTTGAAGCATAACCAATTCATTCCGATGTCAATGTTCACAAGGTATAAACCATGTTTACAAAATCTGAGCAGTGGTTAAAACTATCTTTACAAGCACTTTATTTTTCCTAGCATCCTAAGGCTATAAGAGCTGGTTATTGAAAAGACGAAATCCTATTACATCATTAATTTCCCGACCCTAATTAGCCTTCCCCAGTCCTCCATCAATCAGTGTCGTTGGGTCGATCCACTTGACATCTATAAGAGACTGAACTTTCCTTTTGAAGGCTTCACAGTCTTCAATGCTATGCCCAGTAATTTCGTCCTTAAGGATGTTTGGCATGTTCCTGAGATCAGAAAAAATCTGGTTTTTGCTTTTCTTTTAAATAAAGCTGGATGCAAACAACTTATTGAATCTGATCAGTTTACTTTTATGAAAAAGGGCATGTTTGTTGGGAAAGGTCATGCATGTTTAAACTGAATATTGAAATAAATGAAATTTCAGTTGTTTCTGCTTATATCGTTTCTTGTGTAAATATTTGGCATGCTAGATTATGTCATGTTAATGACAAATATGTGAAAAAACATGAGTAGTTTAGGTCTGATTCCTAAACTAAATAATCAATTTGAAAAATGTGAATCATGTAGCATGGCCAAAATCACAAGAAAGCCATTCAAAATTGTGGTAAGAAAGTCTGAATTGTTAGACTTAACTCACACTGACATTTGTGAATTTGAAGGGATTCTAACACGAGGTGGAAAAAAGTATTTTTTTAACCTTTATTGATGATTTTTCAAGATATACATATGTTTATCTTATGAAAAATAAAAGTGAATCTTTCGAAAAAAAAATTCATCTATATAAAAGAGATAGAAAATCTTTTTGGGAGAAAAATCAAAAGATTCAAGAGTGATAGAAGAGGTGAGTATGAAAATCTTGGATTAAATGCTTTTATTCAATCCTTAGGTATTGTTCATGAAACTACTCCCCCTTATTCTCCTACATCAAATGGAGTGGCAGAATGCAAAAATAGAACTCTGATAGATTTGACTAATGCTATGTTAGTGAGCTCTGATGCTCCTAAAAATTTATGGGCTGAAACAGTTCTTACTGCTAATTATGTCCTTAATAGAGTGCCACGGAAACACTCTTTAAAAACACCTTATGAACTTTGGAAAAGTTATAAGCCAAATATAAGTTGTTTTAGAGTGTGGCATTGTCTTGCCTTTGTTAGGCTTACAGATACTAAAAGACCAAAACTTGGGATAAAGGCCTCTAGATGTGCATTTATGGGTTATGCCTTAACTAGTAAAGCATATAGGTTTTTAGACCTAGATAACAATGTTATAATTGAATCCTTATATGCCATCTTTCATGAAAACAAGTTTCCTTTTAAAATTAGAAATAGTGGGGGTGTTGAACCTGGACCAATAATTATCCCTAAACCTAGAGATAACCAACAAGCTCTAGAACAATTTACTTCTCAACCCACAAAAAGAGAACTTGTGAGTGAACCTATAAAAAGTAAAAGAGGAAGAATAGTAAAAGACTTTGGCCCTAATTATCATGTGTTCAATGTTCAAGATGATCCTGTCACTTTAGACGAGGCATTATCTTCTCTTGATTCAGACCTTTGGAAAGAAGCCATTAATGATGAGATAGACCCATTGATAACCAACAAAACTTGGAAATTAGTAGACCTACCTCAAGGCTGTAAACCTATAGAGTGTAAATGGGTACTGAGAAAGAAATTGAAGCATGATGGCTCAATTGATAAATATAAATCCAGGCTTGTATCCAAAGGCTTTAGGCAAAAAAATGACATAGATTTCTTTGATACATATTCTCCCGTGAGCAAAATAACATCAATAAGAGTTCTAATTGCAGTTGCTGCTATCTATGATTTGATAATCCATCAAATGGATGTAAAAACAGCTTTCTTAAATGGAGAGTTGGAAGAAGAAATTTATATGGACCAATCATTATATGGTTTAAAACAAGCCCCCAGATAGTGGCATGAGAAATTTGACATGTGTTTAGTTTCAAATGGTTTCAAAACCAATAAAAGTGATAAATGTATATATTACAAATCAGATTGTAATTCACATGTCATAATTTGTTTATATATTGAGATCTCTTAATTTTTGGTGCAAATCAAGAGATTATAAATGCTATCAAAATGCTACTTACTAATCATTTAGACATGAAAGATTTAGGGGAAGCAAATGTAATTCTTGGCATGAGGATCATAAGGACTTCAAATGGTACTTTTCTAGACCAATCTCATTATATTGAAAAAGTTTTGAAAAAATACAAGTTTTTCGATTGCAAACCCTTGTGCACTCTTTTTTTATCCAAATTTACATTTATTTTCCATAGAGAATGATCAAGATGTATGTAACCAAAAAGAGTATGCTAGTATTATTGGTAGCTTGAGGTATGCCACTAATTGCACCCGACCTGACATTGCTTATGCGGTAGAGGTGCTGGCTAGATTTACAGGTAAACCAAACTTAGAGCACTGGAATACAATTAATCGTGTAATGAGATATTTAAAAAAGACTCTAAGTTATGGTATACTTTATCAAAAGTATCCTACTATACTTGAAGGATATAGTGATGCTAATTGGAATACCTTGGCTGGTAATTCCTTGTCTACCACTGGCTATGTGTTTACTTTGGGAAGTGGAGCAATTTGTTGGAAATATAAAAAGCAAAAATCATAGCAAACTCCACCATGGAGGCTGAACTTATAGCATTAGCCTCAGCCAGTTACGAATATTTTATTTGAAATTCCAATATGGCAAAAATCAATACCACCTGTTTTAATCTATTGTGATAGTACTGCATCTATTGGGAGAGTTAATAGTAAATATTATAATGGAAAATCCATATCTATATGAAGAAAACATAGCTACGTGAGATCTCATATAACTAATGGTACCATTAATGTTGATTACATTCAAAGTGGTGATAATCTTCAGATCCTTTGACAAAAGCTCTAGCTAGAGAAAAGATCTGGATAGCATCGAAAGGGATGGGACTAAAGCCCAAACAAGAATAAAAATCAACTATGAGGATACCCTACCTAGTGATTGGAGATCCCAAGAATTAGATTCAAAGGGAAAAACGAATTATAGAGTGGTTTGAATGACATGCACATTTAATAATAAAAGCATCTCTCCTTATGATGCAATGCATGTATCCTGTAACAGTAATGGAGGTTGAGTATGTTTATACTCTTAATGAGGTCTATAGCTCATTTGAGTGGGATGTAGCGTTACAGGAGCATCCTTGATAGCCTCATCTATATAAGTGTGGAAGTGAGGCCGCTTCCTATGAGAATTTGGGTTTACTCTCTAGAACGCTCATTACAACCGGGATAAAACGCATAGCCATAACGTGCTGGCTAAAGAAGCTCATGGTAGGGCACTGGAAATTTATGTGTGTGACGCAATACTTTGCTTCCCTAAAGCAGCCTTAGTTCAAAACTTAGTTCACTATTAGCTCTGGAGCAGAGATTGTTGAAACACTAAGTGAAGGTTCAAGCCATTGGCACCTATATTATGCATAGTTTTCTATCTTCACCTGAAAAATTAGTACTTAAATGTTTTTATTAAAATAAGTGGAGGATTGTTAGAGTATTTTAATAAAAGAGAGCAAAACGTCTTTTTACATAACCATGAATTAAACTTTTGACATTTGATTGTTGTAAGTTTTCTAAACTTACAATTACTCTTGAGTTACAACAATCAATAAATGTTTAAAAGTTAAATGCTTTGTTTCGTTATGTTTTCAATACTCTACTATAAATAGTTTGCTTCTCTTCGTTTTTCAGGCATCCACTTTTCAAGAGAAAAACTTTCTTTCAAATGTTCTTGTCGTAACGAATCTCGCGACCCATTAAGCGACGTTTAATAATAATAATAATAAGGGGAGAAAAAAGAGAGGAAAAGATGACTTAATTCCTCTTAAGTAAAAAAAGTGAGGGCTTGAAAACAACTTCGAAAAATAAATGGAGTCGCCACCAATCTTTTTTGGCTAGGTGTGATCGGCAACCTATTAAAACTGGTTTTTGTAAAATATTTTAAAATTAATTAAAATATTTTTTAAAAACAATTCTGAAGTTTGCGCTTTGAACTAGAGAAAACAAGTGCGGGTTCGGGAGTTGGTTACGTGCGGGAAAGGATTAGCACCCCCACAACGCTCGTATAAAACGGTACCTTATTAGTCATGTGTTATCTCAAGTCTCTTTTAAAATTGATGTTTAAAAATAATTCCCTTAAAAAATTCATATTTATTTGAAAATAATCCAGAATTTATTAACATAAAATTTCCCATATTTTTCGACAAACTCGGCAAAACATGGAATTTTTCCTTGATTTTGAAATTTCCCGAATCACTCTCGTTTTTGAAAAAAGATATTCCGTCGTTAATGATAATTGATAATATTTTCCCCGGCAGACCCAGCAGAGAATTCATGAATTATTTTAACTCGAGAATAATCTTGTTTTATACAAAAAAAAAATTATTTATTTTTCATATATTTTAAAATCATTAAAAAATGATCATGAATATGCAAAAATATTACTAAGATAAAAATTAAGCAAACATGCATATTTATCAAGGCATGGCAAACATTTTATATGACATGGCAAAATCTAAATGACATGGCCAAAAGAATTAATGACATAGCATATGAATTAATGACATGGCAAATCCTATTATGACATAGCAAAAGAATTAATGACATGACATGACATGGCAAAATCTTATTATGGCATTGCAAAATAAATCATGACATGGTAAAAGAATTAATTACATGGCATGCTTGACATGGCAAAATCTAAATGACATGGCCAAAATAATTAATGGCATGGCATATGAATTAATGACATTGGCAAAAGAATGAATGACATGGCATGCTTGACATGGCAAATCCTATTATGGCATAGCAAAATAAATCATGACATGGCATATAAGGAGATCATATTGGAAAAAATCACAAAATGACATCATCATAGAATATTTATTATCACATCATGATCACACTAGCAACATGAATATGAAATGACATCAACATGGAATATTCATAAATATAGAATTTGCATAATTAAGATGACAAATATAGATATCATGGAGTATGCATGATCATGGAATATGCACACATCATCATTTTGAAATTGATTTTTCATGTGAGGAATCACATAAATGGCACATGTCGGTAAATATTACCAAACTCCCCGACAAACCCGGCAAAGCTTGGAAAATAATTCATTTCGTATGACATTTACATGATTTCAAGTAAAACGAAAACCATACGTTTCGATGCCATAAACACGTGCGTTGAATAATTTCCTAACCTTCCCGGCAAACCCGACAAAGATTAGGAACTAACTCTCGTCAAATGCTTAGGAAACTGAAAAATATGTGTTCATGCTAAATTAAATAAAAATAGTTTAAAATATGCCATCATGAAGGTGTATTTCTCTCTTAAGTCAGGACATCCGTATACCTAAAAAGGTATCCGACTACCTTTGACAGAAATTTAAATTGGATTTTCAAAACCGAAAGACTTTGGGCTTGGATTTAAAAATTGATTTTTTTTGGATGAAAAAAGCCTCATGGCCGAATACCCCTTATAAAGGCTCTAGTTTTCCTTATATTTTTAAAACCCGGTTGACCACCCTTGACCCGATTTTTATAAAATCAATTTTACTCTTTGAGATGACATGGAAATCAACCTAAGACAGTAGCTAATGACCCAAGAGCTAGTTGAAAATGGCCTGGAATTTTCCAGGCCATTCCTCTTTTTTTATTTGCAAAATAGCCCTTTTTGGTTTTTTTTTTCGGTAAAATTGCATTTTGGCTCCCAAACTTCATTTAATTGAAAATGGACCCCAATTTCATATTTTTCTTTTCCAATCCATACCATCCAATATAAAACTCAGTTCTGGAGGTTTTCATATTTTTTCGAGCTCGGATTCTAATTTTCTGATTTTTCTCTAAAGTTTAGGTTTAGTGCCTCCCAAATTTTGTCTTTTTCCATTTGAGCTCCAATTCCGGATTTTTATTCTCCAATCCCTTCCATAAAATATAAAACTCGGATCTGGAAGTTTTCATAATTTTTCGAGCTCGGATTCTATTTTCCTGAATTTTTCTCTTAAAATTGCAGATTAGTACACCTGAACTTTATCTTTTTCATTTGAGCTCTGATTCCAGGTTTTTCTTCTCTAATCCCTTCCATAAAATATAAAAATCAGATCTAAAAGTTTTCATAATTTTTCGAACTCATTTTCTATTTTTCCCAGAATTTTCTCTTGGAATTTCGGATTAGTGCGCCCGAACTTTGTCTTTTCCATTTGAGTTTCAATTTTGGATTTTTCTTCTCCAATCCCTTCCATCAAATATAAAACTCATTTCTGGAAGTTTTCATAATTTTTCGAGCTCGAATTCTATTTCTCCCAAATTTTCCAAAATTGCCCTTTAACCCTCGAAACCTCGGTTTTACTCGAAACGGGTCCAATTTTGGATTTTCTTCTTCCACTGCCTTTGTCATATATTGAATTGGATTTGGTCCGAAAATGCACAATTTTTACATCCGAATTCCTCTCCTGTTTAGTTTTCCCCTTTTTCCTCAATATTGGGAATTTTTTCGTTTTTCCGTTTCTCCTCCAATCGACTCTTCCTTGGGATCCACTTCAAATTGGGACTTAGGATATTTTTATTTATTTATCCTTTATCAACTAGGGGATTCAATTTCACTGAATTGGGTCATCTTTGCAATTTTTCCCAAATTTGTGAAATTAGGTATTTTTCCTTTACTAAAATTTTGCAATGTTTTTCAAACTCTCTATCTTTCGTTGTAGACCTCTGATTATCAAAATTCTTTCGCCATTGTTCAATTCAACTTCGAATCTTGATTTTGACTGAGAGTTGATTTTTCAGTGGTTGACTTTTCGGGGTTGACTTTTTTGGAGTTGACTTTTTTCGAGTTGATTCGAATTAAAGTCTTGGAGACCCATTAGCAGAATGTAGGAAGATTCTTTGCATTCCGGGAAGTCGAAAAGAGAAAATCACTTTGTTTAGTGGGCCCAGACAAAATTAGGTGTCTACAGCTGCTTCTCTTTGACTATTGCTGAGAATCATGAATATGGCAAAGACTAATAGACAACCATTTTGTCCGGGTATGGAGGTTGCTCGCAAAAAGATGAGGGATTTCTTTCAAATTTTTTAAAGTAAAACGGAAGATAAAAGATTTGGGTCTAGAATTGAAAATACCTTGACTATGATACCAAGGCTCGATTCGTCTCAAGGGAACGAATTCAACTTTTGGAAATGAAAGCAATACCTCGACGGTGCTCCCGAGGCTCGACTCATTTTGAAAAACAAGTTCGATTTAAAAGAAAAGAAAATACCTCGACGTTGATCTCGGGGCTCAACTCATTTGAAAAACAAGTTCAATTTAAAAGAAAAGAAATTACCTCAACGTTGATCTCGGGGCTTGACTCATTTGAAAAACAAGTTCGATTTAAAAGAAAAGAAATTACCTCAACGTTGATCTCGGGGCTCGACCTATTTTAAAAACGGATTCGACTTAAAACAAAAAGAAATACCTCGACGTTGATCTCGGGGCTCGACCCATTTTTTAAAAACGGATTCGACTTAAAACAAAAAGAAATACCTCGACGTTGATCTCGGGCTCGACCCATTTAAAAAATGGATTCGACTTAAAACAAAAAGAAATACCTCGACGTTGATTTCAGGGCTCGACCCATTTTAAAAACGAATTCAACTTAAAACAAAAAGAAATACCTCGATGTTGATCTCAGGGCTCAACCTATTTCAAAAACAAATTCGACTTAAAACAAAAAGAAATACCTCGACGTTGATCTCGGGGCTCGGCCCATTTTAAAAACGGATTCAACTTAAAACAAGAAGAAATACCTCGACGTTGATCTCAGGGCTCGACCCATTTTAAAAATGGATTCAACTTAAAACAAGAAGAAATACCTCGACGTTGATCTCAAGGCTAGACCTGTTTTAAAAACGGATTTGACTTAAAACAAGAAGAAATACCTTGACGTTGATCTCGGGGCTTAACCCATTTTAAAAACGGATTCGACTTAAAAAAAATAAATAAATACCTCGACGTCTATCTCGGGACTCGACCCATTTTAAAAACAAATTTGACTTAAAACAAAAAAAAATACCTCGATGTTGATATCTCGGCTCGACCCATTTTAAAAACAAATTCAACTTAAAACAAAAGGAAATACATCGACGTTGATCTCAGGGTTCGACCCATTTTTAAAAAGGATTCAACTTAAAACAAAAAGAAATACCTCGACGTTGATCTCGGGGCTCGACCCATTTAAAAAACGGATTCGACTTAAAACAAAAAGAAGTACCTCGACGTTAATCTCGGGGCTCGACCCATTTCAAAAACGGATTCGACTTAAAACAAAAAAGAAATACCTTGACATTGATCTTGGGGCTCGACCCATTTTAGAAACGGATTCGACTTAAAACAAAAAGAAAATCCACAGTTCCTGCAATGTTAGTCGAATGCAGTGATGTTAATGACAAAGTTTTGCAATGCTTATGGAATGCATGTTCCCTAGATGCAAATATTATTACCCATAATGATGCAAATATTCATGACTGATATAGACGTAAATATCCTCGAATGATGCAAATGCCTCATGAAATGATGCAGATGCAAAGTTTAACAACGATGCAGATGCTTATTAATGATGCAAATGCAACTATCCTCAAATGATGCAGATGCAAAAGATTAACAGTATGCAAATGCTTTTAAATGATGCAAATGCAAAGATCGACATTGACTCAACTACTTCATGGAATGATGCAGATGCAAGTGTGTAAATGCTTTTAAATGATGCAAATGCAAATATTCTCGAAAAATGCAAACACTTCATGAAATGTGCAGATGCAAAGATCAACAATGTGCAAATGCTTTTGAATGATGCAAATGCAAATATTCTCAATGTGCAAATGCTTTTGAATGATGCAAATGCAAAGATTAACAATGTGCAAATGCTTCTGAATGATGGAAATGCAAATATTCTCGAAAAATGCAAATGCTTCATGAAATGGTGCAAATGCATGGATTAACAGTGTGCAAATGCGCATGTTCCTAATTGTATTCTTTTAGTTTTGCTCAAGTTTTCTAATTCATTCTTCTTCTTCAAATCAAAGTGTATCTTGGACGTTGTTGCCCCATAAGGGATCATCCCTTATCAATCCTTGGTCATCTCTTTGCCCCGACAGTTCCTCAAACTCTTATCCATGGATTATGTTTGTTGAATTCCATTTCTTCTTCTCATATCTGGAAGTCAAGGTTAACCCCAATAGTTCCATACCTTTTGGTTAGAAAAACCCTTGTCTCATGTTAGCATCAAAAATGGTTATTTCAAAATTTTTATTTCTTTTATTTGTTTTCCTCATTTTAGAACAAGAAAACTGCTCATTTAATGAAAACTTCTAAGCCAAAAATATTAACCTCATAGTATGTGATGTATAAATCTCTTGAAGACTGGTGAACACGGTTAGAAATTTTTTCGAATATCAATTTGGGATTTTCAGTTTGAATTGAAAGGCTTGGTATAACAGGATTTTGGTTGATCAAGAAAACTTCACAACAAGAAAAATGCATGTCCCTTTTAGGCTCACAAATGGAACGAGTTCTTATAAAACATGAATTCCTTGAGAATCAAACAAATTCAACATTCTTTTACTTTCCAAATCATGGCGTTTTGATAAGCGTCAAGATTGGTCGGGATGTTCAAACTGGAAAGTTAATTTTGGAGGGAAAAAGTCTCAGTTTTTGAAGTCAATCCTCCAAGTAAGAGCTGACAGTTTGGGAGGTTTAGAAATCCGTCCATTTTTGGGTTTTCGCCCTAGAGTCCCATTCTTTCTTCTTCTTTTTTGTTCTACCATGCACTTGGAATTCTAAATTCTTCCATAGTGAAATGATAATTCAATGAGATGGGATAAAAATCTGAGGAAAAACCCTTCAAGTTAAATATTCATGCTTGATCAAAATGGACTTTTAAAGAATGTAATGTAGGCCAAGGTTCAAGGTTCAGAAAGAAAGAAAGGATAAATAGGCTCAAAATATGTGTTTGAGGGTAATCAGATCAAGGATCATTTCTTAAGGAGGATTCTCTTTGAAACATTTGTCCCTTTTAGACTTTTCTTTCCTTCTTTTGACTTTTGCTTATTTTTTTCTTTGTTCTTGGCTTTCATTTCGCCATTTTTTTTTTCACATTTTCCCTTTTTTCCAACATTGGCTTTCGTTTGGCCATTTATTCTACCTTTTTCTTTTTTCTTCTTTTTTTCCTCTTGGCTTTCATTTTGCCATCTTTTCTACATTTTCCTTTTCCTTTTGCATCTTCATTTCGATAATGTGAGCCCGTATATTTGGGAGCTCAATTTGCTTAGCATCTATCTTCGAGTTAGGACTCATTTCTCTGTGATCTTTGAGAAGATCTTTCCTCGCATTTGCCTCCCAGTGTAAAGGGTGATCCTTAATCAGGGTTCAAAAAAGAAAAAATTCTTTCAGCTCAAAAAGGATGACTATGAATAATTTCTTTCTGTGATAGGGATATGAAAGATGGCCATTTCTCATATCAAACGCAAATATTCTCATTGAAAAGCAATCCCCAGAGGGAATAGATAATAAGAATTTCATTTTGCACTTTGGAATCATCTGAATTCTCATATTCATGATATCACAAAAAAAAATTTTTGCTGCATGCCCCCAATAATTCAAAGATAGTAATTCAAATTATTGCTAAAACACAACAAACACAAAATATTTAAAATTCAAAATTTATTTAGTTCATATAGATGCCAACATGTGACAAGTGTTTTCATCATAAGGTATGAAACTACATGCATCATGCCTTCAAAGATAGTAATTCTCCTCCTAAAAAACCTTAAGAAGATATTGATTTATGGCTAAACGGACTTCCATTGTTCGATAAGCTCTGGAGTCAAAATGCCATCATGAACAAGACCTTCAACCCTTTCCTTCAGTTGTCTACATTTTTCAGTCGAATGACCAATTGTCCCCATGTGATACTCACATTTGTTGTTGGGGTCATAACTTTTAGCTGATGAATCTAGAACTGTTGTTATAAGCACAGGGGTAAGGTATTGGTTCTTTATCAGCATTGGCAGCAAGTTAGGGATTGGGATCAGAATCTTCTCTTGGTTATCCCATGGTTGTTTTTGGGAAGGAGGCCTTTCATGACACTTGGTTTTCCCTTCTTCAAAACTCAGCAAACCAGCTTCGATGAGATCCGTGACCTTGTATTTCAAAGATGGGCAGTTATCGGTTGAGTGGCCTTAGTTTCCAGATTGCAACACTTATTAGCATTATACCAGCTTGGGTACGGGGTTCTTAAAAGCTCCAGTTGCTTGGGTGTTAGGAGGCGATTCTAGATAAGTTGAGGTAGCAGCTCACTGTATGACACAGGAATCGGGTCAACTTGATTTCTCTCTTGCTTCATGAACCCATGTATGCCTTTCTTTCCCATCTTGACATCCCCACTTGTCTTACCTTGAACGAACATTGACTTCTTCCCGTTATCTGATTTCTGTTTTTTCTCAAGATCTATCTGTCCATTACTGATTAGTGCTTGAACCTTTCGTTTTAGAGATAGACAATTTTTTGTTGAATGACCTCGAATCTCGCCATGATAATCACAAAATGCATTTCCATCATACCAGCTTGGGTATGGGGGTCGGATAGGCTTCACTGGCACTCGAGTGAGAAGTCGGTTTTCAACAAGCTGGGGTAACAACTCAGAGTAAGAGACGGAGAGTGGCTCAAACTAATCTCTTTTTTGAATATTCTTTGACTTTCCCTGGCTGGCTTGAGGTTGAAGATTTGTCAAATAATTATATTGAGAGGACCTCGGGTATAAGTAAGGACCCTGATATACATTGTTCATGGAAGGGTAGAACTGTTGGTACATGGGTTGTGGAGGATATGAGAGAAAACTTCCCATTCGTTGCCCACCATAGGTCATAGATTGGATATCTTTTACTTTTCTCTAGGGTTTCCAATTTCCCTTAGTATCGGATGTCTCACCTACTTTGAGCTTCCCATTCTTGGTTGTTTTCTCCATCATCTCTTTTGGGATTACCATGTCCGTGGAGTCATTCGTGGCATTACCGACGTGTTCATCATAGTATGGGGCCTGCAGTGTATTTACAAATAGGACAACAGCTTCTTTTTCAGTTAAGGGTTGCTGTACCTGGGCCGTTATATCTCTCCATCTGTGAGAATACTCTTTGAAGCTTTCAGTGGCCTTCTTCCTCATACTTTGCAAAAAGAGATGGTCTGGTGCCATTTCAGTCATATGCTTGTATTGGTCATGAAAAGCTTTAGCCAAATCATTCCAAGAACAAATCTGATCCCTACTCAACCGATTATACCATCTGGTTGCGGACCCACTTAGGCTATCATGAAAACAATAGACCAATAACTTATCATTATCCACATGGTTCACCATCTTTCGACAAAACATTTTGAGATGGGTCATTGGATTAGATGTGTCATCGTATATCTCGAAGTTGAGGACCTCGAATTCAGGTGGAATGACTAAATTAGGAACCAAGCTAAATTCTTTCGGATCCCATTCGCAAATATCTCTGTTTCCCCCAGTGCACAAAGCTTCCCTCTCTAACAGCTGGTACCTCGTTGGTAGTGTATCTTGTAGCTGTGAACCTTGAGAATTTTGCCCTTTGATTATTGTTACCCTAAATGGGCAAGGGAGGCAATTCTCTAAATCATTTCCTAAGGCTTTCAATTTTCCTTTTGCAGTAAAATTCTCAACCTGCCCATTTTCTTTGACAGTGGCGGGCATCAGCTCCATCAGCTTAATCATTTGCCTCTTCCTGAGTTCTAATCACTTCTTCTTTTATCCCTTGTTGAACCTGTTCCATTCTCTCTATTCTAGCCAAATACTTGACCTCCATGGCTTTTTCTCTCTCAATTGAGTCCTCAACATGCCCTTTGCCTTTGACAGTGGCGGACATCAATTCCATCAGTTTAGCCATTTGTTCTCGGTAATCTTCTTGATTTCCAATTAGCCTTTCTTGAGTCTCTTGCAGAGCCTGTCTCTTTCCTTCCATTTTATCTGAGTTCCCGCCTTCCATGAATCCTTACAAGTGTTGTATAGGTTCTCAGTAATTCTAATACCTCTGATTTGAAAAAAGATTTCTTTGAAAGCTTTTAAAACTAAGCCAATTTCTATTTCATCTCATTAATGTATTTCATGATGAATGAGCCATGAATGTTGTAAATGTAACACAGTCAATATAATGCATGTAAAGAATAAACAAGTCAATGTACAAATATATAAAGTGAGTGACCATTAATGTCCCAAATACATTCCCCTATGAATGACCCTACATGATAAGAATGCGACACGATGCCAATATAATGCTTGCAAAGAATAAACAAATTAATGTATGGGCATATATAAAGCAATCATACCATAATTTAATAAAATGGTAGGGACCAATCTTAATACCTTATTTTGAATTTCACATATTGGAAACTCATGACATATTATTCTTCTACACTTTAATAAATGTATGAAAGAATGAATGAATAGAGGTGTATGAATAAATTAATGAATAAGTGAATAAGTAAGTAATCAAATGAATGAATGAATAAACAAATGAATAAATGTTAACGTTAGTGCATTAATGAATGAATGTGTGGAAGGTATTAGCCACGAGATAATTCCAACCAAACGATCGTTCATTACTGATGTGTATTACACCAATGATAAAACAACAAGATCTGTCCATATTGCATAATAACTTTGCCTAAGACAATCTAGCATCTACTGAGTAATTTGCCAATCTATTTCCTCTCTATCCGAAGTCAAAGTGTCATTACAACTATGATGGCCCTAAAGTGATTTTCTCGGGTCTCAGACTCTCCCTCACAGTGCCCTTTTTTCGGATTACTTTGCTTCTTCAACTTTCAACCTGGCCCGCAATCTTTCACTTTTTAGTTGACATCTCAATAGTTTAGCAGAAACAGCGGTGTGCGAGCTTTCCTTAACTCGCTTCTCTTGCTCTCTGACGGCTTTGGCTTTCTCCTTTTTCACTTTCCCTTTCCAGTAGTCACTCCCTTTTTTGTGGTTGTCGACTTTTTTTTGCCATTCCCTGGAAGACTTAGCGGCCCCTTCATATTTTAGTTCAAATCAAAACCTTTTATTTTCCAAGTGTAGGTTTTCGAGATCACCCTTGATAGTATCCCGTTCTCTCTTGACCTTTTCCTTATCAGCTTCCCGCATGACATCTTTCATTTTCAACTCGTTGACCTCATCCCAAAGTTGGGCAATCTGTTTTTTTCAGTCGGGCTTTCTCATCTTCAAATTCCTGCCTCATGATCTCTATTGCCAATGGCGCTTCCTTTGGTTGCGAATCCGTGAGTTGAACTTCTTCCCCATCAGACATCAACAGTCTATCATTAACCCTCTTACCTCTCCATACCATGTAGTCGGGTGTGACGATGTCAGCATATCGAGCCACCTTTATCCGATTAGTCTTCTTCCACGCTTTGACTATTTCCCGTACCTTTCCTCAGTACCCCTCCTCTCCGTAGATAAACTCTAATAGACCCAGCCCGTGAGTTGCAGGCGTGAATTGTCGATACTCGAGCTATCTTTGCACCATCAGAGGTGCGTAACTCACAGCTCCCCAAATCCCCAGTAGTGGAACCCCTGGCTTGTCCCCACATTTGTACAATATTGGCATAGGAACCATCCACGGAGCTCTCCATGTTACCATCTCACCCTTAAGGTTCCGGAGCATGTTGATCCATTACCCTTCATTTCTATCCTCGGGCCAATCCCTCTTAAGAAACTCGCTAATCGGTACTAGGGATTTCATGTATGGTTTAAAAGAAACCTCCACCCTCTTCCAGAAGTGAATCTGAATCCAAATATAGAGGAGTTGTGCACATCCCCTGAATTTCCCTTTTCCCTCTCGCTTGCAAAAATTCAAAGACCGGATTGATTCTGCTATGATGGCTGGGGACGGATCTATCTTCTGCCTTAACTTCTCAAAAAGGTCAACCACGACTATCTCGACACGTCCTAATGTCCTTGGAAAGATAACCAAACCATATATGGCTAGGGCGAAGATATCCCTAGCGATCTCTCTATTCGGGTGGCTTCGAATCAAAGATTGGAAGGCATTCCAAGGAATACACTCACTTTTCCCTTTCTTAACCACATGACCTTTGACCCATTTGCTATCCATTCCTACAATCTTAGCTGACTTCTTTTTGAATCCCAATATCTTCGAATCCTTCAAATAAATCCGATCCGAGATGGTATTCTCGATACGCAACAAAGTCGAATACTCTTCTATAGTCGGTCTCATATCTTCCTTGTTGAAGGTAAAGTATCGGTAAGCAGGATTTCAGAACTACATCATGGCCCGAATCAACTCACTATTAACTCTGATCGGTATCAACAATGCTATGTCCCCGTATATCTGAGTGAAAGCCTTTCTTTTTGACATATCCCATTGATTCCAAATATCTGTCAACCCACGGAGATCATTCTGCCGAAGATATATCTCTACCCGTTCTGGCAATACTGACACATATCCCTCTTTTAAGCAATCCCCATCTCTTCATTGATCCGACTCCGAGCGCTCTCTTACCACTGCATGCTCTTCCACTATCAAAGTAACTCGATCCTCCATGAAAGCTCTTTTGGTTGAAGAATATCCTGAGGCCAATAACTTTCCCTATGCATTATAATGAACAAAATGCATGAAAAAAGAACAAGTTAGTAAAGGTAAAGAAATCAAATAATAATGAATAGTATATAATAAAATAAACAATGATCCCAACAAAATTTCAGCATTATGATGCCTTTGGGACGGGATATTAAACTTATCAAGGGCGACACGATGTACGTTCATCTTCGCCCGATTTGCATAACATATTTGGAATATAAAATAGGTAACAAAAGGTTGAAAATGTCCCTCCGTCTGTTCCTAACTTCGGTATATCTATCAAAAATTCGACAAGACTTCGCCTATGTTGGCTTTATATGGCTCACTATATGTGGGTGAATGAGGTTCTAAAAGGCCCTGAATTGTTCCTCACTGTCACCTGTGAAGGCTAGTAAGGCTCCCCGATAAAGACAAGTTCAATTCGTTAGAGTATATTTCCCTAGCCCATGCGGAGGATTATCATGAGAGCTTAGGTAATTTATACCCCGAAAGTATTTTGCTAGCACATGCGGAGGATCATCACGAGAGCGTAGCTACTTTACTTTCACTTAAAGGGACGGAACTCGGGTATAGAGCTCATATTATGCAAATGCAAGTGTGGTGTGTGAGGAGGAACAACAAACCTTACACCACCTATTCTACACCCCTTATTCCAAATACCTGACCATTCATTAAGGACAAGATTAAACAATGTAAAGCATTAATTAAGCAGAGAACAAAAATATTCAACAAGATAACCAAAGAACAATAATAATATGCATGTACATGAGTATGAACATATTCAAAATATTTTATTATTTTCAAAATTCTCCTTATTATTATTTAAAATGTGGGAACTAAAATTAAATACCGAATAAAACCGACAAAACCGAGACCTTTGATAACACAAGACTAAAACCAAGCTGTCGTAACGAATCTCGTGACCCATTAAGCTACGTTTAAAAATAATAATAATAATAATAATATGGGGAGAAAAAAGAGAGAAAAAGATGACTTAATTCCTCTTATGTAAAAAAAGTGCGGGTTTGAAAATAACCTCAGAAAAGAAATGGAGTCACCACCAATCTTTTTTGGCTAGGTGTGATCGGCCACCTATTAAAATCGACTTTTGTAAAATATTTTAAAATTAATTAAAATATTTTTTAAAACCAATTACGTGCAGGGAATGATTAGCACCCCCACAACGCTCGTATAAAACGGGACCTTATTAGTCATGTGTTATCTCAAGTCTCAATGAAAGTCGGTTTTTAAATTGGTGTTTAAAAATAATTCCTTAAAAAATTCATATTTATTTGAATATGATCCGGAATTTATTAACATAAAAATTTCTCATATTTCTTGACAAACTCGGCAAAACATGGAATTTTTTCTTGATTTTGAAATTTCCTGAATCACTCTCGTTTTTGAAAAAAGATATTCTGTCATTAATGATAATTGATGATATCCTTCCCGGCAGACCCAGTAGAGAATTCATGAATTATTTTAACTCAGAAATAATCTTGTTTTATGAAAAAAATATTATTTATTTTTCATATATTTTAAAATCATAAAAAAATGATCATGAATATGCAAAAATATTACTAAGATAAAAATTAAACAAACATGCATATTTATCATGGCATGACAAACATTTTATTATGACATGGTAAAAGAATTAATGACATGGCATGCTTGACATGGCAAAATCTAAATGACATGGCTAAAAGAATTAATGACATGGCATATGAATTAATGACATGACAAATCCTATTATGACATGGCAAAATAATTAATGACATGACATGCATGACATGGCAAAATCTTATTATGGCATAGCAAAACAAATCATGACATGGTAAAATAATTAATTACATGGCATGCTTAACATGGCAAAATCTAAATGACATGGCCAAAAGAATTAATGACATGGCATATGAATTAATGATATGGCATGCTTGACATGGCAAATCCTATTATGGCATAGCAAAATAAATCATGACATGGCATACAAGGAGATCATATTGGAAAAAATACAAAATGACATCATCATAGAATATTTATAATCACATCATGATCACACTAGCAACATGAATATGAAATGACATCAACATGGAATATTCATAAATATAGAATTTGCATAATTAAGATGACAAATATAGATATCATGGAATATGCACACATTATCATTTTGAAATTGATTTTTCATGTGAGGAATCACATAAATGGCACATGTCGAAAAATATTACCGAATTCCCCGACAAACCCGGCAAAACTTGGAAAATAATTCTTTCGTATGACATTTACATGATTTCAAGTAAAACGAAAACCATACGTTTCGATTTCATAAACACGTGCGTTGAATAATTTCCTAACCTCCTCGGAAAACCCGGCAAAGATTAGGAACTAACTCTCGCCAAATGCTTAGGAAATCGAAAAATACGTTTTTATGCTAAATTAAATAAAAGTAGTTTAAAATATGCAATGCATGAAGGTGTATTTATCTCTTGAAGTAAGGACATCCGTATACCTAAAAAGGTATCCGACTACCTTTGAAAGAAATTTAAATTGGATTTTCAAAATCGAAAGACTTTGGGCTTGGATTTAAAAATTGAATTTTTTGGGATGAAAAAGGCTTCATGGTCGTATACCCCTTAAAAAGGCTCTAGTTTTTCCTATATTTTTGAAACCCGGGTTGACCACCCTTGACTTGATTTTTATAAAATCGATTTTACTCTTTGAGATGACATGGAAATCAACCTAAGACAGTAGCTAATGACCTAAATCAGTCCCCTCTTTGTATACAAATAAAAACAGAAAATTATTAGTTTTAAAAGAAAATTTTGACTCCCAAAACTAGGTTTGAAAACTATTTTTTACCCTTCATAAAAAATTCTGGAAAAATTAGTGTAGACTTAGAACATAATGGTCTCCATGGGAAAAAGTCAGATTAATTTTTGGACCAAAAATGCCCTGATCGAATTTTCACCAAAGTCATAACAGTGAGCTAAAAACTGTTTTATCGAAAACCATTTTTTCAACCTTGATAAAAAATTCCAAAAATCCTAGAAAAATCATTTTAGACTTGAGGCATGATGGTATTTATGGGGTAAAATCGGTTTAATTTTTGGACTAAGGATGCATTGACCAAAATTGCCTTAAAATCAAAATAGTAAACTAAAAACTGTTTCATCAAAAACTATTTTTCCAACCTTGAAAAACAATCTAAAAATCTTGGAACAAATACCAGGGCATCCTATAATAGTCTACTACATGTGGTAAAACAATTATTTTAATTTGACAAAAAATGAGTAGTGAAAAATAATCCAAAAGTCAGAATATCCAACTTAAACTATTAATTTTTCACAAGCTTGCTCAAGAAAGCTTGGCTATAGACCATTGATTGGTCTAAGCCAAAAATCAAATGGAGGATGAAATCAATGCATGAATAATCAGCAAGATAAGTATATGAAAATAATCAAACATAAGCTAGAAAAAATAACAAGTAAGCAAAAAAAAAAGGTTAGCTCAATGGTTGGTTTATTGGACATAGTCCTACCTAACCAAAATCACTTGATAAATATCAAGATCCTCAAACTTCTCAAACCTTTTGTTTGATTTTTTAAAAGAAAAACCAAAGGAAAATCTATCATACCACAATCCACAATCATGTGGAAAAATAAGAAAAGAAGGACATGGAATCAAAGAAAATCATTGAAGAGGAAAAGAGGAAATAGCTACCTAGCCAAGCTTTTCCAAACCAAGAGTGTAGTGAAAAATGCTTTTTGAAACAAAAAATGAAATCCTCTCCCCCTTGAGCTAGCCGGCTACCTCCCTTCTTAAAGAAAGTTTGCTCATTTTATTTTTAAGCCTATCTCCTATCTCTACAAAATAAGGCCACGTGTCATGATCATTTGGCTTTCTATTAAAAAATCTTCCTAGGTGGTATTTTTAATCCTATTTTGCATCATCACATGGCCTTGCAATTAGGAGGCCTCCTATTGGCCAAAAATGCCATATAGGCAAGTAGTTAAGAATCTTGGCCTTTCTTAAAAATGTCATATTTCTGCTCAATCTTGGCCATTGATTGCAGAGGATCACACCTCCTCTTCCCATCCAAGAGCTGGCTGAAAATGTCTTTGAATTTTCCAGGCCATTCCTCTTTATTGATTTGCAAAATGGCCCTTTTCGGGTTTTTTCGGCAAAATTATATTTTGGCCCTCAAACTTAATTTAATTGCAAATGGACCTCAATTTCATATTTTTCTTTTTCAATCCATCACATCCAATATAAAACTCAGTTCTTGAGGTTTTCATATATTTCCGAGTTCGGATTCTAATTTTCCCGGATTTTTCTCTAAAGTTTCGGTTTAGTGCCTCCCAAACTTTGTCTTTTTCCATTTGAGCTCCGATTCTGGATTTTTATTCTCTAATCCCTTCCATAAAATATAAAACTCAGATCTGGATGTTTTCATAATTTTTTGAGCTCGGATTCTATTTTTCCTGGATTTTTCCCTTATAATTACGGATTAGTGCACCCGAACTTTGTCTTTTTTCATTTGAGCTCCGATTCCAGATTTTTCTTCTCCAATCCCTTCCATAAAATATAAAAATCAGATATGGAAGTTTTCATAATTTTTCGAACTCGTTTTCTATTTTTCCTAGAATTTTCTCTTGGAATTTCGAATTAGTGCACCCGAACTTTGTTTTTTCCATTTGAGTTTCGATTCCGGATTTTTCTTCTCCCTTCCATCAAATATGAAACTCAGTTCTGGAAGTTTTCATAATTTTTTGAGCTCGGATTCTATTTTTCATGGATTTTCCAAAATTGCCCTTTAACCCTCGAAACCTCGATTTTACTCAAAACGGGCCCAATTTTCGGATTTTCTTTTTCCAATGCCTTTTTCATATATTGAATTGGAGTTAGTCCGAAAATGCCCAATTTTTACATCCGAATTCATCTCCGATTTAGTTTTCCCTTTTCCTCAATATTGAAAATTTTCTCGTTTTTCCGTTTCTCCTCCACTCGACTCTTCTTTGGGATCAACTTCAAATTGGGACTCGGGATATTTTTACTTATTTATCCTTTATCAACTGGGGGGCTTCAATTTCATCGAATTAGGTCATCTTTGCATTTTTTCTCAAATTTGCGAAATTAAGTATTTTCCCTTCACTGGAATTTTGGAATATGTCTTTCAAACTCTCTATCTTTCTTTGTAGATCTGTGATTATCAAAATTCTTTGACCATTGTTCAATTCAACTTCGAATCTTGATTTTGACTGAGAGTTGACTTTTTCAATGGTTGACTTTTTGAGGTTGACTTTTTTGGAGTTGACTTTTTTCGAGTTGACTTTTTTGTTTTGACCTCTGAATCAAAGTCTTGGAGACCCATTAGCAGAATGAGAGAAGATTTTTTTTATCCTGGGAAGTCGAAAAGAGAAAATCACTTTGTTTAGTGAGGCCCGGCTAAAATTAGGTGTCTAGAGTTCCTTTATTATTTCATTTAAAAATCTTCCTAAGTTTTTTAAGAGTGCTAAGTAATAGGGTGAAGAAAGTGTCAATTTTGGTGGAGCTTCTACCTTCTAACTTGTACAGGTTAGCAAGGTGTATAGTGAGTGACTGGCTTGTTGTATCCTATGGGACAGCGTGCAATACAACCTCTTTGCATCGGTTCTTTTCATCGAGAGGGCGCGTATCGTCTCAAGAGAGCGACCTAGTCAGTGCTTTAATCTCCGTCACCCTATTTCAACTAACAGATTTGTGACATTTTGAAAGCAACAAATTGATTCTCTATTTCTATCCTGAAGAACTATTGTGCAACATTCTCCAACAACTTGAGGAATAGTTCGTAACTTCTCCACACTAACTAAATATGGTAATTTTGCATTATCATCAGACAATGTGTTGGCTGTTAGAATACTGAAATCATCAACATAACATACATACGAGCAAGTGCAACAATTAGCTACAAGAAGAATGGCAGAACCGAAAAACAGGGGAGTTTACTTTTCTGCAATTTTTCTACTTGTTCATTCATACGTGACAGCAACCAACAATATTATATCCAAAAATACATGGAGTTGGATCAGTCAAGTAGCCTAATTCTAAGCCATACAAGTTGACATGAGTTAACAAAAAATAATTCTAGTTAGCTAAATTTAGTTGCTATCATAGTAACTTAGAGTTTTTACCACTCTAAATTACTGAACATTACATGTAACACAATGCACCTTTCAGAATTTATATGGCTAAAATATTAAAAAACTCTTGAATTATGATATTTTTTTAAAATAAGTTTTTATATTTTTATTGTATCTAAATAAGTTCTTATCCTTTGATTAGCATCTAAATAAGCTCTTATTTCAAATGAAATGTTGATTTATGTTAGACCTGCTCATGGATCGGGCAGCCCATCGGCCCGGTAGGCCCAACCCGTATTGGATCGAAATTGGGCTTGATTTTTGGTGATTCGAGTCTGCTCAGCCCGGCCCAAATACTGTTCATGCATTAAAAAATTATTTTTTTATTTAAATTAAATTATAAAAATTAATTTTTTATTATTTTTTGAATAGTGATCCAAGGCGGACTTGGGTAAGGTAGAAAAAAAAAATCTGGGCCGCAGCCCGACTAATGAGCAAGTCTAATTTATGTTAAGGGTTTATTTAGGTATAAATTAAAGGTTAGGCGCTTATTTGGGTATATATTAAAGATTAAAGTCTTAGTTGGATACAAATTAAAGGTTAAAAGCTTATTTGGGTATAATAAATGTATAGAGGCTTATTGATAAAGTTCAAGGATTTTTTTATTATTTTAGCCAATTTATAATTTGAGATTTTTAATCTACACTCAACTTCCCAACTCTTATCTACTTAACTCATTGGAAAAAAAATATTATGCGTGTAAATCATTTTTGCATGTCATTTAAACTAATACTCAATTGATAATACACCTTTCATACTTACACATGCAAGGTAAATGGTAACCTTTTATTATTATTATTATTATTATTATTATTATTATATTGCATTAATAAATTATTAGTTAATTTATGTTTCATTAAAGTTTGGGAGAATTCAAACAACAACTAATCCATTATAAATTTTTATTAATCGGTACCATAAAAAAATTATTAAAAAGGAAATTAAAATTTATGAAATTAATGGAAACGAAATTGGAGTGACTTTTTTAACCTTCCCTCCAAGGTTTCTTTCCCTCCCCAGCCTTCTTTTGGTTTTTTATCAAAATATAGCTAAAAAAAAATTATTTATCAAAATACCGTTGTTTTCAGATTAATTCTCAAAATCCGCTTGTTTTAAAACTAACTGGGAAATCGCCATCTCCCATGTCAATTTTCCAGCGTAAAATTTTCAAAATTTTCAAAAAACACCAAGGGAAATCGCCATGGGGGGTGGCGATTTCCCTTGGTGGTATAATTTTTTTTTTTTACTTAAATTAAAAAAAAATGCAAACTTGTTTTTAAAATTTGTATTTTAATTTTAAAATTGTAAATTAAATAAAAAAAATTAATATTAAAATTTTTTAAAAAAAAATTAAAAGTCTAACGGTATATTTTTATTTAAATTTTATGAAACTTTTTTTAAAATTTTTTAGTTAAATTTTACTATATAATCTTTTAAAACAAAGAAATAATAATAAAATCAAATTTTTTTGAAGGCAACGGTAACTTGACCGTTGCCTTCAAAATCCCCTCCCCCACACACACACCACTCTTCTTATTACAAATTTGTTTTTAAATATTTTCTTCAGCATTTGATTCACTGGAAAATAGCTGAAACCTATTCCTTACCATAAATCATTAGTCCCATCCATTGCAGAAATAATCCAATTCCAATATTTTCTGCAGCATTTGATTGACTGGAAAATAGCTGAAACCTATCCTTTACCCTAAATCATTAGTCTCATCCATTGCAGAAGGAATCCAATTCCAATATTTTCTGCAGCATTTGATTGACTGGAATATAGCTGAAACCTATCCCTAACCCTAAATTATTAGTCACATCCATTGCAGAAGGAATCCAATTCTAATATTTTCTGCAGCATTTGATTGACTGAAAAATAGCTGAAACCTATCCCTAACCCTAAATCATTAGTCCCATCCATTGCAGAAGGAATCCGATTCCAATATTTTCTGTAGCATTTTATTCACTGAAAAATAGCTGAAACCCTAACCCTAATCCTAAATCTGGTCAATACTCCCATCCGTTGCATAAGGAATCCAATTTCAATATTTTCTACCGGATTTGATTCACTCAAAAATAGATGAAACCCTAACCCTAAATCATTAGTCACATCCATTGGAAAAGGAATCCAATTCCAATATTTTCTACAGCATAAAATAAAAACAAAAATTTAATTTAATTTTATATAAAATTCAATAAGAAATTAATTTAATTTTATATAAAATTCAAATAATAAATTAATTTAATTTTTATATAAAATTTAAATAAGAAATAAAATTTTAATTTATATAAAATTTAAATAAGAAATACATTTTTTAAAATAAAATTGTATTTTATATAAAATTTAAATAAGAAATATATTTTTTTATAATTTTAATAAGAAATAAAATTTTACTTTTTATAAAATTAAAATAATAAATTTTATTTTAATTTTTATAAAATAAAATAAAAATAAAAATTAAATTAAATTTTTTTAAAAATTAACAAATTAAATAAACTATAAAATTTTAGTATATATATTTTTAAAAAATTAAAACAATCGAAGTTAAATTTTTTTATACCTGTTTGTTATAGATCTCACATATAAAATTTAAATAAGAAATCAAAATTTTTATTTATATAAAATTTAAATAAGAAATAAAAATTTTTATATAAAAATTTAATAAGAAATATAATTTTCTTTTTAAAATTTTAATAAGAAATAAAATTTTATTTTTTATAAAATTTTAATAATAAATTATATTTTATTTTTTATAAAATTATAAAATTTTAATATATATTTAAAAAAATAAAAAAACAAATCAAGATAATTTTTTTATTTAATTTACAATTTTTAAAATTAAAATACAAATTTTAAAAACAAATTTATAATTTTTTTTTTAATTTAAGTAAAATGGTGTTTGTGTGTGGGGGGAGGGGAGGGGATTTTGAAGGCAACGGTCAAGTTACCGTTGCCTTCAAAAATTTTGATTTTTTTATTTATTTTATTATTATTTTTTTGTTTTAAAAGGTTATATAGTAAAATTTAACTAAAAAATTTTTAAAAAAAAATTCATAAAATTTAAATAAAAAATATACCATTGGACTTTTAATTTTTTTTTATAAATTTATTATAATTTTTTTATTTAATTTACAATTTTAAAAATTAAAATACAAATTTTAAAATTTGCATTTTTTTTAATCTAAGTAAAATATATATATATATATATATATATATACCACCAAGGGAAATCGTCCCTTGGTGTTTTTTGAATTTTTTTTAAAAATACACCAAGAGAAATCGCCACCCCCATGACGATTTTTCTTGGTGCTTTTTGAAAATTTTACGTTGGAAAATCGTCATGGGGGATGACGATTTTCTAGTTAGTTTTAAAACAAACGGATTTTGAGAATTAATCTGAAAATAACGATATTTTGATAAATAACTTTTTTTAGCTATATTCTGATAAAAAAAAAAACCCTTCTTTTCCGGTTCCTTTCCCCAAGTTTTTGCAGTCTTAAAAAACTAATAACAAGTCATCACTTTCACTGATTCTTCCCAATAACTTCACCCAAAAAATAATCGCAAATTCAAAATATTCCCTTTTACCTAATCTACAAAAAAAAAAATCGAAGTTTTTTAAACCCCTGTTCTATTAATCGAGGTTGTTAATCAACTGATTTTTTTTAGTTAAACTCTCAAATGGAGGTAAAGTAAATTCTGGGTATTTCTTTCATTTTGTTCTTTGGGTTTCTTTGTGGTGTTTGATTGATGAAAAAATGGAAGTAAAGTTTAAAAATTTGTAGGAAAAATTGATTATTTTTATGGAATTTTTATATTTATTGTGAATTTTAGAGTTTTTGTTTCAATAATTTTTTATTTTTTTTAAAAGGTTGTTAGAGCTTAATTTGTTGATCCTTATCCATTACAAATTTTAACAACTTGAAGAACAAGATTTATTGTCTTAACAAATTATTTGCTTGGACTATAGACTCTCTTAACAATGAGGAAAAAAGTAAGAAAATTTTTTAAAAAAAGAGAGACCGAAGCTTCGGGATGACGACATAAGCAAACAAGAGAAGAAAGGAAGCTTTCTCTCTTTACTCAACTTTCATTATGGTTAAATAAGTCATTCCTATTTTCTTTCCAATAATTTCATAATTACTTATTTTCTTTTCAATAATTTTTGTTTTCTATGATATTACTTAGTAAATTTTGTTGAGTCCACCGGATGTTTTTTTGAATTCTCCCTTAAACTTTCCTTCCATTAATTACTTACAAAGCTAGCTAGTGAGTAGTGATGCATGGTGTGATGGGAAAGAAAGTTAATATACTGCGCTTTTTGTCTTTATGGTGTTCATCAAAAATATCTTCTCGTTTATGATTGATTCCCAACTGGGCATTGTTTTTCATTGTTCTTAGGAACAGCAATGTTGTGGACCTATACTCACATATGATATATATATATATATATATATATATATATATATATATATATATAGTGTGAGCTAGCCACGGGGAAATGGTTAAGGATCCCCACCCAGAAAGGTCCCCGGCACCCAATAAAAGAATGAAAGAACCTTTGAAAAACAGGAATTATACTTCTTTTTGGGGTTAAATTAAATACTATTTAAACTCCTAAATTATCCCTTCTTTTATAAAAAAAAAAAAAAAAATCTTTAGTCTTTTCTTGAATAAATCCTCAACGATTATAATACCCAAAGAAGCATTTAAATTTTATTAAATAAATCCTAATTATATGTTTTAAGAATTAAAATTATAAATTTTTATTTTATTATATATGAACATGAACGATGAAAAATATCTCATATTCCGTTAAAACCTTCTTCACTGGTTGAAGTGATCTACATAAAATGCTTAACTAATTTTATTTGGTTGAGTCGATATATGTTTAGGAAGCCAAATATTAAAAAAAAAATAAAAAAATCAACACAGAAAATTAGAAATGAACAATCGTTGGAGTGTTTTCTTGTTGACAAACAGAAGATTAGCATTACATAAAAATCTGATAATTTATGTATGTATATCGTGTTATGTGTTTTTTTTATTTATATTAATCATGTTAAAATAAACATAATAAAAATTATTAAACGTGTCAAAATTTTAAATATGATACGTGTATTAAATATATCATGATAATTATGTTTAAACATGTGATATTATATTTATTATATTATTTTTATATTTATTAAAAATATCATATTCTTATCGTAAATTATCGAGTATAAAAGTCTTTGCTAGTGTTGCAGAAGGGTACAATACTACATATATCGTACGAAGATTGATGCTGAAAAATGTGAAGCCAAAGCCCTGATTCCATCAATAGATTCTTTTAAAATTAAAATCACAAGAACTTTTGGTTGTTGGTTCAGACATTTTGTTTTGCACTAAAGCCTAGTGATTTCTGAACAGCTTTGCTTTTGCTTGCAGGTACAGATACGGTTCTTACAAAATCATAAGCCTAATTATTTTAATTTTATTTCTAATAATTAACCATTTATGTCAAGTTTTAATTATAATTAAGTTTTAATTTCATAATCTTTTGCTTTGCTTTATAAAAAATTTCAATCAATGTGTTTCGGCAACATATATTTAATTATAAATATGATGTGATTATAACAAGTCTCACCCATATTGAACTTCGACTTTATATTTAAAAGTTGAGAAACAACAACAAAAAAATAAAAATTGTGCTTTTCACAATCCGATCACAAAGATTCATCAGCATCATTCAACAAAGAAAATAATTTTGCAGCATTATAATTTGACAATTCATCGTACACCCTCGGACTTCCATGCACTCCAATCAAATTCAAGAAAACTAACAAGATCCATAACTATTTTCCTCTATGAATTCACAAAATCAGTTAACCTTCTCGACGATTCACCTTGAACCAAATTACAACCCTTCTAAACCCTATATATGGTAGAAGTCTAGATACTAGGCCTCCTCTTCCTTGCCATCCAGATAAGAGCTCGTTGACGCAATAAGTAGATCCAATGAATTGGTGGTATTCTATTTCTAATCTTGATGCAATGTATCAAAACTAATTGTGGAGTAAAAAAAAAAACATGAAATAGAATTCAAATACTTACAAATAGATATGTCGAATCGGATCGGGTTGTGGTCCAAAATTTTGTTTATTTTTTTACCCAAATTCAGATCCGATCGGGTTCGGATCGACCCGAAATTTATTGTTCACAAAATATTTTTAAAAAGTATATTAATATTTATATATTTATAATAAATTTAAATTTTATATTTAATGAATTGTAATTCAAATCGATTCAACTCAAATTATTAAATTTTTTTATCTAAATCCTACTTAATTCGAGTCGAGCGGACAGGGCGACTCGTGAAAATGTCTACTAACAAGTTTGTGCTCTGTTAATCAAATCAAACAAGGCCCAATTCTTGATATAAAATGAGTCCAAGATATCATCTGAGTTTAGGACTTGGCCCAAGCTTATGTCAGCTTGACCCAACTTGAACACAAGCAAGAATTGAGTCATGATGACTGATGAGGATTGAGGAGTCTTTGGGAGAGTGGAGAAGACGCGCCCCCTTCCCGGTTCCCAAAACCCCGCCAAGCCCTTTCCCGCCATCAAAAAAAGGCGCTTAATTTTGGGTTTTTATTTCTACAGAATCGTAAAAGGTTTTAGTTTCATTTCTCAGGAGCTGAAAAGAAGCAATTTTCTTTCTTTTCTTTTTTTTGGCTTTTGGTTAGGTGTCTCAAAAATGGATGAAAATTTTGATGAACAAAACAAACTTCCAGAGCTCAAACTAGGTACCCAATCGCTCCTTTTTTCTTTTAGAAAATTCTTTATGCTATTATTTTTCTTTTGATAAGATTCTTTTCTTTTTTTAATTTTTATGCTTGATAAAATGTGCTCTTCTTTTTTTCTGGTTTTTGTTTGGATAACTGTTAACAGATGCTAAGCAGGCTCAAGGGTTTCTCTCATTCTTCAAAACCCTACCGAATGTAAGCCCTCTTTTCTCTCTCTCTCTCTTGGGAATTTAGATTACAAATTCTGGGTTTTTTAATGTCTATTTACTTATACAATGAAACCAAAAAAGAACGGGTTAAAGGGGGGAGAAAATGCTATGTTAATATAGTTTGAAAATGAGTTAATTTGGACTATTTTTCGTTTTCCCTAATCATTTGGCCTCTTTCTTTACAGGATCCAAGGGCTGTTCGGTTTTTTGATCGCCGGGTTAGTTCAGGCTTTCAATTCTATTTATTGTCACAGTCTTTGTTGATTGTAAATTTTTATGTTGTCTTTACTTGAATTATGATTATTGATTAAATAAATCTACTTTGAGAACTGGGCTTTCTTTGTGCAATGGGTGCTTATTTTCACCCATCATTAAGAAATGCCAGTTGGGTTGTCTTTGAAATTAAATAATTTTCTTTTTTATATATAAAAGAAATGGAATGTAACTAGTAGAGGTGTCTTATAAGAAATATGGTGTGCATGTAACTATTCTTCAGGAATTGCTTTATATAGTTCTTGCTTACATATAATTATATATGTGTGTGTGTGTGTGTTATCTGAAGTTTGGGGGAAAAAGTAATTTTTTTTAGAGATGAACCCAACAGGACTGACTGTTGGGAAATATTTTTCAAATCCATTTATTTATGCTAAAGTATATTGCTATTTGCAATGCTCTATCCCTAATTAACCTGCTTTTTTTTATATGTACCTTTTCCCTTCTACTCATCCATAATTTTCAACTTTCATCTCAGTCAGAATTTGTAAATGTGCAATGCTGCCTGTGGAAAATACACAAGCAGACATTCACACATTCTTATATTATATATATTAGGTTTCTAAAACTTTTATAAACTCATTTTGTTCTCTAATGCTAGTTTTTATTTTTTTTCTTCCACCATTTTTCCAACCAATCTTTTGTGAATATACAGGATTATTACACTGCTCATGGTGAAAATGCAACCTTTATTGCGAAGACATATTATCGTACTACTACTGCTCTCCGACAACTTGGTAGTGGCGCGAATGGCCTTTCAAGTGTAACTGTTAGTAAAAACATGTTTGAAACAATCACCCGTGATCTTCTCCTGGAGAGAACAGACCACACTCTGGAGCTATATGAAGGTAGTGGCTCCAATTGGAGGTTGGTGAAAAGTGCCAGTCCTGGGAATCTGAGCAGTTTTGAAGATGTTCTCTTTGCCAACAATGAGATGCAGGACACACCTGTTGTTGTTGCGCTGCTTCCTAACTTCCGTGAAAATGGTTGCACTGTTGGGTTTAGTTATGTTGATTTAACAAAGAGAATACTTGGTTTGGCTGAGTTTCTTGATGATAGTCACTTTACGAATGTGGAGTCAGCTTTGGTTGCTCTTGGTTGCAAGGAATGCCTTTTGCCAGTGGAGAGTGGAAAATCCAGTGAATGTAGAACTCTGAATGATGCTTTGACCAGATGTGGTGTTATGGTAACTGAGAGAAAGAAAACTGAGTTTAAAGCAAGGGATCTGGTACAGGATCTAGGTAGACTAGTCAAAGGCTCCATTGAACCAGTTCGAGACTTGGTTTCTGGGTTTGAATTTGCACCTGCTGCTTTAGGAGCCTTACTATCTTATGCAGAATTACTAGCAGACGAAGGCAATTATGGAAATTATAGCATGTGGAGATACAATCTGGGCAGCTACATGAGGTTAGATTCTGCTGCAATGAGGGCATTGAATGTCCTAGAAAGCAAAACTGATGCAAACAAAAATTTTAGTTTGTTTGGTCTTATGAATAGAACTTGTACTGCTGGGATGGGTAAGCGGTTGCTTCATATGTGGCTAAAACAGCCTTTGTTAGATGTAAGCGAGATAAACTCAAGGCTAGATTTGGTACAAGCTTTTGTGGAGGATACTGAGCTTCGCCAAGATTTGAGACAGCATCTTAAAAGAATTTCAGATATTGAGCGACTTATGCGCAATATTGAAAAGACAAGAGCTGGTTTGCAGCATATTGTAAAACTTTATCAGGTGAGTTAAAACCCTAATATTTTACTGTATAGGGTGTGTGCATATCCAATGTAAAGCTACTGTAGAGAATTGGCACCTCACCAAGGGAGTAATCTTTCATGCATCAAAAATGCCATTATTGTTGCCGATGTTCTCCATCAACCCTCTTCCTTCTTTGTTTTGACTCTTATCTCTTTGGTTAAAGAAGATTTGATCAAGACCAAATTCACTAAGATCTTGCTGATTCATCTTTTGTTAAATAATTTTTAGTATTCTCTACTCATTATTTGCTTAAGGTTTGTGCTTTAACTAAACTTTTTATGTGCACTTTTGACACTAATTTTATAATTCTGTCCTTCAGTACTTTAGAGAAAGCGTATTCGTTTCCCTTATTCTTACTTGAATGTGTGTAGGGTCATAAACTAGAGTTATACCACTCGTTATCTTATTTTCCTTATCTTTTTTTTGAAATTTTATCTGTGTTTACCTTGTTTCATGTTCTGGTGCAGTCAAGTATAAGAATTCCCTATATTAAAAGTGCCCTGGAAAAATATGGACACTTTTCTTCCTTGATCAAGGAAAGATATTTGGATCCTTTTGAGCTCTTGACTGATGATGATCATTTGAACAAGTTCATTGCTCTTGTTGAAACTTCTGTCGACCTAGATCAACTTGAAAATGGGGAATACATGATTTCACCTAGTTATGATGATGCACTAGCTGCACTAAAAAGTGAGCAGGAGTCACTAGAGCGCCAAATACAAAATTTACATAAACAAACTGCTTTTGATCTTGATCTGCCAGTAGACAAGGCATTAAAGTTAGATAAGGGCACACAGTTTGGACATGTTTTCAGAATTACAAAGAAAGAAGAGCCCAAAGTAAGGAAAAAGCTCTCCACCCAATTTATTGTCCTTGAAACCCGAAAGGATGGAGTGAAATTCACTAACACAAAGCTTAAAAAGTTGGGGGACCAGTACCAAAAGGTACTTGAGGAGTATAAGAATTGTCAAAAAGAGCTAGTCAACCGAGTGGTTCAAACAACAGCAACTTTCTCTGAGGTATTTATGCTTTTTTCTACCTTGTTGCTTCTTTCTCTTTTTAGAACTTAGACGCTGACTAAGATATGTTTCATGCTTCAGGTGTTTGAGCCCTTAGCTGGGTTGCTCTCTGAATTGGATGTCTTACTTAGTTTTGCGGATTTAGCTTCAAGTTGCCCTACCGCATACACAAGACCAGAAATTACTCCACCGGTACAGATTTACTACTTGTTTCCTTTTTCTCAGTTCTTGCATGGATATTTTTTCTTTCTTGTTTCAGAAGGTCCACTCCTTTACATTATGGTTATTTTCATGATATAACAGGATGTGGGAGATATTGTATTAGAAGGAAGTAGACATCCTTGTGTGGAGGCTCAAGACTGGGTTAATTTTATACCAAATGATTGTAGACTTGTGAGTATTCTTGTGATCCAGGGTAGAAGCTTCTTCTAGTGTCTTCAAATTGAAGTGACTCACTGCTTGCTCTTTAATTCTTCACCTGATACAGGTAAGAGGAAAGAGCTGGTTCCAGATCATCACTGGGCCTAATATGGGTGGAAAATCAACATTCATCCGGCAGGTGCTATTTTGATGATACAGTTACATAGTTCTCATTCAATTTTATGTAATTAAATAACAAGGGAGTTACTTTTTGCTCCATCATGTCAGATGTCACCCTTGGATCCGATTATAAAAAATTTCATTGCCTTGTATGTATTTTGGTTAATTTGCAGGTTGGTGTTAACATTCTAATGGCACAAATAGGCTCGTTTGTTCCTTGTGAAAAAGCTAGCATTTCTGTCCGAGACTGCATTTTTGCTCGTGTTGGTGCTGGTGACTGCCAAGTAAGTTACATGGAACATACATTTAAAGTTATAACTTTTTGGGTAAAACTTGCCATAACCAACTGTGCTATGACTTCTCTTGGTAAATCCTTCACTAGTATTATGTTTTCTTTTTCATGTAAACCATCCTTTTCTATTCTATTCTATTCTCTTCTGTTCTGTTCCCTTCTTTTAGAATTATTATTCCTTCCATTGTAAGGTTTTTCTGCTGGAGCAATTGCAAAGACTAAGTTTAAGTGGAAAACCGCTTGCTTGCTCATAAGCATGTGACCCACTGACCCTGCGAACACAAAACATTCACTTAGTATCTGATGTTATTGATTATTTCTAGTAATTTCTTCTGAGGCTTTGAGCATTGTGTATGCAACTTGTAGTTGAGTTTTAAGTCGGGTTTGGGGGCAATTAACATATGCTTTCTTTTTCAGCTTACTTTTGAATGTTCTCAAACATTGATGCACTTATTATAAAAATGAAATTTTAATACGATTGGGTATTTTATCTTGATTACATGGTGCTATCAATCAATAAGGCAGGACCATTTTCTGTCAGCAGAATATATTTCTTGAGATCCATAAGGAAAAGGATATAGGATGTTGTTTCCTATCAATATCATGAAGGCTAAACAATATTTTTCTTCTTCTGTGCAGCTACGTGGAGTTTCTACCTTTATGCAAGAAATGCTTGAAACTGCATCAATATTGAAAGGAGCTACTGAAAAGTCATTGATAATCATTGATGAATTGGGGCGAGGAACATCAACCTATGATGGATTTGGTTAGTTTAATTCCTAAGTTTTAACAATTTCTGCTTACCTCTGTCCATCTTGTATTCTTTCTGTCTCTGACCCCAAATCTTGCATGTAGAGATGAGAATAAGATGGGGTAGCCTTCTTCTGCTTAACCTTCATGTGGTACTGTGTTATGTGCCTTGTATATTGGATAACTAAATGAAAGTAGTTATGGGTGAGCATTACAAATTTCAGTTGTCTCATGTAGCATTTTGATAGTAAACTTCTCAAAATGAACTGGATGAGTGAGAAAGTCATTTCCTGTTAGTTATAAGAGATCTGGGTTTGAGCACTTTCACCAGTAGAAGCACATAAATAACTGCCATTCAAACCCTTTTTCCACTGGAGGCCCCTCACTTTCTTTTCTTTTTTTTTGGGGGGGGGGGGGGGGGGGGCTTACTAATGGTGATGCGAACTGGATGCTTGATGGGTGAGAAAGTCATGCTTGTGCCTCTGGATTGCAGAGGTTTTGCCATAAAAGGATGATTTTTGTGAAGCCAAGTCATTCTTGCTTTCACCAATATTCATCTAAGCTTAGAAAGCAAATATGTATGCCTTTTTTGTTCAGCCTGATTGGGACAACTTGAACTGTGTAATGCTTTTCCGGTCTTCCTACACTAATAACAAAGACCTGGATTCCCATAAAGTCTGTCAAGCTTTTGCATGACTAACGCATGGGTATTTTGTTTAAATCATCATTTTCCAATCAAATGTATCTGCATTGAAGTACATTTACAATTGATATGGCTAGGGAAACAATTATTGTTTGGTTAGAATGTTGGATGAAGACAAAAGTGGAGCTCTTTCCAAGCAATATCTCCTATGAATTTGCCACTTCCTTAAAGTTTCTATTCCTTTTTCCCTTTGTGCATAGCATGCACCAACCTATATTGCAAGTTTCTGTTTACCATGTTGCTTTTAGTTGCAAATTGCATATTATTGTCACCGCGGTCATCTCTGTTTGTGACTTTTCCCCTAATTCACAGGTTTAGCATGGGCCATATGTGAGCATATTGTTGAAGTGATCAAAGCACCAACTTTGTTTGCTACCCACTTCCATGAACTGACTGCATTAGCTCATGAAAATACCAATCACGAGTCGCAGAAAAAACAGATTGTTGGTGTGGCAAACTATCATGTTAGTGCTCACATCGACTCATCAAGTCGCAAATTGACAATGCTGTACAAGGTGGGTTAACAGATTGACTAATTATGAGGCCATTATGGGATCATTAAACTCACCAGAAATGGTTGGGTAAAAATTGCTTCTTTTGATTCTGAATCAAGTCCTTTCCTGTGTCCTATACTTCGTGCATGCAAATCTCTTCATATTAGGCATGACCAGAGTGCTAGGCTGTCCAATGCTTGTATTTAGGCCAAGCAGTGTGAAAATGTGAGATTGAATTTCAACAGAAGCGGGGTTGTTGGGGGACCAGTGTCAATAAGGAAAAGTGTCAAAGTAGGCTTGGTTTCATTTTTGAAGCAATGTGAAGCCAAAAGTAGATTGAGATCAATTCATCATTTTAACATTGCAGGATTGGCCAAATTTATGATTTGGTGGCAAATAGCATAATTATTTCTAAAATTAATCTACTAATGCTGGTTCTGTTATTGGTACCTTGTGTAGTGTATTTTCACCTAGCAAAAGACAATTACTTATACTTCTACATATGACCAGGTTGAGCCGGGGGCCTGTGATCAAAGTTTTGGTATTCATGTGGCAGAATTTGCCAACTTTCCTGAAAGTGTTGTTTCCCTTGCAAGAGAAAAGGCTGCTGAATTGGAAGATTTCTCACCAACTTCAATCATTTCAACTGATGCTAGACAAGAGGTTCGGCTATTATTTATTTTGTTATAATACTATTCACAAGGCTATAATGTGCCTGCATTCTGGTTCTGGTCATGCAAAGCCTTTGTTTAGATGATTTTCCTGCTTCAAGCCTTCAACTGTGGTCTCTTATCATATTAGCTAATAGCTGCTTCAACTCCAGCTTCCATTTTCTTTTGATCGACCAACTCCGGCTACTGTTCTTGGATGCCTCCCTTTAATTAGTTAATAGCATTGATAATACTTACATCAATACAATTGCTAGGACTACTATTATAATGTGCCTTACAGTGCACCGTCCTTTCATTTCAAATATGATGTTCATATACTGTCATACAAGAGTTATGATATTGAAGTGATCTTGGAAAAGATATTCACTGTTGTTTGAACCACATGTTGTAGCTAAAGATAAAAAATTGACAGCAAATTTTGCTAATATTTTGCTGATAGATGTAATTTGCTGACAAACTACATGGTAACTTAGATGATAAGGAATTTTTCGTTACCTAAGGAGAGTAGGTGAGTGTCTGTGGCCACATTTCTCATTGCTTAAATACTTCAAATTAATAATACAATTGACTCAAGAGTTCAGAATGGTGATTAAGCCAAATTTCTTTTCTTTTTTTTTTCATGTAGCACATGGTTTTTTGTGAGTTATATATAGTTTAGCTCTCGTTCTAGAAATAGTATCCTCTCATCTGTAAGAAAATTACATATGCTTTTGAAGAGGAACGCCATCTTTTGATCTGGAACACTATTTGCTTGGAAGTTCTAATAATAATTATGATGTACAGGATGGTTGGAAAAGGAAGAGAGAGTGTGATCCTGGTGACATATCTAGAGGTGCTGCAAAGGCTCACAAGTTTTTAAAGGAGTTTGCTGATATGCCATTGGAGTCTATGGACCTGAAGCAGGCTCTGCAACAAGTAAGCAATCTAAAGGATGAGTTAGAAAAGGATGCACTGAACTGTGAGTGGCTCCAGCAATTCTTCTAGTTAAGTTAACCCTCTTTGCTCCCAAAACCATGAGAATGAAGATGGATTATTATTATTTTTGAAGTTGCTTTTGTGTCAAATACTGCTTCCTCCCCCATTTTTTTGGTAGAAAATGAAAATTTTAAACTGCCAATGGTAGCAGCTGCTGGACTGCTGTCTTCTTTTTGGGTTGGAGTGGGGCATATAATATCTGACCCTTAGCCAGTTTACCGGGCTTCTTGTAATTTATTTCTTTTCCTTCTTTTTTTGTTAGAGGTGATGGGGGCCTCTTGGTGTATATAGTAGTTTCTTACCTATGTTTAAAGTTTAAACTGAGAAATTTAAGGCTTGCATCTTAATGGTTTAGTTCAGATATACTCCTGAATGAGTTGTGAGTAGACCTGCTCAGGGGTTGTGTCGTGATTCGAAATTTTCTTATTTTTTAATTCAGATTCGAGTTTGACCGGTTTGAAAGCTTATATTACTTTATAAAATAATATTTAAAAAATGTTTTTCTATTAATATTTATAATTAAAATTAAATAAAAATATTTTGTATTGATAAATAATAATTCAAGTCTGATTGGACGAGTAACACGATTTTTGAATAGGTTTAGTTTTGAATCTTGTTGAGTGAGCTTCCTATACTATAAAGAATTTGACTCTAGTGCCTATTGTTGTCAGATTTAACTACGCAAGTGCACGTATCATTAACAAGTAACATAATGAAAAATAGAGTGTCGAATTCACGAGGAATTGCTATTAAAATTTGCTAAGTACTAAAATCAACACAACTAAATTTTATCTAAACAATTAAATAAAGATGATAATTAACAATTAAAATTAAAAGAAACTAATATTAAAAGTAAGTAAATTAAAAAAGATGAATTCAATTAATTATAAAAATTTAGGATTACAACTTCTTTCAATACTTTGCTTGAATCGCTCTTTATTTCTTCACTTGATTAATGATCTTAAGTTGTTAACCTAGAGTTCTATTTTATTTATAAGGATTTTTCGATGGTCTCATAAAATATCCTTTTTAACTAATTAATTATATTCTTATGATAATTGAATTAAAGAACTCATTAATCTTAGGTTCTAACAATGGTTACACATGATAAGTAAGTGTATTTCTACCCTACTTACAGATCAATTCATCTTAATAAATGAATATGAAACATGTGTCATTCAATCTATGTCTAACATTAAACTTCCTTTTCCAAGTTGTATTTAGGTTACCACATCAATTTAATTGGTAGTTAAGCAATTAGAAGCATTAAGAACAAGATTGAACAAACCATTAAATCAAGTTAGAGAGAGAAAGTAAATTCAAACTATGTGTTGAGTTCCATTGAAATCTTAGTAAAAGAAAATTAATTCATTATAATTAATAAAAACAAATAATCAAATGGTTTCACCATCACCAACTACACAAGAAAAATAAAGAAGAGAAAAGAAGAAACTAAGAGTTGTCAATTCTTGAGTCTTCAATCTTCAAGCTTCCAATCTTCTTGAGAGAATTTGATGGTGGCTATATTCTTGAGAGAATTTTAAGTTTCTAGATGTCTAATCATCTTTATTTTGACCTAAAAGAGTCCTATTTAAAGTGTCCAAGGTCTCCTGGAGTCCAAAACTTCGTTCCCAAGCAAAACAGATAAAATTTGTGTTTTTGCGATTTTTTCCCTTTTACGGTACTATTCACGAGCTTTGGGTGCCGCTGCGCCACTGCTACTGCCTCCTTGGTGTTTCTCTTCATTTTGTTCGAACTGGTTTTTGTCGGCTTCTCAAACTTCGTCAGTTGTTTTGATTGGGCAAATCTTGTCCGATTTTGACGAGCCTTACACGTTGGAAAGGTATGGAAATCAGCTTTAAAAGTCAAGAGGAAGTTTTCTCAAATTAAGTTTTAAGATCGAGTTTTTCTTGAAAGAAGCTCCGGAGGTCGAATCTGCCTGCTCATTGGAATGCACCGATTTTTGTCGTTTTGCACCTCGAAGCTCCAGATCACCTTGGACCTATAAAAACACATAAATAACAACTAAATAACTATTTTTAAACATAAAATGGATAATTAAAATAAATATAAAAATATCTAAAACTAATTAAATCCTAATAAAATCCTCAAGGACTTAGCCAATTCAAAAGCATAAAAGATGGCAAAATATCTATATTTTCTAGAGTTATCACACCTCCAAATTTAATATTTTGCTAGTCTTCAAGCAAAACAAAACTAAACACACTAAATAAATATATTGACTCAACATATCACCAAGATAAATGCACTCAAACAATGATTTTTTTAATTTTCCTCAAAAGTTATCTCAAAATCCTGATTCAAAGTAGAACATAAACATAATCCAACTTTATGATTCAATTCAATCGTATACTTCATGCTTGAATGGATTTTCAGTGTGTGTGTATATAATCTCTTTGCAAATCATCACATGCAATCTAAATAAGTTTATATCAATGCAAAATACGAACTAATACTAGATTCTCATATGTTTACTTTTCATCTCTCTCTCCACTAATGTAGACTAACACTTCATCAAAGATCAAGTAGGTCTTGTTAAACTTGTAATGTAAGGCTAGGGTGAAGATATGATAAAGATATATTTCGATTTAAGTTCACTCATAGGCACTTTACATTTTTATCAGGATTTTTGAGAGTCATAGTCTTTTCCTCAAATTACATTCTCCGTTCTTTCTTTGAATACACTTCTTTTTGCTTCACCAATTTATTCTCTTTTTTTTTTTTGGTTCTTCGTTTTCGCAGAACCATGAACTTTTATTTTATATCACCACTTTTTCACCCAAATTTGACATGGCTCATAATTGTTTCCTGTAATATCATCACATGCCTATATAGTGAGGGTTAATCATGGTTTTTCTTATTTGGCTAGGCTAAAAGATGTGAGAATCAAAGAAAATAGACACATCAAGTAGGCTCAAAGAGATAGACTAAGGATAATCATATATAAAGGTAAGCTTGAAAGGCTCAAACGATCCAAAGATGACCTAAACCACTTCTTCAACTTAGTGTTGTCTAGGATTTCGCCTTGAGAGAGAATCAAACAAATTTTAGGATCTAGACATAATTGCAATTAACATCAACATAATCAGTTTTTAAATAAATAATGCAAATCTAAGCAAGAGATTAAGTGCTCAATTTTTTTTTTTTGAAAATCATATCCTAACATGAAACTAACAAAAGAATTTAGCACAAATTCTTCTCATGCTTATGTTTTCTCAAAAAATCAAGATAAATCAATAACTAAAATCCATCATTGGATAAGGACCTCATCATAATAAGTGCAATATATCTCAAGCAAATTTTTTTTTTAGACTCCTAATAATAAAATTAAACAATCACATAACTAAAATAAATTTAAAGACACCCCCAAACTTAAAACAAACATTGTCCTATATGTTTGGAAATAAAAAAGAGTAAGAACAAGAAAACTCCCCTATCAATGCAAGCAAAGCAGGAGAAGCTCTAGTTTTCCTCTTAGATTTCATCATGCTTGTCCAAGTTGGTTGAGTAGTCACTACAAAAGAAAACAAAATGAAAAGAAAATTAATAATAATAAAAATACTCTAAAAATTAAAAGAAAAGAAAATTAAAAAGTTTAGAACTTGGGTTGCCTCCCAAGAAGTGCTTGACTTATAGTTATCGGGTTGACTATCTTATGCCCATTATCCTGTATCGAACCACTTGATGATTTTCGATTCATGCCATTTGGCTATTCTTTCTTTGAATAACTTTGCTTTCTTGCAGGCTTGAAAGCGAAATTCATCCCTTTCAATGGTAGAATTCAATAGTATCGTAAGCGGATCAATGGGATAAATTTTTATGAATTCTTCTTTATTAGCAATATCTATTCCATCGATTAGCTTTGGCTGTTGAATACATTGGGGAACAAGTTGTGGTGGTGGGTCACATTGAATCCATTCTTCTTGAGCTTTCTCAAATTTGTCTCCAATAAGCTCGGTTGGCAATTCAGGCTCTATGCTATCCTCTTCTATCTCTTTTTCAATCCCAAGTGTGTTTGTGTTATAATGCTCTTGTTCTTCGCTCATAGGATCAAATTCAATATCACTTAGAAGAGTTTCTTGAGATTGGTAGTTGATGGCGGTAACAAGCTGGCTTATATGTGTCTCAAGATTTCTGATTGATGCATCGTTTTCCGCCATGTATTGCAACATCATCTCTTCCAATGATGGCTTCTTTTCTAGGACTAGAGCTTGAGCTTGCAATGGAAGAGTTTCTTGAGGTTGGTTGTTAATGGCGGTAACAAGCTGGCTTATTTGTGTCTCAAGATTTCTAATTGATGCATCATTTTCCACCATAAATTGCAACATCATCTCTTCCAATGATGGCTTCTTTTCTGGAACATGAGCGCTTGTGATGAAAACCCAAGATGATATGTTTGATTTTCAGAATAGAAGGACCACTGATTGTTGCTTTAGGAAAAAAATTTGGTGATCTCCCCAACCTGGATTGTAGTCGTTGGAATAAAAATTATTTTGATGCATATTGTAGTTTCCAACATATTGGCAACAATCATTATGATGTCCTTCCTCACAAATTCACAAATCACAAATGAACTTTGAACGACATGTACACCTAAATTGTCAAGCTTCTTGTTAAGTGCAGCCACCTGTGCAGATAAAGCATTTATTGCATCCCGTTTATAATCCCACATAGTGCATCCAAATCAACAAAACCTGAAAATAAAGAAAAATAAAGTTTAAATTAAGACTAAGGTTGCTTGGTATTAATATTAACAAAAATAATAAACAATTCCCCAGCAACGGCGCCAAAAACTTGTTGTCAGATTTAACCACGCAAGTGCACGTATCGTTGACAAGTAATATAATGAAAAGTAGAGTGTCGAACCCACGAGGAATTGCTATTAAAATTTGCTAAGTACTAAAATTAACATAACTAAATCTTATCTAAACAATTAAATAAAGATGATAATTAGCAATTAAAATTAAAAGAAACTAATATTAAAAGCAAGTAAATTAAAAAGGATGAATTCAATTAATTATAAAAGTCTAGGATTACAACTTCCTTCAACACTTCGCTTGAATCTCTCTCTACCTCTTCACTTGATTAATGATCCTAAGTTGTTAACTTAGAGTTCTATCTTATTTGTAAGGATCTTTCGATGGTTTCATAAATATATCCTTCTTAACCAATTAACTATATTCTTATGATAATTGAATTAAAGAATAACTCATTAATCTTAGGGTCTAACAATGGCTACACATGACAAGTAAGTGTATTCCTACCCTACCTGCAGATCAATTCATCTTAATAAATGAATATGAAACATGTGTCATTCAATCCATGTCTAACACTAAACTCCCTTTTCCAAGTTGTATTTAGGTTACCACATCAATCTAATTGGTAGCTAAGCAATTAGAAGCATTAAGAACAAGATTGAACAAACAATTCAATAAACCATTAAATCAAGCTAGAGAGAGAAAGTAAATTCAAACTATGTGTTGAGTTCCATTGAAATCCTAGTAAAAGAAAATTAATTCATGATAATTAATGAAAACAAATAATCAAATAGTTTCACCATCACCAACTACACAAGAAAAATAAATAAGAGAAAAGAGAAAAGAATAAACTAAGAGTTGTCAATTCTTGAGTCTTCAATCTTCAAGCTTCCAATCTTCTTGAGAGAATTTGATGGTGGCTATATTCTTGAGAGAATTTTAAGTTTCTAGATGTCTAATCATCTTTATTTTGACCTAAAAGAGTCATATTTAAAGTGTCCAAGGCCTCTTGGAGTCCGAAACTTCGTTCCCAACCAAAACAAGTAAAAATTGCGTTTTTGCGGTTTTTTTCCCTTACTGCTACTGCCTCTTTGGTGTTTCTCCTCATTTTGTCCGAACTGGTTCCTGTCGGCTTCTCGAACTTTGTCAGCTATTTTGACTGGGCAAATCTTGTCCGATTTTGACGAGCCTTACACCGTTGAAAAGGTATGGAAATCAGCTTCAAAACTCAAGTTGAAGTTTTCTCAAATTAAGTCTTTAAGATTGAGTTTTTATTGAAAGAAGCTCCGGAGGTCGAATCTGCCTGCTCATTGGAATGCACCGATTTTTTTCGTTTTGCACTTCGAAGCTCCAGATCACCTTGGACCTATAAAAACACATAAATAACAACGAAATAACTATTTTTAAACATAAAATGGATAATTAAAATAAATATAAAAATAAAAATATCTAAAACTAATCAAATCCTAATAAAATCCTCAAGGACTTAGTCGATTCAAAAGCATAAAAGATGACAAAATATCTATATTTCCTAAAGTTATCACCCATGCATGCTTCTGCTTAGGGATGGCAGCGGGTCAGATATTTGTTTTTTTTTTTTTTTTTGTAATATTCGAATTTGCAAATCTACTTTAAAATTCGAATCCGTTTATTATTCATATTAAATCTGAATCCTTATTAAATAACATTATCTGTCGGATATCTGAATTCGTTAAATATTCAAATTCAATAAGTAAAAAAATTAAATAAAAATATAAAATTAAACAAAAATTAATTTTAAATTCAAATAAATGGATAATGGATTCGGATATCTGAATTTGAATTCGTAAAAATAAGCGATTCGGATATCCGAATCTGTTATCCTCATAAGTAATGCGGATTCGGATAATGGATATCCGAGGTTTTATATCCGAATCTGAATTTTATCCAAATTCATAAAAAATAGATCAAATAATTACAAATATCTGAATCCGCACTATTCATTGCCTTCCTTACCTCTCCTTTATCCTTAGCTTCTCTAAAACTGAACGACCATTTTAGATTTTTATTCTATACACTCACCAACGATAGATATTTTGAATTTCACAAAAGAGTTTATAAATCATTTTAATAATAAAATATGTATATTAAAAAGTAATTATTTATAAATTAAATAGTATATATCATGAAAGTTATTTTGTGCATGCATTTCATAAAAAAGTATATAAAAAATAAAAATAAAAAAAAATTTTTCAATGTGAAGATATTTTGAATGTCAAATTAATATCCCGAATACAGATAATAGTGATAAAGTATTTCGTAATATGCATTTTTCTTATGTTGTTTTTCTTTTTGTCCATTACAGAAAACTTATTATCCTATTGGAAGCTTATGAAAGAAAAAGAAAATTCTAGATATTCCATGATATTTATATATACTAGAATAATCCCCATACGTTGCCCCGATTCAATTTTGTTAAATGCATTGTTCAAAAGATATTCCTATATAGACTATCATTTTGTGGTATATCCTCCGAAACATGTCTATCCATTATAAGCACTAATCGGCCAATTCTACCAAAGTTTGACGATAGAGAAGATGAAGTTTCCTAAATTTGCACTTACAATCCAAATGTTGCATGATGCACAAATACAGCCAGCAAAATCAAATAAAATATGAAAAGTGTTAATGCTAAGTGACTACAACGTGGGATGATCACAAAGCATATTCATCAATTCTAATTTGTTTTAGCCTCAAAAGGAAGCAGTATCATTAGGTAGCTGGAAAACCAACAAAATAATTGTATTCTCAAAAAGCCCCATCATTTTATCTACAAGATGCATGGAGTTTTTATATCCATAACGTTTCCAATCATCTGATATCAAGAAAAATTAACCTCAATAAATATGGACCAATATAATGAAAAAGCTATGCACCCTGAAATTCTTTTTTGGAAGTATAGATAATGAATTTTGCAGGAAGTATAGATAGTGAATTTTGCAGAGGATGGCCAAGCAATAAGAGTTTAAAATATTAAAATTGTTTTAAGAATTTAAATGTATTTACAGATATTAGCAAAGACGTTGCAAATAGATTATAATATAGCTAAGTCATTAGCTTGTACATTACTAAAATCAGAAATTATTAATACTAACTTAAGTTACCTCCAGACACACGAAATCAAATGGCCCGTCAAACAACAGCAGAAAAATATAAATACTGCTTACATATAATGCATGTTGGATCCTTCAAAAGCCACCAAAGGGTATCATTATCATAAAGTATTATCTTGTTATAAATACATTGCAAATAAAAAAGTCAAACCCAAAGTCTTTCTCCATCCTAAGCATCACCATTTTAGTATCCACAAATTTAGGAGATTTCCAAGGAAACATGGGAGATGATCTTATTGTGCCACTTTTCCAAAGCCTCTCCCTCCATGTCCTTTCTTTAGTATATATTCTGAGCAATTTTTTTATTAAATAAGGTGATGCTTTGCTATCTCACTCTACTCAAAATCAAACAATGCAATAAAATATTAGGAGTTATTTGGGCTCTAAAATCTATATTCAACACAGGTTCAATTTAACACCATCGATCACTCATAGACCTCACATTCATCTTGCCCTTATTTATCACAAATAACTAGAACACTAAATTGTTTTGTTTAATGGCACTTATACTTGAAGTAATGAATAGTAGAAAAAGAAACTTATACCTCAGCCACCATATAAAGAAGCTCCTTGTTAGATAACACAACAACTTTGTATGAAGGGAATTGCATACAGTTTTTCAATTCCAATATCTTATAACACAACAACATATTAAACTTTTTTCCACTCTGAAGGGAATTGCATTGTGACAATAGTTGTTTTCAGTAATCTAAAGGTTGTCACTATCAATTAATGTTCAAGGAAAATGAGCAAAGTCATATAAATTAACTCTTCTAGTTAACTATCAAACTTTATGTAAGATAGTCCTACAATAGGTGACAAATTTGCAAGTTTTGCATAACCGATTCCCTGCAGTCCAATAAAACAAAATAGATTACCATAAAAGAATAAAGAGTTTTTTAAAATGAAGAATATTGTAAAAAAAATAAATTAAATGTTAATTTGATCCAATACATGATTTATTTAATCCAATGACCTAGTAAATATCATGTTTGATACTAAAAAATCATTACCATGTGATATCAACTACAATAGGATATTAAATAAATTCACATGAGTATTGATTATTGAGAACAAAAATCATCTTTAGATAAGTTCAAAACCAACATTTTTTATATAGAATATGACAACAATAAAAATAAAATCATTTTATTATTAAAAACTATAAAAACATAAATCCAATTCACATAAGCCTCACTTACTTATTCACTGATAAACTTTTTAAAGTTTAACCACTCTAATGATACAAAAGAGAATGGAATATATTCAAAAAGTTGTCCACTAATTTTTATTAGTTGATAAAACTCAAGAACAATCAAGAGAGAGAGATGTTATTGTGTTTTTTTGTTCATGATTATCTGTTGGATTTGTAAGGCTATCAATGATGAGACCAAAGAAGACATCAAACCTAAACAACCTGAGATTATACTTAGAAAGGCAGGGAACATATGTAAAAAAGGTTAGTGAAGCCATGCAAGGAAGGAAAAAATTCCAAGAAAAGAAAAAAAAAATTAATTCAAAAAATTTTAAAAAACTCGAAAACAAAGCAGAAAATTTGTATGTAACTAAAAAGAAACCAAAACCCAACAAATCAAAACCCAAAAAATCAAACTCAGCAAAATCTAAAAAAAAAAAAAAAAATTGATCAGCAATAAACAAAGAAGAACCTTCAACTGCCAACAAAACCTGAAAAAACAACAACAAAATAAATCAAAGAGAACATGAATAAAAAAAAAGGTTAATTTGAAAAAGACCCATAAAAGGAAGAATTATTGATAAATAGTCTAATATGTTACAATTATTTATAAAAAGGAAATGAAAAATTTTAAAACCTGTAAAAAGGAGATAGCAAAGACTTAACTACCCCTCATTAAAAAACTCATATTCCTCCCTGAAACCCTAAAATTTTATCACGATAGCTTTGCTCATTTTTCATCTTTATTTCGTTATTCTTCTTCATTCTATCGTTGCCCATCTTTCTTCATTTTGCTTCTCAAATTTCGTCGCCCCTCTTCTTCTTCATTTTGCTGCCCTTTCTCGATGCTCCTGAAGCTTTGAAGACACCAAGGTTAGGGAACTATTATTTGTCTTTTTGTTTATTTTTGATTGTGTCAAAAATCGTTGCTGGTAGGCTTAGAGGTAGATTTTGAACTATTGTTTATATAGTACCTTGATGATGGTGGATTTTGCTCTTTTTCTTATTCCTTGTTATGACGAACAACAAATAAATCTACTTATTTTTATTATAAAGATTGAGCTTGCTAATAAAGTTAAATGAGTTGGCACTTTGTTCTTGTAATCTTAGCTGGAAGTCACACATGCATAGTGGACAAATTTTTTAAAGGTCTGTTGTTTTCGAACGTGACCAGGTTTATCTGTAGCATCTAGTAAGATGTAGAACATAGCAAGTGTCTTCTGTTTCTGTATATATACCCCTAAATCTTGCTTGCCTTTTATGCTTTCGGCCGGAGCCTGGTGATGATCTGTGTAGGTTGTGCAATTTTGTTTTAAGTGCTATTGATATACGTTTCATGCTAGCTAGCACAATCTGTTTTTGCAGCTATTGTGATGTATTTCATTTTGAAAATGGCAATGAAAGATTGGTGGGAGTAATGGCTTTACTTAGCAAAAAAAACTTATAATTGGGTTCTAGGTATCTCCTTAAATCTACTTATTTCTATTCTATTACCCTTATGGTGCTGCACTTCATACATTATCGACTGCTAGGTATCTCCTCGCAGCAGAACCTAAACTTCATTCACCTAAGGGAAATTTACATGATGAATTGTGAAAGTTTCTTGACTGTCTTCACTGGGATTAGCACTTAATACAATCTTATTTTGGTTGAACACATAAAACATATGCTTAAAGTTCATCATTATCAGTGTTCGAATTAACAATTTACAATGTCCTTTAATTATTTGCTTTTTCTTCTTCAACCTCCCCCCAATAGAAATTAAAGTTTATATTAATGTGATAATTTTAACTCTATTTTTAGAGAATTCATTTAAAGATCATTGTGTAAGAAAATTATCAGATTTATTGGCAAAAATTATTAACTTCACAAGCAAAGTTAGTATTATGTAAGAAAATTGAAAAATAAAATTAGCTTTTTTTTTACTACTGTAAAATCCTTATATAACTTACAAAAAACATTTAAACTTGTAATTTTGAGAAGAAGGGAAAAAAGATTTAAAATTGGTGGTTGTTTTGGCTGAGCTGGTGCCAGATAAATGTAGAGATTAATCCACATGGTAGACAGATATGTAAGTGTACATTCACATCACATCACATGCCCACCCAATCCCCATCCCATGTGAAAGTAAGCCTTTTGTCTATATTTTAACTTTTCCTTTTAACAGGTGCTTGTTTTCTTTTGCTTATGTCCACAACTTCCCTTTGGAGATTCTCTTAATCTGTCTTCATAAGCCATAAAAGATGTGGAAATTTGCTAGAGCTCTTGTATTATTGGCTCTTTAATTAACTTTATGTGGTGACCCTACTGGTGTAGCTTGTAGCTGTTATTTATGATTCTTTAGAGGAAGTTACTTGCCTGTTGGCCATTTAGAATGTTTAACAAACTATTTTCTCATCTCAATGGCAGCAGCTGTTCTGGTATCCATTTTGTTTTTACTCTGGACATGGAAAAAAAGTATGACTTCTGATTTAGAAGTTATTTATGGGAGGCAATACAAATTGGGCCTTTACTGTAAAGATACGCATATTTGCAGTCAATGCTCAATAGTTCAATAGGATTCAGCTACACTTACACATAAATCAAGCAATTTAATTACAGGCACATTTTGGCTTTTTTTTTTTTTAGCAGAATTTTCACTCTTTAGCTATATTTTTTGTATTATCAGCTTTATTTGTGACACATACAAATTTGGGAGAAGAAAAAATGGAACGACGTCATAGTTCAAGGCATTTAGCAAGAAAAAAGAAAGGTCTTGAAGTAAATTATTTTTCTTTGATTGAACATTTTGTTATTGATAATATAAATTTTTGCTAGATTGAACATAATCTATTCATAATGAAATTGCAGTGTGATGTTGAATTGCGCACAAGATGTAGCCCTGGTAAATTGGTTAGGGTTATGAACGAAGTTGTTAAGGGTGATGTTATGAAGGAAAATGCAGTGCGAGAGATAGGTTTTGTTGGGTTTCTAAGTTTGAGATGTACAATTTTGCGTCACCATCTATGTGAGTGGCTTATTAAACAATGTGACCCATTAAATTGTGTTTTAAGATGGTCTAACCGTATCTTAGCAATGAAATATATAAATGTAGGTCTAGTGTTTGGCGTTCCATGTATGGCAGAAGAGGTTAGAGTAGATGTTGTAAATGAGAATGATGAGATAAAGGGTAGGTGTGATAGATTTTTTAGGGTTTCTTAATTGAAGGAAGTAGAGAATTTGTTACATAATGTAATAGATATAGATGATTGGAAAATGTTGTTCATCTTGTTTGTTATCGGTACTGTCAATGTCACCTTCAAGTAGGCCTGAAGTAAATACAAAGTTTGTTAACACGATTTATGATTCATCCTAAATTCGTTCCTACAATTGGGGTGGGTTTACACTGAAGCAGTTGATGAACGGCGTTAGAAGGTACAATGGAAGGCAATACACAACATATATTACTGGCTTCTTACTCTTCCTTCAGGTAAATATGTATTATCTTTTATGATTCTATTTACCCTCGGTCTTTTACTAATAAGTAAAAAAAACATTATATTTATTCTCCTATTGTTAATATACAACATTTTGGATAGATGTTTTATTTGGATAGAGTTATCCCATCTGAACGTTGTGTTCTCCGTGCAATGCCCCGATTAATGGGATGGGATGACGCGTCCGTGAAGAAGCGCCTACAAGTTGAGGAAGAGTTAGGGGGGTATGGGTTAGGGGAGGTAAGTAATGTTTGATTGATGCGCATTGCAATTTATAAATATAATATTAGTTCGTATTATAAAAAGTTATTGAATTCTACTTATGTATGTAGGTTGTGACATTGATCCCCCTATGGATGAGTGTTTTGGAGATGTTTCAACAATGCAGCTTGATCGAGAGGCGATGGTATGTCTAAATTTTGTCATTGAATGTCATCTAACATAGTAATACCTTTCATAGCCTTTAAAATCGTTGTAATACTCTCCATAAATATTTAAATTTTATAATTATGTGTTTAGGATTTATTTGAAAGGATCAAAGGGCATACGGAGAAGATGATTCAGTGGAATGAGGAAATGGTCCAGTTTCATAAAGACAATATTCTTGATTTCATGGCATTGGCGAAGTTGTCTTCAGCACATGCGAATGCTGAAATGGGAAATCAGTTCGATGATTTCAATAGAAGGATGGAGAATGTGGACACTGAAGGTTCTCCATCATCTATGTTTAGGCCATTTGCAAAAGGGTCCACTTCACAAACAACTGCCCCTCCATCAAATGTTCAAGTGGAAGAATCTAACGTTCCTTCCAATGTTGAAATTGAAGAAGGGGTGGAATTTGTAGAGGAAATACTTGGAAATCGTAATAGGGAAATACATGATTTCCTTGTTATTAGGAGATCTCCACGAATTTCTAGAACAATTAGGACTTCTGTTAATCTCCGATCACCATTCTATATTAATTGGCCAATTGCGACATTGAAGAAAGTAGAAAAAACTGTGGTTAATTATGCTTGGGATGAAAATGATAATCATATGTAAGTTACACATTCCAATTGACTCTCCACTTTTTACATATCATTATTGTGACGAACAATGCGATATTTGAACAATGTTTGTTAATGATGTAGGGAAATCTTGTCCGCAATGCATGGTTGGTCATTAACGAGGTCCGACATACTGTCTTTAGCGGGTTCGAATTGGGTGAATAACATGGTATAATCAAGTTCGTTAATTTAACATTTGCATAAACGCTTTTATCGTAAGATATCGTAATTCATTTTTCTTTGGAGTATGGCAGGTTGTAGAGATGTATGTTCGTGTAATTAATGCCACCAAAATCTATATGGGTAGAAAATCGATTGGAACTCGTGTTGTTCTGAGTTCACATTTTGTGATATGAATTTTGTTCCCTCTTAAATACATTTATATAAAAATGTGTAATTCTTATTGTATGTTGATTAAGATTATAAGTATATAGCATAAGTTAATAATCAAATTTCCTTTCAATGTAGGATAACATACTTAATTACAAATTTGGGAGAAAGACAGATGATGAAGTGGCCACTGATTTTGCTAATTATCTTGTAAATAAACAGTATAATGCTGATATTATGCAAGCTCAACTGGTACGCGTACATATATGCAAGTTTTTATGGATATTCACATTAGTATAAGATGTAATTATATATATATATATTATTGAAGTTGTTATTTATGATTTGTCATTAATATTCAATTCATTGGTTTAGATTTGCTTACCCTTATGTGCAAATAATCATCGGGTTGCATATTGCGTGAATACGGTGTCTCGTGAGATTGAAATCATTAACTCAAGAAGGTCGCCTTTTGGATGTTTGCATGTTGCTTTCTCGAAGCGTTTGGTAATCTTTAACTCATATTCTCAACTAGTTTGTTCGTAGTGAATATTTGACTGACATGCTTCAAATCGTCCTTTCAGCTAAAAGTTTTTCCACCATTGTTACGTGCTTGGAATCATCCTGCTGCAGATGCAATCAAATAGTACAAGGAGAAACGTCTACAATTTGATTGACAATCAGATGACGAGTAATCTCTTAGTTTTAATTCATTTAACAGTTATACATGTTTCTTTAGTTATCACTACTATTGATGCAATATATTTTGTCATTTGTCTTATAGTTCATCTGATTGTGGGGTTTTTTTAATTAAGCACTTACAATCTTGGTTTGGCCGAATCAGTTCACCGCTTAATCGGGTGATTGTCAAGAAATTATTTGTATTTTCTGTAAGACTGATGCGAATAATTTTAATGACTGTACATAATTTTTTTAGGATGATGCGAAGAAGTACCGTCTGTAGCTCGTTGCCCATTTGATTTTGGATACAAGAAATACAGAAAAAGATCAAGTTCTGAGCAAGTCCAGCCTTTGTGGATTCTAAACATGGATTGTGTGTTTCTGCAGTTTCTTGAATGTTTATGTTGTTTTAACCTTTTAGGCTTCATGCTGCAAAAGGAATTTAGGAATGCAGGAATGCAGGAATGTACATATAGGGTTTTAGAGCTGTACATATAAAGGATATGTCTGGGGAATAGTAGGAATGCAGGAATGCAGGAATGTACATATGGGGTTTTAGAGCTGTACATATAAAGGATATGTCTGGGGAATAGTAGGATTGATCTAAAGGCTGTATATCGGGTTTTAGAATGAGAATTTGGAAGATATTTAAGTGAAAGGCACCACAATGAAGTCATTATTGTAAAAAAAAAAAAAAACTACTTAGTATATTTTCTTTAAGCTTTTTATTAAAGTTTGATTCAGTTTTCTAATTTCATGGTGTTTCACAGCTCGTTGGTTTTCTTACTCTGCCACCAGCAACCATAATTTGAAATTCTAGAACCATAGAAACATATTGCTTAGACTCCCTTCATGTTAGCCAAAGTATGATAACATGATTTGACAGGAACTTTGTGGCCATATCAAAGGAAGATACAGTATCTACATACACATCAATATGTGATTCAGTGCTGGTATGTTTTTCTTGGCAGATGTCACAGAAGTTCTTTGTAGTCTCGAACTCAAAATAAAGAAAGTGAAAGTGTCAACAACTCCAGATGGGACAATGATGAACCTATTTTTTGTTACAGATACCAAGTTTTGTTTCTTTGATATGATATCTCCAAATCAGATTCTGAGCTTTGCTAATCTTTGAAAACTAGTTTTATGTTTCATGAAAGTTGCTTCTATTATTAAAAGTTTCTTTCAGTTTATGTATTATGTTCATTAGCTAGGATCATTTAGACTTCTTTGAAATGATTGCAAATATATCTAGAATCATAACAGCATGTACATCTAAGCAAAGGTTTATTGTCTTCTATTCAAACTACTTATATATGTGTATAAGAATATATATAACATTCCATTTGGGAGAAAAGGTTAAGGGATTCAGAGCTGAACTGATATTGACAAGAATATATTCTTGGATAGGGCAATATTTTGTAGATTCAAATTGGTTTTAAGAGGATATTATAGGTTATAGTAACCTTAACTCTGATAAGCTGATGCATGTTGCATCTCCACCTTGAGTTTCCACAACCCTTTTCTAAAGGAGCAAAATCTTGTTTATATTCTTCTTAATTTTCAAAAAGTAACATCTTTTGTTAATATTGTGATTTTTTTTCCCCGGGAACTATTACATACAAAAAAGAGGCAGGAGGAGACTTATAAAGCATTGGAAGATGTTATTCAGGCTGCTATGATTAGCTGTAAAATTGAAAATGCTGGACCTGAAATTATTGCATGTTCTCTGGCATCTTCATTTCTCCCATCTGCAATAACCGAAGATATTTTCCACTTAGAGATGTCCGAGGGACTTCCAAGTCTATTACTTACTTCCAACAATGTTTCTGTCACTATGGACAACTCGCTCAGTCCTGCTCACACGCTTGTTCAGATCGTTTGCCAAGATCATAAAGGTCTTCTATATGACATAATGAGAACTCTGAAGGATTACAACATTCAGGTAGATAGCTAATTACTATATAATAAATCAATGATTTACTGAATTTTTAAGAAAGTGAGATGCTGCAGTTAACATGGACATTCATGAGTCTGCAGCCTTTTAGATGAGTTGATTTGTTTTTGCTGGCCTTTTCTTTGATAACGAAATTGAGAAAGAAGCTGTCGAAGATAGTTCTATTATGCCTAATGTCACCTTCAACCAAGGACAAGGGAATCATTTTCATGAAATTCCAGGGTTTTTTACACAAGTATCCCTTGGCCAAGTAACAAATGCTGGGGTTTGTTAGAAAAACTTAGAAAAAATTGAACATACCCGTGTCGGACACATACCCATATCCGACACTCACACCCGAGTCCGAGTAACATAGGTTAGGCATAATTTGTCCCTCTTTGGGTTGATTTTAATCCAAGTCCATCATATACAAAGCTCAAATGACTTTTTATTGTTATAAATGCTTGAATTTCCTTTCTTTTGGTTAGAAACCCCCTGAGATGAATGCTACTGAGCTGAACCTTTGACTATTTTTTGCCTGAACTAGATAAACCAAACATCAGTTGTACTTTTTGTTAGATTCGAACATTACTTTGTTTAATATAACTTTTAATTGTAATGTCTGTTATAACAGGTCAACCAGAAAATGATGCTTACTTTGACTGCCAGCATCATGTACTGGAGCCTACAGCAACAGGTAGCAGAGTCAGAAGATGGTGAGGTACCCTATGAATCCTCTGTGTCACCAAAGGAAGGCGAGAACGAGAAAGATCTCGCTGGTGAAGTGTCCGGTTTGGATATCGATGATTCAATTTCAAACACGACTATATCACCCCAGGTAAAAAATGAGGAAATCTCCACTAAAACTGAAAGTGAATAACAATCTCCAAAGATGAAAGAGAAATATGGTAGTAAATAATGACCATAGGGCAGCTTTGGAATTATCTTTCCCTTATTATTCTTTGTTTGAGAAAACTAGAACTAGAGGCCTTGTTCTTGCTTATTGCTTTTTGTATTAAACCACGGGAGAACAAGAGTGTTCTTTTTACCTGTTGTTAGAATGTTCTTTGGATTGCATTGCATTGATTATGCTAAATAATAATGCAAGAAGGGAAGAAAGCATTTCAAAGTGAGCCTTCTTTGTATTAGTCTTATATTAATGACAAATTTCAGTAGAAAGCTCTGCTCCTTATGGCAGTGTACAAAAATTTCGTGTATAGAAAATTATGCAAATTAATTATGATTATGTTTAAAACGTTGGTTTTTGGTACAAGAAATGGTGTTCAACAGTCTTTGGTGTGCTTCTCACTTGCACAACTTCAATTAGCAATCGGATTTTGTTGAAGATGAGAGTCATCTAGACTCCATCTTCTAAGCCTCCTATAAGCACCAAGTTACTTGGACAAGGGATACTTGTGGCGAAGTACCACGAGAGCTAAAGTTTAAACATATATATCATTACAATCTATATGAATGCAAGAATTAAAATGATTAAGCCTGCACATTTACAATCTATATGGATAGCTAAATGTTTTAAGGTTGGTGGGTTTAGGTGATGATGATAATCATAAGTTTTGTTGTAATGTAATTATGATAATTAAGGTGGGTCCTAGTGGATGGTCGAAAGGAGAATGCAAGGGCAAGGCTGGATGGTTTCCCTCTGCTTATGTAGAAAGACAAGAGAAGGCACCAGCAAGCAAGATAATTGAACCAAGTTCGGGTGGGGGACAGTCAATTTCTCGGGTCAGACGATACATAATGATGTCATCAATGGGACCCTTAGGATGTAGCAACTCTTCACCATTATCCCATCGGACACCAGCCTGGTCACATAGCCGAGTGATTAAGGAGGGAAACCATAAGCCCTCCTGTGGTGTTCTGACACTATGCATTACGACCCTGTAGATAAGCTGGCCGATTTCAATCGATTTGTCTGTAGTAATAGTATAGAGCAGGATTGCTCTATCTTTGGTGACATCGCTAACATGCTTACATGGAAGCATATTGGCCGATAGAAATTGCATCCACACCTTAACCTCTTTATCCAGTGTGTTGGCCTTGAACGATACAAGCTCCCCTTTGGATATTTTCCAAGTAGTCCCCTGTGGGCATAATCGTGTTGTGACTACAGTCATGTCAATGCGGCCATTCAAATACCGACTAAAGTCATCATCCACAATATACGGTGTTTGGTAATATTGATTAATTGTTTGGGGATCAAACGATACTTGACATCCTCGGACAAAAATCGTATCACCACTTGGTTCGGCCTCATTAGCATAAAATTCTCTAACCACCGGTAGCACGATGGATTGCTGTGGAGCACAAAATTTCTGCCAATTGCGCGAATTAATTACCTGTTGATACTCACGATGACGCAGATCAAGATTCAACCTCCTCTCCGGAATAGAGCTTTTTTGGAGGAGAGATTGGGTATGCCGTAATACAACCGCTTCGGACACGAACTTACTACTATCAAAAGTTGGATTACTAGTGCTAGCCTTGAGTTTCTTCTCGAGCCCATGACACTAGTTCTAAGTTCGTTAATATCAACCAAGTTCAACAATTATCTTCAACCAAGCGAACACCTATAAAGCAAGAGTTAAATTCTTCTATAATTTCCTACCAAAATTATCCAACCAATTTATAATTCGAGACGAATCATCACCAAAAATAAAACCCAATTTAATCACTAGCAATTTCTTCAATCTTCACTAAAATTCAACAAAACCCACTCCAAAATTTCCACAATACTAAAAAATAAACCAATCAACAATAACTACCAAAATTGTTGTTCTAATTATTCACAACAACCAAAAAATATCAACCCACAACAATAATTTGATGCAAAAACAATCTTCAATACCAAAACCAACCAAGAATCAACTAAATATAAAGAAACTTGAAGAAAAAGTAAAAACTTACTTGAAGAAATTAAAACTTGGGTGAGAAATTCCTTTGCTTGAAGATTAGTGATGTGAAGTTCTTGTTGTTGCATAAAATTGAGAGAAAGAGTTATGGAGAAGAAGATTGTTGGGAAAGATGAGAGGTGTGAGATTGGGTGAATGGATTGTGTATAAGAATGGGTAATTGTGTTGGGAAAGAGTTGGGAGAGATGAGATTGTAGAGAGAGATGGATAGTTAGAGAAGAAGAAGGGTTGAGAGATTTGGGGTTTTTAAAAAATTGGCTGCCAACAAAAGAAAGGGGGTTCATGGGTGTTAGGGTTTTTTATAAAAAAAATTTTAAAAAAACATTTGGGTTGCCGCGGCTCCAGGTTACTGCCTATTTTTATGTAATTGAAAATTTTAGGGGGTCGTGGCTCTATGCCGCGGCGCAAACTATCTGTTCTTAAAATTTTTGGGCGCCGCGGATCTGGGCAACGGCGCCATGTTACTGCCTCTTTAATATTTTTTGTGCGCCGCGATTCTAAAATTTGTTTTTTGGGGCGCCGCGACACTAGGCCCGGCGCCAGGTTACGAAGCCACGACTCCATGTTATTGCCACTTTTAATTATTTTTTGTGCAACATTCTATTCTTAATTTTTTAGGGTGCTACGGTGCCAAATTTTTGCCTCCACATCGCCACGGCTGCAGCGCCAGTTTTTTTTTTTTTTATAAACCTGAAAAAAATAAAATAAAATGCAATTAGTACATATTCCCAGTTGATTTAGGATTGAATTTAGGATAAACTAAAGATGTACATATTCTTTTGCCTACATGTACATATAAGTATGCAGGAATGTATATATTGTCTTGTAGCCATGTACATATAAGTGAAATTTTTATTAATTTTTTTTTTACTACAATTGTTGTTCTATACGTCATATAAATGCATTGGGGATTAATTCCTAGTTGATTTAGGGTTGAAATTAGGAGAAACTAAAAATGTACATATTGTTTTGCCTAGATGTACATATAAGTATGCAGAAATGTACATATTGTCTTGTGGCCATGTACATATAAGTGGAATTTTGTAATAAATTTTTTTTTACTAAAATTGATAAACTATACGTCATTTAAATGCATTGGGGATTAATTTCTAGTTTATTTAGGGCTGAATTTAGGAGAAACTAAAAATGCACATATTGTCTTGTGTCCATGTATATATAAGTTGAATTTTGTATTAAATTTTTTTTTTACTAAAATTGATGTTCTATATGTCATTTAAATGCATTGGGGATTAATTCCTAGTTCATTTAAGGTTAAATTTAGGAGAAACTAAAAATGTACATATTGTTTTGCCTACATGTACATATAAGTATGCAGGAATGTACATATTATCTTGTGGCCATGTACATATAAATGTATTTTTTTATTAATTTTTTTTAATACTAAAATTAATGTTCTATACGTCATTTCTATCATCATTCACGAGACTTCCATTCCACGATTTTTCATCACATGATAATCCATAATCATTCAAATAATAACAAAATAAAATCAAACCAGAACTTTTAATAAATTACATTACTGGATTTCATAGCACTACACTATAAGAAATCCAACTAATATCATAAACACAAAATTGGATAATCGATATTTTGTTTTATTCATTCCAAACATAGGATGTTCTAGACAACACATAAAATTAGAAAGTATAATGGTCCTATCAACATCAACATTTTCCTATAACCAGAGTACACAAAGGAAGCTACATACACCAGAAATAAGAAGAAAAGACTAGACTAAGCAATAGTCACACCTAAACCCAAAAGCTTCTTAAGTTTCTCAACCTAAATTCAACAGACCGATTATACAAAAAATGGTCTATACATAGCTGTACAAAATGTAAGGCATGCAAAATGCAACATGTGAGTAGGTTCGACGAATTAGACATCGATTCGGTGCTTTCACAAAAAATATAGCAAGTTGAACCATTCAATTCCTAACCTACAAACAGTTTTCGATGCTCCAACAAAAAATATAGCACCTCGAACCTTCCAAACCCTAATCTACATAGAGAATTTAGGTGTATCAACAAAAAATACAGCAACTCGAACATTCATATTCTTCTGTCGGGTTGAAAAAAGTATCAACTATCCTAACAAAAAGTTGTAACTCTTTTACAAAAGGTAAGGTATGTAACCATGAACCTGCATTTAACACATGAAGAAGATATAAGTTATATAGGTTTGGCATGTAACCATAAAAAAAAAAAGGTAAATTTAAATACTAATCATGTAAAACTTACAATTGCTTTACAGTGGATTTGGCGATCTGCATGAAGCTCGATTGTGACCAATTTGCTTACGTTTAGAGCAATGAATTTCTCGTTTCTTGATAAATTGTGATTCAATGCGCTTGACTTTTGGTCGACCTGGTGGCCTCTTCGTCAGAGGAGGCTTTAAGGATAAATGATTTCGACTGCTGTCTGATACGGTGAAATCAGGCAAGTTATGAGTCTCAACTAGAGCCATTGTAAGTGAATAAATAAACTTTTGTTTCGTTGACTTATAACAATCATCAACAAACTGGTAAATGTCTCCATGTTTTGCTTCAATGACTGCAGAAGCATGGGCACGAGGAAGTCCACTCATTTGCCACCCTAAACATGTGCATTGTCGAGTACTCAAGTTGACAACAATGTCTTTGTTGCCGTGACTTACCTTAGTGGTGAAATCGCTATAACAAGAAACTTGGAAGTATTTACTTCTTCCAATATTCTCCAATAATTTTTTCTCAACATTGTGCCCAACTCCATTTTTCCAATTATTGACATCAGACTTAGCTTTATAAATTTTTTGAGCCAACTTTTCTCTATGCTCATTGATGAGGGAAATGATGTTGTGTCGCCTCTCCTTGACTAACCATGCATTGAAAGACTCTGCAACGTTGCTAGTAATATGATCCCAATGAGGATGACTGAATTTTGACATAAGCCAATGCTCTGGCTGATTATATAACACCTATTCAGCTAGCTCTTTGTTGTACATAGTCAAATTTGTGAATGCAACATTGCAATCCTCTTCAAGTCTAGCATAAACCACTGCTTCCAACAATTGTAGAGCTTGCTCCTTCACTTTTATCCCACCATGCATCAATTTTCTAACTTAAGCACTAAAGTTTTCCTTAATATGTCTGTAACAATAAGCATGACAAGCCGATCCAAATATTTCGCCAACACTAGTGATAATATTCTGGTTCCTATCAGAAATAATGGTTACCGAAACATCTCTTGTAACATTTGACTTTAAAATTTCCAAGAACCACATCCAATTCTCTAAACTTTCTGAGCTAACAATTGCATATGCAACCGAGAAAAGCTGATTATTTGCATATATTGAGCTAGCAGATAATAACGTCCCTTTATAAGGTCTACTCAAACGGCAACCATCAATAAAAATCAACCCTCGACACCCATTCAAAAAACCAATAATTGAGCATCCATAAGCGATAAACAGTTGCTTAAAATGATTACCATTATCATAAGTGCAGATTACGACACTTTGGGGGTCAGCATCTTTGATTTGCTCACATAACCATAGAACTAATTTGTACGAGTCCTCGACTTTCCCATGCAACAACTTCATAGATTGCACTTTGCATGCCCAAGCTTGCTGGTAGGTCACTGAAATTCCACATTCAGATTCTATTGCAGCTCGAATTTGATATGGCGTTGTGTTGGGTTGGAAAATCATTTTCTCTGAAATGATGGCAGCAACAAATTTTAACTTCGAAGAAGGTCTACTTTGTATTGCATCTTGCGCACAGTGGTTGTGCACATTTATAAATGTCCCCACAACCATAAACTCCGTAGACCGCATCTTCGAAGCAGTTAAATGCCAAGGACAGCCTTCAGCCTTACAGTCCACACTAATAAAAGACTTACTATTTCTTCTTAAACTTATACACAAATCCATTCGCAACACTAAATTGATAAAGACCCAGCCTAAAGGCATATGCATCTTTGAATTGCTGACCGCTACCAATGATGTGATCTTTCCAAATTTCGCTTGCAAACTGATTTTTGTTCGCAGCAATACATTCAACAATAACACCAGAGTTCTTTGAAGTAGAACATTCAACGAAAGAACCTACATTACGTTCCCTCTCAGAATTGTTTCCACTTATGTCTTCATTCTCAATAACCCTACTACAATTATAACAAAAAGATGATTAAGACATAACGCAATTATATACTTTGATGTTTAAAAGCCTTTATATTTCTTACCATAACAAATCTTGATTCGAATGATGCGCTATATTTCTGTCATTGTTGTTTCCGGATTCAATCACTTCAGTTCGAAATATATACAAATTGCATAACCGATCAGTAAAATTTATCAAATCTGTCAAACCGGCATCATTCACCAAATCAATTAGCTTGGTTTTGTCAAACTCCAATGTATATCTAAATACATGACCAACAACACTCTTCCCTAATTTTTCCCCAACTTGATGCACTAATTCTTCAAAACTAGTGTTTTCATCGATCATCACACCCACTATTCTTCCACCTCGATATTCTATAGAGTCGCCATTAACCATCAAGAGCTCACCATCAATATGACAATAACAATAGACTCTTTTCTTAGGGCTTGATTCAATCATTTCAACTTTATAATGATCGAACAATATGTTTCTGCAATGTATGAAACAACAATAGACTCTTACATGTTAACCCTCCTTAAAACGACCAATCAAGCAAAAATATAATATAATAATATGTACATATAGTCCAGCAATATGTACTTATAGCAAAACAATGTGTACATATTGCATGCCTATATGTACATTCTTCCAAATAATATGTATTTTCCCAAAATTCAATCAATTAAGATATTACGTGTTATACCTTGTTAATCATGTCCACTATCAATAGATTAAAAACAATATTCTTCATTTGATGTTGATACATACCACATTAATATAACTAAGTTGAGATGAAGAATGTATTGACTATTCAACTAAAGTAGTATTCTGAGTTTTTGAATACCGGCCTTCTAATGCTCAAATTAATTGGACTAATTCAATTTCCAACAAGAAATAGTAGTATTCTCCAATACCAATGCCAGTAGTCCATGCAACTTCATAAAATTTTTTATATATAGCATTGAAATATGGCATAAATATAAATTTGACTATTGAATATATATGTAAATTAGATTATTTAATTAGTTTATTTTTTTTTTGGATTAATTTGATCTCATACTTTTAATTTTTTTGTCAACTTAATCCTCATGTTATTATTTTTTATCAATTTAACTTAAAGTTAATTAAAAAAAATTTTGATCAATTTAATTTAACGAAAAAAATGGATCACTTAAACCAAATTTGTAACTTTACCTTCAAATATTGCAAAAAGAGAAAGAACCCAGACCCTTTCTTCATCCCCTCATCAGTTTCTTATGGATGAAATGTTTGACAACACTTTTCAATCATTAAATATGCTATGAATATATTTAACCAAAACACAAAATAATAGTAAGAAGTTGTCATGATCTCAATCCAAGGAAAAGTCAATAACAAATAAGAAGAGGGGCTACGAATTTTGTTTAATTCAAATTATAAATGCTAATTACTTACCAAACTCATAGAGCCCAAAGCCAGACAGAGCAACCAGGGGAACAACAGACAGAAGAATTAAGAAAAAAGAAAGGGAAGATAGAATGGGAAAGTCAGGAAGTAAGAGAAGGGATGGAAAATGGGGAAGGGAGAAGGGAGAAGGGAGAAGGGGAAAAAGATTATTGGAGGGAAAGAAAAAGTTTTGTTTTTGGTATTAGGTTTATTTCATTAAGGGTATATTTGTATTTTCAATCTCCTTAGTAATAATTTCTTATTTCTTCAATTCCCTTTTACAAATAATATTAAGATTTAAGACTATTTAACTATTATTCTACTGTTGACAGCATGTTTTTCATATTAACCCTAAAAAAAGGAACACATGCAAGGAAAACTCTAAATCCACATAAAATTGACAATTGAAGAAAAAAATAAACCAAAATTGCCCAATAAAAAAGAAACAAATGAAATAAACTCGAAAACCCAAAGAAAGAAAAGCAGGAAAAAAAGAAAAGCAAAGAAGAAACAACATATAGAGAAAGAGGAGTAAATATTCCCAGTAAAAAAATGATAAATCTATGCCTTTGATCCAGAGAAAGAAATGAAAATTCGGTAAGGGAAAAAAATTCACAGTATAATTCTTATTTTTCCAAACACCCTTTATATTCATCCCTTTTAACTTTTTTTTTTTTTTTATTTCTCTGCCTATCTCTTTTCTTTTTTCTCCTTCCAACTCATCCAACAACTCCAATAATTAATTGATCACTATCTCCGATTTTACTTTTTCATTAAAAAAAAATTAAAAAACGAAAAAAAAGAGTCAAAGTTTTAAAAAAAATCTTTGAAGATTAAATCTGGATTTGTTTGGAATTATTCCTATTTACATTACACTTATTTCGATTTAATTTCGATATAGTACTAATTTGTATAGTAATAGTATAAATATATATTTATACTATTACTATATAGTATAATACTATACAAATCCAAAACAAGTAAAACTTTTTCGTTTTCACTTCATTTCGGATTTTTCTAAATAAAAGGAATTCAAATATCTAACTAATATCTAATATGTATTAGAATTTTAGAAATAAAAAAACCTTCAAATTCGAAATTCTATTTATTTATTCTATTTATTCTATTATGGTGTTGCTGGATCTCGAATTTCCTCTGCTTCTCTGCTTATCTCCTTCTCATTTTTTTTTCAATCACCATCTTCTATTCCATCTTCCAATTCTTTCTATCACACTGCCAACACTTTTTCTTTCTACAGTTTTTATTTTTTATGGTGAATCAAAATATAAAAAGAAAATTTGTTGAAAATAAGAGAAAGTGGAGTGTTGAATACAATTTTTCTCTTTTATTTTTGTTTATTACCGGTACTTTCTTTAAATTTTTATTTAAATTTTTTTAAAAAAATAAGAAGCAATAGAAATGATTATTCGATATACATATATAAAGAAATGACTGCTCAAAGGATAGTGGAGTGTTCCACACTGTACCTGATTTTTTTATTTTATTTTTCCATCATCTTTACCGTATTCTCTTTAATTTTTTATTTAAAAAAAAAGCAAAAAGTAAACAGTAATTTGCAACGCGGACAATCTCTTCTTATCAACAAAAAAAAAAAAAAATTACAACATGGACAATCTCTCCTTGCAACAAAAAAATATAAAATTTATCTTTTGGATATATAGTATTTAATGATTACAATTAGTATTTTTTAATTAAAAATCTTTTAACATTTCTCGTATTACAAACATACAAAATCATTTGTGAAGATACTTAGAATTCTAAATAAGATACTTGTTCTTTTTTTTTTGAAAAACACAAATTCCATAACCGAGAGAGAAATGATTGTTATTTAAAACAAAAAGATTGCTATTTAAAAAATAATAATAATATAAGAAGAAACTCGAGATAGAAATGGAGATAAATTTAACAATTGAGAAAATACCAAAAATGTTGAAAATTAAGAAGATAAGAAATATTATCCCATCCAATGATAAAAAGTAAGTGAAAATTGGGAGGGACTGTTTGTTTGAGTTTGGGTGGCGTGTTGAAAGAAATTGGATCAGGGCGATTTGTCGGAATAATTCAATCGAGAATTAGAGATTTATTTGGTTCGATTAAAGGTATAAAATCAAGGTTTTATCGAATTTGTAAAAAAAATATTAAAAATTGACTTTAATCTTTTTATTCAATTTTTTTTTGTTTGTTTTTGTTGTAGATAAGATTTGAATTTGAATTTTTTAATTTTATATTAAAATTTATAGTATTAAATTTTTATTTATTTAATATCAAAAGATTAATTTTAAATGAAATTAGAGAATGTTGACAAGAATAGTGTCTCAATGGGTTTGATCACCAATCCCTACTTGCCTACTTATTTTGGAACTTTGGAGTAATTATAGCTTTTGGATTCGATGGAAAATCACTTTAGAACATATTTTTTAATGAAAAAAAAATATTGAAAATGTTAAGTAATACTTAATGCATTCAATTACTTAAAAAAAAAAAAATATTAATTACATATTTACATTAGTCTTGCATTCTTTCAAATTTTCAATTATGTGTGTTATTTCCTTTCTAACTTTCATCAGTGTAAAGTCTATAAATTCCTAATATCTATTATAAGAGATTCAGCAAAAGTCTATTTGTAATTTTTATATAATTTACATATATTACTACTAAATTACAATTTACAACTCATCATCTCAATTCTTTTATAAAATAAAGTTTTTTGACCAAACTAAAATAAAGTTATTATTGTTCATTAACTTTTTTATAGTTAATTATATTACTAGTGAATTGTAACTCACCATTTAATAAGAGAAAATCTAATAAAGAAAAAAAAATCAATCTTGAGCCTTACCTTATTACAAACAAGTGTAATCTCTAAGTCAAAGTTTGACTATAATATTTTTATAATTTATATTATGAAAATAGGCAAACCTTTATTATTAATACTTTGAAATAAAAAAATAATATTTTTTCTGATAATGTGATTAGGAGTATTCTCGTGCTTTATTTGAAATTAATTCTTCTCGCAAATAATTTTAAAAGTATATTATGATATCTTAATTAGATACATTCAGAATTTTGCTCTCAAAATATTTTTATAAGAATAACTTGTGTAAAACTAAAATATTGATTGGTTTTTGTGCATTAAAACTAAAATGTTGATTGAAAAAAAAATCCCAATTTCCACCAAAAAGAAAAATAAATAATCAAACCACTATCCCATTCCCATGTAGCCTGATAAAAATCCAACTGTCGGCCTTTGGATTTTGGTTAACACCTGTGACCTGACACAAATCTAACTCATCTGTTCCATTGTTCCTTTTGCTGACAGCACTGAGACTTTTATCCTTAAATAACCACTCACTTCCCGCCACGTATTCGTGGGAAAACATATGCTGCAAACGCATGCACCTCCTAAAACAGGGGAGTTCTACCGTAAGTTTCTTACGGTAAGGTTGTGGTAAGCTCCAAAATGGGAAACTTGTGTAGCAGGTTACCAGGTCACAAATTTTTACATATGCACTTGATAAATTACATATCAACTTGGACGAATTACATATCAAACATGAAAAATTACATATCAACTTGAGAAGTTAAAAAATTACATATGGACTTGATAAATTACATATGAACTTGAAAAATTACATATGAAGAATTACATATGGACATGGACAATTACATATGAACTTGGAGAATTACATATGGACTTGATAAATTACGTATGAACATGGAAAAATCCTGAATTACATATGGACATGGAAAATTACATATGCACTTGGAGAATTACATATGGACTTGATAAATTACGTATGAACATGGAAAAATCCCGAATTACATATGGACATGGAAAATTACATATGCACTTGGAGAATTACATATGAACTTGATAAATTACGTATGAACTTGGAAAAATCCCGAATTACATATGGACATGGAAAATTACATATGTACTTGGAGAATGACATATGGACTTGATAAATTACGTATGAACATGGAAAATTCCCGAATTACATATGGACATGGACAATTACATATGAACTTGGAGAATTACATATGGACTTGATAAATTACATATGAACTTGGAAAATTCCCGAATTACATATGGACATGGAAAATTACATATGAACTTGGAGAATTACATATGGACTTGATAAATTACGTATGAACATGGAAAAATCCCGAATTACATATGGACATGGAAAATTACATATGCACTTGGAGAATTACATATGGACTTGATAAATTACGTATGAACTTGGAAAATTCCCGAATTACATATGGACATGGAAAATTACATATGAACTTGGAGAATTACATATGGACTTGAAAAATTACATATGAACTTGGAAAAATCCCGAATTACATATGGACATGGAAAATTACATATGAACTTGGAGAATTACATATGGACTTGATAAATTACGTATGAACATGGAAAAATCCCGAATTACATATGGACATGGAAAATTACATATGCACTTGGAGAATTACATATGGACTTGATAAATTACGTATGAACTTAGAAAAATCCCGAATTACATATGGACATGGAAAATTACATATGCACTTGGAAAATTACATATGGAGTTGATAAATTACGTATGAACTTGGAAAAATCCCGAATTACATATGGACATGGAAAATTACATATGCACTTGGAGAATTACATATGGACTTGATAAATTACGTATGAACTTGGAAAATTCCCGAATTACATATGGACATGGAAAATTACATATGAACTTGGAGAATTACATATGGACTTGATAAATTACATATGAACTTGGAAAAATCCCGAATTACATATGGACATGGAAAATTACATATGAACTTGGAGAATTACATATGGACTTGATAAATTACGTATGAACATGGAAAAATCCCGAATTACATATGGACATGGAAAATTACATATAAACTTGGAGAATTACATATGGACTTGATAAATTACATATGAACTTGGAAAAATCCCGAATTACATATGGACATGGAAAATTACATATGAACTTGGAGAATTACATATGGACTTGATAAATTACGTATGAACATGGAAAAATCCCGAATTACATATGGACATGGAAAATTACATATGCACTTGGAGAATTACATATGGACTTGATAAATTACGTATGAACTTGGAAAAATCCCGAATTACATATGGACATGGAAAATTACATATGAACTTGGAGAATTACATATGGACTTGATAAATTACGTATGAACTTGGAAAAATCCCGAATTACATATGGACATGGAAAATTACATATGCACTTGGAGAATTACATATGGACTTGATAAATTACGTATGAACTTGGAAAATTCCCGAATTACATATGGACATGGAAAATTACATATGAACTTGGAGAATTACATATGGACTTGATAAATTACATATGAACTTGGAAAAATCCCGAATTACATATGGACATGGAAAATTACATATGAACTTGGAGAATTACTTATGGACTTGATAAATTACGTATGAACATGGAAAAATCCCGAATTACATATGGACATGGAAAATTACATATGAACTTGGAGAATTACATATGGACTTGATAAATTACGTATGAACATGGAAAAATCCCGAATTACATATGGACATGGAAAATTACATATGAACTTGGAGAATTACATATGGACTTGATAAATTACGTATGAACATGGAAAAATCCCGAATTACATATGGACATGGAAAATTACATATGAACTTGGAGAATTACATATGGACTTGATAAATTACATATGAACTTGGAAAAATCCCGAATTACATATGGACATGGAAAATTACATATGAACTTGGAGAATTACATATGGACTTGATAAATTACGTATGAACATGGAAAAATCCCGAATTACATATGGACATGGAAAATTACATATGCACTTGGAGAATTATATATGGACTTGATAAATTACGTATGAACTTGGAAAAATCCCGAATTACATATGGACATGGAAAATTACATATGCACTTGGAGAATTACATATGGACTTGATAAATTACGTATGAACTTGGAAAATTCCCGAATTACATATGGACATGGAAAATTACATATGAACTTGGAGAATTACATATGGACTTGATAAATTACGTATGAACTTGGAAAAATCCCGAATTACATATGGACATGGAAAATTACATATGAACTTGGAGAATTACATATGGACTTGATAAATTACGTATGAACATGGAAAAATCCCGAATTACATATGGACATGGAAAATTACATATGAACTTGGAGAATTACATATGGACTTGATAAATTACGTATGAACATGGAAAAATCCCGAATTACATATGGACATGGAAAATTACATATGAACTTGGAGAATTACATATGGACTTGATAAATTACGTATGAACATGGAAAAATCCCGAATTACATATGGACATGGAAAATTACATATGAACTTGGAGAATTACATATGGACTTGATAAATTACATATGAACTTGGAAAAATCCCGAATTACATATGGACATGGAAAATTACATATGAACTTGGAGAATTACATATGGACTTGATAAATTACGTATGAACATGGAAAAATCCCGAATTACATATGGACATGGAAAATTACATATGCACTTGGAGAATTATATATGGACTTGATAAATTACGTATGAACATGGAAAAATCCCGAATTACATATGGACATGGAAAATTACATATGCACTTGGAGAATTACATATGGACTTGATAAATTACGTATGAACTTGGAAAAATCCCGAATTACATATGGACATGGAAAATTACATATGAACTTGGAGAATTACATATGGACTTGATAAATTACGTATGAACTTGGAAAATTCCCGAATTACATATGGACATGGAAAATTACATATGAACTTGGAGAATTACATATGGACTTGATAAATTACGTATGAACATGGAAAAATCCCGAATTACATATGGACATGGAAAATTACATATGAACTTGGAGAATTACATATGGACTTGATAAATTACGTATGAACATGGAAAAATCCCGAATTACATATGGACATGGAAAATTACATATGAACTTGGAGAATTACATATGGACTTGATAAATTACGTATGAACATGGAAAAATCCCGAATTACATATGGACATGGAAAATTACATATGCACTTGGAGAATTACATATGGACTTGATAAATTACGTATGAACATGGAAAATTCCCGAATTACATATGGACATGGAAAATTACATATGCACTTGGAGAATTACATATGGACTTGATAAATTACGTATGAACTTGGAAAAATCCCGAATTACATATGGACATGGAAAATTACATATGAACTTGGAGAATTACATATGGACTTGATAAATTACGTATGAACATGGAAAAATCCCGAATTACATATGGACATGGAAAATTACATATGCACTTGGAGAATTACATATGGACTTGATAAATTACGTATGAACTTGGAAAATTCCCGAATTACATATGGACATGGAAAATTACATATGAACTTGGAGAATTACATATGGACTTGATAAATTACGTATGAACTTGGAAAAATCCCGAATTACATATGGACATGGAAAATTACATATGAACTTGGAGAATTACATATGGACTTGATAAATTACGTATGAACATGGAAAAATCCCGAATTACATATAAATATAAAAAATTACATCTAAATATAACAAATCATTACAAATTTGATTACTTAACATATAAACGTGCTAAATAAAATATAAATATAATAAATTACATTAAAAATAAAAATAAAAATTTATATGTTTAGAAATTATTTTTTTATCACTTAACATTAATAAAAATAATTATTGATTTAGTTACAGATAAAATAACATTATTTTAACTTACATAGACATATTTAATTGGATAATATTGCTTCACCCACTTCTTTAAATTGTTAACAGAGAATTACATATGGTAGGTCAAGATAATTAATGACATTGTTTAAATTACTACATCTCTATATTAAATGCATTCCTTATTACTCACCTACTTTAGTTGCTGAGATATTGGTTTTGTTTACTCACCTACTTTAGTTTGCTGAGATATTCGTTTTGTTCTCTTATTTGCTGAGACAGGTTTAGGCTTCTACATTGTTCAACAGACGTGGTTTCTGTTCTACAAAAGCGCATCAGCCCCGCTTTATTGAAGCACATTATTCAACCAAATATTCCATACAAAAGGTTAGTATACAATGTTGAAGTTATATAATTTTCATGGAATCAGCTTTGTTAGTTCTTATAAAATGTGTAATATTAAAAAATATTTTCAAATGTTAGTGAATAGAATGTTTAACTAATACAATTCTCATGAAACCGGTTATTATAGTGGTTATAAATTATTTAATATTCATAATTGCATATTTTCATGGGTAGTGATTTTGATGGGTTACTTAATACAATGTTTAAGTTATAGCATTTACATGTTAATTTTACTTCTTTAGGCAATATCTAAATTTTGTACGTGGTACAATTTAATGTATTGCCGAAGAATGATATATGTTTTTTTGTTTTTATTTTTCTTCAGAATTATAATGGATTCTAGAACACAAGAATTTCATGAGGAATGTCCTTCGAATTCAGAATCTCCTAATGCTGTTGAATGTGAAGGTTCAATTTCTCATAATAATAAGGATTTCAGTACATTATGTAGAGAAGATATGATAGGTATGAGTTTTGATTCATTGGATGCTGCATGGGAATTTTACAAGGCATACGCTTTTCAGAAGGGTTTTGGTGTTCGTCGGGGAAGTACAAGACGTAATGATACTGGTGATCTTGTAGGTCAACAATTTTGTTGTACAAAAGAAGGATTCAAGATTGACAAAATAGAACACTGCAATCGTAAAAGAAATGCTAGACCGTTGTCTAGAACCGGATGTAAGGCTAGTGTACGTGTCAACATGCAGTGTTTTGGGAAGTGGGTAATCACATACTGTGAGGATGTTCATAATCATGATATGTGTGATTCATCGCATAAACATTTTATTCCGTCACATCGAGAAATTAAAGATTCAGATTTAGCTGAAGCTAAAGCTATGAAATCTGTTGGGGTCTGTACATCACAGATCATGAACTACCTTGTTCAAGAAGCTGGTGGATTCGAAAATGTTGGTTTTGTTGCAAAAGACCTATACAACGCGCTACATGCCTGCAGTAAAGCTGAAATAGCGGATGGCGATGTGAATGCTGTTATTTCTTACTTTGAAATGAAGAAGGAATTGGATATTGGTTTTTATATGAAATATAGCACTGATGATGATACGCGATTGCATAATCTCTTTTGGGCAGATGCTACTTCACGGTCGGACTATGCATGCTTTGGGGATGTTATAGCGTTCGACACCACGTATAAGAAGAATGCTTATGATAGGCCTCTGATGCCTATAGTCGGTGTCAATCACCATCATCAAACAATTGTTTTTGGAGTTGCTGTACTTGCTGATGAGACAACTGATAGCTTTGTGTGGGTTTTGAGAACTTTCCTAGAAGCAATGCATAAGAAACGTCCTATTTCAGTTGTTACTGACGGGGATAGGGCAATGCAAAGAGCAATTAGAACTGTTTTTCCCGATGCTAGACACAGACTTTGTACGTGGCACCTAGCTCGCAATGCACAGGCAAATATCAGTGATCCATTATTTGCTAAGGCTTTTTCTAGATGCATGACTTCATGGTGGACACCGAATGATTTTGAACGTGAGTGGACTGTAATGATCAGAAAATTTAATGTTGAAAAGCACCCTTGGATAGTCGAAAAAGATAGAACTAGGGATATGTGGGCACAAGCATATATTACAGGACAATTTTTTGGGACATTACGAACCACACAAAGGTGTGAGTCCTTGAACGCTTCGCTTGCTATATACTTGAAGTCCAAAAAAACATATATTGACTTTGTTCGTTCAATTGATCAAGGGGTTAGTAGAATGCGGACGAAGGAATTGGAGGCTGATTACTTCAGTAAGGAAACAAGGCCAACCCATTTAAGCAAGTTAGATGACATTGAAGGTCATGCGGCAACTATGTACACAAGGGAATCATTCTCTCTTTTCCAAGACGAGCTTCAGCAGGAGACGTTGTATCGTATCCGTGAACCAATTGTAGAAAATGAATTAACGCGGACCTATTATTTAGCTAAGTACAGGGAACCTGACCGAAGGGTTGTAGTTGTCTTTGATGCAGCTGCGCAAACTATTGAGTGTTCGTGCCAAAAATTTGAGACAGTTGGGTTGCCTTGTAGGCATCAAATTCATGTGATGAAGCTTGAAGATATGTCTGATATTCCTGCATCTTTGATTATGCATCGATGGACGAAAAATGCCAAACTGTGTGCCCCATCGTTTGTGCAGAATGATGTTGCACCCGAGATGATGCAAATGGTGCGGTATGCATCACTAAGTAGTAGTTGTAACCGAATGTGCTACGTAGCATCCAAAACAGGTGAGTCGTTTAATAGAGCAAGAAGTGAAATTAATAGATTGACTGTTGAAATGGAGGAATTGTGTGAGCTGAATGATCCCGTAGCTGAGATCTCAAAGATGGGAAAAGTACTAGACCCTATTACGAGACGGGGTAAAGGGAAAGAAGTACGGAAAAAGCAAACACCGTCAAAACTCAGAAAGTGTGGGTACTGCAGAATGGAGGGACATAGTAAAGTTACTTGCCCACTTTTGAAACTTGGAATGCAAAGTGATGGTCTCGACAACCTTACTTCTAATACTGACAATGAGTTCCAATATTCAGTACAACATGTGAGATTTACATTACTTATAATTTCTGTTTTTAAAGTTTTAACAGTATGATGTTCGGTGAGTAATTACTTTAAATCCTCATAGGGAGAATGTGAAGTGGAGACGAAAGCCTTTTTCCCAACTATGCATGCTGAAGAGAACGAGAAGATGCAGGTAATGTTTATTTTTATATGTTCTACGCTTATATTGGTTTCGGGTACTGCGCTCAATGAAATAATTAATTGTTCAGCATATGACTAACGTTATATTTAATACTTTTAGGACGACTCTTTTTCATTCAGCAATTACCCAGAAAGATATAATGAAGCTAAACAATCAGACTTCTCTACCTGGTTTAGATAACCAAGTTAGTAGGTGAAGTCTAAGATACAATTGTGAGAGTTCAATATGCACTTGTTTCCATAATGAGAGTGTCAAATTAATATATCATCATTCACTCTTTTTGTTTCTTTTTTTTCTATTTGGGTTAACTTTGCAGTCAAATTTTCCTTCAACATCAGCACCACATCTTCATCTTTCTGGAGCAACAAGAAAATGAGCAAAATACAGACAATACAGGAATGGAATAGCTTGAATCAGTTTTTAGAACTTGAACATGTGTAGTTTAGTTCTTTTTTGTTGTGGTTGTTGTTGTGTTTATTATAACTGTTTAGATAAGTAAGTCATTTGGTGGTAATAGCAGGGTTGATGAAGGATGTTGAGGCCAGAACTTGAACAGTTTATTATGACTGAGGAATGTCTTCTTTTAGTAATACCACTGCCTAAAAGGTGTTGGTTTCTGCATCTTCATCTTTGGCTATGTAAAAAGGAAAGGGACCGATGCATAATGCTGTTGGCTAGTTGCTAATTTTCTTTTTGTATTTTTTAGTGTCTGGCCAGTGACCATTATTGGTTCTAGCTTATTTTCACCACAGCATATCTCATGAGGAACCAATAGCATTTACATTGTATATTTTTCTGCTGAGAAACAGCGCAAAGGCGATGCCACATCACAATCTATAACACTGTCCAACTCAGCCATATCAAAAACATGAAGTTATGAGAGCAAAAAATACATATTTCTGAACTGATTCTTCTGCTGAAACAAACTTAAAATACAAGAGATTATAACCACCTCCACCACAACCCAAGTAGCCATATTTTCAATACTCCAGAACAACAGAAACAACAGATTTTTGACGGACCAAAACTCTAGAACACTAATTTAATAACCAAAAACAACAGAAATTTCAGTTCTCAACAACCTTTTAAATCAGTTGTCATCATCTCATTGTCCTCTTCAAAAATTTCAGGTGTTGGTCTCTGCATTTTGACATTGTTACTGAGTCGATGGCCAACTTCCCCCCCTTCTTGTCTAGCACTCACGTGCCTCTTTTTCACTCTGTCTCATTTCAGCATTGCAAGCTTCCATATCTTAACACTTTCCACCATTGCAAGCTTTTCCATTTCCAGCACCGCTTTTTCACTAGCATGAATTCTCATATGGATACCCTGAAAGTCAGAAAAACCATCTACAAATGAGGCAATTAGATCTTCACTTGTTTGTATGAACTTTTCAGCACGCAAACATAAGTAGCTTACACTTTCACAAAGTTCTGACATGCATATAGTATTGCAATAACTAGGCCTTGCAGAAGTAAAACAAAACCAGAAACCACATATTTACATTAACACAGAGATCAAGAAAACAAGATGTTGAAAAAACACATTAAATTTACTATATGGTAACAGCTAATATGGCCCCTAAAAGGTCACCTAAACAAGAGTGCCGAACATTAATTTAAGCATATTTTGTCAATAAAACATGAAAACCATTAGACTGTTCGCCATACTATTTCAATGAGGCATGTCCATTCTTAAATTGTTGGCATGCCTTATTGATCTTCTCAAATAAGTCAGAAAATATCCATAGACATAATTCAAACAGTTTTAAGAATCAAACTGTGATAATCTAACTAATTGGTTCTAAGATTAAGCAAGGAATTCAAATCTGTTTTAAACACCGCAAAACTCAAAAGAGATTTTCATATCTACCCAAACTCATTTCATAATCATCCCCTACCCAAAAAAGAAATTAAAAGTAAAATCCTGACAGCTAACATATTTGAACAATTTTCAACTTCGACTAGGGCACATGTAACAGTGTCTATATACTGAGAACGAAACATGACAAATTATATGATTTATTGAAATAAATTACCTACTTCATAGCTTAAACTTGCCAACTGACTTCTGCAACAGCTTTGTACGAGGAGATATCCTAGCTTTATGGAGGGTTAGAGCAGCATCACATACCCTTTTCCGTAAAGTGTTCTCCTCATGGTTTATCAGCTCAGAGACTAATAAAAATCTGTCCCACACGTTTAAACGCTACATACGAATACATACAACGGGAATCAAATTTTCCAATGACCCAACATATGACAAAATATTGAAATAACTAACAGCAATGAGAATAGCATACCACAAATTTATAGTCAGTATTATGTAGATTTTGCATGAAAGCAGCAACCCACATTCCGCAATCATAACTGTATGCAATTTCAAGAATAGTAGCTTTTATAATTCAGTTACATAATGGAAAACAAGGTATTCAAATAGTGAGAGAGTTATGTTACCCGTTGCTTTGCAGAGGAACCCTCTCTGGATTCACAATTTTCAACTCATGAAATGGCACCATTGGACTACCAACCAATGATGTCATGAGAGGGTCAGTAAACAATTTTGCACACGCGGATATCTGTTCGAAGTGAAATTAGAATAAATTATAAATGTGTCGTCGTAAACCAAAATCATGAATTACAATATGTTCGCAAGTGCGAAGAAATATAATTTAATACAACATGTATTTATCTTACCACACGAGTCACATCCGCAACTCTTTGTTTATTTGCAACATTGCGCGGCAAGGTATCCAACACTTTCGCTTCCTTCTCTAGCATATCTATCACACACAAATACCAATGCGTGTTCATCTCATTCATTGGTATAAAGATCTGCAACGAAATTAGATAATCATTATTAGCAGGTTATTACGTTATATAACATAATTCCGATCGAACGCATATAAAGAGATTTCCATGTCCTCACCTTGTAACAGTCAGTCAAGGATCCCATACGAATGAATTGTCCTTTAAAATACTTAATCAGCTCTTTCGCATTGCATTCGGTTGACAAGATATGAGTCTGCAAAGAATAAACATAAGGTTCATGTTTCTTGAAACAAGTTAAACTATATGCAAAAAACAAACAATGAGAAATATACTCACAGAAAATGCGGCCGGAAAATACCATCTCCTTGTTGACAAAGTCGAAGCTTTACAATAGTAGGCCATTGACTCACCGACAAGGTCAATAATCTAGGGCAGGAACAACTCATTAAACACATTTCACTACTACAAAGACAATCATGAAGTTCGATGAAAAAATATATTACACTTACCACTGAAGTTACCCATTGTTTTGGGCGCAAGGAGCCAAATTCCTCGATTGATGCAAATATTGCACCGAATTGAACTACAACTTCACTACAATATAAACTCATATAAAGAATAAATAAAATATCGAAATCCATATCAACTTAAAATCAAAACATTAGTTTTAAATAAAATAATATCATCAACATACCTTGGATCAACATTACTGTTCCACACATAATTGCAAATTGCAGTATCAAGTTCATCTAATTCTTTCGGAATTTTGACAGCGGCCCTCCTCGCGGTAACCTTTAAATATTTATTTGTACAAACATACGGCATATGGTACTGCTAATTAGTAATTATACATATCACACTTATGTAATAAATGTATATACTTAAACATATATAAATTGAATTACATATCAATATATATTCAGTGTATGCATTCACAAAGATTGCAATGAAAGGCGGAAAAAATAAATGTTGTATAAGCATATCATGCCTACATGCATGATTGGTCTATTCAAAGAAACATAAACAGTCCTGCGGACGGGAGTGCAAATATCACAAGAAAGTTGATCTCGCTCGCGTAACTATCCCACTAACACCAGAAGCAAATGTTGACCTTGACCTAACAATTTGGTTTTTCTTGCCAGATTGACCCTATAATATGTAATCATATAAAATGCCATAAACAAATTAGTTATTTTATAGCATATCTAAGTATTATTGAATTACAAATAAGTTAATATATATACCTTCTTTTTCCGTGGGGCAGGACAACTTGAGCTTGGATTGTTGATATCAGTTCTCACTGGTGTAGTTAAATCTCCATCTCCCTCTTCCGCTTTGCGCTCAATGATCTCGATGGAGGACTCCAACTCACCACCTGGTGTTTTCAACTCCGTGCTCTGCCCACCGACCTCAACGATGCCTCCTTCCTCATCCTTTTTTTTGCAAACTGGTTTCACCGCCAGTTTTGACCTCAACAGATCTCGATAAAAGAGCATTAATTTTTTCCTGCATCGACTTCATGTCTTCCGACATTCTATTCAGTTGTTCTGTCACACTGGCTTCCAGACTTTTCATGGACTCTCTTAAAGCCTGGAAAATAATTAAAAATAAACATAGTACATACACTTAATGCAATTCGTGAAGTATATACATAATTTATAGATTTCTTGCAATCTCTATGAATTAGACATGAAGATCTAATTAACCGACTTACCTGTAAGTCAGTATGATACCGATTCTGCTCCTCTTCTATCGGCCGCTCACTCTGATGTTCTTCGGTGATATGAATACCCTTATTTTCATGAAATCATAAATTAATCAAACTAAATAATTCATATATAAGTTTTAGTCACTAACAATAAATTAATACAACTTAGATAACTAATGTCACCTTGGATTTGAAGCCAACACGGAAGTCTCTTGAATGGGAAATTGAAGAGACGACCTCATCCGTTCCCCATGCACTAATGCGAGGAACAAAAGTGGACGTTGCCTCTTTCGTACTCCGAACTCCGGAAATATGGTCATAGAACCTTATCTACTCAAATTATTACAATTTAGTCAATATAACTTATACTTCTAATTTAATTCCATTCCAAATTAATTCAAATCAAGATTGCATTAGGAAAAACGAAGATTTAAAATATTATACTTACCACCAATAAGAGCAGGCAACCGGTTAAGTACACTTTGGATGATTTCATCTTCCTAGCATGAAAACTTCTAATACCAAGAAGAAGCTTCTCATGAACATGTTTTGCCCAGTTCAATTTTCCATTCAGGCCATCCTCCGTCAAACAATAATAATACTCTTTCGATGGCCCCCCTTCAGTCGTTGGACACAAAAACCGTCCAACGATATATAAGAGGAGCCTGGCCTTTAGCTCTTCACAGTCGGCCTCGAACTCCAAAATTTCTTGCTCTAGCCTAACAAAACTCATCTTTCGATGAGTTGGAATATTAAACTTATTACACAAGACTTCAGCGTCTTCTCTTTCCATTACAGTTGAAACCTCTACTCCCTCGTTTGCTAAACCTAGAATACCTTCCACATCCTCCACTGTGAAAGGGATACTTTCGCCATCCACTTCCATGGAGCTGGTTGCAACATTAAAGTTCTGAACCAAATTTTCACACAGCTCTCTTGGAAGCTTTCCATCTTTCAACAGTAGCAAGGGACCGAACCCTATGCTTTCCACTGCACCTTCAATATGTTTTTCCTTCAATTGCTTAAAGAGCTTGCACAAATTAAATGGGCTACAGCGTGTCGCAACAAAGCCCTACACATAAAGTACATTCATTAAAAATACATAGCAATATAACATCATACTTCAGTTGTAACTATTATTTATTCAATATAACATTTTTTTATTTAATTATTACCTTCTTTTTTTCATCATCTAATTTCTGTCTTTTTAACTGTTGCACTTCATTTTTGTACTGCTCTTGTTGTGCAACAGTCTGCTCTATAAACGGCAGCTTCTCCTGTGTAGGCAGCACTTTCCATTTTGCTGCCAGCTTACGAACCTATGAAAAAAACAATTCCAATTAATTCACATACACATCAAAAAACCATGATTTTAGTAACACTTTATAACTTAGTGTCCACACAAACGATACATAAAATAGTACTCACCTTCAATGACATTTTCCCTTTGTCTTCTACATCTCCTTTGCATTCATTTATGATGTATAAAGCGATTAACATAAAATATGTAACTCGCACTCTTTAAATCCAAATATAACAACATACAATGTCTAATGAATTCAACTTAAAACCACCAGGTATAGTTACTTACTAGTAATTCAAAAATGCACCCCTCGGTTTTACAACCTTCATGCTGGATTCAGTCTGCTGAAGCTGCACATTTTCATCAACTTTGTCCATCTCTTTGAATCTTTAATAAAATCAAACAAACGTTTGCAAATTTCTCAACTTTAGACATACAATAAATTATAATTTATAATACAAAACAAGTACATCAGGATAACTAATTTTGCATAAAAAGTTAATAAAATTTTCTCTGCCTACAGGCATAATCTTATCCGTATTAAAAGTTCATATTCATTAAAAGTTCATATTCAATTATCTTAAAAAGACAAAATTTAAAAATGACATGACTATTTAAAACCAAGTAAAGAGGCTTAAACTTAAATATAAGACTGAGAAATCTGGGATTTAACAAATCTAACAAGTCCTATCATGTATAAACGAAGACAGAGTAGCCTACTATATGACAAACTCAAAAGGAATATAAGACGAGAATAATAAACAAAACTTGGACTCTGATACCATGTTAAGCATCCAATCTAAAATCAATTAACAATAGTCCAAAAGATTCAACTTAAATATAAGATCATAGGAAATTCACAATTTAAAATATATGGGAAAATACCACTTTAATAGTGATTATTGTTTATCTTATTTATTAATATTTTTGGCATAAGAGAGCAAAGAACCCACTCCGTCCATTTCAAAATGGTAAGAAGTCGATTATTGGGCCAAGAAATTGCAGCAATTTACAAAGAAAGCTAACAGAATTATTTCACTGTTGAAACAGCTTGGAAGAAACTTCTATTGGAATATATCAATTACATACTCTTTTAGAGGCCTATCTTAGAAAAAATTTAACACAAAAGTTTGCAGTATGGCCGTATGGGCATTGGTTACTACTTGCAACAGACATTTTTCCTATCTATCAGCTTTCTTCTTTTCTCTTCTCATGTTGGCCAAGACAAGGTACATACTATATAGGCATCTGGCGAGTGACATGTCATTCAAAGTCTAAACATATTTAGACAGTCAACTTGGAGATCATGCCCAACAGTATATACTATAGATACTTTCTAGTTGCTCACAGAAACTGTATATTGACTTTGTAAAGAAAAATGAAGATGTGCTGTCAAAAGTTTATAGACAATCTATGTTACTCAGACTCGGGTGTGAGTGTCGGACATGGGTATGTTTCATTTTTTTTAAGATTTTCATATATTTGGAGGGTATTTGGAGGATCATATCCTCATACCCATGTCCGGATATGCGTCGGACATGGGTACTTCAAGAAAAATGAAGAGTCGGAGCAACATAGATGACAATAAACGATGGCTCAAATACAACTACTTACTTGAAATGGTGTCTCCACAACTTGGATAAGATTTGCCAAATAAAAATGACATGACTATTCAATTATCTTCGTTTATACATGATAGGACTATTTAAAAATGACTTGTTAGATTTGTTAAATCCCAGTTAAAATAGTAAATGTTATCTCACTGTTATTACAACAATGCAGCAGCAACACCATAAGTTACATATATACCAGACAAAACCACAAGTGAAATCATAACTTTTCAAACGGTTCAAGACAAAATCACAACGACTCAAACACTGTTCCATTCAGAAAATCATGTACTAACACTATTTTATAAGAACAATCTTACTAAACCAGAGACAAAGTGAAGAATTTCCAAAAACTAAGCATGCTAAAATCACAAAATATAAATCCAGATGACAATCAATATTGAATTTTGACAATATTACGAACCAACAGGGAGAGCACAACACCCTAAAAAGTGACAAGTTTACAACAAGTTTATGCATTCAAGCAACAAAAACCCAATTCCAAAATATCTCAGTCTCTCAACAAAACAAAAACCAAATTACCAAATTAACAGTTTACAAAAATCAGATGAAAGATTCAAGAACTTACCAATTTTCTTCTTGCAGCCACCCAAAATTTATGCTGATATTTCTGCCAAAAAAAACAAAAAAACAACCCCAAACCAAAATTAATTAGAATCATCCACAAAAAATATAAAAAAATTGCTGAAATACCAACAAAGAAACAAAATACCAGATGACCAAACAAAAATATGTCTGGGTTCGATGATTTTCAGAGGAAGAGTTGGGTTTGATATTTGGGGTTTCGGTTGTGCAAAAACACAAGGGTTAGGGTTTTTTTATCTGGGTTTCGGTTGTGCAAAAACACAAGGGTTAGGGTTTTCGAAACTGATTTAGGGTTCTAAACACAAGGGAATTTTCGAAACACAAGGGAAATTTCGAAACTGATTACAATGGGACAAGCCAAATTTCGAAAAAAATAAATGGGATAAGGAAATCTCGAAACAGACAAGGGAGAAGAAAATTTAGGGTTCTAACAATATTTTCGAAACACCATAGAAAGGGAAAACGAACTGATTAGAAAGGGGGAACCAAATTTTCGAAACACAACAGGGGAATAAATTTTAGGGTTCTACAGAATTTTTTGTATCAGAGGGGGAAGGGGTTTCCGAAACACCATACAAAGGGAAAACAAACTGATTACAAAGGGGGAACCAATTTTTCGAATCAGATTACAAAGGAAGAAGCAAATTTTCGAAACACAAAAAGGAGAACAAATTTTAGGGTTCTTCGTTTTTTTTTGTATCAGAGGGGGGGAAGGGATTTTCGGGGGAGGATGTTTTAGGGGGAAGGGTTTTTTCCAAGTGAAGGGGTAAACCGGTTACCCCGTTTTTTTTTTTTTTTTTTATTTCAACGGTTCAGATCTTACATGTTTAATCTGACGGATACAATTCATCTAAGCTGATGGGAAGCTTACGGTAAGAAACGTATGTTAGAATTTTCCCCTAAAACAGCCTCGAAATCGACCTGTCAATTATCAAAAAAAAAAAAGAAAAAAAAAAAAGAAATCGACCTGTCAGCGCGGATGCTTTGAGAGTTTGAGTGTTGTCCCGAGCAACTATAATAACCGAAAATAACCACACGTCGCTTTTTAACGTGTTCTGTTCGAAAAATTTAGTTTTTATGGGTATTTTCGTAAATACGTGCAGTTTGTAGGCATTTAAATAAATAAAAAGAACTTGCATTAATTAATGCCTTAATCTCATGTAATTAATTAAGAAAGGGATTGATCAACGGTGATTTAGACATTTTAACTTTTGATAATCCCAATGTTTTGTTTTAGGAGGTTTCTGGAAGTACAATATTTTCCTTTCTTTTGAACCTAAAAATGCAAAATAATCCAATCAAGTAGTTTTTTCTCTTACCAAATTAAAAAAAAATTCATTTGATTCCAATAAAAAAAATAAAGCAATTTACCATCAAGCCCTCTTCAAAAATAAATAGTAGGTAATTTTCAAATAAATTCTATACTACTTATAAAATTTCTGATTGAGTTCGATATTACAAGTTAAATCACATAAATTTAGTTAAAAAAATTATAAAAAGAGTCTATCATAAATAAAAAATATAAAACAATAAGAATATATTAATCTTTCATTTTGTTTGAAAATATAATTTAAATCCACTTATTTTTAAATTAACACTTATAATACCTATTTTATTATTTATAAAATTGTAAAGTTACTTAAGTATTTTTTTTTGTTTAAAATTTTAAACATCTATTTTTTTTATTTTAACATTTATTTAAATAACATAAATTTTTATTACTTCATCCACCCACAACATGAGTGTGCCAAAAGTAAAATAAAAATTCGTTACAAATATTTTAGACTTGAACTAATTATTATTAACTCTTTTAAGAAAGTTGAGGTCTAAAATCTGTTTTTTTTTTTTTTTTTAATCTTCATACATAAAAAAGGAAAAAAATTACTATAAAGTATGATATTTTTAAATAGATTATCTTTTAGTTATCTACTACACATTAATTTGCTTAATTTTAAATTGTAAATTGCTTAGCATACACACATGGCTTCACAAATATTTAATAATTCCATATGAATATGGATATGATTGAGACATGCACATCCTCGGCTCATTATCTATTTTAAATTTGTTTAAAGGCTTAAAGTTAATCACCTACTTTTGACAAACAAATTAAGAAGGAAAAAACTGTAAGTTTAATAATATAATATTTAATTATTAAAGTTACTCTTTAATATTATAAAATAAGAACTTTGTTACTAATAAGGCAAGCCATTAATAAGCAATCAACAAAGGATTTTTTTATTATGAGATTCAATTTAGTTTAAATGATTCACCCACTATTTTTAAAAGTTGAATTCTCATAAGATTAAAATTCGATTCAATATTTACAAATTTCATATTTTTTTGTTAATATTTTAGCATTGATTTCTTTTATACCAAAAAATAATAAATTTTTTTACAATAATTCATGCATGAAAACATGCTTTGGAATTATTTATTGATAAAAAACATTTTCTATTAATGTACAATTTAAAGTTTTATGATTAATCAAAAGGAGATTGTCCATATTATTCTTGTTAATAAAGTTTGGTACAACTAATTTCTTTGCAAGTTACTAACAAATTAATTTCTTGGTAAAATTGTTAATAAATAATATTGTATTATGGAGGGGCAAAATGGTAATATACGGAAAACATGAAAAGAAATTATTCGAAAAATACTTGTGGTTATAAATATTAGTAGTTATTACAACAAATTAAATTTGAAATGAAACAAAATCCAGCTGCAGAGCTATTAAAAAATAGAAAATAAAAAAGCAAGGCATTGCGTGAAAGCGAAGTTTAAAAAAAAAACAATAATAAAAAAGGAAAAAGAGGAAGCGATAGATTAGAGAGTAAATGCGTTTTGTTTTTTACTCATCAATCGAAAACAAAAAAAAGAAAAAAAAATTGAAGAGAAAAGGAAGTAGTAAATGTAGAATGGATTATTGGCGCCCACTGAAATCTCCAAAGAAAACTCTTTCCCTTTTCGGTTTCAGCTACAGATTCTAATTAGTTAAAAAATCTAAACAGAATCTACAGAAACCCAAAAAAAAAAAAAAAATTAGGGCTCTCCTATCTTTCTGTTTCTGCGTATGAGTTAAAAGTTATTGCTTTGGGGGAATTTGAGAAGAAGAAGAAGAGGATGAGTTGGAGAAGAGTGTTGAAGTCGGCGCAGGCTTTGGCAGCGCATAGCCTGCTTTTCTGTTTCACGCTTTTGCTTCTTCTCAAGCTGGATCATGTCGTTTCTTACTCGTGGTGGTCAGTTCATTTATCTCTCTATCACCTATATAAATTTGTTTCTTCTTACATGTTTTCGTTTCAATTTGATTTTGGTTGAATTCGCTTCTCAAATTCAACGTTTTTCTTTTTTAAAGAAATTAAGGTCCTCCTTACAAACGCGGTTTTATTATTATTATTATTTATAATTTTTTGGTTCTGTGTGGATTAATAGAAGTTTTAATGATTATTTACAAACGCTTGCTTTTGCTAAAGAAAATCTTTATCTTTTTCCGTTTTGATTTAATATTTTTAGGAGAGAAAATGTTTTTGCTTGCAAAGTTTGTTCCTTGTAGAAAAGGGAAGGAATTGTCGTCAAAGATGATTCTTTTTGGTGACTTAAAATTGATGGGTTTGTGCTATAGTTTTGATAAATGAATGAGTTTGCAATCAATATAAAACGTGAAGAATATAAAGTTTTCTTTTTCAATCTGTAATTGGGTGCATTTGGATGAATATCGTTATGTTATTAGAGATGAAATTTATGCCAAATCTTTAACATAAACCAAAGATGCAAAGGAATCGAGAGTTCATGTTGATGATATGTATCTTTGAAGAACCACGCCCAAAAGCTAGCTATTGAGGTGGCAGAGCCTAGGTCCATATAAACCCCTTAAGAAGACCATTTATTTTTCAATGTGGGATCGTAACAAACCACCACGTTTGGAAGATCAACGTCTTCGTTGGTCATGGTCACTTTGGTCACGGCTGACACCTTTTTTCTCTTTTTGGGTCTAGGCCGCCACCACTCCAGAGGCCAACACTCCGAGTGCTGGTCCCACCAAGGATGGGGCTGGCTCTGATATAATTGATATGGACCTTTGGAGAACCACACCCCAAAAGCTAGCTATTGAGGTAGGAGAACCTAGGTCCATATAAACGCCTCAAAAAGACCATTTATTTTCCAATGTGAGATCGTAACAGTTGAAAACCAAAGCAATAAAACTTGGAGATCAATGCCAGAAAAGTCACTTAAAAACGTTGGAGGGTAGTCAAGTTAGGATAATAGTACATGATGGCCATCTCCTCAAATGAAACCTGAAATGTGAGGGTTGTCATGTTCTGCTATAAATCTGGCCTTTCAGCAGAATGTTTTAAGTTTTCTCTATTTTTTTTTTCTTTCCTCTTTTTAATGTTTTGGATCTATTCTGCATTACCAATGCTCTTAAAGAGCAAAGAGCTAAATTTTTCATGAGTGAAATAGATTCATTTTCTTCAAGTTGTTTGTTTTGAAGGGAGGGGAACATAAGTTGCTTGAATATGTAGATTTTTATGCTGTAGTTTTCGATTTAAATGCTAATAAATATGACATCCCTGTGACCCTGGGAACATGGATTTTTGTCTTTAAGTATCGAATCCTTTTATTGATTTTAGGTTTTAATTGCTTTATTTAATGGCTTTCGATTGCAGGACAATATTTTTCCCACTTTGGATGTTTCATGGAGTTGTTGCACGTGGAAGGTTTTCCTTACCTGCTCCATCAGTCCCCCATAATCGTCAAGTATGTCTGTCTGTCTGTTACTATGATCCTCATTTTACTTGGATTAAGCTTTGACTAACTAAAACATAAATTCTCTATTTGGGGTCTTCTAGGTGTGAATGTTTCAAATTCATAATCAAGTTTTATGACAATAATTATTGAGGGTTTTTTTTGCTTGGACAGTGGGCACCATGTCATGCCATTGTTGCGACACCACTACTAATTGCATTTGAGCTGCTTCTCTGTATATATCTTGAGAGTGTAAATGGTATAGAGCCAACACTTTCTTTTCCTTGTTTTCATGTTACTGGGTTTGAATTCTTTCATCTCTTAGTTAGGTTACTTCTAAGATCAATATTTCAAATTTCAAATTGTTAGTCATAGGTGAAGTAAAACAGTAAACTGTTACAGTGTTTACATTATTCTTTGATGGGGAATGTTCATGAACTTTATTAATTCTTTTGTCACAGTTTATGGTTTTGCTGCTGTAAGCTTGAAGGTTGTCTTTCTTCCATTATTGGCGTTTGAAATAATTATTCTAATTGACAATTTCAGGTACTTTAATGTTAAAAACTTATATTAAACTTTTCATTCGTTTTCTGTTAAACTCATGCACTTTGCTTAGTTAATCAAACATTATTGCTTGTTAACTCTTTCTTATGCATTTTCTTATTGTTATTGTGGAACTATATAGGCTCTGATAAATTGATGCAGGGGGTCAGATAGTGTTCTCTATCTGTGGATTTGTAGCAGATTGGGTTCCAAGGCACCAATCTGTAATTTTGGATTGTGTCTGTCCTCATGAAGGGTTGATTTGGGCATTTAGGATTCGGCCAATATGTGGCTAACACTCACTCATCGAGAAACAATGTTTAATGGCATTTGCCATGTTATTAGACTTGTTTATTTTAAAACTTGACTGTACGTTAGGAAATGAAGACATTCAAGTTTTTATTGTATTATTATACTATTTGGTTTTATTCAGGGATCAATAACAGATATAGAAGGTTGAGAAGGGTAGCATTATCATCTCAGAGGACATAGGCAAATATCCACATTCACCTGTACCTTATTGTGTATTATAATCATGGGAATAAGTGGGCTGGTAGAATGCTGTGTCATGCCCCTCCTCTTAATTGCATTAGCTCAATTTGTCAGTAGCATTGGCGAAAAGCCTTAGGCAGGATGATGACTTCAAATGCAAACTTTTCAAAGTAAAGAAAACAAACTATTGCATTAACCCAACAGTCAGTAGCTTCTAAAGGTAAAAAACCTTAGGCAAGATGGTGACTTTTAAAGTAAAATTTTCAAAGTAAAGAAAACGAACTATAGATTGAAGTATATAAATTCGTGTTAGAAAAAAAAAAAAAAAAGCTTCATTCATAAGTAACATCTAATGAACTTTATCTTGTTAGTCAGCTAGAGATTACGATAGTCAAGCCAGAAACTAGCTAGTAATAGTGACAAATGGTTGATAATTTTCCTGAGAGTTATATAAGGAAGAAGATTAACCATTGACTGTTTATTCTAGGCATCTCAGCTTTCATTATTCCGTGTCATTACCTGGTTTTACTTTTATGTAAGGACCAAAAAATTTAATATGACATGATGATTAGGGGATGAAGCCTGCTGAACTGATTGTTTGTGCAGTCCCTGCTAGACTGAGAGTATTATATTTCAGAGAAAATGTAAAAGCAAGACAACTATAAGTTTTTGGTGGCTTCATGACTTTTGAATGAATGGATATAGCTAGTTACTTAATATTTTTATGGAAATTATATATATTGTTTTGCCTTTTTGGTAACAAGTAAGTGCAATGGAGCATGTGATGTCTTAGGTATGTGCCTTAGAAATATATCAGATTTGCTTTTCTCCTTCTCTTTGTTATGCTTCTTACTTTAGCGCTGCATACTAGAAATGTGGATTAGGATAAATTAGCTTCAGCTTTAAATTATTGAAATTTTAAGCTTTTTTTTTTTGTTTTCCTGTCCTTCCCTTGTTTCCTGGTAATTCAATTTTTTCTGCATGTTCTAAGCAATTATCATAGTTATTGATGTCATTTTCTTCTTCAGAATGTGCAGGGCTCTGATGCCAGGAGATGATGAAAGCATTAGTGATGAAGCAATATGGGAGACGCTACCTGTAAGTTCTACTGAAATTGGCAATTTGATGGTCCTGTTTTTATGGTGTTCTTTTACTGAATTACATATTAACTATTCTAAGAGAATTCAGATTCAAAAAATGAAGATTCTCTTCAAATATTTGATTTTGTGTGTTCGATTTGAACCTTAAGCACTTTCAACCTATCCATAACATTTAGATTTAAGCTTTTTCATGGAGGAAAATAGATAGCACTTTTATTCTTTTTCTTGTTTTTTATTAATATATCATGCAGACTATCAAGAAAAACTATAGAAGGCTCTTCATGAGTATATGAATTAGTGTAAGATTGGAACTTGTAACACTTTAGTGCCTTTACTGTTTTTGTTCTTCCCATATCAAAAAAGGAAAGAGTTAAGACGTATGATTATTTTGATGTGGGGATGCCATGTTATGTTTACATATCATGGCAAACATCTTGAGCACTTTTGAGAAAGGCTAAAATACTAAAAAGGTCCTTGTACTTTTCCAAATTTCCTACATAAGCCCTTATCCTATTATTGTACCCAATTAAGCCCTTAAAGTACTATTTTTGTCTAATCAATCCCTTAAAGTACTATTTGTGTCTAATTAAGCCCTTAAAGTAATATTTTTGTTTAATTAATCCCCTATTTTTCTAACGGTTTAATTAATCCCAATTCGGTACAATAGAAGGATAAGGGTTTATTTGAGAAATTTGAGAAAGTATAGGAGTTTTTTTAGTATTCTAGCCTTTGAGAAACTTGGTTCTTGTAATAAAATATTTTTACTGTTATTTGGGATGTAAGCCTGTTAAGTACATATAAAATTGACTGTTAATGAGCGCCTATTTCTGATTTGTAGCACTTCTGGGTTGCAATTTCTATGGTCTTCTTTGTTGCTGCTACAGTCTTCACCCTTCTGAAGTTATGCGGTAATTTCTTTACTCAACTAACTATAATACAATTATGACGAGTTGCACAATAGGCATATTATTCATGTCTAGAGAGGCTTTATATTGTAGTTCTTGATCCAGTTATCTATATCATTCCAGAAAAAACATATCACTCTTGTATAGGCAAAGTGACACATTATTTGGTACCATTTTCTGATACTTTAAAGGTATATGGATTGGTGAAGTTCATGTGGCTCATGACTGCTACCGGATAAACCAGAGTGAACTGTATTTGTAACTTTCTATAAAAGAGAAAAAAAAATAAAGAACATTTTAGTCCTGGAGTTTTCAGAAGCTTGAACGTTTGCACTCTTCTTATATTGGATAGAGTATTCTTGCTTGAGACCAAATGAAATTCCCAATCCTTTAAGGCATTTTGATACAGGGATCATTAGTGTGTTTTTCAGTTCCAGAAGCTGTTAATTTTGATACCTTCATGAAGAGCTAGTTTGCTGTGTTGTCACCTTAGGAGTCATTTAGTCCATTATTATTATTATTATTATTATTGAAGTTTTTGAAGTCTCTTTCCTTGGGTTAGTGTTACTGGCTATTCCTTAGCACTTAAAATGATTATCTGTCTATTTGTTCGTAAGCAGATTAAGGAATAATGATTTTGGTATTATAAAGGTCTTTAATTGGCAGTATTTACTGTAGTATTTCAACCATTTAGAGGGACCTCTTTATCACATCACCATCCCTAAATATCCTATTAATGTAGAGTTGGCATGGGTTGTTGGCTTTGTATCGTATCAATAAAATGATAAAGCCCAGCTCCCTAATAGAATGGTGTTCTTCCTTGCATACCAGTCCTTGATTTGCAATTGTTTTCTTATTGAGACGTTTCTCTAGCCACTACTGTGTCTCTTTAATCTTCAAAAGTTTTGTGAAGTCTTGGCCTTTATTAGAGAGAAGGGGGAGGGGGGAGGAAGGTCCTAAAAGAAAACAAAAATAGAATGTATTTTTTAAATAAAGTGGTGCAAACAAAGGGATTCATGTAGTGCATCCAGTTTTCTTGGGCCAAAGGCATATTTGAGTATATTTGTGGTTGGTATAGTTCAGTCATGTTATCTTATTTTGTACTTATTATCTTTCTCTTATCACTCACATGTATGTGTGTGCGTGCATTTATGCTAGCATGTTTCCATGCTCACAGAAAATCTGGAAAGTTGGGTCCCAGAATTGTATCTCAGAATGTGCATCACTTCTTGAGCACCAAAATTTGATTAATATAACTGCATCGGTGCTTTGGTTCCTTTTTGTTTGGTTAATGACCATTGAAAGATTAGTTTCTAACTTGTAGTTTGATTTTGCAGCACTTTTTGAGGCCATAAATTGATTGATCTAACTTTATTTTTTGATTAAAATTTCCTTGTTCGTGATTACTGTTTTCTTCTACAAATATTGCAGGTGATGTAGGTGCTCTTGGCTGGTGGGACTTGTTCATAAATTTTGGGTACAGCTTTGCTGCTTTTAATTTCATTGATTTGTTTTTTGAGTTTCCTGGAAATAGCACCATGATAGTCTGCTTGAGTTGAGTGACTAGAAAAAGGTGATGAATGCTAATATATTTTTTCATGCAGTATTGCTGAGAGCTTTGCTTTTCTTGTCTGTACAAAGTGGTCTAATCCCGTAATTCATAGAAATTCCCCTGCAATAGAAGCTGGTCCATCTACCACAACTATCAGATATCTTGACTGGAACAGTGGCTTAGTAGTTACTCCTGAGGAAGACCAGCATCAGGATATATTGTGTGGCCTGCAAGATATTGGTGGTCACATCATGAAAATTCCAATAATCGGTTTCCAAGTCCTCCTCTGCATGCATTTAGAGGTATGCGTATTATTGGTGGTCTGTGATTGGGGTATGTTGTCAACAAATCTATGATTGTTTCAAATTTCAGGGAACACCTCCTGGTGCTAGACATATACCGCTTCCAATCTTGTTCTCTCCTCTTTTCCTACTGCAAGGGGCTGGTGTGCTGATTGCTGCATCAATGTTAATAGAGAAAATTGTACTTTTACTACGGAGTGGGGCTGGCACAGGATTATACTTCAGATTTTCGTCAAGAGCCCATGATTGCTTGGGATTCTTGCACCATGGTTCTAGGTACTGACTATTTAGTTTCTAAATAGGCAGAAAATTTTATTAGGCTAGATTGTGCAGTTCATGAATTGACACAACTGATTCTCTGTCTATCTGTAAAATCAGGTTATTGGGTTGGTGGTCAATTGATGAAGGAAGTAGAGAGGAAGAGGCACGACTTTACCATGATGGGGCCTCTGGGTTAGTATAGTTTTAGCTTCTTTCTACCTTTTATAGATGCAGAAATTGTATGTGGGTTTTCTTTTTGCTTGCTTTTTGTTCACTCCACATCTCTGAGTGGTGCGTGCCTGGCTGTGTCTGAAAAAATGTGAATTATGTTTCATAATATTGAAGAAGGTGAAATTGAGAAGACTATAGTAGTAATTAAGAAAATTAAGAAAAAAACCTGACTTTATTTATTACTACTTTTTTATGAAGTTTGATTGTATTGATGTGAACTGTTTTTAATGGCAAAAGAAAATATAAGTATCACAAAAAAAAAAAAAAAAATATGGAGCACAGAGATGAAAGATTTTAGGTGTTCAAAAAAGGAAAGAAGATACAGGTGTTGAGACATCTCTTAAAGGATAGATGGATGGGCGAAATTTCAGAGGAGCAACTGCTCAGTGAATTGTTACCATATCACTTTTCAATATTTTATTCTACTCCATACAACTTAGAATGTCATTACCCAAATGATTTACGAAGCAGACATTGCCAGGTAATACATGGCTATTGGTAAATAGGCTTTAGTCTGGTTAAGACTTTTATCAACTCTTATCCATACTATTTATGTCATACTTTAAGTGGTTATCCATTTATCAGCCCATTTTAACAGAGGTGAAATAGGTGGGTAGGACTTAGGGTGTATTTATTTGGTTCAGTTTGAGCTTTTGAACATATTGAATAAGATTGAAGTGTTTAGTTCAAATTTAGAAACTGAAAACCATATAGAATAGAATAACATATTAGATGAATTGAATTTTCTCAGTTTGCTTATTTAGGTTCTGGGTTTTTGAAAGGCCTTCAAATTTGTGATGACTTTTTTTTTTTTTTTTTTTTTCTGGGCCAAGTTTTAATAATAGTAATTTTAAATCTTATTAAAGGTAAAGAACGAAAAATTCAATTCTTTAATTTGGACTAATCTGAGTTTTTCGTAACAAAACTCAAAATCAAAAAAATTTGATTATAACCAAATTTACTAGTTTTGGTTATTTGTGGCTTTTATAATATCTTTAAATTTGTGTTTTACATTTTGTTTTGGGTCAATACCTATTTGGACTTGATAAATAATTTTAAATTTTATCAAAATAGAATAAGCATTTAAATTGGTGATATTTTCAATTTAGTTGAGTTTGAACTAATTCGGGCTTCAATAGCAATATGTGAAGTCGAATCAAAGCCTTTGGTCTTTTTGACATTGTCGAACCCTATCGAATAAAAACTGAACTGTACTGAACTGCATTGAAGTCATGGTTTTTGGTCTTCTGTTTTTGTTTTGATCTTTTTTTTGGGCAGTTCTGGTTTGAGTGAGTTTTGCACCTTGATCGAGGACTCAAAGATGATGCAACCAAAGAACTGTTCATTTGAGTTTTATTTGATTTTTTTTTTTTTTTTTTATAAATTTTTGGGGCTGTGGAGGTTGCAAAACATGCTTGGGGTTTAAAGAAACTAAAACTCAAGAAAAGACTGTAAAAGAACGGTGCGGATGATGTAATTTCATGCCGTGGCAAAATTTCTATTACTGGTGTTCATTGATGTTATTTTTTTTCTTCCATTTTTAACTGATCATAGATTCTGATTACTTTTTTGAGTTTACTCTTAGTAGTCAGGATGTTGGATTATTCTTTACACTCTCTCACTACCTTTTTTCCTAACCTTTTTTATTTGACTGCTCCATGCAGGTATAACACCTTCTCTGGTTACCCACCTGAGATAGTTAAGAAAATGCCTAAAAAGGATCTAGCTGAGGAGGTGATTATAGTTCTCCTAGCATTCCTTTCTGTTTTTGACTTGGTTACTGCATCTCTTTGCTTGTACTTTGTAGTTTGTACCACATTTTCTTACACGTTTTTCTTTTCTTTCACGTAATGTTATGGTTTTGCTTTTGACATTGTGTCAGTGCGATATACTGGCAACTCCAAGAATTTTTTATGACCCTGTTCCTGCATGTACATATAATTTATATGGTTTCTTTCATCTCAGGTTTGGAGGCTTCAGGCAGCTCTTGGTGAGCAAACAGAAATCACAAAATATAGTCAGCAGGAGTTTGAGAGACTTCAAAATGTAATTTTTTCAACTTTACCAATGTGGCTATGTAGTGTGAAATAATTAATTGTCAAACTCTGCATTATGAGCCTAATGGAGCTGGATTGAGATATGTTATTTTGTGCATTGCTGACATGCGTGTGTTCTTGATGTAATGTCCAGGAGAAAGTGTTATGTAGGGTTTGCTTTGAGAGAGAGATTAGTGTGGTTTTGCTCCCCTGTAGGCATCGTATTCTTTGCAGGTATAATATGGTCATTCTTTTGATGCGATTACATTTTCAGATGTATCCAAATGAAGTTCAATTCTTTTTGCTCTTAATTTTCATCATTTTCTTTTATCCTTTGCTGTTATGCTCATCAGTTCCTTTGCATTGCAGTAACTGCTGCGAGAAGTGTAGAAAATGCCCAATCTGTCGTGTCTCCATTGAGGAACGCTTACCTGTATATGATGTTTAATTTCTAACTTGACAACTTCTCTGTAAAAACGGGAGTGCAGGGCAAACATCAAATAACTTAACAGGTCAGATGTTTTTATAAAGTTTTCACACTAGAGAGTGTTGCTTGTTTGAATTGACATGAGCTAGTATAAAGATATAGAATGCACATGCTATAATTACAAAAAAGATTTCCCCCCCTTATTTTCTGTTTTAATAATCTTAGGAAATGTAAATATAGTTTCCTGATAGGAATGATATTCTGACATGGGATTGTAAGATTTCGCGAGCTTGTTAACTGGATTAGTACTGCAGAATGACATGTTTCGATCCTTTTTTTATCGTAAAACTTTAGAATTAATTCCACTTCCCAGTGTATTCATTTATTCCTTTTGTTGCTTTTGCACTTGGTTAATCAACAGGTTAGAAATTTTGTTTTAGTAGGCTTATATATAATTATATATAATAAGTAAGCACCACATAAAAATACAAATATTATTAAAAAAGGATTTAACATAAAATTTAAAATATTTAAAATATAGATGTTAAAGAATAATAGCTGAGCGTAGTAACTCATTACTATACCAAAATATTGTTATGATGATTGTATATTAGTGTTTCACAATCATCATTATTTACTTACAATATGAATATATACTGAATAGCCTCATTGCTAATTGATATAATCAAGCAAGTATTTCTCATAATATGTAACTAGACAAACCATGGATTAATTATTCAGTTATGCAATAAGGTATTAATAATTAGTTTTGTCAAAGGAGGACCCTATCTACATTTGCAGTTTCATTTGGTAGAATCAATTTTAATATTAGAAGCAAATAACTCAATGGATAAACAGTTGCAAACATAGAAAATTATTCATACATACTTTTTTTTTTATTACCTTAAATTGAATACAATTCAATATATAATCTTGTAAAAGGCATGTCAAAATATAGAAGCTTCAAATATTGAATAGTACTTCAACTGATAAAAAAACTTTTTTTATTATATAATTGAAGAACCAACAGAGTCTGAGGGTCGTTGAGTGGTGGTAGGAAAGGCAAAGAACTAGGCAAATAGGTAACAAGGTTTGATAGTGCCTGTCAATAGGGCAAATGAACGCCGATATTTACCTAGTCATTTTTTCCCAGTGAAAACATTATTAATTTAAGTGTAGGTTTTAAATGGTTAGAATGTGAAGTGATAATGGATTTGACTTGCCTTATTTGGTTCGTCTCCACTCTACAAGGATTTTCTGATGTTGTGGAATATTTAGCTCCATTAGTATCAACAGTTTTAAGATTTATACGAGTCTCAACACAAAACTCTTAAATGATCTACTTACACAACACAACACCGACAATAGTTTCACTTGAAATTCTGCAAATTCTTTCGACCCAAATCTTGTCCATAGTCTCAACAAAAGCAACTCTGCTCAGAACCTCTCATAAGGATTTCCTTCTTATGTATTTGTCTTCAACAAGTTGGTTTTGTCTAGAGCCACTCAACATAAAACCTTAAGGGGGCATTTGGTTCGGGGGATCTTACGTTACCTTTGGGAATAGGATTCCCCCTACAAGATTACCAAGGTAGATTAACAGTAATATGTCATGCATGTGTTTGGTTCATTTGGCGTGCAAGATTATCATGTTTGGTTGGCCACGAAAATAACTTTCCAAATGATCACTTTATTAAAATACCCTTCAAGTGTAAATGAAATCTATCAGAGTAATTCTTTTATAAGGCACACATATTTAAATGGAACCTATACATGTAAAAATCAAACATGTAATTAATAGCCAATGTAATTAATAGCAAGTTATATCAACATTATAGAAGAAAATGTAATATATATATATATATATATGTATATATATACTATACTATACATCTTTAGTAGCCAATGTATTTATCAACGTATTATACCAAAATAATTGCATTTGATATCACATTTAATCAAGCAACCATACAAAGATTTTGTTAATCTTATAAAAAAAATTCAATAAAAAAAAAAGAATATATAAATAAGCAAAATAAAAATTTCAGAGGCTTAACAGGGTGGTGGTAGAAGAGGCTCTAAAGTGACTAGGGCTTTGGAAAGAATTAAAATAGGTCTTCAGTGGGATAAATTTAGGTTGATTTTGTTTTGTAATTTGATACACTTACAAAAGGTAATATGGACCAAAACATTATTTTTGTAAGGGCATAAAAGTGGTAAAAGTCACATTCCCATTGGAATATAACATATCCTAAGAGAGGGGTAGTTTAGGATTATCCCTTTATTCGCAAATATCAGGTATGCGCGGCATCTTAAATTCCCAACTTTCAGAAATGTTTCGAATCAAACATGGTAATCTTTGGAACAAAAGATAGATTCCGAACAGTAATGTAAGATGCCTTGAGCCAAACGGCCCTAAGTTATTAAGTTAGGATTCAAGAATAACTTTTAGTCATTAACATGCCCCCCCTCTTGCACTAGCCCATTGGGTTGAAAACTCATATCTTGTTCTGAAATTTAATATTCAAGACTCAAACTTTTGATCACTTGGTGAGAAAGACTCTAATACCATGTGAAGAAATCAAAGTGACTTAAAAGCTTAAGCTGTTGGGTGAGGTGAAAATAGTTTTATTCACCAAAAGCTTTGAATTGGCAAATGTGTCCTACCTTATCCTGTCATCCAGAATTTCACACTCCAATTGCAGATTGTAGACTATTCACTCGGGCAGTGTTAATTATGTTCTTGCATTGCGGGGCCAACCGCTTTGAAATTGTGGATCTCTTTGCTGGACAAAGTAGATCAATAATATCCGTTGGAGAAATTTCAAATTGGCAAATTTTCCACCAAGTAAAGACACGAAGTTCCTTTATTTTCCAATAGCGAAATGATTGTGAATGACCTAATATCTCACCCTTCAGAAAATAGATAGTTATTGAGGAGATACATCTGATTATTTGTTGCCTGAACACTGTCAACAAATAGTCTGTTTCCATTTTACAACAAAGAAGAATTTGTAAAAGAATAATTGATGTGAAAACGGATAGAGTGAGATATTTCTCATGTGCATATCGCGGCGGTGATAGCCAATGCTTCTGGTTTAGCAGTGGGCACAAATATTGCAGTTTTGCTCGCAGTGGCTGCCTTGCCTTGCTCGCTGCTTTGCCATTTCTTGGCAAAGTCCTCGAAGCACTACTCAACGATGGTTCGGAAAGGAATGTCTGGATAGAGAGAGCAGACTTCAACATCAGTCGGCTTGTCCAAGCTGAAGTTTATTTGGCAGCCATTTATAAAAATGTCTTGCAAGGATTTAAAAAGAAATTGCAATGCGACGTTATGGGTATTATTTTGCGGTTTTGGTTATTTTCACTACAATTGGAGTGTGAATGATTAAAGGTCGTAACGATTAAACTCACGATCATGTATATAAATTCAATTTATAATTTGTTAATAATTTTTTCTTTTATAAATAAAAGATTATAAAGTGTCATAAACTATTTTAAAAGTTATTTAAAAAGTTTTTATAATTATAATTATAATTACTATGTATGTTTTATAGTAAATTATGCAAAATGAAGAAGAAAAAAAAATACAATTGCAATGATCGTGATAGTATTTGTTATGTTTGCAATAACAATAAATATTACACGATTGATTACTTGTTACGTTCGTAATCACAATAAACATTACAAGATCTAAAATATGTTTGCGATTGCAATTTAAATATGAATGTCTTGCTCTTGAGTTAACGCTGCCAACCACACTATGTGGGATCCGGATCTCTGCAGGGTTAGTGCCCATCAGTTAGGCCAGAAAATGAATGCTTAATGGGGCCAGCCGAGTGGGATTTATTAGTTCTTTGAAGAAAGCTTAACTTGAAACAACGTGAAATAAAGACAAACCTTGGGCCCTCTGGAGCAAATCTTCTTGTGTGATGGTGACCCTAGGCAGCGAGCGGTCGATCTTCTCCTCCCATAGTGAAGCCATCTCGATCGTTTATGTTTAGTAGGTTGAGAAAATGGACAGGTTTGTCGAGTGTTCCATCATCGTTGGTGGACATCATAGTGAACTTTCCGATATCAGTACCCGCCACAAAGTATGCTGTGCTTTTCACCACATAATAATCGTTAAATTTAAGTCAAAATCAGATATGTAAATTAAAAATAATGAACAAACAAGTACACTAACTTATTTGATATTCAAAATTCTAAAAATGGTAAATTGCACACTCAAGTTTCCTTCATTAAACTTTTTGGGTAGAGACTTTATTCTTAATATTAAGATTTAATGCAACCATGCTCAGTATGTGCATGCAAAATCTAATTAATTCTTCTTTTTTTTTTTTTAATAAAAGAGGTTGCAGTTTGGGATAGAAGAAGGGATTGCAGATGCTGAGATTCAAACTTTAAACATGTTGGATGTCACTTTTTAAAGGTGATTGCATGAATCAACTAAACTGAACTCTGTTTTTTTTTTTTTTTTTTTAAGTAGCAAAACTGTTGAAAAAACAACTTAGTTTTTAAATTTTAGTGATTTCCCAGGTAACTGACTGGTGGCTCAACAACAACAAAGAAGCAATATCATCCTATCCTATTCAATCCTATCAGCTGGGAATCTAAGGGAGGTCCACTGATTCTTACCACTTTTCCTGTTAATTGGGCCATTAGAATTAGATCCCTCAAAGACTCACAATTTTTTTTTTTTTTTTTTGCAGTAGCCAAAGGTGCAACAAAGCCTATGAAGAAGTTAAAATTACTACAAATTTATCAAAATGTTCAAGTTAGTTACTCCATTAAAGAAAAAGGTGAAGCAGGCTGTGCACTTTGACTATAACTATATATTTCTGCCTTGTCCTATATCAAAGGAAGGACAAGCTTTGATGAATACCGCTCTTGGCTGCTCAATTTTCAATATTTTTCGAGTTGAAAGATTGTAGGGCTTACACAGAGCTGTAAGAAATAATATAAATTATAAGATCTATTCAGTAGATTTTTTATTTTCCTTTTTGCGGCTATGCATCAAAATCTTCCAATTTAGTACAAATACTTAAGTAGGATTGAGGACTAAAAATGGTGATTGAAGATGAAACCAACATGGCGGCCGAACATTGTTACAATGTTTACCGAAATTCTTATGATTAATAATTAAGAAGATTGGTTGAATTGACTCTAGAGTAACTTGTCTTACTACTTTCAAAGGTTTTTTTTTTTTTTTTTCAAGATCTATGAAGAGATAAATGATGATAAATCGATCTTCATGAAAAACTCCTCCACTTGTAAGTTTGTTAGCAAAAGGTTTATCAAATTTTTTCTTACATCCGACGAGATTCTAACTTTGCAAGACGAGTATCACATTCTATACCTTAGAAAGAATTTAATTTTCTGTCAATAAACTTGATAATCATGATTTCAAAATTGTATTTGATCCCAAAAAGATGATCATTTCTAAGAAAAAAATTATGTTAAAGACAATATTATGTTGTTGATGTGAATGGTTCAAATTATTTCTGGCTATCATAATTAAGATATATTGGCATAAATGCATTGAACTGACTGTCTTCACATGATTTGATTCCTAAATCATATTCTATTTTTAATCCTAAAACTTATGAATGTCGTGCTCCAACAAAGATTCTTTCAAGTCAGTTTCAAAACCAATTCTTTATTAAAATTGAATTTATACGACAACAATCATGTTTTGACTAAAGAGAGAATACATTTTTTTTTTTACTTTTATTGATAATTTTTCAAAATTTACTTATATTTATTTGTTAAAAACTAAAGATGAAACTTTTGAATCCTAACAAATGTTTATTTGTTTAGTACATGATTTTTTTTGCCAAGTCATATTTTTATTCGAGATCGAAAGAGAATCATTTGTGAGATACACCAAGAAACAGAGTTACAAGTCCTATTAGAAACAATTCCAAAAGAAAAACCAGTTAACAACAATTGTAGAACCACTTCCATATGCCAAAACCCTGAATATTAACCTCATAGCCAGTAGCTTGTCCTTCAAACAATCTTTTGCAAAATTCCTTCTTTTTTTTTTTCTTTCATTTGTATCTCAAGTTCACAAATGTTCTTCCATAAGTAAGCAGGGCATACTGACAATAAGCTTCACCAGCAAAAATAGCAAACCTGAAGCCAAGAAGATTGCAAGACTGCAGAAACCAGCATCCAGGAGTCAACAAATACTACAGGGAACACACCCTACGGGCCACAACCAATAAGCCGAAAACCTAAATTGAGACAAGGACATAGCAAATTACCACCAAGCAAAACCATCAGGGAAACTTATGAGCCAAAGCCAAAAGCATCAACCAATCATATGCTGTTTTAAAGATCTTTATAATTCTGTTACAAGATATTGATTTTTAAGAACTCAATCACCAAGTAAACAGCACCACCTCAAAACCAGAAAAACATCACCAAATCAATGAAAAGGAAACAAACATAATAAACCTTAAACCATCACAAATAAACAAAAGAGTAAAGACAATGCAGGTCAGCTTGACCACCTCCCTCAAGAAATTTATACACCCATCTAAAACTCCAAATTCAATTACCAGAAAAAAAAAAAAAAAAAAAAAAGCAATCTTAAAGAACCACTACAGATATAAAAAACAAACAACATCAAACATAGCCTTGAAAATTTAATCAGGCCATTACAAGAACTGAAATTCCACACCAAAGCAATCACCTCTTCATTGCAACCTCGAATATAACCAAATAAACCACTTTTTAACTCAACAGATCGTAAAGAATCTGTCGTAATTAAATCAAGTAAAAAGATCATCAAAATCACAAACAAAAACCCAAAATAAAACCAATATCGAGCAGCACCTCATCCTGACCCAAATTCAAAACTGTCAAGAGAGATGAATTCAAAGGAATCAGGCCCTTCACATCATCTCTTCCACATTTCCTTACAACCTCAAGAGTACACTTTGTCGCCCATAAAAAATCCTTCCTTGTATATCAACATAAGGGGAAAAAATTTATTTGTTAAAAACTAAAGATGAAGCTTTCAAAATTTACTTGTGCTTATTTGTTATAAACTAAAGATGAAGCTTTTGAATCCTAACAAACGTTTATTTGTTACTACACATGATGTTTTGGTTGAAGAAACCTATGCTCAACTTTTTAATAAAACTTTCCTATTCTACTGGGGTTCTGAATGATTCATTTCAGCCTTTCTCTCATGCAAAATGTGTCTGCCGCCCACCAGCTCTAGTTTACTGATCATCAATCTTACAAACTTTTTTTTTTTTTTTGTCATTTGATCCTTCGCTAATCAGGCTATAAGATAGCACCTCTTGAATCTTGAATAATCATTTCACCCTTTCTCTCTTGACCTGAATGTGTCAATATATTGCCGCTCACCAGCTCTAATATACTTACCATCAATCAATCAATCATTCAAACAAACAAACAAACATACATTTCTCATCCCTCATTTCTTCCTCCCTAATCAGCTATAAGATGACATTATTCATCTTTTTGGCTACATGCTATCTTTAATTTGCTCAATTTCTGTCGGGCTTCATTAGAAAGTGGATTTCTTTCTACCACCCTATTCTCGTATTAAGAAAACAATTCGAAATTATAAAAGGAATAGAAAGAATTTATAATTACCAAAAAAACAGAGATCCTATTAGGCTTGCATCCAAGGCTTGTTTTATAATACTAAAATAAGTTATTATCTAGTTACATTCGATAAAAGTAGTGTACTTTAATGTTTTCCCATTTTTTAGAATTCTTTAGTTATGTTAATGAAAAACCTGTCTTCATACCCCCCCTCCCCTAAAAAAAACATACATGTTAATGAGATAATCTCCTTTCTGTCACCATAAAGCAAGAGCCTAAAAAGATGCCAATACATTATTTTTATCTACATCATGTATGTTCTATGTGACCCTGCAAAGGTATTGTTTTGCTCAAACTACATATTCAATGCTTTCCTGGTTAATGTTATGACTACTCTGGGGCACAGTGTGACAATTTTTAACCTTTTCATTAAATGCAATCTTCAGTTGCAGCAATCTGGAAGGGCTGTAGCAGACTCTGCAGCAATGTGCCAGAAACTGAAGGGTGATCTACAGGCAGTGTTCAATGTACTTCCAAATTAAACTCCCTAAGGGCAGCTCTTCTACAGGAAAGTTCAAGTCCAGAATTGACAAAACTTCCTGGCCGCTCTTCAATACAAGTTGGGGTTGTATCCTCCAATTCGCCAAGATAAGACAAAGTATCGCTTGGAATCAGGTTGCCTCTGGTATTGGGTCTTCACGTTATTCTAGAAAAAAGCACGACCTGTGATTTTCTTTTAGCTTCCTCTGCTTAGTCGGATGGAGAATCCCCCAACTTCCGGCAGAATTGTTCCTATAGGTGAGAGACTAAATCCTCTCACAACTCTGTTTTTTGAACAATCACGTGTCATTCAATGAATTTTCTTTATTTTGACTTCGCCTTTTTCCTGATGTGTGGGAATGAGAAACTTGTCTAGAACCCACCATGTTTTAAACCATATCTAAGATAATTTATTTGCAAAAGCTACAAAAAAGTTAAGAAATTTTTTCAAGGATATTGCTATTTTTTTCCCCTTCTGATGGGAAGTTGAAGATTCATTATTAAGGAACTATGTGCAAGGCTACTGTATTTTTTGGCAGGTCACTAAGATTTGAATTCCCATCTCAGCATTTTTTTCTTGTAATCTTTATGGTTGCAATTAATTGTTTTTGGTCTAGAGATATGAGCTACTGATAAATATGTGGCAAAATCCCTGGAAGAATTGTGTGACCCTATATGATTTGTTCGATAATTTATGATCCTTGGAAGTGGGCTTGGCTTCATCTCGAAAGTTTAAAGCTTCTTAAAAGGATTCTTTCATTCTTATATATTATATACTTTGCAGTTTCATACCTTTTCATCTGCTGTAAGGCTTCCCCTTCCATTGCAAGAGTGACAGTGATACGTTTTCCTCTGCTTATTGAGAGTTACTGTTTTGCTCATAATCATCAGCATTGTGTCAGAGATATTTGAAAGTGAAGTATGAAAGAAATTTATGCACAAATAATGATTCAGCTTTCTACCTGATTGTTAGGTGTCTGATGGAACCAGCTGAGACATAAGGAGAAAAAAAATGCAAAATTTGAAGTGGATTGGTTGCCTGCTGATTTTATGGTGAGTTTCTGTCAGAGGTTTATTGAATGAATGGCTATTGAGAGGCAAGTTGTAGACTGGAGTTTGGACCACAACCAACCATTTTAGCAGATTTTATCCCCCCACTGTAAATTGTCATAATGCTGAAGAAGAATTGATGGTTGATGATGAATTTCAGTGTTGGGTCTTAGGAGTTAGGACATCTCGGGGAAAATTTTAAGGAAAGTGTGTTAAACTAAACTTCAAATAAGCTTAAACTCATGATTGAAAAAAAGGTTTGTGTAACCGGTTAACCCGGTAAGTGTGATGAACAAAACCCATCCCTCTCAAATCAAATCCCAAAATTTGAAACACCCGACGGCCGACCCATCTGAAGCCCCATAGCTGAACCATTCCTCCCAAAAAAAAGAAAAAAACCGAAAACCCTCCTCAGTACTCCAACCCCCCTGAGACCCCAAAGCTGGAAAACCCTAACTGAAGAATACCCAAAATCGAAAACAATACCCAAACCCAACCCTCTAACCCCAAAACAGCAGAATTTGTCATTATAAGCTATATTTACTTTTCTTTCTTCTTTTTTCTTTTTTCTGTTGGAGCTCTTCCCGTCTTTCTTACAACCTCACCCTCCAAAATCCACTTAGCCCTTGCAACCGTCTCCGACTCTTTTGCTGAGTGTCGCCACTCTCCCTCGCGCCCATCCTCCGCCACCCCCGGTATCATTCATTATTCATCGATTATTGATGGAGGCAATGATAAAGAAGTATCAGCAGAAATTCAGAAAAGCAAAAGATGAAATGAGTAAATGGGACGAGCTTCAATCTCGCTTAATTTCGCAGTTTAGAAATGCTTCTTCCATCATTGCCAGATTAGAGGTCTAACTTAAAATTTTCTTCTCTCTGGCAACTTATCTTCCTTATTTATTTATTTTAATTTCTTTAATAAAAGATTTTTTTTTCTTCTTGTGATCAGATTATTCAAAATTTAAAAAATTATGCAAGTTTAAATTTTGTTGATGGCATTGAAGTTGCAGTGTTTCAAAAGCAGATGGATTCTTTGCAAACCATTTTACTTTCCATGAAAAATACCGTGTAAGTGTTTATCTCTAATCAATTTAATTTTTGTTTGGTCTTGACTTTTAATATTTGCTTTCTGAAAACATAAATTACAGTTTTGATTACTTAAAATTTAAAAACTGAAAATCTTGTAAACGTATATAATGCCATTGCTTTTATTTTTATATGCAAAATTTATGTTACACTTCTATCATTTACTACTTTTAATAAAGTGAGTATGATTTTGCATTTTAACAACTTTGGGGAAGTAAAAACCAAAGAGAAAAAGCAACAACCAAACAAAATCTTAATTGCAAACAAGGCTAAAACCTTAGGTAAATTATGAACTAGAGATTGTTTTTATTTGCTTATTTATTTATGTTTTAACTTTAATTCTAAAATGATTTTCAGGGAAGACTTTCGTGCTGTTGTTCTTTCCCTAGAGAAGCTTCAACATGATGGTAAACAGCTTGCAAAAGGTAGTTCTAATCTGATGAACGGGAAACAACTGCAACATAGGATTGGCGTAAGACCGTCTCTTACAAATTGCATAGATGGGCTTATGCGTCTCCATGAAATGCACCTTGCCGAGTAATGAACAGTTTCGTCTTTCAAATTTTTTTCAGAGAATGGCTTTGTTACTGTTTTGTGTGTTTTTTTTTATGAATGCTACAAGTAAGATTTTGTGGGCTATTTATGTTTCAGTAGATTTTTTCATGATTGCACTTTTCACTGTATAAGGTTTGAAGAACTTGCTTTGATTAACATTTGGTCAAAATCAAAGTTACCCAGATTGTAAATGACTGATTATTTTGTGTTTGCCAGGTACCTTCTTAAATCATCATTGGTTTCTGCACTTTCAGCACTTGCCTTGAAACCAAAGTAAGGAGAACTCATTATCTTGCAATTCAAAAATGTCAATGAAACTCACCTGGTATTTTTTTATCTTGCTAAGGCTCCATGTGGATTCAGCAGCATCTCGCTACGGTGTGATTAGGCACCTTTTTGGTGCAAGCGCACCATGCCAAAGCATTTGGGTGACAAGGGTGTGGCATGGTGGAGTCATTCCCACCGTGTTGCACCCTCGATCAATGACTGGACCCTTAAGAGTCAAATAGAAAATGGTGCTCCCAAAAGTTTTTCAATTATATGGTTATTGTGCTTTAGCTTGAATAAGTATGTTAAGTTGAATTTATGTTCATCTAGACTTTAGTTTGTAAAGCCTATTTCTTTAGCTTGCCTACTTTTTGATATGTAATAAATCGGATAATACTCAAATAAGCCTTCGAACATCACTTAAAATTGAAAATAAGCTCTTTATCTTTATTTCATGGAATTAGGGTTATCATTTTTTATTTTATTACAATGAAAACCTTGAAGTTACGAAATATAACATTTTCGTTAAAACCTTCTTGGTTGACTAATGTAATCTATAAAAAATGCTCGCATGAATTTTGTTTGGATGAACTAGATGACAAATACTTGAGAGAATACTATTTTAATAATGTTGGCAATTGGACTTTATTCACCCATTTTCAGATTTAATGAGTATGATTACAATGAAATGAAAGTTCATAATCTTAATTCCATGCAATAAAATATCGAGAGCTTATTTCCATTTCTTTTTTAAAGTTCGAAGGCTTATTTGGATGTTATCCTAATAATTGAGCTTATTCACCCTTTTTTCACATGAAAATATGAGTTTTTGTTCTTGCTTCCTGGTTTGTTAAAATAAATTTATTTAACTTACTAAAAGAATGGAATTGCTTTTACTACATTCTATAATCCATGGCTTTGTAATCGTTATGTATTTTCTTGATGTTGCAGTTCCGGTGATCTAGGTGCACTTCACCAACTTTTGGTTGATCAACCCAATATACTAAATGAGGAAGGTACATTCTGGACAAAGTTATCCAGATTTATTTTCTATGTTTTTAGCTTTAGTTACCTTGTTGATCAACCCAATATACTAAACGAGGAAGGTACATTCTGGACAAAGTTAGCCATATTTATTTTGTTTGTGTTTAGCTTTAGTTACCTCGATTTATTAGTGAATAATTAAGTAAATGATTTGATTTTCACATTATAATAATAATAAGCATTTTCTTACAATCATAGTTATGGAGAGATGCAAATGCTGATAGGTGGAGATTGCTGTTCTTACCTATGAGATTTCCTGGGTTATCGAGTTAATTTCCTGTAAATGCATTAGTCTAGAATAAAATCATTATCAGGTATCTAATCCTGTCAAGCAAGCAGTTCCAAATACCACCTTTAATGTGTACACTTTACAAAGACCGGTAAACAACATGAAATATTTGGACAGCTCAAAAAGAATTAGATCAAAGTATATTTTCTTGCAAAGAATATGCTACTGATTTAGAAAGGATGGTGGCATCTTCTTTTTGGCATGCACTCATAGAATTCCAAATCTCCTTTGCATTGGGAAGCAGAGCCAGATTAAGCAATCCTTGATCTTGGTGGCTATGTTACTTGGACTCGGAGGTGAGTGTCGGATACGGGTATGTGTCCGACACGGGTATGCTGAATTTTTTCTAAGTTTTTTCATATATTTGAAGGATCATACCCCCATACCCTTATCCGAATGTGTGTCGGATATAGGTGTCGGACACGGGTATTTCAGGAAAAATGAAGAGTCGGAGTAACATAGTCTGGTGAAACCACTGCTCATTAATAGCAGCCATTAGTCCTTTCTATAGATATTGAATATAATGGATACTAATATTAGTTATACTCGAATTAAAAGATACTTCAATACATTCATGTTATTGAATTGAACAAATTTCTGTTTAGCCTTGTTTGGAAGTATATAGAGCTTCAACTTATCTAATTATATTAGCAATGAATGTGATTATTAGCTTTATAGTAGAATTGATTGTGATTTGTTTGCAATATAGAAGTTTGACCTTTTTCTTTTCTAATTTGAATTCATTTCCATCATGGTGATATTAATTATTTAGAATTTGTATGTTAAGAGTCATAACTTGATCTTTCGTCAAAAATAAATGGTTTATAGAAGTTTTTTTTTTTTTTTTTTTTTTTTTTTCAGTTTGATCATATTGTATTTCTGAATATTAGGTTCTAACTTCTGCTTGTTGTATACTCCCTTTGCAGTACAATACCTCATTGACATCATATTTGCGGAAGAGATATGTTGATTTTATGTATGTCTGTTATAGACAATTTTTTATTCTCTGATTTTGTTGAAGTGGTGCAAAGACTGAAACCTCTTGGCAGGGATTTAAATTGCGTTCGCGGATACATTTTTGGTCGCATCGTGTTTATCACGGTTGCGGATATAATAAATGCTACTGCGGTCAATTGCAGAAACATCGACAGCGGAGAGAGCCGAAACTGTAAAATAACGCGTTGAGGCTGTTCTTTAAATCTCTGCCTCTTGGTTTTGTTAAATTAGCTAGCAGTATGCTTTTACCTTGCTGCTGAAATTATAAGACCGTGAATTGCTGCTGAAATTATAAGACCGTGAAGCTGTGAACATGCTAATTGGAAGCTTTCCTTCGATAAAGACGTTACTTGTTGTTTGATAATGGATCATCCTGACTAGTTATTTTTCACTCAAAAAATATTTAATGCATTAGTTGAAGCAATATCTTCAGAAGATTCTGATTGTATATAACTTGCAAAATAGTAACTCTTGCTGAAGAATTGCTTTTAAATTTCACCATTTTCTTTTGGAGCTGGGTATTTGTGTTCTATGTTTGAGTTTTCTTATATTTTACTAATCATAGTTGTGCATAGGGATGGCAATGGAGCGGGGCGGGGGCGGATATTGCCTTATCCACCTCCACCCCACTCTTGCATGGATGTTGAAAACATTCACATCCATGGATGTCGGTTACATCCATAACCGCTCCACGGTGCTCCACTCCGTTACACTCCAATTTATATTAATTATTTTTAACTTAATATTGTAAAAAATTATATTATAATTTATTCATAAACATAATTTTAGTATATAAAAATCTTTAATATAATATATATAATACATATATACTAAAAGTATAGATATAAAATATTAGTATATATATCTAATATATATTAAAAATATAAGGAAAAATATAAAATATTTTAAAGGATAAAATAATAATTTCAAAAGTCGGGGCAGGGCGGAGTGGAGCAAGCATTTACCAAAACCGCTCTGCTCCACCCCGCTCCATAAAAAAACCTTTCTATTCGGAGCGGATTGGTGCGAAATCCATCGGTCGGATCGGATTTTGCCATCCCTAGTTGTGCATACACTTGTTTTACTTTGTCTTTCCTTTCACAGTTGTTTCCTTTTTTGAAGCATTTAGATTTAGGGTTCATTTTGCGAAAATGATTTTTTGAAAAATGATTTGTGAAAAATGTACATATTTTTTAGAAAAGTTGATATTTTTTGTTGTTTGGATGATTATGTGTAAAATATATTTGGTTGTTTGGATGATATGTGTAACATACTTTTTGTTATTTGGTTGTTTTCTCGAAAAATTTGCATTGATATAAGAAGGATCGATCTCTACACTTAAAAGATCGATCCTTTTTGCTTTGTCTCAAGAAGGGATCCACTCCTATATTTAAGGGATCAATCATTTTTATTGTACTTCAGCTTCCTAAAAATGGGTTAATTTTTTGTTGGTCTGAAATTTATTTTTTGTTGGCCAAGTTATTCTTGCGAAACAAACATCGAAAAATGTAAAAATTATTTTACGGGAAACAAACAGACCTTTACTTTCACACTTTTTTTTTTTGTTCCCTTTACTACAGTTTTCATTTATAGAATTTATGCTTGATAGTGAAAAAGAGTACACATGATTGGTGCATGTATCCTTATTCATTTGATAAAACCTTATTCAAAGAGTTGGGTTGAATCCCTCTTCTTCCATCTAATAAAGAAAAAAAGGTGTAACAAAATACTAGTGGAAAATAAAGATAGATGGAAAGGAAGAAATATATTGATGGAAAGGAAACCAAGGGTACTCTCCTTTGCAGAGTAGAATAGAAAAAGGAAAATAAATAGTAGTACTAAATTATGTTATTCGGATTCGGGTGTGAGTGTTTGATAAGGGTATATGTTATGTACGAGTATATTTAATTTTTTTAAAGATTTTTATATACTAGAAGCAGACCCGCCACGTATGGACTAATTTTTTTCACTCTACTAATAAATTATGACATATTTGTGTATTCATGTCGTGTTCGTGTTTTTTTTGTCATGTTTTGACACCCTACCTAAACTCTCTTATCTACAAAATTTATCTTATGGATATATAATACCTTAAACACGATTATGACACATAAAAAATTAAAAATATATGAACACGACATAAATACACGAATTACAAAGTCTAAAATAACTTAAATTATCTCATCAAATTCTCACAAAATCTTCCATTTATCTTCATCATATTTTTTTAATATTTAATAAAATCACTTAACTTAAAATATATATATAAAAAAAAAAAAACTAAACTTTAAATTTAAAATGATAAAAAAGGATTAAAATAATAAAAAATAAAATAAAGGGACAAAGTGGAGACGTGATTAAGATGTTTTATATTTGTATAAATTTTTTTTGTGTTAATAATTTGTGTTATATAGATTTTGACATGTTTGTGTATTCGTATCGTGTTTGTGTTTTTTTTTTGTGTCGTGTTTTGACACCCTTCCTAAACTCTGTCATCTACAAAATTTATCTTATGAATATAATACCTTAAACACGATTATGACACATAAAAAATTAAAAATACTCAAACACGACATGAATACACGAATCACAAAGTTTAAAATAACTTAAAAATTTTCATCAAATTCTCACAAACTCTTCCATTTATCTCTATCACATTTTTTTTATTTTTTTAATATTTAATAAAAGCACTTAATTTAAAATAAAAAAATAAAAAACTAAAAGTTAAATTTAAATTTAAATTTAAATTTAAAATGATAAAAAAGGATTAAAATAATAATAAAAAGTAATGAACAAAGTGGAGACGTGTTTAAGGGGTTTATATTTGTATAAATTTTGATGTGCTAATAATTTGTATTATATAGAGTTTGACATGTTTGTGTATTCGTGTCGTGTCCGTGTTTCTTTTTCGTGTCGTGTTTTGACACCCTCCCTAAACTCCGCCATCTACAAAATTTATCTTATGTATATAATATCTTAAACACGATTATGACATATAAAAAACTTAAAAAATACATGAATACACAAATTACAAAGTCTAAATTAACTTAAATTTTCTCATCAAATTCTCACAAACTCTTTCATTTATCTCCATCACATTTTATTTTTTTAATATTTAATAAAATCACTTAAATTTAAAAAAAAAAAAAAAAACTAAACTTAAATTTAAATTTAAAATGATAAAAAAGGACTAAAATAATAAAAAAAAGAAAAGAAAGAGACAAAGTGGAGACTTGTTTAAGGTATTTTATATTTGTATAAATTTTGATGTGCTAATAATTTGTGTTATATAGATTTTGACATGTTCGTGTATTCATGTCGTATCCGTATTTCTTTTTCGTGTTGTGTTTTGACACCCTCCCTAAACTCCGTCATCTACAAAATTTATCTTATAGATATAATACCTTAAACACGATTATGACAAATAAAGAATGAAAAATACACGAACACGATATGAATACACTAATTACAAAGTCTAAATTAACTAAAATTGTTTCACCAAATTCTCACCAACTCTTCTATTTATCTCCATCACATTTTTTTATTTAAAATATTTAATAAAATAACTTAAATTTAATAAATTTTGATGTGTTAATAATTTGTGTTATATAGATTTTGACATGTTCGTGTATTTGAATCATATCCATGTTTTTTCATGTTGTGTCGTGTTTTGACACCCTCCCTAAATTCTCTCATTTACAAAATTTATTTTATGGATATGATACCTTAAACATGCACGAACACACATAAATACACGAATTACAAAATCTAAAATAATTTAAATTTTCTTACCAAATTCTCACAAACTCTTCCATTATCTACATCATATTTTTTTAATATTTAATAAACTAAAATTTTTTATAAAAAAAACTTAAATATAAATATATATATATATATATTTTAAAAAGTTACATTAAAAAAAAAAGGACAAAGTGGAGAAGCCGGCCACTTTGTCCTTCTTAATTTTTTATCAAAGAAATTAAAAAAAATAAAACTTACATATAAATTTAAAAAATTAAAAAAAAAAAAAAAAAAGAACAAAGTGGGGAAGCCGGCCCTCCACTTTGTTCCTCTTTATTTTTTATCAAAAAAAAAAAAAAAAAGCCAACAAAGTTAAACAGTAACGGGCAACATGTATATTTTTTTGAGCTTCAAAATATCCAAAATTTATATATAGGATTTGAACATTTTTTAGAAGATCATATTTTTATATTTATGTTCAGATATGCTTCGAACACGAATGTCGAACATAAACACTTAAAAAAAAAAAAAGTTGGAACAGGCATGTAAAAGGTAAATTAGGGAAAACAAGAATAAAAATTGCATATTTATAGCATTTGGCTTTATCTTTTGTTTCCCTTGAATGTTTTATCTCTTGCCGAACATTAAAAGGTAAGTAGTTTCTTAACACTTTCGTGTTATTTTGTCGTGTATACTTGTATTTAAAGTGTTATATATTTATATAAATTTTAATATGTTAATAATTTGTGTTATATAGATTTTGACATGTTCGTGTATTCATGTCGTGTTTTATATTCTATTTTAATTATTTTTCATGTGTCGTGTTCGTATCGTTTAATCGTGTCTTGTCTAAAATTGTTAGTTCTAGTGAAAATGACTATAACATTAAAATTCACATAACTGGTCCAACCATCTGCCTATAAATTAAAGTATTGCTTGTTTGTAGGGCCTAACGACTTTGATCTTCTCTCTTGTTTCTCCAATTATTAGGAAATCCCTTCAATCCTCTGATGCGGGGTTGACTTTAGAACATTCTTAGGTGTAAGATCTTTTAACGTTTACCCTGGCAAGACTGGAATTAGCAGTCAAGTCTACGCAGGGCAAAATCATGCAGCTAACTGATAATTCATTTCAACTGATCATCCTTGAAAAGTTCTTGAACCGTCCCTTTGTTATTAATTGGTTCAGTTCAGTAGTACTATAATCATTCCTGCTTGGTGCCACTGCCAAATGCAAGATAATTCATTTCAAATGAATGCAATTGCAATTGCAATGCAACCCTTTGTTTCCCATGTTGCTCTTCTCTTATGCTTTAACATGTGTCTCGTGAACCTTTATTTTCCATCTGCAATATGTGTTGGCACCATGACCAACTTGAGTGGTAACGAGACGGATCATTTTGCGTTACTTGCCATCAAGGATCAGATAACTAAGGATCATATGCTGGTCACAAGGTCATGGAATGAATCTCTCCACTTTTGCCAGTGGAAAGGAGTTTTTTGCAGTCGTCGACATCAGAGAGTTACCATCTTGAATCTAAACTCGCAAGGTTTGGAAGGATTCATATCTCCTTCAATTGGTAATCTTAGTTTTCTTCGAGTTCTTGATCTCTCAAACAATAGTTTCCAAGGGGTAGTTCCTCCAGAAATCAGTCATCTGTTCAGGTTGCAACGGGTAGTTTTGGCAAATAACTCGTTAACAGGATCGATTCCAGTTAATCTATCTAGTTGTTTTAACTTAAGAGTTCTCGAATTGAGTAGAAACAACTTCACTGGTCATATTCCTGCTGAGTTTGGTTCCTTATCAAATCTGGTCGAATTTTACGTTGACAGAAACAGTTTACAGGGTGCTATTCAGGATTCTTTTGGAAACATTTCATTGCTCAAGGTGCTCTCAATACAAGAAAATCTGCTAAGTGGAAGCATTCCACAATCAATAGGCCAGCTTAAAAGCTTAAACATACTTAATGTTGCTGATAATTTACTACTATCAGGTTCGATCCCTCCATCTATCTATAACCTTTCGTATCTTACTACTTTGTTTATGCGAAGAAACCAACTTCGAGGAAGCCTTCCTTGTAACATGGGCCTTACTCTACCTAGTATTAAAGTACTTCGTCTTTCTGCAAATCAATTGAATGGTGTCATTCCCGTATCATTATCAAATGCTTCAAACCTCGAATTTCTTGAACTTTCACTAAACAAGTTTTTTGGAGGGGTTCCTGCTGATTTGGGAAGTCTAAAGAAATTGTCATGGCTAGGTGTTTTTGATAACAATCTTGGAAAAGGGCAAGCCAATGAACTTAGCTTCATCACCTCTCTGATCAACTGCAGCCAGTTAACAGAATTGTATCTAGATGACAATAATTTTGGAGGGCAAATACCAAGTTCCCTTGCCAATCTTTCAACCCAGCTTCAATCTTTTGGTATATCAGGGAATCAAATTTCTGGGAAAATTCCTTCTGATATTGGAAATCTCATTGGATTAGAGTCAGTATCCATGCAATACAATCAGCTAACAGGAGCCATCCCTGAAGCCATAGGTAAGCTTTATAAGCTACAAGAAGTGGGTTTTGGTAAAAATAAATTGTCAGGTGAAATCCCTTCCTCCATTGGAAATCTCACGTTGTTGAACCAGCTCTGGCTAGAGCAGAACAATCTCCAAGGAAGCATACCTTCAACTCTTGGAAATTGTCAGTACTTGTTTTTGCTACATCTTTATGGCAATGAATTAAATGGAACCATACCTCGAGAACTTGTCAGCCTCTCCTCTTTATCAAAATCTCTGAACTTGGCTCAAAACCGTCTAACTGGTCGTCTTCCTATGGAAGTGGGAAACTTAAAAAAGTTTAGTTGAACTGAATGTTTCCCACAATGAGTTATCTGGGGAAATTCCAAGTGGCCTTGGTAGTTGTACAACACTGCAGTATCTTTATATGGACCATAATTACTTCACAGGAGAACTTCCAAATTCTTTAATTTCATTGAGGGGCATTGAAGAAATTGATCTTTCACATAATAACTTGTCTGGAATGATTCTGAAAGACTTTTCTACCTTTCCCTTCTTAAAAAAATTAAACTTATCTTTCAATGATTTTCAAGGAGATGTGCCTGTAGGAAGAGTTTTTAGCAATGCAACAGCAGTTTCCTTGGCTGGCAATGGCAAGTTGTGTGGAGGTATCCCAGAATTACAATTGCCTTTATGCTCGTCAAGAAAGCTTAGACGGCCAAATATGTCCCTCCCACTCAAGCTAACAATTTCCCTAATATGTGGACTTCTGGGATTGTTTCTGATGCTTTTTGCTGTGTTATTCTACTGGTTTAAGAAGCAAAAGAAGCGTTCCTTGTCAAAATCTTCGCCCCAGGATCCATTTATGAAGATTTCTTTTGGGGACCTTCTCAAGGCGACCGATGGGTTTTCCTCAGGCAATTTGATTGGCAAAGGCAGCTTTGGCTCAGTTTATAAAGGGATTCTTGGACAAGGCCAAACATCTGTGGCTGTGAAGGTGCTAAATCTACAAAGAAGAGGAGCTTCCAATAGCTTTTTCGCTGAATGTAAAGCCTTGAGAAACATCAGGCACAGAAATCTTGTCAAAATTTTAACTGCTTGCTCAAGTGTTGATTACCAAGGTAACGAATTTAAAGCACTCGTTTACGAGTTTATGCCGAACAAGAGTCTCGAAGCTTGGTTGCATCCATCTCTAGAAACAGGGATTATCGCGCATGGTGAGGAACCAAGGAGTTTAAGCCTTTGTCAGCGGCTAAATATAATCACTGATGTGGCTGCTGCTTTGGATTATCTTCACAACCATTGCGAAATGCCGATTGTACATTGTGATATAAAGCCAAGCAACCTCCTTCTGGATGATGACATGACCGCTCATCTGGGCGATTTTGGTCTGGCAAGGATCATTCCTCACTGCAACTCTGAAGCCATATCAGATCAAACTAAGTCAGTTGGTCTAAAAGGAACTATTGGATATGCTGCACCTGGTAACTAACCTTTCATTTTCCAATGACCCATCACAAAACTTTAATTTCAAAGCAATAATTAAACTCTATAAAAGGGAAATTTAAGCACTTTGACATCATTTTTTTTTTTTTTTTACAGAGTATGGCATGGGAAGCATGGCAACTACAGAGGGTGATGTGTATAGCTTTGGGATCCTACTGCTGTATGTATTCACAGGGAAAAGGCCGACTGATGAAATGTTCAAGGATGGTTTAAACCTTCACAAGTTAGTGAAGATGTGTTTGCCTGACAATGTGGGGGAGATTGTTTTGGGAGAAGCAGCTGCAGAGGCAGAGCCTAACATCAATATCCATGACTGTCTAATTTCATTACTTAGAATTGGGGAGGCATGTTCACAGGAATTGCCAAGAGATAGAATGGAAATCCATGTTGCTCTCAATCAACTGCTTAAACTTAAAACCATGTTTTTCTCCAAGATGGATACATTTACATTCAATTAGTACACAAGTAAGAGGAGCCAATTTTCTTGAAATTTTAATTTTTTTTTTTTTAAATTCAATAGTTATTAAAGATAATGTAAGAAACTAGATGAAAGCTGATGCAGTTTTTTTTTTTTTTTTTTTTTCTTTCAATAATATTATGGATATGGATTGAATTAATGCTTGAATTCTTTAAGCGCAGAAAATTTTGTTTTTTGTTTTATGGACTAACATTCTCCATTTTTTTAGTTCAAAAACAAAAAGAGAGGGAAATAATTTTAGGCATTTCCTTTGCTACTTCCACCAATCCATTTTTTTATCTATATTCTTTTTAGAATTTCACAAAAGTATGTCTTTTTATATTTTTTTAACAATTAATATTCTTATATTTTCAACAACAAAAAAAAAATTCTTATTACTTTTTCATATTACAAAATTCTTATATATATATATATTACTTTTTGGTAATAAAAAGCATGGAACATCTTTTTTTATTAAAAAAAAATTATATAAAATCTTGACATGAAGTCAGGATTTTCTCTCTCTTAAATTTGGTGAAAATCAAATAAAAGAACAAAAAATGAGAGTGTTTAACATTGACAAATGTTATAGAATGCCTAAAAGCAATTGTTAAGATAATATATATATATATAAAAAAAAAATCTTATAATTAGTGTATTGTTTAAGTGGGATTGGGCTACTCCGATTTTTTTTTATCTAACCATAGTAAATAAAAAATTTATTTTTCAAAGTAATGTAGTTTTAAACTTCTTTTTCAATTTATATAATTTTTTATATAAGGACGGATTAGCGGAACAAACTAATATATGTAATATTAAGTATAAAATAAATATAAATTAACTCAAATGCATCAAAAATTGCTTTGTTTCTACATAAAAATAATATAATTATATATTTTTTTTTTTTTACAAAACAAGTTTTACTATGGAAAAGATGATTCCTCCATAAGTAGAAATTGATTATTTTACTTGCTTTGTTCAGCATTGTGTGCCACACTGCCACTAGTATTGATTTCAGATGATTCTTTCAAAATTGACTTCTTTCTTAATAAGATATTTCTTCATAATTAATTGATAATTTCTGAAAAAATAACAAGATATATTGAAATGTAATTATGCAACTGACATGTATACTTTCTTATATATTTTAAATTTTAATTAAATAAAAAAAGGGAGAGTGATTGAGCACCTTTCGATTTCTATCAAATGTCTTATTTTTTAATTATCTAAAATCGGGAGAAATGAAGACAAAAAAAGAAAGGAACAAAAAATTTAATTATAAAATAACTTTTATATCCATAGTATTTTTTTTTTTTTCAAATTTTACAAAATATCATAGTAGGCCTATGCCTTTAGTATGTAGCTCGTACTCGTACATCTTCTTCTTTTCTTTTTTTTTTTTTTTTTATAATTTTTTTTGTCATTAGATTTCCTCACTTTCACCCTTTTTTTCTCTTTCCTCTTTATCTTTATTTTCTGTATCTATATATTTTTCATATAAATAAATAAAGAGTTAATAGTACCAATGATCTCTAAATTTTAGGGCATATTTTATATTGATCCTCAAATTTCAAAACGTATTTTTTGTTTTTGTTTCTTTCATTTTTCTCTTTTTTTTTTCATTTTATATTCTTTATAAATAAACTAAAACATAAATAATAATTTATATTATATTAAATTAAATTTATAAATATTAAATAATTTATTAAAAATATAAAATATTTATTTACATTAATTTTATAAAAATTATTTTAAGTTTGTTTTTACTTTTTTTCTCTTTTTTTCTTTTCCCTTTTTTCTTATTAATAAATAAATACAAACAAAAAAACTATAATTTATAATATAATTTAAATTAAAGTTTTAAAAGTAAATAATTTATAAAAAAATATAGAAATATTTATTTACATTAATTTATAAAAATAACCATTTACTGTTATAAATAATTAAATAAAAAAATATTTTATAATAATTAAATAATTTATAAAAAATAATATATTTATTTTAATTAATTAAAAAAGTTATTTTTCTTTTTCTTTTTTCTTTCCTTTTATAAATAAATTAATTTTATAAAAGATTAAATAATTTATCAAATATAAATATTTATTTACATTAATTTTTTTTAAATATATTTTATTTTCTTTTATTTTATTTTCTTTCTTTTTTAATTTTTTTCTTTCTATTCTCTCCACCTAACTCTCATCGATTGTAAAGGGAAATTTTGAATCCCAACCATCAGTTCGACCCTGCGAAGGATCAGGCTGCCATTATAATGATTGATAGGCATTGCAAGAGGTCAAATTTGATCCCTCGTGCTAGATTGAGGAGTGTCCGATTTGGCATTTTATGGCAGATTCGGTCAAAGTAGTTGACGCCTCAACTTCAGAATTGGAGTCGACATAAAAAATATAAAATTTTAATTAAATGAATGTAAATAAATATTTTATATTTATAAATTATTTAATTTTAAAAAATAATTTATTTAGAAAAAGAAACAGGAAAAAAGAAATAGGCAAAAGGAAAAAGGAAAATAACAATTACTTTTTATTATAAAATTAATATAAATAAACATATTATATTTTTATAAATTATTTTATTTATGAAAATTTAATTTAAATTATTTAAATTATATTTTTATATATTTATAAAGAAGAAAAAGGGAAAAGGAAAAAGGAAAAAAAGTAAAAAAAAAAAACTTAAAATATTTTTATAATATTGATGCAAATAAATATTTTATATTTTTCATAAATTATTATTTTTATAAAATTTGTTTAAATTATAATATAATTTTTATTTTTTTTATTTATAAAGAGGAGAAAAAAGAAAAATATAATAAAGAATAAATAAAATATAAAATATTTTATTGTTATGTTTTTATAAAATTAATTTAACTAAATATTTTATATATTTATAAATTAATTATATTTTTAAAAAATTAATTTAAATTATAATATAAATTATTTTTTGTATTTATTTATAAAAAGAGAAAGAAAAATATAAAATATAAAAAAGAAAAAGAATAAATGAACTAATTGATACGTTTTGAAATTTGAGAACCAATATAAAATATATACTAAAGTTTGGGGACCATTGGTACTATTAAGAAAGACCGCTTTAGCCTATGACATTTTTTTAATTTACACGTCATATGTTATCTGTTATTTAACGCCTATTTTAACGATTTTGCTAATGGAAAGACCACATTAATACAAAATTATAAGATCAAAGATTTAATTAATATGTTTTGAAATTTTGAGATCAATATAAAATATACCATAAAATTTGAAGACTATTGGTGTTATTAACTAGTAAATAAAATTTGGTTCTTATTTGGTGATAAGGACTACGATGGATCAACTCTGCAACTAGAAAAAACTTTGGAAAATTCAAAACACTTATGCGGTTACCCAAGAATCGGGCCTTGCCTTCAATCTCGTGAGTCAATTGGGTCACATAACATTCGACATGAGTTTTTACAACTCAAATTCAGATGGGTTTATTCATTTAAGCCGAATTACATGGATTTTTCAGGGTTCACAGGCACAATTTCTCAGAAAAGGCGTCGTTAAGTTACAGCTGCTGCTTCACTCAGTTTTGGGTGCTTGAAACAACTTTTCTTCGAGCGTTCGGAGAATCATGAATGAGTTTAATAGAGTGATCTGTGATAGAATCCCAATTGGGTTTGCTTCATTTCGGGTTGGTTCTGAGGATAGCAATGGAGTGACAGAAAGTGGTGGTGTTTCGGAGGTTGAAGGATTGCCTTTGAATGGAGTCGAAACTGAGACCCCCCAAAAACGGTTTGCCTTTGAAAAACTTATCTGTAGCCAGTGTTTGAATAACAGGTAATTTTTCAATAAAGGAAACACAAAGCTCAGTCAGCTGTCTTCCAAAGTCGATAGGGATAGGAAATAATAGGGTTAACTCACTTGGGGTGCATGGTTGAGAATTTGCAAACAAATGCTTCTAAATCAAGAGCAATTTCCATTTCGTACGCATATGCAGATAAATTGAATTTAATCAGGCATTTTAGCATGCATTCTGTAAGACTAAGTGCCTCAACATTTACAATCTATGTTACTCGGACTCATGTAAATGTCGGATACGGATATTTGTCCAACACAGGTATGCTCAATTTTTTTTAAGTTTTTTCATGTATTTGGAAGATCCATATCCCCATACCCATGTTCGGATATGTGTCGGACACAGGTACTTCAAGAAAAATGGAGAGTCGGAACAACATAGTTTACAATTTATTCAATCACATATGTGTCAATAGTGTCATAAGCTGAGGAATCTCAAGCAAGTCAAGTAAAATACTGTGATTTGCTAGCAGAGTCTGGTTCATCTTCCTCTTCTCCAAAATCTGTTTTACAGATTCAATAAACTCTGCAACCAGATGTCAAGTTTGGGATCTCAGTTATCTGCAAAGCCAAAACCCTACTTATAACTAGAATATCAATAAATAACCATTTTGTTTTTTAACACAAAAAATTTAGTTGTTTACTTCATTATGAGGTTTAAATACTATGAAGGAAACATCTTTTTGTATTGCTGTTTAGGGTGACTAGTTTAGCTATTTTCGGGTATGATGAATATATAAGGTAACTATAAATCCCTTAACTCATGATGTTGATTTCTTACTTATTTGCTATGTTACTCGGACAAAAGGTGTGAGTGTCGGATAAGGATATGTGTCCGATACAAGTATGGTCAATTTTTTCTAAGTTTTTTCATGTATTTAAAGGATCCTTAGAGGGTCATATCCCCATACCCATGTCCGAATATACGTCGGACACGGGTGTCGGACATGGGTACTTCAAAGAAAATGAAGAGTCGGAGCAACATAACTTACTCGTATTGAATGAATCTAATATGTTTATACAAGCTGGAACAATATAGGTTTAATGGAGCATTGGCTGTCAGGACTCAGGAGAACATCACGTGCTTGAATATTCTCCTCAAAATTTGTCTACACATTTAACCCAAATTATACCTACAGTATTATTATTAACACAAAAAAGCTTCAATAAAGCTGTATAGCTCACAATTTTAAATACCGAACAATAATACTACAATTTAGTGGCCAAGAAACCAAAAGTTCCATATACTGGCCAAAGAAATGTGCCCTAACATCGAATTGCACTTTTCTGCATGTTTCCACCATTAACAAGAATAACACACTAGTGTCGGGGAATTGATATTCTTGAATACAACATATTATTTTCAATTTCAAGTTTCATGGAATAATTGAACAATATACTCATCATTCTAATTCAAATCTCCAAGATCAATAAAATTGGCACAATCTTTTAAATGCTCATTTTCATTTTCATTTTTACCAATGACTATAATATAAGTGCTCATTTATTAACAAATTTGTAGTAAACTCCCCCTTTTTGTAAATCCCCTAAAAAGAATTTTAAGCTTTCCTTAATTCTATAGTCAGAATAATTAAGGAGACCTATTTGAGACATGAATAAGTTTCCATTTTCCATCAGACAACAAAATATAAATAGATACCTGATCTGGTTCTTGTTGCCCCATGTTCATGTTAGAAACATGACAAGAATAAGGTTTGCTAGAAGCTTACAGTTACAACTTACAACAATATGTAGCTATGAAATAAACTAAATTTAAGAAATTGTTTAGGCCATCAAAATTCAGACAATCAGCAACCTAAGATAAGTTAGATGAAAGTCTATCATGTTTAGTTAAAAAAAAAAATACCCGAGACCAAGGAGAAATTTGTAATTCTAATTTTCTCTTTGTAAAATTTTCATATTTCCTTGTCAGTAATAATTTTTTTTTTCATGGTATCAATTAATAAAAATTTGTATTAGACCCCCTTTTTCCTATGAGAAATGATCACTAAAATAAAGCAAAATTTTCAAACCAAAATAGAGCAAAATTTTCAAACTAGTATCATTGACCAAATCAATAAGTACACCTCAGTCGAACTCTAAACCCTAAATCCTAAACCCTTCTAATACTATAGTATACTATACAAGTATTTATAGAGAGACCCTAAATCCCTTAGCCTAACCCTTTTAATCTCTTAAATCTTAAAATTACTCTATCCAAGTGTCTTTGATGGTTAATGTACAAACCAGCATGCAAATATGTACATATAAGAATAACTATATGTACATTTTACCAGTAGTAACCAATCATAATTAACCCTCTAACCAACTAGATTATGTGTTTCCTCTCTTTAAAATCAACAAAGTATTAAATATATATTGATTGATAGGATAGTGAAAAGTATTATATAGATAAATTTTAACAATTGGTTTTTTAACACAAACAAACTTAGTTGTTTACTTAATTAACATAAACAAACTTACTTGTTTACTTGATTACGAGATAGAACTACTTATACCCTAAAATCTCACTCGAGTCCCTCAAAACTTGAAAGTTGAAACGACTCTACCTAATTACCTTTGTTAGTTAATGTACATAATAGCCTGCAGATTTGTACATACAACTATAATTATATGTGCATTTATCATGAATCTATGTACATTTTACCACTAGTAACTGCTGGAAATCAGGGATTGACTGCGGGAAATATTGACTGCTGGAAATATTGACTGCTGGAAATCAGGGATTGACTAACTGAAATCCCAAGGCTGGAAATCAGGCTGGAAATCAGGGATTGACTAACTGAAATCCCAAGGCTGGAAATCAGGGATTGACTGCTGGAAATTAGCTGTAATTAGCTGTAAATACTGTCAAATTAAACCCTTCCTTCATGTATAAATACCTTGTAACAGACTAGTTCTGAAATATACAATAAAAACCTTTCTTCATCCTTTCTTCATGGTATCAGAGCTATAGGCTCATTTTTTCTGGGATTTGAAATCTGTCCAAGAACAGAATTTCCGCTCAAAATTTTTTTTTTTTTCAGCCTTCATAGCTGAATTTCTGGTCACTGATCAGCAGCCTTCATTGCTGATTTTTCTTTCAAAAACATAGGCTCATTTTTTTCTGGGATTTGAAATCTGTCCAAGAACAGAATTTCTGCTCAAAATTTTTTTTCAGCCTTCATAGCTGAATTTCTGGTCACTGATCAGTAGCCTTCATTGCTGATTTTTCTTTCAAAAACAATCTCTTTACAAAATGTCTTCCATAACCGATAATACTTCTACCGCCCAATCCAAAGAGGTGGCACTAAGTCAAACAACAGGTGAACTACAGAGTATTCAATCAGCCTACAGATTGAATGGCAAAAACTATATGAAGTGGTCTCAAATGGTTCGGACCTTTCTAAAAGGGAAGGGAAAACTGAGTCATCTCCTTGGAACTGGACCCAAGAAGGGAGATCCCGAATTTGATGCTTGGGATGAAGAGGACTCCATGGTAATGTCTTGGCTATGGAATTCCATGCTGCCAGAAGTCAGTGATACGTTCATGTTTCTGCCAACATCTAAAGAAATATGGGACGCAGCAGAACAGACTTATTCTAAAGTTAGAGATGATGCTCGAATCTTTGAGATTAAAACTAAAATATCTGCCACTAAACAAGGAGGTTGCTCAGTCACGGAGTATGCCAACCAGTTGAAGAATCTATGGCAAGAGATGGATCATTCCCTGTGTATTGAGATGAAGTGCAGTGATGATGCAGCTGTGCTAAAGAACTTTATTGAAAAGGATCGAATTTATGACTTTCTTGCTGGTTTAAATGTTGAATTTGATCAAGTGAGAGTCCAGATATTGGGTAAAAAAAATTTACCCTCGCTGAATGAGACCATCTCTATTATCAATGCTGAAGAAAGTCGAAGGGGAGTTATGCTTTACTCACCACCGGTTGAAGGATCTGCAATGATATCTGAAAAAAACAATGGTGACAGACCAAAGTTTAATGCTGGAAAAGATTCAGAAGTTGCGAGAATGGAGTCTCAGCCCTCAAACAAGGATAACCTCTGGTGTACCCACTGCAAAAAGCCCCGTCATACTAAGGAGCACTGTTGGAAGCTTCATGGCAAGCCACAAAGTTCTCAATGGAATAAAGGACCTAAAAGTGGAACACAAAGAAGCCGGGTGCATATGACTCAATCCAAAGAAGACCGATCAAATGAGTTCAATGGTGGAGAACAGAATGAATTCAACAAAGGAGACATTGAACGACTGAGATCACTTCTTGATTCATTAGAAAAGTCTACAGGTACCTGTTCCTTGGCAAATTCTGGTAAGCTTCATTCCTTATATGCTTTAAGTGCCTCCAATTCTGAATTTTCAAACTCTTGGGTTATTGACTCTGGGGCAACCGATCATATGACTCATTCGTCACACAAATTTCTCACATATCATCCGTGTCCTAGCAACAGAAAAATAGTCATTGCTGATGGATCCTTGGCCACTGTTGCAGGCCAAGGAAACATTGTTCTAAGCCCATCCATTATTCTTAAAAATGTGTTACATGTACCCAAGTTATCTACAAACCTTGTGTCTGCTTACCAACTTACAAAAGATCTAAACTGCAATATGATCTTTTCTCATATTTCTTGTGTATTTCAGGACCAAGTTACGAGGAGGACGATTGGACATGCTAAGGTGAGACATGACCTTTATTATCTTGAGTTACCTAGTGAACAAGTGAACAGTGGAAACAAATCACCTATCTCGTGTCTCTCCAATAACTCTCCTTGCAATAAAGACCAAATTTGGCTTCACCACTTTAGACTTGAGCATCCTTCCTTTAGTGTTCTTAGTGTCATGTTTCCATCTTTGTTTAAGAATGTTAGTTTAAATGAGTTTCACTGTGAGGTTTGTGAATTTGCTAAACACCGACGTGTGTCCTTTCCTTTGAGTAATAAAAGAACTACTGTTCCTTTTTCTTTGATTCACAGTGATATTTGGGGTCCATCTCGAGTTCCCAACATTTCGGGGGCTCGTTGGTTTGTCTCATTCATAGATGACTGTACTCGAGTTTCATGGATTTATTTGTTAAAACAAAAATCTGATGTGAGCAACATTTTTCCTATTTTTCATACAATGGTCAAAACTCAATTCAATGTTAGAATTAAGAAGTTGAGGACTGATAATGCTAGGGACTACTTTAATCAAACTTTGTCTCCATACTTTCAAAAGGAGGGAATTATTCATGAATCTTCTTGTGTTGACACACCCCAACAAAATGGAGTTGCCGAAAGGAAAAATGGTCATTTGTTAGCCTCTGTTCGTGCTCTTTTGTTTCAACAAAATGTTCCAAAAATTTTTTGGGGGGAAGCAGTCCTTACTGCAGCTCATTTAATAAATCGTATCCCCTCTCGAGTTCTTGATTTTAAAAGTCCAATGGAGGTGTTTTCTCAGTATTTTTCAGATTTCAATATGTCTATGAAGTTAGTCCCTAGAGTTTTTGGATGTGTCTCATTTGTTCATGTTCACTCTAATAGTCGAAGCAAGTTAGATCCTAGAGCAGTCAAGTGTGTATTCATAGGATATTCACCTACTCAAAAAGGGTACAAGTGCTACAATCCTATTACTCGTAAAACCTATGTCTCTGCTGATGTTACTTTTGCAGAACACGAAAGCTATTTTTCTAGTCCTTATCCTCAGGGGGAGGCATCATTTATAGAGGATAAGGATTTGTTCTTGAGAGAACCATCAATGGTGGTTAAAATATCTCCTGTACAAACAGAACCCACTTCTAAAAGACAACTTACCTCTGAACCTTGTGAACTCATAAATCCTACTCTCACAAAGCCACTACAGGTCTACTCAAGAAGGATAAAGCCAGTGATCAATCCTGTGCAAGTTCAAGAAACCAAATCGTCACTTGGAACTGAGGTAAGTCCTTCTACTGAGATATCACCTACTGTTCTTGATTTAGATTTGCCCATAGCCACAAGAAAAGGTGTTAGAAAATGCACACAACATCCTTTATCCCATTTTGTGTCATTTGAAAAATTATCAACCCCACACAAAACCTTTCTTACCCATCTAAACACTGTAGACATCCCACAGACCTTATCGCAGGCACTTGGCAAAGAGGAATGGAAGCATGCAATGAGAGTAGAAATGGAGGCCTTGGAGAAAAATAAAACATGGGAACTAACAGAATTACCAACTGGAAAGAGACTAGTAGGATGCAAATGGGTCTTCACAATGAAGTATAAGTCGGATGGATCCATTGAGAGGTATAAAGCAAGACTAGTAGCCAAGGGATACACACAGACCTATGGGGTGGATTATCAAGAGACATTTGCACCAGTCGCGAAGATGAACACAGTAAGGGTATTGTTATCCCTAGCAGCAAATTATGATTGGCCTTTACAACAGTTCGATGTGAAGAACGCCTTTTTACATGGTGATCTTGAGGAGGAAATTTATATGGAAGTACCACCTGGTTTTGAAATAAATCTGGATAAAAACAAAGTGTGCAAACTGAAAAAAGCATTGTATGGGCTCAAACAATCTCCCCGGGCATGGTTTGGAAGATTTACCAAAGCAATGGTGAATATGAAGTACAAACAGAGTCAGGGTGATCATACATTGTTTATCAAGCATTCGGCTTCAGGGGGAGTCACGGCATTGATAGTTTATGTGGATGATATAATTGTAACTGGGAATGATCCAGATGAAAAGGAGGCTCTTCGGAAGTATTTAGCAAAAGAGTTTGAAATAAAGGACCTTGGAAAATTGAAGTACTTCTTAGGAATAGAAGTAGCTCGGTCCAAGGAAGGAATCTTTGTTTCACAGCAAAAATATGTTCTTGATCTGTTAAAAGAAACAGGTAAGCTTGGTTGCAAACCATCAGATACGCCTATCGAGCCAAATCATAGATTAGGAGAATCTGTGGAAGGAGAACCAGCTGACAAAGGCATGTACCAAAGACTTGTGGGGAAGCTAATCTATCTATCACACACACGACCTGACATTGCATATGCAGTGAGTGTTGTGAGTCAGTTCATGCAAAATCCTAAGGGTGTCCATCTCGCTGCAGTATACCGGATCCTACAATATTTGAAAGGCAATCCAGGAAAAGGGGTTCTCTTTAGAAAAGGCACAAGAATGGAACTAGAAGCATACACAGATGCCGATTATGCTGGCTGTGTTACTGACAGAAGATCAACATCTGGGTATTGTACTTTCATTGGCGAAAATTTGGTAACCTGGAGGAGTAAGAAACAACCAGTTGTAGCAAGATCTAGTGCTGAGGCAGAATTTCGATCAATGGCACAAGGTATTTGTGAACTGTTATGGCTCAAAATTATACTAGATGACTTGAAGATTAAATGGGAGACTCCAATGAAGTTGTATTGTGATAATAAGTCTGCAATCAACATAGCTCACAATCCAGTTCAGCACGACAGAACTAAACATGTGGAGGTTGACAGACATTTCATTAAGGAGAAACTTGAAAGTGGATTGATTTGCACTCCCTATATTTCTACAAAGAACCAGCTAGCAGATGTCTTAACTAAAGGACTGATGAGTTCAGCATTTCAGCAGATTGTAGGCAAGCTAGGGATGGAAAATATCTACTCCCCAGCTTGAGGGGGAGTGCTGGAAATCAGGGATTGACTGCTGGAAATATTGACTGCTGGAAATATTGACTGCTGGAAATCAGGGATTGACTAACTGAAATCCCAAGGCTGGAAATCAGGCTGGAAATCAGGGATTGACTAACTGAAATCCCAAGGCTGGAAATCAGGGATTGACTGCTGGAAATTAGCTGTAATTAGCTGTAAATACTGTCAAATTAAACCCTTCCTTCATGTATAAATACCTTGTAACAGACTAGTTCTGAAATATACAATAAAAACCTTTCTTCATCCTTTCTTCAGTAACCTATCATAACTCACCCTCTAACCAACCAAATTTCATATTCGCTCTTCTTTCATTCCAAACCATTCTATCTCAGAAAGGATTTCAGCATTCGACTATACTATCTTCAAAAATGCCCCAAAAAGTAATAATCAGTGATTAAAACATGTGATTTTAAACAAGGAAATAAAGGGAACTTATAAACACCTTAACTCCCACCCACCAATCAACAAGCCATACGAGCTCCAGACACAAAAACTCTACCACCACCCTATTGATCTTTCTATACGTGTTCTAGGACAGTGACCGAATGAGAACAAAGCATACTGTCTAAAAAAAAAAGCATCACCTTGTATACCATATTGACAAAGAGATCCAAAAAACAAGATTTACAGACAAGTCAACGAATCAAACTGAATCAACTTGTCTAACACAGTAAATTCTGATTGCTACAAAGACAAAGGCAACAAAAATGGACTCTTAAATCCCAATTTTAGCATTAAAATTATATCGTGAATAAATGTAAGAAGACATGGCAACAAAAGTAGAGTATCAAGCTGAAACCAAAGATCCCAATTTAATTATCTTTTTCCTAAATTTTATTAGCTCAAAAGTAAAGTAAATTCAAAACGTAGATGTACATGCACACTCATTAATAATCCCATCTCAAAAAAATAAAAATAAAAAAAGAAACAGAGAAACCCATTTACCGGCAACCACAACAAATTTGAAAAGAAAAAATAGAAACCCAGAAAGCAAAACAAAATTGACAACGAGGCCGGAGTTGAAGCAAAAAAAAAAAACCCAACTGTCATCCTAAGAAGTTAAAATGAACCTGAATGAGATTTGCATCATCAAAAAGAACATGAATGCTTTTTCTTCTTCTTCTTTTTAAAATTAAAAAACAAATAATGACAACTATAAAAAGAAACATACCTGAAAATAAATTTGACAATAAAAAGCCGATGCTAGGTCACCTGCTTGCTGATGGTGGGAAATAGCAGAAAAATGGGAGATGAAACATTTTCCAGTTCTTCATATGGAATATCAGAGGGTAAAGTGATGTTCCTCGCTTTAGGAAGTCAATGTTTTATCAAGGTTATAAAATAATTTCGGTTTTTTTCATACATTTTACAATTTTTTGTTTCCTTTTTAATAAATACTTTTTTCATTGTATTAGTTAATAAAAATTTGTAATAGACTCTCTATTTTGTAATTTCCCAGTCTGACCTCTCAATCCAAATTGGGTCGAATTTAAATAAAAATTTTTATAATTCGAATCGATTTATTCGATTCGAGTTATTATTTATTTAAAAATATATATTATTTAATTATAATATATAAATATTAATATAAAAAATAATTTTTAAATATATTTAAATAATAAAATAAATTTTCGAATTGATCATCCTAATTCAAATCGAAACGAACTTGCATAAAAAAAATTCGGCTTCTGGTTTGACCGACCCGACCCTATTTCTAACAAGTGCATAAAAAATAAAATAAAGAAAAAGGAAAAATGCAAGGGACAAATACCCAAAAGTCAAGACCCAAAGAAAAAAAAATTAGTATTCTATCACTCCATGTAAATGTAGTCAACAAAATCTACTTTATTAGAATCTTTATGAGAGCACGGGTGAGGATTAATGGTTTGATCCATCTCATTAATGATTACATTTTGATTATATAAACCCACTTTTCTTTTGATTAATTGTTTAATTCCAGATTTCCTTTATTATATCCATCCTTGATCGCTTAATTGTTCTCCCAGCCAAGTTTTGAATAAGCAATTTTTGTTTGTTTTCGTTAATCGTCAATCATCAATAAGTAGCTTTGGATGCATTTGAATGTGTGATGATAATGTTTTTTAATTAAATTGTAATTATTGTTTTATCATTAAATAATAATAAAAAAAATTCACCGTTCATTCAAATAAACAGTGAGTCATCTTATTATTTAGTTAGGGATATTATTTGCTATCTAGTAGTTGTAGATTTTGCTTCCCTTCAATAATCAAGGATAAAAGTTGAAAGCCCTTTCAAAATAGAAACTAAAGAAACCTAAAGACTGGTCAGTTAATCTTTGCAAATTGCATTTCTTAAGGGAATATATAATTTTGATTTTATGTTATTGCCCCACTGCATCTGATCTCAAGTCCCATGCCAGTGTTCTAGTGCAAAAGACTGAAATTTAGGAATCACCAAGAAAAATAAATTAAAAATTAGAAATAACAACAATAAAAGGACTAAGGAAAGAAAGAAAGAGCAAACAAATAATAAGATTTCGAAAGAGTTTCTTCTTCCACAGGCAACCAAGAAGTTGAAAAATTATGCTAATTAAGAAGCAATCTCTATGATTGTTATAAGAAGTTGAATGAAATAACATTAACCTAACCATGAAAGCATGTAAAGAAAAGGATCAAAGATAAAACTTAGAAATTCAGATTCTTTCACTCAATCAAGTTTCCAAGCATAAAACAAAATTCTCATCATAATTTCAAAGAGAAACTTGTTATACCAAGGAGAAGGAGAAGCCTAGGAGCATAGTGAAGGAAAAAAAAATAAAAAGATGATCCATATATTTGATATACACACATGATAAAAGAAAATCTAAAACTAGCTACTAGCTAGCTTCCATGTAGCAGGATCTGCAGAGATTCTTCAAAATTTTCCATATATACATATATATGTATGTGTGTAAGTTTTTCAGTCCTGCCAGCAGAGAAGCATAATAATACATCTTCTTATTATGTAAAGCCTACCTCTTTCTTCCCTAAGGAACCCTCCATTTCCCTTGCATGGCCATGGATACCTCCTCTTAGACCCTCCTATTTTAGCACTTTTTATCTTCATCTCTTCTTATCAAATTTGTGGGATTGATTTACTTTCTTCTTTTTCCTTTCTTTAAACTCTTATTGGTTGGCTTCAAGAGTTTAGAGAACCTTTTTGCTCTCAGTAGTTCTCCCCACTGGACAAATGGATCATTCTTGGAGTTTGAATGAGTAATGATTGATACTCTTTTTTCTTTTGGGTTTGCATGAAAAGAGCAGCACAGGGTGTGTTCTTATAGGGACGAAAAGGAAGGGTTTAGGCTCCACGGCTGGGCCCAACACAAAGGAAACCAAATGTGGTTCGAAAAAGGGTTATGTTTACGATCTCTATTTTCATCACCAGGCACTGCACTTTGCACCCCACCTCAATGGCATGCCAAGCAATACAAATCGTAGCATGTGGAATATGTTGAGAAACCAAACAACCCCCCCCCCCCCTTACTTCATCTCTATGACATCTGTAAAGCCTAGGGCCAATTTCTTATCCACTTACACATGTTTTTTCTTTTTTTCTTGTTTAACTCTTTCAGCCTATACGAAAAGAGAAGGCAGTAGCAATTTATATCCTCAAGGTGGGTCAAAAAGGAAGATAAAAAAAAATAGTTTGGCTGGCATGCAGAGATGTCTTCATCAAGGGTTATTTGGCACGAGTGGACTATACTTTAGAGGGTGGAAGACCACAAAACAATATAGAGAGTTTCTAGTTTCTAGCCTTACATTGTGTCTAAATCACACAGGAACCAGAACTTGTTTTCTAGTTCATTGATAGAATAATTGAAAGCAGAAAAGCTTTGATTTCTAAAATTAAACAAATCAAGAAAGGTTATCAATATATAAAAAATAAATAAATAAAAAAAGAAGAAGAGGGAAGATAAATAAAGCTTAATGAAAAGAAAGAGCTTTGCTGTTTGGATTAATTAATCTGTTTTATTAATAGAGTACTTAGTTTACCTTTTTAATTAGACCCCAAAGGCAAGAAGCAATTGGTTTTAATTTTCATTTTCACTTAACAATTATATTTTATGTTATTTTTTTGTTAATATTTCTGATCCTAAAAGAGGTCCCAGAGTGAGTTTTGTTAAATTCAAAGCACATATATAAATGGAGAAGACATAGCTGTATGGTACGAAGAGGGGTCCGCCGGTACACGTGAAGTTCACGCGACAGGCATGGCTGTTGTCTGTGACGACAACCTAAGTTTATGACATGGTTTTGAATAACCACATTCTCCCTTTTGTTTAACCATCACCTCTATTTCTATTGGTTGAGAGAGGCTTATTCTTTCCCCCCTTTTACCTTTGTTTTTCTACGATGGATAGCTTCCTTCCTAGTTCCTATCCTATCCTTTTCCTTTCTTTGATTGATAAATTTGGAGAAAGCAGTTTCCCACTGTTTTTCCTTTCCCCCACTTTTGCTTCATTGATTGCATATGCATTTCCTTTTTTAGTTCTTTAAAACTAAACTAAAAAGATCAATCATTTCAATTATTATAGTAGTAGCTTTTCTTTGCAATGAAATGACACCGGCGACCAAGAAAATAATGAAACAAGTTGGTGCAATTCCATTTGAATAACCAAAATTAGACATCAAATCATCCAATACATGGAAGAGTTTTTAGTTCATGGGAGGCATGCAATACATCCCGAATAAGGAAGAAAGGAAGTGATTTGAACCCCCAAATTTCCCACAAAACCTTGAACAAGAATACCTAGCCATTGGGTCAAAGTTCTACAGTTAACATTCAATAATTCTGGTTAGATAACTTTCCACTTTATCATGACCATGCTCATGCTCATATTCAAGCTCAAGTCATCTAAAGTATCAAGAACAGTTAATACACTGATCTTTACTGCATGTGTTTCTCTGTCCCTACCCATTCAAAATAAAGCCCTATATATATGAGCCTACCAATTGAAGTTGAAATTTCATAGTGGAAAGTAACAAAACCAAGATACTACACTGGATAATGATGTACAAAAAAGTTTTCAGTAAGGATCGGAGCCCAGGCCCCCCCTTCCCTACAAAATAGAGATGAAGTAGTTTTTACAGTACATGATCAAGTACATGATCACCTGGAAGAGAGATCAGGGAACTCTCCTTTTCTTAGTACAGTTTCCTAGGATGGCTTTATTATATATAATTATGCAACAACCACCTTGGAGTCAAAGACGTGTGAAAAAATAACCAATTAATGCCAACCGATATATATAGTAAGAGTTTCTGCAATCTCTGCAAAAATTTACCTAGATAGCTTCTCTTCTAATTCTATGGGTTCCAATGCGAAAGTAAAAACTTGAAAAGAGCCTAAGCTAGTAAGCTTAAATCAAGCACAGTATACTTGTCTCAAGCTTCATAAGAATTTACTCAAAAAATGTCTATCATCATGTGAGCTAGTTACCGCTGTTCAAGTTAATGGCAAGATAAGATCAGTATACGAGTCAAAAAATAGCCAGTACTGGTTGTAAGTAGGTTGATCAGGAAATCACATGATGCCAGGAAAGTTCAACTTCAACAAAGTAGGGATCCAAAGAGATCAAGATCAAAACTATTGTAAGAATCTGAATACAATATATATATATATATATATATATATATATATATATGCATGCATCTATAATAGTTTATTTATGTTGGTGCCTAGAAGAAACAATAGCATATGCACCATACCTAACGCTAAATTGAGCCTCATTGAACCATTAATCTAACCATCATCTCATAATATGAGAATTCAATCTTACACTAGTGGTCACCAGTTCAACCCCCCCCCCCCCTCCTTCCTCGATCTCACTAGGAAGCCTCAAACCCAAAATGTAACTGCTACCAATAATTGACCACCTTTTGACAGATTTCAATATTTGCTCCTATGAGTGAAAATTTTCCAAAACATTACAATTTTTTTTAGGCACAACGAAACTGATGTGTAATCCTAAAAAGGAAAAGAAAAATCAAGGCTTCCACAAATGTTGGAGCAATCAATGGGAATGAACTTTATTTTTGGGGCTGAGGAATGAACTAATTAACTAGTGCAATTTTCTATTTAGAAGTTTTCGGATACCTACACATTCAAAATTAAACCAATTATGATATAAGAAAATGACCCCAAATGCTTTTGATTACATTCTTACAAATTCTTCTATGTTAAATTTTTGACTTGAATGGTTGGAGCAAAAAAGGTTTAACGTGCCCTGCAATATGAGGGTACATTTGTTTCGAGAAAAATGATTTTTGTAAAATAATTTCTAAAAAGTGGACTTATTTTCTGATGGAGACTATGCATGAAGTGCTACCTGTATATACAATTTTGATGCAGAGAAAGTTAATGAACCAGTCTACCTGCCCAAGATGCAACCAACATGATGAAACGATGTTGCATGCATGCCATTGCAGTCTGAAGAATGCTCTTAGGAACACAGGTGTGGAAATAAGCTTAACCTGAATGGGGATTGGAATCGAGATGGAGCATCAGGCATTTTTTTATTGTCTCACACGAATGGCAAGAAAAGGTAAGGATGGCTTGGTAATTATGAGTTGGGCTATATGGAATAACAAGAATGCTGCAGTAAAGAATTATGAACAGAGGAATCAGATGATATTAACAGCAGATTTTTGCCAAGAAGTACTTAGCAGAATACCGCCAAGCTCAAGACAGCCCAGTGGATATGTACAAGCTAAGGGAAAAGGGAAATGGCTAATTAACGCCACCAAGACCAAGAGGGGTGGTGTAAGTTAACTTTGATGGCGCCTTAAATATTGCAGATGCTTTGGGAGGCATTGGGGTTATCATTAGAGATGATGAAGGGGCTATGTTAGGTGCGCTATCAACTTACAGAGAACAAATAAGGGATCCAGTAATGACCCAAGCTGATGCAGCAGTAGAGCAGACTTGGGATTTGCACATCTTTGGTTTGAAGGAGATGCACTGGGGATCATAAGGCAAATGCAGGCGACAGAACTGGATCGATCTTTGATAGGCAACCTCATGGAGGAAATAAAAGTGAGATTGAAAACTTTCCAGAAGGTCAACCACGAATAAGATGATAGATGCCACCATTTCAGATTGTGGTCATTTAGACACTGTTATTTAAGCATTTACTCTTCCCTACTCTCTTTACCATTTGCAGATAGGATGTTTTCCAAGAGCACAACCGCACCCCTCGCCCGAGGACCGCCTACAGCTCTGTGTTAGCAAGGAGCTACAGCTGAGCCCATAAGTATTCATTTGTGACCATGACCATCCCATTCCCTCTATGTTTAGATGTTTATGAGGTAAAACCGCAAAAAAATTTGAGAGATCATTAATAAACTATTACTGTTTTGAGTGGCATACATTGAAAAAAAGCATGGATACAGTTTCATTTAAGTAGACAAGAGCCAAAAGCTTGCCTTGACCAAAAAAAAAAAAAGGCAAAATTATGCCTCAACATTGGTATAAAAAAAGATTTGCTCTCCTGGGGAGTTAGGAGTTACAGATAACAATGTGCAGTAACTATAATATTTCTTGAATATATGAGGCATATTGCTTGCTTTTTTTTTTTTTGGTGCATAAAAGTTTAGTTGAGGGGAGACTATCCCAATCTAGGGTTAGGGTTTATCACAGACCTCAAAAAAGGCTAACAACGATACTTACAGATCATCTATCAAGTGAGATTGCTGATGAAACTCGAATCCTGGTGCTTTTCAAGACACTAATGAACGCATAACAAACTGAACCAACCCACTTTGGCTTGCTCATTTCCTTTGAGTCCTGCAAAGAAATGACAAAAAGAAGTAAATTATAGTCTTATAAAGTGCTTGAATAACCATTAACAAGGACTAAATTAAAGAATGGAAACCCAATCTTGATGAAATCCCTTATGCAGCAACCAAAAAAAAAACCATTTTCTTAACCAATCAAGAATAGCATGATGTACCCAGAAAATGGGTTGATGAAAGAACATCCAAGGAAAATAGGAAAATCGTTACTAACAAGTATATAAAAATTCCCTATTTCTAGCTGCTAGTTAAGGAGATATTTAGTTCAAATCTCCTTCTCTGCCAACTTAATTTTCAAGCAAAACCTAATTAAAAGGATCTACCATTGGCCAGAAAACTTTTAATACTTAACCTCGAGCTTGGCCAGGAGGTTCACCCACCACCCTTAAGGAGTGGACTTCCTGCAGGGCTGGGGTTCTAGTCACCATAACATACCCTAATAATGGCATAAGATGCAATTCTCCCCATGAAATATACACAGCAGTATTATCCTAAGGTATGATACATGTTTGGGCCTCCCAATAACTGCAGCATTTATAGACAAACAAATAAAATTAGGAGAAATGGAAATCAATCTGACTTCTGATTTATTTAGTTATAAATGATCCATTCTGCATATCTATATGCATAGCCTACTAATGTTCAGTTGCAACTACCAATTAATTTGGGTTAAAGTATCTAAGAAATCCTTGTACCATAGTCAAAAATGCATTTTAATCCTTGTATTATAAAAGTGAGTAATTTAATTCTTATACATTTGAAATTGGGGCAAAGAAATAAAATTGGTAACAGTGTTAATGGAAAATCGTCTAAATGTTGACGTGAACATGTGAAACTGACAAAATATATGACTTGAAAAAAAAATAATGACATGTCAAATTCTTTTGCTCAAGTGGAATTTAGAAACGGACAAAATAAATAACTTTGAAATAAAATGATGACATATTTTACGGGTAAGAGGGATTTGAGTAAAAAAAATTATGTTTTTCTAAATTCCACTTGAGTAAAAAAATTTGACACGTCATCAATTTTTTTCAAGTCATATTTTTTGTCAGTTTTACATGTTCATGTCAACATTTAGACAATTTCCCATTAACACTGTTATCAATTTTACTTCTTTACACAAATTTTAAACGTACAAGAATTAAATTACTCACTTTTATAGTACAAAGACTAAAATGCATTTTTGACTGTAGTACAAGGACTATTTAAAAACTTTAACCATTAATCTGCCATATAGAATTTGCGTGATCAAGTCTAAAAGGACAAATTTGCCAAAAGAGGGAGGATAAAGTCATCCCTTTCGATACCTGAAAGATGAAATATATTTCTCAATGGTAGCTTTCTGTTCAGTGCTGTAGGTGTACCATATTTCTTTAGCTGTAACTGAATCTCTGTCCTCAATATCTGCACGTTAATGGAAACAAATGAAATGGAGATTTGGTTGATAAGATGAAGAAACTCAAATATTGGATAATTAAGTAAAAAACAAACCTTGAAGCAGAATATCTGTTTCACCAGAGTAGCCTCTCAATCTCCAGAATTTGTGAAATTTATGACCATGGCCATCCCAAAATAGTGCCTCTGATCTAACAGCATCTGATCGCCAATCCTCTTTGGGCATCAATTGCAAAGTAAAATATGTCAGCCGAATTATGTGCATTGGGATTCATTTATACAACTATTAAGGCCAACGTAACAACAAACACTGAGGCAATGCTGAAATGGTATATATTCAGTTTTAGTAAAGATCATTATTAGTGTTATGATCAATTTCAAGGTGTTGAAATATGATTTGCCCCATTAACCAAATTTCTCCAAGCAATAGTGTAAGAACAGTATCATCTATGGGCCAATTAAGATTCCTACTCAACACATTTATTTTAAAAGCTTTCTGAGATCCCAAAGAATTAAAATAAAATAAAAAAAGCATTAGTGAGAAGTTCATATTAATATCAATTAGGACACAGTAGAGAGTAAAGTCAGCAGACAGTTTGATTATGTGCAAATAAAGAAACAACTATACTAGCAAATGGATATGAACCACATTTACTCCACTTCAGGGAGAGTTGTGAACAATGATACAATGTGGTCTATGACAGTAACACTGAAAGATAAGACTCCAGCAATTGCTTAAAATTGCATCTCATGATGAGTGCTCCACAGGAAACGAATGTTCAGATAAGCATGGATTGACAAACACCCATATAGCAAAGAACTTTGCAACATTGTATCAGGATATGAAGAGATTCTTACATCATAAGCAAAAAACTGAAATTTTATTTAAAAAATATCAAATAGACACTCTTTCAGGCTTCTATTGTTTTGAAAGGCATCATGAACCCTGGCGATTTTATGAGCAGTCACCAGGTACTGCAAAATGTTAAGCATCCTCATAATATTCAAATTGAGAATAGCAACCCTACAAAAGTTGCCAAAAAACCATATTTATAGGAAAGAGGGTGCAAATAATTTTGAGAGATTACAAAGAAATATTCTATACATATCAAAGTCATGGCCAAACAACTAGAGTATACTATTTACGGCCCAGATTTAAAATTACCAAGGGGCAAGGAGTGTTCTAATTTATGGGCCTCTTGCATACATGAATGCAGCAATTCTCTTTGTTTCTTCTCTAATACATCAAAAACCCTATTTATCACAGTTCTGAACATTTATCAGTCATATCTGGATTTAGAAGCTTGAGAACTTGGGAACAGCAGATTATAATGGCCTGTTCTGATTTTGTATTCTTAGCATCACCTAGTATTACTATTATCAGATTATTATGCACCAGAGATTCAATTAAGAGTAATATCCTGCTGTGGAATTCTTGTCCACAACTTCTATTACTATTCCAAGGAAAACTTGAATGCCCAGGATATTTGTTGAAATCTCTAATCTTTAGATTAGCTCCTCGCTAGTAATCTTCAAACGAGTAAATATTCTTTGATGTAAAGGCAGTCCATCCATTCTCAATGAGGTCTTGCTTGCTCCTGCACCTTTTGCCAGGCAGTTTTATATGTCGCCAACATGGGCATTTCTTTTTAAGAATTTTCTTTTCTAGGACTATGCTAACATGGCGGATCAGTAAGTTGTAGAGCTTCTACTTTAATAGTCAGGTATATTGATTACTATATGGAGGTCCCAAGCATGTTATCTCTTCATCCACTATCAATGGGCATTATCTTGTTTATATGGCCCAGGTTTAGAGTGGCTAGGTTTCCTAGATTTTTCATGTTTGAATGGGCATTTCAGTCATCCAGCCCCCAAAATGCAAAGGATGCTGTTGACCACTGCTCATTCTGATGTTGCATGTATTGTGAAAGACTGGAATGCAAGACTTCCATCAGAAATTTCTCAGATCCTTAAGCATTAAGAACACGATAAGATTCTGCCTACTATTTGTAGAATTCTTAGAGGCTGAGAACTGGACAGAAAGGAAATGAGTCCGTTCTTTCAGGATAAATGGTTCTTTTCATCTCTTCGAAGAAAAATGTTTTGACAAGAAAAAACAAAGTCTAGACTCTAGGGTGCTTGTGAAAATTGCAACAAGTATTCAGAACATACCCTCAAGCACTGTTTCCGAAACTTCCAATGCATTTGCAAGAGTATGGGCTACTTCAAGAGTTTGGGCCACTTCTGACTTTATTCTTGAAAGAAGGTCATCATTCTCTGAAATGGAAAGAGGAGCACCATTTCTCATTATAATAGCTTTGGCTATCTCATCCTGCAACTTCTTCTTCATCTCTTTTTCCAGGTTTCTCTCCTATGCAAAGAATTATGATCAGACTGGCTGAGACATAACATTAACACTAGCATTTGCTAGAGGGCGTTTGCCAAATTGATGCTATTACCTTTTCCCTTTGAGCAAGAAGTTCTTCTTTTGCTTTCTTTTCTTTTTCAACAAATTTTGAGTTTTGTTCATCAATCCAGCTCCTAAAATCTCTGAAGGAAGAAGTATGACTTTTTATTCATACATTTCCAAAAGAATCTGAAGAAAGAGAAACAAGAACATGAGCAGAATTTAATGAACTTTACGACTTACGTGGTGCCAAGAGCTTCATCACAGAGAAAGTTTAAGAGTCTGAGTTTTTTAGAGGAATCTAGTTGGTCATATCCATCATCACCCACATCTAAACAAACCAATAGCGGCTGCTTTAACGGATATTGAGAATCACTGATGTATTCTCTAAGAACTTGCAACCATGAATTTTCACCTAAATTCTGCTTTAGGCAAGGATACCTGCATAAAGATTTAGTTCAGATGATCAATACCAACTAAAAGAAGGAAATGAATTTTATAAGAATCTAGTTAAACATGCATACTCTTTTCCTGAATCCTTTTGCATCACAGAAAGCAGTTGTATATGAAACTGCACAATTGAAGAATGGCGTAGTCTGCGTTTACTTTGTCCAGTAACTAACTCTATAAGTAACAGTTGAGATTGTCCTTTCCTCATATTGAAAACCTAAAAATCAACCAACAAATAAATGAAAACCTCAGAAATAAGCAGAAGTAAAATTTATCTGATGTCTCTGGTTTGGCATAGATGAAAAGGACATAGCACACACTTATTCCTAAAGAGAATTAAGCACCACAATGTAAATAACTAGTATTGCGCATTAGGCATTTCTCAAACTTTAATAGGTAGAAATCAATAACAAAGAACAACTGCCTCTTTCTGCTTCTTTTTTCCCCACAATTTTAGTCAAAAAAAAATAAAAATTAACAGATCAAAATTTCTAAACATTTTAGGTATTGTTTGATAAACTAAAAAGTAACTATGCTGAATTTTTAGTATTAAATTCCTCAAATATTGAATTTATACTCTGAAAATTGTTTAATATGCAGTCAAAAACTAAATGCTAAATAGATTTTGAGTAGAGTTTTTACAAAGGAGACATAGTTATATAGATATGGTAAATCTACTAAGTGTAAAAGAAGATAGCTTTAAAGACATTTTAATTAATATATAGAGGTAATGTACTCAATGCTAATAAAAAAGTTCAAAAACAATAGGTTCTAGCTGCTTAACATTTTTAACACTGGTTCGCTGAAAATATTCTATCAAGTTGTCCCTCAAATGAGTAAACAAAAGCATTGAAGAAAATACACCACTGAAAACTTTCAAAGCTATCAAACAAGTTAGTAAGAAGAATTTTAGTTCTTTATAAGATTTAGAAAAATTACTCAAGCAGAAAAGAGAACACTAGAATGCATCTAGATACATGCAAGCATGCAGAAGTGAAAAGGGCCAATTTCTGAATTTCAGGGATAACTCAAACAAAATTAATAAGTGAGCACATAGAACTAAAAAAAAGTCAATTTTTTACTCTATTAAGATGTATACTACACCAAACAGATAACAAGTTTACCTCTCCAAAAGCTTCACAAAATTCTAGAAATTGCAAGGCATGGCCAACATCTCCAACAGGTAAATCAATGCCAGCTATACTATTTAATAATATGCCTTGAGGCAGTAGGATTTCAGCATCAGAAGCTTTGCTTTTGACATTTGCATTTTTCTTCTTAGGATTTGGAGACGTATTAATTGGCTTGTTCTTTGCTACAGGAGCTGCATTGCTTAGCACTTCATCTTCTCCATGGTCACACTTTTTACGAATTTTCATGTCAATTAGCTGAGTAGCATCATTCTTGTCACAAATCACTTTTCCTTTGTATGATGCCTCTTTGCAGATTTTAGATTTTTTAGCACTAATCTTTTGGGTTGAGATATCAGTATCATTGCCTTGGGATGCAATTTCCTTACTGTTCTTGTTCCTCGATCTTGTCAACTTGGTATTTCTAGTTGCAGTCCCTTTATCATTGGCTTGTATTGAACCATTTGGCCCTTTAAAACTGTTTTCCCTTCTGCTATTGCCAGTTTCTTTTACTCCAGATTCCTGTTAGAAAAGTTTAATGAACGTTCATTTTATAAAGTTCATAACCAGTAGAAACACATATATATAGAGTTGTTATGGAAATGTGGGTAAAGGGACAAAGTGAAACTTTTTATATCTTCTTATCATCATTTAAGACTAAACCAAAAAGGACCTTTAACCCAGCCATACCTTGTAAACTGCCAGAGTAAGTTGAATTGTCTTATTTTCTGAAAATTATAACAAGGATCAAAGCAGAATTTATATTCCTCATTATTGATCATTCTCTCAGAAAACATATAGTCTCTAAACATACTCAAGGATTTTAATGGCAGGCCTTTGAAGCAATAAAACAGATGAAAAATCCCAAACAAACCTTGGCTGCAGCTTTTCGCTTTTTGGAAGAGATAACTGCATCAATAGTTTCTTGAGAACCTGAACTTTCAGTGTCCTTAAGATGCAACATATCCGAGACTGAGGCAAACCCATTTGCCTTTGCTGCATGTGCAAGAATGCCAGTAGGCTGGTGACCTCGCTTCTTCCTACAATATTATTAATTTCCCATTTTGATAATAAAAAAAACCAATTGATAGAGCTGAAACAACAAATATTTACAATTGGCTATTTAAATTTATCAATTTGCCAAAAACATAAGACTGACATGCAGAAACTACAGTTGCAAATCCCTCTACATCTTGGACAAGTCCAATCATTTAACAATGCCACCTCCTCAGCCTTCTCTCCATATCTGATTGACATTTAATAAAAAAAAAAAAAAAAAAAAAAAAAAAAAAAAACAATTACTAATCATATTTCAAAGATAAGAAAAAGAAAGAAAAAAAAAAAACAAGAATGACAAGATAAAGTGAAACGTCCCTGATTATTAGAACCTGAAGATGTGCTAGTCTAAAGGTTTTACGAAGAATCTTGACAATGGGATTTCGTCTGCTAGTAGACTAAGATCCAGCAAGACTTGGAATATATATTTTTTAAAAAGGTAAAAAAGCTGAAATGGGAAGTGAAGAAAAGACCTGTTCAAGAGGCATTTGTGACAAAAATGGATGGTACATGGCTTCTCCTTAATCTTTCCCCTGCATGATGCTGCAAAATCCACTGTTTTTTGTCTACACTGCCATCATTTTACTCCAAAAGTTTCAACAAACAAGTACACTTAATTTTCCCAAGAAAAAAAACAACAAACTTAATGAGAAACCCATGAAGCTAATGAAAGAAGGTACCTGATGACAAGTCTTGCCATTCTGAGAATCGTAGATTCGGCCATGGACGAGTCGAACTCCAGGGGAATTGTTGCGGCGACGACGTTTTGGACTGAGCTGTGGGTGAGTTGAGCAAGCTGAGTCGGTGGGTCGAGTTGTCTTGGTTTTAGTTTTGGTGTTGCTGCTCTTCTTCTTCATCGGAGACACTGCCATTGCTTAAACTTTTCTATCCAAATTAGAGATCGCTTAGCTTTAAGTCGATTCTTAAATAATTATAATAACTCAATTGCTGTTTGCATAATCGCTTCTTGTATTTCCTTTTTTTTTTTCTCTTCTAATTATTTTATTGATTCTTCTTTTAATTAATATTTTTATTTTTAGTAATTAGAGAAAGAGAGAAATAGAAATCATTATTTCAACTCTGGCGGGAAACAAAAGAGAAAAAAGTGGAGGGAACAGCCGAACAGGCCGAGTGAGCCTATTTTGGAAAGGCCCGTCAAGACTTTGTTCTAGGGCCGAGCCGGATTTTTTCTTTTCTTACTTAAATTCGATCCGAATTGATTTTTAAATTTATTTTATTATTTATAAATATTAAAAAAATTATATTAATATATATTTATAATTAAACATTGAATGAATAATAATTCGAATCGAATTGATCTAAATTAAAAAAAAAACAAATCTATCCAAATTCTGTTCAATTCGGGTCGGACAAGTAGTCCAATTTTTGGATAAATCTAGACCCATGTAAAACAAATAATTACATATGATTTACTTGATTTTACGGTTTTACATTGCAAAACAAACACAAAATGGGGTTTTTTTGGAAAAAGAAAAGAAGAAAAAACAGTGAATGTCGAAAGTTATTTTCCTACACCTTGTTTTATGAAATTAGCTCTTGGTCAGATTCTGACACCGATAAATTGTCATGTTAAAAGCTTTTACATTAGTTTTGGAAATTAGAAAATTGGAGTCCTACACATAGTAACCTTTGGTTGATATATTTATTATTATCTTTCTCAAAAGTACAAAATAAAAAGAAAAAATAGAAAAATGAATAAAAAAACAAATATTAAAAATATTAACTAAACAGAGCTTAAATTATTCAAAAAATATCAAACATAAGGATACAGTAAAGAATAAATCTAACAATTTATATATTCGTATTTTTTTTGTCTAAAATATTATATATTTATATAAATTTTGAAACGTTAATAATTTGTATTATATAAATTTTAATATGTTTGTATATTCGTATCATGTTTACGTTATTTTTTTTGTATTGTGTCGTATTTTTATTTTTTATTTTGTCGTGTAATCATATCATGTTCAAAATTATCAGATCTAAAAAATCAAACCACATCCATTTGAGAGCTGAGCATGATCATTGAGCTGAAATGCAGAAGGAGCAAGTGCATTGGCAGTGCAAATCACAATTTACAACTGAGCTTTTGTTCATGTTGGCTGATAATATGAATACAAAAATCCATTTACTGTTCAATGGGAGACAACTTCATTTACAAATATTCTTAACAAGTAGATGAACAATATATATATATATATATATATATATATATATATATGTTCTTAACAAGTAAAAGATAGAATATCCATTGCAAGGAAACCTCAAGCTTATTGTTAATGTCTTTCAGATTCAAGGGAAAAAAAAAAACCTATTTCATAGCATTTATGTAACAAAAAAACTTTCAGTTCAGGAATCCTAAGCGTATGCTAGTTTCCGTCTTCATGTTCAAAAATGCACCATAGTTTGATAACACATTCCGACCAACAAATCAGTGCCTTAAACCACTAGACGGTTGTATATTAACCACCAATGGAGCATGTCCCTGCACAAAAGCCACATTCACAAGAAAATGAATCTAACTGCCTATTCAAGACCACCAATAGGGCACTATATTACTCCGACTCTTCATTTTCTTTGAAATACCCGTGTCTGACATCCGTGTCCGACGCATATTCGGACATGGGTATAGGGGTACGATCTTCCAAATATATGAAAAAAAATTTTAAAAATTGAGCATTCCCATATCCGACATTCACCCCCAAGTCCGAGTAACATATATGGGGCATGTAGGCACATGGAGAAGGAGCACAATCCAAGTAACTTGCTCTACAACATAATCAATTGTTCACTATATCAATTTGGAACACAGAAATGAAAGCAAAATTGGCAGCTTTCCCAACTCAAAAGGTGAGGCGAAAACGAGTCAAAGCGGGTATGGTCCTAAATTACTGCTACAAACACAAGGAACATAGCTTTAAGAGGGTAAAAATTTACTACTGAAAGTTATAACTAAGCTAATGCAGATTGTCAAAAGTTATATATATGTTTCAAAATATGCCAGGACATGGAAAATGTAAGCAGTATAATCATGTCTAATTCTTGTTTGTTTCACACCGGGATGGCTCATGTCTATTGACTTACCTAATCTATGTTTGACTCCTTGCCTGTAGCTTAACTATATGAAAAGACAGAACTTCAAATTTGTGACAAAGAAAAAGAAAATGTTTATCCTTCTATATTCTTCTAAAATCTAAATTCAGTTTTCTTTCTATCCTTTTATTTCCTTCCTGTTCTGTTCAACCTGAATAATGATGAAACTCTCACCTGTTCCATCATTTTTGGATATGCTAAAAAGGATTGAGAAATTTTTTATGGCATTCCAAAATTCTATTCTCTGAATAGAGAAACTTTCTTCTTAAACCCTAATCATCTTTATTTCAGAGGAGCTATTTTCTGGACTCAGGAGTGAGTATCAGATAGGCGTTATGTCTTATTCAAGTATGCTCAATTTTTTTAAAAAATTTCATATATTTAGAGGATCATGCCCTATATTTATATCCGAATATGTGTTGGATACAATTGTCGGATACGTATTTTAGAGAAAATGAAGAGTCTGAATAACATTGCGGAGGAGAAGAAGTTTTCTCCTTCACATAATCTAATCTAATTTTCCATTTCGTTCTTGCAACTAATAAAAATTTCCTACCACCAGTGATTTAGCACAAAACTTTAATCCCTATTTATCATCATATAGTTTTTTTTTTTTTTTAAATTCGACAAACAATACCAAAAAAGTCAGATAAATTCTTTGAAAAAAAAAAAAAAGCTGATAAAAAGTAGGGAATGTTGCATCATTTTATACTATTTAGAACATATCTCAATTTAATTGAAAACTCAATAAAAACGCAATCACTAATCAACTATCATGATTCCAAATATTTCCTGCTTATTATGTTCTTATTCTAAAATTCTACTTTTTTTCCTTAAAAAAAAAAAAAGAGGGAAAGAAAAAAAGGAGGAAAAATAAAAAGAAAGAAATAGTTTGCTTAACTGTAAAAAGAGGTAGAGCTAGAGGGAATCTTCAAGCTCATTTAGCTTGTCTTTTTTCTTCAATTCAATTTCATATTGCCTTAATCTCTCCTTCATTTTCTCCTGTGGAAATAAAATTAAAGTAAAAATAAAAAAGTTTACAATTTTAATCAAATAAAATTAAAATATATATATGTATGTAAAGACCTTGTAGCTGAGTTCGAGGCGGTGCATAACGTAGAAGCCCAAGATGCCGCCGAGGATGGTGCCGCTAATGATACGGACATACCCCCATTTCACTGAATTCATCCCCATTTTCTCTCTCTCACTTTTCTCTTCCTCTATTTTCCAGTTTTTACAAGGTTCTATAGATGAAACGCGGCGTTTCGTTTTAGGCTTTTAGGCAACCGCTTAATAAAAAATATTTAAATTTAAGTGAAAAGTATTAAAACCGATGTTTGAGTATAATTTCAGATACTTTTTGAGGATTAGATAATACTTTATTTTCTCTTTAGGTTTGGATAATACTCTACTTTCTCGTTATAAATTAATATCATACCAAAATTATCATTTTATGGTATAGAACATGTCTATGGTTGGAAAAATAATCTGAACCGTAGGGTTAGGCAGATAATTTAAAAAAAATAACGAGTTCGAGTTGGGTTCAGGTTTACTATAAACTTGAATTGATCCGCCCCCGATTATTTTTTTATTTTTCTAACTTTTAATTTTTTTATATATGTTAATTTTATATAGTGTTATGGGTGAGCATTCAGTCGATTTTGTTGGTTCGATTCTAAAATTTTGAAAACCGATTAAACCGATTAAACTTATAAAACCAATCGAATTGACCGACAAATATTCTAAAACTGAAAAAATCGAAACCAACTTAAGTTGATCAGTTTAATCGATTTTAACTGTTTAAAAAATAATTAATTAATTAATTTATTATATATTATATATTATTATATAATATAAATGATATATTATATTATATAAATAATTATATTTAAAATAAAATCAAAAGGGTCGGTTTGTTCAGCCTAATAGGGATGGATTGGGGGGGGTTTCGGGGTCGAGTTTGTTTTGGGGTTGGAGACTAAAATTTTAAATAAAATCGGATTCGGGACGATTTCGAGTATATCTAAACGGACCCTTTATAGGGAAAAGTATTAAAACATCTATGAGGTTTGATCATAATTTCATATATCTCCTATAGTTTGGATAATACCCTATTTCCCACCTAAAAATTAATATAATGTCAAAACTGGCCTTCTATGGCATAGAACATGTCTAGGGTTGGCAAAATAATTCGAACTGTCGGGTCAAGCAGGTAATTTAAAAAAATAACGGGTTCGGGTCAGGTTTGGATTTACCATAAACCCAAATTGATCTGTCCCCCGATTATTTTTTTATTTTTCTTACTTTTAGTTTTTTATAATTCTATATATTATTAGGGGTGAGCATTCAGTCAGTTCGGTTGGTTCAGTTTTAAAATTTCAAAAATCGATTAAACCGACTAAACTTATAAAAACCGATCGAACCGATCGATAAAGATTCTAAAATCAAAAAAATCGAAACCGACTTAAGTTTGTCGGTTTAATCGGTTTTAATTATTTAAAAAATAATTTATTTATTGTATATTATATATTATTATATAATATAAATGATATATTATATATAATTTTAAATTATTATATAAATAATTATATTTAAAATAAAATAAAAGGGTCGATTAGTTCAGTCTATTCGGAATGGGATCGGGGGTCTTTTCGGGGTCAGAGGCTAAAATTTTAAATAAAATCGGGTTTTGGACGGTTTCGAGTATATCTAAACGGAGGTCGGGTTGAGGGTTAAAATTTTAGATAAAATTGGGTTTGGGTCCGAACTGATGGAATTCGGTTCGGGTCGGTACGATTTTTTATTCTATTCGGTTCGGTAATCGCAAAGTGTTAAAAATCAGAATACTGCACATTAACCGTAGTTTTTGTCTAAAACCGAATCTAACTGAACCTCCTAATAGTGAGTGATATCCAAAAACCTTAAAAGATAAAATTATCATTTGATTTTTTTATAACTTGAATAGGGGATAAAATGTAATTTTCAAAATTTTAGGGGTAAGTAGAATTTTTATTAAACCATATGGGTAAGTGTCTTTTACCCTAACTTTAAATGAACGAACAATATTGAATCAGATCAAGCTATCCAAGCTTGTAACTTGAAGTTGAAGATGTGAAAAACTAATGGGTTGGTTAGGCCTTTGGGCTTTGCCAAACAAAATATTTAGGGACTTCAAAATGCAGAATTTGAAGCTGCCAAGATGAAACAAGTACTAGTAAGTAGTATCAAGACTATTTGGCTATTTGCACGCTTGAGTAGTGATTTAAGTAATTTCTCAATTAAAATCACAAACTAAATCAATCACAATCAAGTTTGTTTCCTTTTCAAACTAGAGCCCAACTCGAAAAAGTAATCAAGTTAATCAAATTTGACTCCATTAAGCTCAACTCTCAAACTAAATCAAACTTTAACTTCATCTCAAACGCCTATTTCTTTGTATATTTATGTATCACAATAAATATATTGAACAATAAGAAAAAATCGAGGCTTAGAAGTTGCTTGAAACGAGCTTTTCCTTGTATATTCCATTTTGTTCGAAAATAATGCTTATTCACCTTTTCTGGTATCACCTATGCATATGTTTGCCTTGTCCTTTATAGTTTATACTTACTGTGAATGAATTATTATAAATAAAGTACAAATAAAAGAAAAGAAAAACATCCACCCGCCTTTCTTCATTTCACTGTAAAATTTTCCTACTTAAATTTTTTATGGTGCATTTGAGGTGCGGTGAAATCCAAAATTTTTTTGAGGAATTTTCCACCCAAACAGCATGCACCTCGATTGGAAGTGCAAATGAATTGGGGGATCCAGATGGACTTTCAAGGGTCCAGTGATGGATTGGACTCAGTGGAAGAGGTAATTTTTCTTTTATCCCCTTTCATTATTTTTTTTTATTTTTAAACTTTAATTTTTTAAATTATTATTTAATATAAATATAATTTTTAATTATTATTATTTAATATAAATATAATTTTAATATATATTTTATTATTTAATATAAATAAAATTTTAATAAATTTTAATTATTTATTATATATATACATATTTTAATTTAATATTCTTAATGATAATTTACTTTTTAACATATATATATTTTTAATTTTTTTAATTATTATTTAATATAATTTTAATATATATTTTATTATTTAATATAAATATATTTTTAATTATTTATTATATATATATATAAACATTTTAATCTAATACCCTTAATGATCATTTTCTTTTCCACTATAATTCATCTCACCGTCACCGCTGCGTTTGAATCCAAACACATATTCCACTGCTGATTTTAATCTCACTACTACAGTATCCAATTTTACCGTCACCACTGTTTTTAATCTCAGCGGAGCCAATCTCATCGTCCATCCAAATAGACCCTTAATTAAGAACTGTTTAGGTTTTTCATTGAAATTGAAAGAGGAAAAGAAAGAAAAAAAACTGCTGCACTTTTCATTGTGGACTATTAACTATTTCGAACATGACATCATTCTGTTACTTACATGTACAGTTACGAAGTTTCTATACATAATTTCAATGCCATAGCCATAGCCATATATATATATTCCTCTCACAAGAACAAAATAAATGAAGAAGACATGGCAAAGGTAGATGAAAACTAATGTCCGCGCGGGAGGTTCAGGTTTATTTCTCCGACAAGGGCTTCCTCCGAGCCATGGCTGCATTTAGCAAAAATACATGTAGAGTCAGATAATTAGAAAGGGAACCAGGCACTGTTATCAAAGATTAGGGCGCATGATCACCTGAGGTAGCTTAGAGCGGACATTCGGTATAGACAAGTAAAGACTAGGATATGCAAACCAATTGTGTAGAAAAATGCAAATGTTCGAGCATACCTGCAAAGGAGGCATTTCATTAGCAATATCAACAAACTATCTAAGTAAACACAAATGAACACGTCAACGCGTTGCGGAGGGGAATTGTTTCAGCCTCCCTTATACACTGGTGACCGCACTAATATAACTGCAGGCCAACAAATCTGTGCTATTACGCCATATGGGGCTATATCTTATTTGAAATCTGGAAGGGATAAACACAAGAAATACATGTAAAAGTATATGCACATAGAAATTCTGTGCATACAAAAATGCGCATTTGTAGACACGGGAAACAGCACTCAAACCAAATTAACCTATACTAAGCTTCCGAAAAAGTCAATGACCCTTGCACAATCATCCTGTCTGAAATCCCAAACCCCAAGTCCAATTACCATGTGCTTGGCAAAGTAAAACGTGAAAAAAGTTGACCTACCTGAAACCTAAGTTGACCCACTGAAAGTGACTATCCTCGAAACAAACAAAAAATGATAAAGTGGAAAGAAGACAGAGACCTAAACCCAGCCTTGATCAGAAGGCTAGACATCCCAAATCTACCAGCCCAATTGCCACCTTTACATATGTGCATACACTTGAAGGAACATGCAAGAAAGGCAACGACAGATCCCGCCAAATAAAGAATACTACAAGTCTACACCTATGTTACTCGGACTCGGGTGTGAGTATTGGATACGGGTATGTTTCCGACATGAGTATGTTCAATTTTTTCTAAGTTTTTCCATGTATTTGGAGGGTCCTTGAATGGTCATATCCCCATACCCACGTCCAAATATGCGTCGGACATATGTACTTCAAGAAAATGAAGAGTCCGAGCAACATAGGTCTACACTTCATATGCAAATTTGATGATAAAACAAAACCATACTTGTTGCCCATAAGAAAACGTCCACTGCTGAGTGTGATTCTGTCTCTGAAGCCCAACTCCTTGTATCTTTGATCCCTCTCCTATGAAATAAATACAACTTATTATTCCATGATATCCAACAAACAGCATGACTAGAAATATGACCAGAATTGAAAGAGTCCATGGATGTAAATGCTAACTGGATTATTTCGATATTCCCATGTTGTGAGTTGGAATTGAGGGTGGAAAACTGTGAGTATGCATGTCTCAACTGTTCAATTTTGTTCCCAATTAAAATAAGCTTTACAAGGACAATTGTTCTTCATTATATTTGCCTGATAAACATATTTTCCACAGCAATGTACAAGGTTGTGTATAAACATCTTATCTTGACATTCACAGATGGAAAGAATAATTGAGCATTGTTCCACAGAAACCAGAGTCATCTGATCATTCATTGCCTATATGATGGAACACATGGCACGAATACAAAATCTGACTTATGCTAAAAGAAGATGTGAGAAAAAAAAAATTTAAGCTTACGGATGCAAACAAAACCAGAAGCCTATGAACAGGCATTGTGTGTCTTCTCTTCTAAAATACTGTAAATTTATAATGAAAGAAGAAAAAGGAGCTCTGCAGGCCTATGTTCAAAATCAAACTAGATCACTATCAATATGTGAATCTAACAGAGCTATATATTCATGAAAGGAGCTCAAGTTTACCAACCTTTTTTGAGAAAGCTGCAAAGGGATTAATATCATCCTCATATATCTTCTTGTACTTGGATTCAACATCTGAGGTGAAACCACTTTCAAGATCTTCGGCGTACTGAAAAGTGATCAAATACAAGAACTCAGCTTCAAGATACTAAAGACACTAGATGAGAATTATGAAAAGCACTAAAAAGAACAGGTACCTTCTTTGATCCTCTAGAAATTACTTTCTCCTGGTTATAATCCTGGACATAACGAATCTTTCCATAAAGTTCAACATTATCAGCTTTTGTTTTCTCCAGTTCTGCTGTTAGCTCCCCTATCTTCTCCTTTAATTGCCTTGTTTCCTATAAGATATGGAACATTCAGCAATGTTATTTTGCAGAAACCATAATCTTAATGCATATAATAAAAATTCCATTGAATAAAAAATGAAATAAAATGCAAGTATGTGCAGAAAGGTAAACAACATACTTCTTCAGTTTCTCGCAAACGTGCCCTAAATCGATCACGCTGATTGCAGATCACCTTCAGCATTGAGCTTTGGTCTTGATCTGAGGAAACTTGTTTCTGATCTGTGTTCTGCTCCATAATAGGAAATGTATTAATAAATCAGAACAAACTCACTGTGAAAATTAAACTACTTCACTTGCAAAATATTTCCTGTCAATAAATATTTATTATGGTCCATGATATCAAGTACTTAAATGCAAAATTTAACATCACCAGTCAGAAACATGATTCTTACAACAATATTACCTCCATATGTGCCCCTGCAGTCTCAACAGGTAAATCAATGCTACACTCAATGAATGCTTAGGACAAATGACACTAAATTCTTTCCTAACCTAACATTAAAATGAAGAAACTCAGTAAGTGTTGCTGACACAGATTCTTTACATGTATCTAAATTTTCAATTAATGTTGGACAATCTGACTTCTTGACAGAGGTCCCTTTATCTCAGTAACTATCCCTCATTCCCACGCACACAAAAAATGGTAAAAGACAAAGACATAAGAAATGACGAAGCAAAGGATTAAGAAAGAATCTGATAAAATTGCCTAAACCACACACTTTGAGGTATCAAGTTCTCTGGTAATTATACTTCATGCTGGTAAGAATAGCAAGAAATCACAAGGAGCTAGATGGATTTAAGCAATGTAACTTAAATTGCAAATATGAGAACAATGTGCAAGTACAAAAATACAAACACCATGTTGTTAAGTTAAATTCCTATTTTCTTTGATACAAGTTAAAATTTTATTTTAGAGGATATATATCCTGGTAACTTATACATGTAGAGTAACAAACAAGAGCAAATATACCTCGGAAAATTCATTCCCTTCACTCTCTGAAGGATCCCAATTATCAAAAAGAGTCCCTTTCCGTTCTTTGGAACTATAACCCTGCATTAAAGAAAGAAAGATTGAGATGAAAAAGAAAGGCTGCAGTATGCGGGACTTGCATAATCTAAGAATTTTTATGTCGAATCCAATATCATTATCTCCATGGATGGAACACCATAGAGCTACAAACTGATAGGTTCAATCTTTCAATGGGTAAGAGAATTCACAGATATGCAGCAAGTCATTTAAGGAAAATGCTGTAAGAACATAATGAAGCTGGTAAATTGCCATTTTCAGAATCTCAGAAGAAATTAATCCAAACCTTCAATATATCATCTTCTAACTTCTGTATCAGCTTTTGTTGTTCGTTAACCTTTTCTGTGAGTTCTACTATTTTGCCTTCAGCTGTTTCCAGCAAAGATGTTTTCTCGGAAAGTTTGATCTGAAAACCAGTAAAAGATACATGATCAAGCTAGTACATGATAATTAAAACACATCAAAAGCATCAAAATCTAATTCATATCCAAAATTTTCCAAAGTATGAATACAGTATGATAACCACAGATATCCACAAGATATTGACTTCTGTATAGTTTCATCTAGGCAAGATCTCAATAATCCCTTCATATGTACCTTTGTTGGAGAAAATTGGGAAAAAGAAAAACTAGGGAAGCAAAGCACCAAAAAAGAGTTCATACCTTCAGCTGTGTGAGTTCATGTTCCATTTTCCTGTTTTTATCAAGAAGAAGAGACTCCATTTTACTCATCTCTTCCCCACTGGTAGCTGCTTCCCAATCTTCAGCCTCAATTGAATTATAAACCACTGCCTACACACACAACAATGAGAGAAAGATACATTGAGATGCTATCAAGCGTGAAGAAACGAAAAAATAATAATATAAAGTCAGGCACAATATAGCAACACGTGTAAACTGCAACAACCAGAAGACCAAGACAGACAAATTTATTTTTCTTTTTTCGTTTTCCATGTCAAAATTTAAAGCTAAATAAACAGACTTCGGATTGAAAAGTAAACCAGTTTGAGTATAAATTAAGCACCGACTCATCCTCCACATACTTATTGACCCTTAAATTGCATTATATACCCTCTTTAACCACATGACACTAAAAAGGCTACAAGTCACCATAGCAGAGTAAAAAGGTCGCTTAAGTGAATCAAGTATTCCCACATGCTAAAAAAATATAGTCTTCAAGAGTCCAGCAAATACGGGTATTGATGAAAGGCCACTTGCTTCTTGCTTCCTAAAGTTACTAAAAAGCAAAAGTAAAGTGTAAAAAGCGACATAATATTCAACTTTTAAAAAAAAATAAAAAATGAGCCAATGGCTACAAATTAGAAAAAAATTATTTTATATAAAAGTACAACAGTGCATTCTGTTATTAAGAAGAGTTAAAATTTTAATTTTAAATCTCAAAATTTTTTATTGCTTTTTGTCTGAAAAAATTAAAGCACATTTTCTGCCTTTTGCTTCAAGAGCAAAAAGCAAGCCAGCAAAAGCAACAATCAAATGGAGTTTCTTCTAATTCTTATATGATTGGAAGTTACAAACTAATTTACCATTCAGCATAGCAAGAGAATTAGTTAGCTAACATAATTGGTAGGATTTGAGAACTAAGAATCATCTTAACTTCAGAAAACTTGATTACACAAAATTCTTAAAATTGGCAGCTGCTGAAAATAAATTAGCCCATGGAGATCTATATAAACAAGAAACCCTTTAAAGGATGGTTGTACCTGCAAAATTTTCACTTTCTTACGCAAATCATCAACCAATTTTTCTGTTGGCCTTACTTGAAGCTCTTTCTTCATCTCCTCAAGAGCAACTTCCTAGTTTGACATATAAGAAGCGGGAAAGGATATATAAGGGGAAAAAACTCCTTTCTTACAAATAAAAAACATTCATTTCAACAAATATAAAATCAAATACAGAAATAAAGAAAAGTGATACAATAACATCAACTCTGGTAAGAGTTCCTATGTCCAACACATTGAATAAAGCACCATGGAAGAATTCTCCAAGCTTGCGAAAACTTGATATAATCTAATAATTACGCTTTGATTACCATAATAGTAAGTAATATGTTAAGTACCAAATCATGGAAATTATTTGTGAATGAATAGACTGTACTTTTAAAGGTAAATTGCACTTACACCCCATGTGGTTTTATTATTAACATTTAACACCTATGGTTTCATTCTGTTAGGTAGTTACAGTGTTGAGTGTGAAGAAAAAAAAAATGCCCTCACATGATGTCAAGTGCCAAGAAAAGTACTACAGGGTGCTTTATAACATAAGTGAAACCACAAGGGCATAATTACCCAATTTCTAGTGACTAGCAAAAAAGGTTACTGCTACACATTGCATTGATTGGATGAATAAAATAGCAACGGGTTTTGTACCTTTTCATTGAGCAATGAATTCAATTTCTTGATCTCGTTGACATGTTGTTCTTGCTCATCGGATAAGGTGGTTTCAATATTGTGAAGTTCCATATTCAGCTCAGAGATCATCTTTTCTTTGGCACTTAGTGAGTTTTCGAGGATAGCATTTGAATCTACACCATCACTGTGTCCAAGAAACGATAAACTGAAAAAAACTTATTGCAAATTGTAGAAAAATGAATGCAGACATGGAGGAATGAAATATTACCAATGTCTACATACCACATCTAAAACAATCTTTGACAAGCGTAGAAGGCAATGATATGATGTAGAGTCAGGAAAACAATTCTTGAAGAAATAATACCTCATTAACAAACAACAACATATTTACTTCACATCAAATGATATTCTTAAAAGGAAATTTGACATTTCAAATTCCATACACAACGTTTATACAGCCAACTGTCAAAGGTAAAGTACAGAAGGAGGTCCAACCATACTTAGCTATATAATGAACCAAAGAAAGGGAGAAGTGGGGAAGAAGTTGGAGGAGGTGAAGGAAGATGTGATTTCAGGAGAGTCAAAAAAGCTTATCCGCATCAAATAAAATATACTGAGTAATTAAAGATTGGGTGTCCTGTATCAAAAAGGTCTAGGTGGCCTCCTTTAGCCACCTGCATTGGCAACACTGCAACTGAAAAACAATGTCTCTACAGCATGAATGTGTATTTATGAACTTCTGAAAATGCACCGACAAAATTTCTGGCCCCAATAACAATCAAAACTCCACGCTTTTACATGACATGTACAAAACTTTGTAAAATAAAAGATGAAATCAATTATCAAGTATCAGATATTAAAGCCTATAATTATAAAGACACAAGTACCTGTTTCACTCATTTTTCCCGCAAAATATAATAGCAAGAAAGAGAGATTGCACTTTTGCACGGATAATGGTACTGGAGTACTTTACCTTCTCTTGTTTTCAGACTCTTCATTTGCTGACTGCAATTGCGAGCGTAGAAGCCCCTGCAGAGCATCCAATTACCAACATGGAACATCAAACTGAAATAAACCAATTTACCAAAAAAAAAATCCAAAAAAATTTAATGCTTGCAAACTCTTAATATGTTGCAATGACTATGTCAGCAGAATCCGCCACAGTGCAAATATCAGAATAATTATTGTAAGCATGATCTGCTTGACTGCTCTAACTAGGTGCAAGGATTTATTCATAAGCAGCACAATGCAGATATTGAAGCCTTTAATTAAATAATAATTACAGAGGTTGATTGGCAGCCAGATAGTTCCAAGTTGAAGAAAGGCAGCTGTGATCCTTTATTTACAACTAGATCAGTGTTCACTGCCATATGCAACTATACTCCCCTCTGCTCTCATATTGGCAAATCAAGATCTTAAATGGATGACATGTTTATGGTGTCAAAATAAGCTAAAATATCATATGTTTAATTTACCTTCTCTCTCTCCAGACTAAAAAGACGTGTTTGGGCTCGCTCTACTTCATCCATCAAAAGGCTGACCTCAGAATGCTTTGCTGCCCTATCTTCCTCTGTATTGTTAAAGACAATGTAAGACACTAGAAGCAAGGGCAGATAATCCTAGCAATGAGGGAAAAAGTAACAAAACAAACGAGAATAAAATTTCTTTTGACAATTAATGGAGTCAAATAACAGACTTGTAGAACAAAACAGTCAGGTCAGACTATCACCTGACTGAGCACGAAGTTCAAACATCTGGCTTTGTGCAAGTTCATGCAATTTTTGCATATTTGATACACTTTCTTTAGCTTGCCGTAATTGATCTTGCAAAGCTTGCTCCCTGCATGAAGTAGATAATTTATACATCAGGGAACATAATAACAGAAGTCAACGAACAGGTTCATTAAGAGAGAGCTATTTACAGTTACACACCAACCATTGTAATTGGAATTCTGGTGCAATTTGCTGTTATATTCTAATTCTTATGCATAAACAAGGGAATATCTCCGACAACAGACAGGAGTATCTAACAGCTACACCAGGAGCAAAAGATACCTGTCTTTTAAGACTTCTAGTGTTTTCTGGTTCTCTTCTGCTAAACTGCGCTGCTTAATCTCCACAATTTCTTTCACTTTTTCCTCCATCTGAATGCATGACCAAGATTAACCATGCAGTTGTATACTTCAAAAAATAAAATTCAAATTTAACTGAAGGGATCAAAAATAAAGATAAGGAAAACTGTTGGGGGAAAATTTGAAGAAGACAATGCTTAACTTGCCATAACTGTGTGGATAAGAATTACGGAACCTTGCTGGAACATTTCACTAGATTTTTCATAACAAATTTCTGCCATGAACCCAATCATTGAACCGACAAGAAGTAAGCATTAGGTTCTTTGGCATGCATCTTAAATCACGTTTATAACTGAATAAAAAAAGTTAATTGTCCTATAATTATGATTAACATTATAATACTTTTCGTACACAACCGATTAATTTCTATATTATTTCCTGGTCAAAACACAAGATTATATCTCAAGGCAAATTAACTAAATAAATGGTTGAACCTAGATGCAGATAATAAAAGGCAACATCCTAAGCCAGCCATCTTGTTTCCTTCTTTTACAAGTGAAGCAAGACATCATGCAATAAATATGACATGCCATAACTGTATTTCGAAAATAATTAAACTTTTTAAAGAAAATTTCACTGCAACTGTAGCAGGTATGTTGCTGATTCCACACAACCCAGTTAATTTTTTTATTTTATTTCTCAAGAACTCAAGCACAGGAAATAGAATTCCGCTGCAATTGGCACCAGAAGGGTTGAGCAGTCGAATCCTAGAATCCATGGACAGATGATAGAGCTTGTGTATATAGAATACACAGACCCTAGAAACAATTATTAACTGGAAACAAAAAAAAGTCACTCTCTTAACTTCTTTTTCCCTAGAAAAACAAACAAAAGAGAAAAGAAAGAGAAAAATATATGAAGATAAGAGACTCAACCAGATAAAAGGAAAGACTAGTCCCATGAAATGCACCATTTCTAAATTTTTATGCTGCTTTATCTTTCTAAAACGTCAGTTTCAAAGTAATGACAAATTTCTCGACGCTATGGTAACTCCTAACAACTGAAATAAAATGCCTACTTGTAGAGGAAAAAAGGAAGTAAAAAGAAAAGAAAAGACCGGGGATTGGGGGGAAATTTTCAGATTTTATAACAAATTCTCTGGAAAAGGTCATGTTTACGACAACAGGCCAATGCTTTTTATGCATAAAAAACTAGACTCAACAAAGCATTACTTCTAATTACTTGAGGAGTTCATGTTATATGTTTATTAGTTTAAGTCTTTCCTTTATTTATTTATTTACTTTTTTGCATTTCTGGCCAAGTTATTGGAGTCATACTTTATCATCATAGCCACTCTCAAAACAAAAATATCCACAGTTCACAAGACCAGTTTAAGTAAGATTACAATAAAAAAACACGACACTGCATTACTGAAATTACATTATTATTAGCAAACTTAACACCGCTAACCTGTTGCTCTAACTGGCGATTCCGTTCTTCAAGTCTTCTTATAGTTGCCTGCTGATTTTTTAAGTGCATTGCTTCTGTTCTGAACTCTTCAAGCTCAACTTTCATCTTCCGGTTCTCGGATTCCAATTCAGAAATTTTTAGATCTTGCTCCTGAAGTGAATGTGTGAATCTGATGAAACAAACTTGCATATAATACATGACCAAATACATAGAAAGAATACTTTCGCTTGGAAGACCTGGAGCTACATATATAGAGGGGAGTAGAGGACAGCATATTAATGATATTTTTTCTGTCAACGTTTTTACAGTTTCCAACTAACATGTTATCAGCATACATCCATTTTAGGAATGATAACAATTTTCCCTGTTAAAATTAAAAAAATGTCAAAAAACGATAACATGTTAATTTTGTAGTGTTCTGTTCCCTAACATTTTCTCATTCAATTCAGTTTCAGTTTTCTGTAGGCCAATTTCTAGAAGCTCAGCATAGATTTTACCCAAATTAAACTCAAATGACAGAAGTGGAGTTCATGAGAAGCAGATTACTAGTTATTGCAACATAAATATGAGGGATGGTGACCACAAACATTGTTGTTAGATGTAACCCAAGTGACATTGCTAACAACTCACATGCTTATCAAGTTTAGAATTAGATACACTAGCTTAAGATTTTGCATCAGCAAAAAGTTATTACAGTAATTCATTTCAATAATTTTACTCTTTTCCCGTCTAATGAAACAATGGTTTTTTATTTAAAAAAAAAAAATCAGCAATGATTTAATTGAAACCATTTGCACACAGTTACATAATTAATGTCACCAAAATACTCTACCAAGCATTGTTTAATTTGAATCCAAAAAATATATAATATTGTTTAGGCCTTAGTGTTATCTACTATCTCACACAAATAAAACATCGGTCAACATTAAAGAAGTCCAATCGATTTAAAACTGAATTTAGGGAGGCATACAACTAAGAGAATGCAAAAGTTCGTGGGATCTCATTCTAAGAATACAAAATCAACTGATCTAATACTTACAGCAATTGAAGCAAGAGCAGGATAAGGATCAGGAGCCTCATAAAGCTTTTGGTAGATGTTCAGAAAAGCATTCTCACCAAATTTTGCTCTCTTGGTAAGATTATCAACTTCTTCTTGGTAACCCTTAAGTAACGAATTAAATAAACTTAACTTTTCCTCTGCTGAAGCTTTCTTGAAATCTGTTAACATGAGAAATAATGAATTTGACGAAGGCTTTTCTCTATATAGATTAAACTGTTAATAAAAGGAAATGTATGAGCATGGATGATAAGACAAAAGGGAAAATTTTCAACTAGTCTAATTTTCACAGTAATAAGTAACCAATATTAGGTTTTCCTCCATAAATAGCATTATTCTCTCAACCTTCTATTCGTACTTTGCTCCCCAGTAACTGAACCAAAAAATAGAAAACCTTAGCAGTTTTTGCCTCTGATAACATTTCTTTTATTTAAAAAAAAAAAAAAACAGATGAGACACTTGAGGTTTTGATACTCATGTCTACTTGTGACCAACATGTGCCTAGAAAATAGTATGTTAACTCATTTGTATTTAACTTTAGAAACACATAGCATCATGAGGCTACCCTGCATGCATCCTTGTCAAGAAACCTGCACAAAGTTTTTATGATTACTGTACACACATGCACATACATGTAGGAGCAAACAATACCTCTTGTACTCTCAGCAAGCTTCCGCCTATTTTTCTGGCTGTTTTCCTGATTTTCAGCTATCCTGAGTCCTTGTTCGTCAAGCACACTTTTCTCCTTTTCCAAATCAAATTCTGCAAAAGGGAGAAAAGAAAAAGGAAATTAATACCCATCCCAAGAATAATTTGTTTCCTACTTGATTATACTAGCACATAGTCATGTATGTTGCCCATGAATAAATGTTATTAGCAATATCTTTTACATTATACTTTTGAAGTACAAATAAGTATTTTTTTTTAATTTATAAGTGATTTAAAAGAAACAAAACAACGCAATAAACATAAAGTGAAACTAAAAGTACCATAAATTGTAGAATTCACTAAGAATTCAAATGTCATCAATAACTAATTAGATATTAGTAATTCTATTTATAATTCTATTATAAACAAAAATTATGAAAGGGCAATTTAATAAAATAAAACAGTCTAAACCAATCAAAATTCTTCTCCTAATCATCTTTTTTGGAGTCATACCAAATGCAGATGAAGAATATGTTCTCTTAGGCTTTGCTTGGTAAGAAGATGTAAAAGTGGTATAATTGAAAGTTGGGAGAGAAGAAAAGTGGAAAGATTGAGAACGTTATTTCTTTCCGTTGAGATGCTTGGTAGAGTGAGTGGGAGAAAGAAACTGAAAATCACATAATTTTTCCATTATACCTTCATAAGAGGAGATAAAAAGGATAAAATCTGGGGAACAAAAAAAGTTGAACAATCTTGAAAATTTGCAATACATGACTCACATCTTTCACACGTTCTCCCTTCCAAAACTTTCCAATTTTTGGGAGGATTGATATTTGTGAATATGGATAGAAAATGGAAACCTCTCCTAATTTCTTTTCTCTCCTACCCTCAGAAAATGAGTAATAAATCAAACTAAAACCAGCTAATAATTTGAACAAAAGAAAACAAAAATGCAGTCTTAAATCTTAATTAGTTATCATCTAAATATCACTCCAATGGAAATTATTCAACGAACAAATTGATCTAAAACAACTTCCTAAATCGAAAAGCCAGCTCGCTAAAACAAAATTAACACTTCAAAGAAAATCAGAATAATTTTCAATGAAGCTAAAATTGATGATACCTTTCCAGAAATGGGAGACGACGGAGACGGGAGAAGAGGAAGGGTTGGACTTGTCACCGTGGGATCCACCTTGCGGAGCATCCATTTTGGGGAATTCGGATCTCGCCAAATGCTAGGGTTTTTGCGTTGGTTGAAAATGGATTCTTAGGATTTGAATTTCTTTCTATTTTTCTAATAGCGCTAAGGATAAGAATAAGATCGAGAATGGGGGAAGATGAATGGGAAATTGGATGATTTGTAGATCTGCGAAAACCTTGACCTGAATGGGTTCTTTCAAAATAATTATATAAAAAAAAAAAACCTTTCTGCTTGGGTTGCTGTGGTTAATTTGCCGGTTTGAAAAAAAACTTTCGATAGTAAAACTTTTGGTTGAAAAAAAAAATTTGAAGTGTGTGACATTACTGTAAAATATTGTTATGTGAAATTGAAATATATAATTAAAATAATAAAATTTTAAAAATACGAAGATAATAAAATTATTTTATTCAAAAGTTAATTTTTAAAATCTAAAAATTTTATTTTTTTTTATTTTTTTATTTGGATCATCAAACTATAATTTTAATTGTAAAATTATGTTTACTGTGAAACACAACTTTTAACTTGAGCTCACAGCAATGTTAAACGGGTTTAGAGCTAATTTAGCATTACTGTTAGAAAAAACTTAGATTAAAAAAAAATTGGGTTGAAAAAGGTATGTTTAAAAAGTGTGATAAAAAATTGTGGTTTAAAAACTTTTAAGTATTTGGTATTACAGTGAAAAAGTATTGTGAGAAATTGAAATGTCAAAAAAATATATATGTTTAAAATAATAAAAGTGTAGAGATGTGAAGATAATAAAGTTAATTTATCTAAAAGCCAACTTTTAAAACCTAAAAGCTCTATTTTTTGCCTTTTTGATTTGGGTTGCCAAATCATGGTTTCAACTGCAAAAGTCAAATTTTTAACCCGTTTAGCATTGCATTTGTGGTGAAACGCAGCTTTTAATCTCAAAAGTTGTGCCAATAACAATGCTAAACGAGGTCTTAGTTGCATTCCAAATTTTCAGTAGGCGATAGGTTTGAAGCTTACCTCCATTTGGATGGGCGATAAGATTAATTCCGGTGAGATTAAAAACAGCGGTGGCAGTGAGATTAGTTACTGTAGCGGTGAGATTAAAATCAATGGTGAGATATGTGTTTAGATTCAAACGCAGCTGTGTAGTGAGATGAATTATAGTGAGAAAAAAATAATCCTTAAAGGCATTAGACTAAAATGTTTATATATAAAATAAATAATTAAAAATTATTCAAATTATATTTATATTAAACAATAAAATATATATTAAAATTATATTTATGTTAAATAATAATTAAAAATTATTAAAATTATATTTTTATAAAATAATGAATTATATATTAATATTATATCTATGTTAAATAATTATTAAAATTATATTTATGTTAACAAAATAAATTAGAAATTAAAAAAAACAAAATTTAAAAAAAAAATTGAATAAGATTTTAAAAAAATAGTGAAGGGGATAAAAGAGAAATTTTCTCCTCCATAATCCAACTGAAAGGGCTGATGAGTTTAAAACCGCTACTAGAAGTACATCCAAATACAAATGCACCCCCAATGAAGGTGTGATCAGTTGGATCTAGTTTTGGGTAAGACTTAGGGTCCTTTTGGATCCCACCGCACCTCCGATGTGGTGGGATCCAAAGCTATATTTGAGGGAAAAAAATCCTCCCACCGAATTGCACCTCCATTGGAGGTGCAACTGGACTGGAGCTCCTGGACGAGGGTAATCCCCATTTATCCCATTTCACTATATTTTTTAATTTATTATTTATTATTTAATATAAATATAATTTTAATTATTATTATTTAACATAAATATAATTTTAATATATATTTTATTATTTAATGTAAATAAAATTTTAATAAATTTTAACAATTTATTATATATATATATTTTAATTTAATATATTTAATGGTCATTTTTCTTTCTCACTATAATTCACCTCACCACCACCGTTGCATTTGAATCCAAACACATATTCCAACACTGATTTTAATCTTACCACTACAGTACTCAATCTCACCGTGCCACCGTTGTTTTTAATCTCATCGGAGCCAATCTCACCGTCCATCCAAATGAACTTAGGCTAAATCCATTTTCGTATTGCATCCATATCATATTTTATGTTATATTTTCTTTATCCCTATTTAACTTTTATGGATCGAGTTTAATTATTTTTATTTTGATATATTTTATATAAAATTTAATTTTTTCATAAAACTGATGTTTTATAGTTTTACTAAAAAAAGTTAAAAAATCATAAAAAATAATTTTATAATTAAAATATAAAAGGTTATTAAGAGTACTATTTATTTATAAGGATTAAAAATAAGAAAGCAGATGTCTATCATAAAAAAATAAAAATAAAAAAGAAATCGGATATAATTTGAGACATAAAAGAATATGATAATTAAGAAATTGAGATAGAATCAATATACTCTCATTTTACTTATCATAAATTGTCTCAAAAAAGACATTAACTCATCTCGTGTTTCTATATTCAAGCATAGCTTTTTTTTTCTTCCCAATTTTGATTCAATGATGATGAATGAACTCTAAGATTAGAATTTAATTAACCAAAATCATTCATTAGAAATGATTTGATTTGTTTAATAATGCTCAAAATTTTGTTCGGATATATTGTACTGAAGTAATAATGTTACTTAAAAGTAGGTTTGATACTTTGTATATATGTGTTATGCAATGATAAAAAAATTAGATCGAATTGACTGATTAAATCGGTTGAATCGAAAATTGACAAGTTGTTCGATTCGATATACTATATTAAATTGGTAATACTTTGAACTAGTAGAGAACCGATAAAACTTTATTTATATATATTTCAAAATTTAATTTATAATTGATGATATTTGAATCTTTAATTCACTACAGCAATTTTGGATTTTAGTGGCATTTTAATAGAGGCGTTTATCAGTGAAACGCCGCTAGTTAGCGTGTTTTTATCTTTAAAGGCGTTTATTACTTACAAACGCCGCTAAAGAAGATACACTACCGGCGTTTAGGAACACAAACGCCGCTAAATGTTTCTTAAATTACGAGGTTCCTTTTTTACCGCCAAAAACGTTGCCCGACATTTCTATAAAGAGAAACGACAACGTTTTGATCAATGTATTTAGCGGCGTTTACGTAAAAAAAACCCGCTGAGTGTGGAGCTTCAGCGGCGTTTATGTCTACACAAACGCCGTCACTAGTTCTAAGTTAAATTATGCATTTTAGTCATTGTATATAGCGGCATTTGTATTGTAAAACGCCGCAACATATATTTATATGGCGGCGTTTTGGTCGACCAAATGCAGCTATTATAATTTAATTAGCGGCGTTTGGACAACTAAAATGCCGCTTTGTGATCTTCATTAATAAAAAATACCAAAATGCAGAGTTTTGCTCTAATAATGAGCGGCGTTGACACGTAAATAAGGAATCGGGTTTCCCCTTTCCTCTTTTTTTCATCTGAACACTCTCCTCTCTCTCGCTATCTCTCTCTATTGCTCGCGCTCTCTCTCTCTCTGTCGCTCTCTCTCGCTCGCTTTCCCATTTGAAGGTATGAATATATATTTTATTTTAATTTGAAATGTTGCGTTTTTTGTTGACTATGAATTTATTGTTGATTATTTTGTTGTTGTTATTAGGTTTAGGGAAATTTGATTTAGGGTTTTGGGGTTGTTTTCGATTTAGGGGGTTTAGGGTTATGGTTCAGGGGTATGGCTTTAGGGTTAGTAGATTTTGGTTTGGTGGTTTTGGGGTTTAGGGGGTTAAGGCTGGGTTAGGGTTGCAACTGGTGCACCCAGCAGCTGCACCAGGTGCTGGTGCAGGCCCTGGGTATTGCTGCCAGCACCAGGTTTGGCTTTAATGCATAATAGCTAACTGACTGATCTTGGCTTCAGCTTTAATGCATAATAGCTAACTGACTGATGTTGTTTCTTGGCTTATTGGCAGGTTGGTAGAGCTGGTAGGGTTAGCACTAAGGGTCTCGCAATTACATTTGTTTCATCTGCTTCAAATTCTGATGTGCTCGATCAGGTTTACATTTAGAACTTCCGAACATTTGTCCCATGATGTATCCTCCCCTAATCAATTAAGTTCAATCTATTGCAGGTCTAGGAGAGGTTTGATGTGGATATAAAGGAGCTTCCTGAGCAGATTGATACATCTACGTACAATATATATTTTTTTTTATGTCTTCCATCTGCTTTTTATATAACTACTAGAACATTTATATTTCTTGTCAATGATTTCAAGGCATTGTTAGAATGCTCGATTCCTACTTGGTTTAATCTTTTGTGAAAAGGTTTTGATGCCACCATAATTTTTTGGTTCGCCTAATGACATAGTATTGATGTAGCTTCTTTTTTGTTTCTCTTAAAATTTTGTACGATATATTGGCAATAAAACGTAAATGTCAATTATTATTTTAATATAATTCTTAGTTAGTAACAAAAACTTTCTAATGCTTAGCGATTTGTTCGTGTAGTGCCATCATAAGAGTGGTGAATCATTTCCTAGCGTAAATCATTCTTTAATAACATTTAATACCATGTACTTAATTTGCAGAGATTGGCTTCGATCTTATCTACGTTGGTATTCTACTTTGCAGCTTTTCACTGACATAAAGTACTAGGTACGATATTATTTCCTAAGTTAGGAATATCTTGATAATATTTTGTAATATAATAACAATATTTTGAAGAAGTTACTTTACTTTTAATTTTGCAGTTACAATTTTATATTTAATAATTTGTAAAGTGTTTATTTTTAGACCGTATGGATACAAATTGCCATAACCCCCAAGCCTTAAAAGGAACTTAAAGCCTTAAACACGAATATAGAGAATGTTATAGAGTATGAAGTCCAAACAATCATGACTGAGTAGAATGTAGCTCCATGTTTATTGACCATTTACTAAAATTTTGTATAACTTATAATATATTATTTTATAATTTAGACTTACGTACGAAATGGATAAGAGTTGGATGCAAAAGTCGAGAGTAAGTCAAGAGTACCATCTCGGAGTAGATAGTTTCTCGATTTTGTTTTGCAGAATACACTAAGATAATATTATATTATGTCCTTGTTCGAGGTGTGCTAATATTGATTGGCATATGCGTGAAGTTGTTTTCGAACATTTAATTTGTGAAGGATTTCTCCCGGGTTATAGAAAATGGTTTTTTCATGGAGAGTTCGCAACTTCTAGGTCATCTTCTAGAGTTCTTCCAAGTAATTCTAACAATCAACATTAGTCTATTAGACAAGATGACATGGAAGGCATGTTGTGGGATGCATTTAACATGCGTAACCACAGTTTCCACACATCTTCACTAGAAGTTCCTGGAGAAATGATGGGATCAATGTTGGCATGAATGACTTTCCTGAAACGGGAAGAGGTGTGGGTGATGAAGAACCCAATGGAGAAGCGGCAAAGTTTTATACGTTGTTTGATGATATGAATGAAGAACTTTACGAGGGATCGAAGCATTCAAGATTGTCTTTCTGTGTCCGTCTTTTTCACTTAAAATACTTAAGCAAGTGGACAGAAAATTCTTTGACACTGTTATTAGAATTTTTGAAAGAAATGTTTTCTTTTGCAAAAATCCCTTAATCTTGTAAGAATTCGAAGAAGATGATAAAGGATCTAGGCCTTTATGAGAAAATTCATAGTTGTTCGAATGACTGTATGTTGTATTGGGGTGATAGAACAAATGAACAACTTTGTCATGTCTGCAGTAAATCTCGGTGGTTGGATGGAAATATAGAAGAAAATGTGAATGAAGACGATGGTGACACACATTTTGAAAATAAGCCTGCAAAAATTTTGCGGTATTTTTCGTTAATACCAAGACTTCAAAGAATTTTCATGTCTTCAGAAATATATGATTCTATGAAGAGGCATCATGATGAAAGGACTGATGATGGCTTATTAAGACATCCTGCAGATTATTTGTCTTGGAAATCATTCGACAATAAGTTTCCATCTTTTGCTAATGTTCCCCGGAATGTGAGGTTTGGACTTGGTTCTGACGGTTTTAATCCGTTCAAAATAATGAGTACTTCTTATAGTACTTGGCCCGTTGTCTTGATTCCTTATAATTTGCCTCCATGGATTTGCATGAAACAATTCTCTTTTATCTTGTTCATGATAATTCCTGGAGAGAAAGGTCCAGGAAATAATATTGACATTTATATGCAACCTCTTTTTTCAAGAGTTGAAGCAATTATGGAAGGGGTTGAAACATATGACGCATCTAGAAGAGAAAACTTTAATTTGCGTGCAGCTTTGCTATGGACTATAAACGATTTTCCTATTTATGCAAATCTATCTGGTTGGAGCACCAAAGGTCGTTATGCTTGTCCTTACTGTGTTGCGCAAACATGTTCGAAATGGTTATATAACGGAAAGAAATTCAGTTATATGGGACATCATCGGTGGTTAGATGAAAATCATAGATTTAGATTCCAAAAACATGTCTTTGATAGCACTGAAGAGTTAAGAGAAGTACCTGAGACCACGATTGGATCGGATATCTTCTTGATGTTCAAATATATCAATTTCACTTATGAAAAGATGAATCAAACAAGTAGCACAGAGTCAAGAAAAGATCGAGGGAGATGTTAGAATGTGATGTTGATATTCAGAGTGATGAGGAGGAAGATGAAGAAGATGATCCAAATGAGGCGGATTTGTGGAAAAAAAGAAGTATTTTTTTTTAGTTACCTTATTGGAAACATAATTTATTACGTCATAACCTTGATGTGATGCATATAGAGAAGAATGTTTGTGAAAATATCATCGGGACAATTCTTAATGTGGATAAAAAATCAAAAGACAACTTAAAGAGTCGGCTTGACCTAGTTAACATGGGAATTCGCTGTGATCTTCATCCGGAATTGCTTCCTAATGAAAAATCACAGTTGCCTCCTGCTTGCTTTGTGATGTCTAAAAAAGAAAAAGACGTCTTCTGTAAGGTGTTGAAAGTTGTGAAGGTCCCGGATGCGTATGCCTCAAATATATCAATATGTGTGAATGTGAAAGATAAAAAATTTTCTTAAAGTCACATGATTACCACATCTTGATGTAAGACTTACTTCCAGTTGCTTTACGTTGTTCTATGTCAAAGAAAGTGACTTCTTCCATAATTGAACTTAATAATATAATAAAAGCTATTTGTGGCAAAGTTTTCAAGGTTGAAGAGCTTGAAAAACTTCAAGATCGAGCGGTTCTAACTTTATGCCACTTAGAGAAGATTTTTCCTCCATCATTCTTCACTATAATGGTGCATTTGGTTATCCTCTTCCTTATGAAGCAAAAGTCGGTGGACCAGTTTTTTATCGATGGATGTACCCATTAGAGAGGTATATTTGCTAATTAGCTTATTATATTTTTATCTTAAACATAGCGTTTAATTACACATTAAGATTGTTATGTATTCTATTTTAGGTTTTTAGGAAACTTAAAATCTTATTGTCGGAACAAACGTTATCCAGAAGGTTCAATTGTTGAAGGATATTTAGCGGAGGAGTGTATGACATTTTGTGCAAGATATTTGGAAGATGTTGAAACAAGATTTAACAGATCGGGAAGAAATGATGGGTTCACACATAACAACTTAGCCGAGACATATTTATTTGAAAGTTTTGGACAACCAATCGGCAAAGTTGAAGTGGTTGAGCTAGATGATAAATCTTGGGCACAAGCGCATCGATATGTGTTTTTTCATAGTGATTCACTGGAATCATTACGCATGTAAGTTTTTCAGTATAATTTTTAATTTAACAAACAGTTTAAATAATTTTTGCTTTCTCACCTAAAATGAGTACTTTTTATGATAGTGAGTATAGAAGCTATTTGAGAGGCTGTTTACGTTCTCGAAGAACACAACTTCGCGAGCTTGATAAGATATTTACGAAAAATTTCCATGAATGCTTAGGAGTAGTTGTAAGTAACACAACTTGTCCTCATTTTATTACGATCAATCTATTCTTTAATATATAAATAAAGTTAAGTGTTTGCCTTTGCGTTTCTTGTAATAGGTTTGGAGTGGAAGAGATGTTATCCAAGAAATTAAGTGTCTTTCACAATGCCCTAATAGAATAGTGAAAAGATACAATACTTACATCATTAATGGATTTAGATTTCATACTAAATCCCGTGAAAGATTTAGGAGAACACAAAACTGTGGAGTTGTTGTTTTTTCTTCAACAACAAGCTATGCTAGTGCTAGGGATAGTAATCCTGTGGAAGGGGATGTTGATTATTATGGAATTCTAAATGATATTATTGAGTTGGATTATTATGGCAAGTGGAAGGTCGTGTTATTTCGATGTGATTGGACTGATGTGAATACTAGTAGAGGTGTTAAAAAAAATCAGTTCGGATTTACAATGGTAAATTTCTCTAGATTAATTCACACCAGACAACAACTGATTGACGAACCTTATGTTTTTTATCTCAAGTCAAACAAATCTTTTATTTTGAAGATCCAAATAATGCGGGTTGGTATGTTGTACTCCGTAACACACCTCGAGACTTGTTTGATATGGGTGATCAATGTAGAGATGATATTGAACAAAGAACTAAATGCTTGTCTTTTACCGATCAAAACTTGGATGAAAATATCCCTAGTACCAGTACAGATGTTCAGTGGGTTCGTGAAGATGTTGATGAAAATATTTATGAAGCTTGATGAAAAAACTGAATTTAGTAAGATTATTTTGACACAAATACTGTGTATATAATATGCTTTTATGCTTTAAATATTATTATTAATGTTCTTTACATTATAGTATTTGATTCTTATACTAATATTGTTTACTTAAAATTGATGCAGATAGCATGCCGAGGAGAAGATTAACAGACATCAATACCATTCGGACCGGTTCAGAACTGGTAGGTGCTACTGATGAGGGCAACACTAGAGTGACGCCTTCAGAGATTGTCGCAACCTAAAAAATGAAAAGTCTCATTGTAAGACTTTATTATTCGTTAAGTGTGACATTAAAAAACCGAGAAAAAGTCGACTTAATTCCTCTAAAAAATGAAAATTTTGAAAATGACTATAAAAAATAAAACATGGAGTCGCCACTAATCTTTTTTAGCTAGGTGTGATCGGCCACCTATTAAAACCGGTTTTATAAAATATTTTAAAAATTAATTAAAACATATTTAAAACCAATTTCAAGTCTGCGTTTTAAACCAGAGAAATCAAAGAAACGGGTTCGGGACTCGATTACGTGTGGGGAAGGATTGGCACCCCTACAACGCCCGTATAAAACAATACCTTATTAATCGTGTGTTATCTCAAGTCTTGATAAAAAATCGGTCTTAAATTTAGTATTTCAAGTTGATTCCCAATTTAAAGAAAAATAATTCCATTTTTAATTGAAAATGATCCAGAATTTATAAATTCAAAATTTTCCTATATTCCCCAACAAACGTGGCAAAATATAGAAACTTTTATTAATTTTGAAAAATTTTCCGAATCATTCTCGTTTTTTGAAAGAAAGATATTCTTTTATTAATGATAATTGATGATATTCCCTCCAGCAAACCCTGTAGAGAACTCATGAATTATTTTAACTTGGGTATATCTTTATTTTTTTTATTGAAAAATCATTATCCTTTTGAAAACATTTTAAAAGATATGAATATGTATATGCATGACATAAATAAAATGACATAGCAAAATCTAAATAATATAATGCATCCTAAATGATATGATATAATTTAAATGCCTTAGCATATTCTAAATGAAATGAAATATCCTAAGTTATATGACATATTCTAAATTAAATGAAATGTCCTAAGTTATATAACATATTCAAAATGGAATGTAATATCCTAAATCATATGATATATTTTAAATGAAATAAAATATCCTAAATGACAATATATATCCTAAATGAAATGAAATAAACTATCCTAAATGACATGGCAAATATGAATGATATGGCTGATAACTCGTATAATTATATAGTTTTTAGTTATGTTTTATTATTGTTTTGTGTCAAATACGAGTTATTATTGCTTAGTCTAATTGTGTTTATGATCTTTTATATTTTTATGTAATTTGGTGTTTTTCACGAGTTTCTTTGAGTGATTTCAGATTACTAGGTTAAATCAAGAATTAAGGGTAAATCCAGTTCAGTTCCAATTCCGACACCTTTTGCCATATCAGCTATATCTGGAGTTTCACTGAAGCATTAAGGATGAAATTTTTACAGTACAAAGTTAAGAGGCATATCTATCTTTTTCATGCTTTACACTTCTTGAAAGGGAGTCGTTTTCCCTAGCGAAATGTGGTATCAAGTTGGCTGATGTGCAATGCCTTCTGTTCTGACCAGTTTTGGTATTTTGACCATATCTTCTGATCCACATGAGAAAATGAGCTGATTCCAACGGCTATGGATCACAAACTGATAGGGGAATATTTTTCTAGAAGACAATTTGATCAGATCAAGCCTCCAACATTGACAAAATCAACCATCAAGCTGGCTGATCAGAATTGTCATACAATATGACGAAAATTGTTAGAAAAATGCACCCACCTATTATACCTACCTTTGAAATTTATAAAGCTTGTCTCTTGTCATTTAGCTCTCCAAAATGTGTATAAATAGAGGGCCTTGGATGATTGTAAGAGTATTATTGTACATTGGTAGGATATTAGCCATTGTAATAAAATTCTCTAAGTTTTCTTCTTCTTTCCTTTCTCTAGTTTTCTTTTTCTTTATTTACTTATACTTCTTACATTTCTTTTCATTTTATTCATATCTAGTATGTGTTGCTAATCATATTGTTGAGGTGATGAGGTGAAGCTTTTGGTAAATGCTAAGGTTAGTCTCTTAAACATGAGCTAAAATAAATCATCATTTATAAACACTAGTATAGATAATATTTTCTTTTGGTTTAAAATCATACTTGCAAAGTAGGGATCTTGATTCATTATTGACAATGAAAATGGCACAGTAAATACTTGGTTTCATAACCTTTATTTGTTGTAGACATATACCTTGGCATAAGGAATGCTTGGACTCTTTTTATGAGTTTTGAGGACACCAAATGAACATAATATCATATGCTATGGACATTGGACAATTTGGACTGAATTGCTAAACCTTCCGATTGGAACCTCCCTTATGTGTGAGTTTCAATTGTGTAATAAAACAAGATTAATCTTAGCATAACACCAAGAGTGGATTCTCTAACCTCAACATCTTTTCTTATTGTTTTTTATATCTTGTTTAATTTCTTTTATTTTATTTTGTTTATTTTGTTCTCTAATATCTTTTTTATCTTGTTTTGTTGTTGATTCCCTAATATCTTGTTTACTTTCTTTTTTTATATATTTATAAACTTATACTTACTAATACGCTTCCCTGTGGTTCGACCTCGGACATCCGAGAATTTATTACTTGAACATAACCTGCACTTGGGTTTACAACTCTTAATTGAGTCTCCATCAAGTTTTTGGCGCCGTTGCCGGGGAGGCAATACTAAGTATATAAGTTTATAAGTATATTTATTTTTATTGGCTGGTTGTACCACCTAATTTTCTATATATTTATATTTATATTGTAAAGTTTATATTTATATAAATATATTATCTGTATATTAACTTTGTTTTATGCTTGTTTGGCGACGTGATTTTAGATCTCGTCGTTTAGTTAGATTTTATTGTGAAACTTTTTCAGGTAATCTTTCTAATACAACTCCTACCATGGCTGACAATGAAAGTGTTCATGCTAAAGATGAGAACAGACAAGTACGCACCATGCGTGACTACTTGCAACCAACTCGAAGCTCATCACCCTCTTGTTTTATTTTTCCTCTCAATGCAAACAACTTTCGTTTTAAACCAGGTATGATAGCTTTGCTTCCAAATTTCCATGGGTTAGAATCGGAAAGTGCTTACTCGTTTCTAAAAGACTTCGAAGATGTATGTGTCACCTTTAATGACCAACAATGTATAAATGAAATTGTCAAGCTAAAATTATTTCCTTTTTCTTTAAAAGATAAAGCAAAAATTTGGCTTCATAATTTAAAACCAATGTCAATTGGCACATGGCAAGAATTACAAACTGAGTTTCTAAAGAAATTTTTCCCAGCACATAAAACTACTGCTTTGAAAAGACAGATTCAAAATTTCAATCAAAATCAAAATGAAGCATTTTTTCAGTGCTGGGAGCGTTTTAAAGATTTGTTAAGTTCTTGTCCACATCATGGTTTTGAAAAATGGCATCTTATTAGTTTCTTTTATGAAAGTTTAACTCCCGAAACTAAACAATTTGTTGAAACAATGTGTAACGGTGAGTTTCTAGAAAAAGAACCTGAAGAAGCCTTTGACTACCTAGACCATTTGGCAGATAACTCTCAAGCCTGGCACACAGATAATTCCTCTGAAAGTTCCAATAGATCTAATCTTGTTTCTAACAGAGGTAAATATCATTTTAGTCAAGAAGATGAGATAAAAGCTAAAGTAGCTAATTTGGCTAGAAAGATTGAAGCCATGGAACTTAGAGAAGTAAAAGAAGTCAAAACGGTTAAAAATGAAGAAAGTTGTGGAATTTGTGAAATCATGGGACACCCCACTTCTGAATATCCAAACATTCCCATTCTTAAAGAAGCGTTGCATGATCAAGTAAATTCCATAAACACATTTAAAAAGCCTTTTCCTTCTCCTTACTCTGAAACGTATAACCCTGAATGGAGAAATCATCCCAACTTCAGTTGGCGGAATAATAATCATGTTCAGGTACCACAATCTCAAAAGCCGGGCAACACTTTTTCCTATCAACCTTCACGTGTACAAACCTTGGAAGAGACATTGCAAGCATTCATGCAAACACATGCAAATGTGAATAACCAAACTTCACAGGACATCAATGAGATCAAAAACACCTTGTCCACATTGACAGCTTCATTACGCACTCAAGAAAAAGGTAAGTTTCCTGCTCAACCTCAGCCTAACCCTTCTACTCAATGTCTTGTTTCTTGCTCCAATGAAACTCAACAGGAAAATGCCAGTTCTATCACAACTCTTCGAAGTGGAAAGGCAATTGACAAAAACATTCCATCAAAAGACCAAGATCCTCCTTCCCCTCCGAAAAGTAATGGTAAGGATGATGGTAAGTCTGAACTTCTTGAAAATTTGGACAAAGAAAAAGGTATGCATCCTGCTCATTTTCCTCAAAGGTTGCAAACAATAAAGAATTTGAATCAAAATGCAGAAATTTATGAACTTTTCAAACAAGTTAAGATTAACATTCCTTTATTGGATGCAATCAAACAAGTTCCATCTTATGCTAAATTTTTGAAGGACATGTGCACAGTTAAAAGGAAACATAATGTACAAAAGAAAGCATTTCTGACGGAAAGTGTGAGCTCAATCATTCAGCACCTTACTCCACCAAAATTTAAAGATCCTGGATGTCCAACAATCTCATGCATCATTGGAAACACTAGAATAGAACGTGCATTGCTTGATCTTGGTGCTAGTGTTAATCTTTTGCCTTTTTCTGTTTATCAACACTTAGGTTTAAGTGAACTCAAGGAAACACCTGTTACACTTCAACTAGCTGATCGTTCTGTAAAAATTCCTCGAGGGATAGTTGAAGATGTTTTGGTTCAAATTGATAATTTTTACTTCCCTGTTGATTTTATTGTTTTGGACACACATCCTGTTTCAAATCCAAATGTTCAAATTCTTGTTATATTAGGCCGTCCATTTCTTGCAACTTCTAATGCTTTGATAAATTGCAGGAATGGTATTTTGAACATTTCTTTTGGAAATATGACTTTAGAATTAAATGTGTTCAACATTTGCAAGCAACCTGGTGATGATTCAGAAGTACATGAAGTGGATTTCATTGAAGAACTTGTTCATGAACATCTCACCACTACCACATTCCATGATCCTTTAGAAGCTTATTTAATTGAATGTGAGTTTGATAATGCTTGAGAAATTTCACACACTGATTCTTTGTTAAATTCTTTTCAGGATAAGCATTGTTGGAAACAAAAGTTTGAGGAACTTCCATCACTCACAAATGTCACTGTTACATCAACTATTGAACCACCCAAGCTGGATTTAAAACCATTGTCATCCGAGCTAAAATATTCCTTTTTGGGAGAGAATGAAACTTTTTCAGTCATAATTTCTTCACATCTTGATGAACTACAAGAAGGTAAGTTGTTACAACTTTTGAAAATGCACAAAAATGCATTAGGATGGACCTTAGCTGACATAAAGGGAATAAGCCAATTAATCTGCACACATAATATTTATTTAGAGGAAAATGCTAAACCCTCTAGACAAATGTAACGAAGGCTTAATCCTAATGTGAAAGAAGTAGTGAGAAATGAAGTCATTAAACTTCTAGATAATGGAATCATTTATCCTATCTCTGATAGCAAATGGGTAAGTCCTACTCAAGTCGTACCTAAGAAATCTGGAGTTACTGTAGTTAAAAATGAAAACAATGAATTAATTCCAACTAGGACTGTTACTGGTTGGCGCATGTGCATTGACTACAGGAAACTTAACTCAGTGACGAGGAAAGATCATTTCCCTTTGCCTTTCATGGATCAAATCTTAGAAAGAGTTACAGGGCATGAGTTTTATTGTTTTCTAGATGGATATTCTGGGTATAATCAAATTGCCATTGCACTTGAGGACCAAGAGAAAACCACTTTTACATGTCCTTTTGGTACTTTTGCATATCGTAGAATGCCATTTGGATTATGTAACGCCCCTGCCACATTTCAAAGATGCATGCTTAGTATTTTTAGTGACATGATTGAACGTAATCTTGAGATTTTCATGGATGATTTTTCTGTTTCTGATGATTCATTTGATGATTGCTTAGCCAATTTGAAAAATGTATTGATTAGGTGTGAAGAAAAAAATCTTGTTCTTAATTGGGAAAAATGTCATTTCATGGTCACTAAAGGTATTGTACTAGGTCACATTGTTTCTGCAAAAGGGATTGAGGTAGACAAGTCAAAAATTGAATTGATTGCTAATCTACCCACACCAAAGACAGTAAAGGACATTAGGTCATTCTTGGGACATGCAGGTTTTTATAGAAGATTCATAAAAGATTTTAGCATGATATCTAAACCTCTATGTAATCTTTTAATGAAAGACACTGCATTTGAATGGACTAAAGATTGTAAAGATGCTTTTGAAAAACTCAAAAATATGCTCATTACTGCTCCTATTATGAGATCTCCTGATTGGTCTTTACCATTTGAAATAATGTGTGATGCTAGTGACTATGCTATTGGTGTTGTGTTAGGACAAAAGAAAGATAATAAACCACATGTAATTTACTATGCAAGTAAAACTTTAAATAGAGTCCAAATGAATTATTCCACTACAGAAAAGGAATTACTTGCAATTGTTTTTGCATTGGATAAATTCAGATCTTACCTTGTTGGATCATCAATTGTTGTCTTTAGTGATCATGCAGCTTTAAAATATCTTCTCTCTGAGAAGGATGCAAAACCTAGGTTGCTGAGGTGGATCCTTTTGCTGCAAGAATTTGACATCACCATTCGAGATAAAAAAGGAGTAGAAAATGTGGTGGCTGATCATTTATCAAGACTTGTTTGTGATGAATCTTTTGGAACCTCACCAATAAATGATACTATTCCTGATGAACAACTTCTAATTGTCTCCACGACACCTTGGTTTGCTGACATTGCTAATTTTCTTGCTACAGGAAAAATTCCTTCTCAATGGAGCCCCCAAGATAAAAGGAAGTTTCTGAATGAGGTAAAGAAGTTCTACTGGGATGACCCTTACTTGTTCAAATATTGTCCTGATCAGATTTTTCGAAGATGCATTCCCGACAATGAGGTAAGTAGTGTAATTAAGTTTTGTCATTCCGAGGCATGTGGTGGTCATTTTTCATCAAAGAAAACTGCTGCAAAAATTTTACAGTGTGGATTTTACTGGCCAACTTTATTCAAAGATGCATATAATTTTTGCAAGTCATGTGAAAGTTGTCAAAAATTAGGTTCCATTTCGAAAAGAAACATGATTCCTTTGAACCCAATTCTTGTAATTGAAATTTTTGACTGTTGGGGTATTGATTTCATGGGACCATTTCCACCATCTTTTGGTTTCTTATACATTTTAGTTGCAATAGATTATGTTTCAAAGTGGATAGAGGCAATTCCATGTCGAAATAATGATCACAAAACAGTGATTAAATTTTTAAAAGAAAATATTTTGAGTCGATTTGGAATTCCTCGATCTATCATAAGTGATGGGGGAACACATTTTTGCAACAAGGTTTTTGAAACATTAATGAAGAAATATGCCATTACACACAAAGTTGCAACCCCTTATCACCCGCAGACAAATGGACAGGTAGAATTAGCAAATAGGGAGATTAAACAAATTTTGGAAAAGACGGTTAATCCAAATCGCAAAGATTGGTCTCTTAGACTTAACGATGCATTATGGGCCTATCGAACAGCTTTTAAAACAGCATTGGGCATGTCTCCTTATAGGCTAGTTTATGGAAAACCTTATCATTTACCTGTGGAACTTGAGCATAAAGCATATTGGGCCATTAAAATGTTCAACTCAAACCTTGATGACGCTTCTAATTTACGGAAATTACAAATAAATGAACTTGAGGAACTCAGAAATGATGCATATGAGAATTCTAAAATTCATAAAGAAAGAACTAAAGCCTTTCATGACAAGTTAATTTCAAGAAAAACATTTGATGTTGGGCAAAAAGTTCTACTTTATAATTCTAGACTTCACATATTTCCTGGTAAGTTGAGATCAAGATGGACTGGCCCATTTGTGGTTAAGCATGTGTATCATTATGGAGCAGTTGACATTGAGAATCCTCAAAATGGTAACGTATTCAAGGTAAATGGACAAAGACTCAAACTTTTTTTGGAAAATCATGTTACTCAAGAAGAGGATGTTTTTCTTTCTGATCCTTGTTTTGAAAATAACTAGATGTAAATATAATTTTTTTAACCCCGGTTAAATGGCGGATAATGGTACTCCGTGATTATTTAAGTCGGTTCCATCAGCTACCCACAAAAATGATATTGTATATAAATTTCTCTTACAATTTCTCTTTCATTTTTTTTTTCAGGATGGATGATATTCTCACAAGATTGCAGAAACGATTTCCTCCTTTTCCTCGAAATATTTTACTAAATCTTTACCAAGTTCGATTTGAAAGATTAAGAATGCTTATGCACAAAAGGATTCCTGAAGACATACGTTGGATTATTGAAGCCAAGGTACGTGAAGATGAATATCTTCCTGTTTTGCATTTACCAGGTACAGGTAGAAGCACTTTTGCAAAGAAGCGACGAGCAAAGCGCATGAGTTCAAATTGCCACAAATGTGCACGATGGACGTGTAACGGTAAATGTCGTTCTATTGGGATTCCGTCCTCTAATCGAGATGATAAAATTGAATTCATTAAGGATGGACTGAGTAAGGAGAATTTGGGTAATGTCCAACTTTCTCTTGAGACGCATCCTAGTGGAGACGTACAAAGAGAAATTCTTGATTTATGGCCGCAATTCCAAAGGGAATGGCAACATCTTGGGAATCTGATGTTAAAAGATCCTGTTTGCCAGCTTGTAAGAAAACTGGATGGGAAGCATATCCTCGACTCATAGAAGGCGTTTAAGCCGTTTCTGGACGTAAAACCAGAGGAAGATGTGAGCCACAATCACAACTACAATAAATGACTTCTCAGCTTTTGGTTTGATTTGCAATAACTTCATTTCGGTTTAATTTACATGTTGTTCGATTTGTGTAATTATTCTCGTTTTTTTTTTGCATTGGTCTTTTACGGTTGATTTTTCTTCTCTTTTTAATTTTCTTCCTGAAATCACGCAAAAATCTTTTGTTAGGTTAACATTTTCTTCTGACAGGTCAAATACACTTTCGGCGACATTATTACTCTTGTCTGATTCACTACTCAGTCCTCTATATATTACACCATGTACTCATTCTCTTTCAGGCACTCGAAAAAAAAATGGAAAGTACTTCGTCCCAACGCATTGAAAAAATTTGTGTCTTTGGAGGTGCTTATCCAGGGAAAAATAAAATATTAGCTGATGAAGCCATAAGAGTTGGAGTAATACTTGCCCAACAAAAGATCCAGTTGATTTATAGAGGCGGTAGTACGGGTTTAATGGGAGCAGTCGCTACAGCAGCATACGTCGGAGGAAGTCCAGTTCTAGGAATCGTGCCAAAACTATTCACAGGTTTTTGTGGACCTATCGTGGGTAAGGAAATACAAGTCTGGAGTATCCCTGAACGGATGACAATCATGTACCATTCTGCCGATGCATTCATTGCTTTACTAGGAGGTCTGGGTACATTGGAAGAAATAGCTTGCGTGGCTTCTTGGTCATCTTTGGTCACAAATAAGAAACCCATTGGTTTGCTTAATATTAATGGTTATTTTAGTAATTTGCTTTCATATTTAGATAATGCTGTGAAAAATGGATTCATGTTTTCAGAGGCAAGGAGAACCATAATTTCTGCTACAACCATTGAAGATTTACTCAAAAATCTCCAAGCTTATGAGTATTTACCTGCTACGGTTGTTTCGCAAACGCTCGGAAAAAGAAAAAGAGATATAGACAAGCAAGGAGTGGATTGCACTTTGTCTTTGTGACATTATCTAACATTTTGTTTTTGTGTCTCAGTTATAATAAGTGGTTAGCAACCTCTGCAGGTAATATCTCCTAAATTCTACCTTTAAAATTTGACATTGGGGACAATGTCGTATTTTAGTAGGGGGTAAGGGACATATTTTGCTAATTTATAAAAAAAAAAATTGTTGTGTTTTAAGCCATTTAGAAGTATTCATTCTGAACAAGGTCTGAGTAAGGGAGACTTGAGACATACCTTGTCAGTTGATTTAATCTTTTCAAAAAAAAAAAAAAACTATCTGGTCCGTTTATTATCTGCATGTGTTTTACTACTTTCGTGTATGAATTTTTTGTGATTTTTTTTGAGTAATAGTATAATCTTGGCAGCATGTGGATAAAGCAATAGAGTTACCAAGGCTTTGATTAAGTTATCTAGGTTATTTTCAATTTGGTTTTCTGAAAATTGAATATTTTTGATGATCAAATGTCTTTGAGATTGTTTTTGGCAGATCGGTTCGATTTTTGTTGGAATGTGAATTCATGGTGAGCATTTGGAAAGCCACGGAAAACTGGGAAGACATAGTAAGTTTACTTTTTCTCTTCATTCCACATGCAGATTTAGGTCATCACATAGATGCTTGCGTCTATACATGATCTGATCTTAGAACAAAGTCACTATCCAGAAAGCCCCTTATCTTTGCCCCCTTACATTAGGAGCCCATAGGTTGTAAACCTTCGGGTTGGATCCCTAGATATGAACTCCAGAAATTATGCCAAAGTGAACGGATACGATTCCGACCCCCATTCCCTCTTTATACTTTTATGATAATATTTGTGATCATTGGGTTTGGGATTGTGTGTTTTCTTCTTGTTTATTTTGTTATCTTTTGAAATCTGAAAAATAAAATGGGAATAATGCAAAAGAGGGTAGTTAGAATGACTGACTGTTTTTAGAGTCGTGAACTTCGAACTTATTGATGCCAAAACAATGTTGTGATGAGTTGAGAAAAAGATGCTGAAAAAAAAAGAGTTGATGAAAATCTGTCTTGTTTGATCAATTGAATGAAAAGAAAGAAAAAGAAAGTATGGAATCCAATGTGATTTCTGAAAAAAAAAACACAAGAATGATGATTATGAATAGATGTGATTGTGCATAAAAGATGTCCCAATGAGGGCACAAATCAAAAGAAAATCACTTGTGCTTAAAAAAAAACAGAATTCAAGATTCGAGCTTCTTCATTATAGAGAGGTTTTTACTTTTCTATTTTCTTTGGATCGAGTCTTTTCTTGCTTTTTGTTTTCTTTTCAAAATATTAATGTGGAACATAGGACTAAGGATGAGTGAGAATGAAAATATTTTGAGAGGATTGATCACATTATTATTATATTTCTTGAGCCTAACTTGTGATAAACCTCAGATTATGTTTGAATATTCCACCCCTCACTTGTCCATAAACCTCAGATTCATCTCTGTACCGATCAGATTTGTCAAGTTCACTTGTGAACTGCGGTGACAAGAATCTTAGCATGTGTACTTATGAAGCTATAGTTTGCCTAGTCCTCCATTGCTAGCTAAAGTCTCGCCAAGAAGGAAGTTCCTCAATCGTACAGTAATGCCTTCAATTTTAATCTCATTGACCCTTTACTCGAACTTAATACGCCAATGATACTTAATTAGATGCCTTGCCAATTCTTACGCTTGATCTTGCTTGTTTGTTTGAGATCTCTTTAACTTGTTTTCCTGTTTATTTTTTATTTTATTTTTTTTCTCTAGGATTAAGTCGTTGCTAGGGACTAGCAACAATCTAAGTGTGGGGGTGTGATAACTCGTATAATTATATAGTTTTTAGTTATGTTTTATTATTGTTTTGTGTCAAATACGAGTTATTATTGCTTAGTCTAATTGTGTTTATGATCTTTTATATTTTTATGTAATTTGATGTTTTTCACGAGTTTTTTTGAGTGATTTCAGATTACTAGGTTAAATCAAGAATTAAGGGCAAATCCAGTTCAGTTCCAATTCCGACACCTTTTGCCATATCAGCTATATCTGGAGTTTCACAGAAGCATTAAGGCTGAAATTTTTACAGTACAAAGTTAAGAGGCATATCTATCTTTTTCATGCTTTACACTTCTTGAAACGGAGTCGTTTTCCCTTGCGAAATGTGGTATCAAGTTGGCTGATGTGCAATGCCGTCTGTTCTGACCAGTTTTGGTATTTTGACCATATCTTCTGATCCACATGAGAAAATGAGCTGATTCCAATGGCTATGGATCACAAACTGATAGGGGAATATTTTTCTAGAAGACAATTTGATCAGATAAAGCCTCCAACATTGACAAAATCAACCATCAAGCTGGCTGATCAGAATTGTCATACAATATGACTAAAATTGTTAGAAAAATGCACCCACCTATTATACCTACCTTTGAAATTTATAAAGCTTGTCTCTTGTCATTTAGCTCTCCAAAATGTGTATAAATAGAGGGCCTTGGATGATTGTAAGAGTATTATTGTACATTGGTAGGATATTAGCCATTGTAATAAAATTCTCTAAGTTTTCTTCTTCTTTCCTTTCTCTAGTTTTCTTTTTCTTTATTTACTTATGCTTCTTACATTTCTTTTCATTTTATTCATATCTAGTATGTGTTGCTAATCATATTGTTGAGGTGATGAGGTGAAGCTTTTGGTAAATGCTAAGGTTAGTCTCTTAAACATGAGCTAAAATGAATCATCATTTATAAACACTAGTATAGATAATATTTTCTTTTGGTTTAAAATCATACTTGCAAAGTAGGGATCTTAATTCATTATTGACAATGAAAATGGCACAGTAAATGCTTGGTTTCATAACCTTGATTTGTTGTAGACATATACCTTGGCATAAGGAATGCTTGGACTCTTTTTATGAGTTTTGAGGACACCAAATGAACATAATATCATATGCTATGGACGTTGGACAATTTGGACTGAATTGCTAAACCTTCCGATTGGAACCTCCCCTTATGTGTGAGTTTCAATTGTGTAATAAAACAAGATTAATCTTAGCATAACACCAAGAGTGGATTCTCTAACCTCAACATCTTTTCTTATTGTTTTTTATATCTTGTTTAATTTCTTTTATGTTATTTTGTTTATTTTGTTCTCTAATATCTTGTTTATCTTGTTTTGTTGTTGATTCCCTAATATCTTGTTTACTTTCTTTTTCTTATATATTTATAAACTTATACTTACTAATACGCTTCCCTGTGGTTCGACCTCGGACACCCGAGAATTTATTACTTGAACATAACCTGCACTTGGGTTTACAACTCTTAATTGAGTCTCCATCAATGGCATATAATTTAAATGATATAGAATATAAAATAATGCCATCATATAATAATGCATGAACATAGTATATGCTAAATAATATAATCAAAAAATAATTAAATAAAAAGCATAGGATATCATGAAATATTCCAAATCATATAATAAACAATATAACATAACTCAAAATCATAACAATATCATAGAAATTATCATAGCAAAAATCATATATTATATAAAATGCATGAATATGGAAAATGCAATGCATGAAAATGTATTTTTTTCTTTAATTAAGGAAATCAGTATATCTAAAAAAATATCCGGCTACCTTAGGAAAATATGTCAAATTAAATATTCTAAAACTAAAAAACTTTGTGATTGTTTGAAAACAATTTTGAAAAACTTAGATTAAAAATAAAAAAAATGGGCTAAACCTTTTTTTCAAATGGCTCTAATTTCCTAAGTTTAAAATCCCGGACTTGACCACCCTTAACCCAAGACTTAAAAAATCATTTTTAGAGTTTAAAAAGGCTTAGAAACTACCCTAAGTCAGTAGCTAAACTTCCTAATCAGCTCCCTCTAAGTAACTTAACCAAAACAGAAAAATAATTTTTCTTTAAATTCAATTCTAACTCCATGTACAGTTTTAAGCCACGAATTTTTACCCTATTTTTAAAAATTCAAAAAACTCTAAAAAAAATACTGGAGACTCAAGACATGTAAAAATACACGGGAAAAATCAGCTTAATTTTCTGATTAAAGATGAATGCCCAGAAAAACGAGAAAGTACGAGTACTGGGTGAAAAAACTGTTTTGCCAAAATACATTTTTGCCTTTTATAAAATCATTTAAAAATCCAAGTAAAAATATTTAAGACTCACAAAATGACTCACAAACAGTAACTAGGACTTTCTAAAAGTTAGATAAAAATTGGATAAGTAAAAAAAAAAAATCACAAAGGTAGAATAATCAATTTGACAAACCTTAATTTTTCACAAGTATGCTCAAGAGAGCATGACTTTGAACCATTAATTGGCCTAAGTCACTAGTCAAGTGGCATGAACATGAAATGCATGAAAAAATACAGCAAATATGATGCATGAAATGCATGAGTTTAAACCTAAATGTCATGAAAAAATGCATGGCATCCATATAGTGATCTAGACCTAAATGAACTTGCATGGCATTTAATGTAACCTAGGTCTAAAATGCATGAACATGCATGGCAAGATAAACCTAACCTAACATCTAAAATATGCATGGCAATAACACAAACACAAGGCATGCTTAAACCAAAAACTCAACCAAATATCATGCAAATGCCAACCTATCAACTAACATAGCAAAAAATGCACACATAATGATAGAATACATGGTAGTGGCCGAATGACTTATGATTCCACACAAGCATGGCATTTTCACAAACACTTGATATACTAACATGCAAAACTAAAATATAACACTAAAATCATGCAAACACAAAGTAGAGATACTAACAAGCATTTTCACAAACACTTGATATACTAACATGCTCAACTAAAATATAACACTCAAATCATGCAAACACAAAGTAGAGATATTAAAACTAACAAGCATTTTCACAAACACTTGATATACTAAATATAAAACATCAACAAATTTAAACATTATGAAAACAGAAAATTAAAAATGCAAGAACATGATATTTAACTCATAAATGGCAACAAACAAAGCAACCAAATTAAAACATGATTCAAGTATATGAAGTAGAAGAACACTTTAAGCATCAAGATTAAAGAAAATAACATAAATAACATGATAAATTAAAGCAAAAACAGCAACAATAATAAAAAAAAAAGGCCATTCGGCCATTAAAGAAAAGTAAGAAAAAAATTTGTAAAAATTATTTAAGAAAGAGATGAAGAAAGAACTTAAGAAGAATATATTAAAAAAACACTTATTTAAAAAGAAAACTCACCAAATAATAATCAAAATAGCAAAAACAAGAATGAAAAATCAAGAAGTGCAAGAGTTAGTGCTAAATACAACCTCAAGAAGCTATATTTCAAGCTTTATCTTTTCAAACTTTCCTTTCTTTTCTAAACTTTTTCTTTTTGCTTTCAACCAAGGAGAGAAAAACTAAACAAAACAAGAAGAAATCTAAAAAAATGAAGTGAAGTAAAATGAAAATTCTGCCTCCCCCTATAGCCAGCCGAATGGACTCTCTCTCCTTACCTAGGAAGTTGTCATTTTTTTCCCAATCAATTTCCATCAAATGGCTAGTAATTCAAGGTGAAAAATCATGAAATTATCACTCTTAGATTAGCATATCAGCTGTCCATAATTACAGCTGTTCAAGAATAATGTTGACACTCTCCCTGCTCATGCATTGGCCTATGTGGCTTAATCACAATGGCTTGATAAAAAAAAAATCTCTAACTAACTCTTAATTCTTGGCCACTTGATTGAAAAATCAGAAGCTTTCTCCTTCCTTTGGGCCTTGGCAGGCCATCACTCTCTTTTCCAGCCCAAGTCTGATTTTTTGAAAGGCCAAAATAAGCACTTTTCGGTTGCTTGGGTAAAATGACCATTTGCTCCCCCGATGCAAATAAATGACACACGGACTCCAAATTCAAATTTTCTTTTTTTAATACTTTCAAAATAATAAAATATTGAATTCTGGAGGTTTTCAAAAAATTTCAAGTCCGTTTGCTATTTATTTGGATTTTTTCTTCCAAAAATGCCCTTTTATGCCCCACATTTTACCATTTTTTAAACGAGCTCCAAATCAACATTTTTATTCACCAATATCTTACAAATAATTTAAAAGTGTGATCTGAAAGTTTTCATAATTTTTGGAACTCATTTGGTATTTGTTTGGGATTTATCTTCTTGAATTACTACATAAGGGCTCGGGATTTGACCATTTTGAAAACGAACTCCGAATCAAGATTTTCTTTTTCCAATCTCTTCCAAATAATTTAAAAATGATATTTTCAAATTTTTAGAATTTTTGGATTCCATTTGCTATTTTTTCGGGATTTATCTTCTTGAATTATTGCATAGGAGGCCCGGGATTTGGCCATTTTGAAGACGAACTCCGAATCAAGATTTTCTTTCGCCAATCTCTTCCAAATAATTTAAAAATGATATTTGCAAATTTTCAGAAGATTTGGAGTTTATTTGCTATTTTTCGGGATTTTCCTTCTTGAATTTCTGCATGAGAGACCCGTGATTTTGCCATTTTGCAAACGAACTCCGAATCAAGATTTTATTTTGCCAATCTATTCCAAATGATTTAAGAATGAGATTTGCAAATTTTCAGAATTTTTGGAGTCCATTTGCTATTTTCCCCAAATTTTCCAATTTTGCCCCCGAAACCCGGTTTTGCTCAAAACAAGTTCGATTTTTAGATTTTCTTCAAGCTGAGCCTTGGGCTATCCCTTTTAAATCATTCCTCATCCGTTGGGGGCTTTAGTCTTACCAAGTCGGACCATTTCTGTAATTCTGTCCGATTTCACCGAAATCTACCAAAAACCCTAATTCTCGGTTTTCTCCCGGATTGACTTTTCTTTCAATTTTTCTTTCAAATGGCTTCTCCATTACCCGTAGTCAGTGCTTATCTTTCATTTGGAACCTTCAATTTTGACCAATTCGATCATTTAAGCACTTTTCCCTAAATTTCCCGGATTAGGGTTTTCTTTCTACTGAATCTCCATAACCCAACTTTCGAACTCCATATCTTTCGATGTAGACTTTGGATTATCAAAATTCTTTCGCCATTTTTAATTGAACTTCAAATATTGATTTTGAAAGCGGGTTGATTTTTTAGTAGTTGACTTTCAGGGATTGACTTTTTCGGGGTTGATTTTTTCGGGGTTGACTTTTTTTGAGTTTGACTTTTTATGCTCACCCTCTTAAACTAAGTCTTGGAGTACCACCCGCAGGATAAAAAAAGTCTTTTTACATTCTGAAACATCAATTTAGGAAGAAAACATATCTGTTTTAGTGGTCCGGACAAAATTAGGTGTCTACAGAAATGCCGAATGCATCTATTGTAGATGCTAATATAAAGTTGCTTACTACCTCCACGGCTGCAGAAACTGTAGTTCATAGGAACTTGAATACAGGTATTATGTTACAGAGGTGTTAAAATTACACAAAGTTGGACAATTGCTAATATATATTTGCTTTTGTGTAGTAGATAATGCTGGACAACGCATAACTCGTGGTTGTACCACATTAAAGGAGTTATGGGCACTACCTCTTGAAAAGCGTATTGTTGCCGCAGCAAATAATGAGCAACAGCCAATTGGTCCTGAAGCACAACTATTGGCTAGCTTTCTTGGCCTCATTGCTCGAAATGGGATGAAGTGTCCAATTCATTATGAGTCATGGCGTGATATGCCGAATAGTGAGAAGGTCGAGATGTTAAATTTTATTGAGGTATAAGCCTTTTAAATTAGTATTTCGATTTTAGAATTTTGTTTATCATCGAAACTAACTTTGTACAACTTTTCCTTTTTAGTCGAGATTTTCTTTGCAGATTCTGACATCATTTGTTATGAAAAGCATGACTTGAAGAAAAAGTATTTCGATCGAAATATTGATCCTGCTGTCATATTACGAATCTTACCGCGTGCTGTGGTTCTATGGCAGTATGAGAAATTGGTTCACTTCTGGTTTTCAAGAAAAGCAGAGGTATCATTTATAATTTATTTTAGTCATTAATTTATACTACTTTATATAATACAATTGTATGAAATATGTCTATATTAATAATGTTGGTTTGCAATGTACATGAACAAGAAAATATAGGGGTACACAGTAGAAATCAACAAAAATATAGTCACACCAGTGGATCAAAAAGCTTTGCCAAAAAAGCTAATGAAAAAGTAATTTTTTTCAGTATTAATTTAGTCAATTGTTTTAATACAATTTAGTATTAATTTTTACTATTTTTTAGGAACTTGAGCGGGGAAAAAATAAGACGAGTTGAACTGTTTCAGTTAACTCATACTAAGAATGATGGATCCTATTTGAACGTCGAGACTCGGGATATTGTGGTATATTTTGTTCAAACTTATTTTTATTTACAAATATATTACACAAAATTGCTGAGTATATATTACACAAAATTGTTTCTATTTAGTATTAATTTTATTGTTTTATAGGAGAAAGCCCGGGATAGAATTGCTGAGTATCAAGTCGGAGCATCGGATGGCTCATCAGTGAATATGCAAGAGGTTGAGAATCAAATATTCACTGAAGTAGCTGGGAAAGAACGACATGGACGGATTTGAGGTCTCGGAATGGATTCGACACCATCTAGCTACTATAGACTTGGTTCTCAGCGGTTTACTGCTTTTTCTTCACAAAACTCCAGCGCATATGAAGTTCAGATGCTGAGAGAAGAAATGCAAAATATGCATAAACGTTTTGAGGAGAAAGAAGCAGGGATGGCAAGGAAAGAAGCAGAGATGGTAAGGAAAGAAGTAGATAGACAAGCAGAGATAGCAAAGATTATTGCAGACAGACAAGCAGAGAGACAAGCTGAGAAAGAAGAAGAGCAAAGAAGATATCAGGAGCTATAGACACAATTTCAATCGTTGATGAATTTAGTGCAGCAAAAGTTTCCAGCAGGCTCAACGAATTCACAAAATCCTCCATCTCAGGTAATATAATATCTTCGTTGTTAATTATCTTACTTTTATAACTTAATAACTTATATATTAATTACGTATTCTAATTTTTTTGTAGTAGGGCTCATGAGAACAACTTGCTGCACATATAACATTCTTGTTACGGCTGTCCTTCTTTCCTCCAACTTTTAACATTTGTAACTTGTAATTTTTTAAAGTTTTAAGTGGATTTGATGTGTTAAGTAATACATTCGTTGTACGGTTGATATTTTATATTAAATAAATTTTTATATTATGGTTTTTTATATAATTTGTGTTGTTTGTGTATTGTTGGACAGTTCTGTAAATAGAAATGCAGATGTTATTAACAAATATAACTGTTTAAATGAAATAAATAGTATTTTAAAAAAATACTGCATATTTAGCTGAGTTTTAAGATCACAAACGCCGCTAAATGTTAAGAATTAGCGTCGTTTGTAGATCACAAACGCCGCTAAGTAAATCAATTTAGCGGCGTTTCATTTACCAAACGCCGCTAAAGTCCGATAAAAATATCACTTTTGGACGTTCTATTGTAGCTTTTTTGAACTCTTTTAATGTACCTACAAACGCCGCTAAATGTCCTGGCTCGGTTTTTGCCGGCATTTGTCGCGACGTTTTTTTGGAACGCCTCCACTGTTTTAGCGGAGTTTATAAATGCCCCTAAGCTTAAAAATAAACATCGCTGAAAGACCAATTTGCTTGAGTGATTTCTTAATTTTATATTAAAAATTATACTATTAAGTCAAATACATATTTTTATTAATTGTTAACTATATTTAATATTAATTTAACATTAAAATTATTATATATATATATATTTATCAAATCGGTTGGTCCAACTAGTTGAATCGATTGGATCAGGAACCGAAAGTTTAATCGGTTTGACTTTTGGTATTTTTTTTATACTTTGTTATCCTGTTTCATGTTTTTTTTCGTGTCAACAGTGTAAACATAAACACAAAACAATTTATTAAATGTGACAAAATTTTAAATACGATATATGTGTTAAACGTATCGTATTAATCGTGTTTGAATGTATCGTGTCGTGTTTATTATACTATTTTATTTATTTATTAAATATGTTATATTCGTGTCATGTTTTCATATTAGATTCAAAATTACGGGTTCATTTAAAAGAAATGTCCGTCCATCAACTTAATTTGGTGGCGTACATTCTATATAAACGAAACGATAGAAATCCACCAAAGATAGAAATCCAAAGTCCAAGGAGGTAAGGCAAGTACTCAAGCCTTCTTATCTTAGATATAATAATTAAAAAAAGAAATATACTACGACTAGTTAACAAATTAACTGTAGTCTTCTCCTCTCCTGTCTAGAGAGAGAAACAAAAGAAGAGTGGTGAGAATTAACCCAAACGAACCATGGGAGTCGCAATAGTCGGAGGGGCCATGGCTCCACCGCGGTTCAACCTGTCAACGTTGGCAAGCCATCCTACTCCAATAAATAAATCAAGTTATTTTAAACAGCAAGCAAATTATATTTATAAATAGGAAGGTTTATAATTAACAATTTTAATATTATCCAAATCCATTAATGCAAATGAATATAAATAAAAATTACCTACGGAAGGGTCGAAACCATGGTTTTGAAGCTCCCTGTACTCTTGGCAAATAGCGCAGAAATGGCAACAATAATGAACAAAGAGATCAGCACAAGGCTCCTCTTTCAATCCGTACACGCTTCTTAACTTCTTTCGATACGTGCACGTGTACAAGCATGAACAGCATGCGTGAGCCAGCAGATAGTAGACAAGCCCTGCTCCTAGACAGCCTGCATGCATGCGCCAACAACAACCCTTGATTGAATAAACCAAACTGTTTAAGCTTTTATATATATATAGATAAGAGATTGAAGGGAGAGTAATTACTTGTGGTTCCTCTGTCTATGATCTCGGCGTTTTGGCCAAATGTTATGCAAGGACAGCAACAAGTAGTGATGCCTTCAAACAGAGAAATTAAGGAAAAGAAAAGGTCAATTAGAATCTATGTCGTCTGGATTCGGGATGAGTATCAAATATGAATATTTGTTCGATATGGATATGTTTTTTAATTTTTTTAAGTTTTTCATATATTTGAAAGATCATATCCCATACTCTCGTTCAAATATATGTCGAACACGAATACTTTAAAAAAAATGAAAAGTTCGAATAAAACCAACCAGAATTCACAGAGAAATGTTATCAGTAAGATCGTAGTCACTAGTTTAATTAGATCATCAATAAGGTTAGATAAAATACTCAAGAACTTATAATTATATAGGACAAAGAGAGGAAAATAAGAGCAGGGTATAAAAAAAAGGGAGTTCTTACAGCTGGAGAAATCTTCACCGCAGCTACAAAGGCCGGTGGACCACTGACTTGGTTTGTTCACAACCGGTATCGTAGGAGCAAAAGGCATAGGTTGAGGGGCATAGGTTGGTGGCAGCACAGCCGCAGCTGGTGGTGCCCTTGGGGGAGGAGCTGATCTCGAGTTTCCAGTATTATTTGGACACATATTCTAGTGGTCAAGCAATCACTAGAAATTAAAATGAAAACATAGAGCTTTTGCTTCTTAAATAGTAACAAACTAATTAAAGCTTGATATGTTGAGGTTTCCAGACTGTTCAAACAGGAATTGGATATTGAGCAAATAGTCTGAATCTTTGATGTGGTGTGGATGTTTTTTTTGTTCTTTTATTAGGGTTGAAAGATATATATTTTGACAATATACATTTTTTATTTGCAAATAAAATTAGATAAACTTACAAGTTATTTTCAATGGGACTACCCACGAATTTTCGTAAAGCAAACTCTTTGAGAAACTTTGAATATTTCTGCTTAAGTTAAATTAAAAGATGTACTATTCTAATGAATTAATGATGATCCCAATTTGTGTAATAGTTTACTTGTTTATTTATGTTAGGCTGTCAACATCTTGCCGAGATGGGTTCCAGTGTTCTTGATTGGTAGTCTTAGTTGCTTATAAATTATGTTAAGGGTATTTTAATAGAGTTTATTTTTGATACACTGACAGTGTATAAATTTTATACACTAAAAATGAATTTTATATTGACACCTTATTAAAAAACTAACCACTAACCCTAACCACTAACCTCTAACCCTAACTCCTAACCACTAACCCTAACCATTAACTCTTAACCCGACAGGTAGCATCACTGTTAATGTATTGTCCTATATACTGATACACAGTGCATCAAATATTAATCCATTTTAATAATCATATTATTTATGTGTTTTGTATATAAAGATAAGAGTTTTGTATATAAAGATAAGAGTCTATTATCCAAAAAAAGAGTTTCGTAGAGGCAAATGTCATATTTTCTTTACATTTTTCATTTATTCATTTAAAAAAAAAAAAACTAATTTGAGTCTCGAAATATGTGTTGGAACATCAACTCCGATACTCCTAAACGTTTTTGTTTTACAAATCCTCTTATCAGTGTCACAAAAAACCACCATAAATTTAAACACCAACAAATCAAAATAAAGATTTTCCAAGCTATCAACAAACAGAATTCCAACTTCGCTCAAGGTATATGAAATTCTAATTAAGGAATCCTGTTCACTGTTTATATATATATATATATATATATATTTGGACTAGATTAAAAAAGGGAAAAATAAAGACAGATAGTTTGTATCTTGAATCTTAATATTGTTAAATATATATATATAGATAACAACCATTAGAGAAAGACCTACTAATAATTTTTTATTTCCAAATTGCAATAAGCAAAATTTTTTTGAAAGATCAGTTGGACGGGTTAGGTTTGTTAAATTTTTTATGATAAATCGGGTTGAGTAGGATTTTTATTGAAAGGGGTTGAATAAATTTTTCGAATTCGTATTAGAGTTGACAAATTTAATGGCAACTATTACATGTGTGGGGAAGGAAGAAGAATCCAACCGGCCGGGCGCCATATTTTCTTTTTCTTGCAAGGGAATAGTTAGCAGAAATAATGTTGCACACCTGGAGCATTCAAGGACCAGCACTCCAAGCATAGAATTTTTGAATTCTCTTGGTCTTGGGTTTTGTGCTCGGACCACTTAAAAGTTCAAAGTGAAATTGTAAGGGCAGTCTCTTGCTGTAACTGTTGTAAGTAAGCTTGCTTGGAAGGAAGGAAGGAATACATGAAATTAAGCACTTGAGTAGATGCATGCATGCCAATAAGAGGTTGCTGTCTCCAACCAAATTTCTGCAGATGCCATATATATGCGAGATTTAGACTCAATTCTCTTGCCAATAATTTTAAGCATTTAAATGTTTAATGTAGGAATTGGGAAAATGACACCGGCAAACTGCCTAGTTAATTTTTTTCTTGGGAAATTGCTCTTTTAATGAGTTTGTTCTTTTTTGTTTTTTATAATTAAAAAGAGCAGTTAAAACATTTTAAAACAATACAAACCCTAGATCTTGAATTAATTTCACTAGCACAACCGGTGGTAGCTGCTGGATTATGGAAACATCAAAAGTCCCAGAATATGCCCAATTTGACCAAAAAAAAAATCAACTCAATAATTAGCTTCCCAAAGCATATGATTAACAACTGAGCAACGCCGATTCCTACTCACCAACTGTTGGCAATCAAAAGTCACCTGATACAGAACAGAAGTTCCTTCACATGTAAAGGTTGTAAAACCCGCTTTGAATAGCTAAAAGATTCAATCAAGACCTGCCTATAATCATGCTCCTAAGCTAGAATTAAACAAGTATAAATCACATAAGTCTTAAGAATATAACCTCTGACAAGTTTCCTGGTAAACCCAAATAACCATTCCCCACAACTATATATCTTTACATAAATCACCAATAATCAAGTTATCTAGATTTGATTGTGCAGCACCATCAACATTCACCTTCACAAACTCACGGCGGAGGAGTTTGCTAAGCAATACAGATCATCTACCTTCTCCCAAAGAGCTTGTAGTATCTTTTTTTTCTTCTTTAAATGTGAAATTGAAATGGATGAAAACTCTTGTTCATCTCATAAATCTCATCTCATTCAAATTGATAACCTTCAAACAAAGTCCTAAGCTTTAACAGTTTGGGTATTTTTAGGGTATTCCTTGAAAATGTTTATTCTTTCTTGTGAGTTGTGACAGATTCCTCCTTTTTTTTTTTTTTACATAAATAAACTTTACCTAAATATTATAATTTTGGGCAAAAAAGATTTAACCAAAAAATTACAATAACATTATATCGTACAAATGAAATATATATGTAACTTAATAAATCTATCAACGAAAACCCAAATGCATAATTTTATTATCTTAACATGAAAAACATTCGAATCTAGCAAATCCACCATCAAAATTCACAACCCTACATCCAATGTCAAAGTAATTACTTAATTATACAACTGAAAAAAATGAAAAATTATCAAAGCACACACACGAGGCTGGCTATCCCCTCGTAGATATATATCTATAACAAAAATAATATCACATCACATTTCACTGGACGAAGAATAGTGAAGAGCAAACTGATCAATGGATATGAAGAATATCAGCACCGGACGCAAGGCTTAATTAACGAGTCATGCCTGCTTCAACTGCTGGCGGTACAATTCCGTTTTGGTTCATTTTCGCTACATTGGCTGCCCAACCTTTTTCAGTAAAAAAAAAAAAAAAAAACCTCATTAATCAATCGATGTAGGGAAAAAAATGAATGGGATAACCAAAATTCTTTATTTAAAAAAAAAAAAAAATGTGTCTGACATTTATGTTTGACACATATTCAAATATACATATGATATAATTTTTTAAATATATAAAAATAATTTTAAAAAAAAATTAAACATTTCAATGTCAATACATATACTTATATCCACCTCCAAATAATATAATTAATAATTATGACCTTAACCTTTTTAAAAGAAACAGGTTCAAAATTGGAATCGCCTTTTTCTTTTTATACTTTCTCATATGTAGATTGTAGTAAAATAAGTACGCTTTTCTTTTCTTTTCTTTTCGTTTTGTTTTATTTTGTTCTATCTTTTTTTCTTCCTATGTCTTAATTAAAGCTATGTTTTTTTTTTTGTCATCTTTCCATTTTTAAACACCTAATATTCTTATTTTTTTGAATTTAAAAATTTATTTTTCATTTCTTATTTCTTGACTTTAAAAATTATGAAATATCTTTTTTATTTTTAAAAATTCAAGATAAAATAATTAAAGTAATTATAAAATATTTTTATATTTAAAAATTTTAATATAAAATAATTAAAGTAATTTTTGCATCTCAATTCTCTTACGTACTCATAGGCTGAGCTGTGACTCGATTTTTTTTTCTTTACCCAATACTCAGGCCCGGCCTCGGGAGAGCCCGGGCCGGCCTACTGGCTCGATTTACTGTTCAAAATAATAATAAAATATTATTTTTATTTTTATATTAATATTTATATATTTTTATAATTAAATTTAAATAAAAAATAATTTTTAATAATTGAATAGTAATTCAAATCAGCCTTACCCAAATCACTAAAAATAAATAAATCCGATCTATTTCTTACATAAAAATCAAATAAAGACAAAGATAAAAGATTGAAAGAGTACTTTTTGTAAAAATAAATAAATTTTACCTATAGTGGGGTCTAATCCACGGTTTTTAAGCTCTCTGTGCTCTTGACAAAGAGCACATTGGATGCAACACCAGTGAACAAGGCAATCACCGCACGGTTGTTCGTTCAGTGAAAATAGATCTCTTAGTTTAGTTCGATAAGGATAAGAGTGACAGAATGCAAAACCAAAGCTGCCCAGGATGTAGTAAATTCGGGCTGCGTCCGCAGGCGCTGCAGCAAATTCACCAACAACAAAAATAAACATATATAGCTATCATGATCATTAATAAATATATATATATATAGAATTTAATTGAGCATGAACTTAAATAAATTTAAATTTATTTGTTTGTTATGTAATTAATGAGGAATATTAATTGGTAAATGGTAAGGTATAAGATTGCTTACACGTTTTTCCTTTATCTATAATCTCGACGTTTCGGCCAAAGGTGATAAAAGGACAGCAAAATGTCATGAAACCTTCATAGAAAACAACATTTATAAATAGGTTATTAATAATATCAATCATGATATATAAACTCGGAATTTAACTTAGTGGTAAGGAAGAGATCTTGAAATCTCGAAGTTTCAAGTTTAAGTCTCGTGGACTTTGTCCAGTTTTATGTTGGATTTTTCGATCACCATTTCCCCATTGTTTTAAAGTTAAAATCACGATCTCCTCAATTCATAAAACCCCAATCAATTGCAGCCTACTTGAGATAAGGATTTGTAAATATATTAGTTGAAAGGGTAATATATATATATATATATATATATATATATATATATATATATATATATGCGAGATCATATTTCTTAAACCAAATGAAAAATAGATTGATCTGCGTAGTTCCAAACTCAAATTTTTTTTTGGGATAATTACTAAACTCAAATTTAAGGCACTAAAAAGATAGATCAACCAATAGCAGGCATAACAAAATGCAGAGATAGAGATCAAATGTTCATTAAAAATTAGGAAGGGGGGGGGGGGGGGTAAGCAAGCTTATGGTCTCTTACAGTTACTAGGATCATCACAACAATCAAAAAGACCCGTAGACCATTGCCCTGAATTTTGGGTTGAAATCGGCTGACCATTTGCTGCAGCTTCTGCTGCGGCTGATGCTGACTTCAGTCCTCGGTTGTTGTTGTTGTTTGCACTCATTTTTTGCTTTTAGCTCACCAAAAGACTAAAGCAAAAAGGATATATAGACGATGAAAAGTTGACAGGATACTATGATGTTTTCCTGCTATATATAAGTGAAATTCTTGTCGTTGTATTCTTCTACTTAAATAATCGTAGGTTAAGGTTGTCTTTCAGACTTTGACTTGTCTCAAGCTGGTTTTTGTTTTTAGAGTTGATAATTAAGTGAATGATTAGTTGTTATGGCGGTGCATACACGAATTGCGCACTATTTATTAAAAAAATTGATTTAAAGAATCATATATACAATTAAATTCAATTGACCATTTCAGAATACAACCTGATTCAATGCAATTCTAGATATATTATGTTCCCCTTTGCTAATAAATTCAATTAAATTCTATATATATATATATATATATATATATTCTTGTTTTGTCTTCTCTGATTCTAATAATTTTGTCAAGTTTAGTTGATCTAAGCTAAATAACATTACAGTACTGATATTACTATGCGAAAAACTAATTATTAAGAACTTAAAGGAATAAATATGGAAGAACCTATGAAGCACCGAAATGATAAAATATGTGTCGTACATGCAAGAATACGTCAAAAAAATAAAAATAAAATTGAATACGGTCAAAACACGGTTAAGACATGATTGGATACGTACACGATAATTTTTTTTTTTTTTTTATTTTTCCAAATATGAAATCAACAATGAGTAAAAGCTCATATCTTAAGGAAGCCAAATGCTTAAAATCCATAAAGAAAAAGAAGAGAATGAGTAAAAGCTCATATCTTAAGGAAGCCAAATGCTTAAAATCCATAAAGAAAAAGAAGAGAACAAGAGAGAAACAACAAGATTGGAGGGTTAAATGTTAGAAAGAATGGGAGTAGAAAGCAAAGTTCAACGTAAATATATTATTATTATAGGGACCGAGAACGAGAGAGAAATAAAACATAAAGCGGTACAAAATGAGACAAGGATGAAAAAGAGTTAGGACCTTTCGGCCTTTGAGTTTGAGATATTTAGTCTTAATGAATTTTTTTAATGTTCAACTTTTAAATTCAAAACTAATATTTAAAAATTGAAAAATTATTTGCACGTAATATTTGATTAAAAAGCATTAATTTTACATTTTTATTATATATTATTATATAATAATATTTTTATTGCCGTGTTTTGCAAAGCCGTTTCCTAATTTTTTAAAAAATTTTTTGTATCGTCGTGTTTGTATCATGTTATACTCGTATTATGTGTCCATATTCGTGATTTCTAAAGAAGAACTATATGATTCACCATCAGGCCAATAAAAATTCAATCTAGACACACCCGTTCAAGTCAAAGCATTCACCATACCAATTGTCTTTCTGAAAAATATAACACATACCAACAACACCCATAATTCGCGACAGAAAATCAATATGACAAAGATGATGTCCAAAGTTCCAAGATCTATCAGACTCCTTCAAACATCAATTCATCACCACAGTGAAAATCGATTTAACGATCACCCTCTAACGTTATTTCTATCCGGTTTTGTAAAACTTCCAACATATAGATCAAAACAAAGAATCCTAAACCACAATCCCTGACACGAATACACAAATAATACAAATATACAAGACTTGATCAGAACCCCAAAACAACCATCAATAGAACACACTGCAGACATGGAACCAGTCAGCCCTTAACAACACCCCCCAAGCTTCTCAAAGCAAGATAATTCGAGAAAACCCTCTCTAGCCCTTAAAAATCTGAAAAAATCGAAACAAGCAATGTTCACAATTCATCTTCATAGTACAACGGATGACAGTTATACCCACAATCAACTTAGCAAAAAAAAATTAAAATAGATTACTCTAAAAAACCACATTCTGCTTTCAGAAAGTCAGAAATAAAAAAAGCTACACTTTATCTTTGAGAAGAATCCTCTTCATTTTTTTTGCTCACAAAGGCTCTTCAAACACCTAAGCAAATAAAATCCAAATTATAGGAGCCAAACAAAAAAAAAAAATGTATCCATCTCCAGGACATTACAATTAAATAACACTTCACCAGTTTAAAACAAAACACCTAAAGCGATCTCAACAGCCCTACCCAAAAAAAATAAGTTATTGACATCAACCCTGCCAAAAAAAATTCAAATCAACCAGCAACAGCAATCAAAAACATGAAAAATGATTTTGTTCTATCTTACATTTGGTGTATGTATTTTTTTTTTTGAAAGAATATGCTTGGTGTATGCGCATAATTAGAAGTAGGATATTTTATTCCATGTTTGATATATATATATATATATATATAGGATAGAATAATAATTTTATGTCATAGGTCAGAATTCCCCATATTTGTACTATTTTAGAGAAAAATTTGACTTTTAAAGCACAATAAAATATAGAAAAGACTTAAATTGATATGCGGCATGCCTTACAATCTTATTATTTTGTAGGATTCAAATAATTTTGTCCCTTTTCAACAAAATTAAGCAGTCTCATGTTAATCGTTAAAAGATGGATCGTCCTTCCAATATTCTCCTTGGAACTCCAAGTAAATATATATAAATAAAAAAAGAAACAATGAAATGATGAATATCTTATCTTAATAAATAAATGGGATAATGTCATGAATAACTCTTGAAGCTTATCAATTTTTTCAATGTGATATTTGTACTTTCAAAATATTCAATGTGATACCTTAAGTGTATTAGTGTGGTACCTTGATCTAACATCGTTAAATATAGATGATGACGTGACATTGATCAATCAGGTGATGACACATGACAACACTTATTTTTTTAAAATTAATATTTGAATTTTTTACAAAAAATTTTAAAAAAGAAAAAAAATATTTTAAAAATATAAAAACATTTAAAATTATATTTTTAAAAAATTAATATCTAATTTTTCAAAAAACAGTTTAAAAATATAATTTTAATAAAATATAAAAAATTAAAATTATATTTTTAAAAATTAATATCTATTTTTCCTTAAAATTAAAAAAAATATATACAAATATTTAAAATTATATTTTAAAAAAAATTAATATCTAATTTTTCAAAAAAGAGTTTAAAAATATAATTTTAATAAAATATAAAAAATTTAAATTATATTTTTTAAAATTAATATCTATTTTTCCTTAAAATTTAAAAAAAAATATTTTAAAAATTAAATTATTTAACTAAAATTATTTTTAAAATATAAAATATTTTAAAATTACTTGTTTAATATCTGAATTTTTAAAAAAAAAAATTATTAAAGAAATTTTATTTTTAAAAATTACAAAAATAAAATCTAAATTATTTAATTGTTTTAATTTTTTAAAAACTATTTATTAAAAAATTACAAAAATTTTATTACTTTAATTTTTGTTTAAAATATTTATTAAAATTAAAAAGTGGAGAGAGGAAGAAAAAAAAAGAAAAAATATTTTTTATTTTAAAAATTAAAATAATAAAATTTTTTGTTAATACAAGTGGCATCATTATGTGATGCCACGGGTCAAAAAAATTATTAATTTTATTTTTAAATTAAAATAATAATTTTTTTTGGTAATACACGTGACACCATAATATGGAGTCACGTGTCAAATTTTTATTGGATACAAAAATCACGTTATCAATATTTAATAGTGTTACTTACATGTACTAAAATAGCACATGTAGTGAAACTTTAAGTATCAAAATAGATATTTTTAAAGTACATGTACTACATTTATAAAATTGATAAATTTTAAAAATCTTTCATGACATTGACATTATCCCTAAATAAATTAAAGGAATCACTCAATTGCTCCCTCAATCGTGGCAAGCAATCATACTTTTTTTTTTTATTATTATTTTTATAATTACTATATATTGTATTAATGTTATTTTTTCGTATTATAATTGTATTAAGGATATTATATATATATATATATATCAATTTTGACACGTTATATATGGATTTTGACACATTCGTGCATTCTTGTTGTGTTAGTGTTATTTTTTCGTGTTATATTGAGTTTTAATTATTTTTTCTTGTTTGTGTCGTGTCCGAAATTATCAAGTCTAATTAACACTATTCAAATAACTCTCAATTTTGTGTCACGTTATTTTTCTGTATCGTGTTGATGGATTTTGACACATTCGTGCTTTCGTATTTTTTTGTGTTATTTTTTAGTGTTGTATTGTGTTTTAGTTATTTTTTCATATTCATTTCGTGTTCGAAATTTTCAGGTTTAATTGGCACTATTTAAATAATTTCCAATTTTGAGTCAAGTTTGTTTTATATAAATTTCAGCACGTACGTGTATCCATGTCGTTGTCATGTTAATTTTTCGTGTCATGTCGTATTTTAGTTATTTTCTATGTTATGTTCGTGTGTGACACTATTCAAATAACTTTTAATTTTGTGTCACGTGTTGTATAATTCCATATCATGTACAGTAAAAGGAGGTTGTAGTGGATTCTGATCTGTTAGTAGAGGTCAAAGTATTTGGGAGGTCCATGTACTATATCATCTAATGCAAATTAGTCCCTATACTATAAAACTGGATGATTTAATCCTTAATCTTTTAAAATTGAAGCAAAAAAGTAAAATCCGTAAATGGGCTAACGTGAACTGTTAAAAAAAAATTGATATGGCATTTAAAATCTGTTTAAATGCTGACGTGATATTAATAAAATATGAGTTTATATTTGATGCACTGTCAGTGTATAATTTTATACACTGACAATGAATCTTACTGTGATATCTCATTAAAAAATAAACCCTAAAATCCTAAACCTAACTTTTAGCACGTGACATCATGTGGTGCACTGTCAGTGTATAGATCTATACACTAACAGTGCATCAAATATAAATCCATAAAATATATTATTTTAAGATGATGTGAACTAAATAAAGTCTCATTTGAAAAAATCAAAGAAGAAAACTTGGATCCCAGTACAGTGCCATTTGCAACAACTTGGTTATTTAATTAATCCACGTTATTTTAAAATAATATATTTTATTAGTGCCACATTAGCATTTACCATTCACATCAATATTTTAATAGATTTTAAACATTTTAACGGTTCACGTAGTACAGTTATTGATTTTACTTTTTTACTTAAATTTTAAAAATTAAATTATCTAATTTTATAGTATAAGAACTAATTTATTTTAGATGATATAATACATGACGTCCCATATACTTTGAACAAAACTAACCGATCAGAAGCCACTGCAACCTCCTGTACCATTTTATACTTTGACCGTTGGTAGAAGCTAGAGCGTTGAAAAAATGGTCAGTAATGGCACGGGTAAAGAAGTTGAGGAGGGTGCATGTTTCTGAAACTGATTGTGAAATCCTCTGTAGAAAGACAGCCGGATGGAGATTAGTTTCATTTATATAATATAATAAGAAAGCATGTTGAAGTCATAAGGAATATCATCAAAAACTTCAAAGTTGAATTTGATCTACAGAAAAGCAAGATCTGGCAGCAGATCACACTCAGTCAAAGAGGAATTGTGTCCAAGCACCCCCATTGTAAGGATGGCCTCTCAGCTGTCGGCTCTTCACTATCAGTTCCTGTTTAATCCTTGCTAGTTAGGCTATCTAGATTTTGATGTATTTCTCAGTCAGATTAGTGTAACTTTTAGAAGTTGCATCACTTTGTAGTTTCTGGATATAAAGTCCTTGATTCGACTAAAAAGAAAAAAAAGAAAAAGAAAAGAGCATTTTAAACACCATAATCATTAAAGAAAATGTTCATACTCTCAACTATCAGTTCCAAGATCATGCCCTGAAGGCTGAAGCTTTATCAAAAACAGAAGTATACTGTCCTGAAGCCATGACCCATCAGTTTTAAAAAAGAAAATAGTAAAAACTTAGGAGGCAGGCCAACAGGCTTTGAGTGCCATGGTTCAGTTGTGTCTCTAAACTGAACTTAGATGTCCTTTAACTTTTCTGGCCTCCATTCTCTGTTAACCTTAGCAATAAATTCTTCTATTCTTTGCCTTAGCTCATCATCACCCTCCTCATAATTTTCATCCTTATTAGCATCGTTATCGTAATTGTTGTCACTATAATCATCTTCACTTGCTTTGCTGTCCTGATCAGTAACTACTGTCTCGTAAACACAGAACACTACTTCACTGGCATTCGTTGCTTGTTCACTGCTATCAAGTGAATGCTCGACTACTTCTATGTCTTGCCCGTCATTTGCAGGGGTAAGAAGATGCATTTCCCAATCCTTATCCAAGTCGGAGTCATGCTTTGAGCCCATGGCCATGAGGATCATAACAATGATCAAATTGAAGAAACAGAATACATAAAGATGACTGGAAGTAGCTTGGGTGATCAAATCAAATGTCGAATAAAGCATTGTTTAAAAGACAAAGGGTCAAGAAATCAAACAAAATGGGGAATCAGAAGAAGAGTTTGCAGTTCAAGGCTTTGAGTTATATATATATATATATATATATATATATATATATATATATTGGCAAATGGCAATACCCGGAGGAGTCTAAACGCTGCATAGTTGAAGAAGAGAGTGAATATTGTGAGCAGCTTTTATAGCAGAAAATGACGAGCGAAATCATTAATATGCTTAATGGGTTTTATTAATTAACCAAATTGGAAGTTTCATGTAACCTAAAAAGTGACAATTAAGTAGGACATGACATTGGGACCTTCGTCGCTCCCTCGTACTCTGTTCCATAAACTGCTTAGGTAACTTCTGGGTAGGTTCAAAGACTTGCAATTACAGCGAAGCAACGCTTGTTGAATCTTTCTGTTTTTTTTTTTAACAACGGAGAAAATAAGAGGAGAAATAGAGCAACGGGGCCGTCAAGCAAAGGGCAGATCAAAATCAAACCTCTTCATCATGAGATTATTACCAGAGCTTGTTCATTCTAAATTGACTTTCTGTAAGAAATTCATAGCATTGTTAATTAAACACGTTGAATTCCTTAAATCCCCTGTTTTTGTTTTTCAATGCTTACCCTCTCGTCTCCACCAACTTGCTTTGCCCTTGCCCTTCCAAAGGGCAGAAAAAATTCTCAAATAGTCCTAGTCCTGAGATCAGATCAGCTGCAGGGAAGCCATGGAGCTGCTACTTATGCCTTCCTCCACTTCTTAATAGCCTCAATCTCTTGTTTTTTATTTTCTTTTTCTGCTTAGATCTTTCTGTCAGATTCTCAGTCTTGCCTCTTTAGCAATTCTCTTAGCCTCATTAGCTAGCCTTCCTTCTCTCCTAAACCCTCTTCATCTATCTATTCTGTGCAAAAAGCTGGTTCTTCAGTTTCTCCATGCGGGGATCGCTTTACCCTTAACCACATCTAGCTTCCTCGTCTTCTTATCCTTACAACCCCAAGTTCAGACTTTCCCCTAATGTGATCATCCATTGCATCATCTGTCATATTCTACTGGATTAAATCTCACGTAATTTTGGACACGATAACACGAAAAAAAATAATTAAAATACAATACGAGTAAAAAATAATAAGAATAAATACGAATATATGAATGTGTCAAAATTTATATAATACAAATTATTAACGTGTCAAAATTTATATAAAATTTTAAACACGATTATGACATATAAAAATATACAAATACAAAATAAATACACGAATTCTCCTATCTAAAAAAACCTATCATTAACGAGAGTAATTAAGAAGAAATACTAATAACTTCGGGAAAAACTCATCAGACACTAAGAATGCATTAGATTTTTTTTTTCTTCCCCGGCCGGACAAGGATTTAGTTAGCAATCATAAGTTTCTGTTGTGAATTGAAATAATAAACGGAAATTATACATGTCTTGGCAGTTGATTTCCTTCAGCATTCAATTTTTTTTTACCACAGGTGTAAATATATTTAAGACGGTTCAAATATGAGTTTGTATTTGACACATTGTGTGTATATAGATCTATATACTATCAGTGAACTATACGATGACACCTCATTAATAAACAATTTTTTTTAAATCCTTAAAAATAAATAACTATAATCTTTAACCAGTAACATTATGTAATTCACTGTCAATATATAAATCTATACGCATCAAATATAAATCCTCATAATATTCTACCTTTGGCCCAGGAATAATGGTCAAATAAATCCCTTTTAACTTTTTTCTTTTTGATGATTTGGGGATGGGGATTTGAAACCTGTTTTTTTTAGTAGGAGAGCATGCACCAACCATTGAACCAAAAGCGCAAATCCATTTAACTTTTATATCAGTATACTTTATTAGATTCAAATAATATCCCTCAACTTTCTTAATGGTAAAAATAAAACATTAATAAAATGACAATGTAAAAGAGTCTTGATTTTGTAACAAAAAAGATAGGAATCATATTTTGTAATTAATTTATTATTTTTTTGAATTTGATGAAAATAATGCATAAAAAAATTTATATTGAAATAACACTTAAACCAGTACGTAATCATACTTGAAGAAAATATATAATTTCTTTTCTTTTATTTTTCTTCAACTTCTTGGTTTCCCTTTCTTAAGAACCCATTTGACATTGTAATTTGAATGGCATTTTAGTTGGAGTTGTCAAATTTGAACGCAAATACAAGGTCAAACAAGATAAAATTTAGGATAAAAAATCCAAATTGTAAATGTAAATTTTTTTTTTACAGAACCATTTCCTTGCGCCTTGTGCAACCTAGCTACTAATGCGTGTCAGGAAGATAAGCCAAACTTTGAGTCAATAAGAGCACATCAAAACATACATACATGTTAGATACTACTTGAACTAAAAAACTTATGTTATGTTGAGTACATTAAGTCCAAGTTTTATTTATCCCACATCAAGTAATTTGGTTAAGCAAAAGAGAGTACTCATCTCACATTGAGTAATTATGTTGAGCCAAGGAAAGTACTAACCTATAAGTAGGAGCCTTGGCCTTTGGATAGAACCACCACCACCCCTTGTGAGATAGAGCTTATACACTTGAAAGAGGTTGTATTGGGGTTTTATGGGTTGTGAGCCATAGTAACAATATTTCTAGGAGGGTTTGTAGCTTTATCCGTGCAAAAGTTACATAATTGGGAGGATGATTTATAGTTTTATTCGTGCAAAAGTTACAAGTTGAAATATTTCCTTATAAGTTAGAATATTTCCTTAGTGGAGTATCTTATCCCTTTCAAGGATCAGTGGACGTAGGCCAAGAAGGGCTAAACCACGTTAAAAATATTATGTTCTCTTTTCTCTTCTTCTCGAATGTTTGTTGTGGACTGTCACGTTATTCCCAACAACTGGTATCAGAGTTTTTGGTTCGAGTTGGGAGAGTTGCTGCCAAGAAGCTTTTGATTTGAGGAAAGAGAGTTGTTGAGTTACTGCCCAGAGGCTTTTGGTTCGAGTGAGGAAGTTGCTACCAAAAAGTTTTTGGTTCGAAGGAGTTGCTGTCAAGAGGAAAGGTGGGGACTTTGACTCAAGTGAGAATTTGTTGAGTATACTGAGTCCAAATCCCACATTGAGTAGGAGTACTCATCCTACATCAAGTAATTTGGTTAAGCAAAAAGGAGTACTCAAGTAATTATGTTGAGTCAAAGAGAGTACTCTCCTATAAGTAGGAGCCTTGGTCTTTGGAGAAAACCACCACCACCCCTTGTAAGATAGAGCCTATACACTTGAGAGAGGTTGTATTTGTTAGGATGGTTTGTAGCTTTATCCGTGCAAAAGTTACAATATTGAGAGGATGATTTTAGCTTTATCTGTGCAAAAGTTACAAGTTGGACTATTTTCTTAGTGGAGTATCTTATCCCTTTTAGGGATTAGTAGACGTAGGCCAAGAAGGACTGAACCACATTAAATATATTGTGTTCGTTTTTTTTTTTCTTCTCAAATGCTTGTCGTGGGTTGTCACGCTATTCCCAACATGTTATTGGATTCTTGACTCCTTTATACATATAAGATTATTATCTGGTACACCGCCAGTGGATTTTTTTAACTCCACAAGCGGTGTTCACACGCTTCCATAACTTTTCATACGATTTATATTTTTACAAACCGACCGCCGGATTTAACAATATAATCGTACTCATCGTGCTCGTAAATTTTTGAATCGATCCGATATTCCTATCATATCGATCGAGAATACTGTCTTTTTTAATATATATTTAACGGTTGAAAGCTTTTTACGTCGGAACGAATAGTTAAACATTTTTAATTTTCTCGAAACTCGACGTGCATGATCTACGCGAATAGAACACGAAATACGATGATTGGATTAAAAAAATATAAATCGAATGAAAAGTTATGGAAGCGTGTGAACACCGCTTGTGGAGTTAAAAAAATCCACTGGCGGTGTACCAGATAATAATCCATATATATATATATTACCTTTACATTTTATTTTTTTTAGTAATACTAGATATACTACCCACATGTGAACCTCCCACGTTAATTTGAGTTGCGATTAGCTCCCGTACCAGTAAACCATGTTAGTTTTAGACCAACATTCAACCTTGTATCTCTGCATCTCCTACGCGTTCCGGTTATTTCAGTGCCCTTAAATTCAACGGTCAAAGTAATTAGAAGGTTCTTATATTTATCATCTAATGCAAATTAGTCTCTTTATTAAAATTGGATAATTTAATCATTACTCTTTTAAAATTGAAACAAAAAGGTCAAATCACTAATTGGTGTAACGTTAACCGTTTAAAAAACTGACGTGACATTTAACCTCTGTTTAGTTGATGACATGGATGTCAAATGTTGACGTGACCACACATTATTTTAAGATGACGTGGACAAAATAAATAATATATTTTTAACATTTGATGTGGTATTTTTAACAACTTGGTTAGTTATTTTTATCCACGTTATCTTAAAATACTATATTTTATTAGTGCCACGTCAGCATTTGACATCCACGTCATCAACTAAACACAGGTTAAATGTCACATCAACTTTTTTAACGGTTCACGTTACATCAGTACTTAGTGATTTTATTTTTTTACTTCAATTTTAAAAAAACAAAGACTAAATTATCCAATTTTATAATAGATAGACTAATTTGCACTAGATGAAATGTACAGAGACCTCTCAAATACTTTGACCTAAGCTCAGCACTCAACTTTACATTTTTTATGCATCCAAGTTATTTATGTTTCAGTGCCCTTAAGCTCGGCACTCAACCTTACATTTTTTGCACCCTAAGATTTACAGTCAACCCTGCATCTCCGCATCTCCTATGCGTTCAGGTTATTTCAATGCCCTTAACCTCAGCACTCAACCTTACATTTCTTATTTGTCCAAGTTATTTTTATTTCAGTGCCCTTAAGCTCAACACTCAACCTTCTCAAGTTACATTTTTTGTTTCATTTTTGTTTAAGTGCCCTTAGCACTCAAACCTTACATTTTTTTGTTTCAATGCCCTTAAACTCAGCACTCAACCATACATTTTTCTTGTGCATCTAAGTGCCCTTAAACTCAACACTCAATCTTACATTTTTCTCGTGCATAAGCCAAAACAATCTGTCTGTTTAGTTGGTTGGTTCGGTCAAAAAAATCAAAAGTTGATTTAGGATCCGCTTGGTTTCAAAAGAACCTTCGTTGAGGCATGATTGGGGCACAAAAGTGCCCCAATCGTATCGTCCATGGCATTTGAAAATAAAGGCCAGCACAGTGAGACCGTGCTAGCCCATTTTTTTCCATTAGAGCTTGAAGTTCTAGTGGAGAAAAAGACACTTCAATGGAAAGGTTTTTTTTACATTTTAACCATATGGAGCTTCAAGCTCCAGTTGATTTTTTTCTTTTTTTATTATATTTTTATTATTTATATAATAAATATATAATAAAATTTATTATTATATAATAAACTAATATATATTATAATGATAATAATTAATTGAACATAAATAATAAAATAAATATAAAATATTATTTATATATTATTATTTTTATTAATTTTTATTTATCTATTAATAAAATAATTTTTGACAGAATACAATTTGATCATTTTTACTTATTTATTAATTTCATAAATATCAAATAATTTAAAATTTTCATTATATATATATATATACATATATATACACACATTTTAATCTAATATCTTTAATGATTATTTTCTCTTCTCACTATAATTCATCTCACCGTCGCAACTGCTTTTGCATCCAAAAACACATCTCACCACTGATTTTAATCTCACCGCTACAGTAATTAATTTTACCTCCACCACTATTTTTAATTTCACTGAAATCAATCTCATCGTCCATCCGAATAGAACTTTAACCGATGCCTCTTAAAAAAATAACCAAAATCGATTAAGCTAGTGTTACTAATCGAAAATAATTGAAACCAACTTGTTCGGTCGATTCAATCGGTTCTAGCCTTTTTCATTTCAACAATACATAACAATTAAGTGCCCACACAATATTAAACTTAAAAGAAACAAGTTGGACTGGAAAAGAAACTTAAAATAAATAAATCATAGCTAACTTAAACAATAAACAAAAGAAACTGAAACACAAAGAAAAAAAATAGGAGGAATGGAGATGACTCACGGTGGAGGATAGGGCTGAAGTGTGACTTCTAGCTTACAATCACGGGTCTACTCACAGTGTAGGGTTTATTCAATGGCTACTTGGATGGTGTCGAAGGCTTCAAGAATCCTAACTCAAGTGGCCAAGTGGGTGCTAGATACGTGGGTACTGAGAGAAGATAAGAGGCGAGATTGAGAGTGAGAGCTGAGAGGCAGAGGCGCAGAGGGGAGCGGTCGAGGTTTCAAGTAGCGACACCGAGAGCGAGAGGCAAAAAGGGTTTGAGGAGAAAGAAAAATTAGGGATATTCAGATTTTGGCTTTTGGCTTTGGGTATGGGTCGATTTATTGGTAATAGGTTCGGTTTCTATTGAGTTTGGGTAAGAAAAATTAATATATTAATATATATATTTATTATATATAATATATAATCATATTAATTATATATAATATAAATATATTTAAAATATATATTTTTGATTAAGTTGATTTGTTCAGTTATTTATTTAAAAAACCAAAAAGCCTTTAACTGATCAAGACTGAAACTGATCTGACCAAATCGATCTATCGAATTCGATCGACCGAATTCTACCATTTTCGATCAAGTCAATTTGAATTATAGGTTTGAATTGACTTTTGCACAACCCTACTTATGCATCTAAGTTGTCTCAATGTCCCTCAAGGAGACGCGCCAAGCATGCATCTATGTTGTCTCAATGACCCTTAGGGAGACTAGCCCAAGCTTCGGGCAGTGATCAATCATCAATCTCTTGACGAGCGTCACAGAAAATCCCAAATAAAATAGATCTTTTGCTCCGAAAGGTTTAGCAGCCATGGTCTTGGTAAAATGTATTATTCTCACTTTGAGGGGCCAACACGAGGAGCATATTCTCTGCTAGCCGCCAACTCTAATGGTAAAGGAGTGCTATATTTATAGAAAACAAGGACCCCTACTCGCCTACTCTTTAGGATGTGGGATTGGAAGACTGGGAAGGAGATCTTGTTCTCTTTTCCTCCCAAGTCTCAACTCTCTGTTTTACTTTCTTAGTTACATCTCTCTTTATTTTCTTAATTTTAGATTTTTTGTGTTTAACAAAATAAACACAAAATTTTGGACGGTTAATGAAATAGGGTAGCTTTCGACCTCATTTTATTTCCTCTTGTTTGTCTTTTTTTTTTTTTTTTGCTGCAAAAGAATAGGATATATAAAGATGGATGGAATTGATAGACAAAAAAAGCAAATGTGATTATTCTCCCTCAAAACCTCCCTCATTGTTTTAGCTGCTGCTGCTTTAGTAACAAATGCCGACCCTCGTTCAAGTTACCACTTTTCTTGGTAATTTCAGTTGATTTTATGGTTGGTGTCTGGTTATTACTTGGAATGTCTGGCAATGGACCAGAAAGGGTAATTAAGCTCACCCGATTTTGACATCCAACTTAATTGGTCCCTACTCCCCAGTGAATTGCTAAACAACTATTTTATTTTAAATCTGGTTCATTAGTGGTTTCTCATAAAATTAGCCGATTACAACCTTCCATTTAAGGAGACCGGCGAATGGAGTTAAAGGACGGAAGGCGGGGAGTAGGGAAGACCGGCGACTGTGACCTTCCATTTGCCCCAATTTTTTTTAGTAATATTACAAATTCAATTTTTTTAATTATGTATAAAAGAAAAAGATGATGTGGCTTTTTTTTTTTTTTTTTTAAGAATTACATGGATTTATTGGTCATATGGATGCATTTAATTGGACATAAAAGATACATCAGTTTTTTTATTTTAACGGAGTTACATTTTGGAAAAAAGTGAAAGTTGAAATACCACAACTTTTTTCTTTAAGTATCAAACGAACAAAAAATGTAAAATACAGGGACCAATTGAGTATTTAACTTTAAAAATTAATGTCAAACAATAATTTTTCAAAAACCTATGGATGGTTATAATATATGTAATATGTATTTTTTAATGATGTAACTATTAAATTATGTTTTGAACTTTATTAAAAGATATTATAATTTAAAAACTTGAAAGTAATTATTTTGATAAGGATTAAACGATTTTTATTGAGTTTTTTAACGAACTTGTTTATAAACAATCTTATTGAATGTGTTCGTGAATATAAACGAACCAAGCTTACCTATGTTTAAGCCCAATTAATTCATTAATCGAACCTAAAATATTGTTTGAATTTGTTTGCGAAGCTTCATAAACAAACACAGATAAGCTTTAAAAATGTGCTCACGAGCTACTTATCGAACGTTTTATTCATTTATAGCCCTACCCTTAAGTCTGCTCGCACATCCAAATTGAACCTTCGACTCTAATACCACTTATCGAGGAGATAAGCCAAACTTTAAATCCATGAGAGTACACCAAAAAATTCATACATACATGTTAGACACCACTTGAACTCAAAAACTTAAACTATTGGATCCTTGACTCATTTAGATACCTTACTCACATGTGAACACAACAATACGGCTAATCAGTAGGACTCTCTTTCTCACCTCCTTTTCAAACACACTCCTTACTTAACCCATGACTAGTCTCTCCCCAAATCCTAACAAGGAAAAAAAACCAAACGGAACGTACCTTTTTTTTTTTTTTTTTTTTTTTTTTTTATGATTACAAATATGAAAATTTTGGATGTGGATGATTTGAATTAAAATTTTGAAATTGTTAATTACAGGAAATTTTATCTTTGTTCTTTGTTGCTGAAGAGAAGAGCTCTCTCTATAGTGGCAGATTTTGACATTTAATTTTTGGGGTGTCAATTAATATTTTATCAAATTTTAATTTTTTTTTTCATAAAATACATCTTATTATATTAATATAAATATATGCAAGCAATATATTAATAAAAAAATAGGTTTTCAAAATTATAAATTTTATCGATTTATAAACAAATGTATAAAGAAATATAATAATACATCAAACAAATAATCTTATGCATAATATATCAAATAAATAATCTTACAACTTTCTTTTAAAAAATGTGAATACACCAATTGCTAAACAATATTTTTTTTATTAAAATAAGAAAAATAAAATATTCTAATAAAATAATAAAATTGAAAGTTTGAGTTTAAAAATTAAGGTATTTTTATAATCTTTTATAAAGTACTTGCAATCTAACTTTTGTGTTAATAAAAATATGCATGATAGTAGGAGAAAAAGATTTATGGTAGAATTAAAAAAGGAAAATTATATGAAAAGGAAAAATTATAGTCAGCTAAAAAGAAAAAAACATGTTTGGTACTGATAAGCTTATAAAATATACATTTTATGCCTTTCTACCTTTAGTGTTTGTTAGGTTTTCAATTTTTATCTTGTTTATTTATATTATATTTTTGAATTATAGGTATACTTAAAAGAATGAAGTCAAAAGATGTCAATAATGATGGTAAAGAGCTTACAAAATCATAATCACAAGATGGAAGAAGATTTGGGAGTCAAAAAGATCAAATTCTTAGTGCTAAGTGATCAGGTAGATCTGACCTCCGGAGTTTGTTGCAGGGACATCATTATGTTAAATTCATTATTTGAAGAAACTTCCTTCTTAACTTTTGAACCTGACTTGAATACCTTTCCAACGATAGTTTACATGCCTAAATCGGATAACGGATGGTCACCCAAATCAGTCAATGAAGTTTGAGACAGTGCAGCAGTCGCGAAACCGATGTTAGCGAGCAAAAACACCAAGTCAGCCCACCCGGCGCAAACCTTACTGCCTCCAAAACTGAGAAAAACAGGAAAAAAGTCCAAACTTGCCTTATTTGCCTCCTAGCTTCCTTGATCCGCAAGAAAGGGTTTCCAAGGTCAAAAAGCTCTATAAATATGATAAGCTCATAAAATATACATTTTATGCCTTTCTATCTTTAGTTTTTGTTATGTTTTCTATCTTTATCTTGTTTACTTATATTATGTTTTCGAATTTTAGGTACAATAAGGAGAATGAATTCAAAAGATGTCAATAATGATGGTAAAGAACTTATAAAATCATAATCACAAGATGGAAGAAGACTCAGGAGTCAAAAAGATAAATTTTTGGTTGCAAAGCAAGAAGGCAGATTTGACCTCTGAATCTTGTTGCAAGGAAATCATTATGTTAACATCTTTATTTGAAGAAACTTCCTTCTTTACTTTTTCAGTTTACTTGAATACCTTTTCAACGATAGTTTACACACCCAAATCGAACAAGAAATGGGCATCTAAATCATCCGACGAAGTGAAAGAAGGTGCAGCAGAAAAATAGGAGACAGAAGCTCGGCACCGCGGCGCCCAAAAAAAGCGCAAAATGGGGAAAACAGCCCAAAAACGTGATTTTCAGCCCTAACCTTACTTGTGCGGCAAGGACTTGTTCCCAGGGTTTTAAAACTCTATAAATGCCATCTTTTGAGCCACAAACTAGACATTTTTTGAGAAGACTCAAAGGATCATCATTAATTATTCTTCTTCTTCTCCATTCTTTTAGTTTCTTTTTAGTTATATATATACATATATATATATATATTATCTATGTCTATGCTAGGCTAAACTTCTCTTTGGTTAAGTGTGATTTCAAAGCTCTAGACATGTTTTGTAATTAATTTTCAGCTTCTATCTATCATTAATTTTTCATCAAAATTGCTTATGTTCTTCCATAAGAATTGTTCATGATATTGTCTTGATTTCTTTAGGTGGCCAACTAGATAGATCTTGATAATTATCTAATGCTAGTTTAGGAATCTTGATCCGTGTAATTGTCTTGATTTCCTATTCATAAGTGGCAATTTGTGATTAATGATTATGGTCAAGTTTTCGCTAATTGCAAAGTGGAACATAACTTAAGTTAAACAATTCATGTTCATGCTTTTGTTGCTTAGATCAACCTATCTTTATCATCATAAAGCTACTATCAAATTAAATTTAGAAATGTTTATCCTAGGTTGTTTGATAGTTAGAGATTAAGTAGTGGCGTTCGTCCTGCTTAACGACGAACTAAGGAAGGATTGGGGTAACACAGGATGTTGTTATCTACGGTTGTTAACTTTGATAGATAATTGATGTTGATAGGTCTGAACTTGATTCATAATATTGTCTAGTGGTGGAGAATGAAACCTTAACCATATTTCTCACATCTGATCACTTCTTGTTTTCTTATTTTTATTGTTTGCTTAAGTTTAAATTGATTTTAAAAACCCCTTTTTTTATTTTGTTTTCCTTGAATTTAAGTATAAACTAATAATTCTTAAACTAAACACCAATCTCTGTGGACTCGACCCTTGCTAACTACTATACTTTACAACTGATATTTTTAGTGCAAGGTTAAATAAGATATACTATTTTGGGTGCATCAAATTTTTGGCGCATTTGCCGGGGATTGTTTTCTTTATTTTATTTGTTACTTGGTTTGTTCTTATTTTCAGTTGTAATTAATTTTTTTTTTGTACATACAAGTTTTTCTTTTTAATTTTTGAGCAAAACATGATGGAATTGAGTAATCTAATACTTGAAAAGTTGGTGGCATACATGAACATGAAGAACCAATGAGCCAATATCACCTCCCCAGTTCAACAATTGGCCATAGGTAATGTTCAACAATCAAGGCAGTGTGGAGTGTGCTTCATGATGGATCATCCAACCAATTGGTGCCCATACTACCGAAAAGATAATTTTGAACCAGCCTATGATGTGGTAGGATACCAAAGCCAACAAGGGTTCCACCAACAACAGTGTGACCCTTTCCCAAACACTTACAATGAGGGATGGTGGGATCATCCTAATTATGGTTACTCGAGAAATTATCAAGAAATAGATCCCTATGCCAACTACAATCATCCATCTAGCTTCAATCAATCATGGTCTCATGAACAAGATCTTTTTCAATACCCACCTCAAAACTCAGGTACTTCTTTAGAAGACCTTGTCAATACTATTGTTGCTAATACTTTGGAAATTCAACAGGAAACAAAGGCAATGCAACAGGATACAAGGGCATACCAACAGGAAGCAAGGGAAAGTATCTTGAGTTTGGAAACGCAAATGAGCCAATTGGCTAGTAGTATGGCGCGATGGGTAGAACAAAAATCTGAAGAACTACATGAACATGATCCAAAAGAGAAAACTTGCCCATAACAACTTGAGGATGAATCAGAAAGTCAAAGGGAACCCGAGGATAAGACAAAATAAAAGATGAATTCTATTCTTGAGGATAATAAAGCCATAATTAAGAGTACATCAGCACCTGAGATAACTTTTAAGATTCCAATTTTTACTAATATTTCTTCTCCACCTTTTCCTAGTAGATTCACAAAGTTCAAGGAGGAGGAACATGAACAACATATGCCGGAAACCTTAAACAGCTTGTTTGTTGATGTCATTCAACAAGTACCAAAATATGCTTCATTCCTTGACGAGCAATGCACTACAAAAAATGATGGAATAATACTTGTAATGGAGAATGCATCCACTGTTGTGCAAAGAAAGCTTCCTATCAAACACACAAATTTGGGAAGTTTCATGTATGAGCCTGACAAGCCTAAAAAGCCAAGAATGGTTCTTGATTAGGTTGGACAACTTAACTCAAGTACTAATTGGGAAAGCAGCCCAATTAATGAAGAAATTGTCAACCTGCCATATCAGATTTGTTTCCTTTTTCTCTCTTGCTTTTTTATTTTTATTTTTTAGGTTATTAGTTTGCTTTGTTTTTATTTTTTAATAATTTTGTTTGTTTTTGTGTTTTAATAAGTCAAGCTAAGGACAATAAACCAAGTGCTTCTTGGGAGGCAACCCAAAAGGATGGAGAGCACATATTATACTCAGATTTGCTATCCTTACTCTCCATCATTTTATATTTTATTGTTTTTTCTTTAGTTTGTTTTGTTTAGGAGTTCTTTTCTCTTACATATAATTCTTGCATTGGGGGTAATAGCATTACATTGAGGACAATGTAAGAATTAAGTGTGGGGGGAAGAATTTAGGATTTCTTTTATTTTTAGGTTGTTATTTTTTATTTGTTTTGTTTTTAGTCTTTTTAAATTTTTTTTAATGTGTTTTAGTTCCTTTCAATATAATGATGAGACATGAATTGCATAGGTCTAAAACTAGTTTAGTAGTGAAAAGATTTTTCATGAGAATTAAGCTTGATATCATTTTTCATGGAGCCAATGTTAATATAATATGTTGATTGAGAAAGAAGCATGTTTAGACTTAAAATTGACTTGTATAATCATTCTTGTGAGTTTTGAGCCTATATGATTGATGCATTATACATATCAATCTAATTTCCTTCTTGAGTGCTCTTATGATTACATGATTCTCTAGAACTTGCTTTAAACCGTTTGAGACTATATTGATACATGTGACAACATGAAAATGATAGAGGCTTTAGGATTATAACCAGGGCCAAATAAGCCTCCATTATTGATGCTCCAAGAGAACATCCCCTAGTGAGCCAATTTGAGCCTACATTGAATACGCTATTTTATTGGTAACCACATCTTACACCTAGCCTAAACACATTTATATCTTTATGATTGTTCTAAAGATGGACTAGAATGTTTGAGATATATTGCAAAAACAAGGGATACTTTTTGAAAATTTGGGTTAGAACAAAAGATAAGTGTGGAAGAGGAGAAAGGCAAAAGTCAAGAGAAAAAGAAAAGGGAACATTGTAAAAATACATTCCAATGAAAAAAAATGAATCATTTCTTGAACTTCTAGTTAAAGAAAAGAAAAAGAATGTTACAAGGTTGGTTAGAATGAAGCAAAGGCTCAAAATGAAATATTTAGCCTATGTGATTATGTACTTCTAAGGAATATTGAGAAAGTTTTATTTGCAAAATCTTATTTTGTTTCTAAATTCTATGAAGTTTTTGGAACCTTTGTAATATCTTTTATCTTTTATTCTTTAACCACATTATAACCCCTTGGCCCCATTACAACCTTGAATAAAGACCTCTTGATTTATGAAGTTGCATGATATAAATAGTGAAGAATAGGTGGACAAGCAAGTATATGGTAGAACTGTTTTCATAAGATTGATTGAGTGTAAACACTTTACCACTATTTTAAAGAGTGAAAATCATGAGAGTATCCTAGTGAGAAGTTGATATTAAGTTTGAATATGCACTATTTTGATTGAAATATGTTATGTTAATATTGGCTTAACTCAAACTATTTACATTCAAGCATGATTTTTTGTGAAACTTTTTAAGCTATTGATTAGTTTATTAGATTTGTCCAATGATTTTCTCTCATTTATATTGAAAGGATTAATTGTAATTATTATTATTATTTTTTTAGTTTTTCTTATGTCTTCAATGTTTGCGGGTATCGTCCAAGTAAACCCTCATGAGACTAAACTCATCCATTAGGGACACCTAGGGGTTTAAAGGCTTATGTCACATGCTAAGTGCCACCGTGATTTCCTATGAAAATGGATTAGATTATATTTTCTTATTTTATTTTTATTTTTGCTCGAGGACTAGCAAAAAGCTAAGCGTGGGGGTATTTGATAAGCTCATAAAATATACATTTTATGCATTTCTACTTTTAGTTTTTGTTATGTTTTTGATCTTAATCTTGTTTACTTATATTATGTTTTTGAATTTTAGGTACAATAAGGATAATGAAGTCAAAAGATATCAATAATGATGGTAAAGAACTTATAAAATCATAATCACAAGATGAAAGAAGACTCGGGAGTCAAAAAGATAAATTTTTGGTTGCAAAGCAACAAGGCAGATTTGACCTCGGGAGCTTGTTTCAAGGAAATCATTATGTTAAACTCTTTATTTGAGAAAAATTCCTTCTTGACTTTTGCGTCTGACTTGAATACCTTTCCAAAGATAGTTTTCACGCCCAAATCGGATAAGAAATGGGCATCCAAATCAGCCGATAAAGTGAAGGAAGGTGCAGCAGAAAAATGGGAGACAGATGCTCGGCGCTACGGCACCCAAAAAACCACAAAATTGGGAAAACCGCCCAAAAACGTGATTTTTCAGCCCCTAACCTTAATTGTGCCGCAAGAACTTATTCTCAGGGTTTTAAAACTCTATAAATAACATCTTTTGAGCCACAATCTAGACATCTTTATAGGAGATTCAAAGGATCATCATTAATTATTCTTCTTTTTCTCCATTCTTTTATTTTCTTTTTAGTTTTATGTATATATTATCTATGCCTATGCTAGGATAAACTTCTCTTTGGTTAAGGATGATTTCAAAGCTCTAGACATGTTTTGTAATTGATTTTCAGATTCTATCTATCATTAATTTTCCATCAAAGTTGCTTATGTTCTTCCATAAGAATTGTTCATGATATTGTCTTGATTTGTTTAGGTGGCCAACTAGATAGATCTTGATAATTATCTAATGCTAGTTTAGAAATCTTAATCCGTGTAATTGTCTTGATTTCTTATTCATAAGTGGCAATTTGTGATTAAAGATTATGGTCAAGTTTTCACTAATTGCAAAGTGAAACATAACCTAAGTTAAACAATTCATGTTCACGCTTTTGTTGCTTAGATCAACCTATCTTTCTCATCATAAAGCTGCTGTCAAATTAAATTTAGAGATGTTTATCCTAGGTTGTTTGATAGTTAGAGATTAAGTAGTGGCGTTCGTCCTACTTAACGACGAACTAAGGAAGGATTGGGGTAACACATGATGTTGTTATCTACGGTTGTTAACTTTGATAGATAATTGATGTTGATAGGTCTGAACTTGATTCATAATATTGTCTAGTGGTGGAGAATGAAACCTTAACCATATTTCTCACATCTGATCACTTCTTGTTTACTTGCTTTCTTATTTTTATTGTTTGCTTAAGTTTAAATTGATTTTAAAAGCCCCCTTTTATTTTGTTTTCCTTGAATTTAAGTATAAACTAATAATTCTTAAACTAAACACCAATCCTTGTGGATTTGACCCTTGCTAACTACTATACTTTACAACTGATATTTTTAGTGCAAGGTTAAATAAGATATACTCTTTTGGGTGCATCAAAATACCATATTTTGAGCCACAAACTATCATTATCTTTTGAGAAGACTCAAGGGATCATCATTCTTCTTCTTCTTCTCCTCCATTCTTCTTCTTCTCCTCCATTCTTTTTTTTTTTTTAGTTTTATGTATATATTATCTATGCCTATGTTAGGCTAAACTTCTTTTTGGTTAAGGGTGATTTCAAAGCCCTAGAGATGTTTTGTAATTGATTTTGAGATTCTATCTATAATTAGTTTTCTATCAAAGTTGATATGTTCTTCCATAAAAATTGTTCATGATGTTGTCTTGATTTATTTAGGGTGATCAACTAGATAGATCTTGATAATTATCTAATGCTAGTTTAGGAATCTTGATCCGTGTAATTGTCTTGATTTTCTATTCGTAAGTGACAATTTGTGATTAATGATTATGTTAAAGTTTTCGCTAATTGCGAAGTGGGACATAACCTAACTTAAACAATTCATGTTCATGCTTTTGTTGCTTAGATCAACCTATCTTTCTCATCACAAAGCTGCTATCAAATTAAATTTAGAAATGTTTATCCTAGGTTGTTTGATAGTTAGAGATTAAGTAGTCACGTTCGTCCTGCTTAACGATGAACTAAGAAAGGATTGAGGTAACACGGGATGTTGTTATCTACGGTTGTTAACTTTGATAGATAATTGATATTGATAGATCTGAATTTGATTCATAATATTGTCTAGTGATGGAGAATGAAACCTTAACCATACTTCTCTTATATTTTATTTTCTCTTATTTATTTTATTTTTACTTATCTTGTTTTCTTTACTTTTAATTATTTCAAAACCCCCTTTTCTTTTCTTGTTCTTGAATTTAAGTTTTAAACTAATAATTCTTAAACTAAACACTAATCCATGTGGACTCGACCCTTGCTAATTATTATATTTTACAATTGATCTTTTTAGTGCAAGGATTAAATAAGATATACTCTTTTGAGTGCATCAAGTTTTTGGCGCCGTTGCCAGGGATTGATTTCTTTAGTTTATTAATTATTTGGTTTATTCTTATTTTCTGTTTTAATTATTTTATTTTCTTATTTTCTTTTTTAGTGAATGTCCCAATCTCCCAAAGAAAAAGAACATCACTTAGGACTTAGACGGGAATTCATAGCTGCCCACCAAAGAACAAACGAAGAGTTGATCCAAACTATCCAAGAGGAGCAAGGAGAGATGGCAGCAAACAACCAAACTCTTAAGGAGCGAGCCACTCCGGACTTGGACCAACAACCATTGTGCATAAAATATCCTACTCTTGAGGTAGCATTTGAATTAAAATCTCGCCTGATTCATCTTCTTCCAATTTTTCATGGTTTTGCAAGAGAGGATCCAAATAAACACCTCAAGCAGTTCCATGTAGTATGTTCTAGCATGAGACCAACGAGAGTCACGAAAGAGCAAATAAAGTTAAGAGCATTTCAATTCTCTCTAGCTGACTCGGCAAAGGAATGGCTCTACTATCTACCATCGAGGACCATCACTACATGGAATGGGATGAAAAAAGCATTCTTGGAAAGATATTTCCTAGCATCTAAGGCTGCCAATATTAGAAAGAAAATATGTGGGATTCGACAATATAACGGAGAGTCCTTGTATGAATATTGGGAGAGGTTCAAGAAACTTTGTGCATCATGTCCGCACCATTAGATAAGTGAACAACAACTCATCCAATATTTCTATGAAGGTCTTTTGCCCATGGAGAGACGCATGATAGATGCAGCAAGTGGGGGAGCACTAGTTGATAAAACTCCCGAAGCTGCTAGACTTCTCATCTCCAACATGGCAGCCAACTCACAACAATTCAACATGAGAGATGAACCACCACCACAACCTAAGAAAGTCAATGAGGTAAGTACATCAACCCTTGAACAAAAATTTGATAAACTGACTTCTCTTGTGGAACAAATGGCTATAGGTCTAAAACAACAAGTGAAGGCTTGTGGTATATGTTCAAACATGGGGCACCAAACTGATATGTGCCCAACACTTCAAGATGATCCAAATGAACATGTTAATGCTATGGGTGGATTTTCGGGTCAACCAAGAAAGTATGATCCCTACTCTAACATTTACAATCCAGGATGGAGGGATCATCCAAACTTCAATTATGGAGGAAACCAATCACAAGCTACTCCTCCACCATTTGACAATAGACAATCGGGTTATCAACAAAGGGTTCAACAACCATATCAAACCCGACAACAAGTGCCACCACCATAAAATTCAGTTGAGTCTCTAGCAGATCTTGTTAAATCCCTTACTACTAATCAATTGCAAATGCAACATGATATAAAGGATACAAACAGACAAATGGCAACAAGGATGAGCCAAATAGAGACTCAAATTGGACAAATGGCAACAGCAATCAGTCAAAACCAAGCAAGGGATTCAGGAAAATTACCATCCCAAGCCATAGTGAATCCCATAGAACATGTGAATGCCATAACTCTAAGAAGTGGGAAACAGCTTGAGACACCACAAAAGGATAGTGCTCAAAGGAAGGACAACACCATGGCATCATCTTCACATCCCAATGAGCCACTACAAAAGGTAATTCCTAAACCATATTTTCCTTCTTATATAACCCCTCCACCTTGTCCTAGCAGGTTAGCAAAATCCAAGAAGGAGGAGAAAGAGAAGAAAATTTTGGAGACCTTCCGAAAAGTTGAGGTAAACATTCCTCTACTAGATGCCATAAAGCAAGTGACACGATAAGCAAAGTTTTTGAAAGAATTGTGCACTTCTAAGAGGAAGCTCAAAGGGAATGAAAAGGTAAGTATGGGAGAGAATGTCTTGGCTGTTCTTCAAAAGAGACTCCCACCTAAATGCAAGGATCCAGGTATGTTCACCATTCCTTGTAAAATAGGCAACACCAGGTTTACACATGCTATGCTATACTTAGGAGCATCTATAAATGTTAAGCCATATTAGATTTATGCTTCTTTGAAACTAGGACCATTAAAAGAAATCGGTGTTATTTTACAACTCGCTGATCATTCTATTACTTATCCAACAGGAGTTGTAGAAAATGCTCTTGTGCAAGTTAATGAATTGGTCTTTCCAGTTGACTTTTATGTGCTTGACATGGAAGATGAGATGTCTTTCAACCCAACACCTATTTTATTAGGAAGACCATTCTTAAAAATAGCCAAGACAATAATTAATGTTAATAATGGCACACTCACTATGGAATTTGATGGTGATGTAATCCGTTTTAACATCTTTGAAGCCATGAGATACCCTAGTGATGTACATTCTGTTTATGCAATTAATACATTTGACTCTTTAGTGCAGCCACCTTTTGAGTTAAATAGCAAAGATATAGACATTAACAAACACCTTGGTATGGAAACCTCCAAAGATGAACCTGTTTTAAGTGAACATGTGGAGGAAGCATTGGCAACTCTGCAAGTGTTGCCACCTTGTAATAAAAGGTTTGATGTTTCAGGTATTAATCTTCATTTATCTAATGAGAACCATCTACCTTTTCTTTTGCAGGCACCAACCTTGGACTTAGAACCACCACCGGATCATTTGAATTACTCAAAAATACGGTGTGGATAATAGCATGGGCTAAGTCAGGCTGAGGACAATAAACCAAGCGCTTCTTGAGAGGCAACCCAAAAGGATGGAGAGCACATATTATAATCAGATTTGCTATTCTTTACTCTCCATCGTTTTATCTTTTATTATTTATCTTTAGTTTGTTTTGATTAGTAATTCTTTTCTTTTACACATGATTCTTATATTTGGGGATAATAGAATTACATTGAGGACAATGTAAGAATTAAGTGTGGGGGGAAAGAATTTAGGATTTCCTTTAGTTTTAGTTTGTTTTTAGTGTGTTCTAGTTACTTTCCTTACTATGATGAGATATGAATTGAATAGGTTTGAAATTGATCATTAGTGGTAAGATTTTCATGAGAATTAAGCTTGATATCACTATTTTTCCAGAGCCAATGTTAATATGATATGTTGATTGAGAAAGAAGCATGTTTAGACTTAATATTGACTTGTATAATCATCCTTGTGAGTTTTGAGCCTATATGACTGATACATTAACATATCAATCTAATTTCTTCTTGAGTGCTCTTATGATAACATGTTTCTCTAGAACTTGCTTTAAACCTTTTCGAGACTATATTGATGCATGTAACAACATGAAAATGATAGAGGCATTAGGATTACAACCAGGGCCAAATAAGCCATCCATTCTTGATGTTCCAAGAGAACATCCCCTTAGTGAGCCAATTTGAACCTACATTGAATATGCTATTTTATTGATAACCACATTTTACACCTAGCCTAAACACATTTATATCTTTACCCTTGTTCTAAAGATGGACTAGAATGTTTGAGACATATTGCAAAAACAAGGGTTACTTTTTGAAATTTTGGTTAGAACAAAAGATAAGTGTGGGGGAGGAGAAAGGCAAAAGTCAAGAGAAAAAGAAAAAGAAAGGGAACATTGTAAAAAAAATACTTTCCCATAAAAAAAAATTTGAATCATCTTTTGAACTTCTAGTTAAAGAAAAGAAAAAAGAATGTTGCAAGGTTGGTTAGAATGAAGCAAAGGCTCAACATTAAAATATTTAGTCTATGTGATTATGTACTTCCAAGGAATATTGACAAAGTTTTATTTGCAAAATCTTATTTTGTCTCTAAATTCTATGAAGTCTTTGGAACCTTTGTGAAATCTTTTCCTTTTTATTCTTTAACCATATTATTACCCTTTGGCCCCATTACATCCTTGATTAAAGACCTATTAATTCATGAAGTTGTATGATCTAAATAGTGGAGAATAGGTGGACAAGCAAGCACATGGTAGAACTGTTTTATGAGATTGATTGAGTGTAAACACTTTACCATTACTTTAAAGAGTGAAAATCATGAGAGTATCCCATGTGAGAAGTTGAGATTAAGTTTGAATATGCACTATTTCGATTGAAATATGTTATGTTAATATTGGCTTAACTCAAACTATTTACATTCAAGTATGATTTTTTGTGAAATTCTTTAAGCTATTGATTAGTTTATAAGACTTGTTTAATGATTATCTCTTATTTATATTGGAAGGATTATGAGTAATTATATTTAGTATATTTTATTTTTATTTTTATTTTAGTTTTTCAATGTTTGTGGGTATCGTCCTAGTAAACCCTCACGAGACTAAACTCGTCCACTAGGGACACCTAGGGGTTTAAAGGCTTGTGTCACATGCAAAGTGCCACCATGATTTCCTACGAAAGTGGATTAGACTAGATTTTCTTATTTTATTTTGTTTTGCTCGAGGACTAGCAAAAAGCTAAGTGTGGGGGTATTTGATAAGCTCATAAAATATACATTTTATGCCTTTCTACCTTTAGTTTTTGTTAGGTTTTCGATCTTTATCTTGTTTATTTATATTATATTTTTGAATTATAGGTATATTTAAAAGAATGAAGTCAAAAGATTTCAATAATGATGGTAAAGAGCTTACAAAATCATAATCACAAGATGGAAGAAGATCTCGGAGTCAAAAAGATCAAATTCTTAGTGCTAAGTGATCAGACAGATTTGACCTCCGAAGCTTGTTGCAAGAAAATAATTATGTTAAAGTCATTATTTTAAGAAGCTTCCTTCTTGACTTTATAAGTTCACTTGAATACCTTTCCAACGATAGTTTACACGCCTAAATCAGACAACGGATGATCATCCAAATCAGCCGACAAAGTGCGAGATAATGTAGCAGTCGCGAAACCGACGTCAGCGAGCAAAAACACCAAGTCAGTTCATTCGGCGCCGCGGCGCCGACCTTACTGCCTCCAAAACCAAGAAAAATCGGGAAAAAGTCCAAACTTGTCTTATTTTGTCTCCTAGCTTCCTTGATCCGCAAGAAAGGGTTTCAAAGGTCAAAAAGCTCTATAAATACCATCTTTTGAGCCACAAACTATCATTATCTTTTGAGGAGACTCAACAGATCATCATTATTCTTCTTCTTCTCCTCTATTCTTTTATTTTATTTTTTTTAGTTTTATGTATATATTATCTATGCCAATGCTAGGCTAAACTTTTTTTTGGTTAAGGGTGATTTCAAAGCCCTAGACATGTTTTGTAATTGATTTTGAGATTCTATCTATAATTAGTTTTCTATCAAAGTTGATTATATTCTTCCATAAAAATTGTTCATGATGTTGTCTTGATTTATTTAGGGTGATCAACTAGATAGATCTTGATAATTATCTAATGCTAGTTTAGGAATCTTGATCCGTGTAATTGTCTTGATTTTCTATTCATAAGTGACAATTAGTGATTAATGATTATGTTAAAATTTTCGTTAATTGCGAAGTGGAACATAACTTAAGTTAAAAAATTAATGTTTATGCTTTTGTTGCTTAGATCAACCTATATTTCTCATCATAAAGCTGCTATCAAATTAAATTTAGAGATGTTTATCCTAGGTTGTTTGATAGTTAGAGATTAAGTAGTGGCGTTCGTCCTGCTTAACGACGAACTAAGGAAGGATTGGGGTAACACGGGATGTTGTTATCTAAAGTTGTTAACTTTGATAGATAATTGATATTGATAGATCTGAATTTGATTCATAATATTGTCTAGTGGTGAACAATGAAACCTTAACCATACTTCTTTTATATTTGATTTTCTTTTATTTATTTGCTTTTTACTTATCTTGTTTTCTTTATTTTTAATTATTTCAAACCCCTCTTTTCTTGTTCTTGAATTTAAGTTTTAAACTAATAATTCTTAAATTAAACACTAATCCTTGTGGATTCGATCCTTGCTAATTATTATACTTTACAATTGATTTTTTAGTGCAAAGATTAAATAAGATATACTTTTTTGAGTGCATCAGGTACTTGATTGAAAACTTAGAGTTTTATTAAAAAAGTTTGAAAATCAATTTAGCTTTTGTTAAATTTACATGATTGTGATTTAAGTTTTGTGAGAAATTTTGTTTGATTTTAAGGATTTATGAGTTATGACTAGTTAGTAAAATACAATTATTAATGTTATTTTAACCCTCTTAAATTATAATGTATAAAACTAAGTAATAAGATCACATAAATAAAGCCAACTGAGTAATAGCTCAGATGGCATGATATTGTTGACAAACTCTTGAAGGTTGTGGGTTTGAGAGGGTTTAGATGCGTAATGTCATTCTCAATCGAATTAATTAGATAGAAGATTATGGGTAGATTAAAAATTAAAAAAAAATCACATATATAGACAAAAGTAATAATTTTTTTTAAAATAACTATTTAAATTTGTTTAATATATATACTAAAAAGAATTTAAAATTTTGGGCTCCATTACCATCCGCCCGTCTCTATATATTGCTAATGTCTAACAAAGAAAGAGCTAGAGAGTCATGAAGTACTGCAGTTTCGAGGAGAAATGAAAGGAAATTAAAAAAATAATACTAAGTGAGAGAAAATTTTAATTGGCAACATTGATTAGCAGTACTCCAAGTCTCCAACTGCGTGTTAGAATGTTCTTCTTTAAAAAAAAAAAAAGTAAACTATCTTTTCTTCATTAGATAATGAGAAGAGAAATTAGAAGAATGCATGATATATAGCAGTGGCCTATTGGAAAATAAATAAATAAATATATATATATATATATATATATATATATATATAGAGAGAGAGAGAGAGAGAGAGAGAGAATAATAGGGAGGGAAAAAATGGAAAATGGTAACTTTAACATAAAAAATTGAATAAAAAAATAGAGAGAATAGTGATGATAAAAAAAACAAATATTAATATAATAATTTATGTTAATTATAAAAATTAAATATGCAAAAATTATTTATTTATAAATTATATAATACAAATACATTTAAAAGTCTTAATTTTCAAAAATATAAATAAAAAATATATTACAATTTAGTATTAAATATTCTTAATATTAATATAGTAATTTTATGTTAATTATAAAAATTAAATATGTAAAAATTATTAATTTTCATTAATTTTTTTAAATTATTGTTTACGAGATTGATTAAATAATTATAGAAATGAAAATATATCCAAAATAATTAGAAAGTAAATAAATAATTAAAATAATTGCATTTTTATTTTCTTTTTGGTTTTTCTTAAAACATCAAGCAAATAGAGAAAAAAAAGAATTAAAGACCTAATTGGATGACATTTATCATATTAATATAATAATTTTATATTAATTATAAAAATTAAATATGTAAGAATTATTTATTTTTATTATTTATTAAATTGACCAAATAATTATAAAAATATATATACATAATAATTAGAAAGCCAATAAATAAATAAAATAATTGTATTTTTTTTATTTTTTAAAATAAACAAATAGCAAAAAAAAAAAAAAGATTAACAAACAAATAGCAAAAGAATTGATTAAGGTAAGCCCTAGTAAGCAATGAACTTAGAGTTTAAATTGAATAACTATGATAAATTATGCAAAATATTTTCACTTGAGAACAACTTTTAAAGTAAAGTATAAATGTCTAAAATTATCAAATTTAATCTAGATAAACAATAACTCCCAATTATTATACGACAAGTGATACAAAATTGAAAGTTATTTAATGTGTCAATTAGATCTTATATTTTTAGATATAACATAATTATACGACACGAACACAATATGAGAAAAATTAATTAAAACACAATATGATATAAAAAATAACATGAAAATGACACAAATAGACTAACATGTCAAGATATACATAAAACGAATTATTAACATGACAACTTTATATAAATATATAATATATTAAATATGATTATGATATGAAAAAGTAATATGAACACGACGATATGTGACACAAAATTGAGAATTATTTGAATAGTGTCAATTAAATTTGACAATTTTAAATAAAACATTATTATACGACAAAAATACAACATAAAAAAAAAATTAAAACACGACACAACATAAAAAAATACAATATTAATATATAAACGTATTAAAATTTAAATAAAATAAATTATTAACATATTAAATTTTATATAAATATATAATAACTTCAATAAATTTTGTTTGCCAGAAGCCACTATGTCTACGCGTTAATGCCGACAGCCGCACATGGATGGGCTTCCCAGTTTCCATTGCCAGTCGTTTTGCCGAGAACCAGAATTCAGAAGTCTTCGTATTCCATACAATATAGTCAAAGTAAACCCTCCAATCATTCCAACCCATCTGTCACGTCATCATAGACTTTATATCTGCGCACTAAACTGAAAAAAAAAAATTGACAAAAATGAACTTCCCAAAATCAACTCTCTCCAAGTCAAATAATTGTTTACAACCCACTTGGCCACTTCCCTTGTCGCTTCATGCTTATATTCCTACAACTTGCTAAATTTATAATATACAATCTTTTTTTTCATTTCATTTTCTAGGAATATCGTTCATGTTTTGCTTCGTTATGTTCAAATCTTTGCTGGTTCCTCCTTTGAATATTTCTACTTAGCATTCAACTTTTTTCCCTATAAATAAAGCTAGCTTTTCTCACGAGTTGGTAAGTAACAATAACGCCTTCCTTTGCTATCTAATTTTGGCTCAAACAAGAGCAAAAGAAGGCCAGTGAGAGAAGGCATGGGACGCCCTGATGCAGACCCTTCTGCCTACGAATCTCAACAAACACAAACGGAATACGAGCTACAACCTCAAGAATACGAGCAGAACCATGAGGCCACACCAACTATTCCTGATGAATGTCTAGCAGCAACCTATCAGAACAATCAACAAGATCAGCCCCAGCAAATGGGCACACCTGGAAACGATCCTCAGGCTCAACAACAACAGTTCCAGCCACAGCAGTTCCAACAACAGTTCCAGCCACCACCAGCTCAGCAGCAGCCACCACAATACCCCCCACCTCAGCCTAACCAAGCTTATCCACCGCCTCAGAGGCCCGCACCATACCCACCTCAAAACGTGCAAAACAATCCAGTGTATCCAAATAGGCCGAATCAGCAGCCTGCAGCATACCCACCTCAAAACTTGCAAAACAATCCAGTGTATCCAAATAGGCCGAACCAGCAGCCTGGAGCATATCCACCTCAAAACTTGCAAAACAATCCAGTGTATCCAAATGGGCCGAACCAGCAACCTGCAGTATATCCACCACAGGCACAGCCAGTGCAGTACCCTCCCCAAAGCCCACCAACCATTCAGATGTACTCAAATGTTAGCCCACCAGTGATGCAATCTCAGACCGTCTACGCCCCTAACGTTTCACCACAAGCATTTCCGCAACCTGCATACCTGCCACCTGCATCGCCACATAAACCTGGGGGTCAACCACCAGCTGCTGTAGCAGGAATTCCAGTGGGACCTGGTGCTGGCGAGGGTTGGAGAAGTGGCCTTTTTGATTTCATGGATGATCCAATGAACGGTAAAACTTCTCTAAAATTTTCGATGTATATCACTTGGGTGCATGCACAAACAAAGAAAAAAGATACGTCGACTTGTCGTTGACTCGTTGCACACTGACATTGCTTAAGTTTTCCTATTAACAGCTAATTAACAAACATTTCTAACTATATTATTGCTAGTGTAGTACATAAATCTAGAACTAATTGGACTAGATTCTAGATTTTACTGTTTTCCAACGATGAAAGGAGACTCTACATTTTAATTCACACCTCTAATTAGTAACATATAATAATATATAAAGCATCTAAAAAATAGAATTAGTAGCACGAGTTAACGAATAATAATATATAAATTTCTTGAGTACCCTATACTTTTATCCTTTACCATATTTCTCTCATTTGAAGTAGTAAATGTATTGATTCAACTTAAAACATTGTATTTATGAATAAGCTGGTCTACTGTAGATGACTAGATCTCACTATTAGATTATTTAAATAATGAATTTGTTCTCATATGATGTGAGACAAATTGAAGAAAAAAAGCAGTCGAATAGGCATTGTTTAAATAAAAAAATGTTACCTAGTTGGTAAGATTACATAAAAATAAAATAAAACTATAAAACTATATAAAAAATAAAGATATATATATATATATATCAACAATTTGTATGATGGAATGCACTTTATATAGACATGCTTCGTTGAGATTGCCTCGAAATGCTACGTATTGTGGTTAATTTTGATTTATTTTTACCTTTCAGCTTTGGTGACAGCCTTCTTCCCATGCTTGACATTCGGCCAGATCGCTGAAATTGTGGATGATGGCCACACAAGTAAGTATAGAATACAAGTCTTTTAGCTAATATATATATATATATATATATATATATATATATATATATATATCCCATTAGCATAGTTTTAGTTTGAACTTTTATTTCTATTTTGTTAGCTTGGAATTTTATTATTTTTAATAATATTTATTGCATTAGAATTTTCAATGAAAATTTTTAAAGTATTTTTTTTCAATTTTTAATTAATACTTGCTCGTCTCAAACCGAAAATCCACACAGTTCACTTAGTATGGAAATTAATAAGAAAAATATTTTCAGTTTTTTTGCCAATAAAAAATATTTTTCAGTTTAATAAAATTTATATTAAAAATATATATACATGTTTAAAGATGACACCCTATATGCATTTAGTAAAAGATGTTGCTTGACTTGAATGACTAGAGAAAAAAACTTGTTTCTAAGAAACGATATATGGAAAGTTAATCATTCGATGTTGTGATGCACAGCTTGTGGAACCAGTGGACTGCTTTACGGTGCAATCGGCTTCTTAATTGGAATACCGTGCCTAATGTCATGCACCTACCGAACCAAACTAAGAAACAAGTTTGGGCTCCCTGAGGCTCCAGCCCCGGATTGGGTTACTCACTTTCTTTGTGAATGGTGTGCTCTTTGTCAGGAATACAGGGAGCTTCAACTTAGAGGCTGGGATCCTTCCATAGGTAAGAATTAATACAATTTATTCCTTTTTCGTTTACGATTGAAATATCAGCATAACCAAATATATAGAAGAAAAATGCATGGAGGAAACAATTAATGTTAATTTTTTCTTACAAGGGTTATTAAATCTCTTTGGGTATTTATTTTTTTGTAGGATGGCAAGGAAACCTGGCAAGGAACCAGATGCAGCAGCCGGTAATGATGGCACCCATGAACCAAAGAATGATGGCTTGATGCACCAGAAACTGATATATAATTCGAATGGTTTTGATTTGTTTTTATTTTTCCAGTACTGTTTCTGTTTGGATTGGTTATATTTTGGGTCAAATGCTCCCAAGTTCTAATTTAATTTCTGTCGATATATAAAATAAGCATCTCAATAAGTAAGCATGTTAATTCAGTTGTAAACTTTTTTTTTTTGATAAACAGTTGTAAACTTTTAATTGCTTTCTCAACCAAATATTTTGTTTCTTAACTATAAAACTATATTAGCTTGCACGAATTACTTAGGGGATCCTATGAAATTTTCGCATGTGGGAATGGGAATAGAAAAGGATTGGTTAATTAAGTAGATATGACAACGGTTCGGATCCGGCGGATTCTGCCCCACCTGATTCAATATGATTTTGTATAGTTTATTGATTTCGATCCGATCCAATTTTGAATTATTTTTTAATATCTAACCTAATTTGAATTATATATAATCCGCATTCGTTTCGATCTAATCTGTTCGAAATTTATATTTATATATTATTGTAATATATTTTTTGTGAAATTTTTATTTTAAATATAAATTATATACTTTTGTATATATTATATTATAAGTTAATCAATTTAATTAATATTTAAAAGTAAATTTATTAATATAATATACATATATTTAATAATATAAATTTTAAAAAATATATATTATTTTTATATATACCCAGGTCAAGACGGGTCAGAGGATCTAAACCTCTTTTTATCTTCTAATCTGCTCGCCTCAACCTATAATTAAGGCATTCATGAACAAAAAGTGATGGAGTTTCAACTTTTTTGAGGTTAATTTCTATATTTTTCATTCACCTATATTAGAAGGCCTTAGCCCTGAGGCGAGTTATCCGCCCATGGGGGCTTAGCCTTGTTCGATTAAATTTTATTAATAAATAATATATTGATTTATTTTTAATTTAAAGAAATATTTATAGAGTTTAAATTATATTAAAATGTGATATTTAGGCATCCGATAACAACCAGCAACATCACATTTTTTTAAAAAGTCTTGGCGAATATCATATACTCTATAGTAAATCCCATTCACACTTTTATAAAGCACCCAAATTACATTCTGTCAAAATTTATACTCCAAAAATAAAAATAAAAAGTATGTATTTTATTTTTAAACTTACATTTTGTTTTGATGTTTATTATTATCGTTCATAAAGTTTGATTGAGAAAAAATTATTTGGTTTTTTTTTTTATTTTTTATAATTGTTTACTTGTAATTGTTTTTTTTAATATATATTTTATCTCTTTAATCACTCACTCATTTATTTTATTTAATTATTTAATTTAATGGGGCTGAATCTTTATCTTTTAGAATAGATTTGATTTGATTTAGATATGCCTTATTTGATCTCTTTAAATCCTTTTTAAATGGAGAGAAAGGCAATAGTTCAAAGATTTTTTAATCCTATTAGTAAACAAGTACTTCACCAAGATGACACAAAAAAGCTCCAATTTTGTTATAAACATCACTACATCATCTAGCCATCAAAATTCCATCCACCATGTCAAAGAACGATTCAAACACTTTTAATTGACCTATATCCTTGTCTAGGATTTTTTAAGTTACAGTAGCACCGTAAACAGGGCAACCATTTAGAAGACACAAACACACTCAAAGTAAATAAATTCCAACACACTCATAATCTTTTATAGTTATCGTAGACACTTAATTTTATCCGGATAGTTAATCTTCCAGATTAAATGCAATTCTTATTTTTATTTTGGACATATCTTGTTTAAATGTTTTAATTAAATTTATTTTTAGTTTATTTTAATTGGGCCTACTTGAGCTCATTTTGTTTGAAACTTTATTGGACCCATTTTTTATGGACTTAAATTTGGCCCATGAGAATTAATTTTATTCTTAATTTTCTCTCTTCTTTTTTCACATAATTACAAAAATAACAAAAAAATTTAATTAAAAATTGGAAAAAGTCGACTGTTAGACATGGCAGTAAACTTTTTCTTCTTTTTGGTTGTCTTTTTCCATTCTCAACTATCCATTTTTTCCCCTTTAGTTTTACTCATTTTCACTTCTAGCATAATTGGATCAAAATCTCTTAACAAACTACTCTACCCCATAAAATGAACCTGCCGACTAGAATCCAAAAATCAAGTTCCCAAATATCACTGCTGGCAGTAGGAGGAAGGAGGGAAGCTGATTTTTTTTTTCCTAGATAAAAACTTGAAGAATTACCAACTGGGGAGAGGGATAGAAAAAAATACAGAGAAAAAAATAAATCAAACCCTCAATGCCAAACTGGGGATATTTGGCCACCACCCTCACCATCATCAACACCACAATAGCCCTGAACTCACCACTACCCCAGAACCTCTTAGCCTACTACATACTCGAGACTCACTACTCCTGCACCCACAGCCATACACCATATCACCACACAACCAACATCCATCCAACACCAAGTATCACAAGAAACACACAAGAAAAAGAAAAAACAACAGACACGAAAAAGCCTTTAGAGATTTCGGGTTATCAAGGTTCATCGAGTTCGGGGTATTTTCTTCGAAATTTGATGGTGATTAGTTAGAGGACAAGGTGAAGAGGCGTTGATTCGATTTTGGGCTTCATTCAACGGTGGATGGCGGCCGAATTTAGGGTTGAAGTTTCGGGTTTGGGTTTAAGATCTAGGAAAATTTAGTTGTTTTTTGAGAAAACAGAGGCTGGAAATGGAAAGAGGATGCCAGAAATAGGGGGTGAAATTTGAAGTCGATCAGCTGTCGACGAGCAGCGGCCTACGACGGAGCACGGCGGTTGTCGCAGCCAACGCCTGTCGGATTTTGGGTTCGAGGGTGGTTTTTGGTTTTTAAGTTGAATAGGGGTAGAGAGAAAAGAGAGGAAAATGGGTAGAGAGAGAGAGGAGAAAGGAAAAAAAATGAGAAGAGAGAATTTTTTTGGGGTTTTATGGTTTTCAAAAAAAAAAGTCAGGAGACTTGTTTGTGACCCGCGGCCCGACCCACGGGCGACCCTATTTGGATGTAACCCAATTCAGGAGGAGGAAAGAAAGGAAAGAAGAGAAAAAAGAAAGAAAGAAAGAAAGAAAGAAAGAAAGAAAAGAAGAAGGAAAAGAAAAGATGGTTCGACCCATTAAATCAAAGGCCCAGTTCGATTTGTGCATTCCAAGCCCAAGTGACTTCCAACAAGGCCTAATCTTCCTATTACCCAATTATTTTGGTTTCCAAATCCAAAGGCTTGTGGTATTATTCCTTCCCTGTAAGTGTTATTATACGAGTCCATTTATTTTTACTTTTTTTTTTTAGTTTTAGTCATTTGTTTTTTTATGTTACATTTATGTGTATGCAAAAATCTAACGAATCTGCATACCACCGACTTTGTTACATTCACATAGGAAGCAGCTTCTACCCACTTTGTGAAATAATCTATGGCCACCAAGATGAAACGATGTCAATTTGAAGCTTTCGGGGTAATAGGCCCTATCATATCCATTCCCCACATTGGAAAGGGCCACAGTGCAGTCATGACATGTAATGGCAATGGCGGCACATGAATCTTATCTGGTATATCTGGCATTTATGGCACTTCCGGGAATAACTGATGCCAGCTCCTTCCATCGTCAACCAATAGTACCCTGCCCTCATAATCTGTTTAGCAAGCATGTGACCATTAGCATGAGTGTCACATATCCCTTCATGGACCTCTTCTATAATTCTCCGAGCTTCAGCAGATCCGACACATCTCAACAAGACTTGGTCTTTTCCTTTCTTGTAGAGAATCTCATTGTCTAGAACAAAACCAATTGCTAGCCTTCTCAGAGTCCTCTTGTCATTTTCTGTTGCTTGTTCTGGAAACTGTTGACTCTTGATGTACTACAAGATGTCATTATACCAAGGGAGGCCATCTGCTTTTTCTTCAATACTCAAATAGTGGGCAGGAGACTCATATATACTCATCTTTATGGGTACAACTTCAATCCCTTTATTCGCTTTAAACATTGATGACAAAGTAGCCAGAGCATCTGCCATTCGGTTTTCTTCTCGAGGAAAGTAATTGAAATTCACTTCTTCAGATTCCTCCAATAAACTCAGTATGAGTTCTCGGTATCAGATTAGCTTTGTATCTCGAGTTTTCCATTCTCCTCGTAGCTGGTAAATCACTAAGGCTGACTCTCCAAAAACTTCCAATACTTTGATATTTTTGTCCACTGCAGCACGAAGGCCCATAGTACACGCTTCATACTCGGCAATATTGTTTGTACAATCAAAATCCAATCTAGCAGTGAAAGGATAATAGTTTTCTTCTGGGGATATAAGCACTGCACCGATTCCATGCCCCATGGCATTAGATGCGCCATCAAAATACATTTTCCATACTTTCTTCTTTAGGGAAATCTCATCTGCTTGTGAAACATACATCAAATCTTAATCCGGGAAGTCAAAGTTCAACGGCTCATAATCTTCCACTGCCCGACTTGCTAAGAATTCAGCCACTGCACTGCCTTTGATAGTTTTTTGACATACATATACAATGTCGTACTCTGACAATAAAACCTGCCATCTTGCCGTCTTCCCTGACAGAGAAGGTGCTTCCAACATGTACTTGACTGGATCCAGTTTGGTAATCAACCATGTTGTATGGTATAACATGTACTGTCCGAGTCTTCAAGCAGTCCAAGCTAAGGCACAACATAACTTTTTTACTGACGAATATTTCAACTCATAATCTGTGAACTTCTTGCTGAGGTAGTAAACTGCCTGTTATTTCTTTCCAGTTTCATCAAGCTGCCCCAAAACACAACCCATGGATCTCTCAAATACTGATAAATACAGTATCATTGGTTTATCCGGAACAGGTGGCATTAGTATTGGTGGGTTGGATAGAAAATGTTTAACATTTTCAAATGCAATATGACAACCTTCATCCCATTCTCCTGGATCATGTTTTCGGAGTAACTTAAATATTGGATCACACTTGTTAGTTAACTGAGAAATAAACCAAGCAATGTAATTCAACCTCCTCAGAAAGCCTCTTACTTCCTTTTGAGTACGAGGTGGTGGCAAATTCTTAATAGCCTTCACTTTATACGGGTCAATCTCAATTCCTCTTTTACTGACGACAAAACCTAACAATTTCCCCGAGATGACTCCAAAAGTGCATTTTGTCGGATTTATCTTGAGTCTAAACTTCCTTCATCGTTCAAAGAGCTTCTTAAGATTCACAATATGCTCCTCTTCTCCTTGTGACTTTGCGACCATATCATCAACATAGACCTCAATTCTCTCATGCATCATATCATGAAACAAGGTCACCATGGCTCTCTGATAAGTTGCCCCAGCATTCTTCAACCCAAATGGCATTACCTTGTAGTAGAAGGTTCCCCACATTGTAACAAATGTGGTTTTCTCCATATCTTCCGGTGCTATCTTGATCTGATTATATCTTGAGAATCCGTCCATGAAAGAAAATAAAGAACTTTTCGCCGTATTATCCACCAGAGTATCAATATGGGGCAAAGGGATATTATCTTTAGGACTGGCCTTGTTCAGATCTCGGTAGTCGGCGCACATCCGCACCTTGCCATTCTTCTTTGGTACTGGAATAATATTTATCACCCATTCTGGATATTTTGCCACCTCTAAGAAACCAGCATCAAATTGCTTCTTCACCTCCTCTTTTATCTTTAACAGCATGTCTGGCCTCATTCTTCTCAACTTTTGCTGAATTGGCTTGCATTCTGGCCTTAAAGGGAGCTTATGAACCACAATATCCGGATCCAACCCTGGCATGTCTTGGTAAGACCATACAAATACATCTACATATTCCTGGAGCAAGGCTATCAATTCACCCTTTATTGATGATGACAATGAAGTTTCGATTTTGACTTCCTTTATCTCTTCACCATCTTCCAGATTTATCATTTCCAATAATTCCTTATGAGGAAGTACTTGTGTCTCCTCTTGTTCTATTTTCCTTAATAAATCCAGAGGTAGACCATAATCCTCAGTATCTTCGTTAGCCTCAAAATTACCCGTGCAAATGGGTCTTTCAAAATCAATTTTAGAATTACTGACAGGAAGGTCTTCATATTCCACATCCGTACACCTGTAAATAGGTGGAGAAGAAACAATATAGGAAAATATATATAATGAAAACAAAATAAATAAGAAAAATGAAAGAATATGAACACATTAATATGGATAAAATGCATTGTGCTTGTTATTTATTGAATGAAAATGTTTAAACAAAAAGCTCATTACAGAAAAAACTCTTAATATCTCTGGGTAAAGATAATTAAGATTGCTTTTTTAAAAGTATTACGTTGGAATAGACTTAAAAACTATGGGCAACTTAGTCGCACTCCAATTGGTTAGTCTATATCCTGGTGGACAAGGTCGCACCATCCAGTTCGCACTGTCACTTTCTATCCCTTCTTTCTCGATCATGCAAATCACCATATCCTGAATCTGCCCCCTTTTATCCACATGGAATTTTTCAAAAGCTTGCTCGATCATTACAAGTACATCCTCTGAATTCTTTTCCCCAAATAGAAAACCAGCAGAGCGAAAGTTATGAAGGACTGGTGGGAAAGTCACGGGTTCCCATTCAATATCCATACCCATGAGACGGGCCATTCTTCTTTGTCTGTTCCTTTCAACCTGTTTCCTCTTCTCATGGGCCTTGGAAAGATACCCTAAGGCAAACCGATCTTTCTTTCCCACTGCTTTCATTGCTCGAGCCATCCCTTGAAGATATTTCCCCAAGCCTTTTCCAGCCCTGCAGCCTTTTCCCACTATGGTTCTTACTCCCAGCCTTGTGTTCTTGGACAACCTTGGCTTTGAATTTTTTGTCCTTCAGTGACGAAAACCGCATTTACGAATTCTAGAGACCGAAAAGAATATTCTACGGCATCTTCATTGGGTTCAACATAAGGAGATTCAGTAGATGCGGAGGCTATTATGTCTTTTTCTCCTGATACAGTGATCAAACAACCCTCCATCACAAATTTCATTTTTTGGTAGAGAGACGAGGGTACAGCCCCAGCTGAATGTATCCATGGCTTTCCCAACAAGCAATTATAAGACGGATTAATATCCATGACCTGGAAGTTCACCGTATAAGTGTATGGGCCTATCTCCAGAGGAACCTCAATAGTTTCCATTAGCTCTCTCCTTGTACCATCGAAAGCCCTGACCACTGTGCAACTTGGTAACATATAAGACATATCCACTGGAAACTTAGACAAGGTTGCTAAGGGCATCACATTTAATGAAGAACCATTGTCCAGGAGCACCCTTGGTAGTATATGCCCATTACCGGTAGTTGTTATGTGAAGAGCCTTTGTGGACCAATACCATTAGGTGGTATTTCATCATAACTGAAAAATATATGGTCGTCCCTGCGATGTTTCCCACCAGCCTGTCCACATTTTCTACTGATATGTTGTTAGCCACGTATGCTTGATTCAACACTCTTAACAGGGCATTTCTGTGTGGCTCTGAATTCAAAAGCAAAGATAAGATTGAAATTCTAGCTGGTTGACATTCCAGTCGTTCAACCATGCTATACTCACTGTGCTTTATAAATTTTAAGAACTCGCAGGACTTCTTCTCGTTTACCGGCTTCTTTATTCTATTTACCGGGGCTGATCCCCTCTCTGTCTTTTTTGACAAATTCATCTCAATATGGATTGGTTCAACTACTTTTTTTCCTTTGTCTGCTCCTCTGTCTTTCCCTGTTAAGCCCTATTCAGCAGCCTCAGGAGCATAACACCTTTCGCTTCGTGTTAAATGCCCTACACCTGTGATATCTTGCCGATTGAAGACCCAGGCATAACCATGCTGTAGTCGTATTTCTATGGTGCAGCTTTGTTTTCCTTGTATGAAAAGGAAACAGGCAAATCAATGATTAACTTAGGTGCACTTTCCTCAACGACTGGCATAACTTTCTCTTCTAGTTCATCATAATAGATAATCAAGGGTCTTCCTATCCCGTAGCCAATTGCATTCTCAATAACTTCTATTTTCTCCTCTATCTCTTCATAAAACTGGGCTCCCCATTATCTATCATTTTTTAGACTTTAACCAGAAAGTCTCTGCAGTCTTGTATGACATAACCTCCACACTTATGGAACAGACACCAATTCTGCACCTTCTTTGCAACCATTTTTAGACTGTCTGCATCTCCCACCATTCCTGCCTTGACCAACTCAACCCATACTGTCAACATTGGAGTCTTGACTTCCCTGACATCCCTTTTTAACCTTCTGACTTCCCCTGTCAATACTATATTTACCCGATTTCCAGCATGATCGGGCAATGGGTTTCCCGCTATATTCGGCCCATTCTTTGCCCCAAACTTCACAACTCCGGCATTGATCAGGCTTTGGACTTTCTTTTTAAAGGCTAGGCAATCTTCAGTCGAATGTCTTTGAATTCCTGCGTGGTATGCGCAGTTAGTGTTTGCGTTGTGTCACCTTGGATATGGAGGTGTCAGAGGTTTGAGGTACACGGGTGCAACAAGTTGACCCTGCAATAATTTAGGATATAGCTCACCATAGGTGGTAGGAATCGGATCAAATTGGGGTTTTTGATCGTTCCTTGGTGAACGTTGGTCATTGCGTATGGGACCTTGAGTGTTTGGGACAGTATTTCGAGGAAGAGTTATTTGTGGGGATATACCAATTGGGAACGGCTGTTGCGGTATATTGGTATAGGGGAATGGATTTTGGGTAAGGTGGTACACATTAGGGTAGTAAGGATTATACCCCGGGTAAGGTGTGTAAGGTGTCGGAGGTGTATAAGATGTGGTAGGAGTATAGGGCCTTGGTGGTGTGTATGGTGTAGTAGGTATATAAGGGTATTGATTGAAACTGATTGCATGTGTCTTCTCCTTCTTCTTTGCAAGAAAAACTCTCTTCGGGGTAGCAGACTCACCCCCTTCCATTTTCCCATTTTTAATAGAGGATTCTATCATCTCCCCAGATATCACCATACCTGCAAAGTCCTTGGTGGCAATCCCCACCAATTTATCATAATAGGGTGCTTTCAAGGTGTTGATGAAAAGCACTGTAGTTTCCTTGTTGGTTAAAAGGGGTTGCACTTGTGTGGCCAGATCCCTCCACCTTTGTGAGTATTCTTTGAAGCTTTCATTGGACCTCTTATCCATATTCTGTAGGGACAGCCTGTCAGGTACCATGTCAGACACATGCTTATAATATTCCATGAAAGTCTTGGCTAAATCCGTCCATGAACGAATCTTGGTACGACTCAGTTGATTGTACCATCGGGTTGCTGACCATGTCAAGCTATCTTGGAAACAATGGATAAGCAGTTTCTCATTATCATCATGCCTCGTCATCCTTCTGCAGTACATGGTCAGATGTGCTGATGGGTTGATAGTCCCATTATACTTTTCAAAGTCTGGTACTTTGAACTTTGGGGGAATTACTAGGTCGTGTACTAAGCTCATCTCTTTGGCATCCAGACTGCCAAATAGCTCCGCCCCTTCAACTGCCCTTAACCTTTCCTCCAGCAGCTGATATTTTTTTTTGGGATTCAGCAGTTTCAACCCTCTTTAATTCAATCATCTTTGCCCTTTCTTTTTCAGCCATTTCTTCAAATTTTGGAACTTCCACATCAATTGGATCAACCCTAATATTACCCTTTTTAGGACCAAAATTTTGTGCTTCGGCCGCTGGTTGGATGTAAATATAGGATGCTGCCCTAATCGGAAGTTCATTTCCCACAGGATGGGATATCCGACCATTCTTCTGTACCACCTCTGGTCGATCTTCCTGGTTCACTGCCCCCATTCCTGTAATTGAATTTTCTCCTGGCCATTTCTGCCTCATCATGGTAGTTATCATCTCCATGAGTTTGGTCATTTGTTCCCGTGACTCCTCTTGAGACTTAGCTAACTGTTCCTGCAGTTCTTTTTGAATTCTTTCCATCCTTTCAATTCTAGCAAGCTAATCATTCTCCATAGTCTTGCTTGAGATCGAGTATTGTAAGGGTGTCGAAAGTCTGATTCTTTCTGAGTGCGACCGATTGAACCTTTAGTTTTAAAAATCATGGATTAGAAATTATTGACACATTTCTTATTTTATTTTATAAAAAATGAATGAACAAATGTTAATGAATGAACAAATAAGTAAATGACTAAGTGTATGAACTTAAATGACTAATTATAAAGAATAAATGAATGGACAAATAAATAAATGACTAAGTGTATAAACAATTTATAAAACATAAACGAATGAATGATTATGAATATAAATAAAATGTCTAAAAGAAAGAACAAATGAATGAGGAATGTATTTAAAAGTATTGGCCCCGGGATAATTTCAACCAAACGGCCTTTCATTGATTTCCTGGAACTAAATACATCAAAGAAAAGATCACTGCTTAAGACAATATGATAATCTGTCTCTCCTAAAAAAATGCTATTACAAAATACTCGTCCTACAGTAACTCCCTCGGATCTTGAACCTTTTTAACTGTCCTTTTTCGACTGCCTTGCTCTTCCATCTAACCCCTACTTATTCACGACCCTTCGACATGTTAGCTGAAGCATGACCGTGTAAGCTTTCCTTAGCTTGTTTCTCCAGTTGATTTGCTCAGGCTTCCTCATGCTTTGCTCTTTCTGCCCAATAGTTCTTCTCCTTCTTGAGGTTTTTGACTTATTGTTCCCATTCCCCGAAAGTCTTGAGAGTCCCCTCGAATTTGAGCTCGAAACGGTACCTCTTTTTCTCCAAGTGTAATTCCTTAAGATCGCTTTTAGCAATGTCCCTCTTGATCTTTTCCTTTTCTCTTTCTCGGCTGATTTCCTATTTTTCATATCCTCAAGCTCTTCTTGCAAACGGGCAATTTCCTTGCTCATTTGGGCCTTTTCTTTTTCGAATTCTGCCCTTGCGATTTCTAACTCCGATGGCGCTTCCTTGGGCGGTGAACTCAAATGCTGAACTTCTTCCCCATCCGATGTAACCAACCTATCATTAACCCTCGATTCCCTCCATGTCAGGTAATCAGATGTGACGATGTCGGCATATCTAGCTACCTCCACTCGATGAGTTTCCTTCCATGCTACTACAATCTCACTTACCTTTCCCAAATATCCATCTTCTCCATAAGCAAATTCCAAATTACTAAGGTCATGGGTCATAGGAGTAAACTAACGGGATTCTGATTGTCTCAGTACCAGCAGTGGTGCATAGCTCACTCATCCCCATACTCCCAATAATGGAACAGAAGCTTTATCTCCGCACTTGTACAATGTTGGCATAGGAGCTATCCATGGAGCTCTCCAAATTATCATCTCAGCCTTGATATTCTGGAATATGTTGATCCATTGTTCCTCAGTCCTATTTTCAAGCCAATCCCTCTTAAGAAATTCACCAATTGGTGCAAAACATTTCCAGTATGAACGAAGAGGGAAATTCTCCTGTTTACAAGAATGGCTCTGAACCCATATGTAAAGGAGCTATATACAACCTAGAAAACGCCTTTTTCCTTCCCGTCTACAGAAATTCAGAGATCGGATTGTTTCTACTATAATTGCCGGGGTTGGGTTTATCCTTTGCTCAAGCCTCTCAAAAACATCAAATATCGCCACATCCACATGCCCTAATGCCTTTGGGAAGATAACTAGACCATAGATAGCCAAAGCAAAACTATTCCTAACTGTCTCATTGTTTGAATGACTATAGATTAAAGTCCGTAAAATGTCCCATGATATACAGTAGCTTTCCCCTTTTTGGACAACATGGCTTTCGACCCAATTTCTTTCCATTCCCAGAATTTTAGACACCTTTTTTCTTGAAAGCCGGTGTCTTTGTATTCTTCAAATAAATACGATCGGGAATAACATTCTCAATATGCAGCAAGGTCGAATATTCCTCTATGGTTGGAGTCATATCCTCTCAGTTGAAGGTAAAACACCGATAAGTGGGATTCTAGAATTGCACCATAGCCTGGATTACCTCACCACTGACCTTAACCTGAACTAGCAGTGCTATGTCCCCATAAGTCTGAGTGAAGGCTTCTTTTTCTGATATGTTCCACTGATTCCATATATCCATCAATTTTCGGAGATCATTTTGCTTGATAGTAAGATCAACTTCGGCTGGCAATGCTGACACATATCCCATTTTCAAACAATACCTATTATCTTGCTGACCTTTCTCGGACTGTTTCCTAACCTCTAAATGCTTCTCGACCACTGAGATACTCTGACCCTCCATGAAAGCCCTTTTGGTTGAATATTATCCCGAGACCAATAACTTTCCATGTGCAAAAAATGATGACAAGAATGCAAAAAACAAAAAACAACAACAACAACAAAAAGAAAAAGAAAATGAATTAGTAACGGGAACAAATATGAATGATACAAAAAAACATATAATTCAAAACAATAATTATTCCTAAGGATGCCAGTAAAATTTCGGCATTATAACACCCCTGGGATGAAATACCAACACTTATTACGGGCGTTGTGATGTACGTTCATCATTGTCCGATTTTCAAAAATAAACTTATTCGGAAAGTAGAATAGAAGGTAAAAAGATTGGAAATATTCCTCCATGTGTTCATAACTTCGGGATATCTAACTGGAAATATGGCATGGCTTCGCCTAGGTTTACTATATGAAGGTGAATTAGTTCTAAAAGCCCCGAATTGTTCCTCACTGTCCCCTGTGAAGGCTAGTAAGGCACCCCGATAAAAGCGGGTTCAATTCGTTAGAGTCTATTTCCCTAGCCCATGCGGATTGTTAATCACGAAGGCTTAGGTAATTTAGTACTCCGGAAGTGTTTCACTAGCCCATGCGGATTGTTAATCACGAAGGCTTAGTTACTTTGCTCCCACCTAAAAGGACGGAACCCGGGTATAGGATTCATGATATGCAAATGCACGTGTAGTGTGTGAGGAGAAATAACAAACCTTTCACCACCTATTCTACATCCTTTATTCTAAATGCCCCAAAAAGATAAAATAACATAAACCATCAATTAATCAATAAATGAATATATGCACCAAAATAACCAGAGAACAATTATAATATGTATGCACATGAATATGGACATATTAAAAACATTTTATTATTTTCGAAATTATCCTTAAAAATGTGGGAATTAAAATTAAATACCAATTAAACCAACAAAACCGAGACTTTGATAACACACGACTAATTCTAGGCCTGACTCTCTAATGGTCCCCAATGGAGTCGCCAAGCTGTCGCAACCTAAAAAATAACAAGTCTCATCGCAAGACTTTATTATTCGTTAAGCGTGACATTAAAAAAAAAAACTAAGGAAAATTCGACATAATTCCTCTTGAAAAAAGAGGGTTTTGAAAATGACCTTGAAAAAGACATGGAGTCGCCACCAATCTTTTTTAGCTAGGTGTGATCGGCCACCTATTAAAACCGATTTTATAAAATATTTTAAAATTAATTAAAAAATTTTTAAAACCAATTTCAAGTCTGCGTTTTAAACCAAAGAAATCAAAAAAAGGGGTTTGGAACTCGGTTACGTGTGGGGAAGAATTAGCACCCCCACAATGCCCGTATAAAACGGTACCTTATTGATCATGTGTTATCTCAAGTCTCGATAAAAAAAAAAAGATTTTAAATTTAGTATTTCAAGTTAATTCCCAATTTAAAGAAAAATAATTTCATTTTTAATTGAAAATGATCCAGAATTCATAAATTCAAAATTTTTCTATATTCCCCAGCAAACGTGGCAAAATATAGAAATTTTTATTAATTTGAAAAACTTTTCGAATCATTCTTATTTTAAAGAAGATATTCCGTTATTAATGATAATTGATGATATCCTCTCCAGCAAACCCAGCAGAGAACTCATTAATTATTTTATCTCGGGAATATCTTTATTTATTGAAAATTATTACCTTTTTGAAAACATTTTAAAAAATATGAATATGAATATGTATGATATAAATAAAATGACATAGCAAAGTCTAAATAATATAATGCAACCTAAATGAGATGATATAATTTAAATGTCTTAGCATATTCTAAATGAGATGAAATATCCTAAGTTATATGATATATTCTAAATAAAATAAAATATCCTAAATGACATAATGTATCCTAAATGAAATGAAATGACCTAGGTAACATAATATATTCTATATGAAATAAAGTGACCTAGGTGATGGAGACTCAATTAAGAGTTGTAAACCCAAGTGCAGGTTATGTTCAAGTAATAAATTCTCGGGTGTCCGAGGTCGAACCACAGGGAAGCGTATTAGTAAGTATAAGTTTATAAATATATAAGAAAAAGAAAGTAAACGAGATATTAGGGAATCAACAACAAAATAAGATAAACAAGATATTAGAGAACAAAATAAACAAAATATAAAAGAAATTAAACAAGATAGAAAAAAACAATTAGAAAAGATGTTGAGGTTAGAGAATCCACTCTTGGTGTTATGCTAAGATTAATCTTGTTTTATTACACAATTGAAATCCACACATAAGGGAGGTTCCAATCGGAAGGTTTAGCAATTCAGTCCAAATTGTCCAACGTCCATAGCATATGATATTATGTTCATTTGGTGTCCTCAAAACTCACAAAAAGAGTCCAAGCATTCCTTATGCCAAGGTATATGTCTACAACAAATTAAGGTTATGAAACCAAGCATTTACTGTGCCATTTTCATTGTCAATAATGAATCAAGATCCCTACTTTGCAAGTATGATTTTAAACCAAAAGAAAATATTATCTATACTAGTGTTTATAAATGATGATTCATTTTAGCTCATGTTTAAGAGACTAACCTTAGCATTTACCAAGAGCTTCACCTCATCACCTCAACAATATGATTAGCAACACATACTAGATATGAATAAAATGAAAAGAAATGTAAGAAGCATAAGTAAATAAAGAAAAAGAAAACTAGAGAAAGGAAAGAAAAAGAAAACATAGAGAATTTTATTACAATGGCTAATATCCTACCAATGTATCAATGTATCCCAATACTCATCCAAGGCCCTCTATTTATACACATTTTGGAGGGCTAAATGACAAGAGACAAGCTTTACAAATTTCAAAGGTAGGTATAATAGGTGGGTGCATTTTTCTAACAATTTTCGTCATATAGTATGACAATTCTGATCAGCCAGCTTGATGGTCGATTTTGTCAATGTTGGAGGCTTGATCTGATAAAATGGTCTTCTAGAAAAATATACCCCTATCAGTTACGGAACTATAGCCATTGGAATCAGCGTATTTACTGATGTGGATAAGAAGATATGGGCAAAATACGAAAACAGGTCAGCACAGACGTCATTGCACATCAGCCAACTTGATGGTCGATTTCGCTAGGGAAAACGACTCCGTTTCAAGAAGTGTAAAACATGAAAAAGATAGATATGCCTCTTAGCTTTGCATGGCTACAAATTTTAGCCTTATTGCTTCAGTGAAACTCGAGATATAGCTGACATGGCAAACGGTGTCGGAACTGGAACTGAACTGGATTTGCCCTTAATTCTAGTAATCTGAAATCACTCAAAGAAACTTGTGAAAAACACCAAATTACATAAAAATATAAAAGATCATAAACACAATTAGACTAAACAATAATAACTCGTATTTGACACAAAACAATAATAAAACATAACTAAAAACTATATAATTATACGAGTTATCACACTCCCACACTTAGATTGTTGCTAGTCCCTAGCAACGACTCAATAAAAATAAAATAAGAAAATCTAATCTAATCCATTTTCGTAGGAAATCACGGTGGCACTTAGCATGTGACACAAGCCTTTAAACCCCTAGGTGTCCCTAGTGGACGAGTTTAGTCTCGTGAGGGTTTACTAGGACGATACCCACAAACATTGAAGACATAAGAAAAACTAAAAATAATAATTATAACTAATCCTTCCAATATAAATTAGAGATAATCATTGGACAAGTCTTAAAAACTAATCAATAGCTTAAAGAAATTCACAAAAAATCTTGCTTGAATGTAAATAGTTTGAGTTAAGCCAATATTAACATAACATATTTCAATCAAAATAGTGTATATTCAAACTTAATCTCAACTTCTCACATGGGATACTCTCTTGATTTTCACTCTTTAAAGTAGTGGTAAAGTGTTTACACTCAATCAATCTCATGAAAACACTTCTACCATATGCTTGCTTTTCCACCTATTCTCCACTATTTAGATCATACAACTTCATAAATCAAGAGGTCTTTATTCAAGGTTGTAATGGGGCCAAAGGGTTATAATGTGGTTAAAGAACAAAAGGATAAAGATATCACAAAGGTTCCAAAGAGTTCATAGATTTTAGAGACATAATAAGATCATACAAATAAAACTTCTCAAAACTCTTATAAAGCACATAATAACATAGGCTAAATATTCATGTTGAGCCTTTGCATCATTCTAACCAACTTTGTAACATCTTTTTCTAGAAGTTCAAGAGAAGATTTTTTTTATTTTTTATTTTTAATATGGGAATGTATTTGACAATGATCCCTTTCTTTTTCTCTTGACTTTTTCTTTTCTTTTCTTCCCCCACACTTATCTTTTGTTTCTAACCTAAATTTTCAACTAAAAATATCCCTTGTTTTTTTTTTTTTTTGCAATATGTCTCAAAATATAAAAATCCATCTTTAGAACAAGGGTAAGGATATAAGTATATTTAGGCTAGGTGTAAGTTGTGGTTACCAATAAAACAACATATTTAATGTAGGCTCAAATTGGCTCACTAGTGGGGATGTTCTCTTAGAACATTAATAATGGATGGCTGTTTGGCTCTGGTTATAATCCTAATGCCTCTATCATATTCATGTTGTCACATGTATCAATATAGTCTCAAACGGTTTAAAGCAAGTTCTAGAGAATCATGTAATCATAAGAGCACTCAAGAAAGAAATTAGATTGATTTGTATAATGCATCAATCATTATAGGCTCAAAAACTCACAAGGATGATTATACAAGTCAGATTAAGTCTAAACATGCTTCTTTCTCAATCAACATATCATATTAACATTGGCTCATAAAAAGGTTGACATCAAGCTCAATTCTCATGAAAATCTTCTCACTAATAAATCTGTTTTAGACTTATGCAATTCATATCTCATTATAGTATTGAAAGTAACTAAAAAACACACTAAGTCTAAACATGCTTTTTTTTTTTTGTTTTTTTGAAGAAGAAGATTAAATCAAACTGACAAGGTATGTCTCAAGTCTCCCTTACTCAGACCTTTTTCAGAATGAATACTTCTAAATGTCTTAAAACAAAACAATTTTTCTTTTTTTTTTTAGCAAAATATGTCCCTTACCCCCTACTAAAATATGACATTGTCCCCAATGTCAAAATTTAAAGGTAGAATTTAGGAGATATTACCTGCAGAGGTTGCTAACCACTTATTATAACTGAGACACAACAAGCAAAATGTTAGATAATGTCACAAAGACAAAGTGCAATCCACTCCTTGCTCGTCCATATCTCTTTTTCTTTTTCCGAGCGTTTGCGAAACAACCGTAGCAGATAAACACTCATAAGCTTGGAGCTTTTTGAGTAAATCTTCAATGGTTGTAGCAGAAAGTATGGTTCTCCTTGCCTCTGAAAACATGAATCCATTTTCCACAGCATTATCTAAATATGAAAGCAAATTACTAAAATAACCATTAACATTAAGCAAACCAATGGGTTTCTTATTTGTGACCAAAGATGACCAAGAAGCCACGCAAGCTATTTCTTCCAATGTACCCAGACCTCCTGGTAAAGCAATGAATGCATCGGCAGAATGGTACATGATTGTTATCCGTTCAGGGATACTCCAGACTTGTATTTCCTTACCCACGGTAGGTCCACAAAAACCTATGAATAGTTTTGGCACGATTCCTAGAACTGGACTTCCTCCGGCGTGTGCTGATGTAGCGACTGCTCCCATTAAACCCGTACTACCGCCTCCATAAATCAACTGGATCTTTTGTTGGGCAAGTATTACTCCAACTCTTATGGCTTCATCAGCGAATATGTTATTTTTCCCTGGATAAGCACCTCCAAAGACACAAATTTTTTTAATGTGCTGGGACGAAGTACTTTCCATTTTTTTTTCAAGTGCCTGAAAGAGAATGAGTACATGGTGTAATATATAGAGGACTGAGTAGTGAATCAGACAAGAGTAATAATGTCGCCGAAAGTGTATTTGACCTGTCAGAAGAAAATGTTAACCTAACAAAAGATTTTTGCGTGATTTCAGGAAGAAAATCAAAAAGAGAAGAAAAATCAACCGTAAAAGACCAATGCAAAAAAAAAAAAAAGAATAATTACACAAATCGAACAACACGTAAATTAAACCGAAATGAAGTTATTGCAAATCAAACCAAAAGCTGAGAAGTCATTTATTGTAGTTGTGATTGTGGCTCACATCTTCCTCTGGTTTTACGTCCAGAAACGGCTTAAACGCCTTCTATGAGTCGAGGATATGCTTCCCATCCAGTTTTCTTACAAGTTGGCAAACAGGGTCTTTTAACATCAGATTCCCAAGATGTTGCCATTCCCTTTGGAATTGCGGCCATAAATCAAGAATTTCTCTTTGTACGTCTCCACTAGGATGCGTCTCAAGAGAAAGTTAGATATTACCCAAATTCTCCTTACTCAGTCCATCCTTAATGAATTCAATTTTATCATCTCGATTAGAGGACAGAATCCCAATAGAACGACATTTACCGTTACACGTCCATCGTGCACACTTGTGGCAATTTGAACTCATGCGCTTTGCTCGTCGCTTCTTTGCATAAGTGCTTCTACCTGTACCTGGTAAATGCAAAACAGGAAGATATTCATCTTCACGTACCTTGGCTTCAATTATCCAACGTATGTCTTCAGGAATCCCTTTGTGCATAAGCATTCTTAATCTTTCAAATCGAACTTGGTAAAGCTTCAGTAAAATATTTCGAGGAAAATGAGGGAATCGTTTCTGCAATCTTTTGAGAATATCATCCATCTTGAAGAAAAAAAAATGAAAGAGAAATTGAAAGAGAAATTTATATACAATATCAGTTTTGTGGGTAGCTGATGGAACCGACTTAAATAATCACGGAGTACCGTTATCCGCCATTTAACCGGGGTTAAAAAAAATTTATATTTACATCTAGTTATTTTCAAAACAAGGATCAGAAAGAAAAACAACCTCTTCTTGAGTAACATGATTTTCCAAAAAGAGTTTGAGTCTTTGTCCATTTACCTTGAATACGTTACCATTTTGAGGATTCTCAATGTCAACTGCTCCATAATGATACACATGCTTAACCACAAATGGGCCAGTCCATCTTGATCTCAACTTACCAGGAAATATGTGAAGTCTAGAATTATAAAGTAGAACTTTTTGCCCAACATCAAATGTTTTTCTTGAAATTAACTTGTCATGAAAGGCTTTAGTTCTTTCTTTATGAATTTTAGAATTCTCATATGCATCTTTTCTGAGTTCCTCAAGTTCATTTATGACTGGAAAAGTTTCATTCTCACCCAAAAGAGAATATTTTAGCTCGGATGGCAATAGTTTTAAATCCAGCTTGGGTGGTTCAATAGTTGATGGTACAGTGACATTTGTGAGTGATGGAAGTTCCTCAAACTTTTGTTTCCAACAATGCTTGACCTGAAAAGAATTTAACAAAGAATCAGTGTGTGAAATTTCTGAAGCATTATCAAACTCACATTCAATTAAATAAGCTTCTAAAGGATCATGGAATGTGGTAGTGGTGAGATGTTCATGAACAAGTTCTTCAATGAAATCCACTTCATGTACTTCTGAATTATCACCAGGTTGCTTGCAAATGTTGAACACATTTAATTCTAAAGTCATATTTCCAAAAGAAATGTTCAACATACCATTCCTGCAATTTATCAGAGCATTAGAAGTTGCAAGAAATGGACGGCCTAATATAACAGGAATTTGAACATTTGGATTTGAAACAGGATGTGTGTCCAAAACAATAAAATCAACAGGGAAGTAAAAATTATCAATTTGAATCAAAACATCTTCAACTATCCCTTGAGGAATTTTTACAGAACGGTCAGCTAGTTGAAGTGTAACAGGTGTTTCCTTGAGTTCACCTAAACCTAATTGTTGATAAACAGAAAAAGGCAAAAGATTAACACTAGCACCAAGATCAAGCAATGCACGTTCTATTCTAGTGTTTCCAATGATGCATGAGATTGTTGGACATCCAGGATCTTTGAATTTTGGTGGAGTAAGGTGCTGAATGATTGAGCTCACACTTTCCGTCAGAAATGCTTTCTTTTGTACATTATGTTTCCTTTTAACTGTGCACATGTCCTTCAAAAATTTAGCATAAGATGGAACTTGTTTGATTGCATCCAATAAAGGAATGTTAATCTTAACTTGTTTGAAAAGTTCATAAATTTTTGCATTTTGATTCAAATTCTTTATTGTTTGCAACCTTTGAGGAAAAGGAGCAGGATGCATACCTTTTTCTTTGTCCAAATTTTCAAGAAGTTCAGACTTACCATCATCCTTACCGTTACTTTTCGGAGGGGAAGGAGGATCTTGGTCTTTTGATGGAATGTTTTTGTCAATTGCCTTTCCACTTCGAAGAGTTGTGATAGAACTGGCATTTTCCTGTTGAGTTTCATTGGAGCAAGAAACAAGACATTGAGTAGAAGGGTTAGGCTGAGGTTAAGCAGGAAACTTACCTTTTTCTTGAGTGCGTAATGAAGCTGTTAATGTGGACAAGGTGTTTTTGATCTCATTGATGTCCTGTGAAGTCCGGTTATTCACATTTGCTTGTGTTTGCATGAATGCTTGCAATGTCTCTTCCAAGGTTTGTACACGTGAAGGTTGATAGGAAAAAGTGTTGCCCGGCTTTTGAGATTGTGGTACCTGAACATGATTATTATTCCGCCAACTGAAGTTGGGATGATTTCTCCATTCAGGGTTATACGTTTCAGAGTAAGGAGAAGGAAAAGTCTTTTTAAATGTGTTTATGGAATTTACTTGATCATGCAACGCTTCTTTAAGAATGAGAATGTTTGGACATTCAGAAGTGGGGTGTCCCATGATTTCACAAATTCCACAACTTTCTTCATTTTTAACCGTTTTGACTTCTTTTACTTCTCTAAGTTCCATGGCTTCAATCTTTCTAGCCAAATTAGCTACTTTAGCTTTTATCTCATCTTCTTGACTAAAATGATATTTACCTCTGTTAGAAACAACATTAGATCTATTGGAACTTTCAGAGGAATTATCTGTGTGCCAGGCTTGAGAGTTATCTGCCAAATGGTCTAGGTAGTCAAAGGCTTTTTCAGGTTCTTTTTCTAGAAACTCACCGTTACACATTGTTTCAACAAATTGTTTAGTTTCGGGAGTTAAACTTTCATAAAAGAAACTAATAAGACGCCATTTTTCAAAACCATGATGTGGACAAGAACTTAACAAATCTTTAAAACGCTCCCAGCACTGAAAAAATGCTTCATTTTGATTTTGATTGAAATTTTGAATCTGTCTTTTCAAAGCAGTAGTTTTATGTGCTGGGAAAAATTTCTTTAGAAACTCGGTTTGTAATTCTTGCCATGTGCCAATTGACCTTGGTTTTAAATTATGAAGCCAAATTTTTGCTTTATCTTTTAAAGAAAAAGGAAATAATTTTAGCTTGACAATTTCATTTGTACATTGTTGGTCATTAAAGGTGACACATACATCTTCGAAGTCTTTTAGAAACGAGTAAGCACTTTCCGATTCTAACCCATGGAAATTTGGAAGCAAAGCTATCATACCTGGTTTAAAACGAAAGTTGTTTGCATTGAGAGGAAAAATAAAACAAGAGGGTGATGAGCTTCGAGTTGGTTGCAAGTAGTCACGCATGGTGCGTACTTGTCTGTTCTCATCTTCAGCATGAACACTTTCATTGTCAGCCATGGTCGGAGTTGTATTAGAAAGATTACCTGAAAAAGTTTCACAATAAAATCTAACTAAACGACGAGATCTAAAATCACGTCGCCAAACAAGCATAAAACAAAGTTAATATACAGATTAGGCGGTATAACCAGCCAATAAAAATAAATATACTTATAAACTTATATACTTAGTATTGCCTCCCCGGCAACGGCGCCAAAAACTTGATGGAGACTCAATTAAGAGTTGTAAACCCAAGTGCAGGTTATGTTCAAGTAATAAATTCTCGGGTGTCCGAGGTCGAACCACAGGGAAGCGTATTAGTAAGTATAAGTTTATAAATATATAAGAAAAAGAAAGTAAACGAGATATCAGGGAATCAACAACAAAATAAGATAAACAAGATATTAGAGAACAAAATAAACAAAATATAAAAGAAATTAAACAAGATAGAAAAAAAACAATTAGAAAAGATGTTGAGGTTAGAGAATCCACTCTTGGTGTTATGCTAAGATTAATCTTGTTTTATTACACAATTGAAATCCACACATAAGGGAGGTTCCAATCAGAAGGTTTAGCAATTCAGTCCAAATTGTCCAACTTCCATAGCATATGATATTATGTTCATTTGGTGTCCTCAAAACTCACAAAAAGAGTCCAAGCATTCCTTATGCCAAGGTATATGTCTACAACAAATTAAGGTTATGAAACCAAGCATTTACTGTGCCATTTTCATTGTCAATAATGAATCAAGATCCCTACTTTGCAAGTATGATTTTAAACCAAAAGAAAATATTATCTATACTAGTGTTTATAAATGATGATTCATTTTAGCTCATGTTTAAGAGACTAACCTTAGCATTTACCAAGAGCTTCACCTCATCACCTCAACAATATGATTAGCAACACATACTAGATATGAATAAAATGAAAAGAAATGTAAGAAGCATAAGTAAATAAAGAAAAAGAAAACTAGAGAAAGGAAAGAAAAAGAAAACTTAGAGAATTTTATTACAATGGCTAATATCCTACCAATGTATCAATGTATCCCAATACTCATCCAAGGCCCTCTATTTATACACATTTTGGAGGGCTAAATGACAAGAGACAAGCTTTACAAATTTCAAAGGTAGGTATAATAGGTGGGTGCATTTTTCTAACAATTTTCGTCATATTGTATGACAATTCTGATCAGCCAGCTTGATGGTCGATTTTGTCAATGTTGGAGGCTTGATCTGATAAAATGGTCTTCTAGAAAAAGATACCCCTATCAGTTACGGAAATATAGCCGTTGGAATCAGCGTATTTTCTGATGTGGATAAGAAGATATGGGCCAAATACGAAAACAGGTCAGCACAGACGTCATTGCACATCAGCCAACTTGATGGTCGATTTCGCTAGGGAAAACGACTCCGTTTCAAGAAGTGTAAAACATGAAAAAGATAGATATGCCTCTTAGCTTTGCATGGCTACAAATTTTAGCCTTATTGCTTCAGTGAAACTCGAGATATAGCTGATATGGCAAACGGTGTCGGAACTGGAACTGAACTGGATTTGCCCTTAATTCTAGTAATCTGAAATCACTCAAAGAAACTTGTGAAAAACACCAAATTACATAAAAATATAAAAGATCATAAACACAATTAGACTAAACAATAATAACTCGTATTTGACACAAAACAATAATAAAACATAACTAAAAACTATATAATTATACGAGTTATCACTAGGTAACATAATATATTCTACATGAAATGAAATAATTTAAATGACATGGCAAATATGAATGATATGACATATAATTTAAATGACATGGAATATAAAATAATGCTATCATATAATATGCATGAAAATAAAAATGAAAATAATAATGCATGAACATAGTATATGCTAAATAATATGACAAAAAAAAATAACTAAATAAAAAGCATAGGATATCATGAAATATTCAAGACCATATAACAAACAATATAACATCAAAAAATATAAATCAAAATAATAACAATACCATAGGAATTATCATAGCAAAAATCACATATTATATAAAATGCATGAATATGGAAAATGCAATGCATGAAAATGTATTTTTTCCTTTAATTAAGGAAATCTGTATATCTAAAAAGATATCCGACTACCTTAGGAAAATATATCAAATTAAATATTCTAAAATCAAAATACTTTGTGATTGTTTGAAAATAATTTTTTGAAAAATTTAGATTAAAAATAAAAACTTGGCTAAACCCTTTTTAAATAGCTATAATTTCCTAAGTTTAAAATCCCGGACTTGACCACCCTTAACCAGAGACTTAAAAAATAATTTTTAGAGTTTAAAAAGGCTTAGAAACTACCCTAAGTCAGTAGCTAAACTTCCTAATCAGCCCCCTCTAAGTAACTTAACCAAAACAGAAAAATGATTTTCCTTCAAATTCAATTATGACTCCACTATCCAGTTTTAAACCACGATTTTTTAACCTATTTTTAAAAATTCTAAAAAATAGAAAAAATACTGGAGACTCAAGACTTGTAAAAATACACGATAAAAAATCAGCTTAATTTTTTGATTAAAGATGACTACCCAAAAAAATCAGAAAAAGTACAAGTACTGGGTGAAAAAACTGTTTTGCCAAAACACATTTTTGCCTTTGATAAAATCATTTAAAAATCAAAGTAAAAATATTTAAAATTCTCTAAATAACTTACAAACAGTAGCTAGCACTTTTGAAAAGTTAGACAAAAATTGGCTAAGTAAAAAAAAAAATCACAAAGGTAGAATAATCAATTTGATAACTCTTTAATTTTCCACAAGTATGCTCAAGAGAGCATGACTTTGAACCATTGATTGACCTAAGTCATAAATCAAGTGGCATGGACATGAAATACATGAAAAATACAGCAAATATGATGCATGAAATGCATGAGTTTAAACCTAAATGTCATGAAAAATGCATGGCATCAATAAAATAACCTAGACCTAAATGAACTTGCATGGCATTTAATGCAACCTAAGTCTAAAATGCATGGATATGCATGGAAAAACAAACCAATCCTAACATCTAAAATATGCATGGCAATAACACAAACACAAGGCATGCTTAAACCAAATACTCAATCAAATGTCATGCAAATGCAAACCTATCAACTAACATAACAAAAATGCACACACAAAGCAAAATAAATGAGGTGGCCGAATGTCCTCATGTCCCAAGTAAGCATGGCATTTTCACAAACACTTGATATACTTAAACCAAATACTCAATCAAATTTCATGAAAATGCAAACCTATCAACTAACATACAAAAATGCACACACAAAGCAAAATAGATGAGATGGCCGAATGGCCTCATGTTCCAAGTGAGCATGGCATTTTCACAAACACTTGATATACTAACATACTTAAATATAACACTCAAATCATGAAAATATAAAGTAGAGGTATGAAAACTAACAAGCATTTTCACAAACACATGGATTTCAAAATATAAAACAAAAACAAACTTAAACATTTTGAAAACAGAAAATAAAAAATGCAAGAACATGATAATAAACTCATAAATGGAAATAAACAAGAAACCAAATTAAAACAAGCTTCAAGTATATGTAGTAGAAGAAAATTTAAAGCATCAAGACTTATTTAACATAAAAAATAACATGAAAAATCAAAACAAAACAGCAACTAAAAAAATATGGGCCATTCGGCCATGTCAAAGAAGAAGAAAATAAAATATTTCAAGAAATTTTATAAGAAAAGATGAAGAAAGAACTTAAAGAAGAACATTAAAAACACTTATTTAAAAAGAAAAATCAAAAGAAACTCACCAAAATAATAATCAAAACAGCAAAACAAGAATGGAAAATCAAAGAAAGTGCAAGAGTTGGTGCTAAAAGCAACCACTAGAAGCTATCTTTCAAGCTTTTTCTCTCCAAACTTTTATTTCTTTTCTAAACTTTTCTTTTTGCTTTGCGATAATGGAGAGAAAAACAGCCAAAAGAGAATAGAAAAAATGAGAGTGCTAAAAATGAAAGAGACCCCCCTCATATAGTGGCCGGACCCCCCTCTCTCATAGGCTAGGATGTTGTCATTTTCCTCCAACCAATTTTCATCCAAGGGCTAGTGATTCAAGATGTTTAAAACATGAAATTATCACACTTAGATTAGGCCATCAGCTGTCCATAATTACAGCTGTTCAAGAATCTTAATCCATTATGTTGACACTCTCCCTCTTCATGCATTGGTCCATATGTCTTATTTGCAAAGGCTTGATCAAAAAATCACTAACTCTTCATTTTTGGCCTCTTGATTGAAAAATCAGAATCCTCCTTCCTCTCCTTGGGCCTTGGCCTGCCAGCCCTTCTTCTTCCAGCCCAAGTCTAATTTTTTTTGAAAGGCAAGAAAATCCCTTTTCGGTTTCTTCGATAAAATGACCTTTTTGCCCCTCGAATGCAAATAAATGGCAAACGGACTCCAAATTCAAATTTTATTTTTTCAATACTTTCAAAATAATAAAAAATTGAATTCTAGAAGTTTTAAAAAAATTTCGAGTCCGTTTGCTATTTATTTGGATTTGTTCTTCCAAAATTGCCCTTTTATGCCCCCAAATTTTACCATTTTTTAAACGAGCTCCAAATCAAGATTTTTCTTCACCAATATCTTCCAAATAATTTAAAAGTGTGATCTAGAAGTTTTCATAATTTTTGGAACTCATTTGGTATTTTTTCGGGATTTATCTGCTTGAATTACTACATAAGGGGCCCGGGATTTGGCCATTTTGCAAACGAACTCCGAATCAAGATTTTTTTTTTGCTAATCTCTTCCAAATAATTTAAAAATGATATTTACAAATTTTCAGATTTTTTGGAGTTCATTTGCTATTTTTTCGGGATTTATCTTCTTGAATTTCTACATAGGAGACCTGGGATTTGGCCATTTTGTAAAGGAACTCCGAATCAAGATTTTCTTTCTCCAATCTCTTCCAAATGATTTAAGAATGAGATTTGCAAATTTTCAAAATTTTTGGAGTTCATTTGCTATTTTTCCCAAATTTTCCAATTTGCCCTTTACCTCCGAAACCCGATTTTGCTCAAAACAAGTCCGATTTTCAGATTTTCTTCAAACTGGGCCTTGGGCTATCCTTTTTTAATCACTCCTCATCCATTAGGGGCTTTAGTCCTACCGAATCGGGCTATTTCTGTAATTCTTCCCAATTTCACCGAAATCCACCAAAAACCCTAATTCTCGGTTTTCTCTCGGATTGACTTTTCTTTCAGTTTTTCTTTCAAGTGGCTTCTCCATTACCCGTATTCAGTGCTTATATTTCATTTGGAACCTTCAATTTCGACCAATTCGATCGTTTAAGCACTTTTCCCCAAATTTCCCGAATTAGGGTTTCTTTTCTACTAAATCTTCATAACCCAACTTTCGAACTCCATATCTTTCAATGTAGACCTCGGATTATCAAAATTCTTTCGCTATTTTTCAATTGAACTTCAAATCTTGATTTTGAAAGTGGGTTGACTTTTTCAATAGTTGACTTTTCAGGGTTGACTTTTTTCAAATTTTAATTTTTATGCTCGCCCTCTTAAACTAAGTCTCAGAGCACCACCTGCAGGATGAAAAAAGTCTTTTTACATTTTGAAACATCAATTTAGAAAAAAAAAACATACCTGTTTTAGTGGTCCGGACAAAATTAGGTGTCTACAGATGCCAAGTGGTTTGACCCAACGATGCTAATTGATCAAGGACTTGGGAATGTTAACTAGGATTAGGAGATTGATGATCGTGATATAGTAGGATTTTGTCTTTTCAGTAGCCGGCTCTTATAGCCTTAGGATGCTAGGAAAATAAAATGATTGCAAAGACAGTTTTAACCACTTTCCAAATTTTGTAAATATGGTTTATGTCTTGTGAACAATGGCATGGGAATGAAATAATTATGCTTTGAATTTATGAGATGTTGATAACTAAGTGATAACTCGTATAATTATATAGTTTTTAGTTATGTTTTATTATTGTTTTGTGTCAAATACGAGTTATTATTGCTTAGTCTAATTGTGTTTATGATTTTTTATATTTTTATGCAATTTGGTGTTTTTCACAAGTTTATTTGAGTGATTTCAGATTACTAGAATTAAGGGCAAATCCAGTTCAGTTCCAGTTCCGACACCTTTTGCCATATCAGCTATATCTCGAGTTTCACTGAAGCAATAAGGCTGAACTTTGTATCCCTGCAAAGCTAAGAGGCATATCTATCTTTTTCATGTTTTACACTTCTTGAAACGGAGTCGTTTTCCCTAGCGAAATCGACCATCAAGTTGGCTGATGTGCAATGACGTCTGTTCTGCACCGTTTTGGTATTTTGACCATATCTTCCGATCCACGTGCGCAAATGATCTGATTCCAACGGCTATGGATCCGTAACTGATAGGGGTATATTTTTCTAGAAGACCATTTTATCAGATCGAGCCTCCAACATTGACAAAATCGACCATCAAGCTGGCTGATCAGAATTGTCATACAATATGACGAAAATTGTTAGAAAAATGCACCCACCTATTATACCTACCTTTGAAATTTGTAAAGCTTGTCTCTTGTCATTTAGCCCTCCAAAATGTGTATAAATAGAGGGCCTTGGATGAGTATTGGGATAGATTATACATTGGTAGGATATTAGCCATTGTAATAAAATTCTCTAAGTTTTCTTCTTTTTTCCTTTCTCTAGTTTTCTTTTTCTTTATTTACTTATGCTTCTTACATTTCTTTTCATTTTATTCATATCTAGTATGTGTTGCTAATCATATTGTTGAGGTGATGAGGTGAAGCTCTTGGTAAATGCTAAGGTTAGTCTCTTAAACATGAGCTAAAATGAATCATCATTTATAAACACTAGTATAGATAATATTTTCTTTTGGTTTAAAATCATACTTGCAAAGTAGGGATCTTGATTCATTATTGACAATGAAAATGGCACAGTAAATGCTTGGTTTCATAACCTTGATTTGTTGTAGACATATACCTTGGCATAAGGAATGCTTGGACTCTTTTTATGAGTTTTGAGGATACCAAATGAACATAATATCATATGCTATGGACGTTGGACAATTTGGACTGAATTGCTAAACCTTCCGATTGGAATCTCCCTTATGTGTGAATTTCAATTGTGTAATAAAACAAGATTAATCTTAGCATAACACCAAGAGTGGATTCTCTAACCTCAACATCTTTTCTTATCGTTTTTTATATCTTGTTTAATTTCTTTTATGTTATTTTGTTTATTTTGTTCTCTAATATTTTGTTTACTTTCTTTGTTATTGATTCCCTAATATCTTGTTTATTTTCTTTGTCTTATATATTTATAAACTTATACTTACTAATACGCTTCCCTGTGGTTCGACCTCGGACACCCGAGAATTTATTACTTGAACATAACCTGCACTTGGGTTTACAACTCTTAATTGAGTCTCCATCAAGTTTTTGGCGCCGTTGCCGGGGAGGCAATACTAAGTATATAAGTTTATAAGTATATTTATTTTTATTGGCTGGTTATACCGCCTATATTTATTTTTATTGGCTGGTTATACCGCCTAATTTTCTATATATTTATATTTATATTGTATATTAACTTTGTTTTATTTCTATTGGCTGGTTATACCGCCTAATCTGTATATTAACTTTGTTTTATGCTTGTTTGGCGACGTGATTTTAGATCTCGTCGTTTAGTTAGATTTTATTGTGAAACTTTTTCAGGTAATCTTTCTAATACAACTCCTACCATGGCTGACAATGAAAGTGTTCATGCTGAAGGTGAGAACAGACAAGTACGCACCATGCGTGACTACTTGCAACCAACTCGAAGCTCATCACCCTCTTGTTTTATTTTTCCTCTCAATGCAAACAACTCTCGTTTTAAACCAGGTATGATAGCTTTGCTTCCAAATTTCCATGGGTTAGAATCGGAAAGTGCTTACTCGTTTCTAAAAGACTTCGAAGATGTATGTCTCACCTTTAATGACCAACAATGTACAAATGAAATTATCAAGCTAAAATTATTTCCTTTTTCTTTGAAAGATAAAGCAAAAATTTGGCTTCATAATTTAAAACCAAGGTCAATTGGCACATGGCAAGAATTACAAACTGAGTTTCTAAAGAAATTTTTCCCAGCACATAAAACTACTGCTTTGAAAAGACAGATTCAAAATTTCAATCAAAATCAAAATGAAGCATTTTTTCAGTGCTGGGAGCGTTTTAAAGATTTGTTAAGTTCTTGTCCACATCATGGTTTTGAAAAATGGCGTCTTATTAGTTTCTTTTATGAAAGTTTAACTCCCGAAACTAAACAATTTGTTGAAACGATGTGTAACGGTGAGTTTCTAGAAAAAGAACCTGAAGAAGCCTTTGACTACCTAGACCATTTGGCAGATAACTCTCAAGCCTGGCACACAGATAATTCCTCTGAAAGTTCCAATAGATCTAATCTTGTTTCTAACAGAGGTAAATATCATTTTAGTCAAGAAGATGAGATAAAAGCTAAAGTAGCTAATTTGGCTAGAAAGATTGAAGCCATGGAACTTAGAGAAGTAAAAGAAGTCAAAACGGTTAAAAATGAAGAAAGTTGTGGAATTTGTGAAATCATGGGACACCCCACTTCTGAATGTCCAAACATTCCCATTCTTAAAGAAGCGTTGCATGATCAAGTAAATTCCATAAACACATTTAAAAAGCCTTTTCCTTCTCCTTACTCTGAAACGTATAACCCTGAATGGAGAAATCATCCCAACTTCAGTTGGCGGAATAATAATCATGTTCAGGTACCACAATCTCAAAAGCCGGGCAACACTTTTTCCTATCAACCTTCACGTGTACAAACCTTGGAAGAGACATTGCAAGCATTCATGCAAGCACAAGCAAATGTGAATAACCAAACTTCACAGGACATCAATGAGATCAAAAACACCTTGTCCACATTGACAGCTTCATTACGCACTCAAGAAAAAGGTAAGTTTCCTGCTCAACCTCAGCCTAACCCTTCTACTCAATGTTTTGTTTCTTGCTCCAATGAAACTCAACAGGAAAATGCCAGTTCTATCACAACTCTTCGAAGTGGAAAGGCAATTGACAAAAACATTCCATCAAAAGACCAAGATCCTCCTTCCCCTCCGAAAAGTATTGGTAAGGATGATGGTAAGTCTGAACTTCTTGAAAATTTGGACAAAGAAAAAGGTATGTATCCTGCTCCTTTTCCTCAAAGGTTGCAAACAATAAAGAATTTGAATCAAAATGCAGAAATTTATGAACTTTTCAAACAAGTTAAGATTAACATTCCTTTATTGGATGCAATCAAACAAGTTCCATCTTATGCTAAATTTTTGAAGGACATGTGCACAGTTAAAAGGAAACATAATGTACAAAAGAAAGCATTTCTGACGGAAAGTGTGAGCTCAATCATTCAGCACCTTACTCCACCAAAATTCAAAGATCCTGGATGTCCAACAATCTCATGCATCATTGGAAACACTAGAATAGAACGTGCATTGCTTGATCTTGGTGCTAGTGTTAATCTTTTGCCTTTTTCTGTTTATCAACAGTTAGGTTTAGGTGAACTCAAGGAAACACCTGTTACACTTCAACTAGCTGATCGTTCTGTAAAAATTCCTCGAGGGATAGTTGAAGATGTTTTGGTTCAAATTGATAATTTTTACTTCCCTGTTGATTTTATTGTTTTGGACACACATCCTATTTCAAATCCAAATGTTCAAATTCCTGTTATATTAGGCCGTCCATTTCTTGCAACTTCTAATGCTCTGATAAATTGCAGGAATGGTATGTTGAACATTTCTTTTGGAAATATGACTTTAGAATTAAATGTGTTCAACACTTGCAAGCAACCTGGTGATGATTCAGAAGTACATGAAGTGGATTTCATTGAAGAACTTGTTCATGAACATCTCACCACTACCACATTCCATGATCCTTTAGAAGCTTATTTAATTGAATGTGAGTTTGATAATGCTTCAGAAATTTCACACACTGATTCTTTGTTAAATTCTTTTCAGGTTAAGCATTGTTGGAAACAAAAGTTTGAGGAACTTCCATCACTCACAAATGTCACTGTACCATCAACTATTGAACCACCCAAGCTGGATTTAAAACCATTGCCATCCGAGCTAAAATATTCCTTTTTGGGTGAGAATGAAACTTTTCCAGTCATAAATGAACTTGAGGAACTCAAAAATGATGCATATGAGAATTCTAAAATTCATAAAGAAAGAACTAGAGCCTTTCATGACAAGTTAATTTCAAGAAAAACATTTAATGTTGGGCAAAAAGTTCTACTTTATAATTCTAGACTTCACATATTTCCTGGTAAGTTGAGATCAAGATGGACTGGCCCATTTGTGGTTAAGCATGTGTATCATTATGGAGCAGTTGACATTGAGAATCCTCAAAATGGTAACGTATTCAAGGTAAATGGACAAAGACTCAAACTCTTTTTGGAAAATCATGTTACTCAAGAAGAGGTTGTTTTTCTTTCTGATCCTTGTTTTGAAAATAACTAGATGTAAATATAATTTTTTTTTACCCCGGTTAAATGGCGGATAACGGTACTCCGTGATTATTTAAGTCGGTTCCATCAGCTACCCACAAAACTGATATTGTATATAAATTTCTCTTTCATTTTATTTTATTTCATTTTTTTTTTCAGGATGGATGATATTCTCAAAAGATTGCAGAAACGATTTCCTCCTTTTCCTCGGAATATTTTACTGAAGCTTTACCAAGTTCGATTAGAAAGATTAAGAATGCTTATGAACAAAGGGATTCCTGAAGACATACGTTGGATAATTGAAGCCAAGGTACGTGAAGATGAATATCTTCCTGTTTTGCATTTACCAGGTACAGGTAGAAGCACTTATGCAAAGAAGCGACGAGCAAAGCGCATGAGTTCAAATTGCCACAAGTGTGCACGATGGACGTGTAACGGTAAATGTCGTTCTATTGGGATTCCGTCCTCTAATCGAGATGATAAAATTGAATTCATTAAGGATGGACTGAGTAAGGAGAATTTGGGTAATATCCAACTTTCTCTTGAGACGCATCCTAGTGGAGACGTACAAAGAGAAATTCTTGATTTATGGCCGCAATTCCAAAGGGAATGGCAACATCTTGGGAATCTGATGTTAAAAGACCCTGTTTGCCAGCTTGTAAGAAAACTGGATGGGAAGCATATCCTCGACTCATAGAAGGCGTTTAAGCCGTTTCTGGACGTAAAACCAGAGGAAGATGTGAGCCACAATCACAACTACAATAAATGACTTCTCAGCTTTTGGTTTGATTTGCAATAATTTTATTTCGGTTTAGTTTACGTGTTGTTCGATTTGTGTAATTATTCTTTTTTTTTTTTTTTTGCATTGGTCTTTTACGGTTGATTTTTCTTCTCTTTTTGATTTTCTTCCTGAAATCACGCAAAAATCTTTTGTTAGGTTAACATTTTCTTCTGACAGGTCAAATACACTTTCGGCGACATTATTACTCTTGTCTGATTCACTACTCAGTCCTCTATATATTACACCATGTACTCATTCTCTTTCAGGCACTCGAAAAAGAAAAAAAAATGGAAAGCACTTCGTCCCAGCGCATTAAAAAAATTTGTGTCTTTGGAGGTGCTTATCCAGGGAAAAATAACATATTCGCTGATGAAGCCATAAGAGTTGGAGTAATACTTGCCCAACAAAAGATCCACTTGATTTATGGAGGCGGTAGTACGGGTTTAATGGGAGCAGTCGCTACAGCAGCACACGCCGGAGGAAGTCCAGTTCTAGGAATCGTGCCAAAACTATTCACAGATTTTTGTGGACCTACCGTGGGTAAGGAAATACAAGTCTGGAGTATCCCTGAACGGATAACAATCATGTACCATTCTGCCGATGCATTCATTGCCTTACCAGGAGGTCTGGGTACATTGGAAGAAATAGCTTGCGTGGCTTCTTGGTCATCTTTGGTCACAAATAAGAAACCCATTGGTTTGCTTAATATTAATGGTTATTTTAGTAATTTACTTTCATATTTAGATAATGCTGTGGATAATGGATTCATGTTTTCAGAGGCAAGGAGAACCATAATTTCTGCTACAACCATTGAAGATTTACTCAAAAAGCTACAAGCTTATGAGTGTTTATCTGCTACGGTTGTTTCGCAAACGCTCGGAAAAAGAAAAAGAGATATGGACGAGCAAGGAGTGGATTGCACTTTGTCTTTGTGACATTATCTAACATTTTGTTTGTTGTGTCTCAGTTATAATAAGTGGTTAGCAACCTCTGCAGGTAATATCTCCTAAATTCTACCTTTAAAATTTGACATTGGGGACAATGTCATATTTTAGTAGGGGGTAAGGGACATATTTTGCTAAAAAAAAAAAAAAAAAATTGGTTGTGTTTTAAGACATTTAGAAGTATTCATTCTGAACAAGGTCTGAGTAAGGGAGACTTGAGACATACCTTGTCAGTTTGATTTAATCTTCTTCTTCAAAAAAAAAAAAAAACAAAAAAAAAACAAAAAAAAAACAAAAAAAAAAAAGCATGTTTAGACTTAGTGTGTGTTTTTTTAGTTACTTTCAATACAATGATGAGATATGAATTGCATAAGTCTAAAACAGATTTATTAGTGAGAAGATTTTCATGAGAATTGAGCTTGATGTCAACCTTTTTATGAGCCAATGTTAATATGATATGTTGATTGAGAAAGAAGCATGTTTAGACTTAATCTGACTTGTATAATCATCCTTGTGAGTTTTTGAGCCTATAATGATTGATGCATTATACAAATCAATCTAATTTCTTTCTTGAGTGCTCTTATGATTACATGATTCTCTAGAACTTGCTTTAAACCGTTTGAGACTATATTGATACATGTGACAACATGAATATGATAGAGGCATTAGGATTATAACCAGAGCCAAACAGCCATCCATTATTAATGTTCTAAGAGAACATCCCCACTAGTGAGCCAATTTGAGCCTATATTAAATATGCTGTTTTATTGGTAACCACAACTTACACCTAGCCTAAATATACTTATATCCTTACCCTTGTTCTAAAGATGGATTATATATTTTGAGACATATTGCAAAAAAAACAAGGGATATTTTTAGTTAAAAATTTGGGTTGGAAACAAAAGATAAGTGTGGGGGAAGAAAAGAAAAGAAAAAGTCAAGAGAAAAAGAAAGGGATCATTGTCAAATACATTCCCATATTATTAAAAAAAAAAAAATCTTCTCTTGAACTTCTAGTTAAAGTAAAGAAAAAGATGTTACAAAGTTGGTTAGAATGATGCAAAGGCTCAACATGAATATTTAGCCTATGTTATTATGTGCTTTATAAGAGTTTTGAGAAGTTTTATTTGTATGATCTTATTATGTCTCTAAACTCTATGAACTCTTTGGAACCTTTGTGATATCTTTATCCTTTTGTTCTTTAACCACATTATAACCCTTTGGCCCCATTACAACCTTGAATAAAGACCTCTTGATTTATGAAGTTGTATGATCTAAATAGTGGAGAATAGGTGGACAAGCAAGCATATGGTAGAAGTGTTTTCATGAGATTGATTGAGTGTAAACACTTTACCACTACTTTAAAGAGTGAAAATCATGAGAGTATCCCATGTGAGAGGTTGAGATTAAGTTGAATATGCACTATTTTGATTGAAATATGTTATGTTAATATTGGCTTAACTCATTTATTTACATTCAAGCATGATTTTTTGTGAAATTCTTTGAGCTATTGATTAGTTTACAAGACTTGTTCAAAGATTGTCTCTAATTTATATTGAAAGGATTAGGAGTAAATATTTTTAGTGTATGTAGTTTACTTATATTTTAGTTTTTCAATGTTTGTGGGTATCGTTCTAGCAAACCCTCACGAGACTAAACTCGTCCACTAGGGACACCTAGGGGTTTAAAGGCTTGTGTCACATGCTAAGTGCCACCGTGATTTCCTACGAAAATGGATTAGATTAGATTTTCTTATTTTATTTTTATTGAGTCACTGCTAGGGACTAGCAACAATCTAAGTGTGGGGGTGTGATAACTCGTATAATTATATAGTTTTTAGTTATGTTTTATTATTGTTTTGTGTCAAATACGAGTTATTATTGCTTAGTCTAATTGTGTTTATGATTTTTTTATATTTTTATGCAATTTGGTGTTTTTCACAAGTTTATTTGAGTGATTTCAGATTACTAGAATTAAGGGCAAATCCAGTTCAGTTCCAGTTCCGACACCTTTTGCCATATCAGCTATATCTCGAGTTTCACTGAAGCAATAAGGCTGAACTTTGTATCCCTGCAAAGCTAAGAGGCATATCTATCTTTTTCATGTTTTACACTTCTTGAAACGGAGTCGTTTTCCCTAGCGAAATCGACCATCAAGTTGGCTGATGTGCAATGACGTCTGTTCTGCACCGTTTTGGTATTTTGACCATATCTTCCGATCCACGTGCGCAAATGATCTGATTCCAACGGCTATGGATCCGTAACTGATAGGGGTATATTTTTCTAGAAGACCATTTTATCAGATCGAGCCTCCAACATTGACAAAATCGACCATCAAGCTGGCTGATCAGAATTGTCATACAATATGACGAAAATTGTTAGAAAAATGCACCCACCTATTATACCTACCTTTGAAATTTGTAAAGCTTGTCTCTTGTCATTTAGCCCTCCAAAATGTGTATAAATAGAGGGCCTTGGATGAGTATTGGGATAGATTATACATTGGTAGGATATTAGCCATTGTAATAAAATTCTCTAAGTTTTCTTCTTTTTTCCTTTCTCTAGTTTTCTTTTTCTTTATTTACTTATGCTTCTTACATTTCTTTTCATTTTATTCATATCTAGTATGTGTTGCTAATCATATTGTTGAGGTGATGAGGTGAAGCTCTTGGTAAATGCTAAGGTTAGTCTCTTAAACATGAGCTAAAATGAATCATCATTTATAAACACTAGTATAGATAATATTTTCTTTTGGTTTAAAATCATACTTGCAAAGTAGGGATCTTGATTCATTATTGACAATGAAAATGGCACAGTAAATGCTTGGTTTCATAACCTTGATTTGTTGTAGACATATACCTTGGCATAAGGAATGCTTGGACTCTTTTTATGAGTTTTGAGGATACCAAATGAACATAATATCATATGCTATGGACGTTGGACAATTTGGACTGAATTGCTAAACCTTCCGATTGGAATCTCCCTTATGTGTGAATTTCAATTGTGTAATAAAACAAGATTAATCTTAGCATAACACCAAGAGTGGATTCTCTAACCTCAACATCTTTTCTTATCGTTTTTTATATCTTGTTTAATTTCTTTTATGTTATTTTGTTTATTTTGTTCTCTAATATTTTGTTTACTTTCTTTGTTATTGATTCCCTAATATCTTGTTTATTTTCTTTGTCTTATATATTTATAAACTTATACTTACTAATACGCTTCCCTGTGGTTCGACCTCGGACACCCGAGAATTTATTACTTGAACATAACCTGCACTTGGGTTTACAACTCTTAATTGAGTCTCCATCACTAAGTTCCTCCGATTCTTATTTCCTCTTTGGTATCTTCCCCTACATTTGCATTCGATCAATTACTTGTCATACCACATATTTCGTCCATCCATTCATTGGCACTAAGTTCATTTGAGGGCTCTATCAATGCCAATGATGGAGACGCCAATATTGTCATCAATGACTTTCGATCTCTAGTGGCAAATAAAAAGGGATTTTTCTCAAGCCGCTAAAATGAAGAGCCATGATGAGAATGAACATTGATGGGTTCATGTTTACCCTCTAAAGATGTCTTTGGTTTTTTTTCTGCAAGGTTAAAAGATAACACGAAAAATGAAATGGGAAAAGATTCTGCTACCCGATTGGATCAAAGTGGGACAGAAGCAAAATGAGATGGATGCGCAGACAATGCAGATGACTCAAGGGATTGGAAAAATGAGAGAAATTGTGGGAGAACACTTTACACGAAAAAGCAGTCAACTTCAAGAGTATGGCAATCTGGGAAATAATGTTCAAAACCAGGTTTTTGATCAGGTTCACTTACAAAGTCATGGGGCAGGTCTTTTCAATTCTACTGGAACTCTTAATATAAAACCATTAGAAGAAGGTCGATTAGGATTGGTTTTGGGTCCAGAGATACCTCAAGAGTACGACCTATTGGAGGAAAGGATTCGAGCTGTTGAAGGTAGAGATGAATTTAGTTTAAAGAAGTTACTTTTGATCCTTGATGTGGGAATCCCACCGAAATTCAAAGTTCCAGAGTTTGAAAAATATGATGGAATTAAGTGCCCTGAAATACACTTGGCCGCATATTGTAATAAAATGGTGGGGCATGCTCATAATGAGAAACTAATTATCCATTTTTTCATGAAAGCATGACAGGGGCAGCATCTAAATGGTATGATTAGTTGGAAAAAGGCCAAGTGCATACATGGATAGACTTAGCTCGGGCATTCTTGGAACAATAAAAGTACATGTTGGAAACAGGTTCAGACCGATTGACCCTCCAAAAACATGAAAAAGAGGCCCAATGAGAGATACAAAGAGTATGCTTGTAGATGGAAAAATGTAGACTCACAAGTCCGACTACCTCTTACCAATAGAGAAATGAATGCTTTGTTTGTGGATACTCTCCCATATCCATACTATGACAAGTTGATCGATAATGCTTTTTCAGAGTTCGTAAGCATATTGTTTTCTGTGGGTAGGATTGAGAATGGTATAAAAAAGGGAAAATTATGGATACTGATGCAAGAATTGTTATCAAGAAGAAGGATAGTGTTGTCAATGAGCATGATCAAGTCATAACCATCGAAGGCAGAAACAAAAGAAAGTTTGGTGCAATACAAGATGATCCTTTCGATGGTAATCTTTATCCTCGACCCTATATTGACCATTGGTTTTAGTAAAGTCATTTTCAGGCTTCAATGCCTTTTACACCATCCCAAGGATTCGCTATGCCAGATCTAGAGCTTAACTCAGTTTATTCTCAGAGCAATAAGAGAAAGAAGGCAAAAGTGTACTATTCACTTATGATGACCAATACAGAACTTCTTTCATTGCTTTTCTAAAGTCATATGATTTCCATTGTACCTGCAAAGCCCAGGAAGTCTCCTTACCCGAAATGGTATGATCCTAATGCCATATGCGAATATCATAATGGGGTTAAAGGACATTTCACGAAAAACTGCACTGCATTCAAGGACAAAGTTCAAACCGTAATTGATGCAAACCCGACAAAGTTTAAAGAGCTCATTGATGCTTATTAGGGACGACGGGGCTAAGGGTCATTTATTCTCAGGGTAGCATGCCAATCAGGGAAAATTCTTAACCTTAGTTTAAATTTTATACATATTTTCACTTTGTTTGGAATGAATGAACTTTGAATTACAAGCATCATACATCATATGTCATTCGAAGTTTGGTTTCTTCTTGAGCTTTGTTTTTCGGATTTTTGTTGAAGGAAAAAAAACAACAACAAAAACAAAAGGGTTGAAAATAAAATTCATATGGGTAATTTCTCGCATTGAAAATAATAAGATTTTTCTTTAAAAAGTGAAAAGAGTTTCAAAATAATTGGTGATTATCATGAGGAATGGACTAATCCTAGAAAGCACCTTATCTCCACACGTACCCCAATCATAAACTAGTTGAATAAAGATTACTCAAAAATCCCCAAAGAGTAACCTTTATCAAGGCCGTGAGTATTTGAAAATTTGGAAAAAAAAAATTCGTGGATTCTTTGAAAATCAAGCAAACATGACACTCTTCCAAAAGATCTAGATTTGGTAGTTCGATACGTGTTAAGATTATGCCATACTGTCAAACATAGCGAAACTTCTTGAATCCCTCTACAAGATTTCAAAAGGGCAAATTCCTAGGCCTTTTCCTAAGACCTTGATTCATGAGCACATGAACCAAAGAATGAATCAAAACACTTTTTCTCTCCCCATTTGATTGGAAACACTTTAAAGAAATTGAAATCTGAATGAGTTCTTTTGACAAGAAGCTCAAAGATGAAAAATGAGATGTTCCTTCATGGCAATATTCCCATAAACCAAAGGACTTTCACTTGAATGGAATCAAAACGGGGCATCATTCATGGATGAAGGTGAATTACGCATGATATTTTTTGGGCATGCAACTAAAAAAAATGAAAAATGAAAAGAAATTGTGATATCATGCATATGAGAATTCGAATTATTCCAAACGCTAAATGAAATTCTGATTATCTATTCCTCTAAGGATTGCTTTTCAATGAGAGTATTCGTACTTGACATGAGAAATGGTCTTATTTTATTTTGCTTTCACAAAAAAGAAATTATCCTTGGTTACCCTTTTTGAGCCTAAAGATTTCTTTTTTTCTTGGAACCCTAATCAAGGATCACTCTCTACGCTGGAGGGCAAATGCGAGGAAGGATCTTTTAAAAATTACAGATAAATGAGTTATAGCTTAAAGACAGATACAAATCAAATTGAGCTCCTAAATAAGTATAGGTTCGCTCTGTCAAAGTGAAGACACACAAGAAACAAAAACAAAAAAAGAGAAGAAAATGTGAAAAAATGGCGAAATAAAAGCCTAAGATAAAAAAATAAGCAAAAGTCAAAAGAAGGAAAGAGAAGTTCAGAAAGGACAAATGTCTCGAAGGAAAGAGATCCTCATCAAGAAATGATCCTTGATCTGATTACTCTTAAACACAATTTGGGCCTATCTATCATTTCTTTCTGAACCCCGAACATTGGCCTACATTACATGCTTTAAAAGTCCATTTTGATCAAGCACGGATATTTAACTTGAAGATTTTTTTCTAAGATTTTATCCCAAAATTTTGTATTATCATTTAATTATGAAAGAATTTAGAATTCTCAGATGCATGGTGGAACAACAAAAAAGAAGAGAACAAAAAAAGAAGGAAATAATGAAGCTCTTGGGTGAAAACCTAAAAAACGGGAGGTCTAAAGTGAAGCAAGAAGAAATTTTGATGCCACTCATGGTATTGTCGAAACCATGACAAAAGAGGAAATCATCTTGAAGAAACGAAGGAACGTCAAGGAACTCCTAGATATCCCAAAAGGATAACTCTTTTAGGGAATTGACTTTGAAAGCTAAACCTGTTTTCCCTTCCGAATTGACCTCCCAACATTGTAAATACCATGGCTAAGGTTAACACCTATCAAAATGCCACATTTAGAGATTGGAGGATTGTTGAGATTTAAAGCTCTTTCAGAAAAAACGTCTGGTTTTAAGGAATTCATGTTTTGAGAAAACTTACTCACGAGCTGAGATAAAGGGAGATTCACCTTTTTCTCTTTGTCAAGTTATGAAGCTTCCATAGAAAAATCTGGATCTTATTGCATTAATCCATTGACCTTGATGCATTAAACCATTCAAATCACTCGAGAAAGTGGAGTTGACTTCTCACCTCACTTAGAAATGTCTTTAATGGTGATCACCGATTTTTGAAAGACTTCAATTTCACATGTTTGGAAGAAATGAAATTGACATGTTTTAAGGAGAACAAATTGAATTTGAGATTTGGATATGCTTTGGCAAGAAATTAAAGTTCAGGGACATAAAATTTTGAATTTATACTTACATGAAGTTTGACTCTGTGTTTGGTCTTGGCCAGGAAACCGAAAAGGGAAGAATTCGTTGGGGCAAGAAAAATACAAGAAATACAAATATCACGTGATTTCTTCGATAAGATGAATTGGAGAATACAGACGTGTAGCAGGGACCATTCCCTCCATTATGGCATGAATGAGACATAAAACGAGGAAACCTTGCCGGGACACGAAGAAAAAAAAAGAGATGATCAACTATCTCAACATTTTCTTCATATGAAATGAAGTCATGCATCTCCATAAGCATTCATGCGTCATATAATGAACATTTGCATCTGCATCTTTTCACGAACATATGCATAACTATGGATGTTTGCATCTGCATCGTTCATGAGCATTTGCATATTTATTGATCTTTGCATTTGCATCATTTCATGAAGTACTAGCACCATTCGAGGACATTTGCTTTTGCATCATTCATGAGCATTTGCATCTTTATTAATCTCTGCATATGCATCTTTGTAGGTTGCATCAATAGTTGATCATTGCATTTATCAAACATTGAAAAGATGAAAAGGAAAATAAGATAAGTTTCCTAGAGAGAGGGAAAATTTGTCAAAGGTGTAAAGGGAAAAAGAGAAGACGTACGTCTTAAGATTTTTTTTTGGAACGATGAATTTGAAAAAATGTTGAGAATTTCAAAATGATGAAGATTTTCAAAAAAAAAAAAAAAACAAAAAACAAAACAAATGGAAACATTTTTTTTTTCAAAGTGTTGAAACTTTTTATGGTTGAGAAAATTTTAAAGCTGTGGAGCTTTTGATTAGAGGAGCTTTTAAGTTTTAAAGTTGTGGAGCCTCGAAAGAAGAGTTTTTTTTTTCTTCAAAAGAATGGATTTTTTTAAGCCCAATGTAACTGACAGAAATGATTTAAGCTCAGTGAAGTTGGCACTCTAAATGATGTTAAGTCTAATGTAGCTAGCAGAAAAATGATTTAAGCCTAGTGAAGTTGGCACGAGATGAGATTAAGCCCAATGTAGCTGGCACATAAATGATTTAAGCCCTGTGAAGTTGGCACAAAAGATGAGGTTAAGCCCAATGTATTTGACACAGAAATGATTTAAGCCCAGTGAAGTTGGCATTTTAGATGAGATTAAGCCCAATGTAACTGGCAGTTAAGATTAAGCCCAGTGAAATTGGCATTTAGATGAGATTAAGCCCAACGTAACTGGTAGTTAAGGTTTAAGCCCAGTGAAATTGGCACATTAGATGTGATTAAGCCCAATGTAGCTGGCACTTAGAGAAAGTAAGCCCAGTAAAGTTGGCACCTTAGATGAGATTAAGCCCAATGTAACTGGTAGTTAAGGTTTAAGCCCAGTGAAGTTGGCATATTAGATGAGATTATGCCCAATGTAACTGGCATAAATGATTTAAGCCATGTGAAATTGACACCTTAGATGAGATTAAGCCCTATGTAGCTAGCAAATAAATGATTTAAGCCCAGTGAAGTTGGCATAATAAATGAGGTTAAGCCCAATATAGTTGGCACAAAAACGATTTAAGCCCAGTGAAGTTGGCAATTAGATAAGGTTAAGCCCAATGTAGCTGGCACAAAAATGATTTAAACCTAGTGAAGTTGGCACTTTAGATGAGATTAAGCCCAATGTAACTGGTAGTTAAGATTAAGCCTAATGAAGTTTGCATTTAGATGAGATTAAGCCTAATGTAACTGGCAGTTAAGGTTTAAGTGATAACTCGTATAATTATATAGTTCTTAGTTATGTTTTATTATTGTTTTGTGTCAAATACGAGTTATTATTGCTTAGTCTAATTGTGTTTATGATATTTTATATTTTTATGTAATTTGGTGTTTTTCACGAGTTTCTTTGAGTGATTTCAGATTACTAGGTTAAATCAAGAATTAAGGGCAAATCCAATTCAGTTCCAGTTTCGACACCTTTTGCCATATCGGCTATATCTGGCGTTTCACTGAAGCATTAGGGCTGAAATTTTTACAGTGCATAGTTAAGAGGCATATCTATCTTTTTCATGTTTTACACTTCTTGAAACGGAGTCGTTTTCCCTAGCGAAATCGACCATCAAGTTGGCTGATGTGCAATGACGTCTGTGCTGACCTGTTTTGGTATTTTGACCATATCTTCCGATCCACATGAGCAAATGATCTGATTCCAACGGCTATGGATCCGTAGCTGATAGGGGTATATTTTTCTAGAAGACCATTTGATCAGATCGAGCCTCCAACATTGACAAAATCGACCATCAAGCTGGCTGATCAGAATTGTCATACAATATGACGAAAATTGTTAGAAAAATGCACCCACCTATTATACCTACCTTTGAAATTTATAAAGCTTGTCTCTTGTCATTTAGCTCTCCAAAATGTGTATAAATAGAGGGCCTTGGATGAGGATACATTATACATTGGTAGGATATTAGCCATTGTAATAAAATTCTCTAAGTTTTCTTCTTTTTTTCCTTTCTCTAGTTTTCTTTTTCTTTATTTACTTATGCTTCTTACATTTCTTTTCATTTTTAGTATGTGTTGCTAATCATATTGTTGAGGTGATGAGGTGAAGCTCTTGGTAAATGCTAAGGTTAGTCTCTTAAACATGAGCTAAAATGAATCATCATTTATAAACACTAGTATAGATAATATTTTCTTTTGGTTTAAAATCATACTTGCAAAGTAGAGATCTTGATTCATTATTGACAATGAAAATGGCACAGTAAATGCTTGGTTTCATAACCTTGATTTGTTGTAGACATATACCTTGGCATAAGGAATGCTTGGACTCTTTTTATGAGTTTTGAGGACACCAAATGAACATAATATCATATGCTATGGACGTTGGACTGAATTGCTAAACCTTCCGATTGGAACCTCCCTTATGTGTGGATTTCAATTGTAATAAAACAAGATTAATCTTAGCATAACACCAAGAGTGGATTCTCTAACCTCAACATCTTTTCTTATTGTTTTTTATATTTTGTTTAATTTCTTTTATGTTATTTTGTTTATTTTGTTCTCTAATATCTTGTTTATCTTGTTTTGTTGTTGATTCCCTAATATCTTGTTTACTTTCTTTTTCTTATATATTTATAAACTTATACTTACTAATACGCTTCCCTGTGGTTCGACCTCGGACACCCGAGAATTTATTACTTGAACATAACCTGCACTTGGGTTTACAACTCTTAATTGAGTCACCATCAAGTTTTTGGCGCCGTTGCCGGGGAGGCAATACTAAGTATATAAGTTTATAAGTATATTTATTTTTATTGGCTGGTTATACCGCCTATATTTATTTTTATTGGCTGGTTATACCGCCTAATTTTCTATATATTTATATTGTATATTAACTTTGTTTTATTTTTATTGGCTGGTTATACCGCCTAATCTGTATATTAACTTTGTTTTATGCTTGTTTGGCGACGTGATTTTAGATCTCGTCGTTTAGTTAGATTTTATTGTGAAACTTTTTCAGGTAATCTTTCTAATACAACTCCTACCATGGCTGACAATGAAAGTGTTCATGCTGAAAATGAGAACAGACAAGTACGCACCATGCGTGACTACTTGCAACCAACTCGAAGCTCATCACCGTCTTGTTTTATTTTTCCTCTCAATGCAAACAACTTTCGTTTTAAACCAGGTATGATAGCTTTGCTTCCAAATTTCCATGGGTTAGAATCGGAAAGTGCTTACTCGTTTCTAAAAGACTTCGAGGATGTATGTGTCACCTTTAATGACCAACAATGTACAAATGAAATTGTCAAGCTAAAATTATTTCCTTTTTCTTTAAAAGATAAAGCAAAAATTTGGCTTCATAATTTAAAACCAAGGTCAATTGGCACATGGCAAGAATTACAAACTGAGTTTCTAAAGAAATTTTTCCCAGCACATAAAACTACTGCTTTGAAAAGACAGATTCAAAATTTCAATCAAAATCAAAATGAAGCATTTTTTCAGTGCTGGGAGCATTTTAAAGATTTGTTAAGTTCTTGTCCACATCATGGTTTTGAAAAATGGCGTCTTATTAGTTTCTTTTATGAAAGTTTAACTCCCGAAACTAAACAATTTGTTGAAACAATGTGTAACGGTGAGTTTCTAGAAAAAGAACCTGAAGAAGCCTTTGACTACCTAGACCATTTGGCAGATAACTCTCAAGCCTGGCACACAGATAATTCCTCTGAAAGTTCCAATAGATCTAATCTTGTTTCTAACAGAGGTAAATATCATTTTAGTCAAGAAGATGAGATAAAAGCTAAAGTAGCTAATTTGGCTAGAAAGATTGAAGCCATGGAACTTAGAGAAGTAAAAGAAGTCAAAACGGTTAAAAATGAAGAAAGTTGTGGAATTTGTGAAATCATGGGACACCCCACTTCTGAATGTCCAAACATTCCCATTCTTAAAAAAGCGTTGCATGATCAAGTAAATTCCATAAACACATTTAAAAAGCCTTTTCCTTCTCCTTACTCTGAAACGTATAACCCTGAATGGAGAAATCATCCCAACTTCAGTTGGCGGAATAATAATCATGTTCAGGTACCACAATCTCAAAAGCCGGGCAACACTTTTTCCTATCAACCTTCACGTGTACAAACCTTGGAAGAGACATTGCAAGCATTCATGCAAACACAAGCAAATGTGAATAACCAAACTTCACAGGACATCAATGAGATCAAAAACACCTTGTCTACATTGACAGCTTCATTACGCACTCAAGAAAAAGGTAAGTTTCCTGCTCAACCTCAGCCTAACTCTTCTACTCAATGTCTTGTTTCTTGCTCCAATGAAACTCAACAGGAAAATACCAGTTCTATCACAACTCTTCGAAGTGGAAAGGCAATTGACAAAAAGATTCCATCAAAAGACCAAGATCCTCCTTCCCCTCCGAAAAGTAATGGTAAGGATGATGGTAAGTCTGAACTTCTTGAAAATTTGGACAAAGAAAAAGGTATGCATCCTGCTCCTTTTCCTCAAAGGTTGCAAACAATAAAGAATTTGAATCAAAATGCAGAAATTTATGAACTTTTCAAACAAGTTAAGATTAACATTCCTTTATTGGATGCAATCAAACAAGTTCCATCTTATGCTAAATTTTTGAAGGACATGTGCACAGTTAAAAGGAAACATAATGTACAAAAGAAAGCATTTCTGACGGAAAGTGTGAGCTCAATCATTCAGCACCTTACTCCATCAAAATTCAAAGATCCTGGATGTCCAACAATCTCATGCATCATTGGAAACACTAGAATAGAACGTGCATTGCTTGATCTTGGTGCTAGTGTTAATCTTTTGCCTTTTTCTGTTTATCAACAATTAGGTTTAGGTGAACTCAAGGAAACACCTGTTACACTTCAACTAGCTGATCGTTCTGTAAAAATTCCTCGAGGGATAGTTGAAGATGTTTTGGTTCAAATTGAAAATTTTTACTTCCCTGTTGATTTTATTGTTTTGGACACACATCCTGTTTCAAATCCAAATGTTCAAATTCCTGTTATATTAGGCCGTCCATTTCTTGCAACTTCTAATGCTCTGATAAATTGCAGGAATGACATTTTGAACATTTCTTTTGGAAATATGACTTTAGAATTAAATGTGTTCAACATTTGCAAGCAACCTGGTGATGATTCAGAAGTACATGAAGTGGATTTCATTGAAGAACTTGTTCATGAACATCTCACCACTACCATATTCCATGATCCTTTAGAAGCTTATTTAATTAAATGTGAGTTTGATAATGCTTCAGAAATTTCACACACTGATTCTTTGTTAAATTCTTTTCAGGATAAGCATCGTTGGAAACAAAAGTTTGAGGAACTTCCATCACTCACAAATGTCACTGTACCATCAACTATTGAACCACCCAAGCTGGATTTAAAACTATTGCCATCCGAGCTAAAATATTCCTTTTTGGGTGAGAATGAAACTTTTCCAGTCATAATTTCTTCACATCTTGATGAACTACAAGAAGGTACAGGTAGAAGCACTTTTACAAAGAAGCGACGAGCAAAGCGCATGAGTTCAAATTGCCACAAATGTGCACGATGGACGTGTAACGTTAAATGTCGTTCTATTGGGATTCCGTCCTCTAATCGAGATGATAAAATTGAATTCATTAAGGATGGACTGAGTAAGGAGAATTTGGGTAATATCCAACTTTCTCTTGAGACGCATCCTAGTGGAGACGTACAAAGAGAAATTCTTGATTTATGGCCGCAATTCCAAAGGGAATGGCAACATCTTGGGAATCTGATGTTAAAAGACCCTGTTTGCCAGCTTGTAAGAAAACTGGATGGGAAGCATATCCTCGACTCATAGAAGGCGTTTAAGCCGTTTCTGGACGTAAAACCAGAGGAAGATGTGAGCCACAATCACAACTACAATAAATGACTTCTCAGCTTTTGGTTTGATTTGCAATAACTTCATTTCGGTTTAATTTACGTGTTGTTCGATTTGTGTAATTATTTTCGTTTTTTTTTGCATTGGTCTTTTACGGTTGATTTTTCTTCTCTTTTTGATTTTCTTCCTGAAATCACGCAAAAATCTTTTGTTAGGTTAACATTTTCTTCTGACAGGTCAGATACACTTTCGGCGACATTATTACTCTTTTCTGATTCACTACTCAGTCCTCTATATATTACACCATGTACTCATTCTCTTTCAGGCACTCGAAAAAGAAAAAAAAATGGAAAGTACTTCGTCCCAACGCATTGAAAAAATTTGTGTCTTTGGAGGTGCTTATCCAGGGAAAAATAAATTATTCGCTGATGAAGCCATAAGAGTTGGAGTAATACTTGCCCAACAAAAGATCCAGTTGATTTATGGAGGCGGTAGTACGGGTTTAATGGGAGCAGTCGCTACATCAGCACACGCCGGAGGAAGTCCAGTTCTAGAAATCGTGCCAAAACTATTCACAGGTTTTTGTGGACCTACCGTGGGTAAGGAAATACAAGTCTGGAGTATCCCTGAACGGATGACAATCATGTACCATTCTGCCGATGCATTCATTGCTTTACCAGGAGGTCTGGGTACATTGGAAGAAATAGCTTGCGTGGCTTCTTGGTCATCTTTGGTCACAAATAAGAAACCCATTGGTTTGCTTAATATTAATGGTTATTTTAGTAATTTGCTTTCATATTTAGATAATGTTGTGGATAATGGATTCATGTTTTCAGAGGCAAGGAGAACCATAATTTCTGCTACAACCATTGAAGATTTACTCAAAAAGCTCCAAGCTTATGAGTATTTATCTGCTACGGTTGTTTCGCAAACGCTCGGAAAAAGAAAAAGAGATATGGACGAGCAAGGAGTGGATTGCACTCTGTCTTTGTGACATTATCTAACATTTTGTTTGTTGTGTCTCAGTTATAATAAGTGGTTAGCAACCTCTGCAGGTAATATCTCCTAAATTCTACCTTTAGTATGGGGTAAGGGACATATTTTGCTAATTTTAAAAAAAAAAAATTTGATGTATTTTAAGCCATTTAGAAGTATTCATTCTGAACAAGGTCTGAGTAAGGGAGACTTGAGACATACCTTGTCAGTTTAATTTCTTCTTTCAAAAAAAAAAAGTTTGTTGTGTTTTAAGCAATTTAGAAGTATTCATTCTGAACAAGGTCTGAGTAAGGGAGACTTGAGACATACCTTGTCAGTTTGATTTTAATCTTTTTATGTTTACTTGTTAATTTTTGTTTAGTATTTTAGGATTAATTAGGTTGCATGAGTTTGTTTTGTTTTGAGTCTTAGTTATTCCTATTCTTATGTTATTAGTTCTTTTCTCTTACACATGATTCTTTCATTTGGGTTAATAGACTTACATTGAGGACAATGTAAGAATTAAGTGTGGGGGGAACGATTTAGGATTTCTTTTATTTTTGTCTACTATTTTTTTTATGAGTCTTTATTATTATTATTATTATTTTTTAGTGTGTTTTAGTTCCTTTTTAATACAATGATGAGATATGAATTGCATAAGTCTAAAACAGATTTATTAGTGAGAATATTTTCATGAGAATTGAGCTTGATGTCAACCTTTTTATGAGCCAATGTTAATATGATATGTTGATTGAGAAAGAAGCATGTTTAGACTTAATCTGACTTGTATAATCATCCTTGTGAGTTTTTGAGCCTATAATGATTGATGCATTATACAAATCAATCTAATTTCTTTCTTGAGTGCTCTTATGATTACATGATTCTCTAGAACTTGCTTTAAACCGTTTGAGACTATATTGATACATGTGACAACATGAATATGATAGAGGCATTAGGATTATAACCAGAGCCAAACAGCCATCCATTATTAATGTTCTAAGAGAACATCCCCACTAGTGAGCCAATTTGAGCCTACATTAAATATGCTATTTTATTGGTAACCAGAACTTACACCTGGCCTAAATATACTTATATCCTTACCCTTGTTCTAAAGATGGATTATATATTTTGAGACATATTGCAAAAACAAGGGATACTTTTTGAAAATTTGGGTTAGAACGAAAGATAAGTGTGGGGGAGGAGAGAGGCAAAAGTCAAGAGAAAAAGAAAGGGATCATTGTCAAATACATTCCCATATTAAAAAAAAAAAAAAATTCTTCTCTTGAACTTCTAGTTAAAGTAAAGAAAAAGATGTTACAAAGTTGGTTAGAATGAAGCAAAGGCTCAACATGAATATTTAGCCTATGTTATTATGTGCTTTATAAGAGTTTTGAGAAGTTTTATTCGTATGATCTTATTATGTCTCTAAACTCTATGAACTCTTTGGAACCTTTGTGATATCTTTATCCTTTTGTTCTTTAACCACATTATAACCCTTTGGCCCCATTACAACCTTGAAAAAAGACCTCTTGATTTATGAAGTTGTATGATCTAAATAGTGGAGAATAGGTGGACAAGCAAGCATATGGTAGAACTGTTTTCATGAGATTGATTGAGTGTAAACACTTTACCACTACTTTAAAGAGTGAAAATCATGAGAGTATAGTGAGAAGTTGAGATTAAGTTGAATATGCACTATTTTGATTGAAATATGTTAATATTGGCTTAACTCATTTATTTACATTCAAGCATGATTTTTTGTGAAATTCTTTGAGCTATTGATTAGTTTATAAGACTTGTTCAAAGATTGTCTCTAATTTATATTGAAAGGATTAGGAGTAAATATTTTTAGTGTATGTAGTTTACTTATATTTTAGTTTTTCAATGTTTGTGGGTATCGTTCTAGCAAACCCTCACGAGACTAAACTCGTCCACTAGGGACACCTAGGGGTTTAAAGGCTTGTGTCACATGCTAAGTGCCACCGTGATTTCCAATGAAAATGGATTAGATTAGATTTTCTTATTTTATTTTTATTGAGTCGTTGCTAGGGACTAGCAACAATCTAAGTGTGGGGGTGTGATAACTCGTATAATTATATAGTTCTTAGTTATGTTTTATTATTGTTTTGTGTCAAATACGAGTTATTATTGCTTAGTCTAATTGTGTTTATGATATTTTATATTTTTATGTAATTTGGTGTTTTTCACGAGTTTCTTTGAGTGATTTCAGATTACTAGGTTAAATCAAGAATTAAGGGCAAATCCAATTCAGTTCCAGTTCCGACACCTTTTGCCATATCAGCTATATCTGGCATTTCACTGAAGCATTAAGGCTGAAATTTTTACAGTGCATAGTTAAGAGGCATATCTATCTTTTTCATGTTTTACACTTCTTGAAACGGAGTCGTTTTCCCTAGCGAAATCGACCATCAAGTTGGCTGATGTGCAATGACGTCTGTGCTGACATGTTTTGGTATTTTGACCATATCTTCCGATCCACATGAGCAAATGATCTGATTCCAACGGCTATGGATCCGTAACTGATAGGGGTATATTGTTCTAGAAGACCATTTGATCCGATCGAGCCTCCAACATTGACAAAATCGACCATCAAGCTGGCTGATCAGAATTGTCATACAATATAACGAAAATTATTAGAAAAATGCACCCACCTATTATACCTACCTTTGAAATTTATAAAGCTTGTCTCTTGTCATTTAGCTCTCCAAAATGTGTATAAATAGAGGGCCTTGGATGAGCATTAAAGATACATTGGTAGGATATTAGCCATTGTAATAAAATTCTCTAAGTTTTCTTCTTTTTTCCTTTCTCTAGTTTTCTTTTTCTTTATTTACTTATGCTTCTTACATTTCTTTTCATTTTATTCATATCTAGTATGTGTTACTAATCATATTGTTGAGGTGATGAGGTGAAGCTTTTGGTAAATGCTAAGGTTAGTCTCTTAAACATGAGCTAAAATGAATCATCATTTATAAACACTAGTATAGATAATATTTTCTTTTGGTTTAAAATCATACTTGCAAAGTAGAGATCTTGATTCATTATTGACAATGAAAATGGCACAGTAAATGCTTGGTTTCATAACCTTGATTTGTTGTAGACATATATCTTGGCATAAGGAATGCTTGGACTCTTTTTATGAGTTTTGAGGACACCAAATGAACATAATATCATATGCTATGGACGTTGGACTGAATTGCTAAACCTTCCGATTGGAACCTCCCTTATGTGTGGATTTCAATTGTAATAAAACAAGATTAATCTTAGCATAACACCAAGAGTGGATTCTCTAACCTCAACATCTTTTCTTATTGTTTTTTATATTTTGTTTAATTTCTTTTATGTTATTTTGTTTATTTTGTTCTCTAATATCTTGTTTTGTTGTTGATTCCCTAATATCTTGTTTACTTTCTTTTTCTTATATATTTATAAACTTATACTTACTAATACGCTTCCCTGTGGTTCGACCTCGGACACCCGAGAATTTATTACTTGAACATAACCTGCACTTGGGTTTACAACTCTTAATTGAGTCACCATCATTAAGCCCAGTGAAGTTGGCACATTAGATGTGATTAAGCCTAATGTAGCTGGCATTAAGAGAAAGTAAGCCCAATAAAGTTCGCACATTAGATAAGATTAAGCTTAATGTAACTGGCAGTTAAGATTTAAGCCTAGTGAAGTCGGCACCTTATATGAGATTAAGCCCAATGTAACTGGCAGTTAAGGTTTAAGCCGAGTGAAGTTGGCATATTAGATGAAATTAGGCCCAATGTAACTAGAAGAAATGATTTAAGCCCAGTGAAGTTGGCATTTAGATGAGATTAATCCTAATGCAACTAGCAGTTAAGGTTTAAGCCCAGTGAAGTTGGGACATTAGATGTGATTAAGCCCAATGTAGCTGGCACCAAGAGAAAGTAATGAAGTTGGGACATTAGATGTGATTAAGCCCAATGTAGCTGGCACCAAGAGAAAGTAATGAAGTTGGGACATTAGATGTGATTAAGCCCAATGTAGCTGGCACCAAGAGAAAGTAAGCCTAGTAAAGTTGGCACATTAGATGAGATTAAGCCTAATGTAACTGGCAGTTAAGATTTAAGCCCTGTGAAGTCGGCACCTTAGATGATATTAAGCCCAATGTAACTGGCAGTTCAGGTTTAAGCCCAATGAAGTTAGCATATTAGATGAGATTAGGCCCAATGTAATTGGCAGAAATGATTTAAGCCCAGTGAAATTGGCACCTTAGATGAGATTAAGCCCAATGTAGTTGGCACATAAATGATTTAAGCCAGTGAAGTTGGCACAATAGATGAGGTTAAGCCCAATATAGTTGGCACAGAAACGATTTAAGCCCAGTGAAGTTGGCATTTTAGATGAGGTTAAGCCCAATGTAGCTGGCACAAAAATGATTTAAGCCCGGTGAAGTTGGCACTCTAGATGAGGTTAAGCCCAATGTAGCTAACACAGAAATGATTTAAGTCGAGTGAAGTTGGCACGAGATGAGGTTAAGCCTAATGGAGCTGGCACTTTAAGTCCAGTGAAGTTGGCACAATAGATGAGGTTAAGCCCAATATAGCTGGTACAGAAACGATTTAAGCCCAGTGAAGTTGGCACTTTAGATGAGGTTAAGCCCAAGCTGGCACAGAAATGATTTAAGCCAGTGAAGTTGGCACTCTAGATGAGGTTAAGCCCAATGTAGTTGGCACAGAAATGATTTAAGCCCAGTGAAGTTGGCATGAGATGAGGTTAAGCCCAATGGAGCTGACACGAAAATGGTTTAAGCCAGTGAAGTTGGCAGAATAGATGAGAGTAAGCTCACTGTAACTGGCACAGAAATGGTTTAAGCCAATGAAGTTGGCACAGTAGGTGAGTTTAAGCCTAATGTAGCTGGCACAGAAACGGTTAAAGCCCAGTGAAGTTGGCACAATAGATGAGGTTAAGCCCGATCTAGCAGGCACGATTATGATTTTTAAGCTCTGTGATGTCGGCACCCAAAATGTTTGTAAATAACCAAGAACATGAAAGGCGAACTCTACAAGTTGAATTGAAAAAAATAAAACAAAAAATAGAAAAAAACATGTCTTAGTCTTTCAACCAAATACAAAATTGTTATCTATAATGTTTGCCTCATTCCTGATTCTCAGCAATATGAAAAGAGGGGCAGCTGTAGACACCTAATTTTTTGCGGGATAGTTAATATTCTTGGATTAAATGCGATTCCTATTTTTATTTTGGACATATTTGATTTGGGCTTGTTTAAATGTTTTAATTAAACTTATTTTTAGCCTATTTTAATTGGGCCTACTTGAGCTCATTTTGTTTGAAACTTTATTGGACCCATTTTTTATGGACTTAAATTTGGGCCATGAGAATTAATTTTATTCTTATTTTTATTTCTCTTTTTTTCACATAATTAAAAAAAATGACAAAAAATTTCGGGTTTGGGTTTTAGATCTAGGAAAATCTAGTTGTTGTTTTTTTTTTTTTGTTGAGAAAACGGAGGTTGGAAACGGAAAGAGGATGCTAGAAATAGAGGGTGGATGAAATTTGAAGTCAATCAGCCGTCGACGAGTGATGGCCTGCTGCAGAGCTTTGCAGTCGACGCGACCAATGGCCATCGAATTCTAGGTTCTAGGGTGGTTTTTGGTTTTTGGGTTGAATAGGGGGTAGAGAGAAGAGAGAGGAAAAAGAGTAGAGAGAGAGAGGAGAAAGGAAAAAATGAGAAGAGAGAATTTTTTTTGGGTTTTATACTTTAAAAAAAAAAAAGGTAAGTCAGTATACCCGTTTGTGACCCGCGGCCCGACCCGCGCGCGACCTGACTTGGATGTAACCCAGTTCAGGAGGAGGAAAGAAAGGAAAGAAGAGAAAAGAAAAGAAGAAGAAAAAGAAAAAGAAATGATTCGGCCCATTAAATCAAAGGCCCAATTCGATTTATGCATTGCAAGCCCAAGTGACTTCCAACAAGGCCTGATCTTCCTATTACCCAATTAATTTTGTTTCCAAATCCAAAGGCTTGTGGTATTGTTCCTTCCTTTTAAGTGTTATTATACGAGTCCATTTATTTTTACTTTCTTTTATTTTTAGTCATTTGTTTTTTTATGTTACATTTATGTGTATGCAAAAATCTATTAAAATAGTGTATGCTTTTAAGGTAAATATTATTTTTAATAACTACATCATTTACCAATTTTTTTATATATAAATTAAATAAAATTTGAAATAAAAGTGATTATTTTTAATAAAAAAATCTTTTGAAAAGGATTTTTTTAGGGAAAAGTTGAAAGTATCCTATTCTTTAAAATATCTCGAGTAACAAATAATTAATGAGACATTACCAAAAGTACTGGGGTACCTCAAAAATTATTTTTATGTAGATGAATTTTTTTATTAATCACTAAAAATACCGATATACATTTTAAAAATAAAAAAATACGAAATTAATACATGTGCATTTTATTTTTAATTGTTTGCAACATGGCATACATAATAAAAGCGAATGAGAATCTCCGACGACGGAAGTCGAGGGACGGTGATTTCCTAGATATCCCGAGGTGAGAAAATTTTGTTAAAATATCACCAAAAGTATTGGGAGTATTTAACGAGCATTTTCAATAAAGGATTCACATCGCTTTCATAAATAAATAAAAATAAAAGAATAATGTCTTTTACACAAATAAAATTATCTTGAAAAGGAAATTTAAAAAATAAATGTGGATGACGAATCTCTGACGACGGAAGTCGAGGGACGTCACAGTAGTGATTCCCTAGATATCCCATACTTAATTGCATCATATGATAAAAAAGGTGTTCATTTCGAAAATAAAAATGATTGAAAATAATAAATAAGTAAAAACTGAATATGTGCGTGCTTGATATTTTGCCATGCTCGTGTTTGTAAATGATATGTTTCGTATGATTAATCGTATGATTATGTTTTTAATCACATGTCTTAACCATATGCATCCCATACTTAATTGCATCATATGCATTTAAATAAAAAAAAAAAAGGGTGAATGTAAATTGCCAACGACGAAATTTTAAAGATGTCATAGTAGTGATTCCTAAGATATCCTGCAATGAGAGGGTCTTGTTAAATACCACCAAAAGTATTGAGAATATTTAATGAGTATTCTCGATAAAAGATTTATGCTCACTTTAATTTTCAAAAAATAATGATAATTTGTTTTCTAGATTAATAACCATGTTTTGAAAAAGAAATAAAAAGAGAATTAATCTTAAACACCGTTGTTGAGTCCATTAAATCGAGATTTAGGATAACACGTGATTAATTGGTACAGTTTTATTAACGGGCGTCGTGGGGGTGCTAATACCTTCCCCATATGTAACCGTACTCCCGAACTCGTCATCATTTTTCTCTAGTTTTCAATCGCAGATTTCAAAATTGTCTTTTTAAAAGGTTTTAATTAATTTTAAAACTCTTTTTCAAAGATAGATTTTAGTAGGTGAACAATTTCACCTAGCAAAAAAAATTGGTGGTGACTCCATTGTGTTTAAAAATCGTCTGGCGGTTGAAAAATCGTTATGACAGCTATTACAACTAAGAATTAACCTATGTCAACTTTAAAGCATATAATGGTCGGAGGTATAAAGAGCTCGTTAACAACTAATTCATTCGAGCGAGACATCTTACCATGTCATATCCGTTCATCCCTATGGCCATTCCTTTAATAGTTCTAGCTCTCGGGAATCTCTATGTAGGATACTATGTCAAAGTGTGCTTTTTGTTAGCATTTAATTAAAGTATGTTGTCTTTGTTAGCACTTGTCATATGGGGTCTTTTTTTTCCCTTAAAATCAGTATGATGCTTAAATGAATGGTATATGCTTTATGTAATTAAAATATTGTATTAACTGTTGTAAGCATTTTGCTTTCAATTAAATATAGTACTAGCCATCAATATCTTCTTCTTCTTCTTTATCAAAATCAAAGGGAGAAATAATTAAGACAAAGGATAAGATAAAATTTATTCATGTATGTTAGTAAATGCAATCATAGTAGATATAAAGAAAGAAAACTAATGTAAAATTGAACAATCAACTTCTATGCCTTATACAATCTTGGTAGTCTTAATTTGACTTTTGTTTGGTGTTTATTGACATCAATTTTTTTTTATAATAACTTAATGTACTTGTTTTGAGTAATGTCATTATTTAATTGATGATTGGCTTGTATTGTAAATATTATTTTATATGGGAGAGAAGGATAAAGATGTTGACGATACGAAAGATTGACTGAAAGCAAATGAGGTAACATTTATTCAGTTTTTAATTGAAAAAATTATGGAAGGAAAGTTGCAATCGTTTACTTTTACTTAATAATGAGTTGTGTGATAAAATTAGAGTGGATTATGGTGTTCACAGATTGAAGGGTAAGTTCAATCTCTTACGTACAAAACATTGTCATTTTTCTGAATTAGTTGGACATATTAGAGTTAAATGGGATATAACATCCAACATTGTTAATGCATCACAAGACATTTGGGAAGGATTTTTTAAGGGAAAAATCAGTTTTCTACTTTTCCTTGATATTTTAGATTATCATTTACATTTATTATTCTTATGCATATTTTTTCTTATGTCATAGAAAAATAAAGATTTCAAAAAGTTCAAAAAACAATGTTGTGCAGATTATGAATTACTTGGTGAAATATTCAACACAACAACTGCAACTGAAAAATTTCAACAATTATCCACTGAAGATCCACTATCTTCCAATGAAGAGAGGCGCTTGGAAGAAGAATTTTTATCTGGTTCTATACATGTTGACTTGGGTGGCAACAATTCACAAGGTGAAGGGCATGAAAAAGGTAAAAAAACGTAATATTCATTCAATTTCTGGGGAGAGTCGATCTAGCAAGGTGAATAAAATGGATAATATGATTTTTTTTGGATAAGTGGGCAGCCACATTGTGTGCAAAGGAAGAAACTGCTAAAGCAAAAGCTGAGAGATACAAATCATCTAGTGCTAGTTCTGTTCCTAACCCTTTTTCTTTAGGTATATGCATAGATCTTTTGGAGAAAATGGAGTGTGTTTCTTCATGTTCTTATAATAAAGCAATTGAAAAGGTCATATTAGCAGAATGGAGGTAAATTTTTGTTGAATGTCTGATGTGAGGCGAAAGGATTGGGTGGATAGTGCTGAGCAAATTTTTTTCCAAATGCCAAGCGCTGGTATGTTTTAATTGGTTAGTTTTTTTTTTCATAAAATTCACTTAATTGATTGACGTTATTTATTTACTTTTCATAATTTTTATTTATAAGTAGTTCATATTGATATTGTAGGTAAATATAATGGATGTTGGTTACCCAAACATACTTGGACTTTTAGCACCGCTTTGTGGACAAAGATACCATGCACGAGACTTTATAAGTAGTCATCACCCAAAGGGGAAAGAATAATTATTTAATATGAGTCATTATTCTGTTCATAATTTGATTGAACGAAATATCGGACTATTGAAAAAAAGATTTGCTATATTGAGGGATATGCTTAATTATCCTCTTAGAAAGCAACATTATATGCAGAAAGCAAGTTGTACTGTGCATAATTTCATTAGGTTGGAAGCTGAAAAAAATGAATTGTTTGAAGAGGGTGAAAGAGAAAACATGCAAGAATTTGATGACATAGAATCAACTTCTTCTGGTTCAAACAATGAACATATTATATTTGATATGTTACAAACAACTGAAATGACTCAAGTTATAGAATAGATTACCACGTCTTTATGAATTAATTATAAAAAAAATAAGAATTCAAAAAGCATATTACTTAGGATGTGATATTAATTATTCGTAATGAAATACATTTGATTATTTTTCTTTATTAACAATAAAAATTATTTTATTTTTCTTTATTTGATCCCTTTTGTGGTGTGGACCCAATAAAAATGGGGACAACATGTGTTATTCAGAAGCATCAAAGTGTCTTAGATCGATACTTGCATTTTGTTTATTTTTCTTTCTTAAGGAATCTATTTTAATTTTTTGTATTTGATAATCTCTAAATTACTGTTAGAACCATAGCCGAGTGATTTATCTTTAATGGATCAGTCTCCAAATTTATATAATAATATAACTAATCCGCACAACTTAAATATGCAATTCAACATCAAATTGCAATATTTTGGAAATGTATGAGGATATGTTGATGCGGAATAACTAGTTTTGAGATCATTTTTTTTTTCATAATGTTAGGCCCAGGTATACAAGGCCCAAAACAGGTGGCCCGTAGCTAAGCCATCAAACACGTTGCAATGTCCCAACTCTCCGGTGGTTAAGTCGAGCTCAAGTAATTGAGGACACGTGGCAACTCTTGAAGCACTCAACACAAGTATAAATAATTTTAATAAAGACTGATTCAAGATAGATTTACTAAAATTTAGAAAAAGTTATGTAAAGTCCCAATTTCTTTCAACTTTCCTAAGCTTTTTTCTGTTTATCACTGATTTAAGTATCGAGCACGCCTTAGAGGTAAAACCCTAGTGACCTCTGACCCCTTTCTTGTCATCTTAACAGAACCTCTAGTTCGCGAAGGCCATATATCAAATCAGCTCGCCACCAAAAGGACATCAACACATACGATTATTGTTAGAGGTGTCAAATTGACAGGTCGAGTTGGATTCAATATTAGTGTTAGCCTTACAAGTAAATCGTGATTTGCTTGTAATACATTTATTTGCTATTCCATGTATTATACATTATGATTTATTTAATTATAATTAAGGTATTTTTTTTATCCATGATTCTTATTATAACTTGTTATTAATAACTTATGAAGATAAAGTCCATAAAACATAAAAATCTTACAAAGGAATTTTAAGGAGTTACAATTATGATATCCTTATCCATCAAAGTCATGTTTCTAAATAGTTCCTGGTGACATCGACAATGTTCCATGACTAGCAACAGTCTCATAGGCTGAAGTATGGAAATACTTCGGATAAGGATAACATATGCGCAACATATGCGCGCTTGTTATATGAACTTGACATGCTATGAGAGTTTCATTTGGTATTTCACTCAAATGTCTATGAAAGTACTCTCATGTGTCAATAGTGTAAGTAATTGTTTGACTTGTGATACCAGGTCATCTTGTATGCGAATTGTCATGCTTTGATTTTTTTTTTCCTTTCATTTCTGACGTGTTCTCTCTCTTCAACTAAAGAACACCATCGTGTGTTATAACGTGTCAAATCCTAAGACCTGGTCGCTAGACAAAAATGGAGTCGCTACTAATCTTTTATTAGGTGTGATTAGTTCACCTATATGATTTATCCTTTTTTAACTAATCCTAAGCTTGACTAAGGTACCTTAAACAAAATAAGTTTTGATCTACGATTTCAGAACTAAGTTCGGTTACGTGTGGGGAAGGATTAGCATCCCTACAACGTCTATCCTAAGAATAGTACCTATTTAATCTTATGATATCCTAAAGGTCCTAATCTAATAGTTCTTTTATTTCTTAACTCTATTTCAACATTTTTTAGATTTCCTTTACTCGGAAATAAGCATCAATCTTTGTGTATTGAATTACTTTTCTAAATCTTTCATCAAGCTAGCAAAGTTTAGAAAAGTATTCTCACCTAGAAAATTTTTAGAAGTCTACTCAAGCGTAGCCCCTTAAGAATTTCATCATCAGAAAGATTTCAACTTATTTTAAATTATTTGATAACTAAGTGTTTCAGAACAAACATTTTATATCCATCGACTTTTATTAAAAATTACTTAAAAAATAAGTATCAATCTTTTGATATTGATTTTTTTTTTTGATACTCCATTAAGCTAGTAAAATTTAGAAAACTATTCCCATCTAAAAATATATTAAAAGTTTACTAAAACGTAGCCTCTTAAGAATTTCATCATTGGAAAGATTTTCAACCTATTCTTTAATTAAATAAAACTCACGAGGTGAATTAATTTCTATTTTAATCTTTTCTAAGTCTCAATTTTATTATCAAGAATTTCCAAGGATTTATCCTACTCTAATTTCAATTAATCTTAATAAATGAAGGCTTAAAATGCTAACCAAATAATAACTAAGAAAACAAATAAGTTAATTAAAATAAATAATTCATAAAAAATGTCTGCATAAAATAGATAAAAATGGATAAATGGATTAGGCATACAAAGATAAATAATTAATAAACAAAACAACAATTAAAAAAAACCAGAATAAGCACATATGGGTCGGGTCCAAGCACAGACCTGCACGGGTCTTCACCTGACCCGAACACTTACTACGAATGTTGCAAAAAACATTTTTGGTTTTTTGAGTACCGCACCTTAAAACCCTTAAATCTCCGTCGCCGACCATCAGATGGCTATCAAACTTGTAGACGCCGAATTTTATCCGGGGTTAATTAGTTAATTTTTAATTTTGTAAATTATTTTATTTTCGAATTTAACCAAAAAAAAAAAGAAACAAAGTTTGGGTTGAACTAAAATTCTTCTTTGGATTAAACTTGGACTGTAGGAGTTGTGGTTGGAACAAAAATCTCTTCTTGATCAGATTAAGACTTCTAAGTAGATTAAAGCCTAAACCCTTTTCCTATATAAACAACCTAGCCTCAAGCACCAAAAAAAAAAAGGAGGGAATCATAGAATTTTCAGAGCTATTAAGCAAGGGTGGTAGAAGAAAAATTTTATTTTTTAAAAAAGGCTAGTAGATTCAAAATTTGGGGGTTCTTAGCTCTAGGATTTGTTTCGAAGAGTGTTTAGTAGTGGGAAATCTTGGTTTTAATTAGACAAAACTTAGGTTGGAGTTTGGTGATCGTTCGGCTATCAACGGAGGAGATCGGAGAGGTTGAAGTTGCGGCTTTCAAACTCAGATCTAGGATTATCAGGTTAGATTCGAAAAAAACTAAGTTGATTTTTGGGTAGAGGATTTGGTGATTTTTTGGGATTTTTCTGAACTCAGTGACCGGGGGCGGAGGTTGGCTACGGCGGCGACGAGCAGTGGCGTCGACAGCAGGCAGTGACCAAAATCTGGAAATTTTCTAGGTTGGTGTTCTTGAGGAAGAAGGGAAAGGTTGAGAGAAAAGGAAGAAGGTTTTTTTTTAAAAGGTAAGAAAAGTTAAACAAAAAAAAAAGTTGTTATTTGAATTACAGAACTAGCAGCCGAGTCGGGTCGGCCGTGCGCGGCCCGTGCCTGGGCCCGACTCGTTTACTGGTCGTGTTTTTTTTGTTGTTTCTTCCTTCCTTCCTTCATTTATTTATTTTATTTTATTTTGCTTCTTTTTCTTTTATTATTTCTTTTTGGAATTTTTCTTGGGAGCAATTTTTTAATTATTATTTGTTTTAATTAATTATTATTTATTTATTATTACTAATTGTATTTTTAAGTTTTTTTTGCAGGTATATTTTGTGAGCTAATTATTAGTTGATTATTAACTATTATTTATTTTAATTATTACTATTTTTTAAAAACTATTATTATTATTTATTATTAACTATTATTTTAATTATAATTTATTATTATTAACTATTAATTTAGTTGTTAACAAGATGAGTTTTTTTTTAATTGATGATTAATTATTTTGAAATTAATAAATTGAGATCTTTTCCGATGATGAAATCCGAGGAGTTCACGTTTGGTTGATTTTCAAAGACTTTTTAGATGAGAGGACTCTCTTAAATATTCTCCAGATTGATGAAAAATTTTAAGGGATGATTTTCTATACAAAGAGGTTGAAATTTATTTATTTTAAATTAATTAATTTTCAATAAATTTTTTGAGTCATAATTTTCATAATCAATGCTTAATTTAAATTTAAGGATAAATTAAGATTTCTTCCAATGACGAAATTAAAAAAAAAAATCACGTTTGGTTGATTTTCAAGAAATTTCTAGGTGAGAAAAGTCTTTTAAAGATCTTCCAAATCGATGGAAAGGTTTTTAAGAGGTAATTTTCGATATTGAGATCGAGATTTATCTTTGTGCAAACGTAAATAAAATTGCAAGTTTTTAATTTTGAAATTAGACTTAGGATTAAATTTTAATTTTTTCGACGACGAATCCTCTTCAATGGAAAGATCAATTTTTTTTGAATACTCTCGAGTGAGGAAACATTTTTTAGCAATTCCTCCAAATTGATGGAAGGGAAACCTAAAAACAATTTCCGATATTTTTAACTTAAAATGAAGATAAGATAGACAAGACCATTTAATTAAGACTTTTTTAGTATCACAAGACTAATTAGATACTATCTCTTAGATAGGCGTTGTGAGGGTGCTAACCCTTCCTCACACGTAACCGTACTCCCGAACCTAGTTCTGATATGCAGACCAAAACCTATTATTTTTAAGGTAACTTAGTCAAGCTTAGGATTACTTTAAATAGGATAAATTCGTAAAGGTGACTAATCACACCTAGGATTACTTTAAATAGGATAAATTCGTAAAGGTGACTAATCACACCTAGATTAGTTGATTAGTGGCGATTCCATGATTTGTGTCTAGCATGCTGAATTCGTATTTGACACGTTATGACAGTTTGGCGACTCCACTGGGGACATTAGAGAGTCGAGTCATAAATTAGTCTTATGATACCTTAGGTTCTAAATAATTGGTCTTAAAAGAGTTTAATTTTCATCTTTTTTTTTTTTTTTAATTTTGATTTTGTTATTTGTACTAACAACTCTTTTTTCTTATACATTGGTGGGAAAAAGAAAGTTTGAATGTTCCTTCATACACACAACATGTTGCATATCATAAAACCCTATACTCGGGCTCGTCCCTTTAAGGAGGGGGTAAAGTACCTACGCCCTCGTGAGGTGATAACCTCCACAACGGCTAGCAAAACACCTTCAGAGTGTAAAGTACCAAAGCTTTCGTGAGGTGATAACCTCCGCAACAACTTTGGAAAATACTCTCACCTAAATTGAACCCTTCCGGTTGGAGCCTATAATGGGTGAGGAATGGGGTGCCTTACTCATCCTACATGGATGATGTTAATGAGCAATTTAGGGACCTTTTTAGCCTGGTCGAGTATCCTGAACCCAGCATATAAACAACACTTAAGTGACCAACTTTAGGATAGAGCCATGTCAACCGATAGAGAATTACCCGAAGTAGGACACATGAAGGAACGTTGTTGTATTTTTCTTCATTTCATATTTTTGTGAATATCACTTGTGTTGTTCTTCGACATAATTTGTACTTAATTTTCTTGGGTCAAGTTTTGTGAAATCATTGTGTATGTCATAACTCCATCATTTGCATCATTTAGATTTGGTCATGCATTCACCATGTTCATTTTTCATAACGCTCATGCATTTATCATGTACATTTTAATAAAGCTCCTGCATTCACCATGTATATTTTCATAATGCTCATGCATTTATCATGTACATATTTTTCGTAATGCTCATGCATTTATCATGTACATTTTTTTAATAACGCTCATGCATTCATAGTGTACATTTTAATAACACTCATGCATTCACCATGTACATTTTTCATAATGATCAAGCATTCATCAGGGACACTTGTCATAATGCTAGTACTAGACTTTGTAAATATTTTTGGAATTGTCATTTGAATTGACTTTATTCATTCATTTAAATATTTTCTTGCATATTCAACTTGCATACATGTACATTTCATGAAAGCATGGAACCTAAATCTTAAAAATTGTGATAACAAAGGTTCAAGGATAGCTCAAACAATCAAAGATCCTGGGGCATTCCTACAACACCCGCTCACAAGCTAGAGTAATGGTAGAAGAACAAGCTTCAAGGATAGATAGGGTGGAACAGGTTCAAGATGAAATTAGAGAGTAGTTAAATACATTACTGGAAATGATGAAGAGTTCGGAGGGGAAGAAAGAGGTAGATGAAGCCATTTATTAGGAGAAAAACCAAAATATGGACGAGACCATCTATCCATCGGAATTCAACCCTTCTCAGGTTCAAATATCTCAACAGGAACAGTCGCAGCAAGCACCATTCATGGGAGGATTTAATTATCCTTATGCTCAACCTCAAGTCCCGGGATTTATCATTCTTACATTTGGGGCAAAGATAGCTCATGTTCAAGTTCCAGACTTACATGATCCTAAAGAACAAGAGAAGCTGAAAGTAGTTGAAGAGATTGAGTCTCGAAAGATGAAACTGATTGAAGAAAGACTTTGGGCTGTTGAGGGGTTAGATTTCTATGGTTCCATGGACGTTGAAGGGCTTTGTCTGGTGCCAAATGTAGTGATTCCGCCTAAGTTCAAGACGCCTGATTTTGAAAAGTTTGATGGGTCCAAGTGCCCCATATCTCACATCACCATGTACTGCCGAAAGATGGCTGCTCACACGAAAGATGATAAGTTGCTCATCCATGTCTTCCAAGGCAGTCTTACTAGTTCTACTGCCAGTTGGTATGTTCAACTTGATAAGAACCACGTTCGTACTTGGAAGGAGTTAACCAAGTCGTTCATCAATCAGTATAAGCACATTGTTGACTTGGCCTCTGATCGATTGTCATTGCAAAACATGGAGAAGAAAGCTACTGAAAGCTTCAAAGAGTATGCTCAGAGATGGAGAGATAATGCTGCAGAAGTCCAACCACCTCTCACTGAAAAAGAAACTACAGTTTTGTTTGTAAGTACCCTCAAAACACCATACTATGAAAGGATGATTGGGAATGCCACCAAGAATTTTGCAAACTTTGTAATTTTCGGGGAGATAATTGAGAATGCTATAAAGAATGGGAAGCTTGAAGCTGGAGAGACATCCGATGAAAAGAAAAATGGGGCATCTAAAAGGAAAGAAGAAGATGTGCAAATTGTGACTTATAGAAGGCAACAGCTAGGAGGTTTTCCCCCATATCATTCGCACCCCATGCACCAACATTATTACCCGCCATAAGTAATGTTGCACCAGTACCACAACCAAACTTTCATCTGCTCGACCATGCATCCATATTTTTAGTTAGACATGTTGTTCAGTCTCCAGTGAGTAATCAGAGAAGACAACGAAGCACTCGAGATAGAACTCCTATAGATCCAATCCCAATGTCATACACAGAATTACTCCCTCGGCTTATCTAGGATCATCTAGTTGCACCAATCTATTTTGAGCCTCTGAAGCCTCCTTATCCCGAGGGCTATGATGTTAGTGTCACTTGTAATTATCACATTGGGAGTTCATGGCATTCCACAAAAGAATGAAGAGCTTTGAAGCGAAAGGTGCAAAATTTAGTCAAAGAGGGTCTATTGAGTTTTAATGAGAAAACAGAGCCAAATGTTTAGTGGTAAAGGGTCTCTATAAGAAGATTGTGAGAAGAATATAGAAGTTGCATGCTATCTTTGAACTTGTCCTTCTAAAGTAATGTCTTTTATGTTTAGACTTAATTTATTTTTTATCATTTCAATGAATTGGCAAGTTTGATACATTTTCATTTCCTTCTTCATTTGTTATGTCTTCATTTGCCTGTATATTTTGTCTACCATTTTAATTTCACCCATGTAAAGTTTCCAAGTAATGAATGTGATGACAATCATGCAATAATCTGGGATTCAATTTTGAAAGTTACATCCATATTGGTGAACTTGAACATATATGACCATACTTTTCCATTTGATTTTGTTGAGATGAAAGTTGATATGCAGTTTTAGCATGATTGGAAGAAAATTAGTAGAATTGCTTCACGAGTATATTGAATGGCTGTTGAATTCCTTTACAAATATGTGGATTCCTTGTGGTGAATTTCTATAAGCTTGTCATTTTCAGTAAATGTTCTTTAATGAAAATATTCACATTTGAGATGATAATGGCTATCTTTCATATTCCTTTTACAAAATGAGAAATTATCCTTTGCTACCCCTTTTGAGCCTATTGGATTCTTTTTTTGAACAAACCTTGACCAAGGATCACCCTCCAGATCGGGGGGCAAGTATGGAAAAATATCGTTTTAAAGGAGAATGAATGATTGGATTATATTTTCACGCCATCTAAAGAATGTCTTATGTCAAGGAGGCAATGATAAGATGGATTGAGTTCCAAAATTTTGAACTCACTTTGTGATAGAAAAAAAAAAGAAGAAGAAGAAGAAAAAGAGAAAGATAAAAGCAGAAAGCAAAAAGCAAAAAGCAAAAAAAAAAAAAAAAGGCGTGAAAGGTTTTGAAAAAAAAAATCCTCATGAAAAAGAAATGATCCATGGCTTGATTAAGTTGAAAATGAAAAGAAAGATATGAGATGTTTCAAATAAAAGATCCTTGGTTTGCAACCCTTAAAACACATGTTTGAGCCTATTTTATCCATTCTTTCATAACCCCTAAACCCTAACCTACATTACGTACCTAAAAAAGTCTATTTTGATCAAATGTAAATGTTTGAATTGGAAAACATATATTGAATTAAGACATGTTTGTGGTATCATTAAAGGGAAATGAATCTTAGATGCTTGAAGACAGCTCCGAAGAAGAAAGAAAAGGCTTGTAGCACTTTGATATGCTCAATTGCCTCCAAGAAGATTGAAGCGAACATATGATGAGAAAAGTTTGTTCTTGATACTTTGAGAAAGAATTAGTTTTGAAGAAACTACTCTTAAGTCACATGATCATTGGAGAGAGTATACATCTATTTGTGGAGTTCTTATGAAGCGAAAAGCTTTTTCGAGTGAAGCATTATTTTGAAGAAGATGAATGAAGATGATTTGCCAAACACTATGGAGAAATACTTATTTTGAAAGAAAAAAGAAAGAAAGAAAGAAAGAAAGAAAGAAAAAAAGAAAAGAGAAAAGAGAAAGAGAAAAAGAAAAAAAAAAGAAAAGAAAAGAAAAGAAAAAAAGAAAATGAGGATTCAATTCGAAACCCGAAAAGGGCAGTTTGAGTCATTGGGGGATATCTAAGTTGAAAACCTGAAAGGGTAGCTTAGGTATAATGAAAGTCAGTTTGAAGATTTCATTGGGGGCATGGTTTGGTCTGACACAATTCAAAAAGATCAAGAATATCGATTGGATTGATTTTTGAAAGTGAATCATGGGTTAATCTCAAGATTGTCAATATATTCATTATTTGGGGATGTTGATATCCATCCAAATATCCTTGTATAATTCTTTGATTTGCCAATTATTCTTGACTTAGATTTGTTCTTTCATTGATAAAGACCTTTGTCTTCAATTCACTTTGTTTCTTACCATTCTTTGTTGCCAACTTTGCATACCCATAATGAATAGAGAAAATGTTGATGTATTGCATTTGTTATGAAATTGAAATGATAATTGATAAGTTAAGGTAATAATCATGAAAGATATTTGGATTACTTTGAGAAACAAACTTAAGGCTGATGTCTTCGGGCAAAAGGAAAGAAAGATGAGAATCAGGAAAGGTCTGGAATATGGAGATTTGGGGCTTCTAAGCTAGAAAACTTACACTTTGGAAATGGACAAATGCTGCATTTGAGATTGAATAAAATCGACAAAAGGACTAGTTCAGTGGATGGAACTTGTTAGCTAGTTCTAAAGTTACATGTTCGAAAGATGAAAAGAATGAGCTTGAGAATCCTTGTTACCACGATTGGAGATGCATGATGTGGATTAATTGGAACATTTGTCATTCATTGCATTTCATTGCATTAATGACATTTGTATTTTATGCACTGCATGATGTCATTCATTGCATGCATTTAGCATATGAAAAAGATTTTGAATTTTGAAGTCAAACTTTTCTCAAAGTGAAATTCTTGAGACTCGGTTGAGGAAAACTTTTTTAAAAGTAATGTATGAAGAAGTCTTCTTAGGTGAAATTCTTTATTCTTGATTGGGGGGAACGTTTTTTAAGTAAGACTTATGAATTTTGGTTGAAGATATTTTAAAGATAAAATTTTGAATCTCGTTTGGAAATTTTTACGAGATAGATTTTTTTTCTTCTTCTAAGATTAGATAAGATTTTAAAACTTCTATTGAGAAGTATTTCTAAAGGTGGATGAGATTTTAAAACCTCTTTCTCTTGAGTATTTTTTCAGATGAGATTTCTAAACCTCACCCGGGGATGTTTATTTTCAAATTCTCACCCGAGGATGTTTGTTTTCAAAACCTCACCTGAGGATTTTCATTTTCAAACCTCACCCGAGGATGTTCTTTTTCAAGCCTTACCCGAGGATGTTCATTTTCAAAATCTCATCCGAGGATGTTCGTTTTCAAATCTCACCCGAGGATGTTCGTTTTCAAAACCTCACCCGAGGATTTTCATTTTCAAACCTCACTCGAGGATGTTCGTTTTCAAAACCTCACCCGAGGATTTTTGTTTTCAAACCTCACCCGAGCAAGTTCGTTTTCAAAACCTCACCCGAGGATGTTCGTTTTCAAAGCCTTACCCGAGGATGATTCGCTTTCAAACTTCATTCGAGGATATTCGTTTTCAACCCTCACCCGATGATATTCATTTACAAAACCTCTCACGAGGATGTTTTCTTAAACCTCTCATAAAGATATTCTGTTTAAAACCAATTTCAAGGATATTTTTCACACCTCTCTTGAGTATATTTTCGTTAAACCTATCTCGAAGATTATTTGTTAAGCCTCTTTCGAGGAATATTTTTGATGAGCTTTTCTTAAAGGATATGTTTGCTAATTTTTTCTTCGTTGGGTTTATTTAAAGTTGATGCCTCGTTGAGAGAAGTTTTTCTTCGTTGGATTTATTTAAAGTTGATGTCTCATTGAGAGGAGTTTTCTTCCATTGGGTTTATTTAAAGTTGATGCCTCGTTGAGAGGAGTTTTTTTTCGTTGGGAATTTAAAGTTGATGCCTCGTTGAGAGGAGTTTTTCTTTGTTGGGTTTATTTAAATTTGATGTCTGGTTGATAGGAGTTTTTCTTCGTTGGAAATTTAAAATTGATGCCTCGTTGAGAGGAGTTTTTCTTCGTTGGTTTTGTTTAAAGTTTATGCCTCGTTTAGAGGAGCTTTTCTACGATGGGATTTTCTTTAAGTATATAGTTGTCTTTTTAATGTTTGAGACTTAGTAGGGTGTCTACGTCTTTGCACATCCCCTGTTTCTCAGGGAATGAAAAAGAGGGGCAACTGTAGACATCGAATTTATTCGGGGTTAATTAGTTAATTTTTAATTTTGTAAATTATTTTATTATATTTTCGAATTTAACAAAAAAATTTAAAAAATAGAAAATCAAAAAATTAAAAAAAGAGGGGGGGGGATTCGAAATAATAAAAAAATGAAACGAAGTTTGGGTTGAACTAAACTTGGACTCTAGGAGTTGTGGTTAGAACAAAAATCTCTTTTTGATCAGAGTGAGACTTCTAAGTAGATTAAAACCTAAACACTTTTCCTATATAAACAACATAGCCTCAAGTACCACAAAAAAAAAAAAAAAAGAGAATCATAGAATTTTCAGAGCTATTAAGCAAGGGTGGTAGAAGAAAAATTTTATTTTTCGAAAAAAGTTAGTAGATTCGAAATTTGGGGGTTCTTAGCTTTAGGATTTGTTTCGAAGAGTGTTTAGTAGTGGGAAATCTTGATTTTAATTAGACGAAGCTTAGGTTGGAGTTTGGTGATCGTTCGACGGTTAACAGAGGAGATCGGAGATGTTGAAATTGCGGCTTTCAAACTCAGATCTAGGATTATCGGGTTAGATTCGGGAAAAACTAAGTTGATTTTTGGGTAGAGGAGATCGAAAGGAATTTTTGGTGATTTTTTTGGGATATTTTTGAACCCGATGACCGACGGCAGAGGTCCGCAACGGAGGCGACGAGCAGCGATGGCGACGATAAGCAATGATGGCTGCAACAAGCAATGATCGAAATTTGGAAAATTTATGGGTTGGTGTTCTTGAGGAAGAAGAGAAAGGTTGAGAGAAAAGGAAGAATTTTTTTTTTTTAAAGGTCAGAAAAGTGAAACAAAAAAAAAGTTGTTAATTGAATGGGGGAACCAGCAGTCGGGTCGGGTCGGCCCACCCGCGGAACGCACCTATTCCCGACCTGTTTGCTGGTTGTGTTTTTTTTTTTTTCTTCCTTCATTTATTTCTTTTATTTTCTTTTGCTTCTTTTTCTTTTATTATTTCTTTTTGAAATTTTTTTTGGGAGCATTTTTTTAATTATTATTTATTTTGATTAATTATTATTTATTTATTATTACTAATTGTATTTTTAAGTTTTTTTGCAGGTATATTTTGTGAGCTAATTATTAGTTGATTATTAATTATTTATTGTTAGATATTTATTAAATATTATTTATTTTTCTTAAAAACTATTATTTATTTTAATTATTAATATTTTTTAAAAACTATTATTATTATTATTATTTATTACTAACTATTATTTTAATTATAATTTATTATTATTAACTATTAATTTAGTTGTTAACAAGATGAGTTTTTTTAATTGATGATTAATTATTTTGAAATTAATAAATTGAGATCTTTTCTGGTGATGAAATCCGAGGAGTTCACGTCTGGTTGATTTACAAGGAATTTCTAGGTGAGAGAACTCTCTTAAAAATTCTTCAGATTGATAGAAAATTTTAAGGGATGATTTTTGATACAAAGAGGTCGAAATTTATGTATTTTAAATTAATTAATTTTCAATAAATTTTTTTAGTCTTAATTTTCATAATCAATGCTTAATTTAAAATTAAGGATAAATTAAGATTTCTTCCAATGACGAAATTCAAAGAATCACGTTTAGTTGATTTCCAAGAAATTTTTAGGTGAGAAAAGTCTTTTAAAGATCTTCCAGATTGATGGAAAGGTTTTTAAGAGGTAATTTTCGATATTGAGATCGAGATTTATTTTTGAGCAAACGTAAATAAAATTGCAAGTTTTTTATTATGAAATTAGTCTTAGGATTAAATTTTAATTTTTCCGACGACAGAGTCTCTTCAATAGAAAGATCAATTTCTTTTGAATACTCTCGAGGTGAGGAAACATTTTTTAGCAATTCCTCTAGATTGATGGAAGGGAAACCTAAAAACAATTTTCGATATTTTTAACTTAAAATGAAAATAGGATAGACAAGACCATTTAATTAAGATTTTTTAGTATCACAAGACTAATTAGGTCTATCTCTTAGATAGGCGTTGTGAGGGTGTTAAACCTTTCTCACATGTAACTGTACTCCCAAACCTAGTTCTGATATGCAGACCAGAACCTATTCTTTTTAAGGTACCTTAGTCAAGCTTAGGATTACTTTAAATAGGATAGATTCGTAAAGGTGACTAATCACACCTAGATTAGATGATTAATAGTGACTCCATGATTTGTGTCTAGCATACTGAATTCGTATTTGGCACGTTATGACAAAACTCAATCTGCGCCTTCCATTAATCTTTCTCTAAATTTTAACCGTTTGGATTCACGAAATAACAACCTTGAACTCGAAACCCAAAAATCCGAAACAAAACCTCCAGAATTTTCCCTTTGAGTTTTGATTGTTGTGTTAATTCTATGTTTGTTGCCCCGATTGTTATGAATCTAATTCCCCCTGATTGTGTATTGTTGTTTTCATTTATAGTGTTTCTCATATGGTTTGAAAAAAAAAAAACATAATTCTTATCTTATCAGATTGGTTTTAAAAATTTGTTTCTCATTTTGATACGCTTGTTTAAACTTAACCTAATCATATTGTAGAAGGAGAAATTTTTTTGACCAATTACAAATTGCCACGTGTTAATTGAAATTTCTTTTAATTAAGAAATTTTTAATTAAATTATGCATTATCATATCATAATTAATTATTTTATAATTAATTAAATATGTATACATGGCTTGACCAATCAAATTGCAAGGATTCATGGGTCACCCAATTAAACTTCACCCATGTGTCATAATTACTTCATCTCTAATTAAATTAAATTAATTAAGAGATAAATAATGAAGTTTTATCTCTAATTAAATTAATTAAGAGATAAATAAATATTCTATCTCTAATTTAATTAATTAATTAATTAAGGGATAAATAATGAAGTTTTATCTCTAATTAAATTGAATTAAATTAATTAAGAGATAAATAAATATTTTATCTCTAATTTAATTAATTAAGAGATAAATAAATATTTTATCTCTAATTTAATTAATTAAGAGATAAATAATGAAGTTTCATCTCTAATTAAATTAAATTAATTAAGAGATAAATAATGAAGTTTTATCTCTAATTAAATTAATTAAGAGATAAATAAATATTTTATCTCTAATTTAATTAATTAAGAGATAAATAATGAAGTTTTATCTCTAATTAAATTGAATTAAATTAATTAAGAGATAAATAAATATTTTATCTCTAATTTAATTAATTAAGAGATAAATAAATGTTTTATCTCTAATTTAATTAATTAAGAGATAAATAATGAAGTTTTATCTCTAATTAAATTTAATTAATTAAGAGATAAATAAGGAAGACAAGTTCTTTTAGAACTCTCTTTCACCTGGCTGGCTACCACTATAAATAGAGACCTCCCCTTAACACAAATTGACAATTCAGAAAGCCTGAAGAGAAGAAGATTTTGAAGAGCCAAATCCTCTCAAAAGTCTTAAGAAGAAATTAGAGAAATTCTAAGAACACGGTGCTTGTTCTTGAGAATTCTCAAAGAAGCTGCTCTCCGATCTTGTCCATTGAAGGAAAGGAGATAATTCCTGTTTTTCAAGATTAAGTCTAGAAGACCCTTGAAGCAAATCTCACCGATTCAAGATCAAGTCGTGAAGACCCTTGGATCAAAGTTTTACTGAAGAAAAGAATCAAAGGATTTCTTTCTTTAAGAATATTCAGAGATTGTAACCTTAAAGTTTGATTAATAAAATTATTATTTGACTCCAAATTTTCCTTGTCATATTTTTTACGCGAAATTTGTGTGTACAAATTTTGGCACGCCCAGTGGGACAATCTCTGCCTTTCATCTCTTTTCTTCAAAACTCAAGTTATCAAGTTGCAATGGCTCCCAAGAAGAACCTTGCTAACAAACCAACTCTCAAGCCTGCTCGAGCTAATCCTGCAGTCTACCCACTTCATCATCAAGCGTTGATATCCCCGCTCATCCTTATGGCACTAGGAGGAAGACCAAAGCTCTTGCTGAATTGTATGAGCAAACTTTTCCGGTGCTTTATCAAAACCCTCTCTATGACACTTCTTCCCCAATTCAAGACTTAGAAGAAGTTTCTACTGGACAAGATGATTCTCCTCGAGGATCAAGTACAAGTCGCCAGTTAACATACAAAGAACAAGATAGCTACTCAAGCAACAAGCCTATTCCATCATCTGCTCCAAAATCAAGTTATGGAGTAATGGCTGTCATGACAACTGGCACCACATCATTGGAAGAACAAGTTGCACTTCTGGCAAAATCTGTTGAAATTCTTTCAGCAAGTATCAAAGAGAAGGATAACCAGATCGCTTCCATGATGGACAAGATCGCCGGTCTCACTGGAAAAAGGAACGATGCTTCAAACCAAAATTGGCAATCAATCTTTCAAGATGATGGTGAGAACTCTGGCAAGGAAGTTGCTAAGGATTCTGAAGAAAAGATCAATGAACTCGTCACTACCAGTTAGCTCAAGGATCTTATCAAGGAGGCTATCAAAGATCAAGTTGAAAGCATCACTCAACCTTCATATACATATGCAAAACCATATTCTCAAAGGATCGATCGTCTGAGGATGCCTGGGAACTATCAACCCCCAAAGTTTCAGCAGTTCGATGGAAAAGGAAATCCACGCCAACATGTTGCACATTTCGTGGAAACTTGCAATAATGCTGGTACCTATGGAGATCTCATGGTGAAGCAGTTCGTTCGCTCCTTAAAAAGCAACGCCTTTGATTGGTATACTGATCTTGAACCTGGGACGATTGACAGTTGGGAACAACTTGAGCGTGAATTCCTTAATCGATTCTACAGCACTCGCCGTATAGTCAACATGATCGAACTCACAAGCTCGCGTCAATGGAAGGATGAGCCAGTCATTGATTACATCCACAGATGGAGAAATCTAAGCCTTAACTGCAAAGAAAGACTTTCTGAGTCTTCTGCCCTTGATATGTGCATCCAAGGCATGAATTGGGGCTTGCGTTACATTCTTCAAGGCATCAAGCCTAAGACCTTTGAAGAATTAGCCACTCGTGCTCATGATATGGAGTTGAGTATGATAGCTGCTGGAAATCAAGAACCTCTGATGCAAGAGCCAAAGAAAGGTAAGGAAAAACAAGATACTCGCAAAGGGGGCAAAACCTTTATCAATAAGGGAGAAAGCAAACAGTCCATGGCCGTGACTACCAAGCCTTTTAAGATATCTCCCAAGTCAAAACAGTCTCAAGAGACAAAATCTTCTCCTTTCCAAGACAAAGGTAAAGGCAAGATCACTTTGAAGGAGAGGCAAGAAAAGGAGTATCCTTTTCCTGATTCTGATGTTTCAAGCATTCTTGAAGAACTTTTAAAGACTAAGCTGATTCAGTTGCCAGAAATGAAGCGACCTGAAGAAGCTGATAAAGTAGAAGACCCCAATTATTGCAAGTACCATCGCTTGATTAGCCATCCTCTGGAGAAATGCTTTATTTTGAAGGATAAAATCATGCGACTCTATGAAGAGGGGAAAATCGAGTTTGAAGAAGAAATGGTGTCGTCAAATTTGGCGTCAGTCAATATGGTTTCTCAATCCAATTTGCTGGATAGAACCATAAAATTTGGCTCTTTTGATCCTATCATACTGGCTCCAAGTACGAGTACGATGGTGGATCTTCAGGGAAGTGGGGGCAACTATTTGCTTCAAAGACAAAATCAAGATCACGATGGTTGGACTCTAGTCACACGCCGAAAAAGCAAAAAGAAGAATCTTCCAAAACTTGTGAAAGTGCTTACAAGAGCTAAGATGATCAAACAACCAGCCAAATCTCCAAAGCCCAATGTGCCTCAAGAAACAAAAATGCCATCTCAGGATAAAAAATCAGTAGGAAAAAAGTCAAGGAAGCCAATCACTCTAAACGAATTCATGCCAATTCAGCTTAGAGATGAAGATTTGGTTTTCATGACTTGTTACCATAACGGTGGCAATGAAGATAATGAAAACAACATTGACTCAGTAGCATTTGAAGTTGATGATCATTCTTGTGCTACGAAAATTAACTTTTCTGATGAAGATCTATTGCTGGGGTCAACCCCTCATAATCGGCCGTTGTTCGTCGTAGGATATACTCGGGAACAGAAGATCAATAGAATCTTGATCGATGATGGTTCTGCTGTCAACATACTCCCGTTGATGACAATGAAAGAATTGGGAGTTCCTTTGGATGAATTGATGCAAAGCCGCTTGATGATCCAAGGATTCAACCAAGGGGGACAAAGAGCTCTTGGAAAACTTAGACTTCAACTTTTCATTGGAGATATGGAGTCAAGTCCACTTTTCCATGTAATCGATGCCAAAATGACGTACAACATGTTGTTAGGACGACCGTGGATACATCAAAATGGTGTAGTCTCCTCAACTCTGCACCAATGTCTCAAGTATTGCAGAAACGGTCAAGTCAAGACGATCCTTGCAGACGCTAAGCCATTTACTATAGCAGAAGCACATTTCGCAGATGCAAAGTTTTATCTAAAAGATACATTTATCGAAGAAGTGATGCCCAACCCGATGCAAGAATTAAAGCAAAAGGGAAAGAATTTGGCTTCTTCCACAGTTGGAGAAGATGAAATTGCTCAAGGTTTAAAGGATCTGACTCTTCCCCTCACTAACTTGGAAGAATCAAGAGGCCTTATACCTCCACTACAAGGATTTGTTAGACCAGTAGAAGAATCTCTTTGTGAACATCAGGATCTTCCTACTCATCGAGCTAAAGATTTTGATCCTAATGCTTATAGGTTGCTTGTCAAAGCTGGATATAAACAAGAGGATATTGCAAAATTGGCTCACGAGACAAAAGAGCCTAGCAAAGAAAAGCCGCAAAGTTCATTCAAGATCCGACAGGTCTGGCAAAAGAAGATTGATCACATCGGAACTTCTAGAGAGGGGCTTGGATATTCTCCATTAAAATTGAAGATTCATAAACAAAGTTCGAGGTACATAAATGTGGAAGAAGTTCTCGAGGAGCAAGAAGATGCAGTGAAGCCACCAGGACTTTCAATATTTGATCGCTTGGGAGCACGCTCAACACGATGTTCAGTGTTTGATCGTTTGAGCATTCAATCATCACGAAGGTCAGTTTTTGAACGAATGGGAGAAAAATACAGTGAAGTTTCTGTAAGTAAACCAATTTCCATTCAGTCAAGGCTGGGAAGTCTGTACTCTAAAGAAGTTAACTGTGGCCGAAAAAGAAAATTTTCCACTTTAAAGGAATCAAGAGATTTTCATAGCATAATTCCTTCTCGAATGAAAAGGCAAAGCGAATGAAAGGTAACTACTGGTGAAGTTTTGAAGGCTAGAAAGCACACAGTGGTTATAACCAAATCGGTCTCATCCTCAGAGGAAGAAGAACTTGAAGAAACAGAAATCCTTACTTCTAACCATATATCTGTAAAAGAAACTGGTGAAAAATCTCAAGAAGAAGAAGCCCAAGAAGCCCCTTCGTCTTTTGAAGAAGGAAATCAAGCTACTATTGATGAGCTAAAGGAGGTTAACATCAGCACTAGTGAAGATCCACGATCGATCTTTATTAATGCTTGCTTACCACCAGAAGAGGAAAAAGCCTATCTTGATCTTTTGATAGAGTATCGAGATATCTTTGCTTGGACTTACAAAGAAATGCCGGGACTTGATCCAAAAGTAGCTATGCATCATCTGGCTGTCAAGAAAAGTGTCCGACCTATCAAACAAGCTCAACGACGTTTCCATCCTGACTTGATCCCCCAAATTGAAGCTGAGGTCAATAAGCTCATCAAAGCTGGCTTTATTAGAGAAGTCAAGTACCCCACTTGGATCTCAAATATCGTTCCAGTGAGAAAGAAAAATGGTCAACTTCGAGTTTGTGTAGATTTTCGAGATTTGAACAATGCTTGTCCAAAGAACGATTTTCCTCTCCCTATAACAGAAATAATGGTTGATGCTACAACTGGCCATGAAGCCTTGTCATTTATGGATGGATCGTCTGGCTATAATCAAATTCGCATGGCTCCAAGAGATGAAGAACTTACTGCATTTCGAACTCCAAAAGGAATATACTGTTACAAAGTTATGCCGTTTGGATTAAAGAATGCAGGTGCTACTTATCAAAGAGCAATGCAAAAGATCTTTGATGATATGCTTCACAAGAATGTCGAATGTTATGTTGATGACTTGGTAGTGAAGTCAAAGAAAAAATCCGATCATCTTGCTGATCTTCGCCAAGTGTTTGAAAGATTGCGTAGATACCAATTGAAGATGAATCCGCTCAAGTGTGCGTTCGGAGTATCCTCGGGCAAGTTTTTGGGGTTCATCGTACGACATCGTGGGATTGAGATCGATCAATCAAAAATAGATGCAATCATGAAAATGCCTGAACCGCGCAATCTGCATGAACTTAAAAGTTTGCAAGGAAGATTGGCATATATCCGACGCTTTATCTCAAACTTGGCTGGTCGATGTCAACCATTTAGTCGGCTAATAAAGAAGGATGTCCCTTTTGTCTGGGATGAGGCCTGCAGTAATGCTTTTAAGAGCATTAAGACCTTTTTGTTACAACCACCTATTCTGAAGGCACCTATACCAGGACAGCCGTTAATCCTTTATATTGCTGCACAAGAACGTTCCTTAGGAGCATTGTTGGCACAAGAGAATGATGAAGGAAAAGAAACTGCACTCTACTACCTTAGTAGAACTCTTAATGGCGCTGAATTATATTATTCTCCCATTGAAAAGACTTGCTTGTCATTGATGTTTGCAGTTAAAAAGCTGAGGCATTATTTGCAAGCTCATTCTGTTCGTTTGATTTCGCGAGCAGATCCCCTCAAATATCTCATGTCCAAGTCTGTGCTCAGTGGAAGATTGGCAAAATGGGCTCTTTTGCTACAAGAGTTCGATATTACTTATATTCCACAAAAGGCCGTTAAAGGGCAAACACTTGCCGATTTCCTTGCAAACCATCCGATTCCAGATGATTGGGAATTCTCTGAAGATCTCCCAGATGAAGATGCTATTTTCATCGAAATTCCCAGGCCATGGAAACTATTCTTCGATGGGGCTGCCCGTCAAGATGGAGCCGGAGCAGGTGTTGTCTTTGTCACTTCAGAAGGAGATGTATTACCTTACGCATTTACTCTCACTGAAAATTGTTCCAACAATGTAGCAGAATACCAAGCTCTGGTCATTGGATTGGAAATGGCAGTGGATATGAAGATCACTCAACTTAAAGTGTTTGGGGATTCCAAATTGGTCATCAACCAACTTCTTTCACTTTACGAAGTTAAGAAGCCAGACCTCTTACCATATGTCAACTATGCGAAGAAGATTTTGGAATGGTTTGACAATGTAAGCTTGGAATATGTACCAAGAAGAGAGAACAAGCAAGCAGATTCTCTAGCTAATCTAGCATCAGCTCTTGCCATGCCAAGTGTAGAAGTAAAAGTCCCTCTTTGCAAACGATGGATTTTGCCTCCAGTTGATTTTAAAGATAACAATACGGAATCCAATGTTGTTTCAGTTTGCGAAGTTGAGAAAGAAGATTGGAGACAACCATTGATTGATTATTTAGAGCATGGGAGGCTACCCAATGATCCAAGGCATAAAACAGAAGTGAAACGTCGAGCTCTTCGATTTATTTACTTCAAGGGTACGCTCTATCGCCGCTCTTTTGATGGTGTCTTCCTTCGATGTTTAGGAGAAGATGAAGTATCCAAAACCTTTCAAGAAGCTCATTCAGGAATTTGTGGTGCACATCAGTCTGGAGCTAAATTGCACTTTCAAATTAAAAGAATGGGATACTACTGGCCAACAATGGTAAAGGATAGCATGGACTACTCCAAGAAATGTCAAGCTTGTCAGTTTCATGCAAACTTCATCCATCAACCTCCTGAACCATTACATCCGACAGTCACATCTTGGCCGTTCGATGCTTGGGGACTTGATTTGGTAGGACCATTACCTAAGAGTTCACTAGGGCATATGTACATACTTGCCGCTACAGATTACTTTTCAAAGTGGGCAGAAGTGGCACCTTACAGGGAAGTAAAAAAAGAAACTGTTGCAACTTTTATCAGGACAAACATCATTTATCGGTATGGTGTACCTCGTCACATCATAATTGATAATGGGAAGCAGTTTGACATGAGAAAATTATGTGCACAGTTTGACTTCAAGCAGTACAAGTCTTCAATGTACCATGCTCCAGCAAACGGATTAGCAGAAGCTTTTAACAAGACTTTGTGCAATCTCCTCAAGAAAGTTGTTAACCGTTCAAAGAAAGATTGGCACAAAAGGATAGGAGAAGCTTTGTGGGCTTATCGAACTACATATCGCACACCAACTCAAGCCACTCCGTATGCACTTGTTTATGGTGTAGAAGTTGTTCTACCACTTGAGCGACAAATTCCATCATTGAGGATTGCAATCCAGGAAGATCTTTCTAGTGAAGACAATGTACGCTTACGTTTGGAAGAATTAGAAGCACTGGATGAGAAAAGGTTGGAAGCCCAACAACGCTTGGAGTGCTATCAAGCTCGACTATCCAAAGCTTTTAACAAGAAAGTCAAGCAACGATCTTTCCAAGTTGGAGATTTAGTCCTTGCTGTAAGAAGACCCATAAATACTCCACATCGTATTGGCAACAAGTTCCTTTCAAAATGGGATGGACCATACGTTGTTCGAGAAGTTTATACCAATGGTGCATACAAGATCGTTGATCAAGATGGTGTCAAAGTTGGACCGATCAATGGAAAGTTTTTGAAGCGTTACTATGCTTAAAGAAGATACTGCTCCTAAGCAAGAGCTTAAACTGTCGTATGTTGCTCCTAAGCACGAGCTTAAACTGCACACTAAGAAAAAAAAAAAGCCCGATATGTTGAAAATCCTTTCTAGGACAACTTAGGCAAAAGTTAGGGCACAAAAAATTGATGAACTACGTTATGACTTGATCCTTCAAATTCGAGGGTACGTAGGCAGCTTGGTTTCGTTGCCAAGTTCAGTCCAAAAAAAAAAATTTTGTTTGATTCAAATATTATCTTTTGTTCACTTGAAAGTATCATGATAATTCTCCATTCAAATTTCATGATTCAAGTTGTCTTTCAAGTAAAACAAATCTTTTACAAATTAAAGATCTTTGGGAATTTAATTTGTAGTCCACACATGACGCAAAAATGCTTCAGAAAGTGCAAAAGAAAGATGATATATGGAGAAAAAGAAATTTAACTTCATTTCAAACTTGAGAAGAACCTACAATTAAAAAAAAAAGTTACATCAAAAAGGATTCAGGGCTTCCATTTGAAATTCTTCAAGTCTTCTCGAGAGGCTTCCAACATATTTCGCAACAAATCTAAGTTTTTGGCTTCATTCTCAGTAAGGGTAGTAAAAGACTCAACAGAATTCATCTCCTCACGAATCTTAGAGGTGTCAATTCTTCTTCTTTTCAATTCATCTTCAGTTTCTTGGAGCGAAGATTCAAGTCTATGTTTTTTGCATTGCAAAGTAATGAACTCTTGCTCTATATCTGCCAAGTTTGACTGCAGGGTGTTAAGGTTCTCAACAGTTTTATGTTCAAGTAACATTGAATCTTTAAGTCGAATTTCAAGTGCTTGAAGTCTTTCAATTCTATCCTTGGATGAAGAGATGGAAGATTCAAGCTCATTAAACTTTTGGACTTGTGTAAAGTAGTCTTCCACCATGCCTTTCAATAAGGATGAATCAACGGACTTAATTGCTTCTATTGCATCAAAAATCTTGTGGACATCACTAGTAAGTGAAGAAACCTGATCAAAAGAAGCGCGAATAATCCTTGGTTGAATGCTTTCCCACAAAATAGTTGCAAGCTGCAACTGACTATCGGATATCACTTTTTCAGCACTAAACTTAGAAAATTCTGGAAGGGCGAGATGACTAGCTTCAACATGAGGGCCTATGGAAGTCTTCACTATATGGGAAGTATTATTAACAATCATGTTGGGGCAAGCATCTTCTTGGTTGGAAACGGTACTCGAAACATTATTTTTGATCTCAGCTACAAGTTTGTTGAACTCATGCGAACTAGAAACTGAAGCTTCACTTTTGGCGGGGGATATATCACCTTGAAAGGATTCCCTTGGCCTGATTCGCTTCCAATGTCTTTCATGATCACTCTCATCAATTGAATCTTCAAGGATCGCATTATGCTTCCCTTCGATGACTTTCGGTAAGACCCTTTTTCCTTCATCAAGTAATGACACTGATCGAGGAACTTCTTGTGAAGCCTTCACATGCTCCTCTGTTAAATCTATAGTGGACGAGACTTTGGCTTTATTGGATTTGTCTTGTGAAATCTCTAAAGACTTTCTCTTAACATCCTTTGAAGGTTTTCTTCTCTTTGGTGGTGATGTACGGATGTTTGAAATCAAAATATCAATAGAATGCTCAAGATATGGCTCATGAACTTTCGACCACCATTCCATGTATCTTGCGGTTGCATGATCATTAGGATTTAGAGAACGAGTTGGAGAGATCAATCTGGACTTTGTATGAGAACGAGTGCAAATTCTCCAAAACCTACATAGATCATCCACAGATCCAGAACGAATGTCTTCCTTAAGAGTTCCGGGAATATCTTGACAAAACCCAAATTGTCTCCCAAATCGATGAGGACTATAAAGTTCTATAATGATGGCTTGGTTACATCGGGCGGGCAAATAGCTCGAACGAACATTAACAAGGTAGCCATGATTGATCTTACTAAGAGCGTCATCATCAACAATCACTTCATCTCTATTTCTGGGACATAAGTTAGCATTCCACACTATGCCAGTATGAATCAACTTGCGGGCATCATAATCCTCAAAGTATTTGGCTCCACCTTCTCCTGAAAACTTGCTCATCAAAGGCCCATATACATCATCTGGATTTTGAAAGTGAGTCCGGAAGTAATAACTTAGCCACCCATAAACATAGTGAATTGGAAAACACGCATCTGAAGAGCCCGCTTGAGTAGAAAGTGTGATTTAGTTTAGTCCATGGTAAATATTGGCTAACACTGGGATCGCGAGATTAACAGTTCTTCCACTTCGGCCATGTTTTATATAAACTTTGGTTTTTACCAATTGCTATATTTATTCAGAAGCATGCCTATCCATACTTCTCTTAAGTGGGCTGTTCTTCTATATGGGCCAATGTTGGTTCTTTGCCCATTTTTATTAAAAACATTTTGGAATCAAGACAATACAAAGGTGCAAATAAATTTCAAGATTTCTTCACTTTCTACACTCAACAAAAATCGTGTACGTGACCAAGTCTTGAGGGGGCATTTGTAGAAGGAGAAATTTTTTTGACCAATTACAAATTGCCACGTGTTAATTGAAATTTCTTTTAATTAAGAAATTTTTAATTAAATTATGCATTATCATATCATAATTAATTATTTTATAATTAATTAAATATGTATACATGGCTTGACCAATCAAATTGCAAGGATTCATGGGTCACCCAATTAAACTTCACCCATGTGTCATAATTACTTCATCTCTAATTAAATTAAATTAATTAAGAGATAAATAATGAAGTTTTATCTCTAATTAAATTAATTAAGAGATAAATAAATATTTTATCTCTAATTTAATTAATTAATTAAGGGATAAATAATGAAGTTTTATCTCTAATTAAATTGAATTAAATTAATTAAGAGATAAATAAATATTTTATCTCTAATTTAATTAATTAAGTGATAAATAAATATTTTATCTCTAATTTAATTAATTAAGAGATAAATAATGAAGTTTCATCTCTAATTAAATTAAATTAATTAAGAGATAAATAATGAAGTTTTATCTCTAATTAAATTAATTAAGAGATAAATAAATATTTTATCTCTAATTTAATTAATTAAGAGATAAATAATGAAGTTTTATATCTAATTAAATTGAATTAAATTAATTAAGAGATAAATAAATATTTTATCTCTAATTTAATTAATTAAGAGATAAATAAATGTTTTATCTCTAATTTAATTAATTAAGAGATAAATAATGAAGTTTTATCTCTAATTAAATTTAATTAATTAAGAGATAAATAAGGAAGACAAGTTCTTTTAGAACTCTCTTTCACCTGGCTGGTTACCACTATAAATAGAGACCTCCCCTTAACACAGATTGACAATTCAGAAAGCCTGAAGAGAAGAAGATTTTGAAGAGCCAAATCCTCTCAAAAGTCTTAAGAAGAAATTAGAGAAATTCTAAGAACACGGTGCTTGTTCTTAAGAATTCTCAAAAAAGCTGCTCTCCGATCTTGTTCATTGAAGGAAAGGAGATAATTCCTGTTTTTCAAGATTAAGTCTAGAAGACCCTTGAAGCAGATCTCACCGATTCAAGATCAAGTCGTGAAGACCCTTGGATCAAAGTTTTACTGAAGAAAAGAATCAAAGGATTTCTTTCTTTAAGAATATTCAGAGATTGTAACCTTAAAGTTTGATTAATAAAATTATTATTTGACTCCAAATTTTCCTTGTCATATTTTTGACGCGAAATTTGTGTGTACAAATCATATCTACCAATTTAAAGGAGGAGCCGAGAGAGATGAGGGAAGGTTTAAAAATAAAAGATAATATAATAGAAAAATCAAATAATAATAAAATCAAATAAACATAAAATAATTATGGGCTTATCTTTAATGGGTCCAAAGCCTAGCCTAGAATGAAATTGGGTTCACACCCAAAGGTAATTCAACCCAAATTCCATAAAACCTAGATCTCACTTGAAATCCAAAAATCGGTCGTCGCTTATTCGAAATTTCCTGAAATCAACCGTTGTGCGTCACTGCCTCATCGATCGCTGTTGGTAGTGCCCAAAAACTTCCAAAAATTCTCCCAAATCTTTCTTTCAACCTCCTAAACTCCAAATCATACCAAAATTTTCAAAACCAATTTCGAAAAGCTTATATCTAAGTTCAAAACCCACGACCTCTAACCCTTAAACCTATGCTAGCAACTGTCAGATGGCCATTAAATTTCAACCACACCTTCTAGTAATCCTTTCCTAGATTTTTATTGTTGGATCTTCCAAAAACAAACTTTAACCCGAAATCATATAAAACTTCAAAACTCTCAAATCCCAAAAATTCTAGAATTTTGCCGTGCAAATTTTGTTGCTGTTTGTTGTGTGTTTTACTCTTTGCCTCTGATTATGTTTTTCTAAGATTCTCTGTGTTGTAATTTTTGTTCCTGGATGGAATTTCGATAGAGTGCTTCAATCTTTTGGATCCAAAGGCTATATTTTAGATTTTTTATCTTTATCTTTTGTTCAAAATTTGTATTTTATCTTATCTTTGGTTTTGATTTTATCTAATTTTTATTTTGATTTAAACAATTTTTTATTGAATTTGGTTTATGTTTATCTTTTATCTTTTATGTTTTTTATTTTTATTATTCTAAAAGAAATTACATAAAGTAAAAATTAAAATACATAATAAAATATATAAAAAAGAAAAGAAATGAATTAAAATAAAAATACGGGCCGGCCCATGTTGGGTCCAAACCCAAAAACAAAATTGGGCTCGAGCCTAAAAAACCAGTAGACCTAAAAGGCAACATTAGGCCATAAGCACTCGAAAGCCATAGAATCCAATTATTCAAGTCCCAACGTGATTTAAAGTTCAATAATTAGATTTAAAGTTCAAAAACTTAATTTAAAAATATCAGACAAAATCATATGTTTACAAATAATAAATAAAAATACTACTCTATGTTATTTATAATAATAAAATGGTTATTTGATAATAAATAGTTTAAATTTAAACATAAAATAATATTTTTATGTGGGATTTAATGGTACATTTTTACACAAAGATACTAGTTATTTTTTTAATCAAAATTAATGCTTTTGCAAATAGTCCAAATAGTATATATATTTAGAAGTGGCTATTGAGTGAGTTCGGTAGGTTTGGATCGGATCATTTCGGGTTCGAGTTTTTTTAGATTTGGATATTTTCAGGTTCGGATCATTTCGGATTGAAGCTTATTTAGGTTTGATTATTTTTGGCTTTAGACTCGGGTTCGGGTTTGGATAGGGTTTTTTTTTTTTTATGTAATCATTTTTACATTACTTAAATGTTTAAATCAAAAATAAATTATTATTATTTTTTAAGTAAGTTTTTGTATAATATGATATTTTTTATTTATATATATATATTGATATCAATATTTATTAGCACAAAAAAAATAAAAAAATTATTTTTTATATAAAATCAATTTATTAAATAATTAATTATTAAAATTATGATATATTATCACATTGATATTTCGATATACTTTATGTTATACATATGATGGTCAAATTGTATTTGCCTTTTTCTGAAAATTGGTTAATTGATTAAGAAACTCAAAGCCACATCGTGGAGTAGGGCTGTGCATAATTCGGTTAAAACCGAATTAACCGACCGAATTTTAATTCGGTTCGGTTAATCGGTTAACCGAATTAAATTCGATTCGGTTAACGGTTAATGGTTTAGGAGAATTTCGGTTTTCGGTTAATTCGGTTCGGTTAAGCGGAATTAACCGAATTACACGAATTAACCGAAATTTCCCTAAAACGACAACACTTCATGCGTTTTGATATTCCCCTAAAACGATAACCCTACAAACTAATAACCTTTACTATTTACTAACCCTAACAGCACCCTAACTCATCTCCCATTCACACTCAGCCTGCCAGCCACCGACGCCATTCTTCTCACTTCTCAGCCACTCATCTCCCATTCACACTCAGCCTGCCATTCTTCTCAGCCTCTCTCTATATGTGTTTCCTTTTGGTTTCTTTACTTGTTCTTCTGCTTTAAAGCAGCTTTGTTTCATTGTTTGGTAATGTTAATTCAATATATTTGTGCCCATTAACTTTTTATTTTTGGGTTTTTTTATTGAATGCTACTCTGTTTTCCATGAAACTGGAGTTCCTGTTTTTTTTTTTTTTTTCTTCTTTGAGAAGGCTTCCTTTGGTGTAAGCATGGTGTTGCTTTGCATTTTGGTCATAATTTTTTTTTTACTTATTTCGGTTAATTCGGAAACCGACCGAATTAACCGAAATAATTTCGGTTCGGTTAATTAACCGAAATATTTATTCGGTTCGGTTAACGGTTAATTGGTAAAAAATTTCGGTTAATTCGGTTTTGGTTAATTCGGTTTGGTTATTAACCGAATTAACCGAATGAACAGCCCTATCGTGGAGCCTATCTGAAGGCGACGCTTCCCGCAGACATTTCCTTTTTACATTTTCCACATGCTAGTGTCACAGGGCCATTACCCCCTCCCTGCAAGATATGCTTATTAGGGTGTGCAGCGCCCACGCTTATATAGCCCAAAATCTTCCCTTTCTTTTTCGATGTGGAATTGAAGCACCCTACCTACCCTTTGGACGCTAGACGTGACATTCTCTCCCACCCAATCTCGTAACGTCCTCGTCACAGTGACCTACTCTGCCTGCCCTCCCTTGGGGGGCTTGGCTTGGTGTCACTGACCCATCATGCCTACCGTTCTTTGGGGCGCTCGGCGTGGCGTCAAGACGGCCCACCCTACCTACCCCCGCTGGGGCGCTTGGCGTGGAGTCAGGCTGTCAAGGATTACTCCGATACCACTTGTCACGGGGCCATTACCCTCTCCCTGCAAAATCGGCTTATTAGGGTGTGCAACGTCCACGCTTATATAGCCCAAGATCTCCCATTTCCTTTCCGATGTGCGATTGAAGCACCCTGCCTACCCTTTGGGCGCTAGCCGTGACACTGGCACCATGCTGCGTGGTGCAGACTCCTGTCCAACTCATTTAAGAATGATAATGGAGCAAGGTGAGAGCGAGAATTGTTTTATTCGCCCCCGTTCCACTTTTGGGAGGGTCCGAGTCGGCCCGTTGACCTGTTTTACTGTTTAAATAATATTAAAAAATTTAAAAAATTATTTTTATATTAATATTTATATATTTTATAATTAAATTTAAATAAACAATAATTTTTATTATATAAACAATGATTCGATCGAGTCGGACCGACCCGAAATGAAAAAAATTATATCCAAATCTAGTCCAATACGGATCAAACCAGACGAATTACCGGACCCTTAAGCAAATCTAAACAGCTATGTTACTCAAGTTTCATTCTCGTCTAAAAACCCAATTACTTAGCCACAAACTTCATTGGACCACAATTTGTTCCTAGCTTTTATCCACAGGTGTAGGTCAAACTCGAACCAAACCATAGCCAGAAAAAAACCCAATTTTTCTGGGCCATTTCCCGTTATTCTTGGGCCAAATTTTGTGGTAGACTAAACTAAAACCCCGTAAGGGGAGGCGTGGATCAGCCTTTCCCTAGCGGCAATAAAACCCACTAACTATTGGCAATAAAACCCTTTTTTTTTATATAAATTTTGTGTCATAATGGTGTTCAAAGTGTTATACATTTATATAAATTTTGATATATTTGTGTATTAGTGTCGTATTTATGTTACTTTTTTTTTCGTATTATATCTAAAATTATTATATTTAATTTGTTGTTCAACTCAGTATGTCACCAAATATAAAAATTAATAAATAAAACACCCTTGAAATTACATCTATATATGATGTGCCATTATGACAGTCAGACAATTTCAGATAGAAAAAGTCTAACAATTTAACTAGCATATAACTCTAAATATAATTCTTTGACTATATTTTGTACAATTATTCAATCGATCATAGTCAGAAATATGAGGGTCTATCATACTATTATTATTACTAGATTGATGCTCGCGTTTTATTACGAGTATGTTATCAATTTTGAATTGATATTTTATAATAAATTTAAAAGATAAAAAAAAAGAGTAGTAAAGATAATTTAGAAAAATAATAACTTTTATCTTTATACAACACCTATTATAAAATTAAGAGTTATTTGAATATGGTCAATTATATCCGACAATTTCAGACACAACATAATTATACGATACGAACATAATATGAGAAAAATAATTAAAACACGACATAACACAAAAAATAACATGAACTCGACACAAATACACGAACGTGTCAAAATTTATATAAATATATAGTACCTTGAATACGATTATAATAGGAAAAATAACACGAACATGATGACACACGACATAAAATTGAGAGTTATTTGAATAATGTCAATTAGACTTGGTAATTTCGGACACAATATGATTATACGACATGAACACAACATGAAAAAAAATTAAAACACGACACGAAAAATAACATGAACACGACACAAATACACAAACGTGTCAAAATCTACATAAAATGAATTATTAACAATGTAAAAATTTATATAAATTTATAATACTTTAAACACATGATAAAATAACACGAACATGTTACGAACATACAATTTTTCTCTAAACTGAATCATTATGAAAAATTATGTAAAATATGGGATAAATTGAGACACGAACGAACACGCAATTTTTTTTTTAAAATTGAACCACCATGAAAAACTATGTAAAATATTTGGATGAATTGAAACACGACACGAACACATAAAAAAATAATTAAAATATGACACGACATGAAAATAATATGAACATAACACAAATGCACAAACGTGTCAAAATTTACATAAAACGAATTATTAACATGTAAAAATTTATATAAATTTATAATATTTTGAACACACGAAAAAATAATACGAATACAACACGAAAAATAACATGAACACGATACGAGTATACGAGCATGTCAAAATCTATATAAAATAAATTTTTAACGTGTAAAAATTATATAAATTTATAATACTTTGAACACACGATAAAATAATACAAACACGAATACTTTGAACAAACGAAAAAATAACATGAACATAAACACGACAAGAATACGCGAATGTGTTAAAATCTATATAAAATGAATTATTAACATGTAAAAATTATATAAATTTATAATATTTTGAATAAACGAAAAAAACACGAAGACAAATATGATACGAATATATAATTTTTTTATATAAATTTATAATACTTTGAACACACGATAAAATAATACGAACACGAATACTTTGAACAAACGAAAAAATAACATGAACATAAACACGACATGAATACGCGAATGTGTTAAAATCTATATAAAATGAATTATTAACATGTAAAAATTATATAAATTTATAATATTTTAAATAAACGAAAAAACACGAACACAAAAATGATACGAATATATAATTTTTTCTCTCAAAATCTTCAATTAAACACTCTCATTGTTTAGAGGACAACTTTTATAATTTGTTATTATAGAAGATTTATCTCTTTCTCTCTCCTGTCCACCGAGTTTTTTTTTTTTTTTGATAGAGTTTTTTTTTTTTTTTCTTTTGGATCATCTTTTATCTCTTTATCAAGTTACGTTAAATCCTTAAAAACTCATCACCCTAAACTATCCATTATACCATCATTTAAGTCAACTTAAAAAGACCTAATCATCTCCAATAAAATTCTTAATTACCCATACAAATGGCACAAAATTAGAATCCCAAAAAAATTAAATTCTGTTACCACATTAATTTTGGAGACAGTTTTTATATATTGATATAGATTATAGATATGGAGCTAATTAGTGGCGTGCTCCACACTCATGAATGATAGATCGTCATTTAATGTAAGATAGTGATTAAATATTTAAAAAAAAAAATATATTATTATATAGTAAAAGAATCGTAATTGATATGAACGTCGATAAGAGTTTTATCATTTAAAAATTAAATGTCAATTTAATGTTTTTTTTTTCCTAAGGACAAAAGATTTACTAATAAAAGTGAAAAGGTTAGCAAACTAATAACAATATGAGTTTGATTTTGATACAATTTTTTAATTTTAAAATCAAATTAGAAGATTGTTTCATATTTTATTTTTTAAAATAAATTTTTATATTTTAATATATCTTAAGAGGGTATATGTTATTTGTTAACTTGTGAAATGTAAAAACTCTGTTGATGATGATGAATGTGATAATTTTTCTAACAATATTAACAAAAGAGGTTAACGGTAAATACAAACAAGTACTGCTGAATCCATCCAATTTCATCAGTTTATTGATAACGATTTCAAAGGATAAATCAAGAAGTTTTTCAACTTTCCAAAATTTGACTATTTTATTTTATTTTTAAAATCTTAAGTTGAATATCATCATCATCCAAAATATAAATATTTTTCAACTTAATGATATCAATTAAGTCGAAATAATTACAAAATAAATATAAAATTCTTTTAAAAAATATAAAACTAAAAATACACAAGTCTTTTCACTTTAAAAAAAAAAAAAATTCCTACTAAAATATTTATCATTTTTTTTTTACAAATTATTCTCTTTTAAATCACAATTTATCTTTTTTTTTTTTTTTCATAAACATCATTTTATTTCACCCACAAAATGGATATGTATAATTCTACTTATTTTGAAAGAAAAATATAACCGTCATATATAAGAGAACCGGATTATACATGAAATTAGTAGAACATAGATACCATGTAGACAGCCAATCATGCTACATCGATAATTTGTCAGATTTTGTTGGTATACGAAATTAGACTTGTGAATACTATTCAAAACGAGATAAAGTACAAATTTATTATTTTATTTATGTGAGTGATTCAAATTTTTTAATTTTTTTTTAAAATGTAATTTTTCTACTATAATTTTAATTTTAGAGTAAATTTATAATATATCTTTAAATTTAAAGTAAATTTGATTAAAATGTAACAATTAAAAAACATTTGGCAGAATATTTCATTAGCAACTACTTTATAATTTAAAAAATATCTTGGAAATGACATGATAGAAAGAAAAAAAAAAAAAATCAAGGCCAATCAATTAAAAAATATTTCGCAGAATATTTCATTAGCAACTACTTTATAATTTAAAAAATATCTTGGAAATGACATGATAGAAAGAAAAAAAAAAAAAAGTAAGACTATATTACAATATATTTTAATAAAAAATATCATGATAAAAAAGTAAAAAGACAAATTCAAGTTTTAGTTTCATGGCTGCTTTTTTCTTGCTATGTCATTTTGAAAATTGTTTTTGAATTGTAAAATAGTTTTGAATTGAATATTTTCTAATTGTTTCAAAATTAAAAGTATATAGTAAATTTGCTTCAAAATTTGAAGATGATAATAAAATCAGACCAATTAAAAATTTAATAATAAATTAAAATTACTCACATAAGTACGATAATAAATTTGCACTTATCCTCGTTCTAATCAATTTGATAGTGTGATGAAATTGACAAAAACGTTGAAAGTATAGATGAGATTGAAAAAATAGAACCATATCACTTTGGACAAGTGTAGTTTATTGTTTCCCATTGTGTTCATATTAATGATATCGAATTGAACTTGTGAGCAAGGATTCTATACCGAAGAGGAACATTTTAGAATAAATGTACGAAAAATTTGACTCAGAGAGTGCATTTTTAAAATTATTTAGAAAATAATTAGGACTGGTAACTGTTGTGCGGAAGCGAATTGATATTACTAAAACCGATTTAAACACACTGAAAAAACACCGATATTTTACGTGGTTCGGCAACTGTGCTTACGTCCACGGGAGGAGGAGCTTGAAGCTTTGTATTAATGGAGTTTAGAGTACAAACATATACAGAATTCAAGGTGCTACACAAGCACTGAACTCACAACTCAACACAATACCGAATTTACTCTATAAACACAGAGTATTAGCTTCAACACTTTAGCTCTAACTTACTCAACTCAACTCTACTCACTCTTTTTCTCTCTTACTCTACATGGCTATTTATAGCCATAATATCAAGGTGTGAACATACATCAAGTGGCAGCCACCATAGCCACCTTCCACCACCTATCTTGGTGTGAACACTTTGCAAGTGGTAGCCACCATAGCCACCATCCATTTGCAAGTGGTAGCTTCCATTATTGGTGGTGCAAGTGGTGCAAGTGGTAGCTCCATTATTGGTGCTAAGCCACCTATGTGACTTTGAGCCATACAATATTCCAACAATCTCCACCTTGGCGAGAATCCACAGAGAGAATTCACAGATCAGAGCTTCCTCCTTCAGGTGTACACACCATTACTCACATATCAGGGCACCTACTGCATTGGCATGATTCATCAATGCACTGAGCCTGAGTCAATTTTTCTGTCTACTTCCCAAGAATTTTCTTAGCTTCTCCAAGATCATCTCGAACTCTGAGCTTAGTTGAGCCTTCAGCCTGTCGATCTCCACCTTGTCTTTTTCAGCAGATAGACAAATGATCCATCTTGAAGTTTCCGGAAATAAACACAGTGATCAAATTGACTGTGTGTGTACTTTTCATCCTGTCATGAAACAGTCCAACCGTTTGTACAGCTGTCACGGGATTGTTTCAGACCATACAGTGATCGGTTCAACTTGATTTTGTAATCTCTGCGACCGGGGACTCCAGAACCATCTGGTTGAGTCATACAAATTTCCTCCTCTACGGAACCATGGAGGAATGCAGTTTTTACATCAAGTTGAACTATCTCTAGGTTATACAGTGCTACTAAAGCCAATAAGATCCGAATAGATGCATGCTTAACAACAGGTGAAAATACCTCATTGTAGTCTATTCCTTCTTTTTGAGCCTAACCTTTGGCTACCAATCTGGCTTTGTATCTGATACTGTCTTTGCCGGTAGCACTCTCCTTTTTTGCAAAGACCCATTTGCACCCAATTGATATCTTGAGTGTTGGAAGTGGAACCAACTTCCAAGTCTGATCGCCTCCTTCCACTGGGCATGCACAGGGCTGTTTACAGCTTCTTTGTAATTGATCAGAACATCATCATCAATTACTGGAAGGGCGTATGCCACCACGTCTGTGTATCGAGCAGGTTTCCGAATATGTCTATTCGGTCTACTGGTGACAACTGATTCAAGTTGCTGAAAGATTTCCGGTGATGACTCCTCCACTTCAGTTAAGGTGTCATCAGATTCTGGTTCAGATTCATCTGAATTTTGACCAGCATCTTCTGATTCAAACTCCACCTGCTTTAGAGAATCTTGGTTCACATTCTCTGGAGTTGACAGTTTCAGCATTACAGATTCGTCAAAGGCAACATCTCGGCTTACGATGACTTTCTTTGACTCAAGGTTCCACAATCGGACTGCTTTTACTCCTTCACTAAAGCCCATGAAGACAGCTTTCTTGGCTCTAGGATCCAGTTTTGCATCCGTTACTACGAAGCCGATCATATTCAATGGCAGAATATCCGGACTACACCTCTATGGGAGTCTTCCCATCAATTGCGGTGGAGGTTAGTCTGTTGATAATGTGGGAGGCGAACAATAAAGCCTCCACCCAAAAATGCTTTGCTCAAGCTCGACTGGGATAACATGCAGCGAACTTTATCAACCAAAGTTCGGTTCATCCTTTCTGCAACTCCATTCTGCTGGGGAGTGCCAGGAACAGTGAAGTGTCGGATTATCCCATCATTCTGTGAGAGGCTGCTGCTCTGCCTGTCACGGTTTCTCTGTCAAGGAGATACAGATTTCCCTTCATATAACCCTTCATTGCTAAGAATGCTCCACGTACAACTCTCAGGACTCCATTCTGAATGGCCACCTTGTAACCATTTGAGTCTAAGACCCCCAGTGATATGAGGTTCTTCTTGAGATCAGGGACATACCTTACGTCTGTAAGTTGTCTGATTGTACCGTCATGCATTTTCAGTCGGATCGTTTCGATGCCTCTAGTGTGACAAGTATTGTCATTGCCCATATGGACAATCCCTCCATTAAACTCTTTGAAGTTTGAGAACCACTTCCGGTTCGGACACATATGGTAGGAACATCCGGAATCCAGAATCCATTGATTTGAAGAGTGTGTTGTTGTGGAAATCGTAAATGCAGAGTCTTCCTCTCCCTCAGATTCTTGAGCTACACTCACAATCGACTTCTCCATGTTAGGACAGTTTCTCCTCCAGTGCCCTTTCTCATGGCAAAAGGCACACTCGTCCCTTGAGAGTCGTGTTCTCGATGATCCCCTCTTTGAGCGGGATTTCAATCGACCTCTCTGTCTGGACAGTCTTTCTTCCAGTGTCCAACACTGGGCACACTCGTCCCTTGCAGATTGTCGATGATACTTTTCTTAGACGTGATCTTCATTCATCTATCGGTCCTTCGCGGATTAACAGGATTCTTCTCCTGGATAGGATATCCATCGCCTACTGGACGGGATCTGGACATGATCTTCACCGTCTACTGAACTGGATTGGACAGGATCTTCACCACCTACTGGACGGGATCTCCACTGTCTACTGGACTGGACTGGACATGATCTTCACCTCCTACTGGACGGGATCTCCACCGTCTACTGGTCTGGACGGGGTCTTCACCTCCTACTGGACGGGATCTCCACTGTCTACTGGTCCTTCGCGGACTCACAGGTCCAGTACTTCGCACTGCCACATGCCAAAGTTGTTGGTGCCATCAAATTTCTCCAACACGAACTTTGCAGTGGTCATCGAGTTCTTTCTGATATAAGAACTTGATCGTGCGCTACTTGTCGTTTCATGTGTCTCTAATGATTCTGCCATGGTAATAAAACAAAATTACCAACTCAGAGTTTTTCCGTTACCTGTATGGAAAAAACGGATGCCGCGGTTGAGTCCGGAATAGTCGAAATAGCCAGGAACGGGTCCAACTGTGTAAATTTTGGACACACGGTGAATATTCTACAAATATTCTGCTACAAGTGGCTCGAAATGGACTCGGTTTAGCTCAACCGGCTCGGAAAAGTCTCGGAATAGTGTTCTGAAATGGCTCAAAAAATAGCCCGAAAAAGTTGGTCGGACCTGCGGCGGCGCGTGGGCGGCGTACGGCGGCGCATGCGGCAGCGCGTGGAGCGCGTGGAGCTGTTTGGGTGGCCGGCGCGTGTGGCGCGTGGGGCGCGTGGGCTTCACGCGTCTTCAACCTCTGGAGGCGCGTGTGGCGCGTGCTGCGCGTGGTTGTCACGCGTCTGCAACCTCTGGAGGCGCGTGCGGCGCGTGGGCGCGTGGGCGCTTCTTCTGGCGGCGCGTGCGGACGCGTGCGGCCTCCTCTGGTGCTCCGGTTGATTCTGCTGCACTCCTCTCGACGACCTCTTCAACCTGGTATTTTCAAAACACAAATTGGAGCACTTTTGAAAAACGGACAGAATCGAACAAACTCGGTTTTACGTAAAAATTGGCTCTGATACCAATTTGTTGTGCGGAAGCGAATTGATATTACTAAAACCGATTTAAACACACTGAAAAAACACCGATATTTTACGTGGTTCGGTAACTGTGCCTACGTCCACGGGAGGAGGAGCTTGAAGCTTTGTATTAATGGAGTTTAGAGTACAAACATATACAGAATTCAAGGTGCTACACAAGCACTGAACTCACAACTCAACACAATACCGAATTTACTTTATAAACACAGAGTATTAGCTTCAACACTTTAGCTCTAACTTACTCAACTCAACTCTACTCACTCTTTTTCTCTCTTACTCTACATGGCTATTTATAGCCATAATATCAAGGTGTGAACATACATCAAGTGGCAGCCACCATAGCCACCTTCCACCACCTATCTTGGTGTGAACACTTTGCAAGTGGTAGCCACCATAGCCACCATCCATTTGCAAGTGGTAGCTTCCATTATTGGTGGTGCAAGTGGTGCAAGTGGTAGCTCCATTATTGGTGCTAAGCCACCTATGTGACTTTGAGCCATACCATATTCCAACAGTAACATCTTGGTTGTATTATATCTATATATATATATATATAGATATATATATATATTTAATACTAAATGAAAGTTGTCATTAAAGTTTGATCAGAATTTCTTTCAGAATATATTTGGTAAACTTCTTTTTTACCTGCAAATCCACATATTAATAATTTATCATAGATTAAGGGTATAACATTTAACAGTTGGAGAATTATTTTAACCCCATATACTTGACCCAGGGTCTGAGACCACGTTTTGAGACAATAAAAAAGGGCTACGACAAATTCTTGGAGGAGATAATTGATGAGCATGAACAAGAGAATAAAAAAGGGCAGCAAAAACAGCATGGGGATTTCGTTGATGTGATGCTTTCATATTTAAATCAGCCTATGAATCCAAATGATGAAGAGCAAGTATACATAATTGATCGAACAGATATCAAGGCCATAATACTTGACATGATTGCAGCTGCACTTGAAACTTCAGCAGTAGTGATTGAGTGGGTATTTTCCGAAATTTTAAGGCACCCGCGAGTCAAATCACGTCTCCAAAAAGAGTTGGAAAGTGTTGTTGGGATGAATAGAATGGTCGAAGAGACAGATTTAGCAAAATTAAGTTACTTAGATATGGTCGTGAAAGAAAGCTTAAGATTGCATCCAGTTGCACCGTTGCTAATTCCGCACGAGTCTATGGAGGACATTACGATTAATGGATATCATATAACGAAAAAGTCACGGATCTTAATAAATATTTGGGCAATCGGGCGAGATCCCAATGTGTGGTCCGACAATGTTGACGATTTTTATCCAGAAAGATTTGTTAATAGCAACATAGACCTTCGAGGACATGACTTTCAGCTCATCCCATTTGGATCGGGTTGTAGAGGATGTCCAGGACTGCAATTAGGCTTAACGACTGTTCGTCTTGTTCTGGCTCAGTTGGTGCACTGTTTTGAGTGGGAGCTGCCCGATGGCATGTTGCCTAATGACTTGAGCATGAGCGAGAAATTTGGCCTTACGGTTCCAAGGGCCAAACACTTGCTTGCTAAGCCAGTATACCGTCTACAAGATAAATAAAGTGTGCAAAAATGGGGACAACATGTGTAATTCAGAAGCATCAAAGTGTCTTAGATCGATACTTGCATTTTGTTTTTTTCTTTCTTAAGGAATCTATTTTAATTTTTTGTATTTGATAATCTCTAAATTACTGTTAGAACCATAGCCGAGTGATTTATCTTTAATGGATCAGTCTCCAAATTTATATAATAATATAACTAATCCGCACAACTTAAATATGCAATTCAACTTCAAATTGCAATATTTAGGAAATGTATGAGGATATGCTGATGCGGAATAACTAGTTTTGAGGTCATTTTCTTTCTTCATAATGTTAGGTCCAGGTATACAAGGTCCAAAACAGGTGGCCCGTAGCTAAGCCATCAAACACGTTGCAACGTCCCAACTCTCCGGTGGTTAAGTCGAGCTCAAATAATTGGGGACACGTGGCAACTCTTGAAGCACTCAACACATGTATAAATAATTTTAATAAACACTGATTCAAGATAGATTTACTAAAACTTAGAAAAAGTTATGTAAAGTCCCAATTCAAGATAAATTTACTAAAACTTAGAAAAAGTTATGTAAAGTCCGAATTTCTTTCAACTTTCCTAAGCTTTTTTCTGTTTATCACTGATTTAAGTATCGAGCACGCCTTATAGGTAAAACTCCAGTGACCTCTGACCCCTTTCTTGTCATCTTAGCAGAACCTCTAGTTCGCGAAGGCCAGATATCAGATCAGCTCGCCACCAAAAGGACATCAACACATACGATTATTGTTAAAGGTGTCAAATTGACAGGTCGAGCTGGATTCAATATTAGTGTTAGCCTTACAAGTAAATTGTGATTTGCTTGTAATACACTGATTTGTTATTCCATGTATTATACATTATGATTTATTTAATTATAATTAAGGTATTTTTTTATCCATGATTCTTATTATAACTTATTATTAATAACTTATGAAGATAAAGTCCATAAAACATAAAAATCTTACAAAGGAATTTTAAGGAGTTACAATTATGAGATTCTTATCCATCAAAGTCATGTTTCTAAATAGTTCCTGGTGACATTGACAATGTTCCATGACTAGCAACATTCTCATAGGTTGAAGTATGAAGATACTTCGGATAATGATAACATATGCGCGCTTGTTAGATGAACACATTCAATGAACATGACATGCTACGAGAGTTTCATTTGGTATTTCACTCAAATGTCTATGAAAGTACTCTCATATGTCAGTAGTGTAAGTAATCATTGGACTTGTGATACCAGGTCATCTTGTGTGCGAATTGTCATGCTTTGAGTTTTTTTTTTCTTTCATTTCTGACTTGTTCTCTCTCTTCAATTGAAGAACATCGTCGTGTGTCATAAGTACCAAATCCTAAGACCCGACCGCTAGAAAAATAGTCGCCACTAATCTTTTATTAGGTGTGATTAGTTCACCTATATGATTTATCCTTTTTTAACTAATCCTAAAATTGACTAAGGTACCCTAAAAAAAATAAGTTTTGGTCTACAATTTCATAACTAAGTTCGGTTACGTATAGAGAAGGATTAGCACCCCTACAACGTCTATCCTAAGGATAGTACCTAATTAATCTTATGATATCCTAAAGGTCCTAATCTAACAGGCATTTTATTTCTTAACTCTATTTCAACATTGTTTAGATTTCCATTACTCGAAAATAAGCATCAATCTTTGTGTATTGAATTACTTTTCTAAATCTTTCATCAAGCTCGCAAAATTTAGGAAAATAAGTAATCTCACCTAGAAATTTTTTAGAAGTCTACTCAAGTGTAGCCTGTTGTCGGATTTACCATGCAAGTGCACATATCGTTGACAAGTAATATGATGAAAAGTAGAGTGTCGATCCCATGAGGAATTGTTACTAGATTTGTTAAATACTAAAATTAAAACAGCTTAATCTTATCCAAACAATTAAACAAAAGAGTGTAAATTAAGAACTAATAAAAGAAAGTAAATTAAAATTTGGATTTAAATCAATAGAGAAAAGCTTAGGATTATAATTTCCCTCAACACTTCGTATGAACCTCTCTTACCCTCTTAACTTGATTAATGACAATGAGTTTTTAACCTAGAGTTCTAATCTATTTATAAGTATCTTTGGATGGTCTTATAAAAATATCTCTTTTAACCAATTATTCCTATGATAATTGAATTAAAGAGAAACTCATTAAGTTTAAACTCTAAAATTGGTTACACATGACACGTAAGTGTATTCCTACCCTACATGCAACTCAATTCATCCTAATAAATGAATATGAAACATGTGTTATGCAATCCATATCTAACACTAAACTTCCTTTTCCAAGTTGTATTTAGGTTAACAAATCAATTTAATTGGTGATCAAGCAATTAAAAGCATTAAGCACAAGATTGAATAAACACATCAAATATCATTAAATCAAGAAAGAAAGTAAAATAATCCAAACTACATGTTGAGTTCCATTGAAATTCTAGAAAAAGTAAATTAGTTCATGATAAATAATGAAAGCATAAAATAAAGGAGTTTCACCATCATAAATAATACAAGAAAGATAAAAAAAGATAAGGGATAAGAGAAAACTAAGAGTTGTTAGATCTTCAATCTTCAATCCTCTAAAATCTCTTTATCCCCTTGCAAACTTGTGGTGGCTGCTCTTCTCTTAAGAAAATTAGGTTATTTATAAGCTAAGAAGTTGTCATAATAAAGTCCTAAGGGTTCCTCTATATAGAGCTCTAAAAGCTTGAAGAAGGAAAAATTTATGGCCAATTAACTGCTTCTAGCTTGGACTTTCCATATATGAGCTAAATCTCTCATTCTTGCTTTAGGACTCTACAAAACTACAAAAGACATTAAATTAATAACTAAATTAATCATAAAATAAATAAATAAAAATAACTAAAAACAATCAATTAATAGTTAAAACTATAAGGACTTAGCTAATTTAAAAGCACAAAATATGGTAAAATAACTCTATTTCATAGAGTTATCACACCCCCAAACTTAAGATTTTGCTAGTCCTCGAGCAAAACAAAACAAAACAAACAAAACTAAATAAAATGAAATGAAATGAAAATAAACAAAACTAAACTAAACTAAAGATGAATGCACTCAAATAATGATTTCCTTAATTGTCCTCAAAAGTTATCTCAAAATCTCGACTCAAAATAGAACATAAACATAATCCAAATTTATGATTCAATTTAATCGTATGCCTCACGCTTGAATGGATTTTCAGTGTGTGTGTGAATAATCTCTTTGCAAATCATTGCATGCAATCTAAATAAGTGTATGCCATGCAAAATACGAATTAGTACTAGATTCTCATATATTTGCTTTTCATCTCTCTCTCCACTAATGTAGACTAACACTTCATCAAGGATCAAGTAGGCCTTTATTAAGCTTGTAATGAAATGCTAGGGTCAAGGTATGATAAAGGATATAGTTTTTACCTTAAGTCACATTCTTCATTCTTTGAATGCATCTCCTTTTTCTTGACCACTTTATTCTTTTTTTTTCGGTTCTTCTTTTTTGAAGAACCAAAATCTTTTCTTTCTTTCTTCGTCTTTTTTTCATTCATTGAACATCATAATTCCACTCAAATTAGACATGGCTCATAATTATTTCCTGTAATATCATACACATGTCTATGTAGTGAGGGTTAATCATGGTTTTTCTTATTTGGCTAGGCTAAAAGATGTGGCAATCAAAGAAAATAGATATATCAATTAGGCACAAAGAGGTAGACTAAGGACATTAATATATAGGTAAGCTAGAAAGGCTCAAATGATCCAAAGATGGCCTAAATCACCTCCTCAACTTAATGTTGTCTAGGATTTCGCCTTGAGAGAGAATCAAACAAATTCTAGGCTTCTAAACATAATCGCAATTCACATTAACATAAGCAGTTTATAAATAAGCAATGCAAATCTAAGCAAAAGATCAAGTGCTGAATTAGTGAAAATCACATCCTAACAATAAGACTAACTAAAGAATTTAACATAAAATCAAATCATGCCTATGTTTTTCCCAAAAGTCAAGATATATCAATAACTAAAATTTCATCATGGGATTAGGATCTCATCATATTAAGTGCAAAATATCTCTCTTTTTTTTCTTTTTTTTTGTTTTATAATAAAGACTCCTAAACATAAACTTAGAGAAGAAACTAAAAAGAAAACACACAAAACAAACTAAAAATAATAATAATAAATCACATAAAACAAAAGAAACCTAAACACACCCTCAAACTCAAAACAAACATTATCCTCAATGTTTAGAAATAAAAAGAGTAAGAACAAGAAAACTCCCGTATCGATGAAAGCAAAGCATGAGAAGCTCTAGTTTTCCTCTTAGACCTCATTATGCTTGTCCAAGTTGAGTGAGTGGCTACTACAAAAGAAAATAAAGTAAAAAAAAATTAATAAGAATATCCTAAAAAATATATATTACAATTCAAAATTAAAGAAAAGAAAAAATTTAGAACTTGGGTTCCCTCCCAAAAAGCGCTTGATTTATACTCATCGGCTTGACTATCTCGTGTTTATCATCCTGTATCTAACCACTTGATGATTTTAATTTCATGCCATTTGTTTTCTTTTCTTTGAACAGCTTTGCATTCTTGCAGGCTTGAAAGCGAAATTCATCCCTCTCAGAAGTAGAATTCAATAATGTCTTAAACGGATCAATGGGATAAATTTCTATGAATTCCTCTTTAATATCACTTTCTACCACATCAACTAGCTTAGGCTGTTCGATGCATTGAGGAAAAGGAGGTGGTGGATTATACTGAATCTCCTTTTCTTGAGCTTTTTCATCTTATTTTTCTTCAATAGGCTCAGTTGGCAATTCAGGGTTCTTGTTATACTCTTCTATCTGTTTTCCAGTCCCAAGTATGTTGGCATTACAATGCTCGTGTTCTTCTTTTCTGGGATTAGTTTCAGTATCACTTGGAAGAGTTTCTTGAAGTTGGTTGGTAATGGCATTGGCAAGATGACTCATTTGTGTTTCAAGACTCCTAAGTGTTGCCGCTTGACTTTGATGGATAGCTTCTTGACTCAGAAGTAATACTTCCTGACTCTGAATGATAGCATCGGTGCTTGCCATGTAATGCTTGAACACCTTTTTCCAATGATGGCTTATTTTCTAGAGCAGCTGCTTGGGCTTCTGATGGAAACTCAAAAGGATATGCTTGATTTTCGGAATGGGAGGACCATTCATTGTTGCTCCAGGAAAAATTTTGGTGATCTCCCCAACCTAGATTGTAGTTGTTGGAATAGAAATTATTTTGATGCATATTGTAGTTTCCAACATATTGCGCTATTTTAGCATTGGTTGGGCACCAATCACTATGACATGTCCTTCCCCACATAATTCACAAATCACAAACGAACTTTGGACGGCATGTACACCCGAATTGTTAAGCTTTTTGTTAAGTGCAACCATCTGTGCAAATGTAGCATTGATTGCATCTTGTTTATAATCCCACATAGTGCACCACAATCAACAAAACCTGAAAATAAACAAAAATAAAGTTTGAATTAAGATTAAAATTGCTTGGTATTAATATTAACAAAAAATAGTATAACAAGATTGAATAAACAACATCAAATATCATTAAATCAAGAAAGAAAGTAAAATAATCCAAATTAAATGTTGAGTTCCATTGAAATCCTAGAAAAAATAAATTAGTTTATGATAAATAATGAAAGCATAAAATAAAGGAGTTTTACTTTCATAAATATTACAAGAAAAATAAAGAAGATAAGGGATAAGAGAAAACTAAGAGTTGTTAGATCTTCAGTCTTCAATCCTCTAAAATCTCTTTAGCCCCTTGCAAACTTGTGGTGGTTGCTCTCCTCTTAAGAAAATTAGGTTATTTACAAGCTAAGAAGTTGTCATAATAAAAAACCTAAGGGTTCCTATATATAGAGCTCTAAAAGCCTGAAGAAGAAAAACTTTGTGGCCAAGTAACTGCTTCCAGCTTGGACTTTCCATATATGAGTTGATTCTTTCCTTCTTGCTTTAGGACTCTACAAAACTACAAAAGACATTAAATTAATCATAAAATAAATAAATAAAAATAACTAAAACAATTAATTAATAGTTTAAACTACAAGGACTTAGCTAATTTAAAAGCACAAAATATGGTAAAATAACTCTATTTCATAGAGTTATCATAGCCCCTTAAGAATTTCATCATCAGAAAGGTTTCAACTTATTTTAAATTATTTGATAACTAAGTGTTTTAGAACAAACATTTTATATCCATCGACTTTTATTAAAAATTACTTAAAAAATAAGTATCAGTCTTTTGATATTGAAATTTTTTTTAAAAACTTCCATCAAGCTGGTAAAATTTAGAAAACTATTCCATCTAAAAATTTCTTAAAAGTTTACTCAAACATAGCCTCTTAAGAGTTTCATCATCGGAAAGATTTTCAACCTATTCTTTAATTAAATGAAATTCACAGGGTGAATTAATTTCTATTTTAATCTTTTCCAAGTCTCAATTTTATTATCAAGAATTTCCAAGGATTTATCCTACTCTAATTTCAATTAATCTTAATAAATGAAGGCTTAAAATGCTAACCAAATAATAACTAAGAAAATAAATAAGTTAATTAATTAAAATAAATAATTCATAAAAAATGTCAGCATAAAATATATAAAAATGGATAAATGGATTAGGCATACAAAGATAAATAATTAATAAACAAAACAACAACTAAAAAAAAAAAGAATAAGCACATATGGGTCGGGTCCAAGCGTAGACCTGCACGAGTCTTCACCTGACCCGACCACTTACTATAAATGTTGCAAAAAACATTTTTGTTTAGATTTTCACCTGCAAAGGAAAAAAAAGGGCCTATTTGTTCTCTCTCTAAGGATACCGGCCACTTCAAACTATTCCCAGAATTTGGACGTGAACTCCGCCACTATCACCGTTGTCCGTCGCCGGTGATCGCCTGTCACCACCGTGGGAATACCCAAAAAATCCAAAAAATCATCTAAATCTTCATTTTGACCTCCTAAACTTCAAAATCCACTTAGATTTTCCAAAATCGATGTCAAAAAACCTAAATCTAAGTTTGAGTACCGCGCCTTAAAACCCTTAAATCTCCGTCGTCGACCATCAGATGGCTATCAAACTCAACCCGCGCCTTCCACTGATCTTTCTCTAGCTTTTCACTGTTTGGATTCACGAAATAACAATCTTGAACTCGAAACCCAAAATTCGAAGCAAAACCTCCAGAATTTCCTTTTGAGTTTTGATTGTTGTGTTAATTCTATGTTTGTTGCCTCGATTGTTATGAATCTAATCCCCTGATTGTGTATTGTTGTTTCCATTTATAGTGTTTCTCGTACGGTTTGAAAAAAAATTAAAAACATAATTCTTATCTTATCAGATTGATTTTAAAAATTGGTTTCTCATTTTGATACTTGTTTCCTTTAAATTTCAACTTAATCTGATCATATCTGCCAATTTGAAGGAGGAACCCAGAGAGATGAGGGAAGGTTTAAAAATAAAAAATAAAATAATAATAAAATCAGATAAACATAAAATAATTGTGGGCTTATCTTTAATGGGTCCAAAGCCTAACCTAGAATGAAATTGGGTTCACCCAAAGGTAATTCAACCCAAATTCCATAAAACCTAGATCTCACTTGAAACCCAAAAATCGACCGTCGCTTATTCAAACTTTCCTGAACCCAACTGTCATGCGTCGTGCGTCACTGCCTCCATCGATCGTCGTTGGTAGTGCCCAAAAACTTCCAAAAATTCTCCCAAATCTTTCTTTCAACCTCGTAAACTCCAAATCATACCAAAATTTTCAAAACCAATGATGCAGGGCAATTATGTTAGTTGTTAATTTTAAGTCAGTCTGTTATTTCTGTTGTTGAAACGTTGCATTTTGTTAACAATAGGGTTGAAACGTTGCGTTTTCATTTTATCATTTCTGTTAGTTGCATTCTGTTACAAATACGTGTGAAGGCTCTGACAGGAGCTGAGTTGTTATTTTTGCAATTCCAAATGCTGTAACCGATTCCCATATATATTGGAATGAATGGAGAGGTAAGCATCATCTAGAATGCTTGCTATCATTCTCTCAATTCTTTCTCTCGTGTTCTTCTTCCTCTCCCTTTCTTTCCTTCTGTTCTTTCTTTTCTGCATTCTGACTATATACTGCAACTTCTGATTCTTTCTCTCTTCTATTCTTGCCATTTTCTGTTCTCTGAGTATCGAGCCTGCATCATTTGGTATCAGAGCCTTCGATCCGGCACGATGACCGATGGAATCACCACCAGGTTACAGAAAGAAGTTAATCAAAATCAACAGGATGTTGCCAAGTTGCAGGTGGAAATGCAACAGATTGATCGGAAGCTTGATGATCGGTTTCAGGGGTTTCGAGAGGAAATGAAGCTGGAAATGAAAAGCTTATTCGAGCTGTTCATGGGGAAGGTCAATACTCATTCGGGTAAAGGCATTCTAGGGGAATCACCCTCCCCCAGTGCCTCACTCGACAATTTTCCAGTCAAGGATCTTCCTAGTGAGCTGGAAACGGCAATGACCTCCACCAAGATGTTGCGTCTTGATGAGTATTGTTCTCGAGTTTTTAAACTGGAATGCCCAAAATTCTCAGGTGAGGATTTCCAAGGATGGTGGATGAAACTGGAACAGTATTTTGATGCAGCAAAAATAGCAGAGGACTCCAAGGTTCGAACAGTGATGCTTCATTTGAAGGGTAAAGCCCTACAATGGCATCAGTACTACACCAAGAGCCAAGGGGGTTTTGATAAACTGGATTGGAGTTCATATTGGCGAGATAATAAGGATCGATTTGCCCCGGAAGGATATGAAGACCCGATGTCTGAGATGGTATCCTTGAAACAGACTGGCAGTGTTGATAGCTTCCATGAAGAATTTATAGATATTCTTAATCATCTTCAACTTTCTGATTCCTATACTTTAAGCATATTTCTTAGCAATTTGAAGATTGATATTTCCCAACCCCTTAAACTGTTCCATCCCAAAACACTCAATGAAGCCTTATACCAAGCTAAACAGATTGAGGCTATTCTCTACCCATCCTTGAAACGGAACCTCATCTTACCTGTTACTAAACCAAACCTTAACACCAATCCTTCAACTTACCAGAACCCATACCCTAAGCCTAACCATCACCATCCACCCCTACTTCCTAATCCCAGAACTGCACCTACTTCCAACATACCACCTTCCCATACCAACAGATCCTATCAGATTACCAATCCCAGAACAACATTCCCAAACACCAACAAACCAACCAGTAAGGGTCCTTCTGCTGCTGATATTGAGGATCGGAGGAGGAAAGGGTTGTGCTATTGGTGTGGGGTTAGATATACACCTGGTCACCGATGTATGAAGGGCCAACTATATCAGATTTTGATTGAAGGATGTGAGGAAGAAGGAGAGTTAGAGGAGTTCTCAGACTGTTTAGATAGTCCAGAATTGTTAATGAAAGACACTGATAATGGAGAGCAACCTGTCCTCTCCCTTCATGCCATGTGTGGCACATCTGGTTTTCAAACCATGAGGATTCAGGCAATGATCAACAAACAGGTTTTCATTGTTCTAATTGATTCTGGCAGTACACACAATTTTATTGATGGGGCTATAGTTAAAGCCTTGGGGTTGCCCCTGTGGAAAGGCTGCAAAATGAAGGTGACCATACCTGATGGTGGTCACATTGTTACCACGGGGATGTGTAAAGAGGTGACCTGGTCTGTGCAAGGTAATACCTTCTCCACTGATTTTATGAGCCTTCCATTGAAGGGATGTGATCTAGTACTTGGAATCCAATGGCTTGCAACATTAGGACCTATTTTATGGGATTTCAATGCACTGACTATGCAGTTTCAATGGCAGAAGCAATGGTGTCTCTTACAAGGTATACAGCCTGGGTTGGTCCAAGTTATGAGTGACAAAGTATCTTCAAAGTTGTTAATGTCCTTGATTTCAGGTCAGAGTCACCATCCCTGTGCCTATTTGATGACTACAGCAGATCAATTTCAAGTTGGCACTGGAGCTACTGATGCATTAGAAACTAATGAAGAATTGCAACAATTGCTTCAACAGTTTCAGGACATATTTGCAGAACCAAGTGAATTACCACCTTATAGGTCCCATGATCATAGAATTCCCCTACATGATGAATCCAAAGCTGTGAGGATTCGTCCATATCGATATCCTGCAATACAAAAAACTGAATTGGAAAAAATGATTCAGGAAATGTTGACAGTGGGCATCATTTGAGATAGCAATAGTTCCTTTGCCTCTCCAATAGTGATGGTGAAGAAGAAGGATGGATCATGGAGGTTATGTGTGGACTACAGACAATTGAACCAGATCACAATTAAAGATAAGTTTCCTATCCCTTTAATTGAAGAATTGCTAGATGAATTAGTCAATGCAACTTACTTTTCTAAGCTGGACCTGCGATCTGGTTACCACCAGATTAGAATGTATGAAGAAGATATACACAAAACAGCATTTCGAACTCATGAGGGCCATTATGAGTTCTTGGTCATGCCCTTTGGCCTCACCAATGCACCATCCACCTTTCAAAGCTTAATGAATTCTTTGTTTAAGCCATATCTCAGGAAATATGTCTTGGTGTTCTTTGATGATATTCTGGTTTACTCTAAGGACTGGAACACTCACATGACTCACCTTGAGGAAGTTTTCAAAGTCTTAAGGGCCAACAGATTGTTCGCAAAGTTGAGTAAGTGCAGATTTGGAGCCACAGAAATTGATTATTTGGGCCATGTTATTTCTCAAGGCAGTATAGCCATGGATCACAGTAAAGTACAGTGTATACTGCAATGGCCAATTCCTAAGTCAATCAAGGAGCTTAGGGGGTTTCTGGGGCTATCAGGTTACTATAGGAGGTTTATTCAGGGCTATGGAGTGGTTGCTAAACCACTTACTGATCTTTTAAAGAAGACTGCTTGGCAATGGGATGATAAGGCCACTCAGGCTTTTGAGAAATTGAAACAGTCTATCTCTTCTGCACCTGTCCTCTCTCTTCCAGATTTCCAGACTGAATTTGTGGTGGAAACTGATGCTTCTGGTTTTGGGGTAGGAGTAGTGTTGACACAGAAAGGAAGACCCCTTGCCTACTTTAGCAAGGCACTGGCACCAAGGCATCAGGCTCTCTCCATCTATGAAAAGGAAATGATGGCTGTGCTTATGGCTGTTAAAAAATGGAATGCATATCTAGTGGGCAGGCATTTCAAAATTAGGACCGATCACCAAAGTCTTAAGTTCTTATTGGACCAACAAACAACTACACCAGCTCAACAGCTATGGGTTACAAAGATGATGGGCTACGATTATGAGGTCTGTTATAGAAAGGGTGCCAATAATATAGTAGCTGATGGGTTGTCTAGAAGGCCAGGAATTCAACAATTCCAACTAATGAATTTATCTGTGATGACAACAGATTTGATGCAAAGGATTCAGGATTCTTGGAAATCTGATGCTAAGCTGCAAAAGCTCATTCATGAGCTAGAGACTACTCCTGGTCTACATTCTAAGTACTCACGGGATGGTAGACAGTTGAGAAGGAAGGGGAAGTTATTAGTGGGTGATCAACCTAGTTTAAAGCAAGAGTTGATCTCTTACTTTCATGGAAGTCCATCATGTGGTCATTCTGGTGCTCATGTAACCAGTAATAGGTTGTCAGGGATTTTTTATTGGAAGGGCCTCAGGAAGAAAGTTAGAAGGATGATAAGGGAGTGCCATATTTGCCAGAAATGTAAAGCAGATAATTCACCTAGTTCTGGGTTGCTACAACCCTTACCTATACCTGATCGTGCCTGGTCAGATATAAGTATGGACTTTATAGAAGGGTTGCCAATGTCGAAAGGAAAGTCTGTTATTTGGGTGGTTGTGGATCGACTTACAAAATATGCTCATTTCATTGCTCTAAGGCATCCATTCACTGCAATTACAGTGGCTCAGGAATTTTTGAATCAGATATTCAAGCTGCATGGCATGCCATCTAGCATTGTATCAGATAGGGATCGTGTCTTCATGAGTACATTCTGGCAAGAACTGTTTAAAAGGTTTGGCACAACCTTGAATGCATCTACAGCCTATCATCCTCAATCAGATGGTCAAACTGAGGTAGTTAACAGATGTGTAGAGGCTTATTTGAGGTGTATGACAGAAGAACAACCAAAAGAATGGAGCAATTGGCTTGTCTTGGCCGAATGGTGGTATAACACCTCCTATCACTCATCTATTCATACTACACCTTACCAAGCACTCTATGGACAGACCCCTCCTGTACATCTTCCCTACTTGGCTGGTGAGTCTTTAGTGGCCACAGTGGATCGAAGTCTACAACAAAGAGAAGCAGCCTTGAAAATGTTGAAATTCTACTTGAAACGAGCTCAAGATCGAATGAAGTCTTTGGCAGACAAGAAACGCAGTGAAAGAGCTTTCAAGGTTGGTGATTTGGTGTACTTGAAGTTGCAACCTTACAGGCAGCAAACAGTGCAACACAGGAGCTGTCAGAAACTGGCACCAAAGTTCTTTGGTCCTTTCCTGGTTCTGGACAAAATTGGCCAGGTGGCTTATCGACTGCAGCTTCCACAAGGGTCAAGGATTCACCCAACCTTTCATGTTTCCCAACTTAAGAAGCACATTGGGACAACTCCATTTCAATCACAGCTGCCAGTGGTAGGTATTGATGGCACTCTGATAATAGAACCAGTGGAAGTTATGGATAGGCGAATGGTTAAACGAGGCAACAAGGCTGTTACAGAGGTCCTGGTATGTTGGTCAAACACCTTTCCGGAAGATGCAACTTGGGAGGCTCTCCATGAGCTACAACAGCAATTTCCAAATTTCAATCCTTGAGGACAAGGATTGTTTGAAACAGGGGAACTGATGCAGGGCAATTATGTTAGTTGTTAATTTTAAGTCAGTCTGTTATTTTTGTTGTTGAAACGTTGCGTTTTGTTAACAATAGGGTTGAAACGTTGCGTTTTCATTTTATCATTTCTGTTAGTTGCATTCTGTTACAAATACGTGTGAAGGCTCTGACAGGAGCTGAGTTGTTATTTTTGCAATTCCAAATGCTGTAACCGATTCCCATATATATTGGAATGAATGGAGAGGTAAGCATCATCTAGAATGCTTGCTATCATTCTCTCAATTCTTTCTCTTGTGTTCTTTTTCCTCTCCCTTTCTTTCCTTCTGTTCTTTCTTTTCTGCATTCTGACTATATACTGCAACTTCTGATTCTTCCTTTCTTCTATTCTTGCCATTTTCTGTTCTCTGAGTATCGAGCCTGCATCAACCAATTCCGAAAAGCTTATATCTAAGTTCGAAACCCACGACCTCTAACCCCTAAACCTATGCTTGCAACCGTCAGATGGCTATTACATTTCAACCACACCTTCCAGTAATCCTTCCCTAGGTTTTTACCACTAGCATCTTTCAAAAAGAAACTTGAACCGAAATCCTATAAAACTTCAAAACTCTTAAATCCCAAAAATTCTAGAATTTTGTTGTTGTTTATTGTGTGTTTTACTCTTTGCCTTTGATTATGTTTTTCTAAAATTCCTTGTGTTGTTATTGTTGTTCCTAGCGGGCTGCAATTATATGGAATTTCGATAGAGTGCTTCAATCTTTTGGATTCGAAGGCTCTATTTTAGATTTTTCATCTTTATCTTTTGTTCAAAATGTACTTTATCTTTTCTTTGGTTTTGATTTATCTAATTTTTATTTTGATTTAAACAATTTTTTACTAAATTTGGTTTATGTTCATCTTTTCTAGTTTTTTTGGTTTTTTATTATTTTTCGATTATTCTAAAATAAATTAAAAATACATAATAAAATATAAAAGAAAAGGAAATGAATTAAAATAAAAATACGGGCCGACCCATGTTGGGTCCAAACCCAAAAACAAAATTGGGCTCGAGCCTAAAAAACCACTAGACCTAAAAGGCAACAATAGGCCTAAAGCCCCCGAAAGCCATAGAATCCAATTATTCAAGTCCCAACGTGATTTAAAGTCCAATAATTAGATTTAAAGTTCAAAAAATTAATTTAAAAATATCAAACAAAATCAGATTTTACAAATAATAAATAAAAATACTACTCTATGTTATTTATAGTAATAAAATGATAATTTGATAATAAATAGTTTAAATTTAAACATAAAACAGTATTTTTATAAGGGATTTAATGGTACATTTTTACACAAAGATACTAGTTACTTTTTTTAATCAAAATTACTGCTTTTGCAAATCGTCCAAATAGTATAAATATATATATATATATATATATATATATATATATATTTAGAAGTGGCAATTGAACGGGTTCAGTAGGTTTGGATCGAATCATTTCGGCTTCGAGTTTTTTTAGATTGGGTATTTTCGGGTTCAGATCATTTCGGATTTAAGCTTATTTAGGTTCTATCATTTCGGGTTTGGACTCGAGTTCGGGTTCGGATAGGTTTTATGTTTTTGTTTTATTTTATGTAATCATTTTTACATTATTTAAATGTTTAAATCAAAAATAAATTATTATTATTATTTTTTAAGTAAGCTTTTGTATAATATGATATTTTTTATTTTTATTTGTATATTAATATCAATATTTATTAGCACAAAAAAAAATATAAAATTATTTTTTATATAAAATCAATTTATTAAATAATTAATTATTAAAATTATGATATATTATCACACTGATATTTCGATATACTATATGTTATACATATGATGGTCAAATTGTATTTGCCTTTTTTTGAAAATTGGTTAACTGATTAAGAAATTGAAAGCCACATCGTGGAGCCTATCTGAAGCCGGCTCTTCCCGCAGACTTTTCCGTTTTACATTTTCCACATGCTGGTGTCATGGGGCCATTACCCTCTCCCTGCAAAACCAGCTTATTAAGATGTGCAGCTTCCATGCTCATATAGCCCAAGATCTTCCCTTTCTTTTCCAATGTGGGATTGAAGCATCCTGCCAACCCTTTCGGTGCTAGACGTGACATTCTCCCCCACCCAATCTCGTAATGTCTTCGTCACATGACCCACCCTGCCTGCCCTCCCTTGGGGTTCTTGGCATGGTGTCACTGACCCACCCTGCCTACCCTTCTTGAGGCGTTCGGTATGGCGTCAAGATGGCCCACCTTGCCAACCCCCACTAAGGTGCTCGGCGTGGAGTCGGGCAGTCAAAGGTTGCTCTGATACCACTTATCACGGGGTCATTACCCTCTCCCTACAAAACAAGCTTATTAGGGTGTGCAACACTCACGTTTTTCTAGCCCAAGATCTTCCCTTTTCTTTCCGATGTAGGATTGAAGCACCCTGCCTAACCTTTAGGTGCTAAGCGTGACATTCTCTCCCACCCAATCTCGTGTCAAGACGGCCCACCCTGCCTACCCCCGCTAGGGCGCTCGGCGTGGAGTCGGACAGTCAAGGGTTACTGTTGTCGATTTTAATCACGCAAGTGCACGTATCGTAGACAAGTAATAAAGTGAAAAGTAAAGCGTCGATCCCACGAGGAATTGTTATTAATTTTGCTAAATACTAAAATTAACACACTCAATCTTATTAAACAATTAAATAAAGATGGTAATTAAGAACTAAGATTAAAAGAAACTAATATTAAAAGCAAGTAAACTAAAAAGGGTGAATTCAATTAATTATAAAAGCCTAGGATTACAATTTTCATCAACACTTCGCTTGAATCTCTCTACCTCTTAACTTGATTAATGATCCTGAGTTGTTAACCTAGAGTTCTATCTTATTTATAAGGATCTTCCGATGGTCTTATAAAAATATCCTTCTTAACCAATTAACGATACTCCTATGATAATTGAATTAAATAAGAACTCATTAAGCTTAGGCTCTAACAATGGTTACACATGGCAAGTAAGTGTATTCCTACCCTACCTGCAGATCAATTCATCCTAATAAATGAATATGAAACATGTGTCATTCAATCCATGTCTAACACTAAACTCCCTTTTCCAAGTTGTATTTAGGTTAACAAATCAATCTAATTGGTGGCCAATCAACTAGAAGCATTAAGAACAAAGAATGAAAAAACAACTCAACAAACCATTAAATCAAGCTAGAGAGAGAAAGTACAAACTATGTGTTGAGTTCCATTGAAATCCTAGTAAAAGAGATTTAGTTCATGATAATTAATGAAAACAAATATTCAAATAGTTTCACCATCATCAACAACACAAGAAAAATAAAGAAGAGAAAACTAAGAGTTGTCAATTCTTGAGTCTTCAATTTTCAAGCTTCCAATCTTCTTGAGAGAATTTGATGGTGGCTATCTTCTTGAGAGAGAATTAGGTTTATAGATGTTTAATCCTCTTTATTCTGACCTAAAAGAGTCATATTTAAAGTATCCAAGGCCTCATGGAGTCCGAAACTTCGTTCCTAAGCAAAACAGGTAAGTTTTAAGTTTTTTTTTTTTTTTTTTTTTATTTTTTTTTTTTTTATGTTTTTGCGGTACTGTTCACGATCTCCCAGTGCCGCGGTGCCAGATTTTAGCGCCGCGGCGCCACTGCTACTGCCTCCTTGGTGTTTCTCCTCTGTTTGTCCGAACTGGTTCCTGTCGGCTTCTCGAACTTCGTCAGCTGTTTTGACTGGTCAAATCTTATCCGATTTTGACGAGCCTTACACCGTTGGAAAGGTATGAAAGTCAGATTCAAAAGTCAAGAAGGAGTTTTCTCAAATGAAGTCTTTAAGACCGAGTTTTTCTTGAAAGAAGCTCCAGAGGTCTTATCTGCTTGCTCATTGGAATGCACCGATTTTTGTCGTTTTGCACCACGAAGCTCCAGATCACCTTGGACCTATAAAAACACATAAATAACAACTAATAACTATTTCAAACATAAAAATGAATAAATAAAATAAATATAAAAACATCTAAAACTAATCAAATCCTAATAAAATCTTCAAAGACTTAGCCGATTTAAAAGCATAAAAGGTGGCAAAAGAACTATATTTTCTAGAGTTATCAGTTGCTCTGATACCACTTGTCATGGGGCCATTACCCTCTCCCTGCAAAACAGGCTTATTAGGGTGTGGAGCATCCAACCTTATATAGCCCAAGATCTCCCATTTCCTTTCCGATGTGGGATTGAAGTACCCTGCCTACCTTTTGGGCGTTAGGCGTGACACTAGCACCATGCTGCGTGGTGTGGACGCCTGTCCAACTCATTTAAGAATGATAATGGAGCAAGGCAAGAGTGGGGATTGTCTTATTCACCTCCGTTCCACTTTTGCATGGATGTTGAAAACAACCATCTCCATAGATGTCGCTTACATCTATAACTGCTCCACAATATTTCATCTCACATTTTTATTTATTATTTTTAATTTAATATTATAAAAAAATATATTATAATTTATTCATGACATAATTTTAATATATATATATATATATTTAGTATACATATAATATATATATATATATAATACATATATATATACATATATATAATATATAATTTTAGTATATATATCTAATATATATACTAAAAATATAAATAAAATATATAAAATATTTTAAAGAGTGAAATAATAATTTTAAAAAACGAAACAGAACGAGAAAGAGTAAATATTTACTAAAATCGGCCTATTCCATTCAGTCTCCACTTTTCAAAAAAATTTGAAGCAAATTGTTACGAAATCCATACTCATTTATTAGTTCTAAGTTTGGCAATGAACAATTGATGCAGTCTTAGGGTTCATATGGACCCACCAGACAATTAAAAGCACCCGCTGTATTGATGGACTGCTTGCGTAACAATTTATCGCGGTTGGTGTCTTTCTTTGCCAAAAATTTCTTTAAGGGATGAGTTGAGTTGTCACCCTCCATGTAGAGAAGATAATGGACATTAAAATTTAAAATACTAGTTTTGACTCCGTGCCAATGCACGACATATCAAAATTTATAAAATTTTAATATAAATAATTTAATAATTAAAAATATTTTAAAATAAAAAATAAAAATATTTTAATGTATATAATCAAATTAATGTTCAACTTTTTCAATAATACCACATATATTAAGTGAATAATCATAATTTTAGTAAAAAAGTAAAATATTTTGATTTTGTTATTGTTTCGTTAACAACTGAGAAAAACAAAAAAAATGATTAAATAAATTTTTACATGACGACAAAATATTAATACACATATTAACAAAATTGAATATTTTAAACATGCCTATGAATGAACATTATGTAGTGCTATTTTGTAACAAAATTGTATACTATAGTACATGATATAATTTAAATACAATGGTTAATTAGTTTTTGAGCATTTTTAAATTTTATATTTTGGTATAATTATTTTCTAAATGAATGAGATGTTAACTTCAAAAAACATAAATTCATCTAATATTATACTTTTTATATTTGAAGGGGCTAAGCTGCTTAATATTGTAATTAATTATTTAATTATTTAAATTTCTTTCAAATAAATATTATTGTTGTTTATGCAATTGGATATGAATATATAGTTTGATAACTACCAATGCCTATTAATATTTGGAACTCATATTGTCTAAGTGATTTAAACTTTAGTAAGTTTCTTATAGTGTATTAGCTTAAATATTTCTTAGTGTAAATTAGCATAACTATGTATTCTTATGTGTTAATTTGATATTGATTTCTATATATTTTCTTTTAAAGAGAGATTATTTTAAAATGAAAACTATGTCTCAATTTAGATTTAGAATAAAAAAAAATACTAAAAATTAATAACTTAGTAGAAAAAATAATTCTTTAATAATTAATTCTATATAATTTAATTGAAACCATGGGTTAATGGTGGGTATTTGATTCCCAAAACAAATATAATTCAATGTTAAACATAAAATTGTTCAACATTTAAACTAAGAATTATATCATAAAAAAAAAAAAAACCGCTAACACATCACAAAATTTTAATACTTTTATTAAAATTTATTAAGGTTCTAGTTAGATACAAAACACTAAAATAAATTGTAAAAGTATCCAAAAAATTATAAAAATAAAATAATTGATTATTTACTATAGAAGATCTAATAATAAAGAATTATAATTAAATTAATAAAGATAAAAAGAGATATTGAAAGATTTGATCTTCCATTGTATTTAAACTTTGGTAAGATAAAATTTAAATATTTCCAAATTTTAAATATATAGGTTTAATTTTTTATTTGAATTTAAAATATAAATAAATGCATTATCCTATATGTCATGTAGAGAGGTTGTACATGTAGGCATCCACGTCAGCAAACCTTATATGGTAACTTTGTACCTTGTTATATTATATATTATATATATATGATTTCATATTATTTGATTTAATTTTTGTAAATTTGGATATTAAATTTATTATTCGTGATAGATTTGAAAAAATCTTTGGATATTTGATATTTGATATTTGATATTCGATATTCGAATTCGTATTGGTTTTGATAATATCATATATCCTAATTCATTATCAAATCCGTTTTATTTATACAGATATTATGGAATATCAAAATTCGATATCCGCTTTCATATTTATAAAACATAGAAAATTTTATGCTTATGTAGAGATTCAAATCCTGGCATGCAAACCCTTATTATAAAAAAATTTGAATATTTAGCGAATTCAAATATCTATAGGATATTGCTATCTATTTGGATTCAGATAATAATATTCGATTAATTAGTGGATGATAAACAAATTCAAATATCATGTAAATTAATCATATTCGAATATTTCAAAAATTACTCAATATTTTAACAGTTGTCATCCTACCCATATTGAAGTCCTTCTCCTTTTACCCTTGCTTTTTTTTTTTTTTCTATTTTACCCTTAAAATTACAATGTAAGATCAAATGTTCCTATCACTTATAGCCTTTACTTTTTAATTATTTATTTTTCTTTTTTATATTTAAAATTTTAAATAATTTTATAAGTATTTAATAAATCATTTACGTAATCATTATTTTGAACAAATTATTTATATGATTATTTAATAATTATTATTTATTTTTAGTTTAAGATGTATAAATGTATTATTATTATTTTAAAATAAAATAATCATTTAAACAAAACATAAATAATTTATCAATGCGTTTTAAAATAATGTATATAATAATTATTTTTCATTATTATCTCACAGCCACTCTTATTTTATTATTCAAACACATATTTCACTATTGATTATTATTTCATCGTTAAAGTACTCAATCTGATTAGTACAATAATTAATCTCATTGATATTATTTTCAATATAACCAAAATAATTTCAACGAAACTTAACAAAGTCTTTTTTATCTTTTTGATAATTTTATTTTTTAGAATAATAAATTATTCAAGGAATAACAAATGATAGTAAGACAAATTTGTGAAATAATAGTACCTATAAAATAAAATAACAGGGAATGAAAAAGATATACCTGAAGGTCAAGTGTAGCATTTATTATTCTAAAAACTAATGAACCCAACCGGTCTGAATTATTGGGATTTAGTTTGATTTTCTTACGTATTTATGTTCACAGTTCATTATTTTATTGCTTAAATTGATTTGGCACTTGGCACTCCGCACATGCCTTCCATAATTTATATGGCAGTAAATATCTGTCGCAGAGTGATCTGCCATTTTCTATTGCTTTGTCCTATACTTTATAATAGCTAGGTGGTTGGCATAGGGAAAGTAATAAGTAATGAATCAAACTCTTCTATCCCATTTCCTACTCTTATTTCCCGCTCCAACAATTAAAACAAGACATGTGTTTTTTTATACAATTTAAAATCTTTTTTATATAGTTAAAAAAAAATTAAAATCAAATAAAGATTAAAACAATAAAAAAAAAAATACGTTTCTTGCTTTGAGATTAGGGCAGAAGATTTCTATTTATTGCAACTCGCTCAAACAACCCCTCCTCCCCCCCCCCCCCCCCCAAAAAAAAATGCCTCCTTCAACGTTAGCCTTATTCTTGGTCCTCCTTGGAACTCTCTGTTCCTTTATCTACATCTTTCGCACCACCTCATCCCGATCAAACCACAACAAAAATGACCGGAAACTTCCACCCGGTCCCCGCGCCCTACCGATAATCGGAAACCTCCATGTGCTAGGAAAGCTTCCACACCAAAATCTTCACCACCTAGCCAAAAGATATGGTCCCATAATGTCACTAAGGCTAGGCTACGTACCAACAATCGTGGTATCATCACCACAAGCAGCTGAACTATTCCTCAAAACCCATGACCTTGTTTTTGCTAGCAGGCCTAAAGTCCAAGCCTCGGAGTACTTGTCGTATGGTGCCAAGGGCATGGCTTTTACGGAGTACGGTTCCTATTGGCGAACTGTTCGGAGATGGTGTACTTTGCATCTCCTTAGTGCTTCAAAGATTGAATATTTTGCCCCAATAAGGAAGGCGGAGCTGGGGTTATTGATTGAATCAGTAAAGAAGGCAGCGGCAGCGGGTGAGACGGTGGACCTTAGCAGAAAGGTAGGTGAGCTTACTGAAGAAACTATGTGTAAAATTATTTTCGGGCGCTCCAAGGATGATAGATTCAACTTGAGGTCGCTAATTGAACAGACCATGCATTTAGCGGGAGCTTTCAATATATCGGATTATGTGCCTTATCTTGCTCCACTTGACCTTCAGGTATATCTTCTTCATTCCCTGTTATTTTATTGTATAAGTACTATTATTTTCACAATTTGTCTTACTATAATTTGTTATTCTAAAAAATAATGAACCGAACCGGTCTAAATTATTTGGACTTGTTATGATTTTCTTACCTATTCAATTCAATTTTTGAAAAATCAAAATATTGCAAATTAATCAGTAGCATTTTCACTTTGAAAATTAATTGTAATGATGAAGTAATTTAATAACTACTTCTATATATCATCCCCAGGGATTAGCACGAAGGCTTAAGAGGACAAGTAAGGACCTTGATAGAATTTTGGAGAAAATAATTGATGAACATGAACAAGGAATTAATATTCCCGAGGAGCGAAAACCTTTTAGAGATTTCGTTGATGTGATGGTTTCGTTGTTGAATAAACCCATGAACCCTCACGATGAAGGCCAAGCGTACATAATTGATAGAAAAAACATCAAGGCTATAATATTGGACATGATTTCAGCTTCATTTGACACTTCAGCCATAGCCATTGTGTGGGCATTTTCAGAACTTCTAAGGCATCCTCGAGTGATGGTTGTTCTTCAACAAGAGTTACAAGCCGTCGTTGGAAGGAATAGAATGGTAGAAGAGTCGGATCTACAAAAACTAACATATTTGGATTTGGTTGTGAAAGAAAGTCTGAGGTTGCATCCAGTTGCGCCGTTCCTAGTTCCACACGAGTCCATGGAAGATATCGCTATTAATGGATATTTCATACCAAAGAAGTCGCGAGTCATAGTGAATACATGGTCCATGGCGCGAGATCAGAATGTATGGTCAGAAAATGCTGAAGAATTCTTTCCAGAAAGATTCATCGATAGCAACATAGACCTTCGAGGACATGATTTTCAACTCATCCCGTTTGGATCCGGTCGTAGAGGATGCCCTGGAATGCAGTTAGGCCTAATCACCATGCGTCTAGTTTTAGCTCAATTAGTCCATTGCTTTGACTGGGAGTTGCCTGATCGGATGTTGCCTACTGAACTGGACATGAGCGAGAAGTTTGGCCTCTCATTGCCAAGGGCTAATCATCTGTTTGCAAAGCCAACTTATCGTTTTCTTGATAAAAGTATGTAAAATAAGGGCAGAAGAGATTGATCTTGGTGATATTGAAATCAGTGGTTCGTGAAGTGGTAAACAAAAAGACCAAGATTTTAAATTAAAGTTGGTATATTATGTAACTTATAATATAATCATTTAAAATTTACTAAATAAAATGATTATAGTCTCCGAAATTTGGATCGTATATCATATTAATCTTTAAATAGTTTGAAACGTTACTTATTTTTCTTTGATGGAAATTGTCATAACGGTTTTTCGACCACTAAGACGATTTTAAAAACACAAAATGGAGTCGCCACCAATCTTTGTGTGATTGGTCACCTATTAAAATCGGTTTTAGTAAAATATTTTAAAATTAATAAAAATATTTTTTTAAAACCAATTATGAAGTCCGCGTTTTAAACCAGAGAGAAAACAAAATCGGGTTCGAGAGTCGGTTACGTGCGGGGAAGGATTAACACCCTCGCAACGCCCGTTTACAAAACGGTACCATTTAATCACGTGTTATCTTAAATCTCGATTTAATGGATTTGACATCGGCATTTAAAATTATTTCTCTTTTTATTTTTTTATTTTTATTTTTTCAAAACATGTTTATTCTCTTTTGAATTGTTATTATTTTTTGAAAGTGAAAGCGAACCGTAAATTTATTATCGAGAATACTCATTAAATACTCCCAATACTTTTGGTGGTATTTAACGAGATCCCTTCACCTCAAGATATCTTAGGAATCACAACCGTGACATCCTTCGAATTCCGTCGTCGGCAGATCCATTTTTTATTTAAATGCGTATGATGCGAATATTTAAATATCGGATGCACACGACTTAGCATATAAGACATATGATTAAATATAGAACTATAAGATTAAACATGCAAATCATAATATTAAAAACACGAGCATGGCAAAATATCGAGCGCATTCACTATTTATTCATTTTTATTATTTCCATTTTTTTAATGAATTTTTGTATTGAGCATATCGCTAAATACTCCCACCACTCGTGGTGATATTTAACGAAATTCTCTCACCTCAAGATATCTTAGGAATTACTACTGTAACGTCCTTCGAATTTAGTCGTATGTATATCTGTATTCACCTCTTTTTTTTCGAATGCACGCGATGCAACAAACAGAAATGTAAAGTACGTGAAAATTATTTATCTTGAAAGTTCATTTCTTATTACTTCACTACAAGCCTGCCTTTTTTATTTTTATCTATTATTTTTTATTTATTTTTTATTATTTTGTTTTTAGGAAAATACTCCTATCTTAAATGATTACCTATGTTAAAAATTACACAAAACTAATCCATAGAACGCTAATTTAACTTACTTTGAAAATAACTTTTTTTAATTTTTTTTTTTTCGAAAACAACCAATTTAATATATTTAGGTATACTATTTTTATAATAATTTTTTAATTTTTTTATTATTATTATTTTTTAAATCTTAAAAGCATATTTGTTTTTTACATAAAAAAAAAAGTTATTAATTGAAAACGAGGGCTGCAGGAATAAAATAAAACAAATAGTAGAGAAGAAAAATAAAAATAAAATGAAATAAAATAAAATGAAATGAAATGTATAGATGAATAAATAAATATACCAATGTTTTTTTTTTGGCTTAACCCGATGAAGGAGACACTTGAGCCCCGGGAGCAAGTTGGGTGGGCTGGTAGGCCAGGGTCCGTTCGGATGAAAGGGGGCGGGTCGGATCTTGGGCACGGGTCGGATTTTTCCCTTTTTTTTTCTTTTTCTTTCTTTTTTTCCTCTTTTTTTTTCTTTGGCCCAAAACCAGCCAATTGGGCTGTCAGGCCCAGGGACAGGGGCGCGCGGGTCAGGCCACCTTCTGGGCCGGATCCGAGCTTGGATCGGGGCCTAGATTGGGTCTAGGCAGACCCGATTTTTTTTTTCTACAGGTTACCCGAGCGGATCCCGGATCGACCCGTGGGTCAACACGCGGGTCATGCTGACCCGCTCCTCCCAAAACGGTGCCGTTTTGGCACCGTATAAAAGACCTTCAACCCCTTTTAACTATATCATTTTTTAACTATATCATTACATTTAATACTTTCGTTTTGGGAAATTAATACTTTCGTTAAATTAACTTATGTCGGGATACTTTCATATTTTAACTATATCATTACATTTAAAAGTTCAATTTGATTATATTAAAAATATATCTAAACAATTGTATATTTGAGAATAAAGAAGCATATTAATCAATGAAAATAAATCATAAAAAATCATATTTACTTAATTTTATTGAATTATTATCAATAACTCAAAGTCTATCAAAATTCAATATAACTAAAATAATTTATTACTGATATAGACTTTGTCCATATGTAGGGAAATAATCCTAGTTGGCATTAAGGCCTAAGGATTCCAGCGGGCGGGTTTTATTTGGGTAAACGTTTCTATTAAACTCGATTAAATTAAAACGGTTTCAATAAATATAAAAGAGTATGAGTAGGTTAATGTAGGATTGTTCAAACGGTCAGTTCAGTTAATAATTGAACCGAAATATTATTAATTGAAATAATCGATTTTGTATTTATCTTAATCGTTAATCGAATCAAATTTAAAAAAAAAAATATAAATTAACCGAACCAAAATTATTTTGATTAATTCGGTCGGTTAACCGAATTAATAAAATTTTAATTGTTCTACATCAATAGGTTAAAATTATATTTTAAAATCTTAAATTTTTAATTTTTTATAATCCAAATAAGTATAATGATCCAACAAATATTCAAATGTCAAATACAAGTAAAAGATATCATAAGTCAAAAACTTCAACAATATAAAACTTAAAACATCTAATAAGAATTAAAAATATCATATTTTATATATATTTCGAGTAATTTGGTTAATTCAATTATTTTCGAATTTTGAACCAAATTAATCGATAACCAATTTAAAAATCTTTTACCGATAGCCGAACTGAAATTATTTTGATTAACCTATTAACTAATTCGATTCCTGTCAATTAATTCGGTTAAAACCGAATAATGAACAAATCAATAACTCAAATCCTACTAGTTTAATTTAATTCTTATGTTGTTTAATCATTTACCAGTTCATATTTAATTTAATTGTTATTTTATGGTTGAAATAGAAATAGATTAATTGAGTTTATTTTGTAAAATTGTTGAGTTCACTTACTTTATTTGATATATTTGTAAAATTATGTTGTTCTTTATGAAATTGAAATTTTCAGTCGATTTGGCTCGGATTTAAATTTTTAGTCACGAAACTGTTAAATAAATAGTTTTTGATAATTAACTGATACAAGCATAAACAACCCTAACCTTAAAATTCACTGAAAAAAAGAGAGCATAAAACCAAGTTCAAAAAACATTTATCAAGAACAACCTTGAACCTGAATTCCCAGATCCAAACCCAATTCTTCAACCAGGAAAAACATTAAAAAAATTCATATTAAATTACAAAGAAACCACAAAAATGAAGCAGAAAGCACCTATTTGGCCACTAACTCTGCTGCATAGTCAGAAACAAACTTTTGGAAGAAAGAAAAGAGTGGAAGTAGGAGAGAGTTTCTACAAAAAAGAAAGAAAAAGAAACAAAAAAAATTAAAGAACGATTTAGAATTTCGTCAGTTTTCAATCCAATCCCATGAATATATATATATATATATATATATATATATATTTTTTGAAAGGCACTTGGATTTTATTGCAGATGCAAAAGGATCAAAGCATAAAACAACTATATGGAAACCTCCAGGCTCACAAAACTATGCCCAGGAGCAGAACCAATCGTTTACTCATTAAGAATACAAAATAAAGAGATTATGACTCCTATTAACCCCTGACTTTGCCAATCTATCAGCAGCGTCATTCACATTCCTGTGAAAATGAAAAATTTGCCAATTATCCAGACCCACTTTAGTTGATTCAATCTTAAAAATATAATTCCTGAATCTCATAGGTGCTTTTTGAGGGGCATTTATCCAATTAACAACATTGAAACTATCACTCTCAATCATCAGTTTATGCGACCTTGCCCATTTTCAAGCTGCAAAGATGAGAAAAACTTCTTTTACCGCTAACAGTTCAGCCATATTCGAATCAGCAAAGCCAATTGACTTAAAGAATAATAGCTTTACTGATCCATGCTCATCTCTCAACAATCCCCCAATATCGACAGGGCCAGGTTTACCGAGTGCTGAACCGTTAACATTGAATTTCAGGTAACCCATCGGAGGAGGGGCCCATTTGCATGTTGTCCTCTTTTTCTTCACCCTAGTCATTGGTTCGAAAGATCGGAGAGAGCTCATAGCATCTATAACATAAATTTGTGAATTTGGCCACTTTGCCTTGCACCAAAGCGCCAGTCTCAATTTAATTGTATCAATCAATTTATGAATATCCAATACTTTACCATTAAAAACCATATCATTCCTATGTAACCAAATGGACCATGTGATAGCAAAAAAGCCATTCTCCATACCTTACATTGGTGATCAGGAAGAGTATCTTGCCACGCTAGGAAAAAAGCCAAAAGAGCCTTATGGCTAGACCAGAAGATCCCCCACAAGGAGCAGTACTGAGACCAAACCTTCCAAGACTCATCACAGGTGAAAAACAAATGACTCACCGACTCAGTTTCTATTTTGCAGAAAGAACAAACTGCAGGGCTCCAATCAATCACACCCCTCTTTGCAAGTTCTTCTTCTGTTGCGATTTTACCTCTTATCAGTTGCCAGCAAAAGATTTCCACTTTTGTTGGAGCAAGACCAGCCCATAATTGCCGCCAGTGATCCCATCTTGAGGAGGAGCTCTTAAGAACATCAACACAGAAGGCCTTGGTAGAATAAACCCCGCTACTTGTACCTTTCCAGTAGACAGTATCTTCTCTCGGGTTACACAATTTATTCTCCTCTAAAGTACTCTTAAAGCTCAGCCCAGTCAAAAAGGCTTATTCTCAATTCTACCATCCATTCCCATTGATTATTTCTTCAGTTTCTAAAATCACAAATTTTCCCATCTTTCTTGATAGCCAACATAAAAATTCTAGGAAAACTGACTTTGAGGATGATACCTTCAATCCACTCATCAGACCAAAAATTAATAGAGCGACCATCTCCAAGACACAAACCAATTTCAATAAACAAAATGGAAAGAAGAAATTGGAAGAGGAAAGTGGTCGTGTGATATTTTTCCATATGTGAGATTTTTCGGTTATTCTCAAAGGATGTCAGCAGATTTTCCTGATTTTGCTCATATTTACCTGCAATGATACTTCGCCATAAGTTGTTGTGTTCCGTTCCATATCTCCAAATCCACTTATTCAATAGAGCTCTGTTTTTTAAATTTAGATCAACTAACCCAAGACCTCCAAACTCCTTGTAATTGCAAACTGATTTCCAATCAACCAAATGCATCTTCTTTTTCGACGAAGAACTGTCCCATAGAAAGCGTCGTTGAATTTTGTCTAGAGAGTTTTTTACAGCACATGGCAATTGAAACAATGACATGTAAAAGATGGGTAAACTAGCTAAAACTGATTTGATCAGAGTAACTCTGCCACTAATCGACAAAAATTACGATTTCCATCCTGCAAGCTTCTTTTCGAACTTCTCAATGACGAGCTTCCATATCTTAGGTGAGTTAGAAACGCTTCCCAAAGGCATCCCCAGATACATAGTTGGCAAGATCCCAACAAGGCAATTGATATCGTTAGCCCAGGTAGTCAAGGTTAACTGCTCAACACCGATGCCGAAAAGCCTGCTCTTCTTCATATTGATTTTCAACCCCGAAAACGCTTGGAAGCATTTTAGCACTCTTCTTGTGTTCTTAACCTGTTCCACGCAAGGCTCACAGAAAATAATTGTATCATCAGCATATTGAAAATGCGAAATCCTCCCATTCTCCCTTCCTATCGAAATACCATTTATCAGACCAATCGACATTGCTATATAAATCATCACACTTAAAGCTTCAGCGACCAGATTAAATAAGAGATGTGACAGTGGACAACCTTGCCTGAGACCTCTGCTCGCACTGAATTGTCTTGTTGGAACACCATTAACAAGGACTGACATCGACGCCGAAGATATTCAAGCCTGGATCCATTTCCTCCATTTTTCTCCGAACCCCATTTTCACTATAACAAAGTCTAGAAAATTCCAATCAATGCTATCATAGGCCTTTTCAAAATCTACTTTAAAAATCACACCACCCGACCCATTCTTCCTCATCACATCAGCAACCTCATTTGCAATTAGTGAACAGTCAAGAATTTGGCGACCAGGGATAAAAGCAAACTGATTAACACCCACAATCTCTCCCACAACCTGCCTCAAACGATTAGCTAACATCTTTGATAAGATTTTAAAAACACTACCAAAGAGGCTAATAGGTCTATAATCATTAAGACTTTCTGGGGCAGAGCATTTTGGGATCAAAATTAAGAATGAGGTATTTATACGTTTATCAAAAGAGTTATGAGTGAAGAACTGGTTCATGAAAACCATTACCTCATCCTTTAAAGAGCTCCAATATTTCTTGAAAAAATTAAAGTTGAAACCGTCTGGATCCGGAGCCTTGTTACCATCGCAACCTTGAATCACTTTCCATACCTCTTCCTCCGAGAAAGGATTTTCCAGGAAGGAAACATTTTGCTCATTAAGAGTATTAAAAACACAATCAAAATCCTTCAGCTGGGCAGCTTGTTTAGCATTAAAAAGCTTTTTGAAGTGCAAAGCTATAGCCTCTTTGAGATCATTCGAATTATCCACCACACTATCATTAATGATCAGCTTCTCGATAAAGTTGGATCTTTTCCTAGTTGTAGCCATCAAGTGAAAAAAATTCGTATTTCTGTCTCCCTCTTGAAACCATTTCAGTCTGGATTTTTGTAGCCAAGATCGTTCCTTCTTACGATATAGTGACCAGAGTTCAGCCCTTTTCACCATGATTTCTTCACTTCTGCCAATATTGCCTAGGCCCAATTGCACTTCCGTTTCTAAATCTGCTATCTCCTTCACCAGTTTGTTTATATCAAAAGGATCCTGTTTACACTCAGTCCTCTGCCATTGTCTAATTACAGGTTTGAGACCTTTGAGCCTGTACCATATACCTGACCCATTGCTGTTGTTGTTTTGAGAAGACATCCACGCATATTTGGTAACTTCGTCGAAACCCTTATATATATATATATATATATATATATATATATATATATATATATCTCAAGAAAAATATAACTACGATACAAAAAAAGTTAATTAGTGATAATTAATAATTAAAAAATATTAACCGGTGTCCAGTGACGCTGATAAAGATAATATATATATATATATAATGTAATAAATATCTTAATTTTTCTTGAACTCAATAAAAGTAATGTATTAAATGTAAAAAAAATAAATAAATGATAATTAAATAATTTTTAAGTGATATCTATAGACATTAATTAAGCGAACCTTTAATAATAATAAAAAGATAAAAAGAGTTTTTGCATAATTGATGATTTGAAGGTACCATTCTGAAAGGTCTGATTCCCTTTATTATTTTTTCGTTTATTATTTTTTAATACATGATTAATCATCATTCACAAATATAAATAATAATAATGAATGTATTAAAAAATAATTGAATCATAATGCTGTTTGGAAATCCGCCTCTTTGTTTGGGATCAAGATACGTATGGATTCACTCAATGGTCTAAATGTTGACACGTTGCTTCTTACGGTACAACATTTGTAACAATAAGATTAAATTTATATTTATATACTATAAGTATATACATTTTATACACTGTCAATATATCATATGTTAACACCTCATTAATTAGTAAATATAAAAAATTAAGACTCTTTTAAAATTAATTTACTATAATTGTTATTGTTTACAATAGATCAAATATAAACTCCATTTAAAAAAAACAAAAACACTAGACCAAATTAGATCCTTTTTCACTGTGAAAAAACTGTACCGGATTGTTACCTTGGGTTTACGGCGCGTGAACGGAACGTACAGTGAGGAAGCAAGGTTAAAAGGGTCATTTTTGGGCCTTGGTCGGGAGTCAATGTGGATGTGATGGGCACGTGATGGGGAGTGGGAGTGGGGCTGAAAAGAAGTTGTCCTTTGTTGGGTTAACTGGTTAAGGGCCAAATTATTTTGTTTTTCTGCGGGGAAATTACGAACGGATATAGTGATGGGCCAAATATTTCCATCCGATACCAAGATGATGATAGTAGCTGATCGGCGAGGATGATTAATTTTATTAGAATTGAGACACGATTCAAACTCTTACGGGAGGCAGTGGAGGAGAATTTTTCGGATCAAAGTTTTCCTTCAATTTTAGGTTGGTTTGTTTTGTTAAAAATGATTTTTAAAAAATAATTTTATTCTTTTAAAAAAATATGATATTTTTATTATTTGAATGATTTTATATATATATATTTTTTTTATGATTTTTTTGAAACGAATTTTACGATCGATACTTTTTTTGTATTATTTTAAGAAGAACAAATTCTTATACTTAGAGATTGATTCTTTTTGTTTTGCTTAAACTTTTAAAAATATCTTATACTTTTTAAAAGTGTAAAATATTTTTTAAAAAATAAGTTATTTTTTTTATTAGTCTGAGATTCATTTCCATTGATCAAGTAATTTTTCATAAAACAGATATTGAAAAATATAAAAAGTATTTTCAAAAATCATTTTTCTAGATACAAATGTACTCTTAATAGATTTGAATCTTCCTTTTCCTCTTTTTCAATTTTTGTATGACATTATCATTTCATGTTAGGGTTAAAAGATTTTTTTTTTTTTTTTGTTTCTGCTTAAAGCATCGATAAAATTTGTGACCTAAAATTTAATTTATGCTTTAAATTTTGTTTAATCTGAAATTATAAACTTTGTTCACTTAAAATTTTTGATTATACGATATAAATTCTCTTCAGGTTTGAATTTCTATATCTAAAAAGTTCATTTTTGTATTTTTTTTTAATTCAATAAAAAAATTTAACATTCCAATAAATTTCCTTTTAAATTTCATTATGACACGTTAAGTTTTGTTGGAAATTTCTTTTTTATTTTTTAAGTAGATTATTCTTTTAACTAAAAGTGTAAAAGTTGTATTTATCTTCTTTTTTTTTTTCAATTACAGTCAGGTATAGTGGATGGATATTTTCCTTTCAATTTAAACTATCATTAGTTGAGCATCTAGAGTTCATAAATAAAAAGGTCCAACAGCGTAATTTTATTCTTTTAATATAAATGCATGGTTAAAAAAATTGATTTGAAAATCAAATCGAACAAACTTTTAATTTAATAAAATATTTAAAAAATAATTTTAATATTAAAATATTAAAAAAAATAAGTAACCTATTTGAGTATGATTTTTTAGTTAGCAGTTTTTTTAATTTGCAGAAGGGATTAGACTTCAATTCTTTGAAATAATTAAGTAAAATGCTTGGGTGCTTTTTTAATTAGCATTTAAAAAAAAAAAAAAAGACTTTTCTAGTTAATTCACAAATCAAAAACATTATAAAGCATTTAACCTAAAAATAATTAATAATAAATGAAAAACTCCAAATTAAATGTAAAATCATAAAAATCATTCAACAAAGATTTATCCAGAAAAATCTGATCTTTCTTAATTTTCAAACTTGTCTAATCTATTAATTGGCTTTTGTCAAGGCAAGCAACTTCAAAAGTCAAGGCATATGAAGAGAAAAGCACTTCTTTTTCTTAGACAAAGTTGATTATTGTTGATGATCGTATAGAGACATTTAAATTGTTTATTATATGAAAGTGCATTGCACCTTTCTTTTTGAAGGAATGCACTTTTATACAATTACCTAGCTATTTTATTGAATTTGACATATATTTTTATCAAAAGGATTTTATTTACTATTTTTTACTCATCATTTAATTATACTAAATATTTAGTATTATTTTTATGTCAGCCTCCTAAAATTGAAATCCTGGCTTCCCCTTGGTAAGCACTTTGACTAATTTGGTGAATAAATTTAATATAATTAATTATATTTGTGATTAATAGTCATGTGATTTGTTGGTAGATTGTTGAATTTTTAATTTCAATAACCAAGAGTTCAATATTGACAATTTTAAATACCAAAAAATTATATTTACGCTTTAAATAATTTGGTTTATAATAGTTTCATAACAAAAAGTAATTGTTTAAACAGAAAATTATGTCTATTCATTAATATTAATCAATTATAAAAGGATCTTTATACATAATCATTTTAACTTTTGATTTGAGAAGTATTGTTGAATCCTTGAAGCATAATAACTTTTAAGATCTTCATGTTTCAAAGCAAAATTGCTGCTGTTCTTTTTATTTCTCGTTAATTTCTCTGGCTGTTTTTTTAACAGCTAGTACTAAAATATATATTTAAAAAAAAAAAAAATCAATTGTAGAATCTTTAAGTTTGAATTTGTAGCATTAGCTAGGCAAGGTTTTAGAACCTTAACATATTTGGTGCAGAATATATTAGATTTAGATATATAGCAGCGATATAAAAGTATTTATGGGTTGGGTTGGATCGTGATTCGAATTTTTTTAATATTTTTTACTTAAGTTTGGTGCAGGTCGGTCAATAAATCCGAATAATTCGATCTTTAAACAGATTTAATAGCAGCCCTATGTCATTGATATTATTATATATGGAACAGCTGTCTAATAGGACAGATTAATTTTTTTCTGGTCAACATTCATATTAAATTTGATGCCCGAAGAATTGCTCTGCCCTATTCTTTTTCCATATATATATATTTTTTATTTTTTCCTTTTCGTCACGATTGATCTATTTCTTTGTTCGAAAAAAAAAAAAGGCTGGGAGGATTTTTTTTCTTGTTGAATTCCATGACTAACTTGTTTTTGCCCTTTTTTTATTTATTTATTAAGTTGACGGACGATCAGCAGCATTACTCACGTCCACTTAGGAGGTATTATTTGTTTCGATTCACGAGATTTTATGATTTTATTTCACAAAAATTATTTTATAAATTAAAAATAATGTGAATATTTATATATCTAATTAAATTTTAATATACAATTATTGTGAGATACATAATTCTCTTTTAGGATCATCCGATACATAATTCTCTTCTAGGATCATCCATGATTAATTTGTTTTTGCTTTTTTTTTTTATTAATTTGACGGATGATCAGCAAAAAAAAAATTACCCACATGCACATAAAGTTGCGTAATTGTAAATACTTTTCGTAATTGGACAGACAACAAAAAAAAAAACTTTCCAATTTTAATAATGACATCTGCTTGTTGAAAAAAATCAGATTGAAGGTTGAATTGGAGAGACCTCCGATTATTAATTTGATCGATTGAATCGGTCGATTATAATAAAAAAAATTTGAAATATTAAATAAATAATTTTAATATTAAATAAGTATTAAATATTATAAATATTTAATAAAAATATATATTTGATTAAATGATATGTTCTTTAATATAAATTCAAGGGGTCAAAAATAAATATAAAACCAATTTTTTTTTGGTTTTTTCCAAGTTTTTACCGATTCAATCGATTTTTTATTGGTTCGAAAAAATCCAATTCTATCACATACACCGAATCGGATAAATCATCGATTCTCAATTTAACTGATCCGATTTTAATAATACTGACCTGCTGTTTGGCAACCCTATCGCTTTGACTGGGAGTTGTAAATATACAATATATATATACGTGTTGGTGGCTGTCCAAATAAAAAGTAGGGATAGACGCATATCCTTTACCTTAATTAACAATAATGCCTCCTTCGGCGGCAGCTCTTCTCCTAGTCCTTGTATTTCTCATCTCATTCTTTTACATTCTATTTTACATCTCATCAATGCAACATGGCAGAGGAAAATGGAAGCTCGGGCTCCTTCCTGGTCCTCGATCCTTACCAATCATTGGAAACCTGCACATGTTAGGCAAGCTTCCACACCAAGCCCTTTATCACTTGGCCAAAATTTATGGTCCTATGATGTCGATGAGGCTAGGCACTGTGCCAACTGTTGTGATTTCATCCCCTCAAGCCGCTGAGCTGTTCCTTAAGACACATGACGCTATTTTTGCAAGCAGGCCAAAAATTCAAGTCCCAGATGTAGTTTCATATGGCAGAAAGGGCATAGCATTCACAGAATATGGACCATATTGGCGCAGTGTTAGGAAGCTTTGCAATCTGCAACTTCTTAGTGTGTCGAAAACCGAATCCTTTGCACCGATGAGGAGGGAGGTGCTAACTTTGTTGATTGAATCTTTGAAGAAAGACGCAGCAGCACAGAAAGTGGTTAACCTTAGTAAAAAGTTGGGAGAGCTTACTGAAGACATGACTCTGAGAATGATTTTGGGGCATATGAAGTATGATGAATTTAACCTCATGGAGCTTGTCCGAGAGCTTACAAGCTTAGCGGGAGCTTTCAATCTTGCAGATTATGTACCTTTTCTCGGTGCTTTCGACCTACAGGTATGTATTTTACCCATAACAATTTCAACCAAGGCTATAAATCTATGTTACTATGATCAGGGATTTAAATTGCGGTTGCCGTTGCATTTTTGGTTGCGTTGCATTTAGCATAATATACGGACATAACGAATGTTATTGCGGTTATAGCTCGTGATTTTTTTTTTTTTAATTTTGCTCAACTTATTATAAAACATTATAACTATAGTTATAATCATAAAAACTCTTATTTAATAATTTTTAAATCACTCTATGATCTTTTATTTACATAAAAATATTCAATTAAAATAAAATAAAATAAAATAAAAAATACATTTAATTAATATAATACATGTCACTTGCAAATGATGAATTTTATTAAACTTGAGAACTTGATAAAAGAATTATTTAAAAAAATTAATAGTAAATAGCATATGCTGAAATAACAAAACAAAAGAATAAAGTGATAAAAGAGTAAAATATTAACTTTATTTTATTTATTTACTTTCCTTTATGTTATACTATTTGTCTTATGACGAATGAAACTCAATATTTCATACTTGGCTAAATGAATTAAACTAGACCTGTCAATTCTGACCCGAATCTGAAAAATTCGATCAACCCATCCGAATCGAAACTCGATCCAACCCGATTTGATCAGAAAAAGTCAACAATCCGAAATCGACCAACCCGAACCCGGAAATGACTCGCACCCGAAATAACCCGAATCCAGAATGACCCGAACCCGAAATGACCCGAAATCGGAATGATCCGAATTCGAAATGACCCAAATCCAAAATGATCCAAACCCGAAATAACCCAAACAATTAACTCGAAATGACTCGAATTTAAATTAAGTATAATTTTATTTTGAAAATATTAATTTAATAAAAATAATATTTATAACATAAATAAACTTATTATTATATTTTTATTTTGAATAAGCATTTATTATTGTATTTCATTACACTTGATAATTAAAATTTTAAGTAAAGTTTTTAAATCTAATTTAATTTTAGTAGAAAATTATTTCTACTTCTAAGATTGGTTTATTTAGTAAAACTTTTAGTATTAAGGATTACTTATCAAGATTCGAACGTTTCAACAAACATAAAATTATATATTTTTCAAATATCTAAATAGATTCATTTAACGATTTCAGATACACGATAATATCCTATTTATTTTTAAATATAATTTATTTTTTTATTTTTCTTTCAATAAAATTTTAAATTAAACCCAAAAAAGTCTTATATGTGACTCCACCAATTTTGTCCTATTCTAATACTTGCATGTGTCTTTCAAATTTCAAGATTTTTTTTCTTTATTAGTACTGTCTCTTTCCAAGTGTCTTTTCTTTTTAAGGTTCTGAAACTCCCTTCTTCTTCTCCAGTCACTTATGCAATTTTCATTCTTTAGCTTCCTTCCTCCATAATACCCACCCTCGGATGAGAGCAAAAGATTTCAATTTTTTCTCTCGACAAGCCTGTACCTACAGTGCATCAATCCTTCATTCAACCCACCCAACAGTTCATGGATTATGAAATGGGTTTGTTACTCTGTTTTTCGGTTTATTTTTCTATTTTGACCTTTGGGGTGATTTAAATTTTTTTGTTTTGGGGCTAAATTGTTTGTTGAAAATGGTGGTTAACGGTAATGACGCTCCGTTATTACCGCTATTGACTGTTATACCGTTTTTTCGCGGCCACAATTGACCGCTATTGAAGTGATTTTTCCTCCCATCGCTTTTTAGATGTAAAGCGGTGGCGGACGGTGCTGCGACAGCGAAATAGAGGTCGCGACACCGCTATGCCACGGCTTTTTAAATCCCTGAATTTGCTATGAGGACTCGGGTGTGAGTATCAGATATGGATATGTGTCTGACAAGGGTATGTATCCGAGATGGATATGTTTGATTTATTATAATTAAGTTTTACATGTATTTGGAGGATCTTCTACTCATATTCGAATATGCCTCGAACACGAATACTTAAAAAAAAAAAAAAAAAAGTAAGAACAACATATCTTAAATCACTATTTATTATTGCAAATTACAATATACGAGTACTGAATGCTCTTGAGTCTTGATTATTGCCAACTATGTAGGGATTCAGACCGCGTATAAAGACAGTCAGTGAAGCACTTGACAAAGCCCTCGAGAAGATCATCGACGACCATGAGTTGAATATTCAACAACAGCAAAAGCAGCAGATGGATTTCGTTGATTCGATGCTTACAGTGTTAAATCAACCAATGAATCCCAATGATGACCCAGTGCATATAATTGATCGGAAAACCATCAAAGCCCTAATATTAGATCTAATTGTCGGTGGCTTTGACACTGCAACTACCACAATGGAGTGGGCATTAGCAGAGCTCATAAGGCATCCGAGGGTAATGCTACATCTCCAAGAAGAGTTAGAAAGCATTGTTGGGAAAAAAAGAATGGTGGAGGAAATTGATTTACCAAAATTAGCATACCTTGACATGGTTGTGAAGGAAACTTTCAGGCTTCATCCTGTTGCTCCTTTGCTAGTTCCTCGTGAGTCCATGGAGGACATAGTAATTGATGGATATTACATACCAAAAAAGTCAAGGATCTTAGTAAATGTTTGGGCAATTGGGAGGGATCCTAATGCGTGGTCCAATAATGTTGAAGAATTCTTTCCAGAAAGGTTCATTGATAGCAATATAGACCTTCAAGGACATGATTTTCAACTCATCCCATTTGGAGCAGGCCGAAGATTGTGCCCAGGAAAGAAATTAGGCCTAACCACTGTTAAATTTGTTCTAGCTCAATTGGTGCATTGTTTTGATTGGGAGCTGCCTAGTGGAATGTCGCCTAACGAATTGGACATGAGTGAGAAATTTGGTCTCTCATTGCCGAGGAACACTAATCTGTCTGCCAAGGCCATCTATCGCATGTAGATCTGGTAATTCGTGTATTCGTATCGTGTTTGTATATTTTTTCGTATTATAATTTTGTTTAAGATGTTTTATATTAATATAAATTTTGATGTGTTAATAATTTGTGTTATATAGATTTTGACACATTCGTATATTTATGTCATGTCCATGTTTTTTTTCGTGTTATGTCGTATTTCATATTATATTTTAGTTATTTTTCTCGTATTGTATTCGTGTCGTATTGAATATTATCAGATCTAATCGCATGTAAACTTTGCAAAATTTAAGATAACTTTTGCATTCTGATATAACATGTATGTATGTCTATAAAAACTCAAAATGTTTTGGCGATCAACCGTATATAACCGGTTCTACAAAGCCAATTAATAATATCTAGACTTGATTTTTTTACACTGTAGACACCCGTTTTGTCTGGGTCTTTAGTTTCTTTATTTTCTATATAATTTTTAATCTAGATTTTAATTATAATTTAATATTAATTTTGATTTTTAATTTAATTTAATTTCGGATTTAATTAAATAAAAAAAATGAAAAAAAAAAGAAAATGAAAAAGAAAAAAGAAAAAAATCGGAAAAGAAAATCAGTTTGGATCAAGTTGGAATTCCTCTTTGGATCAATTTTAAACTCTGAAAAAGATAAACTCCTATCCTGATCGGATTAGAATTTCATATTAAAGTGAACTAGAACTCTATCATTTTTTCCTCTATAAAAGAACTTGGAATCAGCAATCACAAGACATGGAGAAAGGGGAAGAGAAAAAACAAGATCTAGTAGAGGGAATTCGAAAGTCAGTGGGCAAATAAAAAAAAGGGAATTTTTTTCTAGGGTTCTTAGATTCGAAATCCCTAGAATTTGGGTTCAAGGTAGTTGTTTTAGAGAATCACAATGGTTGGAAAGTTAGGAAAGGGTGAGAGGAGTGTTCGGTTTAAGTTTGGTGATCATCCGACGGTAAACGGGACCACATCGATAAATAAAAGTTTCGGGATTTTCGAATTTTCAAACCTAGATCTAGGATTTTTGGTGGGGATTTAGACGAAACTAAGTGGATTTCGAGATTGAGGAGATCGAAAGGAAAATTTTGGTCTTTTTTATTTTTATTTTTTCTGGGCAGGTTACGGTGGTCGGCGGTGGTCACTGGTGACGGCGGAGAAGCTGTCGGAATTTGGGTTTTGTTGGAGGTTGTTGGCTGTTGTTCTTGAGTTGAAAGGGGGAGAGAAGAAAGAGCTTTTTAAAAAAAAAAAAAAAAAAGGGTAAGAAATGAAATAGAAGAAAAACAAATTAGGTTCTAAAGCAGCAAATGGGTCAGACCCTCCGACCCGCACGCGGGTCCGACCCGTTTGTAGCTGATCTGTTTTTTATTTTTTTATTTTTCTTGTTTGGTTTTTATTTTATTTATTTTGAATTAATTCTTTTTAGTTGTTTAATTTAATTTCATTTAATTTTGGACTAATATTATTTTTAGTTTTGATTTTTCGCAAGTACTTTTAAGATTAATTAATTTTCTATGATTATTTTTAATTAGCATGATTTTAGGTTTATTTTGTTTTTATTATTTATTTTAGATAAGCATGATGTTTAGGTTTTTTATTTTATTTTTTAGAAAAACATGATTAGGTTATTTTATTTTATTTTTTTTAGAAAAGCATGATTAGGTTATTTTATTTTATTTTTTAGAAAAACATGATTAGGTTATTTTATTTTATTTTTTTTAGAAAAGCATGATTAGGTTATTTTATTTTATTTTTTAGAAAAGCATGATTAGGTTATTTTATTTTATTTTTTAGAAGCATGATTAGTTTATTTTTATTTTTATTTTTAGAAGCATGTTTAAGTTTTTATTTTATTTTGTAGAAGCATGATTAGTTTATTTTTATTTTTAGAAGCATGTTTAGGTTATTATTTTTATTTTTAGAAGCATGATTAGGTTTTTATTATATCTTTATTTTTTAGAGGCATAATTAAGTTTTTATTATGTTTTTTGGATGGCATGATTTGGTGATATTCTTTTATTCATTATTCTAGGTTAGTTTGCATGATTAGGAAATAAAATATTGACTTAGGTGAATTAATTAAGATCTTTAAATATGACCAGTTTAGGATAATATGTGATTAATGATGTGATACTATCTTTAGGATAGGCGTTGTGGGGGGTGCTCATCATTCCCCACACGTAACCGAACTCCCGAAACTAGTCTGAAACGTAAATCAAAACATATTCTTTTTAGGGTGTCTTAGTCAAGCTTAGAATAACTTTAAGAAGAATAGATTCATAAAGGTGACTAATCACACCTAGTTAGATAATTAGTGGCGACTTCATATTTGCGTCTAGCTTGCTAAATTCGTATTTGGCATGTTATGATAGTTTGGCGACTCCAGTGGAAACTTTAGAGAGTCGAGCCATAAGTTAGTCACATGCTATTTTGGATCTTAAAATTAATCTTATTTTATTTTATTTTACTTTACTTTATTTTATTTTGTTTTATTTTATTATTTATTTATTTATTTATTTTGATTTTGATATCTAACGTTTAAATCATTTTTCTTTTTTCTTTTTCTTTTTTTTTTAAAATTATTACAAGAATCTTCGTGAGTCAAAGTTTTGGCACGTTCCTTCGCACACACCACATTTTCATATCGTAAGTCCTATACCCAGACTCGTCCCTTTTAGGAGGAGGTAAAGTACTTATGCCCTCGTGAGGTAATAACCTCCGCAATGGCTAACGAAACACCCCCAGAGTGTAAAGTACCTAAGCTTTCGTGAGGTAACAACCTCCGCAGCAGCTTTAGAAAACACACTCACCCAAATTGAAGCTCTCCAATCAGCCTATAATGGGTGAGGATCGGGTGCCTTACTCATCCTACATGGATGAAGTTAAGGAGCAATTTGGGGATCTTTTAGATGTCAAATATCTTAAAGCCAAGCATATAGATAACACTTAAGAGGCCAGCCTAAATTAGAGCCATGTCCACCTATTCCATAGAGAATGACCCAAATTAAGGCACATGAAGGAATGCCTTTTACCTTTGTCTCACATTTCTTTTCTTTTCTTTATTTTATTTGTTTATTTATTTCCTTTATTTATTTATTAACAACTTTATAGACTATTTTCTTTCTTTCTTGTTTTCATTGCTTTTACATCATCATCATCATAGGAGTTTTGTGCCACATAGCAGTCGGTTGATAAATTAAATCTTCACACGTTATCCATGGAAAGCCCAATAGTTACAAAGTCTGAGTCATCAATTAGCTTGAGTCCGAACAGGTTCAATTAGAGAAGGTGACTGTTTATCGGCAAGCTACATTTCCACCCTCCCTTAAAGAATTAATTTGGATCTCACGCAGAATGACTTCACTGACTTGATCAACATTTGGAAAGCATGGGACAAGGCTAGACAAGAAGGGTTTCAGAAGAAATATGGTGACATAGCTTTACTTCTCCTGGTTGAGAAAGATAAAAACTTGGTAAGAGCCATGATACAGTTCTGGGACCCCTCATACAGGTGTTTCGTGTTCAATGAGGTAGATATGGTTCCAACTATGGAAGAATACTTAGCGTTACTTCGTTTGGATCTTCGAGTTCGAAAAAAATTTAGTGGAAATATAAGACAGGTTATTGGAAAAAGTTAGCGAAGATTATGGGAATTAGCTTGCTAGAAGTTGACAAGATTGTAAAGACGAAGGGTAAGAGTACTTGCATTCCATGGAGTGCTCCCCGAAACTTCATTGTCAAACACTCGGATGACGACGAAGGTCTGGGGGTGATGGCCTTAGCTATCTACGGACTTGTGGTTTTCCTAAAGATATTGGGATATGTTGAAACTGCTGTGGTGAATTTTATGGACCAAGTTCAACACCAGATCAATGCGGCTCTAGTTATATTGGCCGAGACGATCAGGTCGCTGAATCTTTGTAGGAAAACTAGGAAATGACGTTTCATTGGATGTTTACAGTTGCTCTACATCTGGATGAAAAGTCATTTTGAAGCCAAGAGTCAAAATTTCGAAAACCGTACTTTACCACTAGCATCCCTATCAAAAAATTCTGTGAGAGCACATGGTCGGAGTCAAGGTCAAAAGAAGACTAGGTAATGATGTTGCAAGAACTTACAAGCCGTTAGGTAATCTGGAAAGCACCATGGGTGCCATATGGATCAGTATTGTTTAGCTGTGGGGATCGACTTTGGGTTCCTCTACTAGGACTTTGGGGTGCCTTCAGTTATTCTCCCATTATGGTATGAAGATAGGTGGGGTATGAACAATTTGTGCCAATGACTCATGGACTTAATCAAGTAGATTTCTCTTATTCAAATGAAGAGGTTATCAACAAGATAAAGGAAGTTACGAAAGCTTGGAAATTAACAATTAGAGTTGAAGGAGGTAGACTCTCATGGAACACTACTCCTAAATACTTTATATGGTATGCCAGACGAGCTAAAGATATTGTGTTCTTCCAATAAGATAGTTCTAATGGTTCAACCCAAATTCCACCACCAGATCCCATGTTGAAGATAGAACTAGCCAAGAGCAAGTTGCGTAAAGAGAATGATTAACTGGGGCAAGAAAATCAGAAAGTTCAAGCAAAGGTAAAGGAACTAGAAGAAGATCTAGCAAAACGAGATGGAAAGGTCAAGATACTGCAAGTGGATATTAGAAAACTGGAAGACAACTTGACTGGACGTGATAGGAGAATTCAAAAACTCAAGCAGGACTACCACACATGGAAAACAGCTTTTAAGGAGTCGGATGAGACATCTTCATTCAAAAATTCTGAGCTTGTACAAATGGAAGAAGAAATTGACAAGTTGCATCCGAATGTACGAAGTCGGAAGAAGAATGCCAAGATTTGTTTGAGGACTTGATGACGTCAGAGGTCGAATGTGAACGGCTTCGGAATGCAGAGCTGAGAAGATTAAACCTTTTGAAGAATATGTTTGACCAGTTTAATGTGGCAGCCCATAAGGCCGATGAAATGAATGACAGAATTTAAGAGTTGAAGACAGGGGTGTATCCTTTCTATCCAAATGGCCAGCGTTTGTTCAAGCTTTTGGAGGAATCACAAGCTCACTACCAACGACTCATGAAGTTTCTTTGGAGGCATTACTGCTTAGGGTTTTCATCATCACATTTTTAGGACCTTTTAGATTATTAGAGATTTTCATGATTTTAGGATTTTCATGTTTTCATGTTTTCAGGATTTTATGATTTTTTTTGTTTTTCTTTATTTTTATGGGATTTTTATGGATATCAGTGACATATTCTATTAAGATTTCTTTTATCAACGACTGTTATGTGGCCAATATTCCTCCATACATGCATTCTCATCATCATACAAGTTTGTTTTCATGATCAAATTTTTTGGTAAGTAATACAACATCCTAATTTTGAAAATTTTGATAAATAAAGATTCAAGGAGAGCTCGAGAATCAGAATCTTCGGGACAGTCCGCTCGACATTCTTATAATACCAGGTCAAAAGCTAGACTAATGGCCGAAGAACAAGCTTTGAGGTTAGATAGGGTGGAACAAGCCCAAGATGAGATTAGGGAGAAGTTGAGCTCTTTGCTGGAAATGATGAAAAGTATGAAAGGAAAAGATAAAACAGATGAGTCCGGTTCTCAGGGGAAGAATTAGAATGTGAGGGAATCTTTGTATCCACCAGGCTTTCAATCTCAAGTTCAGATGTTCCAATAGGAACAGTCACAATAGGTGCCATTCATGGGAGGATTCACTTATCCATATGTTCAACCTCAGGTCCCAAGATACACTATTCCTGCTCCTGGGGCAAAGACAAATATGATTCCAATCCCATACTTAGATGATCCTAAGGAACATGAGAAGCTGAAAGTAACAGAAGAGATTGAGTCTCGAAAGATGAAGCTGATAGAAGAGATATTTCAGGCTGTTGAGGGGCTAGACTTTTATGGTTCCATGGATGCTGAGGGGCTTTGTCTGGTCCCAGACGTGATAATTTCGCCGAAGTTCAAGACGCCAGATTTTGAAAAGTATGACGGGTCCAAGTGCCCCATATTCCACATTACCATGTCCTGTCGAAAGATAGCCGCTTACACTAAAGATGATACGCTGCTAGTTCATGTCTTTCAGGATAGTCTTACAGGTTCCGCCGTAAGGTGGTATGTTCAGCTTGATAAGAATCGGTTTCGTACTTGGAAGGAGTTAGCCAAGTCATTTATCAACTAGTATAAGCACATTGTCGATATGGCCCCCGACCGTTTGTCCCTACAAAATATAGAGAAAAAGTCCACTAAAAGTTTTAAGGACTATGCTCAGAGGTGGAGGGATATTTCGGCCCAGATCCCAACCACCCCTGACTGAGAAAGAGACTACAGTGTTATTTGTCAGTACTCTTAAGGCCCCATACTACGACAGGATGATTGGCAACGCCATAAAGAACTTCGCTAATATTATTATTTTCGGGGAGATAATAGAGAACACCATAAAGAGTGGCAAGATTGAAAGAGGGGAGTCCACTACTAAGAAGAGTTTTACTTCCAAGAAAAAGGAAATGGGAGGTTACGTCCCACATATCCCACAACCCATGTACCAGTCATACTACCTGAATATCAATGCTATCAACCCCAACCCATATGCTTACCGACTTGGATCACCGCAAACATTCCAATCTAATTTCTGTCCTCGACCATTGGTTCCTCCAGTCAGACCACCAATGTAAAACAACCAGCCCACAAACAACCCAAGAGGACCTCGAAAAAACAACTATTGATCCAATTCCCATGTCTTATGCATATCTACTTCCAGATCTCATCAAAAATAATTTGGTGGCACCGGTGCACTTGGAACCATTGAAGCCTCCATATCTCAGGTGGTATGATCCTAATGCCGATGTGAATACCATTCAAGGAATATTGGGCACTCTACCGAGAATTGTACTTGTAGACACCTAATTTTGTCCGGACCACTAAACAGGTATGTTTCTTCCTATATTGATGTTTCCGAGTGTAAAAGGACTGTTTTCATCTTGCAGGTGGTATTCCGAGACTTAGTTTAAGAGGGCGAGCACAAAAAGACAAACTTGAAAAAAAGTCAACCCCGAAAAAGTCAACCCCGAAAAAGTCAACCCCAGAAAGTCAACTACTGAAAAAGTCAACCCACTTTCAAAATCAAGATTTTAAGTTCAATTGAAAAATGGAGAAAGAATTTTGATAATCCGAGGTCTACATTGAAAGATATGGAGTTCGGAAGTTAGGATTTGGAGATTCAGTAGAAAAGAAACCCTAATCCGAGAAATTTGGGGAAAAGTGCTTAAACGATCAAACTGGTCGAAATTGAAGGTTCCAAATGAAAGATAAGCACTGACTACGGGTAATTGAGAAGTCACTTGCAAGAAAAACCGAAAGAAAAGTCAATCCGGGAGAAAACCGAGAATTAGGGTTTTTAGTGGATTTCGGTGAAATCGGGAAGAATCACAGAAATGGCCCGACTTGGTAAGACCAAAGCCCCCAATGGATGAAGAATGGTTAAAAAGGATGGCCCAAGGCTCAGATTGTAGGAAATCTGAAAATCGGATTTGTTTTGAGCAAAACCGGGTTTCGGAGGTAAAAGGGCGAAATTGGAAAATTTTGGAAAAATAGCAAATGGACTCCGAAAATTAAGGAAAATTTGTTAATCTCATTCTTAAATCATTTGAAGGAGATTGGCGAAAGAAAATCTTGATTCCGAGTTCGTTTGCAAAATGGCCAAATCCCGGGCTTCTTATGCAGTAATTCAAAAAGGAAAATCCCGGAAAAATAGCAAATGGACTCCAAAAATTCTGAAATTTGGCAAATCTCATTTTTAAATTATTTGGAAGAGATTGGCAAAAGAAAATCTTGATTCCGAGTTCGTTTGCAAAATGGCCAAATCCCGGGTTTCTAATGCAGTAATTCAAAAAGGAAAATCCCGGAAAAATAGCAAATGGACTCCAAAAATTCTGAAATTTGGCAAATCTCATTTTTAAATTATTTGGAAGAGATTGGAGAAAGAAAATCTTGATTCCGAGTTCGTTTGCAAAATGGCCAAATCCCGGGCCTCCTATGCAGTAATTCAAGCCGATAAATCCCGAAAAAAATACCAAATGAGCTCCAAAAATTTTGAAAACTTCCAGATCAAACTTTTTAATTATTTTGAAGAGATTGGTGAAGAAAAATCTTGATTTGGAGCTCGTTTAAAAAATGGTAAAATGTAAGGGCATAAAAGGGCATTTTTGGAAAGAAAAAATCCAAATAAATAGCAAACGGACTCGGATAATTTTGAAAACTTCCAGAACTCAATATTTTATTATTTTGGAAGTATTAAAAAAAGAAAAATTGAATTTGGAGTCCGTTTGATATTTACTTGCATCCGGGGGGCAAAATGGTCATTTCACCCAAGCAACCGAAAAGGGCTTTTTTTTTGGCCCTTCAAAAAATCAGAGTTGGGCTGGAAAAGAGAAGTGCTGGCATGCCCAAGCCCAAAGGAAGGAGGAAGCTTGATTTTTTTTCAATCAAGTGGTTAAAAATCAAGAGTTAGTTAACCATTCTCTTTGATCAAGCCATGGTGATTAAACCACATAGGTTAAGAAAGATGTCAACATTATTTTTGCATAGCTGTAATTTGAGAGGGCTGAGATGCTAATCTAAAGGTGGTAATTTCATGACTTTTCATCTTGAATTATTGGCCATTTGATGGAAATTAGGTTACACAAAAATGACAACATCTTGGAGGCTATATAAGCATCATTTAGGCCAACCCTAGAGAAGGAGGCAGATTTTGATCTTTTCTTTTCCATTTTGGCTGATTTCTCTTAGTTTTTCTTAGTCTTTATCTTCTTGGTTGAGAGAAAAAAAAAAAAGAAAAGTTTAGAGAAAAAGGAAAGTTTGAAGAGAAAAGCTTGAAATATTAGCTTCTTGAGGTTGCTCTTGAGCACCAACTCTTGCACTTTCATTTTCTATTCTTGTTTTTGCTATTTTAATCTCTACTTGGTGAGTTTTCATTTTAGAATAATGTTTTTTTTTTTGTTCTTCCTTCATTTCCTTTATTAAGTATATATATATTTTTTTTACATTTTGTTTTACAATAAACTCACCATGGCCAAATGGCCTACATTATTTATTTTGAGTTGCTATTTTTTATTCATTTTACCATATTGTTTATGCTATTTTCTTTATTTTTGATGTTTTAAATGTTATGTTATTTCGTGTTCTTAAGTTATATTTAATTTGGTTGCTTTGTTTGTTGCCATTTATGTCTTAGATATCATGTTTTTGCATTTTTAATTTTCTGTTTTCATGTTGTTAAATTTGAGCATGTTTTAGAGTTAGCATATTAAGTGTTTGTGAAAATGCTTGTGTGATTCTTTGCATGATTCTTGTTTTATATCTTAGTGAGCATGTTTTAGATTTAGTATATTAGGTGTTTGTGAAAATGCTTGTGTGATTTTTGTGTTATTACTTAGTTTTTCATGCTAGTATGCCAAGTGTTTGTGAAAATGCCATGCTTGTTGGAGCTTGAGGCCATTTGGCTACTCCATGTGTTTTGCATTGTGTGTTGCATTTTTTGTCATGCTAGTTGTTAGGTTTTTGCATTTGCATAATATTTGGTTGGATTTTTGAATTAAGCATGCTTTGTGTTTGTGAAAATGCCATGCACATTTTAGGTCTAGGTTACATTAAATGCCATGCAAGTTCATTTCGGTCTAGGTTACTTTATGAATGCCATGCATTTTTTCATGACATTTAGGTTTAAATCCATGCATTTCATGCATTATGTTTGCTGCATTATTTCATGCATTTCATGTTCATACCACTTGAATAATGACTTGAGCCAATTAATGGTTCAAAGTTATGCTCTCTTGAGCACACTTGTGGAAAATTAAGTTTGTCAAGTTGATTATTCTACCTTTGTGATTTTTTTTTTTACTTAGCCAATTTTTATCTAACTTTCAAAAAGTCTTAGCTATTGTTTGGAAATCATTTTATGAGTTTCAAATATTTTTACTTTGATTTTTAAATGATTTTATCAAAGACAAAAAAATGTGCTGGCAAAGCAGTTTTTTTTTTCTCCTCCAAAAACTCGTACATCTCTGATTTTTCTGGGAATTCATCTTTGATCAGAAAATTAAGCCAATTTGTTCTCGAGTAGTTTTACATGTCCTAAGTCTCCAGTAATTTTTTCAGAAGTTTTGGAATTTTTAAAAATAGGGTAAAAAATCGTGGACTAAAACTGGACAGTGGAGTCAGAATTGAATTTAAAGAAAAACAAAGCAGTTTTTTCTCCTCCAAAAACTCGTACATCTCTGATTTTTCTGTGAATTCATCTTTGATCAGAAAATTAAGCCGATTTTTTATCGTGTATTTTTACATGTCCTGAGTCTCCAGTAATTGTTTTAGAATTTTTGGAATTTTTAAAAATAGGGTAAAAAATCGTGGAATAAAACTGGACAGTGGAGTCAGAATTGAATTTAAAGAAAAACAAAGCAGTTTTTTTTCTCCTCCAAAAACTCGTACATCTCTGATTTTTCTGGGAATTCATCTTTGATCAGAAAATTAAGCCGATTTTTTCTCGTGTACTTTTACATGTCCTGAGTCTCCAGTATTTGTTTTAGAATTTTTGGGATTTTTAAAATAGGGTAAAAAATCGTGGACTAAAACTGGACAGTGGAGTCAGAATTGAATTTAAAGAAAAACCAATTTTCTGTTTTGGTTAATTCACATAGAGTGGGCTGATTAGGAGGGTTAGCTACTGACTTAGGGTAATTTCTAAGCCTTTTTAAACTCTAAAAATGTTTTTTCAAGTCCCGGGTTAAGGAGAGTCAAGTCCGGATTTTTTTAAAAATTTAGGAAATTAGAGCCATTTTAAAATTTTTTAGCCCAGTTTTTATTGTTAATTCAAGCTTTTCAAAATTGTTTTCAAACAATCACAAAGTATTTTGGTTTTAGAATATTTAATTTGACATATTTTCCTAAGGTAGCCGGATATCTTTTTAGATATACGGATTTCCTTAATTAAAGGAAAAAATACATTTCATGCATTGCATTTTTATATTCATGCATTTTATATAATATGTGATTCTTGTTATAATAATTTCTATGATATTGTTATTATTTTGATTTATATTTTTGATGTTATATGGTTTATTATATGATTTGGAATATTTCATGATATCCTATGCTTTTATTTAGTTATTTTTTTGTCATATTATTTAGCATATACTATGTTCATGCATTATTATTTCCATTTTTATTTTCATGCATATTATATGGTAGTATTATTTCATATTCCATCTCATTTTATTTATATGTCATATCATTCATGTTTGCCATGTCATTTAGGTTGCATTATATTATTTAGATTTTGCTATGTCATTTTATTTATGTCATGCATATACATATTCATTTCTTTTAAATGTTTTCAAAAAAGATAATGGTTTTCAATAATAAATAAAATATAAAGATATTCCCGAGTTAAAATAATTCATGAGTTCTCTACCGGGTTTGCTGGAGGGAATATCATCAATTATCATTAATAAAGGAATATCTTTCTTTCAAAAAAGAGAATGATTCAGAAAGTTTTCCAAAACTAATAAAAATTTCTATATTTTGCCACGTTTGTTGGGGAATATAGGAAAATTTTGAATTTATAAATTCCGAATCATTTTCAAATAAAAATTGAATTATTTTTCTTTAAATTGGGAATCAACTTGAAATACTAAATTTAAAACCAATCTTTACCGAGACTTGAGATAATACACGATTAATAAGGTACCAATTTATACGGGCGTTGTGGGGGTGCTAATCCTTCCCCACACGTAACCGACTCCCGAACCCGTTTCTTTGATTTCTCTGGTTTTAACGCAGACTTGAAATTGGTTTTAAAAATATTTTAATTAATTTTTAAAATATTTTTATAAAACCGGTTTTAATAGGTGGCCGATCACACCTAGCTAAAAAAGATTGGTGGCGACTCCATGTCCTTTTTAAGGTCATTTTCAAAACCTTCATTTTTCTAGAGGAACTAAATCGACTTTTCCTCGGTTTTTTTTAATGTCACGCTTAACGAATAATAAAGTCTTGCGATGAGACTCGTTATTTTTTAGGTTGCGACAGCTTGGCGACTCCACTGGGGACTATTAGAGAGTCAGGCCTAGAATTAGTCGTGTGTTATCAAAGTCTCGATTTTGTTGGTTTAATTGGTATTTAATTTTTATTCCCATATTTTTTTTTTTAAAAAAAAAGAGAATTTTGAAAATAAAAAAATGTTTTAATATGTCCATATTCATGTGCATTCATATTATTAGTTGTTCCCTGTTAATTTTGTTGCGTATATTTATATGTTTGTTTGAGTGATGCTTTACATTGTTTAAATTTAGTGGGGTATTTAGAATAAGGGTTGTAGAATAGGTGGTGACAGGTTTGTTTTGTTCCTCCGCACACACTGTATTTGCATTTGCATAACATGAATCCTCTACCCGGATTCCGTCCTTTTAAGTGGAAGTAAAGTAACTACGCCTTCGTGATTGATCCTCCGTATGGGCTAGTGAAACACTTCCGGAGTATAAAGTACCTAATGCCTTCGTGATAATCCTCCGTACGGGCATAGGAAAATATACTCTAACGAATTGAACCCGCTTTTATCGGGGTGCCTTACTAGCCTTCACCGGCGACAGTGAGGAACAATTCGGAGCCTTAGAACCAATTCACCTTCATATAGTGAACCTAGGCGAAGCCATGCCGGATTTCTGTTAGATACCCGAAGTTTAAGACACATGGAGGAACATTTCCAACCTTTTACCATCTTTCTATATGTTAGATACAAATTGGGTGATGATGAACGAACATCATACCACTCGTATTTTTTATTATTTTGTCCCAAAGGCATTGTAATGCCGTAGCTCTGTTTAAATTTTGGGACATTTTTTTAAGCATGTTGTTATTTATGTTATATTTGTGAATTCATTTCCTTACTAATCTATTTCTTTCTGTTTTCTTTTCTTTGACATGCATCATAGACATCATTACTTGTAAGGGGACAGAAGATTAAAGAGGGATATTGGGGAGGTTAAGACTCCGATGATGACAATATGGGCTGAAATGGTCAAAGCAGAATTGGTGGAAGGTACGAAAGATCTGAAAATGGTAGCAAGAGGGGTGCATGATTGGTGCCCGTTCCATAAGAGTGAAGGCCATGACATACAGAACTGTGGGGATTTCCAGGTTAAAGTCCAAAGAATGATGGATAGTGGGGTAGCCCAATTCTATGAGGAGATAGAAGGGGAAATAGAAGTTATTGAAAATATAAGTGGCTATGGGATAGGAAGACCCCTAATCATCTACTATGATGAACCGGAGGAAAAAACTATGCCAGCCATGGAAGAAAATGCGCCCAAATTGATCATTGATTTACCTGTTTCCTTTCCATACAAGGAAAACAAGGCTACACCATGGAAATATGACTGCAGTATGGTTATGCCCGGGTCTTCAGGCCAACAGGATATTACAGGTGTGGGGCATTTAACCCGAAGTGGGAGGTGTTATGCTCCGGAGGTCGTTGAACAAGGGGTAGCAGGAAAAGACAGAGGAATCGACAAAGGGAAAAAGGTCATCGAGCCAATCCATATTGAGATGGATCTGCCAGAGGAAACAGAGAGGGGATCAACCCCAGTTAATAGAATCAAAGAGCCAGTATGTGAGAAAGAAGCTTGTGAGTTCTTGAAATTTATAAAGCATAGTGAATATAGCGTGGTTGAACAACTGCAACGTCAACCAGCCAGGATTTCAATCTTATCCTTGCTTTTAAATTCAGAACCACACAGAAATGCTTTATTGAGAGTATTAAATCAAGCGTACGTGGCCAATAATATATCAGTGGAAAAGCTGGATAGGTTGGTGGGAAACATCGCAGCTGATGACTTCATATTCTTCAGCTATGAGGAAATACCACCCAATGGTATTGGATCAACAAAAGCTCTCCATATAACCACTACTTGTAAGGGCACATATTACCGAGGGTCCTTCTGGACAACGGTTCTTCACTAAATGTGATGCCTTTAGCAACCTTATCCAAGTTACCAGTGGATTTATCCTATATGATACCAAGTTGCACGGTGGTCAGAGCTTTTGACGGAACCAGAAGGGAGGTTATGGGAACCATTGAAGTTCCTTTGGAAATAGGCCCGTGCACATATACAGTGAACTTCCAGGTTATGGATATCAATCCATCTTATAACTGTTTGTTGGGAAGGCCATGGATACATTCAGCTGGGGCTGTACCCTCGTCTCTTCACCAGAAACTAAAATTTGTGATGGAGGGCCGGTTGATTACGGTATCAGGGGAGGAAGACATAATAGCCTCCGCATCCACTGAATCTCCTTATGTGGAGCCGAATGAAGAGGCCGTGGAGTGTTCTTTCCGGTCTTTGGAATTTGTAAATGCAGTTTTTGTCGCTGAAGGACAAAAAATTCCAAAACCAAAGCTGTCCAAGAACACAAGGTTGGGGGTAAAAACCACCGTAGGAAAAGGCTGCAGGGCAGGAAAGGGTCTCGGGAAATATCTTCAGGGGATGGCTCGAGCCATAGAGGTAAAAGGAAAAAAGGACCAATTTGGCTTAGGATATCTTCCAAAGGCCCATGAGAAAAGAAGACAGGTTGAAAAGAATCGACAAAGGAGGATGGCCCGTCTTACGGGTATGGATATTGAGTGGGAGCCTATGACATTCCCACATATCCTTCACAACTTCCGCTCAGCCGGTTCTCTGTTCAGAGAAAAGAATTCTGATGATGTACTTGTGATGATAGAGAAAGCCTTCAAGAAATTCCAAGTGAATGGTGATGAACAGATGAATGATGTGGAGATCTGCATGACTGGGAAAGACAGAATTGAAAGAAAAAGTGCTAGCTGGATGGTGCGACCTTGTCCACCAGGATATAGACTAACCAATTGGAGTGCGACTGAGTTGCCCATAGTCTTTAAGTCTATTCCAAAGTAATACTTTTAAAAAGCAATCTTAATTATCTTTACCCAGAGATATTAAGTTTTTTTTTTTTTTTTGTAATGGGCTTTTTAAGCATTTTCATTCAATAAATAACAAGCACAATGCATTATCCATATTGATGTGTCCATATTTTTTTCATTTTTGTTATTCATTTTGTTTCCTATATATATTTTCCTATATTGTTTTTCTCCACCTATTTATAGGTGTACGGATGCGGAATATGAGGACCCTCCTGTCAGTAATTCTGAAATTGATTTTGAAAGACCCATTTGCACGGGTGATTTTGAGGCTAGTGAAGACGCTGAGGATTATGGTCTACCCCCGGATCTATTGAGAAAAATAGAACAAGAGGAGAAGCAAGTACTTCCTCATAAGGAATTATTGGAAACAATAAATTTGGGAAATGATGAAGAGATAAAAGAAATCAGATTTGGAACTTCATTGTCACCATTAATAAAAAGTGAATTGATAGCTTTGCTCTAGGAGCATGTGGATGTATTTGCATGGTCATACCAAGATATGCCAGGGTTAGATCCGGATATTGTGGTTCACAAGCTCCCTTTAAGGCCAGAGTGCAAGCCAATTCAGCAAAAGTTGAGAAGAATGAGGCCTGATATGCTGTTAAAGATAAAAGAGGAAGTGAAGAAACAATTTGATGCTGGATTCCTAGAGGTGGCAAAATATCCGGAATGGGTGGCAAATATTGTTCCAGTACCGAAGAAGGATGGCAAGGTGCGGATGTGTGTTGATTATCGAGATTTGAACAAGGCCAGCCCTAAAGATAATTTCCCTTTGCCCCATATTGATACTCTGGTGGATAATACAGTGAAGAATTCTTTATTTTCTTTTATGGACGGATTCTCAGGATACAATCAAATCAAGATGGCACCGGAAGATATGGAGAAAACCACATTTGTTACGATGTGGGGCACTTTCTGCTACAAAGTAATGCCATTTGGATTGAAGAATGCTGGGGCAACATACCAGAGAGCCATGGTGACCTTGTTTCATGATATGATGCATAAGGGAATTGAGGTCTACGTTGATGATATGATCGCAAAGTCACAAGGAGAAGAGGAGCATATTGCGAATCTTAAGAAGCTCTTTGAACGATTAAGGAAATTTAGACTCAAGCTAAATCCGGCAAAATGCACTTTTGGAGTCACCTCGGGGAAGTTGGGTTTTGTTGTCAGCAAAAGAGGAATTGAGATTGACCCAGATAAAGTGAATGCCATTCAGAATTTGCCACCACCTCGCACTCAAAAGGAAGTAAGAGGCTTTCTAGGGAGATTGAATTACATTGCTCAGTTTATTTCACAGTTGACCGACAAATGTGATCCAATATTTAAGTTACTTCGAAAGCATGATCCAGGAGAATGGGATGAAGGGTGTCAGGTTGCTTTTGAAAAGGTTAAGCATTATTTATCAAACCTACCGGTATTAATGCCGCCGATCCCGAATAAACCAATGATACTGTATTTATCAGTATTTGAAAGTTCCATGGGTGGTGTTTTGGGGCAGCTTGATGAAACGGGAAAGAAAGAACAGGCAGTTTACTATCTCAGTAAAAAGTTCACAGATTATGAGTTGAAATATTCGTCGGTAGAAAAGTTATGTTGCGCCTTAGCTTGGACTGCTCGAAGACTCAGACAGTATATGTTGTACCACACCACGTGGTTGATTGCCAAGCTAGATCCGATCAAGTACGTGTTGGAAGCACCTTCTCTGTCAGGGAGGACGGCAAGATGGCAGGTTTTATTGTCAGAGTACGACATTGTATACGTAAGTCAAAAAGCTATCAAGGGCAGTGCAGTGGCGGAATTCTTAGCAAGTCGGGCAGTGGAAGATTATGAGCCATTGAACTTTGACTTCCCAGATGAGGATTTGATGTATGTGTCGCAAGCAGATGAGATTCCCCTAAAGAAGAAAGTATGGAAAATGTACTTCGATGGCGCATCTAATGCCATGGGGCATGGAATCGGGGCAGTGCTTATATCCCCAGAAGAAGACTGTTATCCTTTCACTGCTAGATTGGATTTTGATTGTACAAACAATACTGCTGAGTATGAAGCATGTACTATGGGCCTTCGTGCCGCAGTGGACAGAAAGATCAAAGTATTGGAAGTTTATGGAGACTCAGCCTTGGTAATTTACCAGTTACGAGGAGAATGGGAAACCCGAGATACAAAGCTAATCCGATACCGAGAACTCATACTGAGTTTATTGGAGGAGTTCGAAGAAGTGAATTTCAATTACTTTCCTCGAGAGGAAAATCGAATGGCGGATGCTCTGGCTACTTTGTCATCAATGTTTAAAGTGAATGAAGGGGCGGAAGTTGTGCCGATCAAGATGAGCATATACGAGTCTCCTGCCCACTGCTTGAGTATCGAAGAAGAAGCAGATGGTCTCCCTTGGTATAACGACATCTTGCAGTACATCAAGAGTCAACAGTATCCAAAACAAGCAACAGAGAATGACAAGAGGACTCTAAGAAGGTTAGCAATGGGTTTTGTTCTAGATGGCTAGATTCTCTACAAGAAAGGGAAAGATCAAGTCTTGTTGAGGTGTGTCGGGTCTGTCGAAGCTCGAAGAATCATAGAAGAGGTCCATGAAGGGATATATGGCACCCACGCTAATGGTCACATGCTTGCTAAACAGATTATGAGGGCAGGGTACTATTGGCTGACCATGGAAGGTGATTGTATCAGTTATTCCCGGAAGTGTCATAAATGCCAGATTTATGCAGATAAGATTCATGTGTCGCCATCACCTTTACATGTCATGACTGCACCATGGCCTTTTTCAATGTGGGAAATGGATATGATCGGGTCTATTACCCCAAAAGCTTCAAATGGACATCGTTTCATCTTGGTGGCCATAGATTATTTCACAAAGTGGGTAGAAGCTGCGTCTTATGCAAATGTAACTAAGTCGGTGGTATGCATATTCGTCAAGAAAGAAATCATATGCTGTTATGGGTTGCCAGCAAGAATTATTTCGGATAATGCTCTCAATTTGAACAATAAGATGATGAGAGAAGTGTGTACTCAATTCAAAATCACACATCATAATTCGGCACCTTACCGTCCGAAGATGTACGGTGCAGTAGAAGCAGCTAATAAGAACATCAAGAGGATCGTTGAGAAGATGACCAATGTGTACAAAGATTGGCATGAGATCCTGCCTTTCGCTCTTCATGCATATCGTACTTCGATCCGCACATCTACAGGGGCAACACCGTTTTCTTTGGTATACGGGATGGAAGCAGTGCTACCTATTGAAGTTGAGATCCCTTCACTTCGGGTTTTGATGGAAGTTGGCCTAGAAGAAGCAGAATGGGTTAAAGCTCATTATGAACAGTTGAATCTCATCGAGGAGAAAAGATTGAAAGCAATTTGTCACGGGCAGCTGTATCAGAGAAGGATGATTCGAGCCCACAACAAGAAAGTTCGTCCCAGACAGTTCCGAGAGGGGAAGTTGGTATTGAGGAAAATTCTCCCTATAGTGAAGGACCCAAGAGGAAAATGGGCTCCAAATTGGGAAGGACCTTATGTGGTAAAGAGAGCTTTTTCTGGAGGAGCACTGATTCTAACTCGGATGGACGGAGATGATTTTAGACATCCCGTAAATGCTGATAATTGAAGAAGTATTATGCTTGAAAAAAAAAAATTTGTGTGATGTTGTGCACATGAAAATTCGAATGATTCCAAGTGTAAAAATAGAAATTCTATATATCTATTTCCCCTGAGAATTGCTTTTCAAAGAAAATATTTATGCTTGATATGATGAATGGCCGTTTTTCATATTCCTTCCACTAAGAAGAAGTTATCCTTAGTCACCCCTTTGAGCCTTAAGAATTATTTCTTTCTTTGAACCTTGATCAAGGATCACCCTCTACACTGGAGGGCAAATGCGAGGAAAGATAATAAAAAATCATGGCAAAAAGAAAGCCATCGAAAAAAAAAAGGACAGATGTTTCCAGAATGAGTTCTCCTCATGAAGTGATCCTTGATCCAATCACCCTTAAACACATTTTGGGCCTATTTATCCTTCCTTTCTAAAACTAAACCTTGGCCTACATTACATACTTTGAAAGCCCATTTTGATCAAGCATGGATATTTAATTTGAAAGGTTATTCTCAGAATCCATCCCATCTTTTGAATTGATATTTTTACTGTGGAAGCATTTAGAATTCTCAAATGCATGGCAAAAAAAAAAAAAAGGAGAGGTTTAAGCCGAAAACCCCAAAGGGCGACTTAATACCGAACGCCAAACTTGAGTTGAAAACCTATAAAAGGCGGCTCAAGTACTAATCAAAGTTTTAATCAATGCTCCGTGTAATGGGGAAGAAAGCATCTGACAGTCAGAGAAAAGGGGAACAATGCAGTCTGATGTAACTAAAGAAGTTAAGAGATTACCCAAGTGAATTGCTCGTTCAAAAGAAATTTCAGAGGGTTTGAAAAAGGAGGGGTCCAAGATATTCCGTATCCGGGGCATCTACAGCCTATAACCTTATATTTGTTTCTTATATCCTTGACATTTATTTTTACCATTTTAAAACATTTCTTGCAATAAATTCTTGTCATCCTTTTCTAGACAATTTTTGATTGATTCATATTCTTTTTCATATACTTTTAAGATGCATTATGGTTGTTATTAAATTGAATGATGGGATTTCAAAGTATTACTAAGGAATAGATTTTAAATCTTGGGAAGGTTTAGAAAGTTCACCAAGAAAAGAAAACAGTGAACGTGGTGGAGACTCCGTCGCGTAGTCAGAAAATCTGTGAACTTCAGCAAGAGACAGAAGCTGAGATTATTCGACAAGATATCTTGAGTAAAGGATCCCTCAAGTGGGGCATCAATGAACAGTTGAAAATTCTGTCCTGAAGTCATATAATCTGTGAACCTCAAAAAAAAAAAAAAAACCATGGATTAGAAATTATGGCACAATCATTTGATTGCATTTATTAGGAAGCATACGAGCGTTTGCAAAAGCATAGCATTTCATTTAGTTAACAGTGCAGATATCAGGCAAGCTTGGACTTCCCCAAGGAGAAACTCGTTTTGTTTCTCAAAAGATTCAGAGTTCGAGATTGCCATCAAGGTGTTTCCTTTTGTTTTAAATCGAATTCATTCTGTTTTATCAAATGAGTCGAGCCTTGAGACCACCGTCGAGGTATTTCCTTTTGTTTTAAATCGAATTCATTCTGTTTTATCAAATGAGTCGAGCCTTGAGACCACCGTCGAGGTATTTCCTTTTGTTTTAAATCGAATTCATTCTGTTTTATCAAATGAGTCGAGCCTTGAGACCACCGTCGAGGTATTTCCTTTTGTTTTAAATCGAATTCATTCTGTTTTATCAAATGAGTCGAGCCTTGAGACCACCGTCGAGGTATTTCCTTTTGTTTTAAATCGAATTCATTCTGTTTTATCAAATGAGTCGAGCCTTGAGACCACCGTCGAGGTATTTCCTTTTGTTTTAAATCGAATTCATTCTGTTTTATCAAATGAGTCGAGCCTTGAGACCACCGTCGAGGTATTTCCTTTTGTTTTAAATCGAATTCATTCTGTTTTATCAAATGAGTCGAGCCTTGAGACCACCGTCGAGGTATTTCCTTTTGTTTTAAATCGAATTCATTCTGTTTTATCAAATGAGTCGAGCCTTGAGACCACCGTCGAGGTATTTCCTTTTGTTTTAAATCGAATTCATTCTGTTTTATCAAATGAGTCGAGCCTTGAGACCACCGTCGAGGTATTTCCTTTTGTTTTAAATCGAATTCATTCTGTTTTATCAAATGAGTCGAGCCTTGAGACCACCGTCGAGGTATTTCCTTTTGTTTTAAATCGAATTCATTCTGTTTTATCAAATGAGTCGAGCCTTGAGACCACCGTCGATGTATTTCCTTTTGTTTTAAATCGAATTCATTCTGTTTTATCAAATGAGTCGAGCCTTGAGACCATCGTCGAGGTATTTCCTTTTGTTTTAAATCGAATTCATTCTGTTTTATCAAATGAGTCGAGCCTTGAGACCACCGTCGAGGTATTTCCTTTTGTTTTAAATCGAATTCATTCTGTTTTATCAAATGAGTCGAGCCTTGAGACCGCCGTCGAGGTATTTCCTTTTGTTTTAAATCGAATTCATTCTGTTTTATCAAATGAGTCGAGCCTTGAGACCATCGTCGAGGTATTTCCTTTTGTTTTAAATCGAATTCATTCTATTTTATCAAATGAGTCGAGCCTTGAGACCATCGTCGAGGTATTTCCTTTTGTTTTAAATCGAATTCATTCTGTTTTATCAAATGAGTCGAGCCTTGAGACCACCGTCGAGGTATTTCCTTTTGTTTTAAATCGAATTCATTCTGTTTTATCAAATGAGTCGAGCCTTGAGACCATCGTCGAGGTATTTCCTTTTGTTTTAAATCGAATTCATTCTGTTTTATCAAATGAGTCGAGCCTTGAGACCACCGTCGAGGTATTTCCTTTTGTTTTAAATCGAATTCATTCTGTTTTATCAAATGAGTCGAGCCTTGAGACCGCCGTCGAGGTATTTCCTTTTGTTTTAAATCGAATTCATTCTGTTTTATCAAATGAGTCGAGCCTTGAGACCATCGTCGAGGTATTTCCTTTTGTTTTAAATCGAATTCATTCTGTTTTATCAAATGAGTCGAGCCTTGAGACCAGCGTCGAGGTATTTCCTTTTGTTTTAAATCGAATTCATTCTGTTTTATCAAATGAGTCGAGCCTTGAGACCACCGTCGAGGTATTTCCTTTTAAATCGAATTCATTCTGTTTTATCAAATGAGTCGAGCCTTGAGACCACCGTCGAGGTATTTCCATTTGAAAATCGAATTCGTTTTCTTAAGACGGATCGAGCCTTGATTAGTCAGGGAATTCAATTTAAGGACAAATCTTCAATTTACAGCTTATTTCCAAAAAAAAAAAAAAATGATTGGAGAATGAAAAAGAAAACCCCTTTCCCTTTCTTTCACATGTGATATCACTGACCGTACAAAATTAGTCTTGGTTTATCTTTGCCTGATTCCTGATTCTCAGCAATAGCCAAAGAGGGGCAGCTGTAGACACCTAATTTTGTCCGGACCACTAAACAGGTATGTTTCTTCCTATATTGATGTTTCCGAGTGTAAAAGGAATGTTTTCATCCTGCAGGTGGTACTCTGAGACTTAGTTTAAGAGGGCGAGCACAAAAAGACAAACTTGAGAAAAAGTCAACAACAAAAAAGTCAACCCCGAAAAAGTCAACCCCAGAAAGTCAACTACTGAAAAAGTCAACCCACTTTCAAAATCAAGATTTTAAGTTCAATTGAAAAATGGAGAAAGAATTTTGATAATCCGAGGTCTACATTGAAAGATATGGAGTTCGGAAGTTGGGATTTGGAGATTCAGTAGAAAAGAAACCCTAATCCGAGAAATTTGGGGAAAAGTGCTTAAACGATCAAACTGGTCAAAATTGAAGGTTCCAAATGAAAGATAAGCACTGACTACGGGTAATGGAGAAGTCACTTGCAAGAAAAACCGAAAGAAAAGTCAATCCGGGAGAAAACCGAGAATTAGGGTTTTTAGTGGATTTCGGTGAAATCGGGAAGAATCACAGAAATGGCCCGACTTGGTAAGAACAAAGCCCCCAATGGATGAAGAATGGTTAAAAAGGATGGCCCAAGGCTCAGATTGAAGGAAATCTGAAAATCGGATTTGTTTTGAGCAAAACCGGGTTTCGGAGGTAAAAGGGCGAAATTGGAAAAATTTGGAAAAATAGCAAATGGACTCCGAAAAGTATGGAAAATTTGTTAATCTCATTCTTAAATCATTTGAAGGAGATTGGCGAAAGAAAATCTTGATTCCGAGTTCGTTTGCAAAATGGCCAAATCCCGGGCTTCTTATGCAGTAATTCAAAAAGGAAAATCCCGGAAAAATAGCAAATGGACTCCAAAAATTCTTTAATTTGGAAAATCTCATTTTTAAATTATTTGGAAGAGATTGGCGAAAGAAAATCTTGATTCCGAGTTCGTTTGCAAAATGGCCAAATCTCGGGTTTCTTATGCAGTAATTCAAAAAGGAAAATCCCGGAAAAATAGCAAATGGACTCCAAAAATTCTGAAATTTGGAAAATCTCATTTTTAAATTATTTGGAAGAGATTGGCGAAAGAAAATCTTGATTCCGAGTTCGTTTGCAAAATGGCCAAATCCCGGGCCTCCTATGCAGTAATTCAAGCCGATAAATCCCGAAAAAATACCAAATGAGCTCCAAAAATTTTGAAAACTTCCAGATCACACTTTTTAAATATTTTGAAGAGATTGGTGAAGAAAAATCTTGATTTGGAGCTCGTTTAAAAAATGGTAAAATGTAGGGGCATAAAAGGGCATTTTTGGGAAGAAAAAATCCAAATAAATAGCAAACGGACTCGGATAATTTTGAAAACTTCCAGAACTCAATATTTTATTATTTTGGAAGTATTAAAAAAAGAAAAATTGAATTTGGAGTCCGTTTGATATTTACTTGCATCCGGGGGGGCAAAATGGTCATTTCACCCAAGCAACCGAGAAGGGCTTTTTTTTTGGCCCTTCAAAAAATCAGAGTTGGGCTGGAAAAGAGAAGTGCTGGCATGCCCAAGCCCAAAGGAAGGAGGAAGCTTGATTTTTTTTCAATCAAGTGGTTAAAAATCAAGAGTTAGTTAACCATTCTCTTTGATCAAGCCATGGTGATTAAACCACATAGGTTAAGAAAGATGTCAACATTATTTTTGCATAGCTGTAATTTGAGAGGGCTGAGATGCTAATCTAAAGGTGGTAATTTCATGACTTTTCATCTTGAATTATTGGCCATTTGATGGAAATTAGGTTACACAAAAATGACAACATCTTGGAGGCTATATAAGCATCATTTAGGCCAACCCTAGAGAAGGAGGCAGATTTTGATCTTTTCTTTTCCATTTTGGCTGATTTCTCTTAGTTTTTCTTAGTCTTTATCTTCTTGGTTGAGAGCAAAAAAAAGAAAAGTTTAGAGAAAAAGGAAAGTTTGAAGAGAAAAGCTTGAAATATTAGCTTCTTGAGGTTGCTCTTGAGCACCAACTCTTGCACTTTCATTTTCTATTCTTGTTTTTGCTATTTTAATCTCTACTTGGTGAGTTTTCATTTTAGAATAATGTTTTTTTTTTGTTCTTCCTTCATTTCCTTTCTTAAGTATATATTTTTTTTACATTTTGTTTTTACAATAAATTCACCATGGCCAAATGGCCTACATTATTTATTTTGAGTTGCTATTTTTGATTCATTTTACCATATTGTTTATGCTATTTTCTTTATTTTTGATGTTTTAAATGTTATGTTATTTCGTGTTCTTAAGTTATATTTAATTTGGTTGCTTTGTTTGTTGCCATTTATGTCTTAGATATCATGTTTTTGCATTTTTAATTTTCTGTTTTCATGTTGTTAAATTTGAGCATGTTTTAGAGTTAGCATATTAAGTGTTTGTGAAAATGCTTGTGTGATTCTTTGCATGATTCTTGTTTTATATCTTAGTGAGCATGTTTTAGATTTAGTATATTAGGTGTTTGTGAAAATGCTTGTGTGATTTTTGTGTTATTACTTAGTTTTTCATGCTAGTATGCCAAGTGTTTGTGAAAATGCCATGCTTGTTGGAGCTTGAGGCCATTTGGCTACTCCATGTGTTTTGCATTGTGTGTTGCATTTTTTGTCATGCTAGTTGTTAGGTTTTTGCATTTGCATGATATTTGGTTGGATTTTTGAATTAAGCATGCTTTGTGTTTGTGAAAATGCCATGCACATTTTAGGTCTAGGTTACATTAAATGCCATGCAAGTTCATTTCGGTCTAGGTTACTTTATGAATGCCATGCATTTTTTCATGACATTTAGGTTTAAATCCATGCATTTCATGCATTATGTTTGCTGCATTATTTCATGCATTTCATGTTCATACCACTTGAATAATGACTTGAGCCAATTAATGGTTCAAAGTCATGCTCTCTTGAGCACACTTGTGGAAAATTAAGTTTGTCAAGTTGATTATTCTACCTTTGTGATTTTTTTTTTTACTTAGCCAATTTTTATCTAACTTTCAAAAATTCTTAGCTATTGTTTGGAAATCATTTTATGAGTTTCAAATATTTTTACTTTGATTTTTAAATGATTTTATCAAAGACAAAAAAATGTGCTGGCAAAGCAGTTTTTTTTTTCTCCTCCAAAAACTCGTACATCTCTGATTTTTCTGGGAATTCATCTTTGATCAGAAAATTAAGCCAATTTGTTCTCGAGTAGTTTTACATGTCCTGAGTCTCCAGTAATTTTTTCAGAAGTTTTGGAATTTTTAAAAATAGGATAAAAAATCGTGGATTAAAACTGGACAGTGGAGTCAGAATTGAATTTAAAGAAAAACAAAGCAGTTTTTTCTCCTCCAAAAACTCGTACATCTCTGATTTTTCTGCGAATTCATCTTTGATCAGAAAATTAAGCCGATTTTTTATCGTGTATTTTTACATGTCCTGAGTCTCCAGTAAGTTTTTTAGAAATTTTGGAATTTTTAAAAATAGGGTAAAAAATCGTGGATTAAAACTGGACAGTGGAGTCAGAATTGAATTTAAAGAAAAACAAAGCAGATTTTTTCTCCTCCAAAAACTCGTACATCTCTGATTTTTCTGGGAATTCATCTTTGATCAGAAAATTAAGCCGATTTTTTCTCGTGTACTTTTACATGTCCTGAGTGATAACTCGTATAATTATATAGTTTTTAGTTATGTTTTATTATTGTTTTGTGTCAAATACGAGTTATTATTGCTTAGTCTACTTGTGTTTATGATATTTTATATTTTTATGTAATTTGGTGTTTTTCACAAGTTTCTTTGAGTGATTTCAGATTACTAGAATTAAGGGCAAATCCAGTTCAGTTCCAGTTCCGACACCGTTTACCATATCAGCTATATCTCGAGTTTCACTGAAGCAATAAGGCTGAAATTTGTAGCCGTGCAAAGCTAAGAGGCATATCTATCTTTTTCATGTTTTACACTTCTTGAAACGGAGTCGTTTTCCCTAGTGAAATCGACCATCAAGTTGGCTGATGTGCAATGACGTCTGTGCTGACCTGTTTTCGTATTTTGCCCATATCTTCTTATCCACATCAGAAAATGAGCTGATTCCAACGGCTATGGATCCGTAACTGATAGGGGTATATTTTTCTAGAAGACAATTTTATCAGATCGAGCCTCCAACATTGACAAAATCGACCATCAATCTGGCTGATCAGAATTGTCATACAACATGACGAAAATTGTTAGAAAAATGCACCCATCTATTATACCTACCTTTGAAATTTGTAAAGCTTGTCTCTTGTCATTTAGCTCTCCAAAATGTGTATAAATAGAGGGCCTTGGATGAGTATTGGGATACATTGATACATTGGTAGGATATTAGCCATTGTAATAAAATTCTCTAAGTTTTCTTCTTCTTTCCTTTCTCTAGTTTTCTTTTTTTATTTACTTATGCTTCTTACATTTCTTTTCATTTTATTCATATCTAGTATGTGTTGCTAATCATATTGTTGAGGTGATGAGGTGAAGCTTTTGGTAAATGCTAAGGTTAGTCTCTTAAACTTGAGCTAAAATGAATGATCATTTATAAACATTAGCATAGATAATATTTTCTTTTGGTTTAAAATCATACTTGCAAAGTAGAGATCTTGATTCGTTATTGACAAGGAAAATGGCACAGTAAATGCTTGGTTTCATAACCTTGATTTGTTGTAGACATATACCTTGGCATAAGGAATGCTTGGACTCTTTTTATGAGTTTTGAGGACACCAAATGAACATAATATCATATGCTATGGACGTTGGACAATTTGGACTGAATTGCTAAACCTTCCGATTGGAACCTCCCTTATGTGTGGATTTCAATTGTGTAATAAAACAAGATTAATCTTAGCATAACACCAAGAGTGGATTCTCTAACCTCAACATCCTTTCTTATTGTTTTTTATATCTTGTTTAATTTCTTTTATGTTATTTTATTTATTTTGTTCTCTAATATCTTGTTTATTTTGTTTTGTTGTTGATTCCCTAATATCTTGTTTACTTTCTTTTTCTTATATATTTATAAACTTATACTTACTAATACGCTTCCCTGTGGTTCGACCTCGGACACCCGAGAATTTATTACTTGAACATAACCTGCACTTGGGTTTACAACTCTTAATTGAGTTTCCATCAAGTTTTTGGCGCCGTTGCCGGGGAAGCAATACTAAGTATATAAGTTTATAAGTATATTTATTTTTATTGGCTGGTTATACCGCCTAATTTTGTATATTTATTTTGTTTGGCTGGTTATACCGCCTAATTTTGTATATATTTATTTTTATTGGCTGGTTATACCGCCTAATTTTCTATATATTTATATTTATATTGTATATTAACTTTGTTTTATTTTTATTGGCTGGTTATACCGCCTAATCTGTATATTAACTTTGTTTTATGTTTGTTTGGCGACGTGATTTTAGATCTCGTCGTTTAGTTAGATTTTATTGTGAAACTTTTTCAGGTAATCTTTCTAATACAACTCCTACCATGGCTGACAATGAAAGTGTTCATGCTGAAGATGAGAACAGACAAGTACGCACCATGCGTGACTACTTGCAACCAACTCGAAGCTCATCACCCTCTTGTTTTATTTTTCCTCTCAATGCAAACAACTTTCGTTTTAAACCAGGTATGATAGCTTTGCTTCCAAATTTTCATGGGTTAGAATCGGAAAGTGCTTACTCGTTTCTAAAAGACTTCGAAGATGTATGTGTCACCTTTAATGACCAACAATGTACAAATGAAATTGTCAAGCTAAAATTATTTCCTTTTTCTTTAAAAGATAAAGCAAAAATTTGGCTTCATAATTTAAAACCAAGGTCAATTGGCACATGGCAAGAATTACAAACTGAGTTTCTAAAGAAATTTTTCCCAGCACATAAAACTACTGCTTTGAAAAGACAGATTCAAAATTTCAATCAAAATCAAAATGAAGCATTTTTTCAGTGCTGGGATCGTTTTAAAGATTTGTTAAGTTCTTGTCCACATCATGGTTTTGAAAAATGGCGTCTTATTAGTTTCTTTTATGAAAGTTTAACTCCCGAAACTAAACAATTTGTTGAAACAATGTGTAACGGTGAGTTTCTAGAAAAAGAACCTGAAGAAGCCTTTGACTACTTAGACCATTTGGCAGATAACTCTCAAGCCTGGCACACAGATAATTCCTCTGAAAGTTCCAATAGATCTAATGTTGTTTCTAACAGAGGAAAATATCATTTTAGTCAAGAAGATGAGATAAAAGCTAAAGTAGCTAATTTGGCTAGAAAGATTGAAGCCATGGAACTTAGAGAAGTAAAAGAAGTCAAAACGGTTAAAAACGAAGAAAGTTGTGGAATTTGTGAAATCATGGGACACCCCACTTCTGAATGTCCAAACATTCCCATTCTTAAAGAAGCGTTGCATGATCAAGTAAATTCCATAAACACATTTAAAAAGCCTTTTCCTTCTCCTTACTCTGAAACGTATAACCCTGAATGGAGAAATCATCCCAACTTCAGTTGGCGGAATAATAATCATGTTCAGGTACCACAATCTCAAAAGCCGGGCAACACTTTGTCCTATCAACCTTCACGTGTACAAACCTTGGAAGAAACATTGCAAGCATTCATGCAAACACAAGCAAATGTGAATAGCCGGACTTCACAGGACATCAATGAGATCAAAAACACCTTGTCCACATTGACAGCTTCATTACACACTCAAGAAAAAGGTAAGTTTCCTGCTCAACCTCAGCCTAACCCTTCTACTCAATGTCTTGTTTCTTGCTCCAATGAAACTCAACAGGAAAATGCCAGTTCTATCACAACTCTTCGAAGTGGAAAGGCAATTGACAAAAAGATTCCATCAAAAGACCAAGATCCTCTTTCCCCTCCGAAAAGTAATGGTAAGGATGATGGTAGGTCTGAACTTCTTGAAAATTTGGACAAAGAAAAAGGTATGCATCCTGCTCCTTTTCCTCAAAGGTTGCAAACAATAAAGAATTTGAATCAAAATGCAGAAATTTATGATCTTTTCAAACAAGTTAAGATTAACATTCCTTTATTGGATGCAATCAAACAAGTTCCATCTTATGCTAAATTTTTGAAGGACATGTGCACAGTTAAAAGGAAACATAATGTACAAAAGAAAGCATTTCTGACGGAAACTGTGAGCTCAATCATTCAGCACCTTACTCCACCAAAATTCAAAGATCCTGGATGTCCAACAATCTCATGCATCATTGGAAACACTAGAATAGAACGTGCATTGCTTGATCTTGGTGCTAGTGTTAATCTTTTGCCTTTTTCTGTTTATCAACAGTTAGGTTTAGGTGAACTCAAGGAAACACCTGTTACACTTCAACTAGCTGATCGTTCTGTAAAAATTCCTCGAGGGATAGTTGAAGATGTTTTGGTTCAAATTGATAATTTTTACTTCCCTGTTGATTTTATTGTTTTGGACACACATCCTGTTTCAAATCCAAATGTTCAAATTCCTGTTATATTAGGCCGTCCATTTCTTGCAACTTCTAATGCTCTGATAAATTGCAGGAATGGTATGTTGAACATTTCTTTTGGAAATATGACTTTAGAATTAAATGTGTTCAACATTTGCAAGCAACCTGGTGATAATTCAGAAGTACATGAAGTGGATTTCATTGAAGAACTTGTTCATGAACATCTCACCACTACCACATTCCATGATCCCTTAGAAGCTTATTTAATTGAATATGAGTTTGATAATGCTTCAGAAATTTCACACACTGATTCTTTGTTAAAATCTTTTCAGGATAAGCATTGTTGGAAACAAAAGTTTGAGGAACTACCATCACTTACAAATGTCACTGTACCATCAACTATTGAACCACCCAAGCTGGAGTTAAAACCATTGCCATCCGAGCTAAAATATTCCTTTTTGGGTGAGAGTGAAACTTTTCCAGTCATAATTTCTTCACATCTTGATGAACTACAAGAAGGTAAGTTGTTACAACTTTTGAAGATGCACAAAAATGCATTAGGATGGACCTTAGCTGACATAAAGGGAATAAGCCCATTAATCTGCACACATAATATTTATTTAGAGGAAAATGCTAAACCCTCTAGACAAATGCAACGAAGGCTTAATCCTAATATGAAAGAAGTAGTGAGAAATGAAGTCATTAAACTTCTAGATAATGGAATCATTTATCCTATCTCTGATAGCAAATGGGTAAGTCCTACTCAAGTCGTACCTAAGAAATCTGGAGTTACTGTAGTTAAAAATGAAAACAATGAATTAATTCCAGCTAGGACTGTTACTGGTTGGCGCATGTGCATTGACTATAGGAAACTTAACTCAGTGACGAGGAAAGATCATTTCCCTTTGCCTTTCATGGATCAAATCTTAGAAAGAGTTGCAGGGCATGAGTTTTATTGTTTTCTAGATGGATATTCTGGGTATAATCAAATTGCCATTGCACTTGAGGACCAAGAGAAAACCACTTTTACATGTCCTTTTGGTACTTTTGCATATCGTAGAATGCCATTTGGATTATGTAACGCCCCTGCCACATTTCAAAGATGCATGCTTAGCATTTTTAGTGACATGATTGAACGTAATCTTGAGATTTTCATGGATGATTTTTCTGTTTCTGGTGATTCATTTGATGATTGCTTAGCCAATTTGAAAAATGTATTGATTAGGTGTGAAGAAAAAAATCTTGTTCTTAATTGGGAAAAATGTCATTTCATGGTCACTAAAGGTATTGTACTAGGTCACATTGTTTCTGCAAAAGGGATTGAGGTAGACAAGTCAAAACTTGAATTGATTGCTAATCTACCCACACCAAAGACAGTAAAGGACATTAGGTCATTCTTGGGACATGCAGGTTTTTATAGAAGATTCATAAAAGATTTTAGCACGATATCTAAACCTCTATGTAATCTTTTAATGAAAGACACTGCATTTGAATGGACTAAAGATTGTGAAGATGCTTTTGAAAAACTCAAAAATATGCTCACTACTGCTCCTATTATGAGATCTCCTGATTGGTCTTTACCATTTGAAATAATGTGTGATGCTAGTGACTATGCTGTTGGTGCTGTGTTAGGACAAAGGAAAGATAATAAACCACATGTAATTTACTATGCAAGTAAAACTTTAAATAGAGCCCAAATGAATTATTCCACTACAGAAAAGGAATTACTTGCAGTTGTTTTTGCATTGGATAAATTCAGATCTTACCTTGTTGGATCATCAATTGTTGTCTTTAGTGATCATGCAGCTTTAAAATATCTTCTCTCTAAGAAGGATGCAAAACCTAGGTTGCTGAGGTGGATCCTTTTGCTGCAAGAATTTGACATCACCATTCGAGATAAAAAAGGAGTAGAAAATGTGGTGGCTGATCATTTATCAAGACTTGTTTGTGATGAATCTTTTGGAACCTCACCAATAAATGATACTTTTCCTGATGAACAACTTCTAATTGTCTCCACGACACCTTGGTTTGCTGACATTGCTAATTTTCTTGCTACAGGAAAAATTCCTTCTCAATGGAGCACACAAGATAAAAGGAAGTTTCTGAATGAGGTAAAGAAGTTCTATTGGGATGACCCTTACTTGTTCAAATATTGTCCTGATCAGATTTTTCGAAGATGCATTCCCGACAATGAGGTAAGTAGTGTAATTAAGTTTTGTCATTCCGAGGCATGTGGTGGTCATTTTTCATCAAAGAAAACTGCTGCAAAAATTTTACAGTGTGGATTTTACTGGCCAACTTTGTTCAAAGATGCACATAATTTTTGCAAGTCATGTGAAAGTTGTCAAAAATTAGGTTCCATTTCGAAAAGAAACATGATGCCTTTGAACCCAATTCTTGTAATTGAAATTTTTGACTGTTGGGGTATTGATTTCATGGGACCATTTCCACCATCTTTTGGTTTCTTATACATTTTAGTTGCAATAGATTATGTTTCAAAGTGGATAGAGGCAATTCCATGTCGAAATAATGATCACAAAACAGTGATTAAATTTTTAAAAGAAAATATTTTGAGTCGATTTGGAATTCCTCGATCTATCATAAGCGATGGGGGAACACATTTTTGCAACAAGGTTTTTGAAACATTAATGAAGAAATATGCCATTACACACAAAGTTGCAACCCCTTATCACCCGCAGACAAATGGACAGGTAGAATTAGCAAATAGGGAGATTAAACAAATTTTGGAAAAGACAGTTAATCCAAATCGCAAAGATTGGTCTCTTAGACTTAACGATGCATTATGGGCCTATCGAACAGCTTTTAAAACAGCATTGGGCATGTCTCCTTATAGGCTAGTTTATGGAAAACCTTGTCATTTACCTGTGGAACTTGAGCATAAAGCATATTGGGCCATTAAAATGTTCAACTCAAACCTTGATGACGCTTCTAATTTACGAAAATTACAAATAAATGAACTTGAGGAACTCAGAAATGATGCATATGAGAATTCTAAAATTCATAAAGAAAGAACTAAAGCCTTTCATGACAAGTTAATTTCAAGAAAAATATTTGATGTTGGGCAAAAAGTTCTACTTTATAATTCTAGACTTCACATATTTCCTGGTAAGTTGAGATCAAGATGGACTGGCCCATTTGTGGTTAAGCATGTGTATCATTATGGAGCAGTTGACATTGAGAATCCTCAAAATGGTAACGTATTCAAGGTAAATGGACAAAGACTCAAACTCTTTTTGGAAAATCATGTTACTCAAGAAGAGGTTGTTTTTCTTTCTGATCCTTGTTTTGAAAATAACTAGATGTAAATATAATTTTTACTAATCTTCAAAAAAAAAAAAAAAAATTCATTTTTTTTCCGGTTAAATGGCGGATAACGGTACTCCGTGATTATTTAAGTCGGTTCCATCAGCTACCCACAAAACTGATATTGTATATAAATTTCTCTTTCATTTTATTTTATTTCATTTTTTTTTCAGGATGGATGATATTCTCAAAAGATTGCAGAAACGATTTCCTCCTTTTCCTCGGAATATTTTACTGAAGCTTTACCAAGTTCGATTAGAAAGATTAAGAATGCTTATGAACAAAGGGATTCCTGAAGACATACGTTGGATAATTGAAGCCAAGGTACGTGAAGATGAATATCTTCCTGTTTTGCATTTACCAGGTACAGGTAGAAGCACTTATGCAAAGAAGCGACGAGCAAAGCGCATGAGTTCAAATTGCCACAAGTGTGCACGATGGACGTGTAACGGTAAATGTCGTTCTATTGGGATTCCGTCCTCTAATCGAGATGATAAAATTGAATTCATTAAGGATGGACTGAGTAAGGAGAATTTGGGTAATATCCAACTTTCTCTTGAGACGCATCCTAGTGGAGACGTACAAAGAGAAATTCTTGATTTATGGCCGCAATTCCAAAGGGAATGGCAACATCTTGGGAATCTGATGTTAAAAGACCCTGTTTGCCAGCTTGTAAGAAAACTGGATGGGAAGCATATCCTCGACTCATAGAAGGCGTTTAAGCCGTTTCTGGACGTAAAACCAGAGGAAGATGTGAGCCACAATCACAACTACAATAAATGACTTCTCAGCTTTTGGTTTGATTTGCAATAACTTTATTTCAGTTTAATTTACGTGTTGTTCGATTTGTGTAATTATTCTCGTTTTTTTTTTTTTGCATTGGTCTTTTACGATTGATTTTTCTTCTCTTTTTGATTTTCTTCTTGAAATCACGCAAAAATCTTTTGTTAGGTTAACATTTTCTTCTGACAGGTCAAATACACTTTCGGCGACATTATTACTCTTGTCTGATTCACTACTCAGTCCTCTATATATTACACCATGTACTCATTCTCTTTCAGGCACTCGAAAAAGAAAAAAAAAATGGAAAGCACTTCGTCCCAGCGCATTAAAAAAATTTGTGTCTTTGGAGGTGCTTATCCAGGGAAAAATAACATATTCGCTGATGAAGCCATAAGAGTTGGAGTAATACTTGCCCAACAAAAGATCCACTTGATTTATGGAGGCGGTAGTACGGGTTTAATGGGAGCAGTCGCTACAGCAGCACACGCCGGAGGAAGTCCAGTTCTAGGAATCGTGCCAAAACTATTCACAGATTTTTGTGGACCTACCGTGGGTAAGGAAATACAAGTCTGGAGTATCCCTGAACGGATAACAATCATGTACCATTCTGCCGATGCATTCATTGCCTTACCAGGAGGTCTGGGTACATTGGAAGAAATAGCTTGCGTGGCTTCTTGGTCATCTTTGGTCACAAATAAGAAACCCATTGGTTTGCTTAATATTAATGGTTATTTTAGTAATTTACTTTCATATTTAGATAATGCTGTGGATAATGGATTCATGTTTTCAGAGGCAAGGAGAACCATAATTTCTGCTACAACCATTGAAGATTTACTCAAAAAGCTACAAGCTTATGAGTGTTTATCTGCTACGGTTGTTTCGCAAACGCTCGGAAAAAGAAAAAGAGATATGGACGAGCAAGGAGTGGATTGCACTTTGTCTTTGTGACATTATCTAACATTTTGCTTGTTGTGTCTCAGTTATAATAAGTGGTTAGCAACCTCTGCAGGTAATATCTCCTAAATTCTACCTTTAAAATTTGACATTGGGGACAATGTCATATTTTAGTAGGGGGTAAGGGACATATTTTGCTAAAAAAAAAAAAAAAAAAAATTTGTTGTGTTTTAAGACATTTAGAAGTATTCATTCTGAACAAGGTATGAGTAAGGGAGACTTGAGACATACCTTGTCAGTTTGATTTAATCTTCTTCTTCAAAAAAAAAAAAAAAAAAAAAAAAAAGCATGTTTAGACTTAGTTTTTTTTTTTTAGTTACTTTCAATACAATGATGAGATATGAATTGCATAAGTCTAAAACAGATTTATTAGTGAGAAGATTTTCATGAGAATTGAGCTTGATGTCAACCTTTTTATGAGCCAATGTTAATATGATATGTTGATTGAGAAAGAAGCATGTTTAGACTTAATCTGACTTGTATAATCATCTTTGTGAGTTTTTGAGCCTATAATGATTGATGCATTATACAAATCAATCTAATTTCTTTCTTGAGTGCTCTTATGATTACATGATTCTCTAGAACTTGCTTTAAACCGTTTGAGACTATATTGATACATGTGACAACATGAATATGATAGAGGCATTAGGATTATAACCAGAGCCAAACAGCCATCCATTATTAATGTTCTACGAGAACATCCCCACTAGTGAGCCAATTTGAGCCTACATTAAATATGATGTTTTATTGGTAACCACAACTTACACCTAGCCTAAATATGCTTATATCCTTACCCTTGTTCTAAAGATGAATTTTATATTTTGAGACATATTGCAAAAAAACAAGGGATATTTTTATTTGAAAATTTGGGTTAGAAACAAAAGATAAGTGTGGGGGAAAGAAAAGAAAAGAAAAAGTCAAGAGAAAAAGAAAGGGATCATTGTCAAATACATTCCCATATTAAAAAAAAAAAAAAAAAAAAAAAAAAAAATCTTCTCTTGAACTTCTAGAAAAAGATGTTACAAAGTTGGTTAGAATGATGCAAAGGCTCAACATGAATATTTAGCCTATGTTATTATGTGCTTTATAAGAGTTTTGAGAAGTTTTATTTGTATGATCTTATTATGTCTCTAAAATCTATGAACTCTTTGGAACCTTTGTGATATCTTTATCCTTTTGTTCTTTAACCACATTATAACCCTTTGGCCCCATTACAACCTTGAATAAAGACCTCTTGATTTATGAAGTTGTATGATCTAAATAGTGGAGAATAGGTGGACAAGCAAGCATATGGTAGAAGTGTTTTCATGAGATTGATTGAGTGTAAACACTTTACCACTACTTTAAAGAGTGAAAATCAAGAGAGTATCCCATGTGAGAAGTTGAGATTAAGTTTGAATATACACTATTTTGATTGAAATATGTTATGTTATTATTGGCTTAACTCAAACTATTTACATTCAAGCAAGATTTTTTGTGAATTTCTTTAAGCTATTGATTAGTTTTTAAGACTTGTCCAATGATTATCTCTAATTTATATTGGAAGGATTAGTTATAATTATTATTTTTAGTTTTTCTTATGTCTTCAATGTTTGTGGGTATCGTCCTAGTAAACCCTCACGAGACTAAACTCGTCCACTAGGGACACCTAGGGGTTTAAAGGCTTGTGTCACATGCTAAGTGCCACCGTGATTTCCTACGAAAATGGATTAGATTAGATTTTCTTATTTTATTTTTATTGAGTCGTTGCTAGGGACTAGCAACAATCTAAGTATGGGGGTGTGATAACTCGTATAATTATATAGTTTTTAGTTATGTTTTATTATTGTTTTGTGTCAAATACGAGTTATTATTGTTTAGTCTAATTGTGTTTATGATCTTTTATATTTTTATGTAATTTGGTGTTTTTCACAAGTTTCTTTGAGTGATTTCAGATTACTAGAATTAAGGGCAAATCCAGTTCAGTTCCAGTTCCGACACCTTTTGCCATATCAGCTATATCTCGAGTTTCACTGAAGCAATAAGGCTGAACTTTGTATCCCTGCAAAGCTAAGAGGCATATCTATCTTTTTCATGTTTTACACTTCTTGAAACGGAGTCGTTTTCCCTAGCGAAATCGACCATCAAGTTGGCTGATGTGCAATGACGTCTGTTCTGCACCGTTTTGGTATTTTGACCATATCTCCCGATCCACGTGCGCAAATGATCTGATTCCAACGGCTATGGATCCGTAACTGATAGGGGTATATTTTTCTAGAAGACCCTTTTATCAGATCGAGCCTCCAACATTGACAAAATCGACCATCAAGCTGGCTGATCAGAATTGTCATACAATATGACGAAAATTGTTAGAAAAATGCACCCACCTATTATACCTACCTTTGAAATTTGTAAAGCTTGTCTCTTGTCATTTAGCCCTCCAAAATGTGTATAAATAGAGGGCCTTGGATGAGTATTGGGATACATTGATAGATTGGTAGGATAGCCATTGTAATAAAATTCTCTAAGTTTTCTTTTTCTTTCCTTTCTCTAGTTTTCTTTTTCTTCTTACATTTCTTTTCATTTTATTCATATCTAGTATGTGTTTCTAATCATATTGTTGAGGTGATGAGGTGAAGCTCTTGGTAAATGCTAAGGTTAGTCTCTTAAACATGAGCTAAAATGAATCATCATTTATAAGCACTAGCATAGATAATATTTTCTTTTGGTTTAAAATCATACTTGCAAAGTAGAGATCTTGATTCATTATTGACAATGAAAATGGCACAGTAAATGCTTGGTTTCATAACCTTGATTTGTTGTAGACATATACCTTGGCATAAGGAATGCTTGGACTCTTTTTATGAGTTTTGAGGACACCAAATGAACATAATATCATATGCTATGGACGTTGGACAATTTGGACTGAATTGCTAAACCTTCCGATTGGAACCTCCCTTATGTGTGGATTTCAATTGTGTAATAAAACAAGATTAATCTTAGCATAACACCAAGAGTGGATTCTCTAACCTCAACATCCTTTCTTATTGTTTTTTATATTTTGTTTAATTTCTTTTATGTTATTTTATTTATTTTGTTCTCTAATATCTTGTTTATTTTGTTTTGTTGTTGATTCCCTAATATCTTGTTTACTTTCTTTTTCTTATATATTTATAAACTTATACTTACTAATACGCTTCCCTGTGGTTCGACCTCGGACACCCGAGAATTTATTACTTGAACATAACCTGCACTTGGGTTTACAACTCTTAATTGAGTTTCCATCACCTACCATGGCTGACAATGAAAGTGTTCATGCTGAAGATGAGAACAGACAAGTACGCACCATACGTGACTACTTGCAACCAACTCGAAGCTCATCACCCTCTTGTTTTATTTTTCCTCTCAATGCAAACAACTTTCGTTTTAAACCAGGTATGATAGCTTTGCTTCCAAATTTCCATGGGTTAGAATTGGAAAGTGCTTACTCGTTTCTAAAAGACTTCGAAGATGTATGTGTCACCTTTAATGACCAACAATGTACAAATGAAATTGTCAAGCTAAAATTATTTCCTTTTTCTTTAAAAGATAAAGCAAAAATTTGGCTTCATAATTTAAAACCAAGGTCAATTGGCACATGGCAAGAATTACAAACTGAGTTTCTAAAGAAATTTTTCCCAGCACATAAAACTACTGCTTTGAAAAGACAGATTCAAAATTTCAATCAAAATCAAAATGAAGCATTTTTTCAGTGCTGGGAGCGTTTTAAAGATTTGTTAAGTTCTTGTCCACATCATGGTTTTGAAAAATGGCTTCTTATTAGTTTCTTTTATGAAAGTTTAACTCCCGAAACTAAACAATTTGTTGAAACAATGTGTAACGGTGAGTTTCTAGAAAAAGAACCTGAAGAAGCCTTTGACTACCTAGACCATTTGGCAGATAACTCTCAAGCCTGGCACACAGATAATTCCTCTGAAAGTTCCAATAGATCTAATCTTGTTTCTAACAGAGGAAAATATCATTTTAGTCAAGAAGATGAGATAAAAGCTAAAGTAGCTAATTTGGCTAGAAAGATTGAAGCCATGGAACTTAGAGAAGTAAAAGAAGTCAAAACGGTTAAAAATGAAAAAAGTTGTGGAATTTGTGAAATCATGGGACACCCCACTTCTGAATGTCCAAACATTCCCATTCTTAAAGAAGCGTTGCATGATCAAGTAAATTCCATAAACACATTTAAAAAGCCTTTTCCTTCTCCTTACTCTGAAACGTATAACCCTGAATGGAGAAATCATCCCAACTTCAGTTGGCGGAATAATAATCATGTTCAGGTACCACAATCTCAAAAGCCGGGCAACACTTTTTCCTATCAACCTTCACGTGTACAAACCTTGGAAGAGACATTGCAAGCATTCATGCAAACACAAGCAAATGTGAATAACCGGACTTCACAGGACATCAATGAGATCAAAAACACCTTGTCCACATTGACAGCTTCATTACGCACTCAAGAAAAAGGTAAGTTTCCTGCTCAACCTCAGCCTAACCCTTCTACTCAATGTCTTGTTTCTTGCTCCAATGAAACTCAACAGGAAAATGCCAGTTCTATCACAACTCTTCGAAGTGAAAAGGCAATTGACAAAAACATTCCATCAAAAGACCAAGATCCTCTTTCCCCTCCGAAAAGTAATGGTAAGGATGATGGTAAGTCTGAACTTCTTGAAAATTTGGACCAAGAAAAAGGTATGCATCCTGCTCCTTTTCCTCAAAGGTTGCAAACAATAAAGAATTTGAATCAAAATGCAGAAATTTATGAACTTTTCAAACAAGTTAAGGTTAACATTCCTTTATTGGATGCAATCAAACAAGTTCCATCTTATGCTAAATTTTTGAAGGACATGTGCACAGTTAAAAGGAAACATAATGTACAAAAGAAAGCATTTCTGACGGAAAGTGTGAGCTCAATCATTCAGCACCTTACTCCACCAAAATTCAAAGATCCTGGATGTCCAACAATCTCATGCATCATTGGAAACACTAGAATAGAACGTGCATTGCTTGATCTTGGTGCTAGTGTTAATCTTTTGCCTTTTTATGTTTATCAACAGTTAGGTTTAGGTGAACTCAAGGAAACACCTGTTACACTTCAACTAGCTGATCGTTCTGTAAAAATTCCTCGAGGGATAGTTGAAGATGTTTTGGTTCAAATTGATAATTTTTACTTCCCTGTTGATTTTATTGTTTTGGACACACATCCTGTTTCAAATCCAAATGTTCAAATTCCTGTTATATTAGGCCGTCCATTTCTTGCAACTTCTAATGCTCTGATAAATTGCAGGAATGGTATGTTGAACATTTCTTTTGGAAATATGACTTTAGAATTAAATGTGTTCAACACTTGCAAGCAACCTGGTGATGATTCAGAAGTACATGAAGTGTATTTCATTGAAGAACTTGTTCATGAACATAACACCACTACCACATTCCATGATCCTTTAGAAGCTTATTTAATTGAATGTGAGTTTGATAATGCTTCAGAAATTTCACACACTGATTCTTTGTTAAATTCTTTTCAGGTCAAGCATTGTTGGAAACAAAAGTTTGAGGAACTTCCATCACTCACAAATGTCACTGTACCATCAACTATTGAACCACCCAAGCTGGATTTAAAACCATTGCCATCCGAGCTAAAATATTCCTTTTTGGGTGAGAATGAAACTTTTCCAGTCATAAATGAACTTGAGGAACTCAGAAATGATGCATATGAGAATTCTAAAATTCATAAAGAAAGAACTAAAGCCTTTCATGACAAGTTAATTTCAAGAAAAACATTTGATGTTGGGCAAAAAGTTCTACTTTATAATTCTAGACTTCACATATTTCCTGGTAAGTTGAGATCAAGATGGACTGGCCCATTTGTGGTTAAGCATGTGTATCATTATGGAGCAGTTGACATTGAGAATCCTAGAAATGGTAACGTATTCAAGGTAAATGGACAAAGACTCAAATTCTTTTTGGAAAATCATGTTACTCAAGAAGAGGTTGTTTTTCTTTCTGATCCTTGTTTTGAAAATAACTAGATGTAAATATAATTTTTACTAATTTCCAAAAAAAAAAAAAATACATTTTTTTTAACCCCGGTTAAATGGCGGATAACGGTACTCCGTGATTATTTAAGTCGGTTCCATCAGCTACCCACAAAACTGATATTGTATATAAATTTCTCTTTCAATTTCTCTTTCATTTTATTTTATTTTTTTCCAGGATGGATGATATTCTCACAAGATTGCAGAAACGATTTCCTCCTTTTCCTCGAAATATTTTACTGAAGCTTTACCAAGTTCGATTTGAAAGATTAAGAATGCTTATGCACAAAGGGATTCCTGAAGACATACGTTGGATAATTGAAGCCAAGGTACGTGAAGATGAATATCTTCCTGTTTTGCATTTACCAGGTACAGGTAGAAGCACTTTTGCAAAGAAGCGACGAGCAAAGCGCATGAGTTCAAATTGCCACAAATGTGCACGATGGATGTGTAACGGTAAATGTCGTTCTATTGGGATTCTGTCCTCTAATCGAGATGATAAAATTGAATTCATTAAGGATGGACTGAGTAAGGAGAATTTGGGAAATATCCAACTTTCTCTTGAGACGCATCCTAGTGGAGACGTGCAAAGAGAAATTCTTGATTTATGGCCGCAATTCCAAAGGGAATGGCAACATCTTGGGAATCTGATGTTAAAAGACCCTGTTTGCCAGCTTGTAAGAAAACTGGATGGGAAGCATATCCTCGACTCATAGAAGGCGTTTAAGCCGTTTCTGGACGTAAAACCAGAGGAAGATGTGAGCCACAATCACAACTACAATAAATGACTTCTCAGTTGTTGGTTTGATTTGCAATAACTTCAGTTCGGTTTAATTTACGTGTTGTTCGATTTGTGTAATTATTCTCGTTTTTTTTTTTTTTGCATTGGTCTTTTACGGTTGATTTTTCTTCTCTTTTTGATTTTCTTCCTGAAATCACGCAAAAATCTTTTGTTAGGTTAATATTTTCTTCTGACATGTCAAATACACTTCCGGCGACATTATCTAACATTTTGTTTGTTGTGTCTCAGTTATAATAAGTGGTTAGCAACCTCTGCAGGTAATATCTCCTAAATTCTACCTTTAAAATTTTACATTGGGGACAATGTCATATTTTAGTAGGGGGTAAGGGACATATTTTGCTAAAAAAAAAATTTGTTGTGTTTTAAGACATTTAGAAGTATTCATTCTGAACAAGGTCTGAGTAAGGGAGACTTGAGACATACCTTGTCAGTTTGATTTAATCTTCTTCTTCTTCTTCAAAAAAAAAAAAACCATGTTTAGACTTAGTGTGTTTTTTAGTTACTTTCAATACTATAATGAGATATGAATTGCATAAGTCTAAAACAGATTTATTAGTGAGAAGATTTTCATGAGAATTGAGCTTGATATCAACCTTTTTATGAGCCAATGTTAATATGATATGTTGATTGAGAAAGAAGCATGTTTAGACTTAATCTGACTTGTATAATCATCCTTGTGAGTTTTTGAGCCTATAATGATTGATGCATTATACAAATCAATCTAATTTCTTTCTTGAGTGCTCTTATGATTACATGATTCTCTAGAACTTGCTTTAAACCGTTTGAGACTATATTGATACATGTGACAACATGAATATGATAGAGGCATTAGGATTATAACCAGAGCCAAACAGCCATCCCTTATTAATGTTCTAAGAGAACATCCCCACTAGTGAACCAATTTGAGCCTACATTAAATATGCTGTTTTATTGGTAACCACAACTTACACCTAGCCTAAATATACTTATATCCTTACCCTTGTTCTAAAGATGGATTATATATTTTGAGACATATTGCAAAAAAACAAGGGATATTTTTAGTTGAAAATTTGGGTTAGAAACAAAAGATAAGTGTGGGGGAAGAAAAGAAAAGGAAAAGTCAAGAGAAAAAGAAAGGGATCATTGTCAAATACATTCCCATATTAAAAAAAAAAAAAATCTTCTCTTGATCTTCTAGTTAAAGTAAAGAAAAAGATGTTACAAAGTTGGTTAGAATGAAGCAAAGGCTCAACATGAATATTTAGCCTATGTTATTATGTGCTTTATAAGAGTTTTGAGAAGTTTTATTCGTATGATCTTATTATGTCTCTAAAATCTATGAACTCTTTGGAACCTTTGTGATATCTTTATCCTTTTGTTCTTTAACCACATTATAACCCTTTGGCCCCATTACAACCTTGAATAAAGACCTCTTGATTTATGAAGTTGTATGATCTAAATAGTGGAGAATAGGTGGACAAGCAAGCATATGGTAGAACTGTTTTCATGAGATTGATTGAGTGTAAACACTTTACCACTACTTTAAAGAGTGAAAATCATGAGAGTATATTGAGAAGTTGAGATTAAGTTGAATATGCACTATTTTGATTGAAATATGTTATGTTAATATTGGCTTAACTCATTTATTTACATTCAAGCATGAATTTTTGTGAAATTCTTTGAGCTATTGATTAGTTTATAAGACTTGTTCAAAGATTGTCTCTAATTTATATTGAAAGGATTAGGAGTAAATATTTTTAGTGTATGTAGTTTACTTATATTTTAGTTTTTCAATGTTTGTGGTTATCGTCCTAGTAAACCCTCACGAGACTAAACTCGTCCACTAGGGACACCTAGGGGTTTAAAGGCTTGTGTCACATGCTAAGTGCCACCGTGATTTCCTACGAAAATGGATTAGATTAGATTTTCTTATTTTATTTTTATTAAGTCGTTGCTAGGGACTAGCAACAATCTAAGTGTGGGGGTGTGATAACTCGTATAATTATATAGTTTTTAGTTATGTTTTATTATTGTTTTGTGTCAAATACGAGTTATTATTGCTTAGTCTACTTGTGTTTATGATATTTTATATTTTTATGTAATTTGGTGTTTTTCACAAGTTTCTTTGAGTGATTTCAGATTACTAGAATTAAGGGCAAATCCAGTTCAGTTCCAGTTCCGACACCGTTTACCATATCAGCTATATCTCGAGTTTCACTGAAGCAATAAGGCTGAAATTTGTAGCAGTGCAAAGCTAAGAGGCATATCTATCTTTTTCATGTTTTACACTTCTTGAAACGGAGTCGTTTTCCCTAGTGAAATCGACCATCAAGTTGGTTGATGTGCAATGACGTCTGTGCTGACCTGTTTTCGTATTTTGCCCATATCTTCTTATCCACATCAGAAAATGAGCTGATTCCAACGGCTATGGATCCGTAACTGATAGGGGTATATTTTTCTAGAAGACAATTTTATCAGATCGAGCCTCCAACATTGACAAAATCGACCATCAATCTGGCTGATCAGAATTGTCATACAACATGACGAAAATTGTTAGAAAAATGCACCCATCTATTATACCTACCTTTGAAATTTGTAAAGCTTGTCTCTTGTCATTTAGCTCTCCAAAATGTGTATAAATAGAGGGCCTTGGATGAGTATTGGGATACATTGATACATTGGTAGGATATTAGCCATTGTAATAAAATTCTCTAAGTTTTCTTCTTCTTTCCTTTCTCTAGTTTTCTTTTTTTATTTACTTATGCTTCTTACATTTCTTTTCATTTTATTCATATCTAGTATGTGTTGCTAATCATATTGTTGAGGTGATGAGGTGAAGCTTTTGGTAAATGCTAAGGTTAGTCTCTTAAACTTGAGCTAAAATGAATGATCATTTATAAACATTAGCATAGATAATATTTTCTTTTGGTTTAAAATCATACTTGCAAAGTAGAGATCTTGATTCGTTATTGACAAGGAAAATGGCACAGTAAATGCTTGGTTTCATAACCTTGATTTGTTGTAGACATATACCTTGGCATAAGGAATGCTTGGACTCTTTTTATGAGTTTTGAGGACACCAAATGAACATAATATCATATGCTATGGACGTTGGACAATTTGGACTGAATTGCTAAACCTTCCGATTGGAACCTCCCTTATGTGTGGATTTCAATTGTGTAATAAAACAAGATTAATCTTAGCATAACACCAAGAGTGGATTCTCTAACCTCAACATCTTTTCTTATTGTTTTTTATATCTTGTTTAATTGCTTTTATGTTATTTTGTTTATTTTGTTCTCTAATATCTTGTTTACTTTCTTTGTTATTGATTCCCTAATATCTTGTTTATTTTCTTTTTCTTATATATTTATAAACTTATACTTACTAATACGCTTCCCTGTGGTTCGACCTCGGACACCCGAGAATTTATTACTTGAACATAACCTGCACTTGGGTTTACAACTCTTAATTGAGTCACTGAGTCTCCAGTATTTGTTTTAGAATTTTTGGGATTTTTAAAATAGGGTAAAAAATCGTGGACTAAAACTGGACAGTGGAGTCAGAATTGAATTTAAAGAAAAACCAATTTTCTGTTTTGGTTAATTCACATAGAGTGGGCTGATTAGGAGGGTTAGCTACTGACTTAGGGTAATTTCTAAGCCTTTTTAAACTCTAAAAATGTTTTTTCAAGTCCCGGGTTAAGGAGAGTCAAGTCCGGATTTTTTTAAAAACTTAGGAAATTAGAGCCATTTTAAAATTTTTTAGCCCAGTTTTTATTGTTAATTCAAGCTTTTCAAAATTGTTTTCAAACAATCACAAAGTATTTTGGTTTTAGAATATTTAATTTGACATATTTTCTTAAGGTAGCCGGATATCTTTTTAGATATACGGATTTTCTTAATTAAAGGAAAAAATACATTTCATGCATTGCATTTTTATATTCATGCATTTTATATAATATGTGATTCTTGTTATAATAATTTCTATGATATTGTTATTATTTTGATTTATATTTTTGATGTTATATGGTTTATTATATGATTTGGAATATTTCATGATATCCTATGCTTTTATTTAGTTATTTTTTTGTCATATTATTTAGCATATACTATGTTCATGCATTATTATTTCCATTTCCATTTTTATTTTCATGCATATTATATGGTAGTATTATTTCATATTCCATCTCATTTTATTTATATGTCATATCATTCATGTTTGCCATGTCATTTAGGTTGCATTATATTATTTAGATTTTGCTATGTCATTTTATTTATGTCATGCATATACATATTCATTTCTTTTAAATGTTTTCAAAAAAGATAATGGTTTTCAATAAATAAAATATAAAGATATTCCCGAGTTAAAATAATTCATGAGTTCTCTACCGGGTTTGCTGGAGGGAATATCATCAATTATCATTAATAAAGGAATATCTTTCTTTCAAAAAAGAGAATGATTCAGAAAGTTTTCCAAAACTAATAAAAATTTCTATATTTTGCCACGTTTGTTGGGGAATATAGGAAAATTTTGAATTTATAAATTCCGAATCATTTTCAAATAAAAATTGAATTATTTTTCTTTAAATTGGGAATCAACTTGAAATACTAAATTTAAAACCAATCTTTACCGAGACTTGAGATAATACACGATTAATAAGGTACCAATTTATACGGGCGTTGTGGGGGTGCTAATCCTTCCCCACACGTAACCGACTCCCGAACCCGTTTCTTTGATTTCTCTGGTTTTAACGCAGACTTGAAATTGGTTTTAAAAATATTTTAATTAATTTTTAAAATATTTTTATAAAACCGGTTTTAATAGGTGGCCGATCACACCTAGCTAAAAAAGATTGGTGGCGACTCCATGTCCTTTTTAAGGTCATTTTCAAAACCTTCATTTTTCTAGAGGAATTAAATCGACTTTTCCTCGTTTTTTTTTTAATGTCATGCTTAACGAATAATAAAGTCTTGCGATGAGACTCGTTATTTTTTAGGTTGCGACAGTACTGCATTAAATTATAAGGTGCAATGTCTCGTCAAAGCTAGTATGATAAATTTTGAAGAAAATGGTGGGCTAAATGTTAGTGGTAATCCTTTACCGAATCATGCTGGGCCAGCGGTCAATGCTTTAGGGGATGGTAAGATCACCATCTTTAAGAGAAATGTGGATGAGTTCACGACTTCGATGGATTATATTTTTTGTGTTTTGGTCGAAGCCGATATGATTCGCCTTGTGTCGCCCGTTTTGAATAATCATCATGGCAGGTATAACCCAAGTAAAACTTGCAAGTATCACAAGGGGCAGTTGGTCATTCTGTTCAGAATAGTGTTGATTTTCGACAGGAATTGCAGAAATTGATGGATTTTTCTCAGATTGAGTTCTATGAAGAATTTGTGGCAAATGAGATTAATGTTGTGATTGAAGAATCTCCATTGCCTGTTATGAAATCGATAACGTTCTTTATGAGAAAAAGACAAGCTAATCTGAAGATGAGAAGTCAGTTGGGATTAAGAAGCCTGTTGTTATGATTAATGTCCCGAGCCCATTTCCATACCAAAATGATAAGGCAGTACCATGAAAATATGGATGTGATATCATAACCCAAGATCTGTAGAGTGGCTCAGTCGTAATTAATTATGAAGCCGCCAAGACAGCAAATTTAACTAGAGTAGGAGGTATGACTAGGAGTGGGCGTTGTTATTCACCTGAGATGCTTGAAAGGGATAAGAAGAGGAAAACACAAGAAAGATAAGAGGTTGAAGAGTCAGGAAACAAGACGAACCCACTAGTGGTTTAGGATGTTGAGTATAAAAAGTCGGAAACTGAGAGAGAAGCTTGTGAAATTTCGAAGCTGATAAAACATAGTGAGTACAGTGTGGTTGAACAGTTGAATAAAATGCCAACTCGAATTTCGCTGTTGTCTCTGTTGTTTAATTTCGAGCCTCATAGAAAGGCATTATTGAAAGTGCTGAATAAGGTATATGTGGCTCACAACATTTTCTTTGAGAATGTCGATTACATTGCAGGGAATCTGGTAGCTACCATTTTCATAACCTTCAATGATGACGAGATCCCTCCGAAAGGCAGGGGTAGTACCAAAGTCCTTCATATCACGGTCAAATGTAAGAGTCATGTGATGGCCAAGGTTCTTATCGATAATGGTTCTTCCATTAACGTCATGCCAGCGACTACATTGTCCAAGCTTCCAATTGATGTGTCTCACCTCCAACCTAGTCACATGATTGTGAGAGCTTTTGATGGAACCCGTCGGGCAGTTTTGGAAGATATTGAGATGCCCTTGCAGATTGGTCCTTGCACTTTCAACATAGAGTTTCAGGTTATGTAGATCTCGCTGTCTTATAGTTGTTTGTTGGGGAGGCCATGGATTCACATGGCAGAGGTGGTCCAGTCATCATTACATCAAAAAATCAAGTTTGTGATGGAAGATTATCTTGTGTATGTGAATGGGGAAGAGGATTTGTTGGTAACCAAGTCCCCAACTACGCCTTATGTAGAGGCGGCTGATGAAGCGCTGGAGTGTTCATTCAGATCATTTGAGTTCATCAATGCAACTTATGTAGGGGAAGGGTCTAAAGTGCCTACTCCATTTTTTTCTCGGACGGTTAGCATGTTGTTTAAACAGACTGTGGGAATGGGTTGGTGTGTTGGTTTTGGATTGGGGAAGCATCTTCAAGGGATTAGAGAGATACCGATGATACGAGAAAATAAGGAAAGTTTTGGGAGAGGTTACAAGCCAACTAGGAAGGATATAGCGATGATTGAAGCTGAGAAGAGAGAAAAGAGGATGGCTCGCATAATAGGATATGCATAGGAGCCGAGAAAGATGGTTATTCCTTATCTTTATTCCACTTTTCGTTCAGGAGGATGTATTTATCCAGATGCGCCCCCACTGAACTTAGAGGAAGCATTTTCTGGGCTTTCAATTCAAATGGTAGAGAAAGGAAAAGTGAAGTCTGATAGTGAAGGAGAGTTGTTGGTATACCCATGACCACCAGAAATGTAGCTGGGTAATTGGAAAGTGACGAAACTGCCGGTTATCCTTGAACCTCATAAAATGTAATGCAGTGAGTCAAGTCCCTAGTTGCTCATGCCCAAAGGCATTAGGGATGGTCTTTTATGTATGAGCTAATTTATTTTTTATTATTGTAATAAAATAGGAACGAGATGCATTTTCATTCCCTCTTTCATTCATTGTTGCCATTTTTCTTTCTTTTTTCCTTATTTCCATTCTTTCTTTGTATACCAATACATATTCTTTCAATTTCATTTAATTTCAGGATTCCAAGTAATGAATACAAAGACAATCATAACAATAATTTGGGATTCGATTTTCAAAACTAAGTTCATGTCGATGAATTTGATAACGAAGAGGATTCAGATGATTATACTTTATCTCCAGATTTAATGAGATTAATGGAACAAGAAAATAAACCAATTGAGTCACATCAAGAGGTTACTCAGATGATCAATTTAGGAGATAGGGAAAATAGAAAATAAGTAAAAATTGGTGCATCATTACCGTCTATTCAAAAGAAAAGATTAGAAAAGCTGCTTAGAGAATTTGTGGATGTGTTCGCTTGGTCATACAAAGACATGTCGGGTTTGGATACAAATATTGTGGAGCACAAATTGCCTTTGAGGCCAGAATGCAAATCGGTGCAACAAAAATTGAGACGAATGAAGCCAGAAATGTTGTTGAAGATTAAAGAGGAAGTGAAAAAGCAGTTTGATGCAGGTTTTCTGGAGGTAGGTAAATACCCGGAGTGGGTAGCCAACATAGTCCCGATTCCTAAGAAAGATGGAAAGGTGAGAATGTGTGTCGATTATCGAGATTTGAACAGGGCAAGTCCGAAAGACAATTTTCCTTTGCCTCGCATTGACACCCTCGTGGATAACACTGCTAGACATTCCACATTTTCATTCATGGATGGTTTTTCAAGGTATAACCAGATTGAGATGGCTCCGAAAGATATGGAGAAAACCACATTTGTTAGAATGTGGGGGACCTTTTGTTATAAAGTCATGCCTTTTGGGTTGAAAAATGCTGGAGCTACTTACCAAAGGGCGATGGTGACTCTGTTTCACGACATGATGCATAAGGAGATTGAGGTGTATGTGGATAACATGATCGCAAAATCCCGAGAAGGTGAAGATCACTTAATTAATCTCAGGAAGTTGTTTGAGAGATTGAGAAAGTTCCAGCTGAGATTGAATCCTACTAGGTGCACGTTTGATGTCAAGTCAGGCAAGTTATTGGGTTTTGTGGTTAGTGATAAAGGAATCAAAGTGGATCCTGAAAAAATAGAGGCAATTCAGAATTTGTCTCCCCCTCGTACGCAAAAGAAAGTGAGAGGTTTCTTGGGAAGGTTGAACTACATAGCACGTTTTATTTCCCAACTCACCTTGAAATGTGATCCTATCTTTAAGCTTCTTTGCAAGCATGATACTGGTGAATGGATTGAAGAATGTCAGGGAGCTTTTGATAAAGTTAAATAATACCTATCGAATCCTCCAGTGTTGGTTCCTCCGATTCCAGGGAAGCCATTGATTCTGTATTTGACGGTGTCTGAGAAATCTATGGGATGTGTTCTGGGGCAACGAGATGAAACAGGAAAGAAATAGCATGCCATATATTATCTGAGTAAAAAGTTCACTGATTATGAATCTAGATATTTATCACTAGAAAAGATATGTTGCGCTCTAGCATGGACAGCTCACAGACTCAGACAGTACATGTTGTACAATACAACTTGGCTTATAGCAAGGCTAGATCCTTTGAAGTATATTTTTGAGAAGCCTTCGTTATCAGGAAGAATTGCAAGATGACAGGTCACTTTGTCCGAATATGACATTATTTATGTGACTCAGAAAGCAATAAAAAAGAGTGTGATAGCCGAATTCCTGGCAGATCAGGCTTCTGGAGAATATGAGCCAATGCAGTTTGATTTTTCGGATGAGGATTTGATGGCCGTTTTAAAGGGAGGTGATGAAGAGTATGAAGAAAAACCCTGGAAGATGTTCTTTGATGGAGCTTCAAATGCTTTTGGTCATGGAATTGGGGTAGTTTTGATATCCCCAGATGGTCAATATTATCCGATTACTGCACGATTGGATTTTAATTGCACCAACAATATGGCTGAGTATGAGGCATGCATCATGGGAAAGCAGCGATTGAAAGAAATATTGATGTGTTGGAGGTATATGGTGATTCAGCTGTGGTTATTTATCTGTTGAAGGGAGAATGGGAGACAAGGGATTCGAACTTGATCATATACCAGAAATACACAACTGAATTAATCAAGCATTTTGAGAAGATTCAGTTTCAACACTTGCCCCGAGAGGAAAATCAGATGGCTGATGCTTTAGCCACTTTAGCTGCAATTTTTAAGCTGGATGCAAAAGCCAAGATTCAATCAATCAAGTTGGATGTGAAGGGGTCTCCGGCACATTGTTTAGATGTTGAAGAAGAAGTTGATGGTCAGCCTTGGTATTTTGACATCATGTAATATGTCAAATATCAGCTATACCCAGAACACGCCTCGGATAATGATAAACGGCTCATCCGAAGATTGGCTATGGGTTTCTTCTTTGATGGAGAAATATTGTACAAGAGGAGTCGGGATCAAGTGTTTTTGAGGTGTGTTGATGCTATAGAAGCAAAAAAGATATTGGAAGAAGTGCATGATGGAATTTGTGGGGCACATGCGAATGGTCACATGATGGCTAGGTAGATAATGAGAGCAGGTTATTATTGGTTGACAATGGAGAAAGACTGTATTGATTATGCCCGAACATGTCATATCTATGTAGATAAGATAAATGTCCAAATGAGTTGCATGTTTTGGCACCTCCATGGCCATTCTCATTGTGGGGCATGGATGTGATTGGACCTATCACCCCAAAGGCAACGAATGGGCACCGATTCATTTTTGTAATGATTGATTATTTCATGAAATGGGTAGAAGCGGCCTCATATGCAAGTGTAACCGGAGCAATGGTTTGCAAGTTCATAAAGAAAGAGATAATTTGTCGATATGGACTACCGAAAAAAAATTATTTCTGATAATGCTCGTTGAATAGCAAGATGTTGAAAAAGGTTTGTGAACAATTCAAGATCAAGCATCACAACTCAAATCCCAAGATGAATGGTGCAGTGGAAACAGCCAATAAGAATATCAAGAAGATTGTAGAGAAGATGATCGATGTCTATAAAGATTGGCATGAGAAATTGTCTTTTGCCCTTGATGGAAACTCAATTAAGAGTTGTAAACCCAAGTGCAGGTTATGTTCAAGTAATAAATTCTCGGGTGTCCGAGGTCGAACCACAGGGAAGCGTATTAGTAAGTATAAGTTTATAAATATATAAGAAAAAGAAAGTAAACAAGATATTAGGGAATCAACAACAAAACAAAATAAACAAGATATTAGAGAACAAAATAAATAAAATAACATAAAAGAAATTAAACAAAATATAAAAAACAATAAGAAAGGATGTTGAGGTTAGAGAATCCACTCTTGGTGTTATGCTAAGATTAATCTTGTTTTATTACACAATTGAAATCCACACATAAGGGAGGTTCCAATCGGAAGGTTTAGCAATTCAGTCCAAATTGTCCAACGTCCATAGCATATGATATTATGTTCATTTGGTGTCCTCAAAACTCATAAAAAGAGTCCAAGCATTCCTTATGCCAAGGTATATGTCTACAACAAATCAAGGTTATGAAACCAAGCATTTACTGTGCCATTTTCATTGTCAATAATGAATCAAGATCTCTACTTTGCAAGTATGATTTTAAACCAAAAGAAAATATTATCTATGCTAGTGCTTATAAATGATGATTCATTTTAGCTCATATTTAAGAGACTAACCTTAGCATTTACCAAGAGCTTCACCTCATCACCTCAACAATATGATTAGAAACACATACTAGATATGAATAAAATGAAAAGAAATGTAAGAAGAAAAAGAACACTAGAGAAAGGAAAGAAAAAGAAAACTTAGAGAATTTTATTACAATGGCTATCCTACCAATGTATCAATGTATCCCAATACTCATCCAAGGCCCTCTATTTATACACATTTTGGAGGGCTAAATGACAAGAGACAAGCTTTACAAATTTCAAAGGTAGGTATAATAGGTGGGTGCATTTTTCTAACAATTTTCGTCATATTGTATGACAATTCTGATCAGCCAGCTTGATGGTCGATTTTGTCAATGTTGGAGGCTCGATCTGATCAAATGGTCTTCTAGAAAAATATACCCCTATCAGTTACGGATCCATAGCCGTTGGAATCAGATCATTTGCGTACGTGGATCGGAAGATATGGTCAAAATACCAAAACGGTGCAGAACAGACGTCATTGCACATCAGCCAACTTGATGGTCGATTTCGCTAGGGAAAACGACTCCGTTTCAAGAAGTGTAAAACATGAAAAAGATAGATATGCCTCTTAGCTTTGCAGGGATACAAAGTTCAGCCTTATTGCTTCAGTGAAACTCGAGATATAGCTGATATGGCAAAAGGTGTCGGAACTGGAACTGAACTGGATTTGCCCTTAATTCTAGTAATCTGAAATCACTCAAAGAAACTTGTGAAAAACACCAAATTACATAAAAATATAAAAGATCATAAACACAATTAGACTAAACAATAATAACTCGTATTTGACACAAAACAATAATAAAACATAACTAAAAACTATATAATTATACGAGTTATCACACCCCCATACTTAGATTGTTGCTAGTCCCTAGCAACGACTAAATAAAATAAGAAAATCTAATCTAATCCATTTTCGTAGGAAATCACGGTGGCACTTAGCATGTGACACAAGCCTTCAAACCCCTAGGTGTCCCTAGTGGACGAGTTTAGTCTCGTGAGGGTTTACTAGGACGATACCCACAAACATTGAAGACATAAGAAAAACTAAAAATAATAATTATAACTAATCCTTCCAATATAAATTAGAGATAATCATTGGACAAGTCTTAAAAACTAATCAATAGCTTAAAGAAATTCACAAAAAATCTTGCTTGAATGTAAATAGTTTGAGTTAAGCCAATAATAACATAACATATTTCAATCAAAATAGTGTATATTCAAACTTAATCTCAACTTCTCACATGGGATACTCTCTTGATTTTCACTCTTTAAAGTAGTGGTAAAGTGTTTACACTCAATCAATCTCATGAAAACACTTCTACCATATGCTTGCTTGTCCACCTATTCTCCACTATTTAGATCATACAACTTCATAAATCAAGAGGTCTTTATTCAAGGTTGTAATGGGGCCAAAGGGTTATAATGTGGTTAAAGAACAAAAGGATAAAGATATCACAAAGGTTCCAAAGAGTTCATAGATTTTAGAGACATAATAAGATCATACAAATAAAACTTCTCAAAACTCTTATAAAGCACATAATAACATAGGCTAAATATTCATGTTGAGCCTTTGCATCATTCTAACCAACTTTGTAACATCTTTTTCTAGAAGTTCAAGAGAAGATTTTTTTTTTTTTTTTTTTAATATGGGAATGTATTTGACAATGATCCCTTTCTTTTTCTCTTGACTTTTTCTTTTCTTTTCTTCCCCCACACTTATCTTTTGTTTCTAACCCAAATTTTCAACTGAAAATATCCCTTGTTTTTTGCAATATGTCTCAAAATATATAATCCATCTTTAGAACAAGGGTAAGGATATAAGTATATTTAGGCTAGGTGTAAGTTGTGGTTACCAATAAAACATCATATTTAATGTAGGCTCAAATTGGCTCACTAGTGGGGATGTTCTCGTAGAACATTAATAATGGATGGCTGTTTGGCTCTAGTTATAATCCTAATGCCTCTATCATATTCATGTTGTCACATGTATCAATATAGTCTCAAACGGTTTAAAGCAAGTTCTAGAGAATCATGTAATCATAAGAGCACTCAAGAAAGAAATTAGATTGATTTGTATAATGCATCAATCATTATAGGCTCAAAAACTCACAAGGATGATTATACAAGTCAGATTAAGTCTAAACATGCTTCTTTCTCAATCAACATATCATATTAACATTGGCTCATAAAAAGGTTGACATCAAGCTCAATTCTCATGAAAATCTTCTCACTAATAAATCTGCTTTAGACTTATGCAATTCATATCTCATTATAGTATTGAAAGTAACTAAAAAACACACTAAGTCTAAACATGCTTTTTTTTTTTTTTTTTTTTTGAAGAAGAAGAAGAAGATTAAATCAAACTGACAAGGTATGTCTCAAGTCTCCCTTACTCAGACCTTGTTCAGAATGAATACTTCTAAATTGCTTAAAACACAACAATTTTTTTTTTTTATTTTTAAATTAGCAAAATATGTCCCTTACCCCCTACTAAAATATGACATTGTCCCCAATGTCAAATTTTAAAGGTAGAATTTAGGAGATATTACCTGCAGAGGTTGCTAACCACTTATTATAACTGAGACACAACAAACAAAATGTTAGATAATGTCGCCGAAAGTGTATTTGACCTGTCAGAAGAAAATGTTAACCTAACAAAAGATTTTTGCGTGATTTCAGGAAGAAAATCAAAAAGAGAAGAAAAATCAACCGTAAAAGACCAATGCAAAAAATACGAGAATAATTACACAAATCGAACAACACATAAATTAAACCGAAATAAAGTTATTGCAAATCAAACCAAAAGCTGAGAAGTCATTTATTGTAGTTGTGATTGTGGCTCACATCTTCCTCTGGTTTTACGTCCAGAAACGGCTTAAACGCCTTCTATGAGTCGAGGATATGCTTCCCATCCAGTTTTCTTACAAGCTGGCAAACAGGGTCTTTTAACATCAGATTCCCAAGATGTTGCCATTCCCTTTGGAATTGCGGCCATAAATCAAGAATTTCTCTTTGTACGTCTCCACTAGGATGCGTCTCAAGAGAAAGTTGGATATTACCAAAATTCTCCTTACTCAGTCCATCCTTAATGAATTCAATTTTATCATCTCGATTAGAGGACGGAATCCCAATAGAACGACATTTACCGTTACACGTCCATCGTGCACACTTGTGGCAATTTGAACTCATGCGCTTTGCTCGTCGCTTCTTTGCATAAGTGCTTCTACCTGTACCTGGTAAATGCAAAACAGGAAGATATTCATCTTCACGTACCTTGGCTTCAATTATCCAACGTATGTCTTCAGGAATCCCTTTGTTCATAAGCATTCTTAATCTTTCAAATCGAACTTGGTAAAGCTTCAGTAAAATATTTCGAGGAAAAGGAGGAAATCGTTTCTGCAATGTTTTGAGAATATCATCCATCCTGAAAAAAAAAAAAAATGAAAAAGAGATTGAAAGAGAAATTTATATACAATATCAGTTTTGTGGGTAGCTGATGGAACCGACTTAAATAATCACGGAGTACCGTTATCCGCCATTTAACCGGGAAAAAAATGATTTTTTTTTTTTTTTTGAAGATTAGTAAAAATTATATTTACATCTAGTTATTTTCAAAACAAGGATCAGAAAGAAAAACAACCTCTTCTTGAGTAACATGATTTTCCAAAAAGAGTTTGAGTCTTTGTCCATTTACCTTGAATACGTTACCATTTTGAGGATTCTTAATGTCAACTGCTCCATAATGATACACATGCTTAACCACAAATGGGCCAGTCCATCTTGATCTCAACTTACCAGGAAATATGTGAAGTCTAGAATTATAAAGTAGAACTTTTTGCCCAACATCAAATGTTTTTCTTGAAATTAACTTGTCATGAAAGGCTTTAGTTCTTTCTTTATGAATTTTAGAATTCTCATATGCATCTTTGAATAAAGTTGGCCAGTAAAATCCACACTGTAAAATTTTTGCAGCAGTTTTCTTTGATGAAAAATGACCACCACATGCCTCGGAATGAAAAAACTTAATTACACTACTTACCTCATTGTCGGGAATGCATCTTCGAAAAATTTGATCAGGACAATATTTGAACAAGTAAGGGTCATCCCAGTAGAACTTCTTTACCTCATTCAGAAACTTCCTTTTATCTTGGGGGCTCCATTGAGAAGGAATTTTTCCCAAAAAGGAATATTTTAGCTCGGATGGCAATGGTTTTAAATCCAGCTTGGGTGGTTCAATAGTTGATGGTACAGTGACATTTTTGAGTGATGGGAGTTCCTCAAACTTTTGTTTCCAACGATGCTTATCCTGAAAAGAATTTAACAAAGAATCAGTGTGTGAAATTTCTGAAGCATTATCAAACTCACATTCAATTAAATAAGCTTCTAAAGGATCATGGAATGTGGTAGTGGTGAGATGTTCATGAACAAGTTCTTCAATGAAATCCACTTCATGTACTTCTGAATCATCACCAGGTTGCTTGCAAGTGTTGAACACATTTAATTCTAAAGTCATATTTCCAAAAGAAATGTTCAACATACCATTCCTGCAATTTATCAGAGCATTAGAAGTTGCAAGAAATGGACGGCCTAATATAACAGGAATTTGAACATTTGGATTTGAAACAGGATGTGTGTCCAAAACAATAAAATCAACAGGGAAGTAAAAATTATCAATTTGAACCAAAACATCTTCAACTATCCCTCGAGGAATTTTTACAGAACAATCAGCTAGTTGAAGTGTAACAGGTGTTTCCTTGAGTTCACCTAAACCTAACTGTTGATAAACAGAAAAAGGCAAAAGATTAACACTAGCACCAAGATCAAGCAATGCATGTTCTATTCTAGTGTTTCCAATGATGCATGAGATTGTTGGACATCCAGGATCTTTGAATTTTGGTGGAGTAAGGTGCTGAATGATTGAGCTCACACTTTCCGTCAAAAATGCTTTCTTTTGTACATTATGTTTCCTTTTAACTGTGCACATGTCCTTCAAAAATTTAGCATAAGATGGAACTTGTTTGATTGCATCCAATAAAGGAATGTTAATCTTAACTTGTTTGAAAAGTTCATAAATTTCTGCATTTTGATTCAAATTCTTTATTATTTGCAACCTTTGAGGAAAAGGAGCAGGATGCATACCTTTTTCTTTGTACAAATTTTCAAGAAGTTCAGACTTACCATCATCCTTACCATTACTTTTCGGAGGGGAAAGAGGATCTTGGTCTTTTGATGGAATCTTTTTGTCAATTGCCTTTCCACTTCGAAGAGTTGTGATAGAACTGGCATTTTCCTGTTGAGTTTCATTGGAGCAAGAAACAAGACATTGAGTAGAAGGGTTAGGCTGAGGTTGAACAGGAAACTTACCTTTTTCTTGAGTGCGTAATGAAGCTGTCAATGTGGACAAGGTGTTTTTGATCTCATTGATGTCCTGTGAAGTCCGGCTATTCACATTTGCTTGTGTTTGCATGAATGCTTGCAATGTTTCTTCCAAGGTTTGTACACGTGAAGGTTGATAGGAAAAAGTGTTGCCCGGCTTTTGAGATTGTGGTACCTGAACATGATTATTATTCCGCCAACTGAAGTTGGGATGATTTCTCCATTCAGGGTTATACGTTTCAGAGTAAGGAGAAGGAAAAGGCTTTTTAAATGTGTTTATGGAATTTACTTGATCATGCAACGCTTCTTTAAGAATGGGAATGTTTGGACATTCAGAAGTGGGGTGTCCCATGATTTCACAAATTCCACAACTTTTTTCATTTTTAACCGTTTTGACTTCTTTTACTTCTCTAAGTTCCATGGCTTCAATCTTTCTAGCCAAATTAGCTACTTTAGCTTTTATCTCATCTTCTTGACTAAAATGATATTTTCCTCTGTTAGAAACAACATTAGATCTATTGGAACTTTCAGAGGAATTATCTGTGTGCCAGGCTTGAGAGTTATCTGCCAAATGGTCTAGGTAGTCAAAGGCTTCTTCAGGTTCTTTTTCTAGAAACTCACCGTTACACATTGTTTCAACAAATTGTTTAGTTTTGGGAGTTAAACTTTCATAAAAGAAACTAATAAGACGCCATTTTTCAAAACCATGATGTGGACAAGAACTTAACAAATCTTTAAAACGCTCCCAGCACTGAAAAAATGCTTCATTTTGATTTTGATTGAAATTTTGAATCTGTCTTTTCAAAGCAGTAGTTTTATGTGCTGGGAAAAATTTCTTTAGAAACTCAGTTTGTAATTCTTGCCATGTGCCAATTGACCTTGGTTTTAAATTATGAAGCCAAATTTTTGCTTTATCTTTTAAAGAAAAAGGAAATAATTTTAGCTTGACAATTTCATTTGTACATTGTTGGTCATTAAAGGTGACACATACATCTTCGAAGTCTTTTAGAAACGAGTAAGCACTTTCCGATTCTAACCCATGGAAATTTGGAAGCAAAGCTATCATACCTGGTTTGAAACAAAAGTTGTTTGCATTGAGAGGAAAAATAAAACAAGAGGGTGATGAGCTTCGAGTTGGTTGCAAGTAGTCACGCATGGTGCGTACTTGCCTGTTCTCATCTTCAGCATGAACACTTTCATTGTCAGCCATGGTCGGAGTTGTATTAGAAAGATTACCTGAAAAAGTTTCACAATAAAATCTAACTAAACGACGAGATCTAAAATCACGTCGCCAAACAAGCATAAAACAAAGTTAATATACAGATTAGGCGGTATAACCAGCCAATAAAAATAAATATACTTATAAACTTATATACTTAGTATTGCCTCCCCGGCAACGGCGCCAAAAACTTGATGGAAACTCAATTAAGAGTTGTAAACCCAAGTGCAGGTTATGTTCAAGTAATAAATTCTCGGGTGTCCGAGGTCGAACCACAGGGAAGCGTATTAGTAAGTATAAGTTTATAAATATATAAGAAAAAGAAAGTAAACAAGATATTAGGGAATCAACAACAAAACAAAATAAACAAGATATTAGAGAACAAAATAAATAAAATAACATAAAAGAAATTAAACAAAATATAAAAAAACAATAAGAAAGGATGTTGAGGTTAGAGAATCCACTCTTGGTGTTATGCTAAGATTAATCTTGTTTTATTACACAATTGAAATCCACACATAAGGGAGGTTCCAATCGGAAGGTTTAGCAATTCAGTCCAAATTGTCCAACGTCCATAGCATATGATATTATGTTCATTTGGTGTCCTCAAAACTCATAAAAAGAGTCCAAGCATTCCTTATGCCAAGGTATATGTCTACAACAAATCAAGGTTATGAAACCAAGCATTTACTGTGCCATTTTCATTGTCAATAATGAATCAAGATCTCTACTTTGCAAGTATGATTTTAAACCAAAAGAAAATATTATCTATGCTAGTGCTTATAAATGATGATTCATTTTAGCTCATGTTTAAGAGACTAACCTTAGCATTTACCAAGAGCTTCACCTCATCACCTCAACAATATGATTAGAAACACATACTAGATATGAATAAAATGAAAAGAAATGTAAGAAGAAAAAGAACACTAGAGAAAGGAAAGAAAAAGAAAACTTAGAGAATTTTATTACAATGGCTATCCTACCAATGTATCAATGTATCCCAATACTCATCCAAGGCCCTCTATTTATACACATTTTGGAGGGCTAAATGACAAGAGACAAGCTTTACAAATTTCAAAGGTAGGTATAATAGGTGGGTGCATTTTTCTAACAATTTTCGTCATATTGTATGACAATTCTGATCAGCCAGCTTGATGGTCGATTTTGTCAATGTTGGAGGCTCGATCTGATCAAATGGTCTTCTAGAAAAATATACCCCTATCAGTTACGGATCCATAGCCGTTGGAATCAGATCATTTGCGTACGTGGATCGGAAGATATGGTCAAAATACCAAAACGGTGCAGAACAGACGTCATTGCACATCAGCCAACTTGATGGTCGATTTCGCTAGGGAAAACGACTCCGTTTCAAGAAGTGTAAAACATGAAAAAGATAGATATGCCTCTTAGCTTTGCAGGGATACAAAGTTCAGCCTTATTGCTTCAGTGAAACTCGAGATATAGCTGATATGGCAAAAGGTGTCGGAACTGGAACTGAACTGGATTTGCCTTTAATTCTAGTAATCTGAAATCACTCAAAGAAACTTGTGAAAAACACCAAATTACATAAAAATATAAAAGATCATAAACACAATTAGACTAAACAATAATAACTCGTATTTGACACAAAACAATAATAAAACATAACTAAAAACTATATAATTATACGAGTTATCAGCCCTGCATGCTTAGAGAACTTCGGTTCTCTCATCCACAGGGGCAACCCCATTTTCGTAAGTGTATGAAATGGAGGCTATGTTGCCAGTTGAGGTAGAGATTCCTTCTTTAAGGGTGCTGAAAGAGGTTGAATTGGAAGAAGCAGAATGGGTACGAGATCGTTTTAAGCAATTGAATCTTATTGAAGAGAAGAGACTTACAACGCTTTGCCATACTCAGTTGTATCAGAAACGAATGATGTGAGCACCTGATAAGAAAGTCCATCCCAGACATTTCAAGGAGGGAGAGTTGGTCTTGAAAAATATTCTTCCGTATCAGCATGATCATCGAGGGAAATGGACGTTGAAATGGGAGGGTCTGAATGTGGTGAAAAAAGATTTCTCAGGTGGAGCTTTGATTTTGACTGAAATGGATGAGGATGTTTTGCCGAACCCAATTAATTCAGACGCTGTGAAGAAATATTTTTCTTGAAAAAAAGAAGAAAAAAAAAGAAAGAAAAAGGAGGACTCAAATTGAAAACCCATAAAGGGCGGTTTGGGACATTGGGGGATGTCTAAGTTGAAAACCCGAAAGGGCGGCTTAGATATGAGGAGGAACAGCGTCATTTGGGAAGTCTCGTAGGATGGGGGCAATGTCTAGTCTAATGAACTCGGAAGAATTGAAGACACCGATGGGATTAGTTTTGATAGAGAATTTTGAATGAATTGTTACGATTGTTTGAGTATTCATTGTTTGGATACTGATTTGTTATCCCAACTTCTTTGTGATAAACCTTTGATATGTTCTTTCATTTCTTCAATATGAATTCTTTTCTTTGTCCTTTATTAATAAAGACCTTTCTTTTCCAAATTATCCTGCCTTTTCATTTTGTTATTCCCAACTTTATACCTTTGCATTGAATAGAGGGAATGCATCATGCATTGCATTTGCTATGGAATTACAATAATGATTGATAAATTGGAATAATAACTTTAAGAGATCCCTGCATTTATTTTTATGAGAAATCTATGGATAATTGAACAGAAAAGTAGAGAGATAGGATGAGAATTTTAAAAGTGAGAATTTTTGTGATAAGAATTTCTATAATGAGATGTTAAATCTGGTTAAGCTGAAATATGAGGAGACATGGATTGATTGTTGTTTTGAAACCTTTGACGAAGAAAACTATTTACATTCAGCAAATTTTTGAAAAGGAAAGATACAGTAAGGTTCACTCTACCAGTTTGAAGTCAAGTACAGACAGGGATGAATAATGAGCTTGAGAACCTTTTATCTTGTTTAGAGATTCAGGGAGTTCATATCATTTATTACAGTGCAGTCATGACATCCATTGCATGGTATGCATCTGCATTTCATTCATGGCATTCATGTATTGCATTCATGCATTGTACTCAAGAAAGATTATTGCAGGTATTCAGTATGATCTAGGCAAGAATTTCAATTTGCAAGGTCAGCAACTTCTTTTGGGATTCAAGGTAAGCTTTTTTAAATTTCTTTTGAAGAAAGCATTTACATTTGGTGAATTTACAATATTCGTTTGGTATTTAAAGTTGATGCCTTGTTGGGAGGAGTTTTTTCTTCGTTTGGATATTTAAAGTTGAGGCCTAGTTGGGAGGAGTTTTTTTTTCGTTTGGATATTTAAAGTTGATGCCTCGTTGGGAGGAGTTTTTCTTCGTTGGGAATTTAAAGTTGATGCCTCGTTGGGAAGAGTTTTTTTCGTTGGGATATTTAAAGTTGATGACTCGTTGGGAGGAGTTTTTCTTCGTTGGGATATTTAAAGTTGATGCCTCGTTGGGAGGAGTTTTTCTTCGTTGGGATATTTAAGGTTGATGCCTCGTTGGGAGAAGTTTTTCTTCGTTGAGTCATTTAAAGTTTAGGCCTCGTTTAGAGGAGTGTTTCTACTATGAGGTTTGCTTTTTAATTTTTGAAAACATGTAAAGTGTCTACGTCTTTGCACATCCCCTGATTTTTAGAATATGCACAAAGAGGGGCAACTGTAGACACCTATTTTGTCCAGGTCTTTAATTTTTTTATTTTTTATATAATTTTTAATCTAGATTTTAATTATAATTTAATATTAATTTTATTTTTAATTTAATTTAATTTAATTAGAAAAACAAAAAAACAAAAAATGAAAAAAAACATCAAAAAAGAAAATCAGTTTGGATCAAGTTGGAATTTCTCTCTGGATCAATTTTAAACTCTGAAAAAGATAAACTCCTATCCTGATCGGATTAGAATTTCGGATTAAAGTGAACTAGAACTCTATCATTTTTTTATCTAGAAAAGAACTTGGAATTAGCAATCACAAGACACGGAGAAAAGGAAAAAAAAAACACGACTAGTAGAAGGAATTCGGAAGTCAGTGGGCAAATAAATAAAAGGGAATTTTTTCTAGGGTTTGGGTTCTAGGTAGTTGTTTTAGAGAATCACAGTGGTTGGAAAGTTAGGAAAGGGTGAGAGGAGTGTTTGGTTTAAGTTTGGTGATCATCCAACGGTAAACGGGACCGAATCGGTAAATTCAAGTTTCGGAATTTCCAAATTTCAAACCTAGATCTAGGATTTTTGGTGGGGATTTAGACGAAACTAAGTGGATTTCGGGATTTAGGAGATCGAAGGAAAATTTTGGTATTTTTTTAATTTTTTCTGGGCAGGTTACGGTGGTCGGCGATGATCACCGATGATGGCGTATGACGGTGGACGACAGAGAGGCTGTCGAAATCTGGGTTTTGTTGGAGGTTGTTGGCTATTGTTCTTGAGTTGAAAGGGGGAGACTAGAAAGAGCTTTTTTAAAATTAAAAAAAAAAGGTAAGAAATGAAATAGAAAAAAAAAGGTTTTAAAGTAGCAAACGGGTCGGACCCTACGACCCGCACGTGGGTCCGACCCGTTTGTAGCTGATCTGTTTGTTTTTTTTTTTCTTGTTTGGTTTTTATTTTATTTATTTTGAATTAATTCTTTTTAGTTGTTTAATTTAATTGCATTTAATTTTGGACTAATATATGATTTTTTGTAGGTACTTTTAAGATTAATTAATTTTCTATGATTATTTTTTATTAGCATGATTTTAGGTTATTTTGTTTTTATTATTTATTTTAGATAAGCATGATGTTTAGATTTTTTATTTTATTTTTTTTAGAAAAACATGATTAGGTTTTTTTTTTTTTTTTTAGTTTTTAGAAAAGTATGATAAGGTTATTTTATTTTATTTTTTAGAAGCATGATTAGTTTATTTTTATTTTTAGAAGCATGTTTAAGTTTTTATTTTATTTTGTAGAAGCATGATTAGTTTATTTTTATTTTTAGAAACATATTTAGGTTATTATTTTATTTTTAGAAGCATGTTTAGGTTATTATTTTATTTTTAGAAGCATGATTATTTTATTTTATTTATAGAAGCATGTTTAGGTTATTATTTTTATTTTTAGAAGCATGATTAGGTTTTTATTATATCTTTATTTTTTAGAGGCATGATTAAGTTTTTATTATGTTTTTTGGATGGCATGATTTGGTGATATTCTTTTATTCATTATTTTAGGTTAGTTTGCATGATTAGGAAATAAAATATTGACTTAGGCGAATTAATTAAGACCTTTAAATATGACCAGTTTAGGATAATATGTGATTAATGATGTGGTACTATCTTTAGGATAGGCATTGTGGAGTTGCTCATCCTTCCCCACACATAACCGAACTCACGAATCTAGTTCCGAAACGTAGATCGGAACTTATTTTTTTTTGGATGCCTTAGTCAAGCTTACGATAACTTTAAGAAGAATAGATTCATAAAGGTGACTAATCACACCTAGTTAGATGATTAGTGGCGACTCCATGTTTGCGTCTACCTTGCTAAATTCGTATTTGGCACGTTATAACAGACACAATACGCAAACACAACACGTTTGATAAATAAAAAAATAATGTAATAAACACGATTCGGCATATTTAAATAGGAGAAATTTAATACACATCATATTCATGTATAAGATTTTGACGCATTTAATAATTTGTATTTTGTTTATATTTGAATGAGTAATATTAAAATAATAAATAAAAAAAAACATGATACATACTTTAAACACGATACATATACACAAAATATCAAATTCTATAATATCTTACTTAGTAGGTTCAGACATAATTTAAACATACTTGTAATGGAAATTAAAAAAATTGAATACATATGCAAGTTAGCAAGGTGTGGTTTAATGAGGTTCTTGTCTTATTGATGAATTTTAAATTATTTTTTTACAAATTAAAAACCAATAAATTAACACACCTTTAGAGATGTATTTGCGGTAGAAAATTTATGTTTTGAGAATATAATGATCTTTATATTTTTTTAATAATTTATATATATATATATATTTGTATATTTAGATGTGTATATAATTTCCCTTTTTTAGATTCTATTTTTAATATAAAACATTATCAACTTATGATATTTTTATATATTTTGAAATTATAAAAAGAATATAATAATTATTTTTTGGATGAAATAATTTCATTTTTAAAAAATCTAAAAATTATATTTTATATAAATTTTTAAAATTAAATTTTATAATTTATTTTTTGATACATCTTAATATTATTAATTTACTCAATTAGTATTAAAAGTAACTTATTCATTACTTTTTAACATGGTATTCTTTTTAGATATTTTATCTTCTCACGATATTTTTTTACAATAATGTCAAACACTCAAAAATTTCAAATCATAATTTTTCACAATAATTTATCACAGTATTTTTGAAACGCATTTTTTTTCAAAATTAGCTTTTTTCCAACTATAATAGCAATATTAAACTAGCCCAATGATTTAAAGTCAAAACACTAAAATTCAAATTGACCCAAACCCCAAACAACATAAAATTTAAATTAAAAATGATTTTTATTTCTTTTATTTTAATTTTTATAACGGTTTTTTCGGACCGCTACGACGAATTTGATGAAAACACAAAAAATGGAGTCGCCACCAATCTTTTTTGCTAGGTGTGATTGGCCACCTATTAAAACCGATTTTAGAAAAATATTTTAAAATTAATTAAAATATTTTGTAAAACCAATTTCGAAGTCCGCGCTTTGAACCAGAGAGAAAACAAAATCGGGTTCGGAAGTCGGTTACGTGCGGGGAAGGATTAGCACCCCCGCAACGCCCGTTTAGAAAACGGTACCACTTGATCACGTGTTAGCTTTAATCTTGATTTAATGGATTTAACATCGGTATTTAAAAATAATTCTCTTTTCTTTTTATTTTATTTTATTAAAAAAACATGTTTATTATTTTTTGGATTTTCTTGAATTGTTTTTAATTTTTAAAAATCGAAAGTGAACATAAATTTATTATCGAAAATACTCATTAAATATTCCCGACACTCTCAGTGGTATTTAACGAGATCTTCTCACCTCAAGACATCTCAGGGATCACAACCGTGATATCCTTCGAATTCCGTCGTCGGCAATTTACATCCATTTTTATTCAAATGCGTATGATGCGAATATTTAAATATCGGATGCATACGGCTTAACATATAACTATAAAATTAAACATGCGAATCGTAATATTAAAAACACGAGCATGGCAAAATATTGAGCGCAATAAACATTCGCTCTTTCTTCATTTTTAATTTTTTTATTTCCATTTTTTTTTAAACGAAAACGAAATTTTGTATCGAGCATGTCGCTAAACATTCCCACCACTCGTGGTGATATTTAACGAAATTCTCGCACCTCAAGATATCTTAGGAATCACTACCGTGACGTCCTTCGAATTCCGTCGTCGGTTATTCGCATTTATTAAAATTTTTTTTTTTGAAAATTAAATTAAAATGCTTTTAATAATTATTTCCGAAATAAAAGAAATTATCTATGTAAGAGTAATTCCCGAATCACTCCGATACTTTCGATAGTGTTTCGATTATTATTCTTACTCGGACCATTTCGAAGAACGATCGATACTCTGACCATCCGAGAAAAAGATCCGTTTTTAGAGAATTTTATTTACCGACAATAATTTTAAAAGACATGTATTAATTAAAAAATTATTATTTTAATATTTTAAAATCAAAACCAAATAACAAAACTATATCGAATGCTGAACAAAAATAATAAACAAAAATAGTAATGACAATAAATAAGAAAATTAAAATCATACTTGAAAAATGTCGAGAATTAAAATGTCGGACTTGAACTTCGCAAAGTTCTTTGCTCTTTCTCGACCACCTGAAAATGTCAATAAAAAATCAAAACTTCAAAAACGGTTATCGTGAATTTTTCTTTAATTTTTTTATTATATTTTTCCCCTTTTTTTTAATTTTTAATTTTTTTTATTTTGATTTTTTTATATTATTATATATTTTTTAAATTACTATTATTATTATTTTTTATTTTTTTCTTTTCCTTCTTTTTTTTTCTTTCTCTTTTCTTTTTTCTTCTCTTTTTTTTTTTGGGCCCAGAATCAAGGTCTGGGCTGCCAGGATCAGGCCTGGCCTGCTGGGCCAGGTCCGATCCTGGCCCAATTCTTTTTTTTTTTTTTTTTTTTTTCGGGTAAAGGGAGGGACCCGCGCGGACCCCGGGTCGGATCCGGGTCCAGGCGCGGATCCTCCCAACCTTAAACGGCGCCGTTTCGGCGCCACAAAACGGCGCCGTTTCGGCGCCTTTATCCCTTTTTTTTTCGGGTCGGGCGAGCGGACCCCGGGTCGACCCGCGGGTCCACGCGCGGACGCAGGGACAAAACGGCGTCGTTTTGACGCCGTTTACATTTTTTAAAAAAAATCGGGTGACCCGCGCGGACCCCGGGTCGACCCGCGGGTCACCTCGACCCGCTCCCCTAAACGGTGCCGTTTCGGCACCGTATAAAATACCCCCCCAATCCCCTTTTTTTTTCATTTTCTTTCTTTTTTTTTTCTCCTTTCTCTCTCTTCTCTTTTCTCTCTCACTCTCTCCCACAGAAACCCAGTTTCCGGCGGCTAGCCACCGCGCCGGCCGCCGTCCACCATCGCCGGCCGCCGCACGCCGGCGGCTGGCGAACTCCAAATTTCATACCCGAGGGGGTTTCGACCCCCTCGTCACGGATCCGGGCTCCGTTTAGCCCGGATCCTCACCGATTTTCGTAGATCTAGGTTTTAAAAAGGAAAAAAAAAATCTTTTTTTTTGGTTCGCTGCTTGGGTTTTTTTGTTTTTTTCTTTGCAGGTTTCGGTTTCTGAGGAGGTGGGGGGTCGATCTGGTGGGGGTCGGTGGTGGAGGAAAGGGGGTCCGAATCGGGATTTCGGACCCCGATCTGGTTTTTTTCGGTGTGGTTTGAAAATGACCCAGATCTGGGTTTCGGACCCCAGATCTGGGGTTTTTGGTAAAAGGGGAGGGGGTCCGAACCTGGTCTTTTTTTTTCGAATCAGGGGGGGCTCCTCCTTGCCTGAGGCTTCGGCCTCCTTGGGTTTTTTTTTGGGGGGTTCGAGTCTGGGGGGATCCGAATCCGGGGTCTCCTTCCTCCTCCTCCTTCTCCTTTTTTCGAATCTGGGCCTCCTTTTATGGAGGGTTGAGTGTGTGTGGGTTTCTGTTGGGGTGGTTGGCGTGTTGGTGGGGGTGGCGTGTAGGTTGGGTGGCGTGTTGCAGGGGAGGGCTGTGAGGGTGGCAGAGGTGGCAGGGAGGCTGGTGGCAGAGGGCTGGTTAGGGGATTAGGGTTTGGTTTAGGGTTTCAGGGGTAGGGTTTGGGGAAATGGGCCAGTGGGCTTGGTTTGGGTTTTGGCTGATTGGGTCGGGCTTATGGGCCTGATTTGGGGGTTGAAGGGTTTGGGCCGGAAATGGGCCCATGGGCCTGGACAACAGATTGGGCCTGCTGAATAGCAGGCCCGATTCGTACTTGGTCCGGGTCGGATTCGAACCCGACCCGGACGAAAATTGGTTATTACAGCTGCCCCTCTTTGCACATTGCTGAGAATCAGGAATAGGGCAAAGAAAGTATAACCAATTTTGTCCGGTTATTGAGATCTTTTTAGCGATGCTCTTCTCATTATGAAAATAAATTGCTCCTCTAATCAGAGGCTCTATCACTTGGAAAGATAAATTGCTCCTCTCATCAGAGGCTCCACAACTTTGAAAATAAATTGCTCCTCTAATCAGAGGCTCCATCACTTGAAAAATAAATTGCTCCTCTAATGAGAGGCTCCACAACTTTGAAAATAAATTGCTCCTCTAATCAGAGGCTCTATCACTTGGAAAGATAAATTGCTCCTCTAATCAGAGGCTCCACAACTTTGAAAATAAATTGCTCATCTAATCAGAGACTCTATCACTTGGAAAGATAAATTGCTTCTCTCATCAGAGGCTCCACAACTTTGAAAATAAATTGCTCCTCTAATCAGAGGCTCTATCACTTGGAAAGATAAATTGCTCCTCTAATCAGAGGCTCCACAACTTTGAAAATAAATTGCTCCTCTAATCAGAGGCTCTATCACTTGGAAAGATAAATTGCTCCTCTAACCAGAGGCTCCACAACTTTGAAAATAAATTGCTCCTCTAATCAGAGGCTCTATCACTTGGAAAGATAAATTGCTCCTCTCATCAGAGGCTCCACAACTTTGAAAATAAATTGCTCCTCTAATCAGAGGCTCTATCACTTGGAAAGATAAATTGCTCCTCTAATCAGAGGCTCCACAACTTTGAAAATAAATTGCTCCTCTCATCAGAGGCTCCACAACTTTGAAATTAAATGAACTTTGAATTTTTTTTTGACAATGAGCTTGAACACAACTTAGATCATCACCTCACTTACTACCTTAGTCTTACAAAAGTGAAGACTAATTCTTGATATCACATCTCTTTCTCGTTCAGTTTTGAAATTCCTTGTCAGATTCTTCGGATATCGCCACTCGACTAATCATACCGAGGCTCGACCTTTGAGTTTGACTTCGCAAGAATTGAAAATGGTACCCGAAGGTTTTGAAAAATTTCATTTTGAAAATAGCGCCCGGAGGTCTTATCCATGATTTTTTTTAATAATGCCCGGAGGTCTGAAAAACGTCTTTTCTTTGAAAATGGTGCCCGGAGGTCTTATCCATGATTTTCGAGAATAGTGCCCGGAGGTCTTGAAACAGGTGCCCGGAGGTCTTTAAAAATGTCTTTTCTTTGAAAATGGTGCCCGAAGGTCTTATCCATGTTTTTTGAGAATAGTGCCCGGAGGTCTTGAAACAATTGCTCGGAGGTCTTAAAATAGAAGCCCGGAGGTCTTCTTTCTTTCTAATTTTCCTTTTTTGTTGTGCCCGGAGGACTTAAAAGAGAAATGCCTGGAGGTCTTAGAACAGGTGCCCGGAGGTCTTTTTTCTAATTTTCTATCACTTCGAAAAATAAATCGCTCCTCTAATCAGAGGCTCCACAACTTTGAAAATAAATTGCTCCTCTAATCAGAGGCTCCACAACTTTGAAAATTAAATTGCTTTTCCTGTGCCCGGAGGACTTAAAAGAGGAAACCCGGAGGTTTTAAAAGAGGTGCCCGGAGGTCTTTAAAACAGATGCCCGGAGGTCTTCTTTTTTCTAATTTCCTTTTTCTTTTGCTGTGCCAGGAGGTCTTAAAACAGATGCCCGGAGGTCTTTTTTTTTTTTAATTTTCTATCACTTTGAAAATAAATTGCTCCTCTAATCAGAGGCTCCACAACTTTGAAATTTAAATTGGTCTTGGTGATCATACCTGAAGATCATATCTTGGAAGAAAATCTCACTGAATGTTCGTATTCAAATGTCAAAATTTCAAATAATCAATGCCATGCATGAAATGTGAATGTCATGCGATGTCAATGCGTATGCCCCTGATGATGCATGTGCAAGTACCTTCGGATACTGTACACATTTTACGACATGATGCAGATGCAAAACTTAATAAATATGCGAATGTTCATGAATGATGCGAATGTTCCCAATTGTTTCTCCTGATCTTGGTTTAGCTTTTTCAAATCGTTTTTCCTCTTCGAAACAGAGTGTATCCTGAAACGCTCGTGCCTCGTAAGAGATCAACCTTTTTTTTTCACTTTGGAACCATCTCTTTGCCCCGATCATTTTTCAAAATTTTATCCACTGGAGTCCGAGTGTTCATTTCTTCTACCTCAATAGTTCCATACCTCTGGGCCAGAAGAACCTTCGTCTTATGCCAACATCGGAAATGGTTTCTTCCAAAAATATTTTCATTTATCTGCTTTTGCTTGCCTTCTTTTTTTTTGAAAAGTGTTTGCTTATTCACTGAAAACTTTTGAGCTGAAAATGTTATCCTCATGTTGTGATATCCAAATCTCTTGAAGATTGATGATCACTATTAGAAATTTTTCTGAGTGTTCATTCGGCTTTTTTCAAATTAAGTTGAAAGGCTTGGTGCAACAAGATTTTGATTGATCCAAGGAGACTTTGCAACAGGAAAAATGTGTATCCTTTCTAGACTCACAAATGGAACAGATTTTATAAAACATGATTTTTTTTGGACTCAAACAAATTCAACCTTCTTTTAGTTTCCAAATCATGGCGTTTTGACATACGTCAAGGCTAGCTGGGGTGTTCAAACTAGAGAATTAATTCTGGAAAGGAAAACGGTCTCAGTTTTTTTTAAAGTCAAACCTCCAAACGAGAGTTGACAGTTTTGGAATATTTTGGAATTCCCAGATGTTCCTTAAGTTCTTCAAAATGACTTCTTCTTTTGTTATGGCCTCGACGATACCATAAGCAACACCGAAATTCTCCCATTTTACTCTAGACTGCCCATGTCGGGTTTTCACCCTAGAGTCTCCTTCTTTCCATCTTTTCATTTTTTTCTTAAATGTTTCACCATGCATTCAAGAAATCAAGACTTATCCAAAAAAGATTTTTAACCAGAAAGGAGACCGAAGTCTCATGCATTTCTCTAAGAATAGACTCATCAATTTAAATGACCATGCTCGATCGAAATGGTCTTTTCCAGGTACGTAATGTAGGCCGAGGTTCGAGGTACTGAAAGAAAGATAGATAGGCCCAAACATGTGTTTAAGGTGATCAAATCAAGGATCATTTCATGAGGAGGATTCTCTTTGAAACACTTGTCTTTTCTAAGCTTTTCTCTTTATTCGATGATTTTCATCCGTTCTTTTCTTCCTTTTCTGTTTTTGCTTTCATCTTTCTTTTTATCTCTCCCTTTTTTTTTGCATCTCTATTTTGACCAGGTGAGCCCGTAGTTGTCTGGAAGCTCAGATTTCTCTTTGATTCACGGTATTTTTTTTTCGTCTTTGAACCAAGACTTCACTATCTGTGACCTTCGAAGAGATCCTTCCCCGCATTTGCCTCCTAGCGTGGAGGGTGATCCTTGATCGGGGTTGAAAGAACGAAAGTATTCATTAGGCTCAAAAGGGGTAGCAAAAGGATATTTTCTATTTTGTGAAAGGATGATGAAAGATGGCCATTTTTCATCTCGAACACAAGCACGTAAATCGAAGAGTCATTCCCTAGAGGAAAATAATGAAAAGGTTTTTTTCTTTCTTGAAACCATCTTGAATTTCATAAATGCATGATGTCACACTCATTTTTTCATTTTTCTCTTTTTTTCATTTTTTCATTTTTTTCTTTTTTTGATGCATGCTCCGAAAATTACTTCATCTTTATCCACCACGTGTCCTCCGTATCTACAAATGATGCACCATTTGATTGGTCATACAAATGAGACTTCGTATCATAACGAGGAATACCTCGAGTCTTTTTGCTCTCCGAAGGGATAAGAAAGAATATGGCTCGAAAACAGCTTTTTTCTAAGAACACGAGAAAATCAGGTTTAATCATTGTTACCCGAGACGTTAATCATAAAGTGACGTCTGGGCAACTCTTGTTTTGTGGTTACGGAAAGGGATGTGAATGGTTTTGGCATAACCTTGACACACATCAATTTACCATGATCTAGATTCTTGAAAAGGTTTCACTTGTTTGAGACACCAAAAAGCTCGATTTTTTTTTTTAAAGTTTGTTCCATTGCTCATAACCTAAACTAGGATCTAAATTTTTCTTATTGCACTGACTATGGTTTCTGAAATTCAACAATATGTTCCTGGAAGCATTGACTGTTTCAACTCAAAGGATTCAAGCATAGGCAAGTCCGAAAGAGAGGGGAAGGGTGTTGGGTCATTTCTAACAATGATCATCAATAATCTCGAGACTCCTCATCATTTCTTAACGTGAAGAAAGATTGTTTCCTTTTAAAAATGCGCTCTTCAAAAAATCAAGAATCTCTTTAATGTTTATTTTTGCAAATTCAAATTAAAGCACAACAAACACAAAGCTTTTGAAATTCAAAATTTATTTATTTCATGTGAATGCCAACATAAGACAAGTGCTTTCATGATGAGGCATAGAACTACATGCATATTCCTCAATGCTTGTTGACATGCTTTTAGAGGTAACCATTCTCATCCTCAAAACCCGCGGCGAAGAAACCGATTTCTGGCAATGCGGATTTCCACTGTTCGACTAGCTCTGGAGTCAAAATGCCATCATGGACAAGACCTTCAATCTTTTCCTTCAGTCGTCTGCATTTTTCAGTTGAATGTCCGATTGCCCCCATGTGATACTCACACTTGCTGTTCGGGTCATAACTCCTTGCCGATGGGTTTGGAGCCGTTTTCAAAGGCACAGGGGTGAGGTATCGGTTCCTCATTAGTAATTGCAACAAGTCGGAGATTGGGATTGAAAACTTCTCTTGGTTGCCCCTCGGTCGTTTATGGGAAGCATGCCTAGTTGCAAGGGCTGGCATAGAATGATGTGTTTGAATATATGGAGGGTAAGGATAATGACTTGAAGAGACATTGGTAGAGTAACATGATTGATACGGAGAGACCCGGGGATATAGAGTGAATTCTCCCATAGTCTGGACATGTTGCTCATTCCTTTCAGGTGTCTCGTTTCCCTCGGCATTGGATGTCTCATCTCCTTCGAGTTTTCCGTTCTTGATAGCATTCTCAATCATCTCTCCTGAGGCCACTATATCTGCAAAATTCTTTGTGGCATTTCCAACGAGTCTATCATAGTACGGAGCGTGCAGTGTACTCACAAAAAGGACAGTAATTTCCTTTTGAGTCACAGCCGGTCGTACTTGGGTGGCCATGTCCATCCACCTCTGAGCATATTCTTTGAAGCTCTCAGTGGCCTCTTTCTCCATATTTTGCAAGGTCAACCTATCTGGTGCCATGTCGATCATGTGCTTATACTGAGTCTTGAAAGCTTTTGCCAGATCTTTCCAAGAACAGATATGGTCCCGATCCAACTGATTATACCATCTTGCAGCTGGCCCTGTTAGACTGTCTTGGAAGCAGTGGATTAACAGCTTGTCATTGTTGGTGTAGCCAGCCATTCTCCGACAAAACATCATGATGTGGATTGATGGACATTTCGATCCGTCATACTTTTCAAATTGAGGGACCTTGAATTTTGGCGGAATCAACAAATCCGGGACCAAGCTGAGCTCATTTGGATCCGTATTCCCAAAAACGTCTATTCTTTCTATGGCTTTAAGTCTCCTTTCAAACAGATCATACTTCTGTTGCACCTCTGTGTCTTCCACTTGCTTTGCCACACGTTTTTTCATCTTTTCTTGTTCTGGTGAACCATCTTGGTTTGGAATGACAACTGAGTCTGAGTGGTGAAATTCCGAGTTCACTTGAAATTGTCTTTGGCCTTGTTGACTTGCTAGGTAAATCGAATCTTCGTTGCCATTTACTCGAGGTCGAGGTTCTCCCCTTATGATTGATTCTTCAGCAACCCATTTTCCTCGGGTCAGTTTAGTCATCATTTCAATCATCTTGTCTATTTGCTCGCGTGACTCCTCTCGAGATTTCGCTATCTGTTCTCGTACTTCTTGCTGAGATCTGGCTAACTGTTCTTGTAATTCTCTCTGTGCTCTTTCCACTCTATCCAGTATATTTTGTTCATCCGCCATGGTTCCGGCCTGTGTCATAGAGGTATGCAGTGATTCTTATACCTCTGATTCGAAAGAGAAATCCTTGCAAAGCTAAACCGACTTCTTTTTTATTCTCCAAGTGTGTTTTATGATGCATGAGCTATGAATGTCGTGAATGTAACACGATGCCCATATGATGCATGTAAAGAATAAACAAATTAATGCATGAACATGTACAATGAGTGACCATGTATGTCACGAATGCAAGACCTTATTGTAATGAATGCAATCACGATGTAGATATGATGTATGTAAAGAATAAATAAAATGATATACTGGTATATACAGAGAACGATCATGTATGTCACTAATGTATTCTACAATGAATGACCATGCATGTTATGATTGCAATATGATGCGAATTTGATTTGTCTAAAGAATAAACAAATTAATGCATGAATATATACAAAAAACTTATTCATGATTTGGACTGAACTTGACCATTCAACAATTTTATTGCACAAACTTTGCCCCCAAATTCAATCCGCAAAATTTTTGTTTTGTGTTTTTTTTTTGTTTTGAAATTTTTTTTTTTGAAAAATGTTTTTTTTTGTAAAAAATCAAAATATTATTTTCACAAACCAATTTCTATCAAAAACTTTTGTGGTAGTGGGTCTTATTATGCCACTAATGTCCAAATATTTACTCAACACTACCGGTTTGCAATTCTCATTTAATCAACAACAAGTGTTTATGCAACTTCTCAAACGAGATTATTATCACCGTGAAATCAAAAATACAATTATAAATGTAAATGCTTTATTTACAAGTGCATCAATGCATGAAATGTACGAGATGTACGAAAAGAAAAATTTTCATATTTACAAACTCAAAAAGTTAACGAACATTTGCTCCGACAGTATCAACTTATTCAAGCATCACGGTGCCGTCGGAGCGAAAAATGAAACTTATTGCGGGTGGCACGACGTACGTTCATCATTACCCGATTTACAGTGTTCGTTCGGAGTGTAAACAAATAGCGAAAGATCACCATGTTCCTTCCAAATTTCGAGGATATCCGATCGAAAATTCGATATGGCTCTACTCAAGTTCGCTACATGAGGTTGAGTTAGGTTCTAAAAGGCTCCAAATTGCTCCTTACTGTCGCCCGTGAAGGCTAGTAAGGCATCCCGATTTAAAACGGGTTCAATTTGTTGGAGAGATTTTTCGCTAGCCCATGCGGAGGTTATTGCCTCACGAGAGCGTAGGTACTTTTTCTCTCTAAAAGCATTTCGCTAGCCCATGCGGAGGTTATTGCCTCACGAGAGCGTAGGTACTTTACTTTCACCTAAAGGGATAAAGCTCGGGCATAGAGCTTATGTATGAAATGCACGTGCTCGTGTGTGAGAAGGAAAAGCAAACCTTCGACTATTTGTCTACGACTTTTTATTCTAAACACTCCACGATTTAAAAAAATAAACGACATAAAAAAAATATGAATCAAGAATTAACAAATATCAAAGTCTAATTGCAAGCAAAATAAAAATAAAGAAAGAAAAAGAATAAAGAGAATTAAAATTAAATATCGGTTAAATCCATTAATTCGAGATTTTAAAACAACACATGATCAATTTGTGGCTCGACTCTCAAAAGGGTCCCCAGCGGAGTCGCCAAGCTGTCATAACGGTTTTTTCGGACCGCTACGACGAATTTGATGAAAACACAAAAAATGGAGTCGCCACCAATCTTTTTTGCTAGGTGTGATTGGCCACCTATTAAAACCGATTTTAGAAAAATATTTTAAAATTAATTAAAATATTTTGTAAAACCAATTTCGAAGTCCGCGCTTTGAACCAGAGAGAAAACAAAATCGGGTTCGGAAGTCGGTTACGTGCGGGGAAGGATTAGCACCCCCGCAACGCCCGTTTAGAAAACGGTACCACTTGATCACGTGTTAGCTTTAATCTTGATTTAATGGATTTAACATCGGTATTTAAAAATAATTCTCTTTTCTTTTTATTTTATTTTATTAAAAAACATGTTTATTACTTTTTGGATTTTCTTGAATTGTTTTTAATTTTTAAAAATCGAAAGTGAACATAAATTTATTATCGAAAATACTCATTAAATATTCCCGACACTCTCGGTGGTATTTAACGAGATCTTCTCACCTCAAGACATCTCAGGGATCACAACCGTGATATCCTTCGAATTCCGTCGTCGGCAATTTACATCCATTTTTATTCAAATGCGTATGATGCGAATATTTAAATATCGGATGCATACGGCTTAACATATAACTATAAAATTAAACATGCGAATCGTAATATTAAAAACACGAGCATGGCAAAATATTGAGCGCAATAAACATTCGCTCTTTCTTCATTTTTAATTTTTTTATTTCCATTTTTTTTTTAAACGAAAACGAAATTTTGTATCGAGCATGTCGCTAAACATTCCCACCACTCGTGGTGATATTTAACGAAATTCTCGCACCTCAAGATATCTTAGGAATCACTACCGTGACGTCCTTCGAATTCCGTCGTCGGTTATTCGCATTTATTAAATTTTTTTTTTTGAAAATTAAATTAAAATGCTTTTAATAATTATTTCCGAAATAAAAGAAATTATCTATGTAAGAGTAATTCCCGAATCACTCCGATACTTTCGATAGTGTTTCGATTATTATTCTTACTCGGACCATTTCGAAGAACGATCGATACTCTGACCATCCGAGAAAAAGATCCGTTTTTAGAGAATTTTATTTACCGACAATAATTTTAAAAGACATGTATTAATTAAAAAATTATTATTTTAATATTTTAAAATCAAAACCAAATAACAAAAATATATCGAATGCTGAACAAAAATAATAAACAAAAATAGTAATGACAATAAATAAGAAAATTAAAATCATACTTGAAAAATGTCGAGAATTAAAATGTCGGACTTGATCTTCGCAAAGTTCTTTGCTCTTTCTCGACCACCTGAAAATGTCAATAAAAAATCAAAACTTCAAAAACGATTATCGTGAATTTTTCTTTAATTTTTTTATTATATTTTTCCCCTTTTTTTTTAATTTTTAATTTTTTTTATTTTGATTTTTTTTTATATTATTATATATTTTTTTAAATTACTATTATTTTTATTTTTTATTTTTTTCTTTTCCTTCTTTTTTTTTCTTTCTCTTTTCTTTTTTCTTCTCTTTTTTTTTTGGGGCCCAGAATCAAGGTCTGGGCTGCCAGGATCAGGCCTGGCCTGCTGGGCCAGGTCCGATCCTGGCCCAATTCTTTTTTTTTTTTTTTTTCGGGTAAAGGGAGGGACCCGCGCGGACCCCGGGTCGGATCCGGGTCCAGGCGCGGATCCTCCCAACCTTAAACGGCGCCGTTTCGGCGCCACAAAACGGCGCCGTTTCGGCGCCTTTATCCCTTTTTTTTTTCGGGTCGGGCGCGCGGACCCCGGGTCGACCCGAGGGTCCACGCGCGGACCCAGGGACAAAACGGCGTCGTTTTGACGCCGTTTACATTTTTTAAAAAAAATCGGGTGACCCGCGCGGACCCCGGGTCGACCCGCGGGTCACCTCGACCCGCTCCCCTAAACGGTGTCGTTTCGGCACCGTATAAATACCCCCCCAATCCCCTTTTTTTTTCATTTTCTTTCTTTTTTTTTCTCTTTTCTCTCTCTTCTCTTTTCTCTCTCACTCTCTCCCACAGAAACCCAGTTTCCGGCGGCTGGCCACCGCGCCGGCCGCCGTCCACCGTCGTCGGCCGCCGCACGCCGGTGGCTGGCGAACTCCAAATTTCATACCCGAGGGGGTTTCGACCCCCTCGTCACGGATCCGGGCTCCGTTTAGCCCGGATCCTCACCGATTTTCGTAGATCTAGGTTTTAAAAAGGGAAAAAAACAAATCTTTTTTTTTTGGTTCGCTGCTTGGGTTTTTTTGTTTTTTTCTTTGCAGGTTTCGGTTTCTGAGGAGGTGGGGGGTCGATCTGGTGGGGGTCGGTGGTGGAGGAAAGGGGGTCTGAATCGAGATTTCGGACCCCGATCTGGTTTTTTTCGGTGTGGTTTGAAAATGACCCAGATCTGGGTTTCGGACCCCAGATCTGGGGTTTTTGGTAAAAGGGGAGGGGGTCCGAACCTGGTCTTTTTTTTTCGAATCAGGGGGGGCTCCTCCTTGCCTGAGGCTTCGGCCTCCTTGGGTTTTTTTTTGGGGGGTTCGAGTCTGGGGGGATCCGAATCCGGGGTCTCCTTCCTCCTCCTCCTTCTCCTTTTTTCGAATCTGGGCCTCCTTTTATGGAGGGTTGAGTGTGTGTGGGTTTCTGTTGGGGTGGTTGGCGTGTTGGTGGGGGTGGCGTGTAGGTTGGGTGGCGTGTTGCAGGGGAGGGCTGTGAGGGTGGCAGAGGTGGCAGGGAGGCTGGTGGCAGAGGGCTGGTTAGGGGATTAGGGTTTGGTTTAGGGTTTCAGGGGTAGGGTTTGGGGAAATGGGCCAGTGGGCGTGGTTTGGGTTTTGGCTGATTGGGTCGGGCTTATGGGTCTGATTTGGGGGTTGAAGGGTTTGGGCCGGAAATGGGCCCATGGGCCTGGACAACAGATTGGGCCTGCTGAATAGCAGGCCCGATTCGTACTTGGTCCGGGTCGGATTCGAACCCGACCCGGACGAAAATTGGTTATTACAATATTTTATATAAATTTTTAAAATTAAATTTTATAATTTATTTTTTGATACATCTTAATATTATTAATTTACTCAATTAGTATTAAAAGTAACTTATTCATTACTTTTTAACATGGTATTCTTTTTAGATATTTTATCTTCTCACGATATTTTTTTACAATAATGTCAAACACTCAAAAATTTCAAATCATAATTTTTCACAATAATTTATCACAGTATTTTTGAAACGCATTTTTTTTCAAAATTAGCTTTTTTCCAACTATAATAGCAATATTAAACTAGCCCAATGATTTAAAGTCAAAACACTAAAATTCAAATTGACCCAAACCCCAAACAACATAAAATTTAAATTAAAAATGATTTTTATTTCTTTTATTTTAATTTTTATTTAAATTGGAAATAAATATAAAATTTTTTACCTTTTGGATTTGATCTAAATTGATAACTTGGAAATTGAAAATAATCCAAACTCAAAAGAAAAACCATGTCTCAAATCCAAAATTATTGTTATGTAAAATTATCCAAATTCGATAGGAGTATGTAAGTCAAGCGCTTAAATGGTCCTTCCTGGATCTTTCATTTTTGCACCTAATATTTACTACTAGTATTTTATTTTTCCCTTCTAAACCATTTCACGCGCCTTTACATAATTTCACATTGACTTGTAACGACTTTCTTGGAGTTGAATTAAGAGGAACGCCTTTACATAAAGGTAAGATCTATTAAAACAATTATTATTTGGCACCATAATAATAAATAATTAATGAAAGAAATTTTAATATATTAAAATAATAAAAAGGAAATCAAAATTACTTTTATAACCTCATAATTCATAGGTGGAAATCATAATTATATGTGATTCATATGTAGAGGAAAGACATAACATATGTACATTTGATACTACAATTAATTGATCATATATGTACATTAATAAAAGTTCAAAATCCTATGTTTATTGATGAACATGAAATGGGAAATTATTAAAAATATTAATATATATAATGGTTCATAAAATTTTAAACAAAAGTTTATAGGAGGGATAATAGTGTGTGTATTTCAAATTTGAGAATATAAGTTTAAATATTGTAAATATAGTTTAAGTTCATTGTACATATTTTCTTGTTAAATGTATATATATTCTCAATTGATGTACATTTCATGCCTTAATATAAATATTTATGATTTTTTTTTGTTAGTTTTTCATTTGAGGAGTGCTTATGTTTAGGTTTAGGTTTTAGTGATTATATTTTTTAAAATATAAAACCATGTTTAAAATAAACTACTAAACTTTATTATATCCAATTAACTTTGATTCTTGCCGTTAGTAAGGTAATTTTACATATGTTTTTTTTTACTGAAATGTCTATATATTGTCTTATTCGTACATATAAAAATTCATATTTTTAAACTATTAGATATCGGAGTACGTAGAAGGAATTTTTTTGACTGATTATAAATTGTTATGTGTCAATTGAATTTTTTTTTAATTAAATTATGTATCACCATATGAAATTGATAACATCATATGCAATGGCATTATAATTAATTAAATATGTACACATGGCTTGACCAATCAAATTGCAATGATTCATGAGTCATCCAATCAAATTTCACTCATATATCATTATCATTTTATCTCTAATTAAATTAAATTAATTAAGAGATAAATAAATAAGTGAAATTCTTCTATGAAGAATTGAAGAAATTTTGAAGAACATTGTGTCTGTTCTCAAGAATTCTCAAAAAACCATTCTCTGATCTTATTCAATCGAAAGAAAAGAGATCAATCTCGTTTTTCAAAGTCAAGTTTAGAAAACACTTGAAGCGGATTTCATCGATTCAAGATCAAGTCATAAAGATCATTGAATCAAAATTTTGCTGAAGAAAAAAATCAAAAGATTTTTTATTTCAAGAACTTTAAGAGATTGTAACTTCAAATTCTGATAAATAAATATTTATTTGTTTTCAAATTTTGTTTGTCATATTTTTGACACGAAATTTGTATGTATAGGGTCAAAAAGGTAATTTTGATTTCTTTTTTAATTTTACTAGATCTGTCAATTTTGAATACTATACAAAAATATGATACAAATACGATAAGTTTAATAAACAAGAAAATATAGTAATAAACACGATACAATTCGTTTAAACAAGATTAACATTACATATTTAACTATACTTTCCTGACACTCACCATGTGAGTGAAAAGTAGGTAGTTTTTATAATTGGATAGTTTTTGTGGAGAAGTTTTTGTGGAGAAGAAGATGAGTGGGTGCTTGTGAAAGTTGTGTGAAAGAGTAGTGGGTTTTAATCACGTGAGTGAGTATTTTTTTTTTAAATAAAATTTTAAAACTTATTAAATTAATTTTTTAATTCAATTTCATTTGTTTTTAATTTTTATAGTTTAGATTTTTGGATATTTTCTCCACTGAGTTGGTGTCTTTTAACTCGTGACACCAACTCAAGGATTACTTTTAATAATAGTATAGATAATATACGTCTCATATTCATATTTAAGATAAACTATAGTTTTTCACTAGTTGTATAGTGAAAATGAAGTCTCCCCTTTTTTTTTGGAGGGAACAGAACAAAAAAAGAATGAAACAAACCAAATGATTGTTCTAGAATGGTTATTCCTCACAATTGCTGCTTGTGATGCAGCAGAACCATGGCAATTAGGATTTCAAGACTCAGCAACACCTATGATGCAAGGAATAATAGATTTACATCACGATATCTTTTTCTTTCTCATTCTGATTTTGGTTTTCGTAAGTAGTTGTTCAGTAAACATTTTTACTTCTAGCATGCAGTACCCGAGTCTTGCCCATTTAAGGAATATGGAGGAGGTATGTGTCCTCTCGGTCGCCTTGACCAACAATCACAGATCAGCCCGACTAACGATCACTTTGATCCGTTACAGATCAGCTCGAAAGTACCCCTTTCTATTATGATAGGGGTGGATGGTAGGGCTAGAGCAGGCATAATAGCTTGAACGGCTAGAAGTGGGCCAACTATCTTCCATAAAAAATATTTTTATTCCAGAGTCGTACAACTAGGTGATTAGCATACCAGAGTGACGCAAGGCTCTAAGCTCGTACCTTATAGCTCTTTATTCTTTCTCCGCTCGCTCTTTTTCGTAGCGTAGATCTTTCTTCCCTTTTTTCTTATCTTTCGTCCCAAACTCTTCTTTTATTAAAAAATCATCTAGATATCTCTGAGAAACTACACTAAAGGAAACTGTTAAGTGCAAACGATGCAAGGATGAGCCCGGCTACTAATCAGTGATCAGGTTATTTGAGTGAATAGGTTATAAGGCACTTCGAGAAGGCGACTGGTATAACATATTATAGGAAGAATCAAAAGCACTGCAACTCCTTTTTTGGGTTGGGCTTTCAGTCGTTCAGCGGCCCCCTCTTGAGACAAACTGTGGCGGCAACCTTCGTAAGCTAGACCTTTAGTTCCCTACGTCTGAAGCAAGTGGAAATCTGTCTTTCTTCCGACAAAGGCGGCTTGCTTCTCCCCCTAATCCATAATAGATCGAAGGGGAGCACTAATCTAATGAGTGTCCCCGCTCTTATCGCTGCGCTCTAGTTGCTTGTAGCTCCTGGCTGGCCTATGAGGAACGCTTCTCACTACAGACTATACTGGCTACTCAAGAAATAGCTTTTCTAATAGATGGGCTCGTGTATCTGTTATAGTAAGAGTTCTCACTCCTTCACCTCATCGGTCAAGTAGCTTCGCTCATCAACTCAATCAGTGAAGCGGCTTCCCTTCTTGACCGAGGAGAGAAAGAATCGAATGCTATACCTCCCACCATTCGTTAAAGGAAGGACAAGACTAATTGAACTCAGTCTGACTTGCTTTCTTTTTCCCTGGGATGGGATGTCTTTCGCCAAGTGGATTGGAGAGAAAGCTCGTTCCGATCCTATGATTCCGGACCCTTTCATGCTCTAAGCGTGAAGTAGAGTGCTTTCGTCTCTTGGTCATTGCCTCGCGACCAAAAAGGCTCGAAACTTCGATGAGTAATCGTAGGGGCTTCTTTCTACGAGGAGCTTCTCTTAGCCATAGTAGGGGCTCAACTCGCTACTCAATTAGATGTCAGTGCTAGAAGCGAAAGTCCAGGGATTGGATAATCTCTACAGCAGGTTCATCTTGAGGAAGTACGGTAAGTCTAAGGTCAGGGGGGATTTTTCATCTCTTTTTCAAATCCCTATCTTCGGCGATGCTTGCTTGATCCCTTCCTCTATTTCAATCTCGTATTTGGTCATTTCCTGCTTTCATGAGATCTCTCAAAGGATCTTCTTCTTTTTTAGACTTTATGTTAACCTGATTCTCTTTCCAATGGGGTGTACTTGACCTGCTTGCATTCATTCCTTCTAGTTTCGCTCCGTTGCCTATTGGGAAAGCGGTCTTGGAATAACGTCCTAGCGGCCCCTTTTCATCATCAAGACGGCTAGTCCAAATCCATTTCTTCTCTTCCTCTTTCTTGCCTTCAACTGCTGATGTGTCTCTTGCTGGTTGAGATTGAGATGCCCTTCTTCTTTCTTTCATTTCTCGTCCATTCAGCCTTCTCTTTCATTTTGATGCGAACCTTTGAAATTGAGCTGCTACGCTTCCTCACCACATCCTTGATTCGGACATGAACCCTCAAAGGCTGACTTTCCATTGCGCTCCTCGAATGGGAACCTGCTCTCATCTTCAAATTTCTTAGAGAAAGAGAAAGCTCGTTCCGCTACTAACCTGATAGTGATTGCCTCTTTATTTTATTTTTGCGAAATTAGTATCAATAGAAAGATCAGGATCGAAACCATCGTCTTACTAAGGGTTCGCTCCTGCACATTCCATGCTTTAGTCCGTTTTCTTTTTTACTTATTTGAGTTAGGGGCTTAATAGGCCAAGTAAGGGCCCCTTCTACCCTTTAGGGATAGGGGTGAGCCAGCTAGTGCCATTTTTCTTTAAGGCTGAAAGTCCTACATATACCGACGGCTTCTTCTTAATTTAATGCCAAAAGCGGGGCAGAAGGAGAACCGAGTGTCTTGTTTTTCGCACTGGGTTAAAACATTTTTTCAAGGGTGTGATGACTCACTCCGAGCTCCCTATAAACATAAAGGCAACCGAGACCAAACTTTCTCCCTGACTCCATACCCCATTGATAACTCGTATAATTATATAGTTTTTAGTTATGTTTTATTATTGTTTTGTGTCAAATACGAGTTATTATTGTTTAGTCTAATTGTGTTTATGATCTTTTATATTTTTATGTAATTTGGTGTTTTTCACAAGTTTCTTTGAGTGATTTCAGATTACTAGAATTAAGGGCAAATCCAGTTCAGTTCCAGTTCCGACACCTTTTGCCATATCAGCTATATCTCGAGTTTCACTGAAGCAATAAGGCTGAACTTTGTATCCCTGCAAAGCTAAGAGGCATATCTATCTTTTTCATGTTTTACACTTCTTGAAACGGAGTCGTTTTCCCTAGCGAAATCGACCATCAAGTTGGCTGATGTGCAATGACGTCTGTTCTGCACCGTTTTGGTATTTTGACCATATCTCCCGATCCACGTGCACAAATGATCTGATTCCAACGGCTATGGATCCGTAACTGATAGGGGTATATTTGTCTAGAAGACCATTTTATCAGATCGAGCCTCCAACATTGACAGAATCGACCATCAAGCTGGCTGATCAGAATTGTCATACAATATGACGAAAATTGTTAGAAAAATGCACCCACCTATTATACCTACCTTTGAAATTTGTAAAGCTTGTCTCTTGTCATTTAGCCCTCCAAAATGTGTATAAATAGAGGGCCTTGGATGAGTATTGGGATACATTATACATTGGTAGGATATTAGCCTTTGTAGTAAAATTCTCTAAGTTTTCTTCTTCTTTCCTTTCTCTAGTTTTCTTTTTTATTTACTTATGCTTCTTACATTTCTTTTCATTTTATTCATATCTAGTATGTGTTGCTAATCATATTGTTGAGGTGATGAGGTGAAGCTCTTGGTAAATGCTAAGGTTAGTCTCTTAAACATGAGCTAAAATGAATCATCATTTATAAACACTAGTATAGATAATATTTTCTTTTGGTTTAAAATCATACTTGCAAAGTAGAGATCTTGATTCATTATTGACAATGAAAATGGCACAGTAAATGCTTGGTTTCATAACCTTGATTTGTTGTAGACATATACCTTGGCATAAGGAATGCTTGGACTCTTTTTATGAGTTTTGAGGACACCAAATGAACATAATATCATATGCTATGGACGTTGGACTGAATTGCTAAACCTTCCGATTGGAACCTCCCTTATGTGTGGATTTCAATTGTGTAATAAAACAAGATTAATCTTAGCATAACACCAAGAGTGGAGTCTCTAACCTCAACATCCTTTCTTATTGTTTTTTATATCTTGTTTAATTGCTTTTATGTTATTTTGTTTATTTTGTTCTCTAATATCTTGTTTACTTTCTTTGTTATTGATTCCCTAATATCTTGTTTATTTTCTTTTTCATATATATTTATAAACTTATACTTACTAGTACGCTTCCCTGTGGTTCGACCTCGGACACCCGAGAATTTATTACTTGAACATAACCTGCACTTGGGTTTACAACTCTTAATTGAGTTTCCATCAAGTTTTTGGCGGCGTTGCCGGGGAAGCAATACTAAGTATATAAGTTTATAAGTATATTTATTTTTATTGGCTGGTTATACCGCCTAATTTATAAGTATATTTATTTTTATTGGCTGGTTATACCGCCTAATTTGTATATATTTATTTTTATTGGCTGGTTATACCGCCTAATTTGTTTATATTAACTTTGTTTTATGCTTGTTTGGCGACGTGATTTTAGATCTCGTCGTTTAGTTAGATTTTATTGTGAAACTTTTTCAGGTAATCTTTCTAATACAACTCCTACCATGGCTGACAATGAAAGTGTTCATGCTGAAGATGAGAACAGACAAGTACGCACCATGCGTGACTACTTGCAACCAACTCGAAGCTCATCACCCTCTTGTTTTATTTTTCCTCTCAATGCAAACAACTTTCGTTTTAAACCAGGTATGATAGCTTTGCTTCCAAATTTCTATGGGTTGGAATCGGAAAGTGCTTACTCGTTTCTAAAAGACTTCGAAGATGTATGTGTCACCTTTAATGACCAACAATGTACAAATGAAATTGTCAAGCTAAAATTATTTCCTTTTTCTTTAAAAGATAAAGCAAAAATTTGGCTTCATAATTTAAAACCAAGGTCAATTGGCACATGGCAAGAATTACAAACTGAGTTTCTAAAGAAATTTTTCCCAGCACATAAAACTACTGCTTTGAAAAGACAGATTCAAAATTTCAATCAAAATCAAAATGAAGCATTTTTTCAGTGCTGGGATCGTTTTAAAGATTTGTTAAGTTCTTGTCCACATCATGGTTTTGAAAAATGGCGTCTTATTAGTTTCTTTTATGAAAGTTTAACTCCCGAAACTAAACAATTTGTTGAAACAATGTGTAACGGTGAGTTTCTAGAAAAAGAACCTGAAGAAGCCTTTGACTACTTAGACCATTTGGCAGATAACTCTCAAGCCTGGCACACAGATAATTTCTCTGAAAGTTCCAATAGATCTAATGTTGTTTCTAACAGAGGAAAATATCATTTTAGTCAAGAAGATGAGATAAAAGCTAAAGTAGCTAATTTGGCTAGAAAGATTGAAGCCATGGAACTTAGAGAAGTAAAAGAAGTCAAAACGGTTAAAAATGAAGAAAGTTGTGGAATTTGTGAAATCATGGGACACCCCACTTCTGAATGTCCAAACATTCCCATTCTTAAAGAAGCGTTGCATGATCAAGTAAATTCCATAAACACATTTAAAAAACCTTTTCCTTCTCCTTACTCTGAAACGTATAACCCTGAATGGAGAAATCATCCCAACTTCAGTTGGCGGAATAATAATCATGTTCAGGTACCACAATCTCAAAAGCCGGGCAACACTTTTTCCTATCAACCTTCACGTGTACAAACCTTGGAAGAGACATTGCAAGCATTCATGCAAACACAAGCAAATGTGAATAGCCGGACTTCACAGGACATCAATGAGATCAAAAACACCTTGTCCACATTGACAGCTTCATTACGCACTCAAGAAAAAGGTAAGTTTCCTGCTCAACCTCAGCCTAACCCTTCTACTCAATGTCTTGTTTCTTGCTCCAATGAAACTCAACAGGAAAATGCCAGTTCTATCACAACTCTTCGAAGTGGAAAGGCAATTGACAAAAAGATTCCATCAAAAGACCAAGATCCTCTTTCCCCTCCGAAAAGTAATGGTAAGGATGATGGTAAGTCTGAACTTCTTGAAAATTTGGACAAAGAAAAAGGTATGCATCCTGCTCCTTTTCCTCAAAGGTTGCAAACAATAAAGAATTTGAATCAAAATGCAGAAATTTATGAACTTTTCAAACAAGTTAAGATTAACATTCCTTTATTGGATGCAATCAAACAAGTTCCATCTTATGCTAAATTTTTGAAGGACATGTGCACAGTTAAAAGGAAACATAATGTACAAAAGAAAGCATTTTTGACGGAAAGTGTGAGCTCAATCATTCAGCACCTTACTCCACCAAAATTCAAAGATCCTGGATGTCCAACAATCTCATGCATCATTGGAAACACTAGAATAGAACGTGCATTGCTTGATCTTGGTGCTAGTGTTAATCTTTTGCCTTTTTCTGTTTATCAACAGTTAGGTTTAGGTGAACTCAAGGAAACACCTGTTACACTTCAACTAGCTGATCGTTCTGTAAAAATTCCTCGAGGGATAGTTGAAGATGTTTTGGTTCAAATTGATAATTTTTACTTCCCTGTTGATTTTATTGTTTTGGACACACATCCTGTTTCAAATCCAAATGTTCAAATTCCTGTTATATTAGGCCGTCCATTTCTTGCAACTTCTAATGCTCTGATAAATTGCAGGAATGGTATGTTGAACATTTCTTTTGGAAATATGACTTTAGAATTAAATGTGTTCAACATTTGCAAGCAACCTGGTGATAATTCAGAAGTACATGAAGTGGATTTCATTGAAGAACTTGTTCATGAACATCTCACCACTACCACATTCCATGATCCTTTAGAAGCTTATTTAATTGAATATGAGTTTGATAATGCTTCAGAAATTTCACACACTGATTTTTTGTTAAAATCTTTTCAGGATAAGCATTGTTGGAAACAAAAGTTTGAGGAACTACCATCACTTACAAATGTCACTGTACCATCAACTATTGAACCACCCAAGCTGGAGTTAAAACCATTGCCATCCGAGCTAAAATATTCCTTTTTGGGTGAGAGTGAAACTTTTCCAGTCATAATTTCTTCACATCTTGATGAACTACAAGAAGGTAAGTTGTTACAACTTTTGAAGATGCACAAAAATGCATTAGGATGGACCTTAGCTGACATAAAGGGAATAAGCCCATTAATCTGCACACATAATATTTATTTAGAGGAAAATGCTAAACCCCCTAGACAAATGCAACGAAGGCTTAATCCTAATATGAAAGAAGTAGTGAGAAATGAAGTCATTAAACTTCTAGATAATGGAATCATTTATCCTATCTCTGATAGCAAATGGGTAAGTCCTACTCAAGTCGTACCTAAGAAATCTGGAGTTACTGTAGTTAAAAATGAAAACAATGAATTAATTCCAGCTAGGACTGTTACTGGTTGGCGCATGTGCATTGACTATAGGAAACTTAACTCAGTGACGAGGAAAGATCATTTCCCTTTGCCTTTCATGGATCAAATCTTAGAAAGAGTTGCAGGGCATGAGTTTTATTGTTTTCTAGATGGATATTCTGGGTATAATCAAATTGCCATTGCACTTGAGGACCAAGAGAAAACCACTTTTACATGTCCTTTTGGTACTTTTGCATATCGTAGAATGCCATTTGGATTATGTAACGCCCCTGCCACATTTCAAAGATGCATGCTTAGCATTTTTAGTGACATGATTGAACGTAATCTTGAGATTTTCATGGATGATTTTTCTGTTTCTGGTGATTCATTTGATGATTGCTTAGCCAATTTGAAAAATGTATTGATTAGGTGTGAAGAAAAAAATCTTGTTCTTAATTGGGAAAAATGTCATTTCATGGTCACTAAAGGTATTGTACTAGGTCACATTGTTTCTGCAAAAGGGATTGAGGTAGACAAGTCAAAACTTGAATTGATTGCTAATCTACCCACACCAAAGACAGTAAAGGACATTAGGTCATTCTTGGGACATGCAGGTTTTTATAGAAGATTCATAAAAGATTTTAGCACAATATCTAAACCTCTATGTAATCTTTTAATGAAAGACACTGCATTTGAATGGACTAAAGATTGTGAAGATGCTTTTGAAAAACTCAAAAATATGCTCACTACTGCTCCTATTATGAGATCTCCTGATTGGTCCTTACCATTTGAAATAATGTGTGATGCTAGTGACTATGCTGTTGGTGCTGTGTTAGGACAAAGGAAAGATAATAAACCACATGTAATTTACTATGCAAGTAAAACTTTAAATAGAGCCCAAATGAATTATTCCACTACAGAAAAGGAATTACTTGCAGTTGTTTTTGCATTGGATAAATTCAGATCTTACCTTGTTGGATCATCAATTGTTGTCTTTAGTGATCATGCAGCTTTAAAATATCTTCTCTCTAAGAAGGATGCAAAACCTAGGTTGCTGAGGTGGATCCTTTTGCTGCAAGAATTTGACATCACCATTCGAGATAAAAAAGGAGTAGAAAATGTGGTGGCTGATCATTTATCAAGACTTGTTTGTGATGAATCTTTTGGAACCTCACCAATAAATGATACTTTTCCTGATGAACAACTTCTAATTGTCTCCACGACACCTTGGTTTGCTGACATTGCTAATTTTCTTGCTACAGGAAAAATTCCTTCTCAATGGAGCACACAAGATAAAAGGAAGTTTCTGAATGAGGTAAAGAAGTTCTATTGGGATGACCCTTACTTGTTCAAATATTGTCCTGATCAGATTTTTCGAAGATGCATTCCCGACAATGAGGTAAGTAGTGTAATTAAGTTTTGTCATTCCGAGGCATGTGGTGGTCATTTTTCATCAAAGAAAACTGCTGCAAAAATTTTACAGTGTGGATTTTACTGGCCAACTTTGTTCAAAGATGCACATAATTTTTGCAAGTCATGTGAAAGTTGTCAAAAATTAGGTTCCATTTCGAAAAGAAACATGATGCCTTTGAACCCAATTCTTGTAATTGAAATTTTTGACTGTTGGGGTATTGATTTCATGGGACCATTTCCACCATCTTTTGGTTTCTTATACATTTTAGTTGCAATAGATTATGTTTCAAAGTGGATAGAGGCAATTCCATGTCGAAATAATGATCACAAAACAGTGATTAAATTTTTAAAAGAAAATATTTTGAGTCGATTTGGAATTCCTCGATCTATCATAAGCGATGGGGGAACACATTTTTGCAACAAGGTTTTTGAAACATTAATGAAGAAATATGCCATTACACACAAAGTTGCAACCCCTTATCACCCGCAGACAAATGGACAGGTAGAATTAGCAAATAGGGAGATTAAACAAATTTTGGAAAAGACAGTTAATCCAAATCGCAAAGATTGGTCTCTTAGACTTAACGATGCATTATGGGCCTATCGAACAGCTTTTAAAACAGCATTGGGCATGTCTCCTTATAGGCTAGTTTATGGAAAACCTTGTCATTTACCTGTGGAACTTGAGCATAAAGCATATTGGGCCATTAAAATGTTCAACTCAAACCTTGATGACGCTTCTAATTTACGAAAATTACAAATAAATGAACTTGAGGAACTCAGAAATGATGCATATGAGAATTCTAAAATTCATAAAGAAAGAACTAAAGCCTTTCATGACAAGTTAATTTCAAGAAAAACATTTAATGTTGGGCAAAAAGTTCTACTTTATAATTCTAGACTTCACATATTTCCTGGTAAGTTGAGATCAAGATGGACTGGCCCATTTGTGGTTAAGCATGTGTATCATTATGGAGCAGTTGACATTGAGAATCCTCAAAATGGTAACGTATTCAAGGTAAATGGACAAAGACTCAAACTCTTTTTGGAAAATCATGTTACTCAAGAAGAGGTTGTTTTTCTTTCTGATCCTTGTTTTGAAAATAACTAGATGTAAATATAAGTTTTCTTTTTCAAAAAAAAAAAAAAAAAAAAAAAAAAAAAAAAAAATTCATTTTTTTTCCGGTTAAATGGCGGATAACGGTACTCCGTGATTATTTAAGTCGGTTCCATCAGCTACCCACAAAACTGATATTGTATATAAATTTCTCTTTCATTTTATTTTATTTCATTTTTTTTTTTTCAGGATGGATGATATTCTCAAAAGATTGCAGAAACGATTTCCTCCTTTTCCTCGGAATATTTTACTGAAGCTTTACCAAGTTCGATTAGAAAGATTAAGAATGCTTATGAACAAAGGGATTCCTGAAGACATACGTTGGATAATTGAAGCCAAGGTACGTGAAGATGAATATCTTCCTGTTTTGCATTTACCAGGTACAGGTAGAAGCACTTATGCAAAGAAGCGACGAGCAAAGCGCATGAGTTCAAATTGCCACAAGTGTGCACGATGGACGTGTAACGGTAAATGTCGTTCTATTGGGATTCCGTCCTCTAATCGAGATGATAAAATTGAATTCATTAAGGATGGACTGAGTAAGGAGAATTTGGGTAATATCCAACTTTCTCTTGAGACGCATCCTAGTGGAGACGTACAAAGAGAAATTCTTGATTTATGGCCGCAATTCCAAAGGGAATGGCAACATCTTGGGAATCTGATGTTAAAAGACCCTGTTTGCCAGCTTGTAAGAAAACTGGATGGGAAGCATATCCTCGACTCATAGAAGGCGTTTAAGCCGTTTCTGGACGTAAAACCAGAGGAAGATGTGAGCCACAATCACAACTACAATAAATGACTTCTCAGCTTTTGGTTTGATTTGCAATAATTTTATTTCGGTTTAGTTTACGTGTTGTTCGATTTGTGTAATTATTCTTTTTTTTTTTTTGCATTGGTCTTTTACGGTTGATTTTTCTTCTCTTTTTGATTTTCTTCCTGAAATCACGCAAAAATCTTTTGTTAGGTTAACATTTTCTTCTGACAGGTCAAATACACTTTCGGCGACATTATTACTCTTGTCTGATTCACTACTCAGTCCTCTATATATTACACCATGTACTCATTCTCTTTCAGGCACTCGAAAAAGAAAAAAAAAATGGAAAGCACTTCGTCCCAGCGCATTAAAAAAATTTGTGTCTTTGGAGGTGCTTATCCAGGGAAAAATAACATATTCGCTGATGAAGCCATAAGAGTTGGAGTAATACTTGCCCAACAAAAGATCCACTTGATTTATGGAGGCGGTAGTACGGGTTTAATGGGAGCAGTCGCTACAGCAGCACACGCCGGAGGAAGTCCAGTTCTAGGAATCGTGCCAAAACTATTCACAGATTTTTGTGGACCTACCGTGGGTAAGGAAATACAAGTCTGGAGTATCCCTGAACGGATAACAATCATGTACCATTCTGCCGATGCATTCATTGCCTTACCAGGAGGTCTGGGTACATTGGAAGAAATAGCTTGCGTGGCTTCTTGGTCATCTTTGGTCACAAATAAGAAACCCATTGGTTTGCTTAATATTAATGGTTATTTTAGTAATTTACTTTCATATTTAGATAATGCTGTGGATAATGGATTCATGTTTTCAGAGGCAAGGAGAACCATAATTTCTGCTACAACCATTGAAGATTTACTCAAAAAGCTACAAGCTTATGAGTGTTTATCTGCTACGGTTGTTTCGCAAACGCTCGGAAAAAGAAAAAGAGATATGGACGAGCAAGGAGTGGATTGCACTTTGTCTTTGTGACATTATCTAACATTTTGTTTGTTGTGTCTCAGTTATAATAAGTGGTTAGCAACCTCTGCAGGTAATATCTCCTAAATTCTACCTTTAAAATTTGACATTGGGGACAATGTCATATTTTAGTAGGGGGTAAGGGACATATTTTGCTAAAAAAAAAAAAAAAAAAAATTTTGTGTTTTAAGACATTTAGAAGTATTCATTCTGAACAAGGTCTGAGTAAGGGAGACTTGAGACATACCTTGTCAGTTTGATTTAATCTTCTTCTTCAAAAAAACAAAAAAAAAACAAAAAACAAAAAACAAAAAAAACAAAGAAAAAAGCATGTTTAGACTTAGTGTGTTTTTTTTTTAGTTACTTTCAATACAATGATGAGATATGAATTGCATAAGTCTAAAACAGATTTATTAGTGAGAAGATTTTCATGAGAATTGAGCTTGATGTCAACCTTTTTATGAGCCAATGTTAATATGATATGTTGATTGAGAAAGAAGCATGTTTAGACTTAATCTGACTTGTATAATCATCTTTGTGAGTTTTTGAGCCTATAATGATTGATGCATTATACAAATCAATCTAATTTCTTTCTTGAGTGCTCTTATGATTACATGATTCTCTAGAACTTGCTTTAAACCGTTTGAGACTATATTGATACATGTGACAACATGAATATGATAGAGGCATTAGGATTATAACCAGAGCCAAACAGCCATCCCTTATTAATGTTCTAAGAGAACATCCCCACTAGTGAGCCAATTTGAGCCTACATTAAATATGATGTTTTATTGGTAACCACAACTTACACCTAGCCTAAATATACTTATATCCTTACCCTTGTTCTAAAGATGAATTTTATATTTTGAGACATATTGCAAAAAAACAAGGGATATTTTTATTTGAAAATTTGGGTTAGAAACAAAAGATAAGTGTGGGGGAAAGAAAAGAAAAGAAAAAGTCAAGAGAAAAAGAAAGGGATCATTGTCAAATACATTCCCATATTAAAAAAAAAAAAAAAAATCTTCTCTTGAACTTCTAGAAAAAGATGTTACAAAGTTGGTTAGAATGATGCAAAGGCTCAACATGAATATTTAGCCTATGTTATTATGTGCTTTATAAGAGTTTTGAGAAGTTTTATTTGTATGATCTTATTATGTCTCTAAAATCTATGAACTCTTTGGAACCTTTGTGATATCTTTATCCTTTTGTTCTTTAACCACATTATAACCCTTTGGCCCCATTACAACCTTGAATAAAGACCTCTTGATTTATGAAGTTGTATGATCTAAATAGTGGAGAATAGGTGGACAAGCAAGCATATGGTAGAAGTGTTTTCATGAGATTGATTGAGTGTAAACACTTTACCACTACTTTAAAGAGTGAAAATCAAGAGAGTATCCCATGTGAGAAGTTGAGATTAAGTTTGAATATACACTATTTTGATTGAAATATGTTATGTTATTATTGGCTTAACTCAAACTATTTACATTCAAGCAAGATTTTTTGTGAATTTCTTTAAGCTATTGATTAGTTTTTAAGACTTGTCCAATGATTATCTCTAATTTATATTGGAAGGATTAGTTATAATTATTATTTTTAGTTTTTCTTATGTCTTCAATGTTTGTGGGTATCGTCCTAGTAAACCCTCACGAGACTAAACTCGTCCACTAGGGACACCTAGGGGTTTAAAGGCTTGTGTCACATGCTAAGTGCCACCGTGATTTCCTACGAAAATGGATTAGATTAGATTTTCTTATTTTATTTTTATTGAGTCGTTGCTAGGGACTAGCAACAATCTAAGTATGGGGGTGTGATAACTCGTATAATTATATAGTTTTTAGTTATGTTTTATTATTGTTTTGTGTCAAATACGAGTTATTATTGTTTAGTCTAATTGTGTTTATGATCTTTTATATTTTTATGTAATTTGGTGTTTTTCACAAGTTTCTTTGAGTGATTTCAGATTACTAGAATTAAGGGCAAATCCAGTTCAGTTCCAGTTCCGACACCTTTTGCCATATCAGCTATATCTCGAGTTTCACTGAAGCAATAAGGCTGAACTTTGTATCCCTGCAAAGCTAAGAGGCATATCTATCTTTTTCATGTTTTACACTTCTTGAAACGGAGTCGTTTTCCCTAGCGAAATCGACCATCAAGTTGGCTGATGTGCAATGACGTCTGTTCTGCACCGTTTTGGTATTTTGACCATATCTCCCGATCCACGTGCACAAATGATCTGATTCCAACGGCTATGGATCCGTAACTGATAGGGGTATATTTGTCTAGAAGACCATTTTATCAGATCGAGCCTCCAACATTGACAGAATCGACCATCAAGCTGGCTGATCAGAATTGTCATACAATATGACGAAAATTGTTAGAAAAATGCACCCACCTATTATACCTACCTTTGAAATTTGTAAAGCTTGTCTCTTGTCATTTAGCCCTCCAAAATGTGTATAAATAGAGGGCCTTGGATGAGTATTGGGATACATTATACATTGGTAGGATATTAGCCTTTGTAGTAAAATTCTCTAAGTTTTCTTCTTCTTTCCTTTCTCTAGTTTTCTTTTTTATTTACTTATGCTTCTTACATTTCTTTTCATTTTATTCATATCTAGTATGTGTTGCTAATCATATTGTTGAGGTGATGAGGTGAAGCTCTTGGTAAATGCTAAGGTTAGTCTCTTAAACATGAGCTAAAATGAATCATCATTTATAAACACTAGTATAGATAATATTTTCTTTTGGTTTAAAATCATACTTGCAAAGTAGAGATCTTGATTCATTATTGACAATGAAAATGGCACAGTAAATGCTTGGTTTCATAACCTTGATTTGTTGTAGACATATACCTTGGCATAAGGAATGCTTGGACTCTTTTTATGAGTTTTGAGGACACCAAATGAACATAATATCATATGCTATGGACGTTGGACTGAATTGCTAAACCTTCCGATTGGAACCTCCCTTATGTGTGGATTTCAATTGTGTAATAAAACAAGATTAATCTTAGCATAACACCAAGAGTGGAGTCTCTAACCTCAACATCCTTTCTTATTGTTTTTTATATCTTGTTTAATTGCTTTTATGTTATTTTGTTTATTTTGTTCTCTAATATCTTGTTTACTTTCTTTGTTATTGATTCCCTAATATCTTGTTTATTTTCTTTTTCATATATATTTATAAACTTATACTTACTAGTACGCTTCCCTGTGGTTCGACCTCGGACACCCGAGAATTTATTACTTGAACATAACCTGCACTTGGGTTTACAACTCTTAATTGAGTTTCCATCACCCATGCTTAGAAATTATAAGATATATGGGGGGATATTCATTCCTCTTCTCGGAACTTAACTACTTTTTCTGCCTGAAGCACTTAAGGTGGGCCATGAGACCAAAAAGGACGACCTCTATCAATGTCAGCCAAGCCGTTCTCTCCATCCAGGTCGAGCAACTTCTAGTCTGGAATCTCTTTAAACATTATCGTTGCTTTACATAAAAAAAACCTAAAATTGGATGAAATACGAGACGAGCGCGAGTTATGCCTCTTCCTGAGTCAAAGTTCATAGGACCTGCCTACTAGTGGAATTAAAAAGAGAGCTTGTTCCCGCCAACCCACGAAAATGGATAATTAGTCAAGAAAGCTCGAATGAGGAACGCGAAAAATTTCTTAGGTATGGAGCCTTGACGTCTTCGCTTGGCCTTACGAGGGTAGGGAGACTTTCGAGGATAATTGCAACACACTCTCCCACTCAAAGAAGGGTACAAGCCATATGGCAGATGTGAGATAGGTTGAAAGAGAGGAAAGAGACGAAGGAGTTGCGAATCGATTACTGATTGGAGACATCAACCGATGAGGAGACAACCTCTGATTAAGTGACCTCTTTATAGATCAACCTTTCCCGGGAAAGAAGTTTTCTCCTCTAAAGCAGACTCTGCGGCGCCAAACTATTAGGATTAGAAGAGAAAACCTGGTTCTGTGGAGGAAGGAAGACCTGACTTCAGGAGTTAAAGTGAAGTTCCTACAAAGGAAGATTCATTACTTCTATTTAAGATTCTTATTCAAGATCCGTTATTATTATATTATATTATTTATTTAAAAAAAAAGCTCCTGTGGGTCCTGAAAACAGACTTTTTGAGATTCAATGTCTTTCTTCACACCCGGCTATCTGATGGAGATTCAATTAAGAGTCGTAAACCCAAGTGCAGGTTATGTTCAAGTAATAAATTCTCGGGTGTCCGAGGTCGAACCACAAGGAAGCGTATTAGTAAGTATAAGTTTATAAATATATAAGAAAAAGAAAGTAAACAAGATATTAGGGAATCAACAACAAAATAAGATAAACAAGATATTAGAGAACAAAATAAACAAAATATAAAAGAAATTAAACAAGATATAAACAACAATAAGAAAAGATGTTGAGGTTAGAGAATCCACTCTTGGTGTTATGCTAAGATTAATCTTGTTTTATTACACAATTGAAATCCACACATAAGGGAGGTTCCAATCGGAAGGTTTAGCAATTCAGTCCAAATTGTCCAACGTCCATAGCATATGATATTATGTTCATTTGGTGTCCTCAAAACTCACAAAAAGAGTCCAAGCATTCCTTATGCCAAGGTATATGTCTACAACAAATCAAGGTTATGAAACCAAGCATTTACTGTGCCATTTTCATTGTCAATAATGAATCAAGATCTCTACTTTGCAAGTATGATTTTAGACCAAAAGAAAATATTATCTATACTAGTGTTTATAAATGATGATTCATTTTAGTTCATGTTTAAGAGACTAACCTTAGCATTTACCAAGAGCTTCACCTCATCACCTCAACAATATGATTAGCAACACATACTAGATATGAATAAAATGAAAAGAAATGTAAGAAGCATAAGTAAATAAAGAAAAAGAAAACTAGAGAAAGGAAAGAAGAATAAAACTTAGAGAATTTTATTACAATGGCTAATATCCTACCAATGTATCAATGTATCCCAATACTCATCCAAGGCCCTCTATTTATACACATTTTGGAGGGCTAAATGACAAGAGACAAGCTTTACAAATTTCAAAGGTAGGTATAATAGGTGGGTGCATTTTTCTAACAATTTTCGTCATATTGTATGACAATTCTGATCAGCCAGCTTGATGGTCGATTTTGTCAATGTTGGAGGCTCGATCTGATAAAATTGTCTTCTAGAAAAATATACCCCTATCAGTTACGGATCCATAGCCGTTGGAATCAGCTCATTTGCTGATGTGGATAAGAAGATATGGGCAAAATACGAAAACAGGTCAGCACAGATGTCATTGCACATCAGCCAACTTGATGGTCGATTTCACTAGGGAAAACGACTCCGTTTCAAGAAGTGTAAAACATGAAAAAGATAGATATGCCTCTTAGCTTTGCACGGCTACAAATTTCAGCCTTATTGCTTCAGTGAAACTCGAGATATAGCTGATATGCTAAACGGTGTCGGAACTGGAACTGAACTGGATTTGCCCTTAATTCTTTATTTAACCTAGTAATCTGAAATCACTCAAAGAAACTCGTGAAAAACACCAAATTACATAAAAATATAAAAAATCATAAACACAATTAGACTAAGCAATAATAACTCGTATTTGACACAAAATAATAATAAAAAATAACTAAAAACTATATAATTATACGAGTTATCACACCCCCACACTTAGATTGTTGCTAGTCCCTAGCAACGACTCAATAAAAATAAAATAAGAAAATCTAATCTAATCCATTTTCGTAGGAAATTACGGTGGCACTTAGCATGTGACACAAGCCTTTAAACCCCTAGGTGTCCCTAGTGGACGAGTTTAGTCTCGTGAGGGTTTGCTAGAACGATACCCACAAACATTGAAAAACTAAAATATAAGTAAACTACATACACTAAAAATATTTACTCTTAATCCTTTCAATATAAATTAGAGACAATCTTTGAACAAGTCTTGTAAACTAATCAATAGCTCAAAGAATTTCACAAAAAATCATGCTTGAATGTAAATAAATGAGTTAAGCCAATATTAACATAACATATTTCAATCAAAATAGTGCATATTCAACTTAATTTCAACCTCTCACATGGGATACTCTCATGATTTTCACTCTTTAAAGTAGTGGTAAAGTGTTTACACTCAATCAATCTCATGAAAATAGTTCTACCATATGCTTGCTTGTCCACCTATTCTCCACTAAAAGATCATGCAACTTCATAAATCAAGAGGTCTTTAATCAAGGTTGTAATAGGGCCAAGGGGTTTGTAATGTGGTTGAAGAACAAAAGGATAAAGATATCACAAAGGTTCCAAAGAGTTCATAAAGTTTAGAGACATAATAAGATCATACAAAGAAACTTCTCAAAACTCTTTACAAGTACATAGTCACATAGGCTAAATATTCATGTTGAGCCTTTGCTTCATTCTAACCAACTTTGTAACATCTTTTTCTTTACTTTAACTAGAAGTTCAAGAGAAGATTTTTTTTTTTTTGAATATGGGAATGTATTTAACAATGATCCCTTTCTTTTTCTCTTGACTTTTTCTTTTCTTTTCTTCCCCCACACTTATCTTTTGTTTCTAACCCAAATTTTCAACTAAAAATATCCCTTGTTTTTTGCAATATGTCTCAAAATATATAATCCATCTTTAGAACAAGGGTAAGGATATAAGTATATTTAGGCTAGGTGTAAGTTGTGGTTACCAATAAAACAGCATATTTAATGTAGGCTCAAATTGGCTCACTAGTGGGGATGTTCTCTTAGAACATTAATAATGGATGGCTGTTTGGCTCTGGTTATAATCCTAACTCTATCATATTCATGTTGTCACATGTATCAATATAGTCTCAAACGGTTTAAAGCAAGTTCTAGAGAATCATGTAATCATATGAGCACTCAAGAAAGAAATTAGATTGATTTGTATAATGCATCAATCATTATAGGCTCAAAAACTCACAAGGATGATTATACAAGTCAGATTAAGTCTAAACATGCTTCTTTCTCAATCAACATATCATATTAACATTGGCTCATAAAAAGGTTGACATCAAGCTCAATTCTCATGAAAATCTTCTCACTAATAAATCTGTTTTAGACTTATGCAATTCATATCTCATCATTGTATTAAAAAAGAACTAAAACACACTAAAAATAATAATAATAAAGACTCATAAAAAAAATAGTAGACAAAAATAAAAGAAATCCTAAATCATTCCCCCCACACTTAATTCTTACATTGTCCTCAATGTAAGTCTATTAACCCAAATGAAAGAATCATGTGTAAGAGAAAAGAACTAATAACATAAGAATAGGAACAACTAAGACTCAAAACAAAACAAACTCATGCAACCTAAATAATCCTAAAATACTAAACAAAAATTAACAAGTAAACATAAAAAGGTTAAAATCAAACTGACAAGGTATGTCTCAAGTCTCCCTTACTCAGACCTTGTTCAGAATGAATACTTCTAAATGTCTTAAAACACAACAATTATTTTTTTTTTAAATTAGCAAAATATGTCCCTTACCCCCTACTAAAATATGACATTGTCCCCAATGTCAAATTTTAAAGGTAGAATTTAGGAGATATTACGTGCAGAGGTTGCTAACCACTTATTATAACTGAGACACAACAAACAAAATGTTAGATAATGTCACAAAGACAGAGTGCAATCCACTCCTTGCTCGTCCATATCTTTTTTTCTTTTTCCGAGCGTTTGCGAAACAACCGTAGCAGATAAATACTCATAAGCTTGGAGCTTTTTGAGTAAATCTTCAATGGTTGTAGCAGAAATTATGGTTCTCCTTGCCTCTGAAAACATGAATCCATTATCCACAGCATTATCTAAATATGAAAGTAAATTACTAAAATAACCATTAATATTAAGCAAACCAATGGGTTTCTTATTTGTGACCAAAGATGACCAAGAAGCCACGCAAGCTATTTCTTCCAATGTACCCAGACCTTCTGGTAAAGCAATGAATGCATCGGCAGAATGGTACATGATTGTTATCCGTTCAGGGATACTCCAGACTTGTATTTCCTTACCCACGGTAGGTCCACAAAAATCTGTGAATAGTTTTGGCACGATTCCTAGAACTGGACTTCCTCCGGCGTGTGCTGCTGTAGCGACTGCTCCCATTAAACCCGTACTACCGCCTCCATAAATCAACTGGATCTTTTGTTGGGCAAGTATTACTCCAACTCTTATGGCTTCATCAGCGAATATGTTATTTTTCCCTGGATAAGCACCTCCAAAGACACAAATTTTTTTAATGCGCTGGGACGAAGTGCTTTCCATTTTTTTTCTTTTTCGAGTGCCTGAAAGAGAATGAGTACATGGTGTAATATATAGAGGACTGAGTAGTGAATCAGACAAGAGTAATAATGTCGCCGAAAGTGTATTTGACCTGTCAGAAGAAAATGTTAACCTAACAAAAGATTTTTGCGTGATTTCAGGAAGAAAATCAAAAAGAGAAGAAAAATCAACCGTAAAAGTCCAATGCAAAAAATACGAGAATAATTACACAAATTGAACAACACGTAAATTAAACCGAAATGAAATTATTGCAAATCAAACCAAAAGCTGAGAAGTCATTTATTGTAGTTGTGATTGTGGCTCACATCTTCCTCTGGTTTTACGTCCAGAAACGGCTTAAACGCCTTCTATGAGTCGAGGATATGCTTCCCATCCAGTTTTCTTACAAGCTGGCAAACAGGATCTTTTATCATCAAATTCCCAAGATGTTGCCATTCCCTTTGGAATTGCGGCCATAAATCAAGAATTTCTCTTTGTACGTCTCCACTAGGATGCGTCTCAAGAGAAAGTTGGATATTACCCAAATTCTCCTTACTCAGTCCATCCTTAATGAATTCAATTTTATCATCTCGATTAGCGGACGGAATCCCAATAGAACGACATTTACCGTTACACGTCCATCGTGCACATTTGTGGCAATTTGAACTCATGCGCTTTGCTCGTCGCTTCTTTGCAAAAGTGCTTCTACCTGTACCTGGTAAATGCAAAACAGGAAGATATTCATCTTCACGTACCTTGGCTTCAATTATCCAACGTATGTCTTCAGGAATCCCTTTGTGCATAAGCATTCTTAATCTTTCAAATCGAACTTGGTAAAGCTTCAGTAAAATATTTCGAGGAAAAGGAGGGAATCGTTTCTGCAATCTTTTGAGAATATCATCTATCCTGAAAAAAAATATGAAAAAGAAATTGAAAGAGAAATTTATATACAATATCAGTTTTGTGGGTAGCTGATGGAACCGACTTAAATAATCACGGAGTACCGTTATCCGCCATTTAATCGGGAAAAAAAATGAATTTTTTTTTTTTTTTAAAAGATTAGTAAAAATTATATTTACATCTAGTTATTTTCAAAACAAGGATCAGAAAGAAAAACAACCTCTTCTTGAGTAACATGATTTTCCAAAAAGAGTTTGAGTCTTTGTCCATTTACCTTGAATACGTTACCATTTTGAGGATTCTCAATGTCAACTGCTCCATAATGATACACATGCTTAACCACAAATGGGCCAGTCCATCTTGATCTCAACTTACCAGGAAATATGTGAAGTCTAGAATTATAAAGTAGAACTTTTTGCCCAACATCAAATATTTTTCATGAAATTAACTTGTCATGAAAGGCTTTAGTTCTTTCTTTATGAATTTTAGAATTCTCATATGCATCTTTGAATAAAGTTGGCCAGTAAAATCCACACTGTAAAATTTTTGCAGCAGTTTTCTTTGATGAAAAATGACCACCACATGCCTCGGAATGACAAAACTTAATTACACTACTTACCTCATTGTCGGGAATGCATCTTCGAAAAATCTGATCAGGACAATATTTGAACAAGTAAGGGTCATCCCAATAGAACTTCTTTACCTCATTCAAAAACTTCCTTTTATCTTGGGTTCTCCATTGAGAAGGAATTTTTCCCAAAAAGGAATATTTTAGCTCGGATGGCAATGGTTTTAAATCCAGCTTGGGCGGTTCAATAGTTGATGGTACAGTGACATTTGTGAGTGATGGGAGTTCCTCAAACTTTTGTTTCCAACGATGCTTATCCTGAAAAGAATTTAACAAAGAATCAGTGTGTGAAATTTCTGAAGCATTATCAAACTCACATTCAATTAAATAAGCTTCTAAAAGATCATGGAATGTGGTAGTGGTGAGATGTTCATGAACAAGTTCTTCAATGAAATCCACTTCATGTACTTCTGAATCATCACCAGGTTGCTTGCAAATGTTGAACACATTTAATTCTAAAGTCATATTTCCAAAAGAAATGTTCAAAATACCATTCCTGCAATTTATCAGAGCATTAGAAGTTGCAAGAAATGGACGGCCTAATATAACAGGAATTTGAACATTTGGATTTGAAACAGGATGTGTGTCCAAAACAATAAAATCAACAGGGAAGTAAAAATTATCAATTTGAACCAAAACATCTTCAACTATCCCTCGAGGAATTTTTACAGAATGATCAGCTAGTTGAAGTGTAACAGGTGTTTCCTTGAGTTCACCTAAACCTAACTGTTGATAAACAGAAAAAGGCAAAAGATTAATACTAGCACCAAGATCAAGCAATGCACGTTCTATTCTAGTGTTTCCAATGATGCATGAGATTGTTGGATATCCAGGATCTTTGAATTTTGGTGGAGTAAGGTGCTGAATGATTGAGCTCACACTTTCCGTCAGAAATGCTTTCTTTTGTACATTATGTTTCCTTTTAACTGTGCACATGTCCTTCAAAAATTTAGCATAAGATGGAACTTGTTTGATTGCATCCAATAAAGGAATGTTAATCTTAACTTGTTTGAAAAGTTCATAAATTTCTGCATTTTGATTCAAATTCTTTATTGTTTGCAACCTTTGAGGAAAAGGAGCAGGATGCATACCTTTTTCTTTGTCCAAATTTTCAAGAAGTTCTGACTTACCATCATCCTTACCATTACTTTTCGGAGGGGAAGGAGGATCTTGGTCTTTTGATGGAATATTTTTGTCAATTGCCTTTCCACTTCGAAGAGTTGTGATAGAACTGGCATTTTCCTGTTGAGTTTCATTGGAGCAAGAAACAAGATATTGAGTAGAAGGGTTAGGCTGAGGTTGAGCAGGAAACTTACCTTTTTCTTGAGTGCGTAATGAAGCTGTCAATGTGGACAAGGTGTTTTTGATCTCATTGATGTCCTGTGAAGTCCGGTTATTCACATTTGCTTGTGTTTGCATGAATGCTTGCAATGTCTCTTCCAAGGTTTGTACACGTGAAGGTTGATAGGAAAAAGTGTTGCCCGGCTTTTGAGATTGTGGTACCTGAACATGATTATTATTCCGCCAACTGAAGTTGGGATGATTTCTCCATTCAGGGTTATACGTTTCAGAGTAAGGAGAAGGAAAAGGCTTTTTAAATGTGTTTATGGAATTTACTTGATCATGCAACGCTTCTTTAAGAATGGGAATGTTTGGACATTCAGAAGTGGGGTGTCCCATGATTTCACAAATTCCACAACTTTCTTCATTTTTAACCGTTTTGACTTCTTTTACTTCTCTAAGTTCCATGGCTTCAATCTTTCTAGCCAAATTAGCTACTTTAGCTTTTATCTCATCTTCTTGACTAAAATGATATTTACCTCTGTTAGAAACAGGATTAGATCTATTGGAACTTTCAGAGGAATTATCTGTGTGCCAGGCTTGAGAGTTATCTGCCAAATGGTCTAGGTAGTCAAAGGCTTCTTCAGGTTCTTTTTCTAGAAACTCACCGTTACACATTGTTTCAACAAATTGTTTAGTTTCGGGAGTTAAACTTTCATAAAAGAAACTAATAAGACGCCATTTTTCAAAACCATGATGTGGACAAGAACTTAACAAATCTTTAAAACGCTCCCAGCACTGAAAAAATGCTTCATTTTGATTTTGATTGAAATTTTGAATCTGTCTTTTCAAAGCAGTAGTTTTATGTGCTGGGAAAAATTTCTTTAGAAACTCAGTTTGTAATTCTTGCCATGTGCCAATTGACCTTGGTTTTAAATTATGAAGCCAAATTTTTGCTTTATCTTTTAAAGAAAAAGGAAATAATTTTAGCTTGACAATTTCATTTGTACATTGTTGGTCATTAAAGGTGACACATACATCTTCGAAGTCTTTTAGAAACGAGTAAGCACTTTCCGATTCTAACCCATGGAAATTTGGAAGCAAAGCTATCATACCTGGTTTAAAACGAAAGTTGTTTGCATTGAGAGGAAAAATAAAACAAGAGGGTGATGAGCTTCGAGTTGGTTGCAAGTAGTCACGCATGGTGCGTACTTGTCTGTTCTCATCTTCAGCATGAACACTTTCATTGTCAGCCATGGTAGGAGTTGTATTAGAAAGATTACCTGAAAAAGTTTCACAATAAAATCTAACTAAACGACGAGATCTAAAATCACGTCGCCAAACAAGCATAAAACAAAGTTAATATACAGATTAGGCGGTATAACCAGCCAATAAAAATAAAACAAAGTTAATATACAATATAAATATAAATATATAGAAAATTAGGCGGTATAACCAGCCAAAAAATATATATACTAAATTAGGCGGTATAACCAGCCAATAAAGCAAAGTTAATATACAAATTAGGCGGTATAACCAGCCAATAAAAATAAATATACTTATAAACTTATATACTTAGTATTGCTTCCCCGGCAACGGCGCCAAAAACTTGATGGAGACTCAATTAAGAGTCGTAAACCCAAGTGCAGGTTATGTTCAAGTAATAAATTCTCGGGTGTCCGAGGTCGAACCACAAGGAAGCGTATTAGTAAGTATAAGTTTATAAATATATAAGAAAAAGAAAGTAAACAAGATATTAGGGAATCAACAACAAAATAAGATAAACAAGATATTAGAGAACAAAATAAACAAAATATAAAAGAAATTAAACAAGATATAAACAACAATAAGAAAAGATGTTGAGGTTAGAGAATCCACTCTTGGTGTTATGCTAAGATTAATCTTGTTTTATTACACAATTGAAATCCACACATAAGGGAGGTTCCAATCGGAAGGTTTAGCAATTCAGTCCAAATTGTCCAACGTCCATAGCATATGATATTATGTTCATTTGGTGTCCTCAAAACTCACAAAAAGAGTCCAAGCATTCCTTATGCCAAGGTATATGTCTACAACAAATCAAGGTTATGAAACCAAGCATTTACTGTGCCATTTTCATTGTCAATAATGAATCAAGATCTCTACTTTGCAAGTATGATTTTAGACCAAAAGAAAATATTATCTATACTAGTGTTTATAAATGATGATTCATTTTAGTTCATGTTTAAGAGACTAACCTTAGCATTTACCAAGAGCTTCACCTCATCACCTCAACAATATGATTAGCAACACATACTAGATATGAATAAAATGAAAAGAAATGTAAGAAGCATAAGTAAATAAAGAAAAAGAAAACTAGAGAAAGGAAAGAAGAATAAAACTTAGAGAATTTTATTACAATGGCTAATATCCTACCAATGTATCAATGTATCCCAATACTCATCCAAGGCCCTCTATTTATACACATTTTGGAGGGCTAAATGACAAGAGACAAGCTTTACAAATTTCAAAGGTAGGTATAATAGGTGGGTGCATTTTTCTAACAATTTTCGTCATATTGTATGACAATTCTGATCAGCCAGCTTGATGGTCGATTTTGTCAATGTTGGAGGCTCGATCTGATAAAATTGTCTTCTAGAAAAATATACCCCTATCAGTTACGGATCCATAGCCGTTGGAATCAGCTCATTTGCTGATGTGGATAAGAAGATATGGGCAAAATACGAAAACAGGTCAGCACAGATGTCATTGCACATCAGCCAACTTGATGGTCGATTTCACTAGGGAAAACGACTCCGTTTCAAGAAGTGTAAAACATGAAAAAGATAGATATGCCTCTTAGCTTTGCACGGCTACAAATTTCAGCCTTATTGCTTCAGTGAAACTCGAGATATAGCTGATATGCTAAACGGTGTCGGAACTGGAACTGAACTGGATTTGCCCTTAATTCTTTATTTAACCTAGTTCTGAAATCACTCAAAGAAACTCGTGAAAAACACCAAATTACATAAAAATATAAAAAATCATAAACACAATTAGACTAAGCAATAATAACTCGTATTTGACACAAAATAATAATAAAAAATAACTAAAAACTATATAATTATACGAGTTATCACTATCTTTGAGAAAAGCATACGTTTTTCTACCTCATTAATTGACCAGAAGAAAGGGCAAGCCAAGGGCAAGGGTATGAAATAGGTTCAGAAGCTCAAGTGGGAGTTGCAAGCCGCATCCGTAGTCTATCATTCTAATTCCGCTTCTCACTTTGCATGGAAAATGATCCCTGCTAGCAATCTTTTATATAGTATGCCTCTATCTCTATGAAACATAGAGCATTTCTTTCTTAGACAGATTCTTTCCTGACTTGAACCAAAGCAAACTAATCGACTAAAATTAGCATATAATGAAAGATGGATTATAAGTACTGTGAAACCAGTATCCTAATTGTTAAGTCAACCAAAAGGAAATCGGCATGCATGAATGACTTTAATTAAATACTTTTCTAGGAAACTCTACAATAATTGGTTTAATCGATCGGTCTGAGGTCTGTGCTTTGTTCACAAATTCCTTTAATGAGATAGATCGGTTCTTGGAATATGTCGTACTCTTCCTGTCCACAAATGGCTGTCTTGAATTAGTTCCTATCTTTCTTGCCTTGTAGCAACAAGAAGTACACATTCATGGATTTCTGTAATTCAATATGGCCTTCCTTTCGATCTCTTTTGAAGGTACAAAATCTATAATTAATAGAAGTTGAATCCGCTTATGGTATTGGAATTTTTGAAAACATTGGCTCATCTCTGTTTTTTTTATTTATTATTATTTAAAAAATGGATGTTTTCTTTCAGTCTCTGATCTCCGGTATTTCCATCCGTCCACGGCTATTTTATTGTTAATCTTGCCCTCGCCCTTTTGTTAGCAGCTCTTCGATCAACCCGGGAAAGGTGTCTTAGAGGCCATGTTTTATAATCCAAAAGGTCACTTTCATGGCTTGAATGTGTCAAGAAAAGTAGGACCCTTCAAAAGGATCGTTTTTGGGGCTTGATGTTTTTGAAGCGTAGTTTTCCACTATATTTTCAACTATATATATAACAAGGAGTAGAGCTGGAGAGTCTCTCTCCCTAGCTAGGCTACTACGTCTTCTTGTTTGAAATTTCGGGTCTTGTCTTTATTGGTATTTGCTTTTTGCTTATCCACTACGTTTTTTTCCTTTTCGTTTTTCTCTCGCCCGGTTGAGCTGAGAGCACTTGTGTTTGTGATGCAAGTGAACGTGTACGAAAAAGCTGTCGTAAAGTTTCGTTGTTCGTTCCGTCTTTGACCCTATCTATGTTTCTATGATGGCCCAAAAACACGCTCATTCTTCAACCGTAGAGAGACTTTTGAATTGCGCGGTACCATTATGAGCTCAATATATACAAGTGTTGGAATAGGAGAAATTGTTGGAATTCTATGAAAGAGTGTTGGAATAGGCTTTTGAGGAGTAGGAGAAATTGTTGGAATTCTATGAAAGAGTCTTGGAAGCCAGAATGCATGCCAATTTCATATGACCAAGTGGAATGGCACAAAATCTGCCTCTTGGCTTATGTCGAGATATTAATTTTTGTATTTATGTTTATACGATTTATACAAAAAAAACATGAAATATGACACGCAATCACGAATTGACATGCCTAAATTTTACATATTGACATTTCCTTTTCAATAATTATTTGTGATTAATCGAAATAATAAATATTTTTAAATAGACAACATCTTTTTAGTAATTCTTCCTTCAACTAATTCCATATTGCAATTTCCATCCTCCATTGCATCTCCCAAAATATTCAACTCCATGGACATGATTCATAGTTTCATACTATTTAATAGCAGATAGGTAGTTCCCTGAAACCCCAGCACCCAAATCTCTCTCAATTTCCCCTCTGATCAAATTTAAGAGAATAAGAGAGAGAGGGAGAGGGAGAGGGATGGATTCTGATGAAAGGCCACAGCAAGTAACAGGGGTACTTATAATAACTCTTCCACCATCTGACAACCCTTCTTTAGGCAAAACCATCACAGCTTTTACTCTTACTAATGATGTTTTTCCTCAATCCCACCAAACCCAACAACGAGAACAAGAACAGTATCTGCCAACAACCCAAACCCTAACATCATCTCCACCTTCACCACAAGACTCTCAACTTGGATTCTCATTCTCAAGACTCTTTTTTGATAACCCGAGAAAGCTATTAGGCTTTCTGGGTATCTCCCTTTTTGCTCTTCTTCTTTACAGTTCTGCTTTCTCCAACACTTTTGTAGAATTAAGGAATTCCAACAATGATGATGATGAAAAGCCAGAGTCTTTTATCTTCCCTTTGTATCATAAACTGGGGGCTGATTTGGAGCTCAAGTTGGGGAGATTTGTGGATGTTGATAATCAGAATTTGGTGGCTTCAATTGATAGTGGTGCAATAGGAACTCAGAAGATCAACAAATTGCTGGCTGCTAATGCTGCTGTAATTGATTCATCTGGTACTATTTTGCCTGTTAGGGGCAATGTTTATCCAGACGGGTATGTGTAAATCTTGTTTCTTATCTAACTTACGTCTTTGTTTTTTGTCTGAGAAACTTGAGAAATAGATGTCGATTTTATAGCAATTCAAATTTTGCTTGTGGTGCTATTTGTGGTAAGGTTAACTTGAGAGCCAGGGAAACCAATGTAATTGTCTCAATTCATATATTTAAAGTACTTTTGTGGGATTCATTCATTAGGGAAGTATAAAAGTGCTTCTTTCCATATCTATTATGATTAGTCACTGTTTTGATAAACATTTTTTGGCATTTTCAACCCTAAATAAAGGCAATGTTGCAATGCTCCTCTTTTTTTTTTTTTTTTTCTTTTAATTTCCTGTATAAACTTTTTACCCTTTGTTTTAACCCTCTATTCTGCAACTACAACTTAGAAGGATGGTTATATAAATGGTCAAGCCAATAGCAGTGTATGTTTGGGAATTTGTGTTGCAAAGATAGCAACAGAGGCATTAGTTTTAGATCCTGCAGTTCAGAATAATGGCCATCTTGAAGAGTTACCAGTAACCAAAAGATTAGAAAAGAAAATGTTGCTGCAGTTATAGTGCCTTTGTAGTTTCATCAAATACGGACTACAGGAAATACAAAATGGGGGTGATTGTGGGTTTTGTAATATGTTGTCAACTACCTGATTTTAGAAGTAACTTGTACCATATGCTTAATGTGTGATTTTTCTTAACTAAGATTTTTATAATTTTACAGATTGTACTTCACATACATGCTTGTTGGGAATCCTCGAAGACCATATTTTCTTGATATTGATACTGGGAGTGACTTAACATGGATACAATGTGATGCTCCTTGCAGCAGTTGTGCCAAGGTAACCCATTTCTCACTAGTTACTAGTCTTTGTGGATGTGCATACACTGATGGGATCTGTAAACAACCATTACTAATCATTATAGAAGTATACTGCTGGCTGATGTAACAAATACCCAGTTGCTCCTTCACATATTGAGCCCAATAGCATTCTTAAACTCTCTCACGAAGTTTCATCCTTTCTTTGTGTATTGAGCAGATATATCAAACTAATATGTTTATTCTGCTTTTTCCCTCTGTCACCTCTCGTTTTCCATATTTTAGGGCTTTAAGTTTGTTCTTTTTGGATAACAGCGCTAAAAATCTTTTTAACATCTCTTTTAGTACAAGAGGGGAACATTAAGCTTAAACGTAGGATCTCTTCCAAAATCCCTACTCATCTCAATCACTCAAGCTTAAGCCCAAGTGGCATCTTACATAATTGTTTGTCTTGAATTTTCCTCTAATTGACCATAGGGCTAGAAGTCAGAAGACACACATTGCAATATATTAAAAATGGAAGTGTTTTGCGGTTTCTATAAATTTCAGTATTAAAAGTGCATCTTCACCACCTTGAGCAAAGAAAACACTTAAAACAGAGCCTAGATGGAGGGAAAGTAAGCTTTTATCAAGATAATGCCATAGGATAACAAGTTAAGAACCAAACCCTGTATATGATGTAATTCAAACCTTTTTTTCCATTTTTCTTGCAATAGGAATCATCTATACTCTAATGGGTACAGATGATGTAGGGAGCAAATCCTCTATACAAACCAACAAGAGTCAATATTGTGGCGTCAAAGGACTCAATGTGCACAGAGGTACTGAAGAATCAGAAGCCTCAAAATTGCGAAACCTGCCAACAATGTGACTACGAGATTGAATATGCTGATCATAGCTCCTCCTTGGGGGTTCTTGCAAGAGATAAATTTCACCTGGTGACTGCAAATGGATCAATTACCAACTTAGATGTTGTTTTTGGGTATAGTTTCTCAACAAACTCCCTCTACATACTGGAATGTTGGGCAGTTCATCTATGTAATCTTCCTGGCAATGTGTGTGAATAAATTTTGAATTTATTTGTCTTAAGGTGTGCATATGATCAGCAAGGCATACTTTTGAACACTCTGTCAAAGACAGATGGAATTCTTGGACTAAGCAGGGCTAAAGTTAGCTTGCCTTCTCAATTGGCGAGCAAGGGAATTATTAACAATGTGGTCGGTCATTGCCTTGCAACAGATGTAGCTGCTGGTGGATATATGTTCTTGGGTGATGATTTTATACCAAACTGGGGAATGTCATGGGTCCCTATGCTTGGAAGCCCTTCAACGTGAGCATGAATCTCTGAAAATTTGCTTCTTGTTTGTGATTCCTTGAGGCATTTACTTGTTTTTAATGTGAAAATGGGTAATTCATATCTAAAGAATTCAACCAGTAGAAAATGATATACTGATTTGTAATTCTTGCAGAAATGATTTATTTTAATGTTTTTTGACAAGGCCAAAAGAACAAAGGCCAGAAGTTGATACTATATTTCCACCTAGTCTACAAAAGCCTATCCACTATTCCACTCTAAACTATTTGTAAGAAAGGTTATTTTTTGGACATATATCCTTACAGTGATAGATGCTATTTATTATAAATGTCAAAATCAGCATCTAAAGTAGTGCTTGACCAGTTTTTAAGGAAGCTTTGTGCAGTCACTTGATTTAACAATTGCTGCACATGGTATGTTTGCCATCATGGCCCCTTCCTTCTTTCGGATTTTTTTCTTCTCCTTGATATATTTCATTCTAATAATTACTTAACTATTCTGTAGTTTAACTTCTGAAAATTCTCATCATGCTGTTTAGTTCCACTTCAACTTCAACTTTGACTTCTTACTTCTGTCTCTTGATTTTATCTTACCATCAGAGAATTTTACCATACACAAATTGTGAAAATCAATTATGGAAGTAGCTTCCTCAGTTTAGACGGACAAGACAGCAACATTGGAAGAGTTGTGTTTGACAGTGGCAGTTCTTATACATACTTCACTAAACAAGCATATGTGGAATTGGTCACTTCTGTATGCATTTCCATCTTCAGCTTGATTGAAAGATAATTAGTCAGTTTTTTGAAAGTATTCTCAACTAATTATATCGACTACCTGTTGCTTGATGCAGCTTTGCAAGGTTTCTGAGGTGGGACTTATCCAAGATGCATCAGACCCAACACTGCCAATTTGTTGGCGGGCTCCATTCCCAATCAGGTACCTATCTGTTGTTTCAGTTACGTACTTTTTTCTTTTTGGCTGTGGAGAAAATTTCCATAGCCTATTTCTAACCCTTTTCTAAGGATAAGAAGCAAAGAAATGCATTTTGGTTGCTGGAACTTCTATTTTATATTGATTTTCCTGCATTGATGAGGTTGTGCAGAAAATTTTCAACAGTACTACTCTTATCATTACACAAACATATTTGAATGCTTGCATAAGAAAGGCAGCAGTTTGTTTTCTTTTGTTATAGAGATGAAATGGAGAGACGCATTCATTATTTTATTTAGTACTTGAACTATTAATTTTATTAACCAAAAGTTTTGTTTTTGTTTATGCCACTACTACCACCACAATCACATCACATGAACTACCATCCGGGCATGTTATCATCTTTGGAGATGGTCATTCTAACTTCGCATGAATCTCCATGCATTGCCCTTTTATGCCTCCAGTTATTACCATAAAGATGGATCGTTTTAGTTTTCGAGATTAATGTGTTTACACAAAATTGTCTCTACGTACACGTACATAGAGTTATTTCAGTATTTTATTTCAATGAATTTGGATTAAAGCTTTAGATTCTTTTGATAAAGTTTCTATGTAGAGGTGTTTCTGACTTAAAAGCAGAAAAAAAAGATTAGTTAATGTGCATTTTTTGGGGTAATAATCCTATCACTTTGCTCACTTGCAAGTTCCAACTCTACTTATAGTTGACTCAAAAGATCCTCCTTTCAGCAGCTAGCTAGGTTCTATCTGCCCTCCTTGGACTAAAAGCAGTTGATATTGAACTTGATTTTTCTCACTTTTTAAGTGGACCTCTACCCATTTTTTGTCACTCCTATGATTTTTCTCACTTTTCCATTTAAAATTGTTCCCAATAAACTGTCACTACTAAAAAGTAACATATTTGGCTTTTAACTTTCCCGTTTTACCCTTTTATTACAACCACTTATAGCTTAAAAGCAGTGGTACACCCCAAACAAACAATTTGACACCTAACTTTTTCATAATTAACATGCTTGTTTAGTTACCGTGTAATAAAGGAAAGGGGATGCAGGAGGTTTTTTATTTTTGGCAAAATAGTTTCCAATTTTCAACATGTTTCCTTTGTGTTTCATTCTATAGTATGAAATAGTTGCAGAAGAAATATAATTTGCTCTCTGTTGGTCTGAAACTTATTCTTTAAAGTATTTTTTTTTTTAGATTATTTAAAATTTTAAATACAGATATCCTAGTCAAAACTCTTCTACAAGCTTGATCAATGAATTAATTGCATGAGTTTAATGAAAATCAGTTATTTCATTAACATATGATAGCAAAATACCCTTTTCTGATGCGTCCTTACTTTAAAGCAGTTAGTTGACCACGTCCTAAAAGTTGCATCTCTGTGGATGCAGATCTATCATGGATATTAAGCAGTTCTTCAAGACTTTAACCCTTCAATTTGGGAGCAAATGGTGGATTATTTCCAAAAGGTTTCATATTCCTCCGGAAGGCTACTTGATCATTAGTGTAAGGACTTCCCAACTACTATGTACACTTGTCCAGGTTTCTTTTCACACAAGATGGTTCGGGTGTACTTTGGAAGCCCATTATGATGTAATTTCCTGTTATGCAGAATAAAGGTAATGTCTGCTTAGGCATCCTGGATGGAAGCAAAGTACATGATGGATCCACAATTATACTTGGAGGTAAGATAATATTTACTTGGAACACCAAATTTTTTATTCCACATATTATTTTGCTCCACGAATTCTTGCTAAGCCCGGTTCTTGTTAAGAAGGTTTCAACTTTCAATTTCATCAGATCCTAGCCTAGCCTTAGAAATCCGATGCCTTGTAACTTACTCAATTTATTATCCTGGTTGGCTCTTAATTTCGTTTAATCTGTCAAATATCTATTCCAACCACCCAATTATAGAGCTAGATTTCTCTGTTTCTCAATCAGACAAAAGTAGGTGATCCTCTTTTCTTTTATTTTTTCCTTGATGGTTAGTGTGGGGAACTTGTAATTTTCATTTGGAAATGCATGTTGGCCTAATTGCATTTTCTTATCTCTTATTCAAGAAAATAAACTGTGGTGACGGATAAATCCCAGTCCTTGTTAGTATTTCCTTTTGTTTGTTTTATTTTAAGTTTCCTTTTGTTTTTCCTATTCTACTGTGGTTTGACCTTTGCAGACATTTCGCTGCGGGGGCAATTGGTTGTATATGACAATGCGAAACTGAAGATTGGGTGGACACATTCAGATTGTGCCAAGCCAAGAAGATTCAAGACCCTCCCTTTCTTTGAAGAATAGTTCATAGTTGCCTGCATTTGTGCTATAAATCACGGGGACAATTATATGTAATATCTGTATATATTCTAAGTTTAGACATCTGCCCTTTGTAAATTTTTCTCACTTAATGCTGTATGGGCGCATGCATTTTCTACGTGCAGCTACTTCTGGACCGAAACCTGCACTTCTACATTGAACCCTCTAGACAAGGTGATAATCACTAGATAAAGCTTCAATAGTTGTTGCACATTGATACGGGCCAAATTCCATGGGCTTGAGTCGGTCCAGTCTAGTAGTTAATATTTCTGTTATTTGTGTTGTTAGCTAATTTTCTGTTATTCCAAATACAGTGGCTGACCAATGGTGACGTGAGCCAACGGTTATGGTACATAAGTCAAGGAATGAGTAACGAAAAACGGAATGCGAATTTTATGATTTCCTCTAACATCTCTCTCTTGAATTCTGACTTCTTTCTTATTTCTTATTCTTCTTCTTACTCATTTTCTGGAATAAGCTAATTCTGTTTGTAGCTTATCAAAGGTATCAAAGCTATGATGGAGGGAATTTCAACTCGCATGCAAAAAGTGGTCAACCAGCAACAGAGAGATCTGGAGCGGATTGAATCCAAGCTTGATGGCAACCTCTCCCAGCTTCGAATTGATATGGAACAGTTGGGTATCGAGATGGCGGACTATGTTTGAGAAAATTATGACCCAAATGGGATCGACGTATTCTGGAAAATCACTTTTGGAAGCTGGACACAGTACAATCAATTCCAAAGACGGTGAAGTTGTGACCACCGGGTGCAAACATGGCCGACTGGATTGTCCTCGCTTTGAGGGGGAGAATTTCACAGGATGGTTGCTTAAGTTGGAGAAATATTTCGAGGCTGAGCAGATACTAGAAGTTAACAAGATTCGTGCAGTGATGATGCATTTGGAGGGAAGAGCTCTTCAATGGCACCAGTATTTCACTAAGTCTCAAGATGGTTTAGCAAGGCTGGAATGGCAGGTATACTTGGATGAGCTTCGGAAAAGGTTTGGTGACAATGAATTTTCAGATCCAATGTCTGATCTGGTATCCCTGAAGCATGTCTCTACGGTAGATGAATACTACGATGAGTTCCTTTCCATCCTTAATTCTCTCCAATTAATTGCCAATTATGCGTTGAGCATCTTCATCAGCAATCTTAAATCCGAGATCTCAAGCACGGTACGCCTTTTTTTTACCCAAAAACACTTACCCACGCCTTCAATTTAGCCAAACAGTTAGAAACCCTGACTTATAATCAATCCAAACGACCATTCACCCTTTACAAACCTTCTCCACCTTTTAGCCCACACACCAATTTTCCTTCAAAACCTGCCAATACCCTTCCACCCTTGTTACCTACACCACACTTACCTCTCCTCCCAACACCCCAACCCACAGCTAAGTATAATTTCCCTCACACACTTAAGACCACTGCTTCCACTACTCAGAGTAATCCCAGATCCCTTACCAATAACTCAAGGGTACCAACCAGACAAGAACGAGATGAAAGACGCAAGAACGGTTTATGTATGTGGTGTGGCCTCAAGTACTCTCCCAGTCATCGATGTACGAAATCTCAGTTGTATCACATTTTGATGGACACTGGTCAAGATGATGAAGGCGATCCTGATGAATTTTCAGATTGCTTGGATCACATCAAGGAAGGAGACATGGTTAAGGATGAAAACCCAGCCATTTCTTTACATGCCCTGCTGGGCACTGACGGCTACCAGACTATGCGAGTACAAGGCAAGCTCAAGAATCAGGTGGTGGCCATTCTGATCGATACAGGTAGCACACTGATAACTCGTATAATTATATAGTTTTTAGTTATGTTTTATTATTGTTTTGTGTCAAATACGAGTTATTATTGCTTAGTCTACTTGTGTTTATGATCTTTTATATTTTTATGTAATTTGGTGTTTTTCATGAGTTTCTTTGAGTGATTTCAGATTACTAGGTTAAATCAAGAATTAAGGGCAAATCCAATTCAGTTCCAGTTCCGACACCTTTTGCCATATCAGCTATATCTGGAGTTTCACCGAAGCATTAAGGCTGAAATTTTGACAGTGCAAAGTTAAGAGGCATATCTATCTTTTTCATGTTTTACACTTCTTGAAACGGAGTCGTTTTCCCTACCGAAATCAACCATCAAGTTGGCTGATGTGCAATGACGTCTGTTCTGCACCGTTTTGGTATTTTGACCATATCTTCCGATCCACATGAGCAAATGATCTGATTCCAACGGCTATGGATCCGTAACTGATAGGGGTATATTTTTCTAGAAGACCATTTGATCCGATCGAGCCTCCAACATTGACAAAATCGACCATCAAGCTGGCTGATCAGAATTGTCATACAATATGACGAAAATTGTTAGAAAAATGCACCCACCTATTATACCTACCTTTGAAATTTATAAAGCTTGTCTCTTGTCATTTAGCTCTCCAAAATGTGTATAAATAGAGGGCCTTGGATGAGTATTAGATACAATATAGATTGGTAGGATATTAGCCATTGTAATAAAATTCTCTAAGTTTTCTTCTTTTTTCCTTTCTCTAGTTTTCTTTTTCTTTATTTACTTATGCTTCTTACATCTCTTTTCATTTTTAGTATGTGTTGCTAATCATATTGTTGAGGTGATGAGGTGAAGCTCTTGGTAAATGCTAAGGTTAGTCTCTTAAACATGAGCTAAAATGAATCATCATTTATAAACACTAGTATAGATAATATTTTCTTTTGGTTTAAAATCATACTTGCAAAGTAGAGATCTTGATTCATTATTGACAATGAAAATGGCACAGTAAATGCTTGGTTTCATAACCTTGATTTGTTGTAGACATATACCTTGGCATAAGGAATGCTTGGACTCTTTTTATGAGTTTTGAGGACACCAAATGAACATAATATCATATGCTATGGACGTTGGACAATTTGGACTGAATTGCTAAACCTTCCGATTGGAACCTCCTTTATGTGTGGATTTCAATTGTGTAATAAAACAAGATTAATCTTAGCATAACACCAAGAGTGGATTCTCTAACCTCAACATCCTTTCTTATTGTTTTTTTTATATCTTGTTTAATTGTTTTTTTGTTTTTTTGTTTATTTTGTTCTCTAATATCTTGTTTACTTTCTTTGTTATTGATTCCCTAATATCTTGTTTATTTTCTTTTTCATATATATTTATAAACTTATACTTACTAGTACGCTTCCCTGTGGTTCGACCTCGGACACCCGAGAATTTATTACTTGAACATAACCTGCACTTGGGTTTACAACTCTTAATTGAGTCACCATCAAGTTTTTGGCGCCGTTGCCGGGGAGGCAATACTAAGTATATAAGTTTATAAGTATATTTATTGGCTGGTTATACCGCCTATTTTTATTTTTATTGGCTGGTTATACCGCCTAATTTTCTATATATTTATATTTATATTGTATATTAACTTTGTTTTATTTTTATTGGCTGGTTATACCGCCTAATCTGTATATTAACTTTGTTTTATGCTTGTTTGGCGACGTGATTTTAGATCTCGTTGTTTAGTTAGATTTTATTGTGAAACTTTTTCAGGTAATCTTTCTAATACAACTCCTACCATGGCTGACAATGAAAGTGTTCATGCTGAAGATGCGAACAGACAAGTACGCACCATGCGTGACTACTTGCAACCAACTCGAAGCTCATCACCCTCTTGTTTTATTTTTCCTCTCAATGCAAACAACTTTCGTTTTAAACCAGGTATGATAGCTTTGCTTCCAAATTTTCATGGGTTAGAATCGGAAAGTGCTTACTCGTTTCTAAAAGACTTCAAAGATGTATGTGTCACCTTTAATGACCAACAATGTACAAATGAAATTGTCAAGCTAAAATTATTTCCTTTTTCTTTAAAAGATAAAGCAAAAATTTGGCTTCATAATTTAAAACCAAGGTCAATTGGCACATGGCAAGAATTACAAACTGAGTTTCTAAAGAAATTTTTCCCAGCACATAAAACTACTGCTTTGAAAAGACAGATTCAAAATTTCAATCAAAATCAAAATGAAGCATTTTTTTCAGTGCTGGGAGCGTTTTAAAGATTTGTTAAGTTCTTGTCCACATCATGGTTTTGAAAAATGGCGTCTTATTAGTTTCTTTTATGAAAGTTTAACTCTCGAAACTAAACAATTTGTTGAAACAATGTGTAACGGTGAGTTTCTAGAAAAAGAACCTGAAGAAGCCTTTGACTACCTAGACCATTTGGCAGATAACTCTCAAGCCTGGCACACAGATAATTCCTCTGAAAGTTCCAATAGATCTAATCTTGTTTCTAACAGAGGTAAATATCATTTTAGTCAAGAAGATGAGATAAAAGCTAAAGTAGCTAATTTGGCTAGAAAGATTGAAGCCATGGAACTTAGAGAAGTAAAAGAAGTCAAAACGGTTAAAAATGAAGAAAGTTGTGGAATTTGTGAAATCATGGGACACCCCACTTCTGAATGTCCAAACATTCCCATTCTTAAAGAAGCGTTGCATGATCAAGTAAATTCCATAAACACATTTAAAAAGCTTTTTCCTTCTCTTTACTCTGAAACATATAACCCTGAATGGAGGAATCATCCCAACTTCAGTTGGCGGAATAATAATCATGTTCAGGTACCACAATCTCAAAAGTCGGGCAACACTTTTTCCTATCAACCTTCACGTGTACAAACCTTGGAAGAGACATTGCAAGCATTCATGCAAACACAAGCAAATGTGAATAACCAAACTTCACAGGACATCAATGAGATCAAAAACACCTTGTCCACATTGACAGCTTCATTACGCACTCAAGAAAAAGGTAAGTTTCCTGCTCAACCTCAGCCTAACCCTTCTACTCAATGTCTTGTTTCTTGCTCCAATGAAACTCAACAGGAAAATGCCAGTTCTATCACAACTCTTCGAAGTGGAAAGGCAATTGACAAAAACATTCCATCAAAAGACCAAGATCCTCCTTCCCCTCCGAAAAGTAATGGTAAGGATGATGGTAAGTCTGAACTTCTTGAAAATTTGGACAAAGAAAAAGGTATGCATCCTGCTCATTTTCCTCAAAGGTTGCAAACAATAAAGAATTTGAATCAAAATGCAGAAATTTATGAACTTTTCAAACAAGTTAAGATTAACATTCCTTTATTGGATGCAATCAAACAAGTTCCATCTTATGCTAAATTTTTGAAGGACATGTGCACATTTAAAAGGAAACATAATGTACAAAAGAAAGCATTTCTGACGGAAAGTGTGAGCTCAATCATTCAGCACCTTACTCCACCAAAATTCAAAGATCCTGGATGTCCAACAATCTCATGCATCATTGGAAACACTAGAATAGAACGTGCATTGCTTGATCTTGGTGCTAGTGTTAATCTTTTGCCTTTTTCTGTTTATCAACAGTTAGGTTTAGGTGAACTCAAGGAAACACCTGTTACACTTCAACTAGCTGATCGTTCTGTAAAAATTCCTCGAGGGATAGTTGAAGATGTTTTGGTTCAAATTGAAAATTTTTACTTCCCTGTTGATTTTATTGTTTTGGACACACATCCTGTTTCAAATCCAAATGTTCAAATTCCTGTTATATTAGGCCGTCCATTTCTTGCAACTTCTAATGCTCTGATAAATTGCAGGAATGGTATTTTGAACATTTCTTTTGGAAATATGACTTTAGAATTAAATGTGTTCAACATTTGCAAGCAACCTGGTGATGATTCAGAAGTACATGAAGTGGATTTCATTGAAGAACTTGTTCATGAACATCTCACCACTACCATATTCCATGATCCTTTAGAAGCTTATTTAATTGAATGTGAGTTTGATAATGCTTCAGAAATTTCACACACTGATTCTTTGTTAAATTCTTTTCAGGTTAAGCATTGTTGGAAACAAAAACTTGAGGAACTCAGAAAAGATGCATATGAGAATTCTAAAATTCATAAAGAAAGAACTAAAGCCTTTCATGACAAGTTAATTTCAAGAAAAACATTTGATGTTGGGCAAAAAGTTCTACTTTATAATCCTAGACTTCACATATTTCCTGGTAAGTTGAGATCAAGATGGACTGGCCCATTTGTGGTTAAGCATGTGTATCATTATGGAGCAGTTGACATTGAGAATCCTCAAAATGGTAACGTATTCAAGGTAAATGGACAAAGACTCAAACTCTTTTTGGAAAATCATGTTACTCAAGAAGAGGTTGTTTTTCTTTCTGATCCTTGTTTTGAAAATAACTAGATGTAAATATAATTTTTACTAATCTTCAAAAAAAAAAAAAAAGTTTGTTGTGTTTTAAGCAATTTAGAAGTATTCATTCTGAACAAGGTTTGAGTAAGAGAGACTTGAGACATACCTTGTCAGTTTGATTTTAATCTTTTTATGTTTACTTGTTAATTTTTGTTTAGTATTTTAGGATTAATTAGGTTGCATGAGTTTGTTTTGTTTTGAGTCTTAGTTATTCCTATTCTTATGTTATTAGTTCTTTTCTCTTACACATGTTTCTTTCATTTGGGTTAATAGACTTACATTGAGGACAATGTAAGAATTAAGTGTGGGGGAAACAATTTAGGATTTCTTTTATTTTTGTCTACTATTTTTTTATGAGTCTTTATTATTATTATTTTTTTTTAATATGTTCTAGTTCCTTTTTAATACAATGATGAGATATGAATTGTATAAGTCTAAAACAGATTTATTAGTGAGAAGATTTTCATGAGAATTGAGCTTGATATCAACCTTTTTATAAGCCAATGTTAATATGATATGTTGATTGAGAAAGAAGCATGTTTAGACTTAATCTGACTTGTATAATCATCCTTGTGAGTTTTTGAGCCTATAATGATTGATGCATTATACAAATCAATCTAATTTCTTTCTTGAGTGCTCTTATGATTACATGATTCTCTAGAACTTGCTTTAAACCGTTTGATACTATATTGATACATGTGACAACATGAATATGATAGAGGCATTAGGATTATAACCAGAGCCAAACAGCCATCCCTTATTAATGTTCTAAGAGAACATCCCCACTAGTGAGCCAATTTGAGCCTACATTAAATATGTTGTTTTATTGGTAACCACAACTTACACCTAGCCTAAATATACTTATATCCTTACCCTTGTTCTAAAGATGGATTTTTATATTTTGAGACATATTAAAAAAAAATAAAAAAAATAAAAAATAAGGGATATTTTTAGTTGAAAATTTGGGTTAGAAACAAAAGATAAGTGTAGGGGGAAGAAAAGAAAAGAAAAAGTCAAGAGAAAAAAGAAAGGGATCATTGTCAAATACATTCCCATATTAAAAAAAAAAAAAAAAAGAATCTTCTCTTGAACTTCTAGAAAAAGATGTTACAAAGTTGGTTAGAATGAAGCAAAGGCTCAACATGAATATTTAGCCTATGTTATTATGTGCTTTATAAGAGTTTTGAGAAGTTTTATTCGTATGATCTTATTATGTCTCTAAAATCTATGAACTCTTTGGAACCTTTGTGATATCTTTATCCTTTTGTTCTTTAACCACATTATAACCCTTTGGCCCCATTACAACCTTGAATAAAGACCTCTTGATTTATGAAGTTGTATGATCTAAATAGTGGAGAATAAGTGGACAAGCAAGCATATGGTAGAAGTGTTTTCATGAGATTGATTGAGTGTAAACACTTTACCACTACTTTAAAGAGTGAAAATCAAGAGAGTATCCCTTGTGAGAAGTTGAGATTAAGTTTGAATATGCACTATTTTGATTGAAATATGTTATGTTAATATTGGCTTAACTCATTTATTTACATTCAAGCAAGATTTTTTGTGAATTTCTTTAAGCTATTGATTAGTTTTTAAGACTTGTCCAATGATTATCTCTAATTTATATTGGAAGGATTAGTTATAATTATTATTTTTAGTTTTTCTTATGTCTTCAATGTTTGTGGGTATCGTCCTAGTAAACCCTCACGAGACTAAACTCGTCCACTAGGGACACCTAGGGGTTTAAAGGCTTGTGTCACATGCTAAGTGCCACCGTGATTTCCTACGAAAATGGATTAGATTAGATTTTCTTATTTTATTTTTATTGAGTCGTTGCTAGGGACTAGCAACAATCTAAGTGTGGGGGTGTGATAACTCGTATAATTATATAGTTTTTAGTTATGTTTTATTATTGTTTTGTGTCAAATACGAGTTATTATTGCTTAGTCTACTTGTGTTTATGATCTTTTATATTTTTATGTAATTTGGTGTTTTTCATGAGTTTCTTTGAGTGATTTCAGATTACTAGGTTAAATCAAGAATTAAGGGCAAATCCAATTCAGTTCCAGTTCCGACACCTTTTGCCATATCAGCTATATCTGGAGTTTCACCGAAGCATTAAGGCTGAAATTTTGACAGTACAAAGTTAAGAGGCATATCTATCTTTTTCATGTTTTACACTTCTTGAAACGGAGTCGTTTTCCCTACCGAAATCAACCATCAAGTTGGCTGATGTGCAATGACGTCTGTTCTGCACCATTTTGGTATTTTGACCATATCTTCCGATCCACATGAGCAAATGATCTGATTCCAACGGCTATGGATCCGTAACTGATAGGGGTATATTTTTCTAGAAGACCATTTGATCCGATCGAGCCTCCAACATTGACAAAATCGACCATCAAGCTGGCTGATCAGAATTGTCATACAATATGACGAAAATTGTTAGAAAAATGCACCCACCTATTATACCTACCTTTGAAATTTATAAAGCTTGTCTCTTGTCATTTAGCTCTCCAAAATGTGTATAAATAGAGGGCCTTGGATGAGTATTAGATACAATATAGATTGGTAGGATATTAGCCATTGTAATAAAATTCTCTAAGTTTTCTTCTTTTTTCCTTTCTCTAGTTTTCTTTTTCTTTATTTACTTATGCTTCTTACATCTCTTTTCATTTTTAGTATGTGTTGCTAATCATATTGTTGAGGTGATGAGGTGAAGCTCTTGGTAAATGCTAAGGTTAGTCGCTTAAACATGAGCTAAAATGAATCATCATTTATAAACACTAGTATAGATAATATTTTCTTTTGGTTTAAAATCATACTTGCAAAGTAGAGATCTTGATTCATTATTGACAATGAAAATGGCACAGTAAATGCTTGGTTTCATAACCTTGATTTGTTGTAGACATATACCTTGGCATAAGGAATGCTTGGACTCTTTTTATGAGTTTTGAGGACACCAAATGAACATAATATCATATGCTATGGACGTTGGACAATTTGGACTGAATTGCTAAACCTTCCGATTGGAACCTCCTTTATGTGTGGATTTCAATTGTGTAATAAAACAAGATTAATCTTAGCATAACACCAAGAGTGGATTCTCTAACCTCAACATCCTTTCTTATTGTTTTTTTTATATCTTGTTTAATTGTTTTTTTGTTATTTTGTTTATTTTGTTCTCTAATATCTTGTTTACTTTCTTTGTTATTGATTCCCTAATATCTTGTTTATTTTCTTTTTCATATATATTTATAAACTTATACTTACTAGTACGCTTCCCTGTGGTTCGACCTCGGACACCCGAGAATTTATTACTTGAACATAACCTGCACTTGGGTTTACAACTCTTAATTGAGTCACCATCACACACACAATTTTGTTGATCAGTCTTTGGTTAAACAACTGGTTTGTGAATCTCATGCCATGAAGGGCCTGTCAATTACTGTTGCTAATGGAGATAAGTTGAAGGTCCAAGAAGTTTGTTGAGGGTTAACTTGGGAGGTTCAGGGAATGCCTTTTTCAGCTGAATTTTTTGTTCTGCCATTGCAAGGTTGTGATATGGTTTTGGGCATTCAATGGTTGATCACTCTTGGCCCCGTGGCTTGGAATTTCCAAAACCTTACAATGCAGTTTTCCCTTAAGGATCAACAAGTGAAGTGGCAGGGCGTTTCAGCAGGACATGTGTTGTTGATGTCTAGGAAACAAGCCTCAAGGCTGCCTTGCTCTTCTGGAAAGGGTACTTATACCTTGCTAATGACCGGAGTTCAGCAAGACAATTCCGAAGCACCAGTTGCCAAGCTCTCCAAACTTCCTCCGGATCTGCAACAACTATTGGGATGGTATGCCACTCTCTTTGAATTACCTAACAATTTACCCCCTATAAGGCAGCATGATCATACAATTCCTTTGCTGGATGAAACTAAGGTAATCAAGGTTAAACCCTATAGATACCCCACTGTACAAAAAAATGAGATAGAAAAGATGGTGTCTGAAATGTTGCATACGGGTATAATTAGAAACAGCACCAGTTTTTTTGCAGCCCCTGTGGTTTTGGTAAAAAAAAAGATGGCTCTTGGCGACTCTGTGTTGACTACAGACAGCTCAATCAAGTGACTATAAAGGACAGGTTTCCCATTCCTTTGATAGAAGAACTTTTAGATGAGCTAGCTAAAGCTGTTTATTTCTCGAAGTTGGATCTTCGATCTGGATATCATCATATTCGGATGTGTGAAGCTGACATTCACAAAACGGCATTTAGAACTCATCATGGCCATTATGAGTTCTTGGTTATGCCATTTGGCTTAACCAATGCTCCTTCAACCTTTCAAAGCATCATGAACAGTGTCTTTTGATGGAGACTCAATTAAGAGTTGTAAACCCAAGTGCAGGTTATGTTCAAGTAATAAATTCTCGGGTGTCCGAGGTCGAACCACAGGGAAGCGTATTAGTAAGTATAAGTTTATAAATATATAAGAAAAAGAAAATAAACAAGATATTAGGGAATCAATAACAAAGAAAGTAAACAAGATATTAGAGAACAAAATAAACAAAATAACATAAAAGCAATTAAACAAGATATAAAAAAAACAATAAGAAAAGATGTTGAGGTTAGAGAATCCACTCTTGGTGTTATGCTAAGATTAATCTTGTTTTATTACACAATTGAAATCCACACATAAGGGAGGTTCCAACCGGAAGGTTTAGCAATTCAGTCCAAATTGTCCAACGTCCATAGCATATGATATTATGTTCATTTGGTGTCCTCAAAACTCACAAAAAGAGTCCAAGCATTCCTTATGCCAAGGTATATGTCTACAACAAATCAAGGTTATGAAACCAAGCATTTACTGTGCCATTTTCATTGTCAATAATGAATCAAGATCTCTACTTTGCAAGTATGATTTTAAACCAAAAGAAAATATTATCTATACTAGTGTTTATAAATGATGATTCATTTTAGCTCATGTTTAAGAGACTAACCTTAGCATTTACCAAGAGCTTCACCTCATCACCTCAACAATATGATTAGCAACACATACTAGATATGAATAAAATGAAAAGAAATGTAAGAAGCATAAGTAAATAAAAAAAGAAAACTAGAGAAAGGAAAGAAGAAGAAAACTTAGAGAATTTTACTACAAAGGCTAATATCCTACCAATGTATAATGTATCCCAATACTCATCCAAGTCCCTCTATTTATACACATTTTGGAGGGCTAAATGACAAGAGACAAGCTTTACAAATTTCAAAGGTAGGTATAATAGGTGGGTGCATTTTTCTAACAATTTTCGTCATATTGTATGACAATTCTGATCAGCCAGCTTGATGGTCGATTTTGTCAATGTTGGAGGCTCGATCTGATAAAATGGTCTTCTAGAAAAATATACCCCTATCAGTTACGGATCCATAGCCGTTGGAATCAGATCATTTGCGCACGTGGATCGGAAGATATGGTCAAAATACCAAAACGGTGCAGAACAGACGTCATTGCACATCAGCCAACTTGATGGTCGATTTCGTTAGGGAAAACGACTCCGTTTCAAGAAGTGTAAAACATGAAAAGGATAGATATGCCTCTTAGCTTTGCAGGGATACAAAGTTCAGCCTTATTGCTTCAGTGAAACTCGAGATATAGCTGATATGGCAAAAGGTGTCGGAACTGGAACTGAACTGGATTTGCCCTTAATTCTAGTAATCTGAAATCACTCAAAGAAACTTGTGAAAAACACCAAATTACATAAAAATATAAAAGATCATAAACACAATTAGACTAAACAATAATAACTCGTATTTGACACAAAACAATAATAAAACATAACTAAAAACTATATAATTATACGAGTTATCACACCCCCATACTTAGATTGTTGCTAGTCCCTAGCAACGACTCAATAAAAAAAAATAAAATAAAATAAAATAAGAAAATCTAATCTAATCCATTTTCGTAGGAAATCACGGTGGCACTTAGCATGTGACACAAGCCTTTAAACCCCTAGGTGTCCCTAGTGGACGAGTTTAGTCTCGTGAGGGTTTACTAGGACGATACCCACAAACATTGAAGACATAAGAAAAACTAAAAATAATAATTATAACTAATCCTTCCAATATAAATTAGAGATAATCATTGGACAAGTCTTAAAAACTAATCAATAGCTTAAAGAAATTCACAAAAGATCTTGCTTGAATGTAAATAGTTTGAGTTAAGCCAATAATAACATAACATATTTCAATCAAAATAGTGTATATTCAAACTTAATCTCAACTTCTCACATGGGATACTCTCTTGATTTTCACTCTTTAAAGTAGTGGTAAAGTGTTTACACTCAATCAATCTCATGAAAACACTTCTACCATATGCTTGCTTGTCCACCTATTCTCCACTATTTAGATCATACAACTTCATAAATCAAGAGGTCTTTATTCAAGGTTGTAATGGGGCCAAAGGGTTATAATGTGGTTAAAGAACAAAAGGATAAAGATATCACAAAGGTTCCAAAGAGTTCATAGATTTTAGAGACATAATAAGATCATACAAATAAAACTTCTCAAAACTCTTATAAAGCACATAATAACATAGGCTAAATATTCATGTTGAGCCTTTGCATCATTCTAACCAACTTTGTAACATCTTTTTCTAGAAGTTCAAGAGAAGATTTTTTTTTTTTTTTTTTTTTATTATGGGAATGTATTTGACAATGATCCCTTTCTTTTTCTCTTGACTTTTTCTTTTCTTTTCTTCCCCCACACTTATCTTTTGTTTCTAACCCAAATTTTCAAATAAAAATATCCCTTGTTTTTTTGCAATATGTCTCAAAATATAAAATTCATCTTTAGAACAAGGGTAAGGATATAAGCATATTTAGGCTAGGTGTAAGTTGTGGTTACCAATAAAACATCATATTTAATGTAGGCTCAAATTGGCTCACTAGTGGGGATGTTCTCGTAGAACATTAATAATGGATGGCTGTTTGGCTCTGGTTATAATCCTAATGCCTCTATCATATTCATGTTGTCACATGTATCAATATAGTCTCAAACGGTTTAAAGCAAGTTCTAGAGAATCATGTAATCATAAGAGCACTCAAGAAAGAAATTAGATTGATTTGTATAATGCATCAATCATTATAGGCTCAAAAACTCACAAGGATGATTATACAAGTAAGATTAAGTCTAAACATGCTTCTTTCTCAATCAACATATCATTTAACATTGGCTCATAAAAAGGTTGATATCAAGCTCAATTCTCATGAAAATCTTCTCACTAATAAATCTGTTTTAGACTTATGCAATTCATATCTCATTATAGTATTGAAAGTAACTAAAAAACACACTAAGTCTAAACATGCTTTTTTTTTTTTTTTTTTTTTGAAGAAGAAGATTAAATCAAACTGACAAGGTATGTCTCAAGTCTCCCTTACTCAGACCTTGTTCAGAATGAATACTTCTAAATGTCTTAAAACACAACAAATTTTTTTTTTTTATTTTTTTTAGCAAAATATGTCCCTTACCCCCTACTAAAATATGACATTGTCCCCAATGTCAAATTTTAAAGGTAGAATTTAGGAGATATTACCTGCAGAGGTTGCTAACCACTTATTATAACTGAGACACAACAAGCAAAATGTTAGATAATGTCACAAAGACAAAGTGCAATCCACTCCTTGCTCGTCCATATCTCTTTTTCTTTTTCCGAGCGTTTGCGAAACAACCGTAGCAGATAAACACTCATAAGCTTGTAGCTTTTTGAGTAAATCTTCAATGGTTGTAGCAGAAATTATGGTTCTCCTTGCCTCTGAAAACATGAATCCATTATCCACAGCATTATCTAAATATGAAAGTAAATTACTAAAATAACCATTAATATTAAGCAAACCAATGGGTTTCTTATTTGTGACCAAAGATGACCAAGAAGCCACGCAAGCTATTTCTTCCAATGTACCCAGACCTCCTGGTAAAGCAATGAATGCATCGGCAGAATGGTACATGATTGTTATCCGTTCAGGGATACTCCAGACTTGTATTTCCTTACCCACGGTAGGTCCACAAAAATCTGTGAATAGTTTTGGCACGATTCCTAGAACTGGACTTCCTCCGGCGTGTGCTGCTGTAGCGACTGCTCCCATTAAACCCGTACTACCGCCTCCATAAATCAAGTGGATCTTTTGTTGGGCAAGTATTACTCCAACTCTTATGGCTTCATCAGCGAATATGTTATTTTTCCCTGGATAAGCACCTCCAAAGACACAAATTTTTTTAATGCGCTGGGACGAAGTGCTTTCCATTTTTTTTTTTTCGAGTGCCTGAAAGAGAATGAGTACATGGTGTAATATATAGAGGACTGAGTAGTGAATCAGACAAGAGTAATAATGTCGCCGAAAGTGTATTTGACCTGTCAGAAGAAAATGTTAACCTAACAAAAGATTTTTGCGTGATTTCAGGAAGAAAATCAAAAAGAGAAGAAAAATCAACCGTAAAAGACCAATGCAAAAAAAAAAAGAATAATTACACAAATCGAACAACACGTAAACTAAACCGAAATAAAATTATTGCAAATCAAACCAAAAGCTGAGAAGTCATTTATTGTAGTTGTGATTGTGGCTCACATCTTCCTCTGGTTTTACGTCCAGAAACGGCTTAAACGCCTTCTATGAGTCGAGGATATGCTTCCCATCCAGTTTTCTTACAAGCTGGCAAACAGGGTCTTTTAACATCAGATTCCCAAGATGTTGCCATTCCCTTTGGAATTGCGGCCATAAATCAAGAATTTCTCTTTGTACATCTCCACTAGGATGCGTCTCAAGAGAAAGTTGGATATTACCCAAATTCTCCTTACTCAGTCCATCCTTAATGAATTCAATTTTATCATCTCGATTAGAGGACGGAATCCCAATAGAACGACATTTACCGTTACCCGTCCATCGTGCACACTTGTGGCAATTTGAACTCATGCGCTTTGCTCGTCGCTTCTTTGCATAAGTGCTTCTACCTGTACCTGGTAAATGCAAAACAGGAAGATATTCATCTTCACGTACCTTGGCTTCAATTATCCAACGTATGTCTTCAGGAATCCCTTTGTTCATAAGCATTCTTAATCTTTCTAATCGAACTTGGTAAAGCTTCAGTAAAATATTTCGAGGAAAAGGAGGAAATCGTTTCTGCAATCTTGTGAGAATATCATCCATCTTGAAAAAAAAAGAAAAAGAAATTGAAAGAGAAATTTATATACAATATCAGTTTTGTGGGTAGCTGATGGAACCGACTTAAATAATCACGGAGTACCGTTATCCGCCATTTAACCGGGGTTAAAAAAAATTATATTTACATCTAGTTATTTTCAAAACAAGGATCAGAAAGAAAAACAACCTCTTCTTGAGTAACATGATTTTCCAAAAAAAGTTTGAGTCTTTGTCTATTTACCTTGAATACGTTACCATTTCTAGGATTCTCAATGTCAACTGCTCCATAATGATACACATGCTTAACCACAAATGGGCCAGTCCATCTTGATCTCAACTTACCAGGAAATATGTGAAGTCTAGAATTATAAAGTAGAACTTTTTGCCCAACATCAAATGTTTTTCTTGAAATTAACTTGTCATGAAATGCTTTAGTTCTTTCTTTATGAATTTTAGAATTCTCATATGCATCATTTCTGAATTCCTCAAGTTCATTTATGACTGGAAAAGTTTCATTCTCACCCAAAAAGGAATATTTTAGCTCGGATGGCAATGGTTTTAAATCCAGCTTGGGTGGTTCAATAGTTGATGGTACAGTGACATTTGTGAGTGATGGAAGTTCCTCAAACTTTTGTTTCCAACAATGCTTAACCTGAAAAGAATTTAACAAAGAATCAGTGTGTAAAATTTCTGAAGCATTATCAAACTCACATTCAATTAAATAAGCTTCTAAAGGATCATGGAATGTGGTAGTGGTGAGATGTTCATGAACAAGTTCTTCAATGAAATCCACTTCATGTACTTCTGAATCATCACTAGGTTGCTTGCAAGTGTTGAACACATTTAATTCTAAAGTCATATTTCCAAAAGAAATGTTTAACATACCATTCCTGCAATTTATCAGAGCATTAGAAGTTGCAAGAAATGGACGGCCTAATATAACAGGAATTTGAACATTTGGATTTGAAACAGGATGTGTGTCCAAAACAATAAAATCAACAGGGAAGTAAAAATTATCAATTTGAACCAAAACATCTTCAACTATCCCTCGAGGAATTTTTACAGAACGATCAGCTAGTTGAAGTGTAACAGGTGTTTCCTTGAGTTCACCTAAACCTAACTGTTGATAAACAGAAAAAGGCAAAAGATTAACACTAGCACCAAGATCAAGCAATGCACGTTCTATTCTAGTGTTTCCAATGATGCATGAGATTGTTGGACATCCAGGATCTTTGAATTTTGGTGGAGTAAGGTGCTGAATGATTGAGCTCACACTTTCCGTCAGAAATGCTTTCTTTTGTACATTATGTTTCCTTTTAACTGTGCACATGTCCTTCAAAAATTTAGCATAAGATGGAACTTGTTTGATTGCATCCAATAAAGGAATGTTAATCTTAACTTGTTTGAAAAGTTCATAAATTTCTGCATTTTGATTCAAATTCTTTATTTTTTGCAACTTTTGAGGAAAAGGAGCAGGATGCATACCTTTTTCTTTGTCCAAATTTTCAAGAAGTTCAGACTTACCATCATCCTTACCATTACTTTTCGGAGGGGAAAGAGGATCTTGGTCTTTTGATGGAATGTTTTTGTCAATTGCCTTTCCACTTCGAAGAGTTGTGATAGAACTGGCATTTTCCTGTTGAGTTTCATTGGAGCAAGAAACAAGACATTGAGTAGAAGGGTTAGGCTGAGGTTGAGCAGGAAACTTACCTTTTTCTTGAGTGCGTAATGAAGCTGTCAATGTGGACAAGGTGTTTTTGATCTCATTGATGTCCTGTGAAGTCCGGCTATTCACATTTGCTTGTGTTTGCATGAATGCTTGCAATGTCTCTTCCAAGGTTTGTACACGTGAAGGTTGATAGGAAAAAGTGTTGCCCGGCTTTTGAGATTGTGGTACCTGAACATGATTATTATTCCGCCAACTAAAGTTGGGATGATTTCTCCATTCAGGGTTATACGTTTCAGAGTAAGGAGAAGGAAAAGGTTTTTTAAATGTGTTTATGGAATTTACTTGATCATGCAACGCTTCTTTAAGAATGGGAATGTTTGGACATTCAGAAGTGGGGTGTCCCATGATTTCACAAATTCCACAACTTTCTTCATTTTTAACCGTTTTGACTTCTTTTACTTCTCTAAGTTCCATGGCTTCAATCTTTCTAGCCAAATTAGCTACTTTAGCTTTTATCTCATCTTCTTGACTAAAATGATATTTTCCTCTGTTAGAAACAAGATTAGATCTATTGGAACTTTCAGAGGAATTATCTGTGTGCCAGGCTTGAGAGTTATCTGCCAAATGGTCTAAGTAGTCAAAGGCTTCTTCAGGTTCTTTTTCTAGAAACTCACCGTTACACATTGTTTCAACAAATTGTTTAGTTTCGGGAGTTAAACTTTCATAAAAGAAACTAATAAGACGCCATTTTTCAAAACCATGATGTGGACAAGAACTTAACAAATCTTTAAAACGCTCCAAGCACTGAAAAAATGCTTCATTTTGATTTTGATTGAAATTTTGAATCTGTCTTTTCAAAGCAGTAGTTTTATGTGCTGGGAAAAATTTCTTTAGAAACTCAGTTTGTAATTCTTGCCATGTGCCAATTGACCTTGGTTTTAAATTATGAAGCCAAATTTTTGCTTTATCTTTTAAAGAAAAAGGAAATAATTTTAGCTTGACAATTTCATTTGTACGTTGTTGGTCATTAAAGGTGACACATACATCTTCGAAGTCTTTTAGAAACGAGTAAGCACTTTTCGATTCTAACCCATGGAAATTTGGAAGCAAAGCTATCATACCTGGTTTAAAACGAAAGTTGTTTGCATTGAGAGGAAAAATAAAACAAGAGGGTGATGAGCTTCGAGTTGGTTGCAAGTAGTCACGCATGGTGCGTACTTGTCTGTTCTCATCTTCAGCATGAACACTTTCATTGTCAGCCATGGTAGGAGTTGTATTAGAAAGATTACCTGAAAAAGTTTCACAATAAAATCTAACTAAACGACGAGATCTAAAATCACGTCGCCAAACAAGCATAAAACAAAGTTAATATACAAATTAGGCGGTATAACCAGCCAAACAAAATAAATATACAAAATTAGGCGGTATAACCAGCCAATAAAAACAAATATATACAAAATTAGGCGGTATAACCAGCCAATAAAAATAAATATACTTATAAACTTATATACTTAGTATTGCTTCCCCGGCAACGGCGCCAAAAACTTGATGGAGACTCAATTAAGAGTTGTAAACCCAAGTGCAGGTTATGTTCAAGTAATAAATTCTCGGGTGTCCGAGGTCGAACCACAGGGAAGCGTATTAGTAAGTATAAGTTTATAAATATATAAGAAAAAGAAAATAAACAAGATATTAGGGAATCAATAACAAAGAAAGTAAACAAGATATTAGAGAACAAAATAAACAAAATAACATAAAAGCAATTAAACAAGATATAAAAAAAACAATAAGAAAAGATGTTGAGGTTAGAGAATCCACTCTTGGTGTTATGCTAAGATTAATCTTGTTTTATTACACAATTGAAATCCACACATAAGGGAGGTTCCAACCGGAAGGTTTAGCAATTCAGTCCAAATTGTCCAACGTCCATAGCATATGATATTATGTTCATTTGGTGTCCTCAAAACTCACAAAAAGAGTCCAAGCATTCCTTATGCCAAGGTATATGTCTACAACAAATCAAGGTTATGAAACCAAGCATTTACTGTGCCATTTTCATTGTCAATAATGAATCAAGATCTCTACTTTGCAAGTATGATTTTAAACCAAAAGAAAATATTATCTATACTAGTGTTTATAAATGATGATTCATTTTAGCTCATGTTTAAGAGACTAACCTTAGCATTTACCAAGAGCTTCACCTCATCACCTCAACAATATGATTAGCAACACATACTAGATATGAATAAAATGAAAAGAAATGTAAGAAGCATAAGTAAATAAAAAAAGAAAACTAGAGAAAGGAAAGAAGAAGAAAACTTAGAGAATTTTACTACAAAGGCTAATATCCTACCAATGTATAATGTATCCCAATACTCATCCAAGTCCCTCTATTTATACACATTTTGGAGGGCTAAATGACAAGAGACAAGCTTTACAAATTTCAAAGGTAGGTATAATAGGTGGGTGCATTTTTCTAACAATTTTCGTCATATTGTATGACAATTCTGATCAGCCAGCTTGATGGTCGATTTTGTCAATGTTGGAGGCTCGATCTGATAAAATGGTCTTCTAGAAAAATATACCCCTATCAGTTACGGATCCATAGCCGTTGGAATCAGATCATTTGCGCACGTGGATCGGAAGATATGGTCAAAATACCAAAACGGTGCAGAACAGACGTCATTGCACATCAGCCAACTTGATGGTCGATTTCGTTAGGGAAAACGACTCCGTTTCAAGAAGTGTAAAACATGAAAAGGATAGATATGCCTCTTAGCTTTGCAGGGATACAAAGTTCAGCCTTATTGCTTCAGTGAAACTCGAGATATAGCTGATATGGCAAAAGGTGTCGGAACTGGAACTGAACTGGATTTGCCCTTAATTCTAGTAATCTGAAATCACTCAAAGAAACTTGTGAAAAACACCAAATTACATAAAAATATAAAAGATCATAAACACAATTAGACTAAACAATAATAACTCGTATTTGACACAAAACAATAATAAAACATAACTAAAAACTATATAATTATACGAGTTATCATCTTTCATTCATACCTTAGAAGGTTTGTCTTGGTTTTTTTTTTTTAAATTGAGTAAGTGTGAATTTGGTGCTACACGTGTGGAATATTTAGGGCACATGATTGGTAAAGGAGTGGTCTCTATGGATGCATCTAAGGTGCAATATGTGCTTGACTGGCCTATACCCTAAAATGTTAAGGAGCTCAGAGGATTTTTGGGTTTAACCGGATATTATCGAAGATTCATAGAGGGCTATGGGACAATTTCCAAACCCTTGACTGAATTGCTTAAGAAGGATGCCTTCTTGTGGAGTGAAGTTGCCTTGGAAGCCTTCCAGCTGCTTAAGCAGACTATCACATCAGCTCCAACACTAGCTTTACCTGATTTTGACTCTGATTTTACTATAGAGTCTGATGCATCATACCAGGGTATTGGAGCTATTCTAAGTCAGCAGGGGAAACTAGTCGCTTATTTCAGTAAGGCCTTGTCAAAAAAGCATCAAACCTTGTCGGTGTATGAAAAAGAGATGATGACAATATTGGCAGCTGTGAAAAAGTGGAGCTCTTACCTGTTGGGCAGGCATTTCGTGATCAAAACAGATCACCAAAGCCTACGTTTCTTGTTAAACCAAAAAACCCAAACTCCAGCCCAGCAACAGTGGATCTTGAAAATGATGGGTTATGACTACGAGGTACACTACAGGAAAGGAACAACCAGCATGGTAGCTGATGCTCTTTCTAGGAGATCTCACAATGAATTCAACGCAATTACTTCCCTGTAACTGACTTGTTACCCAGGATACAACAATCTTGGTTCACAGACCTTTTCTTAACTGCCTTGATTGATAAGCTTAAGAAAGGAACCCAGTCTAAGTTTTCTTGGCAACATGAACAACTAAGGCGGAAAGAACGATTGGTGGTGGGAACTGATTCTGCTTTAAGAAATGAACTTCTACATTATTTCCATGCTTCAATCGAGGGTGGATATTCAGGTGCTAATGCCACCATGCATAGGATCAGTAGTGTTATCTACTGGAAAGGCCTAAAAAAACAGGTAAGGCAATTTGTTAGGGAATGTAGTGTATGCCAACAGTTCAAGTATGATAATGCAGCTTATCCAGGGTTGTTGCAAGCTCTGCCCGTACCAGACAAAATTTGGACTGATCTTTCCATGGATTTTATAGAAGGGCTGCCCAAATCTCTTGGTAAAGATGTCATTATGGTGGTGGTGGATCGATTGAGCAAATATGCTCATTTTGTGTTGTTAGCTCATCCCATCTCTGCTCTTACCGTAGCTCAGGCATTTATGGATAACATCTACAAATTGCATGGAGTTCCTAACACTATTGTGTCTGATAGGGACAAGGTATTCATGAGTGGATTTTGGCAGGAACTCTTCAGGTGTTTGGGAACAAAGCTCAACAAGTCAACTTCTTATCATCCACAAACGGACGGGCAAAGTGAAGTAGTGAACAGGGGATTGGAAACCTACTTGCGGTGTATGGTGGGCGAACGACCAAAGGATTGGGCAAGGTGGGTTCCTCTAGCTGAGTGGTGGTATAATATTACTTTTCACTCATCAACAGCTACCACTCCATTCGAAATAGTCTATGGACAACCTGCACCAGTACACATGCCTTATCTTCCTGGAGACTCAAGAGTGGCTACAGTGGATCGCAGTTTACAGGTTCGTGAGGCAGCCATCAAAATGTTGAAGTTTCATCTTAACAAAACTAGAAATAGGATGAAACAACAAGCTGATAAAGGAAGGTCAGACAGGCAGTTTGATGTTGGAGACTGGGTGTATCTTAAGTTACAACCTTATCGGCAAAAATCCATGGTTAGTAGGACATGCCTCAAGCTATCTGCCAAGTTCTTTGGGCCATATCAGGTGATAGAAAACATTGGCCCTGTGGCTTATAAACTAGCCCTCCCTGCTGGAACTCGAATTCACACTGTTTTTCATGTTTCTCAACTCAAGAAACATGTGGGGTCACAGCCTACACAGTCTGAGCTACCTTTAATTGATGAATATGGGGTACTTGCTAAGGAACCTGTGAAGGTAATAGATAGGAGGATGGTTAAGAGAGGCAATCGGGCTGTTACAGAAGTCTTGATTCAGTGGAGTAATTGTTTCCCTGAAGACTCCACTTGGGAAATATTGTTTGATCTGCAGCAGCAATATCCTCACTTTCATCCTTGAGGACAAGGATGCTTGAGAGGAGAGGCAGTTGATACGGGTCAAATTCCATGGGCTTGAGTCGGTCCAGTCTAGTAGTTAATATTTCTGTTATTTGTGTTGTTAGCTAATTTTCTGTTATTCCAAATACAGTGGCTGACCAATGGTGATGTGAGCCAACTGTTATGGTACATAAGTCAAGGAATGAGTAATGAAAAACATAATGCGAATTTTATGATTTCCTCTAACATCTCTCTCTTGAATTCTTCTGACTTATTTCTTATTCTTCTTCTTACTCATTTTCTGGAATAAGCTAATTCTATTTGTAGCTTATCACACATTTTCATACCTCTTCGAACTAAATAAAATATGCAATCTTTTTTCTTTTGGTACAAAAGAGGTCCTAGAGAGGTTGTAAATGTTAGGATTCGAATTTCAAATTTGTTGAATGTCACTTCTAAAAAATGTTTACATGAACCAATTGAGTTAAGCTCAAATTCAGATATGCAATCTTTTACTACTAAACAGTCATCAAATCACCTTGAGTGTATGCATACTGTCAATAAATCACAATTTTACTGATTTATTTCTACTTCAGCGAGGGAAAAAATTTAGTTTTTTTTTTAGTTATGACCAAGAAATTATTGGATAAGACTCAACTATAAGATCAGCAAATTAAAGTATGAGGTGAATTAATCACTTCAATTGAAATAAAACAGCATGCTAAATTGGTATCAAAATCTGATCCAATTTTCAAGCACAAAAACCCAATGATCAAATCCAAGTTTAAACTGATGTGAATCATCCACAATTAGATATATCTCGTTAATTTAATTTTTAGTGTGCATATTAAACTATTTTTTAAGAATTAATTGCAAAAGAAATTAAACATATTTATATTTATAAATCTAACAGTTTAATATGCACACTGATTTTTTATTGTCATAAAACTATAATTTAATAAATACACTTGATTTTTTTTTAACCTAAAAATATAAAACATATATTTGAGAAAGAAAAAAAGATGTGAAATAATTGTTTTCATTAAATCAAATAATATTAATTTAATTAATACAATTTCAATCAAAATTGAAAAAGGTTCCTCTCCACTATTAAAAAATAGTGAAGATCTTTTTTATTATCAAGTGACATAATTAATTAAAAGCTATTTAATAATTTTAATTTTTCCTCTTTCTTCTCTCTTTTTTTCTCCCCCTTTTTTTTTTTTTTTTTTTTCTTTTCTCTTTCTGTCCCCTGCAGGTCAAATGGTTGTCGGCAATGACAGAGGGATAGAGCTGGCCCAGCCGACGCCGCAACGGCAGTTGGAGCCAGATCAACCTCTGTGGCCGTTGGTCTGGCAGGCTGGCAAAGATGCCGGCGGGGGGAGAAAGGGAAAGGAAGAAAGAGAGGGGGAAAGAAAGAAAAGAGAAGAAAAAATGAAACAAAAAAAAATCTGGCTTTTTACTTTTTTATTTTGTAATTTTTTTTTTCAATTGCAAATTTGACATTTTAAAATAAAAAAAAAATTAAATGGTTTTTAAATCTTTTGGCAACAAATAATTTTTAGAAAAGAGAATAAAAAAATTTCTATCACTTATTTTTAAAAATTTAAATATATTTTATTAAATATTATATAATTTAAAATAAATAATATATGATATGATTCTCATTTGTCACTCTAATATTTTTAACTTTTTGTGTTGAAAATCTACTTCAATATTTTTAAAATAATTTTATATTCATGTCATTACTACATCATTGGTTATCATAGGTCAATGCATCGGTTATCATAGGTCAATGCCACGTTAGCATATTTTACTATGAAAATGAATGGCATTAACTGTTGTCATTATTTGCTACAAGACTAAATTACTCAAAATTTAAGTCGATGGACTAAGTCACTCTTTTTCATATACTAAGGGACTTTCCCTCCCCAAACAAAAGAAAAGAAAAAAATGGGAAGCTTTCAATATATTGGCGTAAACTTTTTTTCAATATTAAAACATCTGCTTTTTTTTTTTTCCTCTACCAGAGAAGAAACTCACTAAAGCAAACAAAGAACAAGCCTAATAAGCAGACAGCTAACAGACACAATGAATTAGTTATAGCTATATAATTAACACATCAGAATGATCAGAATATTGTTATATATATATATATGTATGTATTCTCAGTTGATGCAGCAGCTAGCAAAATCATCTTAATTAATTTCTATACATATATAGTCAAGTACAGGTTGCAATTTGATTTTGGTTGGATTAATCAAGATTTCAAGAAGAACTAATCATCAATGGCTTCTCCTCGTGACTTTGTTCATTGTCGATGTGTATTTCTAATATCTCCACTCTGCGATTCGTCTTCTTCCTGATTTTAATGGCTATGTCTTGTGGGCTAAATTTTCCACAAACGCTTACCCTGCACTGCTTCTCCTCTATCAAATGTGTATCCAACTCTGCATATATATATATATATATATATATATATATATATATATAAAAATATTCATTAGAAACAAATAAAAAAAAACTGAGAAAAACAAAACGACCCTATTAATATTATTAAGCAAGTTTGATAATGATGATGAATATAATAAGAATTAATTGATCTGACCTTGGATATCAAGAAGGGCTCTTCTTACTTTTCTGTAACAGCCGTTGCAGTCAATGTTGATCCTCATTATCATGCAGCAGAACTGCGGCCATGTATGTAATTTGCAGAGAAAATTAATATAAGTGGAGAATGGAGATATATAGTTAAAAGGAAAATAAAACATCAAAAAGGAAATTCGATTGTATATTATCAATGAAAGGTTTTGATGGTGGAAAATGGAACTTGCCCTTTCTGTCATGAAGCCTGCAGGAGGCGTTTTCTCAAGAATCCAAAGAATGGGGTGTTTTGAACAATAGAGAAAATAAAGTTGATGTTAAAAGGCAACAATGATGGGAATTTTTTTGAGATTGAAAAAGAATAATGGTTGAACTGCAGCTTAATTTATTGGGGTTCTTTCTTTTTCTAGTTTTGGAATCTGATTCTTTCATGGGATGTAGCTGTAGCTAGCTTATTGTCCATTGACTATATACTAGATTTGGTAGTTTTTATTATTAAAACAATTATGGATAATTGAGTAGTTTTTAAAAAAAAAAATTATAAATAAAAAAGAAATACCCTATTTTATGTTTTTGTTATTATGTCAATTTTAGCTTTTTGATAATTTTCAGTCAAAAACATTATAAATAATATAAATTTTTACCACTCTTGTTGTGTTTTTCAAATTATATAGGATAGTCTCATGTGTGTCCAGTGTTAGAGGAGAAAGCATCCATTTCTTTTCTTGCTTTTCTGCTAGGCTTATTCTCTTTCAAACAGGAAGGCATAACTTTTAAATTTGTCTGTTCCAAATTCAATTAAAAAAAATTAAGAATAAATCTTTCTATATCCTTTCGGATCAATTCATGAGATGTTTATTCCATTTATAATTCTATTCATTTAAATAGAATAGTTTAATGAGTTATAAGCGTAAAATAATTAGAATAGTTTAACGAGTATGAGCTGTTAGGAATTTAGCTTTTAATGATATATATATAATATATATATATATATTAGTCATTGTGTTTGCATATATTAGACATTAATTATCTTATATTTGTTAAATAATTTATGTTTAATAATAAAAAATCATGAAAACAATTATCACATTACATATCCTAATTTTTTTTTTTTTTAAAAGATGCAAGCAATTTTAACTCCTTGTAAGTCATACATCTAACAATTACATACACAAATCTTTAGTAAAAGATAATTTAGTTGCTTTTAAACTCTAAATGTACACCTATTATTTGATAATTACTTAAGAGTTTTACAAATAATTTAATTTAGTTGTTAAAATCATTATCTAAAATATTATAATATTTTAAAAAATAGGTAAACATATTGAAATTTTTAAGAAAATATATTTTGTAACAAGTTATTTGACATGCTTTTTGGATGATAATAAATCCATTTATCAAAAAAAAAAATTAAAAAAGGTAATTAATAAAGATTATAAGATCACGTAATTTCACCTCTATAACCTAATATACATTTAATTTCATATATTCGTTTCATTACCTTAAGTCCATTGATAAATAGTACTACTAATATATTACGGCTAAATATCTTTCAAAATAAAATTACTAAACTAAAAATATTAATCAATCAACCAACAAACTAATGATGCAAACCAAACCCCTAATACAAAAAGGTAATTAAAAGGAATAAAGAAAGATAAAATGTAATTACTTAAATAAATAAAGAAATTGACAAAATCTTTATCTTTAAATATATTGTAATATTTTTCTGATTGATAACACTATTATTTTGAAAATTTTAACTTATCTCTGAGGTATAAAGTTTTTAATCTAAACCTAATACCGTTTTTGTACGATAAAAGTAAAAATTATATTAAGTTGTATTGAGTTTGACAATTCCAATTTTTAAAAAATTAATGAAGTTTTTGGTAGAAGTAAATTAAAACTATATTAAGGATTATAAGCCGACCATGTAAATAAATACTTTGAAAATAATCCATAATTCATTAATTGGCATTAATTTAAGAAAATTATAAATTGGTAAAATAAAATAAAATCATAAAATAATTAATAGTAAAATGATAAAAATTCATAAATTTTAAATAAAGAAAATAAAATATTATTTTATTATATATAAATATATTTACTAACCTATTTTTTTTTTCCACCAGCAAAATGATAATCTCAAATTTCTTGAAAGTTGCAAGCTCATTAACAATGCAAATGTCCAATAATTTTTTTATTGAAAAGATCAAGCACATTAATATTCTAATTTATGATACATTGATATGTTAATTAAGAAATTAATAATTTATTTATATAAAAAAATAAATTTTATCACAATAAAAAAATACTAATTAAAGAGAATACTATGAGAATATACGTTAAAAAATATTATAAAACCTTTAAAAAGCAACAAAAAAAAAAAAAACCATCTTGAGTAATTTGACCACGATTCATTTTCAAAAAATTAGGCTTTGAAATCTTTTTTCAAACCCTAAGTGATGAATTGATTAAAATCAAACGTTGATATAATATATAAAATGACATGAGATTTAGTTATTTAGTAAATTCTAACTTTGCAATAGTTGTTTGATGAAATTTAACTACTTAAGAGTTCTACACATAATTATTAAAAGAATTGTCTAAAATGTTTTAATAAATTTTATTATAAAAAAAAAAAAATCTATCATGATATTGAAAATTTTATTAATACTTATAATACAAAATCATAAATAAGAATGAAATAAATCTTATTACTATTTATAATATAATATAAAATACTTTTATTATAAAAACTTATTTATTTATAATTTTTTTTTTATATATTGAGCATATAGATTATATAAATAATCAAAATTTGAATTATGATTTAAAATAGATTAATATATATATATATATATATTTACATTTTAAAGTTAATAATGAAAAATTATAACTTTGAAGAAAAAGTAATTCAATGTAAATTTTAACTCTTTTTTATTTATTATCAAATAAATCCATTTAACTAAAGTCTTTCAATAGAATTAAATAAATTTTATTAATAAAAAATATTTAAATTGGAAAATTAGTAATATAATGAATAACAATGAGTATTTTTGTCAGTTTAAAAGATTTTTTACATATATATATATATATATATAGAGAGAGAGAGAGAGAGAGAGAGAGAGTGAGTTTGTATTTGATATATTGGTGGTGGAATCTTTTAATTCAACAAATAGATTTAAAAATTTGCTATGTCTCATTGTTTTAGTTAATTTTAATTTTTTTTTAATATGTTCTAAAGACTATGTGTCACTAAAGGTGTCCATGGATCAGATTGGGTCGGGTTAGGGCCGAGCCTATGTATGGTATCAACACCATATATGCTTGCCCAAGCTCGGCCCGGCCCGAAATATGGTCCTAAAATTTTGTCCAAACCCGTCTATATTTGAAAATGGATATCCCAAACCCATTTAGACTTGCCCATATTATTTTTTTCTTAAAATAATTAAAAAATTGTTATCTTTATATATTTTTTATTTGTAAATGGACAACTTAAAATATTTTTTAATGTTTATACTATAATATTACATATATTTAATCTTTATATGACATAAATTACATAATATATATTAAAATAAAAATAATATATTATTTAATTGGAAACGAGCAGGGCCGAGCTTGGGCCTTGAATGTTGGAGCCAAAGCCTGGCTCATTTTTTAAACGGATCTCGTTTTTTTGCTCAAACCCATTTTTCGGACCTAATATTTTTGTCCAAACCCTCCCAAATATCGAGGGAGCCTTCGGGTTTGGACTAGTAGGCTGGTCTTTAGACAGGTCTATGTGTCACCTTGTCAATTTCATTTATAAAATCTAAAAATCTTACTGAATCAGATAATTTTTCATATATTTATGCTACTTATGATTACTTTATATTATTAAGAGAAAAATATATAATACTTATCATTACTCACTTTTTTTCAATTTTTTAAATGGTTCTAAATTTTTTGCTTAGCTACGAATTCAACTTTTTATTAAACAAAATGGATATTACAAAAACTCAAGATAATTCCAAAATTAGAAATCATCAAAAACTAAACTAAAACATCTAGTTAATACAAAGTAATAAATATATATAAGTAAAAACATAAATAAATTATTATTTATTAAATAAAAAAATATTTGATAAGCACAAATAAATTCAAGTGACATTTTCTTTTAAGGGTAATAGACTTGTTTGGAGGCATAGTAAACCTTTTTTTAATAAGCATGAGTCTCGGATCAAATTTCGAAAGATAAGATTTGGCAGTTTAAGGATTTGTGGGAAGATTTAAAACAACTTTGCAAATATAGCTGTTGGCCTAAAACCAAAATTTTAAGACCTTGGTAAGAATAACTATTTCAGGAAAAGCAATTAAAGTCCCAACCGTTCCCTTTAATGTATATTTATAACATCCTCTCAAAATCATTAACATACAATATTTGCAAAGTTAAATTACACACATTAGCTTACAAATCAAGGAAAAAGCAATAAATTCAAGTGATTTGTTTATCAATCCAGATACAAAAACCTTTTTATGTTCATTTTACAGCAACAGGTTTTAAGGAGACTCCTGCGTACAAAGAGCCTAACCATATTGTCTAAACTAATGCTTTCAAGGTTTTCAACCATATATGAAAGAGACCTTTCTCAACTAATTTGATCTGCTACAGGTGATGAACAAGACATTTAAGATCAATCATCGACCTAACTTCTCAAACCATCTTTCAAGTAATCTAGGAATAAAGAATCTACACATTCTACATGGATCATGCATATGAAAGAATGGCTTATCTAATTAGACGTGTTACAGAAAGAGAAGGCTAAAGTGTAAGGTTAGAAAGTTGTCATCTAACTTTCAACATCTTCAGCAATTTTTGGTCATTAAGTCAGATCTCAATCGTGTCAAGTACTTTGAGTCACATCAATATTTCCTAGAGCATTTGCCAAAGAAATTACATAGAAGAAACTATGAGGTAGACCTGCTCATGGAGTCACGGTTCGGATTTTTTTTTTCTTTACTCAGATTCGGATTCGTCAAGGGTCAGTTCATCAGTCAGGATCACTGTTCATAATAATAATAATAAAATTATTCTTTATTAAAATTGTTATATTTTTATAATTAAATTAAAAAAAAAATTAATAGGTAAATAGTTATTCAGGCCAGATCAGGTCAACCCGAATCACCAAAACTCTTAACCAAGTTCGGTTCAATACGGGTCGGGCAAATTGTCCGGCCCATGAGAAGGTTTACTATGAGGACTAGACCTGTTCATGATTCAGGGCGAATTCAGACAAGATACTATTACCTTTTGTGTTTGCCCAGGCCCGGCCCAAATTGTGGATATCCAATTTTTGATTGAGAAAAAGATGGGTTAAGTGGTTGCACTTGGAACATCTAGGTTTTCATTCTATTTCAGAATATCAATCTGATCAAATTCTTAGTAAGGAGCCTAGCAAGAAAAGACAAGAGGATAGTACCTGCACAATAGGTTGGTTTACTTTCCAAATGATCTCAAACACATTTCTTTCACAATGCCTTGGATTTAAAAAAGTAGATTGCCGGTATGCAACTATTAATTCTCTTATAAGAATTTCTTCACATTGCTTATGAGAAATCACATGCACTATCACAGGTGGCATTCAAGAAAGAGAGATCGTATCAATTAAAATTATACCAGAAAAAGCTAGAGGTGTCTTACGTTACAGTAAGATCGTCGAGCAGCAACAACAGGGGGTGATTCTCTTAAACCATATCTATTCTGCACTTTCACACCAATTGCCTGCTTGTATGTGACTCCATAAATAAGAGATAATGACTACTAACCTTTTGATTCAAATACTAAGAACATATTAGCATCTGACCTCATAAAATTATAACTATTATTATTAAATATATAATTATATTTATTATAATATATTCGGGCTGGGTCAGGCTCGGGCTTAAAATTCTCTACCCAAGACCCGGTCTATTTAGAAAATAGGCTTTAAATTTTATCCAAACCCATTTTTCGGATCCAACATTTTTATCTAAGCCCTCCAAAATATCGGACGAGTCTTTGGGTTTGGACAAGTAGCCCGACTCTTAAACAGGTGTAATGAGGACTACCGTTTACCATCCTACTAGAGTGTCTACTTGGGTTGTAAAAGAATGTAATTTACAAACCTGATCATATATCATTCAAATTATGCACATAGGTATAATTTTTAAAAAATTCAACTATTGATTGCAAAAATTATTTATTGGTCTATTCAAATAAATATCCACTGTCGCAACTTTAAAAGGGTATAAATGCCCCGTCGCAGGACATCATTGTTAAGTGTGACATTGGAAGAAAAAGAGAAAAAAATGACTTAATTCCTCTTAAATAAAAATGTAAGGGTTTGAAAACAACCTCAAAAAAAAGAAATTAAATTGAGTCGCCACCAATCTTTTTTGGTTAGGTGCAATCGGCCACCAATTAAAACCGATTTTTGTAAAACCTTTTTAAAACCAATTTTGAAAGTCTGCGCTTTGAACTAGAGAGAAAACAAAAACGGGTTCGGGAGTCGGTTACGTGTGGGGAAGGATTAGCACCCCCACAACGCCCGTATAAAACGGTACCTTATTAATTGTGTGTTATCTCGAGTCTCGATAAAAGTCGGTTTTATATTTGATATTTAAAAAATAATTCCCTAAAGAAAATGGTCATATTATTTCGAGGATGATCCGGAATTTATTATAGCAAAAATTTTCTATATTCCCCGGCAAAACATAGAATTTTTATTGTTTTGAAAATCTCCGTATCATCCTCTTTTTTAGAAGGGTATTCCTTCTTTAATAATAATTAATGAAGATTCCCCAACAACTCGACGGAGGATCCATGAATTATATTAACTCGGGGATATTGCCTTATTTATTAAAAAAGACATTAATTTTAAAAAAAATTAAATGATCATGAATGTATCAATTATCACTAAGGTATAATATAAATCATATAATATGTGTAACTATGATGGCATGGAAAGCATTTTAATTTGACATGGAATATAAATTAATAACATGGCATATATGACATGGTAAACCTTATTATAACATGGCATACATGATATGGTCAAATAATTCATGACATGGCATGTATGATATGACAAATAGCTCATACATGGCAAGAGAACTTATGACATGGCAAGAGGATTTATGACATGGCATGGCAAAGAATTCATGGCAAGGCATACATAACATGGCAAGTAACTCATGACATGGCATATGATTCATGACATGGCAAGGAATTAATGACATGACATACATGGCATGGAAAATTTCGTGAGATGACATCATCATAAAATATGCATATCAATCAAAATGACATGATCAAGATAGCAACATGTACATCAATTCTAAAATGACATCACCATGGAATATACATGAACATGTAATACTATGACTAAGATAGCAATATAGACAATCATAGAATAATCTCATCATGAAATATGCATGAACATGGAATATACACACATCATTATTTTTAAAATTATTTTCCTAAATTTTCTTTACGAAATTACATCAATGTCATGTGTCGAAAAATATTGCCGCACTCCCCGGCAAACTTGGCAAAGTTTGAAAAATAGTTCTTTCATATGACATTTATAAAATCTCGAATAAAAACAAAAACTGTACTTTATGATTTCGTAAACACGTGCGTTGAAAATGTTTCTAACCTCCCCGGCTACCCGGCAAAGATTAGGAACTAATTCTCGCAAAATGTCTAGGAAACTGAAAAATAAGTTTTTTTACTAAATTAAACAAAACATTTTGAAATATGCAATGCATGAAAACCAAATGTGTTTCTCTCTTAAAGAAAGGATATCCGAACACCTAAAAAATGATGTCCGACTACTTTTGAAAGAAACCTAAGTTGGATATTTTAAAATGAAAGATTTCGGGCATGGATTTTGGCTTGGATTAGGGGGCATTCGAATGCCCTTGTTTGACATCCGAGTATCTTTAAACAAACTTTAAATGTAACATTTTGAAAACCAAAAATGAGAAGAAAAAAATCAATTTTTGATGTAAAATCAAAGTGGCCGAATGGTCTAGTGTCAAAAATCCTAGTTCTTTCACTCACTTTTTGAAGCCCGGATTAGCTACTCATGACCCGATTTTTATAAAATTGATTTCTTATCTTTAAACTAAATTGGAAAACATCCCAAAACAGTAGCCCAATGAATTTTGGCCAGCCCCTCCCTTTTGATAAAAAATGAGACATTTACTAGCTTTAAAACTCGTTTCGGTATCTAAAAATCGGTTTTACAAAGCTATTTTTTTAGACCTTTATAAAAAATTCAAAAAAATCTAAAAAAATCAGTTTAGACTCAGCACATGCTAAACTCAGTGAGGTAAAAATGGTTTTTTATTTTGTAAAAAACTTCCTAGGCTAAAGTTGCCTTAAAACAGCATATCTAACTTTTTTTTTTTTGAAAAGCAATGCTGCAAGCTTTCATTAAAAATCAGTTTTACCTAAAACTATTTTTTAACCCTTGAAAACAAATTCTAAAAATTCTGGAAAATTACCATGGACTCATATAAGGATGTATTTAAAGAGGTTAAATCAGTTTTTTATTTTGACAAAATATGTATGGTGAAAACATTGCTCAAAATCAGCACACTCAACTTATAAAACATTATTTTCTTCCAACTATTTTGGTAATTAGACTTTGGCTATGGACCATTAGTTGATTCTAACCAAAAATCAAGTTGGAAAAAGTTGAAAACTCATTTTTTACAGCAAGCAATCATATGAACATGATGAAATATAAACAAACAAAGAAAAATAAAGGTTGGCTTAATGGTTGGTTCCTTGGACATAGCCCTACCTAACCAAAACCACTTGGTAAAACCAAGATCCTCAAGCACATCAAACCTTTTTATTTTTTGAAAGAAATCAAAGGAGAAAATCTATCCTACCACAATAGTGAATCCCACATCCAACATGCAAGCAAGAAAAATGAAGAAAATACAAGCAAAATGAAACCTAAGACTTCGGCCAAGATAAGAAAACATGTAGGAAATTTTTTATCAATGTTGATATTTTGTGAAAAAGAGAAAAAGAGGTAGTAAACCTTTTTGAAACCTTTTTAAGAAACCTTTGTTTTGAAAATTGAAACTAACATAGAAAAGAAAGAAGAAAATGCATGAGAAATGTAATGGAAATGAAGAACATGAGAAGAGAAGTAAGATTAGACCTGCTCATGGGCCGGACAGCCCGCTCGGCCCGGCCTGTATTGGGCTAGGCTTGGGCAGGGATTTTAGTGATCGGGGCCGGCCCGGCCCGAATCACTGTTTATCTAATAAAAAATAATATTTTTTTAAATTTAATTTTAAAAATATATAGAAAAATTTTAAAAAAATTAATATAGTGAACAGTAAATATGGGTCGGCGGGCCGGGCCTGGGCAAAGGAATCCAAAAAATTTTAGGTCGCGGCCCGGCCTATGAGCACCTCTAAGTAAGATACCTAGCAAAGCTTCCAAAAATCCTCCCTAACTCTCTACTTTTTTTCTTCTTTTTCTTTCTTTCTTCCTTTCCTTTTATTCTTGAGAGGTTTTAGCTATTGCCCTTCCTTTCAAAATATAGTGAATGCCCTCCTAAAAAAAAAAAAAAAAGAGACCCCTCTAACATGCCTTGGCCGATTGGTGTGCTCATCTTTTTTTTTTTGCCTTGGTAATGCTTTGCATGCTCTCCCAACATCCTTTCCACATGGCTATTTCTTATCCCCTTTTCTCATGGTCATCTCCTAAAATTAAGGGTCTACTAACCTCTCATTGGCTCTAAATGCCACCTCAATTATTGTCTCCTATCTATACAGCTTCTCTTAAGCCACTTGTCATGATCATGTAGCTTAACAACAAAATATCTTCCTAGTTGGCATTTTTATTCCACTTGGCATCATCAAAGGGCCTTCACATGGTCTTGTCCAATGGCCTACCATCCTTAAAATTAAAATGCCTCCTATTGACCAAAAATGCCATATAGGCAAGTAGTGGAGAATCATGTCCTTTCTTTAAAAATATCACATTTCTACTTCATCTTAGCCATTGTATCAAGTTTGATCAACCTCTCCCTTCCCTCTCTCTATGTTGGCCAAAAATGTCCTGGAATATTCCAGGTCATTCCCCTTTTTTATTTGCAAATTGGTCATTTCTCAGTTTTTTTATAAAATTGCATTTTGGCCCCTAAACTTGATCTATTTGCAAACAGACCCCAATTTTGGATTTTTATTTTCCAATTCATCCTATCCAATATTAAACTCAGTTATGGAGGTTTTTAAAATTTTTCGATCTCGTTTTCTATTTTTCCCAGATTTTTCTCTAAAATTGCGATTTAGTACCCCCCGAACTTTGCCAATTTTCATTTCAACCCCATTTTTAGATTTTTCTTTTCCAATCCTTCCTATCCAATATAAAATTCAGTTCTTGAAGTTTTCATAATTTTTAGCACTAATTTTCTATTTTTTTATTTTTCTCTAAAATTGCGGATTAGTCCCCTGAATTTAGCTTATTTGCATTTCGACCCCAAATTTGGGTTTTTTCCTTCTCATTTCCTTCTTTCCATCCTAAAACTTAATTCTGGAAAGTTTCGTAATTTTTTGAGCTCGGATTCTATTTTTTTGGATTTTCCAAAATTATCCTTTAGCCCCTGAAACCTCGGTTTTACTCGAAACGGGTCAATTTTCCAGATTTTTTTTCAATCCCCTTTTTCATATATTGAATTGGAGTTGGATCAATTTTTCCCAATTTTTATATCCAAATTTCTTTCCAATTTAGGTTTTCATTTTTTCATCAAAATTGAGAATTTTCTCGATTTTCCAATTGACTCTTCTTTTAGATCCACTTCAAATTGGAACTTAGGGTATCTTTTGATAACTCGTATAATTATATAGTTTTTAGTTATGTTTTATTATTGTTTTGTATCAAATACGAGTTATTATTGTTTAGTCTAATTGTGTTTATGATCTTTTATATTATTATGTAATTTGGTGTTTTTCACAAGTTTCTTTGAGTGATTTCAGATTACTAGAATTAAGGGCAAATCCAGTTCAGTTCCAGTTCCGACACCATTTACCATATCAGCTATATCTCGAGTTTCACTGAAGCAATAAGGCTGAAATTTGTAGCCGTGCAAAGCTAAGAGGCATATCTATCTTTTTCATGTTTTACACTTCTTGAAACGGAGTCGTTTTCCCTAGTGAAATCGACCATCAAGTTGGCTGATGTGCAATGACGTCTGTGCTGACCTGTTTTCATATTTTGCCCATATCTTCTTATCCACATCAGCAAATGAGCTGATTCCAACGGCTATGGATCCGTAACGGATAGGGGTATATTTTTCTAGAAGACACTTTTATCAGATAGATCCTCCAACATTGACAAAATCGACCATCAAGGTGGCTGATCAGAATTGTCATAGAATATGACGAAAATTGTTAGAAAAATGCACCCACCTATTATACCTACCTTTGAAATTTGTAAAGCTTGTCTCTTGTCATTTAGCCCTCCAAAATGTGTATAAATAGAGGGCCTTGGATGAGTATTGGGATACATTATACATTGGTAGGATATTAGCCATTGTAATAAAATTCTCTAAGTTTTCTTCTTCTTTCCTTTCTCTAGTTTTCTTTTTTTTATTTACTTATGCTTCTTACATTTCTTTTCATTTTATTCATATCTAGTATGTGTTGCTAATCATATTGTTGAGGTGATGAGGTGAAGCTCTTGGTAAATGCTAAGGTTAGTCTCTTAAACATGAGCTAAAATGAATCATCATTTATAAACACTAGTATAGATAATATTTTCTTTTGGTTTAAAATCATACTTGCAAAGTAGAGATCTTGATTCATTATTGACAATGAAAATGGCACAGTAAATGCTTGGTTTCATAACCTTGATTTGTTGTAGACATATACCTTGGCATAAGGAATGCTTGGACTCTTTTTGTGAGTTTTGAGGACACCAAATGAACATAATATCATATGCTATGGACGTTGGACAATTTGGACTGAATTGCTAAACCTTCCGATTGGAACCTCCTTTATGTGTGGATTTCAATTGTGTAATAAAACAAGATTAATCTTAGCATAACACCAAGAGTGGATTCTCTAACCTCAACATCCTTTCTTATTGTTTTTTTATATCTTGTTTAATTGTTTTTATGTTATTTTGTTTATTTTGTTCTCTAATATCTTGTTTACTTTCTTCGTTATTGATTCCCTAATATCTTGTTTATTTTCTTTTTCATATATATTTATAAACTTATACTTACTAGTACGCTTCCCTGTGGTTCGACCTCGGACACCCGAGAATTTATTACTTGAACATAACCTGCACTTGGGTTTACAACTCTTAATTGAGTCTCCATCAAGTTTTTGGCGCCGTTGCCGGGGAGGCAATACTAAGTATATAAGTTTATAAGTATATTTATTTTTATTGGCTGGTTATACCGCCTAATTTATTTTTATTGGCTGGTTATACCGCCTAATTTTCTATATATTTATATTTATATTGTATATTAACTTTGTTTTATTTTTATTGGCTGGTTATACCGCCTAATCTGTATATTAACTTTGTTTTATGCTTGTTTGGCGACGTGATTTTAGATCTCGTCATTTAGTTAGATTTTATTGTGAAACTTTTTCAGGTAATCTTTCTAATACAACTCCTACCATGGCTGACAATGAAAGTGTTCATGCTGAAGATGAGAACAGACAAGTACGCACCATGCGTGACTACTTGCAACCAACTCGAAGCTCATCACCATCTTGTTTTATTTTTCCTCTCAATACAAACAACTCTCGTTTTAAACCAGGTATGATAGCTTTGCTTCCAAATTTCCATGGGTTAGAATCGGAAAGTGCTTACTCGTTTCTAAAAGACTTCGAAGATGTATGTGTCACCTTTAATGACCAACAATGTACAAATGAAATTGTCAAGCTAAAATTATTTCCTTTTTCTTTAAAAGAGAAAGCAAAAATTTGGCTTCATAATTTAAAACCAAGGTCAATTGGCACATGGCAAGAATTACAAACTAAGTTTCTAAAGAAATTTTTCCCAGCACATAAACTACTGCTTTGAAAAGACAGATTCAAAATTTCAATCAAAATCAAAATGAAGCATTTTTTCAGTGCTGGGAGCGTTTTAAAGATTTGTTAAGTTCTTGTCCACATCATGGTTTTGAAAAATGGCGTCTTATTAGTTTCTTTTATGAAAGTTTAACTCCCGAAACTAAACAATTTGTTGAAACAATGTGTAACGGTGAGTTTCTAGAAAAAGAACCTGAAGAAGCCTTTGACTACCTAGACCATTTGGCAGATAACTCTCAAGCCTGGCACATAGATAATTCCTCTGAAAGTTCCAATAGATCTAATCTTGTTTCTAACAGAGGAAAATATCATTTTAGTCAAGAAGATGAGATAAAAGCTAAAGTAGCTAATTTGGCTAGAAAGATTGAAGCCATGGAACTTAGAGAAGTAAAAGAAGTCAAAACGGTTAAAAATGAAGACAGTTGTGGAATTTGTGAAATCATGGGACACCCCACTTCTGAATGTCCAAACATTCCCATTCTTAAAGAAGCGTTGCATGATCAAGTAAATTCCATAAACACATTTAAAAAGCCTTTTCCTTCTCCTTACTCTGAAACGTATAACCCTGAATGGAGAAATAATCCCAACTTCAGTTGGTGGAATAATAATCATATTCAGGTACCACAATCTCAAAAGTCGCGCAACACTTTTTCCTATCAACCTTCACGTGTACAAACCTTGGAAGAGACATTGCAAGCATTCATGCAAACACAAGCAAATGTGAATAACCAAACTTCACAGGACATCAATGAGATCAAAAACACCTTGTCCACATTGACAGCTTCATTACGCACTCAAGAAAAAGGTAAGTTTCCTGCTCAACCTCAGCCTAACCCTTCTACTCAATGTCTTGTTTCTTGCTCCAATGAAACTCAACAGGAAAATGCCAATTCTATCACAACTCTTCGAAGTGGAAAGGCAATTGACAAAAACATTCCATCAAAAGACCAAGATCCTCTTTCCCCTCCGAAAAGTAATGGTAAGGATGATGGTAAGCCTGAACTTCTTGAAAATTTGGACAAAGAAAAAGGTATGCATCCTGCTCCTTTTCCTCAAAGGTTGCAAACAATAAAGAATTTGAATCAAAATGCAGAAATTTATGAACTTTTCAAACAAGTTAAGATTAACATTCCTTTATTGGATGCAATCAAACAAGTTCCATCTTATGCTAAATTTTGAAGGACATGTGCACAGTTAAAAGGAAACATAATGTACAAAAGAAAGCATTTCTGACGGAAAGTGTGAGCTCAATCATTCAGCACCTTACTCCACCAAAATTCAAAGATCCTGGATGTCCAACAATCTCATGCATCATTGGAAACACTAGAATAGAACGTGCATTGCTTGATCTTGGTGCTAGTGTTAATCTTTTGCTTTTTTCTGTTTATCAACAGTTAGGTTTAGGTGAACTCAAGGAAACACCTGTTACACTTCAACTAGCTGATCGTTCTGTAAAAATTCCTCGAGGGATAGTTGAAGATGTTTTGGTTCAAATTGATAATTTTTACTTCCCTGTTGATTTTATTGTTTTGGACACACATCCTGTTTCAAATCCAAATGTTCAAATTCCTGTTATATTAGTGATGCACCCAAAAGAGTGTATCTTATTTAACCTTGCACTAAAAAGATCAATTGTAAGTATAGTAGTTAGCAAGGGTCGAGTCCTCAGGGATTGGGTTTTAGTTTATAAGTTAATAGTTTAAAACTTAAATTCAAGAACAATAAAAGAAAAGGGGTTTTTGAAGCCAGATTTAAACTAAAGTAAATAATAAAAATAAGATGCAAGGCGGTATAACCAGCCAATAAAAATATATATACTAAATTAGGCGGTATAACCAGCCAATAAAAATATATATACTAAATTAGGCGGTATAACCAGCCAATAAAAATATATATACTAAATTAGGCGGTATAACCAGCCAATAAAAATAAATATACTTTTAAAAATAAGCAAACTAGAAAAGTAAGAAAACAAATAAGTAAGAAGAATCAAATATGAAAAATATGGTTAAGGTTTCATTCTCCACCACTAGACATCATTAAGAATCAATTTCAGATCTATCAATATCAACCAACTATCAAAGTTAACAACCGTAGATAACAACAAGCTCTGTTATCCCAATCTTTCCTTAGTTTGTCGTTAAATAGAACAAGCTCTCTATTTAATCTCTAACCATTAAACAACCTAGAATAAGCTCTCTAAATTCAATTTAATGGCAGCTTTATGATGAGAAAGATAGGTTGATCTAAGCAACAAACACATAAGCTCGGATTGTTCAACTTAGGTTATGTTCCACTTTGCAATTATTGAAAACTTGACCATAATCATTAATCACAAATTGCCACTTATGAATAGGAAATCAAGACAATTACACGGATCAAGACTCCTAAACTAGCAATAGATAATTATCAAGATCTATCTAGTTGTACACCTAAATAAATCAAGACAACATCATGAACAATTCTTGTAGAAGAACATAAGCAACTTTGATAGAAAATTAATGATAGATAGAATCTGAAAATCAATCACAAAACATGTCTAGGGCTTTGAAATCACCCTTAACCAAATAGAAGTTTAGCCTAGCATAGGCATTGTAAACATAAACATAAAATTAAAGAGAATCTAAGAAGAAAATAAAAGAAATAAAGAAGAAGAAGAAGAATATTAATTATCCAGCTTCTTGCTCTCTCTAAAGAAAAAGAAAACTAGAGAAAAGAAAGAAGAAGAAAACTTAGAGAATTTTATTACAATGGCTAATATCCTACCTATGTACAATATGATCCTCTACAATCATCCAAGGCCCTCTATTTATACACATTTTGGAAGGCTAAATGACAAGAGACAAGCTTTACAAATTTCAAAGGTAGGTATAATAGGTGGGTGAATTTTTCTAACAATTTTCGTCATATTGTATGACAATTTTGATCAGCCAACTTGATGGTCAATTTCGTCAATGTTGGAGGCCTGATCTGATCACATGGTCTTCTAGAAAAAGGTTCCCCTATCAGTTACGGATCCATAGCCGTTGGAATCAGCTCATTTGCTGATGTGGATAAGCAGATATGGGCAAAATACGAAAACATATCAGCACAGACGTCATTGCACATCAGCCAACTTGATGGTCGATTTCGTCAATGTTGGAGGCCTGATCTGATCATATGGTCTTTTAGACAAAGGTTCCCGTATCAGTTACGGATCCATAGCCATTGGAATCAGCTCATTTTCTGATGTGGATAAGCAGATATGGGCAAAATACGAAAACAGGTCAGCACAGACGTCATTGCACATCAGCCAACTTGATGATCGATTTCGCTAGGGAAAACGACTCCGTTTCAAGAAGTATAAAACATGAAAAAGATAGATATGCCTCTTAGCTTTGCACGGCTACAAATTTCAGCCTTATTTCTTCAGTGAAACTCCAGATATAGCTGATATGGCAAAATGTGTCGGAACTGGAACTGAACTGGATTTGCCCTTAATTCTAGTAATCTGAAATCACTCAAAGAAACTTGTGAAAAACACAAAATTACATAAAAATATAAAAGATCATAAACACAATTAGAATAAACAATAATAACTCGTATTTGACACAAAACAATAATAAAACATAACTAAAAACTATATAATTATACGAGTTATCACACCCCCACACTTAGATTGTTGCTAGTCCCTAGCAACGACTCAATAAAAATAAAATAAGAAAATCTAATCTAATCCACTTTCGTAGGAAATCACGGTGGCACTTAGCATGTGACACAAGCCTTTAAACCCCTAGGTGTCCCTAGTGGACGAGTTTAGTCTCGTGAGGGTTTACTAGAACGATACCCACAAACATTGAAAAATTAAAATATAAATAAACTTCATATAAATAAACTACATATACTAAAAATATTTACTCCTAATCCTTTCAATACAAATTAGAGACAATATTTGAACAAGTCTTATAAACTAATCAATAGCTTAAAAAATTTCACAAAAAATCATGCTTGAATGTAAATTGTTTGAGTTAAGCCAATATTAGCATAACATATCTCAATCAAAATAGTGCATGTTCAAATTTAATCTCAACTTCTCACATGGGATACTCTCTTGATTTTCACTCTTTAAAGTAGTGGTAAAGTGTTTACACTCAATCAATCTCATGAAAACACTTCTACCATATGCTTGCTTGTCCACCTATTCTCCACTAAAAGATCATGCAACTTCATAAATCAAGAGGTCTTTAATCAAGGTTGTAATGGGGCCAAGGGGTTTGTAATGTGGTTGAAGAACAAAAGGATAAAGATATCACAAAGGTTCCAAAGAGTTCATAAAGTTTAGAGACATAAAAAGATTATACAAAGAAACTTCTCAAAACTCTTTACAAGTACATAGTCACCTAGGCCGGATATTCATGTTGGGCCTTTTCTTCATTCTAAACAACTTTGTAACATCTTTTTCTTTTTCCACAAATTCAAGAGATGATTCATATATATATATATTTTTACATAGGAATGTATTTTCCGGTATTCCATTTCTTTTTTCTCTTGACTTTTCTTTTCTTTTCCCCCCACACTTATTTCTTGTTTCTAACCAAAAAAATATCCCTTGTCTTTGCAACTGGTCTCAAATCATGCTAATTCATCTTTGGAACAAAGGTAAAGATATAAGTATATTTAGGTTAGGGACAAGTTATGGTTACCAAAGAGATAGCTTATTCAATGTAGGCTCAAACTGGTTCACTAAGGGTGTGTTCTCTTGGAACATCTATAAGGGATGGCTGTTTGGCTCTGGTTATAATCCTAATGCCTCTATCATATTCATGTTGTCACATGTATCAATATAGTCTCAAACGGTTTAAAGCAAGTTCTAGAGAATCATGTAATCATAAGAGCACTCAAGAAAGAAATTAGATTGATTTGTATAATGCATCAATCATTTTAGGCTCAAAAACTCACAATGATGATTATACAAGTCAGTTTTAAGTCTAAACATGCTTCTTTCTCAATCAACATATCATATTAACATTGGCTCATAAAAAGGTTGACATCAAGCTCAATTTTCATGAAAATCTTCTCACTAATAAATCTGTTTTAGACTTATGCAATTCATATCTCATCATTGTATTAAAAAGGAACTAAAACTCACAAAAAAAATAATAATAATAATAATAATAAAGAAAAAAAATAGTAGACAAAAATAAAAGAAATCCTAAATCATTCCCCCCCACACTTAATTCTTACATTGTCCTCAATGTAAGTCTATTAACTCAAATGAAAGAATCATGTGTAAGAGAAAAGAACTAATAACATAAGAATAGGAACAACTAAGACTCAAAACAAAACAAAACCATGCAACCTAAATAATCCTAAAATACTAAACAAAAATTAACAAGTAAACATAAAAAGATTAAAATCAAACTGACAAGCTATGTCTCAAGTCTCCCTTACTCAGACCTTGTTCAGAATGAATACTTCTAAATTGCTTAAAACACAACAAACTTTTTTTTTTTTTTTTTGAAAAGAAGAAATCAAACTGACAAGGTATGTCTCAAGTCTCCCTTACTCAGACCTTGTTTAGAATGAATACTTCTTAATTTTTTTTTTTTTTAAATTAGCAAAATATGTCCCTTACCCCCTACTAAAATAAGACATTGTCCCCAATGTCAAATTTTAAAGGTAGAATTTAGGAGATATTACCTGCAGAGGTTGCTAACCACTTATTATAACTGAGACACAACAAACAAAATGTTAGATAATGTCACAAAGACAAAGTGCAATCCACTCCTTGCTCGTCCATATCTCTTTTTCTTTTTCCGAGCGTTTGCGAAACAACCGTAGCAGATAAATACTCATAAGCTTGGAGCTTTTTGAGTAAATCTTCAATGGTTGTAGCAGAAATTATGGTTCTTCTTGCCTCTGAAAACATGAATCCATTATCCACAGCATTATCTAAATATGAAAGCAAATTACTAAAATAACCATTAATATTAAGCAAACCAATGGGTTTCTTATTTGTGACCAAAGATGACCAAGAAGCCACGCAAGCTATTTCTTCCAATGTACCCAGACCTCCTGGTAAAGCAATGAATGCATCGGCAGAATGGTACATGATTGTTATCCGTTCAGGGATACTCCAGACTTGTATTTCCTTACCCAAGGTAGGTCCACAAAAATCTGTGAATAGTTTTGGCACGATTCCTAGAACTGGACTTCCTCCGGCGTGTGCTGCTGTAGCGACTGCTCCCATTAAACCCGTACTACCGCCTCCATAAATCAACTGGATCTTTTGTTGGGCAAGTATTACTCCAACTCTTATGGCTTCATCAGCGAATATGTTATTTTTCCCTGGATAAGCACCTCCAAAGACACAAATTTTTTTAATGCGTTGGGACGAAGTACTTTCCATTTTTTTTTCTTTTTCGAGTGCCTGAAAGAGAATGAGTACATGGTGTAATATATAGAGGACTGAGTAGTGAATCAGACAAGAGTAATAATGTCGCCGAAAGTGTATCTGACCTGTCAGAAGAAAATATTAACCTAACAAAAGATTTTTGCGTGATTTTAGGAAGAAAATCAAAAAGAGAAGAAAAATCGACCGTAAAAGTCAAGAGTAATAATGTCGCCGAAAGTGTATTTGACCTGTCAGAAGAAAATGTTAACCTAACAAAAGATTTTTGCGTGATTTCAGGAAGAAAATCAAAAAAAGAAGAAAAATCAACCGTAAAAGACAAATAAAAAAATGAGAATAATTACACAAATCGAACAACACGTAAATTAAACCAAAATAAAGTTATTGCAAATCAAACCAAAAGCTAAGAAGTTATTTATTGTAGTTGTGATTGTGGCTCACATCTTCCTCTGGTTTTACGTCCAGAAACGGCTTAAACGCCTTCTATGAGTCGAGGATATGCTTCCCATCCAGTTTTCTTACAAGCTGGCAAACAGGGTCTTTTAACATCAGATTCCCAAGATGTTGTCATTCCCTTTGGAATTGCAGCCATAAATCAAGAATTTCTCTTTGTACGTCTCCACTAGGATGCGTCTCAAGAGAAAGTTGGATATTACCCAAATTCTCCTTACTCAGTCCATCCTTAATGAATTCAATTTTATCATCTCGATTAGAGGACGGAATCCCAATAGAACGACATTTACCGTTACAAGTCCATCGTGCACATTTGTGGCAATTTGAACTCATGCGCTTTGCTCGTCGCTTCTTTGCAAAAGTGCTTCTACCTGTACCTGGTAAATGCAAAACAGGAAGATATTCATCTTCACGTACCTTGGCTTCAATTATCCAACGTATGTCTCCAGGAATCCCTTTGTGCATAAGCATTCTTAATCTTTCAAATCGAACTTGGTAAAGCTTCAGTAAAATATTTCGAGGAAAAGGAGGAAATCGTTTCTGCAATCTTGTGAGAATATCATCCATCCTGAAAAAAAATGAAAAAAAAAAATGAAAGAGAAATTGAAAGAGAAATTTATATACAATATCAGTTTTGTGGGTAGCTGATGGAACTGATTTAAATAATCACGGAGTACCGTTATCCGCCATTTAACCGGGGTTAAAAAAAATTATATTTACATCTAGTGTTTTTCAAAACAAGGATCAGAAAGAAAAACAACATAAAAAGACTCAAAAACAAAACACTCTAAATAAAATCCTAAATTCTTCCCCCCACACATAATTCTTACATTGTCATTAATGTAATGCTATTATCCCCCAATGCAAGAATTATATGTAAGAGAAAAGAACTATTAAACAAAAGAAACTTATGCAGCCTAAATGAACTTAAAAACAGTAAACACAATTAACAAAGAAACATAAGAAATAAAAATAAAAACAATAAAAATAATAAAAGAAAAAGAAAAAGAAAGAGAAAGCAAATCTGAATATGGAAGGTTGGCAATTTCATCTTTAATTGGGCTGCCTTCCCAATTAACACTTGAGTTAGTGTTTTGAATCTAACCAACACCCCTTCTTGGCTTTTTAGGCTTGTCAGGCTCATGCATGAAATTTCCCAAATTTATGCGTTTGAGAGGAAGCTTTCTTTGCACAACAGTGGATGCATTCTCCATTACAAGTATTATTCCATCATCCTTGGTGGTGCATATCTCATCGAGGAATGGTGCATCTTTTGGTACTTGTTGAATGACATCCACAAACAAACTGTTTAAGGTTTCCAGCGTGTCTTGTTCATGTTCATCCTCCTTGAACTTTGCGAATCTACTAGGAAAAGGTGGAGAAGAAACATTAGTAAAAATTGGAATCTCAAACGTTACCTCAGGTGCCGAAATACTCTTATTTGGATCATTGGCTTCATTATCCTCAAGAATAGAATTCATCTCTAATTTTGTCTCATCCTCATCTTGTTCCTCATTCCTCAAGGTCACAATAGTAGTATTCTCCTTTGGGTTAATCATTGTTTGGGCAGGGAGTTCTTCAGATCTTTGTGCTACCCATCCCACCATACTACTAGTCAATTGGATCATTTGCTTTTCCAAACTCTGGATGCTTGCCCTTGTTTCCTGTTGAAATTGCAATGTATCAGTAACAAGAGAATAGACAAGATCTTCTAAAGAAGTACCTGAGTTTTGAGTCATATGTGGTGGTTGAAAAAGATCTGGTTCTTGGGACCATGATTGATTGAAGCTAGATAGATGAGTGTAATTGGCATAAGGATCTACTTCTTGGTAATTTTTCGAGTAGCCATAATTAGTATGATCCCACCATCCCTCATGGTAAGTGTTTGAGTAATGATCATACTGTTGGTCTTGGAACACTTGATGGCCTTGACATCCTCCCATGGCCAATTGTTGAACTGGGGAGGTGAGATTGGCTTGTTGATTCTCCATGTTCATGTATGCCACCAACTCTTCAAGTGTTAGATTGCTCAATTCCATTGTTTTTTTTTTTTTTTTAAATTTGAAAAGAAAAACTTGTATGTACAAGAAAATAAAACTAATTAGAACTGAAAATAAGAATAAACCAAGTAACAAATAAACTAAAGAAAACAATCCCCGGCAACGGCGCCAAAAATTTGATGCACCCAAAAGAGTGTATCTTATTTAACCTTGCACTAAAAAGATCAATTGTAAGTATAGTAGTTAGCAAGGGTCGAGTCCTCAGGGATTGGGTTTTAGTTTATAAGTTAATAGTTTAAAACTTAAATTCAAGAACAATAAAAGAAAAGGGGTTTTTGAAGCCAGATTTAAACTAAAGTAAATAATAAAAATAAGATGCAAGGCGGTATAACCAGCCAATAAAAATATATATACTAAATTAGGCGGTATAACCAGCCAATAAAAATATATATACTAAATTAGGCGGTATAACCAGCCAATAAAAATAAATATACTTTTAAAAATAAGCAAACTAGAAAAGTAAGAAAACAAATAAGTAAGAAGAATCAAATATGAAAAATATGGTTAAGGTTTCATTCTCCACCACTAGACATCATTAAGAATCAATTTCAGATCTATCAATATCAACCAACTATCAAAGTTAACAACCGTAGATAACAACAAGCTCTGTTATCCCAATCTTTCCTTAGTTTGTCGTTAAATAGAACAAGCTCTCTATTTAATCTCTAACCATTAAACAACCTAGAATAAGCTCTCTAAATTCAATTTAATGGCAGCTTTATGATGAGAAAGATAGGTTGATCTAAGCAACAAACACATAAGCTCGGATTGTTCAACTTAGGTTATGTTCCACTTTGCAATTATTGAAAACTTGACCATAATCATTAATCACAAATTGCCACTTATGAATAGGAAATCAAGACAATTACACGTATCAAGACTCCTAAACTAGCAATAGATAATTATCAAGATCTATCTAGTTGTACACCTAAATAAATCAAGACAACATCATGAACAATTCTTGTAGAAGAACATAAGCAACTTTGATAGAAAATTAATGATAGATAGAATCTGAAAATCAATCACAAAACATGTCTAGGGCTTTGAAATCACCCTTAACCAAATAGAAGTTTAGCCTAGCATAGGCATTGTAAACATAAACATAAAATTAAAGAGAATCTAAGAAGAAAATAAAAGAAATAAAGAAGAAGAAGAAGAATATTAATTATCCAGCTTCTTGCTCTCTCTAAAGAAAAAGAAAACTAGAGAAAAGAAAGAAGAAGAAAACTTAGAGAATTTTATTACAATGGCTAATATCCTACCTATGTACAATATGATCCTCTACAATCATCCAAGGCCCTCTATTTATACACATTTTGGAAGGCTAAATGACAAGAGACAAGCTTTACAAATTTCAAAGGTAGGTATAATAGGTGGGTGAATTTTTCTAACAATTTTCGTCATATTGTATGACAATTTTGATCAGCCAACTTGATGGTCGATTTCGTCAATGTTGGAGGCCTGATCTGATCACATGGTCTTCTAGAAAAAGGTTCCCCTATCAGTTACGGATCCATAGCCGTTGGAATCAGCTCATTTGCTGATGTGGATAAGCAGATATGGGCAAAATACGAAAACATGTCAGCACAGACGTCATTGCACATCAGCCAACTTGATGGTCGATTTCGTCAATGTTGGAGGCCTGATCTGATCATATGGTCTTTTAGACAAAGGTTCCCGTATCAGTTACGGATCCATAGCCATTGGAATCAGCTCATTTGCTGATGTGGATAAGCAGATATGGGCAAAATACGAAAACAGGTCAGCACAGACGTCATTGCACATCAGCCAACTTGATGGTCGATTTCGCTAGGGAAAACGACTCCGTTTCAAGAAGTATAAAACATGAAAAAGATAGATATGCCTCTTAGCTTTGCACGGCTACAAATTTCAGCCTTATTTCTTCAGTGAAACTCCAGATATAGCTGATATGGCAAAATGTGTCGGAACTGGAACTGAACTGGATTTGCCCTTAATTCTAGTAATCTGAAATCACTCAAAGAAACTTGTGAAAAACACAAAATTACATAAAAATATAAAAGATCATAAACACAATTAGACTAAACAATAATAACTCGTATTTGACACAAAACAATAATAAAACATAACTAAAAACTATATAATTATACGAGTTATCAATTAGGCCGTCCATTTCTTGCAACTTCTAATGCTCTGATAAATTGCAGGAATGGTATGTTGAACATTTCTTTTGGAAATATGACTTTAGAATTAAATGTGTTCAACACTTGCAAGCAACCTGGTGATGATTCAGAAGTACATGAAGTGGATTTCATTGAAGAACTTGTTCATGAACATCTCACCACTACCATATTCCATGATCCTTTAGAAGCTTATTTAATTGAATGTGAGTTTGATAATGCTTCAGAAATTTCACACACTGATTCTTTGTTAAATTCTTTTCAGGTTAAGCATTGTTGGAAACAAAAACTTGAGGAACTCAGAAAAGATGCATATGAGCATTCTAAAATTCATAAAGAAAGAACTAAAGCCTTTCATGACAAGTTAATTTCAAGAAAAACATTTGATGTTGGACAAAAAGTTCTACTTTATAATTCTAGACTTCACATATTTCCTGGTAAGTTGAGATCAAAATGGACTGGCCCATTTGTGGTTAAGCATGTGTATCATTATGGAGCAGTTGACATTGAGAATCCTCAAAATGGTAACGTATTCAAGGTAAATGGACAAAGACTCAAACTCTTTTTGGAAAATCATGTTACTCAAGAAGAGGTTGTTTTTCTTTCTGATCCTTGTTTTGAAAATAACTAGATGTAAATATAATTTTTACTAATTTCCAAAAAAAAAAAACAAAAAAAAAATAATAATACATTTTTTTTAACCCCGGTTAAATGGCGGATAACGGTACTCCGTGATTATTTAAGTCGGTTCCATCAGCTACCCACAAAACTGATATTGTATATAAATTTCTCTTTCAATTTCTTTTTCATTTTTTTTTTTCAGGATGGATGATATTCTCAAAAGATTGCAGAAACGATTTCCTCCTTTTCCTCGAAATATTTTACTGAAGCTTTACCAAGTTCGATTTGAAAGATTAAGAATGCTTATGCACAAAGGGATTCCTGAAGACATACGTTGGATAATTGAAGCCAAGGTACGTGAAGATGAATATCTTCCTGTTTTGCATTTACCAGGTACAGGTAGAAGCACTTTTGCAAAGAAGCGACGAGCAAAGCGCATGAGTTCAAATTGCCACAAATGTGCACGATGGACGTGTAACGGTAAATGTCGTTCTATTGGGATTCCGTCCTCTAATCGAGATGATAAAATTGAATTCATTAAGGATGGACTGAGTAAGGAAAATTTGGGTAATATCCAACTTTCTCTTGAGACGCATCCTAGTGGAGACGTACAAAGAAAAAATTCTTGATTTATGGCCGCAATTCCAAAGGGAATGGCAACATCTTGGGAATCTGATGTTAAAAGACCCTGTTTGCCAGCTTGTAAGAAAACTGGATGGGAAGCATATCCTCGACTCATAGAAGGCGTTTAAGCCGTTTCTGGACGTAAAACCAGAGGAAGATGTGAGCCACAATCACAACTACAATAAATGACTTCTCAGCTTTTGGTTTGATTTGCAATAACTTCATTTCGGTTTAATTTACGTGTTGTTAGATTTGTGTAATTATTCTCGTTTTTTTTTTTTTTTTTGCATTGGTCTTTTACGGTTGATTTTTCTTCTCTTTTTGATTTTCTTCCTGAAATCACGCAAAAATCTTTTGTTAGGTTAACATTTTCTTCTGACAGGTCAAATACACTTTCGGCGACATTATTACTCTTGTCTGATTCATTACTCAGTCCTCTATATATTACACCATGTACTCATTCTCTTTCAGGCACTTGAAAAAAAAATGGAAAGTACTTCGTCCCAGCGCATTAAAAAATTTGTGTCTTTGGAGGTGCTTATCCAGGGAAAAATAACATATTCGCTGATGAAGCCATAAGAGTTGGAGTAATACTTGCCCAACAAAAGATCCACTTGATTTATGGAGGCGGTAGTACGGGTTTAATGGGAGCAGTCGCTACAGCAGCACACGCCGGAGGAAGTCCAGTTCTAGGAATCATGCCAAAACTATTCACAGATTTTTGTGGACCTACCGTGGGTAAAGAAATACAAGTCTGGAGTATCCCTGAACGGATGACAATCATGTACCATTCTGCCGATGCATTCATTGCTTTACCAGGAGGTCTGGGTACATTGGAAGAAATAGCTTGCGTGGCTTCTTGGTCATCTTTGGTCACAAATAAGAAACCCATTGGTTTGCTTAATATTAATGGTTATTTTAGTAATTTGCTTTCATATTTAGATAATGCTGTGGATAATGGATTCATATTTTCAGAGGCAAGGAGAACCATAATTTCTGCTACAACCATTGAAGATTTACTCAAAAAGCTCCAAGCTTATGAGTATTTATCTGCTACGGTTGTTTCGCAAACGCTCGGAAAAAGAAAAAGAGATATGGACGAGCAAGGAGTAGATTGCACTTTGTCTTTGTGACATTATCTAACATTTTGTTTGTTGTGTCTCAGTTATAATAAGTGGTTAGCAACCTCTGCAGGTAATATCTCCTAAATTCTACCTTTAGTAGGGGGTAAGGGACATATTTCGCTAATTTAAAAAAAAAAAAAAGTTTGTTGTGTTTTAAGCAATTTAGAAGTATTCATTCTGAACAAGGTCTGAGTAAGGGAGACTTGAGACATACCTTGTCAGTTTGATTTAATCTTCTTCTTCTTCAAAAAAAAAAAAAAAAAAAAAGCATGTTTAGACTTAGTGTGTTTTTTAGTTACTTTCAATACTATAATGAGATATGAATTGCATAAGTCTAAAACAGATTTATTAGTGAGAAGATTTTCATGAGAATTGAGCTTGATATCAACCTTTTTATGAGCCAATGTTAATATGATATGTTGATTGAGAAAGAAGCATGTTTAGACTTAATCTGACTTGTATAATCATCCTTGTAAGTTTTTGAGCCTATAATGATTGATGCATTATAAAAATCAATCTAATTTCTTTCTTGAGTGCTCTTATGATTACATGATTCTCTAGAACTTGCTTTAAACCGTTTGATACTATATTGATACATGTGACAACATGAATATGATAGAGGCATTAGGATTATAACCAGAGCCAAACAGCCATCCCTTATTAATGTTCTAAGAGAACATCCCACTAGTGAACCAATTTGAGCCTACATTAAATATGCTGTTTTATTGGTAACCACAACTTACACCTAGCCTAAATATACTTATATCCTTACCCTTGTTCTAAAGATGGATTTTTTGAGACATATTAAAAAAAAAAAAAATAAGTGATATTTTTAGTTGAAAATTTGGGTTAGAAACAAAAGATAAGTGTGGGGGAAGAAAAGAAAAGAAAAATTCAAGAGAAAAAGAAAGGGATCATTGTCAAATACATTCCCATATTAAAAAAAAAAAAAAAAAGAATCTTCTCTTGAACTTCTAGAAAAAGATGTTACAAAGTTGGTTAGAATGATGCAAAGGCTCAACATGAATATTTAGCCTATGTTATTATGTGCTTTATAAGAGTTTTGAGAAGTTTTATTTGTATGATCTTATTATGTCTCTAAAATCTATAAACTTTTTGGAACCTTTGTGATATCTTTATCCTTTTGTTCTTTAACCACATTATAACCCTTTGGCCCCATTACAACCTTGAATAAAGACCTCTTGATTTATGAAGTTGTATGATCTAAATAGTGGAGAATAGGTGGACAAGCAAGCATATGGTAGAAGTGTTTTCATGAGATTGATTGAGTGTAAACACTTTACCACTACTTTAAAGAGTGAAAATCAAGAGAGTATCCCATGTGAGAAGTTGAGATTAAGTTTGAATATGCACTATTTTGATTGAAATATGTTATGTTAATATTGGCTTAACTCATTTATTTACATTCAAGCAAGATTTTTTGTGAATTTCTTTAAGCTATTGATTAGTTTTTAAGACTTGTCCAATGATTATCTCTAATTTATATTGGAAGGATTAGTTATAATTATTATTTTTAGTTTTTCTTATGTCTTCAATGTTTGTGGGTATCGTCCTAGTAAACCCTCACGAGATTAAACTCGTCCACTAGGGACACCTAGGGGTTTAAAGGCTTGTGTCACATGCTAAGTGCCACCGTGATTTCCTACGAAAATGGATTAGATTAGATTTTCTTATTTTATTTTTATTGAGTCGTTGCTAGGGACTAGCAACAATCTAAGTGTGGGGGTGTGATAACTCGTATAATTATATAGTTTTTAGTTATGTTTTATTATTGTTTTGTATCAAATACGAGTTATTATTGTTTAGTCTAATTGTGTTTATGATCTTTTATATTATTATGTAATTTGGTGTTTTTCACAAGTTTCTTTGAGTGATTTCAGATTACTAGAATTAAGGGCAAATCCAGTTCAGTTCCAGTTCCGACACCATTTACCATATCAGCTATATCTCGAGTTTCACTGAAGCAATAAGGCTGAAATTTGTAGCCGTGCAAAGCTAAGAGGCATATCTATCTTTTTCATGTTTTACACTTCTTGAAACGGAGTCGTTTTCCCTAGTGAAATCGACCATCAAGTTGGCTGATGTGCAATGACGTCTGTGCTGACCTGTTTTCATATTTTGCCCATATCTTCTTATCCACATCAGCAAATGAGCTGATTCCAACGGCTATGGATCCGTAACTAATAGGGGTATATTTTTCTAGAAGACAATTTTATCAGATAGAGCCTCCAACATTGACAAAATCGACCATCAAGGTGGCTGATCAGAATTGTCATAGAATATGACGAAAATTGTTAGAAAAATGCACCCACCTATTATACCTACCTTTGAAATTTGTAAAGCTTGTCTCTTGTCATTTAGCCCTCCAAAATGTGTATAAATAGAGGGCCTTGGATGAGTATTGGGATACATTATACATCGGTAGGATATTAGCCATTGTAATAAAATTCTCTAAGTTTTCTTCTTCTTTCCTTTCTCTAGTTTTCTTTTTTTTATTTACTTATGCTTCTTACATTTCTTTTCATTTTATTCATATCTAGTATGTGTTGCTAATCATATTGTTGAGGTGATGAGGTGAAGCTCTTGGTAAATGCTAAGGTTAGTCTCTTAAACATGAGCTAAAATGAATCATCATTTATAAACACTAGTATAGATAATATTTTCTTTTGGTTTAAAATCATACTTGCAAAGTAGAGATCTTGATTCATTATTGACAATGAAAATGGCACAGTAAATGCTTGGTTTCATAACCTTGATTTGTTGTAGACATATACCTTGGCATAAGGAATGCTTGGACTCTTTTTGTGAGTTTTGAGGACACCAAATGAACATAATATCATATGCTATGGACGTTGGACAATTTGGACTGAATTGCTAAACCTTCCGATTGGAACCTCCTTTATGTGTGGATTTCAATTGTGTAATAAAACAATATTAATCTTAGCATAACACCAAGAGTGGATTCTCTAACCTCAACATCCTTTCTTATTGTTTTTTTATATCTTGTTTAATTGTTTTTATGTTATTTTGTTTATTTTGTTCTCTAATATCTTGTTTACTTTCTTCGTTATTGATTCCCTAATATCTTGTTTATTTTCTTTTTCATATATATTTATAAACTTATACTTACTAGTACGCTTCCCTGTGGTTCGACCTCGGACACCCGAGAATTTATTACTTGAACATAACCTGCACTTGGGTTTACAACTCTTAATTGAGTCTCCATCATCTTTATTTATTGATTATTTTTCAACTAGGTAGTTCAATTTTACTGAATTGGACCATTTCCGTAGTTTTCTCCAAATTTGTGATTTTTCCATTTATTTACCAAATCTTTATTTTCCTTTTTCTCTTCAAATTGATTCCACCTTCAATTCCACTTCAAATTGGACCTTTAGACACCTTTATTTATTGATCATATTCCATTTTGAACTTTCAGTTTTGTCCAATTTGATCATTTATACATTTTTTTTCCCAAATTTGCAAAATCTCCATTTTTTCCCCAAAATGGCAATTTCCAATTTTTCACTTTTGCCTAGTTTTTCTTCAAATCTTTGTGAAATTGGACCTTGAGGTGCTTCTATTTATTGATCATCCTTCAATTTGAGGTTTCAGTTTCATTCAATTTTATCATTTACATATTTTTTTCCCAAATTTGGAAATTCCATGCTTTTCTCCTATACTGAAATTTGCAATTTGCTTTTCCACCTTCAAATTTTCCTTTTATCTTCAAATGTGGATCTCTAATTATCAATATTTCTTCACCATTGTTCAATTCATCCTCAAATCTTGATTTTCCAAAAATTTGACTTTTTCAATGGTTGACTTATCGAAGTTGACTTTTTCCATGTTAATTTTTTCGTGTTAACTTCCGAATTAAAGTCTTAGAGACCCAACTGTGGAATTAGGAGAAATTCTATGCATTTAGAGGATCCAGACAAAATTAAATGTCTACATCCACCTTTTAAAAGTAAGATGTAATAGAAACTGACATATGCTTATGTAACTATTGTATACAATCTTTCTCATCTATGAAAACCAAACAACTCACTGTGAACAATGCTTTTTCACTTTTCCCTTTGTCAAACAAATTCCATATAGCTATCTAATTCTATCAAAGCAGAACTATAAAACGCGGATACTCCGTGCAAGGGAGTATCCAAGTGTCAAACATATGTATGATATGGATACGATTTTGATATAGTGGAATACATATCGATCATGTGAAAATACGACAAAAAATAAAAATACATATAAACATGACAAATATGTCATGTATTTATGTAAATTGAAAGTTGTCATGTATATATGTTGTCGCAACCTAAAAAATAACATAACATAACAACAAGTCTCATCGCAAGACTTTATTATTCGTTAGGCATGACATTAAAAAAATCGAGGAAATATCGATATCCTCGAAAAAAGTCATGGAGTCGCCACCAATATTTTTTAGTTAGGTGTGATCGGCCACCTATTAAAACCGGTTTTATAAAATATTTTAAAATTAATTAAAATATTTTTTAAAACCAATTTCAAGTCTGCTTTATAAACGAGAGAAAATCGAAGAATCCGGTTCGGGACACGGTTACGTACGGGGAAGGATTAGCACCCCCACAACGCCCGTATAAAACATACCTTATTAATCATGTGTTATCTCAAGTCTCAGTAAAAAGTTGGTTTTTAATTTAGTATTTCAAGTGAATTCCCAATTTAAAGAAAAATAATTTCATTTTTAATTGAAAATGATCCAAAATTTATTAATTCAAAATTTTCCTATATTCCCCGACAAAATCGGCAAAATACAAAAACTTTTATTTATTTGGAAAACTTTCCGAATCATTCTCATTTTTTCAAAGAAAGACATTCCTTTATTAATCATAATTGATGATATTCCCTCCAGCAAACCCGGTAGAGGACTCATGAATTATTTTAACTCGGGAATATCTTTATTTTTTTTATTGAAAATCGTTATTTTTTTTTTAAAATTTAAAAAAAATGAATATGAACATGTGTGACATAAATAAAATGATATAGCAAAGTCTAGATAATTTAAATGATATGATATAATTTAAATGGCATAGTATATTCTAGATGAAATGAAAAATCCTAAATATCATGGTATATTCTAAGTGAAATGAAATGATTTAAATAACATGGCAATTTTAAATGATATAACCTAAATGACATGGAATATGATCTAAGTGACATGAAATGACATGAAACATAATATAATGCTATCATGGAATATGCATGAAAATAAAATAATAAATACATAAACATAGTGTATGCTAAATAATGTGACAACAATAAATAACTAAAATAAAAAGCATAGGATAGCATGAAATATTCAAAACCATATGGCAAACAATATAACATCATAAAATGTAAATCAAAATAATTATAATACCATGGAAAATATCATAGCAAAAATCACATAATAAATAAAATGCATGAACATGAAAAATGCAATGCATGAAAATGTATTTTTTCCTCTAAATAAAGAAATTCGTATATCTAAAAAGATATCCGGCTACCTTAGGAAAATATGTCAAATTAAGTTTTCTGAAAAAAAACCTTTGTGATTGTTTGAAAACAATTTTGAAGAAAAACTTGAATTAAAAAAAAAAAAAAAACTTTAGCCAAACCCTTTTAAAATGGCTCTAATTTCCTAAGTTTAAAATCCCGGACTTGACCACCCTTAATCCGAGATTTATTAAATTATTTTAAAGTTTAAAAAGACTTAGAAAGTATCCTAAGACAGTAGCTAAAGCTTCTAACCAACCCCCTCTAAATGCCTTAGCCAAATTCAATAATTGTTTTTCTTTTGAATTCAAATCTGCCTCTACTATCCCATTTTGATACACGATTTTTTAACCTATTTTTAAAAATTAAAAAAAAAAATCTAAAAATAATAATTGAGACTCAAAACATGTAAAACTACACGAGAAAAAATTGGATTAATTTTCTGATTAAAGATGACTGCCTAGAAAAATTGGGAAAGTTTGAGTACTAGATGAAAAACTATTTTGCCAAAACACATTTTTTTGCCTGTGATAAAATCATTTAAAAATCAAAGTAAAATTGTTGGAGGTAGAATAATCAATTTGACAACCCTTTAATTTTCCACAAGTATGCTCAAGTGAGCATGACTTTGAGCCATTGATTGGCCTAAGTCATAAATCATGTGGCATGACATGAAATGCATGAAAATACAGCAAAATGAATGCATGAAATGCATGGTTTAAAGCCTAAGTGATATGGAAAATGCATGGCATAAATAACCTAAATGCCTAGCATGAGTTTGCATGGCAATAAATGCTATCCTAACTTAACATGCATGAACTAGTGTCTAAATGACATGGCAAATGACATTAAAAATAATGAAAATGGCCTAGTGCCTAAATGACATGGGAAATGACATGGCATATGAAAATGGCCTAATGTCTAAATGTCATGGAAAAATAACATGGCATATGACATGTAAAATGACATAGAATAATAAAATGACCTAAACTTAAATGACATCTAATAATAGAAATGGCCTAAGGCTAAATGACATGTGAAATGGCATGGCATATGAAAATGGCCTAATGTCTAAATGTCATGGAAAAATAACATGGCATATGAAAATGGCCTAATGCTTAAAGAAAATGCACATGGCCGAATGGCCTAGGAACCAAAGTGTTGTGAGAAATGTCATGTAAAATGACCTAACTAAATGCTATGGAAGATGATATGTGAAATGGAAATGGCCTAAACTATATGACAATAGCCCCAAGATGCAAAAATATGACATAAGTCAAAAGAACAAGATGGTTAGCAAGAATATAAATATACATAAAGATAAACAATAAAAAAAAATAAGCAAGTTGAAGTAAGCAAATAAATAACAAAGAGATGAGCTCCATGGTTGGTACATTGGACAAAGCTCCCCCTAACCATTATCTCTTGATTTTTATCAAGGTCATGAAGTCTTTTCAATCTCAAAATCATAAAAAATAACTAAGATAAGAAAAAAAATGGAGATGAGCTCCATGGTTGGTATATTGGACAAAGCCCACCCTAAACATTATCACTTGATTTTCATCAAGATCATGAAGCCTAACCATTGTTTTATTTATTTTTTTGAAAAGAAAGAACAACAAGAAATATGTAAAAAAAAATGGTAGGAAATCACATGGAAAACAAGAAATAAAGCATGAGGAAGAAGAAGAAAAAATGTAGTAGCAATGGTAGAATGGCTACCTTAACAAAAGTTTTTCTTCCTTTCTTTCAAAAACCTTTTTTTTCTCAATTAATTACTGACCTCCCCTCTCAAATGCTCAGCCATTAAGAAAAATAAAACATTCCCCCCTCTCTTAGCCTTGGCCGAATGGCCCCTCCACTATAGGATGGATTTTTGCACTTTTTCTCCTCCAATCTTGTCCATTAGATTAAGATATTTTCATGACAACATAAAAATATCATCTTGCCAATTGATAGCAGCACTTAAGATGTGTACTCAGTCCTTGTAATAACCTCAGCTCTTAGATGAAAAAGAGGACCAATCCCATGCACTCACTTGCTTGCCCCTTTGAGTGTCTACCCTTGGATGAGTTGTGCTCTTCCATTCTTGGTCATTGGATGAGGACAACATAAAAATGACATCTTGTAGATTAAATCCAACCCTTAACATGTGTATTCAGCCCTTGTAGATGGCCTAAGCCATTGGATGAAAAGAGACAATCCCATGCACTCCCTTGCTTGGTCGAATGGATGCCCACCTTTGGATGAAATCTTTTTTCTTTCATTCTTGGCCATTAGATGAGGGTTCTTTCATGACAAATAAAAATTTCATCTTGGAATTTAAACTTGTCCATTGAATGGTGCATTCAACTTTTCTACAAGGCACCTAAGCCATTGGATGAAGGGGGGACCATTTGCAAGGTACTAGTGGTAGCATGTGAGCTTGATAGTGACTAAGGAATTAAATTGATCAAGCTTCCTTCTTTTCTTCTATGCTGGCTGATCAAAGGAGGTAAAATTCCATCAATTCCTTCTTCTTTCATATTTTTCTTAATTGCAAATTTGCCCTTTTTGGTTTCTTCTGTAAATGACCTTTTTGACCCCCGAACATAAAAAAATAGCAAACAGACTCCAAATTCAAATTTTATTTTTTCAATACTTCCGAAATAATAAAAAAAAATGAATTCTGGAAGTTTTCAAAAAATTTCGAGTCCATTTGCTATTTATTTCGGATTTATTTCCAAAATTGCCCCTTAATGCACCCGAACTTTTGTCATTTTGTAAACGAGCTCCGAATCCAGATTTTTCTTCACCAATCTCTTCCAAATAATTTAAAAGTGTGATCTGGAAGTTCTCAATATTTTTGGAGCTCATTTGCTATTTTTTCGGGATTTATCTGCTTGAATTTCTGCATAGTGGACCCGGGATTTGGCCATTTTGCAAACGAACTCCGAATCTGGATTTTCTTTCGCCAATCTCTCCAAATAATTTAAGAATGAGATCTGAAAGTTTTCAGAATTTTTGGAGCTCATTTGCTATTTTTCTGGGATTTATCTGCTTGAATTTCTACATAATGGACCTTGAATTTGGCCATTTTGCAAACGAACTCTGAATCAAGATTTTCTTTCGCCAATCTCTTCAAAATGATTTAATAATGAGATCTACAAATTTTCAGAACTTTTGGAGTTCATTTTCTATTTTTCCCAAATTTTTCAATTTTGTCCTTTTGTCCTTTTGCCTTTGATGCCCGGTTTTGCTCAAAACAAGTCAGATTTGTAGATTTTCTTTAAACTGAGCCTTGGGCTATCTTTGTTTAGTCACTTCTCATCAATTAGGGGCTTTAGCCTTACATAATCAGGTCATTTCTGTAATTCTTCCAAATTTCACTGAAATCCCAAAAACTCTAATTCTCGATTTTCTTCCGAATTGACTTTTCTTTCAGTTTTTTTTCAAGTAGCTTCTCCATTACCCGTAGTCAGTGTTTATCTTTCATTTGGGACCTTTAATTTCAACCAATTTGATCGTTCAAGCACTTTTCCTCAAATTTCCCGAACTAGGGTTTACCTTTTATTGAGATTCCGTAACCCAACTTCCGACCTCCATATCTTTCAATGTAGACCTCAGATTATCAAAATTCTTTCACCATCTTTTAATTGAAATTCAAATCTTGATTTTGAAAGTGGGTTGACTTTTTTAGTCATTGACTTTTTGAGGTTGACTTTTTTAGGGTTTACTTTTTCGGGGTTGACTTTTTTTGAGTTTGACTTTTTCTGTCTGTTTTCTTAGACTGAGTCTCGGAGTACCACCTGCAGGGTGAGAAAAGCCTTTTTGCATTCTGAATCATCAATTTAAGAAGAAAATATACCTGATTTAGTGGTCTGGAAAAAATTAGGTGTCTACATATGTAATTTTAAACATGACATAAATTACATATAAACATGACAAATTACATATGTTTTGGAGCCTACGGGAAGCTCATTTTAAGGAGATTTCCTTAGAATTTTCCATTCCATATAGGTATCTAATTCTATCAAAGCAGAACTATGAAACGCGGATACTCCGTGTAAGGGAGTATCCAAGTGCCAAACATATGTATGATATGGATACGGTTTTGATATAGTGGAATACATGTCGATCATGTGAAAATACTTCAAAAAAAAATAAAAAAATAATTGGTTACAGTTAAAACATGATCAAGACACGTTCGGACACGGTTGGATACGTGATGAAGATTTTTTTTTATATATATATCTTTTTTGTTTCAATATAGAATCAATAATGAGCAAAAGTTCATATCCTAGAGAAGTCAAATACTTAAACCCATAAAGAAAAAAAAAATAGAAAACAGAGAGAGAAACAATAAGAATGGAAAGTTAAACGTTGAAAATAGTGAGAGTAAAAAATAAAGTAACAATATAACTATGTTATAGGAACCGAAAACGAGAGAAAAATAAGACAGAGAGATACAAAATGTGACAAGTATGAAAATAATTTTTTTATTGTTGAATAATTTAGAGTATGATAATTTAGAGTCTTTCGGTCTTTAAATTTAAGCTATTTGGTCCTAATGAGTTTTTTAAGATTAATTTTTAAATTCAAAATTAATTTTTAAAAATTAAAAAACTATTTACATACTAATATTTGATAGAAAAGTATTAACTTTATATTTTTATTATATATTATTATATAAAAAAAATTTATTGTCATGTTCTGTCGTATTCATATCTTAATTTTTTAAAAATTCTTGTGTAATTGTGTTTATATTGTGTCGTACTCATATTACGGATTCGTGTTCATGCCTGTGCTTCCTAAAAGCAGAATGTCTTTTTTTTTTTTTTTTTGGTTAATACAAAAATTGACTCATGTACTATGCCTGTTTTTATCATTTGGTACCTAAAGAAAAAAAAAATCATGATTAAGTATCTGAACTTGTATTCCGTCATACACGTTAGTCCAAAGCCTAAAGGAATGCTGACATGTATATTTTTACCCAATAAAAATTTGACACGTGGCAAATTTTGCCACGTCAGAATTTAAAAAAATAAAAAAATTTTAAAATTTTTTTTAAAAAGATTTTATTTCTTTTTCTGGATTAAAAATTTTTACAAATAAAAAAATATATTTTTTAATTTTTTTTCTAAATTTCAAATAAAAAATTAAAAAATTTATCTCCTCCTCTCTCTTTCTCTCTCTCTCTCTCTCTTTCTTCTCTCTCTCTCTTTCTTCTCTTCCTATCTCTTTCTCTCTTTCCCCTCCCTTCCCCGACCTGTCGGCAGCCGACCGACACGAGGGAGATCGGCTGTCGGTCGACCATTCCTCTCTCTTCCTTTTCCTTTTTTCTTTTCTTTCTCTTCCTTCTCCTCCTATCTCTTCCTCTCTCTTTCTTCTTCTCCTCTCTCTTCCTCTCTCTTTCTTCTTCTCCTCTCTCTTCCTCTCTCTTCTCGGCCTACCGCCGATGTCGCCAGCTCGAGACAGACCGGCGATCGGCCGGCCCATCCTCTCTTTTCCTCTCCCTTCTTCCCTTTTTCTCTCTTCCTTCTCCTCCTCCCTCTTTCGTTTTTTTTTTTCAGAAACATTTTTGTTTCTTCTTTAATTTTAATTCTAAGTTTTTTATTTTTATTTTAAAAAATGAAAAAAGAATTCAGATTTTTTTGTTTGCCAGAACTTTGTTTCATTTTCCACATTTATTTTTTTCATTTTTAATTTTAATTTTAATTTTAAAAAATGAAAAAAATTACATATTTTTTTCATATTTTTTGAAACCAAATTTGAGAAAGTAAGATCTCATATCTCCTTCATCTATTCTGAAGGTGCTACTGTATGTATTTATGGAGGCCATCTCATATTTTGGATTTGGTTTACCGTGATTATATGTATTTCTTTAAAAGGTTTTACGTTTACAGTAAGTGGGAGATCTGAATGACTGAAAAAGTTGCTAGGAATAGCAAAAGCCCAGTTCAAATAATTATGATAGTTAATTGTAATTAAAAACTATAAATATTAAAATATCATGTTCAAATAATTTTTATTTGATAAAACGAACCTTCTAAGTATTTCAGTGAACTCTCGAGCGTATAAAGAGAGAAAAAGTTAGACGGTTAGATATTGTTAGATATTGTCTTAACAAACATAAAAAGTAAATTTTTTTAATATAGACATTGACTGTTTGAAGATATCTATAGATCAAGTAGTATCACACGTTCGATACCTCTAAAATTTAAATTTGAAATCGAATTTGGCTCAATAATTCATTCAAATTTTATTTAATTAAAATATTTTATATTGATATTTTAAAATTAAAATTAAAATAATTATTTATTTATAAAATAATATTATGGGTTGAATCAACTATATTTATACTAATAAGTTTGACAAATAGTGTAATTCATGAACAAATCTAATCACAAATTTAATTATTTTTTAATTTTTTATTTTCTTTTAAATATTTACTATAATCAATTTATCATGTAAAAATATATAATTTTTTTCATTACCTTCGTTATGAATAAAAAATTTATCATCAAATTGTTAAAATAGTTAAATTTAAATATAACCCAAAAAAAATAGAAATAGAAAGACACAAGAAAATGAAAAAACATTTGCTACTTCTAATCTTTCATAAACAGTAAAAAAGAAAAAGGCGCTAAGAAGAAAATAAATGTGTGAAGATTTATTTTGGTGTATGTAGCAAAGTAGTCAGTATCGTATCGATTGACGTACTATTTTTGTTTTGATACTAATACGTGTCGGTATTGATGTGTTTCAGCGTTTCAAATTTATCGGTATTTTTCAATTTTTTTAATATATTTATATGTATAACATATTTTCAATTTTTTTAATAAAATATACATTATATACACATGCAAATATACATCCATCACATGCATATATATGTTTTTATGCAAATACAAATTTTAAATATTTAATATCTAAACATTTTAAACATCAAATAGGTAAAATAAATATTAAAATGTTAAAAAAATAGTAAATTATTATTAATTATATTCAATAGTCTAATTTAATGAATATATTTTATTTTTAAATGTAATTATGAAAAAATAAAAAATGATCATGATACAAAAATATTGAAACTTGTTTAAAAAATCAAATAAGTGAATTTTTTAAAAAAAATTAAAAAAATCAAAATCTTGTACCAACCGGTTTGGACCGATACCGGTCAGTAAAGGCCGGTACGGGAACGAAACTAAAGGCTGCTTGTACCGATTTAATTAAAAACTGAGATGTACCGGCCGGTACTACCGATATCGGTACGGTACCGATCACCGTGGTATGTAGACAAAGTTAGAAGAGAAAGAATTTTACATTTGAAGTGAAGTTAATAGCACCAATGGTCCCCAAACTATAGGGCATATTTTATATTGGTCTCTAAACTTCAAAACCTATCAAATTGATCCTTGATTACAAATATCATAAAAAATTGGTCCCTTCCGTTAGCTTTTTCGTTACTTTTACTGTTAGCAATCAGCTGGTGACACGTGTCACCAGTTGATTGCATCACATTTCTCTTCATTTTTTTCCTTTTTCTTTATTTTTTTTATTATTTTTCCTTTTATTTTTTTATAAATAAATACAAAGAAAAATAATTCATATTATAAATTAAAATGATTTTTTTAAATATAATTAATTTAAAAGGTATGAAATATTTATTTACTTTAATTTTATAAAACATATTTTTAATTTATTCGTTTCTTCCTTCCTTCTTTTTTTTTTTTTTTTGTTGCTTTTCTCTTCTTTATAAATAAATATTAAAAACTAAATAATAATTTACATTATAATTTAAATTAATATTGTAATAATCAAATAATTGAAAAAAATATAAAACTATTATTTACATTAATTTTATATATATATATATTTTTTGGTTTCTGTCCTTTCTTCTTTTTTCTCTTCTTTATAAACAAATACAAAATATATATAAGTATATTATATTTTAAATTAAATTAACTTTCTAAAAATTAAATAATTTATAAATATAAAATATTTATTTTATATTTATAAGTTTTTTATTTTTTCCTTTCTTATCTTTTCCCTCTTTCTCTTGTTGTGAATAAATATAAAGAAAAATAAATAATAATACATATTATAATTTAAATTAATTTTTAAAATATAAAATATTTTATTTACATTAATTTTATAAGAAAAGAGGAAAAAATGAAAGAAAGAAAAGGAAAATAAAAAAGTAAAAAATATATTTTTAATAAATGAATGTAAATAAATATTTTATATTTTATAAATTATAAATTATTTAATTTTTACAAAATTAATTTATTTATAAAAAAAAAAAAAAAAGAAAGAAAGAAAGAAGAAAAAGTAAAAGAAAAAGAAAAAATATTTTTTATAAAATTAATTTAAATAAATATTTATATTTTATAAATTATTTAATTATTAATTTAAATTATTATTTATTTTTTGTATTTATTAATGTTTTCATTTTCCCTTTTTCTTTATTATTTTTTATAAATAAATACAAAAGATAAATAATAATTTAAATTAATTTTTGTAATAATTAAATAATTTATAAAATATAAATATTTATTTGCATTAATTTTATAAAAAATATTTATTTACATTTATTTATTAAAAAATATCAAAGAAAAATAATAAAGAAATAAAAAAAAATAAAGAGAAATGTGGTGCAATCAGCTGGTGACACGTGTCACTAGCTGATTACTACAGTAAAAGTAACGGAAAAGCTAACGGAATGGACCAATTTGTTATGATACTTGTAAGCAATGACCAATTTGATACGTTTTGAAATTTAGGGACCACTATAAAATATGCCCTATAGTTTGCTATTAACTCTTTGAAGTGTGTGCACAAACTTTTCAAATCTTAATTTTAAATTAAAATATATATATATATATATATATATATTTATATTAATACTTACTTGAATAATTAGTTAGATTAGATTTTTCTATTATTTTTACTTAAGTTTTATTTGTATTAGATGATATAATTCAATATTTGATATCAATTGTTGGATCTTTATTAGATTGTTAGATAAATTGAATGTTTGCAGATATAATAATTTAGTTATTTTATAATTTAATTATAATTAAATTATTGATGAATTAAATTTTTGTTGGTTTGATAGATTGTTAGATAAATTAATTTAATGAATTAGTTATTTTCCTTTTAAAAAAATTAATTGTTAAGAAAAAAATAAAAGATATACTTAAGTGTTGTATTTTGTAATTTAATTACAATTATAATATTTTAACTTTTAAAAGAAATTTGTTTTTTATTTTATGAAAAGATACTTCAAATATATATATATATTAAAGAAATTAATTTATCTTAAAAAATTAATCATGTTGATAATATTTAACAAAATTCAAAATAAATTCATATAAAAATTGATTTGAAAAATTTTAATTAAGAACTAAAATTTAATTATAATAATAATTTATTGATCCCACAAAATAAAAATCTTCACTTCGCCTATGAACGAACTCCCACCAAGGTTATCTAAGTCAATCCCAACAACAACATGTTTTTCTTCAATCTTTGCCGTCCGTTGAGTGCTCTCCGGTTCTTGTTGTCGAAGCGTCCGGCTCGAGACGAGAACTTTTTCGCTGCGGATGTTAAGTGGAGGATTGTGGGGGAGATGGGGAAGAAAACGTGTCGGCAAGAAGGGAGACGGGTGTAGAATTGTTTGGTGGTGGTTGTCGCAGAGGATTCGGACTCCATTGCCACTGCTACCACCATGTCTGATGGTTATGGTTAGCGCCATTTGACTTGAGTGGAGGAGAGTGGTGACTAAGATTTTATTATTATTTTATTTTTTCTATAAAAATAATATTTGGCATGGGTCTAATTTAATCCAGGGGCTCCTCTCAAGTCTTAAGCCCAAGTTCTTGTATTTCTGAAAATTATAATTATCATTACAAATATTTTAGAAATAAAGGTTTTCATTTTTTTTTTCTTTTTCAAGCCGAGGCTCTTTATTTTGTTTTATTTTATTATTTATTGTACAAAAGTAATATAATTAATATGAACATTTGAGTTAATAATAATAGGTATAATATTTATTTTTAAAAAAAAATGAATTTGAATCTCTCATCTCTTTGAGAAGAAAAAATAAACAAAAGAAAAATACTAACAATCATCAGGTTAGACTTGAATTATTTGGTCAAAGACTTTTATTTTGGGTTCAAATAGCAAAAGAGAGCTTGCAAATTAAGAGGATGGGTAAATTATATAAGAACGCAAATCCTTTGCCGCGGATGCCTGCTTCCATCCTTGCCCCGCCTACAAAAATATGCCACGCGTTCCTTTTTTATTGTCTTAATTCTTATTTGGTTTAACGTTTTAACTCATTTTTTAATTTCTTTTTTTTTCCCCTTTCTTTACCATCTTCTCCTACAATTCTTCTTCTACTAGACTCCCATACTCCCATGACACTACAAAAATATAAAAATCTTAAATCTTTTGCTCTCCTCGACTGCAAAGATAAAAGGATTTTTATTTATTTATTTTTCTTTTCAAAAAAACTTCAATCAATTATATTACTTCATCAAGAGGCATTACATTCAGTTTGGACAATAGAATCAATTAAAGAAGGACACTCCTTTATCCAGTGTGTGTCTTTCCTCAAAGTGATGGCGGTTCTAGGAAGGGTATGGGCAGCATTGTTGGTTTCCCTCTTGATATGGTGTATTGTTGTCACTGAGAAATTTTGCATCTTGAGTTTTACTGGTTGAAGTACCTACATAGTTCTTGTACTATAGCGAAAAGAGTAAATCAATATTTGTATTATAAAAGTGAATAATTTAGTCCCTGTACAATTGAAATAGGTGCAAATAAGTAAAATTGATAATGATTTTAATGAAAAACCGTTAAAATAGTGACGTGAATTCGTAAAATCGAACAGATTTAGATATATTTCAATTCATATTTTATTCCAAATCATTAATTCTGTTAGATTTTACAAGTCCACATCAGCATTTTAACGGTTTTTCATTAACATCGTTATCAGTTTTACTTATTTGCACCTATTTCTATTGTACAACACTAAATTACTTACTTTTACAGTACATTGACTAAATTACTCTTTTTACTATAGTACAGGGACTATCTACTTAAACCAATTTTGCTTCTTCAACAATATGACCAATATCTGATAGATCAAAATCCCTTCCAGCAATCTGGTTCACCACCACGAAAACATTACCCTCCAGTTGTATTAGTTGAAATCCCATGTCTAGTTTAAAAGATTTGTTTCTGTTCTATTGATTAATTAAATTGATTTCTTTTATTTCCTTTGTAGTATTATTGTTTTTTAATTTCTTTAAATCTTTGTACAAATAAAAAAGAAATTAAAAAATGAGTTAAAACCTTAAACCAAATAAGTCTTAAGACAATAAAAAAACACGTGGCATATTTTTGTAGGCGGGGCAAGGATGGAGGCAGGCATCCGGGGCAGAGGATTTGCGTTCAATTATGTAATCTTCCTCTCTAAAAGTCTTTCTTTCTTTTTTTTTTTCTTTTTTATTTGGTACATGAATGTATGTAAAATGCAATTAAAAAAACGTTTCTCAACGTATCACGTGGACAATTAGATATTTTTTGAAAGATTAATATAGATCTCGAACAGTAAAATTTTGGATTCAATCGATTGGTTTAATAAAAAATTTAAATATTAAATAAATAATAAATAATAATATAATATATATTTAGTTTAATGATATAATTTTTCATATAAAATTAAAAGAATAATATTTCAAATCTCATCATTTATAAAAAAATAAAAAAAAACTTGACATCAATTTTTTTATCAATTTTTTTATCAATTTAATAAATTATTTTTTAATTTTAAATTTCATAATGAACTGAACATATTTTCGATTTTTAATTGAACTAATCCAATCAATCAATCTTATCAAATTTGAACAATCAATTTTTTTTATCAATTTAATAAATTATTTTTTAATTTTAAATTTCATAATGAACTGAACATATTTTCGATTTTTAATTGAACTAATCCAATCAATCAATCTTATCAGATTTGAACAATTGGGAATGTATCATAAATTGTCACTTGAGATAAGTTTGGCTATTAAAATCAGATTTGAACAATTGGGAATGTATCATAAATTGTCACTTGAGATAAGTTTGGCTATTAAAACCAAAGAGATTGCTGCATCTCAAATTTTCTTTCAAATCATGTAATTAGGGTGATTTTACAAAGAAAAAAAATACATATTATTAAATCAATAATAATTATATTAAATCAATAATAATTAGGGTGATTTTACAAAGGAAAAAAAATACATATTATTAAATCAATAATAATTAGGGTGATTTTACAAAGTAAAAAAAAAATCAATAATAATGTGCTATAACTCCAAGAATAAAAGTCTTCTCAAATTTTCTTCCGAATCATGTAAGTTGAAATTCTGAAATTTGCTATTATTCAATTAGAAGTTTAATTAGAGTGATAATTAACATAACGTAATTCAACCCAAAATAATTACCAAGCCAAAATAATCTTCTTGTTAAAATGAATATCCACCAAATTGCTAGTAATTTTGTTAATCATAACAGCTGCTCTGTTGCTTTGCATTCACAATTTTTCACATCTATTTTTTCCTCCCTATTTTAATAATTACAAACCTAAAAAGAAAAAAAGAACTCTAGTACTAAGTAAAAAAACCGGTATATGTCCATGTGATGTCAACGAAACGAAACGGCATCGAAACGTATAGATTGTTTCTTTAATTTCTTTTTCTACAATGCGGAAAGCGATTCAGACCGCCACGCCAGCTCCGAAATATCCACCGCCGGTTCGAGCAAGCCTTCTAACGCCACAAATTCACCGCTATTAGTATGGTTGTTGTTGGAATACGAGTCACCGCAGATTCCAAACTCGAACGATTCGTAACTCGGAATCGGGGACTCATACCCTATCATTTCCCCAAGTCCAAAGGCTCCTGATCCTGCACCTTCATCCACATCAACGGTACCAAACGAAAAACTCGGCGGCAAACCCAATTCATCATCCGAAGCCTCTAAAAGAAACCCTAGCTCCGGACGGGGTTCGCCGGAATACGATGTCATTACCGGTACCGGCGCCTGAATCGGAACTAGGATCTCTTCTTCGAAGCTTTTGATGACCGAGTCGAGTCCTTGAGTCGCTTGGTCAGGTCCAATGACCGGGTCCGAATCATCCAGGATGTTCAGAAAATCCTCCTGGATACGCTTTGCCTCCGGCGACTGAACGTCCCCGTCATCGGGCTCGGATTCCACGTGAGTAGCCTCGGGCCAGTCAGAGCCCGTATTGGCCGAGTCGGCTCGGGCGAGTTTTAAATTGGGGACGGAGTTAGCCTCTGACTCAGAATCCTCAGATTCTACCCGGGCTCTCTTCTTCTTGCCCTTGTTATCCTCTATTGCCATTGGGAAATGTCTTCAGTTTCAAAACACAAACAACCTTTACGAAGAACGTGAGAGGGGGAAGGGGGGATTTTATAAGGGGCAAAAGGATATAAATATTTGTAGTGTTAGAGTGTTTGGCTAGCGAGAAAAAAGAATAAAGAAAGAGACAGAAAAATATTACAGGGAAAGAGTGGGAATTCTAGAGAGAGACAGTGAAACTGTAGAGAGAGAGAATGCGGTAGAAGAGGTGAGTGGGAAAGATGGATGGGATGGGTATATATAGTAGTTGCAAACATGGGGCAAATTTTGATTTTACCTTTTTTTTTTAACATTTTTTTATAAAAAAGAAAAATCAGTCAACTTTTAAATTATTTATTCATTTATTTAATTTGGATAAAGACAGGTGCGTGTAGGGCGGAGGGAAAAAAAAAAAAAAAAGGTCAGGTTGCCTTTGATGAGTCGTTCACGGGACTCACTGCCTTTTATTTTTATGTCTTACTAGTTTTTTTTTTTTTTTTTTTCATTTTGTTTACTTTTCTGTCAAATTAACTAAATTTAAATCTAGGAATTTGAAGTCCGTTACCGAATTAGGAGGGTGGGACTTGGGAGAATCCTGTGGTGGGCTTCTCTTGTTTTTGCAGTCTTAGCCTTTTTTCTATTTCTTTAATTTGCATTTGCTGGCCATTTTTAAGCTTTGATTGTTGACATGTTCTTTCTTTTCTTGTTTAGGGTATTTTTTTTTCCTTTTTATTTGGTTTTACCAAATCTCACAAGTCCAAGTTTCCAACCAAATCTAGCAATGTTTTTATATACTATTACTGGGTATTCAAAGGTTTTAATAACTGGCTGCCATTTTTGGTTTAATTTACCAATTTTATCATTTTTATTGTTTTTTCTGTTTGGAGTTAGAGAAAAAAAAGTTCATTTGACATTAAATTTGATAATTTTAGATATGATTTGATTATACCACATGAACATGATACGAGAAAAATAATTAAAATACAATATGATACAAAAAAATAACACGAATACGATATGAGAAAAATAATTAAAATACGACACGGTATGAAAAAATAATATGAACATGATATGAATATGTCAAAATTAATATAATACAAATTATTAACGTGTCACAATTTATATAAATATTCAATACTCTAAACACGATTATAATACATAAAAAATACATGAACACACAAATACATGAATTATCAAATTGACATTCAGCAAATATCAAAGTCGCATGTAGGTAAGTCTAGAACTTTAACTTTCTTGTCTAACATATAAAGATTTGGTATTCACTTTCAAGTATACTATAAAAGCAATTACCAACATTCTTTCTTCTCAAATCTATTATACTTTCTTTCTTCAAGATTTGAACATAAAAAGTCCCTTAATTAAAATTATAATTTTAGCTACTTAAGCATTTTATCGAGATAAATCTTTTTGTCATCCAAACTAGAGTACATATATCTTTTGGTTTCCTCTAAAAAAAAAATTTCTTTCTTTTTTATTACTAATGTTTATCCAAACATAACATAAGAGTTTAAAATTGAACTTTTAATCTCAGTGATCATGATTCAATTCTTAACAATTTCAAAAATATAAAAAAAAAAAATAGTTCATACTTTAAAGTTTAAATTCCAACTACATTATATGATGTTAATTCTATATTCATTTCATTATTAAAAAATATGGTTTTTCTATCCAATTTCACCCTCTTTATCACTTAAATAATTTAGAAGAGAAAAGTACACTACCCCTAGGTTTCATATAAAATACACTTATCTCTATAGTTTAAAAAATACCTATTTACTCCCCAAGGTTGATGAAAAATACATTAATCCTCTGAGATTTATTTACTAAGTGAATTTTAAGTAAAAGACAAATTGACCCATTATTAATTATTTATTCCTTTAATTATTTTATCATTCTTTTTTATCCAAGATTTTTTAACTACCAAAAAAAAATAATTAGTTTTAAAATTATTTTTAATTACTATTAAATTAAATTCTAATGCAAGTACATGTTAAACTTATCTTTAATTCAATATATTAACTTTGATATGAATGTATTATGTTTTTTATTTGAAATAAATTAATAAAATCATTTAAAAAAGTTTAGTGATAAAGAAATTGATTAAAAAAATGAAAAAAAAGGGAGGAAAATAAATAAAATTAGGGACTTAATTTTTAAAGTCAGATTTAAACAAATATAAATTTCATTAATGAAATCCTAACATTAGTTACTTTTTTTAGAGAGATAAAATGTACATTTCAAGTTAATATATGTAAGTTTATTTTTAATAAAATCTCATGGATGATAATTATATATTTTTTCTTTTCTTTTCCGTTATTTTTTTATTTCATTTTTAATCAATTTTTATGCAAGTACATGTTAAATATTTTAAACTTATCTTTAATTCAATTATATATTAACTTTAAAATGAATTTATTAAATTATTTTTATTTAAAATAAATAAATTAAAATTATTTTAAAAAGTTTAGTGATATAAAATTTAATTAAAATAGAAAAAATATACAAAAAATAAGAAAAATAAATAAAATGAGGGTATTTTTAAATATTTAAAGTAAAATTGGAATAAATATTAGTTTGATTAATGAAATCCTAATATTAATTATTTTCTAGAGAGATAAAATGTGGTTTTCAAACTAATAGAGGTAAGTTTCTTTTCAATAAAATCTCATGAATGATACTGATAGTTATATTTTTATTTTTTTTCTTCTTCTTATTTATTTATCTCTTTTTATTTTTTATTTTAATCAATTCTTTACCATTAAAACAATTTAATAAATTTATCTCAAAGTTGATATATAATTGAACTAAAGATAAGTTCAAAATATTTAACATTTACTTGAATTAGAATATAATTTAATTAGAATTTAGTTTTATAGTAATTACGGATACTTTTAAAATTAATTAAATTCTAATTATTTTGTAATTAAAAAAATTAGTAAAATGAATAAAATAAATAAAAAAATATATGATTAATAATTAATAAAGATATAATTGTCTTTTTATTTAAAATTTACTTAATAAATAAATTTTCAGAGGGTTAATGTGTTTTTCATCAAATCTCAGGAGATAAGTGTGTATTTTTCAAACTATAAAGGTAATTGTATTTTCTACGAAATTTTAGGGGGTTAGTGTACTTTTTCCAATTTAGAATCAAAGTTTTCTGTTAGGAAAAATCGAACTGGTTCTATTATTTTCAGTTATGATTTATGATCAATAGATTGATAGATATTATAAATTAAATAAAGTCAAACATAACATTCCAAAGCTAATATTTTTCGTGAAAATTATCACAGAATCTCAATGCGATTAAAACAAAGTGACAAAATCCTAAATAATGATAAGTAGATAGATTTGGTTTTAAATATTTCAATTTGATAAATTTAATTTTTTATTAATTGATCCGATTTCAATTGAAATTTATGGGGGTGATTAATTAACCCATGTCAAAATTAATGACAATGCCAGGAAATTAAGTTCATCAGATCTTTTATTACATATAACTACGGATATAAATATTTTATTTCGTTATAATTATATTCTTTAAGTTTGAAAATGGGTGAATAAAGTGCAGTTACCATAATTAAAAAATAGCATTCCTTTAAGTATTTGATAAAATTACAGATCCAAAGATTCAAGTTTTAGCTTTTAAATGATGTCGTTTTATTTGTATACTTGATAAAAATTTTATTTTCTTTGTCATATATATTTTTACGGAAAAATTTTGAGGTTTTTTTTGCGAGAGCTGAATTTTCAATTAAAAAAAAGATTTTATGTTTGATGAGTAAAATTATTTTCTATTATAAATATTTAAAAATTTATGTTTGATAAGTAAAATTATTTTAAATTAAAATATTTTGAAATAATTAAATTTTCATAAAAAAGAGAGAGATTTTTATGTTTGATGAGTAAAATTATTTTAAATTATAAATATTTAAAAATAAAAAATAAAAAAATAAAAAAGAATAAAGAATAAAGAATAAATATAAACTTGGTACTAATTTTCACTTTTTTTTTTTCTTCCTTGTATTTTCTCTTTCTTTCACCAAACTAATCCAAAAATATTTTACTTAATTTGAAAGAATTACTACTTAGCCTAGATAAATATTTTTATTATTTATTATTTTCTTAAAAAAAAGAAAAAGTGAAAAGTAATAAATTTCATCCAAAAATATTTATTTTTATTATAAATTGTAGTACTATTTGCTTTTTTATTAAATTTCATTGTACACAAATTATATATATGCATATGTCAATGTGACCCTTCAATTCAATGCTTTTTAGATATTTTTTTTGATAAGTAAATTTCCATTTATCAAAAAAGCAGCAGTGCTGCTACATGTTACAAAGCTAGTTTAGTCTAGCTAAACAAATCAGAAAATCAATGTTTTTAGACAAACATGTCTGCATTTAACCTCCAAGAATTACATAAGAACGTATTAACTGAATCTCTTTTAATCTTCCTAAGGTCACTTAACCAGGTCGAGATCATGTCTCTCACTTGCTCAGTGAGGTGCTCCTCCTTTTGCTCAGTTGAGTTGAGCAAACGATTGTTTCTTTCCTTCCAAACTAGGTAGATAACTGCGTTCCAAGCTAGCCTCAATATCGTTGTGATTAGAGCTTTACCTTTGAGGTTGACAGTGGCCCATTGAAGCTCTACATTCCAACATGCAACCTGCCTTTTTAACCTACAAAGTACCATCACTCTCTGCCATATCTGTTTCGAGTAGGAGCAAGTGAAGAATAGATGATCCCTGGTTTCCCTCTCTTGTTTGCACAGCAAACATTTGTCATCCATTGCCATTCCCCAGGAGATAAGCCTATCCTTTGTGGCCAATCTATTTAGGATTGCCATCCAGGAGAGCATAGAATGCCGAGGAATATTAAAATTACACCATACCAACTTATACCAAGCCACTTTCCCAGCTGAAGGTCTGATCTTGTTCCACACTGCTGACACTTGATACTTTCTCTCAGGGAAAATATATATTTCTATATATAATAATTTTAAAGATTCGGTAGCAAATGTTTTATTATTATTACATGTACTTTCGAATTATTATAGAGATTATAATTTGTCACATGTTCGTTTATTATTATATTAATTTTTTAAAATTTTAAATATAATTAGTAAAATATGTAACAACCCTCTATAAAATTTTAAACTTCATTTACGGTATAAGATAATAATTCTTATACTACTTTTTTTTTTTTTGCTAAGCTAAAATTTTTTATTTAATAGATAATAGGAACAATATGAGAGATAAAAGATTCTCACATGTCCTGAATACATCCAAAATAGATCATCTCAACATCAAAAGCAGGTAAATCTCTCAAAAATCTAAACTTCCAAAATTAAAGGATAAAATCAAATAAAATCAACAACTCCAATCGCCTGATATAAGCTCAACAATAAAACTCCTGCAATGATTCTCACACCAAAAATAACAGGCAGCAACTTGATGAAGACAAATCTTTGCACCATAGTAGCGCATGATCACCACTCACCACTATACTAAAATCCAATATACTTCGCAACATAGCAGCAAACCCAGAACGGTAACAAGCAAATAATCCTCAAGCTTTAAAACAACCCCCAAGAAAAATAAGCCATAATCATAACAACAGTCTTTGTTAAGTAATCTGCAAAAGCATTCCATTTACAAAAGATTCTTAACAATTCCATTCACAAAAGATTCTTAACAATCCTCAACTGTTTAGTAAACATCCGGCCTTTTCAAGGAAATCTGATATGCCACTCAATTCCCAAAAAGTCTATCCTTTATAGTGATCACCCTAGCCTTTGTGAAGTAATCAACAACACCCCACACCCAACAAACTAATTTCTTAACACCAAAATTTCTCACCACAAATCCTTTCTTATCAATTTTTCAATATCCTACGTTTAGCATCCCTCATGTTCCATGCACAACAAACTTGTCTTGTATTAACAGAGATCAAAATAAAACCAGACAGTGAAAACCCAAACACACAACTCAACCCAAAAAGATTTAGCAATAGAGCATCAGCTATACCTCAGATATTCAAGAATCACGTCTCAAGTCTCAAGTCTCTGATCTCCATCTTTCTCAAATATATTCACTATAACTCCATCCTCACAATTTGCAATCATACCGAGCGCTTTACCCAAATTCCAAGTGTCCTCTACCTCCTTAGTTAACGCCTCCTCGTCATAGTGTGACTCGATTGCCACTTTACTGCTTTGATTTCTACTTTTATTCACTTGGATATTTTTGTTTGCTTTCTTTTTTGTTTTTTCCCTTTCTTCGAAATTTTCTTGATCAGAACTCCTTCAAACTCTTCTAGGACTCTGGGTCTTCTTGGTTTTCTATTTCTTTCCTTTACTCTTGAGGAGATTGAAAGGTGCTGATCTTTCCCATTTGATTGACAAATCCCTTGGTTCTCACCCTCACTACTACTTATACTTATCAGTTTAAATTGTATGTTAAAATTTGATTTCACAATTTTGTTTTAATGTCAAATATGGAACTCATCGTCATATTTTGCTTGTTCAAATTTATTTATTTTATTTTATTTTATTTATAAATTATAAATTTATATAATATACAAAATTAATATTATTATATATATTTTTAAATTAAAGATAAAAAATTAAAAAATCATTATAAATTTATTTTTGGTGAATAATGCTCAAATAGTCCATTCGAACTTTATTTAAAAATGAAAATAAACTCTCGATCATTTATTGCATGGAATTAAGGTTATGAACTTTTATTTTATTATGATTAGAACCTTAACATTATGAAATATTTCATATTTTGTTAAAAAAACTTATGTTGGATGATGTAATTTATAAAAATGCTTACTTAAATTTATTTGGATGAATTAGAAGATAAATATTTGAGGAAACAAAATCTTGATAATTTTGCCGGTTGGACTTTATTCATTCCATTTCAAAATTTAATGGGTATGATTACAATAAAATAAAAGTTTATAATCTTAATTTTATACAATAAAATATTGATGACTAATTTTCATTTTTGAGTAAAATTCAAGTACTTAATTAGGTACAATCTTTTATTTCAATTTTTTTTTTGAAAGTTCGGTAGTCAAATCAAATTCTAGATAGTATTATTTTAATTGGATAATGTTACCCTCTGTAATGTTAACTTTTCTCACAAATACCTTTAATTTGTTTTTTTTTTCCCTCTCAATTAACACTCTGTGATTAAACTCTATTTTCAGAGAAAGTTATACCCTTATTTTCATCTAGTAAAATTATCAAAATATCATATATTCAAAAGTTATCTTATTCATATTTTTGTAATTTGTAAAATTAATAGAACCCTTATGAGAATGGAACTTAGCCATAAGGTGCTAATTAAGGAAAAAAAAGTCACAAGATGTTGTGGAGAAAAAATTGAATTAATGGAAGTTTAATGGAGTTTACCCTACTAATTAATTTTGATAATTTTTTTACTCAAGTATTGTCGTTCAAGTTTGTTAAAATTTTTACCTTGTATATAGAAATATAACGGATTGAAACTACTATTTGAATTTAATTAAAATGTTCAATTGCCAAAGAGGCTTTATCAATAGCAAAGAAGAGACCTTGAAACCTTTAGATTTCAAGTTTAAGTCTCATTGCATGTGGATTGAATCAAATTTTATGTTGGTTTTATTTAATTAGTTTGTTTGAATATTAATTTCTTATATGAATGCAATATGTGATATATATGAAACTTATAATGAAAATTTCTACATGTAATAGTAACTAATAAAAAATGTTCATTTTAAATAAAATGGAGTATTCAAATATTTATAAACAGTGATGCATAATCTTTTTATTGAATTTAAACTTTTTTTTCTAAATAAAAAAATTTAAATAAGGTGGCGATTTATTTAAAAATATTGTCATATTCAAGTTGAAAACTCCATAAAAAATAATTAAATTTAATATAAGATTGATTGTTTCTAGCTACTTGTCAAAATTTGAATAAAACCATTGATTATAAATTTCTTTGTCATGAGCTTTGATTAATTGAACCCCTCTCTATGGGAATTGGGATCATCTTTTCTCTCCCCCTCAGTGTTGTTGAAATCGGACCGGATCGATTAAATCGAAAATTGATGACCTTTTCAGTGCATGTTATAGAACCGGATTTCTCTGAACCGGTATAAAACCGGTTGAACCTATAAAAATCCGGAAAAACTATTTTTTTACTTATTTTTTCTATTTTAAAAAAAAAAAATTATTGTATATGATGAGATTTGTACCTTTAACCCCTTGAATCTATATTTAAAATCATATCATTTAGCCAAATACATATTTTTATTAAATATTTACTATATTTAATACTTATTTAATATTAAAATTACTTATTTAATACTAATTTTTTTTAATACAATTGACCGGATCAATCGATTCAACCGATTGAATCAATTGAATCAATTGAATCAATAATCGAAAATCTCAGAGATTCGACTTTCGATCCCGATGTTTTCTAACATTGCTCCCCACCTTACCTTTTCTTGGAAAATTCTTTCCAAAATGGAAACCTCGTGGATGGCCAGATGCAGATAAGTCTGAAAAAAAATTTAAAGTCTTAAAAAATCTTTTTTGTGATTTTGGCTATACTTTCAAGGAATCACATTTTCACATCACAAATCTAATAGATAATAAATTATTGTTTTAGAGAAGAGATGCTTGTGGTGGACCATCCTTGTCTCTATCATCATACAACTATATTTCTTCATCCACACATTCAAAGAAAAGAAATTTCATCACTTCAAATTACCAAGGTTTTTTTTTTTTTCCTTTTAGAAGGCAAGCTAATTTTAACAACTATATAAAGTTCCCTTATACCATCTCCAACAATTACTTTCAACATGATTAAAATATTTTATATATACCTTTTTAACTTATCATTTGCTATTTTATCAATCAATTAATCCAATGAATTAAATTAATTTGATCAATTAAACTTTTCAAAAGGTCGTTTCTTTTTGCACGTCTTTTAGTTCCTTGATGCGGAGGGCATTGTGTATATATACTATTTATATATATTATATATAAAATTTTCATTGGATTGGTATTATGAGTTAAGTTATACCGATTCGGTTGAGAAAAATATATAAAAATCAAATTATAAAATCAACAATATATATTAATAGATCATATTAATAATTTTTTTAAAAGCCAAAAAAAAAAGAGACCACCTTTACCTTTTTTTTTCTCTATTTAAAAATTAATAGGTGTAGTTATCCCATATTTTTCTTTCATATTTCAAGATAATTATGTAATATTTTTCTTTTTTATTATTTTACTATTTATCTTAAATTTTTTTTTTTTATATATATATTATACCCACGTAGTGGGTGAGCATAGGACTAGTAAAATTAAAAAAGTTCTGACTGAATTTAGTGTTTAATTTTAATTTTATAAGTACAAAGGTGCACGGGTTAATTAATAACAAAAATGTAATAATCCTTTTGTCCCATTTTTGGTAATTTACATTTTGGATCACTGAACTTAACATCAATATTCATATAAGTCACAAACCTTTAATTTCATCAAATTACATTACTGAACTTCTATTATTAATAAATTATGTCACTTATGCTAACTACGTTAAGTAATTTTAACGAAAAACTGACTCAGCATGCATACATGACTTATTTTTTTACATCTCATCAAGATAATGCTTTGCTGACATTTTAGGTAAAAAAAAAAAAGACCACGCTAGCAGGGGTCCATTTATAGTCTCTTTCTTCCTTTTGCATTCGAAATGGACCCTATAATGCCAGCATGAAATTGTTTTTTACCTAAAATGCCAGTCAGATATTATTTTGATAAGATGTAAAAAAATAAGCCATGTATACATGTTGAGTTAGCTTTTCTGTTAGAATTACTTAACAGAGTTAGCGTAAGTGACCCAATTTATTAATAATAGAAGTTCAATAATGTAATTTGATGAAATTAAAGATTTGTGACCTACATGAAAGTTGATACTAAATTCAGTGATCTAGAATGTAAATTACCCTCCCATTTTTATTGTCCTTGTATATTTAACTTTCATGAAAATTAGAAGAAAAAAATCTTTGACTTTGGCTTATTTTTATTAAACTAGTATTTGTTATCACGTGCATTCGACGTGAATGCTAGTTGATTTATTTATTTTTTAATTTATAACTGTATTTTTAAAAATAAATAAAACTAATAATATTTATATTAACTAAAATTTATATTAACATTTAATGTTTATTTTATGTGCAAATTATATCAAATTATTATAAAGTTTATTACTTTTGATATTAATGTAGAATTAATTACAAAAAAGATCAAAGTAAATTTTACTTTTTTTTTATATATCAAATAAATTGATTTACTTTTTAAGGTCAACGAAAAAATTGGAACTTTTAAGATAAATTAGTTTTATATAAAATTTTAATTCTTTTTTTATTTATTATCAAATTAATCCATTTAAAATGTTTTAATGAAATTAAACTTCTTACTTATAAATTAGATAAATGTTATTAATATTAAAAAAAACATTTATAATGACAATTTAAAAATATAGTGAACAATATACCAAATAATTTGATTTACTTTTGAAGGTAAATGAAAAAATAGAAATTTTAAGATAAATTAATTTCATATAAAATTTTAATTCCTTTTTATTTATTATCAAATTAATTCATTAAAAATGTTTTAATGAAATCAAACTTCTTACTTATAAATTAGATAAATTTTATTAATAATAAAAAATATTTATAATGGCAATATAGAAATATAGTGAATAATAATGACTATTTTCGTTAGTTCAAAAGATTCTCCATATTCGTGCTTTTATATATACTACTCATTGTGTCACATGCATTGCACGTGACGTTACACATTAAGGGTGGGTTTGGTTTGGTGAATCTTTCATTACAGGGCGTAATCTTACATTCCGTCATGAGATTACCATGTTTGGTTCACTAAATTTCGCAAGCTCGGTAATATGATATTAGCTACAGTGTCAAAATTGGGTGTAATGTCATACCCTTCTCTCTCTGAGGTTATGTTACATTACGCCTGTAATGTAATATTTTTACCACTTTTGCCCCCCCAATATTAATATTTTCGGTCCCTTTTGCCCTTATGTTTTAATGAAATAACACCCAATACCACACGACATCTGTTTTAGCCGACAACGCCTCTTCCTTTGGTCTCTATTTTTCTCTAGATCGTTGCCTCTCCCCTTTCCCATTCGATTTCTTCCCCTTTTTTGATTTCGCCGGTCAATCCAGGTATGATTTCATTTGAAATCTTTGATTTATATTATTTTAGGTTATTGATTTCGTGTGTGCATGTCAGATTGAAGGTTTAGGGTTTAGGGTTTTGATTTTGGTTTTAGTTTTAATTTTTTAGGTTTCGAATATTGGGGGTTTAGGTCTAGGGTTTTGGGTTAGCCTGATTATTTGGGGTTTCGAAAATTGAGGATTTTAATTTTTCGGGTTTAGGTTTGGAATCTTTCATTCCTCTCATCTCCCTCTTCGTACCCTAGAAAATTCCCCAAAACCCCTCTCCTTGCTTTATCTTCCAATAATTCTAATGCCTCTCCTTTCCATGATGGCTTTGGTTCCAATCCTACTCCCTCTAAGGTCAGCTTTTCCAAGTTAGTTTTAATTTTGGAATGTTACTTTTTCTTTTTTTATGAATTTGAAGTTGTGAGGATTTCGCTAATTACTCACTTTAGATTCAAAATTTTGGTTTTAGTATAAGTATTTCTACTTTGCTCAACTGATAATGTAACGTTGATGGTTTTATTTTCAATATCGTTTTACTTGTTAGGATGAGAATTCAGGGTTTTTTAATTGCAGCTCGTGGACGAGAAATTTTTTTTCTCGGATTTGATTGATTATTTGAGATTTACCTTTTCATTGTTTATTGAGAAAATATGGGAAATTGTAATATTACATTTTAGTTGTAATACTACATATAAGACGAGGAAAACAGGGTTTGTCTAGAGAACTGAAACCAATGTAATATATTACATTTTAGTTGTTGTCTTAAAGTTACAATAATTTAAGTTCTGCCTTTTTTTCCCTTTATTTCTATTTAAATTAGATGATCATGATATGTTTATAGATTAAATATATGGTTTTAGCTGATGTAAATTATGTTTTGCTAATTGTGATAGTTTCTTGAATATATATATATTTTTTGGTTCATAATTGCTGTGTTGTTTGATCACAAATACAGACTTTGGGTTTAGTAATTTCCTAGAATATTTTGTGTATGAATTGAAAATCTTTCCTAATATTTTAATATTTTGTTGGTTATAATAGTTATGGCTCATTTAGCAATAAAAAAGAAGGTGCGACTGGTTACAGTTCTAATTTTACAATTGGAGATGATGGATACAACCCTTCTGGAGATATGTAGCCTCTGTTTCTGCTTAGAGATTCTATGAAGATATTGGCAACTTTTTGTAATTGCATACTCTAATATTTTGACTTCATGGTTTATGTTTTGAGATGCCATGGAAAACACTTTTGTAAAACTGTTTATGACTTGCTTGGTAAAATAGCTGTCCATATGTTAACAGCTCTAGGTCATGTTTAGTTTAGCTACTGATAAGCTCATAAAATATACATTTTATGCCTTTCTACCTTTAGTTTTTGTTATGTTTTCAATCTTTATCTTGTTTACTTATATTATGTTTTTGAATTTTAGGTACAATAAGGAGAATGAAGTCAAAATATGTCAATAATGATGGTAAAGAGCTTACAAAATCATAATCACAAGATGGAAGAAGATTTGGGAGTCAAAAAGATCAATTTCATAGTGCTAGATGATCAGGTAGATTTGACCTCCGGAGCTTGTTACAAGGAAATCATTATGTTAAATTCATTATTTGAAGAAACTTCCTATTGACTTTTGAAGCTGACTTGAATACCTTTCCAACGATAGTTTACACGCCTAAATCGGACAACGGATAGTCATCCAAATCAGCCGACGACATGCGAGACAGTGCATCAATCACGAAAGCGAAGTCAGAGAGCAAAATCACACAAGACAGCAAGTTGGCGCTGCGGCGCCGAGTTTCTGTTCCCAAATCCGTAAAACCACAAAAAAATCGCAAAAAGTCCAAACTTGCCTTATTTTGACTCCTAGCTTCCTTGATCACCAAGAAAGGGTTTCCAAGGTCAAAAAGCTCTATAAATACCATCTTTTGAGCCACAAACTATCATAATCTTTTGAGGAGACTCAAGGGATCATCAATTTTCTTCTTCTTCTTCTCCATTCTTTTTTTTTTTTTTTTAGTTTTATGTATATATTATTTATGCTTATGTTAGGATAAACTTCTTTTTGGTTAAGGGTGATTTCAAAGCCCTAGACATGTTTTGTAATTGATTTTGAGATTCTATCTATCATTAGTTTTCTATCAAAGTTGTTTATGTTCTTCTACAAGAATTGTTCATGATATTGTCTTGATTTGTTTAGGTTGCAAACTAGATAGATATTGATAATTATCTAATGCTAGTTTAGGAATCTTGATCTGTGTAATTGTCTTGATTTCTATTCAATAGTGGCAATTTTAATTCATGATTATATTGGGTTTTCAGGAATTATGAAGTGGAACATAACATAAGTTGAATGAATCCATGTTTATGTGTTTGTTGCTTAGATCAACCTATCTTTCTCATCATAAAGCTGCTATCACTTTGAATTTAATGATGTTTATCTTAGGTTATTTGATAGTTAGAGATTAAGTAGTGGCGTTCGTCCTACTTAACGACAAACTAAGGAAGGATTGGGGTAACACAGGATGTTGTTATCTACGGTTGTTAATTTTGATAAATAATTGATATTGATAGATCTGAATTTGATTCTTAATGATGTCTAGTGGTGGAGAATGAACCTTTAGCCATATTTCTCACATCTGATCACTTCTTATTTATTTGCTTTCTTACTTTTTATTGATTGCTTTATTTTTAAACTGATTTCAAAAACTCCCCTTTTATTTTGTTTTCATTGAATTTAAGTTTAAACTAATAATTATTAAACTAAACACCAATCCCTGTGGACTCGACCCTTGCTAATCATTATACTTTACAATTGATCTTTTTAGTGCAAGGTTAAATAAGATACGTTATTTTTAGTGAATCAAGTTTTTGTGATAAGCTCATAAAATCTACATTTTATGCCTTTCTACATTTAGTTTTTGTTATGTTTTCGATCTTTATCTTGTTTACTCATATTATGTTTTGGAATTTAGGTACAATAAGGAGAATGAAGTTAAAGATGTCAATAATGATGGTAAAGAGCATACAAAATCATAATCACAAGATGAAAGAAGATTTGGGAGTCAAAAAGATCAATTTCTTAGTGCTAGATGATGAGGCAGATCTGATCTCTAGAGCTTGTTGCTAAGAAATCATTACGTTAAATACATTATTTGAAGAAACTTCTCGCTTGACTTTTGAAGCTGACTTGAATACCTTTCCAACGATAGTTTACACGCTTAAATCGGATAATGGATGGTCATCCAAATCAGCCGAGAAAGTGCGAGAGATTGCATCAGTCGCGAAAGCGAAGTCAGAAAGCAAAAATGGACAAGACAGCAAGTTGGGGCCTCGGCCCTAGGCCGCGGCGCCGTGTTTCTGACCTCTAAATCCGCTCAAATTTGAGAAAAATCGCAAATACGAGAAAAATCTGGAAAAAGTCCAAACTTGCCTTATTTTGACTCCTAGCTTCCTTGATCACCAAGAAAGGGTTTCCAAGGTCAAAAAGCTCTATAAATACCATCTTTTGAGCCACAAACTATCATAATCTTTTGAGGAGACTCAAGGGATCATCAATTTTCTTCTTCTCCGTTCTATTATTTTCTTTTTAGTTTTATGTATATATTGTTTATGTTTATGTTAGGCTAAACTTCTTTTTAGTTAAGGCTGATTTCAAAGCTCTAGACATGTTTTATAATTGATTTTTAGATTTTATCTATCATTAGTTTTCTATCAAAGTTGATTATGTTCTTCCATAAGAATTGTTCATGATGTTGTCTTGATTTGTTTAGGTTGCAAACTAGATAGATCTTGATAATTATCTATTGCTAGTTTAGGAATCTTGATCTGTATAATTGTCTTGATTTCCTATTCATAAGTGGCAATTTGTGATTAAAGATTATGGTCAAGTTTTCGCTAATTGCAAAGTGGAACATAACAGAGGTTAAACAATCTGAGCTTATGTGTTTGTTGCCTAGATCAACCTATCTTTCTTATCATAAAGCTGCCATTACATAAAATCTAGAGAGCTTATTCTAGGTTGTCTAGTGGTTAGAGATTAAATAGAGAGCTTGTTCTATGTAACGACGAACTAAGGAAAGATTGGGGTAACAGAGGATGTTGTTATCTACGGTTGTTAACTTTGATAGATAATTGATATTGATAGATCTGAATTTGATTCTTAATGATGTCTGGTGGTGGAAATGAACCTTTAGCCATATTTCTCACATCTGATCACTTCTTATTTATTTGCTTTCTTACTTTTTATTGATTGCTTTATTTTTAAACTGATTTCAAAAACTCCTCTTTTATATTGTTTTCATTGAATTTAATTTTAAACTAATAATTCTTAAATTAAACACCAATCTCTGTGGACTCGACCCTTGCTAATCATTATACTTTACAATTGATCTTTTTAGTGCAAGGTTAAATAAGATACGCTATTTTTAGTGGATCAAGTTTTTGGCGTCGTTGCCGGTGTATACACCTAATTTTTGTCCGGACTACTAAAACAGGTATGTTTTCTTCCTAAATTGATGTTTCAGAATGTAAAAAGATTTTTTTTCATCCTACAGGTGGTACTCCGAGACTTAGTTTAAGAGGGCGAGCATAAAATGTCAAACTTGAAAAAAATCAACCTCGAAAAGTCAACCTCAGAAAGTCAACTACTAAAAAAGTCAACCCATTTTCAAAATCAAGATTGGAAGTTCAATTGAAAAATGGTGAAAGAATTTTGATAATCCGAGGTCTACATCGAAAGATATGGAGTTCGGAAGTTGGGTTATTGAGATTTAGTAGAAAGGAAACCCTAATCCGAGAAATTTGCGAAAAAGTGCTTAAACAATCGAATTTGTCTAAATCGAAGGTTCCAAATGAAAGATAAGCACTGACTACGGGTAATGGAGAAGCCACTTGAAAGAAAAACTGAAAGAAAAGTCAATCCGGAAGAAAACCGAGAATTAGGGTTTTTGGTGGATTTCGTTGAAATTGGGAAGAATTACAAAAATGGCCTTACTCGGTAGGACTAAAGCCCCTAATGGATGAGGAGTGATTAAAAAAGGATAGCCCAAGGCTCAGTTTGAAGAAAATCTAAAAAACGAACTTGTTTTGAGCAAAATCGGGTTTCAGAGGCAAAAGGGCAAAATTGGAAAATTTGGAAAAAATAGCAAATGAACTCCAAAAATTCTGAGAAATTGAAAATCTCATTCTTAAATATTTGGAAGATATTGGCGAAAGAATATCTTGATTCGGAGTTCGTTTGTCAAATGGTCAAATCCCGGGTCTCTTATAAAGAAATTCAAAAAGATAAATCCCAAAAAAATAGCAAATGAACTCCAAAATTTCTGAAATTTTGCAAATCTCATTTTAAAATTATTTGAAAGAGATTGGCAAAATAAAATCTTAATTCAGAGTTCGTTTGCAAAATGGCCAAATCTTGGGCCCTTATATAGTAATTCAAGCAGATAAATCCCGAAAAAATACCAAATGAGTTCCAAAAATTATGAAAACTTCAAGATCGCACTTTTAAATTATTTGGATGAGATTGGTGAAGAAAAATCTTGATTTGGAGCTCGTTTAAAAAATGGTAAAATTTGGGGGCATAAAAGGGCAATTTTGGAAGAAAAAATCCAAATAAATAGCAAATGGACTCGAAAATTTTTGAAAACTTCCAGAATTCAATTTTTTATTATTTTGAAAGTATTGAAAAAAAATTTGAATTTGGAGTCCGTTTGCCATTTATTTACATTCAGGGGGCAAAAAGGTCATTTTACACAAGAAATCGAAAAGGGCTCTTCTTTCCTTTTAAAAAAATCAAACATGGGCTGGAAGAAGGGGGCTGGCCGGCCAAGGCCCAAAAATGGGAAGGAAATTTCTGATTTTTTAATCAAAAGGCCAACAATGAAGAGTTAGTTAGTGATTTTTTGATCAAGCCTTTGCAAATAAGCCACATGGACCAATGCATGAAGAGGGAGAGTGTCAACATAATGGCTTAAGATTCTTGAACAGCTGTAATTGTGGATAGCTGATGGCCTAATATAAGGGTGATACTTTCATGTTTTAAACATCTTGGATCAGTAGCCTTTAGATGAAAATTGGTTGATGGAAAAATGACAACATCCTAGCCTAGAGAGAGGGGGGTTTCGGCCATCACAAGGATATTTTCTTTCTTTCATTTTCAGAACTCTCTCATTCTATATTCTCTCTTGCTTTTGGCTGATTTTCTCTCCATTGTTGAGAAGCAAAAATAAAAGTTTAGAAAAGAAAAGAAAGTTATAAGAGAAAAAGCTTGAAAGATGGCTTCTAGAGGTTGCTTTAGCACCATACTCTTGCACTTTCTTTGATTTTCCATTCTTGATTTGCTATTTTGATTATTATTTTGGTGAGTTTCTTTTGATTTTTCTTTTTAAATAAGTATTTTTAATATTCTTCTTGAAGTTCCTGCTTTATCATTTCTTATAAAAAACTCTTGAAATATATTTTTTTCTTTGTTTTTTGTAGTGGTCGAATAGCCCAGTTTTTGTTTTAGTTGCTGTTTGCTTTGTTATTTCATGTTATTTTTTATATTAAATAAGTTTTGATGCTTTAAATCTTCTTCTACTACATAGACTTGAAGTTTGTTTTAATGTGGCTGCTTGCTTATTTCCATTTATGAGTCTATTATCATGTTCTTGCATTTTTGATTTTCTATTTTTCAAAATGTTTAAGTTTGTTATGTTTATATTTTGAAATCCATGTGTTTGTGAAAATTCTTGTTGGTTTCCATGCCTCTACTTTACATTTGCATGATTTGAGTGTTATTCTTTAGTTAAGTATGTTAGTATATCTAGTGTTTATGAAAATGCCATGCTCATTTTTGAACATAAGGCCATTCGGCCACTTTACTTTATTTGCTTTGTGTGTGCATTTTTGTTATGTTAGTTAATAGGTTTGCATTTTCATGATGTTTGGTTGAGTATTTTGTTTAAGAATGCCATGTGTTTGTGTTATTGCCATGCATATTTTAGATATAGGATTGGTTTGTTTTGCCATGCATATCCATGCATTTTAGACCTAGGTTGCATTAAATGCCATGCAAGTTCATTTAGGTCTAAGTCATTTTATTGATGCCATGCATTTTTCATGACATTTAGGTTTAAAATCATGCATTTCATGCATCATATTTGCTGTATTTTTCATGCATTTCATGTCCTTGCCACTTGACTTATGACTTAGGCCAATCAATGGTTCAAAGTCATGCTCTTTTGAGCATACTTGTGGAAAATTAAAGAGTTGTCAAATTGATTATTCTACCTTTGTGATTTTTTTTTTACTTAGCCAATTTTGTCTGACTTTTCAAACGTGTTAGCTACTGTTTTTGAGTCATTTAGAGAGTCTTTAATATTTTTACTTTGATTTTTAAATGATTTTATCAAAGGCAAAAAAATGTGTTTTGGTAAAACAGTTTTTTCACCCAACAATCGTACTTTCCCGATTTTTCTGGGCAGTCATCTTTAATCATAAAATTAAGCCGATTTTTTCACGTGTAGGTTTACATGTCCTGAGTATCCAGTACTTTTTTAGATTTTTTAGAATTTTTAAAAATAGGGTAAAAAATCGTGGTTTAAAATTGGATAGTGGAGTCAGAATTGAATTTGAAGGAAAATCATTTTTCTGTTTTGGTTAAGTTATTTAGAGATGGCTGATTAGGAAGTTTAGTTATTGACTTAAGGTAGTTTCCAAGCCTTTTAAAACTCTAAAAATGATTTTTTAAGTCTCGGGTTAAGGGTGGTCAAGTCCGGGATTTTAAACTTAGGAAATTAGAGCCATTTAAAAAGGGTTTAGCCAAGTTTTTATTTTTAATCTAAACTTTTCAAAAAATTGTTTTCAAACAATCACAAAGTATTTTGATTTTAGAATATTTAATTTGATATATTTTCCTAAGGTAGCCGGATATCTTTTTAGATATACGGATTTCCTTAATTAAAGGAAAAAAAATACATTTTCATGCATTGCATTTTTCATATTCATGTATTTTATATAATATGTGATTTTTGCTATTATAATTTATATGGTATTGTTATTATTTTGATTTATATTTTTGATGTTATATTGTTTATTATATGGTTTTGAATATTTCATGATATCCTATGCTTTTTATTTAGTTATTTTTTGTCATATTATTTAGCATATACTATGTTCATGCATTATTATTTTCATTTTTATTTTCATGCATATTATATGATAGCATTATTTTATATGTCATGTCATTTCAATTATATGCCATATCATTTATACTTGCCATATCATTTAAATGATTTCATTTCATATAGAATATATTATGTTACCTAGGTCATTTCATTTCATGTAGAATATATTATATTACCTAGGTCATTTCATTTCATTTAGGATATATTATGTCATTTAGGATATTTTATTTCATTTAGAATATATCATATGACTTAGGATATCACATTTCATATAGAATATATTATGTTACCTTGGTCATTTCATTTCATTTAGAATATATCATATAACTTAGGATATTCCATTTCATTTAGAATATGCTAAGACATTTAAATTATATCATATCATTTAGGTTGCATTATATTATTTAGACTTTGCTATGTCATTTTATTTATGTCATACATATTCATATTCATAAATTTTAAAATGTTTTCAAAAAAGTAATGATTTTCAATAAAATAAAGATATTCCCGAGTTAAAATAATTCATGAGTTCTCTGCCAGGTTTGCTGGGGAGGATATCATCAATTATCATTAATAACGGAATATCTTTTTTAAAATAAGAATGATTAGGAAAGTTTTCCAAACTAATAAAAATTTCTATATTTTTCCACGTTTGTTGGGCAATATAGGAAAATTTTGAATTTATAAACTCCGGATCATTTTCAATTAAAAATGGAATTATTTTTCTTTAAATTGGGAATTAACTTGAAATACTAAATTTAAAACCGACTTTTTTTACCGAGACTTGAGATAACACATGATTAATAAGGTACCGTTTTATACGGGCGTTGTGGGGGTGCTAATCCTTCCCCACACGTAACCGAGTCTCGAACCCGTTTCTTTGATTTCTCTGGTTTAAAATGCAGACTTGAAATTGGTTTTAAAAATGTTTTAATTAATGTTAAAATATTTTATAAAATCGGTTTTAATAGGTGGCCGATCACACCTAGCTAAAAAAGATTGGTGGCGACTCCATGTCTTTTTCAAGGTCATTTTCAAAACCTTCATTTTTCTAGAGGAATTAAGTCGACTTTTCCTCAGTTTATTTTAATGTCACTCTTAACAAATAATAAAGTCTTGCGATGAGGCTTGTTGTTATTTTTTAGGTTGCGACAGCCGGGGATTGTTTTCTTTAGTTTATTCGTTACTTGGTTTATTCTTATTTTCAGTTGTAATTAATTTTTTTTTTTTGTACATATAAATTATTCTTTTTAGATTTCAAGCAAGAAGAGATGGCAGGTGCTACATCAAAACTTCAAACCCTTCAGAACCAACCAGACAATCTCATCTCCATAGTTCAACAAGTGGCCATAAGTAAGATTCAACAATCAAGGCAGTGTGGAGTATGCTTCATGATGGATCATCCAACCAATTGGTGCCCATACTATCAAAAAGATAATTCTGGAACCAGCCTATGATGTGGGAGGATACCAAAGCCATCTAGGGTTCCAAGGACAATAGTATGATGCTTTCCCAAACACTTACAATGAGGGATGGTGGAATCATACTAACTATGGCTACTCGGGAAATTATCAAGAAATTAATCCTTATGCCAACTAAAATTATCCATTGAGCTTCAATCAATCATGGTCTCAAGAACCAGATCTTTTGCAGTCCCCACCTCAAAGTTCAGGTACTTCTTTAGAAGACCTTGTCAATACTTTTGCTGCTAATAATTTGCAATTTCAACAAAAAATAGAGGCAAACATTCAAGAAACAAGGACAAGTCTTCAGGTAAGTATCCAGAATTTTGAAATGCAAATGAGCCAATTGGCTAGTGGTATGGCGCGATGGGTAGAAGAAGGATCTGAGGAACTACATGAACAACTCCCTTCTCAAACTATGATTGATCCAAAGGAGAATGTTAGTGCCACACAACTTGAGGATGAATCAGAAAATCCAAGGGAACACGAGGATGAGAAAGAACTTGAGATAGATTTACTTCTTGAAGATAATGAAGCTTCAATTCCAAAAGAGAGTACTTCGACACTTGAGGTAACTTTTTAAGTTCCAATTTTTACTAATGTTTCTCCTCCACCTTTTTCTAGTAGATTCGCAAAGTTCAAGGAGGAGGAACATGAACAACACATGCTAGAAACCTTAAACAACTTGTTTGTGGATGCCATTCAACAAGTACCAAAAGATGCACCATTCCTTGACAAGCTACGCACCACAAAGGATGATGGAATAATACTTGTAATGGAGATTGAATCCACTATTGTGCAAAGAAACAGCCCTACAAAACGCACAAATTTGAAAAGTTTCTTGTATGATCCTGCAAATCCTAAAATACAAAGAAAGGGTGTTGGTTAGGGTGGACAACTTAACTCAAGTACTAATTGGGAAGGCAGCCCAATTAATAAAGAAATTTCCATCCTGTCGTACTCAGATTTGCTTTATTTTCCTTTTCCTTTTATTATTTTTATGTTTAGTAGTTAATTGTTTGTTTAGTATTTTAGGATTATTTAGGTTGCATGAGTTTGTTTTGTTTTGAGTCTTAGTTATTTCTATTTTTATTAGTTCTTTTCTCTTACACATGATTCTTTCATTTGGGTTAATAGCATTACATTGAGGACAATGTAAGAATTAAGTGTGGGGGGAAGAATTTAGGATTTCTTAGTTTAGTATCTTAGTTTAGGTTGTCAATTTTTTTTTTTTTTGAGTATTTTTAGTTTGTTTTTAGTGTGTTTTAGTTTCTTTTAATACAATGATGAGATATGAATTGCATAGGTCTAATACTAGTTATTAGTGAGAAGATTTTCATGAGAATTAAACTTGATATTATTTTTTATGAGCCAATGTTAATATGATATGTTGATTGAGAAAGAAGCATGTTTAGATTTAATATTGACTTGTATAAACATCCTTGTGAGTTTTGAGCCTATATGATTGATGCATTGTACATATCAATCCAATTTCTTTCTTGTGTGCTCTCTTGATAACATGTTTCTCTAGAACTTGCTTTAAACCATTTAAGACTATATCGATGCATGTAACTACATGAATATGATAAGAGGCATTAGGATTATAACCAGGGCCAAATAGCCATCCATTATTGATGTTCCATGAGAACATCTCCCTAGGGAGCCAATTTGAGCCTATATTGATTAAGCTATTTCTTTGGTAACCATATTGTCGCAACCTAAAAAAAATAACAAGTCTCATCGCAAGACTTTATTATTCGTTAAGTGTGACATTAAAAAAAGGAGAAAAAATCGACTTAATTCCTCTAAAAAATGAAGGTTTTGAAAATGACCTTAAAAAAGATATGGAGTCGCCACCAATCTTTTTTAGCTAGGTGTGATCGGCCACCTATTAAAACCGGTTTTATAAAAATATTTTAAAAATTAATTTAAATATTTTTTAAAACCAATTTCAAGTCAGTGTTTTAAACCAGAAAAATCAAAGAAACGGGTTCGGGACTCGGTTACGTGTGGGGAAGGATTAGCACCCCCACAACGCCCGTATAAAACGGTACCTTATTAATCATGTGTTATCTCAAGTCTTGGTAAAAAAATCGGTTTTAAATTTAGTATTTCAAGTTAATTCCCAATTTAAAGAAAAATAATTCCATTTTTAATTGAAAATTATCCGGAATTTATACAATCAAAATTTTCCTATATTCCCCAACAAACGTGGTAAAATATAAAAATTGTTATTAGTTTTGGAAAACTTTCCGAATCATTCTCTTTTTAAAGAAGATATTCCATTATTAATGATAATTGATGATATCCTCCCCAGCAAACCCGGCAGAGAACTCATGAATTATTTTAACTCGGGAATATCTTTATTTTATCGAAAATCATTACCTTTTTGAAAATATTTTAAAAGATATGAATATGTATATGCATGACATAAGTAAAATGACATAGCAAAACCTAAGTAACATAATGCACCCTAAATGATATGATATGATTTAAATGTCTTAGCATATTATAAATGAAATGAAATATCCTAAGTTATATGACATATTCTAAATGAAATGACCTAGGTAACATAATACATTCTATATGAGATGCAATATCCTAAGTCATATGATATATTGTAAATGAAATAAAATATCCTAAATGACATAATATATATCCTAAATGAAATGACCTAGGTAAAATAATATATTCTACATGAAATGACCTAGGTAACATAATATATTCTATATGAGATGAAATAATTTAAATGACATGGCAAATATGAATGATATGGCATATAATTTAAATGACATAAAATATAAAATAATGCTATCATATAATATGCATGAAAATAAAAAAGAAAATAATAATGCATGAACATAGTATATGCTAAATAATATGACAAAAATAACTAAATAAAAAGCATAGGATATCATGAAATATTCCAAATCATATAATAAACAATATAACATAACTCAAAATCATAACAATATCATAGAAATTATCGTAGCAAAAATCACATATTATATAAAATGCATGAATATGGAAATGCAATGCATGAAAATGTATTTTTTCCTTTAATTGAGGAAATCCGTATATCTAAAAAGATATCCGGCTACCTTAGGAAAATATGTCAAATTAAATATTCTAAAACCAAAATACTTTGTGATTGTTTGAAAACAATTTTGAAAAGCTTAGATTAAAAATAAAAACTGGGCTAAACCTTTTTTAAATGGCTCTAATTTCCTAAGTTTAAAATCCCGGACTTGACCACCCTTAACCCGAGACTTAAAAAATCATTTTTAGAGTTTAAAAAGGCTTAGAAACTACCCTAAGTCAGTAGCTAAACTTCCTAATCAGCTCCCTCTAGGTAACTTAACCAAAACAGAAAAATGATTTTTCTTTAAATTCAATTCTGACTCCACTGTCCAGTTTTAAGCCACGATTTTTTATCCTATTTTTAAAAATTCAGAAAAATATAAAACAAATATTGGAGACTCAAGACATGTAAAACTACACGGGAAAAAATCATCTTAATTTTATGATTAAAGATGAATACCCAGAAAAATCGGGAAAGTACAAGTACTAGGTGAAAAAACTGTTTTGCCAAAAAACATTTTTGCCTTTGATAAAATCATTTAAAAATCAAAGTACAACTATTTAAGACTCACAAAATGACTCACAAACAGTAGCTAGGACGTTTTAAAAGTTAGATAAAAATTGGCTAAACAAAAAAAAATCACAAAAGTAGAATAATCAATTTGACAAACCTTAATTTTCCACAAGTGTGCTCAAGAGAGCATGACTTTGAACCATTAATTGGCCTAAGTCATTAGTCAAGTGGCATGGACATGAAATGCATGAAAAGTACAGCAAATATGATGCATGAAATGCATGGTTTTAAACCTAAATGTCATGAAAAAAATGCATGGCATCAATATAGTGACCTAGACCTAAATGAACTTGCATGGCATTTAATGCAACCTAGGTCTAAAATGCATGGACATGCATGGAAAAATAAACCAAACCTAACAACTAAAATATGCATGACAATAACACAAACACAAGGCATGCTTAAACCAAAAACTCAACCAAATGTCGTGAAAATTCAAAACTATCATCTAACATATCAAAAATGCAAACACAAGGCAAAATAATGAGGTAGCCGAATGGCCTAAGGTTCCAAACAAGCATGGCATTTTCACAAACACTTGATATACTTAAACTAAATACTCAATCAAATGTCATGCAAATACAAACCTATCAACTAACATAGCAAAAATGCACACACAATGCCAAATACATGAAATAGCCGAATGACCTTAGATTCCAAACAAGCATGACATTTTCACAAACACTTGATATACTAACATGCAAAACTAAAATATAACACTCAAATCATGCAAACACAAAGTAGAAATATTAAAACTAACAAGCATTTTCACAAACACTTGATATACTAACATGTAAAACTAAAATATAACACTCAAATCATGCAAACACAAAGTAGAGATATTAAAACTAACAAGCATTTTCACAAACACTTGATATACTAAATATAAAACATCAACAAATTTAAACATTATGAAAACAGAAAAATGAAAATGCAAGAACATGATAATGAACTCATAAATGGCAACAAACAAGCAACCAAATTAAAACAAGCTTCAAGTATATGTAGTAGAAGAATATTTAAAGCATCAAGACTAAAAAAATAACATGATAAATTAAGGCAAAACAGCAACTATAATAAAAAAAAATCTGGGCCATTCGGCCATGGTAAGAAAAAATAAGAAAAAAATGTAAGAACTTGTTTAAGAAAAAAGATGAAGAAAGAACTTAAAAAGAACATAAAAAAAAAACACTTATTTAAAAAGAAAACTCACCAAAATAATAATCAAAATAGCAAAAACAAGAATGAAAAATCAAGAAAGTGCAAGAGTTGGTGCTAAAAGCAACCTCAATAAGCTATCTTTCAAGCTTTATCTCTTCAAACTTTCTTTTCCTTTCTTTTCTAAACTTTTTCTTTTCGCTTTCAACCAAGGAGAGAAAAACTAAGCAAAACCAAGAAGAAATCTGAAAAAATGAACTTTGAAAATAAAAATCTGCATCCCCCTATAGTGCTGGAAGAATTTTACCTCTCTCCTCCCTAGGATGTTGTCATTTTTACTCCAACCAATTTCCATCAAAGGGCTAGTGATTCAAGGTGAAAAATCATGAAATTATCACCCTTAGATTAGGCCATCAGCTGTCCATAATTACAGCTGTTCAAGAATAATGTTGACACTCTCCCTCTTCATGCATTGGCCCATGTGGCTTATTTGCAATGGCTTGATCAAAAAAATCACTAACTAACTCTTAATTCTTGGCCTTTTGATTGAAAAATCAGAAGCTTCTTCCCTCTTTTGGGTCTTGGCTGGCCAGCACTCCCTTTTCCAGCCCAAGTCTGATTTTTTTGAAAGGCAAGAAAAACCATTTTCGGTTGCTTGGGTAAAATGACCGTTTTACCTCCCGAATGCAAATAAATAGTAAACGGACTTGAAATTCAATTTTTATTTTTTTAATAATTTAAAAATAATAAAATATTGAATTCTGGAAGTTTTCAAAATTTTCCGAGTCCGTTTGCTATTTATTTGGATTTTTTCTTTCAAAAATGCCCTTTTATTCCCCCACATTTTACCATTTTTTAAACGAGCTCTAAATCAAAATTTTTCTTCACCAATCTCTTCCAAATAATTTAAAAGTGTGATCTGGAAGTTTTCATAATTTTTGGAACTAATTTGGTATTTTTTCGGGATTTATCTGCTTGAATTACTACATAGGAGGCCCGGGATTTGGCCATTTTGCAAACGAACTCCGAATCAAGATTTTATTTTTCCAATCTCTTCGAAATAATTTAAAAATGATATTTGCAAATTTTCAGAATTTTTGGAGTCCATTTGCTATTTTCCCGGGATTTATCTTCTTGAATTATTGCAAAGGAGACCCGGGATTTGGCTATTTTGCAAACGAACTCTGAATCAAGATTTTCTTTTGACAATCTCTTTAAAATAATTTAAAAATGAGATTTGCAAATTTTCAAAATATTTGGAGTTCATTTTGCTATTTTTTCGGGATTTATCTTATTGAATTTCTGCATAAGAGACTTGGGATTTGGCCATTTTGCAAACGAACTCCGAATTAAGATTTTCTTTCACCAATCTCTTCCAAATGATTTAAGAATGAGATTTGCAAATTTTCAGAATTTTTCGAGTCCATTTACTATTTTTCCCAAAATTTCCAATTTTGCCCTTTTGCCTCCAAAACCCGGTTTTGCTCAAAACAAGTCCGTTTCTTAGATTTTGTTCAAACTGAGCCTTGGGCTATCCCTTTTTAATCATTCCTCATCCATTGGGGGCTTTAATCTTACCAAGTCGGGCCATTTCTGTAATCCTTCTCGATTTCATCGAAATTCACCAAAAACCCTAATTCTCGGTTTTCTCCCGAATTGACTTTTCTTTCAGTTTTTCTTTCAAGTGGCTTCTCCATTACCCGTAGTCAGTGCTTATCTTTCATTTGAACCTTCAATTTTGACCAATTAGATCGTTTAAGCACTTTTTCCCAAATTTCCCGGATTAGGGTTTCCTTTCTACTGAATCTGCATAACTCAACTTTCGAACTCCATATCTTTCAATGTAGACCTCGGATTATCAAAATTCTTTCGCCATTTTTCAATTAAACTTCAAATCTTGATTTTGAAAGTGGGTTGACTTTTTCAATAGTTGACTTTTCGAGGTTGACTTTTTTCAAGTTTAACTTTTTATGTTCGCCCTCTTAAACTAAGTTTCGAAGTACCACCTGCAGGATGAAAAAATTCTTTTTACATTCTGAAACATCAATTTAGGAAGAAAACATACCTGTTTTATTGGTCGGGACAAAATTAGGTGTCTACACATATCTTACACCTAGCCTCAATACATTTATATCTTTACCCTTGTTCCAAAGATGGACTAGAATGCTTGAGACATATTGCAAAAACAATGGATACTTTTTGAAAATTTGGGTTAGAACAAGAGATAAGTGTGGGGGAGGAAAAAGGCAAAAGTCAAGAGAAAAAGAAAAGGGAACTTTGTAAAAATACATTCCCATGAAAAAAAATGAAAAAGAGAAAAAAGAAAAAATTGAATCATCTCTTGAACTTCTAGTTAAAGAAAAGAAAAAGAATGTTATAAGGTTGGTTAGAATGAAGAAAAGGCTCAACATTAAATATTCAGCCTATGTGATTATGTACTTCCAAGGAATATTGAGAAAGTTTTATTTTGCAAAATCTTATTTTGTCTCTAAATTCTATGAAGTTTTTGGAACCTTCATGATATCTTTTTCTTTTTTATTCTTTAACCACATTATTACCCCTTGGCCCCATTACAACCTTGAATAAAGACCTCTTGATTTATGAAGTTGCATGATCTAAATAGTGGAGAATAGGTGGACAAGCAAGCATATGGTAGAACTGTTTTCATGAGATTGATTGAGTGTAAACACTTTACCACTACTTTAAAGAGTGAAAATCATGAGAGTATCCCATGTGAGAAGTTGAGATTAAGTTTGAATATGCACTATTTTGATTGAGATATGTTATGTTAATATTAGCTTAACTCAAACTATTTACATTCAAGTATGATTTTTTTGTGAAATTCTTTAAGCTATTGATTAGTTTATATGACTTATTCAATGATTATCTCTAATTTATATTGGAAGGATTAGTTGTAATTATTATTATTATTATTATTATTTTTGATTTTAGTTTTTCTTATGTCTTCAATGTTTGTGGGTATCATCCTAGTAAACCCTCACGAGACTAAACTCATCCACTAGGGACACCTAAAGGTTTAAAAGCTTGTGTCACATGCTAAGTGCCACCATGATTTCCTACGAAAGTGGATTAGATTAGATTTTCTTATTTTGTTTTTATTTTGTTTTGATCGAGGACTAGCAAAAAGTTAAGTGTGGGGGTATTTGATAAGCTCATAAAATCTACATTTTATGTCTTTCTACCTTTAGTTTTTGTTATGTCAAAAAAGCTCATAAGGTCAAAAAGCTTTATAAATACCATCTTTTGAGCCACAAACTATCATAATCTTTTGAGGAGACTCAAGGGATCATCACTTTTCTTCTTCTTCTTCTCTATTCTTTTATTTTCTTCTTAGTTTTATGTATATATTATTTATGCTTATGTTAGGCTAAACTTTTTTTTGGTTAAGGGTGATTTCAAAGCCATAGACATATTTTGTAATTGATTTTTAGATTTTATCTATCATTAGTTTTCTATCAAAGTTGATTATGTTCTTCCATAAGAATTGTTCATGATGTTGTCCAGATTTGTTTAGGTTGCAAACTAGATAGATCTTGATAATTATCTATTGCTAGTTTAGGAATCTTGATTCGTGTAATTGTCTTGATTTCCTATTCATAAGTGGCAATTTGTGATTAATGATTATGGTCAAGTTTTCGCTAATTGCAAAGTGGAACATAATATAGGTTAAACAAGCCGAGCTTATGAGTTTGTTGCCTAGATCAACCTATCTTTCTTATCATATAGCTGCCATCACATTAAATATAGAGAGCTTATTCTAGGTTGTCTAGTGGTTAGAGATTAAATAGAGAGCTTGTTCTATTTAACAACGAACTAAGGAAAGATTGGGGTAACAGAGGATGTTGTTATCTACAGTTATTAACTTTGATAGATAATTGATATTGATTGATCTGAATTTGATTCTTAATGATGTCTAGTGGTGGAGAATGAACCTTTAGCCATATTTCTCACATCTGATCACTTATTTTTTATTTGCTTTCTTACTTTTTATTGATTGCTTTATTTTTAAACTGATTTCAAAAACTCCCCTTTTATTTTGTTTTCATTGAATTTAAGTTTAAACTAATAATTCTTAAACTAAACACCAATCCTTGTGGACTCGAAAGATAGAAAGGCATAAAATGTATATTTTATGAGCTTATCAAATACCCCACACATAGCTTTTTGCTAGTCCTCGAGCAAAACAAAATAAAACAAAATTTAAGAAAATCTAATCTAATCCACTTTCGTAGGAAATCACGGTGGCACTTAGCATGTGACACAAGCCTTTAAACCCCTAGGTTTCCCTAGTGGATGAGTTTAGTCTCATGAGGGTTGATGATGGAGACTCAATTAAGAGTTGTAAACCCAAGTGCAGGTTATGTTCAAGTAATAAATTCTCGGGTGTCCGAGGTCGAACCACAGGGAAGCGTACTAGTAAGTATAAGTTTATAAATATATAAGAAAAAGAAAGTAAACAAGATATTAGGGAATCAACAACAAAACAAGATAAACAATATATTAGAGAACAAAATAAACAAAATAAAATAAAAGAAATTAAACAAGATATAAAAACAATAAGAAAAGATGTTGAGGTTAGAGAATCCACTCTTGGTGTTATGCTAAGATTAATCTTGTTTTATTACACAATTGAAATTCACACATAAGTGAGATTCCAATCGGAAGGTTTAGCAATTCAGTCCAAATTGTCCAACGTCCATAGCATATGATATTATGTTCATTTGGTATCCTCAAAACTCATAAAAAGAGTCCAAGCATTCCTTATGCCAAGGTATATGTCTACAACAAATCAAGGTTATGAAACCAAGCATTTACTGTGCCATTTTCATTGTCAATAATGAATCAAGATCTCTACTTTGCAAGTATGATTTTAAACCAAAAGAAAATATTATCTATACTAGTGTTTATAAATGATGATTCATTTTAGCTCATGTTTAAGAGACTAACCTTAGCATTTACCAAGAGCTTCACCTCATCACCTCAACAATATGATTAGCAACACATACTAGATATGAATAAAATGAAAAGAAATGTAAGAAGCATAAGTAAATAAAGAAAAAGAAAACTAGAGAAAGGAAAGAAAAAGAAAACTTAGAGAAATTTATTACAATGGCTAATATCCTATCAATGTATAATGTATCCTAATACTCATCCAAGGCCCTCTATTTATACACATTTTGGAGAGCTAAATGACAAGAGACAAGCTTTATAAATTTCAAAGGTAGGTATAATAGGTGGGTGCATTTTTCTAACAATTTTCGTCATGTTGTATGACAATTCTGATCAGCCAGCTTGATGGTCGATTTTTTCAATGTTGGAGGCTCGATCGGATCAAATGGTCTTCTAGAAAAATATGCCCCTATCAGTTACGGATCCATAGCCGTTGGAATCAGATCATTTGCTCATGTGGATCGGAAGATATGGTCCAAATACCAAAACGGTGCAGAACAGACGTCATTGCACATCAGCCAACTTGATGGTTGATTTCGCTAGGGAAAACGACTCCGTTTCAAGAAGTGTAAAACATGAAAAAGATAGATATGCCTCTTAACTTTGCACGGTTAAAATTTCAGCCTTATTTCTTCAGTGAAACTCCAGATATAGCTGATATGGAAAAAGGTGTCGGAACTGGAACTGAATTGGATTTGCCCTTAATTCTTGATTTAACCTAGTAATCTGAAATCACTCAAAGAAACTCATGAAAAACACTAAATTACATAAAAATATAAAAGATCATAAACACAAGTAGACTAAGCAATAATAACTCGTATTTGACACAAAACAATAATAAAACATAACTAAAAACTATATAATTATACGAGTTATCAGTTGACTAGGAGGATACCCACAAACATTGGAAACACAAAAATAATAATAATTAATAAATAAAAATAACAATTCAACTAATACTTTCAATATAAAATAGAGAGAATCAATGGATATATCTTATAAACTAATCAATAGCTTAAAGAGTTTCACAAAAAAAAATATGCTTGAATGTAAATAGTTTGAGTTAAGCCAATATTAACATAGCATATTTCAATCAAAATAGTGCATATTCAAACTTAATCTCAACTTCATTTTTAATTGATAATATTAATTAATTAACCAACAAAAAAACGATGCAAAAGCAAACCAAACCCTTAATACAAAAAAGGTAATTAAAAACAATTAATAAAGACAGACAAAATATAATTACTAAAATAAATAGAGAAATTGACAAACACTTTATATTTAAACATATTATAATATTTTCCTAAATGATAACATTATTATTTTAAAAATTTTAACTTATCTCTGGGGTATAGAGTTTTTAATCTAAACTTAACATCACTTTTGTAAGATAAAAGTAAAACCTATATTAAGTAGTATTAAGTTTGAGAATTTCAATTTTTCAAAAAATTAATGAAGTTTTTGGTAGAAGTAGATTAAAACTATAGTAGAGTTATAAGCCGATCATGATAGATAATAAATATTTTAAAAATAATCCATCATTCATTAATTGACACTAATTTAAGAAAATTATAAGATTGATAAAATAAAATAAAGAATAATTAATAGTAAAATGATAGAAATTCATAAAATTTAAATAATGAATAAGGTAAAATATTATTTTATTATATTTAATTGTTAAAAGCATTATCTAAAATGTTTTAATATATTTTTTTAAATTTATCATGATATTGAAATTTTCAATGCTAAATTCTATTAATATTTATAAAACAAAATCGTAAATAAAAATAAAATAAATCTTATTACTATTTATAATATAATATAAAATATTTTTATTATAATAACTTATTTATTTATAAAAGAAATTATATATTGAGCATAAAGTTACATATTATATAAATAATCAAAATTTACATTATGATTTAAAATAGACTAATTTATTATTATTATTTATTTTTTTTACTTTTTAAGGTCAATAATGAAAAATTATAACTTTAAAAATAAAGTAATTCAATGTCAATTTTAACTTTTTTATTTATTTATTATCAAATAAATCTATTTAAGTAAAGTCTTTCAATAGAGTTAGAATTTTTATTTATAAATTGTATAAATTTTAAGAAAAATATTTAAAATGGAAAATTAGTAATATAATGAATAATAATGGGTATATTCATCGGTTCAAAAGATTCTCCACATTCGTGCTTTATATACATTATAGACTAGTATTTGTTATCTCATGCGTTTGCATGTGAATGCTCGTTATTTTATCTATTTTTGAATATATAGTTGTATATTTTAAAAATAAATAAAACTAATAAAATGTATATTAACTAAAATTTGGTACAATTTATTTCCTATGCAAATTATATCAATTTATTATAAAATTTATTATTTTTAATATCAATGCAAAATTAATTATGAATATAAAAAATTTAATGTAAAATTTAATTATTTTTTATTCATACTAAATAAATTAATTTACTTTTTAAGGTTAGTGAAAAATTTAAACTTTTAAGATAAAGTAGTTTGATATAAACTTTATTTTTTTTTATTTATTATCAAATTAATCCATTTAATGAAATTATTTTAATAAAACTAATTTATTTTTTTTTTTTTATAAATTAGATAAATCGTATTGATAATAAAAAATAATTAAAATGGTAAATTAGTAATATAATGAGCAACAATGGATATTTTTGTCACTTTAAAAAGTTCTCAACATTCGTACTTTTATATATACTAATCATTCTATCACATGCGTTGCACGTGATATTACACGTTAATTATTATATATTTATTAAATAATTTATGTTTAACAAACTAAATGAAAAAAACCTTGAATATTTATCGATTCTTATAAAATCAAACTCCCAAACCTTTTTCACACTTTATATGATGAATAGATTAAAACAAAAAACTGTCGTAATATATATAATCACATGAATTTAGTTAATTAGTAAATCTTAACTTTGCAATTGTTATTTGGTAAAATTTAACTAAAAGTTCTACACGTAATTTAATTATTAAAAGTATTATATTAAATGTTCTAATAATTATTTTTTCTAAAAAAATCTATCATAATATTAAAAATTTTAATAATAAATGTTATTAATATTTATAATACGAAATCGTAAATAATAATGGAAATAATTTTACTATTTATACTATAAAATTTTTCTATTATAAAAAATCTTATTTATTTATAAAAAATTTATATATTGAGCATAAAGTTACATATTGCATAAATAATCAAAATTTGCGTGAACATTTAAAATTAGATCAATATAACTTTTTTATTTTTAAGTTTAGTGAAAATTTATACTTTGAAGATAAAGTAATTCATTGTAAATTTTAACTCTTTTTTTATTTATTATCAAATAAATTCATTTAACTAAAGACTTTCAATAGAATTAGAATTCTTATTAATAAATTGGATAAATCTTATTAATACTAAAAATATTTAAAAAGGCAAATTAATAATATAATGAAAAATAATGGATATTTTCGTCAGTTCAAAAGATTCTCCACATTTGTGTTTTTATATATATGATAGATTATAGGTTAAATTTTTTTTTTATAAGTTTCAGAATATTTAATGTTAAACAATAAAAGAAATCATAAAATAACTCCAATTAAAAAAATCATAAAATAGAAACATTAGATTTTTTATTTTAAAAAGAAAAGAAAAAGAAAACATAATTTTGACATATCTAAACAAAACAAAATGAAAAAATGAAACAAAGAAACAAAGAAACAAAGAAATTTCTAATTTAAATATATATATATATTTATGGTATAAAAAAGTTTAAATTCTTATCATGATGTAAACCTCAACTATGACTTACATTAGTACTGGCAGCGGAATCAAACATAGAACTTACAAGTAAAATATTCAATTCTTGACAATTCAATCCATTTTTGTTGCCTTTTTAATATAAAGAATTATTACCTTATACATTAGTAGTGAAGTTTTTTAATTTCACAAGCAAGATTTAAAAAAAGCCAAATGTCTTATTATTATTTTTTTTAATATAATCTAAAAACATATGATAATTTTTTTAACTTTATTTGTGGATTTAAAAAACTGCGAATATGAAGGTAATAATCTTAATTTAAATATATGAGACACTGTTTCATACACGCAAATAAAAAAATATATATTTTACAAAAGTCAAGATTTTAATACTTAAAACTAATTTAGATTCGAAACCCTAGAGTTCTTATTGGTCCAGATTCTCAAGATGCTAGACATTTTTTTTTTTTTTTTTTTTCAAGTTCTTTATTGACAAGTGACACAGAACCATTAGGGAGAAAAACTGTATATCGTCCTTGGAAGGTTGTATCTGGCTTAAAAAAAAAAAAACAATAATGTAGCTCAAGATTTAATGGGTTATATATATATATTTCAAATGATACGAAGAAACAGATCAAGATACGAATTCTAGTTGATTTGATCTAACTTTTGTAGCATTTGACGTGTAAATGTGGGTTTGAATCTAGCAAAAAGATCAAGAATTTTTCACGAGGACTGGCCTACCTTTACCCCTTAATTAACATTTAACTTTTCAAAAGAAAAAATTACCCAATTGCAGAAAAAGGATGAAAGCTTTTGCATTAAGACTTGGAAAGTGGAAGCAAAACCAGACACGTCTACTAAGAAAAGAATAATAAAATCAGGGTAGCAATCCATGAACTTAATTGGGAATAATTAATACAAAAGCTTTGTTTGTTAACGGAAACATATAGATACAATGGTCTAATTAAATAAACCATTTTGTTTTCTTTTCTTATGGAGTAGGCCGGCCATGAAAGGTCACCACCATTGACGTCTTGTAAGTTGTATCCAAATTAAGATTCTAACGCGTACTAATTTCACATAATTATTTAGACGTGTAACTCGCTATCAAAATCGATGCTTTATTAGATGAATTAATGCTCAAGTATATTGCTTTCTCCTTTGCTTAAAAGTTGTTTAATTTTGACTTAAATGGAATGAGATTGATGTGATTTTAATGGAATTTTTTATGTCATCTAATGAGGTAGACATATATTATTTGGATTTAAAAAAAAAAAATATTTATATCAACACATATTCGGATATATATATGAAACTGAGAATAAATTCTCCAAATATATAAAAAAAAAATATTAAAAGATAGAATATATTTGTGTCAAACACATATCCGTATTTGATACTTGTTTCAAATCCGAAAACATAGAGATAAATTATGCATATTCATAAAATATATAATTAATTTATTAATTAGTTCCATGTTTTCAGGGTTTGCGGTTGGTATGTGACAGATGACGGGATGTTGTTTTGGTTCTGAATATTTAGGGCATAGGCTACAGAGAATTAGGATTTGGACAATTAGTTTGTCATCAAACGAATAGTAATCACTGTCAAACAAAGAATTTCCTCATTTTATGATCAAATAAAAATTCCTCTCAAGCAGATCTAAGAACTTTAAAATGCTATTTGAATATTCCTGACTCGTGCAGGTTTTGCTTTTTTCTTTACTTAAGCAGCTTCGAAACCTTTCACAATTATCTGCTCTTCCACCAAGTCAAGAAAGAAGCCTCGAAATTGTTATCTTTATCTAACAACACTTCTGGGCAAATACATATATAGTCATGCATGCAGTTACCAAGTTATTAGGCAAATCTCAAGTGCAGGCGTCGTGGATTGATTCTCTTGCTAGTAGCAATATCACACGGTGGTGATTGATTGCATTACTTTGATTGGCGATGAAACTGTAGTGTTTCAGAAAATCTGAGTCTTTTTTCATTCGAAAAACGTGAACTAACATTTCCGTTTCTAACATTTGTCTTGGCAACAATAATTAACGTGGCCATTTAATTACCATTGATTTACAATTTAATTTCTCAAGTGGAAAAATCTTAGGCATGCTCAATCCCACAATAACGCATTTAATAAAAAAATTATTATAAATAATATGTTATATGATCTTAAAAGTGTTTTAAGGTACTCATTAACAAAATTATATATATATATATATATATATATATATATAAAGAGAGATCCACTTATATATTGTAAAATTAATTTAGTTTTAGTTTTACACTCTTTCATATTTTTTTATATATTTATATTTATTTAATTCGTCTGTTGTATTTTATACTTTATTTATGTAAATTATGCATTTTGAGTTAATTAAAATTTTTTAATTATTTGTTTGATGTAAAATAATTTTGATCCTTAAATATATATTGGAAAACACAAAATTTTTGACCTTTTTTTTTTTTTTTAAATTTTGCTAAGCCAATAAATTTTTTATTAATATTCTGAAACGAATACAAAAGATAAAAGTTAGCAACAAATCTAGCAATAGAGGTGTTCATGGGTCGGGCCTATATGTATGGTATCAACATCATATATGCTTGTCCAAGTCCGGCGCTGTCTGAAATATAAATCTCAAATTTTGCTCAAACCCGCCTATATTTGTAAATAGATAGTCCAAGCCCATATTATTTTTTTCTAAAAAATATATTATTTTTTTCTAAAAAAATATATTATTTTTTATTTAATCTTTAATAATTTTATATATTTTTTCTTTTATTAAGTTCTTAGACATAGACAACTTAACTTTTTTTAATGTTTATATTATAATATTATATATTTATATATTTAATCTTTATATGACATAAATTACATAATATATATAAAAATAAAAATAATATTATTTAATTAAAAAAGGGGTCTGACCGGGCTCGGGGCTTGAATGTTGGAGCCAAGGCCCGACCCATTTTTTAAATAGGCCTATTTTTTTGCCTAAACCATTTTTCGAGCATAATATTTTTGTTCAAGCCCTCCCAAATATCGAACCGGCCTTCAGATTTGGGCAGGTAACCCGACCCTTGAACAGGTCTAGCTAGCAATAACAAGATCCCAAACTATTGCTACATGACCAAAACAACAAAGAGAACACCAAATAGATGAATAAACACAAGAATCGCTAAAAATAATACAAATGAGAAAGAACTCAAACACCTTATGACTAAAAAAGCTTCTTGATATGTAGAATAAAAACGAAAGTCAATACAGAAAAACCATTAAGTCAATGAAATTTCAACAAACAACCTCCACAATTTACTAAAAAAAACCATGTAAATCTCAATAACAATCTCGTTTAAAAACCTCTGAAGCTTTCAAGAAGTTGTTAAATGCAATTACCAATTCATTTCCACAAATCATTGAGCTAACTCCTTTGCTTCAATACTTTCTCAATATACCTTAAAAAAACCTTGCATTCCCAAAATGAATTGGGATGCCAATAACCCTTAATTTGTTTCAGAAAAGCTTGCCAATAAAATAACAACCCATTGTTCCAGTTTCAAACAGCACTACGGAAAAAAGAAAATAATTCAACAATAATCTTATTAAATCACAGGCAATCTTTCACACCAATCAACCATTTAATAAACAATAGGTAACTACTTGCCACATATCACCCAAACTATCGGTATATTATTTATTTTTTTCTCAGCTAAGATTGTCATATTCTTAATTGATATGATAGAGATATCGGATTGATTTAAAATTTTATGTACACGACGGGTATAATTATATTATTAAATCCAACGATCGATTTGTTAAAATATTAATCGTACATGAAATTATAAAAAAAATATAAAACTAATTAATTTTACTCTATTATAATTTAATCCTTATATATATATATATATATATATATATATATATATATTAAAACTAGTTGGATACCATGAATAATTAGTTGAAGATAAAACTTGAAAGCAACTACATGCATGCCTATTGTCATAACGTGCCAAATACGAATTTAGCATGCTAAAGGCAAATTATGGAGTCGCCACTAATCAACTTTGCTAAATGTGATTAGTCACCTATATGAATCTATCATTTTTAAAGTAATCTTAAGCTTGACTAAGGCATCCTAAAAATAATAGGTTTCGATCTACGTTTCAGAACTAAGTTCGGGAGTTCGGTTACGTATGGGGAAGGATTAGCACCTCCACAAAGCCTATCTAGAGATAATACCATATTAATCACATATTATTCTAAATTGGTCTTATCTAAATGATCTTTATTCAACCTAATTTGATTCTAAAATTTACCTAAGGTACACTACAAACAAATTGCCATATAGTGACGGTCCAAAAAGCGTTGGTAAAAATCAAAAATTCGTCGCTAAAAGTCCTAAAACCCTATACCGACGGTCAAAATGACTATTCCGACAAAAAATTAAGCGACGGTAAAACCCTCGTCGGTATAGACCTATACCGACGGAAAAGGCGACCGTCGGAATAGGATTTATAACCTATACCGACGGTTTTAGGCGTCACTAATGTTACTACCGTCGGTATAGCTTATGTTGGGTTAGCCCCTTTCGCTTTTACCTATACCGATGGCTCTTCTGTCCGTTGGTATAGATATACCGACGGATTTTGTATCCGTCGGTATAGATACCATAGATTTATATATACCGATGGTTTTTTTTTTTCGCGACCGTCGGTATAGATGAAAATGTAAAATATATAATTAATCTATAGCGACGGTTTGTCGTAAATTTACCGACGGTTTACTCCGTCAGTATACTATACATTTTTTTTTGTTATATGAACTGTCAGTATAGAAGTCAAAGCGTCGGTAAAAATAAAATTTTATCATATTTTCAATTACTAATATTGATATATTTATAATTTAATCCAACATATTTCATATAAAAAAATCATCATAAGAAAGTACAAAATATTTCATAATATTAAAAATAAAATTACAAATAAAATTGTCTTAATTATATAACTTTTACAAGCTGAATAGAAGTCGAAAGCTAAAGTCATAATACAGTCTTAAAATTAAAAATTAGCAATCCAAACACAAAGTAAATAAGCAATCCAAATACATAAAGTGAAATAAGCAATCCAAATCTCATGAATATTCCTATGGAGCAGCATCTGCATAAAATTGACAAATATTTATACAATTAAAAGCAATTAAGTAGTGAAGTCAATATAAAAGAATAAAATAATCAAGTAGTTTACCATCTTCATTTTCTTTAATTTGACGACTAGAAGTTGAAGACCTTATTATTGGTGACAAATTTGGAGTACTGGCAGCATCAAGTACCTAAAAAGTATATGTTCTGTCAATATATATTTATTGAATTAAGTTTATACACATTACATCTACTCAAAGGGTAAAAATATATATGCCATAAAGGAAAATGAAGATCAAGTGCGGCTTTTTCTTTTCTTTTTTAACCCATTTTAAAGCTCTTTCTACATTCATGTCTTCTTTAAAACAGCCATTTCATTCATTTGCGCAAATTTGCAAGCCCAATAACATTGCTAGAGCAGAGAATATCCAACAAACAATGTAGTCAATCCTATCAAAACAATGGCACTGTATGGACTTTCTCTCAATAATGTACAAGGAAAAAAATTCTTCCAACTTTGACATGGAAAATTTTGTTCCTTATGCCCTTTGATCACTCATTTCTCTGAATGTATAAGCATACTACCTCAAAACCTGGTTTTCTAAATTTCTATAATACTATTGTAGGCTATTTATGCGATAATAATATTTAAACTACCTCAAAACCTGATCGTCTACAGTGGAAGGATCTCTCAAGTACAAAAATTCCTACTACCACAATCAAGCAATTCCTCGACATTTAAAGTTTCACAATCCTACCACAATCAAGCAACATGCCTAACCTAGATATTATATGAAAGATGATCTACATTTCAAGTTTCACTATCCTACCACAATCAAGCAATTCCTTGACATTTCAAGTTCCACAATCCTACCACAATCAAGCAACATGCCTAACCTAGATATTATGTGAAAGATGATCTACATTTTAAGTTCCACAATCCTACCAAAATCAAGCAATTCTTCAACATTTCAAGTTCCAAAATCCTACCACAATCAAGCAACATGCCTAACCTAGATATTATGTGAAAGATGATCTACAGATCTCTCACTAGAAAGCATTATTTTTAAAGAATCTTTTTAAAAAATGAATTTATTCTACATTAACACTGCTACAGAAATATATTACCTCTCTATCGGCCACGCGAGTAGCAGAAACCAAAATATCTACGTTGTCAGATCGAAGGAGTTCACAATCCAATACATGAATTTATTCTACATTAACACTGCTACCTGCAAGGAGTTCACAATCCAATACATGATTGAGCAAGTTTGAAGATATTCTTGCACAAACAAACATGTGGATGACATTTAGCAAAGACAATAATAACTTCACATGGAGAAACCTAAAACAAAGACAGGTGATTTTGCAGAATTCATTGATGATCTATGTTGCTCCGACCCTTCATTTTTTTTGAAGTATTCGTGTCCGACACCTGTATCTGACGCATATTCGGACGAGTATGGGGATATAATCCCCCAAAGACATGGAAAAACTTAGCATAAATCGAACATACCCGTGTCGGACAGATACCCATGTCCGACACTCACACCTGAGTTCGAGTAACATAGTTGATGACAGTGGACTATAAAATAAAAATTGATCGTGAGGAACCTTCAAAAGAACTAACCTAGACTTATCGTTCTTGTGATGTTATGGACAATATTAGTATACCTTAATAATCTGAACGATAAGAAAACCAATCCACACATACACAAGCAGCGATAACTCTTTTCAGTATATGTTTTGTACCAGAGGAACCTGAATTGAAATGATAACAACAAAGATAAGAACAACATTGTGATTAGAATTGAAGAGTATTGTTGTAAGAAAACTGAAAATGTTCCTATGAACTCACATCATCTTCTTGCAGGGTGCCTGGGCCACTAGGTAATAGTTTATAATCTCGAGCAGCTCCATCTGCAACTCTCTCAAGTTTAGCACAAGCCATTTGCAATATTTTAATTAACATAATGAAATTCTTTTATCAATAGACCTTTCTAATGTATCTCGAGATTTTCAAGCGATTGGGTTTTTTCACAGATGGATTTGCAATTGACTTCTATCTGAAAAACCATATACCAATCTAAGTGACACTTAAGTTTTTGTAGCAATCATTTCCTTTTAATGTCAATTTCTCATTTGTAATTACTTATGAAGGAAAAAGCTATTTCTATAGACAAGTTTTACTTGGAGAGGATCATCAATAAGGCACTCACCAGCTGGTTTGGACTCATCTGCTTCCAATTTTGCTGCTTCCTGAAATTAGAATCTCAAAATCCTCATTAACAATCAATCTTATACCAAAGAGAAGAAATCTATGGAAAACTTAAGAGAAACAAAGTTGAAAATTCTACATTTTTCATCACCGTCTCTTTCTTCCATGTATCTACACCTTGTCAGATCGAAGATAGCACGAGACTAAATCTGACCCAACTGACGTTGCAACGGTAGCTGGAGCCAAATTGGCCTTGCCATTGTCGATGAGGCAAGAGGAAAGAGATATCAATTTCATGTTTTTTGTGAAGCCTGACCTCTTTTCCTTTTAAGATCGACGATAGCGGGGAACCAAATCTAGTCCAGCCAATATTGCAACGGAGTCTATAGCTAGATCGATCCTGCTACCACCGATCCAGAAAGGAGAAGAGAAAATCAGCTTCACGTTTTTTGTGAATCGATCTGACTCCAGCCTCTATTGCAGCTTCATTTGGGCCAGATCCGGCCCTCTATCATCGTCGACAAGCCCTATTTGGTTCCAAAGGAATGAAACGAAGCAAAATGAGTGAAACAATTTAATCTAATCAATTTAAGAAAAAAAATAAAATGCTTCGATTTACCTTTTCATATCCAGATGAGGAATAAAATGAAAGGAGAAAAGGGAGAATGAAAGAAAAGTGGACAGAAAAGAGAGGCGAAGCAGAAAATCGAAGGGGTTGAAATAAACCCTAAATATAAATTATACCTATATTGACGGTCATAAATAAATGATCCGTTGGTATAGCCTTAATTAATAAAAAAAAAGTAAAAAATAAATTTCCCCGCCATTTAAAAAAAAAAGGGTTTTTTTTTTTAAATATACTGACGGAAGAAGAGAAGTCGTCAGTAAAAAGCATAGTTATACCGACGGCCACTGAAAAACCGTCAGTATACATGGTATCTATACCGATGGTCAATGAACAACCGTCAGTATACGGGGTATCTATAGTGACGGATAACAAAGTGTCTGTATATGTTAAACATATACTGACGGTTACAAAAATCCGTCGCAATAGATTCTTTATACCGACAGATTTCTACCGTCAGTATAGGTAAGCGTTAGTATATGGCAATTTGTTTGTAGTGGTATAAGCATCAATTATTAAGAATCAATTACTAAAAATTTACCTAATTAGATTTTAATCATCTTAAACATGAAATAAAATAGATAACAAATAAATAAATAGATAATCAATAATTTACACAAAATCCAAAAATTAAAGAACACCAAATAAACAATTTATCATAAAGATATTCACAAAAATTAAACAAATAAGAATTAATTAGGAATTAATTAAGAACTAATCAATAATAAGAGTTGTCGCAACCTAAAAAATAATAAATCTCATTGCGAGACTTTTACTCGTTAAGCGTGATATTGAGAAAACAGAGGAAAGGACGACCTAATACCTCTTGAAAATAAAATGAGGTTTGAAAACAACCTCGAAAAAAGATATGGAGTCGCCACCAATCTTTTTTGACTAGGTGTGATCGGCCACCTATTAAAACTGATTTTGTAAAACATTTTAAAATTAATTAAAATATTTTTAAAACCAATTTCAAGTTTGCGTTTTTAAACTAGAGAAACCAAAGAAGCGAGTTCGGGACTCGATTACATGCGGGGAAGGATTAGCACCCCCACAACGCCCGTATAAAACGGTATCTTATTAATCGTGTGTTATCTCAAGTCTCGGTAAAGAAGTTGGTTTTAAATTTGGTATTTCAAATTAATTCCCATTTTTAAGAAAAATAATTCCATTTTTAATTGAAAATGACCTAAAATTGAAAATGACCTAAAATGGCAATGCAAATGTGACCTAGACCTAAAAAAGGCATGGCAATAGCACAAACACATGGCATAGTAAATCAAATACACAAAATCATGGCATAGAAATACAAGCATGTCAACTAGCAAGATGAAAATGCACATACAAGGCACAAAACCTAGGGTAGCCGAATGGACATATTCAAAATAATGAAATCCTAACATGGCATAGTATATGCAAGACTCAAAAGGAAACATGCTAGACCAATCAATCATGATGCATAGGCAAGAATGTAGCTAGGCAAATACACAAACACTTAGCATGGCAAAATACAAAGCATGAACAACTTAACAAGTTGAAAACGTAAAATTAAAAATAGCAAACAAAGTAAGTAGACATGGAAACAAAATGATAAAATCAACAAAAATAATAGTAAATAAATGAAAAAGGTTGAAAACAAGCTCCATATCTTAACTATTCTAAAAAGTTAGAACATCAAAACATGCTAGAACATCACAACCAACATGGAAAATGAATCAAACACAATCACAAACACAAGGAAAGCCATTCGGCCAACTCAAGAAAGTAGTAAAAAAAAATTGTTTTTTTTCTTTAAATTTGTTTAAGAAAACATAAGATAGGAGCTTAAGAACTTGTTTTGAAAAACAATTTTATTTCATGAAAGAAAATAAAATAACAATGAAAATAACAAAATCATATCAACAAAGTATGGAGGAGAGCATGAAAGAACATAGCTAGCTTTCACTACCTTTCCAAATCAAAGAGTAGTAAGAAAACCCTTCTTTTTTCCTTTCCTTTTTCTCTCCACTATAGCTACTACCCTCTCGATGATCAGCCAACCCCCAAAAACCAAAAACCAAAAACCAAAAACCAAAAACCAAAAATGAAAATGAACCCCCCCAATAAGTGGTTGTCAAATGGACCCCAAAATAGTGTAGGATGTTGTCATTTTTTTCCTAGCCATTTTTGATCCAAAGGCTACTAATCCAAGATGCTTCCAATGTGAAATTACCACCCTTAGATTAAGTAATCAGCCCCTAACTAATACATCTATTTAAAAATATGAAGCCATTATGTTGACATCCTCCCTCTTCACGCATTGGACCATGTGGCATAATTACAAAGGCTTGATAAAAAAAATAACTACCTTACTATCCACATTTGGCCCTTGGATGCAAGAAATCAAAAAACATCATTCTCCTAATGGGCTTGGCTGAATGCCCCTTCAAATTCCAGCCCAACTCAATTTTTTAAAAATGCAAGAAAGGCCCTTTTCGGTCTCTTTTTCGGTGAAATTGCATTTTAGGCCCCAAAACTTGATTAAATAGCAAACGGACTCCAAATCTGGTTTTTATTTTTCCAATACTTCCTAAATAATATAAAATTGAGTTCTGGAAGTTTTCATAATTTTTCGAGCCCATTTGCTATTTTTCCCGGATTTTTCTTCTAAAATTGCCCTTTGGTGCACTCGAACTTTTACTATTTTTCAAAGGAGCTCCGATTTTGGATTTTTCTTTGCCAATCTCTTCCAAATAATTGAAATTTGAGATCAGGAAGTTTTCATAATTTTTTGACCTCATTTGCTATTTTTTCGGGATTTATCTTCTGGAATTTCAGCTTAGTGGGCCCGAAATTTGCCATTTTGTAAACGAGCTCCGTATCCGGATTTTTCTTCAAAAATATCTTCCAAATATTGTAATATTAAGATCTGTAACTTTTGGTAATTTTTCGAGCTCATTTGTTATTTTTTCGGGATTTATCTTCTGGAATTTCAGTTTAGTGGGCCTGAAATTTGTCATTTTGGAAACGAGCTCCGAATTTGGATTTTTCTTCACCAATCTCTTCCAAATGGTTTAAGATTGAGATCTGGAAGTTTTGGTAATTTTTGGAGCTCATTTACTATTTTTCTCGAATTTTCCAAATTTGCCCTTTTACCTCCGAAGCTCGGTTTTACTCAAAACAAGTCTGATTTCTAGATTTTCTTTTTTCATGCCTTTGTCATATATTGAATTGGATTTGGTCCGAAAACTCCCAATTTTTACTATCAAATTCCCTTTCGATTTGATTTTTTCTTTTTTCAGTATCATGAATTTCCTCGTTTTTTCATTTTTATTCAATCGGCTCTTTTCTCGGAATTACTTCAAACTGATCCTAGGGCTATCCTTGTTTACACATCCTCATCAATTATGGGCTTTCGTTTTATCGAATCGGGCCATTTCTGTAATTTTTCCCAATTTCACTAGAATCCACCAAAAACCCTAATTCTCAATTTTCTTCCAAATTGATTTTTCTTTCAGTTTTGCTTCAAAATGGCCTCTCCGTTACCCGTAGTCATTGCTTATCATCCATTCAGAACCTCCAATTTTGACCAATTTGATCGTTTAAGAACTTTTCCCCAAATTTATCGAATTAGGGTTTCCTTTTTACTGAATCTCCGTAACCCATCTTTCCAACTCCATATCTCTCGTTGTAGACCTCGGATTATCAAAATTCTTTCACTATTGTTCAATTAAACTTTGAATCTTGATTTTGAATAAGGGTTGACTTTTTCAATAGTTGACTTTTGGGTTGAATTTTCCGATAGTGACTTTTTTTAATTGACTTTTTGTGTTTAACCTCTTAAACAAAGTCTTGGAGTACCACCTGCAGGATGAGAAGAAACTTTCTGCATTCTAAACATCATCGAAAGAAAATTTTACCTGATTTAAGGGTTCAGATAAAATTTGATGTCTAAAACTATCCTTCTTTGGCTATTGCTGAGAATCAAGAACCAGAAAATGATAAATAAACATTAATTTTGTCCGGTTAGTGAAATCACATGTGAAGAAAAGGAAAAGGAGTTTTCATTTTTTTCATTTTTTCATCATCATTTTTTTTAATGATTCAAAAGCTGTAAATAGAAGATTTTATCCTTAAATTGAGTTCCTTGACTAATCAAGGCTCGACCCGTCTTAAGGAAATGAGTTTGATTCGCAAAAGAAGAAAATAGAAGATTTTATCCTTAAATTGAATTCCATGACTAATCAAGGCTCGACCCGTTTTAAGGAAATGAGTTCGATTTGCAAGAGAAGAAAATAGAAGATTTTGTCCTTAAATTGAGTTCCCTGACTAATCAAGGCTCGACTTGTCTTAAGGAAATGAGTTCGATTTGCAAGAGAAAAAAATACCGGGGCTCGACTTATTTAAGAAGCAGAACGAGTTCGATTTGCAAAGTGATGACTTAGGTGGAACCAATCTAAAATGCCAACTTCATTGGGCTTACTTCCTTTTGTGCCAGCTATATTGGGCTTGATCATATCTAATATGCCAATTTCACTGGACTTAAACCATAACCGCCAGCTTACATTGGGCTTAATCATATCTAGCGTGCCAACTTCATTGGGCTTAAACCATACATGCCTGCTTACATTGGGCTTAATCACATCTAACGTGCCAACTTCACTGGGCTTCAACCATAATTTCAAGCTATATTGGGCTTAATCAAATCTAACATTCCAACTTCACTAGGCTTAAATCCTTTTGTGCCAGTTTTATTGGGCTTAACCGAATCTAACATGCCAACTTCACTGAGCTTACTTCCTTTTGTGCCAGCTACATTGGGCTTAATCACATCTAACGTGCCAACTTCACTGGGCTTACTTCCTTTTGTGCCAGCTATATTGGGCTTAATCACATCTAACGTGCCAACTTCAATAGGCTTACTTCCTTTTGTGCCAGCCATATTAGGCTTAATCACATTTAACGTGCCAACTTTATTGGGCTTAATCATTTTTATGCCAGCTTACATTGGGCTTAAAACAAATCTAAGATGCCAACTTTACTAGGCTTATTTCCTTTTTGTGCCAGCTTTCGTTGGGCTTAACCAGATCTAAAATGCCAACTTTACTGGGCTTAATCATTTTTATGCCAACTTTCGTTGGGCTTAACGAAATGTAAAATGCCAACTTTACTGGGCTTAATCATTTTTATGCTAGCTTTCGTTGGGCTTAACCAAATCTAAAATGGCAACTTCACTGGGCTTAATCATTTTTATGCCAGCTTACATTGGGCTTAACCAAATCTAAAATGCCAACTTCACTAGGCTTAATCATTTTTGTGCCAGCTTGCATTAGGCTTAACCAAATCTAAAATGCCAACTTTACTGGGCTTAATCATTTTTGTGCCAACTTACATTGGGCTTAATCAAATCTAACATGCCAACTTCACTGGGCTTAAATCCTTTTTGTGCCAGCTTACATTGGGCTTAAACAAATCTTTCTTTTGAAGAACTCCTCCTTCGAGGCTCCACAACTTTAAAATATCTCATTTAAAATCATTTTCATTCTTCAAAAATTCTCATCATCTTGGGATTTTTCAATACTTTCTTGATTTCAACGTCCCAAAATATCTCAATACTCACATCTTTTCTTTTCAGACAAACTTTTGTTTTTCTTCTTTTCTTCAATAGATTCTTTCCTCTAAATTTAAAGAAGGCCCTTCCCCTTTTTAGGAAACCTATCTTCTTTTCCTTTGTGTCTTTTCAATGCTTGACAAATGTAATGATCAAATGTATGGAAGCAAAAACTGATGTAACTTGCAAAAATGCAGATGCACATGTTCATTACATGATGCATGAATGCTTATGACACCATTTCACATTAAGAGAATGTTAAGCGGGTTGATCATCTCCCTTTTTCCCCGTGTCCTGACGAGGTTTCCTGTTGGAAGAAGTGATTCCTACCCCTTGTCTATATTTTCCAATTCATCTTGTTGGAAGAAATCGCATGGTTTCGTATTCCCAATTTGTCCTTGCCCCAGCAGATTCTTTCTTTTCAGTTATCTGGTCAAAACCAAAACACAGAGTCAAACTTCATTCAAACCCAAAATTTCATGCCTTGAACAAAATGAACTTTTTGCTAGAGCATATCCACATCGCAATTTTAGTTTGTTCTTCCTAAGTCATGTCAATTTTATTTCTTCCAAAATAGCTGACATTAGAGTCTTTCAGAAATTGGTGATCACCATTAGAGATATTTCTAGACAAGATGGGAAATCAGCCTCACTTTTCGAGTGATTTGAATGGTTTAATGCAACAAAGTCAATGGGCTGATGCAATAAGGTCCGGATTTGTCTAGGAAAGCTTTTCATCTTGACAAAAAAGAGAAGGTGAATGTCCTTTTGTCTCGGCTCATGAGTAAGTTTTCTCAAAACATGAATTCCTTAAAAGCAACCGCTTTTTTGGAAAAAGTTTTAATTAAATCTCATCAATCCTCCAATCTCTAAATATGGCATTTTGATAATTGTTAACCTTAGCCATGATAGGTTCAATGTTGGAAGGAAGATGGTTTAACTTTAAAAATCAATTCCAAAGAAAAGGCTATCCTTTTGGTATGTCTAGGAGTTCCTTGATGCTCCTTGTATTCCTCAAACTGATGGCTTCGGCAATACTAATGTGTGGCATTAGAATTTCTTCTTATTCTGCTCTAGACTGCCTATTTTTGGGTTTTCACCCTAAAGCTTCATTTTTTTTTTAACATTGTTCCACCATGCATTTGAGAATTTTAAATTCTTCCACAATGAAATGATAATTTGATGAGATGGGATGGGATAAAATCTGAGGAAAACTCTTTAAGTCAAATATCCACACTTGATAAAAATGGACTTTTAAAGCACGTAATGTAGGCCAAGGTTCGGGGTTCAGAAAGAAAGGATAAGTAGGCTCAAAATATGTGTTTGAGAATAATTAGATCAAGGATAATTTCCTGAGGAGATTTCCCTTTGAAACATTTGTCCCTTCTGGACTTCTCTTTCCTTCTTTTGAGTTTTGCTTCTTTTTTTCTTTGTTTTGGGCTTTCAATTTACCATCTATTTCACATTTTTTGTGTGTGTGTTTCGTTCTCGGATTTCAATTCGCCATCTTTTCTCTTTTTTCTTTTCCCTTCTTTTTCTATTGTATCTCCATTTTGACAAAGTGAGCCCGTACCTGTTTGGGAGCTCAATTTGCTTTGTTTCTATCTTCAAGTTGGGACTTATTTCGCCATGATTTTTTTTTTGAGAAAATCCCTCATCGTATTTGCCCCCAGTGTGGAGAGTGATCCTTGATCAGGGTTCAAAGAAAAAGAATTCCTTAAGCTCAAAAGGGGCGACTATGGATAATTTCTCTTTGTGAAAGGGATATGAAGGATGGCCTTTTCTCATATCAAGTATGAATATTCTCATTGAAAAGCAATCCTTAGGGGGAATAGATAATCAGAATTTCATTTTGCATTTTGAATCATTCGAATTCTAACTCGCAACCTAAAAAATAACAAGTCTCATCGCGAGACTTTATTCGTTAAGCGTGACATTGGGGGAGACAGAGGAAAAGACGACTTGATTCCTCTCGAAATAAAATGAGAGTTTGAAAACAACCTCGAAAAAAGACATGGAGTCGCCACCAATCTTTTTTTTGGCTAGGTGTGATCGACCACCTATTAAAATCGGTTTTGTAAAACATTTTAAAATTAATTAAAATATTTTTAAAACCAATTTCAAGTCTGCGTTTTCAAACCAGAGAAAATCAAAGAAGTGGGTTCAGGACTCGGTTACGTGCGGGGAAGGATTAGCAAATGCCCGTATAAAAATTGTAACTTATTAATCGTGTGTTATCTCAAGTCTCGAAAAAAAGTCGATAATTTGGTATTTCAAATTAATTCCCAAATTAAAGAAAAATAATACCATTTTAATTGAAAATGATCCAGAATTTCTTAATTCAAAATTTTCCTATATTCCCCGACAAACGCGGCAAAATATAGAAATTTTTATTTATTTTGGAAAATTTTCCGAATCATTCCCGTTCGAAAGAAGATATTTTGTTATTAATGATAATTGATGATATCCTCCCCAATAAACCCGACAGAGAACTTATGAATTATTTTAACTCGAGAATAACTTTATTTTATTTGAAACCATTATCTTTTCAAAACTTTAAAAAAAATATATGAATATGAATATGTGTGACATAGTATAATCCAAATGATATGAAATAATCTAAATGAAATGATATAACCTAAGTGTCATAATATATTCTAAATGACATAGTATAACCTAAGTGACATAATATATTCTAAATGAAATGATATAACCTAAGTGATATAATATATTCTAAATGAAATGATATGTCCTAATGAACATAATATATTCTAATTGACCTAATATAATTTAAATGACATGGCAAATCTAAATGACATGGCATATTTTAAATGACATGGCATATTTTATATGACATAATATAATCTAAATGACATGGAATATAATCAAAGTGACATGAAATGAATATGAAATATAAAAGTAATATTATCATGAAATATGCATGAAAATAAAAATAATAATACATGAACATAGTAAATGTTAAATGATGTGACAAAAATAAATGACTAAATAAAAAGCATAGGATAACATAGAATATTCACAACCATATAACAAACAATATAACACCATAAAATATAAATCAAAATAATAACATTACCATAGAAAAATTCAAAACAAAAATCATAAATGATATAATATGCATGAACAAGGAAAATGCAATGCATGAAAGTATATTTTTTCCTTTAAATAAGGAAATCCGTATACCTAAAAAGATATCCGACTACCTTAGGAAAAGACATCAAATTAAAATTTCTAAAATCAAAAATAATTTGTGATTAGTTTAAAAACAATTTTGAAAATCTTGGATAAAAAAATGACCATGGCCGAAATTCACATTTAAAATGGCTGTATTTTCCTAACTTTGAAAACCCGGACTTGCCCACCCTTGACCCGAGCTTTATAAAAGCATTTTTAAAGATTAAAATAACTTAAAAATCAACCTAGGATAGTAGCTAATGTTCCTAATCAGCCCTCTCTTAATGTCTTAGCCAAAACAAAATTTTTTTTCCCTTGAATTTAAATCTGACTCTACTGTCCAGTTTTAAAGCGTGATTTTTTAACCTATTTTTAAAATTTCAAAAAAATCTAAAACAATTATGGGAGACTCATAACGTGTCTAACTCTATGGGAAACAATTGGATTAATTTTTAGACTAAGGATAACCTACCAGAAAAATCACGAAAATCAGAACACTGGGTGAAAAACTGTTTTGCCAAAAAACATTTTTAAGCCTTTGAGAAAATCAGTCAAAAACAAAAACAAAAATATTGGAGACTCTTCTAAGAACCTACAAACAGTAGCTAAAATTTCTAAAAATTTGGACAAAAATTACCTAATGAAAAAAATCACAAAGGTAGAAAAATCAACTTGACAACTCCTTAATTTTCCACAAGCATGCTCATGTGAGCTTGACCTTAAGCCATTGATTGGCTGAAATCAAAAATCAACTGGTATGATACGATATGCATGAACATACAGCAAGTTTAATGTATGAAATGCATGATCTAACGCCTAAATGACATAAAAATGCATGGCAATTCAAAATGACCTAATGTCTAGCATGAACTTGCATAGAAATAAATGCTACCTAGACATAATATGCATGAAATGCATGGCAATGCAAATGTAACCTAGACCTATAAAATGCATGGCAATAACACAAACACATGACATACTAAATCAAATACATAAAATCATAGCATGAAAATTCAAGCATGTCAACTAACAAGATGAAAATGCACACACAATGCACAATATTTAGGGTAGCTGAATGGACCTAAGATCTAAATGATGAAATACTAAGCATGACATTTGATGGAGACTCAATTAAGAGTTGTAAACCCAAGTGCAGGTTATGTTCAAGTAATAAATTCTCGGGTGTCCGAGGTCGAACCACAGGGAAGCGTATTAGTAAGTATAAGTTTATAAATATATAAGAAAAAGAAAGTGAACAAGATATTAGGGAATCAACAACAAAACAAAATAAACAAGATATTAGAGAACAAAATAAACAAAATAACATAAAAGAAATTAAACAAGATATAAAAAAAAAAAACAATAAGAAAAGATGTTGAGGTTAGAGAATCCACTCTTGGTGTTAAGCTAAGGTTAATCTTGTTTTATTACACAATTGAAATTCACACATAAGGGAGATTCCAATCGGAAGGTTTAGCAATTCAGTCCAAATTGTCCAACGTCCATAGCATATGATATTATGTTCATTTGGTGTCCTCAAAACTCATAAAAAGAGTCCAAGCATTCCTTATGCCAAGGTATATGTCTACAACAAATCAAGGTTATGAAACCAAGCATTTACTGTGCCATTTTCATTGTCAATAATGAATCAAGATCCCTACTTTGCAAGTATGATTTTAAACCAAAAGAAAATATTATCTATTAGTGTTTATAAATGATGATTCATTTTAGCTCATGTTTAAGAGACTAACCTTAGCATTTACCAAAAGCTTCACCTCATCACCTCAACAATATGATTAGCAACACATACTAGATATGAATAAAATGAAAAGAAATGTAAGAAGCATAAGTAAATAAAGAAAAAGAAAACTAGAGAAAGGAAAGAAGAAAACTTAGAGAATTTTATTACAATGGCTAATATCCTACCTATGTATCATAATGCTCATCCAAGGCCCTCTATTTATATATATTTTGGAGAGCTAAATGACAAGAGACAAGCTTTATAAATTTCAAAGGTAGGTATAATAGGTGGATGCATTTTTCTAACAATTTTCGTCATATTGTATGACAATTCTGATCAGCCAGCTTGATAGTTAATTTTGTCAATGTTGGAGGCTTGATCTGATCAAATGGTCTTCTAGAAAAATATTCCCCTATCAGTTACGGATCCATAGCCGTTGGAATCAGATCATTTGCTCATGTGGATCAGAAGATATGGTGAAAATGCCAAAACGGGTCAGAACAGACGTCATTGCACATCAGCCAACTTGATGGTTGATTTCGCTAGGGAAAACGACTCCGTTTCAAGAAGTGTAAAACATGAAAAAGATAGATATGCCTCTTAACTGTGCACTGTAAAAATTTCAGCCTTAATGCTTCAGTGAAACTCCAGATATGGCGAATATGGCAAAAGGTGTCGGAACTGGAACTGAATTGGATTTGCCCTTAATTCTTGATTTAACCTAGTAATCTGAAATCACTCAAAGAAACTCGTGAAAAACACCAAATTACATAAAAATATAAAAGATCATAAACACAATTAGACTAAGCAATAATAACTCGTATTTGACACAAAACAATAATAAAACATAACTAAAAACTATATAATTATACGAGTTATCACACCCCCACACTTAGATTGTTGCTAGTCCCTAGCAACGCCTCAATCCTAGAAAAAAATAAATAGGAAACAAGTTAAAGGGATCTCAAACAAACAAGCAAGATCAAGCGTAAGAATTGGCAAGGCATCTAATTAAGTATCATTGGCATATTAAGTTCGAGTAAAGGGTCAATGAGATAAAATTGAAGGCATTACCGTACGATTGAGGAACTTCCTTCTTGGCGAGACTTTAGCTAGCCATGGAGGACTAGGCAAACTATAGCTTCATAAGTACACATGCTAAGATTCTTGTCACCGCAGTTCACAAGTGAACTTGACAAATCTGATCGGTACAGAGATGAATCTAAGGCTTATGGACAAGTGAGGGGTGGAATGTTCAAACATAATCTGAGGTTTATCACAAGTTAGGCTCAAGAAATATAATAATAATGTGATCAATCCTCTCAAAATATTTCCATTCTCACTCATCCTTAGTCCTATGTTCAACATTAATATTTTGAAAAGAAAACAAAAAGCAAGAAAAGACTCGATCCAAAGAAAATAGAAAAGTAAAAACCTCTCTATAATGAAGAACCTCGAATCTTGAATTCTGATTTTTTTTTTTAAGCACAAGTGATTTTCTTTTGATTTGTGCCCTCATTGGGACATCTTTTATGCACAATCACATCTATTCATAATCATCATTTTTTTTTTCAGAAATCACATTGGATTCCATACTTTCTTTTTCTTTCTTTTCATTCAATTGATCAAACAAGACAGATTTTCATCAGCTGTTTTTTTTCAGCATCTTTTTCTCAACTCATCACAACATTGTTTTGGCATCAATAAGTTCGAAGTTCACGACTCTAAAAACAGTCACTCATTCTAACTACCCTCTTTTGCATTATTCCCATTTTTTTTTTCAGATTTCAAAAGATAACAAAATAAACAAAAAGGAAACACACAATCCCAAACCCAATGATCACAAATATTATCATAAAAGTATAAAGAGGGAATGGGGGTCGGAATCGTATCCGTTCACTTTGGCATAATTTCTGGAGTTCATATCTAGGGATCCAACCCGAAGGTTTACAACCTATGGGCTCCTAATGTAAGGGGGGCAAAGATAAGGGGCTTTCTGGATAGTGACTTTGTTCTAAGATCAGATCATGTATAGATGCAAGCATCTATGTGATGACTTAAATCTGCATGTGGAATGAAGAGAAAAAGTAAACTTACTATGTCTTCCCAGTTTTCCGTGGCTTTCCAAAGGTTCACCATGAATTCACATTCCAACAAAAATCGAACCGATCTGCCGAAAACAATCTCAAAGACATTTGATCATCAAAATTATTCAATTTTCAGAAAACAAAATTGAAAATAACCTAGATAACTTAATCAAAGCCTTTGTAACTCTATTGCTTTATCCACTTGCTTGCGAAGATTATACTAATACTCAAAAAAAATCACAAAAAATTCATACACGAAAGTAGTAAAACACATGCAGATAATAAACGGACCAGATAGTTTTTTTTTTTTTTTGAAAAGATTAAATCAAACTGACAAGGTATGTCTCAAGTCTCCCTTATTCAGACCTTGTTCAGAATGAATACTTCTAAATGGCTTAAAACACAACAATTTTTTTTTTTTTTTTTACAAATTAGCAAAATATGTCCCTTACCCCCTACTAAAATATGACATTGTCCCCAATGTCAAATTTTAAAGGTAGAATTTAGGAGATATTACCTGCAGAGGTTGCTAACCACTTATTATAACTGAGACACAACAAACAAAATGTTAGATAATGTCGCCGAAAGTGTATTTGACCTGTCAGAAGAAAATGTTAACCTAACAAAAGATTTTTGCGTGATTTCAGGAAGAAAATCAAAAAGAGAAGAAAAATCAACCGTAAAAGACCAATGCAAAAAAAAAACGAGAATAATTACACAAATCGAACAACACGTAAATTAAACCGAAATGAAGTTATTGCAAATCAAACCAAAAGCTGAGAAGTCATTTATTGTAGTTGTGATTGTGGCTCACATCTTCCTCTGGTTTTACGTCCAGAAACGGCTTAAACGCCTTCTATGAGTCGAGGATATGCTTCCCATCCAGTTTTCTTACAAGATGGCAAACAGGGTCTTTTAACATCAGATTCCCAAGATGTTGCCATTCCCTTTGGAATTGCGGCCATAAATCAAGAATTTCTCTTTGTACGTCTCCACTAGGATGCGTCTCAAGAGAAAGTTGGATATTACCCAAATTCTCCTTACTCAGTCCATCCTTAATGAATTCAATTTTATCATCTCGATTAGAGGACGGAATCCCAATAGAACGACATTTACCGTTACACGTCCATCGTGCACATTTGTGGCAATTTGAACTCATGCACTTTGCTCGTCGCTTCTTTGCAAAAGTGCTTCTACCTGTACCTGGTAAATGCAAAACAGGAAGATATTCATCTTCACGTACCTTGGCTTCAATTATCCAACGTATGTCTTCAGGAATCCCTTTGTGCATAAGCATTCTTAATCTTTCAAATCGAACTTGGTAAAGCTTCAGTAAAATATTTCGAGGAAAAGGAGGAAATCGTTTCTGCAATCTTGTGAGAATATCATCCATCCTGAAAAAAAAAATAAAATAAAATAAAATGAAAGAGAAATTGAAAGAGAAATTTATATACAATATCAGTTTTGTGGGTAGCTGATGGAACCGACTTAAATAATCACGGAGTACCGTTATCCGCCATTTAACCGGGGTTAAAAAAAATGTATTTTTTTTTGAAGATTAGTAAAAATTATATTTACATCTAGTTATTTTCAAAACAAGGATCAGAAAGAAAAACAACCTCTTCTTGAGTAACATGATTTTCCAAAAAGAGTTTGAGTCTTTGTCCATTTACCTTGAATACGTTACCATTTTGAGGATTCTCAATGTCAACTGCTCCATAATGATACACATGTTTAACCACAAATGGGCCAGTCCATCTTGATCTCAACTTACCAGGAAATATGTGAAGTCTAGAATTATAAAGTAGAACTTTTTGCCCAACATCAAATGTTTTTCTTGAAATTAACTTGTCATGAAAGGCTTTAGTTCTTTCTTTATGAATTTTAGAATTCTCATATGCATCTTTGAATAAAATTGGCCAGTAAAATCCACACTGTAAAATTTTTGCAGCAGTTTTCTTTGATGAAAAATGACCACCACATGCCTCGGAATGACAAAACTTAATTACACTACTTACCTCATTGTCGGGAATGCATCTTCGAAAAATCTGATCAGAACAATATTTGAACAAGTAAGGGTCATCCCAGTAGAACTTCTTTACCTCATTCAGAAACTTCCTTTTATCTTGGGGGCTCCATTGAGAAGGAATTTTTCCTTCTTGTAGTTCATCAAGATGTGAAGAAATTATGACTGGAAAAGTTTCATTCTCACCCAAAAAGGAATATTTTAGCTCGGATGGCAATGGTTTTAAATCCAGCTTGGGTGGTTCAATAGGTAATGGTACAGTGACATTTGTGAGTGATGGAAGTTCCTCAAACTTTTGTTTCCAACAATGCTTATCCTGAAAAGAATTTAACAAAGAATCAGTATGTGAAATTTCTGAAGCATTATCAAACTCACATTCAATTAAATAAGCTTCTAAAGGATCATGGAATGTGGTAGTGGTGAGATGTTCATGAACAAGTTCTTCAATGAAATCCACTTCATGTACTTCTGAATCATCACCAGGTTGCTTGCAAATGTTGAACACATTTAATTCTAAAGTCATATTTCCAAAAGAAATGTTCAAAATACCATTCCTGCAATTTATCAGAGCATTAGAAGTTGCAAGAAATGGACGGCCTAATATAACAGGAATTTGAACATTTGGATTTGAAACAGGATGTGTGTCCAAAACAATAAAATCAACAGGGAAGTAAAAATTATCAATTTGAACCAAAACATCTTCAACTATCCCTCGAGGAATTTTTACAGAACGATCAGCTAGTTGAAGTGTAACAGGTGTTTCCTTGAGTTCACCTAAACCTAACTGTTGATAAACAGAAAAAGGCAAAAGATTAACACTAGCACCAAGATCAAGCAATGCACGTTCTATTCTAGTGTTTCCAATGATGCATGAGATTGTTGGACATCCAGGATCTTTGAATTTTGGTGGAGTAAGGTGCTGAATGATTGAGCTCACACTTTCCGTCAGAAATGCTTTCTTTTGTACATTATGTTTCCTTTTAACTGTGCACATGTCCTTCAAAAATTTAGCATAAGATGGAACTTGTTTGATTGCATCCAATAAAGGAATGTTAATCTTAACTTGTTTGAAAAGTTCATAAATTTCTGCATTTTGATTCAAATTCTTTATTGTTTGCAACCTTTGAGGAAAATGAGCAGGATGCATACCTTTTTCTTTGTCCAAATTTTCAAGAAGTTCAGACTTACCATCATCCTTACCATTACTTTTCGGAGGGGAAGGAGGATCTTGGTCTTTTGATGGAATGTTTTTGTCAATTGCCTTTCCACTTCGAAGAGTTGTGATAGAACTGGCATTTTCCTGTTGAGTTTCATTGGAGCAAGAAACAAGACATTGAGTAGAAGGATTAGGCTGAGGTTGAGCAGGAAACTTACCTTTTTCTTGAGTGCGTAATGAAGCTGTCAATGTGGACAAGGTGTTTTTGATCTCATTGATATCCTGTGAAGTTTGGTTATTCACATTTGCTTGTGTTTGCATGAATGCTTGCAATGTCTCTTCCAAGGTTTGTACACGTGAAGGTTGATAGGAAAAAGTGTTGCCCGGCTTTTGAGATTGTGGTACCTGAACATGATTATTATTCCGCCAACTGAAGTTGGGATGATTTCTCCATTCAGGGTTATACGTTTCAGAGTAAGGAGAAGGAAAAGGCTTTTTAAATGTGTTTATGGAATTTACTTGATCATGCAACGCTTCTTTAAGAATGGGAATGTTTGGACATTCAGAAGTGGGGTGTCCCATGATTTCACAAATTCCACAACTTTCTTCATTTTTAACCGTTTTGACTTCTATTACTTCTCTAAGTTCCATGGCTTCAATCTTTCTAGCCAAATTAGCTACTTTAGCTTTTATCTCATCTTCTTGACTAAAATGATATTTACACCTGTTAGAAACAAGATTAGATCTATTGGAACTTTCAGAGGAATTATCTGTGTGCCAGGCTTGAGAGTTATCTGCCAAATGGTCTAGGTAGTCAAAGGCTTCTTCAGGTTCTTTTTCTAGAAACTCACCGTTACACATTGTTTCAACAAATTGTTTAGTTTCGGGAGTTAAACTTTCATAAAAGAAACTAATAAGACGCCTGATAACTCGTATAATTATATAGTTTTTAGTTATGTTTTATTATTGTTTTGTGTCAAATACGAGTTATTATTGTTTAGTCTAATTGTGTTTATGATCTTTTATATTTTTATGTAATTTGGTGTTTTTCACAAGTTTCTTTGAGTGATTTCAGATTACTAGAATTAAGGGCAAATCCAGTTCAGTTCCAGTTCCGACACCGTTTACCATATCAGCTATATCTCGAGTTTCACTGAAGCAATAAGGCTGAAATTTGTAGCCGTGCAAAGCTAAGAGGCATATCTATCTTTTTCATGTTTTACACTTCTTGAAAAGGAGTCGTTTTCCCTAGTGAAATCGACCATCAAGTTGGCTGATGTGCAATGACGTCTGTGCTGACCTGTTTTCGTATTTTGCCCATATCTTCTTATCCACATCAGAAAATGAGCTGATTCCAACGGCTATGGATCCGTAACTGATAGGGGTATATTGTTCTAGAAGACCATTTGATCAGATCGAGCCTCCAACAATGACGAAATCGACCATCAAGCTGGCTGATCAGAATTGTCATACAACATGACGAAAATTGTTAGAAAAATGCACCCACCTATTATACCTACATTTGAAATTTATAAAGCTTGTCTCTTGTCATTTAGCTCTCCAAAATGTGTATAAATAGAGGGCCTTGGATGAGTATTGGGAGACATTATACATTGGTAGGATATTAGCCATTGTAATAAAATTCTCTAAGTTTTCTTTTTCTTTATTTACTTATGCTTCTTACATTTCTTTTCATTTTTAGTATGTGTTGCTAATCATATTGTTGAGGTGATGAGGTGAAGCCCTTGGTAAATGCTAAGGTTAGTCTCTTAAACATGAGCTAAAATGAATCATCATTTATAAACACTAGTATAGATAATATTTTCTTTTGGTTTAAAATCATACTTGCAAAGTAGAGATCTTGATTCATTATTGACAATGAAAATGGCACAGTAAATGCTTGGTTTCATAACCTTGATTTGTTGTAGACATATACCTTGGCATAAGGAATGCTTGGACTCTTTTTATGAGTTTTGAGGACACCAAATGAACATAATATCATATGCTATGGACGTTGGACAATTTGGACTGAATTGCTAAACCTTCCGATTGGAACCTCCCTTATGTGTGGATTCCAATTGTGTAATAAAACAAGATTAGTCTTAGCATAACACCAAGAGTGGATTCTCTAACCTCAACATCCTTTCTTATTGTTTTTTATATCTTGTTTAATTGCTTTTATGTTATTTTGTTTACTTTGTTCTCTAATATCTTGTTTACTTTCTTTGTTATTGATTCCCTAATATCTTGTTTACTTTCTTTTTCTTATATATTTATAAACTTATACTTACTAGTACGCTTCCCTGTGGTTCGACCTCGGACACCCGAGAATTTATTACTTGAACATAACCTGCACTTGGGTTTACAACTCTTAATTGAGTCTCCATCAACGCCATTTTTCAAAACCATGATGTGGACAAGAACTTAACAAATCTTTAAAACGCTCCCAGCACTGAAAAAATGCTTCATTTTGATTTTGATTGAAATTTTGAATCTGTCTTTTCAAAGCAGTAGTTTTATGTGCTGGGAAAAATTTCTTTAGAAACTCAGTTTGTAATTCTTGCCATGTGCCAATTGACCTTGGTTTTAAATTATGAAGCCAAATTTTTGCTTTATCTTTTAAAGAAAAAGGAAATAATTTTAGCTTGACAATTTCATTTGTACATTGTTGGTCATTAAAGGTGACACATACATCTTCGAAGTCTTTTAGAAACGAGTAAGCACTTTCCGATTCTAACCCATGGAAATTTGGAGGCAAAGCTATCATACCTGGTTTAAAACGAAAGTTGTTCGCATTGAGAGGAAAAATAAAACAAGAGGGTGATGAGCTTCGAGTTGGTTGCAAGTAGTCACGCATGGTGCGTACTTGTCTGTTCTCATCTTCAGCATGAACACTTTCATTGTCAGCCATGGTCGGAGTTGTATTAGAAAGATTACCTGAAAAAGTTTCACAATAAAATCTAACTAAACGACGAGATCTAAAATCACGTCGCCAAACAAGCATAAAACAAAGTTAATATACAGATAATATATTTATATAAATATAAACTTAACAATATAAATATAAATATATAGAAAATTAGGCGGTATAACCAGCCAATAAAAATAAATATACTTATAAACTTATATACTTAGTATTGCCTCCCCGGCAACGGCGCCAAAAACTTGATGGAGACTCAATTAAGAGTTGTAAACCCAAGTGCAGGTTATGTTCAAGTAATAAATTCTCGGGTGTCCGAGGTCGAACCACAGGGAAGCGTATTAGTAAGTATAAGTTTATAAATATATAAGAAAAAGAAAGTGAACAAGATATTAGGGAATCAACAACAAAACAAAATAAACAAGATATTAGAGAACAAAATAAACAAAATAACATAAAAGAAATTAAACAAGATATAAAAAAAAAAAAAATAAGAAAAGATGTTGAGGTTAGAGAATCCACTCTTGGTGTTATGCTAAGGTTAATCTTGTTTTATTACACAATTGAAATTCACACATAAGGGAGATTCCAATCGGAAGGTTTAGCAATTCAGTCCAAATTGTCCAACGTCCATAGCATATGATATTATGTTCATTTGGTGTCCTCAGAACTCATAAAAAGAGTCCAAGCATTCCTTATGCCAAGGTATATGTCTACAAAAAATCAAGGTTATGAAACCAAGCATTTACTGTGCCATTTTCATTGTCAATAATGAATCAAGATCCCTACTTTGCAAGTATGATTTTAAACCAAAAGAAAATATTATCTATTAGTGTTTATAAATGATGATTCATTTTAGCTCATGTTTAAGAGACTAACCTTAGCATTTACCAAAAGCTTCACCTCATCACCTCAACAATATGATTAGCAACACATACTAGATATGAATAAAATGAAAAGAAATGTAAGAAGCATAAGTAAATAAAGAAAAAGAAAACTGGAGAAAGGAAAGAAGAAAACTTAGAGAATTTTATTACAATGGCTAATATCCTACCAATGTTTCATAATGCTCATCCAAGGCCCTCTATTTATACACATTTTGGAGAGCTAAATGACAAGAGACAAGCTTTATAAATTTCAAAGGTAGGTATAATAGGTGGATGCATTTTTCTAACAATTTTCGTCATATTGTATGACAATTCTGATCAGCCAGCTTTATGGTTAATTTCGTCAATGTTGGAGGCTTGATCTGATCAAATGGTCTTCTAGAAAAATATTCCCCTATCAGTTACGGATCCATAGCCGTTGGAATCAGATCATTTGCTCATGTGGATCAGAAGATATGGTCAAAATACCAAAACAGGTCAGAACAGACGTCATTGCACATCAGCCAACTTGATGGTTGATTTCGCTAGGGAAAACGACTCCGTTTCAAGAAATGTAAAACATGAAAAAGATAGATATGCCTCTTAACTGTGTACTATAAAAATTTCAGCCTTAATGCTTCAGTGAAACTCCAGATATGGCGGATATGGCAAAAGGTGTCGGAACTGGAACTGAATTGGATTTGCCCTTAATTCTTGATTTAACCTAGTAATCTGAAATCACTCAAAGAAACTCGTGAAAAACACCAAATTACATAAAAATATAAAAGATCATAAACACAATTAGACTAAGCAATAATAACTCGTATTTGGCACAAAACAATAATAAAACATAACTAAAAACTATATAATTATACGAGTTATCAACATTACCACAAACACATGACATACTAAATACAAGACTAAAAAGGAAACATGCTAAACCAAGCAAACATGATGTAAAGGCAAGAATATAGCTAGACAGTTTCACAAATACATAGTATAGTAAAATCACAAGGCATGAACAGCTTAACATGTTGAAAACAGAAAATTAAAAATGGCAAACAAAGTAAGTAGACATGGAAACAAAATGATAAAATCAACCAAAAAAATAGTAAATAAAAAAAGGTTAAAAACAAGCTCCATATCTTAGCTATTTTAAAAAGTGTGAACATCAAAACATGCTAGAACATCACAACCAACATGGAAAAATAAACCAAACACAATCACAAACACAACATAGGCCATTCGGCCAACTCAAGGAAATAGTAAAACAAAATTCTTTTTCTTTCATTTTTTCAAGAAAACATGAAATAGGAGCTTTAGGAAGAAGATTAAAAGTTTATTTCTCAACCAAAAACAACAAGAAATCATAAAATATCAAAGAAAATCAGCAAGTTAAGCATGGAAAAGGAAAGAAAATGCAAGAACTAGGTGCCTTTTGGCTATCTTCAAAAGCTATTTTTCAAGCCTTTCTTCTCTTCTAACTTTATTTTCTTTTCAAAACTTAGATCTTTGCTCTCAAAATCACCAATGATCAACCAAAAAAAAAAAGTGAAACAAAATGTAAACCCCTTTCCCCTTGTAGTGGCCGGATGGCCTTCTAGAATGGTGTAGGATGTAGTCATTTTTTTCCTAGCCAATTTTGATCCAAAGGCCCTTAATCCAAGATGCTTTTTATGTGAAATTACCACCCTTAGATTAAGTAATCAGCCCCTCACACCTACATCTGTTCAACAATATATTGCCATTATGTTGACATCCCTCCTCTTCATGCATTGGTCAATGTGGCTCAATTACAAAGGCTTGATCAGAAAAATAACTACCTTACTATCCACTATTAGCCTTTGGATGCAAGAACTCAACAAAATCACTCTCCATTATAGGCTTGGCCGGCTGACCCTTTAAATTCTAGCCCAATCTCCATTTTTTTAATTGCAAGAAAAGCCATCTTCGATTTCTTCGGTAAAATAACCTTTTTTGGGTCCCGAACCTAATTAAATAGAAAACAAACTCCAAATCCAAATTTTATTTTTTAAATACTTCCTAAATAATAGAAAATTGAATTCTGGAAGTTTTCATAATTTGTCGAGCCCATTTGCTATTTTTTGTTTGGATTTTTCTTCCAAAATTGCCCCTTAGTGCACCCGAACTTTTGCCATTTTTCAAACGAGCTCCGAATCTGGATTTTTCTTCAAACATATCTTCCAAATAATTTAATATTGAGATCTGAAAGTTTTCATAATTTTCCGAGCTCATTTGCTATTTTTTCGGGATTTTTCTTCTAGAATTTCAACTTAATGGACCCGATATTTTCCATTTTGCAAACGAGCTCCGAATCTGGATTTTTCTTCACAAATCTCTTCCAAATAATTTAATATTGAGATATGGAAGTTTTGGTAATTTTCAAAACTCATTTGCTATTTTTTCGGAATTTATCTTCTAGAATTTGAACATAGTGGGCCCCAAATTTGCCATTTTGCAAACGAGCTCCGAATCTGGATTTTTCTTCGACCATCTCTTCCAAATGATCTAAGATTGAGATTTGAAAGTTTTGGTAATTTTTGGAGCTCATTTGCTATTTTTCTCGAATTTTCCAAATTTGCCCTTTTACCTCTGAAGCTCAGTTTTACTCAAAACAAGTCCGATTTCTAGATTTTCGTTTTATGTGTCTTTGTCATATATTGAATTGTAGTTGGTCTGGAAATGCCCAATTTTACGATCAAATTCCCCTTTGATTTGATTTTTCCTTTTTTCAGTTTCGGGAATTTCCTCGTTTTTCCATTTTTCCTTCAATCGGCTATTTTCTCAGAATTACTTCAAACAGAGCCTTGGGCTATCCTTGTTTACTCACTCCTCATCAATTAGGGGCTTTAAGCTTATCGAATCGGGCCATTTATGCAATTTTCCCCAATTTCACAAAAATCCACTAAAAACTCTAATTCCCGATTTTCTTCCAAATTGACTTTTCCTTCAGTTTTGCCTCCAAATGGCCTCTCCATTATTCGTAGTCATTGATTATCTTCCATTCGGAACTTCCAATTTCGATCAATTTGATCGTTTAAGCACTTTTCCTCAAATTTTTTGAACTAGGGTTTCCTTTCCATTAAATCTCCGTAACCCAACTTCCGAACTCCATATCTTTCATTGTAGACCTCAGATTATCAAAATTCTTTCACCATTGTTCAATTGAACTTTAAATCTTGATTTTGAAAGCGGGTTGACTTTTTAGTGGTTGACTTTTCAAAGTTGACTTTTTCGAGATGGAATTTTTCAAGATTGACTTTTTATGCTTGGCTTCTTAAACTAAGTCTCGGAGTACCACCTGCAGGATGAGAAAAGACTTTTTGCATTCTAAAACATCATTTTAGGAAGAAAATACCTGATTTAGTGGTCCGGACAAAATTAGATGTCTACAGCTGCCCCTCTTTGGCTATTGCTGAGAATCAGGAATCAGGCAAAGATAAACAAACATTAATTTTGTCTGGTTAGTGAAATCACATGTGAAGGAAAAGAAAAGGGTTTTCATTTTTTCCAATTTTTTTTTCTTTCAAAAAGCTGTAAATAGAAGATTTTGTCCTTAAATTGAGTTCCCTGACTGATCAAGGCTCGACCCACCTTAAGGAAACAGGTTCGATTTGCAAGAGAAAAAAAGACCTCGACGATGCTCTCGGGGTCTTAACCTGTCTTAAGCTCAGCTGTGTTTAAAATTTTGGGTATCTTCTTCATAAGCTTCGGCTATCACCACCAAAGACTTGCTCAAAAAATTGTAAAACTCTGGATATCTCCATTAGAGGCTTCGGTTATTGCCATCGAAGATTTGTTCATTTAAAAACTGTAAAACCCTGGATATCTCCACCAGAGTCTTTGGATATCACCACCAAAGACTTGTTCACTTATAAAACTATAAAACCTTGGATATCTCCACCAAAGACTTTAGATATCACCACCAAAGACTTGTTTACTTGTAAAACTGTAAAACCCTAGATATCTCCAGTAGAGGCTTTGGATACCACCACCAAAGACTTGTTCATTTAAAAATTGTAAAACCCTGGATATCTCCACCAGAGGCTTTGGATATCACCACCAAAGACTTGTTCATTTTAAAACTGTAAAACCCTGGAAGACCAGAGGCTTTAGATACCTCCACCAAAGACTTGTTCACTTTTAAAATTGTAAAATTCTAGAAAATTGTGTCCAAAGATCTTAAAAATGGTGCCCGGAGGTCTTATCCATGATTTAAACAGAAAATACCTCGACGATGGTCTCGAAGATTGACTCATTTGAGAAGTAGAACGAGTTCGATTTAAAAACAAAGGGAAAATACCTCGACGATGGTCTCGGAGCTCGACTCATTTGAGAAGTAAATTGAGTTTGATTTGAAAGCAAGGGAAAATACCTCGACGATGGTCTCGGGGCTCAACTCATTTGAGAAGTAGAACGAGTTCGATTTTAAAACAAAGAAAAAATACCTCGACGATGGTCTCAGGGCTCGACTCATTTGAGAAGCAGAACGAGTTTGATTTGAAAACAAAGGGAAAATACCTTGGCCACTGTCTCGAGGCTCGACTCATTTTGAGAAGCAGAACTAGTTCGATTTTTAAAACAAAGGGAAAATACATCGACGATGGTCTCGGGGCTCGACTCATTTGAGAAGCAGAACGAGTTCAATTTGAAAATAAAGGGAAACATTAAGAATGATCCTGGGTTTGATTCATTTGGGAAATAAATTTGACTTGGAAACGAAAGGAACATACCTCAACGGTAGTCTCGGGCCCCGACTTATTTGAGAAGCAGAACGAGTTTGATTTAAAAGGAAAATACCTGGACGGTGGTCTCGGAGCTCGAGTCATTTGAAAAGCAGAACGAGCTCGATTTGGGGAAGCCAAAATTTTCCTGATTCCTGCAATTTTAGCTAAATGCAGTGATGAGAATGACATGCTTTGCAAATGCTTGTATGTTTCCTAAGGATGAATGCAATCAAATGATTGTGTCATGATTTCTAATCCATGGTTTCTTCGAGGTTCACAGATTATCCGACTTCATGACAAAGTCTTTAATTTTTCACTGATTGCCCCACTTGAGGAACCTTCAATCAAGATAAATTGTCAAACAGTCCTAGTTTATGACTTTGCTGAAATTTACAGATTTTCTAACTTCATAACAGAGTCTCCAACACATTCACTGTTTACCTTCATAACAGAGTCTTCAATCAAGATAAATTTTCCTCAAGATTAGTGGTTTCCAAACCTCTTCTAAGATTTAAATCCACTTCTTAGTAATACTCTGAAATTTTTTTATTTAATGATTTTTTTGTTTACTAATGATCATTCAGTTTAATAACAATAAAAATGCATCACAAAAATGTATGAAAAAAAGTATGAAACAAGCAAACATCATGAAAGGGATATCAAGAATTTATTGCAACAAAGGTCTTAAAATGACAGAGGTGAATATCAAGGATACAAGAAAACGAATGTAGAGTTGTAGGTTGTAGATGCCCCAGATATGGAATATCTTGTTCCTCTCCTTCTTCAATTTATTTGAAATTTCTCTTGAATAAGCAATTTACTTGAGTAATCCCTCGGTTTTTGTAGTTATGTCAGACTGAGTTTTTCCTCTTTCCTCTAATCGTCAGACACTTTCTCCCACTTTACACGGAGCATTGATTCAACCCTTAATCAGTATTTGAGCTGCACTTTGCGGGTTTTCAACTCAAGTGTCCCCCATTCGGTATTAAGTCGCCCTTTGCGGGTTTTCGGCTTAAACCTCTTCTTTTACATTCTTTTTTATTCATCAATTTTTTTTCTCTTTTTTTTTTGTGTGGTTGTTCTACCATGCATTTGAGAATTCTAAATGCTTCCAAGGTAAAAATGTCAATTCACAAGAGGGAATGAATTATGAGAAAAAACCTTTCAAATTAAATATCCATGCTTGATCAAAATGGACTTTTAAAAGCACGTAATGTAAGCCAAGGTTCAGGTTTAGAAAGAAAGGGTAAATAGGCTCAAAATGTGTTTTTAAGGATGATTAGATCAAGGATCATTTCCTGAGGAGAATTTATTCATGAAACATTCGTCCTTTTTAGACTTTCCTCTTTTTTTCTTTTCTCTTTTTTTCTTTTTCTTTCATTCTTGGCTTTCATTTGTCGTTCTTCGATTTCACACTTTTTTGATGGCTCTTTTTTTTTGCCATAATTTTTTATTACTTTTCCTTGCATTTGCCCTCCAGTTTAGAGGGTGATCCTTGATCAAGGTTTAGAGAAAGAAATAATTCCTAAGGCTCAAAGAGGTGACTAAGGATAATTTCTTCTTAGTGAAAGGAATATGAAAGATGGCCATTTATCATATCAAGCATGAAATATTCTCATTGAAAAGAAATCCTCAGGGGAAATAGATGTATAAAATTTCCATTTTTACACTTGAAATCATTGGAATTTTCATGTGCGCAGTATCACACTTTGTTTTTCTTCAAGCATAATATTTCTTCAATTCATCAGCATTCACGGGATTTCTCAAATCATCCCCATCCATTCGAGTTAGAATCAATGCTCCTCCAGAAAAAGCTCTTTTTATCACATAGGGTCCTTCCCAATTTGGAGCACATTTCCCTCGCGGATCCTTCACTATAGGGAGAATTTTTCTTAGTACCAATTCCCTTTCTCGGAACTATCTAGGACGAACCTTCTTGTTGTGGGCTCGAATCATCCTTTTCTGATACAATTGCCTATGACAAATTGCCTTCAATCTTTTCTCCTCGATGAGATTCAACTGTTCATAGCGAGCTCTAACCCATTATACCTCTTCTAGGCCAACCTCCATCAAAACACAAAGTGAAGGGATTTAAACCTCAATAGGTAGCACTGCTTCTATCCCATATACCAGAGAGAACAGCGTGGTACCCGTAGATGTGCGAACCAAAGTACGGTATGCGTGAAGAGCAAAAGGCAAGATCTCATGCCAATTCTTGTACACATTGGTCATCTTCTCAACAATATTCTTAATATTCTTATTGGCTGCTTCTACTGCTTCATTCATCTTCGAACGATACGGTACCGAATTATGATGTGTAATCTTGAACTGAGTACACACTTCTCTCATCATCTTATTGTTCAGATTGAGAGCATTATCTGAAATAATTCTCTCTGCCAATCCATATCGGCATATGATTTCCTTTTTAACGAATCTGCATACCACTAACTTTGTTACATTAGCATAAGAAGCAGCTTCTACCACTTTGTGAAGTAGTCTATGGCCATTAAGATGAAACGGTGTCCATTGAAGCTTTTGGGGTAATAGGCCCGATCATATCCATTCCCCATATCTAAAATTTCCATGGTGCAGTCATGACATGTAATGGTGATGGAGGCACATGAATCTTATCTGCGTATATCTGGCATTTATGGAACTTTCGAGAATAACTAATACAATCTATTTCCATCGTTAGCCAATAATATCCTGGCCTCATAATCTGCTTAGCAAGCATGTGACCATTGGCATGGGTGCCGGATATCCCGTCGTGAACTTCTTCAATGATTCTCCGAGCTTCGGTAGACCCAACACATCTCAATAGGACTTGGTCTTTCCCTTTCTTGTAGAGAATCTCACCATCTAGAACAAAACTTATCGCTAACCTTCTCAGAGTCCTCTTGTCATTTTCTGTTGCTCGTTTAGGATACTGTTGACTCTTGATGTACTGCAAGATGTCATTATACCAAGGGAGGCCATCTGCTTCTTCTTTGATACTCAGGCAGTGGGCAGGAGACTCATATATGTTCATCTTTATCGACACAACTTAAGCCCTTTCATTCACTTTAAATGTTGATGACAAAGTAGCCAGAGCATCCGCCATTCGATTTTCTTCTCGGGGTAAGTAATTGAAACTCACTTCTTCAAACTCCTCTAACAAACTCAGTCTGAGCTCTTGATATCGGATTAGCTTTGTATCTCGGGTTTCCTATTCTCCCCTTAACTGGTATATCACTAGGGCTGAATCTTCGAAAACTTCCAATATTTTGATCTTTCTGTCTACTGCAGCACGAAGGCCTATAGTACATGCTTCATATTCAACGATGTTGTTCATACAATCAAAATCCAATTTGGCAGTGAAAGGATAATAATATTCTTTTGGGGATACGAGCACTGCACCTATTCCGTGCCCCATGGCATTAGATGCACCATCAAAGTACATTTTCCACATTTTTTTCTTCGAGGGAATCTCATTCGCTTGCGAGACAGATATCAGATCTTTATCAGGGAAATCAAAGTTCAACGACTCATAATCTTCCACCGCCTGACTTGCTAAGAATTCAGCCACTGCGTTGCCCTTTATAGCTTTTTGACTTACATATACAATGTCGTACTCTAACAACAAAACTTGTCATCTTGTCGTTCTCCTTGACAAAGAGGGTGCTTCCAACATATACTTGATAGGATCTAGCTTGGCAATTAACCATGTCGTGTGGTACAACATGTATTGTCTGAGCCTTCGAGCAGTCTTGGCTAAAGCACAACACAGCCTTTCTACCGATGAATACTTCAGCTCATAATCTATGAACTTCTTGCTGAGGTAGTAAATCGCTTGTTCTTTCTTCTCGGTCTCATCATGCTGCCCCAATAACAACCCATAGATCTCTCAAATACTAATAAATACAGTATCATTGGTATTTCTGGAATAGGTGGCATTAATACTGGTGGGTTGGATAGATAGTGCTTAACTTTTTCAAAGGCTATTTGACACTCCTCATCCCATTCTCCTGGATCACGCTTTCAAAGTTTTAAATATAGGATCACACTTATCGGTTAACTGGGAAATAAATCGAGCAATGTAATTCAATCTTCCTAGAAAGCCTCTTACTTCCTTTTGAGTACGAGGTGGTGGCAAGTTCTGGATAGCATTTACTTTATCCAGATCAATCTCAATTCCCCTTTTGCTGACAATAAAACCCAACAATTTCCCCGAAGTGACTCCAAAAGTGCATTTTGCCGGGTTTAGCTTGAGTCGAAACTTTCTTAGTCTTTCAAAGAACTTCTTAAGATTCGCAATATGCTCCTCTTCTCCTTGTGACTTTGCAATCATATCATTAACATAGACCGCAATCCCCTTATGCATCATATCGTGAAACAAGATCACCATGGCTCTCTGATATGTTGCACCGGGATTTTTCAACCCAAACGGCATTACTTTATACCAGAATGTTCCCTACATTGTAACAAATATGGTTTTCTCCATATCTTTCGGTGCCATCTTAATCTGATTGTATCCTTAGAATCCGTCCATGAAGGAAAACAAAGAACTCTTTCGGTGCCATCTTAATCCACCAAAGTATCGATGTGAGGCAAAGAGAAATTATCTTTAGGACTGGCCTTGTTCAGATCCCGATAATCGACACACATCCGTACTTTTCCATCCTTCTTTGGTACTGGAACAATATTTGCCACCCATTTCGGATATTTTGCCACTTCTAGAACCCAGCATCAAACAGCTTCTTCACCTCTTCTTTTATCTTTAACAGCATGTCCGGCCTCATTCTTCTCAACTTTTGCTGAATTGGCTTGCATTCTAGCCTTAAGGGAAGCTTATGAACCACAATATCTGGATCCAACCTTGGCATATCTTGGTATGAACATGCAAATACATGTACATATTCCCGGAGCAAAGCTATCAGTTCACCCTTTATTGATGATGACAATGAGGTCCCAATCTTTACCTTCTTTATTTCCTCACCATTTCCCAGATTTATCATTTCCTATAGCTCCTTATGAGAAAGTACTTGTTTCTCCTCTTGTTCTATTTTTCTCAATAAATTCGGAGGTAGACCATAATCCTCGGCATCTTCATTGGCGTCAAAATCACCCATGCAAATGGGTCTTTCAAAATCAATTTCAGAATTATTGACAGGAAGGTCCTCATATTTCGCATCCGTACACCTGTAAATAGGTAGGTAAGAAACAATATAGGAAAGTATATAGGCAGTGAAAGAAAAAATAAATAGCATAAATGAAATAATATGGACACATGAATATGAAGAAAATGCATCGTGCTTGTTATTTATTGAATGAAGAATTTTAAACAAAAGGCCATTACAGAAAAATTCTTAATATCTTTGGGCAAAGATAATTAAAATCGTTTCAGAGTATTACTCTGGAGTATACCTAAAAACTATTGGAAATTCGGTCCACTCCAGTTTGTCAATCTGTAACCTGGTGGACAAGGTCACACCATCTAACTTGCATTCTTGTTTTCAATTCCTTCCTCCCCAGCCATACAGATCACTATATCTTGTGTCTGCTCATCCCTATCCATATGTAACTTCTCGAAAGCCTGTTCGATCATTATCAGTACATCTTCAGAATCTTTCTTCCCGAACAGAAAACCAGTCGAACGAAAGCTGTGAAGGATTGGTGGGAAAGTCATGGGTTCCCACTCAATATCCATACCCGAAAGACGGGCTACTTCAATTTTTCTCAATCTGCCTCCTCATTTCATGAGCCTTCGAGAGATATCCGAGACCAAACCGATCCTTCTTTCTAGTCACTTCAATTGCTCGGGCCATACCCTGAAGATATTTTCCCAGCCCTTTTCCTGCCCTGCAGCCTTTTCCTACCGTAGTCCTCACTCCCAGCCTTGTATTCTTAGATAACTTTGGTTTTGGAATTTTTCGTCATTCCGTGACGAATACAGCATTAACTAACTCCATAGACCTAAAGGAGCATTCCACCGCATCCTCATTTGGTTCAATGTAAAGGGAGCCAGTAGATGCAGAGGCTATGATATCTTCCTCTCTTGACACACTAACCAAACGCCCTCCATTACAAACTTCAACTTTTGATGGAGAGATGAGGGTACGCCCCAGCAGAATGTATCCAAGGCCTTCCCAATAAGCAGTTATAGGATGGGGTAATATCCATAACCTGGAAATCCACCTTATAGGTACAAGGACCTATCTCCAATGGAATCTCAATAGTTCTCATTACATCTCGTCGACTGTCGTCGAAAGCCCTGACCACAGTACAACTTCGTAGCAAGTAGGAAATATCAACTAACAACTTAGACAGGGTTGCTAAGGGTATCACGTTTAACAAAGAACCGTTATCCAAGAGTACCCTTGGTAGTATGTGTCCCTTGCAAGTGGTTGTTATGTGAAGGGCTTTTGTAGATCCAATACCATTGGGTGGTATTTCATCATAACTAAAAAAGATATGATCATCCGCTGCAATATTCCCCACCAGCCTATCCAATTTCTCCACCGATATATTATTGGCCACATATGTCTAATTCAGAACCCTTAACAAGGCATTTTTGTGCGACTTCGAGTTCAGCACCAGTGAGAGGATCGAAATCCTTGCTGGTTGACGCTGCAATTGCTCCACCACACTATATTCGCTGTGCTTTATAAATTTCAAAAATTCACACGCCTTTTTTTCATTTATCGATTTTTTCACCAGGATTGAGTTCTTCTCCACTCTTTTCGACTGATCCATCTCAATATGGACCGGTTCAACTATTTTTTTTCCTTTATCCACTCCTCTTTCTTTTCCCAATGGACCTTGCTCAATAGTCTCAGAGGCATAACATTTCCCACTACGAGTTAAGTGCCCTACTCCTGTTATGTCGGTTGCTACCTGCTGACTAGAGGAGCCTGGCATAACCATGCTACAATCATACTTCCACGGTGCAGCCTTGTTTTCTTTGTACGAAAAAGAGGATGGCAATTCTATGATCAACTTTGGTATGACTTCTTCAACAATCGGGGTAACCTTCTCCTCCTGCTCATCATAGTAAATGATCAGAGGTGTACCTACCCCATATACGGTTGTATTCTCCGTTGCATCCACTTCTTCCTCTACTTTTTCATAAAATTGGGCCTGGCCCTCATCCATCATCCGTTGAACTCTGGCTAGAAAATCCCCACACTCATGTATGGGGTGTCTTTTGCATCTATGGAACGGACAATAATCCTTCATATCGTTGGCAATCACTTTCAGACTGCCTTCGTCTTGAACCAAACCTGCTTTAACCATTTCAACCAATACTTTTAACCTCAGAGTCTTCACCTCACTGATGTGCTTCTTGATCTTCTGACTTCTTCTGATATCACTGCATTCACCCTAGCCTCAGTATGATTGGGCAACGGGTTACTCGCAATATTTGGCCCATTCCTTGATCCAAACTTTACCACCCCAATATTGATCAAACTTTGGACCTTCCTCTTAAATGAAATGCAATCCTCAGTCTAATGCCCCTGAATCCCCGCGTGATACGCGCAGTTAGCATTTACATTGTACCATTTTGGGTATGGTGGTGATAAAGGTTTAAGGAATACGGGTGCAACAAGCTGACCCTGCAACACTTTTGGGGTATAGTTCACCATAAGTCGTAGGAATGGGATCAAATTAGGCTTTTTGATCGTTCCTTGGTGATCGTTGGTCATTGTGCACGACATCCTGGGTATTTGGGATAGTGTTTCGGGGAAGGGTTATTTATGGGGACACGCCAGTTGGGTATGGCTGTTATGGTATATTGGTATAAGGGAATGGGTTTTGAGTAAGGTGGTTTACAGTGGGGTAGTAAGGATTGTATCTTGGGTAAGGTGTGTAGGGTATAGGATGTGTATAGGATGCAAAAGAAGTATAACGTCTAGGAGGTGTATATGATGTAGGAGGTGTATATGGTGTATGAGGTGTATAGAGATAATGGTTGTAGCTAACTGCATGGGTTTCTTCTTTTTTCATGGCGGGAAATACCTTTTTAGGAGTGACAGACTCCCCCTTCCATTTTTCCACTCTTGATAGCGGACTCAATAATTTCTCCGGATATAACCATATCGACAAATCTTTGGTGTTACTCCCCACCAATTTGTCATAGTATGGTGCTTTTAAGGTGTTGATAAAAAGCACCGTGGTTTCTTTGTTGGTCAGAGGAGGTTGCACTTGTGTGGCCAAATCTCTCCATCTCTGAGAGTACTCTTTAAAGCGTTCATTAGCTTTCTTCTCCATATTCTGTAAAGTAAGACGGTCTGGTACCATATCCTTCAAATATATGTACTATTCCAGGAAAGCCCTGGCCAGATCCATCTTGGAACGGATCTTAGTACGAGTCAGCTGATTGTACCATCGGGTTGCAGAACCCGTTAAGCTATCCTGAAAGCAGTGGATAAGCAATTTTTTATCTTCATCATGCCCGGTCATCTTCCGACAGTACATAGTTAAGTGAGCTGATGGGTTGGTAGTTCTGTCATATTTCTCAAAATCAGGTACCTTAAACTTGGGAAGAATTACCAAGCCTTGTACTAGACTCATCTCCTTGGCTTCCAGACTGCCAAATAATTATGCCCCTTCTACTGCCCTTAGTCTCTCCTCCAACAATTGATACTTCTTCTGAGACTCTGCAGATTCAATCCTTTTTAGTTTAGCCATCTTTGCCTTTTTCTTCTTAGTAAGTTCCTCAAAGTCTGGAACATCAACAATATCAACTTGGTCAGCCCCAACATTCCCGAAAGCCTGATTCTATGGTTCCGCCATTGGTCAGATATAGACAAAAGGTGCTACCCCTGGTGAAGCTCATTCCCAATATTCTGAAATGTTTGGCCAGTCAAATGCACAACCTCAAGTCGGCCCTTTCGATTCATTACCCCTTTTCCAGCAACAGAACTTTCACTTGGCCCTTTCTGCCTCATCATTGCATTCATCATCTCCATAAGCTTAGCCATCTGCTCTCGTGACTCCTCTTGAGACTTAGCTAACTGCACTTGCAGTTCCCTCTGAGTCCGTTCCATTCTTTCAATACGAGCAAGATGATCATTCTCCATGACTCTTGTAGACACCTAATTTTGTCTGGACCACTAAATCAGGTATTTTTCTTCCTAAAATGATGTTTTAGAATGCAAGAAGTCTTTTCTCTTCCTGCAGGTGGCACCCTGAGACTTAGTGTAAGAAGGCAAGCATAAAAAGTCAATCTTGAAAAAGTCAACCTCAAAAAAGTCAACTCCAAAAAGTCAACCACTGAAAAGTCAACCCACTTTCAAAATCAAGATTCAAAGTTCAATTGAAAAATGGTAAAAGAATTTTGATAATCCGAGGTCTACAATGGAAGTATGGAGTTCGGAAGTTGGGTTACGGAGATTTAGTGGAAAGAAAACCCTAATTCGAAAAATTTGAGGAAAAGTGCTTAAATGATAAAATTGGTCAAAATTGGAGGTTCCAAATGGAAGATAAGCAATGACTACGGGTAAGGGAGAGGCCATCTAGAAGCAAAACTGAAGGAAAAGTCAATTTGGAAGAAAATCGAAAATTAGGGTTTTTGGTGGATTTTGGTGAAATTGGGGAAAATTACAGAAATGGCCCGATTCGGTAAAAATAAAGCCCCTAATTGATGAGGAGTGATTAAACAAGGATAGCCCAAGGCTCAGCTTGAAGTAATTCAGAGAAAATAGCCGATTGGAGGAAAAACGGTAAAACGAAGAAATTTTTGATACTGAAAAAAAGGAAAAATCAAATCGGAGGGGAATTTGATTGTAAAATTGGGCGTTTTTGGACCAACTCCAATTCAATATATGAAAAAGACACAAAAAAAGAAAATCTGAAAATTGGACTTATTTTGAGTAAATTCGGGCTTCGGAGGTAAAAGGGCAAACTTGGAAAATTCGGGAAAAATAGCAAATGAGCTCCAAAAATTACCAAAACTTCCAGATCTCAATCTTAAATCATTTGGAAGAGATTGGAGAAGAAAAATCCAGATTCGGAGCTCGTTTGCAAAATGGCAAATCTTGGGCCCACTATGCTAAAATTCAAGAAGATAAATCCCTAAAAAATAGCAAATGAGCTCCAAAAATTATGAAAATTTTCAGATCTCACTTTTAAATTATTTGGAAGAGATTGGCGAAAGAAAATCCAGAATCGGAGATCGTTTGAAATGTGGTAAAAGTTTGGGTGCATTAAGGGGCAATTTTGGAAGAAAAATCCGAAAAAATAGAAAATGGGCTCGAAAAATTATGAAAACTTCCAGAATTCAATTTTTTATTATTTAGGAAGTTTTGAAAAAATAAAATTTGGATTTGGAGTCTGTTTGCTATTTAATTAGGTTCGGGGGCCAACATGTCATTTTACCGAATAAACCGAAGAGGGCTTTTCTTACAATAGAGATTGGGCTAGATTTTAAAAGGTCAATCAGCCAAGCCCATGTTGGAGAGTGATTTTGCTGAGCCATTGCATCTAAGGGCCAAAAGTGGATGAGAAGGTAGTTATTTTTTTCATCAAGCCTTTGAAATTGTAACACATGGACCAATGCATGGAGAGGGATGATGTCATATTTATGACATCATCTTCATGACATCATATTAGTTAGGGGTTGATTTAATCTAAGGGTGGGAATTTCACATAGAAAGCATCTTGGATTAAAGGCCATTTGATCAATATTGGTTAGGAAAAATGACAACTTTTTTCACACATTTATAGGCCATTTGGCCAAGCCACTAAAGGGGGGGATTTCAGATTTTTTTAAAGGCTTGGAGGGTTGAATAGAGGTAGTAGCTAAGGGAAAAAAGGAGAGAAAAAAAAGGGGAAAAGAAAGGAGAAGAAAAAAGAAAGATTTTGGCTTGCTTACTTCTTGATTTAGAAAGCTAGAGCAAGGTAGCTATGTTCTTTCATGGTTTTCTCATACTTTGTTGACATGATTTTGCTATTTTGATTGTCATTTTATTCTCTTTTATGAAATAAACTTGTTTTTAAAATAAGTTTTAAGGAGCTTCTACTTTGTTTGTCGCAACCTAAAAAATAACAAGTCTCATCGCAAGACCTTATTATTCGTTAAGCGTGACATTAAAAAAAACCGAGAAAAAGTCGACTTAATTCCTCTAGAAAAACGAAGGTTTTGAAAATAACATTGAAAAAGACATGGAGTCGCCACCAATCCTTTTTAGCTAGGTGTGATCGGCCACCTATTAAAACCGATTTTATAAAACATTTTAAAATTAATTAAAATATTTTTTAAAACCAATTTCAAGTCTGCGTTTTGAACTAGAGAAATCAGAGAAGCGGGTTCGGGACTCGGTTACGTGTGGGGAAGGATTAGCACCCTTACAACGCCCGTATAAAACGGTACCTTATTAGCCGTGTGTTATCTCAAGTCTCGGTAAAAAAAGTTGGTTTTAAATTTAGTATTTCAAGTTAATTCCCAATTTAAAGAAAAATAAATTTATTTTTAATTGAAAATGATCCGGAATTTATTAATTCAAAATTTTCCTATATTCCCCAACAAACGTGGAAAAATATACAAATTTTTATTAGTTTCGAAATTTTCTGAATCATTCTCATTTTAAAGAAGATATTCCGTTATTAATGATAATTGATGATATCCTCCCCAGCAAAGCCGGCAGAGAACTCATGACTTATTTTAACTCGAGAATATCTTTATTTTATTGAAAATCATTATCTTATTTTAAAACACATTTAAAAAAAATATGAATATGAAAATATGTGACATAATAAAGATGACATGAAATAATCTAAATGAAATGATATGACCTAAGTGTCATAATATATTCTAGATGAAATGAATATAACCTAAGTGAGATAATATATTCTAAATGAAATGAAATGACCTAGGTAACATAATGTATTCTACATGAAATGAAATGACCTAGGTAACATAATATATTCTATATGAAATGAAATAATTTAAATGACATGGCAAATATAAATGATATGGCATATAATCTAAATGACATGAAACATAGAATAATGCTATCATATAATATGCATGAAAATAAAAATAAAAATAATAATGCATGAACATAGTATATGCTAAATAATATGACAAAAATAACTAAATAAAAAACATAAGATATCATGAAATATTCAAAATCATATAACAATTAATATAATATCAAAAATTTAAATCAAAGATAATAACACCATCATGAAAATTAAACATAGCAAAAATCACATATTATATAGTATGCATGGATATGGAAATGCAATGCATGAGAATGTATTTTTTCCTTTAATTAAGAAAATCCATATATCTAACAAGATATTCGACTATCTTAGAAAAATATATCAAATTAAATATTCTAAAACCAAAATACTTTGTGATTGTTTGAAAACAATTTTGAAAAGCTTAGATCAAAAAATAAAAACTTAGCTAAACCCTTTTTAAATGGCTCTAATTTCTTAAGTTTAAAATCTCGGACTTTACCACCCTTAACCCGAGATTTAAAAAATCATTTTTATAGTTTAAAAAGGCTTAGAAACTACCCTAAGTCAGTAGCTAAACTTCCTAATCAGCCCCCTCTAAATAACTTAACCAAAACAGAAAAATGATTTTCCTTCAAATTCAATTCTGCATCTACTGTCTAGTTTTAAAGCACGATTTTTTACCCTATTTTTAAAACATAAAAAAAAAAAATTAAAAAATACTGGAGACTCAAGACATGTAAAACTACACGGAAAAAATCAGCTTAATTTTCTAATTAAAGATTACTACCCAGAAAAATCGGGAAAGTACGAGTACTGGGTAAAAAAATTGTTTTGTCAAAACACATTTTTTTGCCTTTGATAAAATCATTTAAAAATCAAAGTAAAAATGTTAGAGACTCTCCTAAGGACTCACAAACAGTAGCTAACACTTTTGAAAAGTTAGGCAAAAACTGGCTAAGTAAAAAAATCACAAAGGTAGAATAATCAATATGACAACTCTTTAATTTTCCACTAGTATGCTCAAAATGAGCATGACTTTGAACCATTGATTGGTCTAATACATAAATCATGTGGCAATGACATGAAATGCATGAAAATACAGCAAATATGATGCATTAAATGCATGATTTAAAACCTAAATGACATGAAAAATGCATGGCATCAATAAAATGACCTAAAACTAAATGAACTTGCATGGTATTTAATGCAACCTAGGTCTAAAATGCATGAATATGCATGGCAAAACAAACCAATCCTAAACCTAAAGAAGGCATGGCAACAACACAAACATATGGCATGCTTAAACAAAATACACAACCAAATATCATGAAAATGCAAACCTATCAACTAGCATGATGAAAATGCACATGCAAAGCATAAAATAAAGGGGTGGCCGAATGGCCTCATGCTTTAAAATGAACATGGCATATTCACAAACACATGATATACTAACATGCATAGCTAAAGAATAACACTCAAATCATGCAAATATAAAGTAAAGGCATGAAAACCAATAGGCATTTTCACAAACACATGGATTACAAAATGTAAAACATAAACAAACTTAAACATTTTGAAAAAAGAAAATAAAAAATGCAAGACAAGTAAAATAAACATGATAACAAGATAATAGACTCAAAAATGGAAACAAGCAAGCAACCAAATTAAAACAAGCTTCATGTTCATGTATTAGAAGAATATTTAAAGCATCAAAACTTGTTAAATATCAAGAATAACATGAAATAAAAAATGCAAACAGCAACCACACTAAAAACAAGCCATTTGGCCACCCCTATAACAAAAGAAAAAAAAATTCTCAAAGCTTTTTCCAAGAAAGTATAAAGAAGAACTTGAAGAAGAATATTAAAAACACTTATTTTAAAAGAAAAATCAAAATAAAATCACCAAAATAGTAATCAAAACAGCAAATCAAGAATGAAAAATCAAAGAAAGTGCAAGAGTATAGTGCTTAAAGCAACCTCTAGAAGCTATATTGCAAGCTTTTTCTCTTATAACTTTCTTTTCTAAACTTTTCTTTTTGCCTTTCAACAATGGAGAGAAAATCAGCCAAAACAAGAGTGAAAATAGAGAGTGAATAGCTAAAAATGAAAAGAGAGTCCCCTCCCTCTAGTAGTGGTCGGATGGCCCTCATCCCCCTAGCATGTTGTCATTTTTCTTTCAACCAATTTTGATCCAAAGGCTATTGATCCAACAGGTTTGAAATATGAAATTATCACCCTTAGATTAGGAAATCAGCTATCCACAATTATAGTTGTTCAAGAATCTTAAGCCATTATGTTGACACTCTCCCTCCTCATGCATTGGTCCATGTGGCATAATTGCAAATGCTTGATCAAAAAATAACTACCTCCCTCTTCATTGTTGGCCTTTTGATTAAAAATAAGAAAATATTTGCCATCCTTTGGGCCTTGGCCGACTGACCCCTCTTCTTCCAGCCCATGCTTCATTTTTTTAAAAGGCAAGAAAAGCCCTTTTCGGTTTCTTGGGTAAAATGACCTTTTTGCCCCCCGAACATAAATAAATAGCAAACAGACTCCAAATTCAAATGTTATTTTTTCAATAATTTCAAAATAATAAAAAAATGAATTCTGGAGGTTTTCAAAATTTTTCGAGCCCATTTGCTATTTATTTGGATTTTTTCTTCCAAAATTGCCTGTTTGTGCTCCCAAACTTTACCATTTTTTAAACGAGCTCCAAATCCAGATTTTTATTCACCAATCTCTTCCAAATAATTTAAAAGTATGATCTGTAACTTTTTATAATTTTTGGAACTCATTTGGTATTTTTTCGGGATTTATCTGCTTGAATTACTACATAGTGGGCCCGGTATTTGGCCATTTTACAAACGAACTCCAAATCTGGATTTTATTTTCCAATATCTTCCAAATAATTTAAGAATGCAATCTGCAAATTTTTAGAATTTTTGGAGTTCATTTGCTATTTGTTTGGGATTTGTATTCTTGAATTTTTGCATAGGGACCCGAGATTTGGCAATTTTGCAAACGAACTCCGAATCAAGATTTTTCTTCGCCAATCTCTTCGAAATGATTTAAGAATGAGATCTGCAAATTTTCAAAAATTTTGGAGTTCATTTGCTATTTTTCCCAAATTTTCTAATTTTGCCCTTTTGCTTCCGAAACTTGATTTTGCTCAAAACAAGTTCGATTTTCAGATTTTCTTCAAACTGAGCCTTGGTCTATCCTTTTTCAATCACTCCTCATCCATTAGGGGCTTTAGTCTTACCGAATCGGGCCATTTCTGTGATTCTTCCAAATTTCACCAAAATCCACCAAAAATCCTAATTCTCGGTTTTTTTTGGGATTGACTTTTCTTTCAGTTTTTCTTCCAAGTGGCTTCTCCATTACCCGTAGTCAGTGCTTATCTTTCATTTGAAACCTTCAATTTCTACCAATTTGATCGTTTAAGCACTTTTCCCCAAATTTCTCGGACTAGGGTTTCCTTTCTATTGAATCTCCGTAACCCAACTTTCGAACTCCATATCTTTCAATGTAGACCTCGGATTATCAAAATTCTTTCGCCATTTTTCAATTGAACTTCAAATCTTGATTTTGAAAGTGGGTTGACTTTTTTAGTAGTTGACTTTTTAGGATTGACTTTTGAGGTTGACTTTTTTCAAGTTTGACTTTTTATGCTCGCCTTCTTAGACTAAGTCTCGGAGTACCACCTGCAGGATGAAAAAAGTCATTTTACATTTTGAAACATCAATTTGGGAAGAAAACATACATGTTTTAGTGGTCCGGACAAAATTAGGTTTCTACATTGTTTTTTAAAGAAATAAAAAAAGCAAGTTTTCCTCCTTTTTTCCATCATGGCTGAATGGTGTCTTTCTTTTAGATGATTTTATTTTTGATTTTGTTCATGAGATTTGTTGTGGTAGGTTAGCTTACTTGTGTTAGATTAGCTTGATTGTGGTAGGTTAGCTTGATTGTGGTAGTTTAGTTCTAAACCATGCCATGTTTTTGTGATAATGCCATGCCATATTCATGTTTACTATCATTCGGTCATGATGATTTCATTTTTCATGTTTGCATTTTTATCATGTTTACTAGTTTAACATGCTTCGGTTTAGACTTTGCATATTTAGGTTGTCATGTGTTTGTGAAAATGTCTAGCTATGTTCATGCATTTGCATTATGTTTGCTTAGTCTAACATGTTTCCTCTTAAGTCTTGTATTTAGTATACCATGTGCTTGTGTTAATGATCATGCTAGAATTTCACCATTTAGGCCATAGGTCTATTTGGCTACCCCTTCATTTTATGCTTTGTATGTGCATTTTCATCTTGTTTAGTTGATAGGCTTGCAATTCCATGTCATAATATTGTGTATTTTGATTTAGTATGCCATGTGTTTGTGATAATGCCATGCTAGGATTTCACCATTTAGGTCTAGGTCCATTCGGCTACCCCTTCATTCTATGTCTTGTATGTGCATTTTCATCTTGCTAGTTGATAGGCTTGCATTTCCATGCCATGATTTTGTGTATTTTGATTTAGTATGCTATGTGTTTGTGTTATTGCCATGCATTTTTTAGGTCTAGGTCTCATTTGCATTGCCATGCATTTCATGCATGTTTAGGCCTAAGTTGCATTTATTGCCATGCAAGTTCATGTTAGGTCTAGGTCATATTCTTTATGCCATGCATTTTTATATCCATTAGGTCTTAGATCATGTTGATATGGCATGCATTTCATGCATGTTTAGGTCTAGGATGCACTTATTGTCATGCAAGTTCATGCTAGGCATTAGGTCATTTTGAATTGCCATGCATTTTCTATGTCATTTAGGCTTTATCTTATGCATTTCATACATTAAAATTGCTGTTTGTTCATGCATTTGATATTATACCACTTGATTTTTGACTTAAACCAATCAATGGCTTAAGATCAAGCTCACATGAGCATACTTGTGGAAAATTAAGGAGTTGTCAAGTTGATTTTTCTACCTTTGTGATTTTTTTTACTTTGACAATTCTTGTCCAAATTTTTCAAAATTTTAGTTACTGCTTGTAGGTCCTTAGAAGAGTCTCCAATATTTTTACTTTGATTTTTGAATGATTTTATCAAAGGCTTAAAAATGATTTTTGGCAAAACAGTTTTTCACCTAGTGTTCTGACTTTCGTGATTTTTCTGGGAGGTCATCCTTAGTCTAAAAATTAAACCAATTTTTTCGTATAGATTTTTACATGTTCTGAGTCTACCATAATATTTCAGGGTTTTTTGAAATTTTAAAAATAGGTTAAAAAATTACGCTTTAAAACTGGATAGTAGAGTCAGATTTGAATTCAAAGGAAAAATAATTTTCTGTTTTGGCTAAGGCATTTAGATTGGGCTAATTAGGAACCTTAGCTACTATCTTAGGTTGATTTAAAAGCCATTTTAACCTTTAAAAATGATTTTATAAAGCTCGGGTCAAGGATGGTCAAGTCTGGGTTTTCAAAGTTAGGAAAATAGAGCCATTCTCAAAAAGGGAATTCGGCCATGAATTATTTTTTATCCATGATTTTTAAAATTGTTTTCAACCAATCTCAAAGTATTTTTTGATTTTAGAAAATTTAATTTGATGTCTTTTCCTAAGGTAGTCGGATATCTTTTTAGGTATACGGATTTCCTTATTTAAAGGAAAAAATACACTTTCATGCATTGCATTTTCCATGTCCATGCATATTATATGATATATGATTTTTTCTATGAATATTTCTATGATATTGTTATTATTTTGATTTATATTTTATGGTGTTATATTGTTTTATATGGTTTTGAATATTCCATGTTATCCTATGTTTTTATTTAGTCATTTATTTTTGTCACATCATTTAGCATTTACTATGTTCATGCATTATTACTTTTATTTTCATGCATATTTCATGACAATATTATTTTATGTTTCATATCATTTCATGTCATATAGGTTTTTCATTTCCTTTAGAATATATTATGTCACTTAGGTTATTCATTTCATTTAGAATATATTATGACACCTAGGTTATTCATTTCATTTAGAATATATTATGTCACATAGGTTATTCATCTCATTTAGAATATATTTTATGTCACATAAGTTATTCATTTCATTTAGTATTTATTATCTCACTTAGGTTATTCATTTCATTTAGAATATATTATGTCACTTAGGTTATATTCATTTCATTTAGAATATGTTATGTCACTTAGGTTATATTCATTTCATCTAGAATATATTATGACACTTAAGTTACATCATTTCATTTAGATTATTTCATATCATTTAGATTATACTATGTCACACATATTCATATTTTTCTTAAATGTTTTGAAAAGATAATGGTTTCAAATAAAATAAAGTTATTCTCGAATTAAAATAATTCATGAGTTCTCTTCCGGGTTACCGGGGAGTAAATCATCAATTATCATTAATAACGGAATATCTTTCTTAAAAAGAGAATGATTCGAAAAATTTTCTAAATAAAAAAAATTTTCTATATTTTGCCGAATTTTCGGGGAATGTAGGAAAATTTTGGATTAATAAATTCCGGATCATTTTCAATAAAAAATGGAATTATTTTTCTTTAAATTGGGAATTAATTTGAAATGTCAAATCTAAAATTGACTTTTTTACGGAGACTTGAGATAACACACGATTAATAAGGTACCATTTTATACGGGCGTTGTGGGGGTGCTAATCCTTCCCCACACGTAACCGAGTCCCGAACCCGCTTCTTTGATTTCTCTGGTTTAAAATACAGACTTGAAAATGGTTTTAAAAATGTTTTAATTAATTTTAAAATATTTTACAAAACCGGTTTTAATAGGTGACCAATCAAACCTAGCCAAAAAAGATTAGTGGCGACTCCATGTCTTTTTTGAGGTCATTTTTAAACCCTCATTTTATTTCAAGAGGAATTAAGTCGTCTTTTCCTTTGTTTTTCCGATGTCACGCTTAACGAGTATAAAGTCTCGCAATGAGACTTGTTATTTTTTAGGTTGCAACAACTCTGGCTTGAGATCTAGTGTTGTAACGGTGTCGAAAATCCGTTCTTTTGGAGTGCGCCCAATTTTACCTTAAGTTTTAAAAAAACCATGAATTAGAATTCATTGACACATTCTTTATTATTATTTTATTATAATTGAATAAATAATTGACTATATGTGAATGAATAAATGAAATGAATAAACAAATAATTAAATACATGAATATGAATGAATAAATGAATGATTATAAAAATTTGTATGAATGAACAAACTAATATATAAAGGAAAGAATAGATGAATGATTATAAATCAAAATAAAGGCATGAATGGATTTGGAAATATTGGCCCCGGGATAATTCCAACCAAACGGTCTTTCATTGATTTCCTGGAACTAAATACATCAAAGATAAAACAACAAGATCACTGCCTAAGACATTTCAATAATCCGTCTATCTAATTCAAAATGTCATTACAAAACACTGGTTCTAGAGTAACCTCTTGGGTCTTGGGCTTTCCTTCACAGAGTCTCCCTTTGAATTGCCTTGCCTTTTAATCTGGCCCGTACTTATTCACTCTCCAACTGGCCCCTTGATATATCAGCAGAAATGGCACTGTGTGAGCTTTCCCTAGCTTGCTTCCCTTGCTCAAGTTTGTCGGCTCAGGCTTCTTCATGCTTTGCTCTCTCTTTCCAATAGTTACTTTCTTTCCTGAGATTTTTTATTTCTTTTTCCTAATCCCCAGAAGTCTTGAGGGTCCCTTCAAATCTTATCTCTAAATGATACCTTTTGTTTTCCAAGTGTAATTCCTTAAGATCGCCCTTGACAGTGTCCCTTTCTCTCTTGATCTTTTTCATTTCTCTTTCCCGAGCCGATTCCCTATTTTTCATGTCCCCAAATCTCTTCTAGAAGTCGAGCAATCTCTTTGCTCATTTGGGCCTTTTCTTTTCCAAATTCTGACTTTGCAGTTTCTAACTCTAATGGTGCTTCCTTTGGTGGTGAACTCATGAATTGAACTTCTTCCCTATTAGATGCCAACAATCTAACATTAACCCTCATTTCTCTCCATACTAGGTAGTCGGGTGTGACAATATCGACATATCTGGCTACCTCTACCTGATTAGTTTTCTTCTATGCCACTATAATCTCGCGTACTTTTCCCGAGTACTTATCTTCTCTATAAGCAAATTCTAACCCACTAAGATCATGGGTCGTAGGAGTGAACTGACGAGATTTCGATTGTCTTAGTACCAGCAGTGACGCGTAACTCACTCCTCCCCACAGTCCTAATAATGGAACAGATGCTTTATCTCCACACTTATACAATGTCAGCATAGGAGCTATCCATGGAGCCCTCCAAATTATCATCTCAGCCCTGACATTCCGGAATATGTTGATCCATTGTTCCTTAGTCCAAATTATCATCTCAGCCCTGACAGCTGTGTATCGAATACCGCCATATCCACATATCCCAATGTCCTTGGGAAGATAACGAAACCGTAGATAGCCAAAGCAAAAATATTTCTAACTGTCTCCTTACTTGAATGGCTATGGATTAAGGTCCGTAAAATATCCCATGAGATACAATGGCTTTCTCCTTTTCAAACATGGCTTTCAGCCCAATTTCTTTCCACTCCCAGAATCTTAGACACCTTATTATTGAAACTCGACGTCTTTGTATCTTTCAAATAAATACGGTCTGGAATGACATTCTCAATATGCAGTAGGGTTGAATATTCCTCTATGGTTGGAGTCATATCCTCTCGGTTGAAAGTGAAACATCGATAAGCGGGATTCCAGAATTGCACCACAGCCCGGATTACCTCACCACTGACCTTAACTTGAACTAACAGTGCCATGTCCCCATAAGTCTGAGTGAAGGCTTCTTTTTCTAATATATTCCATTGATTCCATATATCTATCAACTCCTGGAGATCATTTTGCCGGATAGAAAGATCAACCTTGGCTGGCAATATTGACACATATCCCGTTTCCAAACAATCTCCATTATCCTGTTGACTTTTCTCGGACTGTTTCCTAACCTCTAAATGTTTCTCGACCACTGAGACACACTGACCTTCCAAGGAAGCCCTTTTGATTGAATATTATCCCAAAACCAATAACCTTCCATGTGCAAAAATGATGACAAGAATGCCAAAAAAACAAAAAAAAAAGAAAAAGAAAATGAATTAGTAATGGGAATAAATTCAAATAATACAAAAAATGTATAATTCAAATCAATAATTATCCCTGAGGATGCCAACAAAATTTTGGCATTATAACACCCCTGGGACAAAACATCAAAACTTATTACGGGCATTGTGATGTGCGTTCATCATCGCCCTATTTACAAAAGTAAACTTATTCAGAAAGTAGAATAGAAGGTAAAAGGATTGGAAATATTCCTCTATATGTTCTTAACTTTGGGATATCTAATTGGAAATCCGGCAAGGCTTCGCCTAGGTTTACTATATGAAGGTGAATTAGTTCTAAAAGCCCCGAATTGTTCCTCATTGTCGCTGGTGAAGGCTAGTAAGGCACCCCGATAAAAGCGGGTTCAATTCGTTAGAGTCTATTTCCCTAGCCCATGCAGATTGTTAATCACGAAGGCTTAGGTAATTTAGTACTCCGGAAGTGTTTCACTAGCCTATGAGGATTGTTAATCACGAAGGCTTAGTTACTTTGCTCCCACCTAAAAGGACGGAACCCGGGTATAGGGCTCATGATATGCAAATGCAAATGCACGTGTAGTATAGTGTGTGAGGAGAAATAACAAACCTTTCACCACCCATTCTACATCCCTTATTCTAAATACCCCAATAAGATTAAACAATGTAAAGTATCAATTAAGCAAAGAATAAATATATGCACCCAAATAACCAGAGAGCAATAATAATATGCATGCACATGAATATGGACTATTTAAAAACATTTTAATATTTTCAAAATTCTCCTTATTATTGAAAAATGTGGGAATTAAAATTAAATACCAAATAAAAACCAACAAAAACGAGACTTTGAAAACACACGACTAATTCTAGGCCTGACTCTCTAAATGTCCCCAGCGGAGTCGCTAAGCTGTCGAAACCTAAAAAATAACAAGTCTCATCGCAAGACTTTAGTCGTTAAGTGTGACATTGGGGCAGACAGAGGAAAAGACGACTTAATTCCTCTCGAAATAAAATGAGGGTTTGAAAACAACCTCTAAAAAGACATGGAGTCGCCACCAATCTTTTTTTTGGCTAGGTGTGATCGGCCACCTATTAAAATCGGTTTTGTAAAATATTTTAAAATTAATTAAAACATTTTTAAAACCAATTTCAGGTATGGGTTTTTAAACCAGATAAAATCAAAGAAGCGGGTTCGGGACTTGGTTACGTGCGGGGAAGGATTAGCACCCCCACAACGCCTGTATAAAAACGGTACCTTATTAATCGTGTGTTATCTCAAGTCTCGGTAAAAAGTCAGAAATTTGGTATTTCAAATTAATTCCCAATTTAAAGAAAAATAATTTCATTTTTAATTGAAAATGATTCAAATTTATTAATTCAAAATTTTCCTATATTCCCCGACAAATACGGCAAAATATAAAAAATTTTATTTATTTTGGAAAATTTCCGAATCATTCTCGTTTTAAAGAAGATATTCCTTTATTAATGATAATTCAAGATATCCCTTTATTAATGAACTCATGAATTATTTTAACTCAGGAATAACTTTATTTTATTTGAAACCATTATCTGTTCAAAACATTTAAAATATATATATATATATATATATATATATATGAATATGAGTGACATAGTATAATCTAAATGATATGAAATAATCTAAATGAAATGATATAACCTGATTGTCATAATATATTCTAAATGACATAGTATAACCTAAGTGACATAATATATTTTAAATGAAATGATATAACCTAAGTGGTATAATATATTCTAAATGAAATGATATGTCCTAAGTAACATAATATATTCTAAATAACCTAATATAATTTAAATGACATGGCAAATCTAAATGACATGGCATATTTTAAATGATATGACATATTTTATATGACATAATATAATCTAAATGACATGGAATATAATCTAAGTGACATGAAATGAATATGAAACATAAAATAATATTATCATGAAATATGCATGAAAATAAAAATAATAATGCATGAACATAGTAAATGGTAAATGATGTGACAAAAATAAATGACTAAATAAAAAGTATAGGATAACATAGAATACTCACAACCATATAACAAACAATATAAACACCATAAAATATAAATCAAAATAATAACATTACCATAGAAATATTCATAACAAAAATCATAAATCATATAATATGCATGAACATGGAAAATGCAATGCATGAAAGTGTACTTTTTCCTTTAAATAAGGAAATCTGTATACCTAAAAAGATATCCGACTAACTTAGGAAAAGACATCAAATTAAATTTTCTAAAATAAAAAATACTTTGTGATTAGTTTAAAAATTATTTTGAAAATCTTGGATAAAAAAATGACCATGGCCGAAATTCCCATTTAAAATGGCTATATTTTCCTAACTTTGAAAACCTGGACTTGACCACCCTTGACCCGAGCTTTATAAAATCATTTTTAAAGATTAAAATAACTTAGAAATCAACCTAGGACAGTAGCTAAGGTTCCTAATCAGCCCTCTCCTAATGCCTTAGCCAAAACAGAAAATTATTTTTCCCTTGAATTTAAATCTGACTCTACTGTCCAGTTTTAAAGCGTGATTTTTTAACATATTTTTAAAATTTCAAAAAAATCTAAAACAATTATGGGAGACTCAGAACATGTCTAAATCTATGGGAAATTTATTTATTAATTTTTAGACTAAGGATGACCTACCAGAAAATCACTAAATTCAAAACACTAGGTGAAAAACTGTTTTGCCAAAAAACATTTTCAAGCCTTTGAGAAAATCATTCAAAAAAAAAAATATTGGAGACTCCTCTAAGAACCTAAAAAAAGTAGCTAAAATTTCTAAAAATTTGGACAAAAATTACCTGATGAAAAAAATCATAAAGGTAGAAAAATCAACTTGACAACTCCTTAATTTTCCACAAGCATGCTCATGTAAGCTTGACCTTAAGCCATTGATTGGCTTAAGTAAAAAATCAAGTGGTATGATATGAGATGCATTACATATAGCAAGTTTAATGTACGAAATGCATGATCTAAGGCCTAAATGACATAGAAAATGCATGGCAATTCAAAATGACCTAATGTCTAGCATGAACTTGCATGGCAATAAATGCTACCTAGACCTAATATGCATGAAATGCATGGCAATGCGAATGTAACCTAGACCTAAAAAATGCATGGCAATAACACAAACACATGACATACTAAATCAAATACGCAAAATCATGGCATGGAAATGAAAGTATGTCAACTAACAAGATGAAAATGCACACACAATGCACAATATTTAGGGTAGCCGAATGGACCTAAGATCAAAATGATGAAATCCTAAGCATGGAATTACCACAAACACATGACATACTAAATACAAGACTAAAAAGGAAACATGCTAAACCAAACAAACATGATGTAAAGGCAAGAATGTAGCTAGACATTTTCACAAACACATAGTATAGTAAAATCACAAGGCATGAACAGCTATCATATTGAAAATAGAAAATTAAAATGGCAAACAAAGTAAGTAGACTTGGAAACAAAATGATAAAATCAACCAAAATAATAGTAAATAAAAAAAGGGTTAAAAACAAGCTCCATATCTTAACTATTTTAAAAAGTTTGAACATCAAAACATGCTAGAACATCACAACCAACAGGGAAAAATAAACCAAACCAAACCAAACACAATCACAAACACAACATAGGCCATTCGGCCAACTTAAGGAAATAGTGAAAAAAAATTTGTTTTTCTTTCGTTTTTTCTAGAAAACATGAGATAGGAGCTTTAGGAAGAAGATTAAAACTTTATTTCTCAACCAAAAACAACAATAACTTGATGGAGACTCAATTAAGAGTCGTAAACCCAAGTGCAAGTTATGTTCAAGTAATAAATTCTCGGGTGTCCGAGGTCGAACCACAGGGAAGCGTATTAGTAAGTATAAGTTTATAAATATATAAGAAAAAGAAAGTAAACAAGATATTAGGGAATCAACAACAAAACATAAAAGAAATTTAACAAAATATAAAAAAACAATAAGAAAAGATGTTGAGGTTAGAGAATCCACTCTTGGTGTTATGCTAATATTAGTCTTGTTTTATTACACAATTGAAATCCACACATAAGGGAGGTTCCAATCGGAAGGTTTAGCAATTCAGTCCAAATTGTCCAACGTCCATAGCATATGATATTATGTTCATTTGGTGTCCTCAAAACTCACAAAAAGAGTCCAAGCATTCCTTATGCCAAGGTATATGTCTACAACAAATCAAGGTTATGAAACCAAGCATTTACTGTGCCATTTTCATTGTCAATAATGAATCAAGATCCCTACTTTGCAAGTATGATTTTAAACCAAAAGAAAATATTATCTATACTAAATGATGATTTATTTTAGCTCATGTTTAAGAGACTAACCTTAGCATTTACCAAAAGCTTCACCTCATCACCTCAACAATATGATTAGCAACACATACTAGATATGAAGAAAATGAAAAGAAAAATAAAGAAAAAGAAAACTAGAGAAAGGAAAGAAGAAGAAAACTTAGAGAATTACATTGCAATGGCTAATATCCTCCCAATGTACCTTTAATGCTCATCCAAGGCCCTCTATTTATACACATTTTGGAGAGCTAAATGACAAGAGACAAGCTTTATAAATTTCAAAGGTAGGTATAATAGGTGGGTGCATTTTTCTAACAATTTTCGTCATATTGTATGACAATTCTGATCAGCCAGCTTGATGGTCGATTTTGTCAATGTTGGAGGCTCGATCTGATCAAATGGTCTTCTAGAAAAATATACCCCTATCAGTTACGGATCCATATCCGTTGGAATCAGATCATTTGCTCATGTGGATCGGAAGATATGGTCAAAATACCAAAACAGGTCAGCACAGACGTCATTGCACATCAGCCAACTTGATGGTCGATTTCGCTAGGGAAAACGACTCCGTTTCAAGAAGTGTAAAACATGAAAAAGATAGATATGCCTCTTAACTTTGCACTGTAAAAAATTCAGCCTTATTGCTTCAGTGAAACTCCAGATATAGCGGATATGGCAAAAGGTGTCGGAACTGGAACTGAACTGGATTTGCCCTTAATTGTTGATTTAACCTAGTAATCTGAAATCACTCAAAGAAACTCGTGAAAAACACCAAATTACATAAAAATATAAAATACCATAAACACAATTAGACTAAGCAATAATAACTCGTATTTGACACAAAACAATAATAAAACATAACTAAGAACTATATAATTATACGAGTTATCACACCCCCACACTTAGATTGTTGCTAGTCCCTAGCAACGACTCAATAAAAATAAAATAAGAAAATCTAATCTAATCCATTTTCGTTGGAAATCACGGTGGCACTTAGCATGTGACACAAGCCTTTAAACCCTTAGGTGTCCCTAGTGGACGAGTTTAGTCTCGTGAGGGTTTGCTAGAACGATACCCACAAACATTGAAAAACTAAAATATAAGTAAACTACATACACTAAAAATATTTACTCCTAATCCTTTCAATATAAATTAGAGACAATCTTTGAACAAGTCTTATAAACTAATCAATAGCTCAAAGAATTTCACAAAAATTTATGCTTGAATGTAAATAAATGAGTTAAGCCAATATTAACATAACATATTTCAATCAAAATAGTGCATATTCAACTTAATCTCAACTTCTCACTATACTCTCATGATTTTCACTCTTTAAAGTAGTGGTAAAGTGTTTACACTCAATCAATCTCATGAAAACAGTTCTACCATATGCTTGCTTGTCCACCTATTCTCCACTATTTAGATCATACAACTTCATAAATCAAGAGGTCTTTTTTCAAGGTTGTAATGGGGCCAAAGGGTTATAATGTGGTTAAAGAACAAAAGGATAAAGATATCACAAAGGTTCCAAAGAGTTCATAGAGTTTAGAGACATAATAAGATCATACAAATAAAACTTCTCAAAACTCTTATAAAGCACATAATAACATAGGCTAAATATTCATGTTGAGCCTTTGCTTCATTCTAACCAACTTTGTAACATCTTTTTCTTTACTTTAACTAGAAGTTCAAGAGAAGATTTTTTTTTTTTTTAATATGGGAATGTATTTGACAATGATCCCTTTTTTTTTTCTCTTGACTTTTGCCTCTCTCCTCCCCCACACTTATCTTTCGTTCTAACCCAAATTTTCAAAAAGTATCCCTTGTTTTTGCAATATGTCTCAAAATATATAATCCATCTTTAGAACAAGGGTAAGGATATAAGTATATTTAGGCTAGGTGTAAGTTCTGGTTACCAATAAAATAGCATATTTAATGTAGGCTCAAATTGGCTCACTAGTGGGGATGTTCTCTTAGAACATTAATAATGGATGGCTGTTTGGCTCTGGTTATAATCCTAATGCCTCTATCATATTCATGTTGTCACATGTATCAATATAGTCTCAAACGGTTTAAAGCAAGTTCTAGAGAATCATGTAATCATAAGAGCACTCAAGAAAGAAATTAGATTGATTTGTATAATGCATCAATCATTATAGGCTCAAAAACTCACAAGGATGATTATACAAGTCAGATTAAGTCTAAACATGCTTCTTTCTCAATCAACATATCATATTAACATTGGCTCATAAAAAGGTTGACATCAAGCTTAATTCTCATGAAAATCTTGTCACTAATAAATCTGTTTTAGACTTATGCAATTCATATCTCATCATTGTATTAAAAAGGAACTAGAACACATTAAAATAATAATAATAATAAAGACTCATAAAAAAAATAGTAGACAAAAATAAAAGAAATCCTAAATCGTTCCCCCCACACTTAATTCTTACATTGTCCTCAATGTAAGTCTATTAACCCAAATGAAAGAATCATGTGTAAGAGAAAAGAACTAATAACATAAGAATAGGAATAACTAAGACTCAAAACAAAACAAACTCATGCAACCTAAATAATCCTAAAATACTAAACAAAAATTAACAAGTAAACATAAAAAGATTAAAATCAAACTGACAAGGTATGTCTCAAGTCTCCCTTACTCAGACCTTGTTCAGAATGAATACTTGTAAATTGCATAAAACACAACAAACTTTTTTTTTTTTTTGAAAGAAGAAATCAAACTGACAAGGTATGTCTCAAGTCTCCCTTACTCAGACCTTGTTCAGAATGAATACTTCTAAATGGCTTAAAACACATCAAATTTTTTTTTTTTTTTTACAAATTAGAAAAATATGTCCCTTACCCCCTACTAAAGGTAGAATTTAGGAGATATTACCTGCAGAGGTTGCTAACCACTTATTATAACTGAGACACAACAAACAAAATGTTAGATAATGTTACAAAGACAGAGTGCAATCCACTCCTTGCTCGTCCATATCTCTTTTTCTTTTTCCGAGCGTTTGCGAAACAACCGTAGCAGATAAATATTCATAAGCTTGGAGCTTTTTGAGTAAATCTTCAATGGTTGTAGCAGAAATTATGGTTCTCCTTGCCTCTGAAAACATGAATCCATTATCCACAGCATTATCTAAATATGAAAGTAAATTACTAAAATAACCATTAATATTAAGCAAACCAATGGGTTTCTTATTTGTGACCAAAGATGACCAAGAAGTCACGCAAGCTATTTCTTCCAATGTACCCAGACCTCCTGGTAAAGCAATGAATGCATCGGCAGAATGGTACATGATTGTCATCCGTTCAGGGATACTCCAGACTTGTATTTCCTTACCCACGGTAGGTCCACAAAAACCTGTGAATAGTTGTGGCACGATTCCTAGAACTGGACTTCCTCCGGCGTGTGCTGCTGTAGCGACTGCTCCCATTAAACCCGTACTACCGCCTCCATAAATCAACTGGATCTTTTGTTAGGCAAGTATTACTCCAACTCTTATGGCTTCATCAGCGAATATGTTATTTTTCCCTGGATAAGAACCTCGAAAGACACAAATTTTTTTAATGCGCTGGGACGAAGTACTTTCCATTTTTTTTTCAAGTGCCTGAAAGAGAATGAGTACATGGTGTAATATATAGAGGACTGAGTAATGAATCAGACAAGAGTAATAATGTCGCCGAAAGTGTATTTGACCTGTCAGAAGAAAATGTTAACCTAACAAAAGATTTTTGCGTGATTTCAGGAAGAAAATCAAAAAGAGAAGAAAAATCAACCGTAAAAGACCAATGCAAAAAAAAAAAACGAGAATAATTACAAAAATCTAACAACACGTAAATTAAACCGAAATGAAGTTATTGCAAATCAAACCAAAAGTTGAGAAGTCATTTATTGTAGTTGTGATTGTGGCTCACATCTTCCTCTGGTTTTACGTCCAGAAACGGCTTAAACGCCTTCTATGAGTCGAGGATATGCTTCCCATCCAGTTTTCTTACAAGCTGGCAAACAGGGTCTTTTAACATCAGATTCCCAAGATGTTGCCATTCCCTTTGGAATTGCGGCCATAAATCAAGAATTTCTCTTTGTACGTCTCCACTAGGATGCGTCTCAAGAGAAAGTTGGATATTACCCAAATTCTCCTTACTCAGTCCATCCTTAATGAATTCAATTTTATCATCTCGATTAGAGGACGGAATCCCAATAGAACGACATTTACCATTACATGTCCATCGTGCACATTTGTGGCAATTTGAACTCATGCGCTTTGCTCGTCGCTTCTTTGCAAAAGTGCTTCTACCTGTACCTGGTAAATGCAAAACAGGAAGATTTCACGTACCTTGGCTTCAATTATCCAACGTATGTCTTCAGGAATCCCTTTGTGCATAAGCATTCTTAATCTTTCAAATCGAACTTGGTAAAGCTTCAGTAAAATATTTCGAGGAAAAGGAGGAAATCGTTTCTGCAATCTTGTGAGAATATCATCCATCTTGAAAAAAAATGAAAAAGAAATTGAAAGAGAAATTTATATACAATATCAGTTTTGTGGGTAGCTGATGGAACCGACTTAAATAATCACGGAGTACCGTTATCCGCCATTTAACCGGGGTTAAAAAAAATATATTTACATCTAGTTATTTTCAAAACAAGGATCAGAAAAAAAAACAACCTCTTCTTGAGTAACATGATTTTCCAAAAAGAGTTTGAGTCTTTGTCCATTTACCTTGAATACGTTACCATTTTGAGGATTCTCAATGTCAACTGCTCCATAATGATACACATGTTTAACCACAAATGGGCCAGTCCATCTTGATCTCAACTTACCAGGAAATATATGAAGTCTAGAATTATAAAGTAGAACTTTTTGCCCAACATCAAATGTTTTTCATGAAATTAACTTGTCATGAAAGGCTTTAGTTCTTTCTTTATGAATTTTAGAATTCTCATATGCATCATTTCTGAGTTCCTCAAGTTCATTTATTTGTAATTTCCGTAAATTAGAAGCGTCATCAAGGTTTGAGTTGAACATTTTAATGGCCCAATATGCTTTATGCTCAAGTTCCACAGGTAAATGACAAGGTTTTCCATAAACTAGCCTATAAGGAGACATGCCCAATGCTGTTTTAAAAGCTGTTCGATAGGCCCATAATGCATCGTTAAGTCTAAGAGACCAATCTTTGCGATTTGGATTAACCGTCTTTTCCAAAATTTGTTTAATCTCCCTATTTGCTAATTCTATCTGTCCATTTGTCTGCGGGTGATAAGGGGTTGCAACTTTGTGTGTAATGGCATATTTCTTCATTAATGTTTCAAAAACCTTGTTGCAAAAATGTGTTCCCCCATCACTTATGATAGATCGAGGAATTCCAAATCGACTCAAAATATTTTCTTTTAAAAATTTAATCACTGTTTTGTGATCATTATTTCGACATGGAATTGCCTCTATCCACTTTGAAACATAATCTATTGCAACTAAAATGTATAAGAAACCAAAAGATGGTGGAAATGGTCCCATGAAATCAATACCCCAACAGTCAAAAATTTCAATTACAAGAATTGGGTTCAAAGGCATCATGTTTCTTTTCGAAATGGAACCTAATTTTTGACAACTTTCACATGACTTGCAAAAATTATATGCATCTTTGAATAAAGTTGGCCAGTAAAATCCACACTGTAAAATTTTTGCAGCAGTTTTCTTTGATGAAAAATGACCACCACATGCCTCGGAATGACAGAACTTAATTACACTACTTACCTCATTGTCGGGAATGCATCTTCGAAAAATCTGATCAGGACAATATTTGAACAAGTAAGGGTCATCCCAGTAGAACTTCTTTACCTCATTCAGAAACTTCCTTTTATCTTGGGGGCTCCATTGAGAAGGAATTTTTCCTGTAGCAAGAAAATTAGCAATGTCAGCAAACCAAGGTGTCGTGGAGACAATTAGAAGTTGTTCATCAGGAAAAGTATCATTTATTGGTGAGGTTCCAAAAGATTCATCACAAACAAGTCTTGATAAATGATCAGCCACCACATTTTCTACTCCTTTTTTATCTCGAATGGTGATGTCAAATTCTTGCAGCAAAAGGATCCACCTCAGCAACCTAGGTTTTGCATCCTTCTTAGAGAGAAGATATTTTAAAGCTGCATGATCACTAAAGACAACAATTGATGATCCAACAAGGTAAGATCTAAATTTATCCAATGCAAAAACAACTGCAAGTAATTCCTTTTCTGTAGTGGAATAATTCATTTGGGCTCTATTTAAAGTTTTACTTGCATAGTAAATTACATATGGTTTCTTATCTTTCCTTTGTCCTAACAAAGCACCAACAGCATAGTCACTAGCATCACACATTATTTCAAATGGTAAAGACCAATCAGGAGATCTCATAATAGGAGCAGTAATGAGCATATTTTTGAGTTTTTCAAAAGCATCTTCACAATCTTTAGTCCATTCAAATGCAGTGTCTTTCATTAAAAGATTACATAGAGGTTTAGATATCGTGCTAAAATCTTTTATGAATCTTCTATAAAAACCTGCATGTCCCAAGAATGACCTAATGTCCTTTACTGTCTTTGGTGTGGGTAGATTAGCAATCAATTCAATTTTTGACTTGTCTACCTCAATCCCTTTTGCAGAAACAATGTGACCTAGTACAATACCTTTAGTGACCATGAAATGACATTTTTCCCAATTAAGAACAAGATTTTTTTCTTCACACCTAATCAATACATTTTTCAAATTGGCTAAGCAATCACCAGAAACAGAAAAATCATCCATGAAAATCTCAAGATTACGTTCAATCATGTCACTAAAAATACTAAGCATGCATCTTTGAAATGTGGCAGGGGCGTTACATAATCCAAATGGCATTCTACGATATGCAAAAGTACCAAAAGGACATGTAAAAGTGGTTTTCTCTTGGTCCTCAAGTGCAATGGCAATTTGATTATACCCAGAATATCCATCTAGAAAACAATAAAACTCATGCCCTGCAACTCTTTCTAAGATTTGATCCATGAAAGGCAAAGGGAAATGATCTTTCCTCGTCACTGAGTTAAGTTTCCTGTAGTCAATGCACATGCGCCAACCAGTAACAGTCCTAGTTGGAATTAATTCATTGTTTTCATTTTTAACTACAGTAACTCCAGATTTCTTAGGTACGACTTGAGTAGGACTTACCCATTTGCTATCAGAGATAGGATAAATGATTCCATTATCTAGAAGTTTAATGACTTCATTTCTCACTACTTCTTTCATATTAGGATTAAGCCTTCCTTGCATTTGTCTAGAGGGTTTAGCATTTTCCTCTAAATAAATATTATGTGTGCAGATTAATGGGCTTATTCCCTTTATGTCAGCTAAGGTCCATCCTAATGCATTTTTGTGCATTTTCAAAAGTTGTAACAACTTACCTTCTTGTAGTTCATCAAGATGTGAAGAAATTATGACTGGAAAAGTTTCATTCTCACCCAAAAAGGAATATTTTAGCTCGGATGGCAATGGTTTTAAATCCAGCTTGGGTGGTTCAATAGTTGATGGTACAGTGACATTTGTAAGTGATGGAAGTTCCTCAAACTTTTGTTTCCAACAATGCTTATCCTGAAAAGAATTTAACAAAGAATCAGTGTGTGAAATTTCTGAAGCATTATCAAACTCACATTCAATTAAATAAGCTTCTAAAGGATCATGGAATGTGGTAGTGGTGAGATGTTCATGAACAAGTTCTTCAATGAAATCCACTTCATGCACTTCTGAATCATCACCAGGTTGCTTGCAAATGTTGAACACATTTAATTCTAAAGTCATATTTCCAAAAGAAATGTTCAAAATACCATTCCTGCAATTTATCAGAGCATTAGAAGTTGCAAGAAATGGACGGCCTAATATAACAGGAATTTGAACATTTGGATTTGAAACAGGATGTGTGTCCAAAACAATAAAATCAACAGGGAAGTAAAAATTTTCAATTTGAACCAAAACATCTTCAACTATCCCTCGAGGAATTTTTACAGAACGATCAGCTAGTTGAAGTGTAACAGGTGTTTCCTTGAGTTCACCTAAACCTAACTGTTGATAAACAGAAAAAGTCAAAAGATTAACACTAGCACCAAGATCAAGCAATGCACGTTCTATTCTAGTGTTTCCAATGATGCATGAGATTGTTGGGCATCCAGGATCTTTGAATTTTGGTGGAGTAAGGTGCTGAATGATTGAGCTCACACTTTTCGTCAGAAATGCTTTCTTTTGTACATTATGTTTCCTTTAAACTGTGCACATGTCCTTCAAAAATTTAGCATAAGATGGAACTTGTTTGATTGCATCCAATAAAGGAATGTTAATCTTAACTTGTTTGAAAAGTTCATAAATTTCTGCATTTTGATTCAAATTCTTTATTGTTTGCAACCTTTGAGGAAAAGGAGCAAGATGCATACCTTTTTCTTTGTCCAAATTTTCAAGAAGTTCAGGCTTACCATCATCCTTACCATTACTTTTCGGAGGGGAAGGAGGATCTTGGTCTTTTGATGGAATGTTTTTGTCAATTGCCTTTCCACTTCGAAGAGTTGTGATAGAACTGGCATTTTCCTGTTGAGTTTCATTGGAGCAAGAAACAAGACATTGAGTAGAAGGGTTAGGCTGAGGTTGAGCAGGAAACTTACCTTTTTCTTGAGTGCGTAATGAAGCTGTCAATGTGGACAAGGTGTTTTTGATCTCATTGATGTCCTGTGAAGTTTGGTTATTCACATTTGCTTGTGTTTGCATGAATGCTTGCAATGTCTCTTCCAAGGTTTGTACACGTGAAGGTTGATAGGAAAAAGTGTTGCCCGGCTTTTGAGATTGTGGTACCTGAACATGATTATTATTCCGCCAACTGAAGTTGGGATGATTTCTCCATTCAGGGTTATACGTTTCAGAGTAAGGAGAAGGAAAAGGCTTTTTAAATGTGTTTATGGAATTTACTTGATCATGCAACTCTTCTTTAAGAATGGGAATGTTTGGACATTCAGAAGTGGGGTGTCCCATGATTTCACAAATTCCACAACTTTCTTCATTTTTAACCGTTTTGACTTCTTTTACTTCTCTAAGTTCCATGGCTTCAATCTTTCTAGCCAAATTAGCTACTTTAGCTTTTATCTCATCTTCTTGACTAAAATGATATTTACCTCTGTTAGAAACAAGATTAGATCTATTGGAACTTTCAAAAGAATTATCTGTGTGCCAGGCTTGAGAGTTATCTGCCAAATGGTCTAGGTAGTCAAAGGCTTCTTCAGGTTCTTTTTCTAGAAACTCACCGTCACACATTGTTTCAACAAATTGTTTAGTTTCGGGAGTTAAACTTTCATAAAAGAAACTAATAAGATGCCATTTTTCAAAACCATGATGTGGACAAGAACTTAACAAATCTTTAAAACGCTCCCAGCACTGAAAAAATGCTTCATTTTGATTTTGATTGAAATTTTGAATCTGTCTTTTCAAAGCAGTAGTTTTATGTGCTGGGAAAAATTTCTTTAGAAACTCAGTTTGTAATTCTTGCCATGTGCCAATTGACCTTGGTTTTAAATTATGAAGCCAAATTTTTGCTTTATCTTTTAAAGAAAAAGGAAATAATTTTAGCTTGACAATTTCATTTGTACATTGTTGGTCATTAAAGGTGACACATACATCTTCGAAGTCTTTTAGAAACGAGTAAGCACTTTCCGATTCTAACCCATGGAAATTTGGAAGCAAAGCTATCATACCTGGTTTAAAACGAAAGTTGTTTGCATTGAGAGGAAAAATAAAACAAGAGGGTGATGAGCTTCAAGTTGGTTGCAAGTAGTCACGCATGGTGCGTACTTGTCTGTTCTCGTCTTCAGCATGAACACTTTCATTGTCAGCCATGGTCGGAGTTGTATTAGAAAGATTACCTGAAAAAGTTTCACAATAAAATCTAACTAAACGACGAGATCTAAAATCACGTCGCCAAACAAGCATAAAACAAAGTTAATATACAGATTAGGCGGTATAACCAGCCAATAAAAATAAAACAAAGTTAATATACAATATAAATATAAATATATAGAAAATTAGGCGGTATAACCAGCCAGTAAAAATAAATATACTTATAAACTTATATACTTAGTATTGCCTCCCCGGCAACGGCGCCAAAAACTTGATGGAGACTCAATTAAGAGTCGTAAACCCAAGTGCAGGTTATGTTCAAGTAATAAATTCTCGGGTGTCCGAGGTCGAACCACAGGGAAGCGTATTAGTAAGTATAAGTTTATAAATATATAAGAAAAAGAAAGTAAACAAGATATTAGGGAATCAACAACAAAACATAAAAGAAATTTAACAAAATATAAAAAAACAATAAGAAAAGATGTTGAGGTTAGAGAATCCACTCTTGGTGTTATGCTAAGATTAGTCTTGTTTTATTACACAATTGAAATCCACACATAAGGGAGGTTCCAATCGGAAGGTTTAGCAATTCAGTCCAAATTGTCCAACGTCCATAGCATATGATATTATGTTCATTTGGTGTCCTCAAAACTCACAAAAAGAGTCCAAGCATTCCTTATGCCAAGGTATATGTCTACAACAAATCAAGGTTATGAAACCAAGCATTTACTGTGCCATTTTCATTATCAATAATGAATCAAGATCCCTACTTTGCAAGTATGATTTTAAACCAAAAGAAAATATTATCTATACTAAATGATGATTTATTTTAGCTCATGTTTAAGAGACTAACCTTAGCATTTACCAAAAGCTTCACCTCATCACCTCAACAATATGATTAGCAACACATACTAGATATGAAGAAAATGAAAAGAAAAATAAAGAAAAAGAAAACTAGAGAAAGGAAAGAAGAAGAAAACTTAGAGAATTACATTGCAATGGCTAATATCCTCCCAATGTACCTTTAATGCTCATCCAAGGCCCTCTATTTATACACATTTTGGAGAGCTAAATGACAAGAGACAAGCTTTATAAATTTCAAAGGTAGGTATAATAGGTGGGTGCATTTTTCTAACAATTTTCGTCATATTGTATGACAATTCTGATCAGCCAGCTTGATGGTCGATTTTGTCAATGTTGGAGGCTCGATCTGATCAAATGGTCTTCTAGAAAAATATACCCCTATCAGTTACGGATCCATATCCGTTGGAATCAGATCATTTTCTCATGTGGATCGGAAGATATGGTCAAAATACCAAAACAGGTCAGCACAGACGTCATTGCACATCAGCCAACTCGATGGTCGATTTCGCTAGGGAAAACGACTCCGTTTCAAGAAGTGTAAAACATGAAAAAGATAGATATGCCTCTTAACTTTGCACTGTAAAAAATTCAGCCTTATTGCTTCAGTGAAACTCCAGATATAGCGGATATGAAAAAAGGTGTCGGAACTGGAACTGAACTGGATTTGCCCTTAATTGTTGATTTAACCTAGTAATCTGAAATCACTCAAAGAAACTCGTGAAAAACACCAAATTACATAAAAATATAAAATACCATAAACACAATTAGACTAAGCAATAATAACTCGTATTTGACACAAAACAATAATAAAACATAACTAAGAACTATATAATTATACGAGTTATCATAACTCATAAAATGTCAAAGAAAATTAGCAAGTTAAGCATGGAAAGGAAAGAAAATGCAAGAGCTAGGTATTTCAATTAGTTGATTATTGAAATGAAACTTTGGTACTATAAATATGGGTAGGGATGGCTAGGTTTCTCACACACTAACCAATTACAAACAGTGAGTGAGAAAACGGGGCGGGGTGGGTGCTAAGGTGATGGAGAGAGTTGCAAAGATGCTGTTGATCTCAATCATTGTCCTGGTTGTAAAAAGATTAGGTCAAACCAAAAAAATCCAGTTCAATTTCCTTTTCCCAGTGGGAGAAAGCTTAGAGCCAGAGCTGGTTGTTCTTAAAAAAGCATAAGCTAGTGAAGTGCTTTCTCTTTCACTATCTTACTTTGGCCCCTCTCCTCTCTAGCCAAAGCCAACTACAAGAATAGGAAGATTACAACTCCGGGACACCGAACAAATTCCACTGATTTGTTTTTGATCGGAGCATCAAGCAGCGCAACCCGATTCTACGTCGAGCTTCTTTCTCCTGCAGGCCAGAATTGATAGTTCTCTAGTGGAGGCAAGCCAGAGGCAGTGACAGTGCTGGGGGAATATAAAGATTTTGAGTCTCATTTTTGGAATTCCCTTTAGTAAGCGCCATAACCAAGAATAATATTCCCACAAGTCCAATGAGGATGGATTCTAACATCTCGGGTTGAGAATTCTCATCATGTCACGAGAGTGGTAACCCATTTTGGCGACGGAATTCCTCCTCTATAAAATGAGAATAAAATCTTTTTTTATGTGGGCTAGTTTTCGGATTTTTCATAATTTTTTTAATATTCCTACAAGCCAAAGCCAACTACAACTAATGAGAAAGTTTTCATAATTTTTCGAGCTCATTTGCTATTTTTTCGGATTTTTCATCCAAATTTGACAATTAATGCACCCGAACTTTTGCCATTTTTCAAACGAGCTCCGAATCGAGATTTTTGTTCACCAATCTCTTCCAAATAATTTAATATTGAGATCTGGAAGTTTTCATAATTTTTCGAGCTCGTTTGCTATTTTTTCAGGATTTTTCTTTTGGAATTTCAACTTAGTAGGCCCTAGATTTGCCATTTTGAAACGAGCTCCGAATCGGATTTTTCTTCACCAATCTCTTCTAAATAATTTAATATTGAGATCTGGAAGTTTTGGTAATTTTTCGAACTCATTTGCTATTTTTTCGAAATTTATCATTTGGAATTTCAGCTTAGTGGGCCCGAAATTTGCCATTTTTCAAACGAGCTTCGTATCTGGATTTTTCTTCGCCAATCTCTTCCAAATGATTGAAGATTGAGATCTGTAAGTTTTGGTAATTTTTGGAGCTCATTTGCTATTTTTCTTGAATTTTCCAAATTTTCCCTTTTACCTCTGAAGCTCGGTTTTACTCAAAACAAGTTCGATTTCCAGATTTTCTTTTTCTGTATCTTTTTCATATATTGAATTGGAGTTGGTCCAAAAATGCCCAATTTTTACGATCAAATTCCCCTCCGATTTGATTTTTCCTTTTTTTTAGTACCGGAAATTTTTTCGTTTTTCCGTTTTTCCTCTAATCGACTTTTTTCTCAGAATTACTTCAAACTAAGGCTTGGGCTATCCTTGTTTATTCACTTCTCATCAATTACGGGCTTTAGTCTTACTTAATCGGGCCATTTTTGTAATTTTTCCCAATTTCACCAAAATCCACCAAAAATCCTAATTCTCGGTTTTCTTCCAAATTGACTTTTCCTTCAGTTTTGCCTCCAAATGGCCTCTCCATTACCCGTAGTCATGGCTTATCTTCCATTCGAAACCTCCAACTTCAACCAATTTGATCGTTTAAGTATTTTTCTCCAAATTTTCTGAACTAGGGATTCCTTTCCACTAAATCTCCGTAACCCAACTTCCGAACTCCATATCTTTCATTGTAGACCTTGGATTATCAAAATTCTTTCACCATTGTTCAATTTAACTTTGAATCTTGATTTTGAAAGTGGGTTGACTTTTCAATGGTTGACTTTTTAGAGTTGACTTTTTCGGGATTGGCTTTTTCAAGATTGACTTTTTATGCTTGGCTTCTTAAACTAAGTCTCGGAGTACCACCTGCATGATGAGAAAAGACTTTTTGCATTGTAAAACATCATTTTAGGAAGAAAAATATATGATTTAGTGGTCCAGACAAAATTAGGTGTCTACAGTCACAATATTTTTTCTTTTTTCCTTTTTTGCTGTATGCCCCAAAAAAATTCATGTGATTCATTTTCAGCCACAAAAGATGTCTTATTTTGATTTGCCATTAATTTGAAGGTATTTTGGTTTGCGAGAATCCTGGTGTGAAGGAACATCTCAGATTTTATCTTTGAGCTTCTCGCCAAATGAACTTGTTTGGGTTTCAATTTCTTCAAAGTGTTTCCAACACATGGGGAGAGAAAAAAGAAAGGTGTTCTGGTTCATCCTTTGGTTCATGTACTCATAAATCAAGGTCTAGGAAAAGGATTAGAGATTTGGCATTTGGATTCTTTCAAAGGGATTTGAAGGTTTTGAATCTTTGAGTTTTTGCTATGATTTGTAACATGGCATAAATTACCTAATCTAGATCTTTTGGAAGATTGACATGTTTGCTTGACTTTCAAGAAATCCACGAAAGAATTTTTCAAATTTTCATTACTCATGGCCTCAATAAAGGTTATTCTTTGTGACTTTTGAGTAGTATTTATTCAGCTGGTCTATGATCTATGCACGTGTAGAGACAAAGTGTTTCCTTGGAATCCATCCCTCATGATGATCACCCATTCTTTCGAAACTCATTTTACTATTCAAAAGAGTATCCTTTTATTTTCAACCCTTTTTTGTTTTTGTTTTTTTTTCACAAACCATATAAACAAGGCTTAATTCAAAACTTCAAATGAGACATGATATATGATTCTTGGAATTTAAAGTTCATTCATTTCAAATAAATTGAAAGTAAGCCCAAAACTTAAAACAAGGTTAAGGATTGCCCCTGATTAGCATGCTACCCTGAGAACAAATGATCCTTAACCCCGTCGTCATTGATAAGCATCCATAAGCTCTTTGAACTTTGTCGGGTTTACATCAATTACAGCCTGAACTTTGTCCTTGAATGCAGTGTAGTGCTCTGTGGAACGCCTTTTAACCCCGCTATAATACTCGCATGTGGCATTAGGATCATACCATTTTGGGTAAGGAGACTTCCTAGGCTTTGCAAGTGCAACGGAGATCATTTGGCTTTGGACAAGCAATGGAAGAAGTTCTGTGTAGGTCATCAAAATTGAATGATACACCTTTTTCTTCTTTCTCTTACTGCTCTGAGAACAGACTGAACTAAACTCCGGATCATTTGGCATGACGAAACATGATGATGACCATGCTGAATCCAATGGTCGACATAGAATCGTGGATGTAAATAACCATCAAAAGGATCGTCTTGCATTGCACTGAACCCTCTTTTGTTTCTGCTTTCAACATTTACGACTTGAACGTGCCCCTTAGCAACATCATCTTTATCAGTATCCACAATTTTTCCTTTTTTTTTTATCCCATCCTCAATCCTGCCCACTGCAAACAATATATCTACAAATTTTGAGAAGACATTGACAATCAACTTGTCATAATATGGATGTGGGAGGGTATCCATAAACAAAGCATTCATTTCTCTATCAGTAAGAGGTGGTTGGAATTGTGAGGCTACATCTTTCCATGAGTATATTCTTTGTAGTTCTCATTGGGCTTCTTTTTCATGTTCTGGAGTGTCAATCGATCTGGAACCATTTCCAACATATGCTTGTATTGTTTCAGGAATGTCCGGGCTAAGTTTCTCTATGTATGTACTTGGCCTTTTTTCAACTGATAATACCAATTAGATGCTCCTGCTGTCAGGCTGTATTGAAAAACATGGATAAGCAATTTCTCATCATGCGTGTGCCCTACCATCCTATTACAATATGCAGACAAGTGTGTTTTGGGGCTTTTAAGTCCATCATACTTTTCGAATTTCGGAACCTTGAATTTTGGTGGTATTACTAGATCAGGGATTAAAAGAAACTCTCATACACTTACTTCATCTCCACCTTCAACAGCTCGAATCTTTTCCTCCAATAGCTGATACTTCCTTTGGGAATCTGCCAACTCAGTCCCATTTGATTCAACCAATTTCAACTTTTCGTGTTTCGTCAGATCATCTAAGTTCAGGATGTTGTTGGGATTAATTGTATTCTGGCCATCCAACATTATGACCTCAATTTGACCCTTTTGTGCCTCTAACCATTCTCTGGCGGCCAAATTTTCAATATATCCCTTTCCCTTGACTGCGGCGGATACCAGCTCCATCAATTTATTCCACTGATCTCTAGATTCTGCCTGAGATTTTGCCAACTGTTCTAGCGATTCTTCCTGTGCCCTTTCCAATCGGACAACTTGTTCATTTTTCATAGCTCTAGCCTATATTAAAAAGGTACCAGTACTTCTTATACCTCTGATTTGAAATGGAAATTCTTTCAAAGACTCTTAAGCCAAGCCAACTTCCATTTTATCCCTCCAAATGCTTGTCGTGATGAATGAGCCATGAATGCAACTTGATGCCCGTGAAGCATAAACAATGTGATGTACGGATATATACAGTGGAAACATGCTAACCATGTATGCAGTAAATGCAATCATGATGCCAACATGATGTAAAAAAAAAATAACCAAATGAACGCATGGATATATGCAATGAATGACCATGTATGTTCCAGATGTATTTCCCAATGAATGATCTTATATACTATGAATGCAACACGATATCAATATGATGCATGCAAAGAATAGACAAATTAATTCATGAACATATATAGAGAAATCATGCTGACTATGTATGTCATGAATGCAACCTGATGTCACCAAGATGCATGTATGAATGAATGTATGGTATGACAAATAATTGATCGCATGCAAAATGCAAAGGGGAAGATATCACAGAGGAAATAAGAATCAGAGGAACTTAATCATCAACATCTCATAAATTTGAAGCATAACCAATTCATTCCCATTTCAATGTTCACAAGGTATAAATCATGTTTACAAAATCTGAGTAGTGGTTAGAACTGTCTTTACAAGCATTTTATTTTTCCTAGCATCTTAAGGCTATAAGAGCCGGCTACTGAAAAAGCGAAATCCTACTACATCATATCAGACCGAAGTCTTTCTACATCATTGCCGTAAATCTCCCAATCCTAATTACTCTTTCCCAACCCTCTATCAATCAGTGTCCATGGATCCAACCGCTTGGCATCTATAAGAGATTGTACTTTATTCTTGAGTGCAATGTAGTGCTCAATGCTATGCACAAAAGTTCCACCGTGATAATCACATCTTGCATTCGGGTTATACCACTTGGGATATAGTGGTGACAGGGGTTTCAATGGTACATAGGCAACTAGATGATTTCGGATCAACATAGGAAAGAGCTCTTGGTAGCTGATTGGAATGGGATCAAAATGCCTTTGGATCTTGTCCTTGGGTTGTTTCTTAGTCACACACGGCCTAAGAGTTGGGACACTTGATGGTGGCGCTAAGGCTCGCACCGGAGTGTTTACATGGAGAGGTAGCGTAATAGTAAGGCAAGAGTATGGATTTGGACACGAGACCCTTGGAGGTTGTACACAGTTCGAAGTTTTTATCCTTGTCGTTTGATGAGGTGGTTGATGAGGGAAAAAGTACAAATTGCCAATTGGTGCTGATGGTGTAGGACCCAAGGATCCCTTATTGGTCATCCTAGTGGACAATTGGAGCATAGTAGGGTGAGGATACTGGTTTAGACCTTGGACAAATTACAAGGACTATTTGGGATCTGAGCTTTCTGTCCTTCATATCAAGCTCTCTGGTTTTATCATTTTCACGATATTGTCCACAATTTCATCAGGGTTCAAACCTTTGTGGCATTGACAAGTGCAGGACCCAACAAGGATTGTATGTTCTAGACCCGATGGTTTTGGTTGATCCAAAAGTGATGAAGAACTCTTACCCATATCCTCAACCATTTTCATCAATTTGACAAGCTGTTCTTTCACCTCCCAAATTTCATGTCCAAATTCCTCTTGATTGCGTTCCAAAGCATCCAATCGTTCCTCCGATTCATTCCTCATATCTTGAACCCCTTTCATGCAAATGAAAATGACATTATTATCATGAGATCAAAAATGAAAATAAATGGACATGCTCTATTCACATATGCATGAATGTGATGATGATTGATGCATGAAATGTAAAAGATACGAAAATGTTTGATGAGGTGAATTTCCATATTTACAACTGCTTGCATATTATGCTAAAATGCAAATGAAAAGATCAAGGAAAAGAAGATCCTAACATCATTTTTTATTTTTCTTTCTTCCTTTTTTTATCTTTTTTTTCTTTCTATTTTCCTTGAATTTTCTTGATAACTATTTTTTCGACATTTTTATTTTCTCATTTTCTCAAAAGTCTAAAACTAAAAGGAGATTTTTATTATTCTTACCTCACTACTCCACTACAAAAGAACTTTTTCATCATTTTCTCCTCATTTTTATTCTCATTTTTTCACTTTTCAAAGAGGAAATATTTTTCTATCATCTTTTCTCTTTTTCCAAATTCCTGTAAAAGATTTTTTTTTTAAAACAACCCAAAGATACTACCTTTTGGCATAGAAAAAATAGTAAAGCAATAAAAGAGTGGAATAATCAATCCAAAGAAAGAAAATTAATGAATGTGTGCCCCAATAATATCAACTTGTTTAGGCATCACGGTGTCTTTTGTGGGGCAAGGTATTAAGCTTGTTATAGACGATGTACGTTCATCTTTGCCCGATCTACAATGCTTGTTCAGAATGTAGAAATAAATGGCAAAATATCAAAAGCATTCCTCCAAGTGTTCCTAGCTTCTGTACTTCTAATGGAATTTTTGCATGGCTTCGCCTAGGTTCACTATATGAGGGTGAATTGGTTTTAAATGCCCCGAATTGTTCCTCACCGTCACCGGTGAAGGCTAGTAAGGCACCCCGATAGAAGCGGGTTCAATTCGTTACAGTTCATTTCCCCGGCTTATGCGGAGGCTATTGCCACACGAAGTGTTGGTAATCTGACACTCCGAAAGTGTTTCGCTAGCTTATGCGAAGGCTATTGCCACATTAAGCGTAGGTACTTTACTTTCACTTAAAGGGGTGGAACTCGGGTATAGAGCTCATGTTATGCAAATGCACGTGTAGTGTGTGAGGAGGAACAAACAAACCTTTCACCATCTATTCTACAAATTCTATCCTAGATACCCCGAGAATTTAATGAACAAAGATTAAAAATAGTGTAACGCATTAACCAACACGAATGCAATAGTAATATACAACATCAAACAACTAGAGAACAATAATAAAATGCATGCACATAAGTATGGACATATTTAAAAACATTTTATTATTTTCAAAATTCTCCTTATTATTAAAAAGATGTGGGAATTAAAATTAAATACTAATTAAAGCAACAAAATTGAGACTTTGATAATACACGACTAATTCTAGGCCTGACTCTCTAAAAAGTCTCCAGTAGAGTCGCCAAGCTGTCGCAACCTAAAAAATAACAAGTCTCACCGCGAGATTTTTACTCGTTAAGCGTGACATTGAAAAAATAGAGGAAAACACGACCTAATTCCTCTTGAAAATAAAATGAGGGTTTGAAAACAACCTCGAAAAAAGACATGGTGTCGCCACCAATCTTTTTTAGCTAGGTGTGATCGGCCACCTATTAAAATCGGTTTTGTAAAAAATTTTAAAATTAATTAAAACATTTTAAAAACCAATTTCAAGTTTGCGTTTTTAAACCAGAGAAATCAAAGAAGCAGATTCGGGACTCGATTACGTGCGGGGAAGGATTAGTACGCCCACAATGCCGGTATAAAACAGTACCTTATTAATCATGTATTATCGCAAGTCTCGGTAAAAAAGTCGATTTTAAATTTGGTATTTCAAATTAATTCCCATTTTTAAGAAAAATAATTCCATTTTTAATTGAAAATGACCCGAAATTTATTAATTCAAAATTTACCTATATTCTCTGACAAACACTGCAAAATATAGAAAATTTTGTTTATTTAGAATATTTTCTGAATCATTCTCGTTTTTTGAAAGAAAGATACTACTTTATTAATGATAATTGATATAATCCTCCCCAACAAACCCGACAGAGAACTCATGAATTATTTCAACTCGAAAATATTTTTATTTTACTGAAAATTATTATTTTATTTTAAAACATTTTAAAAAATGAATATGAACATGTGTGACATAATAAAGATGACATAGCAAAATCTAAAAAATATAATGCAACCTAAATGACATGACATATTTTAAATGACATGATATATCATAAGTGGCATAATATATTCTAAATGAAATGATATAACCTAAGTGACATAATATATTCTAAATGAAATGATATATCCTAAGTGACATAATATATTCTAAATGAAATTATATATCCTATATGACATAATATACTCTAAATGAAATGATATAACCTAAGTGACAAGATATGATATGAAACATAAAATAATATTATCATGAAATATGCATGAAAATAAAAATAAAAATGCATGAACATAGTAAATCCTAAATGATGTGACAAAAATAAATAACTAAATGAAAAGCATAGGATAACATAGAATATTCACAACCATATAACAAACAATATAACACCACAAAATGTAAATCAAAATAATAACATTACCATAGTAATATTCATAGCAAAAATCATATATCATATAATATGCATGAACATGGAAAATTCAATGCATGAAAGTGTATTTTTTTCCTTTAAATAAGAAAATCCCTATACCTAAAAAGATATCCGACTACCTTAGGAAAAGACATCAAATTAAAATTTCTAAAATCAAAATGCTTTGTGATTGGTTTGAAAACAATTTTGAAAATTCTTGGATGAGAATAGCATTAGACCTAAATTCCCTTTTAAAAAGGCTCTATTTTCCTAACTTTGAAAAGCCGGACTTGACCACCCTTGACCCGAGCTTTGTAAAATCATTTTTTAGGATTAAAATGGCTTTGAAATCAACCTATGACAGTAGCTAAGGTTCCTAATCAACCCTCTCTTAATGCCTTAGCCAAAACAGAAAATTATTTTTCCCTTGATATCAAATCTAATTTTACTGTCCAGATTAAAGCGTGATTTTAACCTATTTTTAAAACTTCAAAAAAAAATCTGAAAACATTATGAGAGACTTAGAACATGTCAAACTCTATGGGAAAAAATTGGAGTAATTTTTAGACTAAGGATGACCTACCAAAAAAATCATGAAAGTTAGAACACTGGGTGAAAAACTGTTTTGCCAAAAAACATTTTAAAGCCTTTGATAATATCATTCAAAAATCAAAACAAAATATTGGACACTCCTCTGAGGACCTACAAACAGTAGCTAAAATTTCTAAAAATTTGGATAGGGATTGCCTAATGAAAAAAAATCACAAAGGTAGAAATTCTAACTTGACAACTTCTTAATTTTCCACAAGCATGCTCATGTGAGCTTGGCTTTGAGCCATTGATGGGCTTAAGTCAATTATCAAGTGGGATGATATGAGATGCATGAACAAACAGCAAGTTAAATGCATGAAATGCATGATTTAAGGCTTAAATAACCTAGAAAATGCATGGCATAAAAATGACCTAATGCCAAACATGAACTTGCATGGCCATAAATGCAACCTAGACCTAAACATGCATGGCAATGCAAATGTGACCTAGACCTAAAAAATGCATGGCAATAACACAATCACATGCCATAGTAAATCAAATACACAAAATCATGGCATAGAAATGCAAGCTTGTCAACTAGCAAGATAAAAATGCACAAACAAGGCACAAAACCTAGGGTAGCCGAATAGACATATTCAAAATGATGAAATCCGAACATGGCATTAACACAAACACGTGGCATAGTATATGCAAGACTCAAAAGGAAATATGCTAGACCAATCAATCATGATGCATAGGCAAGAATGTAGCTAGGCAAATACACAAACACTTAGCATGACAAAATACAAAGCATGAACAACTTAACATGTTGAAAACAGAAAATTAAAAATGGCAAACAAAGTAAGTAGACATGGAAACAAAATGATAGAATCAACAAAAATAATAGTAAATAAATGAAAAAGGTTGAAAACAAGCTCATACCTTAACTATTCTAAAAACTTAGAACATCAAAACATGCTAGAACAACACAACCAACATGCAAAATGAATCAAACACAATCACAAACACAAGGAAGGCCATTCGGCCAACTCAAGAAAGTAGTAAAAAAATTGTTTTTTTTTCTTTAATTTTTTTAAGAAAACATAAGATAGGAGCTTAAGAACTTGTTTTGGAAAACAATTTTATTTCATGCAAGAAAATAAAATAACAAAATCATATCAACAAAGTATGGAGGAGAGCATGAAAGAACATAGCTAACTTGCTCTAGCTTTCCAAATCAAATATTAGTAAGAAAACCCTTCTTTTTTCTTTCTCTTTTCTTTTTTCCTTTCCTTTTTCTCTCCACTATAGCAACTGCCCTTTCTATGATCAGCCAATCACCAAAAACCAAAAATGAAAATGAAACCCCCCCAATAAGTGGTAGCCGAATAGACCCCAAAATAGTGTAGAATGTTGTCATTTTTTCCTAGCCAATTTTGATCCAAAGGCCACTAATCCAAGATGCTTCCAATGTGAAATTATCACCCTTAGATTAAGTAATTAGCCCCTAGCTACAGCTATTCAAAAATACGAAGCCATTATGTTGACATCCTCCCTCTTCATGCATTGGACCATGTGACACAATTACAAACGCTTGATCAAAAAAAATAACCACCTTACTATCCACTTTTGGCCCTTGGATGAAAGAACTCAGCAAAAATCATTCTCCTCATGGGCTTGGCTGAATGGCCCTTCAAATTCCAGCCCAATCTCTATTTTTTAAAATGCAAGAAAGGCCCTTTTCGGTTTTTTTTTGTAAAATTACATTTTAGGCCCTAAACTTGGTTAAATAGAAAACGGACTCCAAATCCGATTTTTCTTTTTCCAATACTTCCTAAATAATTTAAAATTGAGTTCTGAAAGTTTTCCTAATTTTTCGAGCCAATTTGCTATTATTCCCAAATTTTTCTTCCAAAATTGCCCTTTGGTGCACCAAACTTTTACAATTTTTCAAACGAGCTCCGATTTTGGATTTTTCTTCGCCAATTCAAATAATTTAAAATTGAGATATGGAAATTTTAATAATTTTTCGAGCTCATTTGCTATTTTTTCAGGATTTATCTTCTAGAATTTCAACTTATGGGGCCCGAAATTTGCCATTTTGCAAACGAGCTCCGAATCCAGATTTTTATTCGTGAATTTCTTCCAAATATTTTAAGATTGAGATCTAGAAATTTTACTAATTTTCTGAGCTCATGTACTATTTTTTTCGGGATTTATCTTCTAGAATTTCAGCTAAGTGGGCTCGAAATTTGCCATTTTGCAAACGAGCTCCGAATACGGATTTTTCTTCATCAATATCTTCCAAATGATTTAAGATTGAGATCTGGAAGTTTTGGTGATTTTTGGATCTCATTTGCTATTTTTTCCTGAATTTTCCAAATTTGCCCTTTTACCTCCGAAGCTCGGTTTTACTCAAAACAAGTCTGATTTCCAGATTTTCTTTTTCTGTGCCTTTGTCATATATTGAATTGGAGTTGGTCTGAAAACTCCCAATTTTTTCGATTAAATTCCCCTCCGATTTGATTTTTCCTTTTTTTACAATCGAGAATTTCCTCTTTTTCCGTTTTTCCTCCAATCAACTCTTTTCTCGAAATTACTTCAAACAGAGCCTTGGGCTATCCTTGTTTACTCACTCCTCATCAATTAGGGGATTTAGTTTTACCGAATCAAGCCATTTCTGTAATTTTCCCCAATTTCACAAAAATCCACCAAAAACCCTAATTCTCGGTTTTCTTCCAAATTGATTTTTCCTTCAGTTTTGCTTCCAAATGGCCTCTCCATTACCCCTAGTCATTGCTTATCTTCCATTCAAAATCTCCAATTTTGACCAATTTGATAGTTTAAGCACTTTTCCACAAATTTACCGAATTTGGGTTTCCTTTCTTCTGAATCGCCGTAACCAATCTGTCGGACTCCATATCTTTTGTTGTAGACCTCGGATTATCAAAATTCTTTCACTATTGTTCAATTAAACTTTGAATCTTGATTTTGAATAAGGGTTAACTTTTTTAGTAGTTGACTTTTAGGGTTGACTTTTTTGAGGTTGACTTTTTCTGAATTGACTTTTTGTGTTTAAGCTCTTAAACAAAGTCTTGGAGTACACCTGCAGGATGAGAAGAGACTTTCTGCATTCTAAGCATCATCAGGAAGAAAATTTTACCTGATTTGGGGTCCGAACATAATTAGGTGTCTAAAGCTGTCCCTTCGAAAAATAACAAGTCTCATTGCGAGACTTTATTCGTTAAGCGCGACATGAGGAAAACAGTGGAAAAGACGACTTAATTTCTCTTGAAATAAAACGAGGATTTGAAAACAACCTCGAAAAAAGACACAGAGTCGCCAAGCTATCGCATCCTAAAAAATAACAAGTCTCATCGCGAGATTTTTACTCGTTAAGCGTGACATTGAGAAAACAAAGGAAAAGACGACCCAATTCCTCTTGAAAATAAAATGAGGGTTTGAAAACAACCTCGAAAAAAGACATGGAGTCGCCACCAATATTTTTTGGCTAGGTGTGATCGGCCACCTATTAAATCCGGTTTTGTAAAACATTTTCAAATTAATTAAAACATTTTTAAAACTAATTTCAAGTCTGCGTTTTTAAACAAGAGAAATCAAAGAAGCGGGTTCGGGACTCGGTTACGTGCGGGGAAGGATTAGCACCCCTACAACGCCCGTATAAAATGGTACCTTATTAATCGTGTGTTATCTCAAGTCTCGGTAAAAAAGTCGATTTTAAATTTGGTATTTCAAATTAATTCCCATTTTTAAAAAAAAATAATTCTATTTTTAATTGAAAATGATATGGAATTTATTAATTCAAAATTTTCCTATTTCCCCGACAAACGCGACAAAGTATAGAAATTTTTATTTATTTAGAAAATTTTTCGAATCATTCTCGTTTTTTGAAAGAAATATACTCCTTTATTAATGATAATTGATGATATCCTCCCCAGCAAACCCGGCAGAGAACTCATGAATTATTTTAATTCGAGAATATCTTTATTTTATTGAAAATCATTATCTTATTTTAAAACATTTTAAAAAATAAATATGAACATGTGTGACATAAAAAAGATAACATAGCAAAATCTAGATAATATAATGCAACCTAAATGACATGACATAATTTAAATGACATGATATATCCTAAGTGGCATAATATATATCTAAATGAAATGATATAACCTAAGTGACATAATATATTCTAAATGAAATGATATATCCTAAGTGACATAATATATTCTAAATGAAATGATATATCCTAAGTGACATAATGTACTCGAAATGAAATGATATAACCTAAGTGACAAGAAATGATATAAAACATAAAATAATATTATCGCGAAATATGCATGAAAATAAAAATAACAATGCATGAACATAGTAAATCCTAAATGATGTGACAAAAATAAATGACTAAATAAAAAGCATAGGATAACATAGAATATTCACAACCATATAACGAATAATATAGCACCATAAAATGTAAATCAAAATAATAACATTACCATAGCAATATTCAAAGAAAAAAATCATATATCATATAATATGCATGAACATGGAAAATGCAATGCATGAAAGTGTATTTTTTCCTTTAAATAAGGAAATTCGTATACCTAAAAAGATATTTGACTACCTTAGGAAAAGACATCAAATTAAAATTTCTAAAATCAAAATACTTTTTAATTAGTTTGAAAACAATTTTGAAAATGCTTGGATGACAATTTTGAAAATACTTTGTAATTGGTTTAAAAAGGCTCTATTTTCCTAACTTTGAAAACCTGGACTTGACCACTCCTGACCCGAGCTTTATAAAATCATTTTTTAGAATTAAAATGGCTTTGAAATCAACCTAGGACAGTAGCTAAGGTTCCTAATAAGCCCTCTCTTAATGCCATAGCCAAAACAGAAAATTATTTTTCCCTTGAAATCAAATCTGACTTTACTTTCCAATTTTAAAGCGTGATTTTTTAACCTATTTTTAAAATTTCAAAAAAAAAATATGATAAAATTATGGGAGTGTCAGAACATGTCGAACTCTATGGAAACAAATTGGCTTAATTTTTAGACTAAGGATGACCTACCAGAAAAATCACGAAAGTTAGAATACTGGGTGAAAAACTATTATGCCAAAAAACATTTTTAAGCTTTTGATAAAATCATTCAAAAATCAAAACAAAAATATTGGAGACTCCTATAAGGACCTACAAACAGTAGCTAAAATTTCTAAACATTTGGACAAGGATTTCCTAATGAAAAAAATCACAAAGTTAGAAATTCCAACTTGACAACTTCTTAACTTTCCACAAGCTTGCTCATGTGAGCTTGGATTTTAGCCATTGATTGGCTTAAGTCAATTATCAAGTGGGATAATATGAGATGCATGAACAAACAGAAATATAAATGCATAAAATGCATGATTTAAGGCCTAAATGTCATAGAAAATGCATGGCATAAAAATGACCTAATGCCTAACATGAACTTGCATGGCCATAAATGGAACCTAGACCTAAACATGCATGAAATGCATGGCAATGCAAATGTGACCTAGACCTAAAAAATGCATGGCAATAACACAAACACATTGCATAGTAAATCAAATACACAAAATCATGGCGTAGAAATGCAAACATGTCAACTAGCAAGATGAAAATGCAAAGGCACAAAACCTAGGGTAGCCGAACGGACATATTCAAAATGATGAAATCCTAACATGGCATTAACACAAACACATGGCATAGTATACGCAAGACTCAAAAGGAAACGTGCTAGACCAATCAATCATGATGCATAGGCAAGAATGTAGCTTAGGCAAATGCACAAACACTTAGCATGGAAAAATACAAAGCATGAACAACTTAACATGTTGAAAACAGAAAATTAAAAATGGCAAACAAAGTAAGTAGACATGGAAAAAAATGATAAAATCAACAAAATAATAGTAAATAAATAAAAAATGTTGAAAACAAGATCCATATCTTAATTATTCTACAAATTTAGAACATCAAAACATGCTAGAACATCACAAGCAACATGGAAAATGAATCAAACACATGGAAGGCCATTCGGCCAACTCAAGAAAGTAGTAAAAAAAAATTTGTTTCTTTTCTTTAAATTTTTTTAAGAAAACATTAAGATAGGAGCTTAAGAACTTGTTTTGAAAAACAATTTTATTTCTTGAAAGAAAATAAAATAAGAATGAAAATAACAAAATCTTATCAACAAAGTATGGAGGAGAGCATGAAAGAACAAAATAGTAAGAAAACCCTTCTTTTTTCTTTCTCTTTTATTTTTTCCTTTCCTTTTTTCTCTCCATTATAGCTAATGCCCTCTCTATGATCAGTCAACCCCCAGAAACCAAAAATGAAAATGAACCCCCCCAATAAGTGGAAGCCAAATGGACCTCAAAATAGTGTAGGATGTTGTCATTTTTCCCTAGCCAAATTTGATCCAAAGGCCACTAATCCAAAATGATTCCAATGTGAAATTACCACCCTTAGATTAAGTAATCAGCCCCTAAATAATACAACTATTCAAAATATGAAGCCATTATGTTGAAATCCTCCCTCTTCATGCATTGGACCATATGGCACAATTACAAAGGCTTGATCAAAAAAATAACTACCTTACTATCCACTTTTGGCCCTTGGATGCAATAAATCAGCAAAAATCATTCTCCTCATGGGCATGGCTGAATGGCCCTTCAAATTCCAGCCCAATCTCTATTTTTTAAAATGCAAGAAAGGCCCTTTTCGGTTTATTCGGTAAAATTGCCTTTTAGTCCCCCAAACTTGATTAAATAGCAAACGGACTCCCAATCCAATTTTTCTTTTTCCAATACTTCCTAAATAATATAAAATTCAGTTCTGGAAGTTTTCATAATATTTCGAGCCCATTTGCTATTTTTCTCGGATTTTTCTTCCAAAATTACCCTTTAGTGCAGCTGAACTTTTACCATTTTTCAAACGAGCTCCGGTTCCGAATTTTTCTTCTCCAGTCTCTTCCAAATAATTTAAAATTGAGATATGCAAGTTTTCATAATTTTCTGAGCATATTTGCTATTTTTTCGGCATTTATCTTCTGGAATTTCAACTTAGTGGGCCCGAAATTTTCCATTTTGCAAACGAGCTCCGAATACGGATTTTTATTCACCAATCTCTTCCAAATGATTTAAGATTGAGATCTAGAAGTTTTGGTAATTTTTGGATCTCATTTGCTATTTATCCTGAATTTTCCAAATTTACCCTTTTACCTCCGAAGCTCGATTTTACTCAAAACAAGTCTGATTTCCAGATTTTCGTTTTCTGTGCCTTTGTCATATATTGAATTGGATTTGGTCTGAAAAAGCCCAACTTTTACGATCAAATTCCCCTTCGATTTGATTTTTCCTTTTTTTAGTGTCGAGAATTTCCTCTTTTTCCGTTTTTCCTCCAATCAGCTCTTTTCTCGAAATTACTTCAGACTGAGCCTTGGGCTATCCTTGTTTACTCACTCCTCATCAATTAGGGGCTTTAGTTTTACCGAATCGGTAATTTTCCCCAATTTCACCAAAATCCACCAAAAACCCTAATTCTCGATTTTCTTCCAAATTGACTATTCCTTCAGTTTTGCTTCCAATGGACTCTCCCTTACCCGTAGTCATTGCTTATCTTCCATTCGGAACCTCCAATTTTGACCAATTTGATAGTTTAAGAACTTTTCCACAAATTTACCGAATTTGGGTTTCCTTTCTTTTGAATCTCCGTAACCAATCTTCCGGACTCCATATCTTTTGTTGTAGACCTCGAATTATCAAAATTCTTTCACTATTGTTCAATTAAACTTTGAATCTTGATTTTGAATAAGGGTTGACTTTTTTAGTAGTTGACTTTTGGGGTTGACTTTTTTGAGTTTAACTTTTTCCGAATTGACTTTTTTTGTTTAACCTCTTAAACAAAGTCTTGGAGTACCACCTACAGGATGAGAAGAGACTTTTTACATTCTAAACATCATCAGTAAGAAAATTTTACCTAATTTAGGGGTCCGGACAAAATTAGGTGTCTATAAAAGTTAATAACAAATAGGAATTAATAAGTAACAACATAAATTAACATGCAAAATAAAAAATATATTAAATATAAACGTCAAGCAATAAGATATCAAATATTAAAATAAAATATATAAAATAAAAAAGAATCAAAATAATAATATATATAAACGAAAAATAAAACAACTTAAAAAACTATTAAAAAAAAACAAAAAATGAAACAAAACAAATACAAAAGAAAAGAAAAGAAAAGGGAAACAACTACATCTAGGTCAGGCCCAGGCGTAGGTCGCGTGTAGGTCTTATGACCCGCCTCGGCTGTAGAATTTTAAAAGACAATTATTTTTCTTCTGAAATCAAATCTCACCTCCTTTTAAACAAAAAAAAACCTCTTTTTCTCTGATCTTCTCTCTCTTCCTGAATATCCGACCACCATCTGTTCTTCTTTTCCAGAATCTGACCACCATGAGTCATCGTATGCCGTCGCCTCCGGTCATCAAAAATCTCCAAAAAAAATCCCAATTTCTTCCTTCGATCTCCTAAAATCCAAAATCAAATTAGATTTCCCGAAATCAAACTCAAGGGTCTTATATCTAAGTCGAAACTCGAGATTTTTAACCCTCTAAACCGTTGCCAACAGCCGTATGATCTACCTAAAAATCTAATATGTTCTCTACCTCTTTATGTTTTCCTTTCCCACCGATTCCGATCTTCAAGAAAACCTCCGTATTAATTCCAATCTGAAACCCTAAAAAAACTACTTTGAACCTCCAAAATTGTAAACCCCAAAACCTGTTATTTCCTACTACTGTAGTTTATCCGATTGCGTTATTGTGTGTCTCGAGATTTCTCTCAGATTGTGATTCGGGTTCCCTCTTTTTAGCCCAGACTTTGTGTTGTTTTTATAATCAATTTTGACAAAGAGTTCCTATTTACCTTGGATTCAATCTCACTTTTCCTAAACAGTTCTAAGATCGAAGAGGTCTTTTGGATCCAAAATTCTTCTATGTGTCGGGTTCTTTGGCATTTTCTTCAAACTTGATTTCCTATTTTTTCCTATTTTCCAATTTTTCAAAAAAAAATAATAAAAATAACTAAATAAAAGAAATAAAAATGAAATAAAAATAAAGAAGTAAATAAAGGAAAAATTAAAATAGAAGAGGACATGGCCTAAATTAATTTCAAAGCCCGAAAGCTATATTAGGCCCAAATTGAAAAACAAACCGGACAAAAACGGGTGTCTACAACTGCCCCTCTTTGTGCATTTCTTGAGAATTAGGGGATGTGCAAAGACGTAGACACCTTATAGTTCGAATCAACTAGGATAAACAAAATATCACTCCTTCCAACGAAGTATAGAATTTAAAAGAAACCCAAATGCGAAAAAATGTTCCTAAATAGAGGTTTAATAAAAGCAAAACATTACTTAAGAGAGATTTTAGCAAAAATATCCTCGAGAAAAGCTTAACGGAAAAATTATCTCCGATAGAGACTTAACAAAAAAGTTCTCAAAAAATGATTAGCAAACATATCCACCAGAAAGGCTCTTAAAAAATATTCTTCGAGAGAGGCTTAACAAACATATCTTCAAGAAAGGCTTAGCAAAAATATTCCTTGAGAGAGGCTTAACGAAAATATTCCTCTAGAGAATCTTTAATGAAAATAAACCTCAAGAAAGGCTCATGAAAAATATCCTTGAGATAGGTTTTAAAAAGAATATCCTTAAGAGAGGTTTTAAAAAAAAAATCCTCGTGAGAGGTTTTGAAAGCATCATTGTGAGAGGCTCCAAAAATATCCTTATCAGAGACTTAATGACATCCTCGTGAAAGGCTTGAAAACATCCTTGTGTAAAGCTTAACGACATCCTCGCGAAAGGCTTAATGACATCGTCATGAGAGGCTAATTGACATCCTCATGAGAGGCTTAAAAACATCTTCGTGATAGGCTTTAAAAACATCCTTTGAGAGGCTTAAAAAATCGAATATCCTTTTGAGAGGCTTTGAGAACGAACATCCTCGTGAGAGGCTTTGAAAACAAACATCGTCATGAGCGGTTTTGAAAAAAAATATCCTAGTGAGAGTCTTCGAAAACGAACATCCTCGTGAGAGGCTTTGAAACAAAATTCTCGTGAGAAGCTTTAAAAATAAACATCCTCGTGAGAGGCTTCGAAAATGAACATCCTCGTGAGATGCTTTGAAACAAACATCCTCGTGAGAGGCTTTGAAAATGAAATCCTCGTGAGAGGCTTTGAAACTAACATCCTTGTGAGAGGCTTTGAAAATGAACATCCTCGTAAGAGGCTTTGAAATCTCATCCATTTTAAAAATACTCCTCAAGAGAGGTTTTAAAATCTCATTCAACTTAAAAATACTCCTCAAGAGGTTTTAAAAATCTTATCTAATCTTCAAAAAAGTTTATCTTGCAAAAACTTTCAAACGAGATTCAAAACTTTATCTTAAAAATATCCTCAATCGAAATTCAAAAAGTCTTACCTTAAAAAAATTCCTCAACCGAGACTCAAAGATTTCACCTTAGAAGACTTCTTCATACAATATTACTTTTGGAAGCTTTCCTCAACCGAAGCTCAAGAATTTGACTTTGAAAAAGGTTTGACTTCAAAATTCAAAATCTTTCTCATATATTCAATGCATGCAATGAATGACATCATGCAGTGCACGAAATACAAATGTCATGAATGCAATGCAATGTAATGAATGACATCATGCAAGTGCATGAAATACAGATGTCATGCATGTCATGGATGCAATGTACTGCAATACAAATGTTCCAATTAATCCACATCATGTGTCTTCAATCATGGTAACAAGGATTCTCAAGTTTACTATTTTCATCTTCTTATCATTTTCCAATCGTGTAACTTTAGAACTGGCTAACAAGTTCCATCCACCGAACTAGTCATTTGTCGATTCTATTCAATCTCAAATGCAGCATTTGTCCATTTCCAATGTGTATATTTCAGCTTAGAAGCCCAATGTGTCTACATTTCCACCCTTTCCTAGTTCTCATCATTCTTTCTTTTTGCCCCAAAACATCATCCTTAAGTTTCTTCTCAAAGTAATGCAGGACCCTTTTATGTTTATTATTTTAACTTATCAATCATTATTCCAATTTTATAACAAATGCAATGCATCAACATTTCCTCTATTCATTATGGGGATGCAAAGTTGCTAACAAGAATATTAATAGGTAAAGTGAATTGAAGAAAAATGTCTTTATCATTGAAAGAACAAATCTATGTCAAGAATAATAGGTAAATCAAAAAATTATCACAAGGATATTTTAATGGGATATCAACATCCCTAAATAATGAATATGTTGATAATCTTAAGCAAATTAATCCATGATTTACTTTCAAAAATCAATCCAAAGTTGTATCAGACCAAAATATGCCCCCAACGAACTCTTCAAACAACATTGACTTTCATTATACCTAAGCTGCCCTTTCAGGTTTTCAACTTAGATATCCCCTATGACTCAAACTACTGTTTTTGAGTTTTCAATTTGAGTCATTTTTTCTTTCCTTTTTTTTTTCTTCAAAAGAAACATTTCTCCACAATGTTTGGCAAATCATCTTTATTCAAAATAATGCTTCTCTCAAAAAAACTTTTCACTGCATAAGAACTCCACAAATAGATGTATACTCTCTCCAATGGCCATGTTGTTCAAGAGAAGTTTCTTCACAACCAGTTTTCATTTACATATCAAGAACGAATTTTTTTCATCATGTGTTTCCCTCAATCTTCTTGGACGCAATTGAGCATATCAAAGTATTACAAGCCTTTTATTTCTTCTTTGGAGCTGTCTTCATGCATCTAAGCTTCATTGTCCTTTGATAATACCACAAGCATGTCCTAATTCAATATATGATTCTCCAATCCAAACACTCACATTTGATGAAAACGGACTTTTCTAGGTATGTAATATTGGCTCAGGTTTGAGGTTATGAAAGAATAAATAAAATAAGCTCAAATATGTGTTTAGGGGTTGCAAACCAAAGATCATTTCTTTGAAGCATCAATCATTACATTGGCTCTCTTTTGCATCATTTTCTATCATCATTCTTCATCACTTCTTTTCTTTTTTCATTTTTTTTTCAATCACCATTTTTCTTTTTTCATCACATTTTTTTTTTCCATCATCATTCACTTTTTTCATCAACATTCACTTATTATTTTTCTTTCAAAAAAAGTAAACTTTCTTTGCCTCGAAAATCTCATACAACTTTTCTTTTCTTTTTGTGAACGAATTTCTTTCTAAACTTTGCCCCCCAGGGTGAAGGGTGATCCTTGGTTGGGTTTCTTTTACAAGAATTTCAAAGGCTCAAAATGGGTAGCAAATGAATGATTTTATTTATGTGAAGGATAAAAGAAAGATGGCCATCTACCATCTCAAACGTGAACGTTCTCATTGAAGAACATTTATTGAAAAATGACAAGCTTGCAGAAATTCATCCTAGAAGACTTAACATACTTGTGAACCAATTCTACAACAACTCATCATACTTGTGAAGCAGTTCTACTAATTTTCTTCTAATCATGTCAAAACTGTATATCAACTTTCATCTTCCTTTTTACTATAGTAACATCTACAACTCAAATGACAAAGTTGGTCATATATGTTCAAGTTCACCAATATGAATATTGTAGACACCCGATTTTATCCGAATTTTTTAGTCCGAGATTTAATTTGACTTTTATGAAGTCAATTATTATCAGGTTTTTAGTAGACTTGGAAGTCAGGATTTGAATCTATTTATGTCTAATAAATCCTTGGTTCGATTTAAGTCCGTTAGGTCCATTTTAGGTTTTTTTGGGTCTCTAATTTATTGGGCCTTGGGATCTATTTAACCGGCCCCTGTTATTGTTATTATTATTATATTTATTATTACTATCATTGTCGGATTTAACCATGCAAGTGCACGTATTGCAAACAAGTAATATAATGAGAAGTAGAGTGTCGAACCCACGAGGAATTGTTATTAAAATCGTTAAGTACTAAAACTAACACAACCTAATCTTATCTAAACAAATAATTAAAGATGGTAATCAAATTTAAAAGAAATTAATATTAAAATCAAGTAAATTAAAAAAAATGAATTCAATTAATTATAAAAGCCTAGGATTACAACTTCCCTCAACACTTCGCTTGAATCTCTCTCTACCTCTTCACTTTATTAATGATCCTGAGTTGTTAACCTAGAGTTTTATCTTATTTATAAGCATCTGTCGATGGTCTTATAAAAATATCCTTCCTAACCAATTAACTATATGTCTATGATAATTAAATTAAAGAAGAACTCATTAAGCTTAGGCTCTAACAATGGTTACACATGACAAGTAAGTATATTTCTACCCTACCTGCAGATCAATTCATCCTAATAAATGAATATGAAACATGTGTCATTCAATCCATGTCTAACACTAAACTCCCTATGTCTAGTTGTATTTAGGTTAACAAATCAATCTAATTGGTAGCTAAGCAATTAGAAGCATTAAGAACAAGAATGAACAAACAACTCAACAAATCATTAAATCAAGCTAGAGAGAGAAAGTAAATTCAAACTATGTGTTGAGTTCCATTGAAATCCTAGTAAAAGAAAATTACTTCATGATAATTAATGAAAACAAATAATCAAATAGTTTCACCATCACCAACTACACAAGAAAAATAAAGAAGAGAAAAGAGAAAAGAGAAAAGAAAAAACTAAGAGTTGTCAATTATTGAGTTTTCAATCTTCAGGCTTCCAATCTTCTTGAGAGAATTTGATGGTGGCTATATTCTTGAGAGAGAATTAGGTTTCTTGATGTCTAATCCTCTTTATTCTAACCTAAAAGAGTCCTATTTAAAGTGCCCAAGGCCTCCTGGAGTCCGAAACTTTGTTCCCAAGCAAAACAGGTAAGATTTGCATTTTTTTACATTTTTTTGGTACTGTTCACGACCTCCTGGCTCCACAGCGCCACTGCTACTACCTCCTTGGTGTTTCTTCTCATTTTGTCCGAAATTGGTTCCTGTCGGCTTCTCTAACTTCATCAGCTATTTTTAATGGGAAAATATTATCCAATTTTAACAAGCCTTACACTGTTGGAAAGGTATGGAAGTCAGCTTCAAAAGTCAAGAAGGAATTTTTCTCATTTGAAGTCTTTAAGATTGCGTTTTTCTTGAAAAAAAGCTCCGGAGGTCGAATCTGCCAGCTCATTGGAATGCACCGATTTTTGTCGTTTTGCACCTCGAAGCTCTAGATCACCTTGGACCTATAAAAACACATAAATAACAACTAAATAACTATTTTTAAACATAGAATGGATAATTAAAATAAATATAAAAATATCTAAAACTAATCAAATCCTAATAAAATCCTCAAGGACTTAGCCGATTCAAAAGCATAAAAAGTGGCAAAATAACTATATTTCTTAGAGTTATTACACCCCCAAACTTGATATTTTGCTAGTCCTCGAGCAAAACAAAACAAAACACACTAACTAAATAAATTGACTCAAAACAACACTCAAGATAAATGCACTCAAACAATGATTTCTTAATTTTCCTCCAAAAGTTACCTCAAAATCCCAATTCAAAGTAGAACATAAACATAATCCAAATCCATGATTCAATTCAATCGTAAACTTCATACTCGAATGGATTTTCAGTGTGTGTGTGTATAATCTCTTTTCAAATCATCACATGCAATCTAAATAAGTTTATATCAATGCAAAATACGAATTAGTACTAGATTCTCATATGTTTGCTTTTCATCTCTCTCTCCACTAATGTAGACTAACACTTCATCAAGGATCAAGTAGGTCTTTATTAAGCTTGTAATGTAAGGCTAGGGTCAAGGTATGATAAAGGATAAATTTCGATTTAAGTTCACCCATAGACACTTTACATTTTTTTTTCAGGATTTTTGAGAGCCATAGCATTTTCCTCAAATTACATTCTTCATTCTTTCTTTGAAATCCACTTCCTTTTTGCTTCACCAATTTATTCATCTTTTTTTTTCTTTCTGTTCTTCGTTTTTGAAAGAACCATAAACTTTTTTCTTTTTTTATATCACCATTATTTCACCCAAATTTGACATGGCTCATAATTGTTTCCTGTAATATCACCACCCGCGCGGCGACTCGACCCAAGTGTCTTTTTTATTTATTTATTTTGATTTTCTTTTAATTAATTTTGTTTATTCATTTATTTTATTTTTTTCTCTCCTAATTAATTTATTTTTTCTTATATTTTTATCTCTTGATATTTTTAATTAATTTTAATTAATTATTATTTAATTATGAATTTACTTCAATTTAATTATTTTCATTGATTGTTTATATATTTACCAATTATTTGTTTATTCATATGTTAATTGTTTGTTCATTCATTTATAAATACCTCACATAGTCTTATTTGCATGTAATTATTTATTTATTGTATTCATCAATTAGATTTCACTTTTATAATAATTTATTATAAAAACTGAGATTTACTGATGATGAAATCTTGGAAAGTTGTGAATGGTCAATTCTTAAGAATTTCTAGATGAGGGGATTTTTAGGTGTTTAACCCGAATGGTGGAAAGTAACCTAAAAGTTTTCCAATATTTTAAATCTTCAATTTGAATCCTTAATCTCTTTAATATCAAATTTACATAATTCCGATGATGGATCTTCATAAGAACGAATGGTTTTTATTGAAGACTCCTGAAGTGAGGTGGATTTCAAAAATCAGTCCCCAATGGTGGAAAGCATTTTTGGAAATTTTCCAATATTTAAATATTTGAGGAATAAAATAAAATTAAGATCTTTCTGATGATGAAATTCTAAGGGGATTGCAAAATGTCGATTTTCTAAGAAATTTTTAGGTGAGAAAAGATTTTCCTAAGTTCCGCCAATGATGGAGAATTTAGGGGATGACTTTCAATATTATTGCTTGAAATTTATTTTTAATTTAAAATATGTTAATTGGAATTAGGATTAATAAGTTTCCTTTTCCATAAAACTTTTAATAATCCGATGATGGAGCCTCTTTAGGGGACCAAATGGTGTCTTTTAGGGATTCCGCCAATGATGAAGAATACCTTAAAGAATTTTTCCAATATTTAATATATCAAAATTAAAGACCATTTAATTAAGACCAAATCTAGGGTAATATTTGACTAATTAGGTACCGTTCTCCTGGATAGGCGTTGTGGAGGTGACTCCACAATTTACGTCTAGCATGCTGAATTCACATTTGGCATATTATGACAAATATAACTCTCAAAATTAAATCCTAGATTATTTTCATAAATTGTCTTCACATTCATTATTTGGAAACTTGAAATGGGTGAAATTGAAAGGGTAGGCAATAAATATATAAAAGCAAATAAAGAAATAATAATTGAAAGAGGAATTAAAAATGCATCAAACTTGTCAATCCATTAAAGTGATAAAAAATAAATGAAGCCTAAACATAAAAGACTCCCCTAATGTTTTCCAGCATAAGCATTTAGGGATTACTTTAGAAAAAAAAGTTCAAAGATAACATGCAGCTTCTATATTCTTCCTATAACCTTTTTCATAGACGCCCTTTACCACTAACACCTATCTCTGATTTCTCATCAAAACTTAATAGACCCTCTTTGATTAAATTTTGCACCTTTTGCTTCAAAGCTCCGCATTCTTCTATGGAATGGCCTGAGCTCCCAATGTGATAATCACAAGTGACACTAGCATCATAGCCCTCAAGGTAAGGAGGCTTTAGAGGCTCGGAATGGATTGGTGCAACTAGATGATCTTGGATAAGCCGAGGGAGTAATTCCATGTATGACATTGGGATTGGATCTATAGGAGTTTTGTCCCAACTGTTTCGTTGTCTTCTCTGATTACTCAATGAAGGTTGAACATCAGGTCTAATTGAAGACATGGATGCAGGGCTATACAAAGGGGCAAGTGTTTGAGAATGAATGTTTGGGTAAAAAATTGTTTAAATTACTGGTGGATAAGGGCTTGGTGCAACATTACTTACAGTGGGGTAATAATGTTGGTACATGGGGTATGAATGATATGTGGGAAAACCTTGTACCTGTTACCTTCCATAAGTCATAGTTTGGACATCTTCTTCTTTCTTTTTAGATGCCTTATTTTTCCTTGCACTGAATGTCACTTCGGCTTCAAGCTTCTCACTCTTTATAGCATTTTCAATTATCTCCCGGGAGATTACCATGTCTGCAAAATTTTTAGTGGCATTCGCGATCATTCTTTCATAGTATGGTGCTTTGAGGGTATTAATAAACAAGACTGTAGTTTCTTTCTCAGTGAGAGGTGGTTGGACTTGGGCAGCAATATCCCTCTATCTCTGGACATACTCTTTAAAGCTTTCAGTAGCTTTCTTCTTAATGTTTTGCAATGATAATCGATCAGGGGTCATGTAAACAATGTGCTTGTATTGAGTGATGAACGCCTTTGCTAACTCATTCCAAGTACAGATGTGCTTCTTATCAAGCTGGACATACCACCTAGCAGCAGAACCTATAAGACTGTCCTAGAAGACATGGATGAGAAACTTATCATCTTTTGGGTGACCAGCCACTTTCCAGTAGTACATGGTGATGTGATTATCAATCTTCTCAAAGTTAGGAGTTTTGAACTTAGGCGTGATAATCACATCTAGTACCAAACAAAGCCCTTCAGCATCTATAGACCCATAAAAATCTAAACCCTCAAAAGCCCGGAGTCTTTCTTCAATCAGGTTAATCTTGCGAGACTCAATCTCTTCAATTACTTTCAGCCTTTTTTGCTCTTTGGGATCATCTAAGTCTGGAACCTAGACAAGATCTATCTTTTTCCCAGGGACAGGAATGGTAAATCTCGGGACTTGAGGTTGAGCATAAGGATAGTTAAATCCTCCCCTGAATGGTGTTTCTTGCAACTGCACTTGTTGAGACGTTGGAACCTGAGAAGGGTCGAAACCTGGTGGACACATAGATTCGTCCATATTTTGGTTTTTCTCTTGAGAGCTAGCTTCATCTACCTTTTTCTTCCCCTTCAAACTCGCCATCATTTCCATCATCCTACTCAATTGTTGTCTAATTTCCTCTTCAACCCGTTCCATCCTATCCATCCTTTAGGCTTGTTCTTCGACCATTACTCTAGCTTATGAATGGGCGTTGTAGGAATGCCCCAGGATCTTTGATTGTTTGAGCTATCCTTGAACCCTTCGTTACCACAGTTTTTAAAATTTAAGTCCCATGTTTTCATTAAGTGCATATGTATGCATTCATGATGAATATGCAATAAAATATTTAAATAATGCGAATACATGGAAATAAATGAAAGGATAAAGTTAATTCAAAAAATAGTCATAAATATTTCACAAAATTTAATGGTTAAATACAGATTTCAAAAAATTTGTTAGAAAGCAAGAACATTTCTTCATATGTCCTATTTCAGGTCCTTCTCTATATAGGATTTGGCATGGCTCTATCCTAAGGCTGGTCTCTTAAGTGTTATCTACATGCTGGGTTTAGGATACTTGACCAAGCTAAAAGGTCCTCAAATTACTCCTTAACTTCGTCCATGAAGGACGAGTAAGGCACCCCAATCCTCGCCCATTACAGGCTCCAACCGGAAAGGGTTCAACTTGGGTGAGAGTATTTCCCTAACCCATACGCAGGTTATCACCCCACGAAAGCTTAGGTACTTTACACCCTGAAAGTTTTTCGCTAGCCCATACGGAGGTTATCACCCTACGAAGGCATAATTACTTTACCCCCTCCTAAAAAGATGAGCCCGGGTATAGGGCTTATTTTCATACCAGTGTGGTGTGTGTGAAGGAACAATGTAAAACCTTTGACTCAGAAAAATACCAGCAAAATAATAAACTAAAAAAGAAAAGTTAAAAAACATTAGAAATCCAATAAAACAATTACAAATAAAATAATTAAGATTAATTTCAAGACCAAAGATAACATGTGACTAACCTATGGCTCGACTCTCTAAAGTCCCCAGTGGAGTCGCCAAACTGTCATAACGTGCCAAATACGAATTCAGCATGCTAGACGCAAATCATGGAGTCGCCACTAATCATCTTCGCTAGGTGTGATTAGTCACCTATATGAATCTATCCTTTTTAAAGTAATCCTGAGCTTGACTAAGGCACCCTAAAAAGAATAAGTTTCGATCTACATTTCAGAACTAAGTTCGGAAGTTTGGTTATGTGTAGGGAAGGATTAGCACCCCCACAACGCCTATCTAGAGATAATACATACTAATCACATATTATCCTAAATTGGTCTTATCTAGATGGTCTTTATTCATCCTAATTTTATTCTAAAATTTACCTAAGGTATAAGCATCAATCATTAAGAATCAATAGTAAAAATTTACCTAATTAAATTTTAATCATCTTAAACATGAAATAAAATAGATAACAAATAATAAAATGAGAGATAAACAAATAAATAAATAGATAATCAATAATTTACACAAAATCCAAAAATTAAAGAACACCAAATAAAAAAATTATCATAAAAATACTCACAAAAATTAAACAAATAAGAATTAATTAAGAACTAATCAATAAATAAGAGTTAATAATAAATAGGAATTAATAAAGTAACAACACAAGTTAACATGCAAAATAAAAAATATATATCAAATATAAACGTCAAGCAATAAGATATCAAATATTAAAATAAAATATATAAAATAAAAATAATCAAAATAATAATATAAATAATAATAATATGAATAAATGAAAAATAAAACAATTTAAAAAACTATTAAAAAAAACATAAAATAGAAAATAAAAAAATGAAACAAAAGAAATACAAAAGAAAAGAATAGAAAAGAGAAACAGCTACATCCGGGTCGGGCCCAGGCGTGGGTCTCGCACGGGTCCTGTGACCCCACCCGTTTGTAACCTTTTAAAAGACAATTTTTTTCTTTCTGAAATCAAATCTCACCTCCTTTTAAACAAAAAAAACCTCATTTTCTCTGATCTTCTCTCTTTTCCCGAATATCTGGCCATCTTCTGTTCTTCGTTTCCAAAATTCGACCATCGCGAGTTGCCATACGCCGTCACCTCCGGTCACCAAAAATCTCTAAAAAAATTCCCAATTTCTCCCTTCGATCTCCTAAGTTCCAAAATCAAATTAGATTTCCCGAAATCAAACTCAAGAATCCTAGATCTAAGTTGAAACCCGAGACTTTTAACCCTCTAAACCATTGCCAACCACCGCCTGGTCTGCCTAAAAATCTAATATGTTCTCTCCCTCTTTATGTTTTCCTTTCCCACTGGTTTCGATCTTCAAGAAAACCTCCGTATTAATTCCAATCCAAAACCCTAAAAAAAAAAAATTAGAACCCCCAAGACTGTAAACCCTGAAACCCTTTTATTTTCTTACTACTGTAGTTTATCCGATTGTGTTATTGTGTGTATTGAGGTTTCTCTCAAATTGTGATTCGGGTTCCCCCTTTTTAGCCTAGACTTTGTGTTGTTTTTATAATCAATTTTGACAAAGAGTTCCCATTTACCTTGAATTCAATCTCACTTTTCCTACATAGTTTCTAAGATCAAAGATGTCTTTTGGATCCAAAATTCTTCTAGGTGTCGGGTTCTTTGGCATTTTCTTCAAACCTGATTTCCTACTTTTTCATTTTTTCCAATTTTTTGGAAAAAAAAATAACTACATAAATAAATAAAGAAAATAAAAATAAGGAAGTAAATAAAGGAAAAATTAAAATAGAAGAGGACATGGCCTAAATTAATTTCGAAATTCAAAAGCTATATTAGACCCAAATTGAAAAACAAGCCGAATAAAAACGGGTGTCTACACCTATGAGACCCATGTCCTTGTTAAAGCTTATTCAGTTAACATGCATGCCATCTTGTTTGCAATTAGGGATGGCAAAACCCGATCCGACCGATGGATTTCGAACCGATCCGATCCGAATGGAGAGGTTTTTTTTTTTTGAACAATGGAGGCGGGGCGGGGCGGGGCAGTTTTTTTTGTCTGAAAGGCGGGGATGGAGCAGTTGTGGTAATTGCCTGCTCCGCACCGCCCCGCCCCGAATAGTGAAATTACAATTTTACCCTTACATATTTAGCTTTTAAATGAATAATAAAATAATATAATTAAACTTATTATTTTTATGTTTATATTTAATTTATTTTTAAAATGCTTTATTATTTGAAAAAAATAAAAATAATTAATAAATATCAAATGGGGCGGAGCGGGGCGGTTATGGATGTAACCGACATCCATGGAGGTGGTAGTGGTATTGAAATTTCAACATCCATGGCGGAGCGGGGCGGGGCGGGGCGCGGAGCAGTACAATGGCGGGGCGGGGGCGGATACTTCAAAATCCGCCCCCGTCCCGCTCCATTGCCATCCCTATTTGCAATGGAAAAAAAAAAAAAGTCATATCTTACATAAATAAAAGTAATCTACGAATATTTTTCTTTTGGATCATTTACCTGATTTGAAGGGCGACAGCCAAATACATACTAATAAGTTAGCTAAGTTTCGTTTGGTTACAAACTTTTTTCATTTTTTCTTTTGAATATATGATTTTAATCAGTTACATAATAGAATTTAATATGCTCTCTTTCTTTTTCCTTTTTTTTTAAGCGTATGCTCTCTTTCTTATAAACCTTATTTCTTTCATCTTAAAATTTGAATTTGAAATCTTTAAATCATTGAGTCTTAACTATTCTAAGTTGTCGGAGACTTTCCTTTTATAAATGCACATTAAAAAGTAATTTTTATATATAAAAAAAAAAAAAACCTTGTGAAAATTAATAATGAAACCAACAAACTTTTGTAGAGATTTAGAGAATTAACGTTTTATATACATTAATTTAAGAGTTCGTTTTTGATATATTGATGGTGATTTTTTTTAATTTCACAAGTGAATTAAAAAATTGTTGCATGTTTCATTTTTTTTAATTTTTTTTTTTTTTTAGTATAACCTAAGGCATATGTATCCTCTTATACTAATTCTACTTATAAAATTTAATAATTTCATTGCTAGTAGATGTGATAATTTATTTAATTTTAATATAATTTCTTAGCTTCATAAAAAAAAAAAAAATAGCACTCTTTGCACAACGATATTTTCTTTGCTTTTCTACTTTCATCACTATTCTATTTTTCTTTTGTGTGTTTGTCTGTTTATGCGATTTTTTTTTGTTTTTTTATACAAAAGATTCTTTATAATTTAATTTGAGTGTATGTGAAAGTGAGCACACACATCAAACAATGTTGGATTTCAGGCAGCCCTACCTGATTAATCAAGCATATATATAATCAACCCCAATTTATTTATTTATTTATTTTTTTAAAAAGACCCCAGGCCATAGACAATTGCAAGCTGTTTTTCTTCCCTAACTAAGATTATTTAGCAAATTATTTAATAATTTATATTTGATACATTGACTGTATAAATTTACACTATTAGTGAACTAGATGATATCACCTCATTAAAATTATTTATATTTATGTTTAAATTTTTTTAATAAAATTGTATTATCTGATTCACTGAAAATTTATAAATATATATAACGTCAATACATCAAATATAAATCAATTATTTTTAATAGTGCAGCCCACATAATTCAGAAAACAAAACATGCCATCAATTAACTGAATTGACATTCAGCCTGTGACACATCCCAAATAGTACCTATGCAAAGCTGGCTGGATCATCATTCTTTCTTTTCTCTTTTCCTTTTTCCTTCTCATATCTTTATTTCATTGTCTTCTTAGTTATTTTATTGAACAAATCCAACAAAGATCCCCAAGATCAAAAAAGAAATAATGTGTGGTTAGCAAGCTTGGCCTACAAAAGAACAAAAAAAGAAAGAAAAAAAAAAAAAAAAAAAAGTAAGCAAAAAAGAGGAATCATTATGTTGGTGAGTGGAGGAATTTGGTTTAAGGAAATGAAGCATAATGTCTCGAAGGTTTTCAATCAAATAATGGAAATAATTTTAGCTTGACAATTTTATTTGTACATTGTTGGTCATTAAAGGTGACACATACATCTTCGAAGTCTTTTAGAAACGAGTAAGCACTTTCCGATTCTAACCCATGGAAATTTGGAAGCAAAGCTATCATACCTGGTTTAAAACGAAAGTTGTTTGCATTGAGAGGAAAAATAAAACAAGAGGGTGATGAGCTTCGAGTTGGTTGCAAGTAGTCACGCATGGTGCGTACTTGTCTGTTCTCATCTTCAGCATGAACACTTTCATTGTCAGCCATGGTAGGAGTTGTATTAGAAAGATTACCTGAAAAAGTTTCACAATAAAATCTAACTAAACGACGAGATCTAAAATCACGTCGCCAAACAAGCATAAAACAAAGTTAATATACAAATTAGGCGGTATAACCAGCCAATAAAAATAAACAAAGTTAATATACAATATTAATATAAATATATAGAAAATTAGGCGGTATAACCAGCCAATAAAACAAAGTTAATATACAAATTAGGCGGTATAACCAGCCAATAAAAATAAATATACTTATAAACTTATATACTTAGTATTGCTTCCCCGGCAACGGCGCCAAAAACTTGATGGAGACTCAATTAAGAGTTGTAAACCCAAGTGCAGGTTATGTTCAAGTAATAAATTCTCGGGTGTCCGAGGTCGAACCACAGGGAAGCGTATTAGTAAGTATAAGTTTATAAGTATATAAGACAAAGAAAGTAAACAAGATATTAGGGAATCAACAACAAAATAAGATAAACAAGATATTAGAGAACAAAATAAAAAAAATATAAAAGAAATTAAACAAGATATAAAAAACAATAAGAAAAGATGTTGAGGTTAGAGAATCCACTCTTGGTGTTATGCTAAGATTAATCTTGTTTTATTACACAATTGAAATCCACACATAAAGGAGGTTCCAATCGGAAGGTTTAGCAATTCAATCCAAATTGTCCAACGTCCATAGCATATGATATTATGTTCATTTGGTGTCCTCAAAACTCATAAAAAGAGTCCAAGCATTCCTTATGCCAAGGTATATGTCTACAACAAATCAAGGTTATGAAACCAAGCATTTACTGTGCCATTTTCCTTGTCAATAATGAATCAAGATCCCTACTTTGTAAGTATGATTTTAAACCAAAAGAAAATATTATCTATACTAGTGTTTATAAATGATGATTCATTTTAGCTCATGTTTAAGAGACTAACCTTAGCATTTACCAAAAGCTTCACCTCATCACCTCAACAATATGATTAGCAACACATACTAGATATGAATGAAATGAAAAGAAATGTAAGAAGCATAAGTAAATAAAAAAAGAAAACTAGAGAAAAGAAAGAAGAAGAAAACTTAGAGAATTTTATTACAATGGCTAATATCCTACCAATGTACAATGTTTTTAATACTCATCCAAGGCCCTCTATTTATACACATTTTGGAGAGCTAAATGACAAGAGACAAGCTTTATAAATTTCAAAGGTAGGTATAATAGGTGGGTGCATTTTTCTAACAATTTTCGTCATATTGTATGACAATTCTGATCAGCCAGCTTGATGGTCGATTTTGTCAATGTTGGAGGCTCGATCTGATCAAATGGTCTTCTAGAAAAATATACCCCTATCAGTTAAGGATCCATAGCCGTTGTAATCAGATCATTTGCTCATGTGGATCGGAAGATATGGTCAAAATACCAAAACAGGTCAGCACAGACGTCATTGCACATCAGCCAACTTGATGGTCGATTTCGCTAGGGAAAACGACTCCGTTTCAAGAAGTGTAAAACATGAAAAAGATAGATATGCCTCTTAACTATGCACTGTTAAAATTTCAGCCTTAATGCTTCAGTGAAACTCCAGATATAGCTGATATGGCAAAAGGTGTCGGAACTGGAACTGAATTGGATTTGCCCTTAATTCTTGATTTAACCTAGTAATCTGAAATCACTCAAAGAAACTCGTGAAAAACACCAAATTACATAAAAATATAAAATATCATAAACACAATTAGACTAAGCAATAATAACTCGTATTTGACACAAAACAATAATAAAACATAACTAAGAACTATATAATTATACGAGTTATCAGTTTAGGTTTTCAATAATTAATAGTGGTTTTGTCCATTGATGCTAATGTAGAGCTTGCAAAATTATTCATTGTATTTATGTGAAAATGAGTTTTGGATTTGATTTGTATTTGGTGTTTTAATGATGCTTTTAAGGTGTTTGATGGAATGTTTGAGAGAAATTTGCTTACATCTTGTGAGTTAGAGAAGTGAAAAAAACAGTAGTTTATAGCAATTTCCAGGAACTGACAGTTTTCCTTTGGTTTCTCTTCATTGTAGGTCATGGCATCACATGGACATGGAGGTCATCATTATGATTAAGTAATGCTACATTTTTTATCTCTTATTAAAGCCTTGACATGTTTTCTTTTAAAGCTTTTGACAAGAAGTTAATTCTCACATTCTGATATTTTTTGGTTAATTACTATCTGCAGAAACATTATAGCTCTGGAAGCCTCAAGAGCTACCGTAAGCAAACTTCAACTGATCTCAGATTTTCTTTTGTTTTCTTATCTAACTAAAAGATCTGATCTGAACATTGGAAAAAAGTAAAATCAGCTTGAAAATGGAAGAATTGTTTATTCCTTTGAAGAATTTGACAATGACTAGTAAAATCTGAATCTTGTCAAAAAACCAGTTGAAACCATGGTCAAACTCTTTGGAACTACCAATACTTTTGTTCAAACTTACATAAAAATGCAAGGTTAGACTCAAATTGCGTAATCCATTGATAATCGTTTCTATCGTCAATTATGAATGAATTTATCAAAATCTTTATGATGCTATTAATATTATTGGAGATAATTGAAGATTTGAAAGCTTGAAACAGGAATTGGAGTTCATACACAAGAGCTGTAGCACGGCTGGGTACAGGCCAAACGTATTTTCAACAACACTTTCTCATCTCATCGCCACTAACTCTGCTCATCTAATCCTCCCTTTTCTTCCCGTCAGAGGTCCTTAATCCTTTCCTTTTTCTTCTTCTCTTATTTTTTTAATCAAAATTTCATTATTATTAATATTAGTTTTTGAAATTTGGTATGCAGATAGGTTGAAAGAGAAGGTAGTGGAGATCTTTGGATGTGAATATGAGCTTATTACGGAGTTCACTGGCCTCATCAGGTTCTTCTTCTTCTTCTTTTTTGGTCAAAGGGCAAACTTGATCAAACAATTTTGGACTGAATTTTTAAGAATATTAATAGTAACAAACAATTGTTAATTTCTTTGGGTAGTTAAACCTTGTTGTATTTGCTTGTTTATTCCTTTGTTACTCAGACTCGGGGGTGAGTGTCGGATACGGGTATACTCAATTTTTTCAAAGTTTTTTCATATATTTGGAGTATCATGCCCCCATACCCTTATCCGAATATGTGTCGAACATGGGTGTTGGACACGGTATTATAGGGAAAATAAAGAGTCGGAGTAGCATAGGTTTATTCACTTTACCCTTGATTAATGTAATGATTACCATACATCATATATATTGTAGTTGGAGCAGAGGAGCAAGTATTGGTTGGCATAGTGATGATAACAGGCCATATCTCAAGCAACGGGATTTTACGGTGTGTGCACAACTTTTTTTGGGAAATTTTAATGTCTCTTGCAATTAGTCTTTAATTGTTGATAAGTCCTGCTGAGGGTGTTTCTTTTTTGTCCAAAGGCAGTCTGTTATTTGAATAGTTATCAAAAGGATTTCGAAGGTGGACTATTTCATTTCCAAGATGGGGAACCCAAAACGATTGCACCTTTGGTTGGAGTAAGTGCAGCTGATATATGGCTTCTTAAGATATGTCTTCTCTCAGTAGTATTTGCACAGTAATGCACGATCATGAGTTTAGCATTTCAGAAACGGTTCCAATTGATACATGATTTATTTATTAAGGTCATAGTAAATCTATCAACTTAGCTAATATATCTCCAAGAGTTAGGCATTCTTATGAAAAATGATATATGTTTTGAAGTGTTTGGAATGGGATCATATTGTAAGTAATATGATCTTGACATGGATCCAGCATTATTTAGGACTAATTTGGGGAAGTACTTTTCCAAGTGTCACTTATAAGACCTAAATAAGGGGTAGAAAAGGCCTAGGTTCTGGAATGTTTGAGTTGCCAGTCACGAGGACAGGAACATGATGAGATCTGAGTGCCTAATTTCAGAGTTATAACTTTGCTTCTGTATAGAATGCATTGGTTGCCAAGGTGCAGAGAGCTGTCTGCATGATCTCCAACTCAACCAGCGTTGCGAAAGTGTTTTCCTGCATTGACCACAAGTTTGATCTCTTGTATGCCAAGCGTGCCATTGTGCACTGGTATGTTGGTGAGGGCATGGAGGAAGAAGAGTTCTCAGAGGCTCGTAAAGATCTTGCCCCACTGGAAAAAGATTATGAAGAAGTTGCTTCACTGGTATTCTTGTTAATATATGCTTGTATGTCTGACTGCAGATATTGCCACAAGCTGTTTGTACTCGTTATGGCTTGAAAGTTGGAGCGGCAATGGCACCTTTTGTCCATGTTCTTCTTTTTCTTTTCTTACCAATTTCTTATCCAATTAGCAAGGTATAGTCATATATGAATTTTCTATTATGTTGTTGTGAATATTGGTATTTGCTGTAACTTGTGCTTTCTACAAGTTGTTTACTAGACATAGTTGAATTTGGCAACTAAATTTGCTAGTATTATTTTCCTAAAACTGGATTTTATGTTTTATATTTTCTTAATAAAGGTCATGTACTTTTCTAGGTTTTGGACTGGATGTTGGGTAAGGGACATGCTGTCCTCATTCGGAGAGCAGAGCTAAAGACTTTCGTGGATTTTCATGGCAATGAGGTATTGAATTTACCTCAGACTATTTTCTATGAATTTGTACAAATAATATCCACCTTTTGGCTTATGTTTAAATGCTTTATGCATTCCTTAGCTTTTCTTTATCTGTCTTTATTTCTTAAAACTTTTGATGGAAATCTTTTTTCCTTTATTTTTGTTGCTATTCTATTGTTAACAATTGTAGTTTGTATACTTTCTTGAGAGACAAGATGATGAATAAGGTAAGAACAATGGAAACGAGTTGCAGTGACATGACTAGTAGCCATTGATAATCAAATGTGGTTTTCTTGACCTAAAAGGTCATGACAGCTAAGTTGGTAGTCATGCTTTTAAGGAAAGCCAAATAAGTGTATGCATTAGTAATATGAAATTGAGCTACAATTGCTTGTTTATGTTACTGGTAATTCCTTGGAGTTAGAGAATGCTGTGATGCACCTTTGGAGCTTGGCTGAATGCTATGAGTATCAAGGCTTAAGGAAATATGAGTTGGATTTTATTTTTGCAGGATGCAATGCTTGTAAACTGTAGTAGGGGCCTAGTGGTAGAAGAAGTAGCTCTTGTGGAGCATCTGAAGCAAAATCCTATGTTTCGAGTTGGTTTTGATGTCTTTGAGGTGATTTTACAAACTTTTTAATCTCAAATTCAATCAACCACATGAAAACCACCCTCAAGTTAGTACATAATTGTTCATAAATAGTGTTGCATTAGGATGAACCTTTCATGAAACCTGGGCTTGCTGAGTTGTTTGATCTACATTATAAATTCAAATATCAATTACTATATAAATCATTACAACAAGAAAGGACTAGAAGCTAAAACTTCATTCATGGCAATTTGCATGACATCCATACTATTATTTATTAATGTAATCAATTTTAGTGTTTCATACAACTTTTTAATAATTTTGTAGTATTTTTTCTATATTGACTTCATTATTTAATTGCTTTTAATTGTATAATATTTGTCAATTTTATGCAGATGTTGCTTCTGAGATATATTCATGGGATCATGTACTTTTAGAAAAATGCTTATTTACTTCATGTATTTGGAATACTTATTTTCAATTTTAATGATTTTTTTATTAAGACTTTGTGTTATGACTTTAGCTTGCGACTTTTATTTAGCTTGTAAAAGTTATATAATTAAGACAATTTATTTGTAATTTTATTTTTAATATTATGAAATATTTTGTACTTTCTTATAGTGGTTTTTTTTTATATGAAATATCTTGGATTAAATTATAAATATATCAATATTAGTAATTGAAAATATGATAAAATTTTATTTTTACCGACGCTCTAACCTCTATACTGACAGTTCATATAACAACAAAAAATGTATAGTATACTGACGGAGTAAACCGTCAGTAAATTTACGACAAACTGTAGCTATAGGTTAATTGTATATTTTACATTTTAATCTATACCGACGGACTCAAAAAAAAAAAAAAAAACGTCGATATATGTATATCTATGGTATCTAAACCGACGGATACAAAAGCCGTCGGTATAGATACGATATCTATACCTACTGATACAAAAGCCGTCGGTATAGATACAGTATCTATACGGACGGATACAAAAGTCGTCGGTATAGATACGGTATCTATACCTACGGATACAAAAGCCGTCGGTATAGATGCGGTATCTATACCGACGGATACAAAATCTGACGGTATAGGTAAAAGCAAAAGGGGCTATCCCAACATAGGTTATACCGATGGTAGTAACATTAGTGACGCCTAAAACCGTCGGTATAGGTTATACATCCTATTCCGACGGTCATCTTTTCCGTCGGTATAGGTCTATACCGACGAGGGTTTTACCGTCGTTTAATTTTTTGTCGGAATAGTCATTTTGACCGTCGGTATAGGGTTTTAGGACTTTTAGCGACGGATTTTGGAATTTTACCAACGCTTTTTTGACCGTCACTAAATGGCAATTTGTTTGTAGTACATGCCATCAATTAACTGAATTGACATTCAGCCTGTGACACATCCCAAATAGTACCTATGCAATGCTGGCTGGATCATCATTCTTTCTTTTCTCTTTCCCTTTTTCCTTCTCATATCTTTATTTCATTGTCTTCTTAGTTATTTTATTGAACAAATCCAACAAAGATCCCCAAGATCAAAAAAGAAATAATGTGTGGTTAGCAAGCTTGGCCTACAAAAGAACAAAAAAAGAAAGAAAAAAAAAAAAAGAAAAAGAAAAGTAAGCAAAAAAGAGGAATCATTATGTTGGTGAGTGGAGGAATTTGGTTTAAGGAAATGAAGCATAATGTCTCGAAGGTTTTCAATCAAATAATGGAGCGAAGACCTGCGCAGCCCACTCATAAGATCTAAGAATCGAAGTAAAGGCCTAGCCATCAATATTTTTATCTTGTTTGAAAAATGAGAAATTGAAACCCACTTGAACATCAGATGCTAATTGTATCTTTTGTCTCTTGGCTAATTGCAGTTGCTAATATATTTTTATGAAAAAATTTGGTCACAGAATAGCATTTCTAGTTCATACTATCTGGTAGGAAAAAAAAAAAACTATACGCTTAAGAATCAAGCTAGAACTACTTATCAAGGATGTCATTTGTACTTTCAGTCATTGCAATGTCATAATACATGTCTTTTTTACTTTTAAATATTAAAAGGTTTATATTTGATGCATTGATAGTATATATATCTATAGACTGTCAATAAATCAGATGATGTCACATCAGTAAAAGTTTTAAAAAAAATAAATACATATAATTTTATTTTTAATAAAATGATATCATTTGATTAACTGACAATTCAGTGTATCACATATAAATCTTGGAATAAAAAAAGGAAGCATTGACATAATAGCAAGTTATCCGGCAATCATCATTTGTGATTGGGATAGAAGATTCAAACTTATCTCAGTGATATTTAAAAATATATATATATAATTAATACATTATTTTTTTTAAAAAAAATTGATAAAGATAATACATTAAATATAATTTTTTAAATAATAATTAAATAAATTTTTTTATTTCACAAAAGATATCGCAATTTAGGAATAAGAAAAAGGGTTACAAATGCTGAGATTTTAATCTCAAACCTACTGAATGTCACCTTTTAAAAATGACTATGCAAACCAATTAATTTAAACCCTTGGTTCATAATTAAATAATTCTTTAATTGATGCCTACGAACACTTATTAACCGACCTGTATAACTATAATCAAACCAATTGCTCAAGTATAATAATAATTATTTAAAATCAACGATATAGTATTTAAAAGCTTGGATTAATCAGCTGATTTTCCTTGAGATTTTGTGATTTCTTGTTGTTTGTGGTTATGAAATAAGGGTTTTAAAACTTCCTTTCAAGGCTCCTATCTTATGTTTTCATAAAAAATAAAAAAAATAAAAACAAAATTTTCACCATTTTTTTTTGTGTTGGCCGAAAACTACCATGATTATGCTTGTGATGTGTTTGATTTATTTCCTATGTTGGTTGTGATATTTTAGCTTATTTTGATGTTCAAGCTTTTTAAAATAACCAAGATATGGAGCTTGTTTTTAACCTTCATTACTTACTTGTTCTTATTTTCTGATTTTATCATTTATTTTCATGTTTACTTACTTTGTTTGCTATTTTTAATTTTATGTTTTCACTATGTTAAGTTGTTCATGCTTTGTGTTATTGCCATACCATACGTTTGTGTATTTGCCTAGCTACATCTTTGCATTTGCATCATGATTGTTTGGCTATCATGTTTCCATTTATGTTTTGCATATCTACCATACCATGTGTTTGTGTTATTTCCATGCTAGGATTTCACATTTCATTAAGGGTCTATTCGGTTTCCATACTCATTTTTGCCTTGTGTGTGCATTTTCATCTTGTTTAGCTGTCATGCTTTCATCTTTATGCCATGATATTGTGTATTTGATTTACTATGCCATGTGTTTGTGTTATTGCCTTGCTACATTTCTTTATGAATGCATGTGTCCATTCGGCTACTACTAGGATTTTTGCCTTATGCATTTGCATCTCCATTTTGAGTATGTGATTACCATGCTTTCACTTATGCTATGCATCTTTATGCATGAGATTGTGTATTGGTTGTGCCATGTTCATGCATTAGTATTATGTTCATTTGGTCATTATATGTTCATGTTACTTCCATGCATTTCTTATGTTCATATTAGGTCTTAGGTCATTTTGTATTTCCATGCATGGTTTCATGTCCATTAGGTCTAGGTCATCTTTGTATGCCATACATATTTCCATGCTTATTAGGTCTTAAATCATATTGGTATTGCCATGCATTTTCATGTCCATTAGGTTTAGGTCATCTTTGTATTGCCATGCATTTCATGCATATTAGGTCTAGGTTGCATTTATTGCCATGAACATTTCATGTTAGGTATTAGGTCATCTTTCATGCCATGCATTTTCTATGTCATTTAGGCATTAGGTCATGCATTTCATGCATTTAACTTGTTGTTTGTTCATGCATTTAATATCATCCCACTTGATTTTTGACTTAAGCCAAGCAATGGCTCAAAGCCAAGCTCACATGAGCATGCTTGTGGAAAATTAAGAAGTTGTCAAGTTGGAATTTATACCTTCATGATTTTTTTTTTTCATTAGGCAATTCTTGTCCATATTTTTAGAAACTTTTACTACTATTTTTAGTCCTTAAAGGAGTCTCCAATATTTTTATTCTGATTTTTGAGTGATTTTATCAAAGGTTTAAAAAAGTTTTTTGGCTAAATAGTTTTTGACTCAATGTTCTGACTTTCACGAATTTTCTGGTAGGCCATCCTTAGTCTAAAAATTAAGCCAATCTTTTCATATAAATTTCGACATGTTCTGAGTCTCCCATAATTTTTTCAGATTATTTGAAATTTTAAAAATAGTTCAAAAATCATGCTTTAAAACTGGATAGAAAAGTTAGATTTGATTTCAAGAAGAAAATAATTTTCTGTTTTGGCTAAGGCATTAAGAGAGGGCTGATCTATAACCTTAGCTGCTGTCCTAGATTTATTTCTAAGCCATTTTAATCCTAAAAAATGATTTTATAAGGCTCGGGTCAAGGGTGGTCAAGTTCGGGTTTTCAAAGTTAGGAAAATAGGGCCTTTTTCAAGGGAATTTTGGTCATGGTGTTATTTTTCATCCAAAATTTTCAAAATTATTTTCAAACCAATCACAAAGTATATTTGATTTGATGTCTTTCCCTAAGGTAGTCGGATATCTTTTTAGATATACGGATTTCCTTATTTAAAGCAAAAAATACACTTTCATGCATTGCATTTTCCATGTTCATGCATATTATATGATATATGATTTTTGCTTTGAATATTTCTATGACTATGTTATTGTTTTGATTTATATTTCATGATGTTATATTGTTTATTATATGGTTGTGAATATTCTATGCTATCCTATGCTTTTTGCTTAGTCATAAGTTATTTTGCCATATATTTTAGGTTTATTGTTCATGCATTATTTTTATTATTCACATGCATATTTTATGATAATATTCTTTTATGTTTCATATCATTTTATGTTATTAATTAGATTTTGCCATGTCATTTATATTAGGCCATGTCATTTAGAATATACCATGTCATTTAAATTATGCCATGTCACTTAGATCTTATTATATCATTTATATTAAATTATGTCACTTAGAATATGCTATGTCATTTAGATTATATTATGTCATTTAGAATATAATATATCATTAGATTTTTGGCTATGTCATCTTTACTATGTCACACATGTTCATATTCATATTTTTTTTAAAGATGTTTTGAAAAGAGAAAGGTTTTAAATAAAATAAAGTTATTCCCTAGTTAAAATAATTCATCAGTTCTCCTTCGGGTTGTGGGGGAGGATATCATCAATTATTATTAATAACGGAATATCTTTTTTAAAATGAGAATGATTCGAAATTTTTTCCAATTAAATAAAAATTTTTGTATTTTGCCCCGTTTGTTGGGGAATATAAGAAAATTTTGAATTAATAAATTTCAGATCATTTTCAATTAAAAATGAATTATTTTTCTTTAAACTTGGAATTATTTTGAAATGCTAAATCTAAAATCGACTTTTTATCGAGACTTGAGATAACACGCGATTAATAAGGTAACATTTTACGCGGGCGTTGTGGGGGTGCTACTCCTTCCCCGCACGTAACCGACTTCCGAACCCGTTTCTTTGATTTCTCTGCTTTAAAAACGCAGACTTTGAAATTTGTTTTAAAAATGTTTTAATTAATTTTAAAATATTTTACAAAACCGGTTTTAATAGGTGGTCGATCACACCTAACCAAAATAGATTGGTGGTGACTCCATTTCTTTTTCGAGGTCGTTTTCAAACTCTCATTTCATTTCAAGAGGAATTAAGTGTCTTTTCCTCTGTTTTCCCCAATGTCACGCTTAACGAATAAAGTCTCTCAATGAGACTTATTGTTTTTTAGGTTGCGACAGCTTGGCGACTCCACTAGGGACTTTAGAGAGTGAGGCCTAGAGTTAGTCGCGTGTTATCAAAAGTCTCGATTTTGTCGGTTTTATCCAGTATTTAATTTTAATTCCCACATTTTTTAATAAAAAAAAAGAATTTTGAAAATAATTCGAAAATGTTCATACTCATGTGCATGCATACTATTGTTATTCTCTGGTTATTTTCTTGTATATTATTATTCTTTGCTAGATTAATGCTTGACATTATTTAATCTTGTCTTTAATATTTTGTCGGGACACTTAGGATAGTTGGTGAAAGGTTTGATTGTTTCTCCTCACACACGACACTTAATTTTGCATAACATGAGCTCTATACCCGAGTTCCGTCCTTTTGAGTGGAAGTAAAGTACCTACGCTTCGTGTGGCAATAGCCTCCGCATAAGCTAGCAAAACACTTTCGGAGTATCAGATTACCTACGCTTCGTTGGCAATAGCCTTCGTATAAGCCGGGGAAATGAACTCTAACGAAATGAACCCGCTTTAATCGGGGTGCCTTACTAGCCTTTACCGATGACAGTGAGGAACAATTCGAGGCCTTTAGAACCGATTCACCCTTTATAGTGAACTTAGACGAAGCCATGCCGGATTTCCGATTAGATATCCCGAAGTTAAAAACACATGGAGAAAACACATGGAGAAACACTTCTGGCTTCTTGCTATTTATTTTTACATCTTGAACAAGCATCATGAACCGGGCAAGGATGAACGTATTCGCCCGTAGTAAATTTAAATTTCCGCCCCAAAGGCTTTGTGATGCCTAAATAGGTGGATACTGTTGGGGCAAATGTTCATTAACTTTTTAAAATTGAAAATATAAATATTCTTTTTCAAACATTTTGCATTTTGCACATTTCATGCATATGTGAATAGAGCATATACATTTATGATTGTATTTTTGATCTCATTCTTTGTAATAAACGGATGGTGATAATAATCTCATTTGATGATTTCATAAACATTCATTGGTTTAATAAGAATTGTAGACCGGTAGTGTTGAATGAACATTTGGACATTGTACCATAGTAGGATCCATTACCCCGAAATTCTTTTGAAAAGAAAAAAAATATGTTGATTTTTTGTGGAGGAAACATGTTTCAAAAAAATCATAGATTAAATTTGGAGGCAAATCTTGCATAATGAGATTTTTGAATAATCAAAATTTGGTCCTACCAATTTCGCGTAATCATTGATTAATTTCTTTGTATATACCTTTGTGTTAATTCATTTATTTTTTACATGTATCATTTTGACATCATGTTAAAATCATAGCATGCATGGTCATTCATTGTAGAATACATTTATGACATGCATGGTCATTATCTGTATATACCTGTGTTACGTGTATCGATTTATTCATTCTTTACATGCATCATGTTGGCATCAGGTTGCGTTCATGACAAACATAGTCAACATGATTTTTCTGTATATGTTCATGAATTAATTTGTTTATTATTCACATGCATCATGCTGGTATCAGGTTGCATTCATGACAAACACAGTCATCATTATTTCTTTGTATATGTTCATGCATTGATTTGTTTATCCTTTACATGCATCATGTTAGCATCAGGTTGCATTCATGACAAACATAATCAGCATGATCTCTCTGTATATGTTCATGCATTGATTTATTTATTCTTTACATGCATCATGTTGGCATCAGGTTGCATTCATATTCAGCATGATTTCTCTGTATATCCATGCATTGATTTGTCTATTCTTCACATGCATCATGTTAACATCAGGTTGCATTCATGGCATATATAGTCATCATGATATGCTCTTGCATTAACTTGTCATTTGGCATCAGGTTGCATTCATGACAAACATGGTCAGCATGATTTCTTTGTATATATTCGTGTCAATCATTTATTCTTTACATGCATCATATGGGTATCATGTTGCATTTATAACATACATAGTCAGCATGTTTCCACTGTATGTGTCCATACATCACTTCGTTTATTCTTGACGTGCATCAAATTGCATTCATGGCTCATTCATCATGAAATATATTTGAGGGGATAAAACAACAATTGGCTTGGCTTTAAGATCTTTAAAGAAATTTCCATCAGGGGTATAAGAAGTACTGAGCGCCTTTATAACACATGCCAGGATCATGGATAATGAGCAGCAAAATAGACTGGATAGAATGGAAAAGGCACAGGAAGAATTACGAGAACAGTTGGCAAAATCTCAAGCTGAATCGAGAGATCAGATGACTAAATTGATAGAACTGGTATCCACCGCAGTCAAGGGAAAAGGATACACTGGAAACTTGGCCGCCAGAGAAGGGTTAGAGGCACAAAAGGGTCAGATTGAGGTCATGATGTTGGATGGCCAGAACACAGTTAATCCCAGCAACATCCTGAACTTAGATGATCCAACTGAACAGGAAAAGTTGAAAATGGTTGAGTCGAATGGGGCTGAGTCGGTAGATTCCCAAAGGAAGTATCAGTTGTTAGAGGAAAGGCTCTAGGTACTAGAAAGCATAAATGCATTTGGGAGTGTAGGTGCGAATGAACATTGCTTGGTCCCCGATTTAGTCATTCCTCCTAAATTCAAGATTCCTAATTTTGAGAAATATGATGGAACAATCGATCCGTTAGCCCACATCACTATGTTCTGCCGAAAGATGATGGGCCATATAGATAATGATAAGCTTCTGATCCATTGCTTCCAGGATAGCCTTAGCGGGTCCACAATTAGGTGGTATAATCAGTTGAGTAAGGATCGGATTCGCTCTTGGATTGATTTGGCTAATGTATTTTTAAGCCAATACAAGCATATGATCGATATGGCGCCTGACCGTGTCACCTTGAAAAATATGGAGAAAAGAGCTACTGAGAGCTTCAAAAAATATGCTCAGCGGTGGATTGACATGGCCGCCCAAGTACGACCACTCTTGAGACAGAAGAAAATCACCGTCCTTTTTGTGAATACACTACGGGCCCCGTACTATGACAGACTCGTCGACAACGCCACGAAGAATTTTGCAGATATGGTAATCTCCGGGGAGATGATTGAGAATGTTATTAAGGATGGGAAACTTGAAGGAGAAAGACCATCAAATGCCGAGAGAAATGGGGCATTCAAAAAGAAAGAGGAAGATACCCAAGTCGTGGAAGGCTTTGCCCCATATCCCCAATTCTCTTCATATCATCCATTCTACCCTACCCTGAACAACGTCTCTCAAGGTTCTTATCCTTACCAACGAATGCCTGCAACCGCGCTAGCATTTACATCTGTCTATCAATCAAACACCCTTGGAAATAATCGAAGAGGGCATAAAAAGCGAAGAAGAAATCAGGTTGACCCGATTCCTGTGTCATACAGTAAGCTACTACCTCATATCATCCAGAATCACCTTGTGACACCCATGCAATTAGAGCCTCTGATACCCCCTTATCCAAGCTGGTATGATGCTAATAAATGTTGTGATTATCATTCTGGCAATCAAGGCCACTCAACTTAGAATTGCCCTCTTTGATGTTCAAGGTCAGGGATCTCATCAAGACTAGTTCGATAAGTTTTGAAGATGGGAAAGCTAAGTGTCATAAGAAACATGGTGCATAATCATATTAGGATTTTTGATGCATGTAGTTCTATACACTGTAATGATGAAAGCACTTGTCTCATGTTGACATCTATATGAAATAAATAAATTTTGAATGTTTTGTGTTCATTATGTTTTAATAATAATTTAAATTTGCAAAAAAAATGAAACTTTGAGAAAAAAAAATTTGGTAAACAATAATAAGGGGTTTTCACATGAAATAATGGACAGTCTCGAGAATATTGATGATCATTGTTAGAAATGACCCAATACTTTTCCTCTCTTTTTTGGGCTTTCCTATGCCTAAATCCCTTGAATCAAGACAACTTGAAAGACCTAATGCTTCAAGGAATATGAATAATTAAACTTCATAAACCATTGTCATTGCAGAATAAGCAAAGATGTAGATTCTAGTCTAGGCTATGAACAAAGGAACGAATCTTTTGAAAAAATTTTGAACTCCTTGAAATTCAAACAAATGAGGTATTCTTTCAAGAATCTAGATCATGGTAATTCGATATGTGTCAAGGTTGTATCAAACCATTCATAGCTTTTCTAATAACCTCAAAACACCAATTGTCCAAACATCACTTCATGATTGACACCTCAGGCACAAGGACTAAACCAGGTTACTCCATTTTCTTAGAAAAACCTATTTTGAGCCATATTCTTTCTTGCCACTTCAAAGAACCCAAGATTGAAACTCAGCCTTTTCAATAGACTTGCGATGTTCCTCATAATTACACAAATTCTCATGGTTAATTAAGTGGGGGCATCATATATGGAAATGATGGATACATGGTGAATAAGGATGGAAATAATGCATGAATTATTGGGGGCATGCGGGGGGAAAAAAGAAGAAGAAAGAAAAAAGAAAAATTTGATATCATGCATATGAGAATTCGGATGATTCCGAAGTGCAAAATGAAATTCTATATATCTATTTCCCCCGAGGATTGCTTTTCAATGAGAATATTCGTGCTTAATATGATGAATGGCCATCTTTCATATCCCTTTCACAAAAAGAAATTATCCATAGTCACCCCTTTTGAGCCAAAGAATTCTTTCTCCTTTGAACCCTGATCAAGGATCACCCTCTACACTAGGGGGCAAATGCGAGGAAAGATCTTCTCAAAGATCACTGAGAAATAAGTTCTAACTCGAAGACAGACACAAAGCAATTTGAGCTCCCAAAATAAATAAAGGCTCACTCTGTCGAAATGAAGAAAGAAAAAAAAACACAAAAAGAAAAAGTGTGAAAAAGTATGGCAAATGAAAGCCAAAAGCAAAGAACAAAATGAGCAAAGTAAAAAGGAAAGAAAAGTCCAAAAGAGACAAATGCTTCAAAGGGAATCCTCCTCAAGAAATGATCCTTGATCTGATTACCCTCAAACACATATTTTGGGCCTATTTATCCTTTCTTTCTGAACCCCGAACCATGGCCTACATTACGTGCTTTAAAAGTCCATTTTGATCAAACATAAATATTCAACTTGAAGGGGTTTTCCTCATATTTTATCCCATCTCATCGAATTATCATTTCACTAAGGAAGAATTTAGAATTCTCAAATGTATGATTGAACAATAAAAAAAAAAAAGAAAAATGGAAATAATGGGACTCTAGGGCGAAAACCAAAAATGGGTGGTCTAGAGTAAAATGGGAATTTTCGATGCCATCTATGTCAGTACCGATGCCACAACAAAAGAATTGATCATCGAGGAACATCTAGGAATTCTTAAACCTCCCAAATTGTCAACTCTCATTTGGAGGATTGACTTCAAAAACTGAGAATTTTTCCTCCCCAAAATCAACTTTCCAGTTTGAACATCCCAGCCAATCTTGACGCTGGTCAAAATGCCTTGATATGGAAACTAAATGAATGTTGAATTTGTTTGGTTCTCAACGAATTCATGATTTATAAAATCTGTTCCATTATGAGCCTAGAAGGGACATACATTTTTGTTGTGAAGTTTTCTTCGATCAACCAAAATTTTGTTGTATCAAGCCTTTCAATTGAAGTTGAAAAACCCAAATTGACATTCAAAAAATGTCTAACAGTGATCATCAGTCTTCAAGAGATTCGTACATCACACACTGTGGGGTTCATATTTTTGACTCATAAGTTTTCATTAAATTTTTTCTAGAATCGGAAAACAAGTAAAAATATTTTTGAAATAACCATTTTCGATGTTGACATGAGACAAGGGTTTTTCTAACTCAAATGTATGGAACTACTAGGATAGATCTTGACTTCCAGATATGAGAAGAAGAAATAGAACCCGGTTCAGACTTCTGTTGATAAGAGTTTGAAAACTGTTGGAGCAAAGAGATAGCCAAAGATCGGAAAGGGAATGATCTCTTATGGGGCACAAGTGTTCAAGATATACTCTGATTTGAAGAGGAAAAATGAATTGGAAAGGCTAAGCCAATGTTTAGAAAGAAAAAAAAAACGATTAGAAGCATTTGCATCAATCTAAGTCATTGGCATTTGCATCTTAGTCAACATCTGCATCTGCACCACTAAGCATTTGCATTAATCCAAGTCATTCGCATTTGTATCATGAAGAATTTGCATCTTATTCAACATCTGCATCTGCATCAAGAAGCATTTGCATCAATCTAAGCCATTTGCAATTGCACCATGAAGCATTTGCATCTTATTCAACATCTGCATCTGCATCAAGAAGCATTTGCATCAATCTAAGCCATTTGCATTTGCATTTGCAACATGAAGCATTTGCATCTTAATCAACATCTGCATCTACATCAAGAATAATTTGCATCAATCTAAGCTATTTTCATTTGCACCATGAAGCATTTGCATCTTATTCAACATCTGCATTTGCATCAAGAAGCATTTGCATCAATCTAAGCCAGTTGCATTTGCACCATGAACCATTTGCATCTTATTCAACATCTGCATCTGCATCAAGAAGCATTTGCATCAATATAAGCCATTTTCATTTTCACCATGAGGCATCTGCAGCTTATTCAACATTTGCATCATCTCTCAAAGCTTTCGGGTATAATTTTCAGCAAATTTTAAAAGTGAACAAGTCTTCGGTGGTGATAGCTGAAGCTTCTGGGGGAGATATCCAGAATTTTACAAATTTTAAAAGTGAGCAAGTCTTCGGTGGTGATAGCTGAAGCTTCTAGAGGAGATATCCAGAATTTTACAAATTTTAACAGTGAACAAGTCTTCGGTGGTGATAGCTGAAGCTTCTAAAGAAGATTTCCAAAATTTTATAATTTTAACAGTGAACAAGTCTTTGGTGGTGATAGCTGAAGCTTTTGGAGGAGATATCCAGAATTTTATAAATTTTAAAAGTGAGCAAGTCTTCGGTGTTGATAGCTGAAGCTTCTGGAGGAGATATCGAGAATTTTACAAATTTTAACAGTGAACAAGTCTTTGGTGGTGATAGCTGAAGCATCTGGAGGAGATTTCCAGAATTTTACAATTTTAACAGTGAATAAGTCTTCGGTAAGGATAGCTGAAGCTTCTGGAGGAGATTTCCAGAATTTTACAAATTTTAATAGTGAACAAGTCTTCGATGGTGATAGCTGAAGTTTTTGGAGAAGATTTCCAGAATTTTACAATTTTAACAGCGAACAAGTCTTCGGTGGTGATAGCTGAAGCTTTTGGAGGAGATATCCAGAATTTTACAAATTTTGAAAGTGAGCAAGTCTTCGTTGTTGATAGCTGAAGCTTCTGGAGGAGATATCCAGAATTTTACAAATTTAAACAATGAATAAGTCTTCGGTGGTGATAGATGAAGCTTCTAGAGGAGATTTCCAAAATTTTACAATTTTAACAGTGAACAAGTCTTTGGTGGTGATAGCTGAACCTTTTGGAGGAGATATCCAGAATTTTACAAATTTTAAAAGTGAGCAAGTCTTCGTTGGTGATAGCTGAAGCTTCTGGAGGAGATATCCAAAATTTTACAAATTTTAACAGTGAACAAATCTTCGGTGGTGATAGCTGAAGCCTCTGGTGAAGATATCCAGAGTTTTACAGTTTTAAAAATGAACAAGTCTTTGGTGGTAATAGCCAAAGCCTCTGGAGGAGATATCCAGGGTTTTACAGTTTTAAAAGTGAACAAGCCTTTGGTGGTGATAGCCAAAGCCTCTAGTGGAGATATCCAGGGTTTTATAAATTTTAAACAGTGAGCAAGCTTTCGGTGGCGATAGCTGAAACCTCTGGTGGAGAAATCCAGAGTTTTACAGTTTTAGAAATGAGCAAGTCTTTGGTGGTGATAGCCGAAGCTTCCGGAGGAGATACCCAGAATTTTAAACACAGTTGAGCACAAGACAGGATAAGACCCCGAGACTACTGTCTAGGTATTTTCTTCTCTTGTAAATCAAACTCGTTCCTTAATACGGGTCAAGCCTTGATTAGTCAGGGAATTCAATTTAAGGACAAAATCTTCTATTTACAACTTTTTACTAAAAAAAATGAAAAATGATGAAAACTCCCTTTCCTTTTCTTCACATGTGATTTCACTAACAGGACAAAATTAGTGTTTGTTTATCTTTGCCTGATTTCTGATTCTCAGCAATAGCCAAAGAGGAGCAGCTGTAGACACCTAATTTTATCCGAACCCCTAAATCAGGTAAAATTCTTCCTTGTGATGTTTTAGAATGCAAAAAAGCTCTTCTCATCCTGCAGGTGGTATTCCGAGACTTTGTTTAAGAAGTTAAGCATGAAAGTCAAGTTGGAAAAAGTTAACCTCGAAAAAGTCAACTCCAAAAAGTCAACCACTAAAAAGTCAACTCTCATTCAAAATCAAGATGCAAAGTTTAATTGAACAATGGTGAAAGAATTTTGATAATCCGAGGCCTACAATGAAAGATATGGAGTTCGAAAGATGGGTTATGAAGATTGAGTGGAAAGGAAATCCTAGTTCGGTAAATTTGGGGAAAAGTGCTTAAACGATCAAATTGGTCAAAAATGGAGGTTCCAAATGGAATATAATCAATGACTACGGGTAATGGATAGGCCATTTGGAAGCAAAATCGAAGGAAGAGTCAATTTGGAAGAAAATCGAAAATTAAGGTTTTTGGTGAATTTTGCTAAAATTGGAAAAAAATTACAGAAATAGCCCTATTTGGTAAAATTCAAGCCATTGATTGATGAAGAGTGGGTAAACAAAGATTGCCCAAGGCTCAGTTTGAAGTAATTCCGAGAAAAGAGCCAATTAGGGGGAAAACGAAAAAACGAGGAAATTCACGATATTGAAAAAAGGAAAAATCAAATCGGAGGGGAATTTGATTTTAAAAATTGGACATTTTAGGACCAACACCAATTCAATATATAACAAAAGCATAGAAAAGAAAATCTAGAAATCGGACTTGTTTTGAGTAAAACCGAGGCTTCGGAGGTAAAAGGGCAAATTTGGAAAATCCAGGAAAAATAGCAAATGAGCTCAGAAAATTACCAAAACTTTCAGATCTCAATTTTATGTCATTTGAAAGAGATCGGCGAAGAAAAATCCAGAATCAGAGCTCGTTTCCAAAATGGCAAAGTTCGAGCCCACTAAGCTGAAATTCTATAAGATAAATCCTGGAAAAAAAGCAAATGAGCTCAAAAAATTACCAAAACTTCCATATCTCAATATTATATTATTTGGAAGAGATTGGCGAAGAAAATTCGAAATGGGAGCTCGTTTGAGAAATGGAAAATTTTGGGCCAATTAAACTGAAATTCCATAAGATAAATCTGGGAAAAATAGTAAATGAGCTTGGAAAATTATGAAAGGTTTCAGATCTAAATTTTATATTATTTGGAAGAGATTGGCGAAGAAAAATCCATAATCGGAGCTTGTTTGAATGGCAAAAGTTCGAGTGCACTAAGGGCAATTTTGGAAGATAAATCCGAAAAAATAGAAAATGGTCTCAAAAAATTATAAAAACTTTCATAACTCAATTTTATATTATTTAGGAAGTATTGGAAAAATAAAATTCAAAATTGGAGTCCGTTTTCTATTTAATCAAGTTTGGGGGGCTAAAGTGTAATTTTACCGAAAAAACCAAAAATGGCCTTTTTTTGCAATTTTAAAAATAGTGAGAAGGCTGGAATTTGAAGGGCCATTTGGCCAAGACCAAGAGGAGAATGAATTTTGCTGAGTTCTTTCATCCAAAGGCAAAATTGAATAGTAAGGTGGTTATTTTTTTTTATCAAGCCTTTGTAATTTTGCCACATGGTCAAATGAATGAAGAGGAAGGATGTCAATATTATGGTTACATATTTTAGACCAGCTATATTTATTAGGGGCTGATCACTTAATCTAAGGATGGTAATTTCATATTTTTATCATCTTTGATTAGTGGCTTTTGGATCAAATTAGCTAGGAAAAAAAATAACAACATCCTTACACCATGGGAGACCATTCGGCTACCACTATTAGAGGGGGGTTTTCATTTTGCAATGGGGTTCTTTGGCTGATATTTTTTCATTTGTGAAGCAAGAGCTAAGTGTAGAAAAGCAAAGAAAATTTAGAAGAGAAGAAATGCTTGTGAGATAGCTTTGAAAAGTAGCCTTTTGGCACCTAACTCTTGCATTTTCTTTATTTTTCCATGCTTAATTTGCTTATTTTCCTTGAGATTTGGTGATTTCTTGTTGTTTTTTGTTATGAAATAAGGGTTTTAAAACTTCCTTTCAAGGCTCCTATATTATGTTTTCATGAAAAAAAAAAGAAAAAAAAATAAAATTTTTCACCATTTCTTTTTGTTGCCCGAAAAACTACCATGAGTCTGCTTGTGATGTGTTTGATTTATTTCCTATGTTGGTTGTGATATTTTAGCTTATTTTGATGTTCAAGCTTTTTAAAATAACCAAGATATGGAGCTTGTTTTTAACCTTTTTTAAATTACTTGTTCTTATTTTGCTAATTTTATCATTTATTTTCATGTTTACTTACTTTGTTTGCTATTTTTAATTTTCTATTTTCACTATGTTAAGTTGTTCATGCTTTGTGTTATTGCCATACCATGTGTTTGTGTATTTGCCTAGCTACATCTTTGCATTTGCATCATGATTGTTTGGCTATCATGTTTCCATTTATGTTTTGCATATCTACCATGCCATGTGTTTGTGTTATTGCCATGCTAGGATCTCACATTTCATTAAGGGTCTATTCGGTTTCCATACTCATTTTTGCCTTGTGTGTGCATTTTCATCTTGTTTAGTTGCCATGCTTTCATCTTTATGCCATGATATTGTGTATTTGATTTACTATGCCATGTGTTTGTGTTATTGCCTTGCTACATTTCTTTATGAATGCATGTGTCCATTCGGCTACTACTAGGATTTTTGCCTTGTGCATTTGCATCTTCATTTTGAGTATGTGATTACCATGCTTTCACTTATGCTATGCATCTTTATGCATGTGATTGTGTATTGGTTGTGCCATGTTCATGCATTAGTATTATGTTCATTTGGTCATTATATGTTTATGTTACTTCCATGCATATCTTATGTTCATATTAGGTTTTAGGTCATTTTGTATTTCCATGCATGGTTTCATGTCCATTAGGTCTAGGTCATCTTTGTATGCCATACATATTTCCATGGTTATTAGGTCTCAAATCATATTGGTATTGCCATGCATTTTCATGTCCATTAGGTTTAGGTCATCTTTGTATTGCCATGCATTTCATGCATATTAGGTCTAGGTTGCATTTATTGCCATGCACATTTCATGTTAGGTATTAGGTCATCTTTCATGCCATGCATTTTCTATGTCATTTAGGCATTAGGTCATGCATTTCATGCATTTAACTTGTTGTTTGTTCATGCATTTAATATCATCCCACTTGATTTTTGACTTAAGCCAATCAATGGCTCAAAGCCAAGCTCACATGAGCATGCTTGTGGAAAATTAAGAAGTTGTCAAGTTGGAATTTATACCTTTGTGATTTATTTTTTTTCATTAGGAAATTATTCCATATTTGTAGAAACTTTTACTACTGTTTGTAGGTCCTTAGAGGAGTCTCCAATATTTTTGTTCTGATTTTTGAGTGATTTTATCAAAGGTTTAAAAAAGTTTTTTGGCTAAACAGTTTTTCACTCAGTGTTCTAACTTTCATGAATTTTTTGGTAGTCCATCCTTAGTATAAAAATTAATAAAACTTTTTCACATAGAGTTCGACATGTTCTGAGTCTTCCATGATTTTTTCAGATTTTTTTGAAAATTTAAAAATAGGTTAAAAAATTATGCTTTAAGACTGGACAGAAAAGTCAGATTTGATTTCAAGAAGAAAATAATTTTCTGTTTTGGCTAAGGCATTAAGAGAGGGCTGATTTAGAACCTTAGCTACTGTCCTAGGTTTATTTCTAAGCCATTTTAATCCTAAAAAATGATTTTATAAGGCTCGAGTCAAGGGTGGTCAAGTCCAGGTTTTCAAAGTTAGGAAAATAGAGCCTTTTTCAAGGGAATTTCGGTCATGGTGTTATTTTTCATCCAAAATTTTCAAAATTATTTTCAAACCAATCACAACATATATTTGATTTAGAAAATTTTGATTTGATGTCTTTCCTAAGGTAGTCGGATATCTTTTTAGATATACAGATTTTCTTATTTAAAGGAAAAAATACACTTTCATGCATTGCATTTTCCATGTTCATGTATATTATATGATATATGATTTTTGCTATGAATATTTCTATGACTATGTTATTGTTTTGATTTATATTTCATGATGTTATATTGTTTATTATATGGTTGTGAATATTCTATGCCATCATATGCTTTTTGCTTAGTCATAAGTTATTTTGCCATATATTTTAGGTTTATTGTTCATGCATTATTTTTACTATTCACATGCATATTTTATAATAATATTATTTTATGTTTCATATCATTTTATGTTATTAATTAGATTTTTCCATGTCATTTAGATTAGGCCAATGCATTTAGAATATACCATGTCATTTAAATTATGCCATGTCACTTAGATCTTATTATATTATTTAGATTATATTATGTCACTTAGAATATGCTATGCATTTAGATTATATTATGTCATTTAGAATATAATATATCATTTAGATTTTTGCTATGTCATCTTTACTATGTCAGACATGTTCATATTCATATATTTTTTAAAGATGATTTGAAACGATAATGGTTTTAAATAAAATAAAGTTATTCCCGAGTTAAAATAATTCATGAGTTCTCCTCCGGGTTGCCGGGGAGGATATCATCAATTATCATTAATAACGGAATAACTTTTTTAAAATGAGAATGATTCGAAAATTTTTCCAATTATATAAAAATTTTTATATTTTGCCGCGTTTGTCGGGGAATATAGGAAAATTTTGAATTAATAAATTTCGGATCATTTTCAATTAAAAATGGAATTATTTTTCTTTAAACTGGGAATTATTTTGAAATGCCAAATCTAAAACCGACTTTTTACCGAGACTTGAGATAATACACGATTAATAAGGTAACATTTTACGTGGGCGTTGTGGGGGTGTTACTCCTTTCCCGCACGTAACCGACTCCCAAACCCGCTTCTTTGATTTCTCTAGTTTAAAAACGCAGACTTTGAAATTGGTTTTAAAAATGTTTTAATTAATTTTAAAATGTTTTACAAAACCGGTTTTAATTGGTGGTCGATCACACCAAACAAAATATGATTGGTGGCGACTCCATTTCTTTTTCGAGGTCGTTTTCAAACCCTCATTTTATTTTAAGAGGAATTAAGTCATCTTTTCCTTTGTTTTCCTCAATGTCACGCTTAACGAATAAAGTCTTGCAATGAGACTTGTTATTTGTTAGGTTGCGACAATAATATTTATATTTTATTTATATTTTGATAATATTAAAAATTAAATAATATTAATTTATATATTTACACATATTTAAATAATTAAATCTAATTCGTGCATTGCACGAGTAGCAAACTAGTGAAATATATATAATTAATGGCTCTTGACATAAAGCATACTGAAATAAAGCTAAAGCACATTAATATAAAAAAGTTGACATAAAACTAAAGCAACAAAGCAGTGTTTTTTTTCAGAGCTCTTCTTTGAGGAGAATGGGAATCGAAAAGATTCTTCTGCTGAGGGTTGCTTTGAGCAAGAAAAATTTTGTTGTTTGTCCAGTAAGGATTTCTGGCCAGGTGCAAGGCTTTTGATGGGAACATGATCGGAAGATTGACATGTCTGGTTTGCAAAGGTTCTTCATACCAATAACCCATTAACCATTCTCTGTTTACAGTCACGTAGGTGTTAAGGTCCATTCGTAACTGATGAACATACTCAAGAGGGTAAGATCCCCATGGTTCTTCCTGGTGTAGCGGGTAAGGTTTGTGGGTGGAATGCTGATTCTTTTGGCATAGTAGGTCAAGAATTTCATTGTGAAGTTGGACCTTTGTAAAAGGATTCTCGTATAAGGAGAAGGGAAATTTCTTGTATGGTTGTGTTGATGGTTGAAAACCATATTTTGTATAAGGTCTGGGGAAGAGAATGGTGGTGTACGTGCATAGTGTATTAATATAGTCTTGGAGGATGGATTGCCATTCTATGAGAGGGTAGAACCATTGTAGGAAGACTGGTAAGTAATATGTCTGGAACCTATGTTCAGTTGCCCAATAAAGGTTCAAGGTTGGGAATTCGATGGCGATGGTATAAACCTGACAGAAATACCAAAGAAATGGAAGAAGTTCTCAAGGGAAGACAACGTAGTAGGGTATCCGAAAAATATGAAGGAATGGCGACTGGGGGTCAATCCCAACCGGTATGAAAGCATGGTCACCATGTTTTCTTATTATAAGGGATTGATAAAGGAAGATTCTATCTTTTGCCCTTGTATTGATTGTTTTCAGGGCTATCTCATTCTTGAGCTCTAAAGGGAGTAAGTCAAGAGAAAATTTTGTGTGAGTCTAGCTTTGAGGATAAGGGGCCAACTGAGAGATTCATCATTGAGGTTGTTGGGAAGGTCTGGATAGCATTTATGGGACCACATTGAGGTTGCCTTTTATATGCTTGAAGGTGGAGCTTAGGTTTCAGCTGTTTTTTAGTCAATGAACCATATATGAAAAAATTGGAATCGGATTCGTTATGCAATGGATGAGACTAGTGATTTAGGGTTAAGGTTTCAGCTATTTTCTTGTCAATCAAACATTGTAGAAAATATTAGAATCAGGTTCCTTCTACAAAGGATGTGACTATTGATTTAGGGTTAGGGTTAAGGTTTCAGCTATTTTCTAGTCAATCAACCATTGCAGAAAATAATGGAATTGGTTTCCTTCTGTAAAGGATGGGACTATTGATTTAGGGTTAAGGTTAGGGTTTCAGCTATTTTCCAGTCAATCAACCATTGCAAAAAAATTTAGAATCGAATTCCTTCTGCAAAGGATGAGACTATTGATTTAAGATTAGGGTTTAAGGTTTCAGCTGATTTCCAGTCAATCAATCATAGCAAACAAAAAAATTGGAATCAGATTTCTTCTCCAATGGATGGGACTATTGATTTAGGGTTAGGGTTTCAACTATTTTCTCGTCAATCAAACATTGCAGAAAAAATTGAAATTGGATTCTTTCTGCAACGGCTAATTGGCTTGATAGGATCCCCAAGGATAAGTGGGCCCAATCATATGATCAAGGAAGATGTTATGGGCATATGACAACCAAGCTAGCTGAATCTATCAATTCAGTGTTGAAGGGGACACGTCATCTTCCCATTACTACTTTAGTGCAATCAACATATTATAGGTTGGCTGCACTTTTTGTTAAGATGGGGAACAAGCAAATGGAAATGATGGAAGGAGGGCACACATACTGTGAAACAGTCACACAGTCTATGCAAGAAAATCGCAGGAAAGCTAACTCCCACTTTGTTCGTGATTTTACGCTAGCAAATCAATCTTTTCCACAAGAGGGAGTTCCTGCAATGAAGTACAAAGTCAAGTTTAGTGACATGTGGTGTGACTATGGGAAGTTTCAAACACAAAGGTTCCCTTGTTCACATGTAGTTGCTGCTTGTGCACATGTCCATGTAGATTGCATGCAATATGTGGACAATGTCTATTGACTTGATACTATATTCAATGTTTATAGACATGAGTTTGAACCAGTTGGAATGAAGGTTATTGGCCTCAATATAATGGTCCAAAAGTGTGTCCCAACCATGAAATGCGGAGAAATCCACATGGTAGGCCAAAATCAAGTCATATTCTTAATAAAATGGATCTCAGGGAGAAAGGCCAACCAGAACGTTGTGGATTATGCAGAAATGAAGGTCATAGCCGTCAAAAATGTCCGTATCAATTTGGCACATCGAGGGAGAGTTCGCATCAACAATAATACAATTATATGTTTTCTGCACCTATAATATTTACATATTTTGCCATTAAGGGAAAATGTTATGCAAGTTTTTTCCTACTTATCATGTAATTTTGAAACATCAGTATTTCGATAAATAAATAAATAAAAAGCTATATTCAGATTAAAAAACCGCCATGAATTATATATAATTCATTTATTTTATATATAAATTTTGAAATAAATTTTTTTTATCATGTCATATAATTTTTATTTTATATAAAATTCAAAAAAATTAAAAAATTTTATAAATTATAAAAAATAAAAGTATATAAATTATAAAAAATAAAAAAAAAACTAATAACAAGGGAAATCGCCATCTCCCATGGAGATTTCCCTTGTATATCTTTAAAAAAAATTGGAAAAAACATTTTGGAAAATCGTCATCCCCCATGGCGATTTTCCAGCATGTTTTAAAAAAGGCAAATTTCGATCATTAATTCTACAACATCGGTATTTCGGTAAATAAAAACAAAATTAACTATATTCAGATAAAAAAATCATTTTTTGAATTGAAATAATAAAAAAAAATAATTTCAAAATGAATAGTATTATAAATAATAATAATAATAATAATAAACCATACCTTATTATCTTTTCGAGTAAGCCCAAACAAAAGATTTAGTCAAAGGCCTCCCAACAATAAAACAAGGTTAGCCAAACCTAAACGGGTCGGGTTAGACCTATCCATTCCCCTCATATAGTTTTTTCTTTCATTCTTTTTTCTATTTTAACTCTCTCAAAATTAGACATGTCATTACAACGAATTCACACGAACCCAAACCCGACTCAACCCAATTTGACCAGAAAAATCAACAATCGAAACCCGATCCAACCCGAAACTGAAAATGACCCCAACCCGAATTAACACAAACAATTAACCCGAAATGACTCGAACTTAAATTAAGTATAATTTTATTTTAAAAATATAATTTAATAAAAATAATAACTATAACATAATTTATTAATTTATTTTAATTTTAATTTTATAACTTGTAATTATCATTTTTTTAGTATGATAAAGTATGCACTACGCAAGCAGCAGTGGGAAAATTTTGAAAATGAAAAAGAAACTTGATGTTATATATAATGTTAGGGTATTAGGATTTAAAAATTTAAATAATCGGTTGTAAATCAATTTTAATATATTTATTTTAAATCAAATTATTGAATTGGATAAATAGTAAGTTTGTTGTATTTTTTTATAAGTAAGTTTTTTATATTATTATCATAATAACCCTCTTAAGTTAATTTTTCAAGACTTCAAGATAATTGTTCAAAAATTAAAATAGTCTTTTAAATATATAATAATCTCATAAATAAATATAAAATACTATATCAATTATGATAATCTTATAATAAGATTTAAAATAAATTATATATTTTAAAATTATCATGGATATACTTATGATAATCTTATAACATTCTTTATCGTTATACATATTATTTAAAATAAATATATTATTTTTATTTTAAAAGTATAATCCATTCTCATGTAATTTAGAATAAAATACATACAATATGTTGTTAATAATGATATGTGTATTTAATCAAAATAATTTGTATGTTATGTTATAATAATATCTTTTCATGTAATTTAGATCAAATTATATAATTTCTTATCATTATACACGTTATTTTTAGGGTAAATATGTTGTTTTTAATTTAAATATATAATTTCTTAAGTCCTATCATGTGATTTTCTAAAAGTATATCAAATAAGACATTTATATGTGTATTGCATTATAATAATATGTACACTGAATTATAACAAACATTTACAAATATGTAAATGGATTAAGATAACGATTTTAGGTATACAATAATACTCATTTAAGTAAAACAAATACTCGAATTTAAAAATTATCGGATTATGCTCGAATCTAAAAAAATGGGTTAGATAGATATTTATTTTTAAATTAAAAATTACAATGTGTTTATTTTTTAAAAAATATTTTTTATATTTTAATAAAATTCTAATTAAATCTGGCTCGATCAAATAATTTGTTTAAATTTGATCTATTTGAATTTAAAATTCTAAAATTGAACCAGAATAACCCGAGTGTCAAACTTGAATGACACGAATCCGAAATGACCCAAAATGATCCGAACCCGAATAACTCGAGTGTCAAACCCGAATGACTCTGAAATGACCCGAACCTGAAGTGACCCGAACTCGAAATGACCCAAACCCAAAAATGTTAAGATCCGAATTGACCCAACCCGAATTGATCTGACCCGTCCAATTAACATGTCAACCCAAAATGAATCTTTTTGGAGTATTGTATAATCCAAGATTTTTTTTTTCATTTCTTTAATTCTCCCTCTCTCTCTAAACTTCACATTTTCTCTCTACCTAGACCCTCTCTTTTCATTTTCCAGATTTTGGCTAGTTATTGTCACTATCGTCGTCGTCTTCTGTCGTTGCTCATCAATAGCGAATTGTATCAAAATTTACACAAAAACTTCTTGTGATGAATTTAAAAGAGAAAAGAGCTAGCAATCAGAAGGAATCACTAAGGATTGAGCTGAAGACAAGGAATGAAGTTGGTAGGCAGAAGAAAATAGTAAGTATCGAGTTGAAGGCAACAACTGGTGAGTTGAAAAGGGAGCTGAGTACAACAGCTGACAAGCTACAAGATCAGCTGAAGAAAGAAGAAACAACTGAGCTGAAAATATGGAATGTAGCTGACAGAAGAGCAGGAAAAAATTGCACAACCACTACTGCTTATGTGGTGGCTTAGGATAAGTACTATGAATGAAATAATTGTAATTGGTAGTTGTCAATATCTGTTATTTGATTCCTTGTTAGTAACAGACTCTATGGAAGAATGTAGTACAAATAGTCCTTTGATTGTACTCATGAATCATGAAATAAAATATCAAAAATTCTCTCTTCTCTCTATCTTCTTCTCTATTCTCCTTCTTTTCTTATTCTAGAACCATCCTTACAATTGTCAGTCACTATTCTATGACAAATTGGTATCCAGAGCCTATATGAATCCACTAAAATTGGGAAAGCAAAGAAAAAACAGAGAAATGGTGGAAGGAACCAGGTTGAATTCCTTGTGATGGAGACTCAATTAAGAGTTGTAAACCCAAGTGCAGGTTATGTTCAAGTAATAAATTCTCGGGTGTCCGAGGTCGAACCACAGGGAAGCGTATTAGTAAGTATAAGTTTATAAATATATAAGAAAAAGAAAGTGAAAAAGATATTAGGGAATCAACAACAAAACAAGATAAACAAGATATTAGAGAACAAAATAAACAAAATAACATAAAAGAAATTAAACAAGATATAAAAACAATAAGAAAAGATGTTGAGGTTAGAGAATCCACTCTTGGTGTTATGCTAAGATTAATCTTGTTTTATTACACAATTGAAATTCACACATAAGGGAGATTCCAATCGGAAGGTTTAGCAATTCAGTCCAAATTGTCCAACGTCCATAGCATATGATATTATGTTCATTTGGTGTCCTCAAAACTCACAAAAAGAGTCCAAGCATTCCTTATGCCAAGGTATATGTCTACAACAAATCAAGGTTATGAAACCAAGCATTTACTGTGCCATTTTCATTGTCAATAAAGAATCAAGATCCCTACTTTGCAAGTATGATTTTAAACCAAAAGAAAATATTATCTATACTAGTGTTTATAAATGATGATTCATTTTAGCTCATGTTTAAGAGACTAACCTTAGCATTTACCAAAAGCTTCACCTCATCACCTCAACAATATGATTAGCAACACATACTAGATATGAATAAAATGAAAAGAAATGTAAAAAGCATAAGTAAATAAAGAAAAAGAAAACTAGAGAAAGGAAAGAAGAAGAAAACTTAGAGAATTTTATTACAATGGCTAATATCCTACCAATGTATAATGTATCCTAATACTCATCCAAGGCCCTCTATTTATACACATTTTGGAGAGCTAAATGACAAGAGACAAGCTTTATAAACTTCAAAGGTAGGTATAATAGGTGGGTGCATTTTTCTAACAATTTTCGTCATGTTGTATGACAATTCTGATCAGCCAGCTTGATGGTCGATTTTGTCAATGTTGGAGGCTCGATCTGATCAAATGGTCTTCTAGAAAGATATGCCCCTATCAGTTACTGATCCATAGCCGTTGGAATCAGATCATTTTCTCATGTGGATCAGAATATATGGTCAAAATACCAAAACGGTGCAGAACAGACATCATTGCACATCAGCCAACTTGATGGTTGATTTCGGTAGGGAAAACGACTCCGTTTCAAGAAGTGTAAAACATGAAAAAGATAGATATGCCTCTTAACTTTGCACTGTCAAAATTTCAGCCTTAATGCTTCGGTGAAACTCCAGATATAGCTGATATGGCAAAAGGTGTCGGAACTGGAACTGAATTGGATTTGCCCTTAATTCTTGATTTAACCTAGTAATCTGAAATCACTCAAAGAAACTCATGAAAAACACCAAATTACATAAAAATATAAAATATCATAAACACAAGTAGACTAAGCAATAATAACTCGTATTTGACACAAAACAATAATAAAACATAACTAAAAACTATATAATTATACGAGTTATCACACTCCCACACTTAGATTGTTGCTAGTCCCTAGCAACGACTCAATAAAAATAAAATAAGAAAATCTAATCTAATCCATTTTCGTAGGAAATCACGGTGGCACTTAGCATGTGACACAAGCCTTTAAACCCCTAGGTGTCCCTAGTGGACGAGTTTAGTCTCGTGAGGGTTTACTAGGACGATACCCACAAACATTGAAGACATAAGAAAAACTAAAAATAATAATTATAACTAATCCTTCCAATATAAATTAGAGATAATCATTGGACAAGTCTTAAAAACTAATCAATAGCTTAAAGAAATTCACAAAAAATCTTGCTTGAATGTAAATAAATGAGTTAAGCCAATATTAACATAACATATTTCAATCAAAATAGTGCATATTCAAACTTAATCTCAACTTCTCACATGGGATACTCTCTTGATTTTCACTCTTTAAAGTAGTGGTAAAGTGTTTACACTCAATCAATCTCATGAAAACACTTCTACCATATGCTTGCTTGTCCACCTATTCTCCACTATTTAGATCATACAACTTCATAAATCAAGAGGTCTTTATTCAAGGTTGTAATGGGGCCAAAGGGTTATAATGTGGTTAAAGAACAAAAGGATAAAGATATCACAAAGGTTCCAAAGAGTTCATAGATTTTAGAGACATAATAAGATCATACAAATAAAACTTCTCAAAACTCTTATAAAGCACATAATAACATAGGCTAAATATTCATGTTGAGCCTTTGTATCATTCTAACCAACTTTGTAACATCTTTTTCTAGAAGTTCAAGAGAAGATTCTTTTTTTTTTTTTTTTTTTTAATATGGGAATGTATTTGACAGTGATCCCTTTCTTTTTCTCTTGACTTTTTCTTTTCTTTTCTTCCCCTACACTTATCTTTTGTTTCTAACCCAAATTTTCAACTAAAAATATCCCTTATTATTATTTTTTTTTTAATATGTCTCAAAAAATCCATCTTTAAAACAAGGGTAAGGATATAAGTATATTTAGGCTAGGTGTAAGTTGTGGTTACCAATAAAACAACATATTTAATGTAGGCTCAAATTGGTTCACTAGTGGGGATGTTCTCTTAGAACATTAATAAGGGATGGCTGTTTGGCTCTGGTTATAATCCTAATGCCTCTATCATATTCATGTTGTCACATGTATCAATATAGTCTCAAACGGTTTAAAGCAAGTTCTAGAGAATCATGTAATCATAAGAGCACTGAAGAAAGAAATTAGATTGATTTGTATAATGCATCAATCATTATAGGCTCAAAAACTCACAAGGATGATTATACAAGTCAGATTAAGTCTAAACATGCTTCTTTCTCAATCAACATATCATATTAACATTGGCTCATAAAAAGGTTGACATCAAGCTCAATTCTCATGAAAATCTTCTCACTAATAAATCTGTTTTAGACTTATGCAATTCATATATCATCATTGTATTAAAAGGAACTAAAACACACTAAATAATAATAATAATAATAAAGACTCATAAAAAAAATAGTAGACAAAAATAAAAGAAATCCTAAATCGTTCCCCCCACACTTAATTCTTACATTGTCCTCAATGTAAGTCTATTAACCCAAATGAAAGAATCATGTGTAAGAGAAAAGAACTAATAACATAAGAATAGGAATAACTAAGACTCAAAACAAAACAAACTCATGCAACCTAAATAATCCTAAAATACTAAACAAAAATGAACAAGTAAACATAAAAAGATTAAAATCAAACTGACAAGGTATGTCTCAAGTCTCCCTTACTCAGACCTTGTTCAGAATGAATACTTCTAAATTGCTCAAAACACAACAAATTTTTTTTTTTTTAAAATTAGCGAAATATGTCCCTTACCCCCTACTAAAGGTAGAATTTAGGAGATATTACCTGCAGAGGTTGCTAACCACTTATTATAACTGAGACACAACAAACAAAATGTTAGATAATGTCACAAAGACAAAGTGCAATCCACTCCTTGCTCGTCCATATCTCTTTTTCTTTTTCCGAGCGTTTGCGAAACAACCGTAGCAGATAAATACTCATAAGCTTGGAGCTTTTTGAGTAAATCTTCAATGGTTGTAGCAGAAATTATGGTTCTCCTTGCCTCTGAAAACATGAATCCATTATCCACAGCATTATCTAAATATGAAAGCAAATTACTAAAATAACCATTAATATTAAGCAAACCAATGGGTTTCTTATTTGTGACCAAAGATGACCAAGAAGCCACGCAAGCTATTTCTTCCAATGTACCCAAACCTCCTGGTAAAGCAATGAATGCATCGGCAGAATGGTACATGATTGTCATCCGTTCAGGGATACTCCAGACTTGTATTTCCTTACCCACGGTAGGTCCACAAAAATCTGTGAATAGTTTTGGCACGATTCCTAGAACTGGACTTCCTCCGGCGTGTGCTGCTGTAGCGACTGCTCCCATTAAACCCGTACTACCGCCTCCATAAATCAACTGGATCTTTTGTTGGGCAAGTATTACTCCAACTCTTATGGCTTCATCAGCGAATATGTTATTTTCCCTGGATAAGCACCTCCAAAGACACAAATTTTTTTAATGCGCTGGGACGAAGTACTTTCCATTTTTTTTCGAGTGCCTGAAAGAGAATGAGTACATGGTGTAATATATAGAGGACTGAGTAGTGAATCAGACAAGAGTAATAATGTCGCCGAAAGTGTATTTGACCTGTCAGAAGAAAATGTTAACCTAACAAAAGATTTTTGCGTGATTTCAGGAAGAAAATCAGAAAGAAAAGAAAAAGCAACCGTAAAAAACCAATGCAAAAAAAAAAACGAGAATAATTACACAAATCGTAAATTAAACCGAAATGAAGTTATTGCAAATCAAACCAAAAGCTGAGAAGTCATTTATTGTAGTTGTGATTGTGGCTCACATCTTCCTCTGGTTTTACGTCCAGAAATGACTTAAACGCTTTCTATGAGTCGAGGATATGCTTCCCATCCAGTTTTCTTACAAGCTGGCAAACAGGGTCTTTTAACATCAGATTCCCAAGATGTTGCCATTCCCTTTGGAATTGCGGCCATAAATCAAGAATTTCTCTTTGTACGTCTCCACTAGGATGCGTCTCAAGAGAAAGTTGGATATTACCCAAATTCTCCTTACTCAGTCCATCCGTAATGAATTCAATTTTATCATCTCGATTAGAGGACGGAATCCCAATAGAACGACATTTACCGTTACACGTCCATCGTGCACACTTGTGGCAATTTGAACTCATGCGCTTTGCTCGTCGCTTCTTTGCATAAGTGCTTCTACCTGTACCTGGTAAATGCAAAACAGGAAGATATTCATCTTCACGTACCTTGGCTTCAATTATCCAACGTATGTCTTCAGGAATCCCTTTGTGCATAAGCATTCTTAATCTTTCAAATCGAACTTGGTAAAGCTTCAGTAAAATATTTCGAGGAAAAGGAGGAAATCGTTTCTGCAATCTTGTGAGAATATCATCCATCTTGAAAAAAAAATGAAAAAGAAATTGAAAGAGAAATTTATATACAATATCAGTTTTGTGGGTAGCTGATGGAACCGACTTAAATAATCACGGAGTACCGTTATCCGCCATTTAACCGGGAAAAAAATGTATTTTTTTTTTGAAGATTAGTAAAAATTATATTTACATCTAGTTATTTTCAAAACAAGGATCAGAAAGAAAAACAACCTCTTCTTGAGTAACATGATTTTCCAAAAAGAGTTTGAGTCTTTGTCCATTTACCTTGAATACGTTACCATTTTGAGGATTCTCAATGTCAACTGCTCCATAATGATACACATGCTTAACCACAAATGGGCCAGTCCATCTTGATCTCAATTTACCAGGAAATATGTGAAGTCTAGAATTATAAAGTAGAACTTTTTGCCCAACATCAAATGTTTTTCTTGAAATTAACTTGTCATGAAAGGCTTTAGTTCTTTCTTTATGAATTTTAGAATGCTTATATGCATCATTTCTGAGTTCCTCAAGTTCATTTATGACTGGAAAAGTTTCATTATCACCCAAAAAGGAATATTTTAGCTCGGATGGCAATGGTTTTAAATCCAGCTTGGGTGGTTCAATAGTTGATGGTACAGTGACATTTGTGAGTGATGGAAGTTCCTCAAACTTTTGTTTCCAACAATGCTTAACCTGAAAAGAATTTAACAAAGAATCAGTGTGTGAAATTTCTGAAGCATTATCAAACTCACATTCAATTAAATAAGCTTCTAAAGGATCATGGAATGTGGTAGTGGTGAGATGTTCATGAACAAGTTCTTCAATGAAATCCACTTCATGTACTTCTGAATCATCACCAGGTTGCTTGCAAATGTTGAACACATTTAATTCTAAAGTCATATTTCCAAAAGAAATGTTCAAAATACCATTCCTGCAATTTATCCAAGGCCCTCTATTTATACACATTTTGGAGAGCTAAATGACAAGAGACAAGCTTTATAAACTTCAAAGGTAGGTATAATAGGTGGGTGCATTTTTCTAACAATTGTCGTCATGTTGTATGACAATTTTGATCAGCCAGCTTGATGGTCGATTTTGTCAATGTTGGAGGCTCGATCTGATCAAATGGTCTTCTAGAAAGATATGCCCCTATCAGTTACTGATCCATAGCCGTTGGAATCAGATCATTTTCTCATGTGGATCAGAATATATGGTCAAAATACCAAAACGGTGCAGAACAGACATCATTGCACATCAGCCAACTTGATGGTTGATTTCGGTAGGGAAAACGACTCCGTTTCAAGAAGTGTAAAACATGAAAAAGATAGATATGCCTCTTAACTTTGCACTGTCAAAATTTCAGCCTTAATGCTTCGGTGAAACTCCAGATATAGCTGATATGGCAAAAGGTGTCGGAACTGGAACTGAATTGGATTTGCCTTTAATTCTTGATTTAACCTAGTAATCTGAAATCACTCAAAGAAACTCATGAAAAACACTAAATTACATAAAAATATAAAATATCATAAACACAAGTAGACTAAGCAATAATAACTCGTATTTGACACAAAACAATAATAAAACATAACTAAAAACTATATAATTATACGAGTTATCACCTTGCAGGAACAAGTGCAAGGCTTGCAACACCAACTGGGGGCCCTGAAAGAAGCAGAAGTAACTATTCCTAAGTGGTAAGAGGAATAGAGGAAAAGAATAGAAGCTAAGCTAGAAGAAAACCAAAGCTATATCTCTTGAATGCTTGATCTGATGAAGGTTGATGCTCCATCTCAAGCAGAATCTGGAGCTGTGACTCAGGGAGATAGTACTCAACCAACTCATGTTCTTTCAGTCAGAAAAGAATGTAAGGCTCCTATTGAAGTTACTATGATAGATGACCATAGGAAATACACTTACAAACCTAATAAGCCTGGATTGTTGACCAAAAATCTCCCTATACTTAGTGACTTTCCCCTATAAAATAGTACCCCTCACTTGAAAAACAGTGAACCTGCAGAAGCAACCAACTCAACTGCCAGCTTAGGTGCCTTTGCTCCTAGACCAAAGATTGAGTTACAAATGTTTGATGGAACTAATCCTAGGGGATGGATTAAAAAATACCAGAAATATTTTGCTATCTTTTCTATTGTTGACCACCAAAAGTTAGAAATAGCTTCTATGTACTTGGTTGGTAAAGCTGAAATACGGTTTGATGGATACATCATGCAAAGAAACTTGATTACTTAGCCAGAATTTGCTAATGATTTATGTTTGAGGTTCACTGGTAAGACCTGTTCTGATGTCATTGAGGAGTTCAATAAATTGCTCCAAAATATTTTTGTCGAGAAATATCAGGAAAGGTTTGAGGAGTTGAGACCATTTATGTTGTAGTATAACCCCTATTTGTTGGAAGGCTACTTTGTTTCCAGCTTAATAAGTGGTTTGAAAGATGATCTTAAGCCAAGGGTCAAGGCCAACGAACCATCCACTCTGGCTACTGCTTATAGGCCAGTAAGATTGCATGAATTATCCTTGAAAATTGAAAACAAAAAACACAAACCCCCTTAAAACACAGCTTCCAAAACAGTACCTTAAACTACCAAAAACCTTCTTATATACCTTACAACCAGACACTAAGGACCAATTACCATACTCCACCAACAACACTAGACAAAAACTTATTGACCAAAGACGAGCCCAAAACCTCTGCTTCAAATGTGGGGACAAGTTCCTCCCTGGCCACATTTTCAAAACCAAACAACTAAACTCTATCACAGTAGATGAAACTCCAGTAGAGGAACCAAGTACTGGAGATGATTTGGCTGATAGTGGACAAGTAGATATTGGGGAGTTGGATAGTAATGAACAAGACCTTGAGTTCTCTATCAATGCCTTAACTGGTAGTGCAGGACACAATACGTTAAGGATCCATGGTAGTCTCAAGAACAAACCCTTAAGTGTGCTCATTGATAGTGGAAGCACACATAGCTTTCTGACTCCAAGATGGGCCAAAGAAAGAGTAGAATTAGTGCACACCAGTCTTTTAACATTTACTGTTGCTAATGGAGAGAAACTATATAGCACTGCAAAGTGCAAGAAACTAAGTTGGACTATGCAAGGGCATCAATTTAGCCATGACCTGAGGGTGTTACCTGTGGGAGGTAGTGACATGGTGCTTGGTGTGGATTGGACGATGAAATATAGTCCTCTATTGTTTGACTTCAATGCTATGACATTATCATTCCAGATGGATGGCCAACAAATCACTCTACAAAGGGGAGTTAAACAGGTCAGTCTCAAGCTTATCTCAGGGGAAAAATTATAAAAAATGGCTAAGAAAGACTCTAAGTTACTTGGAGAATTATATATGATTACCACCGACTGTGAAGGGACTATAACACCACCCCAGCTTCAGACCTTGTTGTCTGCATATAAAGATGTCTTTGAAGAACCAAAAAGCCTACCACCAAAGAGGTCCCACGACCACTGCATACCACTCAAACCTGAATCACAATCTATTAACCTCAGACCTTACAGATTTCCACACCACCAAAAAACTAAGATAGAAAAGCAAATTACAGACATGTTAACTTCATCCATAATATAGACCAGCTCAAGCCCTTTTGCCTCTCTATGTCTCTTGGTGAAGAAAAATGATGGCTGTTGGAGATTGTGCATTGACTACAGACAATTGAATGTTATGACAGTAAAAAACAAGTTTTCTATACCTGTTGTGGATGACTTACTGGATGAACTCGGAGGAGCTACATATTTTCCAAGATTGATCTTAGATTTGGTTACTGGCAGATAAGGGTGAAGGAAGGAGACATACCAAAGACAGCCTTCAGAACTCACCATGGCCATTATGAGTTTAAGGTAATGCCTTTTGGTCTCACAAATGCTCCTGCTACCTTTCAATCTTTAATGAATGGTGTATTTTCTTTTTACCTAAGGAAATTTATGCTAGTTTTCTTTGATGATATCCTTTTTCATAGCTCTAACCTAACCAGTCATGTAGAGCATTTACAAACTATTCTTGAGGTTTTAAGGATGCATCAGTTGTATGCCAAGAAAAATAAATGTTTCTTTGGCCATAAGTAAGTAGAGTACCTAGGATACATCATTTTAGTAGAGGGAGTAGCTACAAATCCCTCCAAAATTGAAGCTATGGTCAGATGGCAACAACCTAAGTCACTGAAGTCTTTGAGAGTGTTCTTTGGGTTGACTGGCTACTACAGGAAATTCATCAAAGACTATGGTACCATCAATAAGCCACTGACTAATATGTTGAAGAAAGATGGGTTCAAATAGTCACCTAAAGGAGTTCTAGCTTTTGAAAAGTTAAAGGAGGTAATGAGTAAGGCCCCGGCTCTAGCACTTCCAAAATTTTCTAAACCCTTATGTTTAGAAACTGATGCTAGCAGCGCTGGTGTGGGAGCTTTTCTTTCCCAAGAAGGAAGACCCATTACCTATCTCAGCAAAGCCTTGGAGCAAGGCATAGTGATCTGTCCATTTATGAAAAGGAGTACTTAGCAATCCTTGTTGTTGTTAGTAAATGGAGACATTAATTAGAAGGGGTGTCTTTCATTATAAAAATAGACCATGAGTTTCTGAAATACTTGCTGGAACAAAAGTTGACCACAACCATCCAAAAGAAAGGCCTCACTAAGCTGCTTGGATTGAATTACCTATTCAATACAGGAAGGGAAAGCTGAATAAGGTAGCTGGTGCATTGTTCAAACAGTATGAGGAAGAAGCACAACTCTCAACCCAACACTCAACCATCATAATTCCCAAATGGGTGAGTGAAATTGAAGACAGCTACAATGATGATGTTTTTGCTCAGGAAAGAATTACTGGTTTGGTTGTTGACCCTGTCAGTTATCCTCATTACTCTTTCACAAACGGTATATTAAGAAATAAGGGTAAGGTATATCTTGGAAACCATGGCCAGCTGAGGAACAAGATCTTAAAGTCACTGCATGATTCACCATAGAGAAGACAGTTAGGGGTTCAGGCCACTTATTATAAACTCAAATCTTATTTCTATTGGCCATAAATGATGCACCATGTTTCGGACTACATACATCAATGTGATGTCTTCTAGAGGAATAAGGATGAGCGTGTTGCTTATCCTTATTACAACCTCTACCTATTCCAGGCCAATCTTGGGAGGTTGTCATTATGGATTTTGTGGAAGGATTACCCCTATCTCAAATATAACTACATATTGGTAATCATAGATAAGTTTACAAAGTATGCTCATTTTCTTGCCCCTCTCTTATCCTTTCACAGCCCTGGGTGTAGTAAATTGTATTTGGATCATATTCATAAGCTACAAACAACACCTAAGATTGCTATCTTAGACAGGGATAAGGTCTTCACTAGTTTATTCTGGCAGGAGTTAATGAAACAACTTGGGACTACTGTACACCATAGTACATCTTATCATCCAGAAATAGATGGTCAAACTGAGAGATTGAACCAGTGCTTGGAGCAATATCTAAGGTGCATGTGTTTCTTAAGGTCTAAGAATTGGGTGCAATGGCTACCGTTAGCTGAGTGGTGGTACAATACCAGCCAGCACACTACCATTGGCATGACACCATTTCAGGCATTATATGGCTACCAACCACCTGGCTTAGCATAGGATGCCAGCTCTTTTGCCAAGGTAGCTACAGTAGAGGAGTTACTTCGAGACAGGGAACAAATCAACAAATTGATGGTTGATAGCTAAGCAAGGCTCAACATAGAATGAAATTCGATATAGATAATAAAAAGAAGTGAGAGCAGTTCATTGTGGGAGATGAAGTTTACTTAAAGCTTCAACTATACAAGCAAACATCCCTAGCCCTCAGAAAAAATTTAAAGCTTTCTTCAAGATTTTATGGCCCTTACCCTATAGTGGCTAAGATTGAATCTGTAGCTTATCAATTGCAGTTACCAGCTACTCCAAAATTCATCATGTGTTCCATGTGAGCTTGTTGAAGAGAAAAGTTAGACCTAAGGTTGTACCTAGCATAAACCCACCACAACTGGGTGAGGATGGTCAACCTTTAGTTTTTCCTGCCACAGTCCTTGACAAGAGAATAGTAAAAAAGAATAATCATGCAGTGACCCAGCTTCTTGTTGTATGGTCAAATTTGGGATCTAAGAATGCAACATGGGAGGATTATACAGTTCTCAAGTCTCGATTTCCCTCATTTGATCCTTGGGGACAAGGATCCTTTGGAGGGGAGGGGATTGTGATGAATTTAGAAGAGAAAAGAGCTGGTAAGTATCGAGCTGAAGGCAACAACTGGTTAGTTAAAAAGAGAGCTGAGTACAACAGCTGACAAGTTGGAAGATCAACTAAAGAAAGAAGAAACAACTAAGTTAAGAATGTGGAATGCAGCTGACAGAGGAGCAGAACAAAATAGCACAACCATTGCTGCTTATGTGGCGGCTTAGGATTAGTATTATGAATGAGAGAATTGTAATTGACGGTTGTCAATATCTGTTATTGAATTCCTTGTTAGTAATAAACTCTATGGAAGAATATAGTACAAATAGTCCTTTGATTGTACTGATGAATCATTAAATGAAATATAAAAAATTTCTCTCTTCTCTCTCTTCTCTTTGTCTTCTTCCCTATTTTCCTTCTTTTCTTATTCTAGAACCATCCTTACAATTGTTAGTCACTATTCTGTGACACTTCTCTCACCCTCTCGTACAATCCTGTCAGTTTCAATTTTGTAAAAAAACTTCCTTTTTTCATGAAAAATTCAAAAAGTCGAAAACCTAAAATTCTAAATATGTCGCCTTGACGCTAACCACAAAAATTTCACTGAACCTCCCTCTATTCTTTTCTTAGACTTCCACCCGAGATTTCCAAAATTTCTTCCTAAAAATCCCTAACCCTAAAAGATAAAACTTAAAAACTATTTTGTTGGTTAAATGCTATTGTGTTGGTTGGCACGAGGTAAAAAAAAAAAATTGTTACTTTTTTAGATTTTTATGTGCCTACTTATTCTTTCAAAGATTTTTTAGGAAGAAAAACTTCTGAATGTTTTTTTTGCATTTTGGTTTGCTTTTCAGGAGTTTTTAGTTATTTTTAGGTTTTTTGTTGATTTTTGTCTATTGGAAGAAATTTTTTGGAATTTTTTAAAATATTTGAGATATTATTGGATAAATTTCTTTTAAAAAAATGTAGATTTGATTTTTTTTTTTATTTTTTTTTTGAGATTTTAAAAATTTTAGGAGAATTTTTTTATTGTGAAAAAATCTACATTCTTTTTTTTTTTTTTCATTTCGATCGCATCCGCAATCATTATTGACTGCAGTTCATCGACAATAGCTTCGCCGAAGGGACCCCAATCATTTCTTTTTTTTTATCTCCTCTAATTTAGGGAAAAAAAAAGTTTTCAATTAAGAGCCAATAATTGAGTGACACGTATTGAGAGTCAATTCCGCACAAGTACTACATCCTTATAGGGCTTAGGATTTTTATCTATATATTATTTATATCTATATTAATAATTTTTAATAATATATATATATATATATAAATTTATATTTAATGCATTAACATTTCATACATTATCAATCAATTAAATATTGCCATCGAAGCAAATTTAAAATTTTAGGTTTCCTTATAAATAAATATAAAATTTTTAGATGATTTTTTTTTTTAATTCACTTTCTTCTCGATGTTCATAAAACTTAATCCAGAGAACAAATTCTTAAAACAGTGTTCATAAAACTTTCTTCTTCAGTGCATTTTAAGATGTCATGAAATTTAACCACTACCTAATCCCAATTTGTCAACATGACCTAATCTTCATCAAGATTTGGAGTAAATTGAGAGGGAAGAAGATAGCGATATGGCAAGCTTGAGATCAGGACAGAGCTTGAAATTAGAATCTTGATTGAAGAGATTTTTCGTGTTTTGGGTAGCCTTGGAAAATTGGATTTTAAAATCTTATAATCATTGATGCTTGCTTTTTTGGGTAGTGAACAGCATAGACAAAATGCTCTTTCTGCTCTGTAAATGATTGTTGGAGGCCGAATGTGGTGGTGGCTAGTGGTGGTTGATATATTTTTTTGAAAGTTAGTGGTGGTTGATATGTATCACGGTGGTAGGGCTTTTTAGGTTAAATTGTTTAAATCAAAGACGGGTTAACTTCTTGTAGAAAGTAAAAATAAATAAATTATTTTTTCAAATTAAACAATTAAAATTTAAAGATATTTATTTTTTGGTTTTTTATCATAATATTGCCTTTTTTTTAATGCTCAAAATATTGTTCTTTTTAAATTATCAAAATCCGCTTATTTTTTAACCGGTTGGGAAATCGTCATGGCCCATGGCGATTTCCCAACTGAATTTAAAAAAAAAAAAAAAAAAAAATTGTAGTTGGGAAATCGTCATGGCCCATGGCGATTTTCCAACTGTATTTTTAAAAAAAAAAATTGAAAAATGTAGTTGGGAATCGCCATGGGCCATGGCTACTTTCCAACTGTAATTTTCAAAAAAAATGAAAATTTCAGTTCGAAAATCGTCATGGGCCATGACGATTTCCCAACTGTTTTTTTTTTCAATTTTTGTATTTTAATTTTTAAAATTGCAATGGTTATAAAAATAAATAAAAAAAAATATATCAAATTTGAAGGCAACGGTCACTTGACCGTTGCCTTCAAATTCCCCCCTACACCCCAAATACCTATAAATACCCCCCTCTTCTTCATATTTTCTACAAAAAATCTCAAATTCTTCCTTTTTCCTTCTTCCATACAAAATCTCTTCTTGTTAATTTAAAAATGGCTTCATCATCGTTATTGATGTTACAAGAAAATCACATATCCTTGGTTATATTTAAAGAGGTAAGTAAATTTTTGTAATATTATTTGTATTACATTATCAAATTTTAATAATTTTTTAATTATTATTGTTTTGTCATTTTATAGTTTTATAGTTTTATAATTTTATAATTTTTATATTGTTTAATTTTATAATTATTATAGTTTTATAAGTTTATAATATTTTAATTATTATAGTTTTATAATTTTTTAATTATTATTGTTTTGTCATTTTATAGATTTAAATTTTTTTAATTTTTATATTGTTTAATTATTATAGTTTTATAATATTTTAATTTTTTAATTATTATTGTTTTGTCATTTTATAGTTTTAGAATTTTTTAATTTTTATATTGTTTAATTTTTTAATTATTATAGTTTTATAATAATTTAATTTTTATAATTTTATAATTATTTTATTTAATTTAATTAATTATCAACATGATACTTGTCGCATCTTACGTACGAGGAAATTTACTTTGTAGGACCCGCATCCATATAATATCGACCACTTAAGAAGAGCCAGATTTTATCACACAACTCAAATTCGATGATTTTTGCTACAACCCGACTTAATCAGTGCGTTGATCGAACGATGGAGACCCGAGACGCACACTTTTCATTTTTCATTTGGTGAATGCACGGTAACTCTAGAAGATATTGCGCTTCAACTTGGACTTCTGGTCCATGGCGATGCAGTTACAGGCGCAAGCTTTCTAGATTGGAATGAAGAGTGTCAAAATCTATTGGGCACGGTACCTCCAGATGAGTATGTATCTGGCTCAACGGTGAGACTAAATTGGTTGAAATCCTTTCAAAATCTTCCATTACACGCAAGTGAAGAATAAATACAATATGCTGCTAAAGCATATATTTTACGTTTGATTAGATGATTACTAATGCCTGACAAATCGAGCAGTTGGGTACATTTAATGTATCTTCCATTACTACGTGATTTAGAGCATGCGGCAAATTATAGTTAGGTTTCTACGTGTTTGGCTATTTTGTATAGAGAACTGTGCCAGGCTATAGTTCCAAAAAGCCATGACATAGGTAGATGTTTAGTGATTCTACAATCATGGGCTTGGTATCGGCTGCTATTTCTTGCTCCGCGCGTAGATGTTTCGGCTGTATGCCCCCTTGCAAGCAGGTAATAATCTTTACTATTTTATTAATTTTGTACGAACTTGTATTTTTATAGGTCTATTAAGATTTTTATGCATTTTAACAGGTGGAGTCATCATAGAGATCTTACCGAGACTCCGACCGACCTTGCAAGTATAAGATTACGACTAGATCGAGTAGGATATGATAAGGTAAATGTTTCGATTGTTACATTCAAGTATTTTTGTATTTAATCCATATGAAACTAATAATTTGTGATAATTATTCGTAGTTTCTGTGGATGCCATATTTTTCAAATGAAATTATGGCATGCCTCCCATTGAATGCCTACAATAATTGTAATATATGGAAAGCAAACACGACATTGATATGCTTTTCATATGTAGAGTGGCACCACACTGACAGGGTGTTGCGACAATTTGGGATGCAACAACCAATTTCGGAAGCAACGGTGAACCTTGATAAGGTTCACAAGATTGACATGCGTGAGCGTCATGAAGAATTCTGGCCTATGAAGCATCAACAATGGATACATTGGAGGGATATACGTTCTCAACGAATTCCTACAGGTTATCCGATTGTTGGTGATAATTTCAACCCATCTAATGATTACATAGGATGGTATAAAAATGAAGATCGGCCTTTTGTTTGTCCACTGTCGGGGTATGAGGATGTTAGGAGTATGCCATTTACCGGACGGACTTCAAATCCAGTCCCTCTTACACAGGAAATGGAAGCTCCTAGACCTAGCCGACAACGTGGGTGGACACGTCAACCAGCCTCATCACATACATCGGAGTTCACTGCACCGAGGATGTCATTTAGTCATCCTAAACCTGAACAGGATCATGGAGTACCATCCAGTCATCATTATTTCGTCAGTCACCCCAGATATGATGTTGATGGGTGTTACTGACCATCACCGCCAATGACGAGGTTTGATGACCAACTCCCCATCCCAAGTCCAAGTTCAACAAATCTAACTACAATGTATCAATTTAGAACCCCTGTGTCAGCATTTGATGGTACATCATTTGTGGGTCCATCTAGTAGTCAAGTTCCCTTTACGGGTGAACTAGGTGTTGGCCCCACTAGCAGTGGGTTTCAAATTTTTGATACAGAAGAAATGGCGGATGACATACAACTAGAACCAGTAGCGGTTACAGCAAGAGGTCGTGGTCGACCGCGAATATGTGCCACTGATGAGGTTGAACGACGGGTCTAACCTTCACGCAATAGTAGAACTCGACACTATTGCTCTACACCACGTGATCCGAGAGCTCCTCTATAAATAATTAGAATAAATGTGCTTTTATCAATATAATGAGAATAATGCATTTTAAATTTATAATATATAAATTTACATGTTTTGCATTTCGTATTACTTGTTTTAAATTTGTTGGGAAATTAATTTTTAATTTTAATTTTGTTATTTACTTACTAAGTAGTACTTCTTTCCTTAGTTTTGTAATGGAATTCTTGCTCTTTTTCTGGTGTAAGTTCTCTCAAGTTTCTTTATTTTTAATTGTTATTTATTTATTTATTATTTAATATATTTTTAATTTTTTTAATTTATTTATTTATTTATTATTCAATATATTTTAAATATTTTTATATTTTAAACTTTTAAAAAATATGACTTGATAATATTTATTTAAATTTATATACTTAATTTTTATAATTTATAAAATTTCTTAATTTTATATAAAATAATAATCCAAATTACATGATAAGTAGAAGAAAAAAAAACTTGCATAATATTTTCCCTTAATGGCAAAATATGTAAATATTACAGGTTATGAAAACATGTAATTGGATTATTGTTGATGCGAACTCTCACCCGATGTACCAGATTGATACAGACATTTTCGACGGCTATGACCTTTATTTCTGCATAATCCACAATATTTTGGTTGGCTTTTCTCCCTGAGGTCCATTTCATTACAAATACTGTTGGTGTATGCCCTAGAGCCAATCAGATTGAGCTTGGGATACACAGTCAATAATGCATACCTTTAGCTATGATTATAGTGATACAAGGTTTTCCTTCATGTTAGTAAAATAATAAGGATTTATTAAGTACTAATCGGATGAAGCCCATGGAACATAATGGCCTTGCAAAGGAATTATAAAGAGTTATAATTATGAGATCTTTATGCATTAAAGCCTTGTTCCTCAAACTGTTCCTGCCCATCGTATTGCCAATACAGGGCATTAGCAATGCTCAAAGACTAGTATATGTTAAGCCTTCTTACTTATGAAATAAGCAACCGATCTCATACAGGTTGAAGTACGGGATACTTGGGATAACATATAGGTGCTTGTCTGTTGAACAAGTTCACTGAACATGGCCCGCCAAGAGAACTTCATTTGGTAATATATCACTCTAGTGTCTATGATAATGTTCTCTTAGTACCAGTCGTGTAAATTAGTCCTCAGACTTGTGATACCAGGTCATCTTGTATGGAGAGTGTCATACTTAAATTTCATCATGAACGGGTCCCAATCAAGAGGATGCTTAAAGTAGGGTGTTATTGGGTATGACATGAACCATACAAATATGAATAAGTGATCTAGAGAGGATTCACCACTCCCTGTGATATTGGAGACATATCTCATTTGTTCTTGACTACGATTAACTTGATTAAGTCTTTGGCCAAAGCATAATGGATTTAGGAGAAAGTTGTTTCTCTGAATTCATAAGGTTAATCATAAGCTGCGAAGAACTAATATGGATTGATCATGAGTAGACACTGCACCATGCTCATGCGCTATCCGGGATATATGGTGAAAGGACCGTATTACACTGACAAGCTGGTTGCTAAAAGGTTCTAAAAGGTCATGCTGACTTAACAGTATTTGGGTGGTCATGATGGGTTGCTAGATCCCGCTCTTAATCTATGATAACAAGTTAATATGATTAACTTATAATCATTGCCAACATACTGGGAACCTAGAGGGTCACACACATAAGAACAGATATGTATGGATTACACATGGTATTCTATTAAGGTAAAATTTAATGGAATAAAAGATCTATACTAAGGACTCAATTGAAGAAGTTCAATTGAAATGTATTAAGACATAATTGAGACTGAGAAATCCAAGGACAATGTCTTAATAAGATAAAAGGAATCAAGAAGTCTTATCTAGTGTAGTAGTCGACTTTGACATATAGATGCGCAAAGTGAATTGCGATTGACTATACTATATTGGAATAATATCATGAGATGATATTAATAGATTAATGACATGAATTGTTTCATGAGGAGAAAGAAAATTTAATTGAGAATTAAATTACTTTCGCTTAGAAATTAATCTATCCAATAAATAAGCATGACAAAATTAGAAAGGGTCCAAAGCGACTATTCTAATTTATGACTGTCCACTAAGGATGGTTGGCCCAACTTAAGGCATTAAGATTGTTGGACCACTATCATTATTAGATAATATAATGGGCCTATTGATCCATCTTAGAATTAAATAGTTTAAGTCCAAGTGGATTAATGAAAATCTTGTGTAACAAGTTACAGGTGGCCGGTCAAGCATAGGGAGATAAGGATTAGGGTGTGCGCCACTATATAATCTATTTTAGAGGTTGTAGCCGCCCAAGCTAGCTCTATTCTATTTTTGATATTCTGATTTTGCTTAAGAAAAAGTTTGGTTTCAAGAAGAGAACTCTAACCTAGCGAAACAGTGAAATCGCAGCCTCCCTAAGCTCCCTAAGGCTTGCCGCAATTCCTCCTACCTTGGTGTTCTCCTTGTCGCTTCTTCACCTAGTTGAGTGAGATTGATTGAGGGAGAAATACACAAGAATATAGATCTTTTGATTGTGATCTTAGGATCAACTTGCTAGCACAAGTGAATCGCCATACCTTAGAGAAGGATCCATCAGTTGTTCGTGTAGACTAGCTCTAGAGGAAGGACAATTGTGCTTCTTGTGGTCTTGAACGAGTTTGAATCTTTGTAGATCTTGGATTCGAGATTAGGATTTGCAACTTAAGGTTACGATTTCTTAAGTAGGTAACTTCTAAATCATATGGGTGGTTTAATTGTTTTTGAATGTTATAAACCTATGCAAACACAAGCCTAAGATCCTGTTGTACTTCGGGTGCTTCTTTGTTTTATTTTCGCTGCACTTTCATTATCATGTTCCTGCATGAGCTCGAGGTAGCATAGCATTAAACCAACAGTGGTATCGGAGCCAAGGTTATGTTGTTTACATGAGGTTTATGCATGTCAATTCTTGGTGATATACAAGTTAAAGTGTTGTGTATAGATTTTGGCATGATTTTGGTTCCTATGTTTAAAAGAAATATTAGTTTATTTATTTTGTTAAATCTGGACAGCAGCTATATAATGACTTTAATCATGTTTAAAATTGTTTAAATGATAGATTAAAATTGTTTTAATCAACAAGGATTCAAGTCATGACATGTCTTAGTAAACCCGACAAGTTTTTGATGTCAAAAACATAGTTTTGAGTCAAGTTTTGTAAGCTGATCTGGAGATAATATAAAATTGATTTTATAGTTGTTTTAGATCTGGAAATTTTATAATATATGCTGCCATTGAAGTTACAAAATTTGTTTGAGCTTAAAACGTTCAAGCAAAGTTGTTTTTGGACATGAAACGTTGATACTACAATGCTGAAATTTTTTGGACTATTTTATAGTTGTTTGCATGCCATAAAATTCAAGCATGAGTGTGGAAACATTCGACATGTTTTCTAGGAGTTTTGGATAGCATCTAAGGTGAATATGATTCATCTATGATGGCTGGTTTAGGCATGGAACATGACTGGACAAAGCGGCAATAGTTGCTGCAAACAAGTTCGCCGAACCGCCACACCAAGGAGGCAATTGTTGCCAAATTGTGTGTAGCTGAAAGGGGTGGCCATTAAGCTCTTTTAGGGCATCCAGTAGCCATTGTAGATTGCATACAATAGTCTGATCACAGGCTGGCAGCGACCATTCGATGGCCAAAGAGATTGCCTGCACTTAGGACACTAAGAGTTAGAGTCCTACTCCAACAAGGAAACGGTTTCCTAGTGGGAGTGTGAATCCTAAAGGTTAAGAGAAACATGTAGTATGATTAGGTAAGAATTACCTAATGAGACTTTAAGTTCCTAAAGAGTTAGGATTGATTGCAAACTTAAAGATCTGGTATAAGACAAAAAAAAGTAGAAGTCCTAAAAGGTTTAAGATTTTGAGCATGCTAGAATGTTTTGTCCTAATTAAGACAAACAACCTAAAAGTTAGGTAAAGTTCGATTTCAAGATAGCTTTCTTAATTGTTAAGATGTTATTAAAAGTGTTTTAATAGTTGGAACCGAAATTGCTGGAATGATTTGATAAATTGTCTCAAATTTGTTTGGTGACATTTTATGCAAATAGTACACAAGATCACCAGGTGATATTGACTATGCATGTTTTTATTTCATGCTTATAATATGATTATGTATGCATGAAGGATAGTTATGGACTAGACCTTAGTATGACTAGGGAATGTATGGTTGAATTTCTTATTGGTATTATATAAATAGGGTCTGCGCACCCTGCCTTCTCTTTTTCATTCCGGAGTTGTAAATTCTCTTATCATCTAACTTCCCAAGAATGTAACTCGAGGTTTCTAATAAAGCAATGTAATTGTTATATTCTTTATAGATTTATATTTGGGATAGGAAGTAGAATTTATGTAAATTCCAAGTTTGTAAGGAGATGAGGCGCCAAGAAGAAGTGAACAAGGAGATTACAAACAAAGCTTTCGAAGACTATGTATGGTATTCCCTAGGAATTCGACCAACTAGTTTCCTAATGGCTCAAGGAAACTAGATTAGTATAAAGTCCATAATCGTCCTAGTAGATTGCATGTGATAGATTTTATTTTGAATTATGTATATGCGATGTATGTAATTGAATGAATGCTATGCATGTCAATCAAGTATGAAATCAATGAGACCTATATAAAGTTAAATGAAATCCCTCATTAAATTATATTAAGTCCATGTTACGCATGATAAGTTGCCTTCCACCATCATAACAAGATAACCAGAGTTCTTCCATTCGGAGGCTTGTTGAGTCACTCAAGGTCAAACTTATGTACGAACATGTTTGAGTTATTGAATATGGGTCTTACTCAACTAAGTGTTATGTAATCCGGATGTGTCAAACTTGATCACATGACATTTAGAGGCAAAGTTAAGCGAAATGCATATGATGTATTTAGGCAAAGAGTTGTCACCTAACTGGATCTAGGAGTTGCATAGAGATGTAATTGGTAAACTAAGTTACCTACTCAATTAGTTTCAACATAGCTTGTTGAGTCACTCAAGGTTATGTTGGAATGAAAGGGGGTCCTAGCTCATTAAGAAGTTTTAGAGTTAAATTTCTCGAAATAGTAGTAGAGGGCTATTATTTTATTAAAATAATGAGAATAATCATTTAAGTATTAAAGCCTGACATATAAATGATTACTACTTGCTATTTATTGATTGTTAATTGTTTTGATTCATAGGATATAAATACTAAAATGACAAATGCATTATCACTGAGAAGCATACTTGATGCTAATAAGTTAACTTGACCGAACTTCGTTGGTTGGTTTCGCAATGTTAAGATTGTCTTGACATAGGAAAAGAAAGCTTATGTTCTTGATGAGCCCATCCCAGATGAGCCTGCTGCTGATGCAACTGAGGACGAAAAGGTGGCTTATAGAGTTCATAGAGATGATCTCGTACAAGCAATATGTGTGATGTTGGCTAGTACGGCACCCGATCTCCAAAAGCAGCATGAGGCTATGAATGCTCAAGATATCATCCTTAACCTTAGAGAACTGTTCGCTAAGGAGAATCGCACTGAGAGATTTGACTTCTCAAAGGAATTGTTCCAAACAAAGATGTCAGAGGGAAGCTTAGTGAGGCCTCATGTGCTTAAGATGATAGGGTATATTACCCGATTGGAGCAGATTGGATGGGTTATGGATCATTATCTAAGCGTTGATCTAATTCTTTCATTCACTGCCTAAGAGCTATTCGCAATTTGTGTTGAACTTCAACATGAACCACTTGGAGGCAACCCTTTTTGGGTTATTGAATATGCTCACACAGGCCGAGCAAACCATTGTTAAAGACAAGTCATCTGTCCATTTAGTCTTCTCCTCTAAACCGAAAGGTAAGAAGAAAAGGAAGACTAGATGGGATGTGCCTCCTGCTTCAAAGAGTTTGAAGCCTAATGATGGTGTTGCAAATGAAGCAAAGGATAAGGACAATGCTAACAAAGCTTGCTTCCATTGTGGGAAAACTGGTCATTGGAGGTGTAATTGCAAGGAGTACCTTGAATCTAACAAGGGAAAGAAGCTGAAAGAAGTTTCAACTTCAGGTATAATCTGATTCACTCCTCTTGGTATATGATACCTATCATTTGGTACTAAATATGTATGACATATTGTAGGGACCAAAGGAAAGAGTAGTGAAGCTGGACCATGAAGATGGCAACCGAGTTTGATGCTACATCAGAGCTTGCTGATCTTATAGGTTTATTAATAAGACTATTTAGTTAGGATTTAGTTAGAAACATTTGATGTTTTCATTGGCATTATAGGCCAATGTTGAGGATATTTTATTTATTTTTTCGAAACATATTGTTTTGCTGGCATAGGATGCCATGCTTATTTAATTTCCTCTTAAATAAATCGGTTATAGAATAGTTCTATAACTTAGTCTTATATGTTATACAACTTGCAAAGTATTTTGAATACCATTTAGCTTAGTGATATGGAATTCGAATTGTTATTGAATTAATCCCTTAACATCTACATATGTAGGATTTAGTGGGAGCTATTAATAACTTTTTGAAAGATAAAATGTTATGATAAATTGTCATTTTTGAAAAATGCAATTACTAGGAAATGTTCCATACTTGAAAATATTGCACATTTATATTAAAGGTTTTTTAAGACTAACTCTTTTGTTTTGGCTTGCAAAAGGAGTTATATGTGGATCATTAGCTACTAGCTAACAAATAGATTCCAATAGTTGTTTAAGATACAACTGAGCCATATGAATGGAATCTAGGTCTCATTATGATCCGAATTATTAACCTTGATAATAAGATTATCATGTATATGAATTCTCGATGCACTTATGCAATGTCCTTGTAGAGACACAATTACTAATCGAAAGAGTTCGGCATTAGATGCGTTAGTGATTGGCTTAGTGCAAGTGGCAGATGGTTGGTGTATGCCCTAGAGCCAATCAGATTGAGCTTGGGATACACAGTCAATAATGCATACCTTTCGCTGTGATTATAGTGATACAAGGTTTTCCTTCGTGTTAGTACAATAATAAGGAGTTATTAAGTACTAATCGGATGAAGCCCATGGAACATAATGGCCTTGCAAAGGAATTATAAAGAGTTATAATTATGAGATCATTATGCATTAAAGCCTTGTTCCTAAAACTGTTCCTGGTCATCGTATTGCCAAGACGGGGCATTGTCAATGCTCAAAGACTAGTATATGTTAAGCCTTCTTACTTATGAAGTAAGCAACCGATCTCATACAGGTTGAAGTATGGGATACTTGGGATAACATATAGGTGCTTGTCTGTTGAAAAAGTTCACTGAACATGGCCCGCCAATAGAACTTCATTTGGTAACATATCACTCTAGTGTCTATGATAATGCTCTCTTAGTACCAGTCGTGTAAATTAGTCCTCAGACTTGTGATACCAGGTCATCTTGTATAGAGAGTGTCATACTTAGATTTCATCACGAACGGGTCCCAATCACGAGGATGCTTAAAGTAGGGTGTTATTGGGTATGACATGAACCATACGAAGATGAATGAGTGATCCAGAGAGGATTCACCACTCCCTATGATATTGGAGACATATCTCATTTGTTCTTGACTACGATTAACTTGATTAAGTCTTTGGCCAAAGCATAATGGATTTAGGAGAAAGTTGTTTCTCTGAATTCATAAGTTTAATCATAAGTTGCGAAGAACTAATATGGATTGATCATGAGTAGACACTGCACCATGCTCATGCGCTATCCGGGATATATGGTGAAAGGACCGTATTACACTTTACTGAAAGGTTCTAAAAGGTCATGCTGACTTCACAGTATTTGGGTGGTCATGATGGGTTGCTAGATCCTGCTCTTGATCTATGATAACAAGTTAATATGATTAACGTATAATCATTGCCAACATACTGGGAACCTAGAGGGTCACACACATAAGAACAGATATGTATGGATTAAACATGGTATTCCATTAAGGTAAAACTTAATGGAATAAAAGATCTATATTAAGGACTCAATTGAAGAAGTTCAATTGAGATGGATTAAGACTTAATTGAGATGGATAAATCCAAGGACAATGTCGTAATAAGATAAGAGGAATCAAGAAGTCTTATCTAGTGTAGTAGTCGACTTTGACATATAGATGTGCAAAGTGAATTGCGATTGACTATACTATGTTGGAATAATATCATGAGATGATATTAATAGATTAATGACATGAATTGTTTCATAAGGAGAAAGAAAATTTAATTGAGAATTAAATTACTTTCGTTTAGAAATTAATCTATCCAATAAATAAGCATGACAAAATTAGAAAGGGTCTAAGCGACTATTCTAATTTAGGACTGTCCACTAAGGATGGTTGGCCCAACTTAAGGCATTAAGATTGTTGGACCATTATCATTATTAGATAATATAATGTGCCTATTGATCCATCTTAGAATTAAATAGTTTAAGTCTTAGTGTATTAATGAAAATCTTGTGTAACAAGTTACAGGTGGTCGGCCAAGCATAGGGATTAGGGTGTGCGCCACTATATAATCTATTTTAGAGGTTGTAGCCGCCCAAGCTAGCTCTATTCTATTTGTGATATTCTGATTTTGCTTAAGAAAAAGTTTGGTTTCAAGAAGAGAACTCTAGCCTAGCAAAACAGTGAAATCGCAGCCTCCCTAAGCTCCCTAAGGCTTGCAGCAATTCCTCCTACCTTGGTGTTCTCCTTGCCGCTTCTTTACCTAGTTGAGTGAGATTGATTAAGGGAGAAAGACACAAGAATATAGATCTTTTGATTGTGATCTTAGGATCAACTTGCTAGCACAAGTGAATCGCCATACCTTAGAGAATGATCCATCAGCTGTTCGTGTGGACTAGCTCTAGAGGAAGGACAATTGTGCGTCTTGTGGTCTTGAACGAGTTTGAAGCTTTGTAGATCTTGGATTCGAGATTAGGGTCTGCAACTTAAGGTTACGATATCTTAAGTAGGCAACTTTTAAATCATATGGGTCATTTAATTATTTTTGAATGTTATAAGCCTATGTAAACACAAGCCTAAGATCCTGTTGTACTTTGGGTGCTTCTTTGTTTTATTTTCGCTGCACTTTGATTATCATGTTTTTGCATGAGCCCAAGGTAGCGTAGCATTAAACCAACAAATACAACTTGATTTTGGTCGACCATGTGGATTTCTCTGCATTTCTTGATTGGGACACACTTCTGGACCATCATTGTCCACATATTGCATCATTCTACATGGACATGTGCACAAGCAGCAACTACATGTGAAAAGGGGAACCTTTGTGCTTGAAACTTCCCACAGTCACACCACATGTCACTAAGCTTGACTTTGTACTTCATTACAGGAACGCCCTCTTGTGGATCAACTAACTCTTCAATCAGAAAAGATTGATTTGCTCGAGTAAAATTACGAACAAAGTTTGAGTTAGCTTTCCTGCGATTTTCTTGCATAGCCTGTGTGACTGTTTCACTGTATGTGTGCCCTCACTTCATCATTGCAATTTGCTTGTTCCCCATCTTAACAAAAAGTGCAGCCAACCTACAATATGTTGATTGCACTAAAGCAGTAATGGGAATATGACACGTTCCCTTCAACACTGAATTGATAGATTCAACTAGGTTGGTTGTCATATGCCCATAACGTCTTCCTTGATCATATGATTGGGCCTATTTATCCTTGGGGATCCTATCAAGCCAATTAGCCACCTCTGCATTTTCTCCACAAAGATTCTCATACATGAAATGAAAATTGGATCGCCTTAACTTGTATCCTGATAAAATTAAAAAGAAAATACTTGTGAATTTCAGTATTATTTGATATACTAAAGGAAATATAAGAGATAAAATAACTATGATTCGATTCCATACCTATGTTAACAATGTGTCGACGCAATTTCTTATTGTTAAACTTCTTCATAAAGTTAGCTGCAATGTGTCGAATGCAGTACACTGAATATACATGTGGAGGATTTCATCCACTACCATCGCGTCTGATCGCAGCTTTGATGGTTTCATGTCGATCAGACATCAAACATATGACAGGCTGTCTTGTCACATGTCTAGCAAATTAGTGAGAAAGAATGACCAAGCCCCTGTTGTCTCACCCTCCATAATGGCAAAGGCAATTGGCAGTATGTTTCGGTTGTCATCTTGTGCAATAGCTAACAATAATGTTCCTTTGTATTTTTCATATAAGAAAGTACTGTCAATTCGCACAATAGGTTTACAATACGAAAACCCTTCAATGTACGACTTGAATGTCCAAAAGAGTCGATGGAATATTCTCTTACCCTGGACCTGTTGATCACCGTGATATGCAGGTACCGTTTGTAATTCCATAATTGTACCAGGAAAAAAATGTTGCATTGCACCTAACCATTTAGGTAACTCATTATACGATCTATCCCAATCGCCAAACACTCGAACAATTGCCTTTTGCTTTGCTTTCCACGCTTTCTTATAGGAGGTGATGTATCCATACAGGATTCGCATCTCAGCGATCAAAACTGAAACGGAGATCTCTGGATTTGCTTGGACCAATAACAGAATGCATGAACAAATCATGTTAGAATTTAACTTGCAATGATCTTGTGAAATCCTCCCCGATGTGCAAGTATTAGGCCCTTCATATTTTCTAATCTTCCATGCATGTTTCTTCTTCATAAATGTTGCCCCTATTCTCCAATTGCACTCTTTCCCATACATTAGACATTTGGCATAATATTTGGTCCGCTTAGATTCAATTACTCTGTAATCTACAGATTTTTTGATGTTATTGTGCTTAATAGCTGAAAGCACAACCTCTTTCATTGGAAATTGTAACCCAATACACATATCAACTATAGATGGATCAAAAGTTAGAGGCATAGCAAATGTATGAGCATACTCAAGAAATTCTGGCACTTGCATTGCCTCCAGATCCAGGGTGTGCATATGGGATGCAGCTTCATATGGGGGAAAATCTCCATGAGTGTTGATCTCAGCAGCGACGATGTCTGGGTCAGAATCATTGTTGTCATCACTGTTATTTGCGAATTCAACATCCCCTTCCTGCTCACTAAAGTCACCAACATATTCACCATGGACTCCACATGATGGAACAGGATCAACACCAGCTGGCTTATCTTCCATGGCAGTAGGAATTGTTTGTGAGACTAATGAATTATGAAACGTTGTAGCTTGAGATAGCAGAACGACTTATTCTGTGGGAACGTCGTATGTAGTGTGAACATACAACGGCCCAGAATCATCATCTTCTGTCTGTAGTGCAAATATTTGAAGGCCGACAATCATCGTGAACATCCTCTATGTCAGCATATAACTCAAGTACACCAACATTTTCAAATGTCTCGTGAGCATCAAACATGCTTCTGACATCATCATCATCTTCAAGTGGAAATGTTCTATATAGGACACATCCTTAATCTCTGAAACTCTTTTTCTATTTCCAGCTTTAATTTTTGTATGAATTTGCAACTTCAGTTTCTCTAATGTGACGTCTTTATCAACACGAAAGCTTTTAGGACGTTCACAATCAAAGATAGCACATTCATCAGTATTATGAATTTGGCCATTATAGTAGACCAATGCGACCACTCTGTTGCTCATGTTGTGTAGTAATGAAACTGAGAAGGATGAGAATGGAGGTATTATCACTCAGCAAAAAAAAAGAAGAAATAGAGAAAGATGAGAATAAGGAGGTATTAGCACTCAGAAAAAATCTGATTGAAAATTGGTGTATGGGGTATTGCAAAACCTTCATCAGTATTATGAATTTATAATGGTTCATTGTGTTGAACCGGATGACAAATCCCATCCTTTGTACGGGATGGAATCTGATTCCTATTTTCTAGCAAGGGTTAATTGACTAAAAAACAGATCACTCATTGAATGAAAAATCTAATGACAAGTCTCATCCTTTGTACCGGACTGTCTAATTCTAATATTTTCTGCAACAGACTGGAAATTAGCTGAAACCCTAACCCTAACCATAACCCTAAATCTGGTCAAAAGTCACATCTATTGCAAAAGGAATCCAATTCTATTTTCTGCAGCATTTGATTGACTGGAAAATAGCTGAAACCCTAACCCTAAATCTTTAGTCCCATCCATTGCAGAAGAAATCCAATTACAATATTATCTGCAGCATTTGATTGACTAGCAAATAGTTGAAACCCTAACCCTAAATCTGGTCAAAAATCACATCCATTGCAAAAGGAATCTAATTCCAATATTTTCTGCAGCATTTGACTGACTGGAAAATAGTTGAAACCCTAAATCATTAGTCTCATCCATTACAAAAGAAATTCAATTACAATATTTTCTGCAGCATTTGATTGACTGGAAAATAGCTGAAACCCTAAACCTAAATCTGGTCAAAAGTCTCATCCATTGCACAAGGAATCCAATTCCAATATTTTCTACAGCATTTGATTAACTGGAAAATAGCTGAAACCCTAACCCTAAATCATTAGTCTCATCCATTGCAGAAAGAATTCAATTCCAATATTTTCTGCAGCATAAAATTAAAATAAGAAATAAAATTTTATTTTATATTAAATTAAAACAATAAATGAAATTTTATTTTATATAAAATTAAAATAAGAAATAAAATTTATTTTATATAAAATTCAAATAAAAAATAAAATTTTAATTTATATAAAATTTAAATAAGAAATAAAATTTTATTTTATTTAATATAAAATTAAAGTAAGAAATAAAATTTTATTTTATATAAAATTAAAAAAAGAAATAAAATTTTAATTTATATAAAATTTAAATAAGAAATAAAATTTTAATTTATATAAATTAAAATATGAATTAAATTTTATTTTATATAAAATAAGCAATAAGATTTTATTTTTTATAAAATTAAAATAAGAAATAAAATTTTAATTTATATAAAATTTAAATAAGAAATAAAATTTTAATTTTTTATAAATTTTAAATAAGAAATAAAATTTTAATTTATATAAAATTAAAATAAGAAATAAAATTTTAATTTTTATATTAATATTAATATTAATATGATGATATATTTTATATTGTATAAATTTTATATATTAATACAAATTTTGATTACTATGAACTTTATTAATTTTAATTATTTTTATATTATGCAATTATATATTCAATATACAATTATTATTTAACAATAAAAATATTCACATATACCGTATGTAACAACAATACTATTAAATTTTAAAAAAAAAAAAAGAAAAAAGAAAAACTAGCCATTGTAATCAAGATATGACATGTTTTACGAAAGAGCAGAATTATTTAAGATAAGGACGAATTATAGTAATGGGAAAATTTTTCTTTAAATCAGGATTAGTACTTTATGTTTTGAATCTTTATCTTCGTACTCGTAGCGTATAGACCATCCAGGAATTAGAATGTGGGGAAAGAATAAGCAGAGTTAGCTACCATGAATGAAATCGTTTTAGGATTTATATTTGATGTATTGTTAGTGTATAATTTTATATACTATTAGTAAATTATATGATGATATTTATTAATAAGTAAAGTTATCTGTATTTATTTTTAAAAACTTATAAAAATTTATATTTACTTATTAATAAGGTGATATTACATAATTTTCTGACATTGTATTGATTTATACAATGACAATACATCAAATTCAAACCCATTATATTATATAACAAAAGGGATTGAAAACTTGATAATTGGTAAGATGAAAATCTTAATTGATATTATACCCTTAAATGATATGATGCCTTTTAGTTTTTTTTTTTTCCCCTCTTCCACCTCCTCCTCCCTTTCGATTAGCATTATAATTGTCACCATTGGTGTCATGTAGACCTGTTCACGAGTCGCACCACTTAACCCGAATTGAATCGAATCTGAGATAGATTTTTGTAATCCATGTTGATTCGATTTGAATTGCTATTTTATTAATAAAATTTTTTTGGGGAATTTATATTAATATTACTAAAAATATTTTTATATTTTAAATTATCGATATATTTTTTTATCAAAATGTGCTAGTTTTAAAAAATATTAAAAAATTATCATGACCGAGAGCGATTTCCCTTCACGTATATGTTATTTTTTTCAAATAAATGTTTGGAAGCCGCCCTCGACGACAGCGGCTTCCATTGTTTAATTTTTTTAAAAAAAATTTAAATTTCTTAATATGGAAGCCGCTCTCCATGAGGGCGGCTTCCATACTTCAAAAAAAAATTAAAATTTTTATATTTTTTCATATAATTTATAATAAAAAATTAATTATATAACATGTAATGATAAATAGAAAAAACAAAACTTGCATAACATGGAATGCGAAACATGTAAATATTACAGATGTACAAAACATGTAATGGTATTATTGTTGATGATAACTTTCCTCTGATGTTGATGCACCCAAAAGAGTGTATCTTATTTAACCTTGCACTAAAAAGATAAATTGTAAGTATAGTAGTTAGCAAGGGTCGAGTCCTCAGGGATTGGGTTTTAGTTTATAAGTTAATAGTTTAAAACTTAAATTCAAGAACAATAAAAGAAAAGGGGTTTTTGAAGCCAGATTTAAACTAAAGTAAATAATAAGAAAAAGATGCAAGGCGGTATAACCAGCCAATAAAAATATATATACTAAATTAGGCGGTATAACCAGCCAATAAAAATATATATACTAAATTAGGCGGTATAACCAGCCAATAAAAGTAAAACAAAGTTAATATACAAATTAGGCGGTATAACCAGCCAATAAAAATAATTATACTTTTAAAAATAAGCAAACTAGAAAAGTAAGAAAACAAGTAAGTAAGAAGAATCAAATATGAAAAATATGGTTAAGGTTTCATTCTCCACCACTAGACATCATTAAGAATCAATTTCAGATCTATCAATATCAACCAACTATCAAAGTTAACAACCGTAGATAACAACAAGCTCTGTTATCCCAATCTTTCCTTAGTTTGTCGTTAAATAGAACAAGCTCTCTATTTAATCTCTAACCATCAAACAACCTAGAATAAGCTCTCTAGATTCAATTTAATGGCAGCTTTATGATGAGAAAGATAGGTTGATCTAAGCAACAAACACATAAGCTCGGATTGTTCAACTTAGGTTATGTTCCACTTTGCAATTATTGAAAACTTGACCATAATCATTAATCACAAATTGCCACTTATGAATAGGAAATCAAGACAATTACACGGATCAAGACTCCTAAACTAGCAATAGATAATTATCAAGATCTATCTAGTTGTACACCTAAACAAATCAAGACAACATCATGAACAATTCTTGTAGAAGAACATAAGCAACTTTGATAGAAAATTAATGATAGATAGAATCTGAAAATCAATTATAAAACATGTCTAGGGCTTTGAAATCACCCTTAACCAAATAGAAGTTTAGCCTAGCATAGGCATTGTAAACATAAACATAAAATTAAAGAAAATCTAAGAAGAAAATAAAAGAAAGAAAGAAGAAGAGGAAGAATATTAATTATCCAACCTCTTGCTCTCTCTAAAGAAAAAGAAAACTAGAGAAAAGAAAGAAGAAGAAAACTTAGAGAATTTTATTACAATGGCTAAATATCCTACCAATGTACAATATGATCCCTTACAATCATCCAAGGCCCTCTATTTATACACATTTTGGAGGGCTAAATGACAAGAGACAAGCTTTACAAATTTCAAAGGTAGGTATAATAGGTGGGTGCATTTTCTAACAATTTTCGTCATACATGACGATTTTGATCAGCCAACTTGATGGTCGATTTTGTCAATTTTTCAGGCCTTATCTGATCACATGGTCTTCTAGAACAATGTTACCCAATCAGTTACTGATCCATAGCCGTTGGAATCAGCTCATTTGCTGATGTGGATAAGAAGATATGGGCAAAATACGAAAACAGGTCAGCACAGACGTCATTGCACATCAGCCAACTTCATGGTCGATTTCGCTAGGGAAAACGACTCCGTTTCAAGAAGTGTAAAACATGAAAAAGATAAATATGCCTCTTATCTTTGCACGGCTACAAATTTTAGCCTTATTGCTTCAGTGAAACTCGAGATATAGCTGATATGGCAAAAGGTGTCGGAACTGGAACTGAACTGGATTTACCCTTAATTCTAGTAATCTGAAATCACTCAAAGAAACTTGTGAAAAACACCAAAATACATAAAGATCATAAACACAATTAGACTAAACAATAATAACTCGTATTTGACACAAAACAATAATAAAACATAACTAAAAACTATATAATTATACGAGTTATCACACCCCCACACTTAGATTGTTGCTAGTCCCTAGCAACGACTCAATAAAAATAAAATAAAAAAATCAAATCTAATCCACTTTCGTAGGAAATCACGGTGGCACTTAGCATGTGACACAAGCCTTTAAACCCCTAGGTGTCCCTAGTGGACGAGTTTAGTCTCGTGACGGTTTACTAGAACGATACCCACAAACATTGAAAAACTAAAATATAAATAAACTGCATATACTAAAAATATTTACTCCTAATCCTTTCAATACAAATTAGAGACAATATTTGAACAAGTCTTATAAACTAATCAATAGCTTAAAGAATTTCACAAAAAATCATGCTTGAATGTAAATTGTTTGAGTTAAGCCAATATTAGCATAACATATCTCAATCAAAATATTGCATGTTCAAATTTAATCTCAACTTCTCACATGGGATACCCTCATGATTTTCACTCTTTAAAGTAGTGGTGAAGTGTTTACACTCAATCAATCTCATGAAAACAGTTCTACCATATTCTTGCTTGTCCACCTATTCTCCACTATTTAGATCATACAACTTCATGAATCAAGAGGTCTTTAATCAAGGTTGTAATGGGGCCAAGGGGTTTGTAATGTGGTTGAAGAACAAAAGGATAAAGATATCACAAAGGTTCCAAAGAGTTCATAAAGTTTAGAGACATAAAAAGATCATACAAAGAAACTTCTCAAAACTCTTTACAAGTACATAGTCACCTAGGCCGGATATTCATGTTGGGCCTTTTCTTCATTCTAAACGACTTTGTAACATCTTTTTCTTTTTCCACAAATTCAAGAGATGATTCATATTTTTTTTTTTACATAGGAATGTATTTGCCAGTATTCCATTTCTTTTTCTCTTGACTTTTCTTTTCTTTTCCCCCCACACTTATTTCTTGTTTCTAACCCAAATTTTTAACTAAAAATATCCCTTGTCTTTGCAACTTGTCTCAAAACATGCTAATTCATCTTTGGAACAAAGGTAAAGATATAAGTATATTTAGGTTAGGGACAAGTTATGGTTACCAAAGAGATAGCTTATTCAATGTAGGCTCAAATTGGTTCACTAAGGGTGTGTTCTCTTGGAACATCAATAAGGGATGGCTGTTTGGCCCTGGCTAAAAATCCTAATGCCTCTATCATATTCATGTTGTCACATGTATCAATATAGTCTCAAACGGTTTAAAGCAAGTTCTAGAGAATCATGTAATCATAAGAGCACTCAAGAAAGATATTAGATTGATTTGTATAATGCATCAATCATTATAGGCTCAAAAACTCACAAGGATGATTATACAAGTCAGATTAAGTCTAAACATGCTTCTTTCTCAATCAACATATTATATTAACATTGGCTCATAAAAAGGTTGACATCAAGCTCAATTCTCATGAAAATCTTCTCACTAATAAATCTGTTTTAGACTTATGCAATTCATATCTCATCATTGTATTAAAAAGGAACTAAAACTCACAAAAAAAAATAATAATAATAATAAAGAAAAAAAAATAGTAGACAAAAATAAAAGAAATCCTAAATCATTCCCCCCCACACTTAATTCTTACATTGTCCTCAATGTAAGTCTATTAACTCAAATGAAAGAATCATGTGTAAGAGAAAAGAACTAATAACATAAGAATAGGAACAACTAAGACTCAAAACAAAACAAAACCATGCAACCTAAATAATCCTAAAATACTAAACAAAAATTAACAAGTAAACATAAAAAGATTAAAATCAAACTGACAAGGTATGTCTCAAGTCTCCCTTACTCAGACCTTGTTCAGAATGAATACTTCTAAATTGCTTAAAACACAACAAACTCTTTTTTTTTTTTTTTTTGAAAAGAAGAAATCAAACTGACAAGGTATGTCTCAAGTCTCCCTTACTCAGACCTTGTTCAGAATGAATACTTCTTAATTTTTTTTTTTTTTTAAATTAGCAAAATATGTCCCTTACCCTTACTAAAATATGACATTGTCCCCAATGTCAAATTTTAAAGGTAGAATTTAGGAGATATTACCTGCAGAGGTTGCTAACCACTTATTATAACTGAGACACAACAAGCAAAATGTTAGATAATGTCACAAAGACAAAGTGCAATCCACTCCTTGCTCGTCCATATCTCTTTTTCTTTTTCCGAGCGTTTGCGAAACAACCGTAGCAGATAAACACTCATAAGCTTGGAGCTTTTTGAGTAAATCTTCAATGGTTGTAGCAGAAATTATGGTTCTCCTTGCCTCTGAAAACATGAATCCATTATCCACAGCATTATCTAAATATGAAAGCAAATTACTAAAATAACCATTAATATTAAGCAAACCAATGGGTTTCTTATTTGTGACCAAAGATGACCAAGAAGCCACGCAAGCTATTTCTTCCAATGTACCCAGACCTCCTGGTAAAGCAATGAATGCATCGGCAGAATGGTACATGATTGTCATCCGTTCAGGGATACTCCAGACTTGTATTTCCTTACCCAAGGTAGGTCCACAAAAATCTGTGAATAGTTTTGGCACGACTCCTAGAACTGGACTTCCTCCGGCGTGTGCTGCTGTAGCGACTGCTCCCATTAAACCCGTACTACCGCCTCCATAAATCAACTGGATCTTTTGTTGGGCAAGTATTACTCCAACTCTTATGGCTTCATCAGCGAATATGTTATTTTTCCCTGGATAAGCACCTCCAAAGACACAAATTTTTTTAATGCGTTGGGACGAAGTACTTTCCATTTTTTTTCTTTTTCGAGTGCCTGAAAGAGAATGAGTACATGGTGTAATATATAGAGGACTGAGTAGTGAATCAGACAAGAGTAATAATGTCGCCGAAAGTGTATCTGACCTGTCAGAAGAAAATATTAACCTAACAAAAGATTTTTGCGTGATTTCAGGAAGAAAATCAAAAAGAGAAGAAAAAATCAACCGTAAAGACAAATAAAAAAAAAACGAGAATAATTACACAAATCGAACAACACGTAAATTAAACCAAAATAAAGTTATTGCAAATCAAACTAAAAGCTGAGAAGTCATTTATTGTAGTTGTGATTGTGGCTCACATCTTCCTCTGGTTTTACGTCCAGAAACGGCTTAAACGCCTTCTATGAGTCGAGGATATGCTTCCCATCCAGTTTTCTTACAAGCTGGCAAACAGGGTCTTTTAACATCAGATTCCCAATATGTTGCCATTCCCTTTGGAATTGCGGCCATAAATAAAGAATTTCTCTTTGTACGTCTCCACTAGGATGTGTCTCAAGAGAAAGTTGGATATTACCCAAATTCTCCTTACTCAGTCCATCCTTGATGAATTCAATTTTATCATCTCGATTAGAGGACGGAATCCCAATAGAACGACATTTACCGTTACACGTCCATCGTGCACATTTGTGGCAATTTGAACTCATGCGCTTTGCTCGTCGCTTCTTTGCAAAAGTGCTTCTACCTGTACCTGGTAAATGCACAACAGGAAGATATTCATCTTCACGTACCTTGGCTTCAATTATCCAACGTATGTCTCCAGGAATCCCTTTGTTCATAAGCATTCTTAATCTTTCAAATCGAACTTGGTAAAGCTTTAGTAAAATATTTCGAGGAAAAGGAGGAAATCGTTTCTGCAATCTTGTGAGAATATCATCCATCCTGAAAAAAAAATGAAAAAAAATTGAAAGAGAAATTGGAAGAGAAATTTATATACAATATCAGTTTTGTGGGTAGCTGATGGAACCGATTTAAATAATCACGGAGTACCGTTATCCGCCATTTAACCGGGGTTAAAAAAATAAAATAAAAATTATATTTACATCTAGTTATTTTAAAAACAAGGATCAGAAAGAAAAACAACCTAAAAAGACTCAAAAACAAAAAACTCTAAATAAAATCCTAAATTACTAAGCAAATAAACATAAAAATAAATAAATAAAAATAATAAAAAATAATAAAAGGAAAAGGAAAAGAAAGCAAATCTGAGTATGGCAGGTTGGTAATTTCTTCATTAATTGGATTGCCTTCCCAATTAGTACTGATTTAAGTTGTCCAACCTAACCAACACCCCTTCTTGGCTTTTTAGGCTTGTTAGGCTCATACATGAAACTTCCCAAATTTGAACGTTTGATAGGAAGCTTTCTTTGCACAAAACTGGATGCATTCTCCATTACAAGTATTATTCCATCATCCTTTGTGGTGCATATCTCATCGAGGAATGGAGCATATGTTGGTACTTGTTGAATGGCATCCACAAACAAACTGTTTAAGGTTTCCAGCATGTTTTGTTCATGTTCCTCCTCCTTGAACTTTGTGAATCTACTAGGGAAAGGTGGAGAAGAAACATTAGTAAAAATTGGAATCTTAAACATTACCTCAGGTGCCGAAATACTCTTATTTGGATCTGTGGCTTCATTATCCTCAAGAATAGAATCCATCTCTAATTTTGTTTCATCCTCATCTTGTTCCTCATTCTTCAAGGTCACAATAGTAGCATTCTCCTTTGGGTTAATCATCGTTTGGGCAGGGAGTTCTTCAGATCTTTGTGCTACCCATACCACCATACTACTAGCCAATAGGCTCATTTGCCTTTCCAAACTCTGGATACTTGCCCTTGTTTCCTGTTGAAATTGCAAAGTATTAGTAACAAGAGAATCGACAAGATCTTCTAAAGAAGTACCTGAGTTTTGAGTCATATGTGGTGGTTGAAGAAGATCTGGTTCTTGAGACCATGATTGATTGAAGCTAGATGGATGAGTGTAATTGGCATAAGGATCTACTTCTTGGTAATTTTCTGAGTAGCCATAATTAGTATGATCCCACCATCCCTCATGGTAAGTGTTTGAGTAATGATCATACTGTTGGTCTTGGAACACTTGATGACCTTGACATCCTCCCATGGCCAATTGTTGAACTGGGTAGGTGAGATTGGCTTGTTGATTTTCCATGTTCATGTATGCCACCAACTCTTCAAGTGTTAGATTGCTCAATTCCATCGTTTCTTTTTTTTTTTTTTCAAAATTTGATAAGAAAAACTTGTATGTACAAGAAAATAGAACTAATTAGAACTGAAAATAAGAATAAACCAAGTAACAAATAAACTAAAGAAAACAATCCCCGGCAACGGCGCCAAAATCTTGATGCACCCAAAAGAGTGTATCTTATTTAACCTTGCACTAAAAAGATAAATTGTAAGTATAGTAGTTAGCAAGGGTCGAGTCCTCAGGGATTGGGTTTTAGTTTATAAGTTAATAGTTTAAAACTTAAATTCAAGAACAATAAAAGAAAAGGGGTTTTTGAAGCCAGATTTAAACTAAAGTAAATAATAAGAAGAAGATGCAAGGCGGTATAACCAGCCAATAAAAATATATATACTAAATTAGGCGGTATAACCAGCCAATAAAAATATATATACTAAATTAGGCGGTATAACCAGCCAATAAAAGTAAAACAAAGTTAATATACAAATTAGGCGGTATAACCAGCCAATAAAAATAAATATACTTTTAAAAATAAGCAAACTAGAAAAGTAAGAAAACAAGTAAGTAAGAAGAATCAAATATGAAAAATATGGTTAAGGTTTCATTCTCCACCACTAGACATCATTAAGAATCAATTTCAGATCTATCAATATCAACCAACTATCAAAGTTAACAACCGTAGATAACAACAAGCTCTGTTATCCCAATCTTTCCTTAGTTTGTCGTTAAATAGAACAAGCTCTCTATTTAATCTCTAACCATCAAACAACCTAGAATAAGCTCTCTAGATTCAATTTAATGGCAGCTTTATGATGAGAAAGATAGGTTGATCTAAGCAACAAACACATAAGCTCGGATTGTTCAACTTAGGTTATGTTCCACTTTGCAATTATTGAAAACTTGACCATAATCATTAATCACAAATTGCCACTTATGAATAGGAAATCAAGACAATTACACGGATCAAGACTCCTAAACTAGCAATAGATAATTATCAAGATCTATCTAGTTGTACACCTAAACAAATCAAGACAACATCATGAACAATTCTTGTAGAAGAACATAAGCAACTTTGATAGAAAATTAATGATAGATAGAATCTGAAAATCAATTATAAAACATGTCTAGGGCTTTGAAATCACCCTTAACCAAATAGAAGTTTAGCCTAGCATAGGCATTGTAAACATAAACATAAAATTAAAGAAAATCTAAGAAGAAAATAAAAGAAAGAAAGAAGAAGAGGAAGAATATTAATTATCCAACCTCTTGCTCTCTCTAAAGAAAAAGAAAACTAGAGAAAAGAAAGAAGAAGAAAACTTAGAGAATTTTATTACAATGGCTAAATATCCTACCAATGTACAATATGATCCCTTACAATCATCCAAGGCCCTCTATTTATACACATTTTGGAGGGCTAAATGACAAGAGACAAGCTTTACAAATTTCAAAGGTAGGTATAATAGGTGGGTGCATTTTCTAACAATTTTCGTCATACATGACGATTTTGATCAGCCAACTTGATGGTCGATTTTGTCAATTTTGCAGGCCTTATCTGATCACATGGTCTTCTAGAAAAATGTTACCCAATCAGTTACTGATCCATAGCCGTTGGAATCAGCTCATTTGCTGATGTGGATAAGAAGATATGGGCAAAATACGAAAACAGGTCAGCACAGACGTCATTGCACATCAGCCAACTTCATGGTCGATTTCGCTAGGGAAAACGACTCCGTTTCAAGAAGTGTAAAACATGAAAAAGATAAATATGCCTCTTATCTTTGCACGGCTACAAATTGCAGCCTTATTGCTTCAGTGAAACTCGAGATATAGCTGATATGGCAAAAGGTGTCGGAACTGGAACTGAACTGGATTTACCCTTAATTCTAGTAATCTGAAATCACTCAAAGAAACTTGTGAAAAACACCAAAATACATAAAGATCATAAACACAATTAGACTAAACAATAATAACTCGTATTTGACACAAAACAATAATAAAACATAACTAAAAACTATATAATTATACGAGTTATCAGATGTGCTAGATTGATAAAAATATTTTCGACGGCTATGACTTTCATTCCTGCATAATTCACAATATTTTGGTTGACCTTTCTCCTTGAGGTCCATTTCATTACGAATACGATAAAAAAATAGTTTTTTTTTTTTAAATTTAAACTTTAAAAAAAAATTATAACCATTACATATAAAATTTTTAAAATTAAAAAATAAAAAATACAATGGAAGCCGCCCTGATGGAGGGCGGCTTCCCTTCAATTATTTTTTAAATTTATTTTTTTATTTTTTAAATTATAACCGTTACATATAAAAAATTTAAAAAATAAAAAAATACAATAGGGCGGTTTCCCTTCAATTATCTTTTTTAATTTTTTAAAATTATAACAGTTATATATAAGAAAAAATTAAAATTTAAAAAATAAAAAATACAATGGAGGGCGGCTTCCTTTCAATTATTTTTTTAAATTTAATTATTCTTTTTTAAATTATAACCGTTACATATAAAAATTTAAAAAATAAAAATACAATGGGAAGCCACCCTCCATGAAGGCGGCTTCCCTTCAATTATTTTTTTTTTTATATTTTATTGTTTTTATATTTTTTTAAAATTATAACCGTTACATATAAAATTTTAAAATTTTGATTTAATTTTTTAAATTTAAATTTCTTATTTTTTATAAATTATATGAAAACATAAAAATATAAAAAAGAAAAAGAAAAAAGTATGGAAGCCGCCCTCACTGTTTTTTTTTTTTTTTTCCTTTAGTTTAAATATGTATGGAAGAGGGTGGCTTCCATACATTTCAAAAAAAAAAAATATGAAGAGAAATTGCTTCGATCATGGCGATTTTTCAATAAATTCTAAAACTAGCGCATTTTGTTAAATAAAAAAAATATTGATAATTTAAAAAATAATTTTTTTATCAATATTAATATAAAAAACTTTAAATATTTTTTTGTTTAGATTTAATTATAAAAATATATAAATATTAATATTTTAATATATTTCAAACAATAAAGAGGCTTCTGAAATCAATTTGGACTGGACTTTAATAGTGCGTTTGTTTTATTTGAACTTAACTTGATTTGGTTCGATCCATTGACACCTCTAGTGCCATGGCCAATGTCAAGTGTCTTGAATCAGGTCATGTGATGTCATTTCCAAACTTAGAAAGCCAAATTGGTATTCTCAATGCCTAGATTTAAACATTAAGGTTAGATATGACCTTTATATTTTTATTTTTTTTGCCAAGAACCTTTACATTATGTTTGGTAAAAGAAAAAGACCAAAGAAGGAAACGAAGTTGGAAGAAAATAGTATTTTTTTTTTCTTCCATTCTTTTGTTTGATAAAAAAAATAAAAATAAATGAATTTACACATTTCTTCTCTCTCTAAATATTTAATTCTTTTAAATTAGGAGAAAAATCTTCTTTCTACTTAAATTAAATATTCCATTTATTATTTCGATCATTATCTCATATACTGGTAGTGGAATAGACCTGCTCATGAGACAGGCCAGGAAGTTTTTTTTCCTTGCCTAGGTTGGCCCGTCGGGCCGGGTACTGTTCATAATATTAATAAAAAATAAAAAAATCAATTTTATATTAATATTTATATATTTTTATAATTAGATTTTTTTTTAAAAAAATATTTTTTAATGGTTAAACAGTGATCTAGGTCGGGCCTGACCGATCGGGATCATCAAAACTCCTGCCTAAATCCTATCCAATACGGGTCGGACAGGCTATCTGATCCATGAGTAGGTCTACAGTGGAGTTTAAAAACTCCACAAGCGAGGATAATAAGATGACACATGCCCTTTAAGATATATTTTAAAAAATTAATTCAAAAATAAATCTCATATAAAATTAAAATAAAAATTCATTACCAACATAGAAAAGACTAACCCTTATAATTTTACCTCTAATATCTTTTTTAATCTCTATTTTTTTTTTTTTTTGGTTTACCAAACACAAGCAATGAAAAACTAACTCTTGATCTCTTTCAGTCTTTTTTTTTCTTTCCACATCTTTTTCTCTTTCTTCGATATTTCTTCTTTTCTAGTGTTAAGGTTAAATCCAACTCATAGATGGCTAGATTTGACCTTAACATGTCGGATCCAATATCACTAATCTCTTAGTGCCTTTAATTTGCCGACTCCTTCCATTCGCTCTCTTTCTCTCTATTTAAACTAAAAAAAAAGTTTAAAAAACTTATGGATAAAATTGTAATGATAACCTTATTAGTAAAAAAAATGATTTCCTTATTGAAAAATCATAATATCATTCACTTCTTGATAATTATTTTTGTGCGGTAGCAAATAGAAAATTCTAACTAGATTGCATTTTATTTTTTTTTTTTTTGGTAAACTACACTTCAAGTTATTAAATTTTCGCAATTTTTTATTTTGATCATTCAATTTTAAAAAAGTAACAATTTGATCACTAACATTTCATAAAACTAATTTTTTTGTCACTTAGTCATTAGAGGGCTAAGATTATCCAACGTAGCACGTCATGACGTCTGACATCCGCCATATGACAAGTCATGTCATCTGACATTCACCACGTGGCATTTACATATTATCAGACATGTCATGTGGCATATCAACATGATATTATAATTTTTTTTTTTTAAAAATGAATATTTAAAAAATAATATTTTACATATTTGGTCATTTAATTTTTCAAAAATTTTTATTTTAACCATTAACTTTAAAAAATAACAATTGATCACCAATATTATTTGTGAAATTTATTAATATTTTGATCTTCATTGTCAACGTTTCCCAATTGACGAGATATTACAACAATTTGATCACTAATTGTGAAATTCTAACTAGATTGCAATTTTTTATTTTTACTATTTTTGTTCTTTATATTGAAATATCTTAGGATATTATTCAAATAAGTCCTCAAACTTTTATAAAAAATTAAAAATAAGCCCTTAATCTTTTGTTGCATGAATTAAAATTATAAATTTTTATTTTAGTGTATGTTATTTTACAATAAGCCTTGATACTTTAACTATTGAACTTTTACTTTATAAAAAATGAAAATAGGCCTTCGATATTTTCTTTTACAATGAAATTTAGAAATTCATAACCTTTATTTCATGTAATAAAACACTAAGAGGTTATTTAAATTTTTTAAACAATTTTATAAACATTAGTGATTAAATTGTGATTTTTTAAAAATAAAAACTCTTGAAGAATTAAGTGATAAAACGTGGAATTTATCTTCTTTTATCTTTCAATTCATTTTTTTTTAAAAGAAAAATTTGTAATGTGACATGTGTTTTATCAATTGAGATGATAATACCACGTGACATGTCAGATGACATAACAATGTTACGTAATGAATGTCAGATGATGTGACATGTCATTTCACCCAACAATTAACCTTTAATGATTGAGTGATTAAAAATGTAAATTTCGAAAACATTACTGATCAAAATGTAATTTTTAATAGTTGAATGAGTAAAATAAAAAATAACGAAAATTGACTAAAGGTGTAACTTATCCTTTTTATTTTTTCTAATTCTCCATAAATCGGTTCGAAAAAATTCCCCTTAAATAATCTAGTGGAAATTTGTAATTTTGGAAATGGCAAAATTTCAATTAACAATAGTATTGCTATAATAATTTGATATAAATCCATTTTTCCATTTTATGTTCTTTTCAAAAGTTATACACGCAATTCATCAAATTAATTGAAAGAGTTTCAATAATTAGCTTAATGTTTGTTTTGCTTTCTTTCTTTGTTTCTTTACAAGAGCTTCTTCTTCCTATTTACCAAACCGAAAATTCATTTGATAACTTCATAATTTCATGAAACTTTATTCACCGAGAAATTTAATATTATTGCTAGCTAATAAAAAAGAGAAAATATTGCATCCAATTGTTCAATAATTCATCAAATGATTTCTTTCTTTTATTAAAAAAAAAAAAAAAAAAAAAAAGATCATGCACTTGTGGTGGAGGTCATCTGCAATTCTGCATTATTTTGTTTACCATCAATAATGTTTATATATATTATTATCCAAAAAAACAATGTTTATATATTGTCGTCAACTAAAACATTTAGCCAGCTCTTCCATTTTCATTTTTTTTTTTAATTCTTGATCATTTCATTCCATATAATTAATTAAAACAAGGGAAAAAAATCTTGAATATTCTTTTAAAATTTTTATGCTAATTTAGAATACATGATGATAATATATAATAATCAGATTAAAACTGTTGAAAATATAATTAGTTTTTCTCAAGTATAATCACCATATTACAACGTGATGATCAGCAAAAGCTTCATAAATAGAAAAAGAAAAGAAAAGAAAAAATCCAAGAAACCTTTTTTATGGAATTAAGCTTCCACCTTTTGGCAGCGGTTTCAAGATCAGCTAATTGGATTCTCCTCCTCCTCCTCTGGCGCTGCGTTCAAGTCCAAAACGCCATTCTCCTCCACGGCTTCCCTTCTCTTATCGTTATCAATACCATCCTTGGCGTCGTCGGCCACCATCACCACCGCTCCTTCGGCCTCCACCGCCGCCCTCCACCCTTCTCCACCTCCACCTTTGCCGAAATATTCAACCACCGCCCTCATCCTCCTCAAAATCGCGAAAAACTCATCCACGTCTTCCTCACTTGCTTCCTCTTCATTCCTTACCTTCTTCTTCTCCATTGCTACTCCTTCCTTGCTTTCTTTCTCACCCCTTTTCCTCTTCTCCTTCTCCATACTCCTAAAACTTTCACAAACAACTTTCTTCTTTTTTCTTATGCATCAATAAATTCACTCCAAGTAACCTTAACCAAACAAAACAAAAAGGAAAATTAAAAAAAAAAAAAAAAATACTAAGGAATTTGCTCTTTGAGGATGAGTGGGTGATTGATCTCTTATATTAAAAATTGTCTAGTGTAAACTCCATGACTAACATAACCCAAGTCATTCTTTAATATGGTTTTATAATCTCTCTCTCTTCTTTATGCAGTACTTTTGTTTTGTTGTACGAGAGACAAGCATTTTTGCCTATTATGACATTTTTTTTGTTTTTTGTTTTAATTCAAATAAAGAACTTTTAAAATGAAATTTCATATAAAGTGTAGATTTATACTAGATGAAGTTTCATATTCTTAAGGCGTATTGTTCATTAAGACATTTTATTTATTTATTTATTTATTATTAGTACTAGAATTTGATACATCGTACACCCATCATGTAAGTGAGTGTTTTAAAAAATAAAAAAGTTACTAAGATAGTTTTTATGGTAAAAGTGAATAATTTTTGTCATTTTTTAAATCAATAAAAATTTAAAATAAAACAACTATCCTACTTTTATATTTTTATTATTACTACTAGAATTTGCACACCCAATATATGGGGTGGATAGCTTTTTTAACAAAGTAGTTATTTTTTTTAAGAGAAACATGAAAATGAATAATTTTTGTAATTTTTTTAAATCAAAAAACTTTTTTTTTAAAAAAAAATTAAAAAGATATTAACATCCCTTATTCTATAATCATGATAATTAAAAAAAAAATTGATAATTTCTTTAACTGAATTTGTGTCACTTGACTGGTGACACTAACTTAATCACTTCTTTTATAATAGTATAGATTTTATTTTTGGTTTTATGATCATTTTATTGACTGAGTTAGTATCACTTAACTCATATCATCCAAATTAGTCCAAAAAAATTAATAATATATATTAATACTAGAATTTGGTACACCACGATGGGTGAGTTTTTTACAAAATAAAAAAGTTATTAAGATAGTTTTTGGGATAGAAGTGTGTCGTTTTTGTAACTATTTAAATAATAAAATTTTTAAAAAATCTTAAATATCCTATTTTTATATTATATTATTTTTGGTTTTTTTTTTATAATTTTAATGACTAAATTAGTGTTACTTAACTCTTGATATAAAATTATGTTAGAAATTTTAATATATAGAGTTTAACACACCCATTATGTGAGAAATATAATATTTTTTGAAAAAAAATTATAAGTAAAAAAATAATAGTTTTTATAAGTGTGTAGGCTTTTTTTTTTTTGTTCAAAAAATAAGTAGTTTTTTAAAAATAAATAAGTACATTTTTAAAAATATATATGTATATTGAAAAACATAAATATTCATATTTTATTTTTAATATTATAATTATGTTTGATTTTTATATATTTTTATCAATTGAATTGGACTTGATTCATATCATCAAATTCAATTCACACTTTATAAATACTATAATTCCTGACACCCACTCTATTAGTGAAAATATATATTAAAAAAATAACTAAATTGTGTTTAAAAAATTAAATATAAAAAATAGGTGATTTTTTGAAGTAGGTAATTTTTAAAAAAAAAAAATGGGTAAAATTGTGATAATTTTTTTAAGTGGATAATTTTTTAAAAGATTTGATGATTTTTTAAAAATAAATAAATAATTTTTTTATTAAATATTATATAAAATATTTAAAAAAATTATTATTCTTATTTTATTTTTTTATTTTAATTAATTATTTTATATTTTTACGTGTCACTTAACTCATAATACTAATTCAATAGTGTTTTTTTTTTTTTTTTTAGATAGATTATAGATATAAATACTGAATTTCCTTGGTTTTTAAGTTTTATACGTGTAACGTATGCGTCTATGGACCGACGGTCGTTTTCAGCCGTTGGATATTGAGGACGCTTCATAGATGACGTCACTAGTATCATGTAAGCAAACGTTTTCATGAGATGCTTGAAAACGATGAGGTGTTAAATCACGCGCACAGTGAGTGAGGCGTTAGATCTCTGAGGGAATAACGATGGGGCCCCAGGAGAATAACGGTGGATTGATGCGCGAGTGGATGATACGTGATGGGAATATGTGGTGGTGAAGAATAGCAATTTGTATTTTTGCATTTCCATCTGCCTGCCATGATTCGCGGAAAAAGAAGGTCAACATTTCTTTTAACATTAGCAACCACATAAGGAATATGAATTATAAGAAATTTCATCTATAAAATTCTACCTAAATCTTGCTCAAGGTGAATATTTAACACGAAATAAATGTGTATTTTATTATCTATAAAATTTTATAAGGTTGCACTTTGAATTTGGTCATTTTATTATCTCAATTATTTTATTTAGTCGTTCTATCTTAATTTTAATAAATTTAAATTTTATATTTTTATTAAAAATCGATTTAAGATAATTGATAACAACATTATTGAGATTTTATCTGTAATTTGGATGGCATAACATTTTGGTGATGACATGACATGATTTGACATTGACTTTGATTAAATTTTTGTTATGAGACACATCAATCTAAAAAATATCATATTTTACTTTAATTAAATAATAATTAATTTTTTTAAATTTTTAAAAACAATTTTAATACTTCTATTAAAAATAAATTTGTTTATACTAATGTTTACAAAGTTGTAAAAAAGTTCAAGTTAGCATGTCATGTTATCAATAAAAAAGCTTGCAAAGGGATTTGATTGTAAAAGTTTAATATTGTTATCATTTAAAATTAAGGTATAGGAATCAATATTAGAGAATTGAGACAATAGATGAACCAAATTCGAAGTTCGATCATTATATAAATTATATTAAAACCATTTATATTTTTTGTCAAAAACCTTGTGGTTAGGAATATGATCTTCATGTAACCAAAAGAAAGAAGAAGAAGTAGTAGTACAAGAAATAGGATAATCTCTTACCTTTGATGATACCATTGAGCTGGTTTTGAATTCAAATTATGCATCGTATAAGAATTGTACTGTCTCTAAGTGACAAGTCGAATAAGTTAGGTGATTAATGTAAGTTTCCATACTTTTTTTTTTGTTCCTTTATTACTTTTTGTACTTCATTTTGATTTAGATAGATCACTTCTTTTTTTTTTTCTTTTTTTTTTTTTTAATGTTTTGAGAAGGATATTTTCGCAGATAAAATTTTAAAATCCAACTTAAAAGTTTCATGTTAGAATATTAGAATGAAATATGTGAAGATTTATGTGATGGGAAAAGAATACTTCTTCATATGTAATGTAACCCATTGGTGCAAATAAAAGAAAAAAGATAAGCACATATTTATGCATGAAATAAGATTGAAATTTGAATTTGATCCTCTACTATTTTAATTTAATTTTAATAAATTTAATTCTTAGAATTTTTTTTAAAAATTGATTTAAATACAAAAGGTAACAGTCTTTCAATCTCAATTCTGGTAACCTAGAAAGGGAGTAAAATACAAAAGAAGAAAAGAAAAACAAGATTAGCATCCTTTTTTTGGGATGCTTAATTTTTAAAAGTATTATTTTATATACCGTTTATGTCTATATAATTTTACAAAAGAGATTAAAACATTATTATGTATTAGTTTAATTGTATTTTTAAATATATTTTAATAGGGTATGTAATAATCCTTTAACTTCGATGATAAAATTAAAAAAGTTCATTTATCATGGATAAAATAATATTTTTATAAATAATCATTTGACTATAAATGTTATTAGAAGTGTTTATGAATTGAACAGATTGGTCAGATCAAGTTCAAATAATAAAAAAATTTGCTTATTCAAAGCTTAGTCCGATCCATTACACCCTCGAAAATTCTATGTTACTATTTAAAAAGTATTTTATAATAATATTTATATAATTTTATTATTAAATTTAAATAAAAATATTTTATTATTTAAATATCTTAGATAAAATTTTATGCTTAGATAAAAAATATTTTATCTCAAATCTATTTTAATTAAAATCATATCTATCAAATTGAAAGAATTATCTACGTTTGAACAAATTTAAATATTATATAAAATTTCAAGTTTATTAAAATTCTCATAATTTTAATTAGTAGTTAAGAAAAAAAAAAAATCATAGATGATGATCGACGGTGGTTGGTGGGAGCTACCAAGAGTCTCGTCAATGAGGGCCAAAGATGACATTGGGCCCACCACTGAACGAGTGGCCGTCAATCAATTTCTGTATTGGATGGACCCATCTTTAATTCTTTCTTTGACCATGAGCTCTCAATTTTCAAATTTCCATTATGCCATTGATTTTTGTTCCAAATCAAAAAAAGAAAATCCACTTTTGTAAAAAAATGATTTTTTGGTCAATTAGTTATAATTATTTATTATAAGATTTCTTGTCCCACTCTTCAGTTTTTAAAAAAGTTTAATTATGATATTGTTTTATTTTCTTTTATTTCTTTTTTATAGGTTATTGTGAAAGTGAAAAATAGAGAATAAAATAAAGTTTAAATTAGCAAATGTTATCCCATGTGAAATAGAAGTGTTCATCAATTATCAATTATTGTGTATTTTATCAAAAAGAAATTGTCATATGCTCATGGATCGGGTAGTTCGTTTGGCCCGATTCATATTGTACCGAGCCTGAATAGAATTTTGAATGATTCGGATCGGACCGGATCATTGTTCACTCATTAAAAATATATATATTTTATCTAATTTTAATTATAAAAAATGTTTTTTTTTTTAATTTTTTAATATTAATGAACAGTAACCCAAGCCTAAGTAAGTTGAAAAAAAATGGATCGCGACCCGACCCATGAGCAGATCTAATTTCACATACATATTGGGATTTTTACGCTTTATAAATGAAGTTAACAATGTGATACGTACTTTTAAAGTATATTAAAAATTAAAAAAATTAATTAAAAAATAAAATATGTAATAATTTTTAATTTTGTTTATAAAATTAAAAAAATTATATTGTCAGTATCTCGTAAACAAACTTAAGAATATTAATATATAATGTATTGTATTGAATTTTCAACGAATCATATAACTTATTTTGGAATGATTTTTGGCTCATAAAAACCGTGTAACTCATTACAACTTGGGAAACTAACAAATGAGTTTTTCTTATATGGTCCAAATTCAGGTTCCTAGGTTTCTAAGTCAACAACTAAAAAGTTATGACAGCAAAACTCACAATGTAAATTTAAGCTCACGTTCACTTTGTATTTCCAACACGAGACTCACACTTCCATGGAAATCATATTTTCTTCGATGTAGAAAAATGAAGACTGGAAAAACATTGGTCTAAAAAAAAAAAAAGAAGAAGACATTGACTATTCGATCACTTCAAAAATCTAGTGATATTCTTAGTTTAAGTGTTAAACCAAGGATATTGAAGCAACTATATTCTATATTTTTATTTGATTACCATGATATAAACATCAACATATATATGATCGACATTTACTCAATGATAATGTATGCACGAATTCTACGTTAAATGAACTTGGTTAATATATTTGTATCTTTTTTCACTACAGTTGTAAGGATCGAGTTATTCACTCGATTCAATAGACTCGATCTGACTCGGATCGAGTCTTGAACAAGATTTTAGGCCCGGACCTATCTCCTTTCGGCTTGATTTAATATTTAATTAATAAAACTATTTTTATTTAATTTTAATTTTAAAATATAAAAATATTATTTTAATATATTTTTAAAAAAAAAATTGAAACTCCGAAATTGAATCTTAGGGCAAAGATTTTAAAAGGTTAATCAAATTTAGTCTGACCCAATATGACTCATGAACATCTCTATTCTCTACTCTTCACAAGAGTATTAAAAAATTAAAAAAGCATGAAAGCATTATTATTATTTAATTGATAAAATTATTTTTAATTATTTAATTTTATTTTTAAAATACATCTAAAATTTTAATTTTTTAACTTTTTTTGAAAATTTTTTTTGAGCCTCTTGAACCAAGCCTTGGGCAGAGGTTTTAAAAGGCTACCTAGACTTGATGCCATCCAATCTGATAAATGTACACTTCTACTCTTTGTAAGGGTATTAAGAAATAAAATAAAAAACCATGGAAGCTTTATCAAATTAAGTTTTTCAACAAGAGAAACAACGGTTTAAGTACCCACATAGTCCTTGTACTATAGTGAAAAGAGTAATTTAGTCCATGTACTGTAAAAATGAGTAATTTAATCCCTGTACAATTGAAATAGGTGCAAATAAGTAAAATTGAGAACGGTGTTAATGAAAAACCGTTAAAATGTTGATGTGAACTCATAAAATCTAACAGAATTAATGACTTGAAATAAAATATGACTTGAAATATATTTAAATCTGTTAGATTTTACGAGTCCACGTCAGCATTTCAATGGTTTTCATTAAAACTGTTATCAATTTTACTTATTTGCACATATTTTAATTGTATAGGGACTAAATTATTCACTTTTACAGTACATGGACTAATTTACCCTTTTCACTACAGTACAGAGACTATGTGAATACTTAAACCGAGAAACAACAATCAAATTATTATCATAAATTAAATAAGAAAACTTTGTTAGTCAAATTGACTGAATTTCTCATCAATTTGTGAGAAATGATAGACACTTTGTTCTATTTCAAACATAAGTATTTCATTGATGAGGAAAAAAAACCACAAATATTTCATTGATTCATTAGAATAAATATTAAATCAAACTAAGACATCAAAATTGTTTGAAGCAAGACTTTTGTTGAGTTTATTGTCATATATATATATATATATATATATATATATATATATATATATATATATATATATGTGTGTGTGTGTGAAAAACGACAACATATAGAGACAAAAATGTGTTTGTTCTTGAATATATTTAATTTATTCCCTGAACTGCTAAACATGGACTAATGTCAGTAATGTGAGTTTCACATGATTACATAAATAAATCATTAATTGAATTTGAAAAAAAAAATCTAATTAAATAACGTTACTACGTACATGAATTTAAATACTTGAATATGGACTAATGTGAGTTTCACATTATTAAGGTCTAGTTTATCATTGTTGTTGCGGTGAGAAAAAAATTAATTTGAAAAAAATGTGTTTGAAAAGTGTTGTGAAAAAATGCAGTAAAAAGTTGTGATTTAATAATTTTGAATGTTTAGTATTGCAGCAAAAAATTATTGTGAAAAGTTAAAATATTTATTTTAGACATGACGTTGGAAAATAAAAAAAAAAAGTTAATTTCAATATTATTCAAGTAATTTAATATTAAGATGTATCAAAATATAAATTTTAAATACTTTTAAATAATTAATATAAATTATTTGTAAAATTTAATTTGAATATATAAAAACACTTTTTAAATATTAAAATCACATACAAACATAACATTTTACAAATTTAAATATATAATGTTATATTATTTGAAATAAAATACAAACTTGAAAAGACAAGCGAGATAATGAAAAAAATAAAAATAAAAGGCAAGTTGGATAATGAAAAAAAAAAAAAAAAAAGGCAAGCTCATTTCTAGTTGGTTTCTTTTACTTTCTTTCTTGTCCGTGATGAATTGTTTTTGGGCATTTTGTCATTTCCCTTCAAAATCATGGTTTTGGTACCGCAACAGCACCCCTTTTCTAACTTTGTGGTTTGGTTTGATTTTGACCGTGAAAAACAGCTTTGAAGAAGAAAAACAATTTGTTTATAGCATTGCTTGGGTTAGGGTGAGCGTTCGATCGAATCGAGTGAAAAAAATTTGAGTTAGTCGAGTTTATGAGTCCTATTTTATCAACCGAACTGAATTTAAAAATTTAGCAAATCGAGTCGAGTGAAAAGAAATTCGAGTCGAGTCGAGTCGAGTCGAATAAATTTATTCGAGTTAAAATAAATTTTCAATTATATTTAAGCATGATAAAACAAATCCTATAAATTTTCAATTATATTTAAGCATGATAAACTAAATTTTGGGTAAATGAAATTGTTCAATTCTCTAAATCAAAATCAATGAAAATGTAAGCAAATGTCAAAAGTTCAAAGCTTATTGGTGAAATTTAAATTGCTTACTCAATTAAAAAAATTCAAAAATTAGATACGAATACGTGAATACATCTTATAACTAATATAATACCATATATAAATATTATTTTTCTTTATAAATTAAAAAAATTGAAAAAAACTTTATTTACCAAATTCATTTTAATTATTATTAATTTCAATGATTTTGGACCACATTACTCTTAAAAGAGAGATAGAGACCGAAGAGAAAGAGAAAAAGGGAGGGAAACAGAGGGGGGACACAGCAGCAAAGAGAGGAGAAGAAAATTGGGTAATTTTGAAAAACATGCTGTCAATAAACAAATTATTGTTAAATGGTATAATGGATAAAAATTATTTGAAAAAGAGAAATGAACAATTAGAAATTGTTATAAAGGATATTGTAAAGACAAAATTACCCTTAATGAAAAAATCTATTTTTCCTTTCTCCTCCATTAAGAAAATATTATTTTTAAAAATTTTAATTAAAAATAAATTTAAAAAATAAAATATTTAAATTTTTTTTTTAAAATTTAAAAAAATAAAGAAAAAATTAAAAAAAATATTTTCAGAAAAATTTATCTTTTAATTAAAAAATAAATTAAAAAATAAGAGAAAAAGTAAGGAGACGGTTTTTTTATCAAGGGTAATTTTGTCTTTACAATTTCCTTCATAATAATTTTTTATTTCTCTTTTTCAAATAATTTTTACTCATTATACAATTTAACAATAATTTGGTTATTGACAGCATGTTTTTCAAATTTACCCAAGAATATTAAACTCTAGTTCAAAACGACGTCGTTTTGGATTTTACTATTCGGATTTTCGGATAACTCGAACTGTGAAATCTAAATTCGAGCTAAATCGTATAACTCGACTTATTTATTCGAGTCGATCCGAAAACTCGAAAAACTCGAATAATTCGAACTATTTAAACAAAAATTTGAAATTTTAATCGGTTTTTTCGAATCGAGTCGGATTTTGCTCACCTCTAGCTTGGGTACCAAAAATAGCGTTTTGGCAGCCAAAAGCATTGCTAAACAGGCCTGTTTAGAAAAAAAAAAGTTTAGATGACATGCATTCTGGACAGATTTTTAGAAATTGCGGGTTTGAGAGGAGTTAATTACGTAATATCCTCCTCATTTGAGTTAAGTATATCGGGGTCAGGGTTAAAGGCACTATTGAAAAAACCAGATCTAATTGATCGATTGAATCGAGAACCGGAGGTGACTTCAGTCTGATATATGCTACGGAATCGAAAATTTAGAGGACTGGTGAAAAATCGGTTGAATCGGTAAAAAAAAAAAAACTATTTTAAGCTTATTCTTTTTTATCTTTTAGTTTTAAAATTCATTGTATGTGATGAAATTTGAACCTTTAACCTTTTAGATCAATAAAAATTATCATACCATTTAGCCAAAAATATATTTTTATTAAATATTTACTATATTTAATACTTATTTAATATTAAAAGTTTTAAATTAAACAGTCCGATTCAACCGTTCAATCGGTCGGATCAGTTGAACTGATGACCTGAAGGTCTCACTGGTTTGACATTCGATCCAATTTTTAAAACGTTGGTTAAGGATAGATTAAAAATCTAAAAAAAAAATTGAACAAATTTTATCCCATTAACGTAAATAGTGAGCCAATTATAGACATGCATTAACCTGCATAATTATATATATAAATTTATTATATACAGCAGTGATGCATACTTTAAATTATATAAACGGTTTAGATAATTAAGAAAATGTTAATCGAACTATAAATAAAAAAAAACCATCAACTTAAATATAATTACTTGAATGGAATGTGTTAATTATTTAAATTTGTTGATGAAATTCAAAATTTCAACCACCAATAAATAGGATAACTTTTATAATTTTCTATTATATATTTTGATCATATAAATGTCAATTAACATTTAATTTTTTTCAAAAATTAATTTTTATATAACGTACACATGACGTGATGTTACGCATTAATATTTTTTATTTATCAAATAATATATTTTTAATAAAATTTGCTTATAATTTTACAATCGAAATTTTCTTAACAATTCAGTAGTTTTAATTTCTTATTTAACAGGTTTCATGTAATTAATGGATAGTAAAAGAAAATTATAATGCAAATTGTTGAACGTTATTAAAGTACAATAGTAGATCTTGACATTTGATTTTGGAGGTGTTAATTAATACTCTACTAGATCTTAATTTTTCTTTTCATAAAATGTAACTTATTATATTAATATAAATATATGCAAGTAATATACTAACAAAAAGAAATAAGCTTTCAAAATTATAAATTTTATCAATTCATAAACAAATATATAAAAAAACATAATACATCAACTAAATAATTTTATGCATAATACATCAAATAAATAATCTTACTTAAAATTGTGAACAACTTTCTTTTAAAAAAATATAAATATATTAATTGCTAAATAATATATTTTTCATCAAAACAAGAAAAATAAAATATTAATAAAGTTGAAAATTTGAGTTTAGAAGTTAGGATATTTTTATAATCTTTTATAAAGGGGTTTCAATATGACTTTTGTGTTAATAAAAAAGTTACACGATAATAGGAGAAAAATGTTTAGGAGATAAATTAAAAATAAAAAATTATATGAAAAAAGAAAATTTGTAAGCAGCTAAAAACATGTTTGGTACTTGGTTGGAAACTTAGAATTTTATTGAAAAAGTTAAAAAATCAATTTAGATTTTGTTAAATTTACATAATTATGATTTAACCTTCATGACAAACCTTTTGATTTTAAGGATTTGTGAGTTATAATTAGTTAGTACAATAAAGACAAATAGTAATTTGATTTTAACCATCTTAATTTGCAATGCATAAATTAAATAAAAAAAAACATAAATAAGCAAAATTAATAATTTTAATTTAAAAGAACCATATATATATATATATACACACTAAAGGGGATTTGAAATTTTTTGGGAGGCTAAGGCTCTCTCTAGCTCCTATTACAGTATGCCCCTACCAAAGTATATAAATTATTTTGATAATTCAAATAATGTATTAATAAAGGAATTTCAAATCATAATTAAAGTACATTTGCAATTTTTAAAGATGGATGTGTTGTAGATCAATGCTTTGCAAATCTTCAATCTTGATTGCTTTGATCTCTGCAAATCAATGTAAGCAAGGTGATGCATTGTTAACAACTGTTTATATATTTAATCGAGCACCCTCCAAATCAGTATACAACTAGTAGAAAACTCGATCTTAGCAGTCTAAGACCTTGATATTGTGCAGCCTATGTTCATGAGACTATTCATCAACATGGCAAGATAGGTACTAAAGTGAAAAAGAATATATTTATAAGATACTCTGAATATTTAAAAGGACATGTGTTCATTGGTGAAGAAGCAAGTGAGAGTGTAATTGAATTTAATTCTCGATATGATACTTTTCTGGAAAATGATATTCCTAATAGGGATGAGATAAATCAAGAAATATCTTTTTATGAGATTGATGATCCATAGATTTGATTACAGCAAATCATTTAATACATATACCCGATCATGTACCAACAATATCTCATCTAAGTGGGAGCATGACAAAAGATGATGAATTTGATAAATTTGTTTCACAATAATCACAAGTCAGGCGTAGTAATCGTGAAAATATTCTCCTACGTCATTTTGAGATAGAGCAAAAAGTTTTCATGATTACCCCACAAGATGAAGAAGAGTTAAGAACTGCTCGAGAGGCTTTTTCTTGCCACAAAAAAAAAAAGTAGATGAAAGTAATGAAGAAGAGATGAAGTCTACGAGATCAAACAATATTTGAGAATTGGTTGATCTTCCCAAATGAATAAAGCAATTGGGAACAAATATGTTCTCAAAATCAAGTGTAAGTCAGAAGGGACAATTGAAAGATATAAAACCCGTCTTGTAACTAATGAGTGTACTCAACAGAGTCAATTGATTATGAAGAAACTTTTTATCCTGTTGTAAGGTTTACCTTCGTATGCTAAATTTTAGCCATAGTAGGAAGCTTACAGTTGGAATTGTATGAAATGGATGTAAAAGTTGCTTTTCTAAATGGAAAACTAGAAAAAGAAATCTATATGGAACAACCTATAGCCCTCATTGAGGAAGGTCAAGTGCACAAAGAGTGCAGACAATTTTTAAGACTAATTTATGCTATTAAGCAATATTCCAGGCAATGTTATTTTAGGTTTCATCAAGCGATACTTTTATATGATTTTATCATGATTGATGAAGACCATTGCATGTATATTAAAAGATTTAAAGATAAGTTTATGCTATTATCACTTTATGTGGATGGCATATTGTTAGATGGAAATGATAAGGAGTATATCATTATAGAGAAAAACTGATTGCTCTCAAATTTTGAAATGAAGGGCATGGGTGAAGCAGCTTATATATTTGGAGTAAAAATTAAAAGGGATCATCCCAAGAAATTGTTAGCTCTTTCTCAAGAGCTATATATTAAGATATTAAGGAAAATTCTTAAACGATTCTACATGCAAGATTGCAAGCCAATTAATACTCTTATTGCGAAAGGCGAAGACCTGAGTTAAAGAATGTGTCCTAAGATTCCACAAGAAAAGGAACAAATGGCAAGAGTTCTTTATTCTAGTATTGTTGAACCTTATGTATGCTATAATGTACAGAAAACCAAATATCTGTTATATAGTTGGAATGGTAAGTACATATCAATCAAACCTAGGCCAATCCCATTGGAAAGCAGTTAAAAGGATATTAAGGCATCTTAAAGGCACTGTGAATTATTTATTATGCTATAGTGGAAAAGATTTGCATCTCATTGGCTATACTGATGCTGATTGTGGAGGAGGTTTAGATGAAAGGAAATTTACCTCGAGTTATGTTTTCTTACTAAATAATGGAGCAATCTCATGGAGTAGTAAGAAACAAACTTGTATAGCCCCTGTTTATAGTGGAAGCGGAATTTGTAGCATTTTTAATGGTAGTGTAAGAGACTGTTTGACTTAAGAGATTTTTGTCGTTTGGGATTTAATAAAGATGCATCGAACTCGGTGTTGGTGAATTGCGATAATCAAGCAGCAATTGCATTTACAAAAGATCCAAGTATCATTAAAAAACCAAACACATAGATACCAAGTATAACTTTGTGAGAGACATGGTTGCACAAAATGAAGACAACACGTAGTACATTTCTACGCATAAGATGATTGTAGATCTATTTAGAAAGCCCATACTTAGAGATGTGTATAAGGACCATATTGAATCTCTAAGATTGTGTAGGTTTTGATGTACTTGTTAATAAATTCTTGGTGAGCATTTTTTTCCATTTATGTTTGGTGTTGACTAAAAATGATTTTAATTAATGTCTATCAAGTTTAGTATTTTGTTTTATGAAGCATACACACTTGTATATGTTATGTACATATATGATATAAAAGGTATGTCGAACATAAGATTGGCCTTCTCACATAGGCAATTACCTTTATGGCTTAGTGCCATTTAGAGATGACATTTGTTTTAAGAATTACACGCTATATAACTTTGAGAGCTCAAGTTTAAAACGAAATCCTCTTGATAACAAATCAAGATAATGTCATATAATAATGAGTTTTGTGACCAAAAGTGAATGATCCCACAATTCACTTTGACTGTCTATGTATGCCAAGTAGAAGTCTGGTTATTGTATTTTTAAAGAAAGTAGAGTTGTGGATTCAAGTTAGATACTAGGTGTCTCTGAACTATCACCTATACAATATTGAAATTGTAATAAAAACATACACACCATGGGAAAAGGAGAATAATATCGTAACATGTGTTTCATACCACATGTGCATTATTCGATCAATAAGAGTAATAGAAGAAATGATTTTTGCTTTTTAATTGTGTGAGACCCATGAGGTCAAAAAGATCTTAATTTACCATCCATATGACTTTTAACTATTTCTTAAAGTTTTTGTTCAATGTTAGTTATCTTGGAATGTTGCCAATGATTATGAATCATTCAATCTAATGGGACATACCTAGAGAGCTGATGGAGACTCAATTAAGAGTTGTAAACCCAAGTGCAGGTTATGTTCAAGTAATAAATTCTCGGGTGTCCGAGGTCGAACCACAGGGAAGCGTATTAGTAAGTATAAGTTTATAAGAAAAAGAAAGTAAACAAGATATTAGGGAATCAAGAACAAAACAAGATAAACAAGATATTAGAGAACAAAATAAACAAAATAACATAAAAGAAATTAAACAAGATATAAAAAACAATAAGAAAAGATGTTGAGGTTAGAGAATCCACTCTTGGTGTTATGCTAAGATTAATCTTGTTTTATTACACAATTGAAATCCACACACAAGGGAGGTTCCAATCGGAAGGTTTAGCAATTAAGTCCAAATTGTCCAACGTCCATAGCATATGATATTATGTTCATTTGGTGTCCTCAAAACTCATAAAAAGAGTCCAAGCATTCCTTATGCCAAGGTATATGTCTACAACAAATCAAGGTTATGAAACCAAGCATTTACTGTGCCATTTTCATTGTCAATAATGAATCAAGATCTCTACTTTGCAAGTATGATTTTAAACCAAAAGAAAATATTATCTATACTAGTGTTTATAAATGATGATTCATTTTAGCTCATGTTTAAGAGACTAACCTTAGCATTTACCAAGAGCTTCACCTCATCACCTCAGCAATATGATTAGCAACACATACTAGATATGAAGAAAATGAAAAGAAAAATAAAGAAAAAGAAAACTAGAGAAAGGAAAGAAGAAGAAAACTTAGAGAATTTTATTACAATGGCTAATATCCTACCAATGTATCAATGTATCCCAATACTCATCCAAGGCCCTCTATTTATACACATTTTGGAGGGCTAAATGACAAGAGACAAGCTTTACAAATTTCAAAGGTAGGTATAATAGGTGGGTGCACTTTTCTAACAATTTTCGTCATATTGTATGACAATTCTGATCAGCCAGCTTGATGGTCGATTTTGTCAATGTTGGAGGCTCGATCTGATAAAATTGTCTTCTAGAAAAATATACCCCTATCAGTTACGGATCCATAGCCGTTGGAATCAGCTCATTTGCTGATGTGGATAAGAAGATATGGGCAAAATACGAAAACAGGTCAGCACAGACGTCATTGCACATCAGCCAACTTGATGGTCGATTTCACTAGGGAAAACGACTCCGTTTCAAGAAGTGTAAAACATGAAAAAGATAGATATGCCTCTTAGCTTTGCACGGCTCCAAATTTCAGCCTTATTGCCTCAGTGAAACTCGAGATATAGCTGATATGGTAAACGGTGTCGGAACTGGAACTGAACTGGATTTGCCCTTAATTCTAGTAATCTGAAATCACTCAAAGAAACTTGTGAAAAACACCAAATTACATAAAAATATAAAAGATCATAAACACAATTAGACTAAACAATAATAACTCATATTTGACACAAAACAATAATAAAACATAACTAAAAACTATATAATTATACGAGTTATCACACCCCCACACTTAGATTGTTGCTAGTCCCTAGCAACGACTCAATAAAAATAAAATAAGAAAATCTAATCTAATCCATTTTCGTTGGAAATCACGGTGGCACTTAGCATGTGACACAAGCCTTTAAACCCCTAGGTGTCCCTAGTGGACGAGTTTAGTCTCGTGAGGCTTTACTAGGACGATACCCACAAACATAAGAAAAACTAAAAATAATAATTATAACTAATCCTTCCAATATAAATTAGAGATAATCATTGGACAAGTCTTAAAAACTAATCAATAGCTTAAAGAATTCACAAAAAATCTTGCTTGAATGTAAATAGTTTGAGTTAAGCCAATATTAACATAACATATTTCAATCAAAATAGTGCATATTCAAACTTAATCTCAACTTCTCATATGGGATACTCTCTTGATTTTCACTCTTTAAAGTAGTGGTAAAGTGTTTACACTCAATCAATCTCATGAAAACACTTCTACCATATGCTTGCTTGTCCACCTATTCTCCACTATTTAGATCATACAACTTCATAAATCAAGAGGTCTTTATTCAAGGTTGTAATGGGGCCAAAGGGTTATAATGTGGTTAAAGAACAAAAGGATAAAGATATCACAAAGGTTCCAAAGAGTTCATAGAGTTTAGAGACATAATAAGATCATACAAATAAAACTTCTCAAAACTCTTATAAAGCACATAATAACATAGGCTAAATATTCATGTTGAGCCTTTGGATCATTCTAACCAACTTTGTAACATATTTTTCTTTACTTTAACTAGAAGTTCAAGAGAAGATTTTTTTTTTTTTTTAATATGGGAATGTATTTGACAATGATCCCTTTCTTTTTCTCTTGACTTTTTCTTTTCTTTTCTTCCCCCACACTTATCTTTTGTTTCCAACCCAAATTTTCAACTAAAAATATCCCTTGTTTTTTTTTTTTTTTTTTGCAATATGTCTCAAAATATATAATCCATCTTTAGAACAAGGGTTATATTTAGGCTAGGTGTAAGTTGTGGTTACCAAATAAATAGCTTATTCAATGTAGGCTCAAATTGGCTCACTAGGGGTGTGTTCTCTTGGAGCATCAATAAGGGATGGCTGTTTGGCCCTGGCTAAAAATCCTAATGCCTCTATCATATTCATGTTGTCACATGTATCAATATAGTCTCAAACGGTTTAAAGCAAGTTCTAGAGAATCATGTAATCATAAGAGCACTCAAGAAAGAAATTAGATTGATTTGTATAATGCGTCAATCATTATAGGCTCAAAAACTCACAAGGATGATTATACAAGTCAGATTAAGTCTAAACATGCTTCTTTCTCAATCAACATATCATATTAACATTGGCTCATAAAAAGATTGATATCAAGTTCAATTCTCATGAAAATCTTCTCACTAATAAATCTGTTTTAGACTTATGCAATTCATATCTCATCATAGTATTGAAAAGGAACTAAAACACACTAAAAATAATAATAAAGACTCATAAAAAAAATAGTAGACAAAAATAAAAGAAATCCTAAATCATTCCCCCCACACTTAATTCTTACATTGTCCTCAATGTAAGTCTATTAACCCAAATGAAAGAATCATGTGTAAGAGAAAAGAACTAATAACATAAGAATAGGAACAACTAAGACTCAAAACAAAACAAACTCATGCAACCTAAATAATCCTAAAATACTAAACAAAAATTAACAAGTAAACATAAAAAGATTAAAATCAAACTGACAAGGTATGTCTCAAGTCTCCCTTACTCAGACCTTGTTCAGAATGAATACTTCTAAATGTCTTAAAACACAACAATTTTTTTTTTTTTTTAGCAAAATATGTCCCTTACCCCCTACTAAAATATGACATTGTCCCCAATGTCAAATTTTAAAGGTAGAATTTAGGAGATATTACCTGCAGAGGTTGCTAGCCACTTATTATAACTGAGACACAACAAGCAAAATAATATATAATGTCACAAAGACAAAGTGCAATCCACTCCTTGCTCGTCCATATCTCTTTTTCTTTTTCCGAGCGTTTGCGAAACAACCGTAGCAGATAAACACTCATAAGCTTGTAGCTTTTTGAGTAAATCTTCAATGGTTGTAGCAGAAATTATGGTTCTCCTTGCCTCTGAAAACATGAATCCATTATCCACAGCATTATCTAAATATGAAAGCAAATTACTAAAATAACCATTAATATTAAGCAAACCAATGGGTTTCTTTTTTGTGACCAAAGATGACCAAGAAGCCACGCAAGCTATTTCTTCCAATGTACCCAGACCTCCTGGTAAAGCAATGAATGCATCGGCAGAATGGTACATGATTGTCATCCGTTTAGGGATACTCCAGACTTGTATTTCCTTACCCACGGTAGGTCCACAAAAACCTGTGAATAGTTTTGGCACGATTCCTAGAACTGGACTTCCTCCGGCGTGTGCTGCTGTAGCGACTGCTCCCATTAAACCCGTACTACCGCCTCCATAAATCAACTAGATCTTTTGTTGGGCAACTATTACTCCAACTCTTATGGCTTCATCAGCGAATATTTTATTTTTCCCTGGATAAGCACCTCCAAAGACACAAATTTTTTCAATGCGCTGCGACAAAGTACTTTCCATTTTTTTTTTCGAGTGCCTGAAAGAGAATGAGTACATGGTGTAATATATAGAGGACTGAGTAGTGAATCAGACAAGAGTAATAATGTCGCCGAAAGTGTATTTGACCTGTCAGAAGAAAATGTTAACCTAACAAAAGATTTTTGCGTGATTTCAGGAAGAAAATCAAAAAGAGAAGAAAAATCAACCGTAAAAGTCCAATGCAAAAAAAAAACGAAAATAATTACACAAATCTAACAACACGTAAATTAAACCGAAATGAAGTTATTGCAAATCAAACCAAAAGTTGAGAAGTCATTTATTGTAGTTGTGATTGTGGCTCACATCTTCCTCTGGTTTTACGTCCAGAAACGGCTTAAACGCCTTCTATGAGTCGAGGATATGCTTCCCATCCAGTTTTCTTACAAGCTGGCAAACAGGGTCTTTTAACATCAGATTCCCAAGATGTTGCCATTCCCTTTGGAATTGCGGCCATAAATCAAGAATTTCTCTTTGTACGTCTCCACTAGGATGCGTCTCAAGAGAAAGTTGGATATTACCCAAATTCTCCTTACTCAGTCCATCCTTAATGAATTCAATTTTATCATCTCGATTAGAGGACGGAATCCCAATAGAACGACATTTACCGTTACACGTCCATCGTGCACATTTGTGGCAATTTGAACTCATGCGCTTTGCTCGTCGCTTCTTTGCAAAAGTGCTTCTACCTGTACCTGGTAAATGCAAAACAGGAAGATATTCATCTTCACGTACCTTGGCTTCAATTATCCAACGTATGTCTTCAGGAATCCCTCATAAGCATTCTTAATCTTTCAAATCGAACTTGGTAAAGCTTCAGTAAAATATTTCGAGGAAAAGGAGGAAATCGTTTCTGCAATCTTGTGAGAATATCATCCATCTTGAAAAAAAAAAATAAATAAAATGAAATGAAAGAGAAATTGAAAGAGAAATTTATATACAATATCAGTTTTGTGGGTAGCTGATGGGACCAACTTAAATAATCACGGAGTACCGTTATCCGCCATTTAACCGGGGTAAAAAAATGTTTTTTTTTTTTTTTTTTGAAGATTAGTAAAAATTATATTTACATCTACTTATTTTCAAAACAAGGATCAGAAAGAAAAACAACCTCTTCATGAGTAACATGATTTTCCAAAAAGAGTTTGAGTCTTTGTCCATTTACCTTGAATACGTTACCATTTTGAGGATTCTCAATGTCAACTGCTCCATAATGATACACATGCTTAACCACAAATGGGCCAGTCCATCTTGATCTCAACTTACCAGGAAATATGTGAAGTATAGAATTATAAAGTAGAACTTTTTGCCCAACATCAAATATTTTTCTTGAAATTAACTTGTCATGAAAGGCTTTAGTTCTTTCTTTATGAATTTTAGAATTCTCATATGCATCATTTCTGAGTTCCTCAAGTTCATTTATGACTGGAAAAGTTTTATTCTCACCCAAAAAGGAATATTTTAGCTCGGATGGCAATGGTTTTAAATCCAGCTTGGGTGGTTCAATAGTTGATGGTACAGTGACATTTGTGAGTGATGGAAGTTCCTCAAACTTTTGTTTCCAACAATGCTTAACCTGAAAAGAATTTAACAAAGAATTAGTGTGTGAAATTTCTGAAGCATTATCAAACTCACATTCAATTAAATAAGCTTCTAAAGGATCATGGAATGTGGTAATGGTGAGATGTTCATGAACAAGTTCTTCAATGAAATCCACTTCATGTACTTCTGAATGATCACCAGGTTGCTTGCAAGTGTTGAACACATTTAATTCTAAAGTCATATTTCCAAAAGAAATGTTCAACATACCATTCCTGCAATTTATCAGAGCATTAGAAGTTGCAAGAAATGGACGTCCTAATATAACAGGAATTTGAACATTTGGATTTGAAACAGGATGTGTGTCCAAAACAATAAAATCAACAGGGAAGTAAAAATTATCAATTTGAACCAAAACATCTTCAACTATCCCTCGAGGAATTTTTACAGAACGATCAGCTAGTTGAAGTGTAACAGGTGTTTCCTTGAGTTCACCTAAACCTAACTGTTGATAAACAGAAAAAGGCAAAAGATTAACACTAGCACCAAGATCAAGCAATGCACGTTCTATTCTAGTGTTTCCAATGATGCATGAGATTGTTGGACATCCAGGATCTTTGAATTTTGGTGGAGTAAGGTGCTGAATGATTGAGCTCACACTTTCCGTCAGAAATGCTTTCTTTTGTACATTATGTTTCCTTTTAACTCTGCACATGTCCTTCAAAAATTTAGCATAAGATGGAACTTGTTTGATTGCATCCAATAAAGGAATGTTAATCTTAACTTGTTTGAAAAGTTCATAAATTTCTGCATTTTGATTCAAATTCTTTATTGTTTGCAACCTTTGAGGAAAAGGAGCAGGATGCATACCTTTTTCTTTGTCCAAATTTTCAAGAAGTTCAGACTTACCATCATCCTTACCATTACTTTTCGGAGGGGAAAGAGGATCTTGGTCTTTTGATGGAATGTTTTTGTCAATTGCCTTTCCACTTCGAAGAGTTGTGATAGAACTGGCATTTTCCTGCTGAGTTTCATTGGAGCAAGAAACAAGACATTGAGTAGAAGGGTTAGGCTGAGGTTGAGCAGGAAACTTACCTTTTTCTTGAGTGCGTAATGAAGCTGTCAATGTGGACAAGGTGTTTTTGATCTCATTGATGTCCTGTGAAGTCCGGTTATTCACATTTGCTTGTGTTTGCATGAATGCTTGCAATGTCTCTTCCAAGGTTTGTACACGTGAAGGTTGATAGGAAAAAGTGTTGCCCGGCTTTTGAGATTGTGGTACCTGAACATGATTATTATTCCGCCAACTGAAGTTGGGATGATTTCTCCATTCAGGGTTATACGTTTCAGAGTACGGAGAAGGAAAAGGCTTTTTAAATGTGTTTATGGAATTTACTTGATCATGCAACGCTTCTTTAAGAATGGGAATGTTTGGACATTCAGAAGTGGGATGTCCCATGATTTCACAAATTCCACAACTTTCTTCATTTTTAACCGTTTTGACTTCTTTTACTTCTCTAAGTTCCATGGCTTCAATCTTTCTAGCCAAATTAGCTACTTTAGCTTTTATCTCATCTTCTTGACTAAAATGATATTTACCTCTGTTAAAAACAAGATTAGATCTATTGGAACTTTAAGAGGAATTATCTGTGTGCCAGGCTTGAGAGTTATCTGCCAAATGGTCTAAGTAGTCAAAGGCTTCTTCAGGTTCTTTTTCTAGAAACTCACCGTTACACATTGTTTCAACAAATTGTTTAGTTTCGGGAGTTAAACTTTCATAAAAGAAACTAATAAGACGCCATTTTTCAAAACCATGATGTGGACAAGAACTTAACAAATCTTTAAAACGCTCCCAGCACTAAAAAAATGCTTCATTTTGATTTTGATTGAAATTTTGAATCTGTCTTTTCAAAGCAGTAGTTTTATGTGCTGGGAAAAATTTCTTTAGGAACTCAGTTTGTAATTCTTGCCATGTGCCAATTGACCTTGGTTTTAAATTATGAAGCCAAATTTTTGCTTTATCTTTTAAAGAAAAAGGAAATAATTTTAGCTTGACAATTTCATTTGTACATTGTTGGTCATTAAAGGTGACACATACATCTTCGAAGTCTTTTAGAAACGAGTAAGCACTTTCCGATTCTAACCCATGGAAATTTGGAAGCAAAGCTATCATACCTGGTTTAAAACGAAAGTTGTTCGCATTGAGAGGAAAAATAAAACAAGAGGGTGATGAGCTTCGAGTTGGTTGCAAGTAGTCACGCATGGTGCGTTGATGGAGACTCAATTAAGAGTTGTAAACCCAAGTGCAGGTTATGTTCAAGTAATAAATTCTCGGGTGTCCGAGGTCGAACCACAGGGAAGCGTATTAGTAAGTATAAGTTTATAAATATATAAGACAAAGAAAGTAAACAAGATATTAGGGAATCAACAACAAAATAAGATAAACAAGATATTAGAGAACAAAATAAACAAAATATAAAAGAAATTAAACAAGATATAAAAAACAATAAGAAAAGATGTTGAGGTTAGAGAATCCACTCTTGGTGTTATGCTAAGATTAATCTTGTTTTATTACTCAATTGAAATCCACACATAAAGGAGGTTCCAATCGGAAGGTTTAGCAATTCAGTCCAAATTGTCCAACGTCCATAGCATATGATATTATGTTCATTTGGTGTCCTCAAAACTCATAAAAAGAGTCCAAGCATTCCTTATGCCAAGGTATATGTCTACAACAAATCAAGGTTATGAAACCAAGCATTTACTGTGCCATTTTCATTGTCAATAATGAATCAAGATCTCTACTTTGCAAGTATGATTTTAAACCAAAAGAAAATATTATCTATACTAGTGTTTATAAATGATGATTCATTTTAGCTCATGTTTAAGAGACTAACCTTAGCATTTACCAAGAGCTTCACCTCATCACCTCAACAATATGATTAGAAACACATACTAGATATGAATAAAATGAAAAGAAATGTAAGAAGAAAAAGAAAACTAGAGAAAGGAAAGAAAAAGAAAACTTAGAGAATTTTATTACAATGGCTATCCTACCAATGTATCAATGTATCCCAATACTCATCCAAGGCCCTCTATTTATACACATTTTGGAGGGCTAAATGACAAGAGACAAGCTTTACAAATTTCAAAGGTAGGTATAATAGGTGGGTGCATTTTTCTAACAATTTTCGTCATATTGTATGACAATTCTGATCAGCCAGCTTGATGGTCGATTTTGTCAATGTTGGAGGCTCGATCTGATAAAATGGTCTTCTAGAAAAATATACCCCTATCAGTTACGGATCCATAGCCGTTGGAATCAGATCATTTGCGCACGTGGATCGGGAGATATGGTCAAAATACCAAAACGGTGCAGAACAGACGTCATTGCACATCAGCCAACTTGATGGTCGATTTCGCTAGGGAAAACGACTCCGTTTCAAGAAGTGTAAAACATGAAAAAGATAGATATGCCTCTTAGCTTTGCAGGGATACAAAGTTCAGCCTTATTGCTTCAGTGAAACTCGAGATATAGCTGATATGGCAAAAGGTGTCGGAACTGGAACTGAACTGGATTTGCCCTTAATTCTAGTAATCTGAAATCACTCAAATAAACTTGTGAAAAACACCAAATTACATAAAAATATAAAAGATCATAAACACAATTAGACTAAACAATAATAACTCGTATTTGACACAAAACAATAATAAAACATAACTAAAAACTATATAATTATACGAGTTATCACACCCCCACACTTAGATTGTTGCTAGTCCCTAGCAACGACTCAATAAAAATAAAATAAGAAAATCTAATCTAATCCATTTTCGTAGGAAATCACGGTGGCACTTAGCATGTGACACAAGCCTTTAAACCCCTAGGTGTCCCTAGTGGACGAGTTTAGTCTCGTGAGGGTTTACTAGGACGATACCCACAAACATTGAAGACATAAGAAAAACTAAAAATAATAATTATAACTAATCCTTCCAATATAAATTAGAGATAATCATTGGACGAGTCTTAAAAACTAATCAATAGCTTAAAGAAATTCACAAAAAATCTTGCTTGAATGTATATAAATGAGTTAAGCCAATATTAACATAACATATTTCAATCAAAATAGTGCATATTCAACTTAATCTCAACCTCTCACATGGGATACTCTCTTGATTTTCACTCTTTAAAGTAGTGGTAAAGTGTTTACACTCAATCAATCTCATGAAAACACTTCTACCATATGCTTGCTTGTCCACCTATTCTCCACTATTTAGATCATACAACTTCATAAATCAAGAGGTCTTTATTCAAGGTTGTAATGGGACCAAAGGGTTATAATGTGGTTAAAGAACAAAAGGATAAAGATATCACAAAGGTTCCAAAGAGTTCATAGATTTTAGAGACATAATAAGATCATACAAATAAAACTTCTCAAAACTCTTATAAAGCACATAATAACATAGGCTAAATATTCATGTTGAGCCTTTGCATCATTCTAACCAACTTTGTAACATCTTTTTCTAGAAGTTCAAGAGAAGTTTTTTTTTTTTTTTTAATATGGGAATGTATTTGACAATGATCCCTTTCTTTTTCTCTTGACTTTTTCTTTTCTTTTCTTCCCCCACACTTATCTTTTGTTTCTAACCCAAATTTTCAACTAAAAATATCCCTTGTTTTTTTGCAATATGTCTCAAAATATAAAATCCATCTTTAGAACAAGGGTAAGGATATAAGTATATTTAGGCTAGGTGTAAGTTGTGGTTACCAATAAAACAGCATATTTAATGTAGGCTCAAATTGGCTCACTAGTGGGGATGTTCTCTTAGAACATTAATAAGGGATGGCTGTTTGGCTCTGGTTATAATCCTAATGCCTCTATCATATTCATGTTGTCACATGTATCAATATAGTCTCAAACGGTTTAAAGCAAGTTCTAGAGAATCATGTAATCATAAGAGCACTCAAGAAAGAAATTAGATTGATTTGTATAATGCATCAATCATTATAGGCTCAAAATCTCACAAGGATGATTATACAAGTCAGATTAAGTCTAAACATGCTTCTTTCTCAATCAACATATCATATTAACGTTGGCTCATAAAAAGGTTGACATCAAGCTCAATTCTCATGAAAATCTTCTCACTAATAAATCTGTTTTAGACTTATGCAATTCATATCTCATCATTGTATTGAAAGTAACTAAAAAAAAACACACTAAGTCTAAACATGCTTTTTTTTTGTTTTTTTTTGTTTTTTTTTTTTTGTTTTTTTTGTTTTTTGTTTTTTTTTTTTTGTTTTTTTGAAGAAGAAGATTAAATCAAACTGACAAGGTATGTCTCAAGTCTCCCTTACTCAGACCTTGTTCAGGATGAATACTTCTAAATGTCTTAAAACACAACAAATTTTTTTTTTTTTTTTTTTTTTTTTAGCAAAATATGTCCCTTACCCCCTACTAAAATATGACATTGTCCCCAATGTCAAATTTTAAAGGTAGAATTTAGGAGATATTACCTGCAGAGGTTGCTAACCACTTATTATAACTGAGACACAACAAACAAAATGTTAGATAATGTCGCCGAAAGTGTATTTGACCTGTCAGAAGAAAATGTTAACCTAACAAAAGATTTTTGCGTGATTTCAGGAAGAAAATCAAAAAGAGAAGAAAAATCAACCGTAAAAGACCAATGCAAAAAATACGAGAATAATTACACAAATCGAACAACACGTAAATTAAACCGAAATGAAATTATTGCAAATCAAACCAAAAGCTGAGAAGTCATTTATTGTAGTTGTGATTGTGGCTCACATCTTCCTCTGGTTTTACGTCCAGAAACGGCTTAAACGCCTTCTATGAGTCGAGGATATGCTTCCCATCCAGTTTTCTTACAAGCTGGCAAACAGGGTCTTTTAACATCAGATTCCCAAGATGTTGCCATTCCCTTTGGAATTGCGGCCATAAATCAAGAATTTCTCTTTGTACGTCTCCACTAGGATGCGTCTCAAGAGAAAGTTGGATATTACCAAAATTCTCCTTACTCAGTCCATCCTTAATGAATTCAATTTTATCATCTCGATTAGAGGACGGAATCCCAATAGAACGACATTTACCGTTACACGTCCATCGTGCACACTTGTGGCAATTTGAACTCATGCGCTTTGCTCGTCGCTTCTTTGCATAAGTGCTTCTACCTGTACCTGGTAAATGCAAAACAGGAAGATATTCATCTTCACGTACCTTGGCTTCAATTATCCAACGTATGTCTTCAGGAATCCCTTTGTGCATAAGCATTCTTAATCTTTCAAATCGAACTTGGTAAAGCTTCAGTAAAATATTTCGAGGAAAAGGAGGAAATCGTTTCTGCAATCTTGTGAGAATATCATCCATCTTGAAAAAAAAAAAAAAAATGAAAAAGAAATTGAAAGAGAAATTTATATACAATATCAGTTTTGTGGGTAGCTGATGGAACCGACTTAAATAATCACGGAGTACCGTTATCCGCCATTTAACCGGGAAAAAAAAATGATTTTTTTTTTTTTTTTTGAAGATTAGTAAAAATTATATTTACATCTAGTTATTATCAAAACAAGGATCAGAAAGAAAAACAACCTCTTCTTGAGTAACATGATTTTCCAAAAAGAGTTTGAGTCTTTGTCCATTTACCTTGAATACGTTACCATTTTGAGGATTCTCAATGTCAACTGCTCCATAATGATACACATGTTTAACCACAAATGGGCCAGTCCATCTTGATCTCAACTTACCAGGAAATATGTGAAGTCTAGAATTATAAAGTAGAACTTTTTGCCCAACATCAAATGTTTTTCTTGAAATTAACTTGTCATGAAAGGCTTTAGTTCTTTCTTTATGAATTTTAGAATTCTCATATGCATCATTTCTGAGTTCCTCAAGTTCATTTATGACTGGAAAAGTTTTATTCTCACCCAAAAAGGAATATTTTAGCTCGGATGGCAATGGTTTTAAATCCAGCTTGGGTGGTTCAATAGTTGATGGTACAGTGACATTTGTGAGTGATGGAAGTTCCTCAAACTTTTGTTTCCAACAATGCTTAACCTGAAAAGAATTTAACAAAGAATCAGTGTGTGAGATTTCTGAAGCATTATCAAACTCACATTCAATTAAATAAGCTTCTAAAGGATCATGGAATGTGGTAGTGGTGAGATGTTCATGAACAAGTTCTTCAATGAAATCCACTTCATGTACTTCTGAATCATCACCAGGTTGCTTGCAAGTGTTGAACACATTTAATTCTAAAGTCATATTTCCAAAAGAAATGTTCAACATACCATTCCTGCAATTTATCAGAGCATTAGAAGTTGCAAGAAATGGACGGCCTAATATAACAGGAATTTGAACATTTGGATTTGAAACAGGATGTGTGTCCAAAACAATAAAATCAACAGGGAAGTAAAAATTATCAATTTGAACCAAAACATCTTCAACTATCCCTCGAGGAATTTTTACAGAACGATCAGCTAGTTGAAGTGTAACAGGTGTTTCCTTGAGTTCACCTAAACCTAACTGTTGATAAACAGAAAAAGGCAAAAGATTAACACTAGCACCAAGATCAAGCAATGCACGTTCTATTCTAGTGTTTCCAATGATGCATGAGATTGTTGGACATCCAGGATCTTTGAATTTTGGTGGAGTAAGGTGCTGAATGATTGAGCTCACACTTTCCGTCAGAAATGCTTTCTTTTGTACATTATGTTTCCTTTTAACTGTGCACATGTCCTTCAAAAATTTAGTATAAGATGGAACTTGTTTGATTGCATCCAATAAAGGAATGTTAATCTTAACTTGTTTGAAAAGTTCATAAATTTCTGCATTTTGATTCAAATTCTTTATTGTTTGCAACCTTTGAGGAAAAGGAGCAGGATGCATACCTTTTTCTTTGTCCAAATTTTCAAGAAGTTCAGACTTACCATCATCCTTACCATTACTTTTCGGAGGGGAAAGAGGATCTTGGTCTTTTGATGGAATGTTTTTGTCAATTGCCTTTCCACTTCGAAGAGTTGTGATAGAACTGGCATTTTCCTGTTGAGTTTCATTGGAGCAAGAAACAAGACATTGAGTAGAAGGGTTAGGCTGAGGTTGAGCAGGAAACTTACCTTTTTCTTGAGTGCGTAATGAAGCTGTCAATGTGGACAAGGTGTTTTTTATCTCATTGATGTCCTGTGAAGTCCGGCTATTCACATTTGCTTGTGTTTGCATGAATGCTTGCAATGTTTCTTCCAAGGTTTGTACACGTGAAGGTTGATAGGAAAAAGTGTTGCCCGGCTTTTGAGATTGTGGTACCTGAACATGATTATTATTCCGCCAACTGAAGTTGGGATGATTTCTCCATTCAGGGTTATACGTTTCAGAGTAAGGAGAAGGAAAAGGCTTTTTAAATGTGTTTATGGAATTTACTTGATCATGCAACGCTTCTTTAAGAATGGGAATGTTTGGACATTCAGAAGTGGGGTGTCCCATGATTTCACAAATTCCACAACTTTCTTCATTTTTAACCGTTTTGACTTTTTTTACTTCTCTAAGTTCCATGGCTTCAATCTTTCTAGCCAAATTAGCTACTTTAGCTTTTATCTCATCTTCTTGACTAAAATGATATTTTCCTCTGTTAGAAACAAGATTAGATCTATTGGAACTTTCAGAGGAATTATCTGTGTGCCAGGCTTGAGAGTTATCTGCCAAATGGTCTAAGTAGTCAAAGGCTTCTTCAGGTTCTTTTTCTAGAAACTCACCGTTACACATTGTTTCAACAAATTGTTTAGTTTCGGGAGTTAAACTTTCATAAAAGAAACTAATAAGACGCCATTTTTCAAAACCATGATGTGGACAAGAACTTAACAAATCTTTAAAACGCTCCCAGCACTGAAAAAATGCTTCATTTTGATTTTGATTGAAATTTTGAACCTGTCTTTTCAAAGCAGTAGTTTTATGTGCTGGGAAAAATTTCTTTAGAAACTCAGTTTGTAATTCTTGCCATGTGCCAATTGACCTTGGTTTTAAATTATGAAGCCAAATTTTTGCTTTATCTTTTAAAGAAAAAGGAAATAATTTTAGCTTGACAATTTCATTTGTGCATTGTTGGTCATTAAAGGTGACACATACATCTTCGAAGTCTTTTAGAAACGAGTAAGCACTTTCCGATTCTAACCCATGGAAATTTGGAAGCAAAGCTATCATACCTGGTTTAAAACGAAAGTTGTTTGCATTGAGAGGAAAAATAAAACAAGAGGGTGATGAGCTTCGAGTTGGTTGCAAGTAGTCACGCATGGTGCGTACTTGTCTGTTCTCATCTTCAGCATGAACACTTTCATTGTCAGCCATGGTAGGAGTTGTATTAGAAAGATTACCTGAAAAAGTTTCACAATAAAATCTAACTAAACGACGAGATCTAAAATCACGTCGCCAAACAAGCATAAAACAAAGTTAATATACAAAATTAGGCGGTATAACCAGCCAATAAAAATAAATATAAACAAATTAGGCGGTATAACCAGCCAATAAAAATAAATATAAACAAATTAGGCGGTATAACCAGCCAAAAAAAAAATAAATATACTTATAAACTTATATACTTAGTATTGCTTCCCCGGCAACGGCGCCAAAAACTTGATGGAGACTCAATTAAGAGTTGTAAACCCAAGTGCAGGTTATGTTCAAGTAATAAATTCTCGGGTGTCCGAGGTCGAACCACAGGGAAGCGTATTAGTAAGTATAAGTTTATAAATATATAAGACAAAGAAAGTAAACAAGATATTAGGGAATCAACAACAAAATAAGATAAACAAGATATTAGAGAACAAAATAAACAAAATATAAAAGAAATTAAACAAGATATAAAAAACAATAAGAAAAGATGTTGAGGTTAGAGAATCCACTCTTGGTGTTATGCTAAGATTAATCTTGTTTTATTACTCAATTGAAATCCACACATAAAGGAGGTTCCAATCGGAAGGTTTAGCAATTCAGTCCAAATTGTCCAACGTCCATAGCATATGATATTATGTTCATTTGGTGTCCTCAAAACTCATAAAAAGAGTCCAAGCATTCCTTATGCCAAGGTATATGTCTACAACAAATCAAGGTTATGAAACCAAGCATTTACTGTGCCATTTTCATTGTCAATAATGAATCAAGATCTCTACTTTGCAAGTATGATTTTAAACCAAAAGAAAATATTATCTATACTAGTGTTTATAAATGATGATTCATTTTAGCTCATGTTTAAGAGACTAACCTTAGCATTTACCAAGAGCTTCACCTCATCACCTCAACAATATGATTAGAAACACATACTAGATATGAATAAAATGAAAAGAAATGTAAGAAGAAAAAGAAAACTAGAGAAAGGAAAGAAAAAGAAAACTTAGAGAATTTTATTACAATGGCTATCCTACCAATGTATCAATGTATCCCAATACTCATCCAAGGCCCTCTATTTATACACATTTTGGAGGGCTAAATGACAAGAGACAAGCTTTACAAATTTCAAAGGTAGGTATAATAGGTGGGTGCATTTTTCTAACAATTTTCGTCATATTGTATGACAATTCTGATCAGCCAGCTTGATGGTCGATTTTGTCAATGTTGGAGGCTCGATCTGATAAAATGGTCTTCTAGAAAAATATACCCCTATCAGTTACGGATCCATAGCCGTTGGAATCAGATCATTTGCGCACGTGGATCGGGAGATATGGTCAAAATACCAAAACGGTGCAGAACAGACGTCATTGCACATCAGCCAACTTGATGGTCGATTTCGCTAGGGAAAACGACTCCGTTTCAAGAAGTGTAAAACATGAAAAAGATAGATATGCCTCTTAGCTTTGCAGGGATACAAAGTTCAGCCTTATTGCTTCAGTGAAACTCGAGATATAGCTGATATGGCAAAAGGTGTCGGAACTGGAACTGAACTGGATTTGCCCTTAATTCTAGTAATCTGAAATCACTCAAATAAACTTGTGAAAAACACCAAATTACATAAAAATATAAAAGATCATAAACACAATTAGACTAAACAATAATAACTCGTATTTGACACAAAACAATAATAAAACATAACTAAAAACTATATAATTATACGAGTTATCATGCGTACTTGTCTGTTCTCATCTTCAGCATGAACACTTTCATTGTCAGCCATGGTAGGAGTTGTATTAGAAAGATTACCTGAAAAAGTTTCACAATAAAATCTAACTAAACGACGAGATCTAAAATCACGTCGCCAAACAAGCATAAAACAAAGTTAATATACAGATTAGGCGGTATAACCAGCCAATAAAAATAAAACAAAGTTAATATACAATATAAATATATAGAAAATTAGACGGTATAACCAGCCAAAAAATATATATACTAAATTAGGCGGTATAACCAGCCAATAAAAATAAATATACTTATAAACTTATATACTTAGTATTGCTTCCCCGGCAACGGCGCCAAAAACTTGATGGAGACTCAATTAAGAGTTGTAAACCCAAGTGCAGGTTATGTTCAAGTAATAAATTCTCGGGTGTCCGAGGTCGAACCACAGGGAAGCGTATTAGTAAGTATAAGTTTATAAATATATAAGAAAAAGAAAGTAAACAAGATATTAGGGAATCAAGAACAAAACAAGATAAACAAGATATTAGAGAACAAAATAAACAAAATAACATAAAAGAAATTAAACAAGATATAAAAAACAATAAGAAAAGATGTTGAGGTTAGAGAATCCACTCTTGGTGTTATGCTAAGATTAATCTTGTTTTATTACACAATTGAAATCCACACACAAGGGAGGTTCCAATCGGAAGGTTTAGCAATTAAGTCCAAATTGTCCAACGTCCATAGCATATGATATTATGTTCATTTGGTGTCCTCAAAACTCATAAAAAGAGTCCAAGCATTCCTTATGCCAAGGTATATGTCTACAACAAATCAAGGTTATGAAACCAAGCATTTACTGTGCCATTTTCATTGTCAATAATGAATCAAGATCTCTACTTTGCAAGTATGATTTTAAACCAAAAGAAAATATTATCTATACTAGTGTTTATAAATGATGATTCATTTTAGCTCATGTTTAAGAGACTAACCTTAGCATTTACCAAGAGCTTCACCTCATCACCTCAGCAATATGATTAGCAACACATACTAGATATGAAGAAAATGAAAAGAAAAATAAAGAAAAAGAAAACTAGAGAAAGGAAAGAAGAAGAAAACTTAGAGAATTTTATTACAATGGCTAATATCCTACCAATGTATCAATGTATCCCAATACTCATCCAAGGCCCTCTATTTATACACATTTTGGAGGGCTAAATGACAAGAGACAAGCTTTACAAATTTCAAAGGTAGGTATAATAGGTGGGTGCATTTTTCTAACAATTTTCGTCATATTGTATGACAATTCTGATCAGCCAGCTTGATGGTCGATTTTGTCAATGTTGGAGGCTCGATCTGATAAAATTGTCTTCTAGAAAAATATACCCCTATCAGTTACGGATCCATAGCCGTTGGAATCAGCTCATTTGCTGATGTGGATAAGAAGATATGGGCAAAATACGAAAACAGGTCAGCACAGACGTCATTGCACATCAGCCAACTTGATGGTCGATTTCACTAGGGAAAACGACTCCGTTTCAAGAAGTGTAAAACATGAAAAAGATAGATATGCCTCTTAGCTTTGCACGGCTCCAAATTTCAGCCTTATTGCCTCAGTGAAACTCGAGATATAGCTGATATGGTAAACGGTGTCGGAACTGGAACTGAACTGGATTTGCCCTTAATTCTAGTAATCTGAAATCACTCAAAGAAACTTGTGAAAAACACCAAATTACATAAAAATATAAAAGATCATAAACACAATTAGACTAAACAATAATAACTCATATTTGACACAAAACAATAATAAAACATAACTAAAAACTATATAATTATACGAGTTATCAAGAGCCATTGAATTTTAAATGGAGAAATTCTAGAAAAAAAAAAGAAGGATCATTTCACTGTCAGATTTAATTGTATTCACTAGTTGACCAATTATGTTTATATAGTTAAACATAATTGTGAATACAAAAGTTTATTGTCTAATTGACATAAGGGAGATCATAAAGAACTTGAGATATGAAATGTGATTGAATAGATCTAGGATGCTAAGAACTTACTCTGCTTAAACATTTAAGTTGCTATATATACCTAATAGTTTTATAACAACGAGCTCTCGAGATTATAAAACATGTCGGTCGCACATCCTATTTTTTGTATGAATTTTACAAAAAAAAAAAAAATGATATCGTTATCTTAATATTAAGAGTATTGTACTAATATTGTGCGAGTAGAATTGGGTCATCCATAATGGGTTTGCTGATATGGAAATGGATATATAGTCACATAAAACTAAAAACTCGAACAACATGAAACTAAAAATTGCTTAAGGCAGTTTGCAAATAGGCTACACATGTTTTTTTTTTCCTTTATCCCATGTAGTTTGCATATAGGCTGCACATGTACCTTTTAGCTAGTCCAATAGTTAGTAGGTCGATGCCACCTAGCTATAAAAACGTATTTTTCTCCATTGTTTTAAAGAGAGAAACCAACCAAAAAGAGTGACGGTTGCTGAAGCATTTAGGGCTAGATATCATCTTTTTAGACCACTCTTTGGTGTAGAAAGGTTAGAGTTTTTGTTATTTTCTTGTTCATAATTTAGGGTGCATGTTGGTAGAGTTAGGAAGAGAAATTCAATCACTCGTCGTCATCTGAAAAGTAGATCTATCAATGAGTCGGGCCGAGATAGGATTCTAACAACTTTTATGTCTATCCAGGCTCGACTCGACCTGAAATATGGGCAACATTATGTGATTAGGCCCGCCTCTAATTGCCAAAAGAGTACCTAGGCCTGGCCTAGTCTGCCTAAATTGTTTATCAATTAAAAAAATAATAAATGTATTTAATATTAAGCATCATACCAAATAAAAGTCATATCACAGTATTTTAGTATCACACCAAGTTTAAACAAATTCTTCAAATTAAAAATGCAAGTAAGAACATGACCAACAACCAGTTTAATAAAAGACACAGACACATAGTAGACTAGTTGAACATGACCAGTTTAATAAGTTCTTCAAATTAATAATAGATACAGAGACTTCAAACTTCAATGACCAACAACCACCAACCCTGCCCTGCAACAGTTTTGAAATGTATGGCATCAGCCTAAAACATCTTGAAAAAACCTGGTTGCTTTATAAATTTCATAGTTTTTTACCTACATGCCAAATATGCTCTTGAACTTTGAAAAGGACAAACCCACAAAAAAACTTTACAACTAGAGTTCAAAGTTCATTGCTTGTATCATTATATGTATAAGTTCGAAGTTCAAGTTTTAGGATCATAAAGCATCAAATCACTACTCACTAGCCTAAGTAACACTGAAAGCTCGACATTATAAAGGTTGCCAAAGGAGGTGATGGTGAAAATTGAAAATGGAAAACAAGATATAGTTCACATGTTAATGCAACTCTACAAGTCTGACCCTTTTGAGTTTTGTCAGCAAGCAAACTTGCATTAGTTTAATCACCTTTAGCTAAAAGGAATTTAAAAAAAGATAAAGTGATAATTATAATTAAACCCCATTTCATATTTTCATTAAGTTAACTTCTATTAAAGCACTATTTGAGTACCTAATCTTTCGAACTTGGAAGTCACATGCATTAAAACATAGAATTAATTAACTGAAAACTTATTATCATGATAAATGTTCTGAACCAGGGTACCATTATTAATAAATTATAAATTTAAGACAGTTCACAACTCACAACTAAAGAATTTGATGGAAGAATTATTCCGAGTTGATACAATAACATAAAATTATTATATTACCTCCAAAACAACAAGCATATAATATTTCCACAAACCATACTACGATTTTGCATATAAACAACAATACTACAATAGCTAACTATTACTAATAAACTCTGAACTTAAGATTTGACTCATAATCAAGAAACTAACCTATAAGGTGACAGAAGCAGCATCATTGTCATCATTATTCTCATCATCACTGGAGTCAAATACTTCATGTTCCATTCCTAGTGTAAAAATAGATTAAACAATGTAGTAGGGATTGTATGCCGGGTAAGTTGTATAAGGTGCAGGAGGTGTATAGGGACAGTGTTTATAACCGACTGCATGAGTTTCCCCTTCTTTCTTTTTGGCGGGGATTGTCTTCTTTGGAGTAGTATATTCTCCCCCTTCCATCTTCCCACTCTTAATGGCGGTTTCTATCATTTCACCGGATATGACTATCGCAACCTAAAAAATAATAATAAGTCTCATCGCGAGACATTACTCGTTAGGTGTGACATTGGGGTAAAAGAGGAAAAGACGACTTAATTCCCCTTGAAATAAAATGAGGATTTGAAAACAACCTCGAAAAAGAAATGGAGTTGCCACCAATCTTTTTTTGGCTAGGTGTGATCGGCCACCTATTAAAACCGATTTTATAAAATATTTTAAAATTAATTAAAACTTTTTTTAAAACCAATTTCGAAGTCTGCGCTTTTAAACAAGAGAAAAAAAAGGGGTTCGGGAGTCGGTTATGTGCGGGGAAGGATTAGCACCCCCATAACGCCCGTATAAAACGGTACCTTATTAATCGTGTGTTATCTCGAGTCTCGGTAAAAAGTTGGTTTTGAAATTAGTATTTTAAAATAATTCCCATATTAAAGAAAAATAATCCCATTTTTAGTCAAAAATGATCTGGAATTTATTAACTTAAAATTTTCCTATATTCCCCGACAAACCCGGCAAACTATAGAAATTTTTATTTATTTAGAAAATCTCCGAATCACTCTCATTTTTTGAAAGAAAGATATTCTCTTGTTAATGATAATTGATGATATCCTCCCCAGCAAACCTGGCAGAGAACTCATGAATTATTTTAACTCGGGAATACCCTTATTTTTAAAAAAACATGATCTTTTAGAAAACATTTTAAAAAGTTATGAATATGCAAATCATTACTAATGACATGGCATATGAGTGAATGACATGACATATGGATTAATGACATGGCATGCTTGACATGGCAAAATCTAGATGACATGGCATAATCTAAATGACATGGCAAAGATCTAAATAAAATGACAAGAATTAATGACATGATAAAACCTAGATGACATATTAAAATCCTATATGACATAGCAAAAATCTAAATTAAATGGCAAGAATTAATGACATGATAAAACCTAGATGACATATTAGAAATCTATATGACATGGCAAAAAATTAAATTAAATGGCAAAAATTAATGACATGATAAAACCTAGATGACATATTAGAAATCTATATGACATAGCAAAAATCTAAATTAAATGGCAAGAATTAATGACATGATAAAACCTAGATGACATATTAGAAATCTATATGACATGGCAAAAAAAAAAAAAAAATTCTAAATTAAATGGCAAACATTATCATAGAATATTCATAATTATGCCATAATCAAAATGACAACATAAAATCTAAATCAAAGCAATGACATCACTATGGAATATTCACACACACACACACACACACACACACACACACACATATATATATATATATATATATATATATATATATATATGGATTTATATAACCAAAATAGCAAAAATTAAATGTCATAAAATATGCATGAATATGAAAAATGCAAATGCATGGAAATGTATTTCTTCCACAAAATAAGGATATTCGTATATCTAAAAAGACATCTGACTACTTTGGAAAGAGACCTAAGTTGGATTTTCTAACTCGGATTTTAGACTCGGATTTTAAAAAAATCAAAATTTTTGGACAAAATAAAACTTGGCCGAAAACACCCTTTAAAAGGCTCTAATTTTTCCTAGTTTTGAAACCCGGGGTTGACCAACCTTGACTCGACTCTTAAAAAATCAAAATTTATGATTAAAATAACTTGAAAATTAACCTAAGACAGCAACTAATATTTTAAATCAGCCCCCTCTGAGTGCCTTAAACAAAACAGAAAATTGTTAGTTCATAAAAACAAATATGACTTTTCTGACCAGTTTTGGAAACCAATTTTTTCACCCTTCTAAAAAATTTCAAAATATCTGAAAAAATTATAGGAGACTTAGAACATGTCGACCTCTATGGGAAAAAATCATCTTAATTTTTAGACTAAGGATGACCTACCCGAAAATTCAAGAAAGACAGAACAATGGATAAAAAACTGTTTAACCAAAAAACATTTTTAAACCTTTGATAAAAAAGTCCAAAAATCATAATAAAAATATTAGAGACTCCTATAAGGTCCTACTATCAGTGGTAAAAATTCCTAAAAATTTGGACAAGGGTTGCATAATGAGAAAAAACCATAAAGTTAGTGTCGCAACCTAAAAAAAACAATAAGTCCCATCGCGAGACATTACTCGTTAAGTGTGACATTGGATTAACAGAGGAAAAGAAGACTTAATTTCTCTTGAAATAAAATAAGGGTTTGAAACCAATCTCGAAAAAGAAATGGAGTTGCCACCAATCTTTTTTTTGGCTAGGTGTGATCGGCCACCTATTAAAACCGGTTTTATAAAATATTTTAAAAGTAATTAAAATATTTTTTAAAATCAAATTTGAAGTCTGAGCTTTTAAACTAGAGAAAAAAAAAAGACGGGTTCGGGAGTCAGTTACATGCGAGGAAGGATTAGCACCGCTACAACGCCCGTATAACACGGTACCTTATTAATCATGTGTTATCTTGAGTCTCGGTAAAAAGTCAGTTTTGAAATTAGAATTTTAAAATAATTCCCATATTAAAAAAAAAAAATCCCATTTTTAGTCGAAAATGATCCAGAATTTATTAACTTAAATTTTCCTATATTCCCCGGCAAACCCAGCAAAACATAGAAATTTTTATTTATTTAGAAAATTTTCGAATCATTCTCGTTTTTTGGAAAAAAGATATTCCAATGTTAATGATAATTGATGATATCCTCCCTAGCAAACCCGATAGAGAACCCATGAATTATTTTAACTCGGGAATAATCTTGATTTTAAAAAATGTTATTTGTTTTTCATCTATTTCGAAAATCATAGAAAATGATCATGAATATGCAAAATGGTACTAAGATAAAAATTAAATGAGAATGCATATTTACCATGGTATGACAAACATTTTATTATGACATGATAAAAGAAATTATGACATAAAGAAATGAATGTCATGTGAACGAAATCGACATGGCAAACCTAAACTTGGCGGACTAAATGACATGGAAAACAAAATGACATGGCATAAGAATGAATGTCATGTGAGTGAAACCGACATGGCAAACAAAGCGGCATGGCCTACGAATGACATGGCATGAGAAGATGACATGACACGAAAATGACATAACATGAGGATGAATGTCGTGGCATGTAAATGATGTGGCAACCGAATGACATGGCGTATAAATGACATGGCATAAGAATGAATGTCATGTGAATGAAATCGACATGGCAAACAAAATGACATGGCATATGAATGACATGGCATGTGAATGAGTGATATGGCATATGAATGAAATGACATAATGTATGACATGGCATATGAATGACATGGCATAAGAATGTAATGGCATAATGACATGGCATGTAAATGAATGACATATGAATGACACAGCATAATGAATGACATGGCATGTGAATGGCATGGCATATGAATGACATGGCATATGAATGACATGGATGCGAATGACATGGCATTATGAATGACATGGCATGCAAATGACATGGCCTATGAATGACATGGCATATGAATGACATGGCATAATGAATGGCATGGCATAATGAATGACATGGCATATGAGTGACATGGCACGTGAAGGACATGGCATGTGAAGGACATGGCATCATGAATGATATGGCATGCGAATGACATGGCCTATGAATGACATGAGATTATGAATGACATGGCATAATGAATAGCATGACATAATGAATGACATGGCATATGAATGACATGGCATATGAATGACATGGTATATGAATGACATGGCATGTGAATGACATGGCATGTGAATGACAGGGCATATGAATGACATGGCATAGTGAATGACATGGTATAATGAATGACATGGTATGTGAATGACTTAGCATATAAATGACATGGCATATGAATGACAATGACATGGCATAGTGAATGACATGGCATAATGAATGACATGTCATAATGACTGACATGGCATGTGAATGGCATGGCATATGATTGACATGGCATATTGAATGACATGGCATGTGAATGGATGACATGGCATGCTTGACATGGCAAAATCACAAAATGATATCATCATAAAATATTCACAATCACATCATGATCACATGCACACAACATTACTTGAAATGGATTATTCATGTGAGGAATCATATAAATAGCATATGTCGAAAAATATTACCGCGCTTCCTGGCAAACCCGGCAAAGTTTGGAATATAATTCTTTCATATGATATCTACATGGTTCCGAGTAAAACGAGAACCATACGTTTCGATTCCATAAACACGTGCATTGAATAATTTCCTAACCTCCCCGACAAACCGGGCAAAGATTAGGAACTAACTTTTGCCAAATGTTTATTAAACTGAAAAATACGTTTTTATGACAAATGAAATAAAAACATGTTTAAAATGCAATGCATGGAGATGTATTTCTTCCTTAGAGTAAGGACATCCGTATACCTAAAAAGGTATCTGACTACCTTAGGAAGATACTTTAATCATATTTTCAAACTCGAATTTAGGACTTGGATTTAAAAAGAAAATTCAAAATTTTTGAGTAAAAGTAAACTTGACCGAATACAATTTTTAAAAGGCTCTAATTTTTCCTAGTTTTGAAATCTGGGGTTGACCATCCTTGACCCGACTTTTATAAAATCAAATTTTAGGATTAAAATGACTTAGAAATTAACCTAAGACAACAACTTATGTTTTAAATCAGCCCCCTCTTAGTGCCTTAAACAAAATAGAAAACTATTAGTTCTTAAAAACAAATCTGACTTTTCTGACCAGTTTTAGAAACCGATTTTTTTGCCCTTCTAAAAAATTTCAAAAAATTCTGAAAACATTATGGGAGTCTTGGAACATGTCGGCCTCTAATCAGCTTAATTTTTGGAGTACGGATATAATGACCGAATTTTACTCAAAATCAAGACAGTGAGCTAAAAACTGTTTTGTTAAAATCCATTAGGCAGTTTTGAAACTCTATTTTTTTGCCCTCCTACAATATTTCAAAAAAATCTAAAAAAATTATAGGAGACTTAGAACATGGTGATCTCCCTGGAAACAAATCACCTTAATTTTTCGAGCATGGATACTATGATCGATGTTTACCCAAAATCAAGACAGTGAGTTAAAAACTGTTATGTCAAAATCTATTTTTAAACCTTTGATAGAAAAATCCAAAAACCAAAACAAAAATACTAGAGGATCCTAAAAGGGTCTACAACCTGTGGTTAAAAAATCTTTAAATTTGGACAAGGAATGCATGGTGAGAAAAATCAGAAAATCCAACTTGCACAACTTTTCATTTTTCCACAAGCATGCTCATGAGAGCTTGGCTTTGAGCCATTAACTGGCTTAAGTCAAAAATCAAGTGGGGATGAGATGAATGCATGAACATGAAGCAAAAGATAGGGGGATCTATCCTACCACAACCAACAAGCAAACCACATCAAGCAAGAACATGTAAGAAAAAAATTTGACAAACTTGGTTATTTGATAGAACATGAAGAAATCTTTTGGAACTTGTTTTGAAAAACAATTTTATTTCATGAAAGAAAATAAAATGAAAATGAAAACCATATGAACCAAGCATGGAAAATAGCATGAAATAAAATAGCTACCTTGCTTTAGCTTTCCAAATCAAAGAGTAGGAAGAAAATCCCTTCTTTTTTCCTTTTTTCTTCTTTTTTCACTCTTTTTTTTTTCTCTCTTCAATAAGCTACTGCCCCTTATTAGAATCAGACATCTTTTTCCCTCTTTGAATGGCCGGCCCCTTCCTTTAAAAATTAGAGTGTGTGCTCTTATTGTTTTCTTAGCCCTTGGATGGATGTCCTTATTTTTTTCCAACAATCTAAACCATTGGATGAAAGATATTTTCATGACAATAAAAATGTCATCTTGCCATTTGATCTTGGCCCTTGAAGGATGTACTCATCTTTTTATAAAGCATCTAGGCCATTAGATGGACAAAATATTTTCATGACATTAAAAATGGCATCTTGCAATTTGATAGTGACCATTGGATGAATTTAATCAAATCTCACCCCTTCATTCATGAGCTAACCAGCCAAGGTCCTGAAATATCCCAGCAATTCCTTCATCTTTCATATAATTTTAATTGCAAATTGGCCCTTTTCGATTTCTTCGATAAAATTACCCTTTTAGCCTCCGAATTTAATTTCATTGCAAACGGACCCCAAATCCGGTTTTTATTTCTCCAATCCATCCAAATAAATATAATATTGAGATCTGGAGATTTTCAAAATTTTTCGAGCTCGTCTCCTATTTTTCCCAAAATTTTCTCTTGAATATTCCGATTAGTGGCACCCAAAATTCACCTTTTTCATTTAAACTCTGATTTCGGATTTTTCTTCTCCAATATCTTCCAAAAAAATATAAACCTCAGATCTGGATGTTTTCAGAATTTTTTGAGCTTGTTTGCTATTTTTCCCGGAATTATCTTCTAAAATTTTGGCTTTGTGCACCCGAACTTTGCCATTTTTCAAATGAGCTCCGATTCTGAATTTTTCTTCACCGGTCTCTTCCAAAAGTTATAAAACGTAGATATGGAAGTTTTCATAATATTTGGAGCTCGTTTACTATTTTTCTCGGAATTATCTTCTTGAATTTCGGCTTAGTGCACCCGAACTTTGTCATTTTTCAAATAAGCTTCGATTCTGGGTTTTTTCGCCAATCTCTTCCAAAATTTATAAAACTCAGATCTGAAAGTTCTCATAATTTTTCGAGCTCGTTTACTATTTTTTTCGGAATTATCTTCTAGAATTTTGGCTTAGTGCACCCGAACTTTGCCATTTTTCAAATGAGCTACGATTTTAGATTTATTTTCACCGATCTCTTCCAAAAATTATAAAACTTAGATCTGAAAATTTTCATAATTTTTGGAGCTCGTTTACTATTTTTCCCAAAATTTTATTTGGGATTTTCTGAAATGGCCCTCCAACCTCCGAAACCTCTTTTTTCTCAAAACGGGTCCGATTTCTAGATTTTCTTTTTCTACTTCCTTTGTCCTATACTGAATTTGAGTTGGTCCAAAAATACCAAATTTTTACAATCAAATTCCCCTCCGATTTTGTTTTCCCCTTTTCCAACTTGGGAATTTTCTCAATTTTCTGTTTTTGCTCCAATCGGCTCTTCCTTTTGATTCAGTTCAAACTGGGCCTTGGACTATCCTTGTTTACTCATTCTTTATCAACTGGGGGCTTCAATTTCACCGAATTGGGCCATCTTTACAGTTTTCCTCAAATTTGCAAGATTCATCCTTTTTAACCGAAACCCTAATTTTTGGTTTTCCTTCTAAATTGACTCTTTCTTTGGTTCTGCTTCCAGTTGGCCCTTTCAATACCCATAGGTCATTAATTATATTCCATTTGGAACCTCCAATTTTGAAAAATTTGATTGTTTAAGCACTTTCCCCTAAATTTGCCGAATTAGGGCTTCCTTACTCTGAAATTTCCACAATCCATTTTTCGAACTCCATATCTTTCGTTATAGACCTCGGATTATCAAAATTCTTTCACCTTGCTCAATTAAACTTCAAATCTTGATTTTGACTGATAGTTGACTTTTTTAGTGGTTGACTTTTTTGGAGTTGACTTTTTCGGATTGACTTTTATTCTGAACTCCAAATCACAAGTCTTGGAGGACCATTTGCAAGATGAGAGGAGATTTTTTGCATTCTAAAAGAGTACAAGGAAGAATTTACCTGGTTTAGGGGGCTCGAACAAAAATAGGTGTCTACAGCTGCCCCTTTTTGGCTATTGCTGAGAATCAGGATCAGGCAAAGATAAATAGACAATAATTTTGTCCGGTTAGTGAAATAACATGTAAAGAAAATGAAAGGGAGTTTGCTTTATTCTTCATTTCCATTTATTTCATCAATTTTTTTCTTCGAAAAAGCTGTAAATAGAAGATTTTGTCCTTAAATTGAGTTCCCTAACTAATCAAGGCTCGACCCGTCTTAAGAAAACGAGTTTGATTTGCAAGAGAAAAAAATATCTCGACGGTGGTCTCGGGGCCTTATCCTATCTTGGTGAAGTCTTACTGGCGAAACCAGAAATTAAAACAACCTGGGTGAAACCAGTAGTCGAAAAGTTATCTAGGAGAAACCATAGATAATTTTCAAAGAGATGACTTGGGCGGAACCAATAGTCGAAAAGTTATCTAGGAGAAACCATAGATAATTTTCAATGAGATGACTTGGGCAAAACCAAAAGTCAAAAAGTTATCTAGGAGAAATCGTAGATAATTTTCAAAGAGATGACTGGAGCAGAACCAATAGTCGAAAAGTTATTTAGGCGAAACCATAGATAATTTTCAATGAGATGACTTGGGCAAAACCAAAAGTCAAAAAGTTATCTAGGAGAAATCGTAGATAATTTTCAAAGAGATGACTTGGGTCGAACCAAAAGTCGAAAAGTTATCTAGGTGAAACCATAGATAATTTTCAAATGAGATGACTTGGGCGAAACCATAAGTCGAAAAGTTATCTAGGCGAAAATGTAGATAATTTTCAAAGAGATGACTTGAACGAAACCAGAAGTCGAAAAGTTATCTAGGCGAAACCATAGATAATTTTCAAATGAGATGACTTGGGCGAAACCATAAGTCGAAAAAAGATCTGGAAGAAGCCAGAAATTGAAATGACTTGGGTGGAATTGAAAGTCGAGAAAGATCTGGATGAAGCCAGAAATTGGAATGTCTTGGTTGAAACCGAAGGTCGAGAAAGATCTGGATGAAGCCAGATATTGATATGACCTGGGTGAAACCGAAGGTCGAGAAAGATCTAGATGAAGCCAGAAATTGGAATGTCTTAGGTGAAATCGAAGGTCGAGAAAACTTATCTAGGCGAAACCATAGATAATTTTCCATTGAGATGACTTGGGGGAAACCAGAAGTCGAAGAAAAGTTAACTAGGCGAAACCATAGATAATTTTCCAATGAGATGACTTGGGCGAAACCAGAAATTGAAGAAAGATCTGGAAGAAGCTAGAAATTGAAATGAATATGGTGTCCGGATGACTTATCCACGGTTTTTGAAAATGTATTGAAAGTTTACCTGAAGGTTTTGAGAGAAGATGCAAATGCTTCATGGTGCAAATGTCTTCGATTGATGCAAATGCTTCCTGATGCAGATGCAGAGATTAAACAAGATGCATATGCTTTATGGTACAACTGCAAATGTCTTGGATTGATGCAAATGCTTCTTGATGCAGATGCAGAGATTGAATAAGATGCAAATGCTTCATGGTGCAAATGCAGATATCTTCGATTGATCCAAATGCTTCTTTATGCAGATGCAGAGATTGAATAAGATGCAAATGCTTCATGGTGCAAATGCAAATGTCTTCAATTGATGCAAATGCTTCTTTATGCAGTTGCAGAGATTGAATAAGATGCAAATGCTTCATGGTGCAAATGCAAGTGTCTTGGATTGGTGCAAATGCTTCTTGGTGTAGATACAGATATTGAATGAGATGCAAATGCAAAAATTATCAATGTGCCGCATGCTTCTAACTGATGCGAATGTTTTATATCAATAATGATGCAAATGCTTCATGAAAAGATGCAGATGCCCCTACGAATCGTGTTCATGTAAATAGTCCATGAATGGTGTAATTGCAGTTACCTTAAAACAATGAAGGTGCAATGATCATAGAAATGATGCAATTGCTTGAGATGATGCAAAAGTAGAATATCCATGAAGGATGTAACTGTAATGGTAAAATGTAGATGCTCATGGAATAGTGCAAATGCAAGTACCCATGAATGATGCAAATGTTTGCTGACATGATGCAAGTGCAAAGCTCAATAAAGAGGTAAGTGCTCATGAATGATGCCAATGTCCCCGATTATTTTTCTAGACTTTGGCTTGGCCTTTCCAATTCATTTTTCCTCTTCAAATCAGAGTGTATCTTGAATACTCATGCCCCATAAGAGGTTATTCTCCTTTCGGTCTTCGGCTATCTTCTTGCCCCAACAGTTTTCAAACTCTTATAAACGAAAATCTGTTTGCCAAGTTCTATGTCGGGAAGTTAAGGTCAACCTTAGTAGTTCCATACCTTTAGGTAAGAAAAAGCCTTGTCTCAATATCAACATCAAAAATGGTTATTTCAAAAATATTTTTATTTGTTTTCCCGTTTTGAAAAAAAAGTGCTCACTTAATGAAAACTTCTGAGCCAAAAATATTAACCCTATAGTGTGTGATATATGAATCGTTTGAAGACTGATGATCACTGTTAGAATTTTCCCTAAGTGTCAATCTGGGTTTTTCAACTTGAATTGAAAGGCTTGATACAACAGGATTTTGGTTGATTGAAAAAAACTTCACAACAAAAATGTATGTCCCTTCCAAGCACACAAATGAAACAGGTTTTATAAAATACGAATTCCTTGAGAATCAGACAAATTCAACATTCTTTTAGTTTCTAAATGATGGCGTTTTGACAAGCGTCAAGATTAGCCGGGATGTTCAAATTGGAAAGTTAATTTTGGAGGTAAAAAGGTCTTTAGTTTTTTGAAGTCAATCCAACAAATGAGAGTTGGCAATTTGGGAGGTTTAAGAATTCCTAGATGTTCCTCAATTTTTTTTCAAAATAACCTTCTCTTCTGTGGCATCGACACTAACATAGGTGGCATCAGAGACTCCCATTTTACTCTAGACATCCCATTTTTTGGTTTTCTCCCTAGAGTCCTATTCTTTCCATTTTTTTTTGTTGTTCTACCATGCAATTGAGAATTCTAAATTCTTCCATAGTGAAATGATAAGTCGATGAGATGGGATAAAATCTGATGAAAAACCCTTAAAGTTAAATATTCATGCTTGATCAAAATAGACTTTTAAAGCACGTAATGTAGGCCAAGGTTCGGGGTTCAGAAAGAAAGGATAAATAGGCCCAAAATATGTGTTTGAGGGTGTTGCAACCTAAAAAATAACAAGTCTCATCGCGAGACTTTATATTCGTTAAGCGTGACATTGGAAAAACAGAAGAAAAGTTGACTTAATTTTTCTTAAAATAAAATGAGGATTTGAAAATGACCTCGAAAAAGACATGGAGTCGCCACCAACCTTTTTTTGGATAGGTGTGATCGGCCACCTATTAAAACCGGTTTTGTAAAATATTTTAAAATTAATTAAAACATTTTTAAAACCACTTTCAAGTCCGCGTTTTAAACCAGAGAAATCAAAGAAGCGGGTTTGGGACTCGGTTAAGTGTGGGGAAGGATTAGCACCCCCACAACGCCCGTATAAAACGGTACCTTATTAATCGTGTGTTACCTCAAGTCTCGATAAAAGGTCGGTTTTAAATTTGGTATTTCAAATTGATTCCTAATTTTAAGAAAAATAATTCCATTTTTAATTGAAACTGACCCATAATTTATTAATTCAAAATTTTCCTATACTCCCTGACAAACGCGGCAAAATATAGAAATTTTTATTTATTTGGAAAATTTTCCGAATCATTCTCGTTTTAAAGAAGATATTCCATTATTAATGATAATTGATGATATCCTCCCCAGCAAACCCGGCAGAGAACTTATGAATTATTTTAACTCGGGAATATCTTTATTTTATTGAAAATCATTGTCTTATTTTAAAACATTAAAAAACAAATGAATATGAATATGTGTGAAATAGTATAATCTAAATGATATGAAATAATCTAAATGAAATGATATAACCTAAGTGTCATAATATATTCTAAATGAAATGATCTAACCTAAGTAACATAATATATTTTAAATGAAATGATATGTCCTAAGTAACATAATATATTCTAAATGAAATGATATGACCTAAGTGACATAATATATTATAAATGAAATAATATGTCCTAAATAACATAATATATTCTAAATGAAATGACATAATTAAAATGACATGAAATGATATGTAACATAAAATAATGTTATCATGGAATATGCATGAAAATAAAAATAATAATGCATAAACATAATAAATCCTAAATGATATGACAAAAATAAATGATTAAACAAAAAGCATAGGATAACCATAAAATATTCACAACTATATATCAAACAATATAAGACCATAAAATATAAATCAAAATAATGACATTACCATAGAAATTATCATAGCAAAAGTCATATATTATATAGTATGCATGGACATGGAAAATGCAATGCATGAAAGTGTATTTTTTTTCCTTTAAATAAGGAAATTCGTATACCTAGAAACATATCCGACTACCTTAGGAAAAGACATGAAATTAAATTTTCTAAAATCAAAAATACTTTGTGATTGGTTGAAAACAATTTTAAAAATCTTGGATGAAAAATGATACATGTCCGAATTCCCCTTTTGGAAATGGCTCTATTTTCCTAACTTTGAAAACCCGGACTTGACCACCCTTGACCCGAGCTTTATAAAATCATTTATTAAGATTAAAATGGCTTAGAAACCAACCTAGAACAATAGTTAAGGTTCCTACTCTGCCCTCTCTAAATGTCTTAGAAAAAACAGAAAATTAATTTTCCCTTATAATCAAATCTGACTCTACTATCCAGTTTTAAAACGTGAGTTTTTTTAACCTATTTTAAAAAAAATCTAAAAAATCTGAACAAAATATAGGAGACTTAGAACATGTTTAAATCTCTGGGAAAAATTAGCTTAATTTTTAGAATAAGGATAACCTCCCAAAAAATCATGAAAGTCAGAACACTGGGTGAAAAACTGTTTTGCCAAAATTCATTTTTAAGCCTTTGATAAAATCATTCAAAAATCGAAGTAAAAATATTGGAGACTCTTCTATGGACCTAAAAATAGTAGCTAAAATTTCTAAAAATTTAGACAAAAATTGCCTAAGTAAAAATAATCACAAAGGTAGAAATTTCAACTTTACAATTTCTTAATTTTCCACAAGCATGCTCATGTGAGCTTGACTTTAAGCCATTGATTGGTAGGACTGTAAATGAACCGGGCTTGAACGAACAGGCCTATGTTCATGTTCGTTTATTTATTTTTGAGCTTGTTCGTGTTCGGTTCGTGTTCGTTAAGGATTTTAAAATTGTGTTCAAGCTCTGTTCGTTTAAAATTAAGTGTGTTTGTGTTCGTTTATTTAATGTTCATGAACAAGTTCATTTAAATTAAATGAACTTGTTCGTGAACATTAAATGAACATGTTCATGAACATATAATCGAACATGTTTGCGAACAATTAAAATTATGTTCATGAACAATAAATAAACAAAATCTAAACAATTTTAACAAACAAATAAATAAAATAAATCAATTTTAAATTATTATTATTAAATATAAAATAATAAAATACAAACGTAATTAAATTAAATTTACTATTAAATTATTAAATTGAAGTTATTAAATAATATTACTTATATTATATTATAAGTAAATAAAATAAACGAACATAAACGAGCTTTAAACAAACTAATAAACGAGTTTTAAATGAACGATAAACGAACCGAACGCACCCCTATTCGAACTCAATTCGTTTAATAAACGAACATTAAAATTGTGTTCATAATCGTTTATTTAACTTAATAAACGAACAGAAATAGAACTGTTCACGAACGGTTCGTCGAACGCTCTGTTCGTTTACAGCCCTATTGATTGGCTTAAGTCAAAAATCAAGTGGTATGATATGAGATGCATGAACAAATAGCAAATATGATGTATGAAATGCATGATCTAAAGCCTAAATCACATAGGAAATGCATGGCAATTCAAAATGACCTAATACCTAGCATGAGCTTGCATAGCAATAAATACAACCTAGACCTAATATGCATGAAATGCATGATAATGTAAATGTGACCTAGACTTAATAGACATGAAAATGCATGGCAATACCAATGTGACCTAAGACCTAAATAGCATAGCAATGCATGGCAATACCAATATGATCTAAGACCTAATATGCGTGGGAATATGCATGGCAAAACAAAGATGGCCTAGACCTAAAATGTCATGAGAATGCATGGAAGTATCATGAACATATAATGACTAAATAAACCTAATACTAATGCATGAACAAACAACAACCAATACACAATCTCATGGCATAGTAATGCAAAGCATGGTACCTAAACAAAAATGAAAATACACACTCAAGGCAAACAATGTAGTGGAAACCTTATGGCAATGAAATCAACATGTGAAGTTCTAGCATGACATTAACACAAACACATGCCATGCTAAATCAAAATACACAATATTATGGCATGGAGATGCAAGCCTATCAACTAACAAGATGAAAATGCACACACAAGGCACAAAATCATGGGGTAACCGAATAGACACATTTCTAAATGATGCAATCCTAAGCATGACATTACCACAAAGATATGATATACTAAATACAAGACTAAAAAGGAAACATACTAAACCAAGCAAACATGATAGAAAGGTAAGAATGTAGCTAGACATTTTCACAAACACATAGTATAATAAAATCACAAGGCATGAACAACTTAAGATGTTGAAAACAGAAAATCTAAAATGGAAAACAATGTAAGTAGACATGGAAACAAAATGATAAAATCAACCAAAATAATAGCAAATAAGAAAAAGTTAACAAAATCAAGCTCCATATCTTAACTATTTTAAAAAGTCTGAACATCAAAACATGTTATAACATCACAATCAACAAGGAAAAAAGATCAAACACCAACCATGCACAAAAACAAGGCCATTCAGCTAGCTCAAAGAATTTGTAAAAAAAATTGTTTTTTCAAGATTTTTTTTAAGAAATCATAAGAGAGAAGCTCAATAACTTATTTTGAAAAACAATTTAATTTAATTTCATGAAAGAAAATAAAATAACAAAAATCATATTAACAAAATATGGAGAAGAGCATGAAAGAACATAGCTACCTTGCTCTAGCTTTCCAAATCAAAAAGTAGTAAGCAAAACCCTTTTTTTTTCCTTCTCTTTTCCTTCTTTCTTTTTCTCCCTAGCTACCGCCCTCATTTTAGCCCTTTAGCCTCCATGAAAATCTGAAATCCCCCTCCAAAATGCCTTGGCCGAATCCCCTAGAATATGGTGTAGAAAGTTGTCATTTTTTCTAACCAATTTTGATCCAATGGCCCTTAATCCAAGATGCTTTCTATGTGGAATTCCCACCCTTAGATTAAACTAGCCCCTAACTAATATGATGTCATGAATATGATGTCATAAATATGACACCATCCCTCTTCATGCATTGGTCCATGTGTCATAATTGCAAAGGCTTGATTAAGAAAAATAATTACCTTCCTATCCATTCTTGACCCTTATATGCAAGAGTTCAGAAAAATCACTCTCTATTATGGGCTTGGCTGAATGACCCTTGATATTCCAGCCCAAACTCCAATTGTTAAAAGCCCACTTCGGTTTTGTCGATAAAATGACCTTCTTGACCCCCAAACCAAATTAAATAGAAAACAGACTCCAAATCCAAATTTCATTTTTTCAATACTTCCTAAATAATAAAAAATTGAATTCTGAAAGTTTTCATAATTTTTGGAGCCCTTTTGTTATTTTTTTCGGATTTATTTCCAAAATTGCCCCTTAATGCACCCGAACTTTTACCATTTTGCAAACGAGCTCCAAATCCAGATTTTTCTTCACCAATCTTTTCCAAATAATTTAAAAAGTGAGATCTGGAGATTTTTATAATTTTGCGAGCTCATTTGCTATTTTTTCGGTATTTATCTTCTTAATTTTTAGCTTAGTGGGCCCAGAATTTGAATTTTTGCAAACGAGCTTCGATTCTGGATTTTCTTTTTCCAATATCTTCCAAATAATTTAAAATTGAGATCTGGAGATTTTCAGAAATTTTCGAGCTTATTTGCTATTTTTTCGGGATTTATCTTCTGGAATTTTTAACCTAGTGGGCTCGAAATTTTCCATTTTCCAAATGAACTCCGAATCCGGATTTTTCTTTTCCATTCTCTTCCAAATGATTTAAGATTGAGATTTGAATGTTTTGGGAATTTTTGGAACTTATTTGCTATTTTTCCCGAATTTTCCAAGTTTGTCTTTTTACCTCCGAAACCCGATTTTACTCAAAACAAATTCGTTTTCCAGATTTTCTTTTTTTTTGTGCCTTTTTCATATATTGAATTGGAGTTGGTCCAAAAACACCCAATTTTTATGATCAAATTCCCCTCCGTTTTGATTTTTTTTTTCAGTATCGAGAATTTTCTCGTTTTTCCATTTTTCCTCCAATCGGCTCTTTTCTCGGAATTACTTCAAACTGAGCCTTGAGCTATCCTTGTTTACTCACTCCTCATCAATTAGGGGTTTTAGTTTTATCGAAATGAGCCATTTCTGCAATTTTCCCCAATTTTACCAAAATCCAACAAAAACCCTAATTCTCGGTTTTCTTCCATATTGAATTTTTCTTCAATTTTGCCTCCAAATGGCCTCTCCATTCCCTGTAGTCATTGCTTATCTTTCATTTGGAACGTCCAATTTTGACCGATTTGATCGTTTAAGCACTTTTTTCGAAATTTTTTGAACTAGGGTTTCCTTTCTACTGAATCTCCGTAACCCATATTCCGAACTCCATATATTTCGTTGTAGAACTCGGATTATCAAAATTCTTTCGTCATTGTTCAATTGAACTTTGAATCTTGATTTTGAATATGGGTTGACTTTTTTGGGGTTGACTTTTTTCAAATTGACTTTTCAAGCTTGCCCCCTTAAACTAAGTCTTGGAGTACCACCTGTAGGATGAGAAAAGACTTTTTGCATTCTAAAACATCATTTTAGGAAGAAAAATACCTGATTTAGTGGTCCGGACAAAATTAGGTGTCTAAGCTGCCCCTCTTTGGCTATTGCTGAGAATCAGGAATCACGCAAAGATAAAAAAACACTAATTTTGTACGGTTAGTGAAATCACATGTGAAAAAAAGGGAAAGGGGTTTTCATTCATTCTTTTTTAATTTTTCCATTCATTTTTTTTTCATTTTTTTTTCATTTTTCATTTTTTCATTCTTCATTTTTTCTAAGCTGTAAATAGAAGATTTTGTCCTTAAATTGAGTTGCTTGACTAATCAAGGCTCGACTCATCTTAAGAAAATGAGTTCGATTTGCAAAAAAAGAAAATTGTACCCTGAGATCTTAAAAAATGTGTGTCCGGAGGTCTTAAAAATGATGCCTGGAGGTCTTATCCATGATTTTTGGAAAATTGTGCCCGAAGATCTTAAAAAAAATGGTGCCCGGAGGTCTGATCTATGATTTTTAAAAACTAGTGTCCGGATGTCTGATCTATGATTTGGAAAATTGTGCCGAATGCGACTTTGAAAATGATACCCGGAGGTTTTATCTAGGATTTTTGAAAACTGTTGCCTGGAGGTCTTAAAAAACGATGCCTGGAGGTCTGATCTATGATTTGGAAAATTAGTGCCCGGAGGTCTTTGAAAAACGGTGCCCGGAAGTCTGATCTATGATTTGGAAAATTGGTGCTCGGTGGTCTTAAAAAATGGTGCCTGGAGGTCTGATCTATGATTTGGAAAATTATGCCGAATGCGACTTTGAAAATGATGCCCGGAGGTCTTATCTAGGATTTTTGAAAAATGGTGCCTAGAGGTCTTAAAAAATAGTGCCCGAAGGTCTGATCTATGATTTGAAAATTTGTGCTCGGAGGTCTTAAAAAATGGTGTCCGGAGGTGTGATCTATGATTTTTGAAAATTGGTGCCTGGAGGTCTGATCTATGATTTGGAAAATTGTGCCGAATACAACTTTAAAAATGATGCCCAGAGGTCTTATCTAGGATTTTGAAAACTGGTGCCTAGAGGTCTTTAAAAACGGTGCTCGAAGGTCTAATCTATGATTTGGAAAATTATGCCGAATGCGACTTTAAAAATGATCTTTGAAGAATCGTTGAAAATTAACTTTAAGATTTTGAGAAGGTGCAAATGCATTTTGATGCTGGTGCAAATGACTAACAAGATACACATACTTCATATTGCAAATATAAATGTTTTTAATTGATGCAAATGTTTCTTGATGCAGATGTTGGATAAGATGCAGATGCTTCATTCTGTACATGCAAATGGCTTAGATTGATGCAAATGCTTCTAAATGATGCAAATGATCCTCAAATGACGCAATTACTTCACTGAATGATGCAAATACGAAAATTGGTGTTAACAATATGCAAATGCTTCGAAATGATTGACAATGTGCAAAAATGCTTCTACATGATGCAAATCCAAATATCAATAATGATGCAATCGCTTTATGAAAAGGTGTAAATGCCCCTGATCGTTTTTCTAGACTTTGGCTTAGCCTTTCCAATTCATTTTTCCTCTTCAAATCAGAGTATATCTTCAATTCACTTTTAAATCTTTGGCTATTTTCTTTGCCTCAACAGTTTTCAAACTCTTATTGACAGAAGTCTGCTTGCCGAATTCTATTTCTTCTTCTCATATTTGGAAGTCAAGGTTAACCCCAATAGTTCCACACCTTTGGGTTAGAGAAAACCTTATCTTATGTCAACACCAAAAATGGGTATTTCAAAAAAAATATCTTTATTTGTTTTCTCATTTTGAAAACTTCTGAACAAAAATTATTAACCCCACAATGTGTGATGTACAAATCTTTTGAAGACTGATGATCACTTTTAGAAATTTCCCTAAGTGTCAATCTGAAATTTTCAATTTGAATTGGCAAGGCTTGGTATAACAAGATTTTGGCTGATCGAAGAAAGCTTCATAACAAAGATGTATGTCCCTTCTAGGCTCACAAATGGAACAGGTTTTATAAATCATTAATTCATTGAGAACCAAACAAACTCAACATTCTTTTAGTTTTCATATCAAGGTATTTTGACAAGCGTCAAGATTGCCCGGGATGTTTAAACTGGAGAGTTTAATCTTGGAGGGAAAAAATCTCATTTTTTGAAATCAATCTTCCGAATAAGATCTGACAATTTGAGAGGTTCAAGAATTCCTAAATGTTCCTCGATGACCACTTCTTTTGTTATGGCATCGGTACTGACATAGATGTCATCAAAAATTTCCATTTTACTCTAGACCGCCCATTTTTGGGGTTTCGCCCTAGAGTCCCATTCTTTCCATTTTTTCTCTCCTTTTTTTTGTTCTACCATGCACTTGAGAATTCTAAATTCTTCCTTAGTGAAATGATAATTCAATGAAATGAGATAAAATCTGAGGAAAAACCCTTCAAGTTGAATATTCATGCTTGATCAAAATAGGCTTTTAAAGCACGTAATGTAGGCCATGGTTCGGGGTTCAGAAAGAAAGGATAAATAGGCCCAAAGTCTGTGTTTAAGGGTGATAAGATCAAGGATCATTTCTTGAGGATGATTCCCTTTTGAAGCATTTGTCCCTTTTGAAATTTTCTTTCCTTTATACTTGGCCTCTTTTTTTGCTTTTGGCTTTCATTTGCCATACTTTTTCACATTTTTCCTTTTTTTCTCTTGCATCTTTATTTCGATAAGTGAACCCATATTTATTTGGGAGCTCAGTTTGCTTTGTATCTATTTTTTAGTTAGGACTCATTTCTCAGTGATCCTTCCTCGCATTTGCCCCCCAGTGTAGAGGGTGATCCTTGATCAGGGTTCAAAAAAGAAAGGATTTTTTTGGCTCAAAAGGGGTGACTATGCATAATTTCTTTTTTCTTGACAAGGACATGAAAGATGGCCATTTCTCATATCAAGCACAAATATTCTCATTGAAAAGCAATCCCCAGGGAGAATAGATGATCAAAATTTCATTTTGCACTTTGGAATTACCCGAATTCTCATATGCATGAAATCACAATTTTTTTTTTCTTTTTTTTTTTATCGCATGCCCCACTGATTCATGCGTTAGTTCAATCTTTTTTCACCATGTATCCATCATTTCCACATATGATACTCCAATTTGATTAACCATGAGAATTTGTATCATTACGAGGAACATCGCAAGTCTAGGTTTATACTGAAAAGGCTAAGTTTCAATTCTGAGTTCTTTGAAGAGACAAGGAAAATATGACCCAAAAACGAGTTTTCTCTAAGACATGGGATAATCTAGTTTAATCATTGTGCCCCAGGGTGTTAATCATGAAGTGATGTTTGGGAAATTGGTGTTTTGTGGTTATTGGAAAGGAGATGAATGGCTTTGGCATAACCTTGACACGTATCAAATTACCATGTTCTAAATTCTTGAAAGAATGTCTCATTTGTTTGAATTTCAAGTAGTTCCAAAATTTTTCAAAAAGTTCGTTCCTTTGTTCATAGCCTAGACTAAAATCTACATCTTTGCTTATTCTACAATGACAATGATTTCTAAAGTTCAATCATTCATATTCCTTGAATCATTAGGTTTTCCAAGTGATCTCGGTTCAGGAACTTAGACATAGGAAAGCCTAAAAGAGAGGGGAGAGGGTATTGGGTCATTTCTAACAATGATCATCAATATTCTCGAGACTGTCCATTATTAGAACTTCCTTAATGCTTGTTTTTGTATATTCAAATTATTGTTAAAACACAACAAACACAAAGCATTTGAAATTCAAAATTCATTTAATTCATATGAATGTCGACATGAAACAAGTGTTTTCATCATGACGTCTGAAACTACATGCATCAAAATGCTCCTATTGACATCCTTCAAAGGTAGTAATTCTCCTCCTAAAATCCCGAAAGAAACTGATTTACGGCAAAGTGGACTTCCACTGATTGAAAAGCTCCGGTGTCAAAATTCCTTCGCGAATAAGACCTTCAATCCTTTTCTTCAGTTGTCTGCATTTTTCAGTTGAATGCCCAACTACCCCTAGGTGATAATCACCCTTGCTGTCAAGGTCATAACTTTTTGCTGATGGATTCGAAGCTATTTTCAAAGGCACAGGGGTAAGGTACTGATTCTTTATTAATAATGGCAGCAGGTCAGAGGTTGGAATTGGAATTCTCTCTTGGTTGTCCCGCGGTCGTTTTCTGGAAGTAGGCCTTGTCGCAAGGACTGGTATAGGATTAGGTGCTTGGGTTGGTAGGTAAGGATAAAGGCTTGGAGATGCCCTAGTAGGGTAACATGATTGGTATGAGGGGAATTGAGAATATGGGATGAAATCTCCCATAGCTTGGACATCTTCTCTTTCTTTCTAGGTGCCCTATTTCTCTTTGCATTGGATGTTCCTTCTCCTTAAAGTTTCCAATATTTGATAGCATTCTCGATCATCTCTCCTGAGACTACCATATCCGCAAAATTCTTCTAGGCATTGCCGACGAGTCTATCATAGTACGGGGCCCGTAGTGTATTCACAAAAAGGACAGTAATTTCCTTATGAGTCAGGGGCTATTGTACTTGGGCAGCCATGCTCATCCACCGCTGTGCATATTCTTTGAAGCTCTCAGTAGCTCTTTTCTCCATATTTTGCAAGGTGAGACGGTCAGGCGCCATGTCAGTCATATGCTTGTACTGGTTTAGAAAAGCCCTAGCCAGATCATTCCAAGAGAGAATTTGATCCTTGCTCAATTGACTATACCACCTAATTGCGGACCTGTTGAGGCTATCCTGAAAGTAATGAATCAAAAGCTTATCATCTTGATGACTCGTCATCTTTCGGTAGAACATAGTGATGTGGGCTGACGGATCGCTTGTCCTATCATATTTGTCAAAGTTGGGGACTTTGAATTTAGGAGGAATGACTAAATCGAGGACCAAGCATCGTTCTTTCGCATCCATACTCCCGAATACATCTGTATTTTCTACTGCCCGGAGCCTTTCATCTAACAACTGATATTTCCCTTGGGAATCTGCCAACTCAACCTCATTTACTGCAACCATTTTCAACTTTGCCTATTCAACTGGATCATCTGAGTTTAGGACATTGATGGGATTAACTGTGTCCTGGGCATCCATTATTACGACCTCATTCTGATCCCTTTGTATCCCGAACTCTTCTTTAGTGGTCAAGTTTTCAGTGTATCCCTTTCCCTTGATTGCGAACGTCAACTCCATCAATTTAATCATCTGATCTCTAGATTCTGCTTCAGATTTTTCCAACTTTTCTCGCAATTCTTCCTGTGCCCTTTCCATTCTTTCCATTCGGGCAACTTGTTCATTCTCCATAGCTTTGGCCTATATCATAAAGGTGCTCAGTACAACTTATACCTTTGATTTAAAATGGAATTTTTTTTCAAAGAATTTTAAAACTAGGCCAATTTCTATTTTATCCCCCCAAGTGCGTGCCATGATGAAGGAGCCATGAATGCAATTTGATGCACGTGAAGCCTAAAAAATATGATGTATGGACATCTACAGTGGAAACATGCTGACCATATATGTAATAAATGCAATCACGATGCCAATATGCTGCAAGCAAAGAATAAACAAATCAACGCATGGATATATGAAATGAATGACCATGTATATTTTAGTGTATTTCCCAATGAATGATCATATATACTACGAATGCAACACAATGTCAAATATGATGCATGTAAACAATGAATGATTGACCCAGAGTATATAAAAAGGAAATCATGATGACCATGTGTGTCATGGATGCATTCTGATGCTAACATGATGTATGTAATAAGCAAATTAGTACATGAACATATACAACGAAATCATGCTCGCTATGTATGTTATAAATGCAACCCGATGCCAACATGATACATGTGAAGAATAGACAAATCAATGCATGGATATACAAAGAAATCATGCTGACTATGAATGCAACCTGATATTAACATGATACATGTGAAGAATAAGCAAATCAATGCATGGATATAAAGAGAAATCATGCTGACTATGAATGCAACCTGATGCTAACATGATCATGTAAAGAATGAATAAATTGATACATGAGTATATACAGATAATGACCATGCATGTCATAAATGTATTCTACAATGAATGAGCATGCATGCTATGACTGTAACATGATGTCCATATGTAGAGAATTCATAAATTAACACAAGGGTATATACAAAGCATGACCACGTATATCACAATGTATTCTACAATGAATGAGCATGCATGCTATGACTCTAACATGATGTCCATATGCAGAGAATTCATAAATTAACACTAGGGTATATACAAAGCATGATCACGTATATCAGAAATGTATTCTACAATGAATGAGCATGCATGCTATGACTGTAACATGATGTCCATATGTAGAGAATTCATAAATTAACACAAGGGTATAAACAAAGCATGACCACGTAAATCACGAATGTATTCTACAATGAATGACCATGCATGTTAGGACTGTAACATTATATCAATATGATACATGTAAAGAATAAATGAATTCACACAAAGGTATATACAAAGAAATCAATGATTACACGAAACTGATGGGACCAAATCTTGATTATTCAAAAATCTTACTATGCAAAATTTGCCTCCAAATTTAATCCACGGTTTTTTTTTTTTTTAAAACATTTTTTTCCATGAAAAACCAACATATATTTTTTTTCAAAAGAATTCCAAAGTAGTGGATCCTACTATGGTACAATATCCAAATGTTCATTCAACACTACCGATATACAATTCTTATTCAACCAATGAATGTTTATGAAATCATCAAATGCGATTATTATCATCATCCGTTTATTGCAAAGACTGAGATAAAAAATACAACCATGAGTGTGCATGCTCTATTCACATATGCATGAAATGTGCAAAATGCAAAATGCTTGAAAAAGGATTTTTATTTTCGATTTCAAAAAGTTAGTGAACACTTGCCCCAACAATATCTACCTATTTAGGCATCACAAAGCCTTTGGGGCGGATTATCACATTTATTATGGGCGATGTACATTCATCGTTGCCCGATCTACAACCCTTATTCAGAGTGTAAAATAGGTAACAAAAGGTTTAGAAATGTCCCTCCATGTGTTACTATCTTCGGTATATCTATCAAAAATTCGGCAGGGCTTCGCCTATGTTGGCTCTATGGTTCACTATATGTGGGTGAACGAAGTTCTAAAAGGCCCCAAATTGCTCCTCACTGTCGCCTGTGAAGGCTAGTAAGGCACCTCGATAAAAACGAGTTCAATTCGTTTGAGTATATTTCCCTAGCCCATGCGAAGGATCATCACGAGAGCTTAGGTAATTTATACTCCAGAAGTATTTTGCTAGCCCATGCAGAGGATCATCACGAGAGCGTAGCTATTTACTTCTACTTAAAGGGACAGAACTCGGGTATAGAGCTCATGTTATGCAAATGCAAGTGCAATGTGTGTGGAGGAACAAAACAAATCTTTCACCACCTATTCTATAACCCTTATCCTAAATACCCCAACAATTTATTAAAACAAAGATCAAGAATAGTGTAACACATTAACAAAAGAGCATTAACAATATGTATGCAAAAAAAACATTTTGTTATTTTCAAAACTTATTATGGGCAGTGTGATGTGCGTTCACCATTACCCGATTTGCAAATGTAAACTTATTCGAAATGTAGAATAGAAAGTAAAAGGATTGGAAATATTCCTCCATGTGTTCTTAACTTTAAGGTATCTAACGGAAATCCGGCATGGCTTCGCCTATGTTCACCATATGAAGGTGAATCGGTTCTAAAGGCCCCGAATTGTTCTTCACTGTCGCCGGTGAAGGCTAGTAAAGCACCTCAATAAAAGCAGGTTCAATTCGTTAAAGTCTATTTCTCTAGCCCATGCAGATTGTTAATCACGAAGGCTTAGGTAATTTAGTACTCCGGAAGTGTTTCACTAGCCCATGCAGATTGTTAATCACGAAGGCTTAGTTACTTTGCTCCAACCTAAAAGGATGAAACCCGAGGATAGGGCTCATGATATGCGAATGCACGTGTGGTGTGTGAGGAGAAAAAAATAAATCTTTCACCACCTATTCTACACCCCTTATTCTAAATAACCTGACAAAATATTAAATAATGTCGAGCATATAGCAAAGAATATACAAGAAAATAAATCAGAGAACAATAATAATATGTATGCACATGAATATGAACATATTTAAAAACATATTATCATTTTCAAAATTCTCTTTATTAAAAAAATATGGGAATTAAAATTAAATACCAATTAAACCCGACAAAATCGAGACTTTGATAACACACGACTAATTCTAGGCCTGACTCTCTAAATGTCCCCAGTGGAGTCGCCAAGCTGTCGTAACCTTAAAAATAACAAGTCTCATCACGAGACTTATATTCGTTAAGCGTGACATTGAAAAAATAGAGGAAAAGTCGACTTAATTCCTCTTAAAATAAATTAAGGATTTGAAAATGACCTCGAAAAAGACATGGAGTCGCCACCAATCTTTTTTGGCTAGGTGTGATTGGCCAACTATTAAAACCGGTTTTGAAAAAATTTTAAAATTAATTAAAATATTTTTAAAACCACTTTCAAGTCCGCGTTTTAAACCAGAGAAATCAAAAAAATCGATTCCGGACTCGGTTACGTGTGGGGAAGGATTAGCAGCTCCACAACGCCTGTATAAAATGGTACCTTATTAATTGTGTGTTATCTCAAGTCTCGGTAAAAAGTCGGTTTAAAATTTGGTATTTCAAATTAATTCCCAATTTTTAAAGAAAAATAATTCCATTTTTAATTGAAAATGACCCGGAATTTATTAATTCAAAATTTTTCTATATTCCCTGACAAATGCGGCAAAATATAGAAATTTTATTTATTTGGAAAAAATTTCGAATCATTCTCGTTTTAAAGAAGATATTCTGTTATTAATGATAATTGATGATATCCTCCCCAACAAACCCGGCAGAGAACTCATGAATTATCTTAACTCGGAAATATCTTTATTTTATTGGAAATCATTGTCTTATTTTAAAACATTTAAAAAAAGTGAATATGAATATGTGTGACATAGTATAATCTAAATGATATGAAATAATCTAAATGAAATGATATAACCTAAGTGTCATAATATATTCTAAATGAAATGATCTAACCTAAGTGACATAATATATTTTAAATGAAATGATATGTCCTAAGTAACATAATATGTTCTAAATGAAATGATATGACCTAAGTGACATAATATATTCTAAATGAAATAATATGTCCTAAGTAACATAATATATTCTCAATGAAATAATATGTCGTAAATAACATAATATATTCTAAATGAAATGACATAATTAAAATGACATGAAATGATATGTAACATAAAATAATGTTATCATGGAATATACATGAAAATAAAAATAATAATGCTTGAACATAATAAATCCTAAATGATATGACAAAAATAAATGATTAAACAAAAAGCATAGGATAACCATAAAATATTCACAACCATATATCAAACTATATAACACCATAAAATATAAATCAAAATAATGACATTACCATAGAAATTATCATAGCAAAAATCATATATTATATAGTATGCATGAACATGGAAAATAAAATGCATGAAAATGTATTTTTTCCTTTAAATAAGGAAATCTGTATACCTAGAATGATATCCGACTACCTTAGGAAAAGACATCAAATTAAATTTTTTAAAATAAAAAATACTTTGTGATTGGTTGAAAACAATTTTGAAAATCTTGGATGAAAAATGATACATGTCCGAATTCCCCTTTTGAAAATGGCTCTATTTCCTAACTTTAAAAACCCGAACTTGACCACCCATGACCTGAGCTTTATAAAATATTTTTTTAAGATTAAAATGGCTTAGAAACCAACCTAGGACAGTAGCTAAGGTTCCTACTCAGCCCTCTCTAAATGTCTTAGACAAAACTGAAAATTAATTTTCCCTAAAATTCAAATCTGACTCTACTGTCCAGTTTTAAAATGTGATTTTTTAACCTATTTTAAAAAAATCTAAAAAATTCTGAAAAAAATATAAGAGGCTCAGAACATGTTTAAATCTCTGGGAAAAAATTGGCTTAATTTTTAGAATAAGGATAACCTCCCATAAAAATCACGAAAGTCAAAACACTGGGTGAAAAACTGTTTTGCCAAAAATCATTTTTAAGCCTTTGATAAAATTATTCAAAAATCAAAGTAAACATATTGGAGACTCTTCTATGTACCTACAAGTAGTAACTAAATTTTCTAAAAATTTGGACAAAAATTGCCTAAGTAAAAAAAATCACAAAGGTAGAAATTTCAACTTGACAATTTCTTAATTTTTCACAAGCATGCTCATGTGAGCTTGACTTTTAGCCATTTATTGGCTTAAGTCAAAAATCAAGGGGTATGATATGAGATGCATGAACAAATAGAAAATTTTATGTATGAAATGCATGATATAAAGCCTAAATGACATAGGAAATGCATGGCAATTCAAAATGACCTAATGCCTAGCATGAGCTTGCATAGCAATAAATGCAACCTAGACCTAATATGCATGAAATGCATGATAATGCAAATGTTACCTAGACTTCATAGACATGAAAATGCATGGCAATACCAATGTGATCTAAGACCTAAATAGCATAGCAATGCATGGCAATACCAATATGATCTAAGACCTAATATGCATGGGAATATGCATGGCAATACAAAGATGGCCTAGACCTAAAATGTCATGAGAATGGATGGAAGTATCATGAACATATAATGACTAAATAAACCTAACACTAATGCATGAACAAACAGCAGCCAATACACAATCTCATGGCATAGTAATGCAAAGCATGGTACCTAAACAAAAATGAAAATGCACACTCAAGGCAAACAATGTAGTGGAAACCGAATGGGCAATGAAATCAACATGTGAAGTCCTAGCATGGCATTAACACAAACACATGGCATACTAAATCAAAATACACAATATTATGGCATGGAAATGCAAGCCTATCAACTAACAGGATGAAAATGCACACACAAGGCACAAAATCATGGGGTAACCGAATAGACACATTTCTAAATGATGCAATCCTAAGCATGGCATTACCACAAACATATGATATACTAAACACAAGACTAAAAAAGAAACATGCTAAACCAAGCAAACATGATGTAAAGGCAAGAATGTAGCTAGACATTTTCATAAACACATAGTATAATAAACTCACAAGGCATGAACAACTTAACATGTTGAAAACAAAAAATTTAAAATGGAAACAATGTAAGTAGACATGGAAACAAAATGATAAAAACAACCAAAATAATAGACAAATAAGAAAAAGGCAACAAAATCAAGCTCTATATCTTAACTATTTTAAAAAGTTTGAACATCAAAACATGTTAGAACATCAAAATGAACATGGAAAAAAGATCAAACACCAACCATGCACAAAAACAAGGCTATTCGGCCAGCTCAAAGAAATTGTAAAAAAAAATTATTTTTTCAAGATTTTTTTAAGAAATCATCAGAGAGGAGCTTAAGAACTTATTTCGAAAAACAATTTTATTTCATGAAAGAAAATAAAATAACAATGAAAATAACAAAATAATATTAACAAAGTATGGAGAAGAGCATGAAAGAACATAGCTACCTTGCTCTAGCTTTTCAAATCTTTTCCTCCTTTCTTTTTTCCTTTCTTCTTCTCCCTAGCTACCGCCCTTCTTTCAGCCCTCTAGCCTCCATGAAAATCTGAAATTTCCCCCCTCCAAAATGCCTTGGCCGAATCCCCTAGAATATGGTGTAGAAAGTTGTCATTTTTTCTAACCAATTTTGATCCAATGGCCCTTAATCCAAGATACTTTCTATGTGAAATTCCCATCCTTAGATTAAATCAGCCCCTAACTAATATGATGTCATAAACATGACATCATCCCTCTTCATGCATTGCTCCATGTGTCACAATTGCAAAGGCTTGATTAAGAAAAATAACTAACTTCCTATCCATTCTTGACCCTTAGATGCAAGAGCTCAGCAAAATAACTCTCCATTATAGGCTTGGCTAAATGACCCTTGATATTCCAGCCCAAACTCCAATTTTTAAAAGCCCTCTTCGGTTTTTCGATAAAAAGACCTTTTTGACCCCTAAACCAAATTAAATAGCAAACGGACTCCAAATCCAAATTTTATTTTTTCAATACTTCCTAATTAATAAAAAATTGAATTCTGGAAATTTTCATAATTTTTGGAGCTCATTTGCTATTTTTTCGGACTTATTTCCAAAATTGCCCCTTAATGCACCCGAACTTTTACCATTTTGCAAACGAGCTCCAAATCTGGATTTTTCTTCACCTATCTCTTCCAAATAATTTAAAAGCGAGATCTGGACATTTTCAGAATTTTCTGAGCTCATTTGCTATTTTTTCGGTATTTATCCTCTTAAATTTCAACTTAGTGGGTCTAGAATTTGACATTTTGGAAACGAGCTTTGATTCCAGATTTTCTTTGGCCAATCTCATCCAAATAATTTAAAATTGAGATATGAAGATTTTTAGAATTTTATGAGCTCATTTGCTATTTTTTTCAGGATTTATCTTCTGGAATTTTCAGCTTAGTGGGCCCGAAATTTTCCATTTTGCAAATGAATTCCGAATCCGGATTTTTCTTCGCCAATCTCTTCCAAATGATTTAAGATTGAGATTTCAAAGTTTTGGAAATTTTTGGAGCTCATTTGCTATTTTTCCCAAAATTTCCAAGTTTGTCTTTTTACCTCCACTGCCTCGTTTTACTCAAAACAATTCCGTTTTCCAGATTTTCTTTTTCTGTGCCTTTTTTAATATATTGAATTGGAGTTGGTCCAAAAATGTCCAATTTTTACGATCAAATCCCCCTCCGTTTTGATTTTTCCTTTTTTCAGTTCAAAAATTTTCTCATTTTTTTGTTTTTCCTCCAATCAGCTCTTTTCTCGGAATTACTTCAAATTGAGCCTTGGGCTATCCTTGTTTACTCACTTCTCATCAATTAGGGGTTTTAGTTTTACCGAATCAGGCCATTTCTGTAATTTTCCCCAATTTCACCAAAATCCACCAAAAATCCTAATTCTCGATTTTCTTCCAAATTGACTTTTCCTTCAGTTTTGCCTCCAAATGGCCTCTCCTTTACATGTAGTGATTGCTTATTTTCATTTGGAACCTCCAATTTCAACTTATTTGATCGTTTAAGCACTTTTTCCCAAATTTTCCGAACTAGGGTTTCATTTCTACTAAATCTCTGTAACCCATTTTTCGGACTCCATATCTTTCGTTGTAGACCTCGGATTATCAAAATTATTTCACCATTGTTCAATTGAACTTTGAATCTTGATTTTGAATATGGATTGACTTTTTTAGTAGTTGACTTTTTGAGGTTGACTTTTTCGTGGTTGACTTTTTTCAAATTGACTTTTCAAGCTTGCCCCCTGAAACTAAGTCGGAGTACCACCTGTAGGATGAGAAAAGACTTTTTGCATTCTAAAACATCATTTTAGGAAGAAAAATACCTGATTTAGTGGTCCGGACAAAATTAGGTGTCTACAGAGGGTAATCAGATTAAGCATCATTTTTTAAAGAGGATTCCCTTTGAAGCATTTGGTCTCTTTTGGACTTTTCTTTCCTTCTTTGACTCTGCTCTTTTTCTTCTTTGCTTTTGGCTTCCATTTGCCATACTTTTCCATACATTTTTTTGTGTGTGTTTGTATTTTTTTCTTTTTCTTTTTCTTTTTCCATTTCTTTTGTTTTGTTTTTGGCTTCCATTTGGCCATCTTTTCCATTTCCTTTCGATAGAGTGAGCTCGTATTCATTTAGGAGCTCAATTTGCTTTGTATTTGTCTTCGATCTAGGACTCATTTCTCAATGATCTTTGAGAAGATCTTTCCTCAATTTTCCCCCAGTGTAGAGGGTAATCCTTGATCAGGGTTCAAAGAAGAATGAATTTTTTCGGCTCAAAAGGGGTGACTATGGATAATTTCTTTTTGTGAAAGGGATATGAAAGATGGCTATTTCTCATATCAAGCACAAATATTCTCATTGAAAAGCAATCCCCAGGGGGAATAGATAATCAAAATTTTATTTTGCACTTGGAATCATTTGAATTTTCATATGCATGATATCACAATTTTTCTTCTTTTTTCTTTACCCTTTTTCTCTCGTATGCCCCAATGATTAATGCGTTAATTCCATCCTTATCCATCATGTATCCATCATTTCCACTTGTGATGCCCCAATTTGATTAATCATGAGAATTTGTATCATTACAAGGAACATCACAAGTCTAGGTTTACATTGAAAAGGCCGAGTTTCAATCTTGGGTTTATTCGTAGTGACATGGAAAATATGGCCCAAAAGAGGTTTTTTCTGGGACATGGGATAATCTGGTTTAATCATTGTGCCCCGAGGTGTCAATTATGAAGTGATGTTTGGGCAATTGGTGATTTCGGGTTATTTTGAATGATTTTAGCACAACCTTGACATCATCAAATTACCACCATCTTGATTCTTGAAAGAATGTCTCATTTATTTGAGTTTTCCAAGAGCTCGAAATTTTTTTTCTTTCAAAAAGTTGGTTCCATTGCTCATAGCCTAGGCTAGGATCAACATCTTTGCTTATTTTATGGTTATAAAGTTCAATCATTCATATTCTTTGCAGCATTAGGTCTTCCAAATGGTCTTGGTTCAAGGGATTTAGGCATAGGAAAGCCCAAAAGAGAGGGGGAAAGGTATTGGGTCATTTCTAACAATGATCATCAATATTCTCAAAACTATCCATTATTAGAACTTTATTAATGCTTGTTTTTGCACATTCAAATTATTGTTAAAACACAATAAACACAAAAGCATTCAAAATTCATTTATTTTATATGGATGTCAACATAAGACAAGTGTTTTCATCATGAGGTATGGAACTACATGTATAATAAACTCCCCCTTGACATGTTTTCCCATAATTCAAACTGGCTATCCCTAAGTACTCTTTTCGACCTTTTCATCTTTCTCCCCCATTATGATATCCACAATGGTCTTATCATTCCCATTCAGTGAATTCTCCATGTTGTCTAACCTTTTCTTCCCCACATCTAATTGCCCTTTATTAATGAGTGTTTGAACCTTTCGTTTTAGACATATGAAATTTTATGTGGAATGTCCTCGAATCTCAGAGTGATAATCACAATATGCATTCTCGTCAAACCAGCTCAGGTACGGGGGTTGGATAGGATCCACTGGAACTTTAGTGAGGTGTTGCTCTTTAACCAGCTGGGGCAATAGTTTAAAGTAAGACAAGGGGAGTGGCTCAAACCGATCTCTGTTTCGAATGTTCTTTGGCTTCCTCTGGCTGACAAGAGGTTGAAGATTTGCTGGATTCTGAGAGGCCAACGGGTATAAGTATGAACCTTGTGCTATGTGGTTCATAGAAGGACATGATAGTTGGTATGGAGCCTGAAGATACGGGGCAAAGCCTTCCATAGCTTGGACATCTCCCTCTTTCTTTTTGGGTATCCTGTTACTCTCTACATTAGATGTTTTATCTCCTTCGAGTTTCTCGGCCTTGATAGCATTCTCAATTATTTCCCCGGAGATCACTATGTCCGAAAAATTCTTCGTGGCATTGTCGACGAGTCTATCATAGTACGGGGCCTGCAGTGTGTTCACAAAAATGACAGTAGTTTTTTTCTTAGTTAGGGGCGGTCGTACTTGGGTGGCCATATTCCTCCATCTCTGAGCATACTCTTTGAAGCTCTCAGTAACCTTTTTCTCCATATTATGCATCAGATAGTCAGGCACCATATTAGTCACATGCTTGTATTGACTTAAAAATGCATTAGCCAAATCAATCCAAGAGTGAATCCGATCCTTGCTCAACTGATTATACCACCTAACCGCGGACCCGCTGAGGCTATCCTAAAAGCAGTGGATCAAAAGCTTATCATTATTTGTATGTCCCGTCATTTTTCGGCAAAACATAATGATGTGGGCTGACGGATCGGTTGTCCCATCATATTTCTCAAAGTTGGGAACCTTAAATTTAGGAGGAATTATTAAATCGGGGACCAAACAACTTTCGTTTGCATCTACACTCCCAAATACATCTGTACTTTCTACTGCCCGGAGCCTTTCCTCTAACAGCTGATACTTCCTTTGGGACTCTACCAACTCAGCCCCATTCGACTAAACCATTTTCAGTTTTGCTTGTTCAGTTGAATCATCTAAGTTCAGGACGTTGACGGAATTATATGTGTTTTGAAAATACTGGGCATCTAACATTACAACCTCATTCTGATCCCTTTGTGTCCCCAGTCATTTTTTGGCGGTCAAGTTTTCAGTGTATCCCTTTCCCTTGATTGCGGTGGACACCAGCTCCATCAGTTTAGTCATCTGATTTCTAGATTCTGCTTGAGATTTTGCCAGTTGTTCTCACAGTTCTTCCTGTGCCCTTTCTATTATTTCCATTCGGGCAGCTTGTTCATTCTCCATAGCTTTGGCTCGTGTCATGAAGATGCTTAGTGTTTATTATACCTCTGATTTGAAATGAAAATTTCTTCAAAAACTTTTATAGCCAAGCCAATTTCTGTTTTATCCCTCCAAATATGTTTCATGATGAATGAGTCATGAATGTCATTTGTTGCATGTGAAGAATAAACAAAGTGATGTATAGACATATACAGTGGAAACATGCTACCATGTATGTTATAAATGCAATCACGATGCCAACATGACGCAAGCAAAGAATAAACAAATCAACGCATGAATATATGCAATGAATGACCATGAATGTTCCAGATGCATTTTCCAATGAATGATCCTATATACTATGAATGCAACACAATATTAATATGATGCATGTAAAGAAAGACAAATCAATTCATGAACATATACAGATAAATCATGCTGGTTATGTTTCTCATGAATGCAACCTGATGCTAGCATGATGCAGGTGAAGAATAAATAAATCAAAACATATACAGAGAAATCATGCTGACTATGTTTGTCATGATTTCTTTCAAGTCTTATTTTCTTTGATCGCCTAAGTCCTTGACTTGAACACTTCGCTGAAATCATGTATAAGAGGTCATCCCTTAGTGGACTGATTCAACCTCGTAGCATATCTTGCAGCCCTTAGACCGGTCTCCCCTCATTCATGCCTTCCTTCAAGGCCTATTCTTTTGGATATCCTTGTTCCCTTCTTTCCTGGAACATCCTTTTCTTTTGATTGATGGGACTTCTATCTGAAATCCCTTGACCTAACCTCTCCTTGACTTGCCGCAGCCAAGTCTTCCCCAACCTCTCCTGATGTTCTTGGTGAGCTAGCCTGTCATCCACCTCCCCAACTGTGATGGTCCCCTTCGGCTAGTTCTTTCACAAGTGACCCTGTCTTCCATCTGCTTCTTCCTCCTAATGGTTTGGTCCCCCTAGCCCTAGCCAAGTGGTTCTGTCTTTCTTCTAGTAGGTACTCTAGAGGTCTTCAGCCCCATGTTCCACAGATGGACAGCCGGGACAGGACCGGGTTCTATCTCATGATGCTGCTGCTACGTTCATTTGGTCGAGCAAGGTCTTCCGTTGTCTTCTATGTATGGCTGGCTCTTTTTGATCTTGAGGTCATGGGCTAACTCGACCGTAAGGAGAGGGGTTCAAGATGCCCTCGTCTAAGTCTGTCTATTTCTTTCTTTGCTTTAGGAGCTCGTAGGTCTCAAGGTTGTTTTCCAACTCGACCGGAGGACTCTGTTGAGATGTCACCTGATGCTAACGTGATGCATGTAAAGAATTAACAAATTAATGCATGGAAAATATACAGAGAAATCATGCTGATTATGTATGCCATACGTGCAACCTGATACCAACATGATGCATGTAAAGAATAAGCAAATTAATGCATGAACATATACAGAGAAATCATGTTGACTATGTATGTCATGAATGCAACCTAATGCCACCAAGACGCATGTATGAATGAAATGTATGGTATGAAAAATAATTGATCGGATGCAAAATACAAAGGGGAAGATACCACGGAGGAAATAAGAATCGAAGGAACTTAATCATCAACATCTCATAAATTTGAAGCATAACCAATCCATTCCCATGTCAATGTTCACAAGGTATAAACCATGTTTACAAAATCTGAGTAGTGGTTAGAACTGTCTTTACAAGCACTTTATTTTTCCTAGCATCCTAAAGCTATAAGAGCCGGCTACTGAAAAGACAAAATCCTATTACATCATTAAAGGTTAATCTCCCAACCCTAATTAGCCTTCCCCAGTCCTCTATCAATCAGTGTCGTTGGATCAAACCACTTGACATCTATGAGAGACTGCACTTTCCTCTTGAAGGCTTCACAACCTTCAATGCTATGCCCAGCAATTCAGCAGTGATAATCACATCTTGCATTTAGGTTATACCACTTGGGGTACGATGGTAGCAGGGGTTTCAACGGGACACAAGCAACCATGTGATCTTGTACCAATATAGGGAGAAGCTCTTGGTAGCTGATTGGAATGGGATCATACTGCTTTTGAGTCTTATTCTTGGGCTGCTTCTTGGTCACACATGGCCTAGGAGTCGGCGCATTTGATGGTAGCCTAAAAACTCAAACTGGAGTGTTGGTATGGAGAGGTGGCGGAACAACATGGTAAGGGTATGGATTTGGACACGGGACCTTTACATGTTGCTCACAGTTTGAAGCTCTTATCCCAGATGCTTGATGAGACAGTTGATGAGGGACAAATTAGGAATTTCCAATTGGTGGTGATGGAGTGGGACTCGGGGATCCCATAATGGTCATCCTAGTGGACGATTGGACCATAGTAGAGTAAGGACACTGGTTTGGACCTAGGACAAATTGCAAGGATTCTTTTGGGATCTGAGGTTTCTATCTTTGGTATCATGCTCTCTGTTTCAATCATTTTCACGACATTGTCCACAATTTCATCAAGGTTCAAACCTTTGTGACATTGAAAAGTGCAGGACCCAGCAAGGATTGTATGTTATGGACCTGATGGTTTTGGTTGATTCGAAGGCAATGAAGAGCCCTAAGAAAGTACCCTCTTACTCTTACCCATATCCTCAACCATTTTCATCAATTTGGCGAGCTATTCTTTCACCTCCCGGATTTCATGCCCAAATTCTTCTTGATTGCATTCGAAAGCACCCAACCGTTCCCCCGATTCATTCCTCATATCTCGAACCCCTTTCATGAAAATGAAATTGAAATTATTATCATGAGATCAAGAATACAATTATGAATGTACATGCTCTATTCTTATATGCATGAATATAATGATGATTAATGCATGAAATGTACATGATGCGAAGATGCTGGAGGAGATGAATTTTCATATTTACAACTGCTTAAATAATATGCATGTTTATGTAAAAATGCAAATGAAGGAATCAAGGAAAAGAAGATCCTAATATCACTCTTTATTTTTTTGATTGATTTTTTATTATTTTCTTTTTTCAAAGAAGAAATTTTTTCATGGAATAAAACTCTCTTCTTTTGCTTTTTTTTTTTTTTGAAATATCTGAAAAGGTACATGTATAAGAAGAATTTTCAAAATAACCCAAAAACAATAGGTTTCGGTATTATCACAAATGATGTGTGGAAAAAAGAAGCAAAACAAGTAAAAGGGTAAAATCATCTATGCAAAGTGAGAAAATTAATGAACATGTGCCCCAACAGTATCTACTTATTTAGGCATCACGGTGCCTTTAGGGTGGATTATCATACTTATTACGGGCGATGCACGTACATCATGGCCCGATCTACAATACTTATTAAGAATGCAAAAATTAATGGCAAAAGATCAGAAGCATTCCTCCATGTGTTCCTAGCTTCGGTACCTCTAACGGAAATTCGACATGGCTTCTCCTAGGTTCACTATATGAGGGTGAATTGGTTCTAAAGGCCCCAAATTGTTCCTTACTGTTGCCGTTGAAGGCTAGTAAGGCACCCCGATTAAAGCGTGTTCAATTCGTTAGAGCATATTTCCCCGGCTTATGCGGAGGCTATTGCCACACGAAGCGTAGGTACTTTACTTCCACCTAAAGGGACGGAATTCAGATATAGAACTCATGTTATGAAAAATGTAAGTGTTGTGTGTGAGGAGGAACAATCAAACCTTTCACCACCTATTCTACAACCTCTATCCTAGATACCTCGATAATTTATTGAACAAAGATCAACAATAGTGTAACGCATTAACCAACAAGAATGCAATATTAATATACAACATTAAATAACTAGAAAACAAGAATAAAATGCATGTGAATGAATATGAACATATTTAAAAATATTTTATTATTTTCAAAATTCTCCTTTTTATTTAAAAAAATATGGGAATTAAAATTAAATACCAACTAAAAACCAACAAACTGAGACTTTTGATAACACATGACTAATTTTAGGTCTGACTCTCTAATAGTCCCAGTGGAGTCGTTAAGCTGTCGCAACCAAAAAATAACAATAAGTCCCATCGCGAGACATTACTCGTTAAGTGCGACATTGGGGTAACAGAGGAAAAAGATGCCTTAATTCCTTTTGAAATAAAATGAGGGTTTGTAAACAACCTCGAAAAAGAAATGGAGTCACCACCAATCTTTTTTTTGGCTGGGTGTGATCGGCCACCTGTTAAAACCGGTTTTATTAAATATTTTAAAAGTAATTAAAACATTTTTTAAAACCAATTTTGAACTCTGCGTTTTTAAACCAGAGAAAAATAAAAGACGGGTTCGGGAGTCGGTTACGTGCGGGGAAGGATTAGCACCCCCACAACGCCCGTATAAAATGGTACCTTATTAATCGTGTGTTATCTCGAGTCTCGGTAAAAAGTCGATTTTGAAATTAGCATTTTAAAATAATTCCCATATTAAAGAAAAATAATCCCATATTTATTCGAAAATGATCTAGAATTTATTAACTTAAAATTTTCCTATAGTCCCTGGCAAACCCGGCAAAACATAGAAATTTTTATTTATTTAGAAAATTTCCGAATCATTCTCATTTTCTGGAAGAAAGATATTCCATTGTTAATGATAATTGATGATATCCTCCCCAACAAACCCGGCAGAGAACCCATGAATTATTTTAACTCGAGAATAATCTTGATTTTAAAAAAATGTTATTTGTTTTTTGTAGACACCTAATTTTGTCCGGACCACAAAAACATGAATGTTTTCTTCCCAAATTGATGTTTCAGAATGTAAAAAGACTTTTTTCATCTTGCAGGTGGTACTCCAAGATTTTGTTTAAGAGGGCAAGCATAAAAAGTCAAACTTGAAAAAAGTCAATCCCAAAAAATCAACTACTAAAAAAGTCAACCCACTTTCAAAATTAAGATTTGAAGTTCAATTGAAAAATGGCAAAAGCATTTTGATAATTCGTGGCCTACATTGAAAGATATGGGGTTCGAAAGTTGGGTTATGGAGATTCAGTAGAAAGGAATCCCTAATCATAGAAATTTGGGGAAAAGTGCTTAAACGATCGAATTGGTCAAAATTTAAGGTTCCAAATGAAAGATAAGCACCGACTACGGGTAATGGAGAAGCCACTTGAAAGAAAAATTGAAAGAAAAGTCGATCCGGGAGAAAACCGAGAATTAGGGTTTTTGGTGGATTTCGGTGAAATCGGGAAGAATTACAGAAATGGCCCGACTTGGTAAGAATAAAGCCCCCAAGGGATGAGGAATGAATAAAAAGGATAACCCAAGGCTCAATTTGAAGAAAAACTGAAAATCGGATTTGTTTTGAGCAAAACCGGGTTTCAGAGGCAAAAGGGCAAAATTGGAAAATTTGGAAAAATAGCAAAAGGACTCCAAAAATTCTGAAAAATTGCAAATCTCATTCTTAAATCATTTTAAAGAGATTGGCAAAAGAAAATCTTGATTTGGAGTTCGTTTGCAAAATGGCCAAATCCCGTGTCTCATATGCAGTAATTCAAGAAAGAAAATCCCGAAAAAATAGTAAATGAACTCAACATCTTCTAAAAATTTGCAAATATCATTTTTAAATTATTTTAAAGAGATTGGAGAAATAAAATCTTGATTCGGAGCTTGTTTGCAAATTGGCCAAAGCCCAGGTCTCCTATGTAGTAATTCAAGAAGATAAATCCCGAAAAAATAGCAAATGGACTCCAAAAATTCTGAAAATTTGCAAATCTCGTTTTCAAATTATTTGGAAGAGGTTGGAAAAAGAAAATCTTGATTCGGAGTTCGTTTGCAAAATGGCTAAATCCCGGGCCTCCTATGTAGTAATTCAAGCAGATAAATCCTGAAAAAATACCAAATGAGTTCCAAAAATTATGAAAACTTCCAGATCACACTTTTAAATTATTTGGAAGAGATTGGTGAAGAAAAATATTGATTTGGAGCTCATGTAGAAAATGGTAAAATGTGGGGGCATAAAAGGGCATATTTGGAAGAAAAAATCCAAATAAATAGCAAATAGACTCGAAAATTTTGAAAACTTTCAGAATTCAATATTTTATTATTTTAAAAGTATTAAAAAAATAAATTTTGAATTTGGATTCTGTTTTCCATTTATTTGCATCCGGGAGGGCAAAAAGGTCATTTTACCCAAGAAATCGAAAAGGGCTTCTCTTGCCTTTCAAAAAAATCAGACTTGGGCTGGAAGAGAGAGTGCTGGCCGACCAAGGCCCAAAGAGGGGAAGGAGTTTCTGATTTTTCAATCAAAAGGCAAAAAATTAAGAGTTAGTTAGTGATTTTTTTATCAAGCCTTTGCAAATAAGCCATATGGGCCAATGCATGAAGAGGGAGAGTGTCAACATAATTCTTGAACAACTATAATTATGGACAGCTGATGGCCTAATCTAAGGGTGATAATTTCATGTTTTAAACCTCTTAATTCATTAGCCATTGGATGAAAATTGGTTGGAGGAAAGATGACAACATCCTAGCCTATATGAGAAAGGGGTTCGGCCAGCCTAGGGGGGATCCAAAATTTTTCATTTTTCCAGCATTCCATTTTTCATATTTCTCTCTTATTTGGCTGATTTTTCTCTCCTTGGTTGCAAAGCAAAAAAGAAAAGTTTAGAAAGAAAAGAAAAGAAAGTTTGAAGAGAAAAAGCTTGAAAGATAGCTTCTAGAGGTTGCTTTTAGCACCAACTCTTGCACTTTCTTGATTTTCCATTCTTGTTTTTGCTATTTTGATTATTATTTTGGTGAGTTTTCTTTTGATTTTTATTTTTAAATAAGTATTTTTTTTAATGTTCTTTTTAAGTTCTTTCTTCAAAAAAATTCTTGCAATATTTTTTCTCTTGATTTCTTACCATGGCCGAATGACCCATTTTTTTGTAGTTGCTGTTTTGCTTTGATTTATCATGTTATTTTTTTAGTCTTGATGCTTTAAATATTCTTCTACTACATATACTTGAAGCTTGTTTTAATTTGGTTGCTTGTTTGTTGCCATTTATGAGTTTATTATCATGTTCTTGCATTTTTAATTTTCTGTTTTCATAATGTTTAAATTTGTTGATGTTTTATATTTTGTAATCCATGTGTTTGTGAAAATGCTTGTTAGTTTTAATACATATACTTTATATTTGCCTGATTTGAGTGTCATAGTTACGTTGAGTATGTTAGTATATCAAGTGTTTGTGAAAATGCCAAGCTCACTTGGAACTTGAGGCCATTCGGCCACCCCATTGATTTTGCTTTGTGATTGCATTTTTGCTATGTTAGTTGATAGGTTTGCATTTGCATGACATTTGATTGAGTATTTAGTTTAAGTATATCAAGTGTTTGTGAAAATGCCTTGCTTATTTTGATATGAGGCCATTCGGCCATCTCACATTGTTTTGCTTTGTGTGTGCATTTTTGTTATGTTAGATGATAGGTTTGCATTCTCACGACATTTGGTTGAGTATTTGGTTTAAGCATGCCTTGTGTTTGTGTTATTGCCATGCATATTTTAGATGTTAGGTTTGGTTTATTTTTCCATGCATGTCCATGCATTTTAGACCTAGGTTGCATTAAATGCCAAGCAAGTTCATTTAGGTCTAGGTCATTTTATTTATGCCATGCATTTTTCGTGACATTTAGGTTTAAATTCATGCATTTCATGCATCATATTTGCTGTAAGTTTTCATGCATTTCATGTCCATGCCACTTGACTAATGACTTAAGCCAATTAATGGTTCAAAGTCATGCTCTCTTGAGCATACTTGTGAAAAATTAAAGAGTTGTCAAATTGATTATTCTACCTTTGTGATTTTTTTTTTAGGGTTAATATATAAATTAGCCCCTCTACTTTAGGCGTTTTGTTTGTTTAGTACCTGAAGAATTTTTTTTGTCACTTTGGTACTTCAACTTTCATTCAGTCAATCACATTAGCCCTTTGCCCTAACACCATTAGTCAATGGCTGACTAGGCAAAAAACAACCAATCACAGGCTGACACGTAGGACAAACTGCCATATCATTAGTGCCACGTCATCATATAAGAAAAAAATTCAAAAAATATCCAAAAAAAATTATAAAAATCAAAATAAAAAACTGATCTTTTTATAAAAAAATAAAATTTTAATTTTTAAACAAAATTATAAAAATTATAAAAATTCAAAAGATAAATCTAAAAAATTCAAAAAAAAAATAATATTTTTTTAAAAAAAATCAAAATTAAAAATTTGAAAACCACATTTTTTAAAAAATTCAAAAAAATATCAAAAAATATAAAATCAAAATAAAAAAATGATTTTTTTATAAAAAAAAAAATTAAAAATTTTTTAAAAAATTTAGAAATTATAAAAATAATAAAAAAATTTATAAAAAATCAAAAGTTAAATCTAAATATTCAAAATTAAAAAGAAAAATAAAAAATATTTTTTTAAAATATAGTAATTTCAAATTAAAAATATATATGAAAATTTGAAATAAAAAAAATAGAATTTTTTTATTTTTTATTTTTTTCATTTTTATTAAAAATATTCAGATTTTTTTCTTATTTTTTATTTTTTATTTTTTTAACAGATTTTTAAATATATATATATATATAAAGTTTTCAATTTTATAATTTATTTTGATTTTTGGTTTTTTATTTTTATAATATATATGAAAATTTGAAATTAAAAAAATTGAAATTAAAATTTTAAAAATACATTATTTTTTCATTTTTATTAAAAATATTCATATTCATATTCATATTCATATTTCTTTTTCTTATTCTTATTTTTTAATTTTTACAGATTTATATATATATATATATATATATATATAAAGTTTTCAATTTTTATAATTCATAATTTATTTTGAATTTTGGTTTTTTATTTTTATTTTATAAATTTTTTTTAAAAAAATGTGATTTTCAGATTTTTAATTTTTAATTTTGATTTTTGAAATTTTTTATTAATTGTTTTGAATTTTTTGAATTTTTTTGAATTTTTTTCTTATATGATGACGTGGCAGTTATGCCACGTGTTGGGCTCTGATTGGGTGTTTTTTTGTCTAGTCAGTCATTAACTAACGGTGTTAGGGCAAAGGGCCAATGTGATTGATGGAATGAAAGTTTGAGTATTAAAGTGACAAAAAAAAATTCTTCAGGTACCAAACAGACAAAACGCCTAAAGTACAGGGGCTAATTTATATATTAACCCTTTTTTTTTACTTAGCCAATTTTTGTCTAACTTTTCAAAAGTCCTAGATACTGTTTGTGAGTCATTTTGTGAGTCTTAAATATTTTTACTTTGATTTTTTAAATGTTTTTATCAAAGGCAAAAATGTGTTTTGGCAAAACAATTTTTTTCACCCAGTACTCGTACTTTCCCGATTTTTTTGGGAAGTCATATTTAATCAGAAAATTAAGCTGATTTTTTATTGTGTATTTTTACATGTCCTGAGTCTCCAGTATTTGTTTTATATTTTTTTGAATTTTTAAAAATAGGGTAAAAAATCATTGCTAAAAACTGGACAGTGGAGTCAGAATTGAATTTGAGGGAAAATCATTTTTCTGTTTTTGTTAAATTACTTAGAGAGAGCTGATTAGGAAGCTTAGCTACTGACTTAGGGTAGTTTCTAAGCCTTTTAAAACTCTAAAAATGATTTTTTTTAAGTCTCAGGTTAAGGGTGGTTAAGTCTGAGATTTTAAACTTAGGAAATTAGAGCCATTTAAAAAAGGGTTTAGCTAAGTTTTTATTTTTAATCTAAGCTTTTCAAAATTGTTTTCAAACAATCAAAAAGTATTTTGGTTTTAGAATATTTCATTTTATATATTTTCCTAATGTAGCCGGATATCTTTTTAGATATACGGATTTCCTTAATTAAAGGAAAAAAATACATTTTCATGCATTGCATTTTCCATATTCATGCATTTTATATAATATGTGATTTTTGCTATGATAATTTCTATGATATTGTTATGATTTTGAGTTATGCTATTTGTTTATTATATGATTTTGAATATTTCATGATATCCTATGCTTTTTATTTAGTTATTTTTTTATTCTTTAGGATATACTATGTTCATGCATTATTATTTTTATTTTTTATTTTCATGCATTTTATATGATAGCATTATTTTATATTTCATGTCATTTAAATTATATGCCATATCATTCATATTTGCCATGTCATTTAAATTATTTCATTTCATATAGAATATATTATGTTACTTAGGTTATTTCATTTCATGTAGAATATATTATGTTACCTAGGTCATTTCATTTCATTTAGAATATATTATGTCATTTAGGATATTTCATTTAGAATATATGATATGATTTAGGATATTACATTTCATATAGAATATATTATGTTACCTAGGTCATTTCATTTCATTTAGAATATATCATATAACTTAGGATATTTCATTTCATTTAGAATATACTAAGACATTTAAATTATATCATATCATTTAGGTTGCATTATATTATTTAGACTTTGCTATGTCATTTTATTTATGTCATACATATTCATATTCATTTCTTTTAACTGTTTTCAGAAAAGGTAATGATTTCCAATAAAATAAAGATATTCCCGAGTTAAAATAATTCATGAGTTCTCTGTCGGGTTTGCTGGGGAGGATATCATCAATTATCATTAATAACGGAATATCTTCTTTAAAATGAGAATGATTCGGAAAGTTCTCCAAATTAATAAAAATTTCTATATTTTTCCACGTTTGTTGGGGAATATAGGAAAATTTTGAATTTATAAATTCCGGATCATTTTCAATTAAAAATGGAATTATTTTTCTTTAAATTGGGAATTAACTTGAAATACTAAATTTAAAACTGACTTTTTTACCGAGACTTGAGATAACACATGATTAATAAGGTACCGTTTTTAATAGGTGGCCGATCACACCTAGCTAAAAAAGATTGGTGGCGACTCCATGTCTTTTTCAAGGTCATTTTCAAAACCTTCATTTTTCTAGAGGAATTAAGTCAATTTTTCCTCGATTTTTTTTAATGTCACGCTTAACGAATAATAAAGTCTTGCGATGAGACATGTTATTTTTTAGGTTGCGACATTTTTCATGTATTTCGAAAATCATAGAAAATGATCATGAATAAGCAAAATGGTACTAAGATAAAAGTTAAATGAGCATGCATATTTACCATGGTATGACAAACATTTTATTATGACATGATAAAAGAAATTATGACATAGCATAAAGAAATAAATATCATGTGAATGAAATCGACATGGCAAACCTAAGCTTGGCGGACTAAATGACATGGCATAAGCATGAATGTCATGTGAGTGAAATCGACATGGCAAACAAAGCGGCATGGCATACGAATGATATGGCATGAGAAGATGACATGACACGAAAATGACATAGCATTAGGATGAATGTCATGGCATGTAAATGATATGGCAATTGAATGACATGGCGTATAAATGACAAGGAGTATAAATGACATGGCATAAGAATGAATGTCATGTGAATGAAATCGACATGGCAAACAAAATGACATGGCATGTGAATGAATGACATATGAATGACATGGCATATGAATGAATGACATATAAGTGACATGGCATAATGAATGACATGTCATGTAAATGAATGGCATGTGAATGGCATGGCATGTGAATGGCATGGCATATGAATGACATGGCATATGAATGACATGGCATGCGAATGACATGGCCAATGAATGACATGGCATAATGAATGGCATGGCATAATGAATGGCATGGCATAATGAATGGCATGGCAAATGAATGACATGGCATGTGAATGACATGGCATATGAATGACATGGCATATGAATGACATGGCATGTGAATGACATGGCATATGAATGGCATGGCATATGAATGACATGGCATAATGAATAACATGGCATGTGAATGACATGGCATCTGAATGGCATGGCATATGAATGACATGGCATATGAATGACATGGCCTAATGAATGACATGGCATAATGAATGACATGGCATATGAATGACATGGCATATGAATGACATGGCATAAGAATGACATGGCATAATGAATGACATGGCATGAGAATGTCATGGATGTAAATAACATGGCATGTGAATGACATGGCATGTGAATGGCATGGCATGTGAATGACATGGCATAATGAATGACATGACATAATGAATGACATGGCATGGCATGTGAATGGCATGGCATGTGAATGGCATGGAATATGAATGACATGGCATTATGAATGACATGGCATACGAATGACATGGCCTATGAATGACATGGCATATGAATGACATGGCATAATGAATGACATGGCATGTCAATGACATGGCATGGCATATGAATGACATGGCATACTGAATGACATGCTATGTGAATGAATGACATGGCAAAATCACAAAATGATATCATCATAAAATATTCATAATCACATCATGATCACATGCACACAACATTACTTGAAATGATTATTCATGTGAGGAATCATATAAATAGCATATGTCAGAAAATATTACAGCGCTTCCTGGAAAACCCGGCAAATTTTGGAAAAAAATTCTTTCTTATGATATTTACATGGTTTCGAGTAAAACGAATACCATAAATTTCGATTCCAGAAACACGTGCGTTGAATAATTTCCTAATCTCCCCGGCAAACCCGACAAAGATTAGGAACTAACTCTCACCAAATGTTTAATAAACAGAAAAATACGTTTTTTTGACAAATTAAATAAAAACATGTTTAACATGCAATGCATAGAGATGTATTACTTTCTTAGAGTAAGGACATCCGTATATCTAAAAAGGTATCTGACTACCTTAGGAAGATACTTTAATCGGATTTTCAAACTCGGATTTAAAAAGAAAAATCAAAATTTTTGAGTAAAAGTAAACTTGACTGAATACAATTTTTAAAAGGCTCTAATTTTTCCTAGTTTTGAAACCTGGGGTTGACCATCCTTGACCCGACTTTTATAAAATCAAATTTTAGGATTAAAATGACTTAGAAATTAACCTAAGACAGCAACTTATGTTTTAAATCAGCCCCCTCTTAGTGCCTTAAACAAAACAAAAAACTATTAGTTCTTAAAAACAAATCTGACTTTTCTGACCAATTTAGGAAATCGATTTTTTTGCCCTTCTAAAAAATTCAAAAAATTCTGAAAATATTGTGGGAGTCTTAGAACATGTCAAACTCTATGGTAAAAAATCAGCTTAATTTTTGGAGTATGGATACTATGATCGAATTTTACCCAAAATCAAGACAGTGAGCTAAAAACTGTTTTGTTAAAATCCATTAGGCAGTTGCGAAAACCTTTTTGTTTTTCCTCATAAAAAATTTCAAAAAATCTAAAAAAATTAGACTCAGAACATGTTGATCTCCATGGATACTATGACCGATTTTTACCTAAAATCAAGACAGTGAGTTAAAAACGGTTTTGTCAAAATCTATTTTTAAACCTTTGATAGAAAAATCCAAAAATCAAAAAAAAAATCAGAGGCTCCTTAAAGTGTTTACAACCTTTGGTTAAAAAAATCTTTATATTTGGACAAGGAATGCATGGTGAGAAAAATCAGAAAATCCAACTTGCACAACTTTTCATTTTTCCACAAGCATGCTCATGAGAGCTTGGCTTTGAGCTATTAACTGGCCTAAGTCAAAAATCAAGTGGGGATGAGATGAATGCATGAACATGAAGCAACAAATAGGGGGATCTATCCTACCACAACCAACAAGCAAACACACCAAGCAAGAACATGTAAGAAAATATTTGACAAACTTGGTTATTTGATAGAACATGAAGAAATCTTTTGGAAGTTGTTTTGAAAAACAATTTTATTTCATGAAAGAAAATAAAATGAAAATGAAAATTATATGAACCAAGCATGGAAAATAGCATGAAAGAAAATAGCTACCTTGCTTTAGCTTTCAAATCAAAGAGTAGTAAGAAAATCCCTTCTTTTTTCCTTTTTTTTCCCCCTCTCTTTTTTCTCTCTTCAATAAGCTACTGCCCCTTTTTAAAATTAGACCTCTTCTTCCCTCTTTGAATGGCTGGCCCCCTTCTTTAAAAATTAGGGTGTGTGCTCTTATTCTTTTCTTAGCCCTTGGATGGATGTCCTTTTTTTTTCCTACAATCCAAGCCATTGGATGGAAGATATTTTCATGACAATAAAAATGTCATCTTGCCATTTGATCTTGGCCCTTGAAGGATGTACTCATCTTTTTATAAAGCACCTAGGCCGTTAGATGGACAAGATATTTTCATGATATTAAAAATGGCATCTTGCAATTTGATAGTGACCATTGGATGAATTTAATCAAATCTCACCCCTTCATTCATGAGCTGACCAGCCAAGGGCCTAGAATATCCCAGTAATTCCTTCATCTTTCATATTTTTTTAATTGCAAATTGGCCTTTTTCGATTTCTTTGGTAAAATTACCCTTTTAGCCCTTGAATTTAATTTTATTGCAAACAGACCCCAAATTCGGTTTTTCTTTCTCCAATCCATCCAAATAAATATAATATTGAGATCTGGAGATTTTCAGAATTTTTCGAGCTCGTTTCCTATTTTCCCGGAATTTTCTCGGATTTTTCGATTAGTGGCACCCAAAATTTACCTTTTTCATTTAAACTCTGATTCTAAATTTTTCCTCACCAATCTCTTCCAAAAAATATAAAACTCATATCTGAAAGTTTTAAAAAAATTTTGGAGCTCGTTTTCTATTTTTCCCGAAATTATCTTCTAGAATTTCGGCTTAGTGCACCCGAACTTTGCCATTTTTCAAATAAGCTCCGATTCTGAATTTTTCTTCACCCATCTCTTCCAAAAATGATAAAACTTAGATCTGAAAGTTTTCATAATTTTTAGAGCTCTTTTACTATTTTTCCCTGAATTATTTTCTTGAATTTCTGCTTAGTGTACCTGAACTTTGTCATTTTTCAAATGAGCTCCGATTTCGGATTTTTTTTCCAATCTCTTCCAAAAGTTATAAAACTCAAATCTGGAAGTTTTCATAATTTTTCGAGCTCATTTGCTATTTTTTCGGAATTATCTTCTGGAATTTTGGCTTAGTGTACCCAAACTTTGCAATTTTTCAAATGAGCTCCAATTCTGGATTTTTCTTCACCGATCTCTTCCAAAAATTATAAAACTTAAATCTTGAAATTTCCATAATCTTTGGAGCTTGTTTACTATTTTTTCGTAAATTTTCTTTAGGATTTTCCGAAATTACCCTTCAACCTCTGAAACCTCGGTTTTACTCAAAACGAGTTCGATTTTTAGATTTTCTTTTTCCTCTTCCTTTATCCTATATTGAATTTGAGTTGGTCCAAAAACGCCCAATTTTTACGATCAAATTTCCCTCTGATTTTGTTTTCCCTTTTTCCAACTCGAGAATTTTCTCATTTTTTCGTTTTTGCTCGAACGGCTCTTCCTTTGGATTCACTTCAAATTGGGCCTTGGGCTATCCTTGTTTACTCATTCTTTATCAACTAGGGGCTTTAATTTCACCGAATTGGGCCATCTTGAAAGTTTTCCCCAAATTTGCAAAATTCATCTTTTTTAACCGAAACCCTAATTTCTGTTTTTCCTTCCAAATTGACTCTTTCTTTGGTTCTACTTCCAGTTGGCCCTTCCAATACCCGTAGTCATTAATTATATTCCATTTGGAACCTCCAATTTCGACCAATTTGATCGTTTAAGCATTTTTCTCCAAATTTGCCGAATCAGGACTTCCCCTAGACTGAAATTTTCGCAATTTCTCTTCCGAACTCCATATCTTTCGTTGTAGACCTCGGATTATCAAAATTCTTTCAAATTATTCAATTCAACTTCAAATCTTGATTTTGACTAAGAGTTGACTTTTTAGTGTTGACTTTATTGAGGTTGACTTTTTGGGGACGACTTTTTCAAAGTTGACTTTTATGCTGAACTCCGAATCACAAATCTTGGAGAACCATCTGCAAGATGAGAAGAGATTTTATGCATTCTAAAAAAGTACAAGAAAGAATTTACCTAGTTTAGGGGGCCCTCAAAAAATTAGGTGTCTACAGTTAGAAAATCTAACTTGTACAAATTTTAATTTTCCACAAGCATGCTTATTAGAGCTTGGCTTTGAGCCATTGATTGGCTTAAGTCAAAAATCAAGTGGGTAATGCAATAATGCATGAAATAAATGACATGGAATGTGCATGACCTAGTGTCTAAATGACATGGAAGGTGACATGGCATATGAAAATGGCATAATGCTTAAATGACATGGAATAGTAAAAATGACCTAATGCTTAAAGTGACATGGAAAATGACATGGATAATAAAAATGACCCATATGTCCAAGTGACATGGAAAATGACATGGAATAATAAAAATGACCTAATTGTCTAACTGACATGGAAAATGACCTAAATGCCTAAATGACATGGAAAATGACATGGCATGGAAAAATGACCTAAAGCTTAAATGACATGTAAAATGACATGGCATATGAAAATGGCCTAAATGACTAAATGACATGGAATAATAAAAAAGACCAAAATGTCTAAGTGACATGGAAAATGACATGGAATAATAAAAATGACCTAAATGTATAAGTGACATGGAAAATGACCTAAATGCCTAAATGACATGGAAAATGACATGGCATACAAAAATGACCTAAAGCTTAAATGACATGTAAAATGACATGGCATATGAAAATGGCCTAAATGACTAAATGACATGTAAAATGACATGGCATATGAAAATGGCCTAAAGCTTAAATGACATGTAAAATGACATGGCACGATAAAAATGACCTAAATGACTAAATGACATGTAAAATGACATAGCATATGAAAATGGCCTAAAGCTTAAATGACATGTAAAATGACATGGCACATGAAAATGACCTAAAGCTTAAATGACATGGCATAATAAAAATGACCTAAATGACTAAATGACATGTAAAATGACATGGCATATGAAAATGGCACAACCCATAAAAAAATGCCCTTTTCCTTTTCGTCTACAAAAATTCAGGGATCGAATCGTTTCTGCTATGATTGCCGGAGCTGGGTTTATCCTTTGCTCTAACCTCTCGAAAAGATCAAATACTGCCACATCCACATATCCCAATGTCTTCGGGAAGATAATTAAACCATAGATAGCCAAGGCAAAAATGTTTCTAGTTGTCTCCTTACTAGAATGACTATGGATTAAAGTCCGTAGAATATCCCATGAGATGCAAGAGTTTGCTCCTTTTCGAACAACGTGGCTTTCGACTAAATTTTTTTCCACCTCCAGAATCGTGGACACCTTTTTCTTGAAACTCGGCGTCTTTGTATCTTTCAAATAAATATGATCTGGAATGACATTCTCAATATGCAACAAAGTCGAATATTCTTCGATGGTCGGAGTCATATCCTCTCGGTTGAAAGTGAAGCATCGATAGGCGAGATTCTAAAATTGTACCACGGCCCGGATCAACTCACCAGACTGAAATTAATAGTGCTATGTCCCCATAAATCTAAGTGAAGTCTTCTCTTTCTGATATGTCCCACTGATTCCATATATCCATCAACCCACGGAGATCTTTTTTTCGGATAGTAAGATCAACTTCGTTTGGCAATACCGATACATATCTTACTTTCAGACAATCCCCATTATCTTGTTGACTCTCCTCGGATTGTTTCCTCACCACTTAATGTTTTTCGACCACTGAGGCACACTGACCTTCCATGAAAGCCCTTTTGGTTGAATATTACTCCGAGACCAATAACCTTCCATGTGCAAGAATGATGACAAGAATGCATGAAAAAAAGAAAGTAAATGAACTAGTAAAGGAAATAAATTCAAATATTATCAAAAATAATATATGATTCAAACCAATAATTATCCCTGAGGATGCCAACAAAATTTCGGCATTACAACATCCCTGGGACAAAACATCAAAACTTATTATGGGCGGTATGATGTGCGTTCATCATCACCCGATTTGCAAAGGTAAACTTATTCGGAATGTAGAATAGAAGGTAAAAGGATTGGAAATGTTCCTCCATGTGTTCTTAGCTTCAGGATATCTAATATAAATTCGGCATGGCTTCACCTAGGTTTACTATATAAAGGTGAATCAGTTCTAAAAGCCCCGAATTGTTCCTCACTGTCATCGGTGAAGGCTAGTAAGGCACCCCGATAAAAATGGGTTCAATTCGTTAGAGTATATTTCTCTACCCCATGCGGATTGTTAATCACGAAGGCATAGGTATATTAGTACTCCGGAAGTGTTTCACTAGCCCATGCGGATTGTTAATCATGAAGGATTAGTTACTTTGCTTCCACCTAAAAGGATGGAACCCAAGTGTAAGGCTCATGATATGCAAATGCATGTGTAGTGTGAGGAGAAACAACAAACCTTTCACCACCTATTCTACACCCCTTATTCTAAATACCCCAATAATTTATTAAGAACAAGATTAAACAATGCAAAGTATTGAGCAAAGAAAAAATAATATTCAACAAGATAACCAAAGAAGAATAATAATATGCATGAAAATGAACATATTAAAAACATTTTATTATTTTTGAAAATTCTCCTTTTTTTTTTTTGGTTGAAAAAAAGTGGGAATTACAATTAAATACTAATTAAAAATCGATAAAATCAAGACTTTCGATAACACGCGACTAATTTTAGGCCTGACTCTCTAAGTATCCCCAGTGGAGTCGCCAAGCTATCGCAACCTAAGAAATAACAATAAGTCTCATCGCGAGACATTACTCGTTAGTTGTGACATTGGCGTAACAGAGGAAAAGATGACTTAATTCCTCTTAAAATAAAAAGAGGGTTTGAAAAGAATCTCGAAAAAGAAATAGAGTCGCCACCAATCTCTTTATGGCTAGGTGTGGTCGGCCACCTATTAAAACCGATTTTATAAAACATTTTAAAATTAATTAAAATATTTTTTTAAAACCAATTTCGAACTATGCGCTTTTAAACCAGAGAAAAAAAAAAAGGGTTCAGGAGTCGCTTACGTGCAGGGAAGGATTAGCACCCCCACAACGCCCGTATAAAACGGTACCTTATTAATCGTGTGTTATCTCGAGTCTCAATAAAGAGTTGGTTTTGAAATTAGCATTTTAAAATAATTCCCATATTAAAGATAAATAATCCCATTTTTAGTCGAAAATGATCCGAAATTTATTAACTTAAAATTTTCCTATATTCCCCAACAAACCCGGCAAAATATAAAAATTTTATTTATTTAAAAAATCTCCGAATCACTCTCATTTTTTGAAAGAAAGATATTATGTTGTTAATGATAATTGATGAAATCCTCCCCAGCAAACCCAGCAGAGAACTCATGAATTATTTTAATTCGGGAATACCCTTATTTTTAAAATAAAAAAAAAACATGATCTGTTAGAAAACATTTTAAAAAGTTATGAATATGCAAATCATTACTAATGACATGGCATATGGATTAATGACATAGCATGCTTGACATAGCAAAATCTAGATGACATGGCATAATCTAAATCACATGGCAAAGATCTAAATAAAATGACAAGAATTAATGACATGATAAAACCTGGATGACATATTAAAATCCTATATGACATAGCAAAAATTTAAATTAAATGGCAAGAATTAATGACACGATAAAACCTAGATGACATATTAGAAATCTAAATGACATGGAAAAAAATTAAATTAAATGGCAAGAATTAATGACATGATAAAACCTAAATGACATATTAGAAATCTATATGACATAGCAAAAATCTAAATTAAATGGCAAGAATTAATGACATGATAAAACCTAGATGACATATTAGAAATCTATATGACATGGCAAAAAAAATCTAAATTAAATGGCAAACATTATCATAGAACATTCATAATTATGCCATAATCAAAATGACAACATAAAATCTAAATCAAAGCAATGACATCACTATGGAATATTCACATATATATATATATATATGGAATTTATATAACCAAAATAGCAAAAATTAAATGTCATAAAATATGCATAAATATGAGAAAAGCAAATGCATGAAAATGTATTTCTCCCACAAAATAAGGATATTCGTATATCTAAAAAGACATCCGACTATCTTGGGAAGAGACCTAAGTTGGATTTTCTAACTCGTATTTTAGACTCAGATTTTTAAAAAAAAAAAATCGAAATTTTTGGACAACATAAAACTTGGCCTAAAACACCCTTTAAAAGGCTCTAATTTTTTCTAGTTTTGAAACCCGGGGTTGACCAACCTTGACCTGACTCTTAAAAAATAAAATTTTATGATTAAAATAACTTGAAAATTAACCTAAGACAGCAACTAATGTTCTAAATCAGCCCCCTCTTAGTGCCTTAAACAAAATAGAAAATTATTAGTTCATAAAAACAAATTTGACTTTTCTAACCAGTTTTGGAAACCAATTTTTTTAACCTTCTAAAGTTTCAAAAAAATCTGAAAAAGTTGTAGGAGACTTAGAACGTGTCTACAGCTATGGGAAAAATCAGCTTAATTTTTAGACTAAGGATGACCTACCCGAAAATTCATGAAAGACATAACAGTGGGTAAAAAATTGCTAAACCGAAAAACATTTTTAAACCTTTGATAAAAAGTTCCAAAAATCAGAATAAAAATATTAGAGACTCCTCTAAGGTCCTACTATCAGTGGTAAAAATTTCTAAAAATTTGGATAAGGGTTTCCTAATGAGAAAAATCATAAAGTTAGAAAATCTAACTTTTAGAAATTTTAATTTTCCACAAGCATGCTCATGAGAGCTTGGCTTTGAGCCATTGATTGGCTTAAGTCAAAAATCAAGTGGGAAATGCAATAATGCATGAAATAAATGACATGGAATGTGCACGACCTATTGTCTAAATGACATGGAATGTGACATGGCATATGAAAATGGCCTAATACTTAAATGACATGGAATAATAAAAATGACCTAATGCTTAAATGACATGGAATAATAAAAATGACCTAATGCTTAAAGTGACATGAAAAATGACATGGAATAATAAAAATGACCTAAATGTCTAAATGACATGAAAAATGACCTAAATGCCTAAATGACATGAAAAATGACATGGCATGCAAAAATGACCTCAAGCTTAAATGACATGTAAAATGACATGGCATATGAAAATGGCCTAAATGACTAAATGACATGGAATAATAAAATGACCTAAATTTCTAAGTGACATGGAATAATAAAAATGACCTAAATGTCAAGTGACATGGAAAATGACCTAAATGCCTAAATGACATGGAAAATGACATGGCATGCAAAAATGACCTAAAGCTTAAATAACATGTAAAATGACATGGCATATGAAAATGGCCTAAAGCTTAAATGACATGTAAAATGACATGGCATGATAAAAAATGACTTAAATGACTAAATGGCATGTAAAATGACATGGCACATGAAAATGACCAAAAGCTTAAATGACATGTAAAATGACATGGCCCATGAAAATGGCCTAAAGCTTAAATGACATGTAAAATGACATGGCATAATAAAAATGATCTAAATGACTAAATGACATGGCATATGAAAATGGCCTAAAGCTTAAATGACATGGCATAATAAAAGTGACATAAATGACTAAATGACATGTAAAATGACATGGCATATGAAAATGGCCTAAAGCTTAAATGACATGTAAAATGACATGGCACATGAAAATGGCCTAAAACTTAAATGACATGTAAAATAAAAATGACCTAAACTATATGGAAAATAGCCACAATATGTAAAAGTATGTCATAAATCAAAAGAACTAAATGGTTAGCAAGAATATAAATACACATGAAAATAAATAATAATAGAAATAAGCAAGTTAAAGTAAGCAAATAAAAAATATATATATGGAAATGGACTCCATGGTTGGTATATTGGACAAGGCCCACCCTAACCATTATCACTTGATTCTCATCAAGATCATGAAGGCTAACCATTGTTTTATTTATTTTTGAAAAAGCAAGAACAACAAGGAAGCTTTCATAAAACCTTTATTAAGCAAAGAAAATGGTGGGAAATCACATGGAAAAATAAAAAAGAAGAAGAAAGAAAAAAATGTAAGAACCAAAAAGGAATGGCTACCTTAGCAAAAACTTTCTTTCTTTTCCTTCAAAAATCTTTTTTTCTAAGGTTTTTAACTACTGACTTCAGCTCCTAAAACAGCCCACTTGCTTGAAAAGTGATACCCCTTTGCCTTTAGAAATGGTTTGGTCGAACCCCCCTTGTTGGTGTCAATGGTGGAGATCATTTCATTTAATTCACCTACACCATCTAAGCCCTTAGATCCAAGATATTTTCATGACAATAAAAATGCCATCTTGCAAATTGATCTTAGCCATTCAAGGATGTACTCATCTTTTCATAGGTGCCTAAGCCACTGGATGAGCAACGATATTTTATTTGGCTACATGCATTTCCAACCATTAGATGATTTGTGCTCATCTTTCTTCCACCAATATTGGCCATTCGATGAGGAAATTTGCATGACAATAAAAATGTCATCTTGCAATTTGAACTTTGCCATTCAAGGATGTACTCATCTTTTCATAAGTTGCCTAGGACATTGGATTAAGCAAGGACATTTCAAGATAGTAAAAATGACATCTTGTAGCTTGATATTGACCATTGGATGAAATGAATTAAATCTCACCCTTCATTCATGAGCTGACCAGCCAAGGGCCTGAAATATCCCAGCAATTCCTTCATCTTTCATATTTTATTGATCGCAAATTGGCCCTTTTCGGTTTCTTCGATAAAATTACATTTTTGCCCCCCAAACTTGATTTTATTACAAGCGGACCCCAAATCCGATTTTTCTTTCTCCAATCCATCCAAATAAATATAATATTGAGATCTAGAGATTTTCATAATTTTCTGAGCTCGTTTCCTATTTTTCCCAGAATTTTCTCTTGGATTTTTTGGTTAGTGGCACCCAAAATTCACCTTTTTCATTTGAACTCCGATTCCGGATTTTTCTTCACCAATCTCTTCCAAAAAATATAAAACTCAGATCTAGAAGATTTCATAATTTTTGGAGCTCATTTTCTTTTTTTCCCAGAATTATCTTCTGGAATTTTGGCTTATTGCACCCGAACTTTGCCATTTTTCAAATGAGCTCCGATTCTGGATTTTTCATCGATCTCTTCCAAAAATTATAAAACTAAGAACTGCAAGTTTTCATAATTTTTGGAGCTCGTTTGTTATTTTTCCCAAAATTATCTTCTAGAATTTCGGCTTAGTGCACCCGAACTTTGCCATTTTTCAAATGAGCTCTGATTCTGGATTTTTCTTCACCGATCTCTTCCAAAAATTTTAAAACTTAGATCTGAAAGTTTTCATAATTTTTGGAGCTGGATTGCTATTTTTCCCAGAATTATCTTCTGGAATATCGGCTTAGTGCACCCAAACTTTGCCATTTTTCAAATTAGCTCCGACTTCAGATTTTTCTTTACCGATCTCTTCCAAAAATTATAAAACTCGAAACTACAAGTTTTCATAATTTTTAGAGCTCATTTGCTACTTTTCTCGGAATTGTCTTCTGGAATTTCAGCTTAGTGCACCCGAACTTTGCCATTTTTCAAATGAGCCTCGATTTCAGATTTTTCTTCTCCGATCTCTTCCAAAAATTATAAAACTCAAAACTGCAAGTTTTCATAATTTTTGGAGCTCGTTTGCTATTTTTCTCGAAATAATCTTTGGGATTTTCCAATATTGCCCTTCAACCTCCAAAGCCTCATTTTTACTTGAAACGAGTTCGATTTTTGGATTTTCTTTGTCTACTGCCTTTTTCATATATTGAATTTGAGTTGAGCCAAAAAGCCCAATTTTTACGATCAAATTCCCCTCTGTTTTTTTTCTCTTTTTAAACTCGAGAATTTTCTCGTTTTTCCAATTTTGCTCCAATCGGCTCTTCCTTTGGATTCACTTCAAATTGGGCCTTGGGCTATCCTTTTTTACTCATTCTTTATCAACTGGGGGCTTCAATTTCACCGAATTGGGCCATCTTTGCAGCTTTCCCCAAATTTGCAAAATTCACCTTTTTAAACCGAAACCCTACTTTTCGATTTTTCTTCCAAATTGACTCTTCATTTGGTTCTGCTTCCAATTGGCCCTTCCAATACCCATAGTCATTAATTATATTCCATTTGGAAACTCCAATTTTGACCAATTTGTTCGTTAAACACTTTTCCCAAATTTGTCGAATTAGGGCTTCCTCTACACTAAAATTTTTGCAATCCCTTTTTCGAACTCCATATCTTTCATTGTAGACCTTGGATTATCAAAATTATTTCACCATTGTTCAATTCAACTTCAAATCTTGATTTTGACTAAGGGTTGACTTTTTTAATGGTTGACTTTTTAGGGTTGACTTTTTTTGAGTTGACTTTTTTCGAATTGTCTTTTCATGCTGAACTTCGAATCCATCTAAGAACAGATCTTAGTTCAGGTTAACTGATTATACCAATGGGTTGCAGAACCTGTTAAGCTGTCTTGGAAGCAGTGAATGAGTAACTTTTCATCGTCATCATGTCCTATCATTTTCTGGCAATACATGGTTAAGTGTGCTAACGGATTGGTGGTCCCATTATACTTCTCAAAATCTGGTACCTTAAACTTAGGGGGAATTACCAGGCCATGCACCAGACTCATTTCCTTGGCATCTAGGCTGCCAAACAATTCTGCACCTTCCACGGCCCTTAACCTCTCTTCCAATAACTGATATTTTTTCTATGATTCAGCAGATTCAATCTTCTTTAATTCGGCCATCTTTGCTTTCTCTTTCTCAGCGAGCTCTTCAAAATTCGAAACATCAACAGGATCAGTTGGGCCAGCCCCAATGTTGACATTTCCGATAGCCTAGTTCTTTGCTTCTGCCACCGGTTGGATATAAACAAAAGGCGCTGCCCCTGTCGGAAGCTCATTTCTAGCATTTTGGGATGTTTGGCCATTTAATTGCACGGCTTCAGGTCGGCCCTCTTGATTTACTACCACTCTTCCCGCAACTGAATTCTCAACCGGTCCTTTTTGTCTAAGCATGGCATTCATCATTTCCATAAGCTTGGCCATTTGCTCTCTCGATTCTTCTTGGGATTTAGCCAATTGCTCTTGGAGTTCCTTCTGAGCCCTTTCCATCCTTTCGATATGGGCAGTCTGTTCCTTTTCCATAATTCTAGCTTGAGATCTGGTATTATAACGTCGCTGAAAATCTGGTTCTTTTGGAGGACGCCCAATTTTTACCTTGAGTTCAAAAACCATGGATTAGAACTCTGTGATTTATTCTTTATTTTTATTATGAATGAATATACAATGGAATGAATAAATCAATGACTAAGTCATGAATATGTATAATAAATGAATAAATTAATGAATATATAAGTACATGAATATGTATAATAAATAAATGTATGAATGCATTTGAAAGTATTGACCCCGAGATAATTTCAACCAAATGGTCTTCTATTGATTTCTGAAATTAAATACATCAAGGATAAAATAAGAAGATCTGTCCTAAGGAAATCCAATATTTATTAAATAGTTTTCCCATCTATTTCAAAGTGTCGCTACAAAGTGATGGTCCTAAAGTAACCTTCCCGGATCTCGGACTTTCCTCCACAGTCCCCCTTTAGATTGCCTTGCCTTTTAATCTGGCCTTTCATCCCTCATTTTCCAACTGACATCTCAATAGTTCAGAAGAAACAACAGTGTGTAAGCTTTCCTTGACTTGTTTCTCTTTCTCAAGTCTGTCGGCTCGGGCTTCCTCCTGTTTCACTCTCTCTTTCCAGTAGTCATTCTCTTTTTTGATGTAGTCAACTTCTTTTTTCCATACCCTGGAAGACTTGGCGGTCCCTTCAAATTTTAGTTCAAAACGAAACCTTTTATTTTTCAAGTGTAGTTCCTCGAGAACTCCTTTGACAGTATGCCTTCCTCTCTTGACCTTTTCCACTTCCCTTTCCCGAATCGATTCCCTAGTCTTTAAGTCATCGATCTCTTCTTGGAATCGAGCAACCTCTTTACTCATTCGGAATTTTTCTTTCTCAAATTCTGACTTCGCGATTTCTAAATCCGACGGTACTTCTTCCAGCCGTAGATTTGTTAGTGAGATATCCCTCCTATCGGGTGCCAATAGTCTATCATTAATCCTCCTATCTCTCCATACCATGTAGTCGGGTGTGACGATGTCGGCATATATCAAGCCACCTCTACCCGATAAGTTTTCTTCCACACTACTACAATCTCGTGCACTTTTCCCGAGTACCCATCCTCTCTATAGACAAATTCTAACTCATTAAGATAGTGGGTCGTATGAGTGAACTGGCGAGATTTCGATTGTCTTAGCACCAACAGTGGCGCATAACTCACACCTTCTGATACTCCTAATAATGGAACACATGCCTTATCCCCACACTTGTACAGTATCGGCATAGGAGCTATCGATGGAGCCCTCCAATTTATCATCTCGATTTTAACGTTTCGGAATATGTCGATCCACTATTCTTCAGTCCTATCTTCGGGCCAATCCCTCTTAAAAAAATTCACTGATTGGTGCAAAAGACTTCCAATATGGGCGAAGAGAGAATTTTTCTGGATTCCAAAAGCGGCTCCGAACCCATATGTAGAGAAGCTGTGCACAACCCACGAAATGCCCTTTCCTCCTCGTCTACAGAAATTCAAGGATCGGATTGTTTCTACTATGATTGCCGGGGCCGGGTTTATCCTCTGCTCTAACCTCTCGAAAAGATCAAATAATGCCACATCCACATATCCTAATGTATTCGGGAAGATAATTAAACCATAGATAGCCAAGGCAAAAATGTTTCTAGTCGTCTCCTTACTGGAATGACTATGGATTAATGCTTGTAGAATATCCCATGAGATGCAATAGTTTGCTCCTTTACGACAACATGGCTTTCGACCCAATTTCTTTCCACCCTAGAATCGTGGACACCTTTTTTTTGAAACCCGACGTCGTTGTATCTTTCAAGTAAATACGATTCGGAATGATATTCTCAATATGCAATAGAGTCGAATATTCTTCGATGGTTGGAGTCATATCCTCTCAATTGAAAGTGAAGCATCGATAGGCGAGATTTCAAAATTGCACCACGGCCCGGATTAACTCACCACTGATCTTGACTGGAATTAACTATGCTATGTCCCCATAAATCTGAGTGAAGGCTTCTCTTTCTATTATGTCCCACTGATTCCATATATCCGTCAACCCACGGAGATCGTTTTGCAGGATAGTAAGATCAACTTCGATTGGCAATACTGATATATATCATACTTTAAAACAATCTCCATTATCCTGCTGACTCTCTTCGGATTGTTTCCTCACCACTAAATGTTTTTCGACCACTGAGGCACACTGACCTTCCAAGAAAGCCTTTTTGGTTGAATATTACCCCGAGACCAATAACCTTCCATGTGCAAGAATGCATGAAAAAAGAAAGTAAATGAATTAGTAAAGGAAATAAATTCAAATAATATCAAAAATAATATATGATTCAAACAATAATTATCCCTGAGGATGCCAACAAAATTTCGGCATTATAACACCCTGGGGCAAAAGATCAAAACTTATTATAGGCGGTGTGATGTGCATTCATTATCGCCCGATTTGCAAAGGTAAACTTATTCGGAATGTAGAATAGAAGGTAAAAGGATTGGAAATATTCCTCCATGTGTTCTTAGCTTCAGGATATCTAATATAAATTCGGCATGGCTTCGCCTAGGTTCATTATATTAAGGTGAATCAGTTTTAAAAGCCCCGAATTGTTCCTCACTATCGTCGGTGAAGGCTAGTAAGGCACCCAAATAAAAGCGGGTTCAATTCATTAGAGTATATTTTCCTAGCCCATGCGGATTGTTAATCATGAAGGCATAGGTATTTTAGTACTCGGGAAGTGTTTCACTAGCCCATGCGGATTGTTAATCACGAAGGCTTAGTTACTTTGCTTCCACCAAAAGGACGGAACCTGGGTGTAAGGCTCATGATATGCAAATGCACGTGTAGTGTGTGAGGAGAAACAACAAACCTTTCACCACCTATTCTACACCCTTTATTCTAAATACCCCAGCAATTTATTAAGGACAGGATTAAACAATGCATAGTATTGAGCAAAGAAAAAATAATATTCAACAAGATAACCAGAGAAGAATAATAATAATATGCATTAAAATGAACATATTAAAAACATTTTATTATTTACGAAAATTCTCCTTATTTTTTTTTTAAATATGGGAATTATAATTAAATACTAATTAAAAATCGATAAGACCGAGACTTTCGATAACACGCGACTAATTTTAGGCCTGACTCTCTAAGTGTCTCCAGTCGAGTCGGCAAGCTGTCGCTACCTAAAAAATAAAAAGTCTCATCACGAGACATTACTCGTTAAGTGTGACATTGGGGTAATAGAGGAAAAGATGACTTAATTCCTTTTGAAATAAAATGAGGATTTGAAAACAACCTCGAAAAAGAAATGGAGTCGCCACCAATCTTGTTTTGGCTAGGTGTGATCGGCCACCTATTAGAACCGGTTTTATTAAACATTTTAAATTTAATTAAAATATTTTTTAAAATCAATTTCAAAGTCTGCGCTTTTAAACCAGAGAAAATGAAAAACGGGTTCGGGAATCGGTTACGTGCGGGAAAAGATTAGCACCTCCACAATGCCCGTATAAAACGGTACCTTATTAATTGTGTGTTATCTCGAGTCAAGTCGGTTTTGAAATTAGCATTTTAAAATAATTCCCATATTAAAGAAAAATCATCCCATTTTTAGTCGAAAATGATCCAGACTTTATTAACTTAAAATTTTCCTATATTCCCCGGCAAACCCGGCAAAACATAAAAAAAATTATTTATTTAGAAAATCTCCGAATCACTTTCATTTTTTGAAAGAATGATATTCCGTTGTTAATGATAATTGATGATATCCTCCCTAGCACTCATGAATTATTTTAATTCGGGAATATCCCTTTTTTTAAAAACATGATCTTTTAGAAAACATTTAAAAAAAAGTTATGAATATGCAAATCATTACTAATCACATGGCAAAAGAGTGAATGACATAGCATATGGATTAATGACATGACATGCTTGAAATGGCAAAATTTAGATGACATGGCATAATCTAAATAAATGGTAGAATCTAAATGACATGGCAAAGATCTAAATGAAATAATAAGAATTAATGACATGATAAAACCTAGATGACATATTAGAAATCCATATGAAAGAGCAAAAAAAATCTAAATTAAATGGCAAACATTATCATAGAATATTCATAATTATGCCATAATCAACATGACAACATAAAATCTAAATCAAAGCAATGACATCACTATGGAATATTCATATATATATGGAATTTATATAACCAAAGCAGCAAAAATTAAATGTCATAAAATATGCATGAATATGAAAAATGCAAATGCATGGAAATGTATTTCTCCCACGAAATAAGGATATTCGTATATCTAAAAAAGATATCCGACTACCTTTGGAAGAGACCTAAGTTGGATTTTCTAACTCAGATTTAAAAATTTTTGGATTTTTGAGTAAAAAAAAAAAAGAGTTTTGACCGAACCCACCTTTTTAAAGCTCTAGTTTTTTCTAGTTTTGAAACCCGGGGTTGACCAACCTTGACCCAATTTTTTAAAAAAATCAAATTTTATGACTAAAATGACTTGGAAGTTAACCTAAGACAGCAACTAATGTACCAAATTAGCCCCCTCTTAATGGCTTAAACAAAGCAGAAAATTATTAGTTCTTAAAAACAAATCTGACTTTTCTGACCAGCTTTGGAAACCGATATTTTACACTTCTAAAAGATTTCAAAAATATATGAAAAAATTATGGAAACTTAGAACTTGTCGACCTAATCAGATTAATTTTTAGATTAAGGATGACCTACCTGAAAATTCATGAAAGATAGAATAGTGGGTAAAAAACGGCTTAACCAAAAAACATTTTTAAACCTTTGATAAAAATGTCCAAAAATCAGAATAAAAATATTAGAGACTCCTCTAAGGTCCTACAACCAGTGGTAAAAAATTCTAAAAATTTAGACAAGGACTGCCTAGTGAAAAGAAATCCTAAAGTTAGAAAATCCAACTTTGACAAATTTTAATTTTCCATAAGTATGCTCATTAAAGCTTGGCTTTGAGCCATTGATTGGCTTAAGTCAAAAATAAGTGGAAAATGCAAAAATGCATGAAATAGATGACATGGAATGTGCATGACCTAGTGTCTAAATGACATGGCAAATGACATGGAATAATGAAAATGGCCTAGTGCCTAAATGACATGGAAAGTGATATGGCATATGAAAATAGCCTAATGCTTAAATGACGTGTAAAATGACATGGAATAATAAAAATGACCTAATGCTTAAATGACATGGAAAATGACATGGCATATTAAAATGGTTTAAAGCTTAAATATCATGGAAAATGACATGGCATATGAAAATGGTCTAAAGCTTAAATGACATGGAATAATAAAAATGACCGAATGCTTAAATGACATGGAAAATGACATGGCATATGAAAATGGCCTAAAGTCTAAATGACATGGAATAATAAAATGACCTAATGTTTAAATGTCATAGAAAATGACATGGAATAATAAAATGACCTAATGTCTAAATGACATGGAAAATGACCTAGATGCCTAGATGTCATGGAAAATGATATAGAAAATAACCTAGCTAAATGACATGGAAAAATATGGCAAATGACATAATGCTTAGATATCATGGGAAACAACATGAAAGCTAAAAAAATGCATGTTGGTCGAATGGCCTAGAGTGCATGGCAAAAGAATGACCTAAAGTATATGACAAATAGCCACAATATGTAAAAGTATGGCATGAACCAAATAAACAAAATGGTTAGCAAGAATACAAATACACATAAAAATAAATAGAATTAGAATTAAGTAAATTAAAGCAAACAAATAAATAAAAGGAGATGAGCTCCATGGTTGGTACATTGGACAAAGTCCCCCTTAACCATTATCTCTTGATTTTCATCAAGGTCATGAAGCCTTTTCAATCTCAACATCACAAAAATAACTAAGGTAAAAAAAAAAAATATGAAAATGAACTCCATGGTTGGTATATTGGACAAAGCCCACCTTAATCATTATCACTTGATTTTCATCAAGATCATGAAGCCTTAGCCATTTCTTTGTTTTTTTTTTTTTTTTTTTTTTTTGAAAAAGCAAGAACAACAAGAAAGCTTCCATAAAACCTTTATTAAGTAAAGAAAATGGTAGGAAATCACATGGAAAAAATAAATAATAACATGAAGAAGAAAGAAATAATGTAAGAACCAAAGAGAAATGACTACCTTAGCAAAAGCTCTCTTTCTTTCTTTTCAAAAAATCATTTTTTCTAAGGTTTTATCTACTGCCTCTATTAAATAATCAGCCAACCTCATCTTGAAAAAATGAAAACCCCCTCCCTTGAATAGCCTTGGCCGAACCCCATTGGTGTTGATGAAGGATGAAGATTACTTCATTTAATTATCCTACACAATCTAAGCCCTTGGATCCAAGATATTTTCATGACAATAAAAATGTCATCTTGCAAATTGATCTTAGCCATTCAAGGATGTACTCGTTTTTTCATAAGGTGCCTAAGCCATTGGATGAGCAAGGACATTTCATTTGGCTACATGCATTTCCAACCATTGGATGACTTGTGCTCATCTTTTTTCCACCAATATTGGCCATTGGATGAGGACATTTTCATGACAATAAAAATGTCATCTTGCAATTTGATCTTGGCCATTCAAGGATGTACTCATCTTTTCATAAGGTACATAGGGCCATTGGATGAGCAAGGATATTTCAAGATAGTAAAAATGATATCTTGTAGCATGATATTGACCATTGGATGAAATGAATTAAATCCCCACCCTTCCCCTATGCATGGCCAGCCAAGGGCCTGGTATGTTCTAGAATTTCGTTCATTTTTTCACCTTTTAATCTTGTAAAATTTGCCTTTTTCGATTTATTCGGTAAAATTGTATTTTGGCCTCCAAACTTTATTTTATTGCAAACGGACCCCAAATCCGGTTTTTTGTCTCCAATCCATCCAAATAAATATAATCTAGAGATCTAGAGAGTTTTTAGAATTTTCCAAGCTCGTTTCCTATTTTTTCAAAATTATCTTTTGGATTTTTCGGTTAGTGCACCCAAAATTCACCTTTTTCATTTGAACTCCGATTCTGGATTTTTCTTCACCGATCTCTTCCAAAAATTATAAAACTCAGATCTGGAAGTTTTCATAATTTTTGGAGCTCGTTTGCTATTTTCCCGAAATTATCTTCTAGAATTTCGGCTTAATACACCCGAACTTTGCCATTTTTCAAATGAGCTCCAATTCCGAATTTTTCTTCACCGATCTCTTTCAAAAATTATAAAACTTAGATCTGGAAGTTTTCATAATTTTCCTAGCTCGTTTGCTATTTTTCCCGAAATTATCTTTTGGAATTTCAGCTTAGTGCACCCGAACTTTGCTATTTTTCAAATGAGCTCCTATTCCTGATTTTTCTTCACCAATCTCTTCCAAAAATTATGAAACTTAGATTTGGAAGTTTTCATAATTTTTCGAGCTCGTTCGCTATTTTTTTTTAATTTTCTTTGAGATTTTCCAAGAATGCCCTTCAACCTCCGAAACTTCGATTTTACTCAAAACGGGTCCAATTTTCGTATTTTCTTTTTCTAATGCCTTGTTCATATATTGAATTTGAGTTGGTCCGAAAATGCCCAACTTTTATGATCAAGTTCCCCTCCGATTTTGTTTTCCCTTTTTCAAACTCGATCATTTTCTTGCTTTTCCGTTTTTGCCCTAAACGGCTCTTCCTTGGGATCCACTTCAAATTGGGCCTTGGGCTATCCTTGTTTACTCATTCTTTATCAACTGGGGGCTTCAATTTCACCGAATTGGGCCATCTTTGCAGTTTTTCCCAAATTTGCAAAATTCACCATTTTTAACCAAAACCTAATTTTCGATTTTCCTTCCAAATTGACTTTTCCTTTGGTTCTGCTTCCAATTGGCCCTTCCAATACCTGTAGTCATTAATTAATTCCATTTGGAACCTCCAATTTTGACCAATTTGATCGTTTAAGCACGTTTCTCCAAATTTTCTGAATTAGGGCTTCCCCTCTAGTGAAATTTCCGCAATCCCTCTTTCGAACTCCATATCTTTCGTTGTAGACCTCGAATTATCAAAATTCTTTCACCATTGTTCAATTCAACTTCAAATCTTGATTTTGACTAAGGGTTGACTTTTTAGTGGTTGACTTTTTGGGGTTGACTTTTTAAAGTTGACTTTTTTCAGATTGACTTTTCGTGCTGAACTCCGAATCACAAGTCTTGGAGGACCACCTGCAAGATGAGAAGAGATTTTTTGCATTCTAAAAGAGTCAAGGAAGAATTTACCTGGTTTAGGGTGGCTCGGACAAAATTAAGTGTCTACAGCTATGTTCAAACCATCATAAGGATGAGATAAAGCTCTAAACCTTATTATTCTCTTTTGCAATTTCCAATCTTTGTCAATCCAATAAGCAGTAATATAAATGTATTCATCAATAGTATGCTCAGATTTCCAATTATCAGAAGTTAAGCATATTCGACCAGGTGCTTTAGCCAACTCTTCTTTCACATGCTCTTTCTTTTGCATAGTAACTCAACAGTTTGTTTACTTATATTCTTATAATTAGGACTTACAACATTCATCATATATTTAAACCTTGGTTCCTCAACTATTCTAAATGAATGCTTACCACACACAAGGAAAGTGGAAATAGCTCTACGACATTCTTTATGGTCATACTTGTAATTTTTGATACATGAACCACCTCCTAAGGTTGCTTGAGTGGCTATTGTATACTAAGTAATATCTTTATTATGTTTTCAATGAAAGTATTCAAATGACGTCTCAAATGAAAGTTTCACTAGTAGTTTGAGTAGAAAAAACATTCTTACAGTGATTACATTGTGCCTTCGTCAATTCTTTGTTCTCACATTCAAGCTTAATCATTTCATCCCACATCTTTGTAGTAGTAGACTTTTGATACTTGAAAACACTTTCGTACTCTATATATCCATCCTCTACATTTATAAGGGTATTTGAGTTGGCCATTGTCATAAAAGCTTAGGTCCTGCAATCATAAAAGCCTCATATGTTAAAGTAAGCCCTACAAGCCAATCGGAATTTGCTTGTATTATTTAGCCTTGTCATTTCATGTAAAACACATTATGATTTGTTTAAATTATAATTGAGGTATTTTTTCTTTATCCATGAGTTTAATTATACAGAGTAATTAATTACTTATGTAGATATAGCCCATGAAACATAAAGGCTTTACAAAGGAATTGTAAGGAGTTACAATTGTGGGATCCTTATACATCAAAGTCATGTTTCTAAAACGTTCTTGGTCATTGTATTGTAGAGATGGAGCATTGTCAATGCCCAAAGACTGGCATATGTTATGCCTTCATGCATTTGATACATGCAATTGATCTCATAGATTGAAGTATAGAGATACTTAAGGATAACATATGGGTGCTTGTTAGTAAAACAAGTTCACTGAACATGACCTGCTATAAGAGTTTCATTTGGTATTTCACTCAAGTGTCTATGGAAATGCTCTCATGTGTCGGTAGTGTAAATAACTCTTTGACTTGTGATACCAGGTCATCTTGTATGTGGATTATCATACTTTGATTTCATCCGAACGGATCTCAACATGAGATGCCTATGGTAGGGTGATATTGGGTATGATATGAAAAATGCGAAGATGGATGAGTGGTCCAAAGAATATTCATCACCCAAGTGATTTAAGGGTTATATCTCACTTGTTTCTGGCTTATATTAACTTATGGAAGCCTTGGCCAAGGCAATACTTGTGAAATTAATATAAAAGTTGAAGGATTAATAAGATTAGGGTAAAGAGTAGACACTGCACCATGCTCTTGCTACTTCGAGATATATGATGGAAGGATCGAATTAAAATGACATATTGTACACTGAAAGGCTTGTCAAGACCATTTTGACTCTTCGAACATTTGGGTGGCCATGATGCATTGATAGATGCCGCTCATGATCTATAAATATAAATTATTGGTTAAATTAATTTATATTTATTGCCAACATATTTGGGGTCTAATGGATCACACACATAAAAGTGATTTTATGAAATTAAAATAAAACTAAGCCTAATTGAAGAAATAAAAGATTTCTCAAGGACCTAATTAAATAGTTTAATTAAATCTAAGGGCTTAAGTGCAGATATACCAAAATTTAACTTGCACTTAAACCAAATTACAAAAGCCCTTGTTTAGCCGCACTTCGTGGTTAATCCAAGTCTAGTCTTCTTCTCGCTTTGCCGCACATTACAAAAAAGAGTTTTTCTTGCTCTAGAGATTTCGGCTTAGGAGACGGATACCGAGGAGAGATTCACTTTGGAATCTAAGCTGTCGTTTTCGGCCAGACATAATTCTTGCCTTTTGAAAGTTTTCTGAATAACCCGTGTGGATCATCTTTAATTAGAGGTTAGACGTTTGAACAATTTTGGTTTGCAACAATCGGGTTTGGTGTACAAGAATAAGCGGAGCTCGATTCTTCAATTGGGATTTAGGCAATCCCGAGTTTTTCAGGTATAAAGATTGAGTTTGTATTTGATGCATTGACAGTGTATAAGATCCATACACTATCAGTGAATCAAAACATGACACGTCATTAATGAACAAATTAAAAAACAAGGAAGGACTTATAAATAAATATTAATAAAGTGTCTTGTTTCTTTCTATTTCGATTTCTATATTTATTTATAGGTCGTTCCTTGTTTTGTGTATCATGTTTTAGTTCACTGACAGTGTATAAATCTTATACACTATCAGTGCATCAAATATAAACTCATAAAGATTTCGGTAACTTGCTTACTCTTGTGGGATCGATTTTAATAACTGGCATTTCAAACTAAGGGCCACAAGAAATATTGTTTGCTTGCAATAACTAAGGGTGATTGTATTGATTATTTTATTCTTCATGCATAATTAAGGGTTGTTTTAATTGGTTTCGAGTTGCTCGAGATAATGGTTTTCACTTGTTGATAGTTGAAAGTGACTCATTGGTGGCCATTAAGGAGATCTTAAGGCAACATTCTTCTCTATGGGAATGGGGAGGAATTATCTCAGGTATCGTCTTATCTTTGATTTGTGGTATGGCAGTTTCAATATGTTAGAAGGAACACCAATTGCTTTGCTCATAACTTAGCTAAAATTTCTTGTGGGGTGAGAGAACAAAAATTTGGTGGAGGTCCTTCTGTTCGTAATCCTGACATAAGTTAATTTACTGAAAGGACTAATTTCCATCAAAGAAAAATAAGTGACGTTCCAAACTATATAAAGACGAATATGATATAAGATCCAAATTTCGGAGACTATAGTCATTTTATTTAGTAAATTTTAAATTATTATACTATAAATTACATAATATACCAACTTTAATTTAAAATCTTGGTCTTTTTGTTTACCACTAACATCACCACTATTTGAACTTCATGAACCACTGATTTCATATCACCAACATCAATCTCTTCTGCCCTTATTTTACATTCTTTTATCAAGTAAACAATAAGTTGGCTTTGCAAACAGATGATTAGCCCTTGGCAATGAGAGGCCAAACTTCTCGCTCATGTCCAGTTCAGCAGGCAACATCCGATCATGCAACTCCCAGTCAAAGCAATGGACTAATTGCATTCCAGGGCATCCTCTACGACCTGATCCAAACGGGATGAGTTGGAAATCATGTCCTCGAAGGTCTATGTTGCTATCAATGAATCTTTCTGGAAAGAATTCTTCAGCATATTCTGACCATACATTCTGATCTCGCGCCATGGACCATGTATTCACTATGATTCGCGACTTCTTTGGTATGAAATATCCATTAATAGCGATATCTTCCATGGACTCGTGTGGAACTAGGAAAGGCGCCACGGATGCAACCTCAGACTTTCTTTCACAACCAAATCCAAATATGTTAGTTTTGGTATATCCGACTCTTCTACCATTCTATTCCTTCCGACGACGGTTTGTAACTCTCCTTGAAGATCAACCATCACTCGAGGATGCCTTAGAAGTTTTGAAAATGCCCACACAATGGCTATAGCTGAAGTGTCAAATGAAGCTGAAATCATGTCCAACATTATAGCCTTGATGTTTTTTCTATCAATTATGTACGCTTGACCTTCATCGTGAGGGTTCATGGGTTTATTCAACAACGAAACCATCACATCAACGAAATCTCTATGAGGTTTTCGCTCCTCGGGAATATTAGTCCCTTGTTCATGTTCATCAATTATTTTCTCCAAAATTGTATCAAGGACCTTACTCGTCCTCTTAAGCCTTCGTGCTAATCCCTGGGGATGATATATAGAAGTAGTTATTAAATTACTTCATTATTGTAATTAATTTTCAAAGTGAAAATGCTAGAAAATTGATTGATTAATTTATAATATTTTGATTTTTCAAAAATCGAATTGAATAGGTAAGAAAATCAAACTAAACCCTATAATTCAAACCGGTTCGATTCATTGTTTTTTAGAATAACAAATTATAGTAAGACAAATTTGTGAAAATAGTAGTACTTATAAAATAAAATAACAGGGAATGAAAAAGATATACCTGAAGGTCAAGTGGAGCAAGATAAGGCACATAATCCGATATATTGAAAGCTCCATTTAAATGCATGGCCTGTTCAATTAGCGACCTCAAGTTGAATCTATCCTCTTTGGAGCGCCCGAAAATAATTTAGACATAGTTTCTTCAATAAGCTCACCTACCTTTCTGCTAAGGTCCACCGTCTCACCCGCTGCCGCTGCCTTCTATACTGATTCAACCAACAACCCCAGCTCCGCCTTCCTTATTGGGGCAAAATAATCAACCTTTGAAGTACTAAGGAGATGCAAAGTACACCATCTCCGAACAGTTCGCCAATAGGAACCGTACCAGTGTTACTTGGAACGCGGATCGGTCCAGTACGAGGAACGGGAACTGTAACGTAAATCGTTATTTATTTGGAACGTAATTCGATAGGAATAATCTTCTTCGATTCGCTTAGTTGGAACGGAATACGATTAATTGTAATGTAAAACATTTTTTAAATCGTATAGATATACATAGTTCAATTTAATCAAAATAATATAAATCAATATAATTACTAATAAAAATAATTAATTTTTATAAATTTATTGATAAAAAATTACCTAATAACCACACATAAAAAAATTATAATGCTTAATATAAATATTTAAAAAGTCAAAAATAAAAGCAAATGGATGATGATAACTAATTACTTAAAAAAAAAATTATCTAATAACCACACATAAAAATAATCTATTCTTCAGATGGTAACTAATTACTTAAAACAAAAAAAAACAGTCATCCCTTCCACCGAAAAAAAAAAAAATTAAAACCCATAAGATTTACTTAAGTGGACTCTTGACAGTTGGAAGTACAAAGTTGAAACCCATTCAGCAATCAAAGTTTATCAATGTTTTTGGCTTTTCTCTCCCGAATGGGATCGACAGCTTTACGAATTGGATCGCAAACGATCCCCGATTGGGATCGTGCGATCCAATTCGAAAATCTAGCGTTTTCTGGTAACACAGAACCGTACTCCGTAAAGCCATGCCCTTGGCACCATACGACAAGTACTCCGAGGCTTGGACTTTAGGCCTGCTAGCAAAAACAAGGTCATGGGTTTTGAGGAATAGTTCAGCTGCTTGTGGTGATGATACCACGATTGCTGGTACATAGCCTAGCCTTAGTGACATTATGGGACCATATCTTTGGGCTAGATGATGAAGATTTTGGTGTGGAAGCTTTCCTAGCATATGGAGGTTACCAATTATCGGTAGGGCACGGGGACCGGGTGGAAGTTTCCGGCCATTTTTGTTGTGGTTTGGTCGGGATGAGGTGGTGAGAAAGATGTAGACAAAGGAACAATGTGTTCCAAGGAGGACCAAGACTAAGGCTAACGTTGAAGGAGGCATTTTTTTTTTTGGATGGGGTTGAGGGGTTGAGCGAGTTGCTAGCAAATATAGAATAGAGGTGGCAAAATAATCTAAACTCGAAAATTTATCCGAAAAAATCTGAAATCGAATTTGTCCAAACTTGATTTGAAAAAAAAATCAAAAACCCGAACCCAAAAAAACCTAAGCCCGAAAAAATCCAAACTCAAAAAGACTCGAATCCAAGACCGACCCTAATTCGAGACCGACCCGATCATAAACTCGAATTTAGTACTAAAAATAAGAATGATTGAATTGTAGTTAAATAATTTTTATAATACAAAACTTTAATTATCAATTTTATTCTAATCTTTTTTTTATTGATTTATTTAAAATTAATAATTTTATCAAAATATTGTAGTTTCTACTTGTAATTTTAATGTCTCATGTCTTCGTGAATCCACATCTAAATGAATATGTTTGTTGTCTAATTGTCAATAATTAATTTAATAATTAAACTCGTCTTAAGATAATAATATAAGAAAAATTAATTTATTTTGTAGATAATTGAGTTGTGAACAAAAGATAAATATTTTTTCTTAGAACTGTAAAGAATAAAATTGTGATTATTTTTATATATATTTCACCGTTATTAAATTTTAATGTAAAGTTTTATTATTTATTTCTCTCATATGTGTGATATGTCTAAAAATTGTTTAAAATAATATATTAAAAATTATACTATTAACTAATAAGTTAGAAGACTACAAACAATCATACTAATAATCATACTACTAATTTTATATAAGATAATGAAAAATAAATAAATAAATAAGAAATCAAAAACTCAATTAATATGAGATCCAAAACATGATATTCATATATATAGTTATATTACTAATTGTGTACTTTTCTTTCATGCCTAGACTTAATTATATTATTCATACCTCATATTCTTTTAGAATTTACAAATTTCTTTTTTAAGTAATTATTTTTTCTTTAATCACAACCCAATTAATTAATTAATAAGATCATGATAATATCTTATACATCCCGTGTCATTTATATATCATATAATCGTATAGTGTCTAAAATTATCATATCTATAAATCAATATATCATCTTATTTTCATTGATCATTACCATTTAATATTTAATATTCAAATGATAAATTATTAATATATTAAAATATATACTATATATCAAGTAATTTTAAATCATGATTTCTGAAATAATTTAGTTTTAAATTAAGATTAGATCATTAAGACAAATAATTGAGTAATAACTAATAATAGTATTTTTTTTTTTTTTGCACTGCCTTGCCAACTCTTAAACTTTAACCTTATTTCTTTTTCAAATATAGTCAGGTGCCCATTTTGATTTAATTATTAGTGTCTATAATTATATTGATATGTATGCATGATAATAATCATAATGTATGTTGAATATTCGAGTTCATCGAATTAATTTTTTAAATATCAATATAAAACGCCGCTAAATGCGTCGTTTTTTAAATATCAATATAAAACGCCGCTAAATGCGTCGTTTTTTAAATATCAATATAAAACGCCGCTAAAAGCGTCGGTAAAAACAGCTTTAAAGATTTTAGTGACAGTCAAGATATAAACGCCTCTAACTTAGCAGCATTTTTTGAGATATTTATCGGCGTTTATAAATTCCACCGAAGGATTTTGGATGGGTGTTGTATGAGAACAATTAGCAACATTTTCGATCTAGAAGCATCGTTAACTGAATAAACTTAGCGGCATTTGTGGCTTCCAAACGCCGCTAAATTTATTAACTTAGTGGCGTTTGTCTTCCATAAACGCCGTAATTTATTAATTTAACGCCGCTATTTTGTACTCTTTCGATTCTTTAAATGTCATTAATTTAGCGGTGTTTGTGTTCTTAAAACGCCGCTAAATTTTCTGAAACTTTTTTTAAAAATATTTATTTCTTTTATTTAAAAATTGTAATTAATAATAACAGTAAAAAGTATATCTACATTAAACTTTACAATCAATACATAACAAAAATTATATATAAAAAAAAAAAAAAAAGATAATATAAAAATATGTGAAAAATTTTCCTTAAATCTCTTAGAATAATGTATTTCCCTTAATACAAATTTCCACACGTGGTCTACTTGCAAGAGCATCATATCCCATTTTAGGAACAAATTCTATGCGTATATCTTCATTTGGTACTAGAGGACCCACAGCACCAAGCATCGACAATTCATTTGGTAATGAGACAAAAGTCTCCGCACAACTCTAAGGCCTAGTTTAGTATTGTTATTAGAAAAAGCTTGGGTTGAAAAAAGCTTGAGTTGGAAAAAGTGTGTTTATAAAGTGTGGTGAAAAAGTGTGGTTTAAAAACTTTTAAATGTTTAGTATTGCTGTGAAAAAGTATTGTACGAAATTGAAATGTAAAAAAAAAAGATATGTTTAAAATAATAAAAGTGTAGAGATGTGAGGATAATAAAATCATTTTATCCAAAAGCCAGCTTTTAAAGCCCAAAAGCTATATTTTTTGGCTTTTTGGTTTGGCTTTTCAAACCATGGTTTCAAGAGCAGAAACCAAAATTTTTTATCTGTTTAGCATTGCGTTTGCGGTGAAAAGCAGCTTTTGACCTCAAAAGTTGTGTCAGAAGCAATGCTAAACGAGGCCTAAGTCAAACTTACATTCAGGTACAAATAAAATACACCGACTAAAACGCTGCTTTTCTCTTACTAGAGATGACTGTAAATTCTTTGGCTGAAGGAAAATGGTCACGTAATTTAAGAAATATTTAGCGGTATTTCTATTTTTAAACGTCACTAAGGTATTATATATAGCTGCGTTTGCAAAAAAAAAAAAAAAAACCGCTAATCTAACATATTTAGCGGCATTTAACAGGATAAACACCGCTAAATGAACTGATAAAAATGTTACGTTTCTTTTTGTAGAAATAGCGAGAAATGTTTTGGCAGTAAAAAAAGGAACCGCATAATTTTAAAAACATTTAGCAGCGTTTTTGGTTCTAAAGGCCGATAATTGTTCTTTAACGGTGTTTGGAGTAAAAATGTTGCTCCCTTTACAAAAACACGATTATTAAGGATGTTATGGGTGAGGGAGAGCAAGATGATAGGGCTAATAGGCTAAACCAGTTGAGCAAACTGTTGAACTAGTACCTGTTGTAGCTGATGCATCGAGGTTTGAGACCGTGCTTGTTATGATCGACGTAGAGCCTATTAAAGCTACTGATGCTGAGCCTGCTTCCATTGTTGGTGCAGAGGGTATTGCAGAAGAAGAAGTTGCAATGGCGAATGCTGTAGGTGGCGAGAAAAGGCCCACGAGGGAGGTGTCTGAGAGCCCAACAGACTTGATAAATGTTGATTAAATGATCATGTAATGATTTTGGTTGTTTTGAAACAATTACTATTGTGCATAGATATTATACAGATACATTAATTTTGCTTTTTTTTTTTTTTTTTGGCATGTGCATGCAAGATTATTTTTTGGTCGACATGTGTACATAATTTTTGTGCTCACTTTGTTTCACGTAGTATCTTCTGATCGTAAATCAATTATCCTACTTGCTTTTATGCCACGTTAGCTAGCTTGTATGCGTAGTAGTATTGGTGTTGTTGGTCAAGCTTCAGTACTCGTTTTATATGCGTAGTAATTAAGAATTTTGTAAGTTCGTTGGATTGTGCTACTTGTTATTATGCAACTTGTAGTTAATTATGTATGTACAGTAGTTAGGAATTTCATAATTTTAATTGGTTGTGCTACTCACTCTTATGCAACTTGTAATTAAGCATGTATGCGTAGTAGTAATAGTGTAGGTGTACTCGCTTTATTATGCGTGATTTGCTTATAATGCGGTACTGTTACTCAATAATATCGTGGAACAAGGTATGGAGAAGGAGACCATGTTCGTGCTTTCCTTTTTATTGATAACTCGTCATCTATTATTGAGATTGATTACATTGTTGAACAATTAGTGTTATGCACTAGAAATTACTCGTAAGTGGTATTTCTTGAGGTGTATGTAATTCCAAGAACAGAGTATTGGGTTGCCCCCATGTCCTCCAAGTTGTATGCTTTGTAGTCGATCACTTTGGAGAATCTGTACCGGCATTCCTAATTTGGCGATAGTTTTTTTGCTCGCAAGCTGGTCTACTAGTTTCACCATTATGGAGGACCAGGTCATCACCTTAAAATTGTCAAGACTTTACCTTGTATTTATAATATTTTGTCACTTGCTAGGCTCTTACGGTGCTCTTAATTTCTGCTAAATCTCTTGCTTCTTGTAGCATATTTAGGTTTGCTCCGAGTGCCCCATCATTAAGTGCAAGATCTAGGCTCGCGGTTTGCAGACTGTATATCCCTATTTTAGCTGGTATCACAGCTTCAATACAATGGACCAAGTTAAATGAAGTTTTGCCTATAGAAGAGTGGTCGATCATTCTGATTGCCCATAATATACCAAGAGTTTCCATTTCCCAAGGCCTTTTAGCATTATCAAGATTCTTTTTGAGGGATTGGTCTATTCATGGACTGTACCTATTCATTGGTCTATGAATGGGGTGACAGAGCTATTGACCGAAGCAATTTTGAAACTCTAACATAGAATCTTTAGCTTGTCTACCTAAAATTAAAAGTCGTTTTCAACCATTATGACATTAGGGAGACCGAATCTGCAAATAATAGGCTTCCACACAAAGCTTTCAACAACGCGTTTTGTTGTAATGGCGACTGGCTGAACCTCTACTAGGGTGTAAACGAGACATCTATGCTCGTAAACTATTCGGATCCGTTTCGAAAAAAATTCAAATTCGACTCGGTCATTGTTGACTCGAACTCGAGCAGCTCGAGCTATCGAGCGAGCCGAATTCGAGTATTCTAATACTTGACTCGAGTAGCTTGCGAGCCTAATCGAGCTTTTTTATTTTTAATATATATTTTTTATTTTTAATTAGTATTAAAAAATTTCATTTCATTTCGAACTCGAATTCCAGCTCGAGCTCGAGCACAAATAATCGAGTTCGAAGTCGAGCATGAGAATCGTACTTATTTTTTACTAGGTAATCGAGCCTAATCGAGTGAGCTCGAGCAGTTCGATTTTTATTTTGAATCGAGTTCGAGCTTTAAAACTGAAACTCGATCGATCCGAGTTGCAAACTTTGAGTTTCGAGTCGAGCTCGAGCTCGAGCTTCTTACAGCTTGAGCTCGACTCGGCTCGATTACACCCCTAGCCTCTACCCACTTTTTGAAGTAATCGCAAGCCATTATTAGGAACTTCTTTTGTGCTTTGATGATTTGGAAGTGTCCCAATCTGTCAATGCTCCACATGACGAATGGTCATGGGTTAAATAATTGCTTTAGGGCTTCAGCAGGTTGTCTGAGGATTTTTGTGAACCACTAGCACTTGTCACGTCATTTTACCAGGTATGTTGCTTTCTTTCTCATGGTCGACCAGTAGTATCATTATTGAAGCACTTTATGTGCTAATGTTTTACCTCTTATGTGATTGCCACATACCCTTTAATGTATTTTTCAAAAAATATAGTCAACTTCTTCAGGGGAAAGGCATCTTAATAATGGGAGAGTGAAAATTTTCATATATAACACTTCACCAAGGAGAACAAATGGCTGCCTTTTTTCTATAGACTTCTGGCTATTAAAGGATAAAATTGTTAAATTTGTGTATATAGTGAGATAATTTTGTTCTACCTTTCAAACTTATGTAATTTTACATGCTCCAACAGAATATTTTTTTGTTAGGTAATCTCAACAATTGCGACTAACTTGGATAGAGAGTCTGCTCTCGTGAGATCGGCCTTAGGGAACTTCTTGATAGATAAAGTTTGAAAAGATTTCCAGAAGTAACTTACAAAGGTGTCATATTTGACCAATGCAGACTCTTTCACCTCATACTCACCATTGACATGTTTGGCGAACGACTAGGAGTATGTAAAAACTTAGAGGCTTTAGGCAGCAAGCTTGAGGCGAGTTTCAAAATACAAAGAATATCCCATTTTTGTTAGTATTATTAGAGGCAGTGAAGACGAATTACAAACCATACTGCCATTCTTGTTGATTGGGATCCACAAGAAGTATTCTTACCCCAGATCTGTCATTCCCATGCGCAAGAAAGCATAAAACTTGATTAATTCCACAGCACTGCCATTATCAATCAATATTTATTTACCTAATAATTGCCCATGGTCACCGAGACAATGATTCGGTCATTGCCATTATCTACGACGATATTTGTATCCAACTCTATAGGTATCATCCATTCGTCAATAGCCGTGATGCTACACAGGTGTTATTTTCGTTTGGATTTACTGATGGCCCGTTCTTCTATTGTGCCGACAATCACGTTTATAACTCCTACAAAAGGGCGTTTTCCTGCTGCTTTTGATTATGGGATTTCCTGATTGTGGTTAGGTGGTTGATTGGTGTTTATGCGAACGACCTTATTTTTTCACAATTTGCTTGATTTGGCCCTTTAGTATAAGTCGTTCAATTGCATCATTTAGACTAATACAATATTTTGTGTAATGGCCAATATCAGCATTAATTTTGAAATGCTTGCAAGGGTTTCTCCTAGACTTATCACCACGCATTGGTGGAGGTCGATCTATAATACTTTCCTTCATGATGGCATTGAGGATGTGAGTTCTTGAAGCGTTGAAGGGAATAATTTTCAAACCTGGCATATGTAAGCCCTCATTCATGCATTATGGACAATGTGGCATGAAGGGTTATGCTGTCCAACGTTGATTTTGGGCTATACTGTTTGCATTGAATTCCTCCTCCTATATTGTAACGGTTTTTATGCGGTTCTCTTTCTATTTTTTCCATTCCTCTTTCTACCATTTTTTATCTCGTCTGTTTCTATATATTTTTTAGATTTTTCATAAGTGCATAATGAAGGTGTTAATGGCGAACACCTGATATGAGTGTCTGGAACACCCATTTGTCATTCAACTCTCTCACTTCAAGTGTGGCCGCATTAAAATGATAAATATACTCCCTTAATGTTCCATTTTATTTTTGTCTAACGACTATTAGGTTGGCTGAAGTTCTTGTAACTGTTCAACAACTGATGAAAAGTGCCATAAAATTGTTGAATTAGTTTATTTTGTAACTTTCAACAAAGACTGCACCAAACATTGACTGAACTAAAGCTGTCTTAAGCTTCAACAAATACTGCACTAATTCTTGCTGTCATAAGCTGGATAAGTTGATACTAGTAGAAATGAACTGTCAAGCAATTTCTTATGCTAAGAATTTGTGTATTTAAAGATTGCAAATGTACAAATAAACTTATGTTCTGATCTCTAAGAGACATATCAATATTTATGTTCTTAAGGTTATGTTCATCCTTTGTTCATCACTTTGAACATGGTATCAGAGCATTTGGTTCATCATTTTGTGTAAAACCGAGCAATTTTCAATTTTGTCCAAAACTACAAAATTATCAATTATGTGTTTTGAATATACCAGGTGAAAGGTTTGAACGAGAGGAGTTCAACGGAGCAAACCGGAGGCCCATTCGATGCCAGAGGTTGAAGACGCGTGAAGTCCACGCGTCGGTCACCCTGAAGCGCGTGTATCACACGCGCCACCGTACCAAAAGCGCGTGAGCCTCAGACCACTTTTTGAGACTTTCTCGAGCCGGTTGAGCTAATCCGAGTCCAAAATGAGCCACATATACGAGAATATTCGCGAAATATTCTCTGCTTGTCCAAATTGCACTCAGCTGGACCGGTTTCTGGCTAATTTGACCGTTCCGGAATCAACCGTGACATCTGTTTTTCCATATCACATATAAAAAAATAAAAAAATAAAAAATAAAAAATGAGTGAGAAAATGGTTGGGACATCTGAACTAAATCCTTTCCAGTTGTGGTTCAGTCTAAAAGTGTTTTTAATGTAGGAATCACTCTGACTGAATCGAACTACGACATATGGTCCCAGCTGATAGAAATGCAAATTGCTGAACGGGACAAGATCTCATACATCTGGGGCAAGATTAAGCCACCGAAAGAATCTGATGAAGGCTACAAAAAATAGTATGCCGAAAATCAAAAGGTAAAAAGGTGGCTATTAATGTCTATGTCACCAGATATTATGAGGCGTTATTTACGCTTACCCACTGCTTATGACATTTGGACAGCATTGTCCAAAGCTTTCTATGATGGCAGTGATGAGTTGCAGGTATTTACTCTGAATCAGAAGGCTTTCTCTATAAGACAAAAAGGGAGAATCCTCTTTGTTTATTATGGAGAATTAACTGAAATTTTCCAAGAATTAGACCATCATGATAAGGTGGTCATGAAGGATCTAGACGATGTCAAAGCTCATCGCTGGTCTATTGAACGACTAAGAGTTCATATATTTCTCGCTTGATTGGATGAAATCTTTGATTCAATCCAACGTGAGATTCTGCGGCGAGATCCAGTACCAAACCTGGAAGATTGTTACTTATTGATTTGACAGGAAGCTGTACGTAATATCAGCTTGAAAGGAGATTCAGAAGCTTCTGAACCGAGTGCCATGGTGGCTTGAAACCGACCAGATCGAGCACAATCTACCAGTGGTAGACCAACCAATAGTGTTGACAAGTCTACATACAAATGCACTCACTGCAATAAGACTGGTCATACCAAAAGCCGTTGTTTTGAACTGGTGGGCTATCCAGAATAGTGGGATCCTACTCGAGCAAAGAAAAACCACCAAAAGCCTTCAACTGCAGCAGTTCACGCTGAAATTAACGACAAAGCCTCGGCACTGGTAATAGCTGGAGACAAAGGTGGTAAGTCTTTAAATATTTCAACACCTGTTTTGAATAATGCATGGATAATTGATTCTGGTGCAACAGATCACATGACATATGATTCTAGACAAGTATCATTACTTAATCACTCCACCCAAAAGTTTGTCTCTACTGCAAATAGAACTTCGACTCCACTTATTGGGGAAGGATCTTTAACTTTAACAAGTACATTAAATTTAGATTCAGTCCTAGTAGTTCCATCTTTAGATAATAATATTTTATTAATTCTCAAATAACCACTACCTTATCATGTATTGTAATTTTTTGGCCTGATTCTTGTGTGTTTAAGGACATCAAAACCCGGATGACAATTGGGTGTGGTATTAGACGGGGGAAGTTGTACTACTTGGAATCAAAGAGTACTGAAAGCCTACGACAAGCACTGACAATAGGTGGTTCTAAAGATAAGCACAAGAAAGAGATATGGTTGTGGCATCGCCGACTTGGGCATGCTTCCTTTGGATATCTCAAACGATTATTTCCCAATTTGTTTATAGAGGTTGATATTTCTAGTTTTCAGTGTGATACGTGTGAACTTGCAAAGAGCCATCGTGCCTTATTTCCATTAAGATTGAATAAAAGTCCACTTCTATTTATGATTATTCATTCTGATGTTTGGGGTCCATCTAAAGTCACTACTTTGGGTGGATCACGTTGGTTTGTAACTTTTATTGATGATTGTACCAGAATGACATGGCTTTGCTTGATAAAATCCAAAAGTGAAGTTTACTCGATATTTCAGAAGTTTCATAAAACGATTGAAACTCAGTACAATAAAAAGATTCAAATTCTTCACAGTGACAATGGTGGAGAATATCAGAGTACTGAATTTCAACATTATTTGGAAGCACAAGGAATGATTCATCACACTACTTGCTCCACTACACCTCAACAGAACAGGGTAGCAAAGCGAAAAAATTGACACTTGTTATCGGTTGTTCGAACTTTGCTGATTGAAGCACATATGCCGTTATCTTATTAGGGAGAAGCATTAACTTCTGCAGCTTATTTAATTAATCGGGTACCTTCCATCACTCTTGATTTCAAAACTCCACTCCAAGTTCTTAATGATACTATTGTTGCTCCAGCCGTATCAAGTTTAACTCCTCGTGTTTTTGGATGTGTGGTATTTGTACACCCACACAAACATCAACGCACCAAGTTAACTCCTCAAGCATTAAGATGTGTTTTTGTTGGATATGCCACTCATCAAAAAGGATATCAGTGTTATCATCCTCCAACACGTCGATTATTTGTCACAATAGATGTTGTGTTTCATGAAGATACAATGTACTTCTCCAAAATTAAATTTCAGGGGGAGTATCAAAAGGAAATTCAAAGTCTGACTTATCAACTAAAATAGTTGAATTGAATCAAAATAGTGATGAGCAACAAATAAACACAGAAGTAAGTGAAGAACAGCACCAAATAACTGAAGAAGTGGATCTATCTTCAACACAGCCTGAAGCTGAGTTCCCAAAAAATATAGCTCCATCCCCGATCAACATATCACACCAATCGTCTACTGAAGATGTCCCTGAGCAACACAGAAGACAGTTACCACAACGACACACGAGAGGTATTCCCAAATCCACATATGAGCCTGAACTTTCTAGTAAAGTAAAATATCCCATGAGCTATTATATGTCTAACCACTGTTTGTCAGAATCAAACATGTCATTTATGAATCAATTATCTGCTGTATATATTCCTAACAGTGTGTAGGAAGCCTTAGTGGATCCTAAGTGGAAAGCAGCTATGAACGAGGAGATGAAATCTCTGGACAAGAATGAAACATGGGAACTAGTTGATCCTCCACCAGGAAAGAAACTAGTTGGATGTCGGTGGATTTACACTGTGAAGTATAAAGCTGATGGCACAATTGAACGTCTTAAGGCAAGACTGGTAGCAAAAGGATACACTCAAACTTATAGGATTGATTACACATAAACATTTGCACCTGTAGCCAAAATCAACATAGTTCGTGTTTTGTTGTCTTTAGCTGCAAACTTGGATTGGCCCTTACAACAATTCGATGTGAAGAATGCCTTTTTGCATGGTGACTTATCTGAAGAAGTCTACATGGATCTCCCACCAGGATGCATGATACCCAAAAGACACAGCCAGAAAGTATGCAAACTGAAAAAAATCATTGTATGGGCTGAAGCAGTCTCCTAGAGCATGGTTTGGAAGATTCACAAAGTCCATGATAGCCTTTGGCTACCATCAAAGCAACTCAGACCATACTCTTTTCATTAAAAAACAACAAGATATGATAACTGCGCTCATTATATACGTGGATGATATAGTGGTTACAGGAAATGATCCAAACGAAAGAAAGGCCTTACAAAATTACCTGTCCAAAGAATTTGAAATAAAAGATCTAGGTTCTCTGAAATATTTTCTGGGGATTGAAGTATCCCGATCTAACAAAAGAATAGTTCTATCTCAAAAAAAATACTCTAGATCTATTACAAGAAACGGGTATGTTGTCATGTCAACCAGTCAATACACCAGTAGAAGAAGGCCTAAAGCTATGTATTGAGTCCAACCAGGTACCAATTGACAAAGGAAGATACCAAAGACTTGTAGGAAGGTTATTGTACTTATCTCATAACAGACCAGATTTGGCGTATGCTTTGAGTATTGTCAGTCAATTTATGCATAATCCTGGAGAACAACATATGAATGCAGTTATTCGTATTTTGAGATATCTGAAGTCTTCTCCAGGAAAAAAAAGTATTATTTACTAAAACCACAAACTATCAAAGCATAAAAGCCTATAAGGATGCCGATTGGGCTGGTGATGTGGGTAACAGACGATCTACTTCTAGATACTTTACCTTTGTAGGAGGTAACCTTGTAACATGGAAAAGCAAGAAACAAAATGTTGTAGCTCGCTTAAGTGCAGAAGCTGAATTCAGAGGTCTTGCAAATGTGCTTTGTGAGGCATTATGGCTAAGACTCTTTTTGTAAGATCTGGGTTATCTATCTGAACAACCTATCCGACTGTTTTGTGATAATACAACAGCATGCGACATCGCACATAATCCAGTTCAACATGATCGAATAAAGCATGTTGAAGTGGACAGATTTTTCATTAAAGAAAAGTTGGATGGAAAGATTGTAGAATTACCTAAGATTCGATCAGAGGATCACTTGGTTGACATCCTCACCAAAGCAGTCTCAAATCGAGCATTCTTAAGGTTTTTAGACAAGTTGGGCATGTGGGACATTCATGCACCAACTTGAGAGGAAGTGTTGAATTAGTTCATTTTGTAACTTTCAACAAAGACTGCACCAAACATTGACTGAACTAAAGCTGTCTTAAGCTTCAACAAATGCTGCACCGATTCTTGCTGTCATAAGCTGGATAAGTTGACACTAGGAGAAATGAACTCTCAAGTAATTTCTTATGCTAAAAATTTGTGTATTTAAAGATTGAAAATGTACAAATAAACTTATGTTTTGATTTCTAAGAGACATATCAATATTTGTGTTCTTGAGGTTATCTGTTCATCCATTGTTCATCACTTTGAACAAAAATGTTTACTCAACTGGTCAAAGTTAACAATGGATCCAGGATTGAGGGATAAATACTAGGTCCTGGAAGGGCCATGGAGAGTGGTGGAAAAAATTATGCACTTTCCGGTGTCAGACACTCTTTACAAGTTAAAGAAAAATCTGAAGTGATTGAGGTGATCAACGGGATCGACCGTTCCATCGTATGTGTCATTTGGGAATTTGATGTTTGTTGGCAGCTCCACTTGACGAATGACTAAAGAAAAAGGGTTATGCTTATCATCGGCCAGTGCATGTCATCCTTGTAGGGCTGCTTTAAGCTCTTATCTCTTTGCTTAAAACTGCAACCTGTTCTGCAAGGTCAAGGTCTGGTAACAGTGGGTTGATGGTGGTATCTCTATTAATGGTAATGTCCTTCGTTTGTTGAGCAGTTCCAAAGTTTTTGTTCTTTCTTTCGTATCCAACATCATGGAAGTCCCTAACAAACGAGGCAGAGCTTTCTTGTTGACGATGGTGACTAGGTTCGGGTTGGTTTAGGCGAGCCAACTGTTGATGTGTTTGCAAAATGACTACCTGTTGCGTAGCTGTTTGGGCATTCAAGAGCTGAACGTAGGCCATATGTTACTGGTCTGCTGGTGGGCGAGTCATTGGATGTGACATTTAGAGTGGATGGATATTTGCGACAAGGCTTTGGCTTTTGAAGGGAATGGCCACATTAACAGTGGAGGAGGCGACTGGTTGGCTGGCATCAATAATGGTTGCTGGAGGGTTGGAGGGGGTTTGAAGTGGTCAATTAGTAGTTGCTAGCATGGAAGGGTCTATTGTGGTGGGTGGACAGTGCTCGTGTTAACGAAACTTGAGGGATTGGATATGGGGGCAAAAAGGCTCCCATCAGATTCTGGAAGTAGTTCTGTTGGTATTTTAGCAGTTAAGTACTGAAGGACATTGGTAAATGATGGTATAGAGATGCGTATTGGTACGTTGGGGGAAATAAGTTCTTGAATATTGGCGTTGAGCCCATAACGATGAAGGGTGGGGTAATGGGGCTTAACGAGGCAACAGTTGTGCTTGCGGGGACGGATGGAGATCTAGTTGCATGGATTGTCTTTTCAATTGGTGGTTGAGACATGGTTATCGTTCCCACAAACAACACCAAATTGTTGAGATATTTTTGAGTCTAATAGACGGGAAGGGAGAAAGACTTGGAGATTCTGTACGTCAGACATGTCAAAGAATGACAAGCAGTCAAAATGTTGGAGTTAGTACTCCGAGGCGTACATTGATACTTAAATTAGTAAGTATTCGAGTAGAAGTAAGAGGAAGCAAGGAGACAATGAATAGAAAATATGTGTCCTAAGATTTTAAATTTTACCTCATACTTTTTAAACCATAAAATATGGGTGCATTGATGTTGGATTTCATGGACTTAATTGTATATTGGACTTAGCTATCGAAGAATATTGAGCATAACAACTCTCATCGATCAAGTTTCTATTTCAAAAAATTGACTTTAAAAGCAGCACGAGTTTCCGAAATACCAGGAATTATATTCAAGGAAAATAATCCAGGGAATGAAATTACTATACAATTTTGAAGTTTTATCATTGAAAATTCGGTATAATTAAAAATTGTGTTGATCGATATATATATATATATATATATGTACACACAAGAAGCCATGCCCATAAATATCTCTTTCATGATGGAATTGTAAAAAGGTGGTGTTTAAATTGAGGCCTACCAGTTTTCGCCTCATCTATTGGTTGTAACTATCCCAATTGAAATCATCTCATCATGCTACCAAAAATATCAAGGACTCAGCCAATGATTCATTAAAACAAAAAATCCAGAGGTTGGTGTACGCGATTCGTCGAAAATGCAGCAACGGTTTTTACTACTCCAACAGTTTGTGTTAGATATTAGAACATCGTCATCAAGTTGACAACAACTTCCATACCTTGATTTTGATTCCTTTTTAATGTTTTAGACATATACTTTGCCAGACTGTCTGTCCTGGTAATTTTGCAGCAAGCAACTCTGGTTCTGTCTAGTGTGTGAAAACACCATCCATGCAATGTATCAAAGGCGAATATTAGGGGAAGATGAAACAAAAATTATTATTATTATATATATATATATATGTGTGTAAATTTTCATTATTCAGGAATCTGGATTTCCTTTAAACCTGTCTACAGTGCTCCATTTGTATGAAAATTACTTCTTACTGATTTTATGAAAATTTACATCTCGACTGCGTTTAATGGTAATCGATGTTTTAGTTCCTTTGTAAATTTGTTTATTCCAAATATTATATAAATGATTAATGCTCCTCAATCTGTGAATATTCACATAATTTGAATAATGGTATAATTTAGATTAAACTATTATCAATTTATCTTTTAGTAATATCAATGTCTTACGTTCTCTCTGTAGACCTGTCCATATGAGCCAGACGGGGCAAAAACTGATTGGTCTTAGAAAAAAATTTCTCAAGGCGGATTTGTCGGATTCAACAGGTTCGATTTTTTTAAAAAATATAATAAAATATTAAAAACATTAAAATTTAACATTTAACATTTTTAAATCTACTTTATAATTAAAATTAAATAAAAATAGTTTTTATTTAATTTTTTAAATATTTCGGATCAGCTCAAGTTTCAAATTTCTTGTTCGAAATTCAATCTAAATCGAACCAAACGAATAACCCGATCCTTAAATAGAAATATTTCTCTTCTATCTTGTTTGTTTAGGAAAAAATTAAAATCTTAAATTGTCTATAATCTATAACCTAATACATTATATAAAATGATCCTCCAATGGTTAGTTGGCTGCCAGCCAATTACATCCCAGGGATCATTTTTGTCGTTTTTTTCTTTCTCAAAAATTTATTATTTTTTTTTTTTTTTCAATGCTACAAAAATAATTTTTTTTTTTTTTAAAAAAAAGTGAGAGGTTAGTTAATATATTAAAAAATATTGTCATTCAATTATTTTTACTATTGATAAGTGATAGTATTTTTTTTAATTTTTTAATGTTAAAATATCAAATATACAAATATATATATATATATATGAAAAATAGAGAGAGATGAAAAATTAAAATAATTGCAAATAATTAAACCAAATATAAATAAAAAAATAAAAAAAAACTTTTTTCTGAAAAAAAAAATTACTATTATGATTTTTATTTTTTCCCTTAAAGTTAAAATACCAAAAAAAAAAATTAACAAAAAGAAAAATATGAAGAGTGGAAAGAGAAAATCAAATTTGAATTTTTTTTGTAAAGAATTAATTCAGATATTCATAAATACTAATTTTTTAAAAAAATTCAAATCAAATACCCAAAATATCCGGTCTACAAAATTAAAATCAAATACAAAATCCAAATACCAAATACTAAATAAAAAATAAAAAAAATAAAAACCTAATTTTGATTCTCGTTTTTCTTTTTGAATCTGTAGTTTTTCCAAATTTAAAAATTATAAAAGAATACAACAATTACAAATAATCTGAAATTTTCAATAAAAAGGTAAAATTACAGAATAAAACAAATTAATTCAAAAATCATAAAAAAAAAATCAAATATTATAATACAATCACACACATAAATAGATAAAAAAAATTCGAAAAAAAATCTACAATTCAAAAACTTTAATTTTTTTTTTTTAAATTCGAAGAACAAAGATCATAAAATGATAATATCCGGTGAGAAATTGACGATTTCAGGATTAAACTCTCAAATTCGACTACAAAGAAATGAAAAGTGATGGTGGACTGGAGGATCAAGTGTCATCTGAGTTATTTTTATAATATTATTCAATTGAAAATTGTTTTATAAGTTTTTTTTTTTTTAAAGACCCCATGAGTAACGGGACATAGTTCTAGTACGTATAAAAATATAGATGTGAAATTTTTTTTAAACTGACGAAAATGAATATTTATCTCAATTTTCATTTTAAATAATTTATATTTTTATTATTAAGATTTATCCAATAATAATAATTAATAAACTTTATCAAATTGCTAGATTCATATATAAACCAATCTATTAGGATGAGCTAATCAATTTTATCGAATTACCACTATATTGTAGCCATCCTTACCACCGAACTATTAGGTTGGGCGAATCGATTTTATCAGTTTACCAATATTATAACAATCCTTTTAATTTATTTTGGCTAAGTTCACGTTTTTATTTTAGATTATGTTTATATTATTATCATAGTTCTTTTTATATTTTTATGGAGGCTTAGATATATGAATATATATTCATTAAAATAAAAACAACAATTAAATTTACATATCAATATAAACATATAAGCTTCAAAGTAATTTATAATATTTTTAAATTTTAAATTTTGAATTTAACAAATTTTACACTACTTAATATCATCACTATTTATAAATAATGATTCTTTTGAGACTGGGTCAAAGTACCTAAGAAGTCCCTATACTATATCATCTAGTGCAAATTAGTCTCTCTATTATAAAACTGAGTAATTTAGTCCCTGTACTTTTAAAATTGAAGTAAAAAGGTAAAATCACTTACTAGTGTAACAAAAACTGTTAAAAAGGCTGACGAGGCATTTAATTTTGTGTTTATTTAATGACGTGGATGTCAAACACTGACGTGACACTAATAAAATATATTATTTTAAGCTGACGTGGACAAAATAACAAACTAAGTTGGCAAAAATGCCACATCAAATTATTTTTTGCCAACTTAGTTTGTTATTTTATCCACGTCAGCTTAAAATAATATATTTTATTGGTGCCACATCATCAAATAAATACAAGGTTAAATGCCACGTCAACTTTTTTAACAGTTTTCGTTACACTAGTTAGTGATTTTATCTTTTTGCTTCAATTTTAAAAGTACTAGGGACTAAATTACTCAGTTTTATAGTAGATGAACTAATTTGTATTAGATGGTATACTACAAGGACTTCTCAAGTATTTTGACCCTTGAAACTGTGAAACATTATTTGTATTAGCATTTTTTACGGTACAAATTCACATAATGAAGATTATCTTTTTTAATAATAATGATGAATTTCTTCTTTTATTTTACTAATTATATTTTTAATTTACTTCATAGTGTTATCATTTAGAAAAATGTTACTTTTTGTTCAAAAATAAAGAGATTCGTTAATTTTTTTTTTATTTCTTTTAGTAACTATGTTTTGTCTTGCTTTGTTTGTTTTCAATTTTTTATCGGTCCTGTTTTTTATTAAAGGTTTGGTTTGCTTTATATCATTTTTTTTTGTTGGTTCATTAATTAATATCAGTGTAAAGGTTCTATGTTCAAAGCTATTTAGTCGTAATATATTAGTAGTATTATTTATCAATGGGCTTAAGGTATTGAAACGAATATATGAAATTGAATATGTATTAGATTGATGTAGACACCGAATTTTATTCGGGTTTACTTGTAGATAATTTTAATTTTAATTAATTAATTATAATATAATTTTAATTTTTGAATTTAACCCAAAAAAATAAAATCAGAAAATAAAAAGGAAGAAATTCGGATAAGTGAAAAAAAAAAGGAAAAAAAATAAAAAAAATGAAACCAAGTTTGGATTGAACTAAGACTCTTCTTTGGATTGAACTTGGACTCTAGGAGTTGTGGTTAGAACAAAAATCCTTGCTTGATCAGATTGAGACTTCGAAGTAGATTAAAACCTAAACTCTTTTCCTATATAAACAACCTAGCCTCAAGCACAAAAAAACACATCAGAGAATCATCGGAATTTCGGAACATAAACAAGCAAGAATTAGTGAAGCAAAAAAATTCTTTTTTTAAAGGCTAGTAGATTCGAAATTTGGAGGTTCTTAGGTTTAGGAGTGATTTCGAAGGGTGTTAGTAGAGGGAAAATCTTGGTTTTAATTAGACGAAGCTTAGGTCAGAGTTTGGTGATCGTTCGGTGGTCAACGAAGGAGATCGGAGAGGTTAAAGTTTTGACTTTCAATTTCAGATCTAGGAACTTCTAGGACGATTCGGGTAGAACTAAGTTGATTTTTGGTTTGAGGGAGCTGAAAAGAATTTTTAGGATTTTTTCTAGAATTTTTTGACCACCGAAAGAGGCGGTGACCGACGGCAAACGGCGGCTGTAGACACCTAATTTTGTCCGGACCACTAAACAGGTATGTTTCTTCCTATATTGATGTTTCCGAGTGTAAAAAGATTGTTTTCATCCTGCAGGTGGTACTCCGAGACTTAGTTTAAGAGGGCGAGCATAAAAAGTCAAACTTGAAAAAAGTCAACTCCAAAAAAAGTCAACCCCAAAAAAGTCAACCCCAAAAAGTCAAACTACTGAAAAAGTCAACCCACTTTCAAAATCAAGATTGTAAGTTCAATTGAAAAATGGCGAAAGAATTTTGATAATCCGAGGTCTACATTGAAAGATATGGAGTTCGGAAGTTGGGATTTGGAGATTCAGTAGAAAGGAAACCCTAATCCGAGAAATTTGGGGAAAAGTGCTTAAACGATCAAATTGGTCGAAATTTGAAGGTTCCAAATGAAAGATAAGCACTGACTACGGGCAATGGAGAAGCCACTTGCGAGAAAAACTGAAAGAAAAGTCAATCCGGGAGAAAATCGAGAATTAGGGTTTTAGGTGGATTTCGGTGAAATCGGGAAGAATTACAGAAATGGCCCGACTTGGAAAGACCAAATCACTCAATGGATGAGGAACATTTAAAAAGGGATAGCCCAAGGCTCAGTTTGAAGAAAATATGAAAATCGGACATGTTTTAAGCAAAATCGGGTTTCGGAGGCAAAAAGGGCAAAATTGGAAAATTTGGGAAAAATAGCAAATAGACTCTGAAAATTCTGAAAATTTACAAATCTCATTTTTAAATCATTTTAAAGAGATTGGCGAAAGAAAATCTTAATTCAGAGTTCGTTTGCAAAATGGCCAAATCCCGGGCTTCTTATGCAGTAATTCAAAAAGGAAAATCCCGGAAAAATAGCAAATGAGCTCCAAATCTTTTGAAATTTTGCAAATCTCATTTTTAAATTATTTTGAAGAGATTGGCGAAAGAAAATCTTGATTCGGAGTTCGTTTGCAAAATGGTTAAATCCCGGGCTTCTTATGTAGTAATTCAAAAAGGAAAATCCCGGAAAAATAGAAAATGGAATCCAAATGTTCTGAAATTTTGAAAATATCATTTTTAAATTATTTGGAAGATATTTGCGAAAGAAAATCTTGATTCGGAGTTCGTTTGCAAAATGGCCAAATTCCAGGTTTTCTATGTAATAATTCAAGAAGATAAATCCCAGAAAAATAGCAAATGGACTCCAAAAATTCTGAAATTTTGCAAATCTCATTTTTAAATTATTTGGAAGATATTGGCAAAAGAAAATCTTGATTCGGAGTTCGTTTGCAAAATGGCCAAATCCCGGGCCTCCTTTGTAGTAATTCAAGCCGATAAATCCCGAAAAAATACCAAATGAGCTCCAAAAATTATGAAAACTTCCAGATCACATTTTTAAATTATTTGGAAGATATTGGTGAAGAAAAATTTTGATTTGGAGCTCGTTTAAAAAATGGTAAAATGTAGGGGCATAAAAGGGCATTTTTGGAAGAAAAAATCCAAATAAATAGCAAACGGACTCGGATAATTTTGAAAACTTTCAGAACTCAATATTTTATTATTTTGGAAGTATTAAAAAAATAAAAATTGAATGCGGAGTCCGTTTGATATTTATTTGCATCCGGGGGGCAAAACAGTCATTTCACCCAACCAATCGAAAAGGGCTTCTTTGGGCCTTTCAAAAAATCAGACTTGGGCTGGGAAAGAGAAGTGCTGGCCTTCCCAAGCCCAAAGGAAGGAGGAAGCTTCTGATTTTTCAATCGAATGGCTAAAATCAAGAGTTAGTTAGAGATTCTCTTTGATCAAGCCATGGTGATTAAGCCACATAGGCCAAGAGAGATGTCAACATTATTCTTGAACAGCTGTAATTTGAGAGAGCTGAGATGCTAATCTAAAGGTGGTAATTTCATGATTTTTTCACCTTGAATTATTAGCCATTTGATGGGAAATTGGTTACAAAAAAAATGACAACACCTTGAATTCATTTTGGATTTTTTTTGCTGAGTTCTTAGAGTTTTTACTTAGTTTTTATCTTCTTGGTTGAAAGCAAAAAAAGAAAAGTTTAGAAAAGAAAGGAAAGTTTGAAGAGATAAAGCTTGAAATATAGCTTCTTGAGGTTGCTCTTGAGCACCAACTCTTGCACTTTCTTGATTTTCCATTCTTGTTTTTGCTATTTTGATTTCAATTTGGTGAGTTTCTATTTTAAATAAATGTTTTTTATTGTTCTTCTTAAGTTCTTCCTTCATCTCTTTCTTAAGTATATTTTTTACATTTTATTTTTACAATAAACTCATCATGGCCAAATGGCCTACATTATTTAGTTAAGTTGCTGTTTTGATTTATTTTACCATATTGTTTATGTTATTTTCTTTGATTTTGATGTTTTAAATGTTATGTTACTTCATATTCTTGAGTTATATTTTAATTTGGTTGCTTTGTTTGTTGCCATTTATGTTTTAAATATCATGTTTTTGCATTTTTAATTTTTTGTTTTCATGGTGTTTAAATTTGAGCATGTTTTAGTTTTAGTATATCAAGTGTTTGTGAAAATGCTTGTGTGGTCTTCGCATGATTTGAGTTTTATATCTTAGTTGAGCATGTTTTAGATTTAGTATATTAAGTGTTTGTGAAAATGCTTGTGTGGTTTTTGCATGATTTAAGTGTTATATTTTAGTTGAGCATGTTAGTATACCAAGTGTTTGTGAAAATGCCATGCTTCTTGGAGCTTGAGGCCATTTGGCTACTCCATGTGTTTTGCATTGTGTGTTGCATTTTTTACCATGTTAGTTGGTAGGTTTTTGCATTTACATGCCATTTGATTTAGTTTTGCATGCTAGTATACCAAGTGTTTGTAAAAATGCCATGTTTGCTAGTTACATTATGCTATTCGGCCCTCTTGGAATTTTTGCATTTTTTGTGCATTCTTGCCATGTTAGTTGATAGGTTAGCATTTGCATGATATTTGGTTGAGTTTTTGGTTTAAGCATGCTTTGTGTTTGTGAAAATGCCATGTATATTTTAGGTCTAGGTTGCATTAAATGCCATGCAAGTTCATTTAGGTCTAGGTCACTTTATGAATGCCATGCATTTTTTCATGACATTTAGGTTTAAGCTCATGCATTTCATGCATTATGTTTGCTGTATTGTTTCATGCATTTCATGTTCATGCCACTTGAATAATGACTTGAGCCAATTAATGGTTCCAAGTCATGCTCTCTTGAGCACACTTGTGGAAGATTAAAGTTTGTCAAATTGATTATTCTACCTTTGTGATTTTTTTTTACTTAGCCAATTTTTATCTAACTTTCAAAAAGTCCTAGCTACTGTTTGTGAGCTATTTTATGAGTTTCAAATATTTTTACTTTGATTTTTAAATGATTTTATCAAAGGCAAAATGTGATTTGGCAAAGCATTTTTTTTTCACCCAGTTTTCATACCTTTCCGATTTTTCTGGGCATTCGTCTTTAATCAGAAAATTAAGCTGATTGTTTACCGTGTATTTTTACATGTCCTGAGTCTTCAGTATTTTTTTTAGATTTTTTTGAATTTTTAAAAATAGGATAAAAAATCGTGGCTTAAAACTGGACAGTGGAGTCAGAATTGAATTTAAAGAAAAATCATTTTTCTGTTTTGGTTAAGTTACTTAGAGTGGGCTGATTAGGAGGGTTAGCTACTAACTTAGGGTAGTTTCTAAGCCTTTTTAAACTCTAAAAATGGTTTTTCAAGTCTCGGGTTAAGGGTAGTCAAGTCCGGATTTTTAAACTTAGGAAGTTAGAGCCATTTAAAAAAAAACAAGATTTAGCCCAGTTTTTATTTTTAATTCAAGCTTTTCAAAATTGTTTTCAAACAATCACAAAGTATTTTCGTTTTAGAATATTTAATTTGACATATTTTCCTATGGTAGCCGGATATCTTTTTAGATATACGGATTTCCTTAATAAAAGGAAAAAAATACATTTCATGCATTGCATTTTTCATATTCATGCATTTTATATAATATGTGATTCTTGTTATAATAATTTCTATGATATTGTTATTATTTTGATTTATATTTTTTTATGTTATATGGTTTGTTATATGATTTGGAATATTTCATGATATCCTATGCTTTTATTTAGTTATTTTTTTGGTCATTATTTAGCATATACTATGTTCATGCATTATTATTTTCATTTTTATTTTTTCATGCATATTATATGATAGCATTATTTCATATTCCATCTCATTTAATTTATATGCCATATCATTCATGTTTGCCATGTCATTTAAATTATTTCATTTCATATAGAATATGTTATGTTACTTAGGTTATTTTATTTCATTTAGAAAATATCATGTTACTTAGGTTATTTCATTTCATATAGAATATGTTATGTTACTTAGGTTATTTTATTTCATTTAGAATATATCATATGACTTAGGATATTGCATCTCATATTGAATATACTATGTTACCTAGGTCATTTCATTTTATTTATAATATGTCATATAACTTAGGATATTTTATTTCATTTAGAATATGCTAAGGCATTTATTTCATTTCATTTAGAATATGCTAAGGCATTTACATTATATCATATCATTTAGGAAGCATTATATTATTTAGATTTTTCTATGTCATTTTATTTATGTCATGCATATACATATTCATATCTTTTAAAATGTTTTCAAAAGGATAATGATTTTTCAATAAAAAATAAAGATATTCCCGAGTTAAAATAATTCATGAGTTCTCTATCGGGTTTGCTGGAGGGAATATCATCAATTATCGTTAACAAATGAATATCTTTCTTTCAAAAAAGAGAATGATTCGGAAAGTTTTCCAAAACTAATAAAAATTTCTATATTTTGCCACGTTTGTTGGGGAATATAGGAAAATTTTGAATTTATAAATTCCGGATCATTTTCAATAAAAAAAAAAAAAGGAATTATTTTTCTTTAAATTGGGAATTAACTTGAAATACTAAATTTAAAACCAATTTTTACCGAGACTTGAGATAACACACGATTAATAAGGTACCGATTTGTACGGGAGTTGTGGGGGTGTTAATCCTTCCCCGCACGTAACCGACTCCCGAACCCGCTTCTTTGATTTCTCTGGTTTTAAAACGCAGACTTGAAATTGGTTTTTAAAATGTTTTAATTAATTTTTAAAATATTTTATAAAACCGGTTTTAATAGGTGGCCGATCACACCTAGCTAAAAAAGATTGGTGGCGACTCCATGTCTTTTTTAAGGTTATTTTCAAAACCTTCATTTTTCTAGAGGAATTAAGTCGACTTTTCCTCGGTTTTTTAATGTCACGCTTAACGAATAATAAAGTCTTGCGATGAGACTCATTATTTTTTAGGTTGCGACAGCTTGGCGACTCCACTGGAGATAATTAGAGAGTCAGGCCTAAAAATTAGTCGTGTGTTATCAAAGTCTCGGTTTTGTTGGTTTAATTGGTATTTAATTTTAATTCCCACATTTTTTAATAAGGCGAATTTTGAAAATAATAAAATGTTTTTAAATATGTTCATTCTCATGTGCATGCATTTTATTATTGTTCTCTAGTTATTTAAGATTGTATATTATAATTGCTTGTTGGTCAATGCGTTACACTATTCTTGAATGTTTTAATTGCTAGGGCATTTAGAATAAGGTTTGTAGAATAGGTGGTGAAAGGTTTGTTATTCCTCCACACATACTACACGTGCATTTGCATATCATGAATCCTATACCCGGGTTCCGTCCTTTTAAGTGGGAGCAAAGTAACTAAGCCTTCGTGATTAACAATCCGCATGGGCTAGTGAAACACTTCCGAAGTACTAAATTACCTAAGTCTTCGTGATTAACAATCCGCATGGGCTAGGGAAATAGACTCTAACGAATTGAACCCACTTTTATCGGGGTGCCTTACTAGCCTTCACCGACGACAGTGAGTAGCAATTCGGGGCCTTTAGATCCGATTCACCCTCATATAGTGAACCTAGGCGAAGCCATGCCGGATTTCCGTTAGATATACCAAAAATAGGAACACATGGAAGGACATTTCTAAACCTTTTGTTACCTATTTTACACTTCGAATAAGTGTGGTAGATCGGGCAATAATGTACGTACATCGCCCGTAATAAATGTGATACTCCGCCTCGAAGGCATCGTGATGCCTAAATAAACAGATATTGTTGGGGTAGATGTTCATTAGCTATTTGAAAATAAAAATCATTTTTCAAATATTTTTGCATTTTGCACATTTCATGTATGTGTGAATAGGGCATGTACATTTTTTATTGTATTATTGATCTCGTTTTTGCAATAAATGGATGGTGATAATAATTTCATTTGATGATTTCATAAAACCGGTAGTGTTACATGAACATTGTACCATAGTAGGATCCACTACCCCGAAATTCTTTTGAAAATAATATAGTTGGTTTTTCATAGAAAAAAAATCATAAATTTGGAGGCAAATCTTGCATAATGAGATTTTTTGAATAATCAAGATTTAGGTCCCACCAATTTCGTGTAATCATTGGTTTCTTTATTTGTATCATTTTGACATCGTGTTACAGTCATAACATGCATGATTATTCATTGTAGAATACATTTGTGATATACATGGTCATTCTTTGTACCTATCTTTGTATTAATTCATTTATTCTTAGCATGTATCATTTTGACATCATAGCATGCATGGTCATTCATTGTAGAACACGTTTATGACATGCATAGTCATTATTTGTATATACCTGTGCATCAATTTTTTTTTAATGCATCATGTTGGCATTAGATTGCATCCATAGCATACATAGTCATCATAATTTCTCTCTATATGTTCATGCATTAATCATCAGTATAGTCATGCACATAGGAATAGAGCATGTACATTCATAATTGTATTCTTAATCTCATGACATTTTCATTTGCATGAAAGGGGTTCGAGATATGAGGAATGAATCGGAGGAACGATTGGGTGCTTTGGAACGTAATCAAGAGGAATGTGGACATGAAATCCGAGAGGTAAAGGAACAACTGGCCAAATTGCTGAAAATGGTTGAGAATATGGGAAAGAGTAAAGGGGAACTTTCTCAGGGATTTGCATCATCTTCGGATCAACCAAAACCATTAGGTCCAGAACATACAATCCTTGTTGGATCCTGCACTTGACAATGCCACAAAGGTTGCAATCCTGATGAAATTATGGACAAAATCGTAAAAATGATTAAACCTGAGAGCCTGATACCAAAGATAGAAACCTCGGATCCTGTACCATACCTGCAAACTGTTCTAGCTCCAAACCAGTATCCCCACCCTACTATGGTCCAATCGTCCATTGGGATGACCACTACGGGATTCCTGAATCCCACTCCATCACCAAAAGCTGCCAGTTCATACTATTTCCCTCATCAATCACCTTATCCAGTATCTGGGATAGGAACCTCGAGCTATGTACAACCTCCAAAGGCCCCGTGTCCAAATCCATACCCTTACCATGTTGTTCCGCCACATCTCCATGTAAACACTCCGGTTCGGACCTTAGTGTCACCACCAAGTGCCCCAACTCCTAGGTTCAGTGTGACTAAGAAACGACAAAGGCCTTTTGATCCCCTTCCAATTAGCTACCGAGAGCTTCTCCCTATACTGATCCAAAATCACATGGTTGCCTGTATCCCATTGAAACCCATGTTACCACCATATCCAAATGGGTATAATCCAAAAGCAAGATGTGATTATCACTGTGGAATTGTTGGCCATAACATTGAAGACTGTCTAGCATTCAAAAAGAAAGTGCAAACTCTTATAAATGCCAAGTGGTTGGATCCAACGACACTGATTGATAAAGGACTGGGAAAGCGCTATTAGGATTGGGAGATTTACAGCATTGAGGTGGAAAGACTTCGGTCTTATATGATGTAATAGGGGTTCACTTTTTCAGTAGCCGGCTCTTATAGCCTTAGGATGCTAGGAAGAATAAAGGGCTTGTAAAAGACAGTTTTAACCATTGTTCAAATTTTGTAAAACATGGTTTATACCATTGTGAACGTTGATATGGGAATGAATTGATTATGTTTCAAATTTATGAGAGGTTGATGATTAAGTTCCTCCGATTCTTATTTCCTCCGTGATATCTTCTCTTTTTGCATTTTGCATCCGATCAATTATTGGTCATACCATACATTCATACATGTATCATGTTAGCATCAGGTTTCATTTATGCATTCATAATCAGCATAATTTTTTTGTATATATCCATGCATTAATTTGCCTATTACATACATCATGTTGGCATTAAGTCGCATTCATGACACACATGGTTAGCATGATTTTCTTTGTATATACTCTGTATCAATCATTCATTGTTTGCATTTATCATAATTGACACCGTGTTGCATTCATAGGGTATATGATCATTCATTAGGAAATATGCTAAAATGCACATGATCAGTCATTGCATATATCCATGTGTTGATTTGTTTATTCTTTGCTTGCAACATGTTGGCATTGTGATTGCATTTATTACATATATGGTCAACATGTTTCCATTGTACATGTCCATACATCATATTGTTTAGGCTTCACATGTATCAAATTGCATTCATAGCTCATTCATCATGACATACATTTGGGGAAAATAAAATAGAAGTTGGCTTGGCTTTAGGAGTCTTTGAAAGAATTTCCATTTCAAATCATAAGTATAAGAAGTACTGCGTATACTTTTAATACAGGCTGGTGCTATGGAGGATGAACAAGTTGCCCGAATGGAAGGAATGGAAAGGGAACAGAAAGAATTGCGAGAACAGCTGGCAAAGTCTCAAGAAAAATCTAAGGATCCGATGACTAAATTGATAGAGCTGATGTCCGCCGTAATCAAGGGAAAATGATACACTGAAAACTTTGTTGCCAGGAAAGGGTTAGAGGCACAAAAAGGTCAGAATGAGGTCGTAATGATTGATGCCCACAACACAGTCAATGTCCTAAACTCAGATGATCCAGCTGAACAGGCAAAGTTGAAAAGGGTTTGCAGTAAATGAGGTTGAGTTGGCAGATTCCTAAGGGAAATATCAATGGCTAGATGAAAGGCTCTGGTAGTAGAAAATACAGATGTATTTGAGAGTTAAGATGCGAAAGAACGATGTTTGGTCTTCGATTTAGTCATTCCTCTTAAGTTCAAGATCCCTGACTTCGTGAAATATGACGGGACGACTGATCCATCAGCCCACATCACTATGTTCTGCCGAAAGATGACAAGTCATATAGATAATGATAAGCTTTTGATTCACTGCTTTCAGGATAGCCTCAGCGGGTCCGCAATTAGGTGGTATAATTAGTTGAGCAAGGATCAGGTTCACTCTTGGAATGACCTGGCTAGGGTTTTTCTAAACCAGTACAAGCATATGACCGACATGGCGCCTGACCGTCTCACCTTGCAAAATATGAAGAAAAGAGCTACTGAGAGCTTCAAAGAATATGCGCAACGGTGGATGATCCTGGCTGCCCAAGTACAACCGCCTTTAACTCAGAAGGAAACCACTGTCCTTTTTGTGAATACACTACAGGCCCCATACTACGACAGACTTGTCGGCAACACCACGAAGAATTTTTTGGACATGGTAATTTCAGGGGAGATGATTGAGAATGCTATCAAGGATGGGAAAATTGAAGGAGAAAGAACATCCAATACCAAGAACAAGGGGGCATCTGAAAAGAAAAAGGAAGATACCCAAGTCGTGGAAGACTTTGCCCCACCCCCCCAATTATCCTCGTATCTGCCATTTTACTCTACCCTGAACAATGTCTCTCAAGGTTTTTATCCCTACCAACCAATGACTGCAACTACACCAGAATTTACATCTGTCTATCAATCAAACACCCTTGGGAATAATTGAAGGGGGCATAAAAAGCGAAAAAGAAATCAGGTTGACCCGATTCCTGTGACATACAGTGAGCTATCACCTCAACTCATCCAGAATCACCTTGTGACACCCATGCAATTAGAGCCTCTGAAGCCCCCTTATCCGAGCTGGTATGATGCTAATGAGTGTTGTGGGTATCATTCTGGCAATCAAGGTCACTCAACAGAGAACTGCCCCGCTTTGAAGTACAAAGTCAGAGATCTCATCAAGGCTAGTTCGATAAGTTTTGAAGATAGGGAAGCCAAGTGTCATAAGAAACATTGTGCATGATCATATTAGGTTTTTGACGCATGTAGTTCTATACACTGTGATGATGAAAGCACTTGTCTCATGTTAACATCTACATGAATTAAATGAATTTTGAATTTTAAATGCTTTGTGTTTGTTGTGTTTCAACAATAACTTGAATTTGCAAAAACAAGCATTAAGGAATTTTTAATAATGTGTAGTCTCAAGAAGATTGATGATCAGTGTTACAAATGACCCAATACCTTCTCCGCTTTCTTTAGGTTTTCCTAAGCCTAAATCTCTTAAACCAAGAACACTTGAAAGACCTAATGCTTCAAGGAATATGAATGATTTGACTTCATAAAACCATTGTCATCACAGAATAAGCAAAGACGTAGATCTTAGTCTAGGCTATGAACAAAGGAACGAACTTTTTGAAAATTTTCAAATTCCTTGAAATTCAAACAAATAAGACATTCTTTCAAGAATCTAGATTTTGATAATTTGGTGTGTGTCAAGATTGTGCTAAAACCATTCATGACCTTTCCCAATTATCATAAAACTTCAAATACCCAAACATTACTTCATGATTGACACTCTGGGGCACAATGACTAAACCAGGTTATCCCATATCCCAGAGAAAACCCATTTTTAGGTCATATTTTCCTCGTCTCTTCAAAGAACTCAGATTTGAAATTCAGTCTTTTCAGTACAGACCTAGACTTGCTATGTTCTTCGCTGATACAAATTCTCATGGTTAATTGATGCACCCAAAAGAGTGTATCTTATTTAACCTTGCACTAAAAAGATAAATTGTAAGTATAGTAGTTAGCAAGGGTCGAGTCCTCAGGGATTGGGTTTTAGTTTATAAGTTAATAGTTTAAAACTTAAATTCAAGAACAATAAAAGAAAAGGGGTTTTTGAAGCCAGATTTAAACTAAAGTAAATAATAAGAATAAGATGCAAGGCGGTATAACCAGCCAATAAAAATATATAAACTAAATTAGGCGGTATAACCAGCCAATGAAAATATATATACTAAATTAGGCGGTATAACCAGCCAATAAAAATAAAACAAAGTTAATATACAAATTAGAATCAAATATACTTTTAAAAATAAGCAAACTAAAAGTAAGAAAACAAGTAAGTAAGAAGAATCAAATATGAAAAATATGGTTAAGGTTTCATTCTCCACCACTAGACATCATTAAGAATCAATTTCAGATCTATCATTATCAACCAACTATCAAAGTTAACAACCGTAGATAACAACAAGCTCTGTTACCCCAATCTTTCCTTAGTTTGTCGTTAAATAGAACAAGCTCTCTATTTAATCTCTAACCATTAAACAACCTAGAATAAGCTCTCTAAATTCAATTTAATGGCAGCTTTATGATGAGAAAGATAGGTTGATCTAAGCAACAAACACATAAGCTCGGATTGTTCAACTTAGGTTATGTTCCACTTTGCAATTATTGAAAACTTGACCATAATCATTAATCACAAATTGCCACTTATGAATAGGAAATCAAGACAATTACACGGATCAAGACTCCTAAACTAGCAATAGATAATTATCAAGATCTATCTAGTTGTACACCTAAATAAATCAAGACAACATCATGAACAATTCTTGTAGAAGAACATAAGCAACTTTGATAGAAAATTAATGATAGATAGAATCTGAAAATCAATCACAAAACATGTCTAGGGCTTTGAAATCACCCTTAACCAAATAGAAGTTTAGCCTAGAATAGGCATTATAAACATAAAATTAAATAGAATCTAAGAAGAAAATAAAAGAAAGAAAGAAGAAGAAGAAGAATATTAATTATCCAACCTCTTGCTCTTTCTAAAGAAAAAGAAAACTAGAGAAAAGAAAGAAGAAGAAAACTTAGAGAATTTTGTTAAAATGGCTAATATCCTACCAATCTCCAATATGATCCCTTACAATCATCCAAGGCCCTCTATTTATACACATTTTGGAGGGCTAAATGACAAGAGACAAGCTTTACAAATTTCAAAGGTAGGTATATGACGATTTTGATCAGCCAACTTGATGGTCGATTTCGTCAATATTGGAGGCCTGATCTGATCACATGGTCTTCTAGAAAAAGGTTCCCCTATCCGTTACGGAACCATAGCCGTTGGAATCAGCTCATTTACTGATGTGGTTAAGCAGATATGGGCAAAATACGAAAACATGTCAGCACAGATGTCATTGCACATCAGCCACCTTGATGGTCGATTTCTTCAATATTGGAGGCCTGATCTGATCACATGGTCTTCTAGACAAAGGTTCCCCTATCAGTTACGGAACCATAGCCGTTGGAATCAGCTCATTTTCTGATGTGGTTAAGCAGATATGGGCAAAATACGAAAACATGTCAGCACAGACGTCATTGCACATCAGCCAACTTGATGGTCGATTTCGCTAGGGAAAACGACTCCGTTTTAAGAAGTGTAAAACATGAAAAAGATAGATATGCCTCTTAGCTTTGCATGGCTACAAATTTCAGCCTTATTGCTTCAGTGAAACTCGAGATATAGCTGATATGGCAAAAGGTGTCGGAACTGAAACTGAACTGGATTTGCCCTTAATTCTAGTAATCTGAAATCACTCAAAGAAACTTGTGAAAAACACCAAAATACATAAAAATATAAAAGATCATAAACACAATTAGACTAAACAATAATAACTCGTATTTGACACAAAACATTAATAAAACATAACTAAAAACTATATAATTATACGAGTTATCACACCCCTACACTTAGATTGTTGTTAGTCCCTAGCAACGACTCAATAAAAATAAAATAAGAAAATCTAATCTAATCCATTTTCGTAGGAAATCACGGTGGCACTTAGCATGTGACACAAGCCTTTAAACCCCTAGGTGTCCCTAGTGGACGAGTTTAGTCTCGTGAGGGTTTACTAGAACGATACCCACAAACATTGAAAAACTAAAATATAAATAAACTGCATATACTAAAAATATTTACTCCTAATCCTTTCAATACAAATTAGATACAATATTTGAACAAGTCTTATAAACTAATCAATAGCTTAAAGAATTTCACAAAAAATCATGCTTGAATGTAAATTGTTTGAGTTAAGCCAATATTAGCATAACATATCTCAATCAAAATATTGCATGTTCAAATTTAATCTCAACTTCTCACATGGGATACCCTCATGATTTTCACTCTTTAAAGTAGTGGTGAAGTGTTTACACTCAATCAATCTCATGAAAACAGTTCTACCATATTCTTGCTTGTCCACCTATTCTCCACTATTTAGATCATACAACTTCATGAATCAAGAGGTCTTTAATCAAGGTTGTAATGGGGCCAAGGGGTTTGTAATGTGGTTGAAGAACAAAAGGATAAAGATATCACAAAGGGTCCAAAGAGTTCATAAAGTTTAGAGACATAAAAAAGATCATACAAAGAAACTTCTCAAAACTCTTTACAAGTACATAGTCACCTAGGCCGGATATTTATGTTGGGCCTTTTTCTTCATTCTAAACGACTTTGTAACATCTTTTTCTTTTTCCACAAATTCAAGAGATGATTCATATATTTTTTTTTTTACATAGGAATGTATTTGCCAGTATTTCATTTTTTTTTTCTTGACTTTTCTTTTCTTTCCCCCCCACACTTATTTCTTGTTTCTAACCCAAATTTTTAACTAAAAATATCCCTTGTCTTTGCAACTTGTCTCAAAAACATGCTAATTCATCTTTGGAACAAAGGTAAAGATATAAGTATATTTAGGTTAGGGACAAGTTATGGTTACCAAAGAGATAGCTTATTCAATGTAGGCTCAAATTGGTTCACTAAGGGTGTGTTCTCTTGGAACATCAATAAGGGATGGCTGTTTGGCTCTGGCTAAAAATCCTAATGCCTCTATCATATTCATGTTGTCACATGTATCAATATAGTCTCAAACGGTTTAAAGCAAGTTCTAGAGAATCCTGTAATGATAAGAGCACTCAAGAAAGAAATTAGATTGATTTGTATAAAGCATCAATCATTATAGGCTCAAAAACTCACAAGGATGATTATACAAGTCAGATTAAGTCTAAACATGCTTCTTTCTCAATCAACATATTATATTAACATTGGCTCATAAAAAGGTTGACATCAAGCTCAATTCTCATGAAAATCTTCTCACTAATAACCAGTTTAGACCTATGCAATTCATATCTCATCATTGTATTAAAAAGGAACTAAAACACACTAAAAATAATAATAATAATAAAGACTCATAAAAAAAAAATAGTAGACAAAAATAAAAGAAATCCTAAATCATTCCCCCCACACTTAATTCTTACATTGTCCTCAATGTAAGTCTATTAACACAAATGAAAGAATCATGTGTAAGAGAAAAGAACTAATAACATAAGAATAGGAACAACTAAGACTCAAAACAAAACAAACTCATGCAACCTAAATAATCCTAAAATACTAAACAAAAATTAACAAGTAAACATAAAAAGATTAAAATCAAACTGACAAGGTATGTCTCAAGTCTCCCTTACTCAGACCTTGTTCAGAATGAATACTTCTAAATTGCTTAAAACACAACAAACTCTTTTTTTTTTTTTTTTTTTTGAAAAGAAGAAATCAAACTGACAAGGTATGTCTCAAGTCTCCCATACTCAGACCTTGTTCAGAATGAATACTTCTTAAAAATTTTTTTTTTTTTATTAAATTAGCAAAATATGTCCCTTACCCCCTACTAAAATATGACATTGTCCCCAATGTCAAATTTTAAAGGTAGAATTTAGGAGATATTACCTGCAGAGGTTGCTAACCACTTATTATAACTGAGACACAACAAGCAAAATGTTAGATAATGTCACAAAGACAAAGTGCAATCCACTCCTTGCTCGTCCATATCTCTTTTTCTTTTTCCGAGCGTTTGCGAAACAACCGTAGCAGATAAACACTCATAAGCTTGGAGCTTTTTAAGTAAATCTTCAATGGTTGTAGCAGAAATTATGGTTCTCCTTGCCTCTGAAAACATGAATCCATTATCCACAGCATTATCTAAATATAAAAGCAAATTACTAAAATAACCATTAATATTAAGCAAACCAATGGGTTTCTTATTTGTGACCAAAGATGACCAAGAAGCCACGCAAGCTATTTCTTCCAATGTACCCAGACCTCCTGGTAAAGCAATGAATGCATCGGCAGAATGGTACATGATTGTTATCCGTTCAGGGACACTCCAGACTTGTATTTCCTTACCCACGGTAGGTCCACAAAAACTTGTGAATAGGTTTGGCACGATTCCTAGAACTGGACTTCCTCCGGCGTGTGCTGCTGTAGCGACTGCTCCCATTAAACCCGTACTACCGCCTCCATAAATCAAGTGGATCTTTTGTTGGGCAAGTATTACTCCAACTCTTATGGCTTCATCAGCGAATATGTTATTTTTTCCTGGATAAGCACCTCCAAAGACACAAATTTTTTTAATGCGCTGGGATGAAGTACTTGCCATTTTTTTTTTCTTCGAGTGCCTGAAAGAGAATGAGTACATGGTGTAATATATAGAGGACTCAGTAGTGAATCAGACAAGAGTAATAATGTCGCCGAAAGTGTATCTGACCTGTCAGAAGAAAATGTTAACCTAACAAAAGATTTTTGCATGATTTCAGGAAGAAAATCAAAAAGAGAAAAAAAATCAACCGTAAAAGACAAATAAAAAAAAAAACGAGAATAGTTACACAAATCGAACAACACGTAAATTAAACCAAAATAAAGTTATTGCAAATCAAACCAAAAGCTGAGAAGTCATTTATTGTAGTTGTGATTGTGGCTCACATCTTCCTCTGGTTTTACGTCCAGAAACGGCTTAAACGCCTTCTATGAGTCGAGGATATGCTTCCCATCCAGTTTTCTTACAAGCTGGCAAACAGGGTCTTTTAACATCAGATTCCCAAGATGTTGCCATTCCCTTTGGAATTGCGGCCATAAATCAAGAATTTCTCTTTGTACGTCTCCACTAGGATGCGTCTCAAGAGAAAGTTGGATATTACCCAAATTCTCCTTACTCAGTCCATCCTTAATGAATTCAATTTTATCATCTCGATTAGAGGACGGAATCCCAATAGAACGACATTTACCGTTACACGTCCATCGTGCACATTTGTGGCAATTTGAACTCATGCGCTTTGCTCGTCGCTTCTTTGCAAAAGTGCTTCTACCTGTACCTGGTAAATGCAAAACAGGAAGATATTCATCTTCACGTACCTTGGCTTCAATTATCCAACGTATGTCGTCAGGAATCCCTTTGTGCATAAGCATTCTTAATCTTTCAAGTCGAACTTGGTAAAGCTTCAGTAAAATATTTCGAGGAAAAGGAGGAAATCGTTTCTGCAATCTTGTGAGAATATCATCCATCCTGAAAAAAAAAAGAATGAAAAAAAAATTGAAAGAGAAATTGGAAGAGAAATTTATATACAATATCAGTTTTGTGGGTAGCTGATGGAACCGATTTAAATAATCACGGAGTACCGTTATCCGCCATTTAACCGGGGTTTAAAAAAAATTATATTTACATCTAGTTATTTTCAAAACAAGGATCAAAAAGAAAAACAACATAAAAAGACTCAAAAACAAAACACTCTAAATAAAATCCTAAATTCTTCCCCCCACACATAATTTTTTACATTGTCCTCAATGTAATGCTATTATCCCCCAATGCAAGAATTATATGTAAGAGAAAAGAACTATTAAACAAAAGAAAAGAAAAACAATAAAAGATAGAATGATGGAGAGTAAGGAATATGCAAATCTGATATAATAGATGCTCTCCATCCTTTTGGGTTGCCTCTCCAAGAAGCGCTTGGTTTATTGTCCTCAGCTTGACTTAGACCCATGCCATTATTATTCAACATACTTTGGCTCAAAAAGTGGAAACTCCTCCACATCTTGTATTGGAAAGTTCTCATAGTAAGGCTTCAATCTATGACCATTCACTTTGAATGCCTTATCTGTTTTCGGGCTTTGGATTTCAACTGCACCATGAGTAAATACATTAGTAATAACAAAAGGTCCAACCCAACGAGAACGTAACTTACCTGGATATAACTTAAGGCGTGAATGGAAGAGAAGAACTTTTTGTCCAACAACAAATTCTTTTCTTGATATCATCTTGTCATGGAATGCCTTAGTTTTTTCCTTGTAAATCCTAGAATTCTGATAGGCATCATTCCTTATCTCCTCTAATTCTTGTAGGTCAAGTTTTCTTTTCTTTCCTATCTCATCCATCTCCATGTTGCATTGTTTGATAGCCCAATATGATTTATGTTCCAATTCAACCGGAAGATGACAAGGCTTACCATAAACAAGTCGATAAGGAGACATACCAATGGGTGTCTTATATGCTGTCCTATAAGCCCAAAGTGCATCATCAAGTCGTGAACTCCAATCCTTCCTATTTGGATTAACTGTCTTTTCAAGGATGGACTTAACTTCTCGGTTTGACACTTCAGCTTGCCCACTAGTTTGAGGATGATATGAGGTGGAGACCTTGTGTGTGATGTTATACTTCCTCAAAAGTGCTTCCATAGTCCTATTGCAAAAGTGAGTACCTCTATCGCTGATTATAGCCTTTGGCGTTCCAAACCTAGCAAAGATGTTAGTCTTGACAAAATCTGAAACAACTTTAGAGTCATTAGTCCTAGTGGATTTTGCTTCCACCCACTTTGAAACATAATCAACGGCAAGTAAAATATAAAGATTACCAAAAGAAGGAGGAAAAGGTCCCATGAAATCCATGCCCCATACATCAAAAATTTCAACAATAAGTATTGGAGTTTGAGGCATTTGATTTCTAGAACCTAAGTTACCAGTTCTTTGGCAACGATCACATGACTTGCAAAAGAGGTATGCATCTTTGAATATGGTAGGCCAATAAAATCCAGAATCAAGAACTTTCATGGCTGTTCTTTTGGATCCAAAGTGTCCTCCACATGCATAAGAGTGACAAAAGGTGAGAATAGATTGAAATTCAGTTTCGAGTACACACCTTCTTATAATCTGATCGGAGCAATGCTTCCAAAGGTAAGGATCATCCCATATGTAGTATTTGGCATCACTCTTGATCTTATTTCTTTGAGCTTGTGTCAACTCTTGTGGCAACTTCTTGGTAACTAAGTAATTAACAATATCAGCATACCAAGGAGTTGTTGTTCTTATAAAAAGAAGTTGCTCATCCGGAAAGTTCTCATTCAAGGGTAGTGCATCATCTTCATGAACTAAACGGCTAAGATGGTCCGCAACCAAGTTGTCACTACCTCTCTTATCTTTTATCTCCAAATCAAACTCTTGTAAGAGAAGTATCCATCTGATCAACCTTGGTTTGGCCTCCTTCTTAGTGAGTAAGTACCTAAGGGCTGCATGATCAGAAAATACAATTACTTTAGTACCAATTAAATAAGATCGAAATTTTTCTAAAGCAAATACAACAGCCAAAAGTTCTTTTTCAGTAGTGGAATAGTTCAATTGAGCATCATTAAGAGTTCGTGAGGCATAATAAATGGCATGTGAGGCTTTGCCAACCCGTTGGCCCAAAACAGCTCCAATGGCATAGTCACTAGCATCACACATGATTTCAAAAGGTATATTCCAATCTGGTGGTTGCATGATAGGAGCTGATGTCAAGAGTCCCTTCAATGTTTCAAACGCCTCTTTGCATTTATCATCAAAGTGGAAAACCACATCTTTTTGTAGTAGCTTGCAAAGAGGTAATGTGATCTTTGAGAAGTCTTTGATAAATCTCCTATAGAAACCTGCATGTCCAAGAAAAGAACGAACCTCTCTCACATTTGTGGGAGGTGGTAAAGAATGCATAATATCTATTTTAGATTTATCAACCTCCATCCCTCTAGAAGAAATAACATGACCCAAAACTATTCCTTGTTCTACCATAAAGTGACATTTTTCCCAATTCAAAACAAGGTTAGTTTCCATGCATCTTTCAAGTACAAGTGTAAGGTTCTCTAGACATCTATCAAAAGAATCACCATAGACACTAAAATCATCCATAAACACTTCTATGATGTTCTCTACATAATCTGAAAATATGCTAACCATACACCTTTGGAATGTAGCTGGTGCATTACAAAGACCAAATGGCATACGCCGGTATGCAAAAGTACCAAATGGACATGTGAATGTTGTTTTCTCTTGGTCCTCCGGAGCAATGGCTATCTGATTATAACCTGAAAAACCATCAAGAAAACAATAATGAGAATGGCCAGCTAACCTTTCAAGCATTTGATCAATAAAAGGTAAAGGAAAGTGGTCTTTGCGAGTTGTGGAATTAAGTTTACGATAATCAATACAAACTCGCCATCCTGTTTGAATCCTAGTAGGAACAAGTTCATTCTCATTATTTGTTACCACCGTTACACCTGATTTCTTTGGAACCACTTGGACTGGGCTCACCCATTTGCTATCCGAGATAGGATAGATCACTCCAACATCTAGGAGCTTCAGTATCTCCTTTTTCACAACCTCCATCATAGGAGGGTTCAATCTCCTTTGTGCTTCTCTTGTTGGTTTAGACCCTTCCTCTAACAAAATCCTGTGCATGCACATGGATGGGCTTATTCCCTTGATATCGGCAATTGTCCAACCGATTGCTGTTTTATGCTCTCTAAGCACCCGGATAAGTCGCTCTTCTTGCAAAGGTGTGAGCTCTTTGGCAATGATGACAGGTAGTGTGTCCTTTTCCCCTAAGAACAAATATTTCAAGTGGTTCGGTAGTGGTTTCAACTCTAAAGTTGGTGCCTGCAAAATGGAAGGTAGAAGTTTCTCATTAGATAAAGGCAAATCAATAAATGAAACATCAAACCTTGCATCTTTAGGTTGCAGCGAGTGTAAAGATTCTAGTGCCCCTTCCACCTGGTCACTCAAGGCTAGTTTAGCATTCCCCATTCCGAGATGGTTGCTAAGGACTATTTCTACACTATCTTCACCATCTAGCTCATAAGCTTGCTGCACTAGTGAGTCAATTATATCAATATTAAAAACAGAATGCACATCACTAGGATATCTCATGGCCTCAAAAATGTTAAAGCGAATTATTTCACCATCAAATTCCATAGTTAAAGTGCCATCATGTACATCTATTTTAGTTCTTGCTGTTTTCAAGAATGGTCTCCCTAATAGAATAGGTGTGGGATTAGAAGACATCTCATCTTCCATCTCAATAACATAAAAGTCAGCGGGAAAAACCAATTCATTAACCTGTACAAGAACGTCTTCTACAACTCCTCTTGGATAAGTGTTAGAACGGTCAGCAAGTTGTATTATAACACCGGTTTCCTCTAACCTGGTGTTGCCTATCTTATAAGGAATGGTAAACATACCTGGATCCTTGCATTTAGGTGGGAGTTTCTTTTGAAGAACAGCTGACACATTCTCCCCTACACTTACCTTTTCATTCCATTTCAACTTCCGTTTAGATGTGCACAACTCTTTTAGGAACTTGGCATATCTTGGCACTTGCTTGATAGCATCTAGTAAAGGAATGTTCACCTCTACTTTCCGGAAGGTTTCCAAAATTTCCTTCTCTTGCTCCTCCTTCTTGGACTTTGCTAACCTGCTAGGAAAAGGTGGAGGAGTTATATAAGAAGGAAAGGATGGTTTAGGAATTACCTTTTTTAGTGGCTCGTTGGGATGTGAAGAGGATGCCATGGTATTGTTCTCCCCTTGAGCACTATCATTTTGTGGTTTCTCTAGCTGTTTCCCACTTCTTAAATTTATAGCATTGGCATTCTCTCTTGGATTCACTATGGTTTGGGAAGGTAATTTCCCAGAATCCCTTGCTTGCATTTGACTCATGGTTGTTGCCAATTGCCCTATTTGAGTCTCCAAATTTCGAATACTTGTCTTTGTTTCCTGTTGAAATTGAATTGTATTAGTAGAAAGAGCTTTAACAAGATCTTCAAGAGAAGTACCTGAATTTTGGGTGGGTGGTAGTTGTTGTCGGGTTTGGTATGGTTGTTGCACTCTTTGCTGAAAACCCGGTGGCCTGTGGTCAAATGGTGGAGGAATAGTTTGTGATTGGTTCCCTCCATAATTGAAGTTTGGATGATCCCTCCATCCTGGATTGTAAGTGTTTGAGTAGGGATCATATTTCCTTGATTGGTTCTGAAATCCACCCATGGCATTCACATGTTCATTGGTATCCTCTTGAAGTGTTGGACACATATCAGTTTGATGCCCTATGTTTGAACATATGCCACAAGCCTTTATTTGTTGTATTTTACCTACAGCCAATTGTTGAACAAGAGAAGTCAGTTTATCAAATTTTTGTTCAAGGGATGATATACTTACCTCATTAACTCTCTTGGGTTGTGGTGGTGGATCTTGTCTCATTGAGAACTGTTGAGAATTGGCTGCCATGTTGGAGATTAATGTTCTAGCAGCCCTGGGAGTCTTATCAACTAGAGCTCCCCCACTAGCGGCATCTATCATACTTCTCTCCATGGGCATGAGACCTTCATAGAAGTATTGGATGAGAAGTTGTTCACTTATCTGATGGTGTGGACATGATGCACAAAGTTTCTTGAACCTCTCCCAATATTCATATAAGGACTCTCCGTTGTATTGCCGAATCCCACATATCTCTTTCCTAATGTTGGCAGCCTTAGATGCTGGGAAATACCTTTCCAAGAATGCTTTCTTCAAATCATTCCATGTAGTGATGGTCCCGGATGGTAGATAGTAGAGCCATTCCTTTGCTGAATCAGCTAGAGAGAATGGGAAGGCTCTCAACTTAACTTGCTCTTCCGTGACCCCTGTTGGTCTCATGCTTGAGCAAACTACATGGAATTCCTTGAGGTGCTTATTTGGATCCTCTCCTGCAAAACCATGAAAAGTTGGGAGAAGGTGAATCAAACCAGATTTTAATTCAAAAGCTACCTCAAGATTAGCATATTCAATGCATAATGGTTGTTGACCCAAGTCCGGAGCGGCTAGCTCCTTGAGAGTTCGGTTGTCAGCTGCTGCCATCTCTCCTTGCTTCTCTTGGATGTTTTGGATCAACTCCTCGATTGGTTGTTGGTGAGAAGTTATAAATTCCCGAATTTTTCTAAGTCGTAAGTCTTTTTCGGGAGCTTGGAACATTCACTAATAAAAAAAATAAGAAAGTAAATAATTAGAACAGAAAATAAGAATAAACCAATAAACTAATAAACTAAAGAAAGCAATCCCCGGCAACGGCGCCAAAAACTTGATGCACCCAAAAGAGTGTATCTTATTTAACCTTGCACTAAAAAGATAAATTGTAAGTATAGTAGTTAGCAAGGGTCGAGTCCTCAGGGATGGGTTTTAGTTTATAAGTTAATAGTTTAAAACTTAAATTCAAGAACAATAAAAGAAAAGGGGTTTTTGAAGCCAGATTTAAACTAAAGTAAATAATAAGAATAAGATGCAAGGCGGTATAACCAGCCAATAAAAATATATAAACTAAATTAGGCGGTATAACCAGCCAATGAAAATATATATACTAAATTAGGCGGTATAACCAGCCAATAAAAATAAAACAAAGTTAATATACAAATTAGGCGGTATAACCAGCCAATAAAAATAAATATACTTTTAAAAATAAGCAAACTAAAAGTAAGAAAACAAGTAAGTAAGAAGAATCAAATATGAAAAATATGGTTAAGGTTTCATTCTCCACCACTAGACATCATTAAGAATCAATTTCAGATCTATCATTATCAACCAACTATCAAAGTTAACAACCGTAGATAACAACAAGCTCTGTTACCCCAATCTTTCCTTAGTTTGTCGTTAAATAGAACAAGCTCTCTATTTAATCTCTAACCATTAAACAACCTAGAATAAGCTCTCTAAATTCAATTTAATGGCAGCTTTATGATGAGAAAGATAGGTTGATCTAAGCAACAAACACATAAGCTCGGATTGTTCAACTTAGGTTATGTTCCACTTTGCAATTATTGAAAACTTGACCATAATCATTAATCACAAATTGCCACTTATGAATAGGAAATCAAGACAATTACACGGATCAAGACTCCTAAACTAGCAATAGATAATTATCAAGATCTATCTAGTTGTACACCTAAATAAATCAAGACAACATCATGAACAATTCTTGTAGAAGAACATAAGCAACTTTGATAGAAAATTAATGATAGATAGAATCTGAAAATCAATCACAAAACATGTCTAGGGCTTTGAAATCACCCTTAACCAAATAGAAGTTTAGCCTAGAATAGGCATTATAAACATAAAATTAAATAGAATCTAAGAAGAAAATAAAAGAAAGAAAGAAGAAGAAGAAGAATATTAATTATCCAACCTCTTGCTCTTTCTAAAGAAAAAGAAAACTAGAGAAAAGAAAGAAGAAGAAAACTTAGAGAATTTTGTTAAAATGGCTAATATCCTACCAATCTCCAATATGATCCCTTACAATCATCCAAGGCCCTCTATTTATACACATTTTGGAGGGCTAAATGACAAGAGACAAGCTTTACAAATTTCAAAGGTAGGTATATGACGATTTTGATCAGCCAACTTGATGGTCGATTTCGTCAATATTGGAGGCCTGATCTGATCACATGGTCTTCTAGAAAAAGGTTCCCCTATCAGTTACGGAACCATAGCCGTTGGAATCAGCTCATTTGCTGATGTGGTTAAGCAGATATGGGCAAAATACGAAAACATGTCAGCACAGACGTCATTGCACATCAGCCACCTTGATGGTCGATTTCTTCAATATTGGAGGCCTGATCTGATCACATGGTCTTCTAGACAAAGGTTCCCCTATCAGTTACGGAACCATAGCTGTTGGAATCAGCTCATTTTCTGATGTGGTTAAGCGATATGGGCAAAATACGAAAACATGTCAGCACAGACGTTATTGCACATCAGCCAACTTGATGGTCGATTTCGCTAGGGAAAACGACTCCGTTTTAAGAAGTGTAAAACATGAAAAAGATAGATATGCCTCTTAGCTTTGCATGGCTACAAATTTCAGCCTTATTGCTTCAGTGAAACTCGAGATATAGCTGATATGGCAAAAGGTGTCGGAACTGAAACTGAACTGGATTTGCCCTTAATTCTAGTAATCTGAAATCACTCAAAGAAACTTGTGAAAAACACCAAAATACATAAAAATATAAAAGATCATAAACACAATTAGACTAAACAATAATAACTCGTATTTGACACAAAACATTAATAAAACATAACTAAAAACTATATAATTATACGAGTTATCATTAATCAAATTGGGGCATCATATGTGGAAATGATGGATACATGGTGAATAAGGATGGACTAACGCATGAATCATTGGGGCATGCGATGAAAATGAAAAATGAAAAAATTTGTGGTATCATGCATATGAGAATTCGGATGATTCCAAAGTACAAAATGAAATTCTGAATATCTATTTCCCCTAGGGATTGCTTTTCAATGTGAATATTTGTGCTTGACATAAGAAATGGCTATCTTTCATATCCCTTTCGCACAAAAAGAAATTATCCATAGTCACCCCTTTTGAGCTAAAAGAATTCTTTCTTCTTTGAACCCTGATCAAGGATCACCCTCTACACTGGGGGGCAAATGCGAGGAAAAATCTTTTTAGAGAACATGAAGGAATGAATCCTAGCTCAAAGACAGATGCAAAGCAAATGAAGCCCCGAATAAAGACGGGCCCACTCTGTTGAAAAAGAAGGGGGCAAAATAAAAGCAAAAAAATGTGTGAAAGACATGGCAAATTGAAAGCCAAAAGCAAGGAAGAAAAAGAGCAAAGTCAAAAGGAAAGAAATGTCCAAGAAGGGACAAATGCTTCAAAGAGAATCCTCCTCAAAGAAAGGATCCTTGATCTGATTACCCTCAAACACATATTTTGGGCCTATTTATCCTTTCTTTCTGAACCCTGAGCCATGGCCTACATTACGTGCTTTAAAAGTCCATTTTGATCAAGCATGAATATTTAATTTGAAGGGTTTTCCTCAGACTTTATCCCATCTCATCAAATTTTCATTTCACTAAGGAAGAATTTAGAATTCCCAAGTGCATGGTAAAACAATGAAAAAAATTTGGAGAGAAAAGGGACTCTAGGGCGAAAACCCAAAAATGGGCGGTCTAGAGTAGAATGGGAATTTTTGATGCCATCGATGATAGTGCCGATACCACAAAAGAAAAGATTTTCTTAAAGGAGTGGTCATCGAGGAACATCTAGGAATTCTTGAACCCCTCAAATTGTCAGCTCTCATTCAGAGGATTGTCTTCAAAAACTGAAACTTTTTTTCTCCAAGATTAAACTTTCCGGTTTAAACATCCCGGCCAATCTTGATGCTTGTCAAAATGCCTTAATATGGAAACTAAAAGAATGTTGAATTTGTTTGATTCTCAATGAATTCATGATTTATAAAACATGTTCCATTTGTGAGCTTAGAAGGGATATACATTTTTGTCATGAAGTTTTCCTGGAAAAGCCTGAATCTTGTTATACCAAGCCTTGCCAATCCCAGTTAAAAAAACCCAGATTGATACTTAGAGAAATTTCTAACAATGATCATCAGTTTTCAAAAGATTTATACATCACACATTGTGGGGTTAATATTTTTTGTTCAGAAGTTTTCAAGATGTGAAAACAAATAAAGAGATTTTTTGAAATACCCATTTTGATGTTGACATGAGACAAGGATTTTTCTAACCCAAAGGTATAGAACTGCCAAGATAGGTCCTGACTTCCAGATATGAGAAGAAGAAATAGAACCCGGTTCAGATCTCTGTTGATGAAAGTTTGAAAACTATTGGGGCAAAGAGAATAGCCAAAATGAATTGAAGATATACTCTGATTTGAAAAGGAAAAATGAATTTGAAAGGCTAAGCCAAAGTTTAGAAAAACAATCGAGGGCATTTACATCACTCATGAGCACTCATCTCTCTATCAAGCTTTTACATCTGCACAGTGTCGGCAAGCATTTGCATCATTCATGGGTATTTGCATTGGAATTATTCCATAAGCATCTGCATTTTACCTTTACATTTACATTCTTCATGGAATTCGCATTTGTGTCATCTCAAGGAATTGCGTCATTTCTAGAATCATTGCATTTTCATTATTGTTGGTAATTATAGTTACACCATTTATAAACCAGTTACATGAATACAATTAGTAGGGGCATCCGCATCATGAAAGATGGCCATCAATCCAGACCATTTGCATTTGCACTAAGAAACATTTACATCAATCCAAGCATTTACATTTGCACCATGAAGCATGAGCACCTTGTTAAAAGACATGTGCATCTGCATCATTTCTCAAAGCTTCTGGTGGGGATATCCAGAATTTTATAGTTTTAAAAGAACAAGTCTTCGGTGGTGATAGCTGAAGCCTCTGGTGGAGATATCCAGAGTTTTAAAATCCTTTGAAAAGTCTTCTGTGGTGATAGCCGAAGCTTCTGGAGGAGATACCCAGAATTTAAAACACAGCTGAGAACAAGATAGGTTAAGGCCCCGAGACCATCGTCGAGGTCATTTCCTTTCTTGCAAATCGAATTCGTTTCCTTAAGACGAGTCGAGCCCCGAGATCATCGTCGAGGTACTTTTTTTTTATTATGAACAAGTCTTCGGTGGTGATAGCTGAAGCCTCTGGTGGAGATATCCAGAGTTTTAAAATCCTTTGAAAAGTCTTCGGTGGTGATAGCTGAAGCTTCTGGAGGAGATACCCATAATTTTAAACACAGCTGAGAACAAGACAGGTTAAGGCCCCGAGACCATCGTCGAGGTTATTTCCTTTCTTGCAAATCGAATTCGTTTCCTTAAGACGAGTCGAGCCCCGAGATCATCGTCGAGGTACTTTTTTATTATGAACAAGTCTTCGGTGGTGATAGCTGAAGCCTCTGGTGGAGATATCCAGAGTTTTAAAATCTTTTGAAAAGGTAGAAAGTCTTCGGTGGTGATAGCTGAAGCTTCTGGAGGAGATACCCAGAATTTTAAACACAGCTGAGAACAAGACAGGTTAAGGCCCCGAGACCATCGTCGAGGTCATTTCCTTTCTTGCAAATCGAATTCGTTTTTGTCAGACGAGTCGAGCCCCGAGATCATCTTCGAGGTACTTTTTTTTATTATGAACAAGTCTTTGGTGGTGATAGCTGAAGCCTCTGGTGGAGATATCCATAGTTTTAAAATCCTTTGAAAAGGTAGAAAGTCTTCGGTGGTGATAGCTGAAGCTTCTGGAGGAGATACCCAGAATTTTAAACACAGCTGAGAACAAGACAAGTTAAGGCCCCGAGACCATCGTCGAGGTCATTTCATTTCTTGCAAATCGAATTCGTTTCCTTAAGACGAGTCGAGCCCCGAGATCATCGTCGAGGTACTTTTTTATTATGAACAAGTCTTCGGTGGTGATAGCTGAAGCCTCTGGTGGAGATATCCAGAGTTTTAAAATCCTTTGAAAAGGTAGAAAGTCTTCGGTGGTGATAACCGAAGCTTTTGGAGGAGATACCCAGAATTTTAAACACAGTTGAGAACAAGACATTTTAAGGCCCTGAGACCATCGTCGAGGTCATTTCCTTTCTTGCAAATCGAATTCGTTTCCTTAAGACGGGTCGAGCCTTGATTAGTCAGGGAATTCAATTTAAGGACAAAATCTTCAATTTACTGTTTTAAAAAAAAAAAATTGAAAAAATTGAAAAAAAGGAAAAATGAGGAAAAATGAAAAAAAATGAAAAAAAATAGAAAATGGAAAAAAATGAAAAATGAAAAAATGATAGAAGAATGAAAAAGAAATCCCTTTCCCTTTCCTTCACATGTGATTTCACTGACCGTACAAAATTAGTGTCGGTTTATCTTTGCCTGATTCCTGATTCTCAGCAATAGCCAAAGAGGGGCAGCTGTAGACACCTAATTTTGTCCGGACCACTAAACAGATATGTTTTCTTCCTATATTGATGTTTTCGAGTGTAAAAAGACTATTTTCATCCTGCAGGTGGTACTCCGAGACTTAGTTTAAGAGGGCGAGCATAAAAAGTCAAACTTGAAAAAAGTCAACCCCATAAAAGTCAACTCCAAAAAGTCAAACTACTAAAAAAGTCAACCCACTTTCAAAATATAGATTGTAAATTCAATTGAAAAATGGCGAAAGAATTTCGATAATCCGAGGTCTACATTGAAAGATATGGAGTTCGAAATTTGAGATTTAGAGATTCAATAGAAAGGAAACCCTAATCCGAGAAATTTGGGAAAAAGTGCTTAAACGATCAAATTGGTCGAAATTGAAGGTTCCAAATGAAAGATAAGCACTGACTACGGGCAATGGAGAAGCCACTAGCAAGAAACTGAAAGAAAAGTCAATCCGGGAGAAAACTGAGAATTAGGGTTTTAGGTGGATTTCGGTGAAATCAGGAAGAATTACAGAAATGGCCCGACTTGGAAAGACCAAAGCCCTCAATGGATGAGGAATGTTTAAAAAGGGATAGCCCAAGGCTCAGTTTGAAGAAAATATGAAAATCGGACTTGTTTTAAGCAAAATCGAGTTTCGGAGGCAAAAAGGGCAAAATTGGAAAATTTGGGAAAAATAGAAAATGGACTCTGAAAATTCTGAAAATTTACAAATCTCATTTTTAAATCATTTGAAAGATATTGGCGAAAGAAAATCTTGATTCAGAGTTCGTTTGCAAAATGGCCAAATCCCGGGCTTCTTATGCAGTAATTCAAAAAGGAAAATCCCGAAAAAATAGCAAATGAGCTCCAAATCTTCTGAAATTTTGCAAATCTCATTTTTAAATTATTTGTAAGAGATTGGCGAAAGAAAATCTTGATTCGGAGTTCGTTTGCAAAATGGCCGAATCCCGAGCTTCTTATGTAGTAATTCAAAAAGGAAAATCCCGAAAAAATAGAAAATGGACTCCAAATGTTCTGAAATTTTGCAAATATCATTTTTAAATTATTTGGAAGAGATTTGCAAAAGAAAATCTTGATTCGGAGTTCGTTTGCAAAATGGCCAAATCCTGGGCCTCCTATGTAGTAATTTAAGCCGATAAATCCCGAAAAAAAACCAAATGAGCTCCACAAATTATGAAAACTTCCAGATCACATTTTTAAATTATTTGGAAGATATTGGTGAAGGAAAATCTTGATTTTGAGCTCGTTTAAAAAATGGTAAAATGTAGGGGCATAAAAGGGCATTTTTGGAAGAAAAAATCCAAATAAATAGCAAACGGACTCGGATAACTTTGAAAACTTCCAGAACTCAATATTTTATTATTTTTGAAGTATTAAAAAAATAAAAATTGAATTCGGAGTCCGTTTGATATTTATTTGCACCCGGGGGGCAAAACAGTCATTTCACCCAAGCAACCGAAAAGGGCTTCTTTGGGCCTTTCAAAAAATCAGACTTGGGCTGGAAAAGAGAAGTGCTGGCCTGCCCAAGCCCAAAGGAAGGAGGAAGCTTCTGATTTTTCAATCAAATGGCTAAAAATCAAGAGTTAGTTAGAGATTCTCTTTGATCAAGCCATGGTGATTAAGCCACATAGGCCAAGAGAGATGTCAACATTATTCTTGAACAGCTGTAATTTGAGAGAGCTGAGATGCTAATCTAAAGGTGGTAATTTCATGATTTTTTTCACCTTGAATTATTAGCCATTTGATGGGAAATTGGTTACAAAAAAATGACAACACCTTGAGGCATTATAGGGGGATTCGGCCAGCTCTTTGTGGGGGGGTAGAAAATTCATTTTGGATTTTTTTTGCTAAGTTCTTAGAGTTTTTACTTAGTTTTTCTCTTCTTGGTTGAAAGCAAAAAAAGAAAAGTTTAGAAAAGAAATGAAAGTTTGAAGAGATAAAGCTTGAAATATAGCTTCTTGAGGTTGCTCTTGAGCACCAACTCTTGCACTTTCTTGATTTTCCATTCTTGTTTTTGCTATTTTGATTTCTATTTGGTGAGTTTCTATTTTAAATAAATGTTTTTTATTGTTCTTCTTAAGTTCTTCCTTCATCTCTTTCTTAAGTATATTTTTTACATTTTATTTTTACAATAAACTCACCATGGCCAAATGGCCTACATTATTTAGTTAAGTTGCTGTTTTGATTTATATTACCATATTGTTTATGTTATTTTCTTTGATTTTTATGTTTTAAATGTTATGTTACTTCATATTCTTGAGTTATATTTTAATTTGGTTGCTTTGTTTGTTGCCATTTATGTTTTAAATATCATGTTTTTGCATTTTTAATTTTCTGTTTTCATGGTGTTTAAATTTGAGCATGTTTTAGATTTAGTATATCAAGTGTTTGTGAAAATGCTTGTGTGGTCTTTGCATGATTTGAGTTTTATATCTTAGTTGAGCATGTTTTAGATTTAGTATATTAAGTGTTTGTGAAAATGCTTGTGTGATTTTTGCATGATTTAAGTGTTATATTTTAGTTGAGCATGTTAGTATACCAAGTGTTTGTGAAAATGCCATGCTTGTTGGAGCTTGAGGCCATTTGGCTACTCCATGTGTTTTGCATTGTGTGTTGCATTTTTTGCCATGTTAGTTGGTAGGTTTTTGCATTTACATGCCATTTGATTTAGTTTTGCATGCTAGTATACCAAGTGTTTGTAAAAATGCCATGTTTGCTAGTTACATTATGCTATTAGGCCCTCTTGGAATTTTTGCATTTTTTGTGCATTCTTGCCATATTAGTTGATAGGTTAGCATTTGCATGATATTTGGTTGAGTTTTTGGTTTAAGCATGCTTTTTGTTTGTGAAAATGCCATGTATATTTTAGTTATTAAGTTAGGTTTATTTGCCATGCATGTTCATGCATTTTAGGTCTAGGTTGCATTAAATGCCATGCAAGTTCATTTAGGTCTAGGTCACTTTATGAATGCCATGCATTTTTTCATGACATTTAGGTTTAAGCTCATGCATTTCGTGCATTATGTTTGCTGTATTGTTTCATGCATTTCATGTTCATGCCACTTGAATAATGACTTGAGCCAATTAATGGTTCCAAGTCATGCTCTCTTGAGCACACTTGTGGAAGATTAAAGTTTGTCAAATTGATTATTCTACCTTTGTGATTTTTTTTTACTTAGCCAATTTTTATCTAACTTTCAAAAAGTCCTAGCTACTGTTTGTGAGCTATTTTATGAGTTTCAAATATTTTTACTTTGATTTTTAAATGATTTTATCAAAGGCAAAATGTGTTTTGGCAAATCAGTTTTTTTTCACCCCGTTTTCGTACCTTTCCGATTTTTCTGGGCATTCGTCTTTAATCAGAAAATTAAGCTAATTTTTTACCGTGTATTTTTACATGTCCTGAGTCTTCAGTATTTTTTTTAGATGTTTTTTAATTTTAAAAAATAGGATAAAAAATCGTGGCTTAAAACTGGACAGTGGAGTCAGAATTGAATTTAAAGAAAAATCATTTTTCTGTTTTGGTTAAGTTACTTAGAGTGGGCTGATTAGGAGGGTTATCTACTGACTTAGGGTAGTTTTCAAGCCTTTTTAAACTCTAAAAATGGTTGTTCAAGTCTCGGGTTAAGGGTAGTCAAGTCCGGATTTTTAAACTTAGGAAGTTAGAGCCATTTAAAAAAAAAAAAAGATTTAGCCCAGTTTTTATTTTTAATTCAAGCTTTTCAAAATTGTTTTCAAACAATCACAAAGTATTTTGGTTTTAGAATATTTAATTTGACATATTTTCCTAAGGTAGCCGGATATCTTTTTAGATATACGGATTTCCTTAATAAAAGGAAAAAATACATTTCATGCATTGCATTTTTCATATTCATGCATTTTATATAATATGTGATTCTTGTTATAATAATTTCTATGATATTGTTATTATTTTGATTTATATTTTTTGATGTTATATGGTTTGTTATATGATTTGGAATATTTCATGATATCCTATGCTTTTATTTAGTTATTTTTTTGGTCATATTATTTAGCATATACTATGTTCATGCATTATTATTTTCATTTTTATTTTTTCATGCATATTATATGATAGCATTATTTCATATTCCATCTCATTTAATTTATATGCCATATCATTCATGTTTGCCATGTCATTTAAATTATTTCATTTCATATAGAATATGTTATGTTACTTAGGTTATTTTATTTCATTTAGAAAATATCATGTTACTTAGGTTATTTCATTTCATATAGAATATGTTATGTTACTTAGGTTATTTTATTTCATTTAGAATATATCATATGACTTAGGATATTGCATCTCATATTGAATATACTATGTTACCTAGGTCATTTCATTTTATTTATAATATGTCATATAACTTAGGATATTTTATTTCATTTAGAATATGCTAAGGCATTTATTTCATTTCATTTAGAATATGCTAAGGCATTTACATTATATCATATCATTTAGGAAGCATTATATTATTTAGATTTTTCTATGTCATTTTATTTATGTCATGCATATACATATTCATATCTTTTAAAATGTTTTCAAAAGGATAATGATTTTTCAATAAAAAATAAAGATATTCCCGAGTTAAAATAATTCATGAGTTCTCTACCGGGTTTGCTGGAGGGAATATCATCAATTATCGTTAATAAAGGAATATCTTTCTTTCAAAAAAGAGAATGATTCGGAAAGTTTTCCAAAACTAATAAAAATTTCTACATTTTGCCACGTTTGTTGGGAAATATAGGAAAATTTTGAATTTATAAATTCCGGATCATTTTCAATAAAAAAAAAAGAATTATTTTTCTTTAAATTGGGAATTAACTTGAAATACTAAATTTAAAACCAATTTTTACCGAGACTTGAGATAACACACGATTAATAAGGTACAGATTTGTACGGGCGTTGTGGGGGTGCTAATCCTTCCCCGCACGTAACCGACTCCCGAACCCGCTTCTTTGATTTCTCTGGTTTTAAAACGCAGACTTGAAATTGGTTTTTAAAATGTTTTAATTAATTTTTAAAATATTTTATAAAACCGGTTTTAATAGGTGGCCGATCACACCTAGCTAAAAAAGATTGGTGGCGACTCCATGTCTTTTTTAAGGTCATTTTCAAAACCTTCATTTTTCTAGAGGAATTAAGTCGACTTTTCCTCGGTTTTTTAATGTCACGCTTAACAAATAATAAAGTCTTGCGATGAAACTCGTTATTTTTTAGGTTGTGACAGCGGCTATGTTGGCTTGCCGGAATATGGAAATTTGCAATTGAGTTCTTGTGTTCTTGAAGAGGTGGAGTTCAGAGAAAGAAGAATCAGTTTTTTTTTTTAAACAAGGTAAAAAATGATTAAAAAAAATTTGATTTTAAGCTAGCATCTGAACCGGGTCAGAGGACCCGCGCATAACCCGCATAGAGGACCCGACCCACATGCTAAGCTTTGCATCATTTACTTTCTGTTTCATTTTCTATGTAATTAATGCTTCATGCTTGTATGTCAGCTTGTTAACTATTTTACTATGTTTCATATCATGATTACGTAATATTTTATTTTTTTGTATGTATGATTATTAACTATTTCATTTGTTATATGATTGTGTAATGATTTGTTTACGATTATATGATTATGGTATTTTTTTTTTATTGATTATATATTTGATTGAATTATTTTTTTTATTATTATTTTGTGTTATTGTCTATAGTTGTATTACTAATATTATTTTTCTTTCATATTTCAGGTCTAAGTTTTTTTTTATTAATTATATTTATTTATTTGATTATTGTGAATATTTTCTTTTAAAATTTTCTTTAATCTTTGGATTTTTATAAATATTTGTATATTGATTATTTTTTTATTTATTCTGACTAATTAAGTTTTTTTAATTGATGATTAGTTATTTTGAAATTAATAAATTGAGATCTTTTCCAATGATGAAATTCAAAGAGATCACGAACGGTTGATTTCTGAGAAATTTTTAGGTGAGAGAATTCTCTTAAAAAATTTCCAAAATGAATGGAAGGATTTTTTAAGGGATTATTTTCGATATCAATAAAGATCAAAATTTATTCTTTTAAAATAATTAATTTTCAATGTCTCTTTTTAAAGATAATTTTCCATAATAAATGCCTAATTAAAATCGAATGATAAATTGAGATTTTTTTCGATGATGAAATTCAAGAGAGTCACGAATGGTTGACTTTTAAGAAATTTCTAGGTGAGAAAAATTCTCTTAAAAGTTCTCCAGAACGAATGGAAGAATATTCTAAGGGATAATTTCGATATTAAGATCAGAATTTATTTTTCGAACAAACATTAATAAAATGGTAATTAATTTTGGAAGATTAATAACTTTGTTAAATAATCTAACTTTTCCGACGACGGAGCCTCTTCAATAAAACGAATGGTTTCTTTTGAATACTCTCGAGGTGAGGAAACGTTTTTTAGTAATTTCTCTATAATGAATGGAAGGAAGACCTAAACAATAATTTTCGAGATTTCCATTTTTAACAATTAAAATGATGATAGGATAGATAAGACCATTTATTTAAGACTTTTTAAGTATCACAAGACTAATTAGGTACCGTCCATTGGATGGGCGTTGTGAAGGTGCTAATCCTTCCTCACACGTAACCGTACTCCCGAACCTAGTTCTGATAAGCAGACCATAACCTATTCTTTTTAAGGTGCCTTAGTCAAGTTTAGGATTACTTTAAATAGGATTGATCCGTATAGGTGACTAATCACACCGAAATTAGATGATTAGTGGCGACTCCATTGATTTGCGTCTAGCATGCTGAATTCGTATTTGGCACGTTAAGACAACTGATGAGGTAAAATTACGTGATCCTATAACATCATGATTTTTTTTCTCATGATTTAATCAATTTATTAAAATATAATCACTACTAATTAATTACCTTCATTTCATTTTTTTTTTTTGGATAAATGTGCATTTTATTATCCAAGAAGAAAGGCAAATCACTAGTTACAAAATAAACTTTCTTCCCATATTATCTTTTACTAAGGGCTCGTTTATGTAATTATTGGATGTTTGGTTTACAAAGTAAAAACTGCTTACATATTTTTAAAAAAATCGGATAATTAGGATATGCAATATGAGAATTATTTTATAATTTTTTATTAATAAACATAAATTATTTACCAAATACAAGATAATTAGTATGCAATATCTGCAACGCATGTGATACAATGACTAATATACTTAAAAGTACGGATATGAATAATCTTTTGAATTGAAGAAAACGAACATCTTCTTTGATTAAATTTCTAAATGATTATTTTAAATTAATTTTTATTTATTATAATTTTGAAAAAATTAGTTTTATAGATAGCAATTAGTTTTAATTATATTAAATTGCAGTCATTATGATAAAAAAAAATAGATGTAACTCTTTAGATAACTCTTAACTCACTAAAATTAGAGTTCATCAGTAAATAAATTATCCCTTTTGAACAAAATTCTAAATTTTTATTTTAAATTAATTTTTTATAATAATTTTGAATTTTAATAATAAGATTAGTTTTATAGATAGAAAAATATTGAATTATTTTCATTATGATAGAATTTTAAGATAATTCTTAATTGGTTAAATTTCATCAAATAAAGATAAAGTTAAAGAGTCCATTAGTAATTAGATCTTTTACCATTATATATATATATGGGCAACTTTGACTTCAATATCAATATCAATTTTTAATTTTAATAATAATATTAGTTTTATAAATAAAAAAGAATTCTAATTATATTGAATTATTGTCATTTTGATAAAAGTTTTTGAATAATTTAAATTTCATCAAACAAAAATAAAATTAGAGTTTTTTTTTTTTTTTGAAAAGCGCTTGAATTCTATTATATGACTTAAAGATCACTACAGAAGAAACAGACCATGATAGACCTTCAAAGTCAGAAAACAATTGCCTAGCAGCAAAACCTTTTGCAAAATGTAAACCTTGCAGGTATCACCTCATCTTAATCCCAAACTCACCTAGCCCAAAACTGGACAAAGACCACACAAGACTCATTCATGCATACATACTAAAAAGATTATTGGACCTACCAACTCCCGCTTTTGCAAGTCTATCTACTTCGTCATTTGCTTCCCTTGGAATGAACACAATATCCCAGTTTCGTGCTTCCAATTTTAAGCCTTTGATTGCACTTAAGTAAGTCCTCAGCATCCATGGAGCTGTCAGAGGTTTTTTGATCCAACTAACCACATTTTTGCTATCACTCTCAATAATGAGGTTGTGAGACGACTTCCATTTAGAAGCAGCAAAAATGATAAAAGCTTCCTTGACAGTTAGTAGTTCAGCAACATTAGATTCAGTATTGCCTATGGATTTTGAGAACAACAATAAAATCATACCTTTATCATCCCTCAGCATTCCACCAATACTCGTAGGTCCCGGTCTCCCACATGCAGACCTATCAACATTAAATTTGAGATACCTAACTTGGGGCACCACCTAGTGCACTGCTGCTCTGGCCATTTGGCTTTAAACCAAAAAGTCATCCTTAGTTTGATAGAATCCCTCAGTTGACAAGAATCAAAGATTTTGCCATTGAAAACCATATCGTTTCGATGTAGCCATATAGACCATGTGATAGCAAAGAAAGCCATCTTCCAAATTATGTTGCACATTCTGTCTGGGAGAGTTTGTTGCCACGCCAAAAAGGAGGACAAAAGGGTCTTTTGGTGCAGTCCATTGGATACCCCATATAAAGCAAAAATGATTCCAAATCTTCCAAGATTCTTCACAATGGAAGAAAATATGCTCCACCGATTATGTCTTTTTGCTACAAAAAGGACAAATAGCTGAATCCCAATTGCTGAGTCCTCTTTTAGCAATGTTTTCTTTGGTAGCAATTTTCCTTCTTAGAAGTTGCCATACGAAAATCTCCAATTTTGGTGGAGCTAAGCCTGCCCATATCTGCTTCCAATATTCATATTTTGAAGATGAAATGCTTAGAGCAGAAACACAAAATGATTTAGAAGAGTATCTCCCACTAGTAGTACCTCTCCAATAGACACCGTCTTTTATGCTGTTGCTGATAATCTGCTCCTCCAAATTTTGTATCTCTAGCCATTGTTGTCTTTCCCAATCAAAGGGATTTCTTCTTAGATCTACTACCCAAGTCCACTGCTTGTCTGACCAACTCCCAAATCAGATATCTTCCCCTCTTTTTTAACAGCTAAAGCAAAAATTCGAGGGAAACAGGACTACAAGGGATATTCACCAACCCACACATCAGTCCAAAAGTTTATTGACCTCCCATCTCCCAGACATATTCCAAGACCAGTATTAATAGCATTGCAACTATTATCAGAAGAAGATAGTGGTTTAACAATGTTCCTCCAAATATGAGACATTTTTCCTTTGATATTGCTCGAGGGAATAAGATTCCCAGACTCAGGATCATACTTGGCTGCTACAATCTGTCTCCAAAGGCTCTCCTGTTCATTCTCGTACCTCCAGATCCACTTATTCAACAATGCTATGTTTTGCAGTTTTAAATTCACCAAACTGAGTCCACCAAATTCCTTGAGGTTATAGACCGAAGACCAGTCCACCATATGCAGTTTCTTCTTATCCATAGATCCACTCCATAAGAAATTACGTTGAATCCTTTCTATAGAATTTTTTACTGAAACCGACATACGAAAAAATGACATAAAGTAGATGGGGGACTTGCTAGTACTGACTTAATCATGGTGACTCTTCCTCCAATAGATAGGAATTGAGATTTCCAACCTGCAAGTTCTTTTTCAAATTTCATTATGACTGGTTTCCATAGGGATGCTGATTGGGTATTTGAACCAAGAGCAGACCCAGATATTCCGTAGGTAAGCTCCTAGTGGAACAGTGAATTTCAGAAGCCTAGCTCTCTAATTTATATTATTCGACACCAAAACCATACAACCTACACTTCTTCAAGTTCAGTTCTAATCCTGACATGACTTGAAAGCATTTCAAGGCCCTTTTGACATTTGTTTATCTGTTCTCCCGATGCTTCACAATACACAATCGTATCATCAGCGTATTGAAGATGAGATACAACAATGTCCTCATTTCCAACTGACTTTCCTTTGAATATACTGGTTGATACAGACTTGATCATCAACAGACTCAGCACCTCAACACCCAAATAAACAGAAGAGGAGATAACGGGCACCCTTGTCTCAATCCCCTGCTTGTGCTAAATTGATTTGTTGGAACGCCGTTCACCAATTGATGGAGACTCAATTAAGAGTTGTAAACCCAAGTGCAGGTTATGTTCAAGTAATAAATTCTCGGGTGTCCGAGGTCGAACCACAGGGAAGCGTATTAGTAAGTATAAGTTTATAAATATATAAGAAAAAGAAAATAAACAAGATATTAGGGAATCAATAACAAAGAAAGTAAACAAGATATTAGAGAACAAAATAAACAAAATAACATAAAAGCAATTAAACAAGATATAAAAAAACAATAAGAAAAGATGTTGAGGTTAGAGAATCCACTCTTGGTGTTATGCTAAGATTAATCTTGTTTTATTACACAATTGAAATCCACACATAAGGGAGGTTCCAACCGGAAGGTTTAGCAATTCAGTCCAAATTGTCCAACGTCCATAGCATATGATATTATGTTCATTTGGTGTCCTCAAAACTCACAAAAAGAGTCCAAGCATTCCTTATGCCAAGGTATATGTCTACAACAAATCAAGGTTATGAAACCAAGCATTTACTGTGCCATTTTCATTGTCAATAATGAATCAAGATCTCTACTTTGCAAGTATGATTTTAAACCAAAAGAAAATATTATCTATACTAGTGTTTATAAATGATGATTCATTTTAGCTCATGTTTAAGAGACTAACCTTAGCATTTACCAAGAGCTTCACCTCATCACCTCAACAATATGATTAGAAACACATACTAGATATGAATAAAATGAAAAGAAATGTAAGAAGAAAAAGAAAACTAGAGAAAGGAAAGAAAAAGAAAACTTAGAGAATTTTATTACAATGGCTATCCTACCAATGTATCAATGTATCCCAATACTCATCCAAGGCCCTCTATTTATACACATTTTGGAGGGCTAAATGACAAGAGACAAGCTTTACAAATTTCAAAGGTAGGTATAATAGGTGGGTGCATTTTTCTAACAATTTTCGTCATATTGTATGACAATTCTGATCAGCCAGCTTGATGGTCGATTTTGTCAATGTTGGAGGCTCGATCTGATAAAATGGTCTTCTAGAAAAATATACCCCTATCAGTTACGGATCCATAGCCGTTGGAATCAGATCATTTGCGCACGTGGATCGGGAGATATGGTCAAAATACCAAAACGGTGCAGAACAGACGTCATTGCACATCAGCCAACTTGATGGTCGATTTCGCTAGGGAAAACGACTCCGTTTCAAGAAGTGTAAAACATGAAAAAGATAGATATGCCTCTTAGCTTTGCAGGGATACAAAGTTCAGCCTTATTGCTTCAGTGAAACTCGAGATATAGCTGATATGGCAAAAGGTGTCGGAACTGGAACTGAACTGGATTTGCCCTTAATTCTAGTAATCTGAAATCACTCAAAGAAACTTGTGAAAAACACCAAATTACATAAAAATATAAAAGATCATAAACACAATTAGACTAAACAATAATAACTCGTATTTGACACAAAACAATAATAAAACATAACTAAAAACTATATAATTATACGAGTTATCACACCCCCATACTTAGATTGTTGCTAGTCCCTAGCAACGACTCAATAAAAATAAAATAAGAAAATCTAATCTAATCCATTTTCGTAGGAAATCACGGTGGCACTTAGCATGTGACACAAGCCTTTAAACCCCTAGGTGTCCCTAGTGGACGAGTTTAGTCTCGTGAGGGTTTACTAGGACGATACCCACAAACATTGAAGACATAAGAAAAACTAAAAATAATAATTATAACTAATCCTTCCAATATAAATTAGAGATAATCATTGGACAAGTCTTAAAAACTAATCAATAGCTTAAAGAAATTCACAAAAAATCTTGCTTGAATGTAAATAGTTTGAGTTAAGCCAATAATAACATAACATATTTCAATCAAAATAGTGTATATTCAAACTTAATCTCAACTTCTCACATGGGATACTCTCTTGATTTTCACTCTTTAAAGTAGTGGTAAAGTGTTTACACTCAATCAATCTCATGAAAACACTTCTACCATATGCTTGCTTGTCCACCTATTCTCCACTATTTAGATCATACAACTTCATAAATCAAGAGGTCTTTATTCAAGGTTGTAATGGGGCCAAAGGGTTATAATGTGGTTAAAGAACAAAAGGATAAAGATATCACAAAGGTTCCAAAGAGTTCATAGATTTTAGAGACATAATAAGATCATACAAATAAAACTTCTCAAAACTCTTATAAAGCACATAATAACATAGGCTAAATATTCATGTTGAGCCTTTGCATCATTCTAACCAACTTTGTAACATCTTTTTCTAGAAGTTCAAGAGAAGATTTTTTTTTTTTTTTTTTTTTTTAATATGGGAATGTATTTGACAATGATCCCTTTCTTTTTCTCTTGACTTTTTCTTTTCTTTTCTTTCCCCCACACTTATCTTTTGTTTCTAACCCAAATTTTCAAATAAAAATATCCCTTGTTTTTTTGCAATATGTCTCAAAATATAAAATTCATCTTTAGAACAAGGGTAAGGATATAAGCATATTTAGGCTAGGTGTAAGTTGTGGTTACCAATAAAACATCATATTTAATGTAGGCTCAAATTGGCTCACTAGTGGGGATGTTCTCGTAGAACATTAATAATGGATGGCTGTTTGGCTCTGGTTATAATCCTAATGCCTCTATCATATTCATGTTGTCACATGTATCAATATAGTCTCAAACGGTTTAAAGCAAGTTCTAGAGAATCATGTAATCATAAGAGCACTCAAGAAAGAAATTAGATTGATTTGTATAATGCATCAATCATTATAGGCTCAAAAACTCACAAAGATGATTATACAAGTCAGATTAAGTCTAAACATGCTTCTTTCTCAATCAACATATCATATTAACATTGGCTCATAAAAAGGTTGACATCAAGCTCAATTCTCATGAAAATCTTCTCACTAATAAATCTGTTTTAGACTTATGCAATTCATATCTCATCATTGTATTGAAAGTAACTAAAAAAAAACACACTAAGTCTAAACATGCTTTTTTTTTTGTTTTTTTTGTTTTTGTTTTTTTGTTTTTGTTTTTTTTTTTTTTTTGTTTTTTTGAAGAAGAAGATTAAATCAAACTGACAAGGTATGTCTCAAGTCTCCCTTACTCAGACCTTGTTCAGAATGAATACTTCTAAATGTCTTAAAACACAACAAATTTTTTTTTTTTTTTTTTTTTAGCAAAATATGTCCCTTACCCCCTACTAAAATATGACATTGTCCCCAATGTCAAATTTTAAAGGTAGAATTTAGGAGATATTACCTGCAGAGGTTGCTAACCACTTATTATAACTGAGACACAACAAACAAAATGTTAGATAATGTCACAAAGACAAAGTGCAATCCACTCCTTGCTCGTCCATATCTCTTTTTCTTTTTCCGAGCGTTTGCGAAACAACCGTAGCAGATAAACACTCATAAGCTTGTAGCTTTTTGAGTAAATCTTCAATGGTTGTAGCAAAAATTATGGTTCTCCTTGCCTCTGAAAACATGAATCCATTATCCACAGCATTATCTAAATATGAAAGTAAATTACTAAAATAACCATTAATATTAAGCAAACCAATGGGTTTCTTATTTGTGACCAAAGATGACCAAGAAGCCACGCAAGCTATTTCTTCCAATGTACCCAGACCTCCTGGTAAAGCAATGAATGCATCGGCAGAATGGTACATGATTGTTATCCGTTCAGGGATACTCCAGACTTGTATTTCCTTACCCACGGTAGGTCCACAAAAATCTGTGAATAGTTTTGGCACGATTCCTAGAACTGGACTTCCTCCGGCATGTGCTGCTGTAGCGACTGCTCCCATTAAACCCGTACTACCGCCTCCATAAATCAAGTGGATCTTTTGTTGGGCAAGTATTACTCCAACTCTTATGGCTTCATCAGCGAATATGTTATTTTTCCCTGGATAAGCACCTCCAAAGACACAAATTTTTTTAATGCGCTGGGACGAAGTGCTTTCCATTTTTTTTTTTTTTCTTTTTCGAGTGCCTGAAAGAGAATGAGTACATGGTGTAATATATAGAGGACTGAGTAGTGAATCAGACAAGAGTAATAATGTCGCCGAAAGTGTATTTGACCTGTCAGAAGAAAATGTTAACCTAACAAAAGATTTTTGCGTGATTTCAGGAAGAAAATCAAAAAGAGAAGAAAAATCAATCGTAAAAGACCAATGCAAAAAAAAAACGAGAATAATTACACAAATCTAACAACACGTAAATTAAACCGAAATAAAGTTATTGCAAATCAAACCAAAAGCTGAGAAGTCATTTATTGTAGTTGTGATTGTGGCTCACATCTTCCTCTGGTTTTACGTCCAGAAACGGCTTAAACGCCTTCTATGAGTCGAGGATATGCTTCCCATCCAGTTTTCTTACAAGCTGGCAAACAGGGTCTTTTAACATCAGATTCCCAAGATGTTGCCATTCCCTTTGGAATTGCGGCCATAAATCAAGAATTTCTCTTTGTACGTCTCCACTAGGATGCGTCTCAAGAGAAAGTTGGATATTACCCAAATTCTCCTTACTCAGTCCATCCTTAATGAATTCAATTTTATCATCTCGATTAGAGGACGGAATCCCAATAGAACGACATTTACCGTTACACGTCCATCGTGCACACTTGTGGCAATTTGAACTCATGCGCTTTGCTCGTCGCTTCTTTGCATAAGTGCTTCTACCTGTACCTGGTAAATGCAAAACAGGAAGATATTCATCTTCACGTACCTTGGCTTCAATTATCCAACGTATGTCTTCAGGAATCCCTTTGTTCATAAGCATTCTTAATCTTTCTAATCGAACTTGGTAAAGCTTCAGTAAAATATTCCGAGGAAAAGGAGGAAATCGTTTCTGCAATCTTTTGAGAATATCATCCATCCTGAAAAAAAAATGAAATAAAATAAAATGAAAGAGAAATTTATATACAATATCAGTTTTGTGGGTAGCTGATGGAACCGACTTAAATAATCACGGAGTACCGTTATCCGCCATTTAACCGGGAAAAAAATGAATTTTTTTTTTTTTTTTTTTGAAGATTAGTAAAAATTATATTTACATCTAGTTATTTTCAAAACAAGGATCAGAAAGAAAAACAACCTCTTCTTGAGTAACATGATTTTCCAAAAAGAGTTTGAGTCTTTGTCCATTTACCTTGAATACGTTACCATTTTGAGGATTCTCAATGTCAACTGCTCCATAATGATACACATGCTTAACCACAAATGGGCCAGTCCATCTTGATCTCAACTTACCAGGAAATATGTGAAGTCTAGAATTATAAAGTAGAACTTTTTGCCCAACATCAAATGTTTTTCTTGAAATTAACTTGTCATGAAAGGCTTTAGTTCTTTCTTTATGAATTTTAGGATTCTCATATGCATCATTTCTCAGTTCCTCAAACTTTTGTTTCCAACAATGCTTAACCTGAAAAGAATTTAACAAAGAATCAGTGTGTGAAATTTCTGAAGCATTATCAAACTCACATTCAATTAAATAAGCTTCTAAAGGATCATGGAATGTGGTAGTGGTGAGATGTTCATGAACAAGTTCTTCAATGAAATCCACTTCATGTACTTCTGAATCATCACCAGGTTGCTTGCAAATATTGAACACATTTAATTCTAAAGTCATATTTCCAAAAGAAATGTTCAAATTACCATTCCTGCAATTTATCAGAGCATTAGAAGTTGCAAGAAATGGACGGCCTAATATAACAGGAATTTGAACATTTGGATTTGAAACAGGATGTGTGTCCAAAACAATAAAATCAACAGGGAAGTAAAAATTATCAATTTGAACCAAAACATCTTCAACTATCCCTCGAGGAATTTTTACAGAACGATCAGCTAGTTGAAGTGTAACAGGTGTTTCCTTGAGTTCACCTAAACCTAACTGTTGATAAACAGAAAAAGGCAAAAGATTAACACTAGCACCAAGATCAAGCAATGCACGTTCTATTCTAGTGTTTCCAATGATGCATGAGATTGTTGGACATCCAGGATCTTTGAATTTTGGTGGAGTAAGGTGCTGAATGATTGAGCTCACACTTTCCGTCAGAAATGCTTTCTTTTGTACATTATGTTTCTTTTTAACTGTGCACATGTCCTTCAAAAATTTAGCATAAGATGGAACTTGTTTGATTGCATCCAATAAAGGAATGTTAATCTTAACTTGTTTGAAAAGTTCATAAATTTCTGCATTTTGATTCAAATTCTTTATTGTTTGCAACCTTTGAGGAAAAGGAGCAGGATGCATACCTTTTTCTTTGTCCAAATTTTCAAGAAGTTCAGACTTACCATCATCCTTACCATTACTTTTCGGAGGGGAAGGAGGATCTTGGTCTTTTGATGGAATGTTTTTGTCAATTGCCTTTCCACTTCGAAGAGTTGTGATAGAACTGGCATTTTCCTGTTGAGTTTCATTGGAGCAAGAAACAAGACATTGCGTAGAAGGGTTAGGCTGAGGTTGAGCAGGAAACTTACCTTTTTCTTGAGTGCGTAATGAAGCTGTCAATGTGGACAAGGTGTTTTTGATCTCATTGATGTCTTGTGAAGTCCGGTTATTCACATTTGCTTGTGTTTGCATGAATGCTCGCAATGTCTCTTCCAAGGTTTGTACACGTGAAGGTTGATAGGAAAAAGTGTTGCCCGGCTTTTGAGATTGTGGTACCTGAACATGATTATTATTCCGCCAACTGAAGTTGGGATGATTTCTCCATTCAGGGTTATACGTTTCAGAGTAAGGAGAAGGAAAAGGCTTTTTAAATGTGTTTATGGAATTTACTTGATCATGCAACACTTCTTTAAGAATGGGAATGTTTGGACATTCAGAAGTGGGGTGTCCCATGATTTCACAAATTCCACAACTTTCTTCATTTTTAACAGTTTTGACTTCTTTTACTTCTCTAAGTTCCATGGCTTCAATCTTTCTAGCCAAATTAGCTACTTTAGCTTTTATCTCATCTTCTTGACTAAAATGATATTTACCTCTGTTAGAAACAAGATTAGATCTATTGGAACTTTCAGAGGAATTATCTGTGTGCCAGGCTTGAGAGTTATCTGCCAAATGGTCTAGGTAGTCAAAGGCTTCTTCAGGTTCTTTTTCTAGAAACTCACCGTTACACATTGTTTCAACAAATTGTTTAGTTTCGGGAGTTAAACTTTCATAAAAGAAACTAATAAGACGCCATTTTTCAAAACCATGATGTGGACAAGAACTTAACAAATCTTTAAAACGCTCCCAGCACTGAAAAAATGCTTCATTTTGATTTTGATTGAAATTTTGAATCTGTCTTTTCAAAGCAGTAGTTTTATGTGCTGGGAAAAATTTCTTTAGAAACTCAGTTTGTAATTCTTGCCATGTGCCAATTGACCTTGGTTTTAAATTATGAAGCCAAATTTTTGCTTTATCTTTTAAAGAAAAAGGAAATAATTTTAGCTTGACAATTTCATTTGTGCATTGTTGGTCATTAAAGGTGACACATACATCTTCGAAGTCTTTTAGAAACGAGTAAGCACTTTCCGATTCTAACCCATGGAAATTTGGAAGCAAAGCTATCATACCTGGTTTAAAACGAAAGTTGTTTGCATTGAGAGGAAAAATAAAACAAGAGGGTGATGAGCTTCGAGTTGGTTGCAAGTAGTCACGCATGGTGCGTACTTGTCTGTTCTCATCTTCAGCATGAACACTTTCATTGTCAGCCATGGTAGGAGTTGTATTAGAAAGATTACCTGAAAAAGTTTCACAATAAAATCTAACTAAACGACGAGATCTAAAATCACGTCGCCAAACAAGCATAAAACAAAGTTAATATACAGATTAGGCGGTATAACCAGCCAATAGAAATAAAAAAAAGTTAATATACAATATAAATATAAAAGTTAATATACAGATTAGGCGGTATAACCAGCCAATAAAAATAAATATAGGCGGTATAACCAGCCAATAAAAATAAATATACTTATAAACTTATATACTTAGTATTGCCTCCCCGGCAACGGCGCCAAAAACTTGATGGAGACTCAATTAAGAGTTGTAAACCCAAGTGCAGGTTATGTTCAAGTAATAAATTCTCGGGTGTCCGAGGTCGAACCACAGGGAAGCGTATTAGTAAGTATAAGTTTATAAATATATAAGAAAAAGAAAATAAACAAGATATTAGGGAATCAATAACAAAGAAAGTAAACAAGATATTAGAGAACAAAATAAACAAAATAACATAAAAGCAATTAAACAAGATATAAAAAAACAATAAGAAAAGATGTTGAGGTTAGAGAATCCACTCTTGGTGTTATGCTAAGATTAATCTTGTTTTATTACACAATTGAAATCCACACATAAGGGAGGTTCCAACCGGAAGGTTTAGCAATTCAGTCCAAATTGTCCAACGTCCATAGCATATGATATTATGTTCATTTGGTGTCCTCAAAACTCACAAAAAGAGTCCAAGCATTCCTTATGCCAAGGTATATGTCTACAACAAATCAAGGTTATGAAACCAAGCATTTACTGTGCCATTTTCATTGTCAATAATGAATCAAGATCTCTACTTTGCAAGTATGATTTTAAACCAAAAGAAAATATTATCTATACTAGTGTTTATAAATGATGATTCATTTTAGCTCATGTTTAAGAGACTAACCTTAGCATTTACCAAGAGCTTCACCTCATCACCTCAACAATATGATTAGAAACACATACTAGATATGAATAAAATGAAAAGAAATGTAAGAAGAAAAAGAAAACTAGAGAAAGGAAAGAAAAAGAAAACTTAGAGAATTTTATTACAATGGCTATCCTACCAATGTATCAATGTATCCCAATACTCATCCAAGGCCCTCTATTTATACACATTTTGGAGGGCTAAATGACAAGAGACAAGCTTTACAAATTTCAAAGGTAGGTATAATAGGTGGGTGCATTTTTCTAACAATTTTCGTCATATTGTATGACAATTCTGATCAGCCAGCTTGATGGTCGATTTTGTCAATGTTGGAGGCTCGATCTGATAAAATGGTCTTCTAGAAAAATATACCCCTATCAGTTACGGATCCATAGCCGTTGGAATCAGATCATTTGCGCACGTGGATCGGGAGATATGGTCAAAATACCAAAACGGTGCAGAACAGACGTCATTGCACATCAGCCAACTTGATGGTCGATTTCGCTAGGGAAAACGACTCCGTTTCAAGAAGTGTAAAACATGAAAAAGATAGATATGCCTCTTAGCTTTGCAGGGATACAAAGTTCAGCCTTATTGCTTCAGTGAAACTCGAGATATAGCTGATATGGCAAAAGGTGTCGGAACTGGAACTGAACTGGATTTGCCCTTAATTCTAGTAATCTGAAATCACTCAAAGAAACTTGTGAAAAACACCAAATTACATAAAAATATAAAAGATCATAAACACAATTAGACTAAACAATAATAACTCGTATTTGACACAAAACAATAATAAAACATAACTAAAAACTATATAATTATACGAGTTATCACCAATACAGACATTTAACTGTAGAGATACAGTAGTGAATCCATTTTCTCCATTTGTGGCCAAACCCCATTTTGATCATGACATAATCCAAGAAATCCCACTCGACACTATCGTACGCTTTTTCGAAATCAGCTTTGAAGATCAAACCTCCCGACCCATTCTTCCTCATTAAATCAGTGATCTCATTTGCTATTAAGGAACAATCAAGTATTTGTCTACCAGGAATGAAAGAAAACTGATATTCACCAATAACTTACCCAATTACCTATCTCAGACGTTCAGTAAGAACTTTTGCAAGGATTTTGTAGATACTCCCTACCAAACTGATTGGTCTGTAATCATTCAGTTTAGAGGGAGATGTAGTCTTGGAAATCAGTGTAAGGAACGAACAATTAATACCTTTATCAAAAAAGTTGTTAGCAAAGAAGTCTTTAAAGAAGTTCACCACATCCCCTTTTAGAATGCCCCAATACTTCTTGAAAAAATTTAGATTGAAGCCATCTGGACCCGGCACTTTGTTTCCATCGTAGCTTTGTACTATTCTCCAGACTTCCTCTACTGTGAAAGCTTGTTCAAGTGAGGACATATTGTCTTCCTTGAGGGTTTTGATACCACAATATAGATCTTTCAGTTTAGCAGCATTTTTAAACTTGGATATTGATACGAAATGCAGTTCAACGGCCCTCTTTATTTCTGCCGGATCTTCAGTCACAGAGTCATTAATGATCAGTCTTCTGATATGATTAGTTCTTCTCCTACTCGTGGCCATCAAATAAAAGAATTTTGTTTTCTTGTCTCCTTCTTGAAACCATTTCAGCCTTGCCTTTTGTAACCATGACCGTTCCTCTTTTCTGTATAAAGGCCATAATTCGGCCTTTTTAGCTACTATCTCATCTCTAACTTCATTCCCCGTTTGCCCCGACTGCATTGCTAACTCTAACTTATCAATTAATTCTTCAAGAACACTAATCTTACCCGATTCTTCATTACGATTATTCAAGCTCTACTGCTTTATATCATATTTGAGACTTCTCAACCTTTCCCGCATACCAGGTCTGCTTTGATTATTTTCCATGACAGTTTTCCACTTTGAAAAAATCAACTCATCAAAACCTTCTTCCTCCATCCAGTGATTGAAGAACCTAAATGGTTTAGGTCCCCAATTTGTCACATCATCAAACAATAACACCGGATTGTGATCTGATAATGATCTAGGAAGAGCTTTTTGCATCAAATTTGTACACTTATCCACAAAAACAAATGAAATGAGAAATCTGTCTAGCCTACAGAAAGTAGCATCTAACCTGCTATTACTCCATGTAAAGTTGCCTCCCTGCATCGGGAAATCAATGAGCTCCACCGTATCGATAAACCTTGAGAATTGGGACATCGCAGGTTGATTGAGAGAATGCCCAATTTTTTCGTCCAAGCACCTGACCACATTAAAATAACTGCCTAAACACCATGGGACCTCAGCTTCCTGCATAATACCACTTAACTGCTCCCAGAGAAGTGCCCTCTCACCATCATCATTTGGAGCGTATATATTGCCGAAACCGCACTTCAACTTCATCGGTTTGATATATCCCACCAACAAAATAAATCTTGGTTCTATGAACTTAGTCTCCATTGTGAAAAAATCTTCTTCTTAAATCGAAATTAACCCTCTTGACGTTCTATCTGAAGTAGAAAACTCAGCAATACACGGCTCCCTCCCCCATAGGGATCGAATTATTTTGAGGTCCAGAGATTCCAACTTTGATTCTTGAATGAACACCATATTCGGCTTCCATTTATTCTTCAACTTTTTTACTGCACGTTTTTTTTCATTCCTTCCCCCTCTTACGTTCCATGTTAAGATCTTCATGGTCATACTGTATTTCTTTTTCAACGTAAAATAGCCGCAAGTAGACTCAAGCAGCCTCTTCCCTCTCTTCCTCTTCAATTTGCGTAAAGTGATTGACCATAGCCTCTTTGCTCCCCTCGAAGGATATGCCCAAAGCAGAGCTTACTAACCATGTTGCCTTTGCTTCCCTTAAGAATTGGGCGTTTCTCATCCTAACACCACTATCGGAGACTGATAATTCCGAGTTGTTGAGATCAAGATCCCTTTTGCCATCCATGATTTCTCTAATTTCTTTTCTGATCTGCCTTCTTTTCCTTACTACCGAAATAGTTTTTTTTTTATTGAAGAATTGTGTGGTGCTTCCAATTTCCTCAAATTCTTCTTCTTCCTTTTCTGGCTTTTTTTCCCCTTAATCTTCTGACTTTGAAAGTTTCGACAAGCCAGCTCAACACTTCCTCTGTTCCAGTTGGTGATTTAGGTCCACTTTCTCTATTCTCATCTTTATGCCCAATGATATTTTTGCTACAGGACCAATTAGAGGCGACCTAATAGTAAAGGGGTCAACCCAATTTGAAGCTGATTTGGCCTCGCAAATCTGACCCAATAAAATTAGAGTTTCCATGAGTAATTAAATGAATATTGCATATATATATTTTATATTTTATTTCATCAAATAAAAATAAGTTTTCTCTTTCATTTATTTCAATGAATATTGCATATATATATATATTATTTTTTATAACCATGATTTATTGGTTTTGAAGGTGGTGGAGCATTCGAGTTCAAATATGGTAACTTTATTTTTTTTTAATTGTTTTGCATGTCCTTCAATTAACATTATGTTTTTATATTGATATACTCTAAAATCAATTATATTTTTTATATTTTAATTTATTTTTATAAAAAAATTCACTTTATAGTTAAGATTTTCACTTAATATCAGATTTCTCAATTTCATAAAAATAGATTTTTTTTATAATATTAAAGGATGTAAATATATATATATTAAATCAATTATTAAATAAAAATTATTTATTTATATTTTATTATCATTATTTAATAATATATTGCTGACATATTTTAGAAAAATATATATTCACCTACTTATAAAAATAGGAATGTTGTAAAACTTGTGGATTGACGAAAACGATTATTTTTATTCATTATATTTTTAAATTATCATTTTAAATATTTTATTATAAATATTAATAAATTTATCTAATTTGTAAATAAAATTATAATTGCATCAAATGAGTAACATTAAAATAATTTCTCTGAAAATTATTAATATAATTTATCTATTTTTAAATAAAATTTCTAATTACATCATATGAGTAATATTAAAATATTTTTATGATGAATATTAATAAAATTTATTCAATTGGTATATAAAAATTCTAATTCTATTAAAGGCTTCCATTAAAAAATATTTTTTAATTATAATAGTATTGAATAATTTACAGATTAATATTAAAAAAAAAAATCAATTATTTATATTTCAAACATTGTGCTAAGAAATTTTTGTATTTTATATATAATAATTAATTTAAAAAATAAATATTCACATGTAATGCATGTGGCAACAAATATTAATGTTATTAAAAATAACCAAATTGATATTTAAGTTTCAGTAATGATGACAACGGATCGGATATATGTAATTTTTAAAAGATCTGAATCTGAATCCGTTTAATTTACGTAATATATCTGAATCCCTTTATTATTTGATCACTAAGGAAGCAAAATTAAGTTACTACAGGTAACGAAAACTCAAAATATTTATACTTTCTTTCAATTGAGCCATAGTTTCTAGCACTAAAATAGTAAGTTGTACTTTCTTTGGGACTAATGAAATTTTTAAATTGAGCTAAGACTGTAAATGGCTCAATGAATACTCGAGCAATTCATTCATCGGCAAGTAGAGCTCAGCCCGAGCGACTCAAATATTAATGAGTCAAGCTTAATTCACGTTTTTGTAACACTCAACTCGAGCACCTCGTAAACTTGATCGAGTTTTTAATATTTTATTCATATATAAATAAATTACAAATTATTATATTTATTTACATATTTTTTTAAAATTTCCTTGAATTATAAATTTGAGTTATGGCCCAAGCTTGATCGAATTTCGTGCACCTTATTAAAGTTGATAATAATCAAATATAATTATTGAAATAATTATCTCGAGTAATTTGATTGTTTTTCAAACTAAATTTGAGAAGAAAAAAAGAAAAATAGATCAAGCTCGAGGTTGACATAATATTTTGTTTTCCATAAATATACATTGTTTAAATATTTCAATAACTACATAATGCTTTCTCTACTAAAAGAAAGAGGGGATTCTATAAATAAATAAATAAATAATTGAGATTATGCCTTAAAATTTGTAAAATTGTCACCCCCTTACTTTTTAAAATTTTTAAATTAATATAATGAACTTGTCAACTATTTTAATTTTAAACCTCATTATTAATTTAAGTCTGTATAATTATTAATAATTGTTTCTGTATAATTTTCTCTCTCCTCTGTTTTTGGAATCCTGTATAATTTTCTTAATTAAGCAAGATTACTTATGATATTTACTTCCTTAAATTAGGAGTTTTTCCTATCAATCAATCAAATAAATAAATTAACTTTAACTATATTAGTCAACTAGTTTCTTTCTATATAATAATAGAAAAAACAATTAAAACGTTAAATTTTTCTATATATGCTATAATAGGGGAAAAAAACAATTAAAGAAGTTATAAATCATTAAATATTTACACAAAATTATTAATTGTGCATTTAATTTTTCTTAAAAGGTATTTTAATTCTAGAACTCTTTTAGTTAGTAGTTATACTTTAATCTTTCTTTTTACACTGAGACTTTATTTTTTTAAATACTCTTTTTACATGGAATATGAATAATTATATTGTTTAAAATTAATTATTTTTTTTTTTAAACAAATTTACATGTTGTTATCCAATTATACATAAATTTAGTGTTCTTAGATAGTTCTATACTTTTACTTTCACCTTGATTTTCTTTATCTTTTTTGGATAAATCATTTTGATTATATATATGTTCCAAATTTTATTTCAACCTCCCCCTAAATAGATTTTTTGGGTTTGACCCTATGACAGTTATATAAATAATTATAACACAAAAGATTTATTATACGTACTAATCATTTTGCATATTCTTGTTGTAAAATTTAGGTTCCCTTTGATTAATATTTCGTTATTTGTTTTTTATTAGAGAGTGAAAAGCAAAAAATCAAAAGTAAAATCAAAAATCAAATGGAACCTAAATTATTTGCAGCAAGCTATTAACAATATAAAATCACTTACATTGACAAAAAAATTCAAAACTTTAGGTTTCTAAAATGAGTTTATATTTGATGCATTGATATTATTAAATATTTATTTTTAAGGATTTAGCTAATTTTTAATTTTACTCATTAACCAGGTTTCATTTTGTGATTTCATTGACAGTATATAAAATCAATACAATGTTAGTGCATAAAAAATAAATCCATATTAATTAGAATTATTAGTTTTACTCATTAATCAAGTGTGTCTTATGATTCATTGACAGTGTATAAAATCAATAAATTATCAGTACATCAAATATAAATCTTTCTAAGATATGCTGAAGGTTCATTTCCATATTGAACATTTGAATCAATGAAACAAAACTTATATATATATATATATATATATATATGTCAATATCTTCCCTGTTACCTTACCTTACCGATTACCTTACCTTACCGAAATGGAAATATATATATATATATATATATATATATATATATATATCTTCCCTGTTACCTTACCTTACCGAAATGGAAATATATGTATGCAGAGTGTGACATCTTTAACAGGAATGAAGTACACTAAAAGCACAGTAATATTGAATTTATCTGTTTTTATCTTTACACTGAAAAGGATTTTTCCTGCTTGATGGCTACACCTATGGAAAAAAGTTACTATAACCTTTGGACTGTCTGTGCTTAAAAAGTATATATGGTTTTCTTAAGCCGATTTTATTGCACTTTCACATTGATCACTATATCTAAAATGAAGTAGATTTGTTTGTTGTTATATCTTATATGATAATTATATATGTATATATATGGCTCAGGTCTCTTTGAAATCTGAGCGTAGGTGCAAATAACTTTCTGCACTGACTGTTAAAACAATGGCTCAAGTTAAGCCCCAGGTGTTGATGGGTTTCCCATTGTCTGCCCAATGCCCGTGCATCCATCAACTGAAGGAGCTTGAGACAACCACATGAGAACCGAAAGCAACCTCCAAAGGAGGGGACCGCAGCCTTGACAGTTTTACTTTTACAGGTAAATTTTAATAGAATAATTTAAAATATGTAGAGAGAGAACAAAGCAGTCTTACTCAAGATTTCAGAGTTCAGACAAAAACGAGAAAACCCCCTTGCTCACATTCCCTTCTAGTAGGACCATGAGGAATCCTTCAAATTTGACAAATAACCAATGAGAATTCAGGGATTAGGATAAATTTGAAATTTTCAGCCAATTAACACTGAGATAAGCCCCGACTTCTGGCCTCTGGGTCCCAAAAAGCGCAATTGAAACTTTGAACACCCCCTTTGGCAAGCCACCAAAAAGCACATGGGCTACATACTCTTACAAGTAGAAGCGGCAATTGGACTGGATCGGATTATTTCATGTTTGAGTTATATTGAATTGGTTTTTTTTTTTTTTTTTTATTTGGATCATATCAGCTTTGAGTCGTATCAGGTTTGAGATTTTTTAGATTTGAATTTTTTTGAGTTTGAATCATTTTCAGTTCGAATTTTTTTAAATTTGAGTTATTTCCAGTTTAGATTATTTTAGATTCGAGTTCGAGCAGGTTTTAGATCATTTTTATTTTATATTATAATGCAAAGATCATATATTTTTCTTTTGATTTGAATTTTTAAAAGCAAGCAAGTTGCATTTTATCTTGTTTCTAAATTATGTCTATTTATCTACTTGTGAATAAAACTGAAGATAAAGTGGAAATAAAGATTTAATGATTTATTATATATTAAAATTTATAAATGTTTAATTGATATTTGAATTATATACCGGACAAGAGATATATAAAATTTATGTCAAAATCAATTAATTGAACTTTATTTTAAATAGAAGGTTTATCTTTCATGAAATTGAGTAAATGTATTAGAAAAGATCATTGTAAAATATGACAAAATTATTGATATTTTTCTGGTCTCTTGCTGAACCTTTTAACCTGTTAAATAGAGTAGTTGGTATTCTTATGGCATGTGATTTGTGAGATAGAATTCTAATTTTTGTTGGCTGTTCACATTGGATAATTCTATCTAAATTAATATAGTGAAATCAATTTTAACTTTGTCATGACCGATAGTAGTTTGATTATTCACTCCTTTTCATCCTATTTAATAATTATTATGACATAAATTTAAGTTTTTTAAAATGTTTGAAGTGGTTTTAATTAGTAATTTGTTTATACAATTCAAATTATTTTATACTCATATAGTTTTAATATCCTTATATGCTATAAGTACAAAATACAATTTACTTTTTGATAAAATTATTACTTTATCTTATATATATTTATATATTAAATTTTGACTTTTGATTAAAAAAAGTAAAAAACATATTAGAATAAAATTGATAATTAAAATTTTTGTTCTATAAAAATTATTTAATTACAACTCAATAATTCTTATTTTTAGTATTAAATTCAGTTATTAAAGGTTTATGATCAGGTCAGTCTCGAGTTTGGATCATTTTGAGTTAGGAATATTTCAGGTTCAGATCATTTCAAGTTTAGACAATTTTAGGCTCGGATCATTTCAAATTCGAGTTTTTCAAATTTTGAATTTTTTTTTTAATCAAATCAAATTTGAACGAATTCAAATTCAAATTTTTTCGAACAAATTTTCAAATTCGGATTCATTTTACCAATCCCCAAGTTACAGCATCCCACTACGGGAGAAAAACCAGAAATGGTATAGGGTGGACCACATTTAAAAACATAACTCTCAACCCCAATTATTGAACCATGGTCTCCTCAAAATAAATAGATGCAAGGTACCCTAATATTCCTTTGTAAAGACACTTTGCTTTTTCAGCTTTGTTTCTTTTGTTGAGCAGAGCTAATTCCTAACTTTAGCTAAGCCTGTTTAATCCTTGTAACAAACTAACTTAATAATTGCTTTTCTGTGTATCCAATGATCTCTGACAAGAGAGCAGCGAATGCCATGGGAGGCAAGACGGCTAGAGCCTGTGATGGATGTCTGCGAAAGCGTGCTCGTTGGTATTGTGCAGCTGATGATGCCTTTCTTTGCCAAGGTTGTGATACATCAGTCCACTCCGCTAATCAGTTAGCCAGCAGACATACAAGGGTTAGGCTTGAAACTGCATCTTCTAAGTTCAATGTTTCGGTGATGAACAGTACTACTAATCAGGATGCTCCTCCACCAGCATGGCATCAAGGTTTCAATCGAAAGGCAAGAACACCAAGGCATAACAAGTCCATGTTGGGGAAACAAAAAGGTGAGGGAAAAGTATTGAATTTGAATCCTCTTGATCCTCTTGTGCCTGAGGTTGGTAGTGAAGACGGGTCAGTTGATGAGAACGAAGAGCAGCTGCTTTGCAGAGTCCCTATATTCGATCCTTTTTCTGCAGAATTATGTGACATGGTAACAAGTGATGGTGATGAAGTTGGTATGGTAAATGAAAATGGGAATTTAGTAGTTGATTGTTATGAACATGAAGGAACATGCGAGTTGGATGATGTTTTACATGGTTTTTTACCATCAGATTTGGATCTTGCCGAGTTTGCTGCTGATGTTGAGAACTTACTAGGAGTTGGACTTGATGTGGATACTTGTGACATCAAAGGAATTGAAATGTTAGATTGCAAAGAGGAAGATGAAAGTAATGTTTTTCATAAACGCAAAATGATGAAAGTTAAAGATGAAGATGAAGAAGAAGAGGACGGTATAACAGCTGCTTGTTGCTTTGATTCTGCTTTTGATGTGACAAGAGCATCCTTAAACTGGAGTTTTGATAATGAGTCACCCACGGTTGGTGAGGAGGAAGAGAAGGTCGTTCATGTGGTAGAGACAACAATAATGGATGGTGAAAGTAAGGCAGAGACGAAGAGGAACATGTTGCTGAGGCTGAATTATGAGTCAGTCATCACTGCTTGGGCCAGCCAAGGCTCTCCTTGGACATCAGGAAGCCGACCAGAACTCAACCCTGATGATTTAATGGTACTATATTCATCCCTCTCCTCCTTTTCTTCTTCAGTTCTCATATATATATATATATATATATATATATATATATATATATATATATCCTTTCTTTAACTTTTTATAGCATACATATAGTTGCACCAGAGAAGTACAGTTCAAACTGATCCTTTGCTAGTATTAAACATCGATGGCGATTATATATATAGCCAATTCAATGCAAGAAAATCATCCATAATGTAAACTTTCAATCCGTGTAGTCGTTGATTATACAACTACGTACTTTTAATTGATATAATATATTGTCAATCCGTGGCACTCCAGGGCTCAAATCCTGAAGAGGGTGGTGAGCTGAATGGAGGCATAGGGGGAATATGCAGCCTACAGGCAAGAGGGAATACAGACGGAGAAAGAGAAGCAAGGGTATCAAGGTACAGAGAGAAACGACGAAGGAGACTGTTTTCGAAGAAGATAAGGTATGAAGTGAGGAAGCTGAATGCGGAGAAAAGGCCTAGAATGAAAGGCAGGTTCGTCAAGAGAACGTCCTTTGTGGGGGGGACTGCAGCTTTTCCTTATATCAATTAATTAAACTGCCAAAAATCGTGCTGTTTGTTTCTTTGCATGAATTGGCAGGACCAGTTGCTTAGTCAATACCCAGACCATATTGGCTAAGCTTTTTTAAAAGAATAAATTAATGGATTAGGGAACTATACTGTTAGACCTCTCTCTAACAGTACTGCTGCTAATATCTTCCTAAAGGTTGAAGCTGAAGCTACGATCTTAATAATTATCCAAAAAAAACGAAGCTATGATCTTAATTAACCGAATGCGCTGTAAAGTAGTGAAGTTAATTTCTGGTTTCTTTCCATCTTCTGCTTTGGATAAATGAAAAGTTTTGTTTCATTTTCCATATTACAAGAGAAGATATAATATATGTTAAACTTAAGCAGCTTTCTTCTTTTAAAACATGGCTATTAATTTGACAAATTAATCTACTTTGTACAGTTTGTTGAGTTGATTCAACTTATATATATATATATATATATATATATATATACCAGAGGAAGAAGAAGAAGAAGAACTTCTGGCTAATTGATACTATAGATATACCAATAATCAAAATTCTTAATTCTTACACTATTCTTGGTCCATCAGTCTCTTAGAAATGCACAGTATTTTTTCTATTGTTTTACTTATTTACAATTAATTTAATTGAAGGAATTATGTTGCTAGGGCTCAAACCTTCTTTTTTTTTCAACCAAATTTTTTTTATTATTATTTTATGTGTAATCTGCTCAGTATTATTAATCAAGCAAAATAATCTGTTATGTGCTTATATCAAGAAGTTCATCCAATAAAAAAATAATTTGCTGTTCATAAATTTCTGGCCAAAAGAGAAATATAAAAAAAGAAGCTGCTCATTATAATAAATAAGTTACTGAAATAAACTTGACCAAAGTCTCACTGCTTGATCAATAAAAATGATCACTATGATCTTTAACTTGCTTATTATAACATTAATTTATATACTTGAAGATATATCCATTTTAGTAAATGCTCAAATAATATAAGAATTTTCTATTAATAGCAAAACTTTGCACATGCATTTGGTTGGATAGTATGTTCACTTCATGTGTCTACTGTTTAAAGAGTTGAATCCAAGTTTCATTTTTAATTCTTCCAAATAATAATTATAAAAGAAAATTTTTCACTAGCAAGTGAGCACACTCCAGCTAGGTGGTCCAAAAACTTTTTTGGGTCCGAAAACTTAAAATCATAAGTCAATTTTCAAAGAATGACATTTTTTTATTAATTTAAAAAAAAAAATTAGATGGGAGAAGTTATCATATTTTAGAATTAGGATAAAAACATTTCAATCGTTAAATATATATAAAAGATGATATTTTTTATCGATGAGGTATAGATACTGAATCGATTTAAAATGTTATGTGCACGACGAATAAGATTATATTGTTATACAGCAATTGATTTGTTAAAATATCAATCGTATACAAAATTATAAAATATATAAAATTAATTAATTTTATAGCAATATAAAATATCTCTTCTCATCCTTATAAATAAATATACATATATTGGTCCTACTAATTTTGGCAGTCATATATAGAAATATAATATAAATATTACTCATTTATGGTCTGGAGATGTTTCAACTGCTTGTGGAAATAAAATGTCGACTTGTCATACTCTATATTTGTCCCTTTGATTTTTTGTTTCCATTTATATTTTGATTTTATCTTTTTACTTATATTTTGCCAAAGAAAAATTAAGAAAAGAAAAAGAAAGGCAATAAAAGGGTGCTCTGTCCTCTTTCTCCTTCTTTCGGCTCCATTTTGGGGCAGGCTAGCTAGTAACTGGGTCAGACCTTAGCCAACAAATTGTGGTTACAGCAAAGGGTTCAATATTTTTGCCCAACCTTAAGACTAATTATTTGGCACCAAGCTCTCATAGGGAATATGTACCAGGAAATTGTATGTCAGATTTTTTAGAGTATTTTAGATCTGATAATTCATATATGCATATTATATTTTGTGTTTTTTATTAATAATGTAAATATAAACGTAACACAAATTATTGAATATATTAAAATTTTAAATACGAATATAATATATGTATTAAACGTATTGTATTAATCTTATTTAAACGTGTCATATCGTGTTTATTAATTATGTTATGTTCATTTCGAATTTTTATATCATGTCTAAAATTATCAAGTTTAATTAACTTGTGCATTGTTGCCCCTTAACTTGGCCAGGGAAACCATCCAAAATGTTAGAATTTCAGTAGGTTTTTTTTTTTTTTTTTTTCCAAAGCTACATCGTTTATTTAAGTTAAATTATTTGTGAAGCTGATTTCGTTTGTGTCTATCAATTTTGTTAAGAACATGAGTAAAAACACGTTTGTGTTACATTTAACACATTGAATGTGCAACCAAAAATGTTTTTTCATTAGCCTGCTCGCTCGATCGGACCTCCAAGAAATACTTGCCATGATAAGCCTAATAAATACTATATATGACAATGTTGAAGTACCATTCCATAGACATTGTAACTAGACATGTCCGTTAGGCCTGCGAGCCTGGCTCGACTACTAGTTCCTGGCCTTGGATAAATATTTTTAAATCTGAGTTTAGCCCGAAATTTTATTTAATTAAAAATATATATTTTATTTAATTTAATTTTAATTTTAAAATATATTTTTAATATTAATATAAAAATAAAAATTTAAATAAAATCATATCTAAATGTGCCAATTTGGGTGGATCCAACCAAAATTTAACATTCATGGTAATCAACCGAATTTGATTCAACTCGAACCAAAATCCATGAACATCTCTCTTTTTTGTCAAATTACAATAATCTGAATCACTGATATTCATACACTAGTAAATTTGTCCTTAGAGTGTATGTGACCAAGAATACCCTCTATTACTGTGTTAATTTATTGACACAGCGTCGGCTTCATAACTGTTTAGCACTGTCCTACTTAGAAATACAAAAAAAAAAAAAAAAATGTTTGGTTAATCATCAATGAAAATGGAAGGCGAGAAAAAGGCAAAGGGATAAAGGACAAACATTGGTGAGGGTGAAATCATGATTCATGAGCAATGCATGCACCTTTTTAGAATAAGAAGAGAGAATCAAAATCCTAGCAGCTTGGAGAAGGACAAATACTAAAATCTTCACAATCGTCCCCCCCCCCCCCCCCCTCCTTTAAGGCACAAGGCTCCTTTAAACTCGAATAAAAGTCATTTCACTAAAACCCATCATCTCATCTCATCTTTCTTTTCTTTTCCCCTCCTCCAACATGGGAAACACCCCAAACTTTTACTTTGTCAAACAGGATTGAGAAGCGACAAACACAAAAGAGGTTTCAAGTTTAAACACAAGAAGATGAAGACCGTCAATTAATCAATTTGGAGAGGCAATCAAACGGTTGGGGTTTCACGGGGTCTCTTAGGCTTTTAACTGTCTTGGTTGTCTTCTTGCATGAAAAGAATTGGAAAAAGGCTGAGAAATCTTTCGTTTTCTAGTGTGGCAACTGTGAATCTAAATGAGAAAGAATATGGTAGGGCTAAATAAGTGGCAAGGCGGTGGGAGAAATAAGTTTTTCTAGTAAGTCTGAGTTATAAACTAAGTATAATACAACCAAAATGTGAGAGCAGATGAAGAAGGTAGAAAGAAGTATAGAAGAGCAGAAGGAGAAGAAGATAGTCACATTGAAAGGAAGATAATCGAGAGAGTAGGAGAGGAATTAGTGGAATTCATTCACTGCGTCTGTTACAACCATACCCTCCCTTTACATAGCATCATTCCGGATCCTATTTTCACGGAATCCCAAATAACAACCTTTCTAGAAATGAAAATAACAATAAAGGAAAATAATAGAATTGAAACTGAGCTTACTGGACTGAACAAGGTGTTGAACTAATTATTCGAGACCTAAAGCTCAAATCCAAAGTTTAAATCCCAACGGTTACTTATGACCTGTATCGATACCCCCCTGTAGAGGAAATCCTTGTCCTCAAGGTTAAAACTGGGATATTGCTGGAGCAGAGTATGCAGAACCTACCAAGAGGCATCCTTAGGGAAGGAGTTTGTCCACTGCACCAGTACCTTTGTAACTGCCCAGTTGCCTCACTTAACCATTCGTCGAGCAAGGATATTAACTAGTTCCCTCACAATGGTGACGTCATTTTCGATGATAGGAAGATGAGTTTGCACAGGACGTTTTCCCACATGTTTTTTCAGTTGTGAAACATGAAAAGTATGATGGATTCTGGAACCTGGTGGAAGTTGCAGTTGTATGCAACCTTGCCAATCTTCTGCAAAACCTACAAATGACCAAAGTATTGAGCTGCCAGCTTGGGATAGGTCTTGGGGGCCACTATATGCTACCTATAAGGCTGCAATTTCAAATAGACCCAATCACCCACCATGAATTCCCTCTCAGACCTATGCTTGTTAGCCATCACCACCATTCTGTTTTGTGCTCACTATAGGTAAAACTTCAGCATCTTAATGGCTGCTTCTCTAGCTTGTAAACTCCTGTCAATAGCTGCAATGGTGGAGTCACCTGCCAAATATGGAATACGGACCGGGGGTGGCTGCCCATAAACTGCTTCATAATGGGTAGTTCAAATAGCTGAGTGGTATGATGTGTTGTACCACCACTCAGTTACTGCCAATCACTTGCTCCACTCATGAGGTCTCTCTCCTGTCATGCACCTGAGGTAAGTTTCCAGACAACGATTGACTACCTCGATTTGGTCATCGGTCTGTGGGTGATAAGCTGTAGAAAGCTTCAGGCTAGTTCCAAACTTGCTGAATAATTCCTGCCAGAATTGACTCAAAAATACCTTGTCCCTATCAGAAACTATGCTAGTAGGAATTCCATGAAGCTTGACAACTTTAGTTAAAAAAATCTGAGCCATTGTCAGTGCAGTGAAGGGGTGGTTTAAAGCCACGAAATGAGCACTTTTTATAAACCTGTCTATCACCACCAAAATGACATCCTTGTTAGCAGATCTGGAAGCCCTTCGATGAAGTCCATACTGATATCAGACCAGATTCTCTCCAGAATGGGTAGGATTGTAACAACCCTGGACTAGCGGTTGTATCGTATTTATATTTCTGGCATGTGGTGCACTCTCTTACCATTCTTCGAACATCTTTCCTTAGACCCTTCCTATATAAGACACTAGAGAGTCGATTAATGGTACTATGAACCCTAGAGTGACCACCAACATGACTGTTATGAAAGTCGTTCATCAACTCTTGCTTCAAGTCTGGTTCATTCCCCACTACCAATCTTCCTTTCCTTCTAAGATGACCTCCCTGCCAGGAATACTTAGATGACTGCCCTGAAGGTTGAGCCAAGGTAGTAATGAGCTATTGTAACCTTATGTCATTTTGTCAAGAGTCCATTATCCTCTGCAAGAGAGGGGTGCTCATGCTGGTAATAGCCATGAGCTTACTGTCAACAATCTCAGGCTTCCTTGATAGAACATATGCTACTGTGTTGCTGGTGCCACTCTTATACACGACTTCACAATCGTAACCCATCATTTTGGTTACCCACAGGTGCTGAGCAGGAGTGTGGCTTGCTGGTCTAAGAGAAACTTCAAGCTCTGGTGGTCAGTCTTGATTTTGAAATGGCGATCTACAAGGTAAGAGTTCCAATTCTTAATAGTCAGCAAGACTGCTAGCATCTCTTTGTCATAAATGGAGAGTACTTGGTGTCTGGGTGAAAAAGCTTTGCTGTAGTAAGCTATGGGTCTGTCGTTTTGTGTAAGAACTGCTCTTATTCCCATTCCTGATTCATCAGTCTCTACCGTAAATTTAAGTGAGAAATAAAGCAGGGCTAGGATGGGTTCAGTTGTAACAGCAGTCTTCAGCAACTGGAAGCCAGTTGTAGCCTTGTCATGCCACTCCCAAGCATCTTTCTTTAACAGCTCAGTTAGAGGTTTAGCAATGTCCCCATACCATTCACAAACCTCCTATAGTAGCCTGTCAATCCCAGGAACCCTCGAAGTTCCTTAATTATTTTAGGAAGAGGCCAATCAGTGATGCATTGGACCTTAGCAACATCCATGGCGATTCCTGCATTGCTAATTACGTGTCCCAAGTAATCTATCTGAGTACCACCAAACTCACACTTACTACGCTTGACAAAAAGCTTGTTGTCGTGTAGCACCTCAAAACCCATTCGAAGATGATCCAAGTGTGATTCCCAGTCTGAAGAGTAGACTAGCATGGGCCAATTCGTCAAGCAACTCATCAACTAGGGGAATAGGGAAGCGATCCTTGATAGTCAACTGATTAAGCTGTCGATAATCTACACAGAGCCTCCAAGTACCGTCCTTCTTCTTGACCATGACGATGGGAGAAGCAAAAGAACTATTAATGTCCCTGATAATGCCTAACTCCAACATTGCTTGATCATTTTCTCCAGTTTTGTCTTCTCAATAGCAAGATATCGATAAAGCCTTAGCCTAACTGTCTGTGATTCATCTTTCAGAGGTATCTTATGGTCCTGTATCCTGTGGGGAGGAAGACCAGTAGGTTCAGCAAACACATGGTGATACTCTTGCAACAGCTGCTGTAGGCCCATGACTTGAGATGTAGGGAGAAGTTCCTGAGCAACATTGTCATTGGTGTTCAAGTTGGGACAAGTAGTCATAAAGTTCGCACCAGGGTATAGAGGTGCTCATGGATCGGGCCGGGCCGAGGCCCGAAAATTTTTGAAGATCCTTGCCCGGGCCAGCCCCTCGACCCGTGAGCACTATTCATTACATTTAAAAAATAAAAAATATATATATTTTTTTATTAATATTTTTATATTTTTATAATTAAAATTAAATAAAATAATATTATTTTAATACCTAAAACACTAGTCCGAGCCGGGCTGAAACAAAAATTCCCTGCCCAGGCCCGGCCCAATACGGGTCGGGCCGGGCGAGCTGCTCGGCCCGTGAGCAGGTCTACCAGGGTATGGTCTTGAGCCATTCAACAAGGAGAATGAGACCTTAGAGCTCTGCTTAGGCTCCAAAACCTGGAAGGTATCAATGTGTATGCCTTGTAAAGTTAACCAACTGGAACCCTTCTGAAATTGCATAGTCAAAGCAGAAAAGTCCCATAAGATAGGCTCGAATGAGGAGAGCCACTGTACTCCAAGTACAAGATCACATCCCTTCAAGGGCAACACCATGAAGTCCATTTTGAATTGAGCACCTGGTACACTCCATTGAAGAGCTTTACAGATTCCAATAGTGTATAAACTTCCCCCATCAGCTATGGTTACCTTCATCCGAGAATGCTGCCAGATTGGTAACCCTAGTAACTTGGCTATATGGCTATCAACAAAGTTGTGAGTACTACCAGAGTCAACCAAAATAATCAAATCATGCTTCCTTATAGCTCTTAGAATTCTCATAGTTTGATACCCTTAAGTGCCAAGCATGGCATGGATTGACAGTGTAGGTTGTTCTGAAGCTTCTACCTCAGTGACTAGCATTTCAGGGCTGTCTACACAATCTGAAAAAGTTTCAGGCTTAGGTTCTTCCTCATGCACCTCAGTGATGAGCTGGTATAACTGAGTAGTAATATCTTCCGCCATTGAAGCCAAAAAGGGGCTCTGATACCAATTAATACAACCAAAATCTGAGAATAGATGAAAAAGGTAGAAAGAAGTATAGAATAGCAAAAGGAGAAGAAGATAGTCACGCAGAAAGGAAGATAACCGAGAGAGTAGGAGAGGGATTAGTGGAATTCATTCACTACGTCTGTTACAACCATACCCTCCCTTTACATAGCATCATTCCTGATCCTATTTTAACATAATCCCAAATAACAACCTTTCTAGAAATGAAAATAACAATTAAAGAAAATAACAGAATTGAAACTGAGCTTACTAGACTGAACAAGGTATTGGACTAATTATTCGAGGCCTAAAGCCCAAATCCAAAGTTTAAATTTCAACGACTACCTGTATATAAGTAATTCAACAAAGATCATTAACATGATGTCTTCATCGAGGAACAGCTTCATTTTTTGTTTACCCTGTCTTTAGAATATGATTTTGCAAAATGACAACATTAATTTTTGCTAATAATTATTGACCATTTCCTATCTAAATAAGGGAGGAAAATCCAACACAAATGAAACCTCAATCATAAACCATAAACATAACTGAAAATTAAAGAGACATTCATATATGAGGATGATGTATGTATTGCTTTTGTGTTTTTTACTTTTTTTTTTAGAAGCTTTTTATTTTTTAGAATTCTGATGAAAGATTGAGAGGGAGTCGCAGAGTATTAACTTTTTGTTGAACATTGTCAAAATATAGCCTGGAAATTATGGCAATGCAAACACGTCTTTCAAGTATTTCCTTGTTGATGAACGGTGCTTCACTTTGTTCTACTAATATAATGCTTATGGTTACTATGGAATAAATCCATGATCAAGACTTCTTAATAATATATATATATATTAGTTTTCATAGGGATGTTTCCCTTAATAATGTGTGCAAGATTTTCAAATCTTTTTACGTGGGACAACTTTCAAGGGTTAATATCATGATTTAGGGTTTAAATTACAAAACGACACTTTCGATATGACGAGATGCCTTCCGGTGAAGATCCAAATGGACCCTTATTAAAAGCTGAATGAAGAAAAAAAATGTCTTCAAACCTATATGATTAACTAGAAAGAAATGAGAAGATTCCCCTAATGCCCTGTCCTCTGTCAAGGGCTCTTGACTTGGTATTAAACAAAAACCCTGTTTTTAAGTGAGGAGTTTGTATTTAAGTAAGCAACAAGGAGGAAAGGACCGTGCCATTACAGCATTTTGGCCCATCTCTTTCCTTCTTCCTTACAGCTTAAGAGTTGAGGAGAAAGTAGAGAGAGACTTCTTAATTAATTATATAAAGAGGGCTAAGGAGCTCCATTGCAGTCCAATACAGGGGACAGAGAAGCGGATAGAGCTGCCATCTCATGCATTCGGTTATGCTAACTTTTATTGGAAAGGTTTCGCAAAATCCATCACAAAAAGAAGATTATGAAATGTTAAGTTGAGCCCGATGCAACTCCTTCCACATACTTTGCCCACCCATTGGACTGAAGGGAGCTCCTGGTTTCATCACATGCATACCAGTTTAGGAGAAAATCTCATTCCCGATTCTCTCAAACTTGTTTTGATTTTGTCTTCGAACTCAATCTGCCCCTTTTGTTATACTTTGCTTAACTTCTAACTTTGAACTCTTTTCAGGTTTTTCAGCTTCGCAGTGACCAAAATGGAGATCAACTAGTACTTTGTAGTTACGTTGTTGCGACTTTTTATTTTTTGAAATACACAGGTTGCAGCTTAATTATAGCAGTACACTTGACTGAGAGGGAATGCCTTGACATCCAAGAAAAAGCCTCAAGATTCAAGAGCCCCTAATCTTGCCCATCATCTTCTGTTGTAAGAGCATCTGACCGACTCTCAGAGCCAGTGCCAGACTCGGTCAACCTGCAGTCGCCAAAACTTGCAGATGCTGCTAACCCACACCATAAGAATGCCTTAGCGTGCATAATCATGGAGGATTAAGCAGACGTGAATAGCACAAAAACTACTTTGATACCCTTTATGAACTCTAGTCTCTGTTATTATCAGTCCCTTTTGCTGTAATATCCGGTTTTGTGAACAAAAAACGATAGTTCGAAGTTAAAAACACTGTAACTTCAATTTATTGTCCTTGTAAACATGTTCGAGTGCATATGAGGTACTGAGATAAGTTTCACTTTCATGAACCAAATACCAGCCTTTTTCTTAAAGTCTACATTCTTCCAAGACTACCCAAAATTTTCAAAGAAGGCAAATTAATTAGATAAATCCTTCCAGAGACAAAGACCTCTTATTCTGGAGCCTTACCAAAAGTAGAAAGACCATGCTTCCATTTCTTCTATCTAATTTACATACAAATCCTCCTTACTCTTTTGAAGTAAGTCGTTGCACAACCCACTGCTCAGATCCTGAATGCAGGCTTACCTAGTCTCGGGCTTCCAGATGCTTTAATCATATGCACAAAGATAACTCCATAAACCCAAATCATATATCCAAACCTGGTAAAACTATATGTTGGACAAGTAAAATGAAGGAGAGATCAGCATCTATAAGATTCAAAGCAGTTCAATGGCATGAATTAAAAGCTGCATCTGATCTGATTTTGGAGCAGGATACATACAAGAGTTGAGAATCTAACCCTCCTAAATTAAACCCAAAACAGCAGAAAAAGACGTATAGTCTTGGAACTCCATCACATCAGCAATCAAACTACAAATCCCTTATCAACAAGGTAATATATATCAAGCAGGAAATGACAAGAAACTTATTTCATTATCTGATGTACTGTTACAGACAGACTAGCCCAAGTAATAGCAAGATTTTGGATGCTAACAAGAAAGGAAAAGGGGAAAAAAAAGATTAAAATAATGGAGAAGAGAAAATGAAAAGGAGATCATGTCCTATCTGTCATAAGACTCTTACATCGCAAACAACAATATTAACAATGTAAGTGAACAATTATTCAAATCCCTCACTTTATGCCTTACTTTGCTGGCTAAAGTCAGTCACCTGCAATAGCGAAGCATAATATTAATTCCATTTGTCCAAGTTCTTGAATTGTAACAAAAACGAAAAATTTTACACCTTGTGCCAAGCAAGATACAGAAGAAATCATATTCACATGCACAGAGATTGATTGAATAATTTTGAAGAGTCTTTTGATCAAAAATGCACAACTCAGTGGTCATACCAAATAAAATAGATAAAAGGAGACTGAATAGACCATGACATATTCAGAAAAGTTATGTTATTCGGACTCGGGGATGAGTTTCAGATACGAGTATATGTTCGACACGAGTATGCTCAATTTTTTCTAAGTCTTTCCATATATTTAAAGTATCATACCCCCATACCCTTATCCGAATATGTGTCGGACACGGATACTTCAGAGAAAAGAAGAGTTGGAGTAGCATAGCAGAAAAGTAAATGGAGAGAAAAAAAGTCCCATTCATGATGATACTAAAGGTACCAAAATGTACCACCACCACATGAAGCTAAAATGAAATACTGTTCTTTGTTTTATTTATTTATTACTTGTTTTCATTTGCTCTGAAAATCTAAATTTCATGTCACATCATAGGGTATCATATTAGGCCAGAACTTTCATATCAACTCTTATCATAAAACCTATTGATATAAACCTCCTTACCACACATATTTAGATATCCCACCCCATCATTGTTTTATCACATTATAAAACCGCAAGGTATCAATAAGATTCATTTTTTAAAAAATGATAAACAAACCATGAAACAAATGGATTAGTTTAGGCATAAAATCATGAGAACTGTGATGGTCTAGCAGTGACCACTATGCAAAACAAGTTTCACGTATTCTCACTCAAAAAGAAAATCTCTCAACCACACTTTTAAGGTATACAGCAAATCAATGATTGTCCTCTGAATGCAATCAATTGATGCTATGGTAAACTACTTAAGAAATCAAGGAACAATTTCTCTTTGGAATGCACCTTGTCATCAGTATCTTCATTAAAAAGCCATATATCTTTGAATGGATTTACTTAACTGCATTGACCAGCCTACACAGGCTAAAATGGCCCATTTCTCTACAAGATTTATGGTTATAAAGAATTCCTGCATTGAAGTTGAAAACACTTGCAACACGTTTGGTTCACTAAATAGAATAAAAGGTGAATGGAAATAGAGAGGAAATAAGTATTACGAAGTTTGTTTGTAGAATGGAATAGGAGAGGAATCTACTAAAGATGTTTTGTTGGTAAAATTATGTCAAAGAATATGCAAGGAATAAGCATAAAATACCACCCTTCAGTAAAATATTAATATTTTACTTACAAAATTTTCCCTTATTTTTTAATCTTTTATAAAATATCAAATAATAAAAATTTTAATATGAAAAATTATTATAAATTATTAATATAATTTTAATTACAAAATTATCATATTCATTATTAAAATTAATATAAATTTTTAGTTTACATTTTCTCTTTCTTTTCCCTGTATTTTCATTTTCATTTTTCTTTACTCTTTTTCTTCTTATGCCATGGCCGATGATTGAAGATTCGCCTTGGATGTCAGCATGACATTATTGGCGAGACTGGTGATCACAATCAACACAAGGTCGCTGATCTGGCATGCTATGGCACAATTGGCCACAGTAGGCGTCATTCTGACGCTTTTGAGGCCATATTCGGATGTTTGGTCATTGATCCGACCAACCCCGTTGCTAGATCTAAGCAATAAAACATTGGTCTGGTGAACCTTGCGGCTAGATTTGCCAGCTAAGGTGCCGTTCGGGCCATTCCTAACTAAGCATTTCCCCCTTCATCACAAGTACATTGTAACACAAAAATGTTGTATTTCAGACGCAAGCACCTATACATTTTGAATTTTATTCTATGTGGCTGTTTATCTGTTCATGTATACATATGCATAAATGCACGAACGCACATACATTATACAATTTAATTTTAATCATCAATATCAAGTAAGATTAGGTCAAACACTACAAAATGTAATTTTCCCCATTCCATCCTGTATCTCCATCAAATGATTGGAAAATGAAAGATTCTTTAGCTACTTTGAAAATATGATTCCAGCTTTAATCTGTATTACTAGAACCTGTCTTAACATCATCATTCATTTCCCTCCTATTTAATTCCCCAACAGTAAATCATACAAAAACTATTTACTCTAACAGCCAGCGTACAAGATTTTCCTTTCAAGATGGTAACTTAAAAAAAGCCAACACCTCAGTCACAATAGTTCACTTTATCCAAACTACTCCATTACACAAATGAAATCCATTTCAGTCTGTCCTTCCTGCAGATAGCTCCAATTTTATGAATCTCATTGCCATCAATTTGCACTCTCCCATTTCTATTCTCAATTTTACAGTAACCACATTTTTTGTAACCAAATCCATTCCTCATCAACCAAGAATCCATGAAACCTAAGGTACTACTCCAACTTTTTGCCTTTATCACATCGGACAATACTGCATCATCTGCAAACGACATCACAAGAAAAATGATATATTCACCTAGTAATTTAACTTCGCCCAAGCATAAAACACGAAGCACCAACATCAGACCTTATCTATGCACCACTCAGCCATAACTTTCCTATGATTCATGAGTTGCTCAGTAATTAGCTCAAACGCGCTTGATATATTTTCTGCTCCTAATGCACACAGCATTGCAGATTTAACCCATTCCAAGTGGATGGCACAGTTATTACACCCATGTGATGTTCCCACAGGCCACAAAGACCATATCATAATTAGGAGCTCAATTTTAAAGGTAATAACAGAATACTGCAGGTTTCTGAACTTAAATGGTTCACTGGCCTTACAATCTTAGGCTTAATAATGCTTCTTGCAATATGATAAAAGATCCTAATCACCTGGCACCCAACAGATTAGGTAAGATCATTGCACAAACCCCACAAATCCTTAACCCCCTATTCAACCAACCCCAAAATAAATAATTAAATAAACCTCAGATATTAATGTTTAAGTGAGTGAACAGGTCTGTAGTTGTAGTAGCCTCACGCTAAATAGCACCCTTCATCTCTTTCAAATATTCATGCTTAATAGGCATATTACATGAGCAAACTTATCAATAAATCTACAAATTTTGTAGCTTTTCTGAGTATGCCAGTTGCAGTTTTTTCCTTCTTACTGTAGATCCAAGAACATAACAATGTTCCCAACTCTCACAAACATAACTAAGAAACATGCAAACAGCTAAATTTTGGCGATTTCCAAGAGTTTTTGCCACCCAATAAGCTTAAACTATTCTTTTCCACCCACTTCTGCTTTATAATCTCATATGTTTGTCAACCAAATTGACTTCCACAAACTTTCCATAATTTCATATCACAGGCATACTTATGGTCACCTGATTCAGTTAAAATGTTTTACTTTTTTTGTACAGATTCTAAAATTCAACCAAACAGTTCTACCAACAATAACAACAAAGAAAGAAATAATTCTGTTGAACAATAACTGTAAAATGGATTGTTCAGTAAATAGTATAAAGAACGAATTAAGGTCTGAGATTACCTTTAACCGAATGCAGCCACTCATTCTGACTCAACCTCCTCAACCTTCGGACCTAAAATCCCAAATGATCAACACAAAATTAATACAGTTCAACCATTCCTTCCCCCAAAGAACAATGTTGACTAATCCGCAAATAAATAGATAAAAAAAAAAAAAACAGTTCAATGCTCAATCTTTCGTCACTTTTACTACTTGCTTTGCTTTTCGCTTCTTCAAAAGTTGTTATGAAGTAAAAGAATGTAGTAAAAAAAAATAGATTCAATTAAAAACTAATTAAAGTAGACAAATTTACATATAAAAGCAAAATCATACATTGTCTTGGGCGAAAATATTATCTTTTTTAAAATTCATTGAGGAAGCAAAAAGCAAGTAAGAAAAGTAACAACCAATCGAGCATAAAATAAATAAAATAAAAGTTATCTATATTAAAAAAGAAAAGATATGGACCGTGGAGGGAAGGGTGGCGGCCATCCTTGCCCCAACCGATGCCGCGGGTAGCGTCGAGGTACTGACGAACGAGGTGGCGGCACTTCTGGAGATGGTTGACTCCTTCGATGCGGTAACACCACCTGAGCTTGTCTCGAAGGATCTTTGCCTTCTCAATGTCGATCCATTTCTCTCGAACTATATGCTCCCTCATTTCCAGCATCGCCACCGGGTCTTTGTAGGGATTGGCCGGGTCGAAGTCATCCGGCGCCGTTTCTTCGAACTCTGGTACTCCCTTCTTCCTCCCCATCTCTCTCTCTCTCTCTCTCTCTCTCTCTAACACTGCTCTTCTTTGCGCTGTGGTTCGTCTTAGTTTTGTGGCGATTTTGGGTTTTGGTATTAGAGTTTTTGTGATTGGGCTTTAAAATATTTTTATTTTCTAGACCTCTTTTGTATTTTTCGGCCCATTTGATTTTTCATTTAGTTGAGGCTTGAAACTGAAATCCAATTATATAATGGCGAGTTGGCGACCTGAACATCTTCCTAACTGCCCTAAACTCAAAATTGTTTGATGAGAAAGGATTGTTTGATCTCCTAACTTTTATCATTTTATAAACAATGTTTTCTTTCCTTTTTTTTTCGTTTTTCGTTATTTTTTATTTAAATTTAAGGTACGATTCAATGATAATTGCAAGTATAATCTCTTTAAAAAGTTGAGTCCAAATTCTAATGTTTCAAAGAAAAACAAAAACAAAAATTATGAGCACCAAATAATATAAAAGTTTTTTTTTTAAAATGTAAATGAAAATTTAATTAATAAAGAATTGTTACAAAGTCTTAGAAAGACAAAGAAAGAAAGAAAACAAAGGGATCATAACAAACACTAGGAATTAGAAAAAGGCATAAAGAACTTTGTACGCCAAATTTCGCCAAACGATCAGCCATAGCATTTTGCTCTCTTAAAATTTGAGTGATGTAAGCAAATTTTATCTTTGTTTGAAGTGGTTGGATGTGATTAGAAAAATTCTTCAAACGTCAAGAAACTTAATTTGGAGACACTTTTTATCCAATTAACAGCATTTGCGGAATCATTTTCAATGATTAGTTGATGAATGTTTGGGAAACCAGATGCTACAAAGAAAAAAAAAAAGCTTCGCGAATAGCCGAGAATGCTGTAAGATTGCAGTTTGCCATGCCAATTAGTTTAGAGAAATTGTGCCAAACTCATCCAAAAAAAAAACCCATATTTGCAGGTCATGGCTGGAGATGCTCATGGATTGGGTCGTGATCCGAAATTTTTTTAATTTTTTTGCTCAGATCAAGCCCTAGAAGGGCTCGGGTCAGTTCGTGGATCTGTGAGCACTGTTCACTTAATTTTAAAAAAATTAAAAAATAATTTTTTTATTAATATTTTATATTTTATAATTAAATTAAATAAAATAATATTATTTTATTAATTAAACAGTTTCTGGGCCAACCCTGATCACAAAATTCTCTGTCTAAATCTGACTCTATATAGGCTGGACCTATCAACTAACTGCTCAACCCTTGAGCAGATCTAATCATGACTTTAAGGTGAGATCATAAAATGTTTTGTAAGAAATAGATTTCAATTGAAACTTTAAGGTAGTGGAGATGTTATCGAGGAAATCCACAACAATATAAGAGGTAGATGGCCAAATAATATAAACTTGGCTTTATGGTCATAGTCAACTGAGCAAAACAATCGAGATACCAAAAATTGTTTTGAACCGTAGTATTCAGTTTGATTTTGATTTAGGTCTTGTTATATTCAATTCGATTTCGATTTAAATCATAAAAATGTTTACTCAATTTGATTCAATTTTTTATTCATAATATGACAAATCAAAATTATTCAAATCGAATAGAATTCTATTTTTATATATTTTATAAAATAAAATATATTTTATTCATAAATTTAAGTAAATAAATCAAAATTAATGTTTAAAATGAAATTTCTTTAAATTTTAAAATCGATTTCTATAACTATTCAATTTGATTTCGGATTGAATTGGATTTTGAAAATTCAAAATTCTGATCATTAACCGAATTTTTATCTTGAAACCAAATCAAACTGAATCATTATCACCTAGCTTTCTTTTTCTCTTGACCTCCCTCTAAGTACCACAAAGAAAATTTGACTCCAAATTTCTAGTAGTAATGAAAAGACTAAAACCAATGATTGTGTCAAATTCTAATTAGAATAACTTTTTTTTTTATTAATTTTCTTATTAAATTGGTTCACTTGATTCGATATCAACTCAATTTAAAATTTAATATATAGTATAAATAATAAAACATAAATTATTAAGGATATATTAATCTTTCACTTTTTCTTTAAAAATATGGTTTAAATTCACTTTTTTTAAAAACTTACATTGTTATTTATTTTTATTTTTTTTTCAAAATTGTATGTCAATTATATTCTTACTTTTTTATTTTTAAATATGTGTATTATCTCTCTTTTAAAATTTAATATAACTATTTATTATTTCACATGAAAAAGGAAAAAAAAAAAACAAGTGTTATTAAAGAATGATAACAGCAACTAGGTCAAGTTTAGGTTACTATAAAAAAATAATACTAATACAACTAGTAATTACATAAACAAGAAGAAATACTACCCATCATATCCCACGGCATCAAACCAACCCATAAGTATTTAAATAAATTAATGCATTGGCATATATATATATATATATATATATATATATATATATAAAGTGGAAAAGGGAAATCAGTGGATGGATTGGGGAAGCTGGCAGCAATTTTAGTTTCTATTGTTCATTTTTCCTGAATAACTATGGGCTCTTTGAAGAACATGTAGAATTTCCTTTTCTAGAACTCTAGAAGGCTTAGGCCATTACAATTACTATACTTTTTTAATCAAGTTGTTTTATGCTTGACTATCTTTACCAAGCAAGATAAGAAAATGAAAAAAAATGCTCGACATTAGACATTAGGGGAAACCCAGTATTAGACTTAAGACTTAATTTAATCAGCCAAAACGACATTCCAATCAAATTGTGTGACGTGTTAGATAAGATCAAGAAGGGACGACTGGTCAATGCCTCATCTACACATCAAAATCTACATTTTTCCAAGACAAGGAGAAGTCCAACCGATTCTTTTGAATAACAATACATATACGAATTAGTAAATGCATACGTTTAAACTCAATGCTTTTTTTTTACATGAAAAATACATACATAAATCAGCTTATTGATTTAGATAGTAAGATGTTGTAGGTAAAACTTGTCGAGGAAGAACAGTTAAAAAGTTTGGATTTCGATTTAAGTTAGCAAATACTCAAAAATGAATAAAATGAAACAAAGAGAATTCACATAATATGATAGTTATAGGGTTTTGATTCTTATTTCATACCTTTTATATTTTGGAACGCGGAATGCATAAGGGTAATGGTTGTATCAAGTAGTTGTCATCGTGAGATCGATTCCCACAAACGATGTCATAAGGACATATATCGTTGCTCTCATGCACCCCAAGCTCCAAAACATAAAAAATATGAGATAAGGCTTAAAACCTTTTAACCATCATATTCTACTTATTATGTCTTTGTTTTTTTCTTATTATTTCTAGAGTACTTATTGATTTAGATATCGGAGCGCATATCAAAATCTTAATTCTGACACTCATTTGATTGTTTATTCTTCCTTGACAGGTTGTAGTTATAGCATCCTCCTACCTTTCTCTAGTATGATCTTTCCTACCTTAAAAGATATTAATACAATTATCTAAATAAATATATACATTTACCTAATTAAATTTAAATCAAACTGAATATCTTGTGTAACAATAATTTCACTCATAATTTCACTCATTATTAATAATTATCTTCGATTATGTTACTCCGATTATTTATTTTTGTATTCGACACATTAATTCTAATATAAATATGAAAGTACGATCCTTCAAATATATTAAAAAAAATTAAATTTAAACAAACTTACGATGAGACACATATCCACACTCACGAATTCAAATAACATATTTTTTTGATGTCAGTTTCCAAACTCTACCTCTAAGAGATATAATAAATTGAGTATTAATTTAGATAACATGCATATTGTTAATAGACCTTTTAAAAATTACGGGTTCGAAAAGGTTTAAGCAGATGATATCTTTCTCTACTAAGTTAATTAGAAGGAGATTGAAGGATTATGAGTAGATTAAAAACTTTATAAAAAAAAAAATCAATTTTAAGAGAAAATTAAATCAGTAATTTCCTTTGGAAAAGAAAAAAAAAAAATTATGTAGAACTTGTATAACCTTAACACTTTTCTTCTTCAGCACTTTCAAAAGCTATTTACCAAAGAAGAAAAACATCAAATGCGGGACTAACAAAAAACCTCTAAATCATGTCTTTTTCTTCAACATTCTAACATTCGACTAATATTTTTCATTTTTTCTATTCACCAAACTTTCACTATCTAAGCTAATGCCAAAAACCTCAAAACTTGTCTTACAAAAACCTAATATAAACCCTGCCCAACCTCCACTTGCGCTCTACACGTGGCAACATCACGGTCGTCGATACTGTTCCCTCTCTTCCTTGGCCTCGGTTCGAACCCTAGAGTCAGCTCCAACTCCAAATCACTCCCATCGCCTAACTCAACAGCCTTAGCCAACGAAGCCTCCACCGTCTCCACCGACAAGCTGTCACCTTCCCCACTATCCCCTCCCAAACTCAGTCCCCGACTTACCGACTCATAAACCTCCTTATCCACCTTGGGCTTCGGTTTTGAAGCCGACCTCTTGAACCGTCCCCGAGACTTGACTTTGCGAAGCCCATCATCAGAGTTCTTGTCCTTTGACATGTGCCGAATGTCACAAGCGGATTTAAGATTTGGGCAGCTCGAAGCCGATAACTCAGAGGAGACTTGATTAATCGGCGCCCCGCTTAGAACTGCGTCAACGGCTGCTTGACAGAGATGCCAGTTCCCGGAGCACATCAACCCGACCGAACCGTGAACCGGGTCCACTATCCGGCCGCATGCTTCGTAGAGCAATGATTTAAAAATTCCTGTATAACCCCAAAAAAAAAATAACAGAAGAACCTCAGCCACGTTAATAAAAACGTAAAGCGAAAAAAAGAAATACTACTACTTTGAGTTAGAAGAAAAAGAATAGTAAATACCAGGACGGAGCTTTTGAGGGCCAGCGTTAATGAGGTTAATAAGACCAGCACGGCCGTAGAATTTAGCAAGGAAAAGTGTGGCACTGCCTTGGGATTGGGCGGTGGGGATCCATTGGAGGCAAGGTCTTATACTGCAGCTTTCGGTGCAGCCTTTGCGAAGGACTCGACAACCATTGCAACTCATCCGCATGAATATGCTAGAAAGTGAAAGAAAGATTTATTTGCTTTTGGGGGTTCTGGGATTTGGATTGTGAGGCAATTGAAGTTGGAAGAGGATTATAGGAGTAGTAGTAGTGTTTGATTGAAACTTGGACGGGAAGAAAGGAGCGGGGTAATTTAATTGAAGTTGGGAGGGGTGGAGACGTGGGTTTCTTACTTCCTTTGTTTGAACAAAGTGGGGGAGGGTGGCGCAGTGGTTTCCAAGGAAACAGGTTATTGACTCATTTAGTGGGTTTTACTGTTTCTTGGGCAAGTGGCTAATAATAATAAGTGTGAAAATCTTCATTTGTCCTTTCATAATTTCATTTTTATCTTTCCATATTTGCCTATTGATTTTGTTACTTTTACAATCCTCTCTAGTCTCGAGTAATAAATAATAATATAAAGAAGGAAAAAATTCATAATGCACAAATTTATCAATTTACTTAGATGAATAGTTTAAATTTATCATTAATTGTTTAATTGGTGTAATTTTATTATTATATTTTTATTTTTAAGTAAATTTATCATTATACTTTAAATTTTAGAGTAATTAAAAAATTAAGTAAAAACTTATGTTAAAAACTATTTATAATTGAAAAATTATGAATTAACTGAAAAAGTATGAGGTGATATTAAAAATAGTAGAAAATGTGAGAAAAAATAAAATAAAAAAGAAAATTTTGAATTATGTTGAAATAAATTTAATAAAAAAAATATCATGGTAAAATAAGAAAATAAAATAAAAAGAAATTTCAAATTTTAACTTCGTGATTATGTTTTTCTTGTCATATTATTTTCAAAATTATTTTTTAAATTGTAAAATAAATTCTAACTGAATTTTTTATTGAATATTTTTTAATTATTTCAAATTTTAAAATATGATGATAAATTTACTCAAAAATTAAAAATATGATAATAAATTGCACCAACCGAAAGAATGATGATAAATTTAAATCATTCTCATAATTTTAATGATTAATTTACATCTTATTTCTAATAATAACAGCATTCTATTTTCAATTGTTATTATTAAAAATGTCTCCTCAATGTGACTCAAGAATCAAGATCCATGGGTCTTTGTTTTGAGATAAGCATTAAGCACAAATGCCATAGAATTAAGCTGACACACTTTTGCTTTGCAGATGATTTGCTTATCTTCTCTAAAGGAATCGGAGATCTGTAGTAGGCATCCAATGCATACCGCAGCATTTCTATTCTATGTCTGGACTGCAACTCAATCCTTCAAAAAGTGAAATCTACTCAACTGGAATACCAGTTCAAAAAGTGAAATCTACTCAACTGGAATACCAGCTGCCAATATGAAGGAGATCCAAGGACAGACATGGTTCAAGCTAGGATAGCTTCCAATGAGGTATTTGAGGGTCCCCCTTGTCACTAGAAGACTAACTGAGAAGGATTGTGCTCCCTTATTTGCTAAGATCACTGAGAGAATAACTGGATGGGCAGCAAAACATTTCTCATATGTTGAAAGATTCCAAATGATCCAATCAGTCTTGCTAAATATTCAAAATTTCTAGAGCAGGCATTTTATTCTCCCAAAGTCAGGCATAAAAAGAATTAACCTCCTCTACTCAAGTTTCTTCTGGAAAGGCTAAGAAGACTTGGCTGCAGGAGCTAAAATCAAATGGAGCATAGTTTGCAGTCCAAAGTCAGAGGGAGGATTAGGACTCAAGGACCTAGTCTCTTGGAATCAAGCTTGCATGCTGCAACATATCTGGTCAATTCTTGCCAAAGCAGGTTCCTTGTGGATCTCATGGATTCAAGCTTATTTGCTTAAGGGCATATCCATTTGGCAAATCTCACCTACATAGGGGAGCAGCTGGTGTTGGAGGAAATTACTTCATATGAGGGGATTGATTTCTCGATTTATTATTCACCAGTATGGGGCAGCATAATGGATTATGCTTGGTGGCAGCTATTCAGTGACAAAAGTTTGGGATGAGCTCAAGATGAAGAAGGGAAGGTGGACTGGGATAGGCTGATATGGTTCCCCTATCATATTCAAAAACACTCTCTAGTGTCTTGGATGGCCACACACAACAGGTTGCCTACCAAGGATAGGCTTAACACTTGGGGGATGATGAGATGGAAATTGTACTTTCTGTCTAAATAAATAGGAAACAAGGGATCATTTGTTATTTGAATGTGAATACTCGAAAGAGATTTGGCAAGAGGTACTGAAGTTATGTGGTTTACAAATAAGAGCAACTGATTGGATCACAAAGCTTCACTGGGCAGCAATGAAGTTGAAGGGAAAGGCTCTCATTTCTACTGGCATGCGTATAGCTTGGAATGCTCATGTTTACATGATACGGAGGGAGAGAAACAATCGTCAGTTTAACCATATTGGAAGCCATTGCTAACATAAAGGAAGCATTTCGATTGAGACTTGCAGGTTCAAAGAATATCAAAGCTGACTCAATTAATATGAGGCTTAATATTGCATGGGAGCTGAACAGTGAGTTAATGGAATGACTCCTTCCAACAATTTTGATTTCTTTTATATGTGATTTTCTATTTTTAGTGTACAAAATTTTATACATGTACAGAATATAGTTCATATGTAGCAGATTTTTGCTTTTTGGATAATAAAATAAAATTTATATATATATAAAAAAAAAACTAATTTAGGTTCAAAATTTGTTTTAAAAAAAAAAAAATTTGATAGTAGAGTTCAACTGTTCAAGTTTCAAAAAAGTTCAATAGTTGAATAAGAACTAGTGAATCTTGGGAGTGCCAAGGAGCATATGGTTCTTCCTACAAGTTTTGAAATAATAGGCCTTTCAAGAATGTTGATAGACTTTTTAAAAAATAATTAAAGAGAAAATTGCTTAAAGCACTGTAACTTTATGCTTGATGATTCTTTTTCCTTCTAAAACTAAAAGTTACCATTATCTTTTGCTATAATATTATGTTACTATTGTATAGTCTACCGAAACTTTTATCTTTTTTTACCCTTCAAATCTTATAATGTTCATTTTTCTTTTTAATAATATTGTTAAAATTCATGAATATTTTTATTCAAAAAACTGAATTCGAATCTTCCAACTTTAATATAAAAATGCATATGTTAATATATCCAAGAAAAAAAGAATAAAAACATTTTTTATATTTAAAATTGTTAGAGATTGAATTTGATTATTAAAATTATAAATTTAGCATTTTATCAATAAATCAAACCGCTATTACCAAAAGAGAATAGAATCTATTGCATTAAACAGTGCCCAATTAGATTTCATAAATACGAAAATTGGATTCATTGCTAATTTTTTTTTTCTTTCTAATATGTAGTTTTTATCAATGATTAATTTTAAAGCCTGATTAAGTGTAAGGAAAAAAAATATTGAAAGTAGTTTAAATTATTTTTTTAAGACTCTTCCGTCTCAAATTAGTTGTTTCACTTTGACTTTCATAGAGTTTTAAAAAAAAACTGACCTTAATGTACTTAATTTTAAACTTTTAATTCTTTTATAAAATTGATGTTCTATTATTTTTAATATCAAAAAATAAAGTCATTAAAATAATTTTAAAATATAAAAAAATTTAAGTGTTCAAAATGAAAAAGTATATAATTTTAGGATAGTACAATAAAAAAATGGATTAAAAAAATGGAAGGGAGGGATTATAGAGTAAGTCTACTCATGGCCCGGTCGGGTCATTATCCGAATTTTTTTTATTTTTTTTGTCCAGGCACGATTTTGGGTCAATTCGTCCGTCCTGATTATTGTTCACAAATTAATAAAAAAATAAAAAAATAATATTAATATATTTTTATTTTTATAATTAAATTTAAATTAAAAAATATTTTATATTTTTATATTTATAATTTTTATATTAATATTAGATTGGGCCAGTCGGATCGAACGGGCTGCTCGACCTATGAGCAGATCTAATATGGAGTAGAACTGCTCAAGGAATGGGCTACACGCTTAAGCCCGAAAGCTCACCCATATTTTGGAGGGTTTGGACAAAAATATTATGCCGGAAGTATGAGTTTGGGCAAAAAAAAAAGGTCTATTTAGAAAATGAACTGGACTTTGGCTCCTTCAATCAAGCCCGACCCGACCCAATCCATTTTTCATTTGTATAATATATTATTTTTATATTTTATATATTATGTAATTTATATCATATAAAAAATAAATATATATAATATTATAGTATAAATATTTAAAAACATGCTAAGTTATTTATATTCTGAAATTTAATAGAAAAAATAAAATTACTAAAATTAAATAATAATAATAATAAATTTAAAATTTTTTTATAAAATAATATAAATGAATCTAAACGAATTTAGATTATCTATTTATAAATATGAATAAATTTAAACAAAATTTAAAATTCATATTTGGAGCTAGTTCTTTTTTGGAGCATTATACAGAAAAAGAAAATTTGGAAAGGGCAGAAACTGTAAATAAAGGCTGAATGTAGGTTGAGATAAAGGAAGCAAAGGCATGCAAGAGGAACAACGGGCGAGCAAGACGAGGTTCAGATTCTTGCCTTGCTGACGAGTCGCCACATAGTGGCACAAATACCTAAAAACCCTCAATAACATCCCCACACGCCCTCTTCTCCACGCTTCAAATCCGAGTTCAACGTGGACTCCGAAGGAAAAAGTGGAAAACCCCATCCATTTGGCAATTTGGATTTGGCTCTCTCGAAGCGATGCGGTAGCGTGTGGCCCTTGTTCAACAAGGCTAAAACGCGGTTCTCGTTTTCGTCAATTCCCGGTTTTGTGGAATCCGTAGGGCGGTATTTGATGGGCAAATAACCAAATAGGCAAAGGGTCGTCTCGTCGGGGGTCTATGGGCGCCCTTAGTCCCAACGCCTCTGGTTTTGTTCTCCTTTATTCCCATAAGCATGGAGGCTAAACCAAATTTCCTTACGTTTTATTTTCAATCGACTCTTTGTCTTATTATCCCTTTCCATCGACTCTTTGTCTTATTATCCCTTTCCATCTCCCAATTTCACCTTTAATTTTCGATTCAATTATTATGTGGAAAATAGTTTTCAAAAAATAATTTATGAAAAATAAATTTATTTTTTAAAACATATTTTTTCATTATTTAAATGATTTTTTTAAAATAATTTTTATTATTTGATAATTTTTTAGAAATTATATAGATATAAAAAAGATCGATTCTTACATTTAAGAGATCAACTTTTTTATTTTACTTCAATTTCTATTCTTATGGATAAATCCTTATGCGTGAGGATTGATTGTTTTTATTTTATTTTAAGAAGAGATCAATTCATATACTTAAGAGATTGATTTTTTGCTTTGCTTCATTTTTTTAGAAGACATTTTTAAAAAATTAATTAATTTTTCGTTAACATGAAATTTGTTTTGACAAAACTATTTTTCTCAAAACACATAAAAAAATGAAAAAATTATTTTTCAAAAATTATTTTTCATGAAACAAACATATTCTTCATTAGAACTTTAGTTTCATGGTCTTCGCTTTATAAAAATTATTACATAATTTTGAGATAATGTATAATCACAAAATTTTAATTTATAATAAATAAATATTTTAATTAAGTAAATTTAATTTTAATTTTATAATTATAATTAAACCACGATAAAATTTTATGGTAACTCCATGAGTCCATATTAAAACTCATTTTGAACATCAATAATAATTTATAATATATATGCAAAAACATGAATGTTAAAAATCATTTAAACCGACAAAAATAATCATAAGTATTCACTATATTTTTAAATTATTATTTTAAATATTTTTTATTATTAATAAGATTAGTCTAATTTATAAGTAATAATTTAATTTCATTAAAAGGCTTTCATTAAATATATTTATTTAATGACAAATAAAAAATAGTTAAAATTTATATTAAATTATTTTATTTTTAGAGTTTCAATTTTTTATTAACCTTAAAATGTAAATGAATTTATTTGATAAAAAATAAAAAGAGTTAAAATTTACATTGACTTTCTATAATTTCGCAATTTTCATTTTATGTTAAAATTAAAAATAATAAATTTATATAATTTGAACATTGAACAAAATGTTAATGCATTTATTGATTCTAATTATTTGTAAAATATACAACTCTATGTTTAAAAATAAATAAAATAATGAGTATTCACATATGTCACATGCGAGGTTAAAGTATTTAGGAAGTCCCCGTACTATAGTCAAAAGTACATTTTAGTCCATATACTATAGAAGTGAGTAATTTAATTCTTGTACGTTTGAAATTGGTGCAAAAAAGTAAATTTGACTACAGTGTTAATGGAAAACCGTCTAAATGCTGACGTGAACATGTAAAACTGACAAAATAAATGACTTGGAAAAAAATGATGACATGTCAAAAAAAATTTCTCAGGTGGAATATAGAAACTGACAGAATAGATGACTTCGAAAAAATAATGACATGTTTTTATGGGTAAGGGAGGGATTTGGAAAATAAAAATTATGTTTTTTTTCTAAATTCCACTTGAGTAAAAAAAGTTGACACGTCATCTTTTCTGTCAGTTTCACATGTCAATGTCAGCATTTAGACGGTTTTTCATTAACACTGTTACCAATTTTACTTATTTGCACAAATTTCAAACGTACAAAGATTAAATTACTCACTTCTATAGTACAAGGACTAAAATGTACTTTTGACTATAATACAAGGACTATTTAAATACTTTAACCCATCTGTGACAATAAATACTAGTATATATAAAAGCACGAATGTAAAAAATATTTTGAACCGACGAAAATGAACATGATTGCTAATTATAATTCTAAATTGCCATTATATTTTTTATAATTAATAAGATTTATCCAATTTATAAATCAAAATTTTAATTTCGTTATATTGATTTATTTCATAAAAGAGAGTTGGAATTTATATTGAATTTTATTTGATAAATAAAAATGATAAATTTAATTTTACATTAACATTAACAATAAAAATAATAAATTTTATTTTAATTTGATGTAATTTGCACAATGAACAAATTTTACATGTTAATACAATTTTTTATTAATATACATTTTGTTTGTTTTATTTGTTTGTAAAATATGCAAGCATATGTTTAAAATAAATAAAATAACATATTTCACGTGGATGCATGTGAAAATAAAATATTAGTCACCGACAAATAGGCAGTAGCTTCTCCTACTTGTTATTTGGATTTTTTATTAATTTCTTTATAAAAAAAAATACCATTAATTTTTATTTATAGGTTTTTTTTTTTCATTTCATAATTTTATCTTAAGATTTAAACTTGAAACTTTAATTTGAAAGATGCTAATTTGTTAATTAGGCTAAACTAATGTAAATCTTCTTAGTTTTTTACCATAAAAAGAAAAGTTATTTTTCGAGTTTAGGACTAATTTGGTATTACTGTTGCGGTTGAAAAAAATTTGGTTAGAAAAAGTGCCGTAAAAATTTGTTATGAAAAGTTGTGGTTTGAGATTTTTAAGTATTTAACATTATTGTAAAAAACTGTTGTGAAGAATTAAAAGGTCTAAAAAAAATTAAAAAAACAAAAAAATAAGTTATTGATTAAAAAAAGAATAAATCATTTTCAATACTATTTGAAAAAATTAATATTAAGATTTATTATAAAAATAAATTATTATGAATTTTAATTTAAAAATATATAAAAAAATTTAGATTTTTTAAATTTTAAATTATTTCAAGTTAAAAATAATTATATTTTTTTCGATTTTCATTTTAAGTTTAAATTTTTTTTGGTACATCTTAAATAATATACATTTTAGGTCGCGCTACACCTAATAAATCATCTTGTAATGTCATATAAGAGCAACAGGTGGGTCATTCAACTTTTGACCTCAACACCGAATTGTGACCTGAATAAGTTAAAAAAACTGCACAAAAAGTTGCCTCCCTATAGATATGATGTAGCTGACAAATCCAGTCCCGATTCATGAACATTTGTTTGCAACCATAGATTAGCTGATAAAGAGGATTTTTCTCCTGAAACGATTGTAAAATCTTTTGAATTGCCAAAAGTGAATCGGACTCAGCAATCAAATGCCTACTACCATGTTCCTACGCTAAGCTCAATTCAGTAAAAATAGTTTAAACCTATGCCTCTAGGATGTGTCCCCAACCAAGTTTTCTATAGAATTCAAAGAGCAAAAAACCGTTACTATCCCTGCAAAGACTTTCAGAGGCTAGTTCTCCTGGATTGGACCGAGTGGCACCATCAACATTCAACTTAGTATAACCCACAGGTGGACAAGCCCATGTTATATAACTTCATTGTCTTCTTAAATAATGAGAAATAAACACCCTACATTTCATAAAACCATGCATACTGGAAATAATTCGAAAGATGACAATGGTAAGCCACAAAAAATTCACCTCAAAAGCACATCTATTGTGAAACTTCCACACATGACAAGACACAAACCCAAAGCATAGCTGCCACGGGATATCACTTTCAACTACACCTGTCAGTTCTGATCCGAACTCGAAAAATCCGACCAACCCACCCAAATCCAAACCCGACCCAACCCGATTTGACCAGAAAAAATCAACAACTTAAAACTGACCAACCCGAACTCGAAAATGACCCGCACCCGAAATGATTCGAATCCAGAATGACCCGAATCCAAAATAACCCGAACAATTAACCTGAAATAACTCAAACTTAAATTAAGTATAATTTTATTTTGAAAACATTAATTTAATAAAAATAATACCTATAACATAAATTATTAATTTGTTTTAATTTTATAACTTGTAATTACTATTTTGGAATGTGATAAAATATGCAATTACTATTTGGTATGTATAAATTAATCATATTCTTATATTTGTTCTCTTCTCTATATGTAAAACAGTTTAGTGATTACACATGTACAGTACAAGTATAGTACAATATCTATAATTATACTATTATGATAATTTTTTTTTATCATGTGATTAGTTTACATTTTTTGAATTGTTATTATAATTTTAAAATATATTTTATTAGTTGGAATGAAATTGAATTTTTTTAATCAATGTCTGGGAGTAAAAACAAATATTTATTTGAACTTGAAGAATTATTATATTAGAATTTGTATGAATAGTCCGACCATTGAACAAATTTAGTTAAAGTAATTCACTCTCAATTTAGTTGGAAAAAAAAAACTAAAATTTTTACTTGAGAAAAAAGAAATTTGAATCCTAATATTTTAAAATAAAAAAACATACATTAATTATTGAATTAAACGTTCAATGATAATGCATATTATATATATATATATTTAAATACATACAAAATAGATCACTAAAATGCGTTTTTTTATAATGGTTTGTATACATTATAATAATATCTTATCATATGATATATAATAAATTAATCTCTTGTCTTTATATATGTTATTTAAAATAAATGCATTTTTTTTAATTTCATATTTATGATCTCTTATTATATGATTTAGATTAGTTCCGTCAATAATTATAATATTGGTCCGTTTAACGATACTTGCTACTAAGTTCATAAAAATAGATAAATTTTAATTTTATTGTAAAGAGTTATAAAGAGAAATAAACCGACTGTTGGATTTAGCAATATAATTGTACTCGTCGTGCACGTAAAGTTTCGAATCGATCTGATACCTCTATCATACCTATCGAAAATACTGTCGTTTTCAATATATATTTAACGGTTGAAGTTTTCTACATCGAACAAATAGTTAGACATTTTTAATATATTTAAAACTCGATGTGCATGATCTAAGTGAATAGAACATGAAATATGACGGTCGGATTGTTAAAATATTAGTCGTATAAAAAATTATGAGAGTGTGTAAAATTAATTTAGTTTTAAACTAGTGTAAATGGATCCTTCCTCAAGAAGTGGAGGGATCCACTAACACTAGTATAAAACAAAATTAGTTTTATACACTTTTCATAACTTTTGATACGATTAATATTTTAACAAACTAACAGTTAGTTATAGCAATATAACTATACTTGTCGTGCATGTAAAGTTTCGAATTGATCTGATCTCTCTATCATATCAATCGAGAATACTGTCTTTTTCAATATATATTAATTGTTGAAATTTTTTTACATCGAACAAATAGTTAGACATTTTTAATTTACTCAAAAATCGACGTGCAAGATCTACGTGAATAGAACATGAAATGTGACGGTCAAATTGTTAAAATATTAATCGTATAAAAAGTTATGAAAGTGTGTAAAACTAATTTTGTTTTACATTATTTTAACAAAATTAGTGTAAAACAAAATTAGTTTTACACACTTTCATAACTTTTTATACCATTAATATTTTAACAAACTGACCGTTGGATTTAGCAATATAATTGTACTCATCATGCACGTAAAGTTTCGAATCGATCCGATATCTCTATCATATCAATCGAGAATACAGTCATTTTCAATATATATTTAACGGTTGAAAGTTTTTTATATCGAACAAATTGTTAAATATTTTAAATTTATTTAAAACTCGACGTGCATGATCTACGTGAATAAAACATAAAATATGACGGTCGGATTGTTAAAATATTAATCGTATAAAAAGTTATGAAAGTGTGTAAAATTAGCATTGCTATTGAAAAAAGTTTGGGTTAGAAAAAGCTTGAGTTAAAAAAAGTGTATTTAAAAAGTGTGATTTAAAAACTTTTAAGTGTTTGGCATTGCTCTGAAAAAGTGTTGCGGGGAATTGAAATGTCAAAAACAAAATGTTTAAAATAATAAAAGTGTAGAGATACGAGGATAATAAAGTTATTTTATCTAAAAGCCAACTTTTAAAGCCCAAAAGCTATATTATTTGGTTTTTCAAGTTGGCTTTTCAAACCATGCAGCAAAAGCTAATTTCTTTTTACCTATTTAGCATTGCGTTTGCGATCAAAAACAGCTTTTGACCTCAAAAACTGTTCCAAAAACAATGTTAAACAAGACCTAAGGTTTTACACTAGTGTAAGTGGATCCCTCCTCTAATAAAAAGTATACATTATGTTCAATATGTTAAGAATTGCATATATGTCAGTACTTCAATATGTTAAGAATTGCATCTTTACTTATTATAATTTTTTTATTAATTTAATTTTATACATTATGTTTAAAATTTAAAAATATTTAGCATAATTAACTAATTTAATTTCATAACATTTATTATTATATTTTTATTTTGGATAAACATTTATTATTATATTTCATTACACTTGATAATTAAAATTTTAAATAAAGTTCTTAAATCTAATTTAATTTTAATAGAAAATCATTTCAACTTCTAAGATTGGTTCACTTGGTAAATTTTTAGTACTAAGGATTACTTATCAAGATTTGAACGTTTCAAAAAACATAAAATTATATATTTTTCAAATATCTAAATAGACTCATTTAACGATTTCAGATATACGATAATATCCTATTTATTTTTAAATATAATATAGTTTTTATTTTTATCTTTCAATAAGATTTTAATAAAATCTGATTCAATCAAATAATATATTTAAATTTAATCTTATTCGATTTTAAAAATTAATAAATTGAATCCAACATGACCCGAATCCAAATAACCCGAGTGTCAAACCCGAAATGACCCAAACCAGAATGATCCGAACTCGAAATGACCCAAACCCGAGAAGTCTCGAACCCGAAATGATCCAAAATTTTTAAGACCCGAATTGACCCGACCCGCCCAATTGACAAGTCTACTTTCAACCATATGGTTCCTCTTGTTGAGATTGTATCTTAGCCAATCAACCAAGGATAAAGAATAAAAGTGATCCCGATGAGAGCTAGATAACCATCGATCTTAAATAGCTTTCGACTCAGGACAATCCCGTAATAGATGCAACACATTCTCAACCTCCCCATCACACATAGGACAACATGAAGAAAAAGTAATTCTCCTCTTAAAATAAGCCTTTTTAGTAAGAATGCGATTGTGAGCAACTAACCAAAGAAAATATCGAATCCTAGGGGAAACATCTATTTCCAAAACATATCCCATCTAAAATCTGATATTGGTTAAGACAAAAGTAAATGATAAGCAGAGTTAATTGAAAACATACCATTTGGAGAAGCCAACCAAATAGTTTGATCATTTTTACCAGTAATTGGATAAATAAAAGAGATCAAGTCCAGGACGTCCTTAGAGAGGAATTGCAACCTAGGTCAATCCCATTTTCCACCACCATCAAGAAAGTCACTAACCAATTGGTTTTCTATGTGTACTCCAAGGGGCAAACTAGAAAATTTGGCAAGTGGTTTATCACATAACCACTTATCATGCCAAAAGCTTGTTGATTGTCCACCTCCAATAAGTTTAGAGCAAATCTTTACTCCAATAAATGCTTTGCCAAGTGTAGGATGTTGAAGTTTTTTGAGTAACTCGAAAAAAAGAATTACCTTTAATATATTTTGATCGCAACACATGAGCTCATAGACCCGAGTCCCCAGCTTCAAGTTTCCACCCCAATTTAGCAAGTAAAGCTTTATTCATTGAAGCAGTCTTCTTTATGCCCAAACCCCCATTCTTCTTTGGCTAACACACTTTATCTTATTTTAAAAGAGAAATCTTTCTTTCTTTCTTTTTTTTTGTCCCTTAAAGGATCCCTATAAAAAATCTCGATTCAAGGCATCAATACTATTAGAAATCTTACATGGTAACCTAGTCGATTGCATAGTGTAAGTAGCAATATAACTAGTTATCGACTGTACTCGAATAGCTCTTCCAGCAAGCGATAAGTGTTGAGCCTTCCAAGAACTCAACCCATTCTTCACCTTATCAAACAAAAAAGTGTAAGTATTCTTATTTACTCGAGATGAGAGAATAAGAATACCAAGCTAAATATCTAGGTCCTTACAATGTTGTATACCAGTAAGAACACCAATATCTGCAATCGACTCGTGAAACACATTTGGAGAGGTATAAATTTTCGATTTTTAAAAATTTACCTTCTTATTCAAAAATGAGCAAAATTGATCTAATACATCAACCATACTTTGGAGTGTTGCATTAAGACTTCACCAAAGAACACTAGATCATTTGAAAAAAAATATTTAAATATGTGAAAAGATAATAATCTTATACATTTAAAATAAAATTTAAAAAAGAAAAATAAATTTATGCACTTCATATACATACACAAAAATACAACTAAAAGTTATAATACATGAATGATTACATAGATATTTGATCATTTTATACCCAAATTATAAATTTGAAACTACAAAAATACCACCTTAATTAAGAGCTTTTATGGTTGGTTTTGAAAAAGCTGTCAACAGCTACTTCCGACAGCAAAAATTCCTTACATGAAGCTGTTTCGGATTGAGTTGGCTGCCGAAACAGCCGAACTCAATCCTAAACGGACCCTTGCTAACCATCCAAAGTCGAGGCACAAAAGATGGAGCATCAATGTCGGATCCTGGACACGTGGCAAACACCCAATGGAATGAGCTTTGAGACGAAAAGAGAGTTAGTTTCCTACTTTGCCGCTTAATTTCTCCCAGTATTGTCCACCAATGGTACAGCGAATACCAAACAATCAAAAAAATGTTTGAAATTCCCAAAATTTTCAACATAACCAGTACATGACAATTAACAAAGCTTCATTGAACCTTTGATCGGCGTGCACATCTCTATCTTTGTCTTCTTAGGTTGGGCTTTGGTTTTGTCATGTCTCCCCAATTTTATGGTAATGTTTCCTATGATCTAATTTTCATATTCATTAATGTTTTCCATTTAGTTTTCACTATGAATTTGCAGATTGTTCATTTTTTTTTTGGCATTGTTGATGCTATTTTTGTATTTTAACAATGTTGAATGATTAAAGTCTTAGTCTTTTGATGGTATATATATATACCCAGATTTCAGCAAGGTTGTAAAATTATCAATGTCAGCTATATTTTATGAAATTGTTAGCTTCTCTGTTCTTTTATTTCAGTCTTACCGACAAATTTCATAATAGCTGCAATTTGTTTTCTGAAGCAATTCTGTTAAGGGTGTAAAAGTTTAATGCAGTTATTTGGTCCTCCGAATTTGGTATGGTGTGATTTACTTTGCAGTTTCATTTGAAGATCACAAATTTATCTTCAACTGCTTAATGCATTTGGAGTCTGTTGGTTATCATTGTTATGCATGTCTGTTTGCCTGTGTGAATGTGTAGCTTTCTATATGCAAAACATGTATATACCTCGAATTGAATCAAGTTATTGATGTTCAAAGAAAGTAGAGAAATGAGAAGGACAAGAAGGTTGAGTGAAGAAGTAATCAAAACTGATATAGAAGTGAGGAGAAACATGTGTATGGAAATATTCACCATTGTTAGTATTTTTGAGATTAAATATCAATAGAGCATCTCTTCCAGCAAATTTCAATCTGCTAAACTGACTTTAGTTTGATTGCTCCTTGTATAACTAGGGAGGCAATGTCCAGGTTTTTTTTTTCTTTCATATAAAATTTTTATGCAAGTAATTTCACAGAAGTACATAATTAAGCAAATGAGGAATCAAAAGTTCATAACTAAGCCCCAAAATCAGTAACTCAATGCTGGATCACCATGCAAAACACTATGGAGGATTTGACAGCTCTAATCTAACTGCATTTCCATGTTTTTGAACCTATGGTGAACAGTAATTCTGAGACTGAATGTTACGAAGCTGATATAACATGTCTTTGGTTTTTTGCACTTCTTTTTATTTTGTTTAACTAAGTGTTTTGCTTTTTGTCTTTTTCCTCCTCTACAGCCGAGCAACGGGCACATTTGGTTGAGTGGTTAAACAGTATTCTTCCCAATCTCAGTTTACCAACAAAAGCCTCAGATGAAGAGTTGAGAACTAGCTTGATTGATGGCACTGTTCTATGTGAAATCTTGAACAGGCTTAGGCCTAGTTCTCTAAATGAGGTTGTTCAAAACTTATTTTTGGTTATTTCTTTTAGATTCTTTTAATCAAATCTTAATATGAGTTTACTGATTGTTTTTTTTGTGTGGATTAATGTGCATTTTTTCTCCAGGAAGGTTATCCTGAAAATTCTTCAGTGTTGCGGTCAGAAAATGTTAAAAGGTTTTTGACTGCTATGGATGAGATAGGAATACCCAGATTTGAGGTATCAGACCTAGAGAAGGTATCCATTCATCAAATGAAATTTTCCTGTAACAAATATTTAAATGAACATTTGATTGCTTAGCCATATGCAAATAGCAGATTCTGAAGTCATGAATCAATTTAATTAAAATTGTTTAATGAATTTGTTTAATCTGTATAATCGAAGCTTATATTGGTGCTACACAGATATTTACATGCACTGCTTTGTGTGTATATTCTGGATATTGCTCTGTCCATATATTGCTTTTGCTTATCGGCTTCCTCGTTTATGAACATGGTAGAAGTTAAATGTTATTCTATGATCTTCCTCCTCCCACCCTCCCTCCTTTTCTCTCTTCTTCAGGGATCTATGAAGACTGTTGTCAACTGCCTTTTAATACTAAAGACACAATTTATGTCATCTGGAGATAACTTGTCCGCCATTAGTACTATTACTGAAGCTGGAAGCATTCATGGGAATGCATCATCCCATGGCCCTCTCCCACCATTATCTGAAGAAGAAACGAGGAAGGCTTCCTCGGACTTAAAATTCCAATGTGCCTTGCACAGTCCTTTAATGTCAGGTATTTCTCTCTCTCTCTCTCTCTCTCTCTGCACAAGTATGTCTATGTGCCTCCTTGTATGTGCTTGTTAATGTTGCATCTGTGATACTTTGAAAGGTTCAAGTGCTTTCATTGGTGCAAATGCTGTAAGGAATGTATAGATTAAAGACAATTCTAGTTATTTGGCTATTTAGTTTGATGGTTCATTTATGCACAAGAATATACAAGCCTTGTAAAATATACTGCTAACGTAAAGCAAAAACCCAATAGGTTTTGAGTTGATTTCTGATCTATTTAAACTGTATTTATATCTGTTTATTTCATATATATAGCTAAATGCAATTATTTTTGCCTTTTCTTGTCTTTTGTTGGACAGAGTTTAGATCTTATCTCCAGTTTATGTTTTGTGCTTTTTGTGCCTCTGCAGAACCATCGGCTGCAGTACTGCATCATATTGGACACAAGTTCCATGAGGTGTTTCAGTTGAAACAAGTGTGTTATGCAGATCTCCCTGCAACAAAAATTTCAGAAATGATGGAATCAAACAGTTTAGATGTAAGTTGTCAATATTTATTATGTTTTACATTTTATTTTGGCTAGCCTTATATTGTTTAATACCCCAAAAACTTGTTATTTAACATCGAGTATGTTATCGGCCAAAAAACAAATTGTTGTATGTTTGATGCGTTCTCACATTTCCTGTATGCAGAATGCCCCAACTCAGTCACTTTTAAATGTTGTGAATGGAATTCTGGATGAAAGTGTTGAAAGAAAGAATGGTGAATTTCCTCATGTACGGTATATGATGAACTATGTGTGTAAAATTTAAGTATACAGGACTTTTTTATGTCTATTTTGTGTATTTGGACTTAGTATTGTACATTTATACATTTGTATGCATGTTCAATTATATGGATATTATGTTATGAGAACATGATGACATTAGCTTTGTTGCTCAGCATGTGGCTTGTCTACTGAGAAAAGTTGTGCAGGAGATTGGACGGCGTCTATCAACTCAAGCAGATCACCTAAGAACTGTAAATCCTATTCTAAATATCTTTCTTTGAATACTTTCTTCTCAGTTTCTCTCTATGGATTTTTATGTGGTTTGTGGCTTGCAGCAAAACAATCTTTTTAGGGCTCATGAGGAGAAGTACCGATCAAGAATCAGGGAACTTGAGGCCCTTGCAGAACTTGAGGCCCTTGTATCTGGGACTCGTAAAGAGACTAAGGTGCATAAACTAATGAAGCAAAAACTAAAAGGCATTTCTCTTTTATGTGTAGATGCTAACCTGTGTATTTAATGAACTTATTTGTTACAGCATGTCACAAACCAGCTTCAGCAGATAAAGGCTCGAAGAAAAAAGAACACATCTTGGTTTTTGACTTCAACAGTCTTGAACTGCTTCCGTCCAATTCTCTCACAGGCATAATTATTTAGCTGTTATTTTACACATTGTTTATCAATTACTTATTTCAAAATCTCGAATGAGTTTCATTTGTGGAGGGTCTTTCCTGCCTGTTATTACTTGTTATGGACTATTATCAGTTGGCTTAACAAAATAAATAATATTTTTATTTTTTAGAAATAGTTGTAAGAATGGAAAGCACATGCAATACAGATCCCTTTCACACTATATATTTTTCTCATGGGATTTTTTCCCATTACTTGCAGACTGAGAACTCCAAAGTGGAAGAAAAACAGAAAGTTGAGAAGCAGGAGATAATGAAGTTAGTGAAAGAAAATGATAAAAACATCCTTGAACTGGCGGCACTAAAGCAAGAACTAGAAATTGCCGGAATGATGCACAAGTTGCGCTGCTTGGAAATGGAAAAAGAAACTAAAGGTGCCAAAGCAGTACTTCAAATGAGGTTAAACGAGATTGAGTGCCTCCTTGCTGATTCAAACAATAAAGTGAAAGAGCTTGAAGAAAGTTTTGAGTCAAAATGCCAGAGGTGGAACATGAAAGAGAACATCTACCAAAGCTTTATTGATTTTCAGTTTGGTGCAATGCGGGTATATATAGGTTTCTGTCGTTTTAGCGTTGTGTTTTGTTGTTCAACATCATTCATTTTACTAATTTGTGTAAGTATTCAGGAGTTGAGATTAACTTCCCAAGCCATCAAGCAAGAAATTTTAAATACACAGAAGAGATATTCTTATGAATTTAATCACTTAGGTGGGTTTGTTGTTGGAAAGTTTTGTCAGCTTGTTTTCTTAGTGATAAAAGTTATTATGAGAATTTTTTCTTGTTCAGAAGTAAAGCTTAAAGCATTAGCAGATGCGGCGGGGAACTATCATGAAGTTCTTGATGAAAATCGGAAGCTTTTTAATGAGCTCCAGGATTTGAAAGGTGCCTCTAAGTAGCTTCTTTCTAGTGGGTTCTGTGCTTTTATTTTATCACTTTTTTATTATTATTAATTTTTTTTAATTTTTGCAGGGAACATTAGAGTTTATTGTCGAATAAGGCCATTTCTGCCTGGACAAACCGGAAAACTGACAATAATAGAAAATATCGGTGAAAATGGACGGTTGGTTATTACAAATCCCTCCAAGCCAGGAAAAGATGGCCAACGGTCATTTAAGTTTAATAAGGTCTTTGGTCCAGCTGCTACTCAAGGTTTTCATTTCTATCATTGCCAAATTGCTATTGTTGGTTGAATTGACTGATATTCCTTGCAATATGAACTTGAATCTATTTGTTTTGTGAAGCATTGCAATATCTAATATATAGAACTCTTTTAAACAATGTCAGGGGAGGTGTTTTCAGATATTCAACCTTTTGTTCAATCAGTAGTTGATGGATATAATGTCTGTATATTTGCTTATGGTCAAACTGGTTCAGGGAAAACCTATACAATGGTATGAATCCCTTTACTCTTAAGCTTTATGAAGTTGCACAAACATTTTTGAACAATCCCATTCAACATTTCTTTTTGACATTTCCAGACTGGTCCTAATGGAGCAACTGAAGAGGAATGGGGTGTTAATTATCATGCCTTGAATGATCTCTTCAGAATCTCTCAAGATAGAAGAAGCACCATTCTCTATGAAGTTGGGGTTCAAATGATCGAAATATATAATGAACAAGTGCGTGATTTATTATCAAGTGATGGATTTCCGAAGAAATATCCTTATTTTAAACAAGATAGATGTGCTAAATGGCAGTTGGTTAACCTATATATATATTTCCAAATGATATATCTATGCTTCACGTTGTCTTTGAAATTTGTTGGCTTTGAATGTATTCCCTTTTGAAGTGTTTTTCTTTGAATGTTTGAATAAAATATTCATGATTTAGGTATAGTTATCTACTTATCTTTGTTTTCCTTAATCTGCACACACTCGGGATTACAACTATCTCTCAACCTAATGGGTTAGCTGTACCTGATGCTAGCATGCACCCTGTTCTATCAACCTCAGATGTTTTAGATTTAATGAATATTGGATTCAAGAATAGAGCTGTTGGTGCTACTGCTCTAAATGCAAGAAGTAGTCGCTCTCACAGGTTTGTATATTTAATATTTTAAATCACATCTCTAGTTTGAATATTTCCCCAGTGACATGATTTAGACTTGTGGCTACAGCATTGTTACCGTTCATGTTCGTGGGAAGGATTTAAAGGCCGGAACTTTTTTGTATGGTAATCTTCATTTGGTAGATCTAGCAGGCAGTGAAAGAGTAGATAGATCTGAGGTAACTGGAGATAGGCTTAGGGAAGCACAACATATAAATAAATCATTGTCTTCCCTTGGAGATGTAATTTGCGCACTTGCACAAAAGAGTCCTCATGTGCCGTACAGAAATAGCAAGCTCACTCAAGTACTTCAAAGCTCTCTTGGTACTTCTTTCATCTATATTCTTAAACTACAGAAACCATCTGCAGGTTTTAGAGTATGAAAAATGTGTTTTAATTTGCTTGGAGAACACTGATGTTATGGTTCATCTAAATTTTTATTGCTTCATAAACACATACACTGCATCTCCATCTAAACCATATGTTCTATGGTTTTATATGCTACAGGAGGTCAGGCAAAAACCCTTATGCTTGTGCAGCTCAATCCTGATGCCAGTTCCTATTCTGAAACTGTGAGTACTTTGAAGTTTGCTGAACGGGTTTCTGGAGTTGAGCTAGGTGCCGCACGAAGTAGCAAAGAGGGGAAGGATGTTAGGGAAATAATGGAACAGGTGCAGTTTTTATTTTCCTCTTTTACACATAACATTTTTTCTTATACAAGGTTATAATTTTCAATATAAAACTTAACTTGGAGACGGACATACATGATCCTTTTGTAGTTTGTTCTGAAGATCAAAGGTATGTGAATCAATATCCCTAGGACTCCTAATAGGAATTTCAATGAGCTGTAGAGTACAGTCCATGGATTTGCCAAGAAAAACAAAAACTAACTATACAAAAGCAACTTTTCATGGTTACTTTGAATTGGTTTATCACAAGTAGCGTGCTGCTGATAAAGCTATTTAAATTTTGTCCTGCTTAGTTTAAGTGTTGTTTATTTCTTAATATACCAGTCTCAGGTTTAGTATTTTATAAGTAGGGTTTACGACAACTTGGCATCATTAGTTATGGTCGGTACAAGATTTATTGGCTGATATGCATGCACATAATGAATAAAGTTAATTACAAATAAGGCTAGTTTCTTATTCCTCATAGAATTTCAGAAAGTAGACTGACGTTAATTAGGAGGGGCAGCGACAGTGGCCGGAGTAGATGAGAGCCTCTGACAAGGAAGAGGCATGAAAGTTACAGATAAGCTTGCAAATTATGCAATACCATCTAAGAATGCATACTGATTGTATTTTATTTAATTTTACTAGATAGAGTAGATAATACCTCAACTATGTTTTAACAAAAATTTGCCCTGAACCATGCTCTTACCTATTTCTTATTTGAAGGTTCTGAATATAGATCTTATTTCAAATTCTTTTAAAGATTTAGAATAATTTTTTGCAAGAATCATGTGTCTTCCACTTGAAATCTCTTTTTGGCTCCATACATACATTCTGCCTTGAACAGTTCTCTTGCCAATGCTACTCTTATTTGAAGATTATGGATAGATATCTTCTTATTTCATTTTCTTTTAAATGTTTTTTCTATTTGAACTCTCTTTTTAGGTCATTTTTGGTCTAGGGTACAACATGTATTCTCCACCCAAAATAAAGTGGAATAGGATACTGTTCTATTACTCCATTCATATTATTGTTTTTTAAGTTTAACTGGCTCTGCAGATGGTATCTCTCAAGGACACAATAGCTAAAAAGGACGAGGAGATTGAGCGGTTGAAATTACTTAAAGATCTAAAAAAAATGAATACCCCAGCATCAATGGTGAGCAGCATGGAACAGGCTCATTGAGGTAAGGTTCTTCCTCTATTCTATAGGTTGTTCTCCTCGTGTAAGCCAAAAACTGTCAAGTGGGAAAGGCTTAGGACATACTGAGAAAGCAGCTTCTGATCATGAAAACTGTTTACAGTGATAAGCATCCTGAAGCTGATTCCCAGCAGTCCACGGATGAGGAAAAGTTTGCAGAAATATCTGATGCTGGTCTTTTCTATGGGAACAGAATCTGATGGCTTAGCTGAATACACTCTTTTCTCCAGAAGGCTTAAATTTGGGCAAGTAAGTATTTTTTTTTTGTTATGTTCTTATAGCTTTAGGCACTGATCTAAAATTTTGGTACATAGTAAATATACATAAATTTTTGGAAGAAATATGTGACGAATGTTCATTGATTTGCTACACCTTAGCAATGTATAGATAGATTTATTGATTAAAATAGCTAGATTAAGTACAAGATATGCAGATAATTTTTATATCTGAAACTTATAAGCATGACAAAATTCTCTTATCAGATGATGAACATATCAACAATCAAAGACTTTCCTAGTGTACTTTGCCATCTCCCACCACCACCCCCTTCGACACACATATACACATGTCCATATGTGTTTGACCACTTAGATTTTCTTTTCAAATTATATATTTTCCGACTCTGATTATTGTTAAGCTGCTATTCGATTTCTTTTAGAAGATTCAAAAGTGATCATATTCTTTCTTCTAATGAGATACCCTTCTTGTAAAGAATATTCTAGACCATTTTTTTGCCTCTTTCATATATATCGAAACAATCTAAACTGAAAATTGTCAACTCATTACTATTTGCATACTCATAGTTTTCTTCTTAAATTTAAAATGTGATTGCAACTGAAGTTACATTCTAGAAGTGACAACTAGCTTTATTGGCTTTGCAGATAACATAATTTTGATGTGGGGAAACTTTGTTCCAGTGCTTTACTTCATTTTAGGGTGCAAACTTCTCATATAAACAGATGTAAGCTTGCTTTCATGCACATTTCTTTGATATAATTTTTATTGTTGCATTTCATTTTTAAGGTCAGAACACCAAATATAACCAAAGCTAAATAGGAAAAATGCAAAAAGGAAGAAAGAGGAATGGGGAGATGGGGGTTAAGGTGCTCCATTTCAACATATTCTTTGGCTTGTTTAATCTACAGCCCATATATGTTAATTTTATGCAGGACTAAGGTAGCATCAAAGACTCGACTTATAAAAACCAGCACAAAGGGCTAAAGGCATCAAGAACAGACTCTCCAAAGCCTTCAACAATTTCGTAAACTCAGAGCTCTTTACCTTAATTCTCAATTGCTATTCTTTATGGTGGATAAAAATTAGTAGGCCTCTTGACATGGTATTGGTATCCTCCTAATTATCTTCTATTGCTTCTTTCAGGCATTAGAAAGAGTCTAAGCTCCACTTCAATCAGGCTTCCTTCCAGAAGATGATGATGATTTTCTGTATATTCAAGTCTCGTTTTCAGTATAGTTTATGATGATGATGCCTAAGAAATGAAATACATTTTCCAGAACTGGTTTCCTTTTAAGATGACTACATTCATATGTTTCTGTTTCTACTGCTTTGCTTTGTTCTTATTTGTTTTACATTTTAGCTGTGAAGTGTTGAAGGAGTGAGTAGGGATGGCAGCGTGTCGGATATCTATCATTATCTGTATTATCTGAATCCGCAATCCGTTTTGAAATCCGAATCCGTTTATTATCTGCAATAATCCGAATATTACTATCCGAATCCGAATCCGAATTAATTAACATTATCCGTCGGATATCCGAATCTGCAAAAAATCCGAATCCGATAAGTCAAAAATTAAAAAAAAAAAAATTATTAAATCAAACAAAAATTAATTTTAAATTCAAAATCACTCATAATTAACAACAAATAAATCCTAAAATACAAGAACAACAACTTAAATAAGAAAATAATAATTCCAAATTACAAAAAACAACTTAGGTAATACAAGGAATTAGTTCTATAAACTAAAACTATTTGTTCCATAAACTAAAAACAAACATAAAACTTAGTTATATCAACTATGAAAGATTACTCTTCCTTAACAACACATGTGCTAGCTGAATCTCCAACTGAATTGGATACTACATAAAGAAAAAATTAAACATTAATTTAACTCTTGAGATGAAATATAATAGATTGAATGTTTCTTTTTTAATCCTTAATAAAAAAAATTAAATTTTTTTTTATTATGCTATTTTATATTGAATGTTTCTTTTATTATGCTATTTTATAATGTTAAAATAAATAAATCTTTAAATTTTATCTTTTTATTTAAATATATTGATAAATATTAAAATACTAAAAATATTGATAAATATTATTAAAATATTTTATATTAATGTTCAAGTCAAATCAAACATGATTTAAAAAGTTATGTTCAAAACTTTGATCCGAATCAAGTCAAACACGTTGACATGAAACACGATTAGACGAAATGCATACAATATTTTTTTCATACAATTTAGAATAAAGTTCATAAAATAGGTAATTGAGAATGATATGTGTATTTTATTTAGACCTGTCAATACGTGTATTAATATCGTTCATGATCGTGTACTTTAACGTTTCATAATCGTGTTTAAAGTATTATATTAATATAAACTATGACACATTAATAATTCGTGTTATATAGATTTTGACACGTTCGTGTATTCATATCGTGTTTATGCTATTTTTATATCGTGTCTTAATTATTCGACTTGTTGCCATCCTTAATCGTATTCATGTCGTGTAAAGGGTTTCAAAGAAATATATATACATATATGTATATAATTTGTTAAGGTTTATACATTTATATAAAAATATTATGTATATTTAGAATTTATAAATGTTTAACATATATTAACTAATTTAATTTTATAATTATTTTATCATTATAATTTTATATTGTCCAATGAAATTAAAGAATAAAAGATGAAAGAGAATTTTATGTATAATTTTTTAAGCTAATAAAAATTTGATTCTTAAGATTTATACTTAAAAACATATATATATATATATTTATGTCGTATTAAACAAAATTTACTTTTATATTGTCTAATAAAATTAAAGAATAAAAAGACGAAAAAAGATTTTATGTATAATTTTTTAAGCTAATAAAAGTTTGGTTCTTAAGATTTATACTTAAAACATCTCTCTATATATATATTTATGTCGTATTAGAAAAAAAATTATATTTTAATATTTATTTTAATTAACATAAGTACTAAAGTACATAACTCCGTTATAATGTCATTTTGTAAAAAATAAAATAAATATTGTCATTAGAGTGATTTAACTAATTAAGCTGATTAAATTATCAAATATTATTTTATAAAAGTACCATGTATTTTTTAAATTTAAAGCTATTTAACATAATTAATTAATTAATTTATTATTATATTTTATTTCGAAAAAATATTTTTAAATTATTAGTATATTTCATTATACTTGATATAATTTAATTTTAGTAGCATGTTATTTCAAAATTGAAGCTTAGCTCACTTGGTTAAGTCTTTGGTGGATAACTTTGTAGGCCAAGGTTTAAGTTTCTTCAAGAGCAAAATTTTATGTGTTTTACAAAAACAAGATTCGGATATCCGAATCCGCTATCTGAGGGTTCATATTCGCATCCGCTCCGAATTCGCTACGAATAGTAATTATAATATCCAAATCTAAATCCGTAAAAAATAGATCGGATATCCGCGGATATCCGAATCCGCAATACAAATTCCCCTCTCTAGGAGTGAGTCAAAAGATAAGGAAATATGGAGAAAAGAGGTCATAGTTAGTCTTCTAGAGGCAGAATTTTAATTGCCAAAGCTAGAAGGTGAGAATAATTGAGACTAAGTGCTCTCCTATTCCGACTTCCCCTGAGCCTTCGGTAGCACAACTGAGACGGCAAGGGGTTCTCTGTCTCTGCAGGGATCGAGTGACGAAAATTTTGAGAATTCAAGAAAAGACCACAATGAGATGAGCCGTTTATCATTACGATAGATGTTAAGTGAAAGTGCGGTGATGTATGCAGCTGAGGCATCCAAATAGATCGGTAGACTTGAACCTTGTTCCTACATGACTCGGTCAATTCGATCAAGCACTTGGCATCTATTTTCATTGTTCAACTCTTTGACAACACGAAAAACACATTTTCAAATCTTAGAAGATCCATTCGTTCTTTTTTCTCTGATAGAATCAAAACTTCATCTCGGTCCGAATCCTACTGAGAGATCCCTAGAAATCAGAAATTGTTGAAGAAAGAACAAGATATTTCTTGTCCTTTCCAAGTGATCGAAAAATAAAAAAATAGTTAATACATTCAAGATAATTACGAATTTACAAAATACCATCTCAATTCATCTTATTCATCAAATTTGAGATGTGATATGGATATGAAGGATGAACTGGACAGTTCCAATAATGCTTGGTACTGAGCATTTTTGCCATACTGCTTTTGTCTCCTTTCAAGAACTGAACAGTATGCTCATTGATCTCTGTACAACAGAATTAAATCTATGAATTGCAGCCATTCATTTATAGGCATTTATTTTATAGCAGCAGTGCCATGCTGCTTGGGTGCTTCATGTCATCTATTCCAAATCACCAGGGAAAGGGACCTTTAGTTTCAACTTTCAAGCCAATTTGGCATGAGATTTTAGAGGCTGAGAAATTTTTTTTCTTCCATTTTACCATTTCGTTTGATGACTTTTTTTTAAAGCTAAAATTAATAAGATTGGAGGAGTGGCAAAATTAAGCTGAGTACTAATTATTAAAGCCTGAGAGTACTAATTATTAAAACCCAAAATTAATATAATGCGATGATTATAATTTTTTTTTTTATTCTTAGTAAAAAAGCAGCATAAACATTTGGGTTAGCCTAGTTAGTGTGCTAAATTTGCAAATTTTAATCACAAAATATATTTGTGGCCAAAGAAAATGAAAATAAAGTTGTGTTGTGTTCAGGGCAAATAACAACAAATTTAGTGGTTAGTGATTGCATCATGATTTCAAACACTTATTTTGAAATATTTATTAGTACTTTGACAAATATCAAGATTCAATGAATAATTTATAAGTATCATTATTAACATTCTTTAAAATTTATAACATGTCTTGATTCTAAACTGAAATACCCTTTTAAATTTTTCTTGAAGAAAAAAAAAAAAAAAACAAATCCAGTGATTTGTGGTGTGCATCATGATTTCATTAACTTTTCCTCTTTAAACAGCCGCCTCTAAGTTTTCCATCTATAATAAATTATATAAAATTTACTCTAAATTAATTCATTAATTTTTTTTCTTCTGGGATGTTTAAATCTGTAGGATATAAATGTTCACACAAATATGTATGTCAAATATCAAATATGGTATTTGTGGTTATAAGAATTACCATTTCTCTCATCTTCATTTAAAGCCATACACACTTTCCTTTATATTTTTATTATTTATTAGTTCATCTATTAATATCTCTAACACATAAAATTTCTAACTGAATTTGATATTATAAATAAAGTGAGTCAATTTGGTTAAAGAATTGGCTAGAAAATCAGAGTTCTAACAATAACAAATATAACATTAATGATATATATGCCATTTCATTATCTTTTTTTTAAAAATACATATTTATTTAAAAAAATTACCCATTTTTTATATTAAAAAAAAAACTAGTTTGTGACTCATGTGATGCATGGATTAGTTTTATTTATTTATGTATTCATATACAAATTAATATTTCCTCACAATTATATTTGAATTTTATAATATATAACAAAAATATATATTCAATATAAAATATAATAAGAAAATTAAATTTTACTATTATAATCATGATTAAAATTTTGAAGAAAAAAATGAAAAAGATTAGGAGAAATTAGATATGTACCAAAAAGTAAAAAATAATTGAACATACATATAATATTATTATTTTTAGAAAAAGAACATAAAAATATTTTTTTCAATGATCAATTAAATATTAAAATAAATATTGTCATATCTTTTAATAAATTACAATCTTGCTAAAAATATTGAAAAAAATAAAAATATCAATTGTGAAATGTGAAATGTGTGACAAACAAAAAAATTTTGAATAAAATTAATATCAAGAAAATAAAACCATCTAGGTAAATAAACAACAAAATCACAAAAGCAAATACATCTCAAAGAAAAGTGAAATACTGAAAAAAATGATATAGCACATATTATTATTTAAGGCTTAGATTGATATTTGTTTTCTGAATTAAAAAAAAAAAAACTAATAATAATGCATTTGAAAATTTAAAATGATGAAAATGATATGTGATTTTAAATTTAGAAGGAATTTTTTATTTTCAATTATTTTCTTTTTCATCTTTATAATAAAAAATATCTATCATTTAATTGTTTTTAAATTTAACATGTTTTCTTACTTAAAAATAATTACTCCGTTAATGAATGTTTTGTCTTATATAAATTATCTTCATCTACTTGATTTCAATTTTAAATGAAAATTTATTTTTCTTATAAAAAAAAATACGCACAAGTATCAATATTTCAATTTATTTATCCTCCATCAAATGTCTTCAAAAAGGCTCATTCAAAGATTTGAAAGTATGTAGCTATTATCCTACTTATTATATGCATAAAAAAACACAAAATCTGACATTTATCTCCAATGCTAAAAGTATGATATGAAAAATTACAAACATAAGCTATGTACATAATTCATGTAAACAAACTTTATGAGATAAGCATGAATTTTATAATATTATATATATGATGTCAGCAATATTGTCTTAGTCCACTTTAACTTTCATAAAAACAGATGTTTCATTCAAATACAAATCTTAGTATGTGTATGAGAGAGAGCAAAGAATATAATTCTTTAAATAAATTGAATAAAGCAAAAACCTTTTTGTGTGATGTTAGATTTTTGCCTTGGTTTGGTCCCCATCTGTCACTCTTTCACAATGTTACATAAGATCATATTGTGTCACATATTTTCTTTCATGGATGAAGTTGTTCAACGAATAAAACTTCACCCAATCCTATAATGTGTCTCAATCAATAAAAATAAAAATATTCCCGAGTTAAAATAATTCATGAGTTCTCTACCGGGTTTGCTGGAGGGAATATCATCAATTATTATTAATAAATGAATATCTTTCTTTCAAAAAAAGAGAATGATTCGGAAAGTTTTCCAAAACTAATAAAAATTTCTATATTTTGCCACGTTTGTTGGGGAATATAGGAAAATTTTGAATTTATAAATTCCGGATCATTTTCAATAAAAAAATGGAATTATTTTTCTTTAAATTGGGAATTAATTTGAAATACTAAATTTAAAACCAACTTTTACCGAGACTTGAGATAACACACGATTAATAAGGTACCGATTTATACGGACGTTGTGGGGGTGCTAATCCTTCCCCGCATGTAACCGACTCCCGAACCCGCTTCTTTGATTTCTCTGGTTTAAAACGCAGACTTGAAATTGGTTTTTAAAATGTTTTAATTAATTTTTAAAATATTTTATAAAACCGGTTTTAATAGGTGGCCGATCACACCTAGCTAAAAAAGATTGGTGGCGACTCCATGTCTTTTAAGGTCATTTTCAAAACCTTCATTTTTTTAGAGGAATTAAGTCAACTTTTCCTCGGTTTTTTTTAATATCACGCCTAACGAATAATAAAGTCTTGCGATGAGACTCGTCGTTATTATTTTTTAGGTTGCGACAGTACATTTTAGAGATACATCATATTTGACTACTAGTTACCTAAATATGTTTTCAAAATCAAGTTTAATATAATTCTAGCACTCATTTTTTAAGTTAAGGTATTTAAAAACTCCAGTCCCATACTTAAGAAAATCCTAAATCCTCTTGTTGATTCATTAAGATAATACATTTTATCTTCAACAATCATAGAGTTTTATTTTCTTCATTCATAAGAAAACGAGCTTTAACCACAAATCTGTCTTTTATCTTTTCTAACTTGTTATTACAAGTTTACAGTTTCATTTTTATTTTTATAAATAATGACGCATTTATTATTGTAAAATTTTTGACGAGAAAAATCGACAACAACCTTGCAATAAGACTTATCCCTTTTTTCAAAAAAAATTCAATGAGTTTCTTCTCTTGCACATCTTGTTTTGCCTTATCTCCCTCCTCCACCTTATCCTCATCTTTTGCCTTTTGTACACTATTTATACAATCGTATATCTTCACTATTGTTGAGAAAAAACTTAGAGTAGATAACTCTAATTTTACCACTCAAAGAAGAAAGTTTAGATTTTAGAAAAACTCACAAATGCTCACACTTCACTCTAGACTACACTCTTTAGAGAAGAACTCCTTAGGAAAACTTAGAACTTTTATTGCTTATTGAAGCTTACTACTTGATGATTTACAAATGCAAGGGAGGGGGGTATTTATACAATACCAAGACAAACACAAGCCATACAAATATAAAATCTAAATAAATTACAACCACACATTGTTGTTTAATAACAACCACACATTTAAATCACACAACTACAACCACACATTAAACCACACAATTGCAACCACACATTGTTGTTTAATAACAACCACACATTTAAATCACACAACTACAACCACACATTAAACCACACAATTGCAACCACACATTAAACCATACAATTGCAACCACACATTGTTAGGCTTTTATTTCTTTTCTTGGGCTGGTATTGGACAATTTAACACTCCCCCTCAATACCAGCTCTTCCTCTTTGCACCATGTTGAGTTGACGACGAAACATTTCAAATTTGTTGATACTCAAACCTTTTGTGAATAAATCTGCCATTTGATCATCTGTCTTGATCTGCTTCATCTCAATCTCTTCTTGTAGAACCTTTTCTCTGATAAAGTGATAATGCACTTCTATATGTTTGGTTCTTGCGTGAAAGACTGGATTTTCTGCCAAACGAATTGCTGACTGGTTGTCGCAATACAACGAAACTGCATAATCTACTGGTTGATGTAGATCACTCATTAGTTGTATCAGCCACGTACACTCTTGAGCTGCCATTGCTGCTGCTCGATACTCAGCTTCGGTAGTTGACAATGATACCGTTGGTTGTCTCTTACTACACCAAGAAATTGTTCCAGAACCAAGTTTAAACATGTACCCAGTTGTTGATCTCCTGGTGTCATGATCTCCTGCATAGTCAGCATCACAATAACCAACTAACTTACAGTCTTCACCTTTCTTGTACAAAAGACCATAATCTATTGTACTTTTCACATATCTCAATATTCGTCGAACTGCTTCTAAATGAGGCTTCTTCGGATTTTGCATATACCGACTCATCACACCACCTGTATAAGAAATGTCAGGTCGAGTCAAGGTTAAGTAGATCAGGCTACCTACCAATTGTCGATACATAGTTGCATCTTCCAAGTCTTTGCCTTCAAGTGCACACATCTTGCCATTTGGTTCCATCGGTGTTGAAATTGGCTTGCTCTCGAGCATTCCAAACCTTTTTAGCAAATCTTTAGAATATTTTTGTTGACAGAGAAATATTCCTTCTTGTATGTGATCAACCTCTAGACCAAGAAAGTGCTTGAGTTGTCCAAGTTCTTTCATTTGGAAACGAACTGATAAATTCTCCTTGGTTTGAAGAATTTCTGCCTCATAATCACCAGTTATGATTAAATCATCCACATATATCAATACGATAGCTAGCTTTCCTCCATTAGCTTTGACAAACAAGCTGAAATCTGCAGGTGTCACTGAATAACCACTATGAGTTAAAAATTCAGCAATCTTACCATACCATGCTCTAGGTGCTTGTTTCAATCCGTAAAGTGCCTTTCGCAGCTTACACACATGCTCAGGATGATTTTGGTTTTGAAATCCCAATGGTTGAATCATGTAGATTTCCCGATCTAGCTCTCCATGAAGGAATGCATTCTTCACATCCATCTGCCACAAGTTCCAGTCTTTGTTGGCTGCAAGGGCAAGTAGGACTCGTACGGTTGTAAGTCTTGCCACCGGACTAAACGTTTCATCATAGTCTAGCTCATACTTCTGAGAGAAACCACGAGCCACCAACCGTGCCTTGCACCTTTCAATCGACCCATCTGGACGATGTTTTATCTTGTAAACCCACTTGCAGGATATGGGTTTCACATCTCTTGGTTTTGGCACTAGATCCCAAGTCTGATTCTGCTCAAGCGCAGTGATCTCTTCTTTCATAGCCATAATCCACTCAGAACTCTGTGATACTTCTTCAAACGTCTCAGGTTCTGTTGCAATTGATTCTTCCACTATGGCTGCATTAGCATATTTGGGATTTGGCTTCCGTGCTCTTGTTGTCCTTCGGATTTGTGATTGTGGAGATGGTTCTTCCACTTCACTCGATCTAACATCTGGTTGATACACATCAGTTTGCCAAGGACTTTGGACTAACACTTGCTCGTCATCGTCATTATCACATAGGTCTTCTACTTCATCTGAAGTTGATTGAAGTTGGACAATATACTCTCCCATTTTCTGTTGTAGCATGTCTTCAAATTCTTTTGAATCTGACAACACCTCCTTTTCTGAGGACCACCAAGAAGATGCTTCATCGAATACCACATTGCGTGAAGTGTAACATCTTCCACTCGTAGGATCACAACATTTCCACCCTTTCCTTTGGTTGTCGTATCCCACAAAGATACACCTAGTTGCTTTCTTATCAAACTTGCTACGTAAATGATCAGGAACAAATACATAACATACACAACCAAATACTCGAAAGTAGCTGACTGAAGGTTTCATTTTCCACAATTTCTCAAAGGGTGAAACAAAATCTAACCTTGGTTGAGGAAGTTTGTTGATCACATGGGCTGCGGTTCTCATGGCTTCGGCCCAAAATCTTCCGGGTACATTCTTTGCATGCAGCATACTCCGACAAATTTCTGCAAGATGCCGATTCTTTCTCTCTGCTACACCATTCTGTTGTGGTGTATTGACACAAGTATACTGATGACGTATGTTGCATTCTCGTAGGTATTGAGAGAATTCGCCTGAGCTATATTCTCCTCCATTGTCTGTGCGCAAGCAACATATCTTCTTTCCCACTTCTCCTTCAATTATCTCTTTGAACTCTTTAAACTTTGAGAAAGTGTCAGACTTTTCTTTCATAAAGAAAACCCACACATACCTGGAGAAATCATCAATAAACGTCACCATGTACCGCATTCCACTAATTGATGGTTGCTTAACGGGCCCAAATACATCAGAGTGAACTAACTCTAATGGTTCTTTTGCTTTAAACTTTGACTCCTCGTATGGCAATTGGTGTGCTTTACCATATTGGCATCCTGCACAAACTGTGTCTGTTCTTATGTCAAGCTGAGGAAGTCCCTTAAGCATCGACTTCTTCATCATCATACTTAGCTTGGAATAACTAACATGACCTAACCGCATGTGCCATAAATCTGCTGTATCGCTCCTTCTTGTCTTGTCTACATATGCTGACTCTGCTGACATCACGTAGACTGACTCCAGACGTCGTCCTTCCATCATCGGCTGTCCTGAGATTTTGAGATCACGATATACCTTCACATCCCTTGGACCAAACAGAATATGGTGACCTGACGATGTTAATTGTGCCACTGAAAGCAAATTTTTCTTCATGCCTTGGACATGGTAAACATCTTGTAGTGGTACCTGATTATGACTATATCGAGGTGCTACTACCGTCTTACCGATGTGAGTAATCGGTAATCTTGAATTATCAGCTGTCACAACAATGCGATTTCCCTTGTATTCTGACAGGTTCTGCAACTTCTGTTTATCGCCTGTCATGTGATTTGAGCAACCTGAATCGACAATCCAGTCATTCTCATAGTCAATTCGGTCAGCCGTTGTTACTGTGAGAGCTAACTCTTCCTCTTCCATAGCAAAAAATGCTTCAGCGTCCCAATCATCTTCGCTTTTCTCCTTTGTGCTAGAAGTAGCAGCATTGCTCTCAGCGGGCCTTTTGTTAAACCAACAATCTTTTGCCATGTGACCTTTCTTGTCACAGTTGTAACAGTTACCTTCAAATCTTTTATTGTTGCTACGATTCTTTGAAGCTCCCCCTGGATGAGAGCTCCCTTCTCCTTGATGACTTTTTGTCTTGTCACCATACTTTTTAGATCCACCAACGACGTGCTGTTTGAATTTGCCTTTGCTTTTGTTGGTGTAGAGTGCTTCCTCTTCACTTTTCAACGAGACCCCTCCCATTTGCTTGGCCATAGATTCTTGACCAACAAGCAAATTTTCAAACTCTACAAGTGATGGTTGAGTTGGCCATCCTTGTATAGCGGCAACGAAGCTGCGATATTCGGGCCTCAAACCATGGATAATTATTCTTTTTACCCTGGTATCTCCAATAGCAGCTGTAGGATCTAAATCAGAAATTTCACGGCATAACGTTTTTACCTTGTGAAAGTATTGAGCAATCGGTATATCCCGTTGTGCAACAGATAACAATTCATTCTCAAGAAGTTGAAGTCTTGTGTCATTCTTTCTCGAAAAGAGTGCATCTAAAGTATCCCACGCTTCTTTTGGCGTTTCTAGCTTTTGTATGTGTTCCAACATTTCTTCTTCAACTGTGGTCTTAAGGGCAAACATGGCTTTACCCACTTTAATCTTCCATTTGCGCAAGGTTCCTTGAGCATCTTCTTGCTCGGGCTTCGTAACTTCACTACCACCAACGACTTCCCAAAGGTCTTGACCTTGTAGGTAAGACATCATACACGTCTTCCACGTGTTGTAATTTTTGTGATTGAGCTTCTTGATTCCTCCAACTACTTGAAGATCACCCATCGTGTCGGCAAGACTCTAACAATACCGAACAAGCTTGATTTTGAGACACAAACTTGTAGATTACAAACTCCTCACGACTCAAGAACGCTCAAACCAAAAATAGTACATGAATAACTATTTCACCGTGAACAGTACCGTATACGTGAATAGTATCGTATACCATATACTTGAATAAATCTCGTATATGTTAACAATTACTATAAAAGTATATAGTGACACGTGTGAATAGTAACTATGGTAGTAACTCACAACCTCGCTCTGATACCAATTGTTGAGAAAAAACTTAGAGTAGATAACTCTAATTTACCACTCAAAGAAGAAAGTTTAGATTTTAGGAAAACTCACAAATGCTCACACTTCACTCTAGACTACACTCTTTAGAGAAGAACTCCTTAGGAAAACTTAGAACTTTTATTGCTTATTGAAGCTTACTACTTGATGATTTACAAATGCAAGGGAGGGGGGTATTTATACAATACCAAGACAAACACAAGCCATACAAATATAAAATCTAAATAAATTACAACCACACATTGTTGTTTAATAACAACCACACATTTAAATCACACAACTACAACCACACATTAAACCACACAATTGCAACCACACATTGTTGTTTAATAACAACCACACATTTAAATCACACAACTACAACCACACATTAAACCACACAATTGCAACCACACATTAAACCATACAATTGCAACCACACATTGTTAGGCTTTTATTTCTTTTCTTGGGCTGGTATTGGACAATTTAACAACTATTTTATCCAACAACCTCTTTGATGTAATGTTTTCTCATAACAACTCTAATACATCATTTATGGACATCATTAAACCCAAATTAATTGTTAGATCATATTCTTTATTAATGATTTTATCAAAACATACATCTAAATAGTTTGAAGATTTTTTCAACAAGTATAATATATGAATAATATTCACTTGTATGCTTTTCAATTTACTAGTATTATCATTTTTAAGAGTAGATACGTTATAAAATAAAAAACATAAATTAAAACAAAAAGATAAAAAAACCAAACATTTATCATTTCAATCAGCTGTGCAAATTTTTCAAAAGCATTATCACAATCCTGCAACTCCATTAGAATTAAACTACAAAACTATTAACAATAAAGGTACATATGTAATAAAAATTTAAAATTATTATTAAATAAATATTGTTATGAAAATTACCTATAAATTAAAAGGGTATCAGGATATTTTTTCCGTTATTAAATCAATAACTTTCACAAACATATTTGCAATCGCTAACAGCATCTACAAAAATAAAATAAATATATAAATATATAACAACCTATAGAAGATACAAGCAAAAACCAAGAATATGAAATTCTCACAATTAAACCTTTTAAGAAAATAGTGAAGTTAGCTCGTCTTTTCACGAGATTTAAATAATTAACCTCATATCAACAAATGTTATATTGAAAAATTTCAGCTTCAACAGCACAAAACGTAGTAATTTTATTCTAATCATCATTTAGAGCATATAAAATAAAAGAATTTTTCATTACACCTGTTGTTGATTCACCTCATTGTGCTTATTTTGCTGAAGTGGTTGTGGTTGTTGGAATGATTGTAATAATTGTTCTTGTTGTTTTCGATCTCCTTTTTTCTTACCAATTGTTTCTGGTTACAATAAGAAAATAAAATCAAGAGTTAAAAATTCTTTCAACACATTTTTAAATTTTGTTGCACTAGAAAACAAAATCATAAATCAATTTGTAACATATCATTAAATAATCATTTCAGCAAAATGAGGAGAATGAGGTAAATCAACAGTAAATACAGCTAATTTTTTTTTTTTTTTATCTTATGATGCTCTAAAAGATGATTAGCAAAAGATTATTATATTTTGTGATGTTTAAGTTGAAAATTTTCAATATAACGTTTGTTGTTATGAGGCTAGTTATTTAAATCTTATAGAAAGGTAAGCTAAGTTTTACTATCTTAAAAGGTCTGAGAATTTTATATTTTTAGTTTTTGCTTATATCTTCTATAAGTTATATATTTATAATTTTATATATTTATATTATATTTGTAAATACTATTAGCTAGTGCAAATTGTTTGTGAAGATGATTGGCTTAATAGTAAAAAAAAGTATCCTAATATTATATTAATTTATTAGTAATTTTTATAATAATATTTATTTGATAATAACTTTATACCTTTTTATTACATATACACTTATATTGTTGATATATTTTGTAATTTAAATCTCATTGAGTTATAAAATTATAATAATACTTTAAAAGTTGGCACAGTTAATTGATGATATACTGACAATATAAGTTTGAAAATCTGATTATATATATGATATGAAAATAAGTAGTTGAATTTTAAGAGCTATTAAATTCCCGTCAAAAGCTTGTACAATAATAGGTGTGTCATAATTTTTTGTTTTTATAAACAAATATAAGTTATAAATTTATATAACAAGTTACAAAAGTTAAAAAATAGATTTGTGATTAAAGTTTATTTTCTTAAAAATTAGATTTGTGATTAAATTTATATAATTGTAAAATTTAAATTTGTTATCAATTTTCAAAAAACAATTTGCACAAAACTAATTTTTGAAAAAATATCTTATATAATAGATGTGCTATTTTTTGTTTCCAATAACAAATGTAAGCTATACACTTGTAAAACAAGTTATAAGAGGTAAAAAGTAAATTTGTAATTAAACTTTATTTTCTTATTAAAGAAGAAAATAACATTATAATTGTAAACTATTAATTGTGATATCTTGGAATATAGATCGACAAAACGCAACAATTTTTTTTAAAAAAAATTAGAGTTTGTAGACTGAAACTTAAAAAAATAACTACTGAAACTTTATTATAATTTGTAATTTTATTATAATTACTATTTTTTATTATATTTTTTTCCCACTCTTATTAGTTGGTAAAATTTTATATTATAAAATAAATTATATATAACCTTTTAAACTTTAATGCAATTAAAAATAAAATCACTAGTTTGATAAATTTACATTTCACTTCTAACTTTTGATAATTACATGACAATTAAATTTTATTTTAACATTTTGTTAAAACAGATGTTAAAATGCTAATGTAATATTATAAATAACTGAATTAATATCTAATATACCCTTGCGTTAATATCTCAGTAAATTCTTTTATAAAAAATTTGTACAAGATTTATACGAGATTAATTTTAAGAAAAATATATTATATAATTAATCTTTAATTGATTGATTTTAATCTTTTAGTATAATAATTTTCCAAATGATATAAGTTATAAAATACAAAATATATAATAAAATAAACAAGAATAATATAAATATTATTATTATATCAACTCAAATAGCGAAAAAAAGAAAGCTTTATTATCTCCTTGCTGATGTAGAAGCTTAAAAAAATATAGTATAAATTATTGCTTTGAAATTTAAAATAAAATGATTGCTTGAGAATTGTTAGGGATTGTGTTTTTAGATAATTTTTTTAGTTAAATAATTCGTATTTTAACTTTTAAAAAAATAATAACGAAAACCAAAAATATAAATTTCTTAATATGTAACTTATTAAATAGATAATTAAACCTAATTCATCTTTGCATAATATTCAAATAATTGGCATAATATCAGCAAATTATATATTGACAAATTTGTGCTTTAACCATCAAAAGAGTCGATATTTTTTTACTTATCATAATCTAATATATCGTAAAATAAAATAACTCCTAATAAGAAAATAATTGTAGGTTTTCACTAAAAGAGGTGTGATGAATTACCTAAATTATTCTTTTTAATAGTAAGTTTATTTTGTTGATGGAGGTATTTATTGTAGGGTAGTCGTTACCTTATCGGTACCAGCCGTACTGACCAATTTTAAGGTAAATCGAAATGGTATCAGTATTGTATCGTTTCGATTTTTGTACCGGTTGTACTAGCATGCATCAGTCAGTATCGGCACGTATCAATCTGTACCAGTTGGTACAAGATTTTGATTTTTTTTATTTTTTTAAAAAAAATCACTTATTTGTTTTCTAAAATTAATTTTTAAAATTTTTTTTATCATGATCATGATCATTTTTATTTTTTTATAATTATATTTAAAAATATAATATATTTATTAAATTAGTCTATTGAACTTAATTAATAATAATTTAGTATATATATTTTAATATATTTTATTTATTTGATATTTAAAAATGTTGGATATTAAATATTTATAATTTTATATTTGTAATATATATTTATAATATATATTTATGTATGTAATGAAAGTATATTTGCATATGTATATAATATTTATTTTATTAGAAAATTAGAAAATATGTTATATATATATATATGAAAAAATATTTAAAAAATACCGGTAAATCTAAAACGATATATTGAAACACACTAATACCGATACGTATTAGTATCAGAACAAAAACGGTACCTCCACCGGTACGGTACTGACTACCTTGATTCATGGGCCAGGACAGATCAGGTTCGGGCTCGAATAATTTTTTTGCTTGCCCAAGTCCTATTCGAGTTGGGTCGAATCGAACCGAATCCGAAAGCTTGTTTTACTATTTAAAAAAGTTAAAAAATTATTTTATATTAATATTATTTAATATTATATTTAAATAAAAAATATTTTTATTACGTGAACAATATTTCGAATTGAGCCGGTCCGAATTACTAAAAGCTTTCCTCAAGCCAGGCCCAACCCATGAACCGAGTTCGATTACATTCAATTTTAAACGAGCAAAGCTTGAACACTTATTTAAAAAATTTAAACAAACACGAACCAATCTCGAAAAGGCTCAAAATCCAAACATGAACAAAAATCTGATTATTCAAGCTTAATTCGTTTACACTTTACAGTCCTAAAATAGAGAAACCACTAACTATTTAACTCATTTGAATTATATTACTTAGTGGGAGGTTGTTCCGGTTGCTGCTATCATTTAAGTTGAAATATTAACATATAGAAATAAATGGAAGTGAAGTAGAACAAAAATTCATTAAGCTACTTAGAGCTTTAACATAACATTAGAAAATTAGATCTAAGCTTAGCCTGTTTATATAGATTAGTATTTGATTTGTTATCACAATATGATATACGTGAATACTCATTACTATATTTATTTTTAAATATATAATTTTATATTTTATAAATAAAATGTATATCAACTAAAATTAAGATGAAGTTTGTTCCATGTGTATATTATATCAAATTAATATGGATTTTATTTTTAATGTTAATGTAGAATTAATATTATGAAGATAAAGAAATTTAATCTAAACTTTTTAACTCTTTTTTATTTATCAAATAAATTCATTTGGTTTTTAAGGTTAATAAAAACTTAAAACTTTAAAGAAATTTAATTTAAACTTTAAATTTTTTATTTATTATCAAATAAATCTATTTAACAAAAGTTATTTTTTGAAAATAAAAATTCTTACTTATAATCTAGATAAATATTATTATTAATAAAAAATATTTACAATGACATTTAGAAATATATAATGAATAAAATGAAAATTTTTGTCAGTTTAAATTTTTTTTCACATCCATATTTTTATATAATTATTATAGATATAGATAATGTTTAATTTTTAAAATAATTATAAATTATTTTTTATTTTTATATTATTATTTTTAAATTATTAGATATATTTTTTAAATTAAAATTAAATAAAGATATATCATTTTTAATAAATAACAATTTCGAACTGCTTGGAGTTAACGATCTTAGTCCAAGTCCGGCTAAATCAGGATGTTCCTACGGGCCTGACTGGACTGGTGGCCCGGCCTTTGAACGGTTAAATGGGCATGAGCCCAGAGGTCTTACTAGTAGCATGGCGAAGGTGTAAACGCCATAAGAACATTACGGCTGCAGCTGTCCAGAAATTGGCCACGTGTAATTTTTTAAAAAATCTCCATTTTTTTAATTTTAATTTTCAGTTTCTTTTTCTCGTCTTCTTCTCTCTTCTTTCTGATTCTTCACCGTCCGTTTTCTCTAATCTTCTCAAAACAAACGGAGCAGAAATTAGAAACCTCTTCATTGGAGTAAGTTTAATCTTTCATTTTTTTAACTTAAAAATAAAAAATCGCTCTTTATAAATGCTTCTTTTCTTGAATTAAAAAAAAACAAACCTAGAAATTTAACATGACCAATTTTGTATATTTCTTTTTTTTTTTTTCATGTAGCCTTTTTTTTTCCCTATAACTTTATGATTTTTATAGCCTAAAATATTATGAAAATTAGAGCATAAAATTAGGGATGACAATGGATGGTGTCGATTTGAATATTTGTAATTATTCGATCCGTTTTTTTAATTTGGATAAAATTTGAATTTAGATATTATAATTACTACTCGCAGCGAATTTGGAGTAAATGCGAATATGAAATTTCGGATATCTATTATTCAAATCTGCATTACTTATAAGATAACGAATTCGGATATTCAAATCCAATATCCGAATCCGTTTACTTTTGCGGATTCGGATTTGGATATCCGAATCCGTTATCCGTTTATTTAAATTTAAAATTAATTTTTATTTGATTTAATTTTTTACTTACTTAATTCGGATATTTAGTGGATTCGGATATCCGATGAATAATGTTATTTAATTCGGATTCGGATAATAATATTTAGATTTAATGCAAATAATAAACGGATTCGAATTTTAAAATAATTTTACGATTCAAATTCAAATATTATAAAACAAATAGATATCCCACCCGTTATAATCTTTAAACGAGATCCCACTAAACATGGTAGAAAGGCTAATTGGAAGTTTTGCTCAGTTTCCACCTGTCTCTACCTTCTATTAATCCTTCTTCATTTCCTTAAGGCATAAAAATGGAAAGCAAAAAAGAAGAAAAAAAGAATGTCCGCAAGTTTTGACCAGTTGTTTTTCCCTTGTGGGAACATGCTGCTGCTGTTCAAGGGGCAAAAACAAGCTGTTAAGGATTATAAATGAAAATTTTTTGGTAAAAAAAAATCGCAATCTAATGGATAAAAAAAAATATTACAGTTATTGAGATTTAAACTCAAATTTATTGAATATTATTTTTTAAAAATAATTACATGAATTAACTAAATTAAATTTTAAATTTTACCAATAAAATTTAAAGAAGACAAAAGAAAAAGTAAAAGTAAAAAAGAAGCCAACATTTCGTATTAAGAGGGAAAAGTTTATTACTTATTAAGATAATGTAACATCTTTGAGGCTGCATTGCACTGACATGTATATTCAGTCATTATTTTTACGAGTCAATTCTATCAAAACTCATCTAATAATCTTAGCTCATCTCCTTTTTTTTTTTTTTTTTTCTCTAAAATCCTATGCTCTTATTTTATTGTATACTAATTTTGCTTTCCCCCAACTAAAAGTGGGGATGGTTCTGATAACTATCCTTCGAGTGTAGCATGTGCTACATTTTTTATTCTAATTTGCTCTGCATGTCTAACAAACAAGCCTTTCCTACTTCTCTTCTTTTGATTCTGCTCTCAAATCCTTATAGATAAACCCCAAATTTTTTTTTTTTTTAAAAAAAAAAAAAGAAAAAGCAAACTAATAAAGCTACCAATATTGTAGTATTTATATCTTCATGTTCCTTGCTTTGTGTCTGGTCTTTCACTTTCAAAGTTGATGAAAGAAATCACTTAGCCTACCATGCATGCTTTACTCTTCCTTTGATTTCATGGATTTCCCATTTCTCCAAATTCCATGTCACCCAGATGTTGTTAACTTTGATTTGTAGGACCTTCCTCCATGTATATAAATATTCTTTTTGCAGTATTTACAACGGCTTGCCTAGCTAGGGTGATATTCATTGTGTGCACTGCAGTCATGCACATTCATAATCTAGTCATCAAAGCAACAGTTCTATTTATGCATATAATGGTGGAGTGGTGGGTAAATGTGCTGGGAAAAAAAGTGTTGAGCAAGCTCTTTGGAGTTCCCTTTCCAAAATCCTTACTTTGCTCATCTTCTCTTCACACCAATGCAATTGTTCTTCACTTAGATCACTCATTCTCAACACCCTACACACCACTTTCAAGTCTATTAGACCCATCAATATCTCCATCTCCATCTCTTTCTCCACCTTCACTTTTCTTTTCCTTATGCATTTGCCGCGAAGGTCTTTAAGCTTCATCATCATCTTTTCCAATTGTGGTAGAGTCTCCGTAGATTTCTTCATATCATCCCTGTCATGAACTAGTAGCTTCTTAGACTCCAATTTTGTTGGTCCTATAACAAAAAACTTCTCACTTCTTGAAAAATCTGTTTCCACCCTTTGTTTGATTTCTTGATTACTGCTAATATCTGCACCAAGCAGATGCAATATCAGGTCGAGTTGAAAGCATCAAAACAAAAAGTACAAGATGTAATGATCAGCAGAAACAATGAAAGTACAGCATAAATGCACATACCATCACCATCTTCATCATTGTCCACCTGATCACTTTTGTCTACTTCTGTGAGTATTGGTGAGACGATAAGGGTGGGGCCATCTTGATTTACATCAAAATTCTGAAGTGAATCAGCATCTTTTGTTGGGATCTCTTCATCCAGCAAATCTATATCATCATGATCATGATATGAGCCAAACTCACTTGACAGTAAATAGCAAGGTTACTAGAAAAGAGTAGGGGAGAAGAAGAGAAAGAGATATTTCAGAGTAAGAGGGAGAAAATATTATGTTTAATTCATTTTATCATACTGATAAAATTAACAATATGTCAATATATAGCTAGCTTAGATCAGTATTTACAATACTGTCATTAATGTTAATTACCCATATTTGGCCCGTAACAATACTCCACTCTTCAGAACATCCTTGTCCTCAAGAATGGAAATCTGAAAATTGTTTCTCCATATGAGCTAAGCATTCCCAAGGCGTAGTATGCCAGGAATTAGCTTCTCCCAAGCCACATATTTGAGTTCAAGATATTCATCTATCCCATACTTGGAACCTTCTCGTCCAAGACCAGACTGTTTGACACCACCAAATGGTGCCACCTCAGTTGAAATGATTCCCTTATTAACACTAACAAGCCCATATTCCAGAGCTTCTGAGACACGCCATGTACGTTGAACATTGTTTGTAAATATGTAAGCAGCTAACCCTGCGTTGGGTGTCGTTTGCAATGCGATAGCTTCTTCCTCAGTTTTGAAACGCAAAAGAGGTGCCACTGGTCCAAATACTTCCTCTCTTGCTAATAGCATCTCACACCTGACATTAGTAACGACTATGGGCTCATAGAAAGTCGTTCCAAGGCTATGTCTTTTTCCTCCAAGAATGACTTTCGCTTCCTTTGATATAGCATCTTGAATGAATGATTCAACCTTTTGCACTGCAGCTTCATTAATTAGTGGAACCTGGACCACTCCTTCAGTGAAGCCATCACCAACTTGCAGAATTTGGACAGATTTCGAAAAAGCCTCTGCAAAATTCTCATAAATACCTTCTTGCACAAACACAAGTCTGTCCACTGTTACGAAATTTTGCTGCAAGTGCTCCTTTAACTGCCACATCCAGGTCTGCATCATCAAAGACAATGGCATGGGGCATTACCACCAAGTTCAAGCGATATCCTTTTAACAGTCCCAGCAGCACCGGCCATCAACTTCTTCCCAACTACTGTTGAGCTTGTAAATGTGATCTTTCTTACCTGTGGACTTGCAAGTAAAGCATCACCAATATCAGGAGCATTCCCCATAACCACATTTAGAACACCCGGTGGAATTCCAGCTTGAAGGGCAAGTTCAGCTGTTGCTAAAGCTGTGAGTGGAGTAAGTTCATGCGAGGGGTATTGTTCAGAAGCAATACTCATCTAACGAGAGGCAGAGGGGCAGTGCATGCGAGGCAAATGCGAGGAGAGAATCTTAGAAATTGCCAAGCCAACTACCCTCAAATCACCCTTCTCACAAAGGAATGTAACTAGCATGGTAAAAGTCAGCTTATTAGGTACACAATCATTTATTCGCTATTTGACTGTACCACTCTTTTACTTCCAATTTCCCCTCATTAACAAACCCTCTAATCATATAATTGAAGGTAAACACATCAAGTTCAATTCCTTTACTCCTCATTTCTTCAACCAAGTTAATTGCCTCATCCATTCTCTTTTCTGTTACTAATCCAAGCAACTTAGCATTATAACTCCTAATATCAGGCTCTACATTTTTCTCCATCTCATCAAGCATCAATCTAGCAAAATCTAAAGAACCCAGCTCACAGACAGTCTTAATAACTGTAGTATAAGAAACCAAATCTGGCTCAATTGACAACTTTCCCGATAACTCCTTAAAAAACTCATTAACCTTATCAAACTTTTTGGCATTCAAGATAGCTCCCATAAGCGCATTGAAAGACAACAACCTTTTATTCAGCATTTCATCAAACACCTTATAAGCTTGCTCAAACATGTTGGATTTTCCATACAAATGAATTAATCTAGAAGCAAAGCCTTCTTTGGAAATGTCTTTGTATTTCCTTTGATCTCCAAGGATTTCTTTGATCCCTCGACGACGTCTTTGTATACCATGACTCATCCCTCCCATTACCAAAAGCCTAAACCCGTAAGGGTCAAGGACCTCAACAAACTCATTCACATACACAAACACCATTAAATAAGCATTTTCAAATGACATTTCATGGGAAACTTGAGTAATCCTTGGAAGCTTCATGACCAGTCCTGTAAAAACTGACTTCTTGAAGTATGGAATGTCATACAGAGTTTGGAGTAGAGAATTCATGTAACCTGAGTTAGCAACATCCAAATACATGGAAAAAATATAACACTCGGAGTGGTGGCCTATAAAGTGCTGGTCTGGACCTAAAAAGAAAAAAGGTGCCAGCCGTGACCAACGAGGACGTTGGTCCTTCAAGCGTGGTGGTTTGCTATGATCCCACATTGGAAGAATAAGACTTCCTTGTGAGGTTTATATGAACTTAGGCTCTCCTATCTCAATAGCTAGCTTTTGGGGTGTGGTTCTCCAAAAGTGCATATCAAATCATCATGTTCAGAATCTGAACAAGGTGATGAGTCATGATCAGCAGAGAACTGTGCGGTGGAATATCTTGCATATTCTTGATCTTCACTTGTCAGCGAATCTTCATGGGGGTTCATGGATTCCTCAACATCATTTTGAGCTCTGTGAAAGTTGTTGTTTGACAGAAATACAAGTGATTGACCATCATGAATTAGGTCCGGTCGCCACCAGGTGGTCTTTTTCCTTGCAGAGAGCAGCAGATTCTTCTTCCTCCTCTTCCTCAAAAACATACTATAGTCATACATACCCATTTTGAGTCTTACAAAGAAGAAAGAACACAGAGCAATGAATTTTTTATCAACAATGTAAAGAAAATAAAGAATTTTAAGTTAAAGAAAAAGAGGAAGGGGTTTCTTTCTTGATCCTTTCTTGCATGGACCCTACTGCGGAAGAAAAAAAAATGGTTTTCACCTTTAAGCATAAATCAAACTTCTAAAAAAAAAAAACACGAATCCGTTCTGGATAAATAAGATTTATGCTATACTTCTTACTATTGATTATTACGAATTTGAACAAACACTAGATATACTCAATATAAAATCATTATCAACAGAAAAAGAACTCTCTTTATTGACATTGACAGAAGATGAACAGGTAAATATCGATTCCGAGGATCGAGTCAAAATTTTGAAATTTTTATTCAATATAGTTATAACTAATCCCAACAATCAAACAATTAGTAAAAAATCTATTGGAATAAAAGAAATAAGTAAAAAAGTTCCTCGATGGTCATACAAATTAATTGACGATTTAGAACAACAGGAGGGAGAAAACGAGAAAAATGTAACAGCAAAGCATGAAATTCGTTCAAGAAAATACAAGCGTGTAGTGATTTTTACTAATAACCAAGCAAACGCTGATACTTATACCAATACCAAGGATGCTAATGGTCCTGATCAAACAAACGAAGTGGCTTTGATACACTATTCGCAACAATCGAATTTTCGTCAAGACATAATAAAAGGTTCCATGCGTGCCCAAAGACGTAAAACACTTACTTGGGAACTGTTTCAAGCAAATGCGCATTCCCCACTTTTTTTTGGACAGAGTAAACAAATCTCTCTTTTTTTGAGCTCACTATTAATACTGCCTTTTCCTTTTCTCTTGTGGAATATTTGTGCAACTATACCCCTTAATTAGGTGTTATGTTGAATTTAGGTTACACAATTTGAGCCATTAATAAATATTAGGCCTTGCATATATTCTTAGTGGCTCTGTTGTATTTTAAATGTTTGATTTTTTTTTGTATATAAATATTTTTGAACTATGCTATGAAAAGGTAATTTTTCTCATTCTTATTATGCTAATTTTAATATTTGAATTCAAAATTTTTAAGAGAAATTATGTTATTAACTTTCGATAGAGTTTTTAGATTTCACAAATGAAATTAGTAAGATGATACATACCCTTTAAGGTATATTAAAAGAGTTTGTTTTTGTTATACTAGTAGTAAAAAAAAAGTAACTCCACAAACAGGTTAAAAAGTTGTCACTAGTCATATATCCCTTTTTTAATTAATTTTTTCAATTTTGTTTACTATATTATAAGGTTATATCATTCTGTTAATTCTACTTGTGAAATTTAATAATTCCACTATTAGTGGATACGACAAATTTTCATATTAAAAAAAAAATTAAAATTATTGAAAAGAAGTAAAACATGTATCAAAATTTTAATACTATTTATGAAGTTAAAAATTTTACTACTAGTATATCAAAAACAAACTCAATTTTTAATATGAAATCTCAAATTTTAATCGTTCGGTCAAGCATCCGGGGATAATAGTCCATTAAGTATTTCATTTATTTTTTGTTGGAATCTTTCATGCTTCTTCTAAGTTCTAGCCTACGGGCCTATTGTCATGTACGGATAATACTGTCCAGCCTTGGGCCTGATAATGGTGGGGTGGCTCAGTAGTTTTCAGCTTTTGTCGAACAGGAAATGGACTTTTTTTTTATTTTTTTTTTACATAGGAAATGGATTAATTCGTAGAAAAAGGCTTCCTCAGTTAGAGCACAAATAGAATTAAGCACTTCGCTTGTCCATACTTTTGAATTGCTTCTTTAAGATATGAAAATAGATATATACTATAATGTATGTGATTTTTGTTTTTGGTCCCCTGTTTTTCAGCTTTCACATGAATATATGTGGACAAATAAGTAGCTCATATACTACCATTTTTAGTTAACCAAGGTAGTCTTTGACAGGTTAAAAAAACCGGATTGAAAATTAAATTGGTCAGATTTTCGATTTTTGGTTCAACCGATTGAATTGGTTGGTTTAATAAAAAATTTAAATATTTTAAAATACTTTTAATGTTAAATAAATATTAAATATAGTAAATAATTAATAAAAATATATTTTTGATTTAACGGTATGGTCTTTAATATAATATTAAAAGGTTAAAAAATTCAAATCTCATAAATTACCAAAAAAAATATATATATATATAAGACCAGTTTTTATCAGTTTTATCTTTTTATTATTATTATTATTATTATTATTATTATTATTATTATTATCAATTATACCTTTTTTTGTCGATTCAAGATATTCCCAGTTCTATATATCATATTAGATCGAATAATCATTGAACCGATTCAACCAATCGATTCGATTATTTTTTTCATCGTTGGTCTTTGCTTCACATTTGGCTTGAGGAAAATTACTGGCCAGGCCACCATAATAAATTCTAAACTAAGTAACGTTTTTAGGGCAACAACTGCTGACCATGCGCAACTAATGCATAGAAAAGTTCGAAATATATTTAACCAATGCTTAGATTTACTACTTTTCACCTCTTAAATAAACTAGTCTATATATCATAAGTTTAAGGAGCGTGTACATTATTATAATTACTATATAGTTTTTGGTACATGTAATTACATTATTAATTAGTATCATATGTTTTTTATTAAGAATTTATATTCAATGCATTGTCTATGTGTAGATTCTATACATTGTGAATGAATTATATGGCCACTTTATCAATGAGTAAATAAAAAAGTTTATTTGTATTTTTTTTAGAGCTTATAATTTTTTTTTATTTACTCATGATTAATAGGGTGGTTTCATGTGATTTACTATCCGTATATAGATTCAAAACTAATATTTAAAAAACCAGATCGAATGTCAAATCGGTGAGACTTCTGGTTATCTATTCAACCGGTCTGACCGGTTGGATCGATTGAACAAGTCGGTTGCATTAAAAAATAATTTAAATATTAAATAAGTATTAAATATAGTAAATATTTAATAAAAATATGTGTTTATTTAAATGGTATGATTTTTAATAAAGATTCAAGGGGTTAAAGGTTCAAATCACATACAATAAATTTTATTTAAAAAATAAGTTTAAAATCGGGTTTTTCCGTTTTTTATTTTATTTTTTATCGGTTTTTTACCGGTTCAACTGATTTTTTACCAATTCGAAGAATTTTTGGTTCTATGATATGCACCGGACCGGACAAACCATCGATTTTCGATTCAACCGATCCGAATGCCGGCCGATCCGATCCGATTTTTTAACACTGCTCTAAACACTGATAATGCATCATCAAGTATAAACTCGTAAATTAATTAACAATTATACTTTTCATTATTGTCAAAAGTATTAAGTTTTCATAAAAAAGAGAGAGAGAGAATAGAAGGGGAGGGAGTCTTGTAAAGGAAACATTTAGTTTGTTTTTCTAGAAACCCAACTGGAAAAAAAAAAAAAAAAACATGTAGTACGCTTAAAAGTTGTGGTTAGGATTGACATTTGTGGTGGGGAGGGCTTTGAAGACAAATGATGAGATGAAGAGAAGGAAAAGGTCCAAACAGAAATGCTTGAACCATAGATACAGTCGTGTGGGTTGGTGACCCTTTTAACCACTCTTAGTAATCTTTACCAACATTTGTTTAATGATAATTAAAAATTTTATGAGCAGTGATCATGATAGATCCTCCAGTGTCAATTGTCAAATATTCTATGTCATCGCCCTATTCTTACCAAAACATCTTTTTTTTTTTTTTTTATCTGACTATAAATGAACAACTCATATATATAGAAATATATTAATTATTAATAATGACTTTGATTATCAAGATATTTAATATTGATATTGACGGGTACATCTACATTTTCAAATTGTAGAAACTATCACCCTTGTTGCAGTTTATATACCAACATATATTCACACACATGGTCAAGACAATAGTTTATTGAATCCAAAATTTAGCTTAATTGGATTATGAAACTATTTTTAAAATGTGCGCATGTAATAGATTTTGGACTCGAATTCAGCATCTTCAATTTTTTTTTCTCAAACTGCGATATCTTTTGACAAAAAAACAATAGTTTATTAGAAGCTAGACATGCCCCTAATATTTAGAAGAAGAGGTTTATTAATTGAAATCCCATGATCATCCCAACTTTAAATTATGTCTCTTCAAAAAAAGGCGAAAAAGATATGAATTTATTTAGATGTCATATATAAAGATGTTCAAAGTATTATATATATATATACATCATGGCCAATGATGTTATGTACCAATGATTTTTTTTTCCTTTTCAATTGTTTAGAACATAATATCCAAGGAAATTTATAGGGGAAATGTAAGCATGTGATAGTGATCATGATACTAATTAAGATATTAAATGTCATCATCACTCATCAAACACCAAATATATCTTAAATTTTTTATTTTGTAGTAATCTATTATTTGCAATGATCTTAAATATTAAAAATTTGCTAACAAATAGATTAAAGAAACAATTAATTAATCGTGATTTGAGAATTGAAATATTAGAGAGAGAGAGAAATTGATGACAATATAAGATAAATTATTGATGATTATAGTTAAGGCCATGTTCCCATTGGACTAGGATTTGGGTGGGTAGAAATGGGTGAAGGTGGTTGGGCAGGATCATAGAACAAAAACACACTAAAATCTCTAAATCTCTAACTCTACAGTGTATCAAAGACTCAACCCCTCATGCACAAACTTTTTGCCACTCCCTCACAAAATTCAGCTTTGAAACAGAAAAACAAAACAATCCCTCATTAGTCAATGCTACAACTGCTTGGCTTTTCAGTAATAACTTGAAAACCTTAGTGACAATTTAGCAAATCCATCAATCTATATATCTAGCTGATCATTCACCGTATAATGGCATTGTTGTAAATTTCAAAACCAAGTATTTTTCTTGCAACACGTTTTGTCAAAGTGTTAGCTGTAATTATCATGATATAAAAAAAAGGTTAGTCATGGCTGCTGCTTCTTCAATTTTTCTTCAAGAGGGAAGTTATAGAACATAAAATACACGCTACCCATTTCCAAATCCAATCTCCTCTCGGTTGATGTTGTTATAAGCTCTTTTCATAGCCTCATCCGTACTTTCGAAACTTGGTTTTGCCTTTTTTTTTTTGCATAGCTTTTTAGGGTTTTATCAAGAAGAAAAAAAATGGAGAATCTTCCTCCAGGATTCAGATTCCACCCCACAGATGAAGAACTCATCACTTGTTATCTTTCCCACAAGGTCTCGGATACCAGCTTCACTTCCAAAGCTATTGTCGATGTTGATCTGAATAAATGTGAACCTTGGGATCTTCCAGGTATAGCTTAGAGTTATAGTATTAATTTGTTTCAAACTAATTATTCTAACCTTTTTACTTCCTGATTACATTTTCTGTAACATCTCGATGACTTGGTTGTCCATGTCCTTGAAAATTGACCGAGTTTTCCCATAATATCTTTACTTGATATTACGATTTTCTATTGATAAATCGGATTTCTGTACTCTTCATGCTTTAACTTTATAATAGTAATAATTATAAGAAAAAGTGAAAGGATTTGATATTTTTTTTTTCAAAAAAGGAAATTTAAATTTTACCATTTAAGTAAATGATGACGTATATACACTTATCATTAAATCAAATGTTCAGCTGTAACTAAAAACTGTTTTCCAAAATCAAAATTGATTTTTGGAACATATACCTTGCTGGGGTTGTGTAATTTGTTTGTGTTTAACGCAAAAATTTATTAGATACTTTATTTAATAGACAATTATACACAGCTAGAAATCATTTAAGATTTTTTTATTGAGATTGAAACTACTATATATTCAAGAGTGCTTATTATTTCTTAATTTTCTGTGTCTAACCTCTTGTTTCTTTGCCCTTAATAATATAATGTCCAGTTAATTATATGTTTTTAATCAAAGAAATTAAGTTTTGTTCTCTTTTTGTCTCTTTGATAATATTGAACTTTTTGTTTGGAATAATTACTTACTAATTATATAAATAAGGTTTAATTATATATGTTGAAAGGAACAAAATTATGATTGGTAAATTAATTCTCTTTAAGATTATATAGGCCAATTATGAATGAATATAAAACACTTTGTTTCCCTATACTTTCTCTGGTCGCCTAACAAAGACTGATGCTAGAGTTATAATATTACGATGCAGCCAAGGCATCGATGGGGGAGAAAGAATGGTACTTCTTTAGTTTGAGAGACCGAAAATACCCAACTGGACTTCGAACAAACCGAGCTACTGAAGCAGGGTATTGGAAAACCACAGGCAAAGACAAGGAAATCTTCCGGGCTGGTGGCATTCTTGTTGGGATGAAGAAAACCCTAGTTTTCTACAAGGGAAGAGCCCCCAAGGGTGAGAAAAGTAACTGGGTTATGCATGAATATAGGCTTGAAAACAAACACCCTTTCAAAGCCTCAAAGGTATTGTTTTTGTCTCAATATTGATGTATATAACTTGATTGAAGGCATTTCTAATGATTTAATTTGTTTGTTTTTAATCCTTGAATATTTTCATAGGAGGAATGGGTGGTGTGTAGGGTATTCCAAAAGAGTGCAGCAGTGAAGAAACCGCAGCCAAGCTCATCCTCACAACCATCTCTTGGATCTCCATGTGATGCAAATTCAATTGTGAATGAGTTTGGAGACGTTGAGCTACCAAACTTGAACATTAATGCCGACCCATCAAGTGGGTTCAGTAACATTGCAACACCTAGTTACAGTAATACTGTCAATCATGGTCACATGAACGCCATGAACTTAAATCTGGATTTTGCAGCACCAAGCCTTCCATCGTCGCTTACATGGCCTTCTAGCATTCTAAGCCCTAATCTTTCCATGAATTCCTTTCTCCTTAAGGCATTGCAGCTTAGGAATTATCAACCAAGAGATGTTACAGCCATGGATTATTCGCTTCTGTCGTCATCGTCACAAGGGATTAATCCTCCATTCGGAACAGGTTTAACTTCAAATTTCCAAGGCGCAGCTTCTTCTTCCAAGGTTGTAGATCCTATGGCACAACAACAACAACAAGACCAGCAACAGGAGCAACCATTCAATATGGACTCCATGTGGTGAAGCTGCTATAATCTAAATATATGTCTAAAAGTGTGAAAAACTAACACCTTGTACACTTCTTTTCTGTCTCAAATCTCAATATTCCATGACTTGAAAGGGTTAATTAAGATGAAAACAATCTCAATGCTGTAATGATCAGTTGTCGAGTTTCGATCTTAATTATTATGTTTATGTAGGTAAATGTAGGGAAAAAAATACCCTAGTGACGATCCTGTTCTATTATCTGTCTACAAGGAGAATATTCCTGGTAGCTAGGTTGCTAGTATACCTTTTCCACTGGAAAGTACTGATCAATGTCCAAAATTCCAATTGCTAAAATAAGAAGTCTCTCTCTCTCTCTCTCTCTCTCTCTCTGGAGCCTAGCAACATAATGTTTCATTATTCCATGCATGCATGCATATATATATATATATAACACAACAGGTTCTCGCTTCTTATTCCTATGAATATCTGCGTGTTTTCTCGAGAGGGCCAATTAAGCAAATGCTCCGTTATTAGGCATTAAAGAATTGGAATCGGAAAATGATTCATACACTTTTTCAAAACATATAATAAGGATTAAAGAGTATTTTGAAAATTTAGTATCATATGATGAATTCTTTTTAAGTTGTTGCAAAATTTATATATTTTTAAAAAGTGTCTTACGAAGTGTATGTAATTAGAGGTGGTAAAATAAACTCGAACTCGAAAAATAGTCGAAAAAATTCAAACTTGAATCGCCCAAACCCGATTTAATAAAAAAAAGTCAAAGACTTGACCCAGAGAAATCCGAACCTGAACTGAAATGGCCCTAACCCAAAATGACTCGAACCCGAAATGATCCAAACTCGAAAAAATCCGAATTCAAAATGACCCGAACTCGAAATGATCTAAACCTGAGGCTAACGGGATCATAAACCTGTAATAATCCAAATTTAATACAAAAATAAGAATGATCGAATTAAATTAAATATTTTTGTTTTTTAATTATCAATTTTATTTATTTATTTTTTTAATCAAAAGTTAAAATTTAATATATATATATATATTAGGTAAAATAATAATTATCAAAAAGTCAATTGTATTTTGTAAAATTTCTATCTCTGCTCTATCTTCAGTTTTATCGAAGAGTATATAAACAGACATACAGATCAGAAACAAGATAAAAGGCAACTTGCTCGCTTTAAAAATTCAAATCAAATTGGAAAAATCTGATTGTAATACAAAATAGAAAATGATGTAAAGCCTGCACAAACCCGAATCCAAAGTAATCCGAACCCGAAATGGCCCAAACCTGAAAGAGTCCAAATCGAAAATAGTCCGAACCCGAAATGACTCGAATCAGAATCCAAACAGACCAAAACCCAAAAAAATCTGCTCGATATAACACGAATCCAAAATAACCCAACCCAAACACGCCCAATTGCCACCTCTATATGTATCACTCTCCTTTGAAATTTATTTGACTAATTTAATATATAATGCTACACTGCTAAAAATAGTTGCGAATACAAAAAAATTTTGTAGTAATTTTTGTGTATGGTGATGTTGTTGCTATATGAAATATGGTTTGAAACAATCCTAATACTTTTTTTATAATATAAAAAAATATACACTATAAGAAAAGTTATTTTTACCGGCATTTATAATTGCCGGTAAAGGACACAAGGCGAGCGCTGGTGAAGACTTTCCGGTGGGCCTGACCACTAAGCCTACATGAATTTTTTCGGCACTTTAAAATGTCGTTATATGTAAAAAGCATTTTCAGACATTTTAAAGTACCGATAAAAGTCTTGTTTAAATTGAACTAATATATTAATTTACATATTTGTTGGATAAATTATGTTGACACTTATAACTACCCTTACAAATTAATAACCTTTAAAGACATTTTAAAGTTCTTGTAAAAATCTTATTTGCATTAAATTTATTTATTAATTTACATATTTGTTCAATTGAGTTATATTGACACATAAAACTACCCTTATAAGTTAATAACCGGTAAAGGCAATTTAAATTAACAAAAAATCTATACTGTAATTGTCAGATTTATTTAGATCTAAGAATTAATAAATATATGTAAAGAAAAAAAACAAAAAAACAAAATAGACAGATTCTCTGTTAAATGAAACTAAGATAAGGTTGAACATGTTGATTCAAATTAGATTAAGAAATGAAAATTTCCATTACAAGATCTTCAAAAGACAAAAGAAATACAATGTTTTTTTTGTTACTTTTTTCTACTCAGCACCACTAACATCCAAAACAAAGCTTTTCTTTGCCTGGAATGTTGTCCTTATATTATACTTTCATTATTCTAAATTTAAGTCTCTTCTCCACAGCCCATTACTTTGAGCTTGAATTCCTATCTTTTTGAGATAAAAGTATGGCTTAAGTCTCTCGTCTAAATTTATACTACATTATTAATGGCTTCTCTTACTTGAGAAATATCAGGAGCTCTCCCACCCTGAAGAAGCCGAAATTCATCTGTTGCCAACACCTGCACCATTAATCATAATACAATTTTAACTAAAATTGCCACTTTATCAACTCTATATGATTAATTCAGGCTGATGACTAAAAGATAAAGATCATTAAACCAGTTATCAAAAGATGAAATCACACCTTCACTTGCAACTGAAGAAACTTGACATAATAATTGTTTTCTCCAGCATGGTAACCAGATCAATCTGTGCAAGACAATGATAAGAAGATCATTTCCAGCATTTACTATAAACAAAGTGCAATTGAAAATATCACATCAGTAGTAACAATGCCTCACCTTGGAGCCATTAGGGACCAGTTCCTGTAGTATCTTCAATCGCTCACTAATCCTTTCACGTCGATTCTGGACAGAAAACATTCTCTCAATGTTATTTTCATTCTTGATTCCCTTACTTTGCAATCAAACTTTCTCAACATAAAAAAACAAGTTTACTTAAGATGCTAGCAAATCGATTGGAAAAGAAGAATAGTATCGTATGCGGACGCTTTGAGGGTCCTTTGATGGTTCTGACTTAGTTTTTGTTTTCTTAGCTTCATCAGTGCATTGTTTCTTCAAAGATTGATTGATCTCTTCTTATAACTAGGGCTGTAAATTGTTTCTTCAAGTCTTTGTTCGTGTTCGTTTATTTATTTTTGAACCTGTTCATGTTCGGTTCATGTTCGTTAAGAATTTTTAAAACTATGTTTGGGCTCAGTTCGTTTATTAATAGGTGTGTTCGTGCTCGATTTGGACTCGTTCATTTAAGTTAAATGAATTTGTTCGCGAACATGTTAATGAATATGTTCATTCAACGAACATGTTCACAAACATTTAAACGAACACAAAACAAACAAACAAACTAACAACAACATTTCATACATCAGAGCATTCCGAAAACAAAATATAACAAAAGATTCCATAAAATCCTACATAAAGAGAATTTTCAAAAACAAAAATAACAAAGGAGCATACAAAAAAAGACAAGAAAAGTTCTTTCACCAAACTCCATGGTTGTTACCATACAAAACAAGAAATACTCTTCCATCAAACTTCAAGAGAATCCCAGATTCTTAAGATAGATTGGAGATTGAATTCTTAAGTAACTAGCAAAGTTATCCACCAGAATGCATAGTACTAAGGCTTAACCTACTCAATAGGATACATGGTATAAGAATAAGAGTATGCAGAATAACAAGATTACATAGCTGATGATAGTAACTTATAAGTCTCTAAACAATATCTTCAGCAACTGGGGTGTTGTTTAAGGGGTTGTCACTTACTCTTTGATTGTATGACTTGTAGCAGGATTTTCCCCTGCTTTCTTTGGATTGTAATAAACACAAATTCTCTATAAAAAACTTATAAACGATGGCTTTGATGCAGCTTGATTGATACCAAATAGAATGGGTGGCACAATGATTAAGAATTAAAGAAACATGCTATGCATCTCAAATAAAAATAACTGAATATGGTATGTACTGAATAATTGAATGCCCAATAAAGCACATCTTATAATTCCATTAAACTTGGTTTCACTGATTCAGATTAGGTGTTTACTAGCAGACCTAGCAACCAATACAACTATACAAAATGTTTACTAGCAAGAGAATATGAATAAAAGCATACAGCTAGCCAATTCAATGGCCAAGGTCACATTTAAAAATCAACTCTTTCATAAAAATAATAGAGGAACCTCTTTAAACATAATCAAGTCCAAAATACAGAAACTAAGAGAAACCAAACTGATCATATATTAAGATTACATACTTTCGAAGTACTTCAAAATTCGAACTTCAAAGTAGAAGATTAACTTCTACTTTGCTCTATATAAGAAATTGATATTAGATGATAAAATTCAATAATATTTCAAATATATAATAAGTAAAATAAATACATGAAAGTTATTTACTTTTGCTTTCTTTTTTAAACCATAAAAGTTTCGATACAAATCGCTACCACAAAGTAACATTTGCACTGTATCGGTTCCAAAAGATGAACAGTATGCATCAATGACTCTACCACCAGCACTGAAAGTTGATTCTGAAACCACCGTGGTAATAGAAATAGACAAGATTTCATAAGCCATTTTGGATAAAATTCGAAACTTGAGGTTATTCGCCTTCCACCACTCCAAAACATCAAATTCACCATAATTTCCTTTGCAAATGAACACCCCTTCTTCTAAGTATGTATCTAGTTCAGATTTAACACTGTGAATTGTGTCAACACTCCTAACATAATCTCATACTTTGATTTCCCTGTCATAATAGCTTTTCCCTTGACTATTTCACTAGTGGCAGAAAAATTGGTGGTAATATCACTTTCTTGCACATCAGTTTCCATGGAGTTGCCAACACTAGCTGCTGCATAAGCATCCATATATTCTTAATAAAGCTCATATAAACTTTCACGCACAATGCGAATATGTCTTAAGAGTTTCCTCTTCGAAATAGATAACACGAAAAGTAAAATCAATCAATATTATCTTATTCCTAGGATCTAGCACAACAGTAATGAAAATCAACAAATTGCATTCACCCCAATATTTTATCAAATTTCCTTTGCATTTTATTATCCATTAGTCTCATCCAAGGTTCTTCGCTCATAGATTTCTCAATCAACAATTCTTTAATACTCCAAAGCTCAGAAAAAAATAAATTTGATGTTGGATATTCAAAACCTAATATTTATTAAAAAAATAAATATTTAAATTGAATGACATAAATAAATATAATATATGAAATAAAATAAAAACTTGATATATTTAATGTTTTTTTTAACTGAGATAATGTTGGTAACTTCATTAAAAAGTGTCAAGAACAAACAAACTTCGTCAACTCTCACCCAATCCTCATCACTTGGTAAGTACTTGTAACTTGTATCTCTTTGTTGATATCATGAAAATACTTGTTTGAACTCCAATGCACATGACAACATAGCATATGTTGTATTCCACCGCGTGCAACAATCTAAAATCAACCTCTTATTTGGCAACTGAAGCTGTTTTAAGATATCACTAAACATAGTCAAATGTAAAGTTGATGCATTGATGTGCTTCACACTTTCCTTTATTTTTCAATTACATCTTCAATCTCAGACAGACCATCATGCATCAAAAGATTCAAGATGTGAGCATTGTCCACGGTAATTGAGCACACTTTTACTTCAATACCTCAGTCTTTCAAGCATTTGTACAGTTCATCATAAATGACAAGTCCACTATGAGAAAGAGGCACATCAACAAAGTTCAAAACCCATTTTTTGCAACTTTCAATCTGAGTCCACAAAATGAGTAGTCAAGACCATGTATTGAATCTTTTGACCTGATTTCCACATATTAGTTGTAATGCTAATTCTATCAACAGTTTTTAGCAACCCAAGTAATCTTTTCTTTTCAACCTCATAACTTGTCCAACAATCAGCTTTGGCTATCGCACGAGAGATTCTTTGGTAGTGAGGACTTGCAGTCTTCATCAACAAAGTGAACAAATCATATTCAGTAAATGTAAAAGGCAACTCATGAACCATTATCATGTGAGAAACAACCTCCCTTATCGTTGCTTGATCATACTTCCAAGTCTGGATACAACTCGCACTATCAGATCTAGGTGTTTGCGGATGTACATAAAGAGTGCTTTGTCCCTTCACAGGCATTTGACGTTTCACACAACCATTTAAATGTCTCTTGCATTGTGTAGTTGTATCATCTTTATTCTTGGTAAGCTTAGGCTTGCAATGGTTACACTGCACCTTTTCAGTCCCATCATTAAGTTTGACTATGGTGAGTTCTTGCCATACAACTGATGTCTTCTTTCTTTGCCTCTTCATATAATTAGCAGCATCAATTTCACCCGAACCTTCAACCTCCTCAGGGGTTAGTCTTCCAAGAGCATTATCACCTTCAACAGTAACAGTTTCATTTTCTTCAATAGCAGCCATAGGTATTGATGATGAACTAGCAAAAGAATAGGAAGAATGATCTTGTGGTGAGTTATAAGACATACCTAAAAATTCAGAATTAAATCAATATTAATGAATAAAAAATAAAAAATGAAACAAGTTAAAGAGAAAAACATAAAATCAAGAACCAATTTTAAGAATTATTGACACTAAAATAGATAAATCTAAGAAGCCAGAGATGGTAATTCAATTTGAGTCTACAGAATTTAGCTATAATACCATGTCTAGTGGCAGCAAACACAAACAACGAAATCAAACAAAGCAAATAGAAACAACGAAATCAAACAAAGAAAAGAACCATATGTTTCTCTGACAACGAAATCAAACAACGAAATCAAGCAAACAGAGGCTTACTTTGTGATTAATTCTCTAATCAATCAAACAACGAAATCAAGCAAACAGAGGCTCACTGACAATTCTAGCTAAAACAGAGGCTTTGTATTGTGATTAGTAGGCAATTCTTGGGACATTACATGCTGCATATCCTAAATAATAACCATATGTTTCTCTTGCATATCCTAAATAATAATCATCGGGGGTTATAAGTCATGAAATAATACAAATCTTCACAATTTTCATAATCTAACACAAATACACAATAACAAAAAATCAGTAAAAATCTTGTAATTAAAAAAGAACTCAGAAAATAAATAGTACCAAAACCAAGATAAAAAGAGAAAAATACCACAAAAGAAGATCTGGTAAATATGACGGTGTCTCCCCCGAACTCTTTGTGACCTCCCCAAACCTCATTGGAGAGACTGCTAAAGAGAGTTGGTTCTTAAGGACACTGCTAAAGATGGCTATAAACGAAAAAATAGAAAGAAAAAAAACTATGCATATCGTTGACGTTGGAGGAAACGAGAGTGCAATAGAGCAGAACTTGAGGGTTGAAGAAACGAGAAGGTCTTGGGTTATTTGGGTGTATCGTATCTGTGTGGAGGTACTTGGGTTATTTGAGTTTTCCTTTAGAAGGAAAAATGGAAAATAATGAATCGATGATGTATTGATAGGTGAAAAGCTGGGTAGTGAAGATAATGAATCAATGAGTCGATGGGTAGTGAAGGAAGAAGGATGAAGGAACAAAGAAAGTGAGGAAGGAAGGAACAGAGAAAGTGAGGGTTTGAGGCGCCGCTGCTTCTGATTTCTTAGTATGAAAAAAATTAGGTTAACTTTACTTAAGACAAATGTTTATTTTTTAAAATAATAAAATAAAGTTATTTAATTATATAAATAAAAGAAAAAATAATAATATTATTATTAAATTATAAACGAACAATAAACGAACATAAATGAGCTTTAAACAAACTAATAAACGAATTTAAACGAATCATAAACGAGTTTGTTCGTGAACATAAACGAACTGAACACATATCTGTTCGAGCTCGGTTCGTTTAATAAACGAACATTAAAATTGTGTTCATAATCGTTTATTTAGCTTAATAAACGAACAGAAATCGAACTGTTCACGAACGGTTCGTCGAACGCTTTGTTCGTTTACAGCCCTACCTATAACCAATTTTGTTAGCAGTAAAATCGGTACCTATCTCAAATTAACTAATTATTAATTACTTGGTTGATTGGAAAAAATAAGAATAGTACCGTATGCGGACGTTTGAGGCCAGCTGCTTCTGGTGATCCTGACTCCTGGATACCATCAGCAACTACAGCTACTTCAGAGTATAACCAATCCCCATAGTTTTCTTTTGTAGCACTTGTTATGGAATTAAAATTGCTATAAAATTGCTAGCAGTTTCAAAGCAACTAAAATCTTCCACCAGGCGAGGATAGGCATCTGATTCCACTAGTAATTCTGGTTCAAATGGCCCTCCCACATTAAGCTTCGTATTCAAACACAACCTTAATGAATTCAAATAGATATTCCAAAAGAGAACTTGAGCATATATGCATGTAAACATTAAGCTTCATGTAGCATTCAAATAGATATTTCAAGTTCATGTTTTATTTATGTTCAGACTTCTTTAATGGTAACAAAATTCTATCAAATACTCAAGAAAAAAATATACACTTCATTGCTAATCAATTTTAGGTAAATTGCATAGCTCAATACAAACAATACGCCTAAGATACAAACAATACGCTCACATGGAAATGTGATAGGCGTACTGGTTCTGCTTATGAGAGGAAGAGTTGAGTTGTGATAAATTGTCCCTGTTTGTTAATCCTACCCAAAGTATGCCTAGTATCCCTACCTATAAAGGTTGCATTGTGATAGACCTATTGTCTCTACACGTCCAATGGAGTCCTAAGTGATGATAAATCTCACATAAATTAAGTTTAGAGTTTCCTAGCACTCTCAATTCAAGAGAGCATTTCTAGTATGCAGAATAATACTTCGCAGTTTGCAGTAAAGAAGTAAAAGCAGAAAAATAATAGATCACCTTGTTTCCTTAAAGGAGAATTCTTTCAATCTTCTAGCCAACTCAATTTCAGTAGCTGCAGCTCCAGGTACTATACGATTGTCCCTGCACATTGCCTGACCAAGAAAACGTGGGCATTAAGAATGAGATAATGATACTTCCTTTGAAATTTACATCCAAAAACGAACAAAAAATACTGTCCCACCAGGTGAGAAAAACATAACTTAATAAGGTTTATAGAGAAGAAACACTACAATACTTCTAGGAATTTATGTAACACATTGCCTATGCTTAAAGGACATAAGAATCCTTGTATTTCCTGCCACTCCCAATGTGAATCCCGTTGCGGATCCAGTCCTCTTGATGTATCCAAGCATCCCGACCAAAATCTAGAACTCCAAAGATCTGTAATATAAATGATATAAGCAACACAAAAAGTACATTTGAAGAATCGAAGTAAACACATATCAATCTAGAATAGCTGCAGTTAAGATAACAAAAGAAGCAACTGCTATAAAGGCTGTAAACTATACTATGGAGCATTGGCCCAAAAAAAAAAAAAAAACTATGGAGCACTATTGATAAAAACTACAAAGTAGACAGCTTCTTACTGCACACATTACAAAAGCACATCTCACTATCTCATTTATCAACAATAGTATACATATGAGTTATCTAACATCCCAATCTCATATCACAAAAGAGATACAAATTATGCATTTTCTGACATCTGCTTTAGCTTCAATTGACGTGAAACAGTTAACCTAGTCTTTGTGGTAATTACTTATGAAAATAGTAATTTCTCTCTGGTAGTGGTAGTTATTAAGTTAAATCTTAAACTGTAAAATTTCACCCTTATGAATATGAAGATATTGCATAAGCATTTATAATTCAACAAAGAATGAGATAAATAATATGTAAGCAACAGGGGAATCACAAACAACATAGAACCTAATTCAAGTATAAAACGAATTTAAACTAATCATGAAATAACGTTGGGCAAGAATTTATATTTTTCTTTTGAGGTGCAATATAAAAATTTTAAGTTAGTTTGAAGTTACAGAGCACATAAGAAACCAATATTATATTATTCTCATAACTCTTGAGATGATGAATTAATAAAAAAAACAGAGTAAGAATCCAGTAATTAAAGTTTCCATGATGATAGTATGCAAAGAAATGTCAAACACAAGTTAATCTATAAGAATTATTACCAGTTTCTTGACAATCAATGTATTTAAGGCATTCTCAATCAACACTGCCAGTAGAGAGAACTAGGGCATTTGACCTAACTCAAGTTAGTGCTCTTCCCCAGATACTTTATGGTGTAGGCTTCAAATAAATCAGTTAAACAAACCTACTTTTATAGGTAAGGATCCTACAAGTTAGCTAGAATGCTGGATTTCCAAAATAGGCATTTTTTTTTTATTTAACACGTCTTTGTAAAATATATTTAACTGCCTATAATATTAGCTATAGAATCAGGAGGATAATAAATGGGGGAACAGAGAGAGAGAGAGAAACCAACCTCTCCTCCACAGCAGGAATTAGTCCACTAGTCAAAGCCACTCCACCAATCTGAAGCACAAAACCAAATTAAAAGTTCAATTATTAAAAAAATAGAAGTATCTCATGTGGTCTACACTTGCTAAGAAACTCACCAATTGTATGCTACAGAACAATTTTCTTTGCAGGTCTATGCGACCTGTCAATTGAAAAGAACCAACTGGTTAGATTGGGATACTATTATATAACTAATTAGAACATGCTAAATATGTAGTACGCAAACCTACCAGTTGAAAGAATGCTAATGGTTATGGCTTCTGCTAGGCCAACCTTCTCTTCTTTCTTTGGTTTCATTGAAAAAAATGGATAGTTTTCATTGCACTCATAGCAATTGACTTCGAATCTCTATTTCAGTGAACATCATATCAATTCTTTTTGTTGGAATATGACTTGAATATGGCTCAAAGTCACCATAGGTGGCTTAGCACCAATAATGGAGCTACCACTTGCACCACCAATAATGGAAGCTACCACTTGCAAATGGATGGTGGCTATGGTGGCTACCACTTGCAATGTGTTCACACCAAGATAGGTGGTGGATGGTGGCTATGGTGGCTGCCACTTGATGTATGTTCACACCTTGATATTATGGCTATAAATAGCCATGTAGAGTAAGAGAGAAAATGAGTTGAGTTGAGTGAGTGTGAGTTAGAGCTAAAGTGTTGAAGCAATTACTCTGTGTTTATAGAGTAAATTTGGTATTGTGTGAGTTGTGAGTTCAGTGCTTGTATTGCACCTTGAATTCTGTATTTGTTTGTACTCCATCTCCATTAATACAAAGCTTCAAGCTCTTCCTCCCGTGGATGTAAGCACACTTGCTGAACCACGTAAAATATCTGTGTTTTTTCAGTGTGTTTAAATCGGTTTTAGTAATCTCGATTTGCTTCCGCACAACAAATTGGTATCAGAGCCAATTTTTACGTAAAACCGAGTTTGTTCGATTCTGTCCGTTTTTCAAAAGTGCTCCAATTTGTGTTTTGAAAATACCAGGTTGAAGAGGTCGTCGAGAGGAGTGCAGCAGAATCAACCGGAGCGCCAGAAGCCTCCGCACGCGCCCGCACGCGCCGCCAGAAGAACTGCGAGTGGTCCTCACTCGCCCACGCGCCGCACGCACCGCTGGAGGTTGAAGACGCGTGAAGCCCACGTGCCCCACGCGCCGCACGCGCCTTCCAGAGGTTGAAGGCGAGTGAGCTCACGCGCCACACGCGCCGCACGCGCCGATGACCAGCAGCTTGCACGCGCCCCACGCGCCGCCGTACGCGTCCCACGCGCCGCCGCAGCTCCGACCAACTTTTTCGGGCTATTTTTTGAGCCGTTTCAGAACACTATTCCGAGACTTTTCCGAGCCGGTTGAGCTAAACCGAGTCCATTTCGAGCCACTTGTAGCAGAATATTCGCAGAATATTCACCGTGTGTCCAAAATTTACACAGTTGGACCCGTTCCTGGCTATTTTGACTATTCCGGACTCAACCGCGACATCCGTTTTTCCATACAGGTACCGGAAAAACTCTGAGTTGGTAATTTTGTTTTATTACCATGGCAGAATCATTAGAGACACATGAAACAACCAGCAGCGCACCATCAAGTTCTTACATCAGAAGGAACTCGATGACCACTGCAAAGTTCGAGGTGGAGAAATTTGATGGCACCACGTAACTTTGGCATGTGGCAGTGCGAAGTACTGGACCTGTGAGTCCGCGAAAGACCAGTAGACAGTGGAGATCCCGTCCAGTAGGAGGTGAAGACCCCGTCCAGACCAGTAGACGGTGGAGATCCCGTCCAGTAGGAGGTGAAGATCCTGTCCAGTCCAGTAGGCGGTGGATATCCTATCCAGGAGAAGAATCCTGTTAATCCGCGAAGGACCGATAGATGGATGAAGATCCCGTCTAAGAAAAGTATCATCGACAATCTGCAAGGGACGAGTGTGCCAGTGTTGGACACTGGAAGAAAGACTGTCCAAACAGAGAGATCGATTGAGATCCCGCTCAAAGAGGTGATCAACAAGAACACGACTTTCAAGGGACGAGTGTGCCTATTGCCATGAGAAAGGGCACTGGAGGAATAACTGTCCTAACATGGAGAAGTCGACTGTGAATGTAGCTCAAGAATCTGAGGGAGAGGAAGACTCTGCATTTACGATTTCCACAACAACACACTCTTCAGATCAATGGATTCTGGATTCCGGATGTTCCTACCACATGTGTCCGAACCGGAAGTGGTTCTCAAACTTCAAGGAGTTTGATGGAGGGATTGTCCTTATGGGCAATGACAATACTTGTCACACTAGAGGCATCGGAACGATCCGACTGAAAATGCATGACGTTACAATCAGACAACTTACAGACGTAAGGTATGTCCCTGATCTCAAGAAGAACCTCATATCACTGGGGGTCTTAGACTCAAATGGTTACAAGGTGACCATTCAGAATGGAGTCCTGAGAGTTGTACGTGGAGCATTCTTAGCAATGAAGGGTTATATGAAGGGCTGTATCTCCTTGACAGAGAAACTGTGACAGGCAGAGCAGCAGCCTCTCACAAAATGATGGGATAATCCGACACTTCACTGTTCCTGGCACTCCCCAGCAGAATGGAGTTGCAGAAAGGATGAACCGAACTTTGGTTGATAAAGTTCGCTGCATGTTATCCCAGTCGGGCTTGAGCAAAGCATTTTGGGCGGAGGCTTTATTGTACGCCTCCCACATTATCAACAGACTACCCTCCACTGAAATTTATGGGAAAACTCCCATAGAGGTGTGGTCCGGACATTCTGCCACTGATTATGATCGGCTTCGTAGTTACGGATGCAAAACTGGATCCTAGAGCCAAGAAAGCTGTCTTCTTGGGCTTTAGTGAAGGAGTAAAGGCATTCCGACTGTGGAACCTTGAGTCAAAGAAAGTCATCGTAAGCCGAGATGTTGCCTTTGACGAATCTGTAATGCTGAAACTGTCAACTCCAGAGAATGTGAACCAAGATTCTCTAAAGCAGGTGGAGTTTGAATCAGAAGATGCTGGTCAAAATTCAGATGAATCTGAACCAGAATCTGATGACACCTTAACTGAAGTGGAGGAGTCATCACCGGAAATCTTTCAGCAACCTGAATCAGTTGCCACCAGTAGACCGAATAGACATATTCGGAAACCTGCTCGGTACACAGACATGGTGGCATACGCCCTTCCAGTAATTGATGATGATGTTCCGATCAATTACAAAGAAGCTGTAAACAGCCCTGAGCATGCCCAGTGGAAGGAGGCGATGGATGAAGAGATGACATCACTTCATCAAAATCAGACTTGGAAGTTGGTTCCACTTCCAACACTCAAAAGATCAATTGGGTGCAAATGGGTCTTTGCCAAAAAGGAGAGTGCTACCGGCAAAGACAGCATCAGATACAAAGCCAGATTGGTAGCCAAAGGTTAGGCTCAAAAAGAAGGAATAGACTACAATGAGGTATTTTCACCTGTTGTTAAGCATGCATCTATTCGGATCTTATTGGCTTTAGTAGCACTGTATAACCTAGAGATAGTTCAACTTGATGTAAAAACTGCATTCCTCCATGGTTCCTTAGAGGAGGAAATTTATATGACTCAACCAGATGGTTTTGGAGTCCCCGGTCGCAAAGATTACAAAAGCAAGTTGAACCGGTCACTGTATGGTCTGAAACAATCCCGTGACAGCTGTACAAACGGTTGGACTGTTTCATGACAGGATGAAAAGTACACACACAGTCAATTTGATCACTGTGTTTATTTCCGGAAACTTCAAGATAGATCATTTGTCTATCTGCTGAAAAAGGCAAGGTGGAGATCGACAGGCTGAAGGCTCAACTGAGCTCAGAGTTCGAGATGATCTTGGAGAAGCTAAGAAAATTCTTGGGAAGGAGATTAGAATAGACAGAAAAATTGACTCAGGCTCAGTGCATTAATGAATCATGCCAATGCAGTAGGTGCCCTGATGTGTGTAATGGTGTATATGACACCTGAAGGAGAAAGGAGGAAGCTCTGATCTGTGAATTCTCTCTGTGGAATCTCGCCAAGGTGGAGATTGTTGGAATATGGCTTGAATATGGCTCAAAGTCACCATAGGTGGCTTAGCACCAATAATGGAGCTACCACTTGCACCACCAATAATGGAAGCTACCACTTGCAAATGGATGGTGGCTATGGTGGCTACCACTTGCAATGTGTTCACACCAAGATAGGTGGTGGATGGTGGCTATGGTGGCTGCCACTTGATGTATGTTCACACCTTGATATTATGGCTATAAATAGCCATGTAGAGTAAGAGAGAAAATGAGTTGAGTTGAGTGAGTGTGAGTTAGAGCTAAAGTGTTGAAGCAATTACTCTGTGTTTATAGAGTAAATTTGGTATTGTGTGAGTTGTGAGTTCAGTGCTTGTATTGCACCTTGAATTCTGTATTTGTTTGTACTCCATCTCCATTAATACAAAGCTTCAAGCTCTTCCTCCCGTGGATGTAAGCACACTTGCTGAACCACGTAAAATATCTGTGTTTTTTCAGTGTGTTTAAATCGGTTTTAGTAATCTCGATTTGCTTCCGCACAACAAATTGGTATCAGAGCCAATTTTTACGTAAAACCGAGTTTGTTCGATTCTGTCCGTTTTTCAAAAGTGCTCCAATTTGTGTTTTGAAAATACCAGGTTGAAGAGGTCGTCGAGAGGAGTGCAGCAGAATCAACCGGAGCGCCAGAAGCCTCCGCACGCGCCCGCACGCGCCGCCAGAAGAACTGCGAGTGGTCCTCACTCGCCCACGCGCCGCACGCACCGCTGGAGGTTGAAGACGCGTGAAGCCCACGTGCCCCACGCGCCGCACGCGCCTTCCAGAGGTTGAAGGCGAGTGAGCTCACGCGCCACACGCGCCGCACGCGCCGATGACCAGCAGCTTGCACGCGCCCCACGCGCCGCCGTACGCGTCCCACGCGCCGCCGCAGCTCCGACCAACTTTTTCGGGCTATTTTTTGAGCCGTTTCAGAACACTATTCCGAGACTTTTCCGAGCCGGTTGAGCTAAACCGAGTCCATTTCGAGCCACTTGTAGCAGAATATTCGCAGAATATTCACCGTGTGTCCAAAATTTACACAGTTGGACCCGTTCCTGGCTATTTCGACTATTCCGGACTCAACCGCGACATCCGTTTTTCCATACAGGTACCGGAAAAACTCTGAGTTGGTAATTTTGTTTTATTACCATGGCAGAATCATTAGAGACACATGAAACAACCAGCAGCGCACCATCAAGTTCTTACATCAGAAGGAACTCGATGACCACTGCAAAGTTCGAGGTGGAGAAATTTGATGGCACCACGTAACTTTGGCATGTGGCAGTGCGAAGTACTGGACCTGTGAGTCCGCGAAAGACCAGTAGACAGTGGAGATCCCGTCCAGTAGGAGGTGAAGACCCCGTCCAGACCAGTAGACGGTGGAGATCCCGTCCAGTAGGAGGTGAAGATCCTGTCCAGTCCAGTAGGCGGTGGATATCCTATCCAGGAGAAGAATCCTGTTAATCCGCGAAGGACCGATAGATGGATGAAGATCCCGTCTAAGAAAAGTATCATCGACAATCTGCAAGGGACGAGTGTGCCAGTGTTGGACACTGGAAGAAAGACTGTCCAGACAGAGAGATCGATTGAGATCCCGCTCAAAGAGGTGATCAACAAGAACACGACTTTCAAGGGACGAGTGTGCCTATTGCCATGAGAAAGGGCACTGGAGGAATAACTGTCCTAACATGGAGAAGTCGACTGTGAATGTAGCTCAAGAATCTGAGGGAGAGGAAGACTCTGCATTTACGATTTCCACAACAACACACTCTTCAGATCAATGGATTCTGGATTCCGGATGTTCCTACCACATGTGTCCGAACCGGAAGTGGTTCTCAAACTTCAAGGAGTTTGATGGAGGGATTGTCCTTATGGGCAATGACAATACTTGTCACACTAGAGGCATCGGAACGATCCGACTGAAAATGCATGACGTTACAATCAGACAACTTACAGACGTAAGGTATGTCCCTGATCTCAAGAAGAACCTCATATCACTGGGGGTCTTAGACTCAAATGGTTACAAGGTGACCATTCAGAATGGAGTCCTGAGAGTTGTACGTGGAGCATTCTTAGCAATGAAGGGTTATATGAAGGGCTGTATCTCCTTGACAGAGAAACTGTGACAGGCAGAGCAGCAGCCTCTCACAAAATGATGGGATAATCCGACACTTCACTGTTCCTGGCACTCCCCAGCAGAATGGAGTTGCAGAAAGGATGAACCGAACTTTGGTTGATAAAGTTCGCTGCATGTTATCCCAGTCGGGCTTGAGCAAAGCATTTTGGGCGGAGGCTTTATTGTACGCCTCCCACATTATCAACAGACTACCCTCCACTGAAATTTATGGGAAAACTCCCATAGAGGTGTGGTCCGGACATTCTGCCACTGATTATGATCGGCTTCGTAGTTACGGATGCAAAACTGGATCCTAGAGCCAAGAAAGCTGTCTTCTTGGGCTTTAGTGAAGGAGTAAAGGCATTCCGACTGTGGAACCTTGAGTCAAAGAAAGTCATCGTAAGCCGAGATGTTGCCTTTGACGAATCTGTAATGCTGAAACTGTCAACTCCAGAGAATGTGAACCAAGATTCTCTAAAGCAGGTGGAGTTTGAATCAGAAGATGCTGGTCAAAATTCAGATGAATCTGAACCAGAATCTGATGACACCTTAACTGAAGTGGAGGAGTCATCACCGGAAATCTTTCAGCAACCTGAATCAGTTGCCACCAGTAGACCGAATAGACATATTCGGAAACCTGCTCGGTACACAGACATGGTGGCATACGCCCTTCCAGTAATTGATGATGATGTTCCGATCAATTACAAAGAAGCTGTAAACAGCCCTGAGCATGCCCAGTGGAAGGAGGCGATGGATGAAGAGATGACATCACTTCATCAAAATCAGACTTGGAAGTTGGTTCCACTTCCAACACTCAAAAGATCAATTGGGTGCAAATGGGTCTTTGCCAAAAAGGAGAGTGCTACCGGCAAAGACAGCATCAGATACAAAGCCAGATTGGTAGCCAAAGGTTAGGCTCAAAAAGAAGGAATAGACTACAATGAGGTATTTTCACCTGTTGTTAAGCATGCATCTATTCGGATCTTATTGGCTTTAGTAGCACTGTATAACCTAGAGATAGTTCAACTTGATGTAAAAACTGCATTCCTCCATGGTTCCTTAGAGGAGGAAATTTATATGACTCAACCAGATGGTTTTGGAGTCCCCGGTCGCAAAGATTACAAAAGCAAGTTGAACCGGTCACTGTATGGTCTGAAACAATCCCGTGACAGCTGTACAAACGGTTGGACTGTTTCATGACAGGATGAAAAGTACACACACAGTCAATTTGATCACTGTGTTTATTTCCGGAAACTTCAAGATAGATCATTTGTCTATCTGCTGAAAAAGGCAAGGTGGAGATCGACAGGCTGAAGGCTCAACTGAGCTCAGAGTTCGAGATGATCTTGGAGAAGCTAAGAAAATTCTTGGGAAGGAGATTAGAATAGACAGAAAAATTGACTCAGGCTCAGTGCATTAATGAATCATGCCAATGCAGTAGGTGCCCTGATGTGTGTAATGGTGTATATGACACCTGAAGGAGAAAGGAGGAAGCTCTGATCTGTGAATTCTCTCTGTGGAATCTCGCCAAGGTGGAGATTGTTGGAATATGGCTTGAATATGGCTCAAAGTCACCATAGGTGGCTTAGCACCAATAATGGAGCTACCACTTGCACCACCAATAATGGAAGCTACCACTTGCAAATGGATGGTGGCTATGGTGGCTACCACTTGCAATGTGTTCACACCAAGATAGGTGGTGGATGGTGGCTATGGTGGCTGCCACTTGATGTATGTTCACACCTTGATATTATGGCTATAAATAGCCATGTAGAGTAAGAGAGAAAATGAGTTGAGTTGAGTGAGTGTGAGTTAGAGCTAAAGTGTTGAAGCAATTACTCTGTGTTTATAGAGTAAATTTGGTATTGTGTGAGTTGTGAGTTCAGTGCTTGTATTGCACCTTGAATTCTGTATTTGTTTGTACTCCATCTCCATTAATACAAAGCTTCAAGCTCTTCCTCCCGTGGATGTAAGCACACTTGCTGAACCACGTAAAATATCTGTGTTTTTTCAGTGTGTTTAAATCGGTTTTAGTAATCTCGATTTGCTTCCGCACAACAAATTGGTATCAGAGCCAATTTTTACGTAAAACCGAGTTTGTTCGATTCTGTCCGTTTTTCAAAAGTGCTCCAATTTGTGTTTTGAAAATACCAGGTTGAAGAGGTCGTCGAGAGGAGTGCAGCAGAATCAACCGGAGCGCCAGAAGCCTCCGCACGCGCCCGCACGCGCCGCCAGAAGAACTGCGAGTGGTCCTCACTCGCCCACGCGCCGCACGCACCGCTGGAGGTTGAAGACGCGTGAAGCCCACGTGCCCCACGCGCCGCACGCGCCTTCCAGAGGTTGAAGGCGAGTGAGCTCACGCGCCACACGCGCCGCACGCGCCGATGACCAGCAGCTTGCACGCGCCCCACGCGCCGCCGTACGCGTCCCACGCGCCGCCGCAGCTCCGACCAACTTTTTCGGGCTATTTTTTGAGCCGTTTCAGAACACTATTCCGAGACTTTTCCGAGCCGGTTGAGCTAAACCGAGTCCATTTCGAGCCACTTGTAGCAGAATATTCGCAGAATATTCACCGTGTGTCCAAAATTTACACAGTTGGACCCGTTCCTGGCTATTTCGACTATTCCGGACTCAACCGCGACATCCGTTTTTCCATACAGGTACCGGAAAAACTCTGAGTTGGTAATTTTGTTTTATTACCATGGCAGAATCATTAGAGACACATGAAACAACCAGCAGCGCACCATCAAGTTCTTACATCAGAAGGAACTCGATGACCACTGCAAAGTTCGAGGTGGAGAAATTTGATGGCACCACGTAACTTTGGCATGTGGCAGTGCGAAGTACTGGACCTGTGAGTCCGCGAAAGACCAGTAGACAGTGGAGATCCCGTCCAGTAGGAGGTGAAGACCCCGTCCAGACCAGTAGACGGTGGAGATCCCGTCCAGTAGGAGGTGAAGATCCTGTCCAGTCCAGTAGGCGGTGGATATCCTATCCAGGAGAAGAATCCTGTTAATCCGCGAAAGACCGATAGATGGATGAAGATCCCGTCTAAGAAAAGTATCATCGACAATCTGCAAGGGACGAGTGTGCCCAGTGTTGGACACTGGAAGAAAGACTGTCCAGACAGAGAGATCGATTGAGATCCCGCTCAAAGAGGTGATCAACAAGAACACGACTTTCAAGGGACGAGTGTGCCTATTGCCATGAGAAAGGGCACTGGAGGAATAACTGTCCTAACATGGAGAAGTCGACTGTGAATGTAGCTCAAGAATCTGAGGGAGAGGAAGACTCTGCATTTACGATTTCCACAACAACACACTCTTCAGATCAATGGATTCTGGATTCCGGATGTTCCTACCACATGTGTCCGAACCGGAAGTGGTTCTCAAACTTCAAGGAGTTTGATGGAGGGATTGTCCTTATGGGCAATGACAATACTTGTCACACTAGAGGCATCGGAACGATCCGACTGAAAATGCATGACGTTACAATCAGACAACTTACAGACGTAAGGTATGTCCCTGATCTCAAGAAGAACCTCATATCACTGGGGGTCTTAGACTCAAATGGTTACAAGGTGACCATTCAGAATGGAGTCCTGAGAGTTGTACGTGGAGCATTCTTAGCAATGAAGGGTTATATGAAGGGCTGTATCTCCTTGACAGAGAAACTGTGACAGGCAGAGCAGCAGCCTCTCACAAAATGATGGGATAATCCGACACTTCACTGTTCCTGGCACTCCCCAGCAGAATGGAGTTGCAGAAAGGATGAACCGAACTTTGGTTGATAAAGTTCGCTGCATGTTATCCCAGTCGGGCTTGAGCAAAGCATTTTGGGCGGAGGCTTTATTGTACGCCTCCCACATTATCAACAGACTACCCTCCACTGAAATTTATGGGAAAACTCCCATAGAGGTGTGGTCCGGACATTCTGCCACTGATTATGATCGGCTTCGTAGTTACGGATGCAAAACTGGATCCTAGAGCCAAGAAAGCTGTCTTCTTGGGCTTTAGTGAAGGAGTAAAGGCATTCCGACTGTGGAACCTTGAGTCAAAGAAAGTCATCGTAAGCCGAGATGTTGCCTTTGACGAATCTGTAATGCTGAAACTGTCAACTCCAGAGAATGTGAACCAAGATTCTCTAAAGCAGGTGGAGTTTGAATCAGAAGATGCTGGTCAAAATTCAGATGAATCTGAACCAGAATCTGATGACACCTTAACTGAAGTGGAGGAGTCATCACCGGAAATCTTTCAGCAACCTGAATCAGTTGCCACCAGTAGACCGAATAGACATATTCGGAAACCTGCTCGGTACACAGACATGGTGGCATACGCCCTTCCAGTAATTGATGATGATGTTCCGATCAATTACAAAGAAGCTGTAAACAGCCCTGAGCATGCCCAGTGGAAGGAGGCGATGGATGAAGAGATGACATCACTTCATCAAAATCAGACTTGGAAGTTGGTTCCACTTCCAACACTCAAAAGATCAATTGGGTGCAAATGGGTCTTTGCCAAAAAGGAGAGTGCTACCGGCAAAGACAGCATCAGATACAAAGCCAGATTGGTAGCCAAAGGTTAGGCTCAAAAAGAAGGAATAGACTACAATGAGGTATTTTCACCTGTTGTTAAGCATGCATCTATTCGGATCTTATTGGCTTTAGTAGCACTGTATAACCTAGAGATAGTTCAACTTGATGTAAAAACTGCATTCCTCCATGGTTCCTTAGAGGAGGAAATTTATATGACTCAACCAGATGGTTTTGGAGTCCCCGGTCGCAAAGATTACAAAAGCAAGTTGAACCGGTCACTGTATGGTCTGAAACAATCCCGTGACAGCTGTACAAACGGTTGGACTGTTTCATGACAGGATGAAAAGTACACACACAGTCAATTTGATCACTGTGTTTATTTCCGGAAACTTCAAGATAGATCATTTGTCTATCTGCTGAAAAAGGCAAGGTGGAGATCGACAGGCTGAAGGCTCAACTGAGCTCAGAGTTCGAGATGATCTTGGAGAAGCTAAGAAAATTCTTGGGAAGGAGATTAGAATAGACAGAAAAATTGACTCAGGCTCAGTGCATTAATGAATCATGCCAATGCAGTAGGTGCCCTGATGTGTGTAATGGTGTATATGACACCTGAAGGAGAAAGGAGGAAGCTCTGATCTGTGAATTCTCTCTGTGGAATCTCGCCAAGGTGGAGATTGTTGGAATATGGCTTGAATATGGCTCAAAGTCACCATAGGTGGCTTAGCACCAATAATGGAGCTACCACTTGCACCACCAATAATGGAAGCTACCACTTGCAAATGGATGGTGGCTATGGTGGCTACCACTTGCAATGTGTTCACACCAAGATAGGTGGTGGATGGTGGCTATGGTGGCTGCCACTTGATGTATGTTCACACCTTGATATTATGGCTATAAATAGCCATGTAGAGTAAGAGAGAAAATGAGTTGAGTTGAGTGAGTGTGAGTTAGAGCTAAAGTGTTGAAGCAATTACTCTGTGTTTATAGAGTAAATTTGGTATTGTGTGAGTTGTGAGTTCAGTGCTTGTATTGCACCTTGAATTCTGTATTTGTTTGTACTCCATCTCCATTAATACAAAGCTTCAAGCTCTTCCTCCCGTGGATGTAAGCACACTTGCTGAACCACGTAAAATATCTGTGTTTTTTCAGTGTGTTTAAATCGGTTTTAGTAATCTCGATTTGCTTCCGCACAACAAATTGGTATCAGAGCCAATTTTTACGTAAAACCGAGTTTGTTCGATTCTGTCCGTTTTTCAAAAGTGCTCCAATTTGTGTTTTGAAAATACCAGGTTGAAGAGGTCGTCGAGAGGAGTGCAGCAGAATCAACCGGAGCGCCAGAAGCCTCCGCACGCGCCCGCACGCGCCGCCAGAAGAACTGCGAGTGGTCCTCACTCGCCCACGCGCCGCACGCACCGCTGGAGGTTGAAGACGCGTGAAGCCCACGTGCCCCACGCGCCGCACGCGCCTTCCAGAGGTTGAAGGCGAGTGAGCTCACGCGCCACACGCGCCGCACGCGCCGATGACCAGCAGCTTGCACGCGCCCCACGCGCCGCCGTACGCGTCCCACGCGCCGCCGCAGCTCCGACCAACTTTTTCGGGCTATTTTTTGAGCCGTTTCAGAACACTATTCCGAGACTTTTCCGAGCCGGTTGAGCTAAACCGAGTCCATTTCGAGCCACTTGTAGCAGAATATTCGCAGAATATTCACCGTGTGTCCAAAATTTACACAGTTGGACCCGTTCCTGGCTATTTCGACTATTCCGGACTCAACCGCGACATCCGTTTTTCCATACAGGTACCGGAAAAACTCTGAGTTGGTAATTTTGTTTTATTACCATGGCAGAATCATTAGAGACACAAACTGGTTTATTTCGGGCTTGACCCATAGTGCCTTAAAATCCCCATATTAACTCGGCGGATTTACTATGACGATAAAAGCCAGCGGCACCGTCAACAAAATAACGTCCTTGAAACTGTTGTTTTTTGTACTCATATTTTAAAACAAAATTTAAACTGTTGCGAGGAGTCACAAACAGTTTATGATTTATGCAAAAAATGTTTTGAACTCATTTTGCTATGAATGTATTTACAATATGTATAAGAACTTTATCTAATCAAATGTGAAAGTTTTTGCGACAATTAAAAAAGTTGTTGCAAAAAAGTTTCCTTGTACTGAGTGTCAGGATTGATGCTTGCAGTAGCTATATTACTTTTGTTGTTAATGTTAAATTCTTTGAAATGATCCAGTTTTATGTTGGTTTGTTAATTTGATTAATTTATTAATCAGTTTTTATATTGAATGTCCTATAACATCATACTTGTTAAAAAATTATTTAATTGTGGTTAATTTTGACTAATTATGAATGTAATTATCATAAAAAATATTTAATGTCATGATTTTCAAGAAAATATTACTATAATGTAATGATAATTATTTTTTTAAGTATGGATGGTTGCTCTAATGTTGGAAAATGATAGGTGCTCAAATTTAAATTTTAGATCTATTGAATGTCACTTTTTAAAAATGATTGTATGAATCAATTGAACCTATTATAAATCAATATTTTTGTTAATTAAATAAAAAGACTCAATTGTTAATCAAATTTGAAAATATCTACTCATCTAAAAGATAAATAAAAAAAGGTATACATTGTTAGTGGAATTAAAAAATTATCACATGTTTATCTTTTTTTAAATTAATTTTTTAATATTTTTTTAATATACCTTAAAAAATATATGTTATTTTTTTAATCCAACTTGTCTTGTCTAAAACTTCCATTAGCCTTGTATGAGATAATTTCTCATAAAAAACAATTCGTGAACTTCTAAATGATTAAGTTACTAAACTGTTAAAAATAAAAAGCTTGATATTTTTAAGAAGTAATTACATAATACATAACTAAAAAGGCACACCCACTTTAGGTGGAAGAAAAAATATATATTAAAAATAGATAAAAGAGAAGAAGTTCTTGTGATTATTGACTGTGAAGATATGAGTAGTTTTTAAAAACATTTATTTTTAATTTATTAAAATAGAAAAAAATATAAATATTTTTATAAATATATTTTTTATTTTATTTTTTGATTTTTGTATAATTTTTTTAATTGAGTTAATGTCACTACTTGTAACACCAAATTCAATCGAGGATTTTATAACAATAGAGGTACAAAAAAGAATTAATACAAACATTTGATTTGATTGAAGCCAACATTATATTTCTTGAACCACATCTTGAATTAAAATCATGTCTCTTCTTAATTCAAAATTTGTCCTTAATTAATAATATAGAGTTTACAATGAAAAAGAAAATTAAAAATTCAATAAAGAAAAAAGAAGAAAACTTGTGAGGAATGGGCTTGGATCTCTTTTTAAGCTCAAATTCTTTATCATTGGGCTAAGGCCTTTCAAAACCACTTTGCTATAAATCCTCAGACCAAAGCCGAAAAACCACTCTCGGAACTTCTCTCTCTCTGGTGTTTGCTGAGACAGTCGACGGAGACAATGGCGGGAAAGCAAGTGGCCGGTGAGGGCTTGCCGGCCAACATAGCCGGAATGTCGAAGAACCAACTTTACGAAATCATGTCCCAGATGAAGGCACTCTCTCTTTCAATTTTCTATTTGATTTCAAAATTTTCTTTTCTTTTCTTCCAAACGCCACTTCTTTCGCCGTCAAATCTAATTGGTAATTTAAATTTCTTACTAATTTTTTTTTTGGGGTATATGCAGACACTTATAGAACAAAACCAGCAACAGGCGAGGGAGATCCTTATCCAAAACCCTCTCTTAACTAAAACCCTTTTCCAGGTTTCCCTTTTCGTCTTTATATATTTATTTATTTTTTTCAAATATAAAAAAGTCCCTTCGTTTTCCTTCCCAAACTATTCTTAGTTTTGATACTGATAGTAATTATATGTTGCTATGATATGTTGGTTTGACTGAATGTTGGTTGCTATTACTATGAGAATTGCGTGACCCTTTAACTTTACACTCTCTTGATATCCCTTCTAGGCTAAAGTTGTGAACTTTTCTTGCCTTTATTTGATATAGTGGTTGAGAGTAGCTAGTCACTAGGAACCCAATTTAAGAACCTTAGTATGGACAATTAGGTTTCTGAAGTTGGTTTTGTAATTATGGGATGCTTGTAGTTCTAATTGCTACTCACAATAAGAAGCTGTGATCATGGAAGCATCTTTCTTGATGGACTAGTTCTAGTGCTTTACAGCTTGATGGTTAATCACCCTTCTTTTGCTTTAAATTGCATCTTTTTAGACGGTGTACTGTTGATTTAGGAGCTTCCATGCCTGACTAGGTTTCTTTAATTATTCTTGTTACTTCAGGCTCAGATTATGCTTGGAATGGTTAAGCCCCCTCAAGTGGTATGCGATTGATCTCTGTAAAATTGTCTTTCAAATTTTATGTTCGGGACTGTGCCTGTGTACTGATTTTTTTTTTGTGTGTGTGTGTGTGTGTTTAGATTCCAACCATTCAGCCACCTGCATCACAACAATCTCAGAAATCAGCACAACCACCTCCTCAGCCAAATATCCAGCCAGCACAATCTTTGCCAGGTCAAGTCGGGTTGCAGGACCAAGCTGCTCCGTCTCAGACCCAACCTCCTGTAAGGAAACAGCATCAAAACCAATCTGGGACACAAATGTCAGTTGCTGCTGTTCCTGCAGCAAACCTTCAGTCTCAACCCATGCTACCACATTCGCTACAGACACCACAGCAGACGAAGGGACATTTGAATCCTCCAATGTCCCTTCCACATTCGTCCCAACTCCCAAATGCACCTACACTTCCTCTTCATTCATCTTCACAGCCCCCTCATCGTCATCAAACCCATATGCCAACGGCCTCCAGCCAGTTGCAGCAGTCATTGCAGACAACTGGAATTCCTCATATGCCTCTGCAGCCACCAATGCCACCACAGGCAAGACTTCCTTCAGTGCCAACTTTCCATCATCAGTATGCCCCACAAATGGGTCCTAATGTGGGTTTCCAGCACCCTGGTGCGCCTCAGCATCTTTCACAGCCGATGTTCCATGTAAGTCAAAAGTTACAATTTGGAAGTCAGTCTTGGGTGTCTCCCTAGTAACATATTCTGCAATAATTCCTCTTATTGTTGAATTGCTCAGTCAGGTAATAAACCTCCTTCTGGTCTTGGACCTTCTTTTCCACAAGGACAGCCACCACATCCAAATCAGCTGCCACCTCAATTAATGTATCAAAATCAGGTATGTGCATAATTTAGTTGTTTGATAAGTATTGGTTTGACCACTTAGTGAACCATTCTTATGGGGTGGTTATAAAAGTAAGCTCATGTTTTTTATTTACTCTTAGTGGCATAACTAAGTGGATGGTTCTAAAAATTTTATCGTCTACCTTGTGTGTAATCTAGATTCAGTTACTTTTTATCAGGCACAAGGCAAGCTGTCAATATAGATCCCCCTTCTGCTAGGTGATTTGGTTGACTAGTTTATGCTTTAAAGTTGGAATGATGTAAAATACTGGATTCTTTTTTTTTTTTTTTTTTTGTATATCTGAAAAAGTTCAACAAATATCTGCCTTGTCATTGGCACTTTTGCTAACTGATTGTTGAGGTAATTGATTTTGTGCCTCATTAAAAATCGTGGTAATCTGTTTTTGTTTTCCTTTTCCTTTATAATTCTTGTATGTGAAGATGGAACCACAATTGCAAGTTAGAAATGCATGCAATTGTGATTGCAATAGCACTTATGTGCAATTTTATGTAATTCAATGTGGAGAAAGGTGATTGCATGAGGTATCTCTTTGCATTTTACACAAGTCAATAAGGGGAAATATATTTGTAGCTATCAATGAGCAGTTTATGCCGTGTTTAAATAAATTGGAAGGACAGACAACTGTTTGGGTATTATTCATTCAGCTAGCTATATAAGTTAGAGTTCTGGCTCAAGCTAGAAGAATGGTAATCCATTGAATGGAGTGAACCCAGATTATGAGCTGGTAACTGATTTTGAATTTAATAAAAGATAAAGCATCAATGACTTTGAATTAAATTATCCTAACATGAAATCAAGATGGCTCATTGTTGTCAAGTTCATTCAGTAGTTGGTGTTACAATTGTGTGAAGTAGTTAAATTATTTTCTTATGTTTTGTTTAGTTATTGTTTTTGTTACTTTTTCCTTCCAAAAGAAAACAGAAGTAAAAAAAGTGTTTTTAGCTGCAAAAAAAAAAAAAAGTCTTTCTAAAAGAGTAAAGATTAATAAATTTCATGATAATTATGCATGCTTTTACTTTTGTATGGAGCTAATAGATTTGAATTTGTGTTACATTTTAAAGTTACTTATTTTTAATCAAATATGATTTATTTTTTACTATTCACTTTTATTTTGTAGTAAATTTTGAGGAATCAAAGAGTAAATAATAAAGATCTTAATGAGCAAATGCACTAACTAAATGGAGTTTTAAACTCCTAAACTTGATTTTCTATTTTGAGTTGAAACAAAATTCCATCTCTCATGGAATAGTATCCTGTGGGAAATGTCTATTGCTTAATAGACTTTGCCAATTGACAACATTTTTGGTATGTGTTATGCTTATTCTTTCAGGCAGGAGGCTTGCATTTAGGATCCGAGTTTGGCAACCAAGTTGGAGGTTCAATGCAGGCAGATAGAGGATCTTCTTGGATGTTTAGCCAACAAGATAATTCAACACTAACACAGCTTCAAGGATCCTCACTGTTGGTTCCCAGTCAGATGGGTCCAGGAAATCAGCCCCCTCGCCCTGCATCGGTGATTATCCAAACTTTGAGTTTCATATAAGCAAAGATTATTTATCAATAGCTCAAATTGTTCCATTAACAGTTTGATTTTCCATTGGCTCTTCATAGTTGAGTCCTGAAATGGAGAAGGCACTACTTCAGCAGGTCATGAGCCTCACTCCTGAACAGATTAATCTCTTGCCTCCAGACCAAAGGAATCAAGTGCTTCAGCTCCAACAGATTCTGCGCCAATGAGAAGGCTCCACTTCGGCAGGTCATGAGCTGCATTGCAGAACAGATTAATCTTTTTCCTCCAGAACAATGAAATTGAAGGCTATGCTATATTCCCATGGCATAGCATGTGAGGAACCATGTGATGGATGATAACTGATCTAACAGAGACAGATTCCAACTGATGAAAATTGATTTGCTGCTATAATACAGCTGCCAAATTCAGCATTTTCTGCAGAGATTTATACAGATGCATTTCATCTTAATCTCCTTTGTGCATCTCGTGTGAGCCTTGTTAATTTATTTGTAGGTTGGTAGCTTCTGAAAGTTGATTATTAGGGGCAGATTTGCTGGCTCTTGCGAAGATAAATTTCTTTAATGTGTTGGTAAGTTAACAGAGTGAAGATACATTATCTTTTTCATCGTTGGCCCTTTATCTCTTACTGTTTCTTTGGCTTTAGCAAATTGAAAATATAGGGAAAATTTGAGATTTTTTTTTTTAATGTACAAGAATGGACACATGTATGTGACACTCAAGTGTAAAATAGGAAAAATTATTATATAGATCTTTTCCACCACGTTAGTGTTGGATTCAATAAAATTAAATCATATCAGATTTTTCATAAAAAAAATACAAAAAAAAAAAAAAAATTATGTTTTTCACTTCTTTCTCTCAATATAAAAAAAAAAAAAAAACAGAACAGTGTATTAACACAAAAAAATATACAGTAATTACAATAAAACCGAATGCTTTTATGATGGGAGAAATTATATTACCCTAATTGAGAAATGAAATACATTATTAAATATGGACTACAATAAGTTCAAGTGTGGCAAAAACTGCCCAGACGGAACTTGAAGCTGTGTCGCCAAGCATCAATCTTAATGGGGTTACTAAATGAACAGATCGCTGCAGAAATGAGGCTGGCACTATGTAATGTAAGGCATAAGCCAAGTCATAGCAGTTGATGCATTATTGCCAGTCATGTAATCCCTTCCGCCTCATTTTAACAAGCAGAGCAACTTGGGAAGAAAACTCATCCATGATATACATTCCAGCCCAAGCCATTACAATGTTCCAACCTAATCCGATGAAAGGAATATAAGGATGTAGATAAGAATGAAGAACTGACCTTATCAGGCAAAAAGAAAACATTAATGATTTTACAGCTTCTGGATGCATAACACACAAAAAAAGGGCATAACAAGAAGAAAAGAAAAAAAAAATCATCATTAATATGGAGTTGCAAAATGATTATGATTACCTCAAAGGACTATGAAGAACATGAAAGACACCACCCTACACGCACTCTCCCAAAGTCATTCACACCCACCCTTTGGTGCAAAAACTCACAGGATTTTCACGCAATGAAGATGAAATCATCAAAATCATCACCAGGCGCCTCATCAACCCAAGCGGAGAACAGTACGGCCTCGGCCGAGGAAGGCAGAGGCAGCAAGAGAATCAACAAGGATGATTGATAATGAATCATCATCGGTTATAACAGATAGAAAACTGTGAAGGACAAGTGAATTCTTGTTTTGTGCCACCTTTGTTTGACTGCCCACCACCAGCAACATTTTTGACAAATATTCCAATTTTTACGCCAATTTTTTTTTTGGGTAGTTTCAATTATTTGGTTATATATATGATGCAAATAAGAAGTTCTGAATTTGTTGATGGAACTATATATTTGTTTTTGTTTTTTGTTTGTCACGGAATAAGTTTTTTTACATGCATGGAATTTAATGTTTATTTTTTCTTATCAAAGATTACTTTCTCTTATAATCAGAAGCAGAGCTGCTGACCATAGCTTTCTGAATCTACTACTTGTGATGATCTTGTTTGATCGATCCTTCCATTTCTGATGGAAGTTGAAAATATTGAAAATTACCATTGAATTTGTTACTAAAATCAAGGGAAAAGAGATGTGGGAGTTATTATTTGCACTTATAAATCAATATAGATTTATAGTAGTAGTAAATAATAATAGCAAATAATACATCGATTTTTAACTTTATTTAAAATTATTGTACGGTATATTCTTTAGTATACTGTTGTTCCAGTCGTTTTTTTTTTTCGCTCTATTAGTAATTTAATTAATTGAAGCTTGAACCGAGTTTCATGAGGTTGAATCCTTTTTTTTTTTTCTTTCTACCTTTTTTGAGGATATACGAAGATACCTTAAGCATAAAAATTTGTTCCATACTAATCCACTTTATGTTATGATTTTAGATTAAATAAGAAAAAAGTCGTCTTTCATTCTATAAATTTCAATCAAAAACCTCCAAACAACTTCGAAACATACAATTTAAATTACAAAAAATGAAAGATAACCTTTTTTTTTCCTATCTCCTAGATCCCACTTAATTTATCTCAAAATGTTGAACCAAGACTTTCACCCCCCAATTTATCCAAGAATTCGAACGCAGTATACTTCAAAAAATAGAAGGGTAAAAAACACTTATCTCCTTTAAGTTTGATAAAAAAAATCCATTTATCTCCCTTTAGTTTGAAAAACATCCATTTACCTTCCTAAGATTTGGTATAAAATACATTAATCCTTTTAAGATATTATTTCTATCTTAATTTTAAATGAAAAAGACAAATATGTCCTTTGTTAATTATTAATCATTTATTTTTTGTTTTCATTTTTTTACTCAAAACTTTTTTAACTACAAAATAATGAGTCTTAAAATTATCTTTAATTACTAGTAAATTAAAGTCTATCAAGTTATATTCTAATTCAAGTGCATGTTGAATATTCTAAATTTATTTTTAATTCAATTATATATTAGCTTTGAAATGAATTTATTAAAATATTTTTATTTAATTAATTGCAGTTATTTAAAATTTTAGTGATAATGAAATTGGTTAAAGAAAAAAAATGAAAAAAATAGAATAAAGGAGAATACAAATGTATATAATTATCTTTCATGAGATTTTATTGAAAATAAACATATCCTTATTACTTTGAAAAACACATTTTATCTTTTGAAAAAGTAACTATGTTAGTATTCTGTTAATCAAATTAATATTTATTCAAATTTTACTTTAAATATTAAAAATATGATATATTTTTCTACCTATTTTTTATTTTTTGTTTTAATTAATTTCTTTATCATTAAACTTTTTTAAATAATGACAATTGATTTATTTTAAATAATATTAATATCAAAGTTAATATATATAATTGAATTAAAGATAAGTTTAAAATATTTTTTTGGTACAAAAGAGTTTAGGTCAGGGGAGGCTACCAATCCAGGATTAGGGCATGGCACATGTCTTAGAAAGGGTTAACAATGGTACTTATAGATCACCCACCAAATGAAACTGTTGTTGAGACTCAAACTCTGGTGCTTATCAAAACAATTATAAGTACTCAACTAACTGAACCAATCCACATTGACATAAGTTTAAAATATTTAACATGTATGCTTGAATTAAAATATAATTTAATTAGAATTTTACTTGATAGTAATTAAAGATAATTTTGTAGTTAAAAAAAGTTTTGAGTAAAAAAAAGAATGAAAATAAAAAAATGATTAATAATTAACAAAGGGTATAATTGTCTCTTCATTTAAAATTAACTTAGAAATAATACTTTAAGAGGGTTAGTGTATTTTGTGCCAAACTTTTATGAAGGTAAGTGGTTGTTTTTCAAATCTTAGTAGGATAAATGTATTTTTTATCAGACCTGAGAAGGTAAATATTTTTTGCCTTAAATAAAAAAATAGCCCGTATACTATATCATTTCTCCCATTTTGGTACTTAAGGAATTTTTGTTCTCAATCAGGTACCTATACTATAATTCCGTTAAACAGGTTGGTACTTTGCCCTAACACCGTTAAATAAATGCTGACATTACAAACAACACCCAATGAGATCATGACACGCAGCAAAAATGTCATGTCAACATTCATTTTATGATGCCACGTCATCATTAAAAGAAAAAAATTCAAAAAATAAAAAAAAAGGAAAAAATTATTAAAAATTAAAAATTTATAAAATTCGTATTTTTTTTTATAAAAAATTCAGGAAAAAAATTATAAAAATTGGAAAATTTTAAAAATTAACAATTTCCTTTTCAAAATACGAAAAAATTAGAAAAAAAATAAAAAACAAGAAAAAATTATAAAAGTTCAAAATAAAAACAATTTTTTTAAAAAAATTCACTATTTTTCTAAAAGTTTCAGAAAATTAAAAAAAAATGTAGAAAATTCACAAATTTTATTTTTTAAATTAAGAAAATTCGAAAATATTATAAAAATTCAAAAAATAGGATAAATTTTATAAAATTAAAAAATTCAAAATAAATTCAAAAAAATCTAAAAAATTCAAAATTTCAAAATTTCAAAAATTTTGAAAAAAAATTAATAAAATATATAAAAAATTAAAAATTATTTTTTGAAAAATATGTAAAAAATTTGAAATTAAAAAACATATTTTTTGAATTTGTATAATTTTTTTTTGAATTTTTTGAATTTTTTAAAAAAGTTCTGAACTTTTTTTAATTTTATTTTTAATTTTTATGATTTTTTCCTAATTTTTGAATTCTTTATAATTTTTGTCCAATTTTCTGAATTTTTAAAAAAATTGTGAATTTTTTAGATTTTTTTAGTTTTTTTTTTTTTTTTAATTTTTATCAATTTTTTCAAATTCTGTGAATTTTTTAAAAAATTTTGTGAATTTTTTATTAATTTTTTCGAATTTTCTAAATTAAAAAAAAAATTGAATTTTTATTTTTTAATTTTTAGCCTATTTTTTATGAATTTTTATAATTTCTTTTCGAATTTTCTAAATTTTAAAATATTTTGTGAACTTTTAGATTTTTTTAATTTTAAAAAAGAATTGTGAGTTTTTTAGATTTTTTTTAATTTTCCTTTCTTTTTTTAATTTTTATATATTTTTTGAATTTTTAATAAAAATGGTTAATTTTTAAGATTTTATTTTATTTATTATAATTTTTCCTTTTTTTTTTGAATATTTATAATTTTTTTTCCGAATTTTCTGAATTTTAAATAAAAAATGTGATTTTTTATTTTATTTTATTTTATTCCTTTTTTTTATTTTTAATTTTTAACATTTTTTTTAATGATGACGTGACATCTTAAAAGGAGTGTTGACATGACCTTTTTGCCATGTGTCACGATATCATTGAGTGCTATTTGTCACGTCAGCATTTATTTAACGGTGTTAGAACGAAGTACTAACTTGTTTAACGAAATTATAGTATAGGTACTTAATTGAGAACAAAAATTCTTTTTAAGTACCAAATTGGGAGAAATTATATAATACAAAGGCCAATTTTTTATTTAAGCCTATTTTTTTTCACTAGAATTTTACTGACAGAATTTGAACTCAATAAATACCCTCCAAAATAAAATTTCAAGTTTCTAATGGTTGGAAAGACCTTTGAAGTTTGTAATTGTTAGGGAATCTCCAAAATAAAGCTTCAAGTTTCCAATTGTTGGAATGTCCCATTGATGATAAGAGTTGAGGCACCTTTGATACCTCTCCGAGTTCGGAGTTCGAAATTGTGTTAATTTATGGGGATAAATTGTGGATTGTGGTTGCCTCATTTATCTTTTCAGAAGCCGAGAAAATCCTTTTCAAAATAGAGGTGAGTTGAGATCTGATAATTTTAAATATGATAAAAAAATATAACACATTTATAAACATAAAAATAATATAATAAAGAGACAATCAAGTAAAAAGTATTGTCTTTACACATTTATCATCATTATCATACTCTTTAACACTCACATTTATCTAATTTGAAGAGAAAAAAAACAATCGAGTTTATAGTAGCAACGTAAAGACTGAAGAGCAACTTATAAATCAAGTAAAGAGTATTGTCTGTATGCGATTACAGGGCCTTAAAAATATTATTTTTGATTCTGTAAACTTGGATTTGTTAAATGCTTGGGGTCTTAATTCTGCTTTGTTTAGTCGGTAAATTTAACTTGGTAACAATGTAAGATGCTGTATTTTTTAACAACTCTGCTGCTTTCTTTGGGTAATAGAAACAACTACTTATCCAAATATATATATATATATATATATAATACATTTAAACACGACTAATAAAACACTTATCATATTCACGTTTAAAATTAACATATTTAATAATGAATTCGTTACTGTCAATGTATAAACTCTATACACTGACAGTGAATCCTATACTGACACCTTATAAAAAAAACTAATCACTAACCCTAACCCTTAACTCTAATCCTTAATCCCTAATCCTTAATCCTTAATCCTTAATCCCTAATCCCTAATCCCTAATCCCTAATCCCTAATCCCTAATCCCTACAATAACTTTAACATGATATCATAAAATACACTAACAGTGTATAACTTTATGTTCATGAAATATTAATATATTATATTTGTATTTACACTACTAACACGGAAAAAGAAAACAAAACAAAACAGCATACACAGATTGCCTAATTTCCAACCCAAACAAATGACTTTCTTTTCTTTTTCTTATTATTATTTTCTTAATTTTTTTGTTTTTCCATTTTTGAGATCTACATTTCTAGAGTTCTGTAATACTAAAATCATTTACATACACAAACAGTTATGTACAGTAAAACTAAGAAAATATGAACACTATGATCACTTTCTCTTCTTATCTTCCTTTTCTCTTTCAAGGACCACTGGAGCTGCTGGGATGCTGAACCACCACTCTCTCAATCTCCTCATCCATCTTTCCGTGCTTGCTTTCCTTGGAGGTGAATACCTCGTAAATGTCTCCAAAAATATCAGCAGAACCATGTACTTGCTAGGCAAGAAAGCCAATATCAAAGCTGTAAACAGAAGAGTACCTGCAAATTTCTCGCTTGCCTGGTAGATAGATTAACATCGTAGCGGCAAAGTCAGCAGACTATATATAAAATTTATCTCATCAGTTTTGTATGACTATATGAAGTTGAAAAAATTGAGACGATGAGAAGAATTGCTGATCAGTTTAAAGACGGAGAAACCAACAGATTCTACTATGGTGAAAAGTAGGGAGTACAACCTGCGGGAAAATGGACAGCAACAAGGCGCGAAACTTGAGAAGAACTATGTTTCCATCTTGGATAAGTTGTTCAACTTGAGATACTGCATTCTGAACAGCCAAAAGCTGTTCCATTGTGTTCATAGGTGGAGGTGCTATTATCTTGATTTCATCCACAGGCCTGCCTTGGTTGAAAAACCGCGTAAGAACCATAAAGATCGCAAAAAACAGTAGCATCAATGCAAAGGCATAACCCAGCCATCCCCTGAAATGGACAACATATGATTTCCAATGAGAATGATTCATGCAAGGAAACTCTAGAGTGTTAAGCCAAAATGTTATCTATTTAGAGCAACCAATATGCCTTCTTTATACAAGACAAGAAATTTAGAGTGCTTCCCCTTGTTAAGCCAAAACTCTAGAGTGCTTCCCCTTGTAATATTAGCATGGTTCAACTTTTCCTTATTCAAAGTTTACTTTTCTTTCACGTAAACCCTTCCTTCAATCTATGTATTCATGCCCAAGACATATTTTCTTTGGCTTAGCTGAGTACCTAAGCTGACAGTATCGGAATCAGACATTTAAACAAGTTGACTTCAGGATTATTTATCATAAGTTCAGACGGACAGTAGAGGCATTTCGAAGAAGCGCATTCCAGACGAAGGTGCATTCGAAATGAAGCATTCAGCAAACCTGACAGTTGACAGCCCCATCCTCAAATAGGTATACAAGAAAGCGCTAGACTATGAACCTTCCCCTTGTGGTAGAGCAAGAATTAACTTTTTCTACTTCAAAGTTTACTTTTCTTTCACACAAACCCTTCCATTAATCATTGTAATCATGTCTAAGACATATTTCTCCAGCTCAGTAGAGTATCTAAGCTAACAAGTATCGGAATCAAATTATTTACATAACTTGACTTCCAGATATCAACAGAACTATATCAGCTTATCTCAGGATTATTAATCAAAAAAGTGCAGATGGATAAAACCAATCATTAGAGGCATTATGAATAAAAGCACTCCAGAAGAAGGTGCAATGGAAATAAAACATTTCAGTCAACTTGAGAGTTGACAGCCCTGTCCTCAAATTAGGTATACAGGAAAGCAACATGGATATAAACCCCCCAAAAATATTTTAAAAACATTCATCATGTCATGTCCAAGACAATTTCCTTTTTCCTTATTTTGTTAATTATCCGAGTTGACAATATCTGAACCAAACAAAGCTAAACATAATTTTGAATACTGGTTCCTAATCTAGTCTCTAAACCTACTTCAGCTTGAATCAAGATTTCATATTAAAAATAAAATAAAAACAGATAGGCCAACATTGATGATTTTAAGACCTCAACAAAAGATGATGTTTTGGAAATTAAACACAAGTAACCTTACATAAACCCTACACATATTTAGTGGTTTAGAAACTTTACAACCTACCCTTTACAAAATGATGTCATTATCAGTTGGGATAACTTGGTTTTGTTGCTAGCATTATACCACCAAACAGTATTTCATTTGCTACCATGTCTTACCAAACAATTAATAATAAAGAAAAAATTGTTTATTCAATTGTATCTTACCTGAAAATTATGAACGTGAAAAACAAACAGAACAGTAAAGACTTTAGAGGATCATCCCAATATACCAGAGAAAGAAGCCACTTCCCAACTTCCGTCACTGGAAGAAGTAACTCCTGCAAGTAGAAAATTTAAAACAAAAAACAAAATGAGACTATAGTACAAGTCATGGAAGTTGGGACTACAATCAGGAGAAAGAACAGAACAGCAGAGCCAGAATTAAACATAATATGAGTTCGTGATACTATAAAAAATACAGTTCAAATTAATCACTCTGCTAACCAACAGTGAATGATATAATTCGATGGCATCGCTCACAGACACACATGCGCACATGCAGCATTTACAATGTCCACCAACTACATTTAACTCGGTACTCAAAATTCAATAAACAAGGACAGTTAATCAAACTCATTATTTTAACAAACTTATTTTCAGTTGAACAATGAAAAGGAACAAGGGTTGACATTTTTTAAATTCTAAAGCAAACAGTGGTATCTTCTGTGGTACCTTCATAACAGCTAAATTGGTGTCAATACCATCTACTTTAACCCCATCAACTGTTTCTTGTGCTAGCACCACTTTTTTATAGTTGTCTCTAGATTCCTTAACTGCTCTCTCCAACAAACTCATCCCACCCACAGCTACTTCACCCATAAGAAGTCCAGCCTCACTTGGATTATTTGAACTTGAACCAAACACAAAACCTAAGTTCGAAACCATTGCCAAGGCTGAGATTGAGTACATGCCACCTCCAGCCACAACATTGTTACCCCGATCTAGTTCCCTAGAACTTGACATATTTGCAAGAGTCTCCAGTATCAAGTCTCCCCCAGGTAATTGATCACAAAGATTAAACATGAGAAGAGACTCACAGCGAACAGAGTTTGAGGAACTAATTTCCTGAACAGCTTGCACACGTAAAATTCCAAGAACAGCTTTTGAAAGTGCATCATCCTTTTCAACTCCAGTAATATGGAACTTATTTATAAATCTATGTAAATATAAAATTTCCCGGATTATTGCTAGCCAGTAATCACGCCGAGTGTGCCCTTTAAGCTCAGGAAACTCGATAACAACTGGTTCTGATCTACAAGAGAAACACAGTAAACAGTTAATAGATAAATTATATTCTCAGATACAATAGATAAATTATATTCCCAGACAAGCTTATATTAAAACCAAAGCAAGAAATACAATTCAAGATTGATTTAAGACCAAAATATCACAGGATTCTACTGGACAGTTACAAGAAGAAAATGAAATAAATCTGCATCATGCCTTACAAGGAAATTGATTTGTACAAGACTGCCTTGTCAAAAAGTCGAGTACCCCATGGTCCAGTCAACTCAGGTTTAACAATTTGTTTTAGATCATCTGACAAATCATATCTTTTTGGTTTGTCATAAGATACAACTCGAAGGGCTTCAAAGTACAATGCATGATCTGTCAGTATTAATCGACCTGCAGACATGCAAGAACAACCTCAGAACAGGCTAAATATTGAATCATATGGTAATTGACAACAAAAGCTATTTACCAAAAACAAAGAGAGAGAACGAAAGAAGAAAAGGAAAGGTATGGTTGCAGCAATGAATTTCATCAATAAACAAAGATATCATATAGTAGTCTCTTAAATACAATGTTTGCTATCCAATCAACTTACCTGGCCATGTTGATATTCCAACATGTTCAAGAACCGGTTGAGTAGTGACTGTCCCATCCACCTCAAGTATCTTTTCTCCTCTTGATGATCGAACAACAGACAGAAGAGATGATTCCGATTGGCTCTTCATCTTTTTTATCACTCTATAGAGATCAAATTTTAGAATACTATATTTAGATATGCAAACCTACTAAATAAAGATGCTGCCACAAATTACTAAGCCTTTGGTGTACTATGAAACTTCTTTGGACGAATTTAAAACTAAAAGCTAAAAACTGAAACAAGGTGTAGTCAGCAATGGAATAGAGAAGATGGCCAATTGATATAGAGAAAGTAAATTATACTACGCTTCTGAGAAGAACTTTGCATATCATATGATTCGTCGTGTTATTGGTGTTATGTGACATACTACTGCCAATTGGTTTTATTTACATCTTAGCATGATAATGATACTAGAGGCCAAGTTGCTCATAGACCTATTTGTTTCAATTTTTTAATATCAGGATTACATGTGAGGTAGAATGTTAATGATTTTATCCCACAATATTAAACTCTGGGTTTTTTGTCAATGATTTTATCCCATCATAACAAGTATTATCAAAGTATTATAGAACCCCTCAAACCTGACATATGAGTTTCAATTATGTTGAGATGATGTATAACCAAAATGTCAAGACTAAGCCAGCAGATTATCCAGCAGATTCATTCAGTAAAAAAACATAAGAAAGAGATTAACCAGGTAATTTACGGAGAAAGGACATGGCACACCACCCTGACTATCATGCACTAAAATAAACTCTTTTAACCAAGAATAAACAATCATGCACTTTAAACTTCAAGTTCAACCCAAGTTCATCTCCGTTATCAAAAATAATTCACATTTCCTAGCCACTAACCTTACAGAGATCATTATTTTGATAAGTAAAAATAAATGTCCCTCGCTATCTCTAATTCTGCCCCTACATGATTGGGCATTATTATCTATCAACAAAATTTTCCCACAAAACGTAATGGGTTGAGGTTCATATACAGGTCTTTCCTTCATAACTCCCGGCAGAAGCCATGCCCAAAAAGCTAGTGTGAACTAGACTTGGTTTTACACACATCACATCAACCTTTTTGGTTAGTTATATTACAAGTGCACCTTAGAACAATTTAAAAATCGCACATAATGCAACATGAAATGATCATAGCCAATAGGCATTGGAAATGTCAGATGCACACCTACAACCACAAGCACATTCAAGGAAAAGTAACACATTTTAAGTTTAGGTTAACAAGCAGAACACTGCAGGTTGAGCTCCCGAGATGTTCACTTCATAAAAAAATGCTTAGAGTAAGATTAACATTGGTGGGTCCATACATGTCAGAATTTGGAAAATCCATGTCATATGTCAGTGTTAATTAAGAGAGAAAAGGGGAGAGAGGAGGGTTGAAACTTTGGCAAATCTGCAACTCCCTTTCTCACAAAAAATTTCAGCACTTGTTCCTGTAGTTGTACTGGAAAACTATTTTCAATCTAAGATGGTCCTCAAGGCCCTTCCAAGAACTGTTTATATTTTTAAAGAATATCGGTTCAAGGATTTTGGTTTTTCTTCTGATGATGGATTGTACTTTACAAACCCTTTAATATTGTTTGAGAATTTACCTTAGGGTCCCTCTAGTTTGGCTATATATCCTCGTATTTAGTTATTGGTTGTTAAGTTATTTAAACCTTCAAGGAATGTGAGCTAAGCAGAGAACTTATCTTTGAACAGTGAAATTTTGCAGTAGAAACACATAATTGCACCAAAACAGAAAAGGAAAAAAAAAAAAAAAAAAAAAGAGGGTCATGGATGTATATAGGAAACTCACACGGTAAAGGCCCTTACCTTTCTAGTCCATTTAGGTACTTGTCATAGATAGAGAAATGAAGCCGACCACCTGTTGAGATTGTAAGAACCTCAAAAAGGTTTTCACAAATAATCACATTGGCAATAATTGGAACTGCTGGAGCTATTCGAGAGAAGGCCTCCACCCCAACTGACAGATCATCATCTAACTGCAAGCAAGAGAAAATGATGACAATAAATTTCAGCATCAAATCTAAGGTTTATTGGACAATTAATGGCACTAGAAAACCCATTAGCCAAGTGCATGAGAACAGTTTAAATGTGTAACAAAAAGAGCCTTTAATTACAGAAGATATAAGAACATTCGGAGTTTGCACAGAAGATATGTAGCATGCATCCACAGATAAAAAAAAAAAAAAAAAAAATGCAGAAGGTTTGCAAGATGATTGAACCAACGCAACCCCCACCCCCAAAAAAAAAAAAAAAAAAAAAAGACTTAAAAGATGAAACTTACATTAACTTGAGATTGGCTGGCAGCTGCTGGGGCTTCCCAGGCCACCATCATGTCAAATGTAAGGCGTCGAAACTTTTTATCAGCCAGATGACCCATTACTTGAGTAGAAAGAGCAAGAGCCCTGAAACAACAGTATTCCAAAAAATTCCTCGCATACTGTGACTTATGCTTCATAGAATCAGATGCCTCGGCGTTAAAGCTTTCCAGAAGCTCACTTGAAGAGGTTTCAAGGATTCTGCATCATTTTGTTTTTGTTATCCACAAGGAGACTATATATTGCAGTCAAAAGGCAATTTGCATTATTTTTATTTGCATCTAGGCTGAATTAGAAGCATATGAAAACGTAATTTAACAAAACAACTTCCAATCAGATGATGGTACAAGTTGCAAAAAGAATTTATGTACTTAAAACATGCAGGCAGCAATAACAAAGTAGCAGCAGAAGAAACCTACTTTGAGCATCGGCGCACAATGATATTCGCAACTGGAGAGAGCTCAGGTATCCAATTCCTTCCAGCAGATGGAGACCTCTCCAGCTCCTCAAATTCCTGTGCAAAGGAGCTTCGCTTGCTGAGTAACCATTTGAATGATCCTTCTTTTACCAAAGCCTCGAGCATATTTCTAGTTTTGCTTGTCACCGCAATTTCCAACTTTCCGCTCAATTCATACCCACTGAAATGCAATCCACTGTGAAATTCCCTAAAACCCGTATATAAGTTTAAATGTCAAGATTTCACCACTAAAACTTTTAAGTTTAGCAATCTTTCAATGCATCCAACTAGCATTAGCAAAACCTAACTTGTGATTCATACAAAGCCTAGTAACATAATCTCCAACAATTTTAAATGGCAACCAAAATCTTAAAAGAATCAAAGAGATAACTCACCCAATTGTAAATAATTGCTAACAACTTCAAATTTTATTAGAAATCCAACTAAAGGGATAAGCTAATAAAACTCTCAATCTCAGCATCTTTATCTAAGACCCATAAAATTCATTACTTTTTTTTTTTTGAGTTTTTTCCAAAACCCAAGTATTGAATTCCATTAACAACCTAATACCAACTACTTAAACTAACTAAAAAATAGGAAAAGAAAGAGAAAGCATTTACCTCAAGAAAATGTGAACTTTCAAATCCTTCTACAACCCCAAACTTGTGCACAAGAAAATCTCTGCTGATTCCTGCAACGTTTCAAGAGCCTCATCTCAGATTACCTTCTTTGAACAATTTGCCACCAACCCATTTCTACAAAATAGCAAGATTCACAAGATTACCTCAAAAAAACAAGAGTTCTAAAAAAAACTTCTTTTTGAAGAAAATTCATTATTCTTTGATGGGTCTTAAATAAAAGAAAAAAAAAAATCAAAAGAGACGAAGAGGTGAGAGCTGTGAAATACAGTAGCTTGAAGTACAGTTAAGGAAATTGTATCAACGTCTAAAGAAGATGCTTTGCGGGGGTTTTGTGGTGTTGGGGCGGTGATCTGAAGAGATCCAGTGCAGCTGGCGCCATAACGTGCGTGGCTATATGATTGGCATTTGGCAGGAGGATAGGGTGAAGTTAGAGGTGGCAATTGGGCGGGTTCGGGCGGGTTCGGGTGGGTTCGGGTCGGGTTCATTCGGGTTCGGGTTTATTCGGGTTCGGGCTCATTCGGGTTCGGGTCCATCCGGGTTCGGGCTCATTCGGGTTCGGGTCCATTCGGGTTCGGGCCCATTCGGGTTCGGGCTCATTCGGGTTCGGGTTCGGTCTGGGTTCGGGTTCGATCTGGGTACGGGTATGTTTTACATTATTTTATTTTATATTAGATGTAATCATTTTTACGTAATTTAAATATTTATATCTAAAAACAAATTATTAATTTATTATTATTATTATTTTTATACTTTTGCTATTATATGATATTTTTAATTATATTTATTTTTTAAAATTAATATTTGTTAGCACCAAAAGAATAAGAAATTAATTTGTTATATAAAATCAAATTTTGAAATAATTTATTATAAAAAAATATGATATATTATAAATTAATATATTGATATTTAAAATAATTGATTTGATGAGCTCGAATTTCAAAATATAAATACATTATAATTTATATTCACTATAAAATAAAAAACTTATAAAAATAAATCCTGGTCTTCATCTATTCGTTTATATACTTATAAAATGCAAAAAAATTATGCTTATAGTCAAGATATATATATATATATATATATATATATATATATATATATATATATCGAGTACTTATATTTTTTTCATCAGTATAAAGTATAAATTATAAAGTAGTACTAAAAAATATAATTTATATTTAAATTATACGTAATAAATATATAATTAATATGATTATTTATTAATATATAATAAATATACCCAAAACCAAAAGGCCATAAAATCCAAAACCCCATTAAATCCACCCGCTAAAATAAAATCACATGAAAGCCATAATCCAATTAAACCCACCCTAACCTAATCGCATAAGTATAACTAGAGCTGCTTATGGGCCGGGCCGGGCCGCGGCCCAGTTTTTTTTATTTTCTCTGCCCAGGCCTGGCCCTGGGTCGGCCCGGCCCGCCCGTTTAGGCCCGAAACACTGTTCATTAGAATACAAAAATAAATTTTTTTATTTTTTTATTTTTTTATAATTAAAATTAAATAAAATAATATTATTATAATAAAATTACTGTTCCGGGCCGGGCCGGCCCGGAACACAAAATATCCTGCCCAAGCCCGGCCCGTGAGCAGGTCTAAGTATAACCCAAAAGGCCAAAATAATTGAATTATTGTCAATTTTTTTACCCTTATAGATTAATTGAATTATTGTCAAAATTTTTTTCACATCTTTAAAATTTTCAAGAATTTAAAATATTTAGATTGTAAATTCATCATGATATGAGACGTTAAAATTATAACTTATAAGTACAAAATATAATTTACTTTTTGATAAAATTATTATTTCATCATATATATATATAATATATTAAATTTTAATTAAATTATTAAAAAAAATTAGAATAAAATTAATAATTAAAGTTATTGCTTTGTAAAAAAAAAATAATTGCAATTTGTTTATTTTTATTTTTAGTATTAAATTCGGGTTCGGGCCGGTCTCGGATTCGGGTCCATTCGGGTTCGGGCTCATTCGGGTTCGGGCTCATTCGGGTTCGGGCCCATTCGGGTTCGGGTCCATTCGGGTTCGGGTCTATTCGGGTTCGGGCCCATTCAGGTTCGGGTCCATTCGGGTTCGGGCTTTTTCGGGTTCGGGTTTTTGACTTTTTGGTCAAATCGGGTTTGGGCGAGTTCGAGTTCGAATTTTTCTGGGCGGATTTTCGGGTTCGGGTTCATTTTGCCACCTCTAGGTGAAGTCAGAGGAAGATGTGGAAACTGGAAATTTCGACCGAAGTTTAGAATCCTGGTGACGTGGACACGGACCTGGCAATAAGTATACCGTGTATTGTATTTTATTTTTTACAATTTTAGATTTTTAATTATTAATTATATAATATTACATTTTTATATAATTTTTAATATATTAATAATTTATATTATATAAATTTTAACATATTTATATTTTTTATATTATATTCGTATTTTATATATTTATATTTAACATATCGTGTGCATTATCAAGTTTATGTAAACATGATCGAGGTAATCCAAATCCTGTTATCCTACGCGATGCAGATGCCCGTGCTGTAAGTCTGTTAAAATTTTGATTCCAATTTTTATGTTAAAAATTGTAATTCCTTTTGAGCTTAGTTTGAATAGTAGAGTGGAATGGATTTTTGAACTTTTTAAAAAATATTTTTAAAATAATTCAATAGTTATAAATTTTATTCAAGTTTTTAACATAAATTGGAATCATAGTTTTTATTTGAATTGATAATTTAATAGACTAACGAAGTCGAATTTGAAAAGCTCCATAATTTTTTCAAATTAAAAGTAACTAATAAATCTTATTAATCTCAAGTTTCGCATTATCTCAACTCCATCTTTATATTAGAGAATATGAATGCACTAATTTTAAAAACAAAAAATAAAGAAACGGATCTAAATCCAAACTTTTATTAAAAAAATTTTATCCTAAATAAATCTGTTCATGGGCTGGACAATCCGGCCGGACTTTGACAGGATTTTTTTGTTCCAGGTCAGTTCGGCCCGACCCGGAATAATTTTTTTATTATAATAATATTTTTTTTATTTAATTTTAATTATAAAAATATAAAAAATATATTTTTTTAATCGGATGAACAGTAAATTCGGACCTGCCGGTCCGACCCAAGACTAAATATGGGCAAAAAAATTGAAAAAAACCGGGCCTGGCCCGGCCATGAGCAAGTCTAATCCTAAATCAGTTTTCATTATTTTTTTACAAAATGTTGTACTCAGTTGCCATACAAATTGTTCATTCCATTTTCTTTGTCCTTTTTTTTTTTTTTTTTTGAAAATTCAAAAACTATATCGTTTTTAAAAAAACTTAAACTCTTAATTTTTATATTTCAAAATTATATTTCATGCTTTTTATTTTTTAACATTAAAATTTATGAAACATCAAATTTATAAAAAATAAATAAACTAATATTACATATACCAAAATCAAAACTTTTTTAAACTAAGAAAATATTTGACTAAGACAATGATAAACGCGTATTTCATTTTAAGATTATTTTATGTTTGTGAATATAGAAAGTTAAGTGATTTGTTTGGTGTTCCTTATTAAATTTTTATATTAAAGACATTCGACAAAAGGTCCATTTGAATTCAAACGAAGTCTGGTGAGATGCATTTGGGAGATTTGGATGAGAGGGTCAACACGGTTTTTCTTTTTCTCCACGAGAGCTTGAAGTTTCAGTGGTGAAAAAGATCTTTCAGTGGAAGGGAGGGCCTTTTACTTTTTAAACTTTGTACTTGATTTTTTATTATTATATAATAAATATATGATAAATTTTATTATTATATAATAAATTAATAAATATATTATATAATAATAAGAACTACTTCAAAATAAATATAAAATATTATTTGATATATTATTATTTTTATTAATTTTTATTTATCTAATAAGTATTTCACAAAAATATAATTTGATAATTTTTAATTATTTATTAATTTTATAAATATCAAATAATTTAAAAGTTTTTTTTATATACACATTTTGATCTAATATTTTTAATGATCATTTTTTCTTCTCACTATAATTCACTTCACCGCCATTGCTGCTTTTGCATCCAAACACATATCCTATAACTGGTTTTAATCTCACCGTTACAGTATTCAATTTCACTGCTACAGTAACTAATTTCACTTCCACCGTTATTTTTAATCTCACCAAAATCAATTTCACTGTCTATCCAAATGGAGTCAAAATCATTTGATTATGACATGACACCGATTTTTATAAACGGAATATATTTATAAATGGTTTTTCTTTTCTTTTCTTTTATTTGATTTTCTTTTTATTATTATTGTTATACTCATAATATGTTGGGCTCCGCTAATCATAAGCCCGAGAGGTCCCCTAACCCTAAGCAAAGTATCTAGATTTAATAATTCGTATATTTTTTTGTATCATAATTATATTTAAGGTATTTTATATTATTATAAATTTTGACGTATTAATAATTTGTGTTATATAAATTTTGATACATTCGTCTATTCGTATTGTGACTGTGTTTCTTTTTCATATTTGTATCATGTTTCATATCGAATTTTAGTTATTTTTTTCTTATCGTATCCAATATTGTCAATATAAAAGCATCGGTTGGTTGAAGAAAACAACACCTGTCCATAACTAACTTGGTTGGTTACTCATGATGCATGAAGAAAACATGAGGCACGGGATCACAGCAGGATCGAGATTTCTGAGACTGGTATTTAAAGTATGAGCTAAGGAAAGAGAGGATCACCCTTTCCATCATTCTTTTATCTCTAGCTCTCTAGCATTATCTCAGTCCTCTTTTCTTCTTCGATCGATCCTAGCTGATTTAAGCATTTGATTGCGCCCCCAAAAAAGAAATCTCCGGTGCCCTCTGACTACATATGTTATTGCAAATCCTACCCTGCTTTATTCGATCCCTCAAACTTTCCTACTGTATGTCTCTCCTACTGTAAATCCTCCATCGAGAAAACCATCAACAATTATAATATTATTACTCTTTGTAGAACCGTAATGAAACTTATGTGTAAATTTATCCCACAAAAATGAACTCCCAAGTTGCAAGTGCTAGTAATAATAATAAGTTCAAAATCTTAGAACCCTCTTTGGAGAATAGTGTGGCAGGCGAGTATTACTTAAGGTTAGGTTCTTTATATGGAGTCTGCTTCATTTGATCTTACCTACAAATCGAGCCTTACACTTTCTTTGAGTACTGTGCATACAGTAAAAATGTTTGGGGCCTGCCTGTATAGCACCTGACTGCAACCTTTAGTAGTTTAGTGGACAATCATTTGAGACAAGCTGGTTTTTGCCTGCTGTTTCTTAACCTGGCTCAATCTAATGGGGGTGTTGGAGCAATGTTTCTTTATAATTCGTGGCTATTACGAACAAATAGAAACTGTTGTTTGCATAAGGGGGCATGTGTCAAACAAATTCTGCTATTCGATCCATGGCTGCTATAGGATGGTGAAAAAGCGACAAGCAATCAATGCTCTGTTGAATATTGGCTCAAAGTCAAGAATGATGGCTTATCCACCAACCATGGAAGCTTCCACCATAGCCACCAAAGTCAAGAATGGAGGCTTACCACCAAAGTCATGGAAGCTTCCATGACTTTTGATACCATGGCTGCTGGATGGTGGCTACTTTGGCTGCCACATTAAATGTGTTCTCACCAATGGTGTTGCCTAAAAAAGGCCATGTAGAGAGAGAGAGAGAGAAAAAAGTGTGTGAGAGTTTAAGAGTTGAAGCAAATTCTTTAAATTTATAGAGTTTTTCTGGTATTGTGTGAGTTGTGAGTTCAGTGCTAGTATAGCACCTTGAATTCGATTATGTTTTGTACTCAATCTCCATTAATACAAACCTTCAAGCTCCTCCTCCCGTGGATGTAAGCACACTTGCTGAACCACGTAAAATTTCTGTGTTTTTTCAGTGTGTTTTTATCGGTTTTACTAATCTCGGTTTAGTTTCGCACAACAAATTGGTATCAGAGCCAACTTTTACGTAAAACCGAGTTTGTTTGATTCTGTCCGTTTTTCAAAAGTGCTCCAATTTGTGTTTTGAAAATACCAGGTTGAAGAGGTCGTCGAGAGGAGTGCAGCAGAATCAACCGGAGAGCCAAAGGACGCCGCACGCGCCCACACGCGCCGCCAGAAGAAGCGAGAGTGGGCCTCACTCGCCCACGCGCCGCTGGAGGTTGAAGACGCGTGAAGCCCACGCGCCGCACGCGCCATCCAGAGGTTGAAGACGAGTGGGCCTCACGCGCCCCACGCGTCGGCCACTAGCAGCCTGCACGCGCCCCACGCGCCGTCGCCGCTCCGACCAACTTTTTCGAGTCATTTTTTGAGCCGTTTCAGAACACTATTCTGAGCCTTTTCCGAGCCGGTTGAGCTAAACCGAGTCCATTTCGAGCCACCTGCAGCAGAATATTCACAAAATATTCTCCGTGTATCCAAAATTTACTCAGTTGGACCCGTTCCTGGCTATTTCGACTATTCCGGACTCAACCGCGGCATCGTTTTTCCATACAGGTAACGAAAAAACTCTGAGTTGGTAATTTTGTTTTATTACCATGGCAGAATCATTAGAGACAACTGAAACAACCAGCAGTGCACCATCAAGTTCTTACATCAGAAAGAACTCGATGACCACTGCAAAGTTCGAGGTGTAGGAATTTGACGGCACCAACAACTTTGGCATGTGGCAGTGCGAAGTTCAGGATTTGTTATTCCGAGAGGGGTCACATATCGCTCTGGAAGAAATGCCCAGAGATATATCGGAAGATGACTGGAACTTTGTCAACCACCAGGCTTGTGGCACAATCCGGTTATGCCTAGCCAAGGACCAGAAGTACTGTGTCATGAGAGAGACTAATGCAAAAACTCTCTGGAAACAACTCGAGGACAAGTACATGACAAAGAGCATGGAGAACAGACTCTATCTGAAGAAAAAGCTGTTCCGCTTCCAGTATAAGCAAGGTATCACCATGCAGGAGCATCTAGTAAGTTTTAACAAAATCCTCGCTGATCTTGAAAATCTAGATGCAAATATCTCTGATGAAGATAAGGCTCTTACTTTGTTAAATTCCTTGCCTGATAGCTATGATCATTTAACCACTACACTGTTATATGGTAAAAATGAGATAGAATATGTTAATGTTAGTAATGCTCTGGTGAATAATGAGTATCGGAAAAAGGATCAGCATGATCACCAGAATACTACACCAGAAGCTTTGACTGTGTTCAGAGGGAGGACGACAAACCGAGGAGCCGGAGAAAACAAGCGAGGTAAATCCCGTTCAAAGAGGGGATCATCAAGAACACGACTCTCAAAGGACGAGTGTGCCTTTTGCCATGAGAAAGGGCACTGGAAGAAAAACTGTCCTAACATGAAGAAGTCGATTGTGAATGTAGCTCAAGAATCTGAGGGAGAGGAAGACTCTGCATTTACGATTTCCACAACAACAAACTCTTCAAATCAATGGATTCTGGATTCCGGATGTTCCTACCACATGTGTCCGAACCGGAAGTGGTTCTCAAACTTCAAGGAGTTTGATGGAGGGATTGTCCTTATGGGCAATAATAATACTTGTCACACTAGAGGTATTGGAACGATCCGACTAAAAATGCATGACGGTACAATCAGACAACTTACAGATGTAAGGTATGTCCCTGATCTCAAGAAGAACCTCATATCACTGGGGGTCTTAGACTCAAATGGTTACAAAATGACCATTCAGAATGAAGTCCTAAAGGTTGTACGTGGAGCATTCTTAGCAATGAAGGGTTCTATGAAGGGAAATCTGTATCTCCTTGATGGAGAAACTGTGACAGGCAGAGCAGCAGTCTCCCACAACAATGATGACGATGAATCTGACACTTCTCGACTTTGGCACATGCACTTAGGGCATGTTGGAGAGAAGGCCTTGCAAAACCTGATAAAGCAAGGTGTACTGAAAAATGCCAAAACTGGAAAACTTGATTTCTGTGAGCATTGTGTCATAGGCAAGCAAACAAGAGTCAAGTTTGGTACTGCAGTTCATCGTACGAGAGCAATATTGGACTACATTCACACTGATGTCTGGGGCCTTCCAAAAATGCTTCATTGGGAGGTAAACACTATTTTGTGACCTTTATTGATGATTACTCTAGATATGTCTGGGTTTATACTATGAAGCATAAAGATGAAGTTTTAGATATCTTCGTAAAATGGAAGAAGATGATCGAAACCCAGAGCGGGAGAAAGCTCAAGAGACTGAGATCTGACAACGGTGGAGAATACAAGTCAGATCCACTGAAGGAAATCTGTCAGAATGATGTGATAATCCGACACTTCACTGTTCCTGGCACTCCCCAGCAAAATGGAGTTGCAGAAAGGATGAACCGAACTTTGGTTGATAAAGTTCGCTGCATGTTATCCCAGTCGGGCTTGAGCAAAGCATTTTGGGCGGAGGCTTTATTGTACGCCTCCCACATTATCAACAGACTACCCTCCACTACAATTGATGGGAAAACTCCCATAGAGGTGTGGTCCGGACATTCTGCCACTGATTATGATCGGCTTCGTATTTTCGGATGCCCAGCATATTTTCACGTAAGTGAATCAAAACTGGATCCTAGAGCCAAGAAAGCTGTCTTCTTGGGCTTTAGTGAAGGAGTAAAGGCATTCCGACTGTGGAACCCTGAGTCAAAGAAAGTCATCGTAAGCCGAGATGTTACCTTTGACGAATCTGTAATGCTGAAACTGACAACTCCAGAGAATCAGAACCATGATTCTCTAAAGCAGGTGGAGTTTGAATCTGAAGATGCTGGTCAAAATTCTGATGAATCTGAACCAGAATATGATGACACCTTAACTGAAGTGGAAGAGTCATCACCAGAAATCTTTCAGCAACCTGAATCTATTGCCACCAGCAGACCGAAAAGACATATTCGGAAACCTGCTCGGTACACAGATATGGTGGCATACGCCCTTCCAGTAATTGACGATGATGTTCCGACCAATTACAAAGAAGCTGTAAACAGCCCCGAGCATGCCCAGTGGAAGAAGGCGATGGATGAAGAGATGACATCACTTCATCAGAATCAGACTTGGAAGTTGGTTCCACTTCCAACACTCAAAAGATCAATTGGGTGCAAATGGGTCTTTGCCAAAAAGGAGGGTGCTACCAGCAAAGACAGCATCAGATACAAAGCCAGACTGGTAGCCAAAGGTTACGCTCAAAAAGAAGGAATAGACTACAATGAGGTATTTTCACCTGTTGTTAAGCATGCATCTATTCGGATTTTATTGGCTTTAGTAGCACATTATGACCTAGAGTTAGTTCAACTTGATGTAAAAACTGCATTCCTCCATGGTTCCTTAGAGGAGGAAATTTATATGACTCAACCAGATGATTTTAGAGTCCTTGGTCATGAAGATTGGGCATGTAAGTTGAATAGGTCTCTATACGGTCTGAAGCAGTCATCGCGACAGTGGTACAAGCGGTTTGACACCTTTATGATGGATCAGAAGTACACACGCAGTCAATTTGATCACTGTGTTTATTTCCGGAAACTCCAAAATGAATCATTTATCTACTTGCTTTTATATGTTGATGATATGCTAATCGCATCTAAGAGCAAGGTGGAGATCGACAGGCTGAAGGCTCAACTGAGCTCAGAGTTCGAGATGAAGAATCTTGGAGAAGCCAAGAAAATTCTTGGGATGGAAATCAACAGAGATAGAAAAAATGGTGTAATCAAATTGACCCAGGCTCAGTACCTGAGCAAAGTACTTCAGAGATTTGGCATTAATGATAAGACCAAATCTGTAAGTACTCCTTTAGCGGCACATTTCAAACTCAGTGCATTGATGTCACCAAGTACAGATGGTGAGAAGAGACAAATGGATCATGTTCCGTATGCCAATGCAGTAGGTGCCCTAATGTATGCAATGGTGTGTACGAGACCTGATATTTCACATGCTGTCAGTATGGTAAGCCGGTACATGCATAATCCTGGTAAAGGCTATTGGCAAGATGTGAAGTGGATTCTACGGTACATTCATGGTACTGTGGAAACATGCTTAAAATTTGAGAGAAGTAAAACTATTGGTAAGCATCTTGTTGGATATGTGGATTCAGACTATGCTGGAGATCTTGATAAGCGTCGTTCAACTACTGGTTATGTGTTCACCATAACAGGAGGACCAGTAAGTTGGAGATCAACTTTACAGTCAACGGTAGCTCTTTCTACAACAGAAGCAGAGTACATGGCTGTAACGGAAGCTTTCAAGGAAGCAATTTGGCTTCAAGGATTGATTGATGATTTGGGGATAGCACAGGAAAAGGTAGATGTTTTCTGCGATAGCCAGAGTGCCATTTGCCTAGCTAAGAACCAAGTTCATCACAGTCGGACCAAGCATATTGATGTTCGTTACCACTTTATCCGAGAAATAGTAGATGAAGGAAACATTCTACTACAGAAGATCGGGACTGCAGATAATCCTGCAGATATGCTAACCAAAATAGTTTCTGGGATCAAGTTTCAACATTATTTGGACTTGATCAATATCTCTCGAGTTTAAAGCATCTGAAGGAGGAATGAAGGAAGCTCTGATCAGTGAATTCTCTCTGTGGATTCTCGCCAAGGTGGAGATTGTTGAATATTGGCTCAAAGTCAAGAATGGTGGCTTATCCACCAACCATGGAAGCTTCCACCATAGCCACCAAAGTCAAGAATGGAGGCTTACCACCAAAGTCATGGAAGCTTCCATGACTTTTGATACCATGGCTGCTGGATGGTGGCTACTTTGGCTGCCACATTAAATGTGTTCTCACCAATGGTGTTGCCTATAAAAGGCCATGTAGAGAGAGAGAAAAAAAAAGTGTGTGAGAGTTTAAGAGTTGAAGCAAATTCTTTAAATTTATAGAGTTTTTCTGGTATTGTGTGAGTTGTGAGTTCAGTGCTAGTATAGCACCTTGAATTCAATTATGTTTTGTACTCAATCTCCATTAATACAAAGCTTCAAGCTCCTCCTCCCGTGGATGTAAGCACACTTGCTGAACCACGTAAAATTTCTGTGTTTTTTCAGTGTGTTTTTATCGATTTTACTAATCTCGATTTAGTTCCGCACAACATGCTCAGCAAGGACAAATAACAAGAGATGACAGCGGTGGACCAGGCTGTCTAGTGGGGTGATTAAAATTAAATAATGTAGATGAAAGTTTCAGCGACGCTGGGAGCAGTGGTGACTGCAGGTGAGGAATAGTGAAGGTACTGTTTGCTTTTGTGCAGTGACCAAAGTGGCGATGGTGGACGCTTCACTCCATGCGGAAATGCTAGCTGTGTTGTTTTTTGGTCTTCAAATTGCTAAGGAGAGAGGTTTTAATTATCTCTTATATAGAGAGTGATTGCTTGATTGTCATTAATGAATTAACTAAACAAGGGGAATCATATTAGGAATTGTATGAAATATCTTAGATTTTCTTTTTTTTAACCCAAAAAAAAGCCATAACTTAGGATAATAAAAAGATTATATGTACCGAGATTTGAACTTCAAACTTGTTAGATGTCATCTTTTAAAAGTAATTGTATAAATTAATTAAGTTAAACCCGGATTCATCTTAAATTTATCTTTAGAGTGTCATATTTGTAGGTTTTTTCATATTCAACAGAGTGCTAATTAGTTTGCTAATAGTCTTTGCTAAAATCTGAGTGTGGGGTGGGGAAGAAATTTTGTGGTAGAGATGTCTTCCAATTTTTTTTTTTTTGTAATCCGTTCCTTTTTTGATTCATTATGAAAGTTTCTACCATTCTTATAAAAAAATATATCTTCCTTGTAAATATATATATAAGCATATATTAATTCCAGCAAAGAAATAAAAAAAAATCTTTGTAAATATATCTATCATCAGGTGCAAGTTTTGTTTTCTTTCTTTTGTCTAATACTTTGGTAGGGGCATAAGGTTACATCGAAAGAACAGACCTAACATAAATTAGTCAAAAAGATGGTAACTCACTATCTTGTTAGATTATTGGATGGTTAAGACTACACTCTATGACTATAACAATAGAGAAATTAAGCTTCGTTTAACATTGCTTCTATCATAATTTTTGAGATCAAAAGCTGTTTTTCACCGCAAATGCAATACTAAACAGATAAAAAATTTTGGCTTCTACTGTTGAAACCATGGTTTGAAAAGTCAAATCAAAAAGCCAAAAAATATAGCTTTTGGGCTTTAAAAGCTGACTTTTGAATAAAATAATTTTATTATCCTCACATCTCTATACTTTTATTATTTTAAACATATTTTTTTTTTGACATTTCAATTTCTTACAACACTTTTTCACAGCAATGCTAAACACCTTAAAGTTTTTAAACCACACTTTTTAAACACACTTTTTTCAACCAAAACTTTTTTCAACAGCAATGCTAAACTAGCCTTAGTAAACAACTAGCTAGTGACAGTTAGACCTGTTCAAGGTCGGGATATCCGTTCAATCTTGAAGGTTCGCTCGATATTTTGGAAGGTTTTGATAAAAATATCAAGTCCGAAATATGAATTTGGGCACACACAAAAAAAAAACCCGTTTAGCAAATGGGTCGGGCCTTGGCTTTAACAATCAAGGTCCGAGTCTGGCTCGACCATTTATATAATATAATATATTATTTTTATATTTATATATATTATATAATTCATATTATATAAAGAATAAATATATATATATATATAATATTATAGTGTAAACATTTAAAATATATGTTAAGTTATTTATGTTTTAGAACTTAGTAAAAGAAAAAAATTAAATTAAATTATTAAAAATTAAATAAAAAATAACATATTTGTTTAAATTTTTTTAAAAAAATTAATATGGACGGGTCTAAACAGATTTTTATTACCCATTTACAAATATGAATGAATTTGGATAAAATTTGATATCCATATTTTGGTCGGACCGAACTTAAATAAATATATATAATATTGATACTATACTTAAGTTCGATCTATATGAATACATCTAACTTGTGCTTACTAGATAAACACATTTCCTTCACTTCCCATTGATGATAATTATCTACCACCACTAAAACCTCAATTGTCTATTCAGGAACATGTTTAGTTAAAACATCTATGTCGATTTTACCTTAATTTAGCTACAACTTAATTAGAAGTCAGCATTTTCACACTGCAATGTTGTTATAAAGTTCTTTACAAATGATTATTTTTAATTAAAAAAATGACATTATATGTTAACTATAACTTTCTTTTACAAATTAAGTAATTCTCAATGTATATATGGCATAATTAGTCTTGTACTCGTTAGAAGAAAGCAAAGCAAAAATGAAATACATAAATCTATAATAACATCTATAAAAGTTATACCCAAATTCATTGTGGTGGCTGAATTTAGGATTTTAGAAGTCTAAATTTATACCAACTAATATATGTCATAAAAGATGAGTTGGAGGTTAGTTAAGGTTTTTGAGTTTAAATTTAGAATTTTTTTTTAATAAAAAAATAAAGAAAAAAAATGAAAGAGGGGAGAAAGGATAAAGAAAAAAATTATGTTCGTGTTATTTTTGTGTTTGTGTTATTTTTCATGTGTTCAAAATATTTTAAATTTATATAATTTTTACACGTTCATAATTCGTTTTATGTAAATTTTGACACGTTCGAATATTCGTGTCGTGTTTGTGTTATTTTTTCGTTTGTTCAAAGTATTCGTATTCGTGTTATTTTTTTGTGTGTTCAAAGTATTATAAATTTATATAATTTTTACATGTTAATAATTTATTTTATGTAGATTTAGACATGTTCGTGTATTCGTATCGTGTTCATGTTATTTTTCATGTCGTGTTCGTGTTATTTTTTCGTGTGTTCAAAGTATTATAAATTTATATAAATTTTTACATGTTAATAATTCATTTTATGTAGATTTTGACACGTTTGTGTATTTGTGTTGTGTTCATGTTATTTTCATGTTTTATCGTATTTTAATTTTTTTTCATGTGTTCGTGTCATGTTTCAATTTATCCAAATTTTTTGAATAGTTTTTCATGATGATTCAATTTAGAAGAAATTTAGTGTATTCGTATCGTATCTCAATTCATCCCTATTTTGCATAATTTGTCATAATGATTCAATTTAGAGAAAAAAAAATTACATGTTCGTGTTATTTTATCGCATGTTTAAAGTATTATAAATTTTTACACGTTAATAATTCGTTTTATGTAGATTCTGACACATTCGTGTATTTGTGTCATGTTCATGTTATTTTTTATGTCGTGTTTTAATTATTTTTTCCATGTTATGATCATGTTGTGTCCAAAATTGACAAGTATAATTGACACTATTCAAATAACTCTCAATTTTGTGTCGCGTGTCATCATGTTCGTATTATTTTTCTATCATAATCGTATTGAATGTATTATATATTTATATAAATTTTGACACGTTAATAATTCGTTTTATATAGACTTTGACGCGTTCGTGTATTGTGTCGTGTTCATGTTATTTTTTGTGACATGTGTTTTAATTATTTTTTTCATGTTCGTATTGTATAATTATGTTATGTTTGAAATTGTTGGATCTAATGACCATATTCAAATAACTCTCAATTTTATATCAAGTGTCGTGTAAAGATAGGAGTTATTATTTTTCTAAATTATCTTTACTCCTCTTGCTTTTTTATCTTTTAAATTTATTACAAAGTATCAATTCAAATCCGATAACATACCGTAGCGAAACGCGGGCATTTATCTAGTTGACATAAAATTAAACCAAATCTGTACATATGTAATGGTCCTCGCACATGAAACCAAAAAGTTTCAAAGCATGCTTCCTAGCTACCATTGAGACTTTAAAATAATAAGGATAAATTACACGTTTAGTCATTTAATTTCAAGCGATTTTTTTATTTTATTTTGGTCATCTAATTATAAAAAATTATGATTTGATTACTAAAGTTTATAAAATTAATTTTTAATCATTCAATCGTTGAAGACTAATGGCATGTTGACATGGTATCGCCATGTCATCTGTCAGACGTCATATGATATTGTCACATCATTTAAATGAGTTGATATCAAAATAAAAAGTCTCCAAAAATTAATTGACCAAATGAATAATGTCTTTTTTTTTAATTTCTAATTTTTTTAAAAATTATAATGTCACGTCAACAAAATCACATGACATAACAAATGACGTGACAATGCTATGTGACATCTGGAATATTACGTGATAATGTTATATCAGCAAGCCATTAGTTTTTAACGATCGATGAATAAAAAATAATTTTATAAATGTTAGTGATCAAATTATAACTTTTCATAATTGGGTGTCAAAAAAAAATCGTCTAAAATTTAGTGACTAAATATGTAATTTACCTAAACAATATTTAGTGCATGATTTTAATTGTGTCGTTTGGCTTATATAATTTTTATGATTGAGGAATTTTATAATTGGATTTGCAGATCTTTACCTCTTTCTTTGACCAATGATCTTTAATTCCTTTATGCCAAAATGATCTTTACTCCCCAACCCCCCTTCCCCCTAAAATTGTTTCAATGTTGAGACGACACAAAAAGCTACTTTGGAATCAACATTTTGTGCTTGAGCTTTAGTTTTTGAATGCTTAAAACAAAGATATGAAAGCATCCAAGAAGAGTTAATGCCATTTTTTCTATAGTAGTGGGAATTAATAAGAAGCCTGACTAGCTAACAACCTCATCCACTTCCTAAGGCTTAATATTGAGCCCACTGTACTTGTGTCGCAACCGTTTTCGGCCCGGGTCGAATTCGGACCCGACCCGGGCCTTCTACAACTAAAGCCCGTTTGGGGCCTGCTAGGCCCAAATAGGCCAAATCGGGCCTGCTAACTAGCAGGCCCAGACAGGCCAAATGGGGCCTGCTAACCAGCAGGCCCAAAGACCCAATAGGGCCTGCTACCCAGCAGGCCCACTCCCACTTTCAAACACAGAAACCCTAGCAAACCCTAACCCCCCCTGCACCAGCCGCCGCCGCCTGCCACAACCCCCCTCTGGCAGCCACCCCTTCACGCCACCCCCAAAAAAGGAAACCTTTCAGAAGCCCCAGTCCACTAGCCCTACACACTCCATACCCCTTTCGGACTAACCCACTGCCACACTCCACCACCAACCCTGCACCAACACCTGCACACGCCACCGACCCCTTCCTTTAAGAACCAAGATCGAAATCCCACTTAGGGGACGAAAAAAAAAAGAGGAGGAAGGATCCGAAAATTTACACAACAAAAAAAAAACACAACCACCAGCCAAAAAAAAACAAAAAAGAAAAAGAGAGAACCAAAAAAAAGATTCGAAACCCCCCAAACAGGATCCCTACAAAAAAAAGGAGAAAGTCAGTAAGAGAAAAAAAAAAAAAAGAGAAAGCAGAAAAAGGAAATCGATTTTTGGAACCCAAAAGTTCGGATTCAGATCTACGAACGGAGGGGCGGTTTCGGGGAAAACCATCTTCAGATCGGCGTAAAGGAGGAGGAGGGGAGCATTTTGGTGGTTTTTGGCTAGCGATCGGAGCACCGGCGACGGCGGTGGAAGCGGCGGCGACGACGGTGGTTTGAGGATTTCAGAGAAGGTACAAAAAAGAGAGAGAGAGGGATTTTTTTTTTTTGGTTGGCTGAAAAATGAGGCAAAAAAAAAAAAAGCGGGTCGGGTCCCAGGACCCGCGTGTGGGTCCGCATGGGGACCCGACCCGTATGTATTATTATTTTATTTTATTTTTTTATTTTTTTTCTTTGGGGGGTCGGGTCACGGGACCCACATATGGGTCCGCGTGTTGGACCCGACCCGATCCGTAAATTTTTTTTTTTTTATTTCCAAGCGGGTCGGGTCTGGGACCCGTTCAAGGGTCCGCGCCTGGACCCGACCCGAGAGCTTTTTTTTATTTTTATTTTTTGTTTTGTTTTTATATATATATATATATATGTATATATTCTTTAAAAAAAAATATGTAGAATAATAATATAAGAATAATAAAAAAATTAAAAATATATATATAATAATAAGTAAAAAAATATAATAAAAAAAATACTAATAATAGTAAAAATAAATAATAAATAATGTAGTATTAATAAAAATATAAAAAAATAATTATAAACATGCAGTGTTATTAAAAACAAAAAAAATAAAAAAAATAAAAAGATAAAAAATGAAAAAATAAAAAATATGATGGTGGTAAAATGAAAGTAAAAAATATAATAATCAAAATAAATGAATAAAAAATGAAAGATAAATATATATATGAAAGGGGGTAAAAAAAATAGAAAATAAAGAAAGTATAACAAAAATATGATGAAAGTAAAAATATAAAAAAAAGAGACAAAAAATAATGGTAAATAATAATATAAAAATGAATATAATAATTATAATAAAAATAATTATAATAGTAAAAACTTGATGTTAGTAAAAATGAAAATAACCAAAAAATGATGAAATCGGATAATAGTAAAAATTAATAAAAAGAAAGGATAAAAATATGGTATCTAAAAAATATATATAAAAAAAAACATGATATTAATAAATTTAGTAAAAAATGATATTAGTAAAAATAAAAAAATATACATAAAATAATAATAAGAGTGAAAAAAAAAAAGAGTAAGTAAAAATAAAAAATATATATTAGTAGTAATATACTAGTAGTAAAAAAAAAAAAAATGTAATGAATGAATCTTCAAAATAAATAAATTTCATGCACTTTGCACTTTTTATTGTTTTTTTCCGCATCACGTACATTCGTATAACAAAGAAGATGAATACGGATTTGCCGACGACGGAATTCGAAGGACGTCACGGTTGTGATTCCTAAGATATCCCGAGGTGAGAGAATTTCGTTAAATATCACCACGAGTAGTGGGAGTATTTAGCGATATTGCTCGACACAAAATTTCGTTTTCATCTAAAAATTGAATTACTCAAAATATAAATAAATATATAGTGAATATTACGTATCCGATATTTCGTCATGCTCGTGGTTTTTTTTTTTTTTTTGAACATAGTGTCGTGCCTTCGATCGTATAATTAGGCCTTTATTCGTACATGTTATTTGCTAAATTGTGAGCATTCAATATTTTATTCGCATCATTCGCATTTAAATAAAATCGGTGAATACGGATTAACCGACGACGGAAATCGAAGGACGTCACGGTTGTGATTCCCAAGATATCCCGAGGTGAGAGAATTTCGCTAAGTATCACCACGAGTAGTGGGAGTATTTAGCGATATGCTCGATACAAAAATTCGTTTTCATTTATGGAAATCATCAAAATAAAAAGAACTAATAAAAAATGAATATTTACGTATTTGATATCTTGCCATGCTCGGGTTCTTAATATTATGATTTGCGTGTCTAATTTTATAATTATGTATTTAATCATATGTTTTATATACTAAGTCGTGTGCATCCGATATTTAAATATTCGCATCATACGCATTTAAATAAAAATGGATGTAAATTGCCGACGACGGAATTCGAAGGATCACGGTTGTGATTCCTAAGATGTCTTGAGGTGAGAAGATCTTGTTAAATACCACCGAGAGTGTCGGGAATATTTAATGAGTATTTTCGATAATAAATTTATGTTCACTTTCGATTTTTAAAAAAAATAAAAAAACAGTTCAAGAAAATCCAAAAAATAATAAACATGTTTTTTTAAGAATAAAAAAATAAAAGAGAATTATTTTTAAATACCGATGTTAAATCCATTAAATCAAGATTAAAGATAACACGTGATCAAGTGGTACCGTTTTCTAAACGGGCGTTGCGAGGGTGCTAATCCTTCCCCGCACGTAACCGACTCCCGAACCCAAATTTGTTTTTACTCTGGTTCAAAGCGCGGACTTCAAAATTGGTTTTTAAAAAAAATATTTTAATTAATTTTAAAATATTTTACTAAAATCGGTTTTAATAGGTGGCCAATCACACCTAGCAAAAAAAAGATTGGTGGCGACTCCATTTTTTGTGTTTTCATCAAATTCGTCACTAGCGGTCAAAAAAACCGTTATGACAGCTTGGCGACTCCACTGGGGAGTTCGAGAGTCGAGCCATAAATTAGTCATGAGTTATCTTAAAATCTCGATTTAACGGATTTAATCGGTCTTTAATTTTAATTCTCTTGTTCTTAATTCTCTTTATTTATTAAATCGGCTGTGTATTTTTGTCATCATTCTCGTTATCATTATTTTGCTTGCATTTATGCTTTGATATTTGTTGATTCTTTATTCTCATTTTTTTTATTATATTTTTTATTCATTTTTTTTATTCTACTAATTATGGGATGATTAGAATAAAGAGTCGTAAATAAGTAGTCGAAGGTTTGTTTGTTCCTTCTCACACACGGACACGTGCATTTCATACATAAGCTCTATACCCGAGCTACATCCCTTTAGGAAAAAGTAAAGTACCTACGCTCTCGTGAGGCCATAACCTCCGCATGGGCTAGCGAAAAATCTCTCACTCAAATTGAACCCTTTCCTTTGGAAGCCTATAATGGGTAAGGATCGGGGTGCCTTGCTAGCCTTCGTAGGCGACAGCGAGGACCAATTTGAAGACTTTTAGATTGCAAATCCGAACCTCATATTAGAATGCCGTGAGAAACTCTCCCTAGGTAGAGCCTACCTTATCCGACGTCTGTAAGGTCACCCGAAATTAGGACACATGAAGGAACGCTTCTTATCTTTCACTACTCTTGTTTACTTTCGAACCACGAAGTGGGAAGTGACCGAAACGGCCCAAATACCCGCATTGGTTCACTTCGCGATTCTTAGGGTGAACGAACACCCTAATTAAGTCCTTCGTAGGCAAGGACCGAAGTTTTTCCAAAAATTTTCTCAAAATATTTGTTATTTTATGTGAATAAATAAGGTCGGACCTCTTTATTCATTTGTTCTTTGAATTCTTTCATGTGGATATACTGACAAGTTTTCTTTTTATGTTGCTCTGCATAACTTACATTGGCATCACATTAGCATTCCACGACGAGGTATTATTCTCAAAAGTATCTTTCAGCAAGTTAATTTCTCATGGAGCCCACCGAGCGTCAGATTATCTCGTCATCCGTAAGCGTCATGTGTGAATCGCCGATAGATGTGCAAGAATGGGCAAGAAACGTGCAACAAAAAGAGGGGGACTGTTTGATTGAAGGTTATATCCCGAGTCTACCCGAAAGAATAGATTTGGAACTCACACAAAATAACTTAACTGAGTTGGCCGATATTTGGGAACGAATGACGTGGGAAAGAAAGAAAAAAATTTCTGAAAAATATGGCCAGATTGCTTCGCTCATCCCAGTAGTAATTGAAGAGTCCATGTTCAGGGCAGCCATCCAGTTTTGGGACCCTTCTTATAGGTGCTTTGCTTTTAACGGAGAGGATTTGACACCGACTATAGAGGAGTACTCAATTCTTGTCGGGTTAGAGCTTCGATTCCCGGATAAGGTATACGTCAGAAAGCCAAAGTTAGGTTTCCGTAAAAAATTGAAAAAGCTCATCGGGGTAGAGGTAGGAGACCCGGATTTGAAACAAAAAGGGGAGCATGTCTGTATTCCTTGGGGTTTCTTTCGAAAATTCATTGAGGGGCACCTCGATGACGAGCAAGGAGTCACCGCTTTTGCTTTGGCTATTTACGGGTTGGTAATTTTTCCTAAGGTTTTGGGTCATATTGGAGTAACGGTGATAGATTTCTTCGAGCAAGTTGAGAACCATGCCAATCCCTCGCCGGCGATCCTGGCTGAAACCATACGATCATTGAACTTTTGTCGCAAGAAAGGGGAAGGTCGTTTTGAGGGATGTGCGCCATTACTGCATATATGGCTCAAGAGCCACTTCATGTGTGACAATAGTGCTTTCTCCAAACCTTATCTAAAGAATTGTGCCCCTATTAAAGAATTCTGTGAAAGCAAATGGCCGGAACCCAAATCCAAGAAAGAATGGTTAGCCTTCCTACGGTCGCTGACTAGTAAGCAAATAAGATGGATGGCGCCATGGATGCCTCATGGGCCAATGTTATACCGGTGTGGAGAACCGTGGGTACAGCTTTTAGGACCGTGGGGAGCAACAAGTTATGCTCCGCTGATGGTACTGAGGCAGTATGGGGTAAAGCAATTCGTCCCGGCTACGCACAGACTTGACCAAGTGGAATTTTCTTATGGAGATCCGAATATGTCAAAAAGAGTGGAGCCGATAGTCCGAGCTTGGAAAGAAAGCCGCAGAACAAGGTTAGGATCCCTCAGTGAGAGCGTCACTCCAAGATACCAAGTGTGGAGAGCAAATCGGGTCAACAATATGGTGCTTCCAAAGGAAGAGGTCATATATCAGCCGAGTCCGGCTCCATCAAAGAGAATATCAGAACTTGAAATCGCCGAGCAAGGTTTTAGTATTGAAAGAAAGAGGATGAAACAGGAAAGTCAGAAGTTCCAAGAGGAGGCCGAGAACTGGAAGAACGAGACTGAAACACAAGGGGTCAGAATCAAAAAAGTAATAAAGGAACGTGACACTGCCTATGCCGATGTGAAAGACCTGCACTTGGAAAACAAAAAACTAAGGACACAACTGAAGGTCGGAAGCATACTCGGACCAGCTTATAGACAGGAAAAGGAGCTTGGTCGACTTCGAGAAGAAGCAAAGAAGTGGAAGGAAATGGCACAAGAAAACGAGGCAAGAGCCGCTCGACTGTTTCGTGATAAGCAGAAATATAAGGACATGCACTCTCAGGCTTCCGTGAGTTTATCTAAGTCATTGCATACAAATGAGAAACTAAGGGCCGAGCTCGAGAGCAAAAGGGATAGTTGTACTCAGATGCAAGAAGAGAGAAGTTTCCTACACCAAGTAATCCGAGACCTAGAACGGCAATTACATAGCCAGAAAAATCACATTGACGAGATCGTGAGAGAATGGAGGGATAGAGAAAGTGATTGGATTTATGCATGTGATTTGGCTACGGATGCTAGCAAAAGGTGGGAAGCCGAAAGCATGGGAAGACAGCAATACATAGAACACTTGGGTGTAGAAATCGGCAAGGCCGTGAGAAAAGCCAGCAAGATGATCGAGAAAGTAGAAGTCCTAAGACAAAGAATCCCGCCAACCGGAGAACACGGACAGCAGTTACTTAATTTTTTGAACGAAGCCAAAAATCAGTATAAGCAAATTAGTTGTTTTTATGGACACGATTCTAAGAAGTTATGTTGATGTAATGAGAACACTATGTGGGATCAATGAAAAATCAACTTCCTGAAATTTATTTTTGAGTATATATACCTCGTATGCATTTTTTTATTTATTTTCTCGTTCATTCATCCATCCATTCATTCATGCACTTAATAAAGAATAAAGAATAATATATCATAAGGTTCTAATCCGGGATATTTGAACAAAGGTATAAAAATTGAACGCCGACTAAAGTATCCGGACAAGAGTGCTCCACACTCGTATAATACGAGAGCACACGCAAAGACCATGGATAACGAACAAGCAACAAGAATGGAGAGAATGGAAAGGGCGCAGAAGGAATTGCAGGAACAGCTGGGCAGATCTCAACAGGAATTACGGGAACAGATAGCAAGGTCCCAGGAAGAGTCACGAGAACAAATGGCCAAGATGATGGAAATGATGATGAGCATGACAAGAGGAAAGGGGCCAGCTGAAAGCTCAATGATGAGGGGAGAACCTCGACCCCGGGAAAGTAATAATGAGGATCCTCTATACCCACCGGGTTTCACCCCGACTCACGCCCAAGTGACACAAGATGGGCATCCACAAGGAGAACCTCCAGTGGGAGAACAGCCTTACGTGTACATTAGCACGTCGAGTCCCACAGGCCAACAAGCCCAAGGACAGTTCGCGCCTAACCCAGGGACCCATCCTTCAAACCCAGTCCACGTCCCGAACCTAGATGACCCCTTAGAGCAAGAAAGGTTGAGAAGAAGTGTGACGGAACAAATAGAGGACGCCGGGACAAAGCACAAGTATGACATGTTAGAAGAGAGACTCAAAGCAATAGAAGGGATGGATGCCTTCGGAAAAGTCGATGCCAGTGAACTGAGCTTAGTTCCGGATTTGGTAATACCGCCAAAATTTAAAGTCCCGAAATTTGAAAAATATGATGGGACCAAATGCCCTTCATTTCACATCACCATGTTCTGTCGCAAAATGGCCGGGCACACTCATAATGACAAGCTGTTGATTCACTGTTTCCAAGACAGCCTGCAAGGATCAGCCGCAAGATGGTATAACCAACTAGATCGCAGTCGCATCCATACTTGGACAGATTTGGCTAGAGCCTTTTTGGCCCAGTACAAGCATATGGCTGACATGGCGCCTGATAGATTATCCCTCCAAAACATGGAGAAAAAGGCCGGAGAAGGATTTAAGGAGTATGCCCAAAAATGGAGAGACCTGGCTGCTCAAGTGCAACCACCTCTGACAGAAAAAGAGACCACCGTGCTGTTTATCAATACACTGCGAGGACCATATTACGACAGGTTGGTCGGTAGTGCTACCAAGAACTTTGCCGATATGGTCATTTTAGGTGAGATGATAGAAAGCGCCATAAAAAGTGGCAAGATCGAAGGGAACGAAGTAGCCAACAGTAAGAAGGTGGGGGCAACAAAAAAGAAAGAAGGAGAAGTGCAAGCAGCTTCATATGAAACCCGACCACCACAAAGCTACTCCCATTACCCAACACACCGACCCTACAGTTACCCCCCTAACCCATACTCCTACCCTCCTACACAACCTCAATATTCGATGAGCTATCGACCACCCGCACCGGCGTACACGCCATCACCCATGCCATCACCTGTGTACACAACATCTATACCTGCTCCCAACTCGACCAGTCCAGTAAACAACGTGAACACTAACCAGAGAGCATCGCAGCCAATCCAACAAAGGCCTCAGTTTGACCCGATTCCCATGACATATGCCCATCTATTTCCCAAGCTAGTTCAAAACCATCTGTTGGCGCCCATGTTCCTCGAACCCATGAAACCCCCATACCCAAGATGGTACAACCCGGACGTGAACTGCGATTACCATGGAGGCAACCCGGGTCACTCTACGGAGAATTGCACTGCTCTTAAACACAGAGTGCAACACCTAATCAGGGCCGACGTCTTGAATTTTACAACCAAGGGGGAGCCTAACGTTACTGCAAATCCATTACCCGACCATGGGAAAACAGGAGTAAACGCGATAACGGAGGAAAAAGGTTGTCGGGTAATATCCAGGGTTGAGGATGTCCGGACTCGCATGGAAAAAATGCTGGATGCCATGATTGAGGTCGGACTATTTAAACCAGTCAACGTGGGGCGAAAATCCTCGGGTTTGGAACCAAGTTCTGAACACTTCTGCAGATATCACGGAGGTTTGGTGGGACATACTGTTAACCAATGCTCCGACTTTCGAACCAAAATTCAAGAACTAATGGATATCGGCATAGCATAATTCTCCACTGAATGGGGAGAAGAATTCGTGGATGTAGTAATCGAAGAAACCTTAAAGGCCCCCGAAAGATGGATTAAGCCGAAGCCATTGGTCATCTACTGTGGGGAAAACCAGAGCTCGCCGGTAAAAGAAACACCAAAGGTGATCAGGCCGATGGTAACTATCGAAGTGCCAAACCCGTTCCCCTACAAGAACGATAAGGCTGTACCTTGGAGGTATGAATGCAAATTTGCATCGCCGGAGCCGGTTGATGTCACACCAATTTCCAACGCCTCTGCGGCTGCCGTGGACATAACTGGTGTTGGGGGTTTCACAAGGAGTGGGAGATGCTATACACCGGAAGCACCGGAAAACGTAAGAAAAGGGAAAGGTAAGGCTGATGGAGAGGAAATCGTCTCAGAAAAAGCTATTGAGCGAAAAACGAACAGGCCTGTGACAGAGGAAGAAGCTTCTGAATTCCTCAAATTTATAAAGCACAGCGAGTACAGCATTGTTGAACAATTAAAACGCTCACCGGCTCGAATATCCATCCTGGAATTACTAATGAACTCGGAGACCCATCGAAAGACGCTTTTGAAAGTGCTGAATGAGGCATATGTGCCTCATGATGTGTCTATAGAGAAATTTGACCAGGTTGTGGGGAATGTGGCCATTAACAACTTCATAGCCTTCGACGACGACGAGATCATGCCTGAGGGGATGATAACTCGTATAATTATATAGTTTTTAGTTATGTTTTATTATTGTTTTGTGTCAAATACGAGTTATTATTGTTTAGTCTAATTGTGTTTATGATCTTTTATATTTTTATGTAATTTGGTGTTTTTCACAAGTTTCTTTGAGTGATTTCAGATTACTAGAATTAAGGGCAAATCCAGTTCAGTTCCAGTTCCGACACCTTTTGCCATATCAGCTATATCTCGAGTTTCACTGAAGCAATAAGGCTGAACTTTGTATCCCTGCAAAGCTAAGAGGCATATCTATCTTTTTCATGTTTTACACTTCTTGAAACGGAGTCGTTTTCCCTAGCGAAATCGACCATCAAGTTGGCTGATGTGCAATGACGTCTGTTCTACACCGTTTTGGTATTTTGACCATATCTCCCGATCCACGTGCGCAAATGATCTGATTCCAACGATTATGGATCCGTAACTGATAGGGGTATATTTTTCTAGAAGACCATTTTATCATATCGAGCCTCCAACATTGACAAAATCGACCATCAAGCTGGCTGATCAGAATTGTCATACAATATGACGAAAATTGTTAGAAAAATGCACCCACCTATTATACCTACCTTTGAAATTTGTAAAGCTTGTCTCTTGTCATTTAGCCCTCCAAAATGTGTATAAATAGAGGGCCTTGGATGAGTATTGGGATACATTGATACATTGGTAGGATAGCCATTGTAATAAAATTCTCTAAGTTTTCTTTTTCTTTCCTTTCTCTAGTTTTCTTTTTCTTCTTATATTTCTTTTCATTTTATTCATATCTAGTATGTGTTTCTAATCATATTGTTGAGGTGATGAGGTGAAGCTCTTGGTAAATGCTAAGGTTAGTCTCTTAAACATGAGCTAAAATGAATCATCATTTATAAGCACTAGCATAGATAATATTTTCTTTTGGTTTAAAATCATACTTGCAAAGTAGAGATCTTGATTCATTATTGACAATGAAAATGGCACAGTAAATGCTTGGTTTCATAACCTTGATTTGTTGTAGACATATACCTTGGCATAAAGAATGCTTGGACTCTTTTTATGAGTTTTGAGGACACCAAATGAACATAATATCATATGCTATGGACGTTGGACAATTTGGACTGAATTGCTAAACCTTCCGATTGGAACCTCCCTTATGTGTGGATTTCAATTGTGTAATAAAACAAGATTAATCTTAGCATAACACCAAGAGTGGATTCTCTAACCTCAACATCTTTTCTTATTGTTTTTTTTATATCTTGTTTAATTGCTTTTATGTTATTTTGTTTATTTTGTTCTCTAATATCTTGTTTACTTTCTTTGTTATTGATTCCCTAATATCTTGTTTATTTTCTTTTTCTTATATATTTATAAACTTATACTTACTAATACGCTTCCCTGTGGTTCGACCTCGGACACCCGAGAATTTATTACTTGAACATAACCTGCACTTGGGTTTACAACTCTTAATTGAGTTTCCATCAAGTTTTTGGCGCCGTTGCCGGGGAAGCAATACTAAGTATATAAGTTTATAAGTATATTTATTTTTATTGGCTGGTTATACCGCCTAATTTGTATATATTTATTTTTATTGGCTGGTTATACCGCCTAATTTTGTTTATTAACTTTGTTTTATGCTTGTTTGGCGACGTGATTTTAGATCTCGTCGTTTAGTTAGATTTTATTGTGAAACTTTTTCAGGTAATCTTTCTAATACAACTCCTACCATGGCTGACAATGAAAGTGTTCATGCTGAAGATGAGAACAGACAAGTACGCACCATGCGTGACTACTTGCAACCAACTCGAAGCTCATCACCCTCTTGTTTTATTTTTCCTCTCAATGCAAACAACTTTCGTTTTAAACCAGGTATGATAGCTTTGCTTCCAAATTTCTATGGGTTGGAATCGGAAAGTGCTTACTCGTTTCTAAAAGACTTCGAAGATGTATGTGTCACCTTTAATGACCAACAATGTACAAATGAAATTGTCAAGCTAAAATTATTTCCTTTTTCTTTAAAAGATAAAGCAAAAATTTGGCTTCATAATTTAAAACCAAGGTCAATTGGCACATGGCAAGAATTACAAACTGAGTTTCTAAAGAAATTTTTCCCAACACATAAAACTACTGCTTTGAAAAGACAGATTCAAAATTTCAATCAAAATCAAAATGAAGCATTTTTTCAGTGCTGGGAGCGTTTTAAAGATTTGTTAAGTTCTTGTCCACATCATGGTTTTGAAAAATGGCGTCTTATTAGTTTCTTTTATGAAAGTTTAACTCCCGAAACTAAACAATTTGTTGAAACAATGTGTAATGGTGAGTTTCTAGAAAAAGAACCTGAAGAAGCCTTTGACTACCTAGACCATTTGGCAGATAACTCTCAAGCCTGGCGCACAGATAATTCCTCTGAAAGTTCCAATAGATCTAATGTTGTTTCTAACAGAGGAAAATATCATTTTAGTCAAGAAGATGAGATAAAAGCTAAAGTAGCTAATTTGGCTAGAAAGATTGAAGCCATGGAACTTAGAGAAGTAAAAGAAGTCAAAACGGTTAAAAATGAAGAAAGTTGTGGAATTTGTGAAATCATGGGACACCCCACTTCTGAATGTCCAAACATTCCCATTCTTAAAGAAGCGTTGCATGATCAAGTACCACAATCTCAAAAGCCGGGCAACACTTTTTCCTATCAACCTTCACGTGTACAAACCTTGGAAGAGACATTGCAAGCATTCATGCAAACACAAGCAAATGTGAATAGCCGGACTTCACAGGACATCAATGAGATCAAAAACACCTTGTCCACATTGACAGCTTCATTACGCACTCAAGAAAAAGGTAAGTTTCCTGCTCAACCTCAGCCTAACCCTTCTACTCAATGTCTTGTTTCTTGCTCCAATGAAACTCAACAGGAAAATGCCAGTTCTATCACAACTCTTCGAAGTGGAAAGGCAATTGACAAAAAGATTCCATCAAAAGACCAAGATCCTCCTTCCCCTCCGAAAAGTAATGGTAAGGATGATGGTAAGTCTGAACTTCTTGAAAATTTGGACAAAGAAAAAGGTATGCATCCTGCTCCTTTTCCTCAAAGGTTGCAAACAATGAAGAATTTGAATCAAAATGCAGAAATTTATGAACTTTTCAAACAAGTTAAGATTAACATTCCTTTATTGGATGCAATCAAACAAGTTCCATCTTATGCTAAATTTTTGAAGGACATGTGCACAGTTAAAAGGAAACATAATGTACAAAAGAAAGCATTTTTGACGGAAAGTGTGAGCTCAATCATTCAGCACCTTACTCCACCAAAATTCAAAGATCCTGGATGTCCAACAATCTCATGCATCATTGGAAACACTAGAATAGAACGTGCATTGCTTGATCTTGGTGCTAGTGTTAATCTTTTGCCTTTTTCTGTTTATCAACAGTTAGGTTTAGGTGAACTCAAGGAAACACCTGTTACACTTCAACTAGCTGATCGTTCTGTAAAAATTCCTCGAGGGATAGTTGAAGATGTTTTGGTTCAAATTGATAATTTTTACTTCCCTGTTGATTTTATTGTTTTGGACACACATCCTGTTTCAAATCCAAATGTTCAAATTCCTGTTATATTAGGCCGTCCATTTCTTGCAACTTCTAATGCTCTGATAAATTGCAGGAATGGTATGTTGAACATTTCTTTTGGAAATATGACTTTAGAATTAAATGTGTTCAACATTTGCAAGCAACCTGGTGATAATTCAGAAGTACATGAAGTGGATTTCATTGAAGAACTTGTTCATGAACATCTCACCACTACCACATTCCATGATCCTTTAGAAGCTTATTTAATTGAATGTGAGTTTGATAATGCTTCAGAAATTTCACACACTGATTCTTTGTTAAATTCTTTTCAGGTTAAGCATTGTTGGAAACAAAAGTTTGAGGAACTTCCATCACTCACAAATGTCACTGTACCATCAACTATTGAAGCACCCAAGCTGGATTTAAAACCATTGCCATCCGAGCTAAAATATTCCTTTTTGGGTGAGAATGAAACTTTTCCAGTCATAAATGAACTTGAGGAACTCAGAAATGATGCATATGAGAATTCTAAAATTCATAAAGAAAGAACTAAAGCCTTTCATGACAAGTTAATTTCAAGAAAAATATTTGATGTTGGGCAAAAAGTTCTACTTTATAATTCTAGACTTCACATATTTCCTGGTAAGTTGAGATCAAGATGGACTGGCCCATTTGTGGTTAAGCATGTGTATCATTATGGAGCAGTTGACATTGAGAATCCTCAAAATGGTAACGTATTCAAGGTAAATGGACAAAGACTCAAACTCTTTTTGGAAAATCATGTTACTCAAGAAGAGGTTGTTTTTCTTTCTGATCCTTGTTTTGAAAATAACTAGATGTAAATATAATTTTTACTAATCTTCAAAAAAAAAAAAAAATTCATTTTTTTCCCGGTTAAATGGCGGATAACGGTACTCCGTGATTATTTAAGTCGGTTCCATCAGCTACCCACAAAACTGATATTGTATATAAATTTCTCTTTCATTTTATTTTATTTCATTTTTTTTTTCAGGATGGATGATATTCTCAAAAGATTGCAGAAACGATTTCCTCCTTTTCCTCGGAATATTTTACTGAAGCTTTACCAAGTTCGATTAGAAAGATTAAGAATGCTTATGAACAAAGGGATTCCTGAAGACATACGTTGGATAATTGAAGCCAAGGTACGTGAAGATGAATATCTTCCTGTTTTGCATTTACCAGGTACAGGTAGAAGCACTTATGCAAAGAAGCGACGAGCAAAGCGCATGAGTTCAAATTGCCACAAGTGTGCACGATGGACGTGTAACGGTAAATGTCGTTCTATTGGGATTCCGTCCTCTAATCGAGATGATAAAATTGAATTCATTAAGGATGGACTGAGTAAGGAGAATTTGGGTAATATCCAACTTTCTCTTGAGACGCATCCTAGTGGAGACGTACAAAGAGAAATTCTTGATTTATGGCCGCAATTCCAAAGGGAATGGCAACATCTTGGGAATCTGATGATAAAAGACCCTGTTTGCCAGCTTGTAAGAAAACTGGATGGGAAGCATATCCTCGACTCATAGAAGGCGTTTAAGCCGTTTCTGGACGTAAAACCAGAGGAAGATGCCAAATACACTTTCGGCGACATTATTACTTTTGACTTTTACGGTTGATTTTTCTTCTCTTTTTGATTTTCTTCCTGAAATCACGCAAAAATCTTTTGTTAGGTTAACATTTTCTTCTGACAGGTCAAATACACTTTCGGCGACATTATCTAACATTTTGTTTGTTGTGTCTCAGTTATAATAAGTGGTTAGCAACCTCTGCAGGTAATATCTCCTAAATTCTACCTTTAAAATTTGACATTGGGGACAATGTCATATTTTAGTAGGGGGTAAGGGACATATTTTGCTAATTTAAAAAAAAAAAAAAAAAAAATTGTTGTGTTTTAAGACATTTAGAAGTATTCATTCTGAACAAGGTCTGAGTAAGGGAGACTTGAGACATACCTTGTCAGTTTGATTTAATCTTCTTCTTCTTCAAAAAAAAAAAAAAAAGCATGTTTAGACTTAGTGTGTTTTTAGTGTGTTTTAGTTACTTTCAATACTATAATGAGATATGAATTGCATAAGTCTAAAACAGATTTATTAGTGAGAAGATTTTCATGAGAATTGAGCTTGATATCAACCTTTTTATGAGCCAATGTTAATATGATATGTTGATTGAGAAAGAAGCATGTTTAGACTTAATCTGACTTGTATAATCATCCTTGTGAGTTTTTGAGCCTATAATGATTGATGCATTATACAAATCAATCTAATTTCTTTCTTGAGTGCTCTTATGATTACATGATTCTCTAGAACTTGCTTTAAACCGTTTGAGACTATATTGATACATGTGACAACATGAATATGATAGAGGCATTAGGATTATAACCAGAGCCAAACAGCCATCCATTATTAATGTTCTACGAGAACATCCCCACTAGTGAGCCAATTTGAGCCTACATTAAATATGATGTTTTATTGGTAACCACAACTTACACCTAGCCTAAATATGCTTATATCCTTACCCTTGTTCTAAAGATGAATTTTATATTTTGAGACATATTGCAAAAAAAACAAGGGATATTTTTATTTGAAAATTTGGGTTAGAAACAAAAGATAAGTGTGGGGGAAAGAAAAGAAAAGAAAAAGTCAAGAGAAAAAGAAAGGGATCATTGTCAAATACATTCCCATATTAAAAAAAAAAAAAAAAAAAAAAATCTTCTCTTGAACTTCTAGAAAAAGATGTTACAAAGTTGGTTAGAATGATGCAAAGGCTCAACATGAATATTTAGCCTATGTTATTATGTGCTTTATAAGAGTTTTGAGAAGTTTTATTTGTATGATCTTATTATGTCTCTAAAATCTATGAACTCTTTGGAACCTTTGTGATATCTTTATCCTTTTGTTCTTTAACCACATTATAACCCTTTGGCCCCATTACAACCTTGAATAAAGACCTCTTGATTTATGAAGTTGTATGATCTAAATAGTGGAGAATAGGTGGACAAGCAAGCATATGGTAGAAGTGTTTTCATGAGATTGATTGAGTGTAAACACTTTACCACTACTTTAAAGAGTGAAAATCAAGAGAGTATCCCATGTGAGAAGTTGAGATTAAGTTTGAATATACACTATTTTGATTGAAATATGTTATGTTATTATTGGCTTAACTCAAACTATTTACATTCAAGCAAGATTTTTTGTGAATTTCTTTAAGCTATTGATTAGTTTTTAAGACTTGTCCAATGATTATCTCTAATTTATATTGGAAGGATTAGTTATAATTATTATTTTTAGTTTTTCTTATGTCTTCAATGTTTGTGGGTATCGTCCTAGTAAACCCTCACGAGACTAAACTCGTCCACTAGGGACACCTAGGGGTTTAAAGGCTTGTGTCACATGCTAAGTGCCACCGTGATTTCCTACGAAAATGGATTAGATTAGATTTTCTTATTTTATTTTTATTGAGTCTTTGCTAGGGACTAGCAACAATCTAAGTATGGGGGTGTGATAACTCGTATAATTATATAGTTTTTAGTTATGTTTTATTATTGTTTTGTGTCAAATACGAGTTATTATTGTTTAGTCTAATTGTGTTTATGATCTTTTATATTTTTATGTAATTTGGTGTTTTTCACAAGTTTCTTTGAGTGATTTCAGATTACTAGAATTAAGGGCAAATCCAGTTCAGTTCCAGTTCCGACACCTTTTGCCATATCAGCTATATCTCGAGTTTCACTGAAGCAATAAGGCTGAACTTTGTATCCCTGCAAAGCTAAGAGGCATATCTATCTTTTTCATGTTTTACACTTCTTGAAACGGAGTCGTTTTCCCTAGCGAAATCGACCATCAAGTTGGCTGATGTGCAATGACGTCTGTTCTGCACCGTTTTGGTATTTTGACCATATCTCCCGATCCACGTGCGCAAATGATCTGATTCCAACGATTATGGATCCGTAACTGATAGGGGTATATATTTCTAGAAGACCATTTTATCAGATCGAGCCTCCAACATTGACAAAATCGACCATCAAGCTGGCTGATCAGAATTGTCATACAATATGACGAAAATTGTTAGAAAAATGCACCCACCTATTATACCTACCTTTGAAATTTGTAAAGCTTGTCTCTTGTCATTTAGCCCTCCAAAATGTGTATAAATAGAGGGCCTTGGATGAGTATTGGGATACATTGATACATTGGTAGGATAGCCATTGTAATAAAATTCTCTAAGTTTTCTTTTTCTTTCCTTTCTCTAGTTTTCTTTTTCTTCTTATATTTCTTTTCATTTTATTCATATCTAGTATGTGTTTCTAATCATATTGTTGAGGTGATGAGGTGAAGCTCTTGGTAAATGCTAAGGTTAGTCTCTTAAACATGAGCTAAAATGAATCATCATTTATAAGCACTAGCATAGATAATATTTTCTTTTGGTTTAAAATCATACTTGCAAAGTAGAGATCTTGATTCATTATTGACAATGAAAATGGCACAGTAAATGCTTGGTTTCATAACCTTGATTTGTTGTAGACATATACCTTGGCATAAAGAATGCTTGGACTCTTTTTATGAGTTTTGAGGACACCAAATGAACATAATATCATATGCTATGGACGTTGGACAATTTGGACTGAATTGCTAAACCTTCCGATTGGAACCTCTCTTATGTGTGGATTTCAATTGTGTAATAAAACAAGATTAATCTTAGCATAACACCAAGAGTGGATTCTCTAACCTCAACATCTTTTCTTATTGTTTTTTTTATATCTTGTTTAATTGCTTTTATGTTATTTTGTTTATTTTGTTCTCTAATATCTTGTTTACTTTCTTTGTTATTGATTCCCTAATATCTTGTTTATTTTCTTTTTCTTATATATTTATAAACTTATACTTACTAATACGCTTCCCTGTGGTTCGACCTCGGACACCCGAGAATTTATTACTTGAACATAACCTGCACTTGGGTTTACAACTCTTAATTGAGTTTCCATCAGGGGACGAGTAGCACCAAAGCCCTTCACATCACTGCACGCTGTAAGGGCCATATCATTGCAAAGGTCCTTATTGATAATGGCTCTGCGTTAAACGTCATGCCAATGATTACTTTGGCCAAACTGCCTGTCGATGGATCCCACATGAAGAATAGTCATATGGTAGTGCGAGCATTTGATGGGACCCGTAGACAAGTTGCGGGGCAAATTGAGTTGCCAATACAAATTGGTCCTTGCACTTTCGACATTGTCTTCCAGGTCATGGATATCGTTCCTTCATACAATGTCTTGTTGGGAAGACCCTGGATCCACATGGCTGGTGCTGTTCCATTAACTTTGCATCAGAAGGTAAAGTTCAGAGTCGAAGAGCAGCTGATAATCGTCGACGGAGAAGAAGATCTCCTTGTATCCAAGCCTTCGAATATTCCCTACATAGAAGCTACTGAAGAAGCAGGAGAGTGCTCTTTTCGAACCTTAGAGTTTGTGAATGCCGCATTTGTAAGCGAAGGTTCTAAGATGCCTATACCTCAGCTATCCTCTGCCACTCAAAGTGGCCTTGCTCAGGTTGTAGGAAAGGGTTGTCGAGCCGGGACAGGTTTAGGGAGGAACCTACAAGGAATTCGGAAGAGCATAAGTGTGATTGGAAAAGAAGACAAGTTCGGGTTGGGATACAAGCCGACCAGGGAAGACAGAGAGAGAATGATAAGAGAAAGGAGAGAGCAGAGACTCGCAAGGCTCAGGGGATACGAGATAGAGACCCCGAGGATGTACATTCCCCATCTCTACGAGACATTTCGGTCAGCGGGTTTTATCTTTCCTGATTCACTAGTTGGGATCAAACCTGCCGTGATTCTGGAGGGAATATTTGCGGGTTTCTGCGTCCAAATGATGGAACGAGAAGAGGAAGAGGGAAGCAAAGCTGAAGAAATCACCATCTACCCGTGTCCTCCAAATTTTGAATTGAAAAATTGGCGTGCTGTAGATTTACCTGCTGTATTTAGGTCTCTTTCTGATTAACAAATTAAGTTCTCGAACACTTCTGCCCAAGAGTGTTATGAGATTTCCTTTTGTGCACGGGCTCCTTTTATGAACTTATCATTCAAATAAATGACAATTATAATGCATTATGTCTCCATTCATTTGCCATTTCTTTTATATTATCCATCCTTCTATTTTGTCTTCCTATACAATTATCTATATTATTTTTGCTTACACCTTTCCAGGTCTCCTAATAATGAATGCGAAAACAATCTCATCAGTAATTCGGAAATCAATTTTGAGAAATGTATTGATGTTGATGAAATTGACGATGAAGAGACTGCAGAGAACTACGATTTACCACTGGATCTATTGAGATTAATAGAATCGGAAGAAAAGCAAATTATGCCCCACCAGGAGACAACAGAAGTTGTTAATCTAGGAAATGAGGATAATAAGAAAGAGGTAAAAATCGGCACTTCGCTACCAGCGAAAAAGAAGCAAGAGTTGATAGAATTACTCCACGAGTATGCGGATGTGTTCGCATGGTCCTATCAAGACATGCCGGGACTCGATACCGATATTGTGGTGCATCGTTTGCCTTTAAAACCAGAATGCAAACCTGTGAAACAAAAGTTGAGACGAATGAAGCCTGAAATGTTGCTAAAAGTCAAGGAAGAAGTAAAAAAGCAGTTCGATGCCGGATTTTTGGAAGTCGCCAAGTATCCCGAATGGGTAGCAAACGTGGTTCCAGTCCCGAAGAAAGATGGAAAAGTACGAATGTGCGTTGATTATCGGGACCTAAATAGATCTAGTCCAAAAGATAGCTTCCCGCTACCCCATATCGATACCTTGGTCGATAATACTGCCAAACACTCACTGTTCTCATTTATGGACGGTTTTTCGGGCTACAACCAAATCAAGATGGCACCAGAAGATATGGAGAGGACCACTTTCGTGACAATGTGGGGAACATTTTGTTACAAGGTTATGCCGTTTGGATTAAAAAACGCCGGTGCGACTTATCAAAGAGCAATGGTGACCCTCTTTCACGACATGATGCACAAAGAAGTAGAAGTTTATGTCGATGACATGATTGCAAAGTCACGTGAAGATGAAGATCATGTGGTTAATCTGAGAAAGTTATTCGGGCGATTAAGGAAGTTCCAACTTAAGCTCAACCCAGCCAAGTGCACGTTTGGTGTGACATCCGGAAAACTTCTAGGTTTCATTGTTAATGAGAAAGGGATCGAAGTAGATCCCGACAAGATACGTGCTATCCAAAATTTATCTCCGCCTCAGACGCAGAAAGAAGTGCGAGGATTTCTAGGAAGATTGAATTACATTGCCCGTTTTATTTCTCAGCTCACCGCTAAGTGTGATCCGATCTTCAAACTCCTCAGAAAACGTGATCCAGGTGAATGGGATGAGAACTGCCAGGAAGCATTCGACAAAGTGAAAGAATATCTTACCAACCCACCGGTACTGGTACCACCAACACCAGGAAGACCGCTCATTTTGTATTTGGTAGTACATGAGAAATCCATGGGCTGTGTTTTGGGACAGCAAGATGAGACAAGCAAGAAAGAACATGCCATTTACTACCTGAGCAAAAAGTTTACAGATTACGAGGCCAAGTACTTGGCAGTAGAAAAGATATGTTGCGCGCTGGCTTGGGCTGCTCATAGGCTCCGACAATATATGTTATACCATACCACGTTGCTTGTTGCTAAATTGGACCCCATTAAATACATCTTTGAGAAACCCTCGTTATCAGGAAGACTGGCAAGATGGCAAGTTCTGCTGTCTGAATATGACATCACCTATGTCTCGCAGAAGGCCATAAAAGGAAGTGCAGTAGCTGAATTCCTAGCGGATAAAGCCACCGAAGATTATGAGCCAGTAAAATTTGATTTCCCTGATGAAGACTTAATGGCCATTTCCGAAGAAGATGAAGACGAGGAATCAAAGAAAGATGTGTGGAAGATGTATTTCGACGGCGCATCGAATGCTCTGGGGCACGGTGTCGGAGCAATTTTGATATCACCAGAAGGGACCTACTGCCCAATCACTGCAAGATTGACTTTCAAATGCACCAATAATGTGGCAGAGTATGAGGCATGTGTCATGGGACTTCAAGCGGCTATTGCAAAGAACATAAGCGAGTTAGAGGTATATGGAGACTCGGCTCTAGTCATTTGCCAGTTAAAAGGAGAATGGGAGACAAGGGACTCGAAGTTGGTTCTATACCATAAGTTCATAGCTGAATTGGTTCAGCAGTTCGAAAAGATCGATTTCAACTATCTACCCCGAGAAGAGAATCAAATGGCCGACGCTCTTGCTACGTTAGCCTCAATGTTCAAAATAAATACAAGCGCTGATGTCCAGCCCATTAAGATGAGCATACGAGAGGTGCCGGCACACTGTATGCATGTTGAAGAAGAGCCGGATGGGAGGCCATGGTACCATGACATCCTGCAATACGTAAAACATCAGCAATATCCGGAACATGCCACAGAAAATGACAAAAGAACTTTGAGAAGATTGGCGATGGGATTCTTTCTAGATAAAGAAGTATTGTACAAAAGGAGTAGAGATCATACATTGCTAAGGTGCGTGGAAGCAAATGAGGCTAGGAGAATACTCGAGGAGGTCCATGAAGGAGTTTGTGGAACGCATGCAAACGGCCACATGATGGCTAAACAGATTATGAGAGCAGGTTATTATTGGATGACAGTGGAGAGGGATTGCATCAGGTATGTCCGGAAATGCCATAAGTGTCAAATATACGCAGATAAGGTACATGCTCCTCCGACGGCTCTGCACGTTATGACAACGCCATGGCCTTTTTCTATGTGAGGAATGGATGTAATTGGGCCGATTACCCCTAAGGCCTCGAACGGACATCGCTTCATTTTGGTGGTGATCGATTATTTCACAAAGTGGGTTGAAGCTGCTTCTTATGCTAGCGTAACCAAGTCAGTGGTGTGTAGATTCTTGAAGAAGGAAGTAATCTGTCGATACGGTCTCCCAGGGAAAATCATTACAGATAATGCTCTCAATCTAAACAACGCCATGATGAAAGAGATTTGTACTCAGTTCAAAGTCAGACATCACAACTCAGCACCTTACCGTCCCAAGATGAACGGGGCAGTGGAGGCTGCTAACAAGAATATAAAGAAAATCGTGGCTAAAATGACTGATAAGTACAAAGATTGGCACGAGAAACTCCCGTTTGCTCTGCACGCTTACAGAACATCGGTGCGTACTTCTACGGGAGCTACTCCCTATTCCTTGGTGTATGGGATGGAAGCAGTTTTGCCAATTGAGGTTGAAATCCCCTCTTTGAGAATTTTGATGGAAGTTGAGCTGGAAGAAGCAGAATGGGTTCGAGCCCGCTATGAGCAGCTTAATTTGATTGAGGAAAAAAGGATGACGGCACTGTGTCATGGCCAGTTATACCAAAGACAGATGATGAGGGCACACAATAAAAAGGTTCGCCCAAGGGAGTTTCGAGAAGGTGATTTGGTTTTGAAAAAGATCCTTCCTAATCAGCAAGATCCAAGAGGAAAATGGGCACCAAATTGGGAAGGTCCGTACGTGGTGAAAAGAGTATTTTCAGGAGGGGCAATGATTTTAGCCGAAATGGACGGCGCAGATTTTTCGAGCCCGATCAACGCTGATGCAGTAAAGAAATATTATGCGTAAAAAAAAATTTAAAAGAAAAAATAAAAAAAAGGAGAGGTTCGGATTGAAAACCTGAAATGGCAGTTCGAATCAAATGAAGGATCTAGGTCGAAAACCCTAAAGGGCGGCCTAGATAAAGGATAAACAAAGTTGGGGCAACCGGAAATAACCCGTCTGAAGCAATTATGTGGGGCAAAAGATCAAGGCAGGATGGAAACTTTGAGCAAATGGCGAAGTGCAACGTGGTTGAATCGTGCAAGACAGAAAGGGTAATTTGTGGTTGGACGCTCTCAGAAGAGTCAATGACATCAATGGATATTTCCCTTTCAAAAGAGAAATCTGGATTAGACCGATTGAGTTCGTTTGAGTATTCATTATGAAGGGATATGTCCCCTGTCTTTATTTCCCTTTCGATTTATGCCAATATGTTCTTTTCTCTCTAAAATAGAAATATTGACCCCAATTCCTGAAGTTTATTCTTTAAGTTATCTTCATTTCTTTGAAATTTTCTTAAAATAATGCATTATGTTGACATGAAATATGAATGATGATAAATAAATGAACACGGCATAAATGGAGCTTTCACGATTACTCTAGGAAATTTTGAGAATTGGAAAATCAGAAAGAAAAAATGATGATAAGAAGATGACGGGGCAGTATGAGACATTGATTTACTTATGCTCTTTGGATGTAGAGAAAGTAATGTTTGACATATGAAATGATTTTGAGGGAAGTATATAAAGCTCTGACTCCGGCTAAGAAAAGATCGTGAAGAAGTAGGTTGTGGACAGTTAGTCAAGTCGAAGAAGGAAAAGAAAGGAAACTGGAAAAATAAAAAAAAAACATACAGAAAAATAGCATGAGAAGTTTAATCAAGTTAAGATACACACAGGGGCATCGAATCATGATTCGAGCCTTAAGTCATACATTTCATTATCATAAGCATGCATTGCATCGTCATGACATTGTTAACAATCAGGAATTAACATTGTACAAAAGAGGGGCGTGAATGATAGGCAGACAAGAAAAATGGAAACCGACTACAACAGGGAGTCAAAAATCATCATAATCAGGAAGAAGGTAGCAATTTATTTCCAAGTGATAGAGCCTCTGATGAGAGGAGCAATTTATTTTCCAAGTGATAGAGCCTCTGATGAGAGGAGCAATTTATTTTTCAAGTGGTAGAGCCTCTCATGAGAGGAGCAATTTATTTTCCAAGTGATACAGCCTCTGATGAGAGGAGCAATTTATTTTTCAAGTGATAGAGCCTCTGATGAGAGGAGCAATTTATTTTTCAAGTGATAGAGCCTCTGATGAGGGGAGCAATTTATTTTCCAAGTGATACAGCCTCTGATGAGAGGAGCAGTTTATTTTCCAAGTGATAGAGCCTCTGATGAGAGGAGCAATTTATTTTTCAAGTGATAAAGCCTCTGATGAGAGGAGCAATTTATTTTTCAAGTGGTAGAGCCTCTGATGAGAGGAGCAATTTATTTTCCAAGTGATACAGCCTCTGATGAGAGGAGCAATTTATTTTTCAAGTGATAGAGCCTCTGATGAGAGGAGCAATTTATTTTCCAAGTGATACAGCCTCTGATGAGAGGAGCAGTTTATTTTCCAAGTGATAGAGCCTCTGATTAGAGGAGCAATTTATTTTTCAAGTGATAGAGCCTCTGATGAGATGAGCAATTTATTTTTCAAGTGATAGAGCCTCTGATTAGAGGAGCAATTTATTTTTGAAGTGATAGAGCCTCTGATGAGAGGAGCAATTTATTTCTCGATTGATAAGAACCTCCGACGGGGAGAGCCCTCTTGGAACAAACGCATGCACAATCCCAGACAAAAACGTTGCTCATATCTTTGCCCTATTCCTGATTCTCAGCAATGTGCAAAGAGGGGCAGCTGTCGTAACCGTTTTCGGCCCGGGTCGAATTCGAACCCGACCCGGGCCTTCTACAACTAAAGCCCGTTTGGGGCCTGCTAGGCCCAAATAGGCCAAATCGGGCCTGCTAACTAGCAGGCCCAGACAGGCCAAATGGGGCCTGCTAACCAGCAGGCCCAAAGACCCAATAGGGCCTGCTACCCAGCAGGCCCACTCCCACTTTCAAACACAAAAACCCTAGCAAACCAGCCGCCGCCGCCTGCCACAACCCCCCTCTGGCAGCCACCCCTTCACGCCACCCCCAAAAAAGGAAACCTTTCAGAAGCCCCAGTCCACTAGCCCTACACACTCCATACCCCTTTCGGACTAACCCACTGCCACACTCCACCACCAACCCTGCACCAACACCTGCACACGCCACCGACCCCTTCCTTTAAGAACCAAGATCGAAATCCCACTTAGGGGACGAAAAAAAAAAGAGGAGGAAGGATCCGAAAATTTACACAACAAAAAAAAAACACAACCACCAGCCAAAAAAAAAAACAAAAAAGAAAAAGAGAGAACCAAAAAAAAGATTCGAAACCCCCCAAACAGGATCCCTACAAAAAAAAAGGAGAAAGTCAGTAAGAGAAAAAAAAAAAAAAAGAGAAAGCAGAAAAAGGAAATCGATTTTTAGAACCCAAAAGTTCGGATTCAGATCTACGAACGGAGGGGCGGTTTCGGGGAAAACCATATTCAGATCGGCGTAAAGGAGGAGGAGGGGAGCATTTTGGTGGTTTTTGGCTAGCGATCGGAGCACCGGCGACGGCGGTGGAAGCGGCGGCGGCGGCGGTGGTTTGAGGATTTCAGAGAAGGTACAAAAAAGAGAGAGAGAGAGGGATTTTTTTTTTTGGTTGGCTGAAAAATGAGGCAAAAAAAAAAAGAGGGGTATTAGATACCCCTCCAGCGGGTCGGGTCCCAGGAACCGCGTGTGGGTCCGCGTGGGGACCCGACCCGTATGTATTATTATTTTATTTTATTTTTTTATTTTTTTTTCTTTGGGGGGTCGGGTCACGGGACCCACATATGGGTCCGCGTGTTGGACCCGACCCGATCCGTAAATTTTTTTTTTTATTTCCAAGCGGGTCGGGTCCGGGACCCGTTCAAGGGTCCGCGCCTGGACCCGACCCGAGAGCTTTTTTTTATTTTTATTTTTTGTTTTGTTTTTATATATATATATATGTATATATTCTTTAAAAAAAAATATGTAGAATAATAATATAAGAATAATAAAAAAATTAAAAATATATATATAATAATAAGTAAAAAAATATAATAAAAAAAATACTAATAATAGTAAAAATAAATAATAAATAATGTAGTATTAATAAAAATATAAAAAAATAATTATAAACATGCAGTGTTATTAAAAACAAAAAAAATAAAAAAAATAAAAAGATAAAAAATGAAAAAATAAAAAATATGATGGTGGTAAAATGAAAGTAAAAAATATAATAATCAAAATAAATGAATAAAAAATGAAAGATAAATATATATATGAAAGGGGGTAAAAAAATAGAAAATAAAGAAAGTATAACAAAAATATGATGAAAGTAAAAATATAAAAAAAAGAGACAAAAAATAATGGTAAATAATAATATAAAAATGAATATAATAATTATAATAAAAATAATAGTAAAAACTTGATGTTAGTAAAAATGAAAATAACCAAAAAATGATGAAATCGGATAATAGTAAAAATTAATAAAAAGAAAGGATAAAAATATGGTATCTAAAAAATATATATAAAAAAAAACATGATATTAATAAATTTAGTAAAAAAATGATATTAGTAAAAATAAAAAAATATACATAAAATAATAATAAGAGTGAAAAAAAAAATAAAAAAAAAGAGTAAGTAAAAATAAAAAATATATATTAGTAGTAATATACTAGTAGTAAAAAAAAATAATGTAATGAATGAATCTTCAAAATAAATAAATTTCATGCACTTTGCACTTTTTATTGTTTTTTTCCGCATCACGTACATTCGTATAACAAAGAAGATGAATACGGATTTGCCGACGACGGAATTCGAAGGACGTCACGGTTGTGATTCCTAAGATATCCCGAGGTGAGAGAATTTCGTTAAATATCACCACGAGTAGTGGGAGTATTTAGCGATATTGCTCGACACAAAATTTCGTTTTCATCTAAAAATTGAATTACTCAAAATATAAATAAATATATAGTGAATATTACGTATCCGATATTTCGTCATGCTCGTGGTTTTTTTTTCTTTTTTTTTTTTTTTGAACATAGTGTCGTGCCTTCGATCGTATAATTAGGCCTTTATTCGTACATGTTATTTGCTAAATTGTGAGCATTCAATATTTTATTCGCATCATTCGCATTTAAATAAAATCGGTGAATACGGATTAATCGACGACGGAAATCGAAGGACGTCACGGTTGTGATTCCCAAGATATCCCGAGGTGAGAGAATTTCGCTAAGTATCACCACGAGTAGTGGGAGTATTTAGCGATATGCTCGATACAAAAATTCGTTTTCATTTATGGAAATCATCAAAATAAAAAGAACTAATAAAAAATGAATATTTACGTATTTGATATCTTGCCATGCTCGGGTTCTTAATATTATGATTTGCGTGTCTAATTTTATAATTATGTATTTAATCATATGTTTTATATACTAAGTCGTGTGCATCAGATATTTAAATATTCGCATCATACGCATTTAAATAAAAATGGATGTAAATTGCCGACGACGGAATTCGAAGGATCACGGTTGTGATTCCTAAGATGTCTTGAGGTGAGAAGATCTTGTTAAATACCACCGAGAGTGTCGGGAATATTTCATGAGTATTTTCGATAATAAATTTATGTTCACTTTCGATTTTTAAAAAAAATAAAAAAACAGTTCAAGAAAATCCAAAAAATAATAAACATGTTTTTTTAAGAATAAAAAAATAAAAGAGAATTATTTTTAAATACCGATGTTAAATCCATTAAATCAAGATTAAAGATAACACGTGATCAAGTGGTACCGTTTTCTAAACGGGCGTTGCGAGGGTGCTAATCCTTCCCCGCACGTAACCGACTCCCGAACCCAAATTTGTTTTTACTCTGGTTCAAAGCGCGGACTTCAAAATTGGTTTTTAAAAAAAATATTTTAATTAATTTTAAAATATTTTACTAAAATCGGTTTTAATAGGTGGCCAATCACACCTAATAAAAAAAAGATTGGTGGCGACTCCATTTTTTGTGTTTTCATCAAATTCGTCACTAGCGGTCAAAAAAACCGTTATGACAACTTGGATCCTTGAACTTGCCCTCATTAGTTACCCCTCCTTATCTCCCCAACTTCACCTAATATGTACACCCTAAATCTAAATTGGGAATACATGGAAATCTATCCTTTTAGTTCATGCATGCTCTAAGAGACAAGCAAAAGACTTGGTCAAAAGATGGTCAAAGAAGAAAGATTTTGATGGGAAAGAGTAACAAAAGTGGCTTTAAAGGTTACTAAGCTCTTATCATAGATGTTGGAGAACCCACATTGTCCATCCTCTTGTGGGCATGGCCTGCCCCATTTCAAGCTGTCCTCCTCCTCTTGCATCCCCCAATTCCTTGTATGCACTGCATCTGCCCCCCTTCTCTTTTACTTTGCACTACAAAACAAAATATAACTAGAAATAAACAACTAAAAATTGTTTCCCTCCTCCAATCATTCACTTCATGAATTGGCAACATCCATTAGATTTTATGTATCCTTCTATTTTGTGGGATCCATTCAGTCTGATCCATGTGTATTCGACAAATTGGCCATGGCTTCCCTTTGTTGCCTCTCGAATTGTAACGCGTATTTGCATCAAAGGACACCTCTCTAAAATGTTGGTGCCAAAGAGGATTAGCATTTTCTGAATTCCCATCGACAAGTAGGATTTTTATAACGACTTGTTCCTGATTATTTGCTGTGTTTTTGGTCCTACAGGTCATGGAGCTAGCTAGCTATTTTCTAGCTGATCCACAATGATAACCAACTGCATGGTTCTTTTCCTATGGCAGATTTAAAACATAAATTTTTTAAATATTTACATTTAAATGATTGTACTTTGGGTTCAAATCAAAAGATTTCAGAAGTAGTGTATGGTTGAATGTTGATGAACAAGTTGAGATGAAATTCCATCATTAAAAGTTAAGGCAAACAACATGTGATGCTTCTTTCTGTTGTTTAAGGTTTTTTTTTTTGATAATTGAATTTTTTTTTCAATGTTACATGTCTCGCTCCTCAAGCTTTTTAAATGACAACGTGGGGCTAGCTATAAATTCTGAAGACTAAAAATAGTACTTTACCCTTGGTGTCAATATATATATATACAACAGCAAATTAAGAAAAGGGATAAATTTATAACTTAATCCAATTGATTCATGTAGACATTTTGCGGGTCTGGAATTCGAATTCTAACATATACAATCTCTTTTTTTATTTTCAAATTATGATCTATTTTTACTATAAAAAAAAAAAATAAGAAAAGGGGTTGATGAGGATTTGTATGAAGGCCAAGTAATTCTTTGAGTTTATTCCAATAGAATAGATATAAAGGTAGAACTACAGCGCCTCAAGTTTTTGTATTTTGTAAAAGCTTGATTTAATTAATATGGGATGCATGAAAACTCGTGTCTGCTTCATTTTGTTCATTTGTCGGGTTTTTTTTCGTATCATTTCTTAATCAATAAACAATGGGGTTTTCCTAATTTTGTCGTTAAACTAATGTCTTAAATGCAAGTGAAGTCTGTTCAGAAAGGAACTGATTAAGATTATTTAACTAAAGTTCTTATTCATATTAAGCTTATTGTCTCAAAGTCCAAATGTTTTTTGGCTCTTATATATGCTGTCATTTTGATACTCCTTGCTCTAATTACCCAGCAATCAAGTCTAATCACATCATTTAATATGTTTTATAAGTTTTGCATGATATGGCTCCACTGAGAAATATTGCCGGATTTAGCAGTCATGTTTTGATCTTTGTGAAGCTTAAATCAAAGGAAATTGACCAAAGAGACATGAAGAAAGCAGAAGAAGAAACAAATGTATACAATTGCAAGCTAATTTCTTGTATATATTGAATAGAATTCCATTAAAAATGCTTTGTGACTGGCAATAAATTACAAGTATAATTTTTCACTTAATTATGCTAGTGGGGGTACATTTCTGATACTTTATAAACTTGAAAAGGTGTTGAAAAATATAGCATCTTCATCATGTGTTATAAGGCAATATTAGGTTAAGTCAAAGAGGACCATGTTGCTGATGAGTGGAAGCAAGCTAGCCCTCCAACATATCCTTCTTTCATCAATCTTTCCAACTCTTTTGCCTCCTCTGCTTTTTCCCTCTGAAATAATGTGATTCATACATTGCAAACCAAAAACTTTGTGAGATTAAATTTACATTTACATAAATTAGGAATATTGAAAGATTATGAGCTTTATAAAAAAAAAAAATACTCTCTAGCTATAGGAAAGCACCTGCATTTTTTCCATGGCATCTGACTCTGAGTTGAAGTCATAATATGTGCTTGCTGCCGTCAGCTTCATTGACAGAAACTGTAAAATTTCGAAAACAATCAAAAGTAAATTGTTAATTAGGTCAGTGAATTTGTGTTACAACTTTACAAACATGCATAAATACAAATTAAAATACATATATGCATACATACATACAATGATACATTTATATACATGTATGCATATGTATACACATACATACATACATATATGCATATAGGTTTGTATTGAATCATTGATAAAAAATATATGGAAAAGGTGAATGAGTAATTTTTCTTTCAACTCACCTCAATCTGATTCTGCAAGGACTGGACATAACTGATTATCTCATCTAACATTACTGCCATGCCCATGGTCTGCAGATTATCAAACACAGTCGAAAATGTAAGTGAAAACTTTGTTGTTTTTGCGACTTTCAGTGTATTACATGATGCAATTGAGGGAGCAGAGTTTGAGAATAATTCCCTGTCCTTGAAGAAAGAAAAGCATTTACCTTGTAGCACCCTGGAACAATATCTTGCAAGCTTCTTAGTTTCTCATTTATTTTCCCTCTTCTAACCTGATTGACAGAAAATTAATGCATCATTTCAATAGGTTGACATAGCTAAATCAATCAAATATAGATATTAAAAAACAAACAATGAACCAAGTCCGAAGGAAATGAGTTATAAGTTTATATATATGTACCCTTTCTGCCAAACTGTGACTATCAGTAGCTTGACCTCTTCTGGCTCTGACATGAACTACTTCTTTTGGTTTCTCCTCTTCCTTCTCATTACTTTTTGCTCTTTTCCCTCTTCCTGAATTCTGCATAACAATCAAATCAAATTAAACAAAACTGAAAATTCTTAAAAACTCTTACATATCAAAAAAGGCTAAACAAAATTTAAAACCAAAAACAAATTAAAGGAAAAAAAAAAAGAAAGAATTGGAAAGGAAAAAAAAAGCTTTGAACATAACGTATACTTACATATCTTCTCTTGATTCCACTTTCAGAAACCTGAGGAGATGATGAGTTCCCAGAACTACTTTCTGATACATAAAATGCTTTTCTCTTCTTGCTTTCATGGAATTCAGTTTTAGCTGTGACAATGGGCTGAGCATCTGACACTGAACTGTGCTTGCTATGATGGATAAAACCTGCTGACAAGTTTTCTCCCCGGTTGCCTGGAACAGCCGGTGCTTGGTTGCTGAAGAAGTTGTCAATGGAGAAAGGCAAGAAGCTTTGGTAATTCAAGACTGAATTGTCTATGACTACACTTGGGTTTAGCTCAGCAAATTGGTTAAGTGATTCCATGGTAGGATCACTATCCAAGAAAGAAAATGATTGTTTAAAACTTTGCAAGTCTGATGTGAAATCAGCCATTAGAATTTATGGGACAAATTTTTTTTTTTTTTGTTTTCAAATTGCCAAATGGGTGTTTGGATAATGAGGAATGAGACTAGTATTTATAGAGTGGGATCAAAATTTAATATGCACACATGTAAAAAGTTTTTCTGTTTTTTTTTTTTAACTCTACAATTTTTTAAGAATGAAAATAGAAATGTATTATGAGAGGACCACGTGGCAGTTTAGGCTTCAGTGATTCTGCTCCCTGGCTGGGGCCATGTTCAGGAGATATATCCAATAATGGAATGGGCCCATGAATAAGCTTTTGGCCCACTGCTAATCACTACAAAGTTTTTTAATAGAAAAGAATGATCCTAGAGAGTAAGCATTTAAAATTAAAAAAAAAAAAATTGAGAACTAGTCAAGTGGGTTTTTTTTTTCCCCTTTTTTTTTGGTTATAATCAGAATATATTAGCATAGGATTCATTCAATTATTTGAAATATGGTCTATTGTTTCATATATATTTATTCTTTTTATAATCATTAAAAGTTTTTTTGGAGCCTTATCACCACCAACAAGTCCCAACTCATACAATCACTTTTGTCGTCTATGTTATCCGAAATTTTTATTTTCTATAAAAATATTCATGTTCGACATCTGTATTCGACACATATTTGGACATAGTATATAGGAACATGATCATTCAAATATACAGAAAAACTTTTTAAAAAGTTAAGTATACTGTATCAAACACATACTCATATTCGATACTCATCTAAAATCCAAATAACATAAGTTTTCATTGCTGCTAAGTGCATTTAGACATAAAACGGGTATACCCAAAGTATTTTGCTTTGAGTGGTTACAAAGATGTGAAGCATTGAACAAATATCCGATGCAACCAAGAATTCCTAATTTCTATTTTCTCCACTTGAAAAAAAAAAAAAAACACTCAACTTCAGGATGCACTTGTCACTTACAAGTGCCCAGAAGTGCTCATCATTTTCCAAGTACCATGATAAATATATGAGTTTCTTAATGTTGTTTGATGTAACTTTCATGATTGATCCTAGTTTATATGCAAATCATAAATAATAGCTGATATATATTATATCAACAAGTCATTAATTGGTTTAATAAATTTGTTTGCTTTGACAGTGAATGGCCTTAGATTTGAGCCTTATAGCTGATGTAAATAAGGGGGAAAAAAAATTACTAACCAGCAGTAAATTTTAAATGCATATCAATTTCCAAGATAACACTGCCAAAACAAATTAGAATCTAGGAGTTAAACTTGAAGATGTCATATTCGTTTTGAACTTTTAGATGGAAGCATGGAGTTCTTATGATGGAAGATGGTTATTTAATTTAAATTAAGCAAACAAGACAAAATGAGTCTCAATTTGTATAAAAGGAAAAAAAATTATTTAACTTGATCATTATCAAGTGATGATCATTATATATATCAAGTCCAAGTTTCAAGTCTCAACAGGAAAATTTAGGGATTAAAAAATTAAAAATTTAAGAAATAAGATCACTGTATAATTAAATGAGAGATGTCCTACCAATGTTGGATCCTTATCAATGGCGGAATATAATGAGGGCCAGGGGAGCCTTCCCCCCCCCCCCCCAAATTTTTTGAAATTCCTTAGTATGTATATGTATTTATATTAAATACATAAAATTTGGCACCTCCAAAATAAATTATTATTTTTAATTTTATTCTAATTTTATGTATTGACAAAATGAGTTAAAATAACATTGTTGTTTATCTATTTATTGAATCTACGGATTATTATTTACAAACACTTAACATTAATAAGTTTGTCATAAATATTAAGTCACAACCATATAAATTTAGAAAACCAAATTGACTTTCTAATTTTCTCGATTTAACTTCTCTTCTTATATATTTTAATCTATTCTATATATTTGTGACCGTCTTCAATGTGTTTTGCTTAATCATTTGAGTTACCATTGCCAACCGCCTTTACAAAGCTAAAATTATTGTTAAGATTTTTTTTTTTTAAATATATATACATATATTTTTGTCTTCATATGAATAATCTTAAACCTTTTGTGTTTTGTCAAAAATTCGGGATAATTCTTTTTTAATTCTTGTTATAGTGCTCTATAAATTTTCTTTTACAAAACTTGATACTTTCGCTTATTGATATTTTATTATCAAAATTAAATTGATAACAGATTTGTAAGTTTATGAATCGTTAAAATTTATATATTTTATGATATTTTTATTTTTATTAATATATTGTTTGTATATAACTTTTATATTATTATTTTTTTTTTGAAAAATACCTCAAATAAAAATAAGAAAAATATAATTTTAATTGATCCCTTCAAAATCAAATGTCAAGATCCATCACTTATCCTTATATGCCGACCTCTTGAAAGCTAAATCTGGCCAATAGTAATGGCCAAAGCCAATGGGTTTCCATTGGCATTGGGTGAAGAGCGACCAAGTTGCATGGACAGTTTTTTTAGATTTGATAATTTCAAATACGACACGATTATATGATATGAACATTATAGAAGAAAAATAATTAAAATAAGACATGTCATAAAAAAATATAAAAACGAAACAAATACACAAACGTATCAAAATTTATATAATATAAATTATTAATGTATCAAAAATTATATAAATACATAATATTTTAAACAAGATTATAGCATATGAAAATAACACGAATACAATCTAAATATACAAATTAATAAATATTTTCCACTGTTGTTTTTGGCCGATACGTACCCTTCATTTTCATGTCTATAAATCTATATAAAGAAATCTATATGGTATTTGAATTGGATTCACTAAAAAGAGAACAAAAAATAATGAACTCATGTGAGATGTGTATTTGGTACGTGGAAAAGCATTTAATTTCCTACTAAAGGCATAAATTGCTAGGTTTCCAGAATAAACCAAGATATAGTAGTAATCCTTTATAGACTATAGCTATAGCTATTGAAAAGATTTCGTTTGTAAAATTGAAGCCCTTTGCCCAAAATTGGATATAGTTTGACAATTTGATTGCTAGTAGGATTTGGTGCCTATTAAACATATAATAATTGCCATCATTGTTCACAAACTATGAATTTTAGCAACCATTTTGCACCATTGAAATGCTTTTCATCTACAAATTCGCCACCTTCGAAAAGGATTTGTTTGACTTTAGAAACTAATGATTTTGAGGCCTAACTCATTGGAACTTGGAAGTAACTACACGTTATTTCCAAGTTATGAGGACATTGACTGACAATCTTAACACTAGGTTTGGTGGAAGAAAGAAAATGAAGAAGAAGTTGAAAAAAAAAAAAGAGAGACTATTCTATTCATATAAACAAATTTGTTTATCTCTAATCTCTATTGATCTTTTTATCAAACTAAAAGTGTCCTGGCTAGACTTGTTCATGGATGGGCTGGGTCGGGCTATGACTTAAATTTTTTTTTACATCTTTTATCCAAATCTAGTTCGGATGGATCAGAGTCGGTTCGTAAGTTTGAATCATTGTTTAAAAAATATTAAAATATTAAAAAATTTATTTTTATATTATATAATTAAATTTAAATAAATTTTTTATTAATAAATAATAATTCAAATTGGACCAACTCAAATTAAAAAAATGCTTATCTAGGTTCGGCCTAATACGGATCAGACCCTTAAACAGGTCTAATCCTGGCCATGAGGCCAAGCTACCTGCCTGGGCCCTCGATCTCAGCCCAATACTTGGACATAAATTTTTTTTTTATTAATAAGCAATATATATTTTATTTATTTAATTTTAATTTAAAAGTAAACCTGTTCGCAACGTTATCCACCAAGCTTGTTGGCTTGACCCAGCTTTTTATATTATATTAACAAAATTTTAAAGAATCGAGCTTGGTGCGGTCCAAGAATTTATTATATTAATAAATAATATTTTTAGTTAAATTGTAATTTTAAAATTTATTCATCACCAATATGAATAACATTTTCATAATTTATTGGCAAGTAGATATCACCTGATACATTAGATTCTTTTTTGTAACGGTTGCAAAATTTTCTGCACTGCAAGAAGTGAATCAGACTTTACAATCACATGTCGGCAACCAATATAAATTGCACAGAGTTCAGCCTTGAGAAATGAGAACTAATACCCCATTCAAATTTCGTAGTGAACCTAAATAACCAATTACCACTTTCATTTTTAAATAACAAACTTGGATTTTGAAAAAAAAAAAAAAATTGAACTCTTTAAAATTCCCTTTTTAAATTTCAAGAATTTTAATAATTTTAATTTTTACATTGCCATAAAAAATAATTTTGTTTTAGAATTTTGAGAGTCTCTATAAAAATGGAATCCTTCATCGAATCTCTCATCTAAACACATTATTATTCTTTTTTTATCAAAATGATAAAAATATATATTTTTTTAACTAAAAGATTTAGGAACAATAATTTTTATCATTATTTTATTTCTTATTTATTTATTTATTTATTTACCTAACATACTAATTAACATCCTTGATTTTAAATTAACCAACATAATAATATGAAAAATAAATGAAATATAATAATTAGGAATTGTAGATCATAAATATTATTATTGGATAAACTTCTGATGCGAAACGAGGGGAACAATCTAGTTTTCTAATATACTTACAGCATATTTGGTTCGCTGGAATGGAATAAAAGAAGAATGGAATAGAGAGGGGAATGGAATAGAAAGGTAATAGGTATTCTGTAATTTGGTTGATTGAATGGAATAAATAAGGAATAGGTAAGGAATAAGGATAAAATATATATTTTACCCTTAAGTTAAATAATAAATATTTTATTCTTAAGTTAAACTATTTTGTGATTTGTAATAAAATAATACTAATAAATGTATAAATATATTTTAAATTAACATTTTAAATAAATAATATTAAAAAATATATTTATAAATTTTATATTTAAAATAATACATAAATTATATTTTAAAATATTTTATTACATATTATATATAATATAAAAAGTTTTAATAATAATATTTTATATTTAATAATATATTTAAAATTATTTTTACAATTACCTTAAAATAATATTTAAAAATATAATTTCAGAAATCATATAAATACCCACAAAAAAAAATCTCATTTTTCTCTCCTCTCTCTCTCTCTAAAGCCTCTTCCTCTCTCTCTAAAGCCTCTCCCTCTCTCTCTCTAAAATATCTTCTCTCTCAACACATTCAACATTTTTCCAAAAACCACCACAAAACCCAATTTTCGGCCGTCGACCACCGTCACTGTCGACCGCCAGCCACCGTCGGCCTATACCCCAGAAATGCCCCAAATTTCATCCACATCTTCCTCTCAAGCCCCTCTTTCCCTTTTTCCACTTGGTTTTTCCTAAAAATGTACGAAAATGTCTAGATCTACAAAAGAAGATAGTGCAAAAAACCTCCCAGAAACCCTCCTTCTGCCGCTCCTCAGCCCGTGATTTTTTAAGAATGTTCTTCTCCTCCCTTTGCTCTTCCCCTTCACCAAATTTGAAGCTCTGTATCCTCCTACAACTATCAAACCCGAAACCTTAGCTATTTCTCTATTCTTTTTTTCTTTTTCTTTTTGCTCAAAATAACTTTATTGGTCTATTGTGTTGATTTAGGTTGATTTTCTTGATTTTATGTTCATCTCTTTGGGTGTGTTTGGATGAGGAATTTCAAAATTTTGAAGAAGCATTTCAAAATACTGAATTTCAAAAATCCAGAATTTAAAAATTTTCTGTTTGGCTAACTATTTTAAAAATTAGAATTTGAAAAAAGTAATTCCCAAACTCATTGTTTGGATGCATCATTTGGTTGTGGAATTGTTTTAGACTTATTTTTTACAATCTAAATTAAAAGTCTAATTTTAACTTCATTGTTATGTAGTGCTATATTAATATGAATTCGAATATTTATTTTAGTCCATAAAAAATCTGTATGGTTAAATTGCAAAACCTCATGCAAATGATTCAAAGTCTTATATCATAACACCTATTCAAACAACAAAAGTACAAGAATCATTTTCATAATTTCACCATCAAATTAAAAGGGAATGCTCATTAATGCCATTACATTATTGAAATAATTTATCCAGTGGCTTGTATAACATAATTTAAATCATTTTGTAAAACTAACTTCTTTAGATAGAACAGAAAGCAAAGAGATACTTCAAAAAAAAAAGTTTCATTATCTAAAAGTAAAAAAAAATCCGTCAAACTAAAAAGTCTCTTCACCATAAAGTAATCTAGTAAAATAATCTCAAGTAAAAAAAATTACATAATAATAAGTTAAGTCATAAACATCAAAATGTAATCTTTTTTTTCATCTAGAGGTAGACCCTTCACAACAGAAAATTGAGTCTCATTTTCTGTTAACCACTTCAAAGCTTTTAGTCTTTGTTGGCGATCCAAATCCGATAACATGTTCAACTCATTCAAGACTTCCTTCACATCTATTTTTTTCTCAGATGAACGTATATATTCTGTGAAAGATGCAGCTATCTTACCCACATCAATTGCTAATTCATCCTTATCTCCAATTCTTTTCTTTTGAGATGGCGTGGTTGAAGAAGCTATAGATTGACTTCTTTTCCTTTGAACATTAATAGGAAGAGAAGCGCCACTTTGGCTTTCAACGTTTAACTCATCTAAACCTTGAAAACCACCTACGCAATCAACTTCACATTCTTCACTACTCTTTCCATCCTTCAGTTCCGAACTCATAATGTCATTAGCATCTATAGCAATTTCGACACCATGTCTAGTGGCTCTATCCTTTGCACATAAATCCACAATATCATCCCAATTTGGAATCACTTTGAATCGAAAACAATTAGCATCTTTATGAGACTACAAAACAAAATAGTAATACTAATTTGCCACATTTAGTTTTGAAATATAACAACTAATTCAAACTTACTATGTATAAGCAAATTGTTTAACATACCTTAACATATTCATTCCAAGAGCTTTTATTATCAACAGTAATCATGCATTTTGTCCCATCCCAATCGAATCCACTTTGACTGAGTATGTCACTTACAATTCCATACCATTTTTTCCATAGCTTAATGCGATGTTTGACATTGTCTCCAAGAATAGAAACTTTAAATTGGGTTGACAATGTAGAAGCAGCAGTATTATACGCTATCGATTTCCAACCACCATCATTTTTGTTACCTAGATTGTGCTGGTCCCTTAGTATATCAACCAACATACGATCCATTTCTAAAGTCCAAGAAACATAACCTCGTGCAACATCATTCTCGTCATTGGTTTCTGCTTTCTTCTTTGCTTTTCCTTTGACATGTGTTTGCTTATCTTTTACTTTGTTTGCATCATTGAACTCAATACTCTTTGCATGAATAAAAATTAAAAGAAAATCCATTAAAAGAAAAAGATATTCATTTATAAAATAAGCAAATTTCATACACATGAATTTTGAATAATACATTACTGGAAGAAACACATAAAAAAATAACAATATGAGAACATTCATATAGCATTTCCAAGTCTTCTTGCTTGGTAATCAGCAAACATATTCATTTCCAAGTTATCTCGAAATGCAGTCCATTCATTGGTTACTTGAACAAATGTAATTTCTTCTTCAATGTTATTTGTATCTCTATCTTCAGCTTGATTTATTTCTTATCAACTGAATCTAGAAACTCCAAATCAACTGCCTCTAAGATTGGATCATTATCTTGCTCTATTCTTATAATATTATGAAGTATAAAACATGCATTAATTATCCTTATTTGAGTTTTTAATTCAAAGAATGAAGGACCTCTCAGTATAGCCCATCGTTTCTTTAATAATCCAAATGATCTCTCAATTATATTTCTTGCACTTGAATGACGAAGGTTGAATAACTCTTTGTAGTTTTTCAGGATTATTTCCAATCCATTCATTTAAATAATATCTAGTCCCTCGATAAAGTGCTAAGAATCCTGGGCCGTTGGTATATCCCGCATCCACTAAAAAGTATTTATCTACAACCATAAGACAAAAAAAAAATTCATTTACTAAATTTCAACTAATTTAGTAATAATTCATTTATCACTTATGTAAACAAATTCATTACCATTTGGAATATGGAAACGATCACGTCTACAAAAGGCATCCCGCAAAACTCGAGAGTCACCTGCAGATCCTTCCCATCCAGGTAATACATATATGAATTTCATATATGGAGCACAAACCCCTAATACATTTGTTGAGATTATCACCTTTTCTATTTTGATATCTAGGCCTATCTTCAGCATTCACAGTTATTGGAATGTGAGTCCCACCAAGAGCTCCAACACAATTCTATATATATATATATATAATTAATTAATTTTTATAATTTAACATTTTAATTAAATTAATTTAAAATAATATATACCTAAAACCATTTCCATTTGATGGTGTCTGATTCTTGAATATTGCACTTGTGAAACTTCAAATATTCTTTAGCCACTCTCATTATAGCTCGCAGCACGTTGTTGAAATGCCTACTTATTGTTTCTTTTGATCGATAAAAATCAAATTGGATAACTCTATATTCCAAACCATGAGCAAGAATATGCAGAAACATTGCGACAACTTCACTTATAGGGACATGCCTTGCTCTAACCAATCCACCCCGCTCAGATAATATCTTGCAAATACTTTTAAATCCTTGCTTACTAACTCCTAATTGTTCAATTCAATCAGATTCCCTTCCATTAAACATTCTATTAAGATAGCATTGTCTTTCGAATCCCCCATCATGTAATGGTTCCATAATCAGTGGGTTTTTTTTTTATTCTTTGCAGAAATTGCAGCTATAACAATAGCAATAATACCCATGATAATTTTTATTTTTTCCTCTTCTTCTCTAGCACGTTTTCTATTTGAACGAAATGAGTTGCCTGTTGCATTATCATCCATTTCTACACAATCTACAATATAAAACATCAACACAACAAAGAAAAATTAAATAACCATACTCAAACAAAGAAATCAAAATAAAATAAATATCAAAATAGCAAATATGAAATTAAGTAACATCTCATAGTTTAAATGCTATTGACGCTTTATTTACCATTCTTGGTGAGTATTTCCAAATCTGAGCTTTATCACAAACAATGTCTAATCTAGTTTAGTGCCTGCCTAGTTTAGTATTTCAGATGGTCCCTCGAAACTATAGAAAAAAATAATTACTTATTAATTATGCAATTTCGACAAACTATGATAAAGAAAGTTCAATATTACCATTATATATATATATATATATATATATATATATATATATATATCAATAAGAAACAGACTTGGACACTCAAAAACATAACGATAAATATAAAGATATCCAAATCAAACCACCTCCAGTCAAAGTTACACTCTAAAAAAAACAAACAACATAAGATAATATACTAAAATCCAAGGATCTATTATATCAGACTCGTAATTGGAAGCCATATAATTGGGAGATCATGAAAGTGAATCAAACTGTTGCATACCTGAGATAAGCCGAGATGGCATGATTCGCACCATAGCAGAGAACAAGTACAACCAAGTTGTTCAAATTAATAGAACTTCAAAGAGAATTAATCATCTCAACAGTTTTAGAGCAGTATAGTAACCTATTTACTCTACGTTATTTAGACATTATTTTTGTTTTTTTTTTTTCTCTCTATTTTTTTATGCTATTACTTTGTGTTCCAGTACCCTAAGATGTCTGTATTCTATTTAATACTATGTTTTGAAGGTTGTGTAGGATCATATTACAAAGATATTTCTAACCTAAAGTGAATCAAACTGTTGCATACCACTAGAAAGAGGAGGATGGGATGCACAGGAATCTAAATATCCAAAAAGGGAAGCAACAAAACATCTCAAACCTGGCAACAAACATAGTTAAAGAGAAAAAATATTTTGTAAAAAGAATCTAACCTGGCAAGCCTAGTAATTGCCCAAGGATGTTGAGTGAGTGATTGAGCACCTTTCTGTTTATAATTGCAGAGCAAAAGAATAAAATAAGAAAAAAATAAATATCACGTCTTTATTTGCCTTTGACTCCAATTAAGCGGGTAATTCTAGAAAAAATTTTAGAATTGCCGCTTAAAGAGATTTTAGAAAAACCACCTATTTAGGTGGGTTTTGAAACATGAATTTGGGATCCCAAATATCCTCCTAGAAATTCTCCTAAAATTTTGAAATTCTTCTTTTTAAATAGTCAAACAACTAAATTCAGTTTTAGACTTTTAAAAGTCCTGATTGAAATGAAATTCCTTCTTCAAATCTTTCATCCAAACACAGTCTTTTAGATTTTTGTTTTGGGGCATTTTAGGAAAAAAATTTCCTATTCCGAGACCACCCGTAATAGCCATTCAGAGGTGGAGTGCTGAATTTCTATTACGGGACTTTAGAGAATAGTCCCGGAATAGACCACTCGGCCGAATGGCCATTTTGTGAACCAAATTGCTACTACACTGTAGCGGCCCGAATAGGGGGAATAGCATTTTGATTCATGTGAACCAAACATGGTGTTAGAGTGGAAGAGTAAGAATAACGCCTCACACTTTTCATTATTTTTGGATTGTTCACCTTTTGGGCAGAATTTTTAATTTATTTTATTTTTGGAAATTTATTGGCCCTTTTAGCTCTTTTTATCTTTAGGTTTTTTTTGGTTTTTTTATTTATTCCTTTTTTTAGAGGGGGTTGTCTTCATTAGATAAATAATTAATTGAGATTTTTTTTTTAATAGTTGTCAAATAGACTTGTCTAAGGGTCATGTAAATTGGTTGATCCAATTCAAATTGGATCGGATCTGAAATAAAATATTTTTAATTCAGGCCAGCTTCACTTGATCCAGATTACTATTTAATCAATAAAAAATATTTTTATTTTTATTTTTATTTAAATTTAAATTTAAATATATAAATATTAATATAAAATGATTTTTTAAAATATTTTAATATTTTTAAACAATAAAATAAATTTTGTGGACTTGTCGAATCGAAGTAGACCTTGAACAAACAATTTTTTTTACTATTAATAGGTTTAGGGTCAAACTTTTTTTTTTTAAGTTTTCTTATCACTTTTTGGTTTGTGGATTTCACTTTTAATTGCCACCTTTTTTTTCTTTATCTTTTTTTTAAACATCTAATATATATATATATATATATTTGACTATACAAATGCACACATGATTGATACATGGCTTTTTTTTTAAGTAGGGAAGAAAGAAAAGAAAGGAAAAGAAAGAGAAAGGGAAAGGGAAAGAGAAAGAAAAGAAAGAGGGAAGAAAGGAAAAAAAAGAGAGTAAATTTGTGTATTTGTTTTCATGTTATTTTTGTGTGTGTTTAAAGTATTATAAATTTTACACGTTAATAATTTATTTTATGTATATTTTGACACGTTCGTGTATTCGTGTCATGTTCATGTTATTTTTCGTGTCATGTTATGTTTTAAATATTTTTCATATTGTGTTTGTGTCGTGTCTCAATTCATTCTATATTTTGTATAATTTATCATAGTGATTCGATTTTAACTTTAAAATCATCTATTACGATATTAAAACATAAAAAAAAAATTAAATAAATGATAATTGTTTAATATGATTAAATTTAAATTTATTTATGATTGTTAATTTAATTAAAATTTTATAAATATTAAAAAAATTCTAACGAAGCGGGGAAAGAATATTAGTATTATTATAATTTCAAATATTAATGTAGACACCTAATTTTGTCCGGACCACTAAATCATGTATGTTTTCTTCCTAAAATGATGTTTTAGAATGCAAGAAGGCTTTTCTCATCCTGCAGGTGGTACTCCGTGACTTAGTTTAAGAAAGCAGACATAAAAAGTCAATCTTGAAAAAGTGAACCCCGAAAAAGTGAACCCCGAAAAGTCAACTACTGAAAAAATCAACCCACTTTCAAAATCAAGATTCAGAGTTCAATTGAAAAATGGTGAAAGAATTTTGATAATCCGAGGTCTACATTGAAAGATATGGAGTTCGGAAGTTGGGTTATGGAGATTCAGTAGAAAGGAAACCCTAGTTCGAAAAATTTGGGAAAAAGTGCTTAAACGATCAAATTGGTCGAAATTGGAGGTTCCAAATGAAAGATAAGCACTGACTACGGGTAATGGAGAAGCTACTTGGAAGAAAAACCAAAGGAAAAGTCAATTTGAAAGAAAACCGAGAATTAGGATTTTTGGTGGATTTTGTGAAATTGGGGAAAATTGTAGAAATGGCCCGATTCGGTAAAACTAAAGCCCCTAATTGATGAGGAGTGAGTAAACAAGGATAGCCCAAGGCTCAGTTTGAAGAAATTCCGAGAAAAGAGCTGATTGGAGGAAAAACGGAAAAACAAGAAAATTCTCGATAGTGAAAAAAGGAAAAATCAAATCGGAGGGGAAAATTGGGCGTTTTCGAACCAACTCCAATTCAATATATGGAAAAGGCCTAGAAAAAGAAAATCTAAAAATCGGACTTGTTTTGAACAAAACCGGGCTTCGGAGGCAAAATGGCAAAACGGGAAAATTCGGGAAAAATACCAAATGAGCTCAAAAAATTCTAAAATACTCAACCAAATATCATGAAAATGCAAACCTATCAACAACATAACAAAAATGCAGACACAAAGAACATAATATGAAGTGGCCGAATGTCTTCATGTTTAAAATGAGCATGGCATTTTCACAAACACATGATATACTAACATGCTTAGCTAAAGAATAACACTCAAATCATGCAAATATAAAGTAAAGGCATGAAAACCAACAAGCATTTTCACAAACACATGGATTACAAAATATAAAATATAAACAAACTTAAACATTTTGAAAACAAAAAATCAAAAATGCAAGAATAGTAAAATAAACATGATAATAGACTCAAAAAATAGAAATAAGCAAGCAACCACATTAAAACAAGCTTCAAGTTTATGTATTAGAAGAAGATTAAAGCATCAAAACTTGTTAAATATCAAGAATAACATGAAGATAAAAATGCAAACAGCAACCCTCAAAAACTAGGCCATTCGGCCATCTCCAAAAACAAAGGAAAAAAAAAATTTCAAGAGTTTTTTACAAAAAAGAATAAAGAAGGAATTTAAAGAAAAACATTAAAAACACTTATTTTAAAAGAAAAATCAAAAGAAACTCACCAAAATAGTGATCAAAACAGCAAATCAAGAATGAAAAATCAAAGAAAGTGCAAGAGTATGGTGCTTAAAGCAACCTCTAGAAGCTATCTTTCAAGCTTTTTCTCTTTTAACTTTCTTTTCTTTTCTAAACTTTTCTTTTTGCTTTTCAACAATGGAGAGAAAATCAGCCAAAACCAAGAGAGAATAGAGAGTCAATAGCTGAAAATGAAAGAGAGAGTGACCCCTTGTAGTGTGGCTGAATGCCCCCTAGGCTAGGATGTTGTCATTTTTCCATCAACCAATTTTCATCCAAAGGCTATTGATCCAAGATGTTTAAAACATGAAATTATCACCCTTAGATTGGGCCATCAGCTATCCAAAATTACAGCTATTCAAGAATCTTAAGCCATTATGTTGACACTCTCCCTTTTCATGCATTGGTCCATGTGGCTTATTTCAAAGGCTTGACCAAAAAATAACTTCCTCTTCATTGTTGGCCTTTTGATTAAAAAATCAGAAACTACCTACCTAGCCTTGGGCCTTGGCCGGCCAGCCCCTTTTCTTCCAGCCTATGTTTCATTTTCTAAAGGCAAGAAAAGCCCTTTTTCGGTTTCTTGGGTAAAATGACCTTTTTGCCCCCCGAACATAAATAAATGGCAAACGGACTCCAAATTCAAAATTTATTTTTTCAATACTTTCAAAATAATAAAAAATTGAATTCTGGAAGTTTTCAAAATTTTTCGAGTCCATTTGCTATTTATTTGGATCTTTTCTTCCAAAATTACCCTTTTATGTCCCCAAACTTTACCATTTTTTAAATGATCTCCAAATCCAGATTTTTCTTCACCAATCTCTTCCAAATAATTTAAAAGTGTGATCTGAAAGTTTTCATGATTTTTGAAACTCATCCGGTATTTTTTCGAGATTTATCTGCTTGAATTACTACATAGGGGGCCCGAGATTTGGCCATTTTGCAAACGAACTCCGAATCCAGATTTTTTTCGCCAATCTCTTCCAAATAATTTAAAAATGTGATTTTCAAATTTTCAGAATTTTTTGAGTTGATTTGCTATTTTTTCGGGATTTATCTTCTTGAATTTCTGCATAAGGGACCCGAGATTTGACCATTTTGCAAACGAACTCCGAATCAAGATTTTCTTTCCCCAATCTCTTTGAATTTTTTTAAGAATGAGATTTGCAATTTTTTAGAATTTTTGGAGTTCATTTGCTATTTTTCCCAAATTTTCCAATTTTGCCATTTACCTCCGAAACCCGGTTTTGCTCAAAACAAGTCTGATTTTCAGATTTTCTTCAAACTGAGCCTTGGGCTATCCTTTTTTAATCACTCCTTCCATTATGGGCTTTAGTCCTACCGAGTCGAGCCAATTCTGTAATTCTTCCCAATTTCACCGAAATCCACCAAAAACCCTAATTATGGGTTTTCTTTCGGATTGACTTTTCTTTCAGTTTTTCTTTCAAGTGGCTTCTCCATTACCCATAGTCAGTGCTTATCTTTTATTTGGAACCTTCAATTTCGAATAATTCGATCATTTAAGCACTTTTTTCCAAATTTCCTGAATTAGGGTTTCCTTTCTACTGAATCTCCATAACCCAACTTTCGAACTCTATATCTTTCGATGTAGACCTCGAATTATCAAAATTCTTTAGTCATTTTTCAATTGAACTTCAAATCTTGATTTTGAAAGTGGGTTGACTTTTTAAGTAGTTGATTTTTTGGGGTTGACTTTTCGAGGTTGACTTTTCAAGTTTGACTTTTTATGCTCGCCTTCTTAGACTAAGTCCCGGAGTACAACCTACAGGATGAAAAAAAAATCTTTTTACATTCTGAAACATCAATTTAGGAAGAAAACATACCTGTTTTAGTGGTCCGGACAAAATTAGGTGTCTACATATATCATATCATTTAGATTGCATTATATTATCTAGACTTTGTTATATCATCTTTACTATGTCACACATATTCATATTCATATTTTTTAAAATATTTTGGAAAAGATAATGATTTTCAATAAAATAAAGATATTCCCGAGTTAAAATAATTCATGAGTTCTGTACCGGATTTGCTGGAGAGGATGTCATCAATTATCATTAATAAAGGAAACTATCTATTTCAGAAAACGAGAATGATTCGAAAAATTTTCCAAATTAATAAAAATTTCTATATTTTGCCTATTTTGTCGGGGAATATAGGGAAATTTTGAATTAATAAATATTTTCAATAAAAAATGAAATTATTTTTCTTTAAATTGGGAATTAATTTAAAATACCAAATTTAAAACCGACTTTTTACCGAGACTTGAGATAACACACGGTTAATAAGGTACCGTGTATAAGGGCGTTGTGGGGGTGCTAATCCTTCCCCACATGTAACCGAGTCCCGAACCCGATTCTTTGATTTTCTCTGGTTTATAACGCATACTTGAAATTGGTTTAAAAAATGTTTTAATTGATTTTAAAATGTTTTACAAAATCGATTTTAATAGGTGGCCGATCACACCTAGCTAAAAAAGATTGGTGGCGACTCCATGTCTTTTTCAAGGTCATTTTCAAAACCTTTATTTTTCAAGAGGAATTAAGTCGAATTTTTCTCGACTTTTTTAATGACACGCTTAATGAGTAATAAAGTCTCGCGATGAGACTTGTCATTGTTTAGGTTGCGACAATTAAAACTTGACATTAGAACTATGTCAGGTAATGAGTTTTATTACTATCTAAAGCCAAACAAACAACCAAGAAATGCACAACTTAGATAACGTTGTTAATGACCAAAATGTAACTTTGCAATGAGTGAATGTCCCAGATAGAAACTTTCAATGATCAACAATGTAATTTACTCGAAAAACTAGGTTTTATTCTCTTTACAAGAATGAATTATACGATTTAGTAGCAGCTAAATGTTCAATTTAGGACCAAACCTATTATCATTCAAGTGGATTAGGATTAAACTTTTTATTTGAGTCTATCATGGGTCCAAACTTTTCGAGTTATAACAAATAAGGACTTACCAATGTATTTGACAGACATGCGCCAAAAAAATAAAATTAATTCTAAAAAACTTTTCTTTTTTTTTTAAACCAAAAAATGAGAAAATTTATTTTCTTCTTACAAAATAAAAATATGATTTTTTTCTTCTTATCTTTTATCATCTTTAATTTAGGGTTTAAATAAAAAATAAGAAGTAGAAATCCAAAAGGTGGAACTTGAAATTGGATCTAAAAAATTAAATAAAATGTTTGAAACAGAAAACTTATTGAACGAGGCAAAGAATTTTTTTTTTCTCCTATTTCATCTCTTTATTTTTCTCTTTTCTTTGAACCCTAGAAAGTAGAAACCCATTTCAGTATTTGATTGTTAAATCTACTCCATACCTAATCCTTTCTAAAACTCATCAACTCTTTCGTATCAACAACAAAGAAAATCCCAATTTTTAGACCCAAAACCTCTCTTACTTCTTCTATAAAGGTGAAAATGGAGGAGTTTGGAAGGAGTCAAAGATGAAATCATTGTAGGCAAGGTAGGAGTTGAGTTATGTGATGAAGGAAGCTTGAGACAAAAAAAAAAAAAATGACAGCAGTGGTTGATAGTCGTGGTAGTTGAGTGAGTGATATCAACCAAACAACTTCAAAAATAAAAGTTGCAGAATATACAAATTTGGGATTTTTTTTTTTCTCTTACTTTCTCAATTTTGAAGGTTTTTTTTGCCAAAGAAATCTAGGTTTGTTTAGCAATTGTGATAATTAGAATAGAGGGGATGAAATTTGATGAATTGATTCTATTGGCATGTAAAAGGGTTATGAGAAAATAAATTGTTGATTTGTTTTTTCAATCTTCCTGGGTTTCCATTTCTGAATTTTTGGTTCTAGGTTAATTTTTTTGTTTGATGGAATTTTAATTAATTAATTAGAGATTATGCAATTTTTGATATTTCAAAATTACACATGGTGATCATCTGTCATGTCATGTGGCCCTTTCTCTTGCCAAATGTGTAAAAAAAAATTCATGTTAGCATTCTTTTTGAAAATCACTCATTTTTTTAGCGCGAGTCCGTCAAATACATTGATAAATCCTAATTTGTCTCATTTCGAAAAAATTGAACCTTTAATAAACTCAAATGAAAGGTTTAATCTTGATTCACTCGAATGATAATAGGTATGGTTTCAAATTAAGCATTTAGCCTTTAGTGATATAATAAAAAATTAATAATCCAAATTAAGTTAATGACAAAAGTGATATTTATAGAATTGGTAAATGTTCAAATTGGTACCTGAGCTTTGAAAAAGTGTAATGGTATATTAATAAACTGATAATTAATTTGATACTTTACTTAATATCATTGTAAAAAATGATGAGGTGATTTTCACTCAATAGAAACATGTAAAATGTAATGCCACATGAAATTAATTTTTTATTCATAAAAAAATTCCACTTTAGCATTATGATGAAAAAATCGAATTGGATTGGTCTAGGATCGATTGAATCAAAAATTAAAGGTCTGTTTTGTCAGGTACTATGAATAAAATCGGGAGTTTCTTGAGTAAAAAAATTATTTTTTAATTAATTTTTTCAAAAAAATTAATTATAAGTGATGAGATTTGAACCCTTAACTTATTAATTTTATAGTAAATACTAAATACCATATCACTAAACCAAATGCATCTTCTTATTAATTATTTACTATATTTATTACTTATTTAACTTTAAAAATATTTTCTTTAACATTTAAAATTATTTTAATTAAATCGAAAGTCACACTCGGTTTGACCTCCGATCTAATTTTTCTAACCTAGATTACTCGCAATATACCATAAATTTTAATTGAATGGTAATTATGTCGCAAAGGAAAAAAAAAAAAAAATAGTTAAGATACCACATTACTCATTTTCAAAGTTAAAGTATCAATTTTAACCTTAATTTATTCTTAAGATACCATTTTTATCTTTAATTTGGGATGGATATGGACTTAGATTTGTCCACGGACCGGCATGATATAAAATTTTTGTAATTTAGGACCCAGCTTAAATTATTATTTAATCAATAAAAAAATATTTTTTATTCAAATTAGTTATAAATATCTATAAATATTAATATAATTTTATTAAATATTTTTAACATCATATGGTATTGCTCCTACTCCAACAAGAAGATGATAAAAGGTTCTTGAACCAGACTAAAAGTCCAAATCGAAAAACAGAATAGCAAGGCCTCTGTACAAATGGGCCGAAGTTTTCTTTAGAGTTCCTCTCTAAACTTTTTTTTGTGGGCATAACCTTCCTCTCTAAACCATGTTCTTTTTTATGAAAATGTATATTATAGGGTAAAGTAAATTTTTATCACTCTTAAGGTTTATTTGGATAAAATTTACCAGGATTGACCCGTTGGTCGGACAAGTAGACTGTTGACTCGACTCTTGACACCGATTTGTTTTTTAATCAGATTATTTGTACAATTTAATCAAGAAATTAGAAAACCCTAATTGATCCCATTGGATTTACGAAAAAATCAGTGGTCCAGATAAATTTTTTGTTGATTAGGATCAATTAAAAATGATTTTTTAAAATAATTTAAAATTATATCTAATTTGATTTTTGCATACTAATTATTGATTATTTTATTATTTCTATAAAAAATATTTTTCTTAAAAGTTAAAAAGAAAAATACATATAAAAACTAAATTTTTTTTTTTTTTTAATTTAGCTTTTTTTCCCCTAAATTTTTAAATGACAATGGAGATTTCTAATTCTTATATCATAGTTTTTAATTTATATAATTACGTAAACTATTTATATAATTTATTATTTTATTTAAAATATTTTTATTAATTCAATATTGACTCGAAATGATCCAACATTGAATTAATTGATTTGAGACCTAAAGCCTTGAACGAATCATTATCCACCACGACTCAAATAACTATGATTCATAGACTTATTTAATATATATATAGAGGAGGGATCCACTTATATTAGTGTAAAACTAAATTAGTTTTACACGCTTTCGTAACTTTTTATATGATTTATATTTGTTTAATCCGACTGTCGTATTTCATGTTCTATTCACGTAGATCATGCACGTTGAGTTTTGAGTAAATTAAAAATGTCTAACTATTTGTTCGACGTAAAATACTTTCAACCGTTAAATATATATCCAAAATGACAGTATTCTCGATCGATTTGATAGAGATATCGGATCGATTTGAAACTGTACGTGCACAACGAGTACAATTACATTGTTAAATCCAACGGTCGATTTGTTAAAATATAAATCGTATAAAAAGTTATGGAAGTGTGTAAAATTAATTTAGTTTTACACGACCGTTGGATTTAACAATGTAATTGTACTCGTTATGCACCTAAAGTTTCGATTCGATCCGATATCTCTATCATATCGATCGAGAATACTGTCTTTTTAGATATATATTTAACGATTGAAATTTTTTTACATCGAACAAATAGTTGACATTTTCAATTTACTCAAAACTCAACGTGTATGATTTACGTGAATAAAATATGAAATACAGTGGTCAGATTAAACAAATATATATATATATAGAGAGAGAGACAGAGAGAGGGATCCACTTACATTAGTGTATAACTAAATTAGTTTTACACACTTTCAACTAAATTAGTTTTACACACTTCCATAACTTTTTATGCGATTTATCTTTTAAGAAATCGACCGTTGGATTTAACAATATAATTGTACTCGTCGTGCACGTAAAATTTCGATTCGATCCGATATCTCTATCATATCGATTGAGAATACTGTCTTTTTCAATATATATTTAATGGTTGAAAGTTTTTTACATCGAACAAATCGTTAAACATTTTTAATTTACTCGAAACTCGACATGCATAATCTACGTGAATAGAACATGAAATATGACGGTCGGATTAAACAAAAATAAATCGTATAAAAAGTTATGAAACTGTGTAAACCTAATTTAGTTTTACACTAATATAAATAAATTCCTTTTCTCTCTCTCCTCTCTCTCTCTCTATATATATATATATATATATATATATTATATTTGTGTTTATTACATTAGAATAGGCACACCGGCTATGTAGGTGGAAGTGAAAAAAATCATGTTAAAAATATATAGAAGATAAAAAGTTATTTGATGGTTTTATAAGGAGAGGTGGGTAGTTTTAAAATATTTAAATTTAATTTTTAAAAATAACTAAAGATATAAATATTTATAAATATATTTTTTTTTTTATTTTTTTTTTATTTTTATATAATTTCTCAATTGAATTGATGTCTTGTTAACTCATGACACAAACTCAATCAGGGACTTCAATATTAGTATAAATTAATATATTATTTAAGGAATCGATAAACTAAAACTTAAAACTATTAAATATTTATTTTACTATAGCAAGTTATAATATTCTCATTGAAGTAGTTAAAGTATAATAAAATAATATGGCTTATGTCAATTAAAAATTAGTTAAATTAAAAATACTAAAATGAAAAATTGTAATAAATTAATTCAAATGCGCGAACTAAATTATTAAAATAATTTATAATCAATTTAATAGAAATTTTATTGTAATTTTTATGTACATAATTTCATTAATTTAAAAATAAGTAAAGAATATTAGAGTATCAACTTAACTACCAACAAAAAATTCCTTTGAAAAGTCCAAAAGTGTTTATATTTTACTGTTAAATTTTTGGTTTTTTTATTTTAAAGAAGATAGAAAATGAAAAATGTCAATCTGGGGTTTTGAGTTAACTCATCTGAAATTACTTAGATTAAGTAAACAAAATGTATAATTATCTTTCACATAATTGTTTTGTTGCTATATATGCGAGTTTTCACTTCTTGTTATTTAACCTCAGTAACACACATGGCTTTATTATTTTTAAATTCCCTTCTTGGCTTCTAGCTAGTTACCGATTTCTTTTCATATTTTTGTGTTCAAATCTCATGTCATTGACAGTGTTCTTGCTGATTTGCTGTCACTCCACTTAAATTTCAGAGAAAACTCCATTTCACGTAGGTTTTTAGAGATTCCACTTTAAGTTGTTTATTGAAATAGTTGCACTGAGAGTATAAAATAATCATCACAATCAATTTTTCATGGGTTATAGCTGTGTCTTTTATGTTGTGATGAAGATGGATTTAAATTGGGATAGCGAACGTGTTTTTGATTGTGCCGCATTTATTGTAATAACGGATATAATGAATGCTATCGCAATCAATTATGGTAAATATCAATTGTGAATATTGGCGATAGAGAAAACGAAATCATAAAATAACGACGATAACATCGCGTTGCGATCGCTATTTAAATGTTAGTGACGAGACTTGAGAGAAGTTCATGCAGAGCTAGAACTGGTGAGGTGAATGTTTTGAATTTATGAGTTCTAGATTTCAAGAAAGTGGAACTGAAAAGGATTCCATAAATTTTGCAAAATGTATGAATTTTTTTTGAATGTTAAGGCTAATACTTGTCTCTTCAAAGTTCAGCTAGATTAAGATAAATTAAATGGTCTCTAATACGTTTGGCTATTGGGCGGGTCATTGGTAATTAAGAAAGGAGGAATTCTGGGCAATCATGATGTTCTTAGCTTAGTCTTTGTTTCGGGAATTCCTATTAAGAATTGCTTGATAATTAGAGCTTTAAAAGTTAAAAGTCTAGTGGCAGATCATTGGATATTGCCCAGATCATGACATTACCATCGGTTTGTGTTCTCTTTTGCATTTTTAACAAATGAGGTAAGAATTATGAGAATTTTATCTTGTATTTTTCTTTGTTTTCTCTCGCTGTTGAGAAGTTTTTTTGCCCCAAGTTGTACCATGTGTTGTACACCAGATGATGCATGAAAAATTGAAAACCTTTTGATGGTCTCCTGGGAAAATGGAGTTGCAGTTGTAATTGTGACAGTTAAGGTATGCTTCCGTTTTGGTATCATGAACTTTATTTTATGACATGTGGAACTTTTGGTTTGGTTTGGATTAAATTTGTTCATAGATGGAGTCAAGTCGGGTTGAGTCGGTTTGAATCATTAAAAATTTTATCCAAATTCGACGGATTATCTGATTCTTAAGCAGATTTAGTTTGGATATTGTTGTATAATTATTTAAAGCTGTTCTTTTTCTTTTTCTTGATTTATTATTTTTTTTGTCAATAATAATTGATACTCATTTAAGCCTACATGTGAATTTTAAGTATAATTAGTGTTCAAATACTTTACGAACTTTTATTATTTAAGATTTGACATTGAATGTACGAATTCTTTGGTCATTTGTGTTATTTTAATAACATTATTTGCCTATTTATCTCATGTTTAATTAGTATTAATGTGCGATTAAAGTATTTTTAGTTGATAATAATTTTTAAAAAAATTGAAACATAGGTTTTAATTAAACCTATTCAACGGTCGGGTAGCCTGCTCAGATCGTATTGAGGGTAGCAAAATAAACCTGAATCCGTCCAAACCCGATTTGACTAAAAAATCAAAAACTCGAACCCGAAAAAATCCGAACCCGATATGGTCCAAACCCGAAACCGCCCGAACCCGAAAAATCCGAACCCGAAAATACCCAAGCCCGAACCCGAATTTAATACTAAAAATAAAAATTATCAAATTATAATTAAATAATTTTTTTTATAAAGCAAAAACTTTATTTATCAATTTTATTCTAATCTCTTTTTTAATAATAAAATTAAAATTAAAATTTATATTTTATATATATGATAAAATAATAATTTTATCAAAAATAAAATTATATTTTGTACTTATAACTTTAACGTCTCATATCTTGATGAATCCAGCATTTAAAGATTCTAAACTCATGAAGATTTTAGAGATGTGAAAATTTTTTGACATAAAATATTACTTGTCATTCATTTATGTTATTTTAAGAGCACCCTTATAATTAGAGGTGCTCATGGGCCAGGCCGAGCTTAGGTATGGTATCAACACAAAATATATTTGCCCAAGCTCGACCCGGTCCGACTCGAAATATGGGCCTCAAATTTTGCTCAAGCCCGCCCATATTTGTAAATGAAAATTCCAAACCTGTTTAGACCCGCCCATATTATTTTTTTTCTAAAAAAATTTAAACAAATATTTTTTTTATTATTTAATTTTTAGTAATTTTATCTTTTTTTTTATTAAGTTTGAAAACATGGATAACTTAGCATATTTTTAAATGTTTACACTATATTATTATATATATTTATTTTTTGTATGATATAAATTACATAATTTATAAAATATAAAAAAATATATTATATAAATGAAAAACGGGCCAGGCTGGGCTTCGGGCCTTGATTGTTGGAGCCAAGCCTGGCCCATTTTCTAAATAGGCCTTATTTTTTTGCCCAAGCCCATATTTAAGGCATAATATTTTTGTCCAAACCCTCGAAAATATGGGTGGACATTCGGGCTTGGACGGATAGCTCGGCCCTTGATCATGTCTACTTATTATAGTATAATAGTGTTTCTTATATATTGAAATTAATTAACAGCAATTCATTCATTTTAACTTATCTCTAGTATAATAGTATTTCTTATATTAAAAAAATAGATAAAAACTATTTTTAAAAAAAATGTATTGCTCTTTGCAATATATATATAATTTTTTTAGGCACATTATTAAATTAAGTCATCAAATATTGATTTATAAATGTATTATTTCTTTTTAGAATTTAAAAGTATTTAACATAATTAGCTAATTTAATTTTGTAATTTTTTTATTATTTATTTTATTTTGGATAAGTATTTTTTAAATTAACATTATTTTATTACACTTGATATAATTTAAGATATAATTAGCTTTTAGTAACATATCATATCAAAATTCAAGATTGGCTCACTTGGTAATATCTTTATTAATAAGAGTTGAATGTTAGGTTCAATTTTTTACATAAACATACAATTTTTACATTTTACAAATATATAAACGGATAGTTGAATGCCAAGGTTCGTCTCTAAAAGTCTCTTATTTTGTAGTGAATATAAATTATAATGTATTTACATGTTGAAATTCGAGTTCATCAAATAATTATTTTAAATATTAATATGATTAATTTATAATATATCATATTTTTATAACAAATTATTTTAAAATTTTATTTTATATAAAAAAATTATTTTATATTCTTTTGGTTTGGTGATAACAAATGTTGATTTTAATAAATAAATATAATTAAAAATATTATATTATAATAAAAGGTTACTTTTAAAAATAATAATAAAATATTTAATTTATTTTTAAAAGTAAATAATGACATTTAACATAAAATAAAAATGATGTAAAACATACCCAAACTCGAATGGACTCGAACCTGATTGAGTCCGAACCCGAATGAGCTCGAACATGAATGGGCCCGAACTCGAATGGGATAAGTTGAGCTTGGTTAAGGAAAATAAAAAAATTTCGGGCTGCTATCTGACCTGGCCTAACCCGATCAATGAACAGGTCTACTTTTAATGTGGCATTTAAACAAATATTGATTAAATTGATAAAATTACGTATTGACATTTTAAAAAATGTCATTGTAGCAATTTTTATATAACATTTTTAAAATCAATATTGTAATATCTATTCCAACACTTAAAAATGTTGCTTTAAGTTTGATCAAATAAATATTATATTTCTTAAACGGCTTTTTTAAATGTAGTTATAAGAATTTTAAGAAACGTTTAACAAATGTTGTAATATAATTTCTTTAAAATACTTACAGACATTGCCATATTATTACTATAAAAATATTTAATATCTTATATATCAACGTTTGTAAAAGTTACAATAAATAACGAAATGTTATGTTGGTAACTCGTACAAATGTTGGAATGACATTCTTATTACGACTATTTAGAAACCTTTAGAATTTTTTTTTTTTTTGGTTACATTTTAAAATGTCATAACTATTGGGCATGGGTCCCTCCTATGTGGAGGAAATACCTTTTCTGCCTTTAGCCCTTTTAATTGAGGGGGCTTTTGTGTTTAGGCTAGAAGAGAGTCAGAAACAAAAGAAATAAGAAAAAGGGGAGTGTGACGGCAGAGAAGGAGAAATAGTGAGTTGCACAGTTCTGATCAAGTCGTCGATCGGAGGTTCATCCGTGGTCCGATTTTCTTGATTTTCTGGCAGTGGCTATAGGATACGTAGATGCTGATTGTGTACGGTGAGAATTTCCATCTGAACACTATAAAGTACTGTTTTATGTCCGAATAGTAGTCACGTTTTTTGGGTGATTTCTCAACTTTCTCTTTTTGATTTTAATATCACTTGTTGATAGCTAAGTTAGAGTTGTGTACTCATTGTGTTAGCTGAATTATTGTGATATTGTAAACACACTCTCATTATAGTGGAGATTTTGACTGGACTCCTAAGTCCCGTGGTTTTTACCCTTTGATTTAATGGGGTTTTCCACGTAAAAATTGTGTGTCTCGTGTGATTGGTTGTTTGTGATTATCCTTGGTAGAATTTGTGTTGCTGGAGTATATATATATATCTTGTGCAATTTAGTACCATATTTACAGATCCTGTTAATTGGGAGAGAACGAACTACCGGTTATGTTTTCCCGATTTTTCGGTAAGTTCGGTTTCTGCCCATCACACTGGTATCAGAGCTTTGATTGTGTTGTTGTGTAATTATGGAGGCTGGCACAAGTAGAATGATTGTTTTGAATGGCACAAATTATCAATTGTGGCAGAATAAAATGAAAGACCTGTTATTTGTGAAGTCTTTGCATCTTCCTGTCTTTGCTACTCAAAAACCCGAATCTAAAAGTGATGAGGAATGGGAATTTGAGCATCAGCAGGTGTGTGCTTTTATTCGCCAATTTGTTGAGGAAAATGTTTACAATCACATTGATCAAGAGACACATGCACGCACATTGTGGAACAAGCTTGAAAACTTGTATGCTTTAAAGTCTGGCAATAACAAGTTGTTCATGCTTAAAAAGATGATGGAACTGAAGTATAAAGAAGGAACAACTGTGGCTGATCACTTGAATGAGTTTCAAGGAGTTATGAATCAGTTAATTGGTATGGGCATCAAATTTGAGGATGAAGTAGTAGGGCTTTGGTTGCTTGCTACTCTACCGGATTCTTGGGAAATATTTCGGGTTTCACTTATTAATTCTGCTCCTAATGGTGTAGTAACTTTGGAACTTGCCAAGAATGGTGTTTTGAATGAAGAAGTGAGAAGAAAGTCTCAGGGTTCTTCATCACAGTCTGAGGTTCTAGTTACGGAAAATAGGGGGAGAAGTAGGAGCAAAAATGAAACGGGTAGAGATAAAAGCCGAAGCAAGTCAAGATCAAGATTTAAAAATGTTGAGTGCCATCATTGTGGCAAGATGGGCCATATCAAGAAATATTGCTACAAGTGGAGGAAATAGAACAAAGGTGGTAGTGATAAACAAGAGAAGAGGGATCATGGAAAGAATGATCGTGTTACTACTGCTACCTCTGATGATCTGTTGGTTACTTGTGATGAGAATGTGATCAACTTAGCATGCGACGAGACAAGTTGGGTAATAGACACTGGTGCTTCACTTCATGTCACGTCTAGGAAGGAATTCTTCACATCTTATACGCCTGGTAATTTTGGGGTATTGAAGATGGGTAATGATGACTTGGCACATGTTGTTGGCATGGGAGATGTCTGTTTGGAAACTAACAATGGAACAAAGTTGACGCTAAAAAATGTCAGACATGCACCGGATATCCGTTTGAATTTGATTTCAGCGGGAAAGCTAGATGATGAGGGATTTTGTAACACCTTCAGTGATGGTCAGTGGAAATTGACTAGAGGCTCATTCGTTGTGGCTCGAGGAAAGAAGTGTTCAAATTTATATTTGATGCAGTCTTCAATTTCCAGAGGCATTGTTAATGTGACGGAAAATGATAGTTCAACTGTGCTATGGCATAAACGGCTTAGTCACATGAGTGAAAAGGGGCTTAATTGTCTGGCCAAGAAGAATCAACTTTCTGGGTTGAAGAATGCTACACTGAAGAATTGTGCTCATTGTTTGGCTGGAAAACAAAGAAGAGTTTCATTTAAGAGTCATCCTCCTTCAAGAAAATCAGATTTGCTAGAGTTGGTACATTCCGATGTTTGTGGTCCTTTGAAAGTAAGGTCGTATGGTGGTGCACTTTATTTCGTGGCTTTTATTGATGACCATTCAAGAAAACTTTGGGTCTATACTTTGAAAACAAAAGACCAAGTGCTTGATGTGTTCAAACAGTTTCAGGCTTCAGTTGAAAGGCAAACTGGGAAGAAGTTGAAGTGCATCCGTTCTGATAACGGCGGCGAATATAGTGGACCATTTGATGATTATTGTCGTGCACAGGGAATCAGACATCAAAAGACACCTCCTAAGACACCACAGTTGAATGGCTTAGCCAAAAGAATGAACAGAACATTGATTGAGAGAGTCAGATGTTTGCTTTCAGATGCAAAGTTACCTAGATCTTTTTGGGGTGAAGCTTTGTATACAGTGGCACATGTGATTAATTTGTCTCCAAGTGTTCCTTTGCAAGGTGATGTTCCAGACAAAGTTTGGTTTGGTAAGGATATGTCATATGATCACCTGCGTGTGTTCGGTTGCAAGGCTTTTGTACATGTTCCAAAGGATGAGAGGTCAAAGTTAGATGCCAAGACTCGTCAATGTATCTTTGTTGGTTATGGTCAAGATGAATTTGGGTACAGGTTATATGACCCAGTTGAAAAGAAGCTTGTTAGAAGCAGAGATGTTGTTTTTGTTGAGGATCAGACTATTGATGACATTGACAAGGCGGAGAAAACCGATCCACAGAATAGTGATGACTTGACCGCCATGGATCCAATTTCTCTAACCCCTCCGCCAAATCCAGTTGAGGATGGCATGCAAGAAGATGTCCATGATGACCAGCAGGGTATGGGTGATTTTGATGCTCCCATGGATAATGTTGTGAATGATCAACTCCAAGGACCTAATCTCCACCAACAGTTCCACTTCGGAGGTCTACTAGAGATCGACAGCCTTCTGTGAGGTATTCTTCTGATCAGTATGTTCTTTTAACTGATGGGGAAGAACCGGAGTGTTATGAAGAGGCTATGGAGAGTGAATGCAAAGGTCAGTGGGTTGATGCTATGAAAGATGAGCTTAAATCTTTATATGACAACCATACGTTTGAGCTGGTGAAATTGCCTAAGGGTAAAAGAGCTTTGAAAAATCGGTGGGTTTACAGGTTGAAGCAAGAAGAGAATTCTTCAACTCCACGATACAAAGCTAGATTGGTCGTCAAGGGTTTCAGTCAGAAAAAGGGGATTGATTTTGAGGAAATATTCTCTCCAGTTGTAAAAATGTCCTCTATCAGATCTATATTGAGTTTGGCATCCTATTATGACTTGGAAGTCTAGCAAATGGATGTGAAAACTGCTTTTCTTCATGGTGATTTAGAAGAAGAGCTTTACATGGAGCAGCCAGAGGGTTTCATTGCACAAGGAAAAGAGGACTATGTGTGCAAATTAAAGAAGAGCTTGTATGGTTTGAAGCAAGCTCCGAGGCAATGGTACAAGAAGTTTGAGTCTGTTATGGGGGAGCATGGCTACAAGAAGACTACTTCTGATCATTGTGTTTTTGTCAAGAAATTCTCTGGTGATGATTTTATTATTTTGTTGCTCTATGTTGTGATATGCTTATTGTTGGTCGTAATGCTTCTAAGATTAATATGTTGAAGCAAGAGTTGAGTAAATCCTTTGCGATGAAGGACTTGGGGCCAGCAAATCAAATTCTTGGCATAAGGATTACACGTGATAGAAATGCCAAGAAATTGTGGTTATCACAAGAGAAGTACATTGAAAAAGTACTTCAAAGGTTTAGTATGGACAAAGCTAAAGTGGTGAGCACTCCTCTTGCTACACACTTTAGATTGAGTGTCAAGCAGAGTCCTTCCACAAGAGAAGAGAAGGAAGACATGCAGAAGGTTCCTTATGCTTCAGCCGTGGGTAGTTTGATGTATGCAATGGTATGCACAAGACCTGACTTAGCTCATTCTGTTGGCACCGTCAGTCGGTTTCTTTCTAATCCAGGCAGAGAGCATTGGAATGCAGTGAAGTGGATTATGAGATATCTTCGGGGTACTTCCAACTTGAAACTTTGTTTCGGCAATGAGAAACCTGTTCTAGTTGGTTATACAGATTCTGATATGGCTGGAGACATTGACTCCAGAAAGTCCACTTCGGGTTACTTAATTACTTCTGCAGGGGGAGCTGTGGCTTGGCAATCCAGATTGCAAAAATGCGTTGCATTGTCCACTACTGAGTCAGAGTTCATTGCAGTGACCGAAGCGTGCAAGGAGTTGCTTTGGATGAAGAGATTTATGCAAGAACTGGGCTTTACCCAAGAGAGGTATGTTTTATTTTGTGATAGCCAAAGCGCTATTCATCTTGGTAAGAATTCAACCTTTCATGCTAGGTCTAAACATATCGATGTAAGGTATCATTGGATACGAGATGTTGTCGATGCTAAATTGCTAGAACTGGAGAAAATTCATACTGATGATAATGGTGCTGATATGTTGACTAAAGCCTTACTAAGAGAAAAGTTTGAAATATGTTGTTTGATCGCCGGGATGGCGAACACCTCCACATAGTCGGGAGGGGGAGATTTGTTGGGCATGGGTCCCTCCTATGTGGAGGAAATACCTTTTCTGCCCTTAGCCCTTTTAATTGAGGGGGCTTTTGTGTTTAGGCTAGAAGAGAGTCAGAAACAAAAGAAATAAGAAAAAGGGGAGTGTGGCGGCAGAGAAGGAGAAAGAGTGAGTTGCACAGTTCTGATCAAGTCGTCGATCGGAGGTTCATCCGTGGTCCGATCTTCTTGATTTTCTGGCAGTGGCTATAGGATACGTAGATGCTGATTGTGTACGGTGAGAATTTCCATCTGAACACTATAAAGTACTGTTTTGTGTCCAAATAGTAGTCACGTTTTTGGGGTGATTTCTCAACTTTCTCTCTTTGATTTTAATATCACTTGTTGATAGCTAAGTTAGAGTTGTGTACTCATTGTGTTAGCTGAATTATTGTGATATTGTAAACACACTCTCATTATAGTGGAGATTTTGACTGGACTCCTAAGTCCCGTGGTTTTTACCCTTTGATTTAATGGGGTTTTCCACATAAAAATTGTGTGTCTCGTGTGATTGGTTGTTTGTGATTATCCTTGGTAGAATTTGTGTTGCTGGAGTATATATATATATATATATATATATATATATATATATATATATATATCTTGTGCAATTTAGTACCATATTTACAGATCCTGTTAATTGGGAGAGAAAAAACTACCGGTTGTGTTTTTCCGATTTTTCGGTAAGTTCGGTTTCTGCCCATCAATAACAAATGTCGAAAAATATAGGTATCGACATTTCAACCAAATGTCGATTGAAATGCTACTAATGGTGCAACAGTAACATATAGTCAACCCTTGTTAAAAACGTCAATACAAAATTTTTTCGAAGTTTTTTTTTAATATTTATCGACATATACCAAACGTAGCAATAAATGTTTTTTAGTTGTAGTGTGCTCTGCTAATTTCGTTGATGGAGTTAGATGGGACAATTCTTCCACACAGTTAGTAGATTATTACAAATTCTACTCAACATTTTTCTTAATTTAATATTTCTTTAATTTTTTCACCATTACCAAACACAAAAAAATAAAATCTGAGATTTTCATTTTCTTTTCTCTCACGTTCCCCTAAACCAAACAGGTGCTAAAGCTACAAATGCAAGCCAGAATCGTTTTTATAACGTTACCTTTAGGAGTAAAAATCATGATTGTAATTAAATAAATTTTTTATATAAATCACATGGTATATCCAGGAAAAATTTTAATAAAAAATTAATTAACAAAACAAAATCAATATGAAATTAAAATAAAAATAAACTCAACACAATCATAGATGGAAAGCAAGTTGGTTTAGATTAAGTCATTTTCAGTTAAAATTATTTCGAGCTTGAATTATTTCAAATTAAGATTGTTCTAATTCCGAGTTAAAATAAAATTAATAATTAAATTTAGCACTCTTAGTATTAAGTTCAAGTTATAGGAGTTCAAATCATTTTATTTCAGATTCGGATCATATCAAATTTAAATTTTTTTATTCAAATTATTTTAAATTTGCATTTTTTATTTAAATTTTTAAAATTTTAATCTATTCAAATTTGATCTAATTTGAATTCGAATAATTTCCTTAAACAAATTTTCAAATTCAAATTTATCGTCACATCTTTGAAATATGAAACCCACATAGGTACATATCATTGAGTTAAGGCCTCGTAGAAAAAATGCAAAATTCGTGTTTGTTAATTACTAACATGTTAGCGTGTAAATTCAGGGACATGAATTATATATTTTAATCTTAAATGTTGCAATCATGGTTACTGGCGTTAATCACGCGTGATCCCCTTCTTCTTCTTCTTTCTTCCTTTGTTATCATCACACATTCGTACATTAGTCTTCGTCATTCTAAAATTCCTCAAAAAAAAACCAAAAGAAAAGAAGTCTTCGTCAGTCTACTTCATCGTAATTATCATCATCAGTATTCAGTAATACTCGTTCTCTCTCTTCATAATTATAAATCTTTGTTATGAAATTTGACCCTTTCGTTTTCAAATGAGTTTCTCTTTGCTTATCTACGATGCCTTGCATTTTACTCAACTAGTCATATCAAACATTTCATCATCATAATAATTAAAAATTATTAAATTTTATAACAATTAAAAAAATTCATCATATATCTTAAATTTTAAAAATATTTTTTAATTTTTATATGTGTTTTTAATGATTTTTTTTTTTTTAAATGTGTGAATCATATTTTTAATAAATTATAAATTTTTTTACTCGTAAAAAATATGATTAGAGTGGAGTATTAGGTGGTTTTTTTTTTTTCATGTTGATTAAGTTTGTTTGTTTTTTTATTTTAAGTTGAATACTTAATTCTGTATTAAAATATAATTGTATGTATATTATGTTTATGTTTATGTTTATGTTTTTGTTATTATTTGTTACCTCTTACGTAATTCACCCCATTTGTCTCATCAAGTAGAAGTGTTGGGAATTGTTAGCTCACTTCTATTAATTGTTGAATTTATTAAGGACAATGCTACATATTAAGTGCTGAATTTATTAATCGTACCCTTCTTTTACTTATTCATTTTTATTTTAGAGATCTAAGTGAAAATTATTAAAAATTTTATGTGTTTTATTAAAATTTTGAAAATTTATAAGGTAAATTTGAAAAACATACCATCAACTAACAATACAATAATTGTTAAATAGTCTAATGAGTAGTAATTATTTGAAAAAAAAGAATTGAAAAAATTAAAAATTGTTAAGAAAAAAATTGTAAAGATAAAATTACCCTTGATGAAAAAAATTCTTTTATCTTTTTCTCTTATTTTTTAATTTATTTTTTGATTAAAAAATACAACTTTTTGAAAATAAAATTTTAAAAATTTTAAAAAATAAATATTTTTTATTTTTTAACTTTTAATTTACATTTTTTGATTAAAAATTTTAAAAAATAAAAAAATATATATATTTCTGAAATTAATTTTTTAATTTTTTTAAATTTTAAAAAATTATTTAAATATTTAATTTTTAATTAAAATTTTTAAAAAATAAAAAAAATAATATTTTCTTGTTAAATGGTAATTTTGTCTATTAATTACCATTAAGGATAATTTTGTCTTTACAATTTTTTTTCTAACAACTTTTAATTTTTCCATTTCTCTTTTTTCAAATAATTTTTGTTCATTGGACCATTTAATAATTATTGTATTGTTGATGATATATTTTTAAAATTTACCCAAATTTATATATATTATAAGAATATGTGAAATGAATGTATTAGATAATTGTATATTCTCTTTTTCATTTATTAATGTTTTATATAATCAAGTAAGCCTTTATATTTTTCACCTATCTGATTACCGGTTGGTTTAGATTAATGCTTAATTAAGGTGGAGCAATATTGATTATTAACAATCTTTTTAAAAGATTATAATCGCTTGAGTCAGTTTGTTTCGTGCAAAATGATTTTTGAAAAACTGATTTATTTTTTAAATTGATTTATTTATTATTTGGATAATTTTTGTAAAATATTTTGGTTGTTTGATTATTTTTCGAAAAATATGTATTGATATAAAATGTATCAATCTTTACAATTAAGAGATCATCATTTTCTTATTTACTTCGGTTCCATAAAAAAAAAATGATCGATCTTTATACTTAGGAGATCGATTTTTTTTGCTTTGATTCAACTTTTGACAAATGTCTTAAATTTTTAAAAAGAGTAAAACATTTTTTGAAAAAAATAATTTTTTATTGATTAAAAATTCATTTTTTTTTATCATGCTATTTTTCACGAAATAATAAACACTGAAAAATACGAAACTCATTTTTTTAAAATGTTTTCTCGAAAAATACGCAATTAGCTAGTGCATGTAAATTAAGTACCCTAAACAAAGTTAAATGGTCATGCAATATAAATATTTATCAAGATTAAAGCTCCGTTTAATAAGAAAAAAAATAAAAAAAATAAATTTAATGATTGAGTTTTTTTTTTAATTTAATAATTAAACTACAAAGTAACACGTGTTGTTATTTAATTCAATGATTAAATTAAAACTTTTTTATTCATTTTTTTTTATGAAAATGGAGTGTGAAGCCTCTAATTAAGAGTTTAATTCAATTTATTCATACAATCAACTTTAAAAATAATTTTTAATAAATTTAAAATTCAAATTTCATTACTATTGTAATTTTTTTATATAAAAAAAAAAAACTCTAATTACTATCAGCATATCCAAGTTGTCACCATCGGAGAAACATCCTTTCCATGGTAACAAGAATATTATATTTGATTCATTTGGATGAATTACTCTGAGCTTCATAATTTTACACATGCTGTTGCATGAATTGTCACTTTGCACCCACTTTTCTTTTTTTTTTTTTTTTTTGCCCTGAATAAGCAGCTAATAGCATGTTTGCATTAATTTCTGGCATCAAAAAAAGATGGATGATAAGACAATTAGTAATTGAATTCTTCTGTTTTAGGCTTGGTCTTTATATATGATGATAAGACAACACAAATTTATAAGATCATGACTAAGAGCCTTGGGCTCAAGCAACAAGCAACAAGCAACAAGCAACAAGCAACAAGCAACAAGCAACTTTTACAGGGGAAGTACTTGATATAATTTGAATACAGGGTCTTCTAATCTCAAGGGGCCGTATTAAGTTTACAAAGTGAGATATATATATATATCTTATAAAAATTTCAGATCAAATTTAAAAAGTCAAGATTAAGGAAAGTGAGATGTTAATTACGGTCTTTTTATCTTAATATAACCAAAAAAAATTAATTCTCAAAATATCGCTATTTTTTTTTAAGTACCAAAAACCCTTTTTTCAAATCAATTGGGAAATCGCCATGGCGATTTTTCAATTGAAAATTTTAATTTTTTTTTTAAAATACCAGTTGAAAAATCGCCATGGGTCATGGCGATTTCCCAACTCATATTTAAAAAAATAAATAAATAAAAAATTTAGTTGAAAAATTTAGTTCCCAATTTTTTTTTTAAATAATAAAATTTAAATAATTTATAATTTTAAAAAATAAAAATAAAAATATAATAAAATATAATATTTAAATAACAAAATTAAAAAATAATAATAGTTTACAAACATTTTAAAAATTATATTCGTAATGTCAATCATATTTTTTCAACTTGTATTCGTAATAAATAGACTTCTAAGAGAAAGGCCAACCAAAGCGTTGTGGATTATGCAGGAATGAAGGTCATAGCTAAACCAATCCACTGGCCGGATAGCCTGCCCGGATCTATCCCAGTGTACCAAATTGATAATGACATTTTCAACGGCTATGACCAGAGGTGTCCATGGGTTGAGCCGGGTTAAGACCCAAAATTTTTTTATTTCCCTTGCCTAAGCCCAAAAATAAAAATTATATAATTTATAATTTTAAAAAATAAAAAATAAAAAATTAATAAATTGTAAAATTTAAATATTAACAATTTACAAAATTTAAAAAATTATATAAATTTTTATATAAATTAAAAATACAATTTTATATTTATATATATATTTATAATTAAAGTTAAATAAAAAATATTTTTTATTTAATAAATAATAATTCGGGCTAGGCCGACCGGCCCGAATTACAAAACACACTTGTCCAAGCTCGGCCCAATACGATCCGGGCTTACCGGGCCGGGCGAGCTACCCGACCCGTGGATAGGTCTAGCATTCCTACATAATCCACAACGCTTTGGTTGACCTTTCTCTCAAAAGTCCATTTATTGCGAATACAAGTTGAAAAAATATGATTGACATTACGAATATAAGTTTTAATTTTTTTGTAAATTATTTTTTTTTAATTTTGTTATTTAATTATATTTTTATTTTTTAAAATTATAAATTATAAAAATGTTATTTAAATTTTATTATTAAAAAAAATTTGGGACAACATTTCTTCATTTTTGAAATGAAGAAATGTTGTTGGGAATCGCTGGCGATTACCCAACTATTTTTTTTTTTTTAAATATGAGTTGAGAAATCGTCATGTACCATAACGATTTTTTAACTGATTTAAAAAAACGAATTTTAAAAAATAATTTAAAATAACTGTATTTCGATAAATAAATAAAAAATTCAGCTATATTAAGATAAAAAACCTGTTAATTACTTTTGGTATATAAGTTCAAGTGCTTAAAAAAAAAAATTGAATTTGTTTATTTATTTTAGAGGTCGCAACTTAGGATTAGGTAAAGGGGTTTCAGTATTTTAGATGCTCGAATTTGAATCTTAAACCTATAAGATGCCACATTTTAAAAGTGATGGCATGAACCAATTGAGCTTAGCTCTAAGTTAAAAAAAAAAAAAAAAATTTACTCTTTAGTAGCGTTTTGTTCACATCAAAATTAGAGGTGACAAAATGAATCTGAATTTAAAATTTGTCTGAAAAAATTTGAATCCAAACCCATCTAATTTTGATTTGATCAAAAAAATCAAAGACTCGAATCCAATAAAACTCGAATCCGAAATGGTCCGAGCTCGAAATTATTTGAATCTGAAACGATCCAAACCCAAAATCACTTGAACTCGAAATGATCTGAACTCGAGACTAACCGGATCATAAACCCGAATTTAAAACTAAAAATTTAAATGATTGAATTGTAATTAAATAATATAAAAAAATTAATTATCAATTTTATTCTTTTTTTTTTTTACCTTTTGACTCAAAAGTTAAAAGTTAAAATTTAATATATATATATAAGGTAAAATAATAATTTTATCAAAAAAATCAATTATATTTTGTACAACTTGTAAGGATATTGAAATTATATGAGTATAAAACAATTTGAATTGTATAAATAAATCACTAAAATTACTTCAAATATTTTTAACAACTTAAATTTATATCAAGATAAATATTAAATAGGATGAAAAGGAAAGTGAGCAATCAAATGAATGTCTGTCATTAGTCTTAACAAAGATGAAATTGATTTAATTCTACTAATTCAAATAGAATTATACAATATGAACAGTCAACAAAAATCAAAAATTATATCTCGCAAATCACATGCGATGAGAATGCCAACTAATCTATTAAGTAGATTAAAAGGTTCGGCAATAGAGCAAGAAAATATTAATAATTTTGTCATGATTTTACAATAACCATTTTTAGTATATCTACTCTCAATTTTTCAAAGATAAACCTTGTACTTAAAACAAAGTTTAATTAGTTGATTTTGACATAAATTTTATATTTCTTTTTTGAGCATAGGATTCCAATATGAATTATATATTTATAAATTTTAATATATAATAAATCATTAAATCTTTTCATCAAAATAAATAAAAAAAATTGAAAAAGAAAAGCTCACCACACACATGGCTAGCAATTGTGTTTCAATTAAATGGGGATTACTTTCATTTGTAGTACATGCCCGTAATTTCTTTTAATTTTAATTTCATTATTGGTTAAACTTCCATTTATTCTAAAATTTATTAAAATTATATGATAAAATAATTATAATAAAAAACTATATTTATAATTATCTAATCATATAAAATTATATTTTTAGTTTTTATTTCACCAATTAAAATAATTAAAACATTTATTTAATCTAATTTTTTTTAAATATGCATGTAGAATTAAACGAAAGTAAATAAATAAATAAATAAATAAATAAAGTTTTAAATTTACAAAAATTGGATTAAACACAAATAAAAAGAGGTCCAAAACTATGTGGGTTTGAGTAAATGTGAGTTTAAATAAAATATAATCTTATTTTAAAAAAAAATTAAAGAATCAATAATTATACGAAATGTGTTACATAATTAGAAATTATTTGAATAATATCAATTGGATAACTTTAATATATTATTATAAGATTTTATCATTTATTTATTTTTTCTTTTCTTTTTTCTTCCTTTTGTTTCTCTTTCCATTTTTTTTCATCCAAATTAAAAAAAAAAATTTGCCATGTAACAAGCATTGGCCTTCAATTGGAAGGCCAATTGGTTAACCCATTTAAGGGATAACTTTAGTATATAATTTATAAATAACTAAAAAAAAAAACTCGCGTTACGTTGCGGGTGAAACGATTCGTTTTTTATTTTTTCATTAAATTGAATCACTATGATAAATTATGCAAAATATATCATAAATTGAGATACGACACGAACACACAAATTTTTCTCTAAATTGATTCAAAATGTCAAATTATGTAAAATATGAGATGAATTAAAACACGACACGAATAAAAAATGAAAAAATAATTAAAACACAATACGACACGAATATACGAACGTGTAAAAATATACATAAAATGAATTATCAAAGTGTAAAAATTTATATAAATTTATAATACTTTGTAAAACAAAAATAAAATAAAATAAATACGAATACGAATACGAATACGAATACGAATACGAACACGTCACGGATGCAATATAGAAAAAATAATTAAAACACAATATGAAAAATAACACAAACACGATACGGATACACGAACGTTTAAAAATATATATAAAATGAATTATTAACGTTTAAAAATTTATAATGCTTTAAACATAAAAAATAATACGAACACACAAATTTTTCTCTTTTTTTTCTCTTTCGTTCTTATCATTTTTTTTACCATTACCCCTCAACAACCTAAAAGAGAAGTATGACCCACCAAAAAAAAAAAGATGTGGTTGCACAAAATTTGTGAAAAAAAGGATGATGTGGTTGCATCATTTTTATGCAAAAAATCAAAATTTATTGTATGGATTTTAAAAAAATTATTTCCATTTTAGTAAATACATCTTACCATGGTCGTAAATAATAAAAAATTTATGTTCATTATCCTTATTTATAATTATCCCAATTTTATTTAAAAAGAAAAATAGGGAAATTAAGAGGGTTTGGCAGGTGACAATAGCATCTAAGTTGTCACTGTTTAGCATTTATACTAGAGTTAATAACATCAATGGTTCTTAAACTTTAGAGCATATTTTATATTGGTTTTCAAACTTCAAAACGTATCAATCAGATTCTTGATCTTATAGTTTTGTATGAATGTGATCTTTCCATTAGCAAAATCGTTAGAGTAGGTGTTAAATGACATATGGCATGTGACGTGTAAATTACAAAAATGTCATCTGCTGATGTGGTCCTTCTTAATAGCACCAATAATCCCCAAATTTTAGGGTATATTTTATATTATCCTCAAACTTCAAAACGTATCAATCAGATCCTTTATTTATTTTTTTTTATATTTTATATTTTCTTTCTCTTTTTTATAAATAAATACAAAAAATAAAAAATAATTTATATTATAATTTAAAATATTTTTTTTGAAAATATAATTAATTTATAAACATATAAATATTTATTTGAATTAATTTTATTTGAATTAATTTTAATTTTTTTGTTTCTTTCCTTTTTCTATTTTTTTTTTCATTTTATATTCTTTATAAATAAAATAAAACATAAATAATAATTTATATTGTATTAAATTAATTTTATAAATATTAAATAATTTATTAAAAATATAAAATATTTATTTACATTAATTTTATAAAATTTATTTTAAGTTTTTTTTTTTACTTTTTTCTCTTTTCTCTTTTTTCTTTTCCATTTTTTATTATTAATAAATAAATACAAAAGAAAAAAGTTATAAGTTATAATATAATTTAAATTTAAAAAAGTAAATAATTTATAAAAAAAATATAAAATATTTATTTACATTACTTTATAAAAATAAAATTTCTTTTCTTTTTCTTTTTATTTATTGTTATAAATAATTAAATAAAAATTAATTATTTTGTAATAATTAAATAATTTATAAAAAATAATATATTTATTTTTAATTAATTAAAAAAGTTATTTTCTTTTTTCTTTCCTTTTATAAATAAATTCATTTGTAAGAGATTAAATAATTTATCAAATATAAATATTTATTTACATCAATTTTTTTTTTTTGTAAATATATTTTATTTTCCTTTTCTTTCCTTTTTTTATTTATTTTTCTTTCTATTCTCTTCACCTAACTCTTGTCAATCAAAAAATAAAAATTTGAATCCCCATCGTCAGTCCGACCCTGCGAAGGATCAGACTGCTATTCATAACACTCGATAGGCATTGTAAGAGGCCAAATTTGATCCATCGTGCTAGATCGAGGAGGGTCCGTTTTGGCGTTTTATGGCAGATTCGGTCAAGATAGTTGATGCCTCAATTTCAGCATCGGAGCCGACATAAAAAAAAAAATTTTTAATTAAATGAATGTAAATAAATATTTTATATTTATTAATTATTTAATTTTAAAAAATAATTTATTTAGAAAACGAAAAAGGAAAAAAGAAATAAGGAAAAGGAAAATAAAATTTATTTTTATTATAAAGTTAATGTAAATAAATATATTATATTTTTATAAATTATTTTATTTTGAATTAAATTTAAATTATAATATAAATTATTTTATTTTTATTTTTATATATTTATAAAGAAGAAAAAGTAAAAAAAAAACTTAAAATATTTTTATAATATTGATGCAAATAAATATTTTATATTTTTTCATAAATTATTATTATTTTTTAAAATTTGTTTAAATTATAATATAATTATTATTATTTTTATTATAGAGAGGAGAAAAAAGAAAAATATAATAAAGAAGAAATACAATATAAAACATTTTTTTGTTATGTTTTTATAAAATTAATTTAACTAAATATTTTAGATGTTTATAAATTAATTATATATTTTAAAAAATAATTTAAATTATATTATAAATAATTTTTTATTTTTTGTATTTATTTATAAAAAAAAGAAAGGAAAATATAAAATATAAAAAAGAAAAAAACTAAAAAACAAAGAATAAAGGATTTGATTGATATATTTTGAAATTTGAGGATCAATATAAAATATATCTTAAAGTTTGGAGACCATTAGTGCTATTAAGAAGGATCACATCAACAGATGTCATTTTTATAATTTATACGTTATATGTCATCTGTCATTTAACGTTTATTTTAACTGTTTTATTAACAAAAAAATTATATTAATATAAAATTATAAAATAAAAAATTTGATTGATAAATTTTAAAATTTTAAAGAGTCCATCAATATTATTAACCCTCTGTACTGAACAAGAGTTATCCCAATCCAATCCACAAATACACCATCCTGATTCCTGCACAACAGTTTCAATTGAGAGAAGATGCAACGGCACATAATATGGCGACAAACAGTACATTTTTCAGTCAAAATTAGCTGCTCTGACAAAATTTAGCAGACTTTTCTACAACTAAATTCCACATAGCTTTATAATGTCATTATCTCGAACATTGATGGCGCTTTGTAGTAACAGTAACTACATAGAAATGGCACTGTTGTCATAAAACTCACACCATAAATTTTTCTTTTTTGTTTGTGTTTGACAACCAAGAAAAGGAGTGTATCACGCTTTTGGCTTCCTCGTATGCTATAGGCTCCTCAAAATGCCGGCTCTTTTGGCCAACACCATTTTACCCCACGTTTTTCTCTATGCCGGTGATAATAAATACTTTGTTCAGTCAAGCACGTTTCATTCTCAGCATATTTGAAGCATCTAGTGAGGAAAAAAAAATGAAAAAGAAAGAAAGAAACTAGGGAGTAGGGACGGAATCAACCCCATTTCCCCTAACAGCACCACATTTCATTTTCAAAAGGTAAACTATTCTTTTTTCCATTTCTTTTTCTAGTTTTTTTGCTCCATAAATGGGGAGAGAGAGAATTGGCCATTTGCAGTGAATGATTCGTTAAGCAGTTCAGTAATTTCTAACCATCAAATTGCGTATGCATATAGGATCTGTCAACTGTTTTCTAGCTTTTATAGATTGCAATTTGTTTCTCTTCTATATGATATGGCTAAAGGGAATGTGATTAATTGGTCAGATGGCAAGAAAGATCAATCCATTGGGGTCTTTTATTTGGTGACGACTAGAATGTAAATTTGTATAATGTCAATCATGCGAACTCTGAGCAGAGATAATAAATGTATCAAAAAGCTCAAGTTTAGGAAAATTACATAAAAGGGTAATAAAAATTATTTATTTATTTATTGTTGTGGTCATAAAAAATATATATTATTTTATTAGGGATTATGAATTATGAATTTATGATAAAAAATTTAAAAATAAATTAAAATGTTAAAAAATTATTACGTTTATGAGTCAAGTTAATTGTCAATAGAGGTGTTTATGGTATGTAGCAATCCAGGTTCGGATCGAGATTAAATATGATATCAACATTCCAAGCCAATCCAGACTAAAATATGAGTTTTAAATTTTGTCTAAATTCATTCATATTTATAAATGGATAGATCAAGACCGGTCAAATCCACCTATATTATTTTTTTCTAAAAAAATATTAAAAAGTTATTTTTATTTAATATTTAATATTTTAATTTTTTATTAAAATTTAAAATATAAATAACTTAATATATTTTTTATATTATAATATTATATATATACTTTATATAATATAAATCACATAATATATATAAATATAAAATAATATATCATATTAAATAATTGAAAAATGGATTGAGCCGGACTTGAACCTTAAATGTTGGAAGCTTGACCCATTTTTAAATGCTATTAATAAAATTTTTAAAATATATTTAAAAATGTTAAAATACAAATATTACTATTTTAATTTCTTAATCATAAATATTATTATTTTTAATATTTTAATAGTAAATAATTCTATGAATAATAAATATTTTAATAGTTATGTCAAAATCTCTATTTTGTAAAATTTTTAAAAAAATAAAAAAAATAAATACTTTTAATATTAATTTTTGGAATAAAGATATCCATGAGTTCAGTAAGACAAGGTTCATGCAAACTTAGGTATGGTATCAACATTTTACATGCTTGTTCAAGCCTAACCCGATCTTATAATTCGAGCCTCAAAATTTCGCCCAGATCAATTCATACAACTAAATGCTATAATCCAAACCCACCTAGATAAAAAAATTTCAAAAAAATAAAATAAAACATATTATATTTTAATATTTTTTATTAAAATTATTATGAAAATTTCAATATTATATTAAACATTTTTAGTACAAATATTACAGTAAATATTCTTAAAAAATTATAGAGGTCAAATATAATAATATCTATAATAAAAAAATATTAATAAAAAATTAATTAATTACATAATCATTGTTTATTAATTATTATAAAAATGTTTTTTTTTTCAAAAAAATGCTTATTTCTTTTTTGATATATATGTTTTTTTTACAAGCAAATCAAATTAGTTTTGTTATTTACCTCATTTTGAAATCAATTAATTACATAATCATTGTTTATTAATTATTATAAAAATGTTTTTTTTCAAATTTTTTTTTTTTTGTTATATATGTTTTTTTATAAGAAAATCAAATTTGTTTTGATATATGTGTTTTTTTTATGTTGCAAAAGCTTCAATTATTATCCTCTACAATCACCATCTTTATTTTTAATTCAACTGAATGACTGCATCAATCATTAAAACTCGCACCACTAAATCTAACGGCTACCATTGAAATGGTTCGTATGGATAAATTTGCATTTCAGTCTTTACCCTTTTATTTGACCAAGAATTCAAGCTAGGGGCATCCTATTTTTATTATCAATTATTTTCTGTTCGTATATAGAGTAAAATTTTCCAAAGTTTTCTGTCTTAAATTGGAGGCAAGGACTTATCAAAGGATATACTCCATTTGATGTTTACTTAATTATGCGAGCTACTTCTTTTTGAAAAGTTGTTAATTAAGTACAGTAAATTAGGTGAAGTTTTGAAATTAGTAGTAGTATATAAATCTTGGCCTTGGCTGTGAGTTGTGCAAATTCACTTCCGTTTCAAGGCTCAAATTTTCTTCTTTAGCAAATACTATATTTTCCTGGCGAGTCTCTAGTCAGATAGAGGCATGTCATCTTTTAGAAAAAGTAGTACAAATTCTAGAGAAGATGATGGTACTGAGCAGCTCAGAAGAGGACCTTGGACTCTGGAGGAGGACTCTCTCCTCATTCATTATATTGCTCGCCAAGGCGAAGGCCGGTGGAATTTGCTTGCTAAACGTGCAGGTAACTTAACCATTATATATTCACCAAACACCAATCTGATAAAATCTATTATGTTGAACTTTATGCATGTTAATAAGACTTTCTTTTTTCCTTGGGTTAGGCTTGAGGAGAACTGGCAAGAGTTGTAGGCTGAGATGGCTAAATTATCTGAAACCAGATGTTAAGCGTGGAAACCTTACGCCACAAGAACAGTTTTTGATCCTTGAACTCCATTCCAAGTGGGGTAACAGGTAATCGTCGTTTTCTTTTTCTTGGGTTTTTTTTTTTTTGCAGCTTTTATTTCGCTTTTTGAGAGAGCCTATCAACTTAACATAAAGTTAGCTATGTAATTTTGGATAGAGACAGAGAGCCTCTCAGAGGTGACAAAACAATAGCAACGTATGCATTAATAAATCGTTGAACATTTCCAATCTACAATCCTTTAATTTTTTTTTTTGTGAAGAACTATGTAATGACATTACATGATTCTTATCTCTCTCTCAACTTAACTTAAGTCGCCTGCCTGGCAATGAGATCAGAGTTGTTAATGGTTATAGTTTATATTCAGAGTTGTTATTTGATTGGACATGACATATTTTGATTTTTGTGATTTCTAGGTGGTCCAAGATTGCACAACATTTACCAGGGAGAACAGACAATGAGATCAAAAATTACTGGAGAACCCGTGTGCAAAAACAGGCGCGTCATCTTAAGATCGATGCTAATAGCACAGCATTTCAAAATGTTATTCGATGTTTTTGGATGCCAAGATTGCTTCAAAAGATGGAAGGGTCATCCTCTTTTTCATCCATGAAATCCGAAAACTCAACAGTTCCTCAATCGCTAGACCAAACTAATTCTCAGCATCAAGCATTAATGACAGTGCAACAAGTAGCAGGGCAGAGGCCTGGTAATCTAAGTGAAGCAGTACGATGTTTGGACCATCAGGAGCAAAATTCAGACTCAGAGCACTGTGCAAGTTCATTATGTGTTTCTTCTTCAGAATATATGTCAAAAAATATATCTCAATTTGCAGAATACCAAACAAGTCCTTTCCGCATCATTGGTAACAATGACTACAACACGCTTGCAAAGGATTGCTATTATGTTGATAATCTCGATAACAGTAGTTGCTATGACATGGAAACCATCAACCTGGCATCCACCACATCAGCTCCCCATCTCGGGGATTTTGCGACGGTTGGCGATTGCCACATGGCAGAGAACAATTGGCTTAATGATGGTTATGCAGATGGGCTATGGAGCATGGGGGAACTATGGGAACTCAGGAGCTTGCATTGAAGGGGAACCTTTCATGCTTCTTTTGACAATTCACCATAGTTCATTCATATTTAGCTTTTAACAGGTTGATTTTCTGAGTTTAATTCTGCTGCCATGACATCTCATAAGATTTTTTTTTTTTCTTCATCCAAAATTTTATCCAAAAGTTACAGTAACTGTGGATTCAAAGTTTCTTAAGTTGTGAGGATAAACTAATTAAATTTTATGTCTAAATATTGTAGAAGATGAAAAGTTCTTTTTTTTTTTTCTTTTTTTTTTTTCTGTAATTTTCCAAATTATGTGTTTTTTTTCTTTTGGTTTTACATTTTCAAGTTAGCTTATATTTTCGCCAAAGTGACAGAATATTCCATTATTAAATATTTTTTCTATCATTAACTTTTCATCCGAATTGAACAAATTAAAATAAAAGTTAAACAAATTAATTAAAAAATAAAATCAAAATTGAGTGACAAAATTGAATATTAACTAAAATTTAATGGTTAAGTTGTCATTTAGTCAAAAACTTTTACACAATTAATTTTGAATCTATGCACCGATAATAATTATATATGAAGTTTTGATAACAAATGTCTTAAAAGTATTTTTTAAAAATAGTTAATATATTATTTAATAATATTTTATATTAATTAAATGTAATAGTTAATAATTAATTTGATAATTTTTAATATTTTGGATATATAAAAATATTATTTAATATAATAATTTTTAGAGTCTGATTAACATATGTTTTTAGACTAGTGTTAAGAATGATTTAATTATTATTTTAAGAAATTTTTTATTTAATATATTATTTTTATTAAATTCAAAAAAATATATATATTTTTTTTACAAATATGATTTTAATCACTGTTTAATATTTCTTAACTTTAAAGAAAAATGTTAACCAATGTCATTAGACATTGGTTAAGTTGATATATATATATATATATATAAAATATAATTAATAATTTGTTTATTTTTTTAAAATTAAATAAAAAAATTTCATAAATATAAAAAAATTTCATAAATTAATAATTAAATAATTTTTAACTTATATTTATAAGTACCGGTTAAGCTTATCAAACTTTAAAAGAGCATAGCTATCAAAAAAAAAAAAAAACTTTAAAAGAGCATTTGTTAGTAAAATCAGCCTGCTACTCAAGGAGATTTTAATATGTACATTTGTCGTTGGATGGCTAGAAAATGAATCATTGGCTCATTGAAAAATTGCACACTTGCACAAACTAAAGAGAATAAAAAAATTGTGAGAGGTCAATTCATTTAAATTTCAAATCCCATAGATGGAACCAATGAACTAGTTGAGCCAATTCTAGGAAACAAAAATTTCTTGCAAATTTGCCTCTTGGCTGACCCACCAATGTTTGAAAGTTGAAACCATCAAAACTAGAGATGAATAGTTGATCACTCTGTGTTTGATAAAAGGTGAAATTAAAAACTTTTTTCATCAATCTCCAACTGATGATGAGAAAGGCAGCTTTTGTTTGTTGAAAATTAATCTTTCTATAATTAATTAAAGCCATACCTTCGTTCGTCAACAACCCATTTCCACCGGTAATATATATATATATATATATATATATATATATTTATATGAAAAGAATTCACTTATACTAGTGTAAAATTAAAATAAATTTACACATTTTCGTAATTTTTTATACGATTTATATTTGTTTAATACGACCGTCCTATTTCATGTTTTATTCACGTAGATCATGCACATCGAGTTTCGAGTGAATTAAAAATATCTAACTATTTGTTCTATGTAAAAAAAATTTAACCGTTAAATATATATTGAAAAAGACAGTATTCTCGATCGACATAATAGAGATACAGGATCGATTCAAAATTTTACGTGCACGACGAGTATAATTATATTGTTAAATCTAACGGTTTGTTAAAATATAAATCATATAAAAAATTACGAAAGTGTGTAAAGTTACTTTAGTGGATCCCTCATATATATATAGGGTTTAGGGTTTAGAGTTTAGGATTTATATGAAGTCTAATAATTTTTCATAAATATTGATCATTTATTTTTTTTTCTTTTTTTGAAATGATATTTTTAATAAGGATTTTGGTAACCGGTGTCTTAAGAATCATCTATAAAATTATTATATTAAGTAATATATTTTTTCAATGTATTAAAATTCATAAAATTAAGTACCAATAATGCATTTAATGCAATTGGGTTTCGCAGTCGACCATTTGGTAGCCCTGTTCCTGAATATACAAAACTAATAGGGCTTCGATGAGCCCTAGATGTAAAGTGGTTAAAATACCTCTAAGCAATTAGAAGAGCGCGGAATTTTACCTCCCTCAAATGGATAGATCTGGGATTGATTGTGAAATCCGAGTAGAGAGAACCCGGGGCGGGCAGGAAGATATGCTAGGCGGAGTAGTTGCTCTGGAGCAGGTTCTTCGACAGATCAATGCATGTATGAATCCTAAAAAAATCCCGAAGGTCTAGTCTAGAAAAAACTCGAATTTGGTTGGGTTAGCCTTTTGGTAGGAAAGGCAGTCACAGGAAGAAATGCCCTACCAATGAATAGATTAGTCTACTAACGTCAACAATATCTTTCTTCATATACGATACTGTCCGGTTTGATATCCGAATCTATAGATATGACACAAGAAAGAAAGATAGATATTCCCATGGTAGGAATAGGGCAGTTGCACTAAGGAAGAGAGCTAGGGATTTGATAAAGGTGATAGGACAAGGTTCCAACCTGCCTTAGTCCCAAATAGGGCGCAAGCTAGGGACATTATTATATGAATGAGACTTCATCCTTATCACAACCTAAAATTCGAAAAATGCTCCTCTGGTCCCGAGCTTGGTAAATAACGCCGTAGGAAATTCAAACTTTCTTCTGGTCTTTAAGTGATAGGGGGAAGTCACTCTTGCGTTCTCTCTCTTGGGTGGGTCAGTCTCGCTCTCTCTTGTCGGTTATTTTAAATAAAAACTTAATTAACCTTAAAGAATGTCTATGACATAATACATATAAAATGTAAAAAACATATAATAATAAACCAACTATCACTACAAGAGAACGTCGATTTACCGAGGGAAACATCACCGACGAAATATTTTTGTCGGTAAAAAAATCCATTATCGATTGACTTTTGATTATTACCGACGAAAATTCGTCGGTAATGTTTTGCCCTATTACCGACGGAATTTTTCATCATTTTCGACGAAAAAATAATATTACCGACAATTTATTAGCGACAGATATATTCCGTCAATGATTTTTGTCGGTAAAAATTTGGCATGAACGACCTAGATTCCTGTCAAATTTTCACCGACGAAATTTCGAAAATTACCGTTGAAAAATCCGTTGATGAAAATTTTACACGATTTTCGAAATAAGTTTTGACCCTTCATATTTTTTATCGAAGAAATTAGGTTTATCACCAACGGACTATCCGTCGGTAATAGTTTTTCCTCGATTTTTAATAAATAATAAATGTAAATTTATTAAAAAATTAATTAAGGTTTTAAAGTGAACGGTCAAAAAGTATTACCGACTGAATTTACGTCGGTAATACCATAATTCCGTCAGTGAAAGTTTCTTCCGTTGGTGAAAGATCACCGACGGAAAAATGATAACATCGACGGATGGAATTTGAAATCCCGCCTAAAATATTACCAACGAAATTTCCGTCGATGAAAGTTTATTCCGTCAGTGAAAGATCACTGACAGAAGATGGTATTACCGACTGATGTTCCGTCGTTAATACATTATTACTGACGAATTACATTTGAAATCCCGCCAAAAGTATTACCGAAGGAAATTTTGTCTGTAATAACCCTATTCCATCGGTGAAAGTCTTGGGCTTAACTTAATGCCGGAGACTTCTTTCTTCATTTTCTCTCTTTCTCCCTTCGCCGTCTGACCCCTTTGCCGTCCGACCCTTTTGCCATCGTCGTTCGACCGTCCCCCACGAGCCATCACCGTCGTTGCCACTGCCGTCGTCGTCCGACCACTGGGTCTGTTTTTGTTCTCTCTCTTCTTTTAATTTCATTCTTGATTCTTGATTTTTGGTTTTTGACATTGTTTGATAAAATGTTGTTTTCGTTTTTGATTTTTGGTTTTTGATATTGTTTGATAAATTGTTGTTTTCATTTTTGTAGTTAAGTCCGAGCTACCGCCGTCACAGTCCGACCGTCCCCCACGAGGCACCACCGTCGCTGCCACTGCCGAAACTGTCCGACCACCAAGCTTGGGTATGAGTTGTTTGATAAATTGTTGAAATTGTTAATGTGTATATTGTTGAAATTTTTCAGTAGTATATTATGTTGAGTTGAAATTGAAATTGTTAATGGGTATGAGTTGAAATTGTGTTTATGTATATTGTTGAAATTGTTAATGTGTATATCAATCGTTTGATGATTATGATAAAAGGGATGTTGCGAGAAAGTGATCATTTACCTGATAATTTTTACTGAATGAAGAAGAAGATGGTCAAATTTGAACTTCACTATCAGAAGATACATGCATGCAACAAAAATTGCATGCTGTTTTATAACTAATCGGTGGACTTAGATTTTTGTTACGTATGTGGCCATCCTCGTTATAAACCAAGCAAATCAAGTGTTAGAAAGTTGAAGAGAATTCCTTATAAGATTTTTCGTTATTTACCATTTATTCCGAGACTTCAAAGATTATTTATGTCAACGGTTACAGCTGAGAATATGACATGGCATGCGCATAACCGGAGGGATGATGGATTTGAGACACCCTGTTGATGGTGAAGCATGGCAAGACTTCAATCGTACGCATCTGTCTTTTGCACTGGAATCTCGAAATGTCAGATTGGGTTTGTGTGCAGATGGGTTTTGTCCGTTTACTCATGGAGCGAAACCGTACTCTTGTTGGCCGGTAATGCTTTGCGTATATAATTTGCCACCGTGGATGTGTATGAAGCAACCATATTTAATTCTTAATATGGTAATTCCGGGTCCGAATAGTCCATCATAGAATATTGATGTTTTTCTCAGACCATTGAAAGATGAGTTGAAATTATTGTGGAATCATGGTGTTCCGAGTTATGATGGGTATAAGAAACAAAATTTTATATTAAGAGCTTCATTGTTATGGACGATTAATGACTTCTCTGCTTACGGCATGTTATCAGGATGGAGCAAACACGGTCAATTGGCTTGTCCTTATTGTATGGAAGGAGTTAAGTCATTCAGATTGCATTATGGCAGGAAACCATGTTTTTTTATTGTCATCGGCAGTTCTTGCCTTTAAATCATCCTTTTAGAAGACAAAGAGATAAATTTTGTCGAAGAGTTGAGCATGATTCTCAAATTGAGCGATTATCTGGTGAGACAATTCTGGACAAGATGGATAGCATTCCGAATATCACATTTGGGAGTAAATTATGTGAACAGAAGTTGATTGGATTCAGAGAATGTCACAATTGGACGAAAAAGAGTATTTTTTGGGAGTTACCTTATTGGCATACCAATCTCATTCGTCATAATTTGGATGTGATGCATATTGAGAAAAACGTGTTTGATAACCTGTTCAACACAGTGATGGATGTGAAGGGAAAAACAAAAGACAATATAATGGCCATAATGGATTTATCGTTGCTTTGCAGACGGTAGGAATTAAAATTGGTGGAGAGCAATGGAAAAACGTATAAGCCTAAAGCCAGTTACACATTAAACAGGGAAGATAAAAAAAAAAGTTTGTACTTGGGTAAAAGAATTACGACTTCCCGATGGATTTGTTTCGAATATCGATCGATGTGCAAATGTGGTTGATGGGAGGTTTTATGGCATGAAAAGCCATGACTGTCATATTTTTATGCAGCGCTTACTTCCAATCGCGTTTCGAGATTTGGTACCTAACACAATCTGGTATGCAATTACTGAGCTATCTAATTTTTTCAGAGACATATGCTCTACAGAAATTCATGTGGACCAGATGGAGTTCTTGGAAACCAATATTGTTGAGACCATTTGCAAGTTGAAAAAAATATTTCCTCCAGCCTTTTTTGATTCAATGGAACATTTTTCTATTCACCTACCTTATGAGGCAAAAGTTGGTGGACTTGTCCATTATCGTTGGTTGTATCCATTCAAAAGATAATTAACAAAGAATGTACGTAATCTTTTACATTATTTACTTTATTGAATTGAACATTTGTTAATTTAGTATTCGTTTTTGAATCTTAGATTTCTACATCATCTAAAGAGAAAAGTGAAAAATATCGCATGTGTTGAAGGGTCAATAGTTGAGGCGTATATAATGGAAGAAATTTCATCGTTCTGCACCTTATACTTTGAACCAAATGTTGAAACAATATTTACTCAGGTGCTCCGAAATGATGATTGAGGAGATGTCGATCCCATGGGACAAATCTCAGTTTTCACACATGAAGGGAGATCTTTTGGTCCTAAAAAAACAAAGGCTCGTTAAGCACGATGAGTACGATGCAGTTGAATTATATGTATTAATGAATTGCGAAGAAGTCATACCTTATACTGAGTAAGAAATTTACTGTTCTCTCAAATATTAATTATGAAATTACGTTATATAATTAAATTAGAGAAACTCATTATGTATCCAATCATTTTTAGCGTGTTTGATGAGATAGTGAAAATCGATGCATCGAACATCACAGATAGTGAGTTGGAGAAAGTCTGTGCAGGTAGATTTAGAAAATGGTTTAAGGACTACGTAAGTATTCTTTAATTTCTATGTTCCGCTAATGCTTGATACAATTTGATATCGAATGTAATATTGTTTTTCGTTCACCGTTCATAGGTTCACCAAGATTCAAGTCAACATAATTCTCGTATAGTTGAGTTATCTTATGGTCCAAGACGTATGGGTTGGTGTTATTCTGGATATTTCGTTAACGGTTTCAAGTTCCATACTTTAGATTATGGAAAAAATAGGAAAACCATGAATAGCGGTGTATGCATCAAAGGCGACTGTTATAACGATTCTTCGCATGACTTGTATGGAATGTTGTTAGACATTGTGGAGTTAGAATATTTTGGTGTGGGAAATCAGGTCGTACTTTTTAAATGTCAATGGTTTGATAGGATAAAGGAATTCAGGTAGATCCTCATAATGGGTTTGTTGAAATAAAGTACAGGTCAATACTTGCTTGTAATGAACCTTTTGTTTTAGCTCATCAATGTCAACAAGTGTATTACAGTTCTTATCCATCGAATAGAAGAGAACGTCGAGGTTGGTGGGTTGTGTTCAAAACAAAGGCTAGGAGTAGATTTGACATTGGATCTCGTGCAGGAGAAATAATTGATCTAAACGAAGGGGTTTATCAACAAATGGATGTGCTTACTCCTACCATTGTAACATATTCAGAAGATCTTGACAATCTTCAACTTTTGGTTCATGGTGATTTCGAAGAAGTAAACATTAATGTTCAGAGAACAAAGGAAGAAGAAAATGACGAGGATGAAGACAAAGAAGAAGAAGAAACAAGAAGAAGAAAAAGAAGAAGAAGATGTAGATGAAGATGAAGATAAAGATGAAGAAGTAGATTATGATGACAGCGATTACAATGATGCTGATGAGAAAGACGAGAATGATGATTATTAGAAAGTTAATATTATTTATTCATTTTATAATTGCATGATCTGTCAAGTAATATATTTTATGTGTATTCAATAAATATATTTATTAATAAATTTCATATTTTCATTTTACAAATAAAATGCGAGGAACAGGGCGTAAAACTACTGGAAAGAAGAAATCGAGTTCTATGTGGGATGCATTTCGACCGTATGGAGGATCGTCCTCGAGGCATGCTACACCAGAATTGCCACCTGCATCTTCTCCCTCCTTACGGCCTCCACCGAGATAGTTGCAGCCTTATTCGGCTCCATCGCCACATACTCCATCTGCAGTACCTCCATCGCCCCTGCATCCCTCTGCACTGCCTCCGTCTATAGTGGATCCGTCCAGATTGCCTCCCTTTACAGTGGCACCGTTCACATCGACTCCTGCTCCACTGCCATGGCCGACACTTACTCAGACGACTCAGGCAGATCCTGTGCCAGCACCGACGTATTTCGCGGATGATGGCACGTGATAGCAGACATAGGTACCTACATCACATCCTACACCGTCTACCTATACTGCCACTGAGTAGAGGAAACGAGGTAGAGGTTCGACAAAAGGATTACCGACACTGAATAATCCGGATGACAGGTTTCAAATGTCAATTCATCAAAACACGTAAGTTAATATTATTTCGATAATTTCATTATTTGAGTAAAATAAATTATTGTCCACTAACACGTATCCTTGATTTTAGGACTTTCACGGAGAGTTGTGTAAAATCTACCATTGCCTCCATCATCAGACAACACTATAACAGACCGTGGCCTACTTGGTCAAAGATACCTGTTGATGTGAAACTATCTATGTGGACTATATTTGAGGTATGATTTGGTTAAAAGTCAAATTATAATTTAATTATGTTTAATACTATATATTAATTCATAATGTCTCATTGTAGAGAAAATGCCAGTGGCCTCCCGAGCAAACACCATTGGTTAGGAAATTATGGGAGGCCACGTGCAAGAATCGATTCAAGGACATGATGAATTTTGAGAGGGACAATGCCATGTCCCTTTTTTCAAACGAATCGAATAGAAGACTGAAAGGGTTACAGGTGTATTGGATAGCAGTCGATATTTGGGATGAACTGATTGATAGCGTCTAGAGTACCGACGCTTGGAAAAATAGGTCCCAAAAGGCCAAGGGTAATAGGAACACGGAGAAAGATAGCAACATTACAAAGCACACTGGTGGATCAGTTCCTTTTCTAGTTACCGGTGAAAGGATGGTAAGATTTATTTTTGTTTTACAATTTATTGTTTAAAAGTTTTATCGTATAAACTATGTGAACTTTTATTGGTTTAACATAATTTTCTCTCTTCTTTTAATTTGTAGTCACAAGAGTTGCAGCGCAACGTGACTTTCCTGGAACTGTTTAACAAAACCCATAAACGTGCAAAGGGTCAGGGTGATTACGTAGACAACAAGTCTAAAGCTATAACTGTAAGTATTTAACTTTATCAATACTTTATATATTATATTAATTGATTATACCAGATATTTGTGTTTATATACGTGTTCATTACAATGTCACATATTAATTGTTTATATATTTAAATATTTGTGATTGTAGGAAAATTATACTGCTTCGTTACAGCAAAAATATGGAGACGATACGTCTTCATATCCCTATTTCGACCCTCAGTCCTGGTCTGATGCTATTGGGGGCATTGAGACTACGCGGACGCATGTTTATGGGTTTTGAATGAGACCGAAGAGAGGGCAAATTTTCGATCCACCCGGCAGTCACCAAAATTTAGATGCAGCCAGTTACGCTCCATGTGGTCCTAGTACTACATAGCAGCCGACAACAGCGCCTTCTGAGGACTATCATGCATTGAGGTCCGATGTCTCGCAAATCCATACCTCAATCGTGAGACTTGAGAATATCGTGACGAGGTGGAATACGATAATCACACATTTACTGCAGTCACAGATAGTAGCTGCATTAGGCGGGATTGGAACTCAGGTTGCCGGACTCAGTGCTGCCTTAGGCATGGATGTTGGATCGACTGCTGTCGGAGTCAGTGCAGGACTGAGTGCTGCTGGAGGCATGGCTGCTGGACTAGGATTGACTGCTGTCGGTGCTGGAGTGAGTGTTGCCGGAGTCGGTGTTGTCGGAGGTGATGCCGCAGTCAGAGGCATGGGTGTTGTCGGAGAATTGAGTGCTGCCGGAGGTGATGCCGGAGGCAATGCCGAAGTAGATAGTGAAGCTGATGACAGTGGTACCTCGTGAATAGTTTTTTTTTTATTATTCGAGAGATACATTTGAATATTATTTTATTTATATTTTTACGGATTTCATTTTATTTTTTATGCTGTAATTATATAAATTTTTCTTTTTCTTTTTACATTTTTTTAATAATTTTATTTTTAAATATTTATTTTAATTTTTTTTCAAAAAAAATTTTACCCACGGAAAATTCCGTCGATAATAACTTATTACCGACCAAACCCATCTGTCGTAATATGAATTACAACGGAATACATCCGTCAGTAAAACTATCACCGAACGGAATATTCCGTTACATTGTTTTGTCGGTAAAGAAAATACCGACGGAACTGTTCCGTCGGTAAAAGTCCATTGGTAAAGAAAATCAATATCGATGGAATATTTCGTCGGTAAAAGTCCATCGGTAAAGAAACTTTACCGACTATTTTTCTTTACCGACCGAATTAGTATCACCGACTTAAGTATCACCGACGAAATTTTTCGTCGATAAAACATTTACCGATGGAATGTAGACTTTTACCAACGGACTATTCCGTCGGTAAAAGTCCATCCTCTTATAGTGTATAACTAAAAAACAACAACTAAGTAAACAAATAAATAAATTAAACAAGATCAATATAAAATAAATTAAATTAAACTTACACATGCTGAGACTTGGGACCTTAAGATTTCAAAACCTCTTTATTCAAATTGAAACATAATTTTTTAATACAGTTATTTTTAATTACTATTCGTTTTCCATCTTTTCATTTTTCGGTACAAGTTTTCCATCCTTTATTCAAACATAAATTCTTCTTAATCCAACAAGAGAATTTCTTTTGTCTTTGCTACATTTTTTACATATTATATTTTTCATATACTTTTCTGATGTATTATTTTTTAATATACTGGTCATCGTAATATTATCCACAATTAATACTTAAATCTCATATAAATAGTGAAAATCTATAAATAAATAAAAAAACAATGAAGAGATCCACCTAATCGCCTATCTCTCATAAATCCAAGGGAAATTAAAGGATCATCTCCATTATTTAAAAAAAAAGAAAAGAAAATATTCTTTACTTTATCTTAAAATTTAGAATGCACATTAAAATTATTTTAACTGAAATTTAATAACTTTAAATTGAACAATAAGATAAATAAATTATATGAAAAATATTAATCATAAATTTATTTGGAAAGTGCATGTGTCGTTTTCTTAGGATAAAGTAATAAATTTCTCCACTAGTTTTTTTAGGCCAACTACATTATTTTTTAAGTAAAGAATTCTTTTCCATACTAGGAAAAGGAAAAGAAATGACGACTATATATTTGTGCGTGGCAATCAAGTTAGCTAGGTTAATGAATGGATGTAGATGATACCATTATTCCACCTTATCTGCCATATTTAGATAAAGTCAAATATACCCATTTAAGAAGAAAAATAATCTTTCACAATCAACCAAGAATTTAGTCGGTTAACTAATATTGACCCAAAAAAAGAGAGAGAAAGATAGATATAGCATAACAAATTCGCATTTGGTGGCACAGATTCTCGTTCTCATAAACGATTTCAAGATTTCAGCTCTCTATCAGAAAAGATTTGCCAAAAATCGGAAAATATAGCCCTAAATTAAGCTCTTAATAATTTTTATTTTATTTGGATAAGTCTCTTGATAATTTTTTGTAATGAAGTTAAAGTTTTTAAATTCGGGTTTGATTTGGCCTGGGTTATTATTTTATTTTATTTAAATTTAATTTTAAAATATTAATATTAAAATAATTTTAAATATTATTTAAATAATAAATGGATTTATTTGGGTTTGATTGGATGGGTTAAGTCGAGTTTGTCTGATAGGATTTGAACCTAAAACATCAAAATTTCAAGACATCTTTCCTTATCACTAAACCAAAGACCTCCTTATATTAATCTTGACTTCTCAAAAAACACTGAAATTTGTGGTTGAATTGTCTTTAGGGCATTTTTAATCACAAAATAGACCTCCAAACCAAGATAAAGAAAAATTTCTTTCCAATGGATTTGACTATTCCATTAGCTAGCTTTTTTTTTTTGGAGCATATATTCTTAAGTTTCACAACATAGCTGGAAAACATTGGATTGTGCAGTATCCTTAAATTGGAACATAAGCTAGAATATTCTTTCACATGAATTTTTCTTTTTTAATATGATGGCGAATTTTCAGATTTTGCTTGATCTAATTTTCTTTTCAAATGATTTTAAAAATGCACTCTCTCACATTAATTTAATGTATTTAAAATTTTACTTCCAAAATATTTTCTATTAAATTAAATCTTAATTGATTAAAAAAAAAAATTATTTTCCTCGCCAACTAAATTACCCTTTGTTGGTATAACAAGCATTGAGTTGACTCTTAAAAAAGAACTTAAAACGTTTGGTACATAGCCTTAATCTAATTAATGATATAAGTACTTAATTTGTCTTGTGAATAGGGATCCTAGTTCACGTTTTTTCTTGGACTCATCTTGCCGACTACAGCCATTAATTAATTATGTTTTACTTGGCATAGAAAAAGAGAGAGAGAGAGAGATTGAATAACTTACTCTTAATTAGTTTGGTTATTAATTTTATTAATTATTTTTATTTTTAAAATAAAAAAGTATATTGGATATTAAAAGAAAATAGTATTCTTGAATAATTCAGAATTAAAAATTGTGCTTTGAAACACAATAATAAATTTTGGGATAAAGATGAGTTTTGTTATTGTACAATAAGTCAATATTGAATTTTATCATTGTATTTCAATTTATTTGAATTTTACTAAAATACCTTGAACTTTTTTTTTTTTTTGAATTTTATCATTATACTTTCAATTTTATTGATCTTGGACATAAAATAATGAAAATTATAGAAATTTATCATTTTCATAACAAAGTATTATGTGAAATATTTTAATTTCATTATTTTTTATTAAAAATTAATAAAATTGAAAGTATAATGGCAAAATTTGCCATTTGCATTAACACCATATATAGTGAAATGTTACTTTTTGTCCAATAATTAACGAAATTAAAAATATAGTCATAAAATTTAATAAAATTGAAAGTATAATGACAAAATTCAATGAAATTGAAGTACCAATGGCAAAATTTGTTGGAAAGTTACTTAAAACAATAAAAGAAAAACCTACAAAGAATTCAAGCAAACAGAAACACACAAAAATTTACGTGGTTTAGCCACTTAGCTATGTCCACAGAGTAAATAGTTCTTGTACTACTAAGAAATTAAAATACAATAAAAATCTCTCTCAATAGTTATCCAAACCAATCCAAATACTCTTTATACACTCTCTCTCAATTGCTTCACAAGAACAATTACTCAAAAGCACTCTAGCTCCACTTAGAGTAAAAGACAGACTTACAAAGTGTTTATCTCTAAAGCTCTCAAAAGTACTATACAATTTCTAAAGCCTAGAGAACCATTTTTATAATATAAAAAATCTAAGTAGAATAGAATTAGAATTTGATGTAGAATAAGCACTAGGATATTGAATTCTAGATAAATTAAAACAAACAAATCTCCACTTTTGGCTTGAATCCAAACTTCTTACTAGTCGCACCCAATAGCAACTCTCCAATTCCATAACTCTCTAAGGACAAGAGTTTCCAAACTATTGGCCTTCAAAATTACCCCGGCTATACACAATGAATCAAGTATGGTCCAACACTCGATTCCACAATAGGCTAATGCACATGTGTAGTAGTCAAGTCAAAAGCACTAGTTGATTTTGGAGAGGAACCTCGATGACCCTGTTAAATTGTCCAATACCAGCCCAAGGAAAAATAAAAGCCTAACAATGTGTGGTTGCAATTGTGTGGTTTAATGTGTGGTTGCAATTGTGTGGTTTAATGTGTGGTTGTAGTTGTGTGATTTAAATGTGTGGTTGTTATTAAACAACAATGTGTGGTTGCAATTGTGTGGTTTAATGTGTGGTTATAGTTGTGTGATTTAAATGTGTGGTTGTTATTAAACAACAATGGGTGGTTGTAATTTATTTAGATTTTATATTTGTGTGGCTTGTGTTTGTCTTGGTATTGTATAAATACCCCCCTCCCTTGCATTTGTAAATCATCAAGTAGTAAGCTTCAATAAGCAATAAAAGTCCTAAGTTTTCATAAGGAGTTCTTCTCTAAAGAGTGTAGTCTAGAGTGAAGTGTGAGCATTTGTGAGTTTTCCTAAAATCTAAACTTTCTTCTTTGAGTGGTAAAATTAGAGTTATCTACTCTAAGTTTTTCTCAACAATTGGTATCAGAGCTAGGTTGTGAGTTACTACCATAGTTACTATTCACACGTGTCACTATATACTTTTATAGTAATTGTTAACATATACGAGATTTATTCAAGTATATGGTATACGATACTATTCACGTATACGGTACTGTTCACGGTGAAATAGTTATTCAGGTACTATTTTTGGTTTGAGCGTTCTTGAGTCGTGAGGAGTTTGTACTCTACAAGTTTGTGTCTCAAAATCAAGCTTGTTCGGTATTGTTAGAGTCTTGCCGACACGATGGGTGATCTTCAAGTAGTTGGAGGAATCAAGAAGCTCAATCACAAAAATTACAACACATGGAAGACGTGTATGATGTCTTACCTACAAGGTCAAGACCTTTGGGAAGTCGTTGGTGGTAGTGAAGTTACGAAGCCCGAGCAAGAAGATGCTCAAGGAACCTTGCGCAAATGGAAGATTAAAGTGGGTAAAGCCATGTTTGCCCTTAAGACCACAGTTGAAGAAGAAATGTTGGAACACATACAAAAGCTAGAAACGCCAAAAGAAGCGTGGGATACTTTAGATGCACTCTTTTCGAGAAAGAATGACACAAGACTTCAACTTCTTGAGAATGAATTATTATCAGTTGCACAACGGGATATACCGATTGCTCAATACTTTCACAAGGTAAAAACGTTATGCCGTGAAATTTCTGATTTAGATCCTACAGCTGCTATTGGAGATACCAGGGTAAAAAGAATAATTATCCATGGTTCGAGGCCCGAATATCGCAGCTTCGTTGCCGCTATACAAGGATGGCCAACTCAACCATCACTTGTAGAGTTTGAAAATTTGCTTGTTGGTCAAGAATCTATGGCCAAGCAAATGGGAGGGGTCTCGTTGAAAAGTGAAGAGGAAGCACTCTACACCAACAAAAGCAAAGGCAAATTCAAACAGCATGTCGGTGGTGGATCTAAAAAGTATGGTGACAAGACAAAAAGTCATCAAGGAGAAGGGAGCTCTCGTCCAGGGGGAGCTTCAAAGAATCGTAGCAACAATAAAAGATTTGAAGGTAACTGTTACAACTGTGACAAGAAAGGTCACATGGCAAAAGATTGTTGGTTTAACAAAAGGCCCGCTGAGAGCAATGCTGCTACTTCTAGTACAAAGGAGAAAAGCGAAGATGATTGGGACGCTGAAGCATTTTTTTGCTATGGAAGAGGAAGAGTTAGCTCTCACAGTAACAACGGCTGACCGAATTGACTATGAGAATGACTGGATTGTTGATTCAGGTTGCTCAAATCACATGACAGGCGATAAACAGAAGTTGCAGAACCTGTCAGAATACAAGTGAAATCGCATTGTTGTGACAGCTAATAATTCAAGATTACCGATTACTCACATCGGTAAGACGGTAGTAGCACCTCGATATAGTCATAATCAGGTACCACTACAAGATGTTTACCATGTCCAAGGCATGAAGAAAAAATTGCTTTCAGTGGCACAATTAACATCGTCAGGTCACCATATTCTGTTTGGTCCAAGGGATGTGAAGGTATATCGTGATCTCAAAATCTCAGGACAGCCGATGATGGAAGGACGACGTCTGGAGTCAGTCTACGTGATGTCAGCAGAGTCAGCATATGTAGACAAGACAAGAAGGAGCAATACAGCAGATTTATGGCACATGCGGTTAGGTCATGTTAGTTATTCCAAGCTAAGTATGATGATGAAGAAGTCGATGCTTAAGGGACTTCCTCAGCTTGACATAAGAACAGACACAGTTTGTGCAGGATGCCAATATGGTAAAGCACACCAATTGCCATACGAGGAGTCAAAGTTTAAAGCAAAAGAACCATTAGAGTTAGTTCACTCTGATGTATTTGGGCCCGTTAAGCAACCATCAATTAGTGGAATGCGGTACATGGTGACGTTTATTGATGATTTCTCCAGGTATGTGTGGGTTTTCTTTATGAAAGAAAAGTCTGACACTTTCTCAAAGTTTAAAGAGTTCAAAGAGATAGTTGAAGGAGAAGTGGGAAAGAAGATATGTTGTTTGCGCACAGACAATGGAGGAGAATATAGCTCAGGCGAATTCTCTCAATACCTACGAGAATGCAACATACGTCATCAGTATACTTGTGTCAATACACCACAACAGAATGGTGTAGCAGAGAGAAAGAATCGGCATCTTGCAGAAATTTGTCGGAGTATGCTGCATGCAAAGAATGTACCCGGAAGATTTTGGGCCGAAGCTATGAGAACCGCAGCCCATGTGATCAACAAACTTCCTCAACCAAGGTTAGAGTTTGTTTCACCCTTTGAGAAATTGTGGAAAATGAAACCTTCAATCAGCTACTTTCGAGTATTTGGTTGTGTATGTTATGTATTTGTTCCTGATCATTTACGTAGCAAGTTTGATAAGAAAGCAACTAGGTGTATCTTTGTGGGATACGACAACCAAAGAAAAGGGTGGAAATGTTGTGATCCTACGAGTGGAAGATGTTACACTTCACGCAATGTGGTATTCGATGAAGCATCTTCCTGGTGGTCCTCAGAAAAGGAGGTGTTGTCAGATTCAAAAGAATTTGAAGACATGCTACAACAGAAAATGGGAGAGTATATTGTCCAACTTCAATCAACTTCAGATGAAGTAGAAGACCTATGTGATGATGACGATGACGAGCAAGTGTTAGTCCAGAGTCCTTGGCAAACTGGTGTGTATCAACCAGATGTTAGATCGAGTGAAGTGGAAGAACCATCTCCACAATCACAAATCCGAAGGACAACAAGAGCACGGAAGCCAAATCCCAAATATGCTAATGCAGCCATAGTGGAAGAACCAATTGCAACAGAACCTGAGACGTTTGAAGAAGCATCACAGAGTTCTGAGTGGATTATGGCTATGAAAGAAGAGATCACTGCGCTTGAGCAGAATCAGACTTGGGATCTAGTGCCAAAACCAAGAGATGTGAAACCCATATCCTGCAAGTGGGTTTACAAGATAAAACATCGTCCAGATGGGTCGATTGAAAGGTACAAGGCACGGTTGGTGGCTCGTGGTTTCTCTCAGAAGTATGAGCTAGACTATGATGAAACGTTTAGTCCGGTGGCAAGACTTACAACCGTACGAGTCCTACTTACCCTTGCAGCCAACAAAGACTGGAACTTGTGGCAGATGGATGTGAAGAATGCATTCCTTCATGGAGAGCTAGATCGGGAAATCTACATGATTCAACCATTGGGATTTCAAAACCAAAATCATCCTGAGCATGTGTGTAAGCTGCGAAAGGCACTTTACGGATTGAAACAAGCACCTAGAGCATGGTATGGTAAGATTGCTGAATCTTTAACTCATAGTGGTTGTTTAGTGACACCTGCAGATTCCAGCTTGTTTGTCAAAGCTAATGGAGGAAAGCTAGCTATCGTATTGATATATGTGGATGATTTAATCATAACTGGTGATTATGAGGCAGAAATTCTTCAAACCAAGGAGAATTTATCAGTTCGTTTCCAAATGAAAGAACTTGGACAACTCAAGCACTTTCTTGGTCTAGAGGTTGATCACATACAAGAAGGAATATTTCTCTGTCAACAAAAATATTCTAAAGATTTGCTAAAAAGGTTTGGAATGCTCGAGAGCAAGCCAATTTCAACACCGATGGAACCAAATGGCAAGATGTGTGCACTTGAAGGCAAAGACTTGGAAAATGCAACTATGTATCGACAATTGGTAGGTAGCCTGATCTACTTAACCTTGACTCGACCTGACATTTCTTATACAGTTGGTGTGATGAGTCGGTATATGCAAAATCCGAAGAAGCCTCATTTAGAAGCAGTTCGACGAATACTGAGATATGTGAAAAGTACAATAGATTATGGTCTTTTGTACAAGAAAGGTGAAGACTGTAAGTTAGTTGGTTATTGTGATGCTGACTATGCAGGAGATCATGACACCAGGAGATCAACAACTGGGTACATGTTTAAACTTGGTTCTGGAACAATTTCTTGGTGCAGTAAGAGACAACCAACGGTATCATTGTCAACTACCGAAGCTGAGTATCGAGCAGCAGCAATGGTAGCTCAAGAGTGTACGTGGCTGATACAACTAATGAGTGATCTACATCAACCAGTAGATTATGCAGTTTCGTTGTATTGCGACAACCAGTCAACAATTCGTTTGGCAGAAAATCCAATCTTTCACGCAAGAACCAAACATATAGAAGTGCATTATCACTTTATCAGAGAAAAGGTTCTACAAGAAGAGATTGAGATGAAGCAGATCAAGACAGATGATCAAATGGCAGATTTATTCACAAAAGGTTTGAGTATCAACAAATTTGAAATGTTTCGTCGTCAACTCAACATGGTGCAAAGAGGAAGAGCTGGTATTGAGGGGGAGTGTTAAATTGTCCAATACCAGCCCAAGGAAAAATAAAAGCCTAACAATGTGTGGTTGCAATTGTGTGGTTTAATGTGTGGTTGCAATTGTGTGGTTTAATGTGTGGTTGTAGTTGTGTGATTTAAATGTGTGGTTGTTATTAAACAACAATGTGTGGTTGCAATTGTGTGGTTTAATGTGTGGTTGTAGTTGTGTGATTTAAATGTGTGGTTGTTATTAAACAACAATGGGTGGTTGTAATTTATTTAGATTTTATATTTGTGTGGCTTGTGTTTGTCTTGGTATTGTATAAATACCCCTCTCCCTTGCATTTGTAAATCATCAAGTAGTAAGCTTCAATAAGCAATAAAAGTTCTAAGTTTTCCTAAGGAGTTCTTCTCTAAAGAGTGTAGTCTAGAGTGAAGTGTGAGCATTTGTGAGTTTTCCTAAAATCTAAACTTTCTTCTTTGAGTGGTAAAATTAGAGTTATCTACTCTAAGTTTTTCTCAACAGACCCCCTCTAATTCACCAACATTGGCAAGATTTTTCATCATCTCACAATAGTCTATACCATGGGAATTTTAATCGCCTCATTGGTGAATTAAATCTGACTGCGGTAAATAGCATCCCCTATGCACTGTTCCCATCCCTTCGAGACCTCACCTTCTAGGCGATATAAACCATTATGCAAATTCCTTTCAATCAGGAACATGTCATCTTGTGTGACTTTTACCACTCCACCATTGGTAGAATTCCATACCCCTGAAATTCTAACATGCTTAACGATATTAGATTCTTACACATTTTAGGACATAGGCCACACCATCCAAAGAGTGTACAACACCATCATACATTTTGATTTTCACAACTCCAAGACTTGTGACTTTTACAATTGACTTGTCAACTAAACTCAAATTCTCAACCACCCCTTCTTGAAGCAAATAAAATATATTCCTATTGGGAGCATATGTGAGTAATACAAGCAAAATCTGAATACCAACCATTACTAGAATTTGCATCCATACCTTCAGAAATCACGAGGACGGTATCATCATAATTATCATCATCAGCAACAAAAGCATACTCACCTTTGTTTCCATCACCTTCATCCACTTTTGTAAGACAATGTTGCTGAATATGTCCTTACCATTTGCATCGAAAGTACTAATCATTGTTAAATTTAGACTTGCCAGCAATGTCGAGTTAAGTGAATCTATATCCCTTTTCTTACTTTTCTTTTGGGCTTCACAAGATACCAACATTGTTTGTGCTTGCTCTAATGTTATTGTATACTTCTCGCAAATCAAATATTCCACAAATACCTCATAGGAGTTTGGACGTGATGCAAGGAATAACGATGCCTTTTCCTCTTTCTGCACCTTCATATCAACCTTTTTCAACTTATCAATGATCTCGTCAAATTCGTTCATGTGCTTCATAAGGTTTCCACCCTCTTTCATCTTTAAGTTTTTTTTTGCTAAGCCATGGTAATATTGATTAATAGATTCGGAGGACTCAGAGTGTACAAGGACTCAGAAAGTACAAAAATATTGGAAACCATATTATTGTTAAGAAACAGAGTTCTATGACCAAAACCTAAATAAAGAAGATTTTAAACCGAAATATAATGAAGATAAGGAAGACAAAGAAGAAGTTGTCAAGTAATGATTACTCAAGTTCTCTCTCTCTTTGAGTATGTCTTCAATAGTGGAGACCTTGGCCTTAGAACTTGCATCCCACGAGAACCCTGGTGGCTGGTAACCATAGAGTGCCTGGAAGGGAGTCATTTCAAAGCTGTATGATGGTTGGTATTGTGCCACCATTTAGCTAAAAATAACCATTTGACCCAAGTCTTGGGTTGCAAGAAGCACATACACCTCAAATATTGCTCCAAACATTGGTTAAGCCTCTCTGATTGGCCATCAGATTCATGATGATAAGCTGTAGTAAGCTGGACATTAGACCCCAACAGCTTCATTACTTCTTGCCACACTAGGCTGGTAAAAACCCTGTCTCTATCAGAGATGATTACTTTGGGGGCATCATGTAGCCTATATAATTCTCTCAAGTATAGCTTAGCTACCTCAGTAGCTGTATATGGATGAACAAGAGCCAAAAAGTGAGCATACTTGGTGAACTTATCAATCACTACCAGAATGCAGTTGAAACCTTGAGAGTAAGGCAATCCCTCGATAAAATCCATAGTAATTGTCTCCCATCCTTGTTTAGGAACTGGAATAGGCTGCAATAATCCAAGATAAACTACATGTTCAGACTTATTTCTTTGGCATACATCACATTGTTGAATGTGATCCTATACTTGTTTCATCATCCGTGGCCAGAAAAAGTACATTTTAAGTCTGTAATAAGTACCCTGCACCCCAGAATGTCCCTCTTGAGGTGAATCGTGCAAGATTTGTACCAGTTGTTCTCTCAACTGTCCATGGTTTCCAATACACACTCTACCTTTGAACCTGAGAATACCATTGGCATAAGAGAATTGAGGAATAGCAGTGGAATAAATAGTTAGGGCTGTGATTTTCTCCTGGACAACGTCATCTCCCTCATAACTGTGCTCCACTTCGAATACCCCTTTAGGAACAACAATGACAGAAGTAAGAACTTGACAAGAAGCTTTTTCTTCATATTGTCTCGATAATGCATCAGTAGCCTTGTTCAGTTTCCCCTTCCTGTACTAAATTATGTAATCCAGTCCTAGCAGCTTGGTCAACCCTTTCTTTAGGATTTTAGTCATCAATTTCTGTTCTAGCAGGTATTTAAGAGCCTCGTGGTCTGTTTTGATAACAAATCTACCACCCTCCAAGTAATGCCTCCACTTGGTAACACTCATCAGAATAGCTAAATATTCTTTCTCATAGATTGAAAGGTCAGAGTGCCTTGGACCTAGAGCCTTACTCAGGTATGCCACTAGCCTCCCCTCTTGAGATAAGATAGCTCCGATCCCTGTAGAGCTTGCATCTGTTTCTAGACAGAAAGGTTTGGTGAAATCAGGTAAGGCTAAAATAGGTACAGAGCTCATTATCTCCTTCAGTTGATGGAATGCAGCAACAGCTTCTTGACTCCAATTGAAACTTTCTTTCTTAAGCATGTCAATTAATGGTCTACTGATTGCCTCATAAATCCTCACAAACTTTCTATAATAGCCAGTTAAGCCCAAAAACCCTCGTAATGACTTCAAAGATTTAGGCTGTGGCCAATTCACCATTGCTTCCACCTTGGAAGGGTCTGTTGATATACTAATGGCTGAGATGATATGGCCAAATATTCAACTTGCCTTTGGCCAAAGAAGCACTTACTCCTCTTAGCATACAACCTGTTCTTTCGAAGCACTTCAAAAACAATACACAAGTGTTCTACATGTTGTTGTAAGTCAGTGCAATAAACCAGGATGTCATCAAAAAATACAAGTACAAACTTTCTTAAATATGAGGAAAATATGTCATTCATCAAGGATTGAAAGGTGGCAGGAGCATTAGTGAGCCCAAAGGGCATTACCTTGAACTCGTAATGTCCTTGATGAGTCCGAAAAGCTGTTTCTGTAATGTCCTCATCCTTAAGCCTGATCTGCCAATACCCTAACCTCAAATCAATTTTAGAGAAGAACCTTGCCCCTTTTAATTCATCCAACAGATCCTCAACTACAAGAATAGGAAACTTGTTCTTTACGATCATAAATTCAACTACATGTAGTCAATAAATAACCTCCAAGTGCCATATTTCTTTTTGACTAGTAGGCAGGGAGAAGTAAAGGGGCTTTGACTGGTTTGAGTGATGGAAGCTAACAACATCTCTGAAATCTGCTTTTCCATCTCACTCTTTTGAAAATGAAGAAACTTGTAAGGTCTTAAGTTAACAGGTTGAGAGTCTGGTTTAAGTGGAATGCTGTGATCATGTGTTCTTCTTGGGGGAAGGCCTTGGGGTTCCTCAAACAGATCTGAATATGCAGACAGTAATTCCTGCAACTCAATAGGAATGTACAGTTCTCCTATTACCTCAGGGTATTTATCAATTAATTTTTGTAATATATCACCATAAATTAGTTTGATTTTTGTTGGTGATTGCCCACCCTTGAGTATGACTGGTTTCCCTTTTTTCTGAAATGACACAGATAACTCATTAAAGTGAAACACCAAGGGACTATAATTCTTCATCCAATCCACTCCCAACACCATGTCACTACACCCAATGGTAACACCCTCAGATCATGGGAGAAGTGATGCCCTTGCATAACCTATTCCAACTGTCTACACTTTGCTATACTAAATACCTTCTCTCCACTAGCCACTATAATAGTCAAAAGATTAGTGTGCACCAGTTCCACTCCATCCTTGGCCCATTTAGGAGTAACAAAGCTATGGGTGCTCCCACTGTCAATGAGCATACTGAGAGGCTTCCTTTTTAAAGATCCCTAGATTCTGAGTGTGCTAAGCCCAACGTTACCAGTTAAGGCATTTATAGAGATTTCCAGGTTCTTCTCACTACCATATAATTCCTCAGTGGTAAGTCCCTCTTGGTTGAGCTGTTCAGGACCAGCTTCCACATGCTTCTCACTAATGTGTGCTGCTGTGATCAAATTGAGCTGTTTACTTTTGCAAATGTGACCTGGTGTGAATTTCTCCCCACATTTAAAACACAAATTCTGTGCCCTCCTCTGCTCTATAAGGGACTGTCGATTGAAGGTAGGATAGGAGAAGTTGGTTGTTCTCTGAGGCTGGTTTGTTGAGGGAAAAGATGGTCTAGGATAAGGACCCAGAGCAGGGTTGCTGTTCAACTTTAGAACTGGTCTATGCTTCTTACTGTCAATCTCTAATGAGAGCTCATGCAACTTAGCTAACCTTTAAGCTAAGGTTAAGTTGGTAGGCTCATTTGTTTTTATTCTTGGCTTGATTTCTTCCCTGAGCCCACTTATGAAGCTCGATACAAAATAATCCTCAGGTAAGTGGCGATTGTACTGCAGCATATAGGGTCGTAACTTTTCGAACCTCTCCTGATATTCTTCCACAGTGGTCTTTTGTGCCAACTTATTGAATTCCTCAACTACATTTGAATAGGATTTATCACAGAATCTGCGGCAAAGAGCTTCAGCAAACTCTGGCCAACTAAGCTAGGTATTCTGCATAATGAATCTATCGAACCAGACTTCAGCCTTGCCTGTTAGGTACATCGCTGCTACTTCCAATTTTTGATGATCAGCAATAGAGAATATTGCAAAATACTTTTGGCATTTCTTGAGCTATCCTCGAAGATTGTTCCCATCAAAAATTTGCAATTCTATTTTTGGCCTAGGAGAGAATGCATTGAGGTTCATGGAAGCACTATTCTGAGGAACATGGCTACTGGAATTTGGTTGGTTCCTAGCTAATAAACCAGGTTCATCATTTTTATAAGTAAATTTACCATGCTCATCTACCACAGTAACCTCCACAGGGTTTTTACCTCCAGACTTTGAATATGAAGATAGCAATGGTTGGTTGTTTGGGAGATTGGTAACACCTCCTAGTTCAGAGTGAGACTAACAATCACCCTTCTGTGCTAACAGCTCCAACATTCTGCCAATGTAACCCTGGTTCTCAGCAAATTTGGCATCAATACTTTTCCTCTGTTCCTTCCACCATCGAGGAATCGTATTATCAGCAACCTGCAAAGATTCCAGCTGATTCTACAAGGCCTGGACCTGTTCCTAAGGTGTGTTCAAACTTGTTCCCTCTGCCATGGCAGTGTTTCTTTTGCTTTTACCCAGATTGAGTGGATATATGAAGCTCTGATACCAATTTGTTATGTATTGACGAAAAAGAAAGATAGACCAGAGAAGAGATAGAATTGAGAGAAAAGAAAACTGTTGTATTCTTTTCATACTTGGATTCTGGTACATCACACTATTAATAGGCTCAGGAATATTCTAAATACAAGAACCAATGAAATTACAGCAATTGACAGCTGCTGCTAAATAACTAACTGGCTCTCTATTCAAAATAACAAACTGAATACAAATTGCTAGCTGGCTAATTTCATTCGAAGATTCTATTCCTTCAGCTCCTTTAGTGTAGTGTTCCCCTCCAATGCATCAGCTTGAGCTCCCATGCTGCTGCTTCCTAGTCTTCCCTGGAGTGTGTCTCCAGTATCCTCTACATTTGAACTTCCATAGGCTGCATTCCTCATATATCTCTCCATACAATAGACATAGAATAAGAGCCATTGGTTTGAGGCAATAAAGATTGTAAAATAGTACCATATTTCGAAAGGACAACACGTTTCCAGAGAGAGTTCGACTCAGTCGCATATCACCACCAACATTTGCAAAAAAGAGAAACATTTTTAACATGTAGATTGATCAGATCGAGCCCTCCCTAAAATTTTGGTTTGTATACAATCACCCATTTAACTTTTGCAATTTTATGGTGATTATCCCAACCACCCCACAAAAAAATACGACGGATTTTGTTAATTTCATTGATAACACTTTTGGGAGCTTTCAAGCTAGACATATAATAAATAGGTAAATACGACAAGAAGTAGTTGCTGAGTGTTAATTTGCCACCAAAAGACATGAAATTCTTTTTCCATGTTTCTAGTTTATCTATGAATCGACTGATAACAGGGTTCCAAGAATACGCTTTCTCGGATTAGCACCAAAAGGAAACCCTATGTACTTGAAAAACAATATGTCATATTTACAGTTACAGATATTAGTATAATGTGCCATCAAAGATTCTTGAGCACCAATAGAATACAACCAGGAGTTACTGAAATTAATGGAAAAGGCAGAAACCAATTCAAAGCGCCTAAGTTTCATTCTCACATTCTCAACACAGATTCATCATTATCCTAGAAAAGAATTATGTCATCAGGAAATTTGAAATGAGATAACGAGAATGATGAAGAGAAGCAAGAAATACCTCGAATAAGATTGAGGCTTTCAGCTTTAGTGATCATCAAATGATGGGCTTAAGTGGCAATGATAAAGAGAAAGGGCGAGAGCGGATCCCCTTGACGCAATCCTCTTTCCATTTTTGAGCTCCATTGTGAGAGAGCCATTCACCAAGAAAGAGACTCTAGTAGTGGAGATAAATTCCAATATCTATCCCCTCTATTTATGGCCAAAACCCATAAGCAACATAATTTGAATCAAGAAGTTCCAATTGAGACAGTCAAAAGCTTTTTCGAAGTCCAATTTTAAAATGATACCACTTGCAGTGTGATTACTCCTCTTCAAAGAGTCAATCGCCTCATTTACTAAGAGAACCCCATCACGAATTTGTCTACCAAAAAAGACTGCACTTTAAGTATCGCTTACCAGTTTAGGAATAACATGCTTGAGTCTCTTTGTAATATTTTTTGCTAGAATTTTATATAAGGAGCTGATTAGGCTATTAGGCCTGAAATATTTTAACAGGAGTCCATCTTTAAGTTATACAGTTTTCGCATAAGTTGTAAGTTGTTGGAAAGACTTTTGGCCAAATAAAGCTTTTCCAACTTAATTTGCCCACAACTCTAGAGCAGATTCCTTATTAATACTGTGGTTAAACACATTATCTTCGATGCAAAGCCGAATAGTGCTAACACACCTTGTATTTACCTCTGTTTATTCACCATCCTCCATGTCACCTGATTTCCCTTTCTCATTCCTTAGCAAAAGGGCACATCGAGCCCTGCTCATAAAGAGATCATTAATCATTCTCTGCCACCGCGTGAAACTAGTCTTCCCATGAAACTTCTCAATTGAGAAAGTCATAGAATTAGTAACTTTTGACATCCTTTGTTAAATCTTGATCTAACAAACCCAAAAATCTATTGGATATCAATTGATTTATTTGTGTATATAAATATGAAATACGTATATGAATACGTAGGTTGTCGTAAGTAGATACACGGTGTATTATTAATGTACACAATTGACATCAATATTGAATGAGAAATTGATCAAAAAGGTATCCACTTGAAGAGGAAGAAGTTGGTTGATATTTTGGTTGGTGTGGAATCTCACATTGGAAACACAATAGCTTATTCTTGTGTTTATATAGGCTAAGGTTCAATGTTCAGTTGGGCCCTAAGGGGCACCCAAGTTTTTGTGGAGGGTGAGGACCTACACAAACTTGGGTTGGACCATACGCGCGGGCGCGCCGGGCTGGGCTTGGGCTTGGAAAAATTAATTAATTTTTTACAGTCCAGCTCGACCAACCAATTAAATCTATTTGATTAAGACAAACCTGTTCGGACCAAACCGAACCATTTTTTCTCTGTTGTCCAAATGACTCTTTTTCTAATGTCATGTCTATTGCCCGAAAGTTTCCTTTCAACTATTTGTTGGGTTATGCTACTCTTGGGCTCATGTTTAAACAAAATTATCAAAGAGTAGCGGAAGTAAACAAAGAAGCACCCAAAGTACAGCAGGATCTTAGGCTTGTGTTTAGCATAGGTCTATAGCATTCAAAAAATTTAAATCACCCATATGATTTAGAAGTTACCTACTTAAGATCCAAGATCCAATTCGAATAAGATCACAAGAAGCACAATTGTCCTTCCTCTAGAGCTAGTCCACACGAATAGCTGATGGATCATTCTCTAAGGTATGGTGATTCACTTATGCTAACAAGTTGATCCTAAGATCACAATAAAAAAGATCTACTTCTTTGGTGTTTAACTCTCTAAAGCAATCTCACTCAACATGGAAAAGAATCAGCAATAACACACCAAAAACAAGAGGAATAACGGCAACCCCTTTTTCTGCAAAGATGTGGCGATTTCTTATTTTGCTATGCTAGGGTTCTTTTCTTGAAACCAAACTTATCTCAAGAAAAAAAAAAAATAAGAATATCTCAAGTAGAATGAATGTCTCATTTTTGTGCTACAATCTCTATATCTGATATATATGCAGGCGCAAACCCTGACCCCTCTCTCTAAGCTTGGCCAGCTAGTGTAACTTGTAGCACAAGATTTTCATTAATCCACTTGTACTTAAACAATTTAATCTAAGATGGATCAATAGGCCCATTATATTATCTAATAATGATAATGGTCCAACAATCTTAATGCCTTAAGTTGGGCCAACCATCCTTAGTAGACAGTTTCAAATTAGAATAGTCTCTTTGGACCCATTCTAATTTATCATGCTTATTTATTGGATAGATTAATTTCTAAACAAAAGTAATTTAATTCTCAATTAAATTCCCTTATCCTTATGAATAGTTCATGACATTAATCTATTAATATCATCTCATGACATTAATCCAACATAGCATAGTCATTCGAAATTCACCTTATACACCAGTATGTCAAAGTCGACGATACTAGTTTATATAAGACTTCTTGGTTTCTCTTATCTCATTAAGACATTGTCTTTGGATTTTTCAAATCTCAATTATGTCTTAACCTTTCTTAATTGAACTTCTTCAATTAAGTCCTCAATATAGATCTTTTATTCCATTAAGTTTTACCTTAATAAAATACCATGTTTAATCCATACATTACTGTTCTTATGTGTGTGACCCTCTAGGTTCCCAATATGTTGGCAATGATCATAAGTTAATCTCATTAACTTGTTTTCATAGATCATGAGCGAGATCTAGCAACCCATCATGACCACCCAAATATTGTGAAGTCATCGGACCTTTTAGAAACCTTTCAGCAACCAGCCTGTCAGTGTAATACGGTCCTTTCACTATATATCCCGGATAGCGCATGAGCATGGTGCAGTGTCTACTCATGATCAATCCATATTAGTTCTTCGCAACTTATGACTAACCTTATGAATTTGGAGAAACAACTTTCTCCTAAATCCATCATGCTTTGGTCAAAGACTAATCAAGTTAATCATAGTCAAGAACAAACGACATATGTCTCCATTATCACAGGGAGTGGTGAATCCTCTCTAGATCTCTCATTCATCTTCGTATGGTTCATGTCATACCCAATAACACCCTACCATAAGCATCCCTTTTTGGGACCCGTTCATGATGGAATATACGTATGACACTCTCCATACAAGATGACTTGGTATCACAAGTCTAAGGACTAATTTACACGACTGGTACTAAGAGAACATTATCATAGACACTAGAGTGATATTACCAAATGAAGTTCTCTTGGTGTTCAGTGAACTTGTTCAATAGACAAGCTCCTATATGTTATCCCAAGTATCCCATACTTCAACTTATATGAGATCTGTTGCTTACTTCATAAGTAAGAAGGCTTAACATATACTAGTCTTTGAGCATTGCCAATGCCCCGTCTTGGCAATACGATGACCAGGAACAGTTTGAGGAACAAGGCTTTGATGCATAAGGATCTTATAATTATAACTCTTTATAATTCCTTTGCAAGGCCATTATGTTCCATGGGCTTCATCCAATTAGTACTTAATAACTCCTTATTATTGTACTAACATGAAGGAAAACCTTGTCTCACTATCTTTATAGTGAAGGGTACGCTTTATTGACTGTGTATCCCATGCTCAATCTGATTGGCTCTAGGGCATACACCAACATTGTTATGTCTGTTGAATTTATGTCTAACAGTCATAAGAATTCGTATATATATCCGAGATGTATATCTGTTTTACTCATTTAAAATTTCTCTTTTCTTTACTCTTGGATTTTTTTGGTATTCTGTGAGAGAGAAACAGACTTACAAATTTCTGGTTCGCTGTGTTGTCATTGAGTGTGCTCTCAATTGCAACGTGATTGAGGAAACCTGGAAGACGACTTGCACAATCTGTAAGCATCTAAGAGATAGGCAAAAATCGTCTTAAGGTCAGAGGTTCTATCTTGACTCAATCTTTTTTTTCTGTGTTCAATAAAAATAGTGAGTATATGTCCATTTAATGTAATGTAATGTAATGTAATGTTCATTTCATATTTATATATATAATGTTCTTGTAATTCAGATTAGCTATCTGTTCTTATTTGCATTAATGTTCGTATATATATGCAGTATTGAAATTCTAAGTGATTAACAAACTTTGATAGCAATTGTTGAAAAACTGCCTAAGAAAAAATAAAGAAAAAACCTACATAGAAATCAAGCAGATGGAAACACACAAGAATTTATGTGGTTTGGTTACTTGCCTACTTCTACAGAGTAAATAGTTCTTCAATTACTAACAAATTAAAGTACAATAAAGATCTCTCCCAATGGGTACATAAATCAATCCAAAAACCCTTTGTACACTCTCTCAATAGCCTCACAAAAACAAATACTCAAACCTACTCTAACTCCACTTAAAGTAAAAGAAAAAGTTACAATTGTTTCTCTCTAAAGCTCTGAAGCAATATACATTTCTAAAGCTCAAAAATCACTTTATAATACTAGTATTTGTTATTTTGTACATGAATGATTTTTTTATTTTTTAATATATAGTTGCATATTTTTAAAGTAAATAAAATTAATGAAATGTATATTAACTAAAATTTACATTAACACGTAAAATTTGTTTCATATGTAAATTATGTCAAATTATTGTAAAATTTATTATTTTTAATATTAATACAAATTAATTCTGAAGATAAAACATTCAATATAAAATTTAAATTTTTTTTATTTATATCAAATAACTTAATTTCCATTTTAAGGTTAGTGAAAAATTAGAACTCTTACGATAAAGTAATGCCATATAAACTTTTAATTTATTTATTTATAGTCATGACAAAAGTATTTAATAAAATTAAAATTCTTACTTATAAAAATAAATATTATTAATAATAAAAAATATTTATAATGATAATTTAAAAATATAGTGAAGAACATTAATTATTTTTGTCAATTCAAAAGATTATTAACATTTATACTTTTGTAAAAGTCTCAAATAAAATAAGATTAGAATCCAATCTGGAGTAAGCACTAAGATATTGAATTCACAAAATAAAACTACAAAAATTCAATATTAACCTATAATATAATGGTAAAAATTATCTTTATCTCTAATATTTTGAATATCTATTATATTTTACTAACTATTAACTCATTTTCTATCAAATACCATATGATTTTGCTTTTTACAATCTGTTTTTTGGAAATTAAAAAATTAAGGTAATAATCAAACAAAAATAATTAGACATAAATTTTTATGGTAATTGCGTAATTGAAATTTAGTCAAAGAGATCCATATCCAAAATGAGCTGGATAGAATGATAACAATAACAAGTTGAATTTGTAGTGGGACTGGAGTCGAGTCAGATGTAGCTCTAGCTGTAGCACGCCAAGCTAAAACCCAAAACCCAAAGGCCAAAGGTAAGTCTCGATCAATGAGATATCTATTGTTAGTTGGATTGAAACTCGAATAACATTTAATAAAGGACACTTCGAAGAACTCCATTTTTTATCCAAGTTTAAGTTTTAATTAATGAATCTCTGTATATTTAAAAAAAAAAAATTATATGTACAATTTAATTCTTTGATTTTTTTAGTCTAAATCTGTCTATAAATTAGATTACTTATTTTATTTGAATTAGATCAGATTTAAATTAAAATTTTTATAATCCAAATTAATTTAATTTAAATTATTAATTAATCAATAAAAAATATTTTTTATTTAAATTTAATTATAAAAATATATAAACATTAACATAAAATAATTTTAAATATTTTAAATAATAAATAAATTTTTATTATTTGAATTTAATCCGATGAATAATTTTTTTCTAATTACTTTGTATTAAAATAACTAAAAAAAATTTTAGATAAAAAAGTAAATATCATTCGTGAATAGCCTAATTATCGAAAGTCAGACAAAATAACATTATTCTAAAACTTTTAGGGCAGCTAAGCTAAAATCCAACCATATAGAAATGAACGTGTCGAGCACGTGTAGTTTATCTGTGGTTTGGAAGTTGAGGAAGTTCTTGTCTTCGCATAGATGCGTGGAGAGATCGAACTCTCTCTCTCTTTCGGCGTCTTTTCGTGATTGATAGATAGATAGCTAGGGCTCCACGTATGCCTGCCTGATCAGGATGGCTAATCTCAATCTCATGGCGGGCCATAGGGCTATCGAAAAACATAATTTTCAAAGGGGTCGTTCCGCATCTCACTGTAGAAACTGACCTCCATTCAGTTCACCTCCGATTATTCCATTTCGGGACTTTGTTTGCATCAATGTTTAATAAATATATCTTATATAAATATATAAAAATCAAAATTTTTGGTAAAAAAAAAAAATTCAACGTGGATGATTTATTTTTTTGACACATAGACATTCTAACTTGATGTTATGTTATGTGTTCATTAATTAATGCAAAATTTTATTATTAATCAATTAAAATTTTTACATTAATTGTTATCAAAACTGAATCTACCATTTATCATATTATTATCACTTTGACAAATTGATTAATTTAAAGCAATTTACTTTTAAAATAATTCTTAATTATTCACTATTTACGTTGAAAAATTATAGCTTTATGTGCATAATAAATTTAATATAATATAAATATATGAAAATCTACTTTGATTTGAATTATCTACTTTCTACTTTTCTTTAGAAAAATTAAATTGGTTAAATGACCATAATTTTAGGTTTGAATTTGGTAAAAACCAATTTAATTACAAATATCTTATTTCCATCATTATAATACACATATTTAATTAATAATAATCTCTAAGGTAGACAAGCTTTTTTATTTTTGGTATTAGAACTTCAAACCATAATATATAAATTGTCATTAAATTATTGATTAAATTGTCTTATTTTAAACATTTTTACAGTTGACATAATACTAATTGACTATTATTTCTAACTTAATTTTGAGTCAATCATCTATATTCAAAATTTAAAGTTTACTTTATTTACCAACATCACTTCTATATATGTTGGTGTGCTTTGTATGCAAATTGTAAGTTTTTTTTCTTCTATTATTTCATATATCTTTGATAAAAACTAAAAACTACAAGTGTTTGTTCTTTCTTTCTTATCTATTATCATTCGTGCTCTTGATTGGTTTGTCACAGTTTCATTGATTTTGGCTATTCTCTATATTCATATTAATTCCTACTTTTAAAATATATATACTTTTGATTTTTAATGGATCAATATCAAAGTTATTTCTTTATGTAAATGTAAAATTGCATTTCAGTTACAAGTTTATTTTTAGAGTAATATTGTGTTTTTTGTCTTATTTTGTTTTCTTCATAATGCATGTTTATGTTTATTTAAGTATATATAATACATTCTTATTTTATATGAATATATTATTACTTTATTTTATTTAATTTGTTTTGTCATTAGTTGGTTCATGATTTTTTTTTTTTTTAAACAAGCTGATGGCTTAAATTGTTTTTTAAGTACTTTCATGTTATTTCTTTTCATTCAATAAAACTGCATTTTAATTCATAAATTCCTATAATTAAAAACTTGCACTAAACTATGTCTTTACTTATTTTTTAATTTCCTGCATTTTTAGAAATATTTTTACATATGCATTGTTTTTAAACAAATATCATCTACCAATATGTACAACTAAAAAGAAAGGGCAAAAATGAGACAATTTTATATTTATCCCTTTTATTTACTTAATATGTTTAAAGACATTAAGTTAATATGTTAAATTCTATTATTATCTCAATTTTTGTAATTTGTTCATAAACTCTTTATTTTTTTGCTTAATTTGACTTATTGAATAACGGATTTGCATTTATTTTAAAAAAAATTATTTTCACTTTTGGATATTAAGCATATTCATTTTACATATCTTAATTTCCCAAAAATTTCATATTACAGCTTTCATATAGCAAAATTATTACATTTATTCTTCAATAATTTATTTTCATTAATTAATTTTTTTACCTAAATAATTGATTTTTGAAAAATTATTTTTTCATAAAATTTTATTACCGTGCATCGCACGGGAGTAAAACTAGTATATACCCAAAGCAGCCGGTAAATGTTGATATTTTGACGTGGCCAACTGTCATTACGTCAAATATGAGATTAAACAGAATTTTTATAGAAGCATTTTATTTGTGCCGTTAAAAACTTTAAAGACAGCATTTTGGTTAAGATTGTAAATGAATTGAGCTTTGACGAATAAATTTTTGTTCATTCTCGTTTGTTTAATTTTTGAGCTTGTTCGAGTTCGTTAAGAATTTCAAAATTTTGTTCAATCTCAGTTTATTTAAAATTAGATGTGTTCGAGTTCGTTCGTTTAAATTAAATGAACTTTACTACAAGAGGATAGACTATTACCGACGGAATATTCCGTCGGTAAAAGTTCAATTTTCGTCGGTGATACTTAAGTTGGTGATACTAATTCAGCCGGTAAAAAAAATCCGTCAATAATATTGTTTTACCGACGGAATATTCCGTCGATAATGTTTTTTCACCGACGTAATATTTCCATCATAGTTTTCGTTACCGACCGAATATTACGACAGAATATTCCGTCGGTAATATATATACCGACGGAATATTCTGTTGGCAATAATTTATTACCCTTTACCGACGGATTATTCCGTCGGTAATTTTTTTTAATAAAAAAATAAATAAAAATAATAAATTTTAAAAATAATAAATTATTAAAAAATTAAAAATTAAATAAAAAATGTACATAATTATATCATACAAAATTAAATGAAATCCGTAAAATTATAAATAAAATAATATTCAAATATATCTGTCGAATATAAAAAAATGCTGTCATTACGAGGTACTGCTGTCATCGGCTTCACTCTCTACCTCGGCATTGCCTTCGGCATCACTAAATCCTCCGATAGCACCCATGCCACCGACAGCACCGACTCCTACAACACTCAGTCCAACAACGGCAGCACTCAATCCTAGTTTAGCATCCATGCCTCCAACAGCACCGACTCCGACAGCAGTCAGTCCAGCACCGAGTCCGGCAGCACTCGATACAACACCGACTCCGGCAGCAATAGATCCAACACCCATGCCTAAGGCAGCACCGAGTCTGGCAGCACTTGTTCCTATCCTGCCCAATGCAGCTGTTATCTATGACTGCAGTAAAGGTGCGATTATTGTATTCCAACTCGACACGATATTCTCAAGTCTCAGATTGATGTTTGGATTTGTGAGACATCGGAGCTCAATGCATTATAGTTCTCCTCAGATGGCATTGTTGTCGGCTGCTGTGTAGTACTAGGACCACATGGAGCGTAACTGGCTGCATCTAAATTTTTGTGATTGCCGGGTGGATCGAAAATTTGCCCTCTCTTTGGTCTCGTTCCAAACCCATAAACATTCGTCCGCGTAGTCTCAATGCCCCCAATAGCATTAGACCATGATTGAGGGTCGAAATCGGGATATGAAGACATAATTCCCCATATTTTTGCTGCAATGAGGCAGTATAAATTTTCCTACAATCACAAATATTTAAATATATAAACAATTAATATGTGACATTGTAATGAACACGTACGTAAACACAATTATCTGGTATAATCAATTAATGTAATATATAAGATATTGATAAAGTTAAATACTTACATTTACAACTTTAGACTTGTTGTCTACGTAATCTCCGTGACCCTTTGCACGTTTATGGGTTTTGTTAAACAACTCCAGGAAAGTCACGTTGCGCTGCAACTCTTGTGACTACAGATTAAAAGAAATTTTGAAAATTATGTAATAAAAAAAATCACATAGTTTATGCGATAAAACTTTTAAAGAATAAATTGCAAAACAAAAATAAATCTTACCCTCCTTTTATCGGTAGCTAGAAAATGAACTGATCCACCAGTGTGCTTCGTAATCCTGCCATCTTTCTCCGTGTTCCTATTACCCTTGGCCTTTTGGGACCTACTTTTCCAAGCGTCAGTACTCCAGACGCTGTCAATAAGTTGATCCCAAATATCGACTGCTATCTAACCAAACCTGTAACCCTTGCAGTCTTTTATTCAATTCGTTTGAAAGAAGGCCATGGCATTGTCCCTTTCAAAATTCATCATGTCCTTGAATCAATCCTTGCATGTGGCCTCCCATAGTTTCCTAACCACTGGTGTTTGCTTGGGAGGCCACTGACATTTTCTCTACAATGAGACATTACGAATTAATATATAATATTAAACATAATTAAATTATAATTAGACTTTTTACGAAATCATACCTCAAATGTAGTCCACATAGACAGTTTCACGTCAACAGGTATCTTCGACCAAGTAGGCCACGGTCTGTTATAGTGCTGTCTGATGACCGAGGCAATGGTCGATTTTACACTACTCTCCTTGAAAGTCCTAAAATCAAGTATACGTGTTAGTGTACAATAATTTATTTTACTCAAATAATGAAATTATCAAAATATTATTAACGTACGTGTTTTTAAGAATTGACAGTCGAGACATGTCATGCGGATTACTCGGTGTCAGTAATCCTTTCGTCTGATCTCTATCTCGTTTCCTCTGCTCAGTGGAAGTACCGGTAGATGACGTAGGATGTGATGCAGGTACCTCTGTCTGCTGCCCCATGCCAACATCCGCGAAATACGTCAGTGCTGGCTCATTAAGTAAATATTGTGAAATATCATCCAGCGGTGGGTAGACGAGTGTAACGCGGGATCTGCCTGAGTCGCCGGAGTACGTGTCGGCCTTGGGAGTAGAGCGGGAGTCGATGTGGACGGAGCAACTGTAGACGGCGCCACTCTAAAGGGAGGCAATCTGGACGGATCCACTGTAGACGGAGGCAGTGCAGAGGGATGCAGGGGCGATGGAGGTATCGCAGCAGATGGAGTATGTGGCGATAGAGCTGAATAAGGCGGCAACTGTCTCAGTTCCATCAGTAAGGAGGGAAAAGACGCAGGTGGAAACTATGGAGTAGCATGCCCCGAGGACGATCCTCCAGATGGTCGAAAGGCATCCTACATAGAACTCGATTTCTTCTTTGCACTAGTTTTACGCCTTCCTCCTCGTATTTTATCTGTAAAATAAAAAATATTAAATTTATTAGTAAATATATATATTGCATACATATATAGAATATATTATTTGATAGATCATGCAATTACAAAATGATTAAATAATATTAACTTTCTAATCATCATAATTCTCATCAGCATTATTGTCATCGCTATCATCATAATCTACTTCTACTTCTTCATCTTCATCTTTCTCATCATTTTCTTCTTCATTTGTTCTCTGAACATTAATGTTTACTTCTTCGAAATCACCATGAACCAAAAGTTGAGAATTGTCAAGATCTTCTGACTTTGTTACAATGGTGGGAGTAGGAACATCCATTTGTTGATAAACCCCTTCGTTTAGATCAATTATTTCTCCAGCATGAGATCCAATGTCAAATCTACACCTAGCCTTTGTTTTGAACACAGCCCACTAGTCTCGCCGTTCTATTCTATTCAATGGATAAGAATTGTAATACACTTGTTGACATTGATGAGCTAAAACAAAAGGTTCATTAGTAGCAAGTATTGACCTGTACTTTATTTCAACAAGCCCATTATGAGGATCTACTTGAATTCCTTTATCCGTATCAAACCATCGACATTTAAAAAGTACGACCCGATTTCCCACACCAAAATATTCTAACTCCACAATGTCTAACAACATTCCATAAAAGTCATGCGAAGAATCATTATAACAGTCGCCTTTGACGCCTACACCGCTATTCATGGTTTTTCGATTTTTTCATAATCTAAAGTATGAAACTTGAAACCATTAACGAAATATCCAGAATAACACTAACCCATACGTCCTGGACCATAAGATAACTCAACTATACGAGAGTTATGTTGAGTTGAATCTTGTTGAACCTATGAACGGTGAACAGAAAACAATATTACATTCAATATCAAATTGTATCAAACATTAGTGGAACATAGAAATTTCCATACTTACGTAGTCTTTAAACCATTTTGTAAATCTACCTGCACGGACTTTCTCCAATTCACCATTAGTAATGTTCAGTGCATCGATTTTAACTATCTCATCAAACACCCTAAAAATGAATGGATACATAATGAGTTACACTATATTTATTATATAAAGTAACTGGCACAATTAGTATTCGAGAGAACGGTAAATCTCTTACTCAATATAAGGTATGACTTCTTCACAATCTCTTACACAAAGCATTACTGGCCAACAAGAGTACGGTTTCGCTCCATGAGTAAACGGACAAAACCCATCTGCACACAAACCTAATATGATATGTCGAGATTCCACTGCAAAAGACAGATGCCTACAATTGAAGTCTTGCCATGCTTCACCATCAACAGGATGACTCAACACTCCATCATCCCTTCGGTTACAAGCATGCCATGTCATATTCTCAGTTGTTACCGTTGACATATATAATCTTTGAAGTCTCGGAATCAATGGCAAATAATAGAGAATATTATTATAAAGAATTCTCTTCGACTTTCTAACATTTGATTTGCTTGGTTTATAACAAGGATAGCCACATACGGAACAAAATTCTAAGTGAACCGAGTCGTTATAAAACAACATGCAATTGTTGTTGCATGCATGTATCTTTTGATAGTGAAGTCCAAATTTGGCCATCTTTTTCTTCATTCGGTAAAAATTATCAGGTAAGTTATCATTTTCTGGCAACATCCAGTCGCAACCTAAAAAATAACAAGTCTCATCGCGAGACTTTATTCATTAAGTGTGACATTAGGAAAACAGAGGAAATGACGACTTAATTCCTCTTTGTCGCAACCTAAAAAATAACAAGTCTCATCACAAGACTTTATTATTCGTTAAGGGTGACATTAAAAAAAAACCGAGGAAAAGTCGACTTAATTCCTCTTGAAAAATGAAGGTTTTGAAAATGACCTTGAAAAAGACATGGAGCCGCTACCAATCTTTTTTAGCTAGGTGTGATCGGCCACCTATTAAAACCGATTTTATAAAATATTTTAAAATTAATTAAAACATTTTTAAAACCAATTTAAAGTCTGCGATTTAAACCAGAGAAATCAAAGAAACGGGTTCGGGACTCGGTTACGTGTGGGGAAGGATTAGCACCCCCACAACTCCCGTATAAAACGATACCTTATTAATCGTGTGTTATCTCAAGTTTCGGTAAAAAAGTCGGTTTTAATTTAGTATTCCAAGTTAATTCCCAATTTAAAGAAAAATAATTCCATTTTTAACTGAAAATGATCCGAAATTTATAAAATCAAAATTTTCCTATATTCCCCAATAAACGTGGCAAAATATAGAAATTTTTATTAGTTTGAAAATTTTCCGAATCATTCTCATTTTAAATAAGATATTCCGTTATTAATGATAATTGATGATATCCTCCCCAGCAAACCTGACAGAGAATTCATGAATTATTTTAACTCGGGAATATCTTTATTTTATTGAAAATCATTACTTTTTTGAAAACATTTTAAAAAATATGAATATGAATATGTATGACATAAATAAAATGACATAGCAAAGTCTAAATAACATAATGCAACATAAATGATATGATATAATTTAAATGTCTTAGCATATTCTAAATGAAATGAAATATCCTAAGTTATATGATATATTCTAAATGGAATGAAATGACCTAGGTATCATGATATATTCTATATGAAATGTAATATCCTAAGTCATGTGATATATTCTAAATGAAATTAAATATCCTAAGTGACATAATATATTCTAAATGAAATGAAATGACCTAGGTAACATAATATATTCTTACATGAAATGAAATAATTTATATGACATGGAAAATATAAATGATATGGCATATAATCTAAATGACATGAAATATAAAATAATGCTATCATATAATATGCATGAAAATAAAAATAAAAATAACAATGCATGAACATAGAATATGCTAAATAATATGACAAAAATAACTAAATAAAAAGCATAGGATATCATGAAATATTAAAAACCATATATCAAAAATTTAAATCAAAGATAATAACACCATCATGAAAATTAAACATAGCCAAAATTACATATTATATAATATGCATGAATATGGAAAATGCAATGCATGAGAATGTATTTTTTTCTTTAATTAAGGAAATCCGTATATCTAAAAAGATATCCAGCTACCTTAGGAAAATATATCAAATTAAATATTCTAAAATCAAAATACTTTGTGATTGTTTGAAAACAATTTTGAAAAGCTTAGATTAAAAAATAAAAACTTAGCTAAACCCTTTTTAAATGGCTCTAATTTCCTAAGTTTAAAATCCCGAACTTTACCACCCTTAACCCGAGACTTAAAAAATCATTTTTAGAGTTTAAAAAGGCTTAGAAACTATCCTAAGTCAGTAGCTAAATTTCCTAATCAGCCCTCTCTAAGTAACTTAACCAAAACAGAAAAATGATTTTCCATCAAATTAATTTTGCCTCCACTGTCCAGTTTTAAAGCACGATTTTTTACCCTATTTTTAAAACTTCAAAAAAATCTATAAAAAAAATATTGGAGACTCAGGACACGTAAAAATATACGAAAAAAAATCGTCTTAATTTTTTGATTAAAGATGACTGTCCAAAAAAATCGGGAAAGTACGAGTACTGGGTGAAAAAACTGTTTTGCCAAAACACATTTTTTTGCCTTTGATAAAATCATTAAAATCAAAGTAAAAATATTAGAGACTCTCTAAAAGACTCACAAATAGTAGCTAACACTTTTGAAAAGTTAGGCAAAAATTGACTAAGTAAAAAAAATCACAAAGGTAGAATAATCAATTTGACAACTCTGTAATTTTTCACAAGTATGCTCAAGTGAGCATGACTTTGAACCATTGATTGGCTTAAGTCATAAGTCAAGTTGCATGGACATGAAATGCATGAAAAATATAGCAAATATGATGCATGAAATGCATGCTTTAAAACCTAAATGACATGAAAAATGCATGGCATCAATAAAATGACCTAGACCTCAATGAACTTGCATGACATTTAATGCAACCTAGGTCTAAAATGCATGGCAAAACAAACCAATCCTAAACCTAAAATATGCATGGCAATAACACAAACACATGGCATGCTTAAACAAAATACTCAACCAAATATCAAAATACAAACCTATCAACTAACATAACAAAAATGCACACACAAAGCAAACAAAATGAGATGGCCGAATGTCTTTATGTTCAAAATGAGCATGGCATTTTCACAAACACATGATATACTAACATGCTTAGCTAAAGAATAACACTCAAATCATGCAAATTTAAAGTAAAGGCATGAAAACCAACAAGCATTTTCACAAACACATGGATTACAAAATATAAAACATAAACAAACTTAAACATTTTGAAAACAAAAAATAAAAAATGCAAGAATAGTAAAATAAACATGATAATAGACTCAAAAGTGGAAATAAGCAAGCAACCACATTAAAACAAGCTTCAAGTTTATGTATTAGAAGAATATTTAAAGCATCAAAACTTATTAAATATCAAGAATAACATGAAATAACAAAGCAAAACAACAACTCTAAAAAACACTAGACCATTCGGCCAACTCCAAAAACAAAGGAAAAAAATTTCAAGAGCTTTTTACAAGAAAGAATGAAGAAGGCACTTAAAGAAGAACATTAAAAACACTTATTTTAAAAGAAAAATCAAAAGAAACTCACCAAAATAGTGATCAAAATAGCAAATCAAGAATGGAAAATCAAAGAAAGTGCATGAGTATGGTGCTTAAAGCAAACTCTAGAAGCTATCCTTTCAAGTTTTTTCTCTTTTAACTTTCTTTTCTTTTCTAAAATTTCTTTTTGCTTTTCAACAATGGAGAGAAAATCAGCCAAAACCAAGAGAGAATAGAGAGTGAATAATTTGAAAATGAAAGAGAGACCCCTCCCTTGTAGTGTGGCCGAATGGCCTCATTGCTAGGATGTTGTCATTTTTCCATCAACCAATTTTCATCCAAAGGCTATTAATCCAAGATGTTTAAAACATGAAATTATCACCCTTAGATTAGGCCATCAGCTATCCACAATTACAGCTGTTCAAGAATCTTAAGCCATTATGTTGACACTCTCCCTCTTCATGCATTGGTCCATGTCGCTTATTTGCAAAGCCTTGATCAAAAAAATAACTAACTTCCTCTTCATTGTTGGCCTTTTTATTAAAAAATCAGAAACTATCTACCTAGCCTTGGGCCTTGGCCAGCCAGTCCCTTTTCTTCCAGCCCATGTTTCATTTTTTAAAAGGCAAGAAAAATCCTTTTCGGTTTCTTGGGTAAAATAACCTTTTTGCCCCCCGAACATAAATAAATGGCAAACGGACTCCAAATTCAAAATTTTTTTTTAAATACTTTCAAAATAATAAAAAAATTTAATTTTGGAAGTTTTCAAAAAAATTCGAGTCCATTTGCTATTTATTTTAATTTTTTCTTCCAAAATTGCCCTTTTATGCTCCCAAACTTTACCATTTTTTAAACAGGCTCCAAATCTAGATTTTTCTTCACCAATATCTTCCAAATAATTTAAAAGTGTGATCTAGAAGTTTTCATAATTTTTGGAACTCATTTGGTATTTTTTCGGGATTTATCTACTTGAATTACTACATAGAGGGCCCGGGATTTGGCCATTTTGCAAACGAACTCCGAATCAAGATTTTCTTTTTCCAATCTCTTCCAAATAATTTTAAAATGAGATTTGTAAATTTTCAGAATTTTTGGAGTTCATTTGCCATTTTTCTGGGATTTATCTTCTTGAATTTTTGCATAGGAGACCCGGGATTTGGCCATTTTGCAAACGAACTCCGAATCAAGATTTTCTTTCTCCAATCTCTTCAAAACGATTTAAGAATGAGATTTGAAATTTTTCAAAATTTTTGGAGTTCATTTGTTATTTTTCCCAAAATTTCCAATTTTACCATTTTACCTCCGAAACCCGGTTTTGCTCAAAACAAGTCCGATTTTCAGATGTTCTTCAAACTGAGCCTTGGGCTATCCTTTTTTTAATCACTACTCATCCATTAGGGCTTTATTCCTACCGAGTCGGGCCATTTCTGTAATTCTTCCCAATTTCACCGAAATCCACCAAAAACCCTAATTCTCGGTTTTCTTCCGGATTGACTTTTCTTTTAGTTTTTCTTTGAAGTGGCTTCTCCATTACCGATAGTCAATGCTTATCTTTCATTTGGAACCTTCAATTTTGACCAATTCGATCGTTTAAGCACTTTTCCCCAAATTTCCCGGATTAGGATTTCCTTTCTACTGAATCTCCATAACCCAACTTCCAAACTCCATATCTTTCGATGTAGACCTCGGATTATCAAAATTCTTTCGCCATTTTTCAATTGAACTTCAAATCTTGATTTTGAAAGTGGGTTGACTTTTTTAGTAGTTGACTTTTCGAGGTTGACTTTTTCAAGTTTGACTTTTTATGCTCGCCTTCTTAGACTAAGTCCCGGAGTACCACCTGCAGGATGAAAAAAGTCTTTTTACATTCTGAAACATCAATTTAGGAAGAAAACATACCTATTTTAGTGGTCCGGACAAAATTCAAACTTTTAATCAGTACCTGAGCCGCCTTTTGCAGGTTTTCAACTCAAGTGTCCTCCATTCGGTATTAAGTGGCCCTTTGCGGGTTCTCGGCTTAAACCTCTCCTATTACATTCTTTTTTCATTTTCATTTTTTTGTATTCTACCATGCATCTGAGATTTCTAAATGTTTCCAAGGTAAAAATGTCAATTCAAAAGATGGGATGAATTCTGAGAATAACCTTTCAAATTAAATATCCATGCTTGATCAAAATGGGTTTTTAAGGAACGTAATGTAGGCCAAGGTTCAAGTTTAGAAAGGAAGGATAAAATAGGCCCAAAGTTTTTTTAAGGGTGATTGGATCAAGGATCATTTCCTGAGGAGAACTTATTCTTGAAACATTTGTCCCTTTTTTGGACTTTCTTTTCTTATTTTTTCTTTTTTGCTTTGTTGGCTTTCATTTGCCACATTTTTCCATGGCTTTCTTTCTGCCATGATTTTTTTATTATTTTTCCTCGCTTTACCCTCCAGTGTAGAGGGTGATCCTTGATCAAGGTTTAAAGAAAGGAATAATTCCAAAGGCTCAAAGGGGTGACTAAGGATAATTTGTTCTTAGTGAAAGGAATACGAAAGATGGTCATTCATCATATCAAACATGAATATTCTCTTTGAAAAGTAATTCACAGGGGAGATAGATATATAGAATTTCTATTTTTACACTTGGAATCATTCGAATTTCCATGTGCTCAGCATCATTTTTTTTTCAAGCATAATACTTCCTTAGTTCATCAGCATTCAAGGGATTTCTGAAATCCTCCTTGTCTATTCTCGTTAAAATCAATGCTCCTCCAGAAAAGATCTTTTTACCACAAAGGGTCCTTCCCAATTCGGAGCCCATTTTTCTCTCGGGTCTTTCACTGTGGGGAGAATTTTCCTCAGTACCAACTCCTTTTCTTGGAACTGTCTTGGATGAACCTTCTTGTTGTGGGCTCGAATCATCCTTTTCTGATACAACTGCCTGTGACAAATTGCTTTCAATCTTTTCTCCTCGATGAGATTCAACTGTTCATAACGAGCTCTAACCCATTCTGCTTCCTCTAGGCCAACTTCCATCAAAACCCGAAATGAAGGGATCTCAACTTCAATAGGTAGCACTTCTTCCATCCCGTATACCAAAAAAAATGGCGTTGCCCCTGTAGATGTACGAACCGAAGTACGATATTCATGAAGAGCAAAAGGCAAGATCTCATGCCAATCCTTGTACATATCAGTCATCTTCTCAACAATCTTCTTGATGTTCTTATTGGCTGCTTCTATTGCCCCATTCATCTTTGGATGGTAAGGTGTTGAATTATGATGTGTGATTTTGAACTGAGTACACACTTCTCTCATCATCTTATTGTTCAAATTGAGAGCATTATCCGAAATAATTCTTGCTGTCAATCCATAACGACATATGATTTCTTTTTTAACAAATCTGCATACCACTGACTTTGTTACATTCGCATAGGAAGCAACTTCTGCCCACTTTGTGAAATAATCTATGGCCACCAAGTATGTCCATTTGAAGCTTTCGGGGTAATATGCCCGATCATATCCATTCCCCACATTGAAAAGGGCCATGGTGCAGTCATGACATGTAATGGCGATGGCAGCACATGAATCTTATATGCATATATCTGGCATTTATGGCACTTTCGGGAATAATTGATACAATCTTCTTCCATTGTCAACCAATAGTACCCTGCCCTCATAATCTTCTTAGCAAGCATGTGACCATTAGCATGAGTGCCACATATCCCTTCATGAACCTCTTCTATAATTCTCCAAGCTTGTTAGATCCGACACATCTCAACAAGACTTGGTCTTTTCCTTTCTTGTAGAGAATCTCATTGTCTAGAACAAAACCCATTGCGAACCTTCTCAAAGTCCTCTTGTCATTTTCTGTGCTTGTTCTGGACACTGTTGACTCTTGATGTACTACAAGATGTCGTTATACCAAGGGAGGCCATCTGCTTCTTCTTCAATACTCAGACAGTGGGCAGGAGACTCATATATACTCATCTTTATTGGTACAACTTCAGCCCCTTCATTCACTTTAAACATTGATGAAAAAGTAGCCAGAGCATCTACCATTCAGTTTTATTCTCGAGGAAGGTAATTGAAATTCACTTCTTCAAATTCCTCCAATAAACTCAGTATGAGTTCTCGGTATCGGATTAGCTTTGTATCTCGGGTTTCCCATTCTCCTCTTAGCTGGTATATCACTAAAGCTGAGTCTTTGATCTTTCTGTCCACTGCAACACGAAGGCCCATAGTACATGCTTCATACTCGGCAATATTGTTTGTACAATCAAAATCCAATCTAGCAGTGAAAGGATAATAATATTTTTCTGGGGATATGAGGACTGCACCGATTCCGTGCCCCATGGCATTAGATGCACCATCAAAGTACATTTTCCATACTTTCTTTTTCAGGGCAATCTCATCTGCTTGTGAAACATACATCAAATCTTCATCCGGGAAGTCAAAGTTCAGTGACTCATAATCTTTCACTGCCCGACTTGCTAAGAATTCAGCCACTGCACTGCCCTTGATAGCTTTTTGACTTACATATACAATTTCGTACTCTGACAATAAAATCTTCCGTTTTGCCATCCTCCCTCACAAAGAAGGTGCTTCCAACATATACTTGACTGGATCTAGCTTGGCAATCAACCACGTTGTGTGGTACAACATGTCTTGTCTGAGTCTTCGAGCAGCCCAAGCTAAGGCACAACACAACTTTTCTACCGACTAATATTTCAACTCATAATATGTGAACTTCTTGCTGAGGTAGTAAACTGCTTGTTCTTTCTTCCCAGTCTCATCAAGCTGCCCCAAAACACAACCCATAGATCTCTCAAATACTGATAAATACAGTATCATTGGTTTATCTGGAATAGGTGGCATTAATACTGGTGGGTTGGATAGATAATGTTTAACCTTTTCAAATGCAATCTGACAACCTTCATCCCATTCTCCTGGATCACGTTTTCGAAGTAACTTAAATATTGGATCACATTTGTCGGTTAACTGAGAAATAAACCAAGCAATGTAATTCAATCTCCCCAGAAAGCCTCTTACTTCCTTTTGAGTACGAGGTAGTGGTAAATTCTGAATGGCCTTCACTTTATCCGGGTCAATCTCAATTCCTCTTTTGCTGACAACAAAACCCAACAATTTCCCCGAGGTGACTCCAAAAGTGCATTTTGCCGGATTTAGCTTGAGTCTAAACTTCCTTAGTCGTTCAAAGAGCTTCTTAAGATTCACGATATGCTTCTCTCCTCCTTATGACTTTGCGATCATATCATCAACATAGACCTCAATTCCCTTATGCATCAACAAGGTCACCATGGCTCTCTGATATGTTGCCCCAACATTCTTCATCCCAAATGGCATTACCTTATAGCAGAAGGTTCCCCACATTGTAACAAATATGGTTTTCTCCATATCTTCCGGTGCCATCTTAATCTGATTGTATCCTGAGAATCCGTCCATGAAAGAAAATAAAGAACTCTTCACCGTGTTATCCACCAGAGTATCAATATAGGGCAAAGGGAAATTATCTTTAGGGCTTGCCTTGTTCAAATCTCGGTAATCAATGCACATCCGCACCTTGCCATCCTTCTTTGGTACTGAAACAATATTTGCCACCCATTCTGGATATTTTGCCACCTCTAAGAATCCAGCATCAAATTGCTTCTTCACCTCCTCTTTTATCTTTAACAGCATGTCCGGCCTCATTCTTCTCAATTTTTGCTGAATTGCCTTGCATTCTGGCCTTAAAGGGAGCTTATGAATCACAATATCCGGATCCAACCCTGGCATGTCTTGGTAAGACTATGCAAATACATCTACATATTCCTGGAGCAAGGCTATCAATTCACCCTTTATTGATGATGACAATGAAGTTCCAATTTTGACATCATTTATTTCTTCACCATCTCCCAGATTTATCATTTCCAATAATTCTTTATGAGGAAGTACTTGTTTATCCTCTTGTTCTATTTTCCTTAATAGATCCGGAGGTAGACCATAATCCTCAGTATCTTTGTTAGCCTCAAAATCACTCGTGCAAATAGGTCTTTCAAAATCAATTTCAGAATTACTGACAGGAAGGTCCTCATATTCCGCATCCGTACACCTGTAAACAGGTGGAGAAGAAACAATATAGGAAAATATATATATAACAAAAACAAAGTAAATAACAAAAATGAAAGAATATGGACACATCAATATGGTTAAAATGCATTATACTTGTTATTTATTGAATGAAAATGTTTAAACAAAAAGGCCATTACAGAAAGAAAGAAAAAAAAACTCTTAATATCTCTGGGTAAAGATAATTAAGATTTTTTTTTTAAAGTATTACGTTGGAATAGACTTAAAAACTATGGGCAACTCAGTCGCACTCCAATTGATCAGTCTATATCCTGGTGGACAAGGTCGCACCATCCAATTCGCATTGTCACTTTCCATCCCTTCTTTCTCGGTCATGCAAATTACCATATCCTGAATCTGCCCCTTTTTATTCACTTGGAATTTTTCAAAAGCTTGCTCGTTCATTGTGAGTACATCCTCTGAATTCTTTTCTCCGAATAGAAAATCGGCAGAGCGAAAGTTGTGAAGGATTGGTGGAAAAGTCATGGGTTCCCACTCAATATCCATACCCGTGAGACGGGTCATCCTCCTTTGTCGGTTCCTTTCAACTTGTTTCCTCCTCTCATGGGCCTTTGGATGATACCCTAAGCCAAACTGATCTTTCTTTCCCACTGCTTCCATTGCTCGAGCCATCCCTTGAAGATATTTCCCAAATTCTTTTCCAGCCCTGCAGCATTTTCCCACTGTGGTTTTTACTTCCAGCCTTGTGTTCTTGGACAACCTTGGCTTTGGAATTTTCCTTTCTTCAGTGACGAAAACCGCATTTACGAATTCCAAAGACCGAAAAAAACATTCTACGGCATCTTCATTAGGTTCAACATAAGGAGATTCAGTGGATGTGAAGGCTATTATGTCTTCTTCTCCTGATACAGTGATCAAACGACCTTCCATCACAAATTTTAGCTTTTGGTGGAGAGACGAGGGTACAGCCCCTGCTGAATATATCCATGGCCTTCCCAACAAGCAATATAGGATGGATTAATATCCATGAGCTGGAAGTTCACTGTATAAGTGCATGAGCTTATCTCCAGAGGAACCTCAATAGTTCCCATTACCCCTCTCTTGGTACCATCGAAAGCCCTGACTATTGTGCAACTCGGTAACATATAAGACATATCAACTGGCAACTTAGACAGGGTTGCTAAGGGCATTACATTTAATGAAGAACCATTATCCAGAAGCACCCTTAGTAGTATATGCCCCTTGCAGGTGATTGTTATGTGAAGAGCCTTTGTGGACCCAATACCATTGGGTGGTATTTCATCATAATTGAAAAATATATGGTCGTCTACCGCAATGTTTCCCACCAGCCTGTCTAAATTTTCTACCGATATGTTGTTAGCCATGTATACCTGATTCAACACTCTTAATAGGGCATTTTTGTGTGGCTCTGAGTTTAATAGCAAGGATAAGATGAAGATTCTTGCTCCCTGACGCTGCAATTGCTCAACCACACTATACTCACTATGTTTTATGAACTTCAAAAACTCGCACGCCTCCTTCTCGTTTACCGGCTATTTTATCCTGTTTACCGGGGCTGATCCGCTCTCTGCTTCTTTTGACAAATACATCTCAATATGTATTGGTTCAACTGCTTTCTTCACCTTGTCCAGTCCTCCACCCTTTCTTGTTGATCCCTGTTCAACAACCTCAGGGGCATAACAACTTCCACTTCGTGTTAAGTGCCCCACACCTGTAATATCTTGCTGATTTGATGACCCGGGCATAACCATGCTGCAGTCATATTTCCATGGTGTAGTTTTGTTTTCCTTATATGAAAAGAAAGAAGGGAAATCTATGATTAGCTTGGGCGTAATTTTATCAACAACCGGGGTAGTCTTCTCTGGCTCATCATAATAGATGATCAAAGGTCTTCCTATTCCATAGCCAGCCGCATTCTCAATAACCTATACTTTCTCCCTCTGTCTCCTCGTTAAACTGGGCCTCTCCATTATCCATCATCTTTTCGACTTTAGCCAGAAAGTCCCTGCAGTCCTGTATGATATGACCTGAACATTTATGGAACGGGCACCAATTCTGCACCCTCTTTGCAACCATTTTTAAACTGTCTGCATCCTTCACTATTCCTGCCTTAACCATCTCGACCCATACTATTAACATCGAAGTCTTGACTTCCCTGGCATCTCTTTTTAACCTTCTGACTTCCCCTGTCAATACTGCATTTACCCGATTCTCAGCATGATAGGGCAATGGGTTTCCCGCTACATTCGGCCCATTTTTTGACCCAAACTTCACAATTTCGGTATTGATTAAGCTTTGGACTTTCTTTTTGAAGGCAATGCAATCATCCGTTGAATGCCCCTGAATTCCTGCATGATATGCGCAGTTGGTATTTGCATTGTACCATCTTGGGTATGGTGGGGTCAAAGGTTTAAGATATACGAGCGCGACAAGTTGGGCTTGTAGTAGTTTAGGATATAACTCTCCATAGGTGGTAGGAATGGGATCAAACTGGGGTTTTTGATCAGTCCTAGGTGCGATAGTCATTGCGTTCGTGACCTTGAGTTTTTGGGACAGTGTTTCGAGAAAGGGTTATCTATGGAGATATACCAGTTTGGAATGATTGTTGTGGTATATTGGTATAGGGGAATGGATTTTGAATAAGGTGGTTCACATTGGGGTAGTAAGGATTATACCCCGGGTAAGGTATGTAAGGTGTCGGAGGTGCATAAGATGTAGTAAGAGTATAAGGCCTGGAAGGTGTGTATGGTGTAGGAGGTGTATAGGGGTATTGATTGAAACTGACTGCATGTGTCTCCTCATTATTCTTTACAGGAAAAACTCTCTTTGGGGTAGCAGACTCACCCCCTTCTATTTTCCCGTTCTTAATGGTAGACTCTATCATCTCCCCAGATATTACCATATCTGCAAAGTCTTTGGTGGCACTTCCCATCAATTTATCATAATAAGGTGCTTTCAGGGTTTTGATGAAAAGCACTGTAGTTTCCTTGTTGGTTAAAGGGGGTTGCACTTGTGTAGCCAAGTCTCTCCATCTCTGAGAATATTCTTTAAAGCTTTCAGTAGCTTTCTTTTCCATGTTTTGGAGTTAGACGGTCAGGCACCATGTCTGTCACATGCTTGTATTGTTCCATAAAAGCTTTAGCTAGATCAATCCAGGAATGGATCTTAGTACGGGTAAGCTGGTTATACCATCGATTTGCGGACCATACCAAGCTATCTTGGAAACAGTGGACGAGTAATTTTTCGTCTACATCATGTCCAGTCATCTTCCGATAATACATGGTCAAATGCGCTGATGGGTTGGTAGTTCCGTTATATTTTTCAAAGTCTAGTGCTTTGAACTTTAGAGGAATCACCAGATCATGCACTAAACTCATTTCTTTGGCATCTAGACTGCCAAATAGCTCAGCCCCTTCAACTGCCCTCAACCTTTCCTCTAGCAGCTGATATTTTTTCTGGGATTCTGCCATTTCAACCGTCTTCAGTTCAGTCATCTTTGCCCTTTCCTTTTCGGCCATTTCTTCAAAGTCTGGAACGTCCACATCAATTGGATCAACCCCAATATTACCCCTTTTAGGACCAAAATTCTGTGCTTCGGCCGCTGGTTGGATGTAAATATAGGATACTGCCCCAGTTGGAAGTTCATTTCTCACAGGCTGGGATGTCTGGCCATTCTTCTGTACCACTTCTGGACGATCTTCCTTGTTTACTACCCCCATTCCTGTAACTGAATTTTCTTCTGGCCATTTATGCCTTATCATGGTACTCATCATCTCCATGAGTTTGGTCATTTGTTCCCGTGACTCCTCTTGAGACTTAGCTAACTGTTCCTGCAGTTTTTTTTGAATTCTTTCTATCCTTTCAATTCTAGCAAGCTGATCGTTCTCCATAGCTCTTGCTTGAGATCGAGTATTGTAGGGGTGTCGAAAGTCTGATTCTTTCTGAGTGCGACCAGTTGTACCTTTAGTTTTAAAAACCATGGATTAGAAATTATTGACACATTTTTTATATTATTTTATAAAAATGAATGAATGAATAAATGACTAAATGTTAATGAATGAACAAATAAGTAAATGACTAAGTGTATGAACCTGAATGACTAATTATAAAGAATAAATGAATGGACAAATAAATGACTAAGTGTATGAACAATTTATAAAGAATAAATTAATGAATGATTATAAATATAAATGAATGAACAAACGAAATATATAAAGTAAAGAACAAATGAATGATGAATGCATTTAAAAGTTTTGGCCCGGGATAATTCCAACCAAACGGTCTTTCATTGATTTCCTGGAACTAAATACATCAAAGAAAAGATCACTGCTTAAGACAATCTGATAATTTGTTTATCCTAATTTAAAAATGCTATTACAAAACACTGGTCCTATAGTAACTCCCTCGGATCTTGGAACTTTTTTCACTGTCCTCTTTTGATTGCCTTGCTCTTCAATCTGGCCCTACTTGTTCACGGCCCTTTGACATGTCAGCAGAAGCATCGCCATGTAAGCTTTCCTTCGCTTGTTTCTCCAATTGATTGGCTCGGGCTTCCTCATGCTTTGCTCTCTCTGTCCAATAGTTCTTCTCCTTCTTGAGGTTTTTGACTTCTTGCTTCCATTCCCCGAAAGTCTTGAGAGTCCCCTCGAATCTGAGCTCGAAACGGTACCTCTTGTTCTCCAAGTGTAATTCCTGAAGATCGCTTTTAGCAGTGTCCCTTTCTCTCTTGATCTTTTCCTTTTCTCTTTCTCGGTTTGATTCCCTATTTTTCATATCCTCAAGCTCTTCTTACAATCGGGCAATTTCCTTGCTCATTTGGGCCTTTTCTTTTTCGAATTTTGCCTCTGATGGTGCTTCCTTAGGTGGCGAACTCGAAAGCTAAAATTTTTCCCCATCTGATGTCAACCTATCATTAATCCTCAATTCCCTCCAAGTCAGGTAATTAGGTGTGACGATGTCGGCATATCTAGCTACCTCCACCCGATGAGTTTCCTTCCATGCTACTACAATCTCCTGTACCTTTCCCAAGTATCCATCTTCTCCATAAGCAAATTCTAAATTACTAAGGTCATGGGTTATAGGAGTAAACTGACGGGATTTCGATTGTCTTAGTACCAGCAATGGTGCATAGCTCACTCCTCCCTATACTCCCAATAATGGAACAGAAGCTTTATCTCCGCACTTGTACAATGTTGGCATAGAAGCTATCCATGGAGCTCTCCAAATTATCATCTCAGCCCAGATATTCCGGAATATGTTGATCCATTGTTCCTCAGTCCTATTTTCAAGCCAATCCCTCTTAAAAAATTCACCAATTGGTACAAAAGACTTCCAATACGAGTGAAGAGGGAAATTCTCCTGTTTACAAAAATGGCTCTGAACCCATACGTAAAGGAGCTGTATACAACCTATAAAACGCCCTTTTCCTTCCCGTCTATAGAAATTCAGAGATCGGATTGTTTCTGCTATAATTGTCGGGGCTGGGTTTATCCTCTGCTCAAGCTTCTCAAAAACATCAAATATCGCTACATCCACATACCCTAATGTCTTTGGAAAGATAACTAAACCATAGATGGCCAAAGCAAAAATATTCCTAACTGTCTCCTTACTTGAATTGCTATGGATTAAGGTCCGTAAAATATCCCATGATATACAGTAGCTTACCCCTTTTCGGACAACATGGCTTTCGACCCCATTTCTTTCCACTCCCAGAATTTTAGACACATTTTTCTTGAAACCCGACGTCTTTGTATCCTTCAAATAAATACGGTCAGGAATAACATTCTTAATACCCAGCAAGGTCGAATATCCCTCTATGGTTGGAGTCATATCCTCTCGGTTGAATGTAAAACACCGTTAGGCGGGATTCCAGAATTGCACCACAGCCCGGATCACCTCACCACTGACCTTAACCTAAGCTAAAGTGCTATGTCCCCATAAGTCTGAGTGAAGGCTTCTTTTTCTCATATGTTCCACTGATTCCATATATCCATCAATTCCCGAAAAGCCCTTTTTCTTCCAACCCATGTTTCATTTTTTAAAAGGCAAGAAAAGCCCTTTTCGGTTTCTTGGGTAAAATAATCTTTTTGCCCCCCGAACATAAATAAATGGCAAACGGACTCCAAATTCAAATTTTATTTTTAAATATTTTCAAAATAATAAAAATTGAACTCTGGAAGTTTTCAAAATTTTCCGAGTCAATTTGCTATTTATTTGGATTTTTTCTTCCAAAATTGCCCTTTTATGCTCCCAAACTTTACCATTTTGTAAACAAGCTCCAAATCCAGATTTTTCTTCACCAATCTCTTCCAAATAATTTCAAAGTGTGATCTGGAAGTTTTCATAATTTTTGGAACTCATTTGGTATTTTTTCGGGATTTATCTGCTTGAATTACTACTTAGGGGGCCCAGGACTTGGCCATTTTGCAAACGAACTCCGAATCAAGATTTCTTTCTCCAATCTCTTCCAAATAATTTAAAAATTAGATTTGCAAATTTTTAGAATTTTTGGAGTTCATTTGCTATTTTTCCGGGATTTTTCTTCTTGAATTTCTGCATAGGAGACCCGAGATTTGGCCATTTTGCAAACGAACTCCGAATCAAGATTTTTTTGCCAATTTCTTCGAAATGATTTAAGAATGAGATTTGCAATTTTTCAAAATTTTTGGAGTTCATTTGCTATTTTTCCCAAATTTTCCAATTTTGCCCTTTTACCTCCGAAACCCGGTTTTGCTCAAAACAAGTCCGATTTTCAGATTTTCTTCAAACTAAGCCTTGGGCTATCCTTTTTTAATCACTCCTCATCTATTAGGGCTTTAGTCCTACCGAGTCGGGCCATTTCTGTAATTCTTCCCAATTTCACCGAAATCCATCAAAAATCCTAATTCTCAGTTTTCTTCTGGATTGACTTTTCTTTCAGTTTTTCTTTCAAGTGGCTTCTCCATACCTGTAGTCAGTGCTTATATTTCATTTGGAACCTTCAATTTCGACCAATTCGATCGTTTAAGCACTTTTCCCCAAATTTCTCGAATTAGGGCTTCCTTTCTATTGAATCTCCATAACCCAACTTCTGAACTCCATATCTTTCGATGTAGACCTCGAATTATCAAAATTCTTTCGCCATTTTTCAATTGAACTTCAAATCTTGATTTTGAAAGTGGGTTGACTTTTTTAGTAGTTGACTTTTTGAGGTTGACTTTTTTTAAGTTTGACTTTTTATGCTCGTCTTCTTAGACTAAGTCCCGAAGTACCACCTACAGGATGAAAAAAGCCTTTTTACATTCTGAAACATCAATTTAGGAAGAAAACATACCTATTTTAGTGGTCCGGACAAAATTAGGTGTCTACACTCTTGAAATAAAATGAGGGTTCAAAGTCAACCTCGAAAAAGAAATGGAGTCGCCACCAATCTTTTTTGGCTAGGTGTGATCGACTACCTATTAAAATCGGTTTTGTAAAACATTTTAAAACTAATTAAAATATTTTTTTTAAAACCAATTTCAAAGTCTGCATTTTAAACCAAAAAAATCAAAGAAGCGGGTTCGGGAGTCGGTTACGTGCGGGGAAAGATTAGCACCCCCACAACGCCCGTATAAAACGGTACCTTATTAATCGTGTGTTATCTCAAATCTCGGTAAAAGTTAGTTTTATATTTGGCATTTTAACATAATTCCCAATTTAAAAAAAAAAATAATTTCATTTTTAATTGAAAATGACCCGAAATTTATTAATTCAAAATTTTTCTATATTTTCTAGCAAACCCGACAAAATATAGAAATTTTTATTTATTTGAAAAACTTTTCGAATCAGTCTCGTTTTTTGAAAGAAAGATATTCCTTTATTAATGATAATTGATGATATCCTCCCCAGCAAACCCGGCAGAGAACTCATGAATTATTTTAACTCGGGAATATCTTTATTTTTATTGAAAACCATTATCCTTTTTTAAATCATTTGTTAAAAAAAATGTGAATATGAACATGTATGACATAATAAAGATGACATAGCAAAATCTAGATGACATAATATAACCTAAATGACATGATATAATCTAAGTGACATAGTATATTCTAAATGACATGATATAACCTAAGTGACATGGTATATTCTAAATGACATGGCACATTCTAAATGACATGGCAAAATCTAAGTGACATGGTATATTTTAAATGACATGGCATAATTTAAGTGACATAGCAATATAATTAATAACATGAAATGATATGAAACATAAAATAATATTATCATGAAATATGCATGAAAATAAAAAACAATGCATGAACATAATAAATCCTAAATGATATGACAAAAATAAATAATGACTAAGCAAAAAGCATAGGATAACATAAAATATTCACAACAATATAACAATCAATATAACATCATGAAATATAAATCAAAATAATAACATTATCATAGAAATATTCATAGAAAAAATCATATATCGTATAATATGCATGAACATGGAAAATGCAATGCATGAAAGTGTATTTTTTTCTTTAAATAAGGAAATCCGTATATCTAAAAAGATATCCGACTACCTTAGGAAAAGACACCAAATCAAAATTTTCTAAATCAAATATACTTTGTGACTAATTTGAAAATAATTTTGAAAATTTTGGATGAAAATGGTACTAAGGCCGAAATCCCCTTTAAAAATGCTCTATTTTAAAACCCGGACTTGACCACCATTGACCTGACCTTTATAAAATCATTTTTTAGGATTAAAATGACTTAGAAATAAACCTAAGACAGTAGTTATGGTTCTAAATCAGCCCGCTCTTAATACCTTAGCCAAAACAGAAAATCATTTTCTTCTTGAAATCAAATCTGACTTTTCTGTCCAGTTATAAAACATGATTAATTTACCTATTTTAAAATTTTCAAAAAAATCTAAAACAATTATGGGAGACTCAGAACATGTCAAAATCTATGGGAAAAAATTGTCTTAATTTTTAGACTAAGGATGGCCTACCATAAAATTCACGAAAGTCAGAATATTGGGTGAAAACTGTTTAACAAAAAAACATTTTTAAACCTTTGATAAATCACTCAAAAATAAGAATAAAAATGTTGGAGACTCCTCTAAGGACCTACAAACAGTAGTAAAAATTTCTAAAATTTTGGACAAGGATTGCCTAATGAAAAAATAATCACAAAGGTAGAAAATCAAAATTGACAACTTCTTAATTTTTCACAAGCATGCTCATGTAAGCTTAGCTTTGAGCCATTGATTGACTTAAGTCAAAAACCAAGTGGGATGATATGAAATGCATGAACAAACAGCAAGTTAAATGTATGAAATGCATGACCTAATGCCTAAATGACATAGAAAATGCATGGCATAAAAGATAACCTAATGCCTAGATAGAAATTGTGCATGGCCATAAATGCAACCCTAGACCTAATATGCATGAAATGCATGGCAATAAATACCCTAGACCTAAATGAACATGAAACATGCATGGCATACAAAGATGACCTAAACCTAATGGACATAAAACCATGCATGGAAATACAAAATGACATAAGACCTAATACGAACATAAGATATGCATGGAAGTAACATGAACATATAATGACCAAATGAACATAAAAACAATGCATGAACATGGCACAACAATTACACAATCACATGACATAAAGAGGCAAAGCATGAATGAAAGCATGGTAGTCACATAATCAAGATAAAAATGCAAACACAAGACAACACAAACATGGTAGCCGAATGGATGCTTAAACCATATGATGAAATATAGCAAGACAATAAGACAAACACATGGCATGGCATGGCAAAAATGCAAGACATAAATGAAAACATGATAGACAAATAAACATGATGAAAATGCAAAGATATAACTAGGCAAATACACAAACACATGGTATGTCAATAACACAAAGCATAAACAACTTGTCATAGTGAAAACAGAAAATTAAAGTTAGTAAATAAAGCAAGCATACATGAAAATAAATGATAAAATCAAAAAAATAAGAACAAGTAAGTAAAGAAAGTTAAAAATAAGCTCTACATCTTTATTATTTTAGAAAGCAAAAACATCAAAACAATCTAACATACCACAATCAACATTGAAATAATATCAAACACAACACAAGCATCACTCAAGGGACCATTGGACTACTTCAAGAAAAGGGGTAAAAAATTTGTTTTTTGATTTTTTTCATAAAAACATAAGATAGGAGCCTTGAAAGGAAGTTTTATAAAAACCTTTATTTCATAATAAAAACAACAAGAAATAACAAAATCTTATGGAAAATCAGCAAATCAAGCATGGAAAAAGAAAGAAAAATGCAAGAGTTAGGTGCCAAAAGGCTACCTTTCAAAGCTATCTTTCAAGCTTTCTTCTCTTCTAAATTTTACTTTGCTTTTCTACGCTTAGCTATTGCACCCCAAATGAAAAATGATCAGCCAAAAGAACCCCCCAATGCTGAAAACTTCCCCTCTAAATAGAGCTGGCCGAATGGCCCCTAATGTGTTTATGATGTTGTCATTTTTTTTCCTAGCTAATTTCATCCAAGGGCCACTAATCAAAGATGCTAAAAATGTGAATTTACCACCCTTAGATGAAGTGATCAGCTCCTAACAAATACAGCTATTCTAAAATATGTAACCATAATGTTGACATCCTTCCACTTCATTCATTTGACCACATGGCAAAATCACAAAGGCTCAATCAAAAAAATAGCCACCTTACTATCCAATTTTGGCCTTTGGATGAAAGAACTCAGCAAAACCTTTCCTCCACTTGGGCTGGCCGAATGGCCCTTCAAATTTCAGCCATCTCTATTTTTTAAAATGCAAAAATGGCCATCTTCAATTTCTTCGGTAAAATTACACTTTAGCCCCTCAAACTTGATTAAATTGCAAACGGACTCCGAATCCGGATTTTCTTTTTCCAGTACTTCCTAAATAATATAAAATTGAGTTCTTGAAGTTTTTATAATTTTTCGAACCCATTTGCTATTTTTCTCGGATCTATCTTTGGGAATTTCACCTTGGTGCACTCGAACTTTTGCCATTTTTCAAGCGAGCTTCGGTTCTGGATTTTTCTTCGCCAATCTCTTCCAAATAATATAAAATTGAGTTCTGAAAATTTTCTCATTTGCTATTTTTTTTGAATTTATCTTCTGAAATTTCAGTTTAGTCCCGAAATTTGCCATTTTTCAAATGAGCTCCAATTTTGGATTTTTCTTCGTCAATCTCTTCCAAATAATATAAAATTGAGATCTGAAAGTTTTCATAATTTTTTGAGCTCATTTGCTTTTTTTCATTATTATTATTTATCTTCTGGAATTTCAACTTAGTGGACCCGAAATTTGTCATTTTTCAAATGAGCTTTGATTTCGGATTTTTCTTCGCCAATCTCTTCCAAATGACATAAAACTCAGATCTAGAGGTTTTGGTAATTTTCCGAGCTCGTTTACTATTTTTCTCAAATTTTCTAAGATTGCCCTTTAACCTCCGAAACCTCGGTTTTACTCAAAACAAGTCCGATTTCCAGATTTTCTTTTTCCAGGCCTTTTTTATATACTGAATTGGAGTTGGTCCAAAAACGCCTAATTTTTACAATCAAATTCCCCTCCGATTAGATTTTTCCTTTTTTTAATATCAAAAATTTCCTCGTTTCTCCGTTTTTCCTCCAATCGACTCTTTTCTCGAAATTTCTTCAAACTGAGCCTTGGGCTATCTTTGTTTACCCACTCTTCATCAATTAGGAGCTTTAATTTTACCGAATCGGGCCATTTTTGCAATTTTGCCAAAATTCACCAAAAACCCTAATTTTCGATTTTCTTCCAAATTGACCCTTCCTTTGGTTTTGCTTCCAAATGGCCTTTCCAATACCCGTAGTCATTGATTACATTCCATTCGAAAACTCAAATTTCGATCAATTTGATCGTTTAAGCATTTTTCCCTAAATTTACCGAATTAGGATTTTCTTTCCACTGAATCTCCATAACTCATCTTCCGGACTCCATATCTCTCGTTGTAGACCTCAGATTATCAAAATTATTTCACCATTGTTCAATTAAGCTTTGAATCTTGATTTTGAATGAGGGTTGACTTTTTCAGTGGTTGACTTATTAAGGTTGACTTTTTTAGGGTTGACTTTTTTTGAATTGACTTTTCATGCTTGTCCTCTTAAACAAAGTCTCGGAGTACCACCTGCAGGATGAGAAGATCTTTTTTGCATTCTAAAACATCATCAGAAAGAAAAATACCTAATTTAGGGGTCCGGATAAAATTAGGTGTCTACAGCTACCCCTCTTTGGCTATTGCTGAGAATCAGGAATCAGGCAAAGATAAACAAACACTAATTTTGTCTAATTTTCAAGGTTTAAAAATGTTTTTTGGTTAAACAGTTTTTCACCTAGTGTTCTGATTTTCGTAAATTTTCTGGTAGGTCATCCTTAGTCTAAAAATTAAGCCAATTTTTTCCCATAGAGTTGTACATGTTCTGAGTCTCCCATAATTTTTAGATTTTTTTGAAAATTTTCGAATAGGTAAAAAAAATCACGTTTTAAAACTGGACAGAAAAGTCAGATTTGATTTTAAGAAGAAAATAATTTTCTGTTTTGGATAAGGCATTAAGAGGGGGCTTATTTAGAACCATAGCTACTGTCCTAGGTTGATTTCTAAGTCATTTTAATCCTAAAAATGATTTTATAAAGGTCAGGTCAAGGGTGGTCAAGTTTGGGTTTTCAAAGTTAGGAAAATAAAGCCTTTTTAAAGGGGATTTCGGCTTTAGTGCCATTTTTATCCAAAATTTTCAAAATTATTTTCAAATTAGTCACAAAGTATATTTAATTTAGAAAATTTTGATTTGATGTCTTTTCCTAAGGTAGTCGGATATCTTTTTAGATATACAGATTTCCTTATTTAAAGGAAAAAATACACTTTCATGCATTGCATTTTCCATGTTCATGCATATTATATGATATATGATTTTTGCTATGAATATTTCTATGGTAATGTTATTATTTTGATTTATATTTCATGATGTTATATTGATTGTTATATGGTTGCGAATATTTTATGTTATCCTATGCTTTTTGATTAGTCATTATTTATTTTTGTCATATCATTTGGGATTTATTATGTTCATGCATTGTTTTTAATTTTCATGCATATTTCATGATAATATTATTTTATGTTTCATATCATTTCATGTTATTAATTATATTGCTATGTCACTTAAATTATGCCATATCATTTAGAATATACCATGTCACTTAGGTTATATCATGTCATTTAGAATATACTATGCCACTTAGATTATATCATATCATTTAGGTTATATTATGTCATCCAGATTTTGGTAAAAATTATCAGATAAATTATCACTTTCTGGCAATATCCCTTTTATCATAATCATCAAACGATTGAAACACGATTCACTCATGTTAAATTCAGACTTCACATTTAACAGTTGTGACGCAGCAGATAAAGTTGTGTGTTTTGTACATCCTGACCAATGCTTCGTTCAACAATGAATAAAAGGTTCTTGAACTTAAATTCGGTTCATCATCATGAATCATTGTCTCATCAACATTGTAATTACCACCAACACCATGATTCGGGTTTAGAGCATCCATAACCATTCTAGCATAAGGATTATCTCTTTCAACGTCACTTCTCGTCTCGACTTCATTATTATGCATCCTTGATGACTGACCTTGATGACTTTCACCATGTGGATCCCAAATATAATAATTCTCCTTAAACCCTCTATAATACAAGTATTTACGCACATCATCAATTTCTGCAAACCGATTATTCTGACACTTCACACAAGGGCATCTAATTCTATTGTCCTTTACATACTCATTGTGAGCATATGCAAAACCTAAGAATCCTTCAACTCCATTTGAATACTCATTAATAATATATTGAGACTCGTCCAACCTCCTATACATCCAAGATTTATCGTGCTCCATTCTCTAAGCCTAAGTACGCTATCAACAATACAATAAACACAATGACAACATAAACAGAATAACACAATAATCACAATGACACAATAATAACAGTGACATAAAACACATATTATCAAATTTCAAAATAACACTTATTATAGAATTTGATAAATAAACTAATAAATAATTAGCAATTATACAAATAAAACACATTTTTATTTATAAATAAATAATTTTTTAATAAATTTCATAATATATTTTAAAACTAAACACAATAACAACATTATTAATGAAAATTATATCTTTTAACAATAACATCCTTTTATCATAAATAATTGTTTTATAAATTTCATAATATATTTTTTAACTAAACACAATAACAACATTAATTTCACAATTTAACAATTTTTTTTTGCACAATTCACAATAACAACATTAATTACACAATTTAACAAATATATATATTTTAAATATAATAAAATTTTTGAAAATTGTAAATTAACAAAAAGACATAAACTTACAATGCGAAATTGATGAAGATGATGCTACCAAATTCCTACAATCACAAAATATATATATATATATTTTATGGAGATAATGTAAAAAATGAGAGAGAAGAAAGAAGAGACTTACAAACGGCGACGGGTGACGGTCGGACGGCGGTAGTCGGGGTGACGGGGAACGACCGAACAGACGGTGGCCTTGGGGGCGGCTGGCTGACGGGTCGACGGGGAGGAGAGAAAAGAGAGAAAAAAAAGAGGAAAGGAGTCTCGGGCACGTTTTAATATGCCCCAGACTTTGATCGACGGATTTTCCGTCTTTACCGACGAAAAATCTGTCGGTAAAAAATTTCACAATTTTCAATGAAATTCCATCGATAATGTTTTACCGACGGAATTTCTTTTCAGACGGATTATAGTTATTACCGACGGAAATCCGTCAGTAATAACTTGTCACGGTTTTCAAAAATAATCTGTCAGTGACGTTTTTTCGAGAGAATTATCCGTCGCAAAATATCACCGACGGAATATTCCGTCGGTGATGTTTTCACTGACGGATTTAAAATTAAATTATTTATTTTTCTGTAAATTTAAATTTTCTTTATTTTTTTAAAAATAACTTTCCGCCAATTTCTTTACTGGCAAAATTTTTTCGTCGGTAAAGAATTGGCGAAAAGTTATTTTTTAAAAAATAAAGAAAATTTAAATTTAAATTCCATTGGTATTGTTATTATTCCATCGGTAAAAAAGTTATATTCCGTTGGTGATAGTTGTTATTAGCGACGGATTTAGTCCGTCGGTATTCTTTCTGTCGCTGATTAAGCGTTCTCTTGTAGTGCTTGTTTGTGAACATTAAATGAACATATTCATGAACATATAATCGAACATGTTCACAAACAATTAAAAATTTGTTCATGAACAATAGACAAACAAATAAACATGTTTCTTAGTTCTAGATATAAAATAATAAAACATAAATATTATTAACTATATTATAAATAAAATAAAATAAAATAATAATATTATTATTAATTATATTACAATCAAACAATAAACGAGTTTTAAACTAGTTTTAAACTATTTATTAAAAGAGTTTTAAACGATTCATAAACGAGCTTGTTCGTGAACATAAATGAACTGAACATACTATGTTCGAGTTCGGTTCGTTTAATAAACGAACCTCAAAATATTGTTTATAATCGTTTATTTAGCTTAATAAACGAACAGAAATCGAATTGTTCATGAACTGTTCATCAAACGCTCTATTCATTTATAGCCCTAATTTTGGCAACATTTTATTAAATGATGTTATATTTTATAATAACTAACAATTTACAGCATTTTAAAATCTTATGCTATGTTTGAAAATATGAATTTGAAAATTTGGATTTGGATTTGGATTTAATTTGTTTTATGAATTATGAGAATGAAATACATACCTTATGTATAAATTAGTTAAGATTCAATATGATTATATATTTGAAAAGTATAAAAACATGAATTTCAAATTCACAAATAGCTATAGGTTTTCCTAATTCACTACTAAATAGGCATCCAACAAATCCATAAATTTGAAAAATAATCATAAATGTTATATTTACATGTATTTTATTACATAATTTATACTATATAGTTTTAAAATCCAAATCCATCTTTTAAAATCTAAGTTCTCAAACGCAATCTAAAAGCATTTCATATATGCTGTTACATTGGAACTTGTGTTAGTATTACCATAAAAAAATTTGTTAAAATTACCCACTCTCCTCCCATTACCCGCTTCATTTTTTTTCTTCTCCCCTCCAAAACTTACCCTTTGACCTTGTATAAAATCCAAAAATAAAAACCCTAACTCATTTTTATCACTACAAGAGAAAAGCTTTTTAACAACCGAATTATTTTTGACAAAATTTCAGTAAAAAAAAGTTGTGACTTTTAGCGACCAATTTTTGGTTTTTAATGACGAAAATTGAGTATTTGCTACAAAATTTTTGCGATAGAATTTTTCCTTCGCAAAAAATCTGGCGAGAAGATTGATCATTCTCGCCAATTTTTTTGCGATGGAAATTTTCGTTGCAAAAAAAAAAAAAATTCAAATATTTTTTTTAGAAGAAAATAATTTTCAACGGAATATTTCGTCGAAAATAGCATTTTCGAAAAAAAATTCTTCGAAAATTAAGTTTTAGTCACTTGTTTAATTTCCAACGAAAAATCTGTCGAAAATACTATTTTCGATGGAATATTCAATTGAAAATAATATTTACGACGGAATATTCCGTCAAAAATTTAAAATTTGAGGCGAGAGTCTTAGCGGTCAAATTTTTTTAGTGACGGAAGCTAATACTTTGGGCCAGAATTAAAAGACAAGACCCTCCTCTTTCTTCTTTCTTTCTTTCTTCTTTTTCCCTCTTCTCTCTCTTTTTTCTCTTCCACACCTTTTGTATTACTAAGTCATTCTTATTTTTTTAGTTTGCTAATGAGTTTATTACATTTGATTTATTATTTGTCTTCTCTTAATGTATTCTTTTAATGTTTTAGCATATATATATCACGCATGATTGCTACCTCTTTATGTTCTTGTTTTTATACTTTAATCTACATAGGCTTATATAGTATTTTTTTATTGTCAACTTCTAAAGAATTTTTGAAGCTTACTAAAAGTGTACTGCAAGCAGCATTGGAAGGTTCTTTATTGTTGGATAAAAATCTTCATTGATTTTGGTTATTCTTGATTTTTATTCTTGGAATGTTGAACTATTAATCTTGTTCCAAGATTTAGCTTTGTCATGTACAAAATGACTATATTCAATTTGTTCTTTAATTTGTTTATTTTTGTATTTTGTAAATACATAGAATAATTAATTGTTTAGTATTTAAATTTTATATAAATGATTATTATAATTATACATGGAATAAATAAATAATTATTTAATTTCCTTTAAATTTTCTTGTGGTTGTAGATATTAAAAATTGATTATTATAATTATATACATAACTATATATATATATATTGATTATATAATTATAATTATATATAAATAATAAATATAATTAATTATTATAATTAATTTTTTAGGCAAAATTTATTAGTGATGGAAATTTTCGTTGCTAATAACTACTAGCTTTAAATTTTCTTGTTGTTGTAGATATTAAAAATTGATTATTGTAATTATATATATAACTATATATAAATTGATTATATAATTATAATTATATATAAATAATAAATATAATTAATTATTATAATTAATTTATGAGATAATTAGTGATAAAAAATTTCTTCGCTAATAATTACTAGCGATGAAAATTGGAAATAGGGTTAAATTTCTTCGCTAATAGTTATTAGCGACGAAATATTCCATTATTAATACTTTATTAGAATTTTTCGTTACTAATAACTATTAGAGACGTATTTAACTTAATTTCCAATTTTCATTGCTAATAGTTATTAATGACGAAAAATTCTGTCATTAATATTGTTTTTAGTGACAGAAATTCCATCAGTAATAATTTTTACGATGAAATTTTATGCCACTTTATTTTTTTCGATTGATTTTTTCGTCGGAAAAAATACCAAATCCGTTGGAAATATCTTTATTTTCGACGAAAAAATATCAGCGACTTGAGTATTTTCAACAGAAATTTGGGTTTTTTTGACGGAAAATACCGTAAAAAAAAGCCTTGTCTCTTGTAGTGTACTCTTTTCTTTCTCTTTCTAAATTTTTCCATACCACTTAATTAGTCGTCTTTATGAACTAGTATTTGTTATCACATGCGTTCATACGTAAATACTCATTGATTTATCTATTTTTGAATATATATTTGTATATTTTAAAAATAAATAAAAACAATAAAGTGTATATTAACCAAAATTTATATTAACGTGTAAAGTTTGTTTCATGTGTAAATTATATCAAATTATTATAAAGTTTATTATTTTTAATATGAATACAAAATTAATTAAGAAGATAAAAAAAAATTCAATGTAAACTTTAATTCTTTTTATTTATATAAAATAAATTGATTTTTTTAAAAAGATTAGTGAAAATTTAGAATTTTTAAAATAAAGTAATTTCATATAAATTTTTAATACTTTTTTCAAATTAATTCATTTAACAAAAATGTCTTAATGAAATTAAACTTCTTACTTATAAATTAAATAAATCTTATTAATAAAAAATATATTTTTTTGAACAGCAAATTTATTAATAAAAAAGAAATAAAGCAACAACGTTTCAATCATCCAACATAAAACCAATACCCTAAAATGGGAACCTACCTTTCGAGCACTATGCTCTACCCTGTTGATCCCTTACAAATGAAATTGACCTAAATAACTACCCTTCAAGCAGAAAAGCTTGATCCCTGAACAACCTTTTTTAACGAAAAACCCGTCGAATACTACAAATAAAACCTGTCTTCAGAAATTTTTAGCAAGAAACGAAACAACCAATTTGCAACATGAAACTGATCACTGAATATTCCCTATGTCAGAAGTTGAAAAAAACGTCCATCTTGAAAAGCAAACAGAAACATGGTGCTGAGACGCCAAGTTTCTATTTGGTCGAACTGATGATGGTGCAACAGCAATCTGATACTAAACGTGCATGAAAGCCACGCTCTTCCTTTGTAGAAACCTGTAAAACATGAAGAACCAGATCTCGTCGATAATGCAAAATAACCAAAGAAGCATACTACGCTCACAATACCAAAGTCAGAATCTATCCAAACCAAAAAGCAAAAAGTGCCTCTACAAAATTCAAATTTGATCGTAACTAAAAAAAAAAAAAAAAAACATAATTTGAGGACCATTGCTGACAATTCATAGCACATCCCGTAGCAAAAACGCAACCTATATATGAAACTACCCTCAAGTCTCTGAATGGCTTGATGTCCCAGGCACCCTCCATGACAATTGTGATAATAACGACCAAGTTCGACTCAGAAAAGAAACCTTTGATTTTTTACCCGAAAAGCAAAAATTATGCTTCACCCTACCATCCCCAACGAACATATGACATGAAAAATACCAGGATATGCTTACCCAATCTAGCACAAAACTTACAAGATCCCAAGATCCCCAAAATACACTTGATCATTTCTACCATAATCATTTAAAACACATGATCCTGCAAAAAAACAAACATTAGTAAAAATCTTCATTAGTCCTCCTCGATGCCATTCAAGAGATGTAGCCGACCTCTGTCCGACCAAGGAGGCATAATGTACATCATTCCAAACTCAAAAATTATCGAAACTCAGCCAGTGTCAAACTGGATCAAACATTCACAAACATTTTATATCCCAAACCACGGCAATTCACACAACCTATGTGATAACTACCCTCGAACCTTAAAAAAAAACTTTAAGACCCGAAAAACCCTTCATGTCGCCTAAGATAACAACCACCAAGTACAATAATAAAAAAATGCCTGCGTTTCTCTACCTAATAAGCAAAAAGTGTGCTTCACAAGACCATCCCCAAAAAGCTTATGAAATGAAAAACACCTATTGTGTTCTTCCCCGATCTTACAAAAAACATACAAAGATCCCTATTTCCCCAAAATTCACTTGATCGGTTATTATCAAAAACTCACTCGAACCTACAAAAATAACAAACGTCAATAAAACATTCCATTGGTCCACCTCGATGCAATCAGCATCCATCACCATAGGTCGATTACTCATTAATCCAAGCAATAAAATCAGTATCTCTTCGTACTCCTTGTCTTGCAAGTGCATCCGCAAAGGAATTAGCCTCTCGCCCCTTATGAACAACCCTGTAACCATGCAATTTTCTCATTATCCGATCAATTACCAAGAACAGTGAATTAAGATGCCAAGGTCTCGATTTGCAAGAGTTGCACCAAGCTACTGCAGTCGTCGAATCACTTTCTATTTCCAAATTGAGAATAGAGAGTTGTCTTGACTGAATGATCTCAAATGCCTCTTTTATAGCTCTGATCTCCGCCTCATTAGAATCCATCACCCCCATTGACTTAGAAAACATGGCCAGAACAATACCTCTATCATTCCTCAACACCCCTCCAATACTAGTTGGCCCAGGTTTCCCTATGACCGATGCATAAACATTAAACTTCCACCAATTTGGACATGGGGCTTCCCACTATATAGCACGCTTAACTTTATCAATCTTTCCCTTTATAACAAATTCCCTAGGTTCATGAATAAAACCCTTGACGGACTGAAAGTCATTGGGCCATTTAGCCCAGCACCACCAAGCTAATCTGCTCTTTATCATGAAAATTAGAGAATTATTATTAAGAGCCTTTTTTTTTTAACACCACCCCATTTCTCCACAACCATATAGTCCACAATACAACAGTAAATAACATAAACCACACCTCCTTACTTGCAGAACGAGCCGCAAGCCCCATCCACTGTGAGAACCATTCAATGATTGATTTTGGTTGAACTACAGTTATTTTCCACCATTCACAAATTGATGACCACAATGTCCAAGCACATCTGCACCAAAAGAAAAGATGGTCTACTGTTTCCTCACCATCCTTACATAAAGTGCATTTAATATTGTCTTCTGTTAATATATAACATTTCAACAAATACATAAAAACATGAAGCCTATGCTGAAAAAGAGACCATAAGAAAATCTCAACCTTAAGGGGGATAAGGCCGCACCACTTGGTGATATCAATGATACCAGCACCCGAGTCACTTCCTTCAATAGCTTGTCGAAACAGTTTGGTTGTGTATCGGCTGTTCAGGGCAGGTTTCCAGATCCACATGTCTTTCCTGTGAGCGTCCAATTGAACATTGTTAATGATCCGATGCAGAGTTTGCCATTGTATAATCTCCCAATCAAAGATGTTCCTTCTGAGTTTTATCTGCCATATCCAAACGTCCCCATCCCACCTCCGAACTTGTTGATCACTGCATTCTTTGTTACAGACAAAGCATAGATTCTCAAAAACTTTTCTTTTAACATCTCTCCATTTAGCCAATTATCCTCCCAAAAAAGAATGGAACCGCCATTCCCATGCAACAAACCTGTATTTTCAGAAAAAACAAGTCTTGAATTTTCCCCCTCCCTCAATGGGTCAACAATACCTTTCCAAACTGTGGATGTGTTCATGTGCCTCTGATTTCTTGGAATAATTTCGTTGACATCCATACTGTATTTAGCACATATCACCCTTTTCCAATTGCTCTCATGTTCCTCAGCAAATCTGAATAACCACTTGTTAAGTAAAGCTCTGTTTTGGACTTCAATCGGTATGATACCCAACCCCCCATTGCTAACACTCCTGCAGACTGTAAGCCAACTTACTAAATGCAACTTGTGCCTGTCATTTTTCCCATCCCAAAAAAAAATCTCTCTCTATCTTTTCAAACCTCTTAACAACAGCTATCGGAGCTTTAAACAAAGACATAAAATACAAAGGCATACTAGACATTATCGACTTTATCAATGTCAATCTTTCTCTAGTGGATAAGTAACTCTTCTTCCAATGCCCCAATCTTGTCTCAATTGTTTTGATTACTGGCTCCCACATTGTTGTGTTCCTTGTATCAATCCCTAGCGGTAAACCCAGAGACTTTAGTGGCCATTCTACAATTCGACAAGTCAGCATATCTCCCCATTCTTTTAGAACTTCGAATTCAACATTGATGCCCACCATGCAACTTTTTGTAAAATCTATTGAGAGTCCCGACATTAACTCAAAACACCTGAGAGTTCGCTTGACACGTCTTAGTGATGTTCCAACCGCCTCACAGAAAATCATTGTGTCATCCGCAAACTGCAAGTGAGTGATTTCAATTCCCTGTGATCCAATCACAGGCCCTCTAAATAAATTCAACTCATTTGCTTTCCGCAGTAACACACTAAGGCTTTCAGCCACCATATTAAATAGTAAAGGAGATAATGGGCAACCTTGTCTTAGACCTCACTGCATGTCGAACTGTGCCGTCGGAGAATCGTTGACCAAAACAGACAAAAAAACCGATTGAATGCATCCCTTCATCTATCTCCTCAATTTATCACCAAACCCCATTCTATCCATAATGTAATCTAGAAAACCCCACTGCACACAATCATAAGCCTTTGCGAAGTCTAATTGCAGTACAAATGTTCTCTGTTTTTCCTTCCTTGCCCAATCAACTATTTCGTTTGCGATAAGTACACTGTCAAGAATCTGTCGTCCCCCTATGAAAGCAGACTGTGATTCCCTAATAATTTTCGCCATTACTCGTCTCAATCTATTAGCTAGAATTTTTGCTACAATGTTGTACAAACAAACCACCAAGCAAATTGGTCGGAAGTCTGACACAACTGTAGAAGACTGTACCTTCTGGATTAAAGCAATGAAAGACGCCTTTACACACCTAGACATAACCCCTGTCCTCCAAAATTCATAAATGAAATTGAGGATGTCCCCCTTCAAAATTTTCCACTTCTATTTAATAAAACCCATGTTGAAACCGTCTAGCCCTGGCGCCTTGGAACTACCTCAATCTTGCACTACTAACCAAACTTCCTCCTCTAACACATCATTCTCTAGAAATCATCTACTCTCTGCAGAAAGCATTTTGAACTCGCATCCTGGCATTGTTATTTGCATATCTGTAGTTGTAGAACTAAAATGGCTGGAGAAATGGTCAAACACTACTTGCCTGATATCCTGTGTATCAGATACCAATCCATCTTTATACAACAACTTATCCACATTGTTACGCCTCTTCCTTATTCTAGTAGTTGCATGAAAGAACTTTGTATTTTTATCCCCGCACTATAACCAATTCAGACTCGATTTCTGTTTCCATTGCATCTCCTCCATCCTGAACAACTTCCATGGCTCTGAGGTTAGCAATAATCTACTATCCTTGTCAATGTTAGACACCACTCCCTGCACCCACCTTTCATCAATCTCCGCTAAGTCTCTTTCCACTATTTTGATTCGATCCTCAAGGGTGTTTCTCTTACTTCTTTGCCAATCATTGATAACCATCTTCAGATTCTAAAATTTTTCCCAAGCATTACCTGTTCTTTTCCTTTTCCCATGCATCTGTTATTACCTTGTCGAATCCATCTTCCATAAACCAATGGTCATAAAAGCGAAAAGGTAAAGGACCCCAATTCAAATTTTTTGACATCAAACATATGGCCTTATGATCCGATAAGTAACTTTGCATCCTCTGCACAGAAATATCCGGGAAGTGATGCATCAGATCATGAGTGAATAGGAACCTGTCCAATTTGCTCCAAGAACTATTTTCCCGAACAGTACAACAAGTAAAATTACCACCCCTTATAGGAACCTCAACCAAACCAGCTTAGGCAACAAAGGACTGAAAGTCAGACATTGCTCTCACGTTGCAATGTAACCTTGTGTGCTCGTCGATATTCAGAATTGCGTTGAAGTCTCCCCTGAATAACCATGGTCCAGTAAAATTTGCCATCATGCTCTGAAGTTCCTCCCATAGCTCATCTTTCCCTTCATCGTTGTTTGGAGCATAAACATTCACTATGGCTACCCTTACATTCAACTGTGACAAATTCCCGATCAAGATCAAAAACCTGAACCTATTTATAACCTTTACCACAATCCTGGCATCCCACACTGTTATCAATCCACCCAAAGAACCCTCTGAAGACATAACCCTCTGAAGACAAATCCGTCTCAAAAAGCTTTGCGCGACAGACTCTAGTTTTGTCTCTTGCAGAAGGAGTAGCCACGGCTTATTCTTGCTAGATACACGCCTCACCATTCTAACCTTTTCCTTCTTCCCCAATCCCCTATCGTTAAAAGAGATTATCTTCATAATAAAATAAGATCACCCCTTTTGACCTGTCGATTTCCTACTAATCTCCCTTTTCCTCAAGAACCATCTCCATATCCCTTTCTTTCAATTCAGTTAATCTTCGTTCTATCTCACTGTTCTTCCATTACATTGAAGGCCCATTTGCTGCCCCTGTAACCACGTTAATTTCCCCTCATTTGCAGACACCCTAATCATTGCTTCCCTTTGCTCACTGATTACAACATTGAAAAGGCCTCTAGACCTTGTCATTGGATAGTTTCTATTGTCTACATTCAATGTCGACAAACCCAACAATTTTCTCGGCCTACCTCATTTTTTCGGTATAATCAACACCTCTTGCTGCCTCACCGTTCCTTGCCCGTCATCAGTGTCCTCGCCTCTATCCTCTACAGGTTCATCCGTTTTGCCCTGACACCCCGCTCCCACCATTCGGCTGTTCTGCAACTCTTTACCCCTTATCTCATCGGTTTTGATCACATGAGTTCCCCCACTAACCTCAACACATTAGCAATCAGTGCTGTTATTATGAACTAAATCCACATGTTCCTTTTTCTCCACATCGCTTGAGTTACTCATAGATTTACCACTATCACGGACTTCCCAATAATGTTTGAAGCTATCCGGGTACTGGAGTAGTGCATAAAAATCTCCCGATATATGTATATTGAAAGTGACACCATTGATAGCACAAGCACACAACCCACTCTAAGTGAACGGCTTCGAGCAAGAAATTAAAATCCTAGCCACGTCAAACTTGTCTCTCGACAACGTCTTTTCATCTACTGCAATAAAACTCCCCCAATGTTCAGCTAATTTTTTAAAGAATTCCAAATTCCAGTAAGATAATGGAACCCTTTCAACCTGAATCCACACAAAATAATCCTAAGCAACATCTAATGGTGACCATGCATGGGCCTCAACAAAGTCATTTCTCCATTTATAATCCTCCTTTAAAATTTTGATAACCTCTTCATAGGTTTCAAAAGATATAAGGACTCTCTTAAGGTCAATAATTGCAACCCTGCACCCAAGAAAACCTTGTCCACAAAAGAAATCTTCCAATATTTTCGGGTTAGTAAACTCATGTAACAAACACACAACAGATAACTTAAGCCATTCATCCTATTTTACTAAATCTCCTAGTTCGGTGCAAAGAATATCCCTTATCTCTTGAGTTGGCTCAATTTGCATCTGTATAGAGCAATCCCTATCCTTGTCACTTTGTGCCAGCTGCTTCGACCTAGATGCTATATGCTGCACTGTTTGAGACACTACATGATTGCAACAACCATACTTGTTCGAGACATAGTTATCCGCTGAGTGTGCCTTCACATGATTCATTCGAGAATGGTTTTCTAGCATTCGAAGAAAGCTCCCTATCCACCCCTTTCCCTCTCTAGTTCGCATTGGTCGTCTGCCTTATCTGTGCAGAATTTGCCGCAACTCGAGACGAGCCAATATTAGAAAAAGACCTTGTTGCACTGTGAGACTTCTCTAACAATGCTTCTTTCCCTCCATAAACATGGACATGCCCCTGAACCTCTCATCCGATGAGATCAGTTTGTTTCCCACAGTCAGTTCGATGCAAATCAGGAGTCCTTCGAGCTATAGGAGACTGCCCTAAACACGTCTCCTGCCCCCCATCCTCGTCGCATGACTGCCCCTGGTTCTCCTCTCCATTAACAACGACATCCTTCCTTCTGATCCTCTTCATCACAACCTAAACATAAGACCTATCATCTCACAAGGATGCCTTGACCCTAGGTTTTTTCTCTTGTTTCTTAATAGGAGGCCTAACCACAGCCTTCTCTTCACTATTGGATCGCTTTTCTGGACCGTACCTCGCCCTAGATAAGATAAGCCTTCTGCCCAGAATGACATCTCCATCACACTTAATGAACAGACGTCTGGCATCAGCGCCTACAGCGCGAATGAACCCGAAAAGATCATCACGCCTTAGTCTTCTCTTTTTTGATACAAAGAGATCGTAAATGATAACTCGTATAATTATATAGTTTTTAGTTATGTTTTATTATTGTTTTGTGTCAAATACAAGTTATTATTGCTTAGTCTAATTGTGTTTATGATCTTTTATATTTTTATGTAATTTGGTGTTTTTCACGAGTTTCTTTGAGTGATTTCAGATTACTAGGTTAAATCAAGAATTAAGGGCAAATCCAGTTCAGTTCCAGTTCCGACACCTTTTGCCATATCAGCTATATCTGGAGTTTCACTGAAGCATTAAGGCTGAAATTTTTACAGTACAAAGTTAAGAGGCATATCTATCTTTTTCATGTTTTACACTTCTTGAAACGGAGTCGTTTTCCCTAGCGAAATGTGGTATCAAGTTGGCTGATGTGCAATGCCGTCTGTTCTGACCAGTTTTGGTATTTTGACCATATCTTCTGATCCACATGAGAAAATGAGCTGATTCCAACGGATATGGATCACAAACTGATAGGGGAATATTTTTCTAGAAGACCATTTGATCAGATCAAGCCTCCAACATTGACAAAATCAACCATCAAGCTGGCTGATCAGAATTGTCATACAATATGACGAAAATTGTTAGAAAAATGCACCCACCTATTATACCTACCTTTGAAATTTATAAAGCTTGTCTCTTGTCATTTAGCTCTCCAAAATGTGTATAAATAGAGGGCCTTGGATGATTGTAAGAGACATTATTGTACATTGGTAGGATATTAGCCATTGTAATAAAATTCTCTAAGTTTTTTTCTTCTTTCCTTTCTCTAGTTTTCTTTTTCTTTATTTACTTATGCTTCTTACATTTCTTTTCATTTTATTCATATCTAGTATGTATTGCTAATCATATTGTTGAGGTGATGAGGTGAAGCTTTTGGTAAATGCTAAGGTTAGTCTCTTAAACATGAGCTAAAATGATTCATCATTTATAAACACTAGTATAGATAATATTTTCCTTTATAAACATTATTCCCATTTTTTTTTCAGATTTCAAAAGATAACAAAATAAACAAGAAGGAAACACACAATCCCAAACCCAATGATCACAAATATTATCATAAAAGTATAAAGAGGGAATGGGGGTCGGAATCGTATCCGTTCACTTTGGCATAATTTCTGGAGTTCATATCTAGGGATCCAACCCGAAGGTTTACAACCTATGGGCTCCTAATGTAAGGGGGGCAAAGATAAGGGGCTTTCTGGATAGTGACTTTGTTCTAAGATCAGATCATGTATAGATGCAAGCATCTATGTGATGACTTAAATCTGCATGTGGAATGAAGAGAAAAAGTAAACTTACTATGTCTTCCCAGTTTTCCGTGGCTTTCCAAAAGCTCACCATGAATTCACATTCCAACAAAAATCGAACCGATCTGCCAAAAACAATCTCAAAGACATTTGATCATCAAAAATATTCAATTTTCAGAAAACCAAATTGAAAATAACCTAGATAACTTAATCAAAGCCTTTGTAACTCTATTGCTTTATCCACATGCTTGCCAAGATTATAATAATACTCAAAAAAAAAATACATACACGAAAGTAGTAAAACACATGCAGATAATAAACGGACCAGATAGTGTTTTTTTTTTTTTTTTGAAAAGATTAAATCAAACTGACAAGGTATGTCTCAAGTCTCCCTTACTCAGACCTTGTTCAGAATGAATACTTCTAAATGGCTTAAAACACAACAATTTTTTTTTTTTACAAATTAGCAAAATATGTCCCTTACCCCCTACTAAAATATGACATTGTCCCCAATGTCAAATTTTAAAGGTAGAATTTAGGATATATTACTTGCAGAGGTTGCTAACCACTTATTATACAACAAACAAAATGTTAGATAATGTCACAAAGACAAAGTGCAATCCACTCCTTGCTTGTCTATATCTCTTTTTCTTTTTCCGAGCGTTTGCGAAACAACCGTAGCAGGTAAATACTCATAAGCTTGGAGCTTTTTGAGTAAATCTTCAATGGTTGTAGCAGAAATTATGGTTCTCCTTGCCTCTGAAAACATGAATCCATTTTTCACAGCATTATCTAAATATGAAAGCAAATTACTAAAATAACCATTAATATTAAGCAAACCAATGGGTTTCTTATTTATGACCAAAGATGACCAAGAAGCCACGCAAGCTATTTCTTCCAATGTACCCAGACCTCCTGGTAAAGCAATGAATGCATCGGCAGAATGGTACATGATTGTCATCCGTTCAGGGATACTCCAGACTTGTATTTCCTTACCCACGGTAGGTCCACAAAATCCTGTGAATAGTTTTGGCACGATTCCTAGAACTGGACTTCCTCCGTCGTGTGCTGCTGTAGCGACTGCTCCCATTAAACCCGTACTACCGCCTCCATAAATCAACTGGATCTTTTGTTGGGCAAGTATTACCCCAACTCTTATGGCTTCATCAGCGAATATTTTATTTTTCCCTGGATAAGCACCTCCAAAGACACAAATTGTTTCAATGCGCTGGGACGAAGTACTTTCCATTTTTTTTGAGTGCCTGAAAGAGAATGAGTACATGGTGTAATATATAGAGGACTGAGTAGTGAATCAGACAAGAGTAATAATGTCGCCGAAAGTGTATTTGACCTGTCAGAAGAAAATGTTAACCTAACAAAAGATTTTTGCGTGATTTCAGGAAGAAAATCAAAAAGAGAAGAAAAATCAACCGTAAAAGACCAATGCAAAAAAAATGAGAATAATTACACAAATCGAACAACACGTAAATTAAACCAAAATGAAGTTATTGCAAATCAAACCAAAAGCTGAGAAGTCATTTATTGTAGTTGTGATTGTGGCTCACATCTTCCTATGGTTTTACGTCCAGAAACGGCTTAAACGCCTTCTATGAGTCGAGGATATGCTTCCCATCCAGTTTTCTTACAAGCTGGCAAACAGGGTCTTTTAACATCAGATTCCCAAGATGTTGCCATTCCCTTTGGAATTGCGGCCATAAATCAAGAATTTCTCTTTGTACGTCTCCACTAGGATGCGTCTCAAGAGAAAGTTGGATATTACCCAAATTCTCCTTACTCAGTCCATCCTTAATGAATTCAATTTTATCATCTCGATTAGAGGACGAAATCCCAATAGAACGACATTTACCGTTACACGTCCATCGTGCACATTTGTGGCAATTTGAACTCATGCGTTTTGCTCGTCGCTTCTTTGCAAAAGTGCTTCTACCTGTACCTGGTAAATGCAAAACAGGAAGATAATCATCTTCACGTACCTTGGCTTCAATTATCCAACGTATGTCTTCAGGAATCCCTTTGTGCATAAGCATTCTTAATCTTTCAAATCGAACTTGGTAAAGCTTCCGTAAAATATTTCGAGGAAAATGAGGAAATCGTTTCTGCAATCTTGTGAGAATATCATCCATCCTGAAAAAAAAAATAAAAAAGAAATTGAAAGAGAAATTTATATACAATATCAGTTTTGTGGGTAGCTGATGGAACCGACTTAAATAATCACGGAGTACCGTTATCCGCCATTTAACCGGGGTGACCAGGAAAATCCACACTGTAAAATTTTTGCAGCAGTTTTCTTTGATGAAAAATGACCACCACATGCCTCGGAATGACAAAACTTAATTACACTACTTACCTCATTGTCGGGAATGTATCTTCGAAAAATCTGATCAGGACAATATTTGAACAAGTAAGGGTCATCCCAGTAGAACTTTTTTACCTCATTCAGAAACTTCCTTTTATCTTGGGGGCTCCATTGAGAAGGAATTTTTCCTTCTTGTAGTTCATCAAGATGTGAAGAAATTATGACTGGAAAAGTTTCATTCTCACCCAAAAAGGAATATTTTAGCTCGGATGGCAATGGTTTTAAATCCAGCTTGGGTGGTTCAATAGTTGATGGTACAGTGACATTTGTGAGTGATGGAAGTTCCTCAAACTTTTGTTTCCAACAATGCTTATCCTGAAAAGAATTTAACAAAGAATCAGTCTGTGAAATTTCTGAAGCATTATCAAACTCACATTCAATTAAATAAGCTTCTAAAGGATCATGGAATGTGGTAGTGGTGAGATGTTCATGAACAAGTTCTTCAATGAAATCCACTTCATGTACTTCTGAATCATCACCAGGTTGCTTGCAAATGTTGAACACATTTAATTCTAAAGTCATATTTCCAAAAGAAATGTTCAAAATACCATTCCTGCAATTTATCAGAGCATTAGAAGTTGCAAGAAATGGACGGCCTAATATAACAGGAATTTGAACATTTGGATTTGAAACAGGATGTGTGTCCAAAACAATAAAATCAACAGGGAAGTAAAAATTATTAATTTGAACCAAAACATCTTCAACTATCCCTCGAGGAATTTTTACAGAACGATCAGCTAGTTGAAGTGTAACAGGTGTTTGCTTGAGTTCACCTAAACCTAACTGTTGATAAACAGAAAAAGGCAAAAGATTAACACTAGCACCAAGATCAAGCAATGCACGTTCTATTCTAGTGTTTCCAATGATGCATGAGATTGTTGGACATCCAGGATCTTTGAATTTTGGTGGAGTAAGGTGCTGAATGATTGAGCTTACACTTTCTGTCAAAAATGCTTTCTTTTGTACATTATGTTTCCTTTTAACTGTGCACATGTCCTTCAAAAATTTAGCATAAGATGGAACTTGTTTGATTGCATCCAATAAAAGAATGTTAATCTTAACTTGTTTGAAAAGTTCATAAATTTCTGCATTTTGATTCAAATTCTTTATTGTTTGCAACCTTTGAGGAAAAGGAGCATGATGCATACCTTTTTCTTTGTCCAAATTTTCAAGAAGTTCAGACTTACCATCATCCTTACCATTACTTTTCGAAGGGAAAGGAGGATCTTGGTCTTTTGATGGAATGTTTTTGTCAATTGCCTTTCCACTTCGAAGAGTTGTGATAGAACTGGCATTTTCCTGTTGAGTTTCATTGGAGCAAGAAATAAGACATTGAGTAGAAGGGTTAGGCTGAGGTTGAGCAGGAAACTTACCTTTTTCTTGAGTGCGTAATGAAGCTGTCAATGTGGACAAGGTGTTTTTTATCTCATTGATGTCCTGTGAAGTTTGGTTATTCACATTCGCTTGTGTTTGCATGAATGCTTGCAATGTCTCTTCCAAGGTTTGTACACGTAAAGGTTGATAGGAAAAAGTGTTGCCTGGCTTTTGAGATTGTGGTACCTGAACATGATTATTATTCCGCCAACTGAAGTTGGGATGATTTCTCCATTCAGGGTTATACGTTTCAGAGTAAGGAGAAGGAAAAGGCTTTTTAAATGTATTTATGGAATTTACTTGATCATGCAACGCTTCTTTAAGAATGGGAATGTTTGGACATTCAGAAGTGGGGTGTCCCATGATTTCACAAATTCCATAACTTTCTTCATTTTTAACCGTTTTGACTTCTTTTACTTCTCTAAGTTCCATGGCTTCAATCTTTCTAGCCAAATTAGCTACTTTAGCTTTTATCTCATCTTCTTGACTAAAATGATATTTACCTCTGTTAGAAACAAGATTAGATCTATTGGAACTTTCAGAGGAATTATCTGTGTGCCAGGCTTGAGAGTTTTCTGCCAAATGGTCTAGGTAGTCAAAGGCTTCTTCAGGTTCTTTTTCTAGAAACTCACTGTTACACATTGTTTCAACAAATTGTTTAGTTTCGGGAGTTAAACTTTCATAAAAGAAACTAATAAGACGTCATTTTTCAAAACCATGATGTGGACAAGAACTTAACAAATCTTTAAAACGCTCCCAGCACTGAAAAAATGCTTCATTTTGATTTTGATTGAAATTTTGAATCTGTCTTTTCAAAGCAGTAGTTTTATGTGCTGGGAAAAATTTCTTTAGAAACTCAGTTTGTAATTCTTGCCATGTGCCAATTGACCTTGGTTTTAAATTATGAAGCCAAATTTTTGCTTTATGTTTTAAAGAAAAAGGAAATAATTTTAGCTTGACAATTTCATTTGTACATTGTTGGTCATTAAAGGTGACACATACATCTTCGAAGTCTTTTAGAAACGAGTAAGCACTTTCCGATTCTAACCCATGGAAATTTGGAAGCAAAGCTATCATACCTGGTTTAAAACGAAAGTTGTTTGTATTGAGAGGAAAAATAAAACAAGAGGGTGATGAGCTTCGAGTTGGTTGCAAGTAGTCACGCATGGTGCGTACTTGTCTGTTCTCATCTTCAGCATGAACACTTTCATTGTCAGCCATGGTAGGAGTTGTATTAGAAAGATTACCTGAAAAAGTTTCACAACAAAATCTAACTAAACGACGAGATCTAAAATCACGTCGCCAAACAAGCATAAAACAAAGTTAATATACAGATTAGGCGGTATAACCAGCCAATAAAAATAAAACAAAGTTAATATACAATATAAATATAAATATATAGAAAATTAGGCGGTATAACCAGCCAATAAAAATAAATATACTTATAAACTTATATACTTAGTATTGCCTCCCCGGCAACGGCGCCAAAAACTTGATGGAGACTCAATTAAGAGTTGTAAACCCAAGTGCAGGTTATGTTCAAGTAATAAATTCTCGGGTGTCTGAGGTCGAACCACAGGGAAGCGTATTAGTAAGTATAAGTAAACAAGATATTAGGGAATCAACAACAAAATAAGATAAACAAGATATTAGAGAACAAAATAAACAAAATATAAAAGAAGTTAAACAAGATATAAAAAACAATAAGAAAAGATGTTGAGGTTAGAGAATCCACTCTTGGTGTTATGCTAAGATTAATCTTGTTTTATTACACAATTGAAATCCACACATAAAGGAGGTTCCAATCGGAAGGTTTAGCAATTCAGTCCAAATTGTCCAACGTCCATAGCATATGATATTATGTTCATTTGGTGTCCTCAAAACTCATAAAAAGAGTCCAAGCATTCCTTATGCCAAGGTATATGTCTACAACAAATCAAGGTTATGAAACCAAGCATTTACTGTGCCATTTTCCTTGTCAATAATGAATCAAGATCCCTACTTTGCAAGTATGATTTTAAACCAAAAGAAAATATTATATATACTAGTGTTTATAAATGATGATTCATTTTAGCTCATGTTTAAGAGACTAACCTTAGCATTTACCAAAAGCTTCACCTCATCACCTCAACAATATGATTAGCAACACATACTAGATATGAATAAAATGAAAAGAAATGTAAGAAACATAAGTAAATAAAGAAAAAGAAAACTAGAGAAAGGAAAGAAGAAGAAAACTTAGAGAATTTTATTACAATGGCTAATATCCTACCCATGTACATTAATACTCATCCAAGGCCCTCTATATATACACATTTTGGAGAGCTAAATGACAAGAGACAAGCTTTATAAATTTCAAAGGTAGGTATAATAGGTGGGTGCATTTTTCTAACAATTTTCGTCATATTGTATGACAATTCTGATCAGCCAGCTTGATGGTTGCTTTTGTCAATGTTGGAGGCTTGATCTGATCAAATGGTTTTCTAGAAAAATATACCCCTATCAGTTTGTGATCCATAGCCGTTGGAATCAGCTCATTTGCTCATATGGATCAGAAGATATGGTCAAAATACCAAAACTGGTCAGAACAGACGGCATTGCACATCAGCCAACTTGATACCAGATTTTGCTAGGGAAAACGACTCCGTTTCAAGAAGTGTAAAGCATGAAAAAGATAGATATGCCTCTTAACTTTGTACTGTAAAAATTTCAGCCTTAATACTTCAGTGAAACTCCAGATATAGCTGATATGGCAAAAGGTGTCGGAACTGGAACTGAACTGGATTTGCCCTTAATTCTTGATTTAACCTAGTAATCTGAAATCACTCAAAGAAACTCGTGAAAAACACCAAATTACATAAAAATATAAAAGATCATAAACACAATTAGACTAAGCAATAATAACTCGTATTTGACACAAAACAATAATAAAACATAACTAAAAACTATATAATTATACGAGTTATTATTGCTTAGTCTAATTGTGTTTATGATCTTTTATATTTTTATGTAATTTGGTGTTTTTCACGAGTTTCTTTGAGTGATTTCAGATTACTAGGTTAAATCAAGAATTAAGGGCAAATCCAGTTCAGTTCCAGTTCCGACACCTTTTGCCATATCAGCTATATCTGGAGTTTCACTGAAGCATTAAGGCTGAATGTTTTACAGTACAAAGTTAAGAGGCATATCTATCTTTTTCATGCTTTACACTTCTTGAAACGGAGTCGTTTTCCCTAGCGAAATGTGGTATCAAGTTGGCTGATGTGCAATGCCGTCTGTTCTGACCAGTTTTGGTATTTTGACCATTTCTTCTGATCCACATGAGAAAATGAGTTGATTCCAACGGATATGGATCACAAACTGATAGGGGAATATTTTTCTAGAAGACCATTTGATCAGATCAAGCCTCCAACATTGACAAAATCAACCATCAAGCTGGCTGATCAGAATTGTCATACAATATGACGAAAATTGTTAGAAAAATGCACCCACCTATTATACCTACCTTTGAAATTTATAAAGCTTATCTCTTGTCATTTAGCTCTCCAAAATGTGTATAAATAGAGGGCCTTGGATGATTGTGAGAGACATTATTGTACATTGGTAGGATATTAGCCATTGTAATAAAATTCTCTAAGTTTTCTTCTTCTTTCCTTTCTCTAGTTTTCTTTTTCTTTATTTACTTATGCTTCTTACGTTTCTTTTCATTTTATTCATATCTAGTATGTATTGCTAATCATATTGTTGAGGTGATGAGGTGAAGCTTTTGGTAAATGCTAAGGTTAGTCTCTTAAACATGAGCTAAAATGAATCATCATTTATAAACACTAGTATAGATAATATTTTCCTTTGGTTTAAAATCATACTTGCAAAGTAGGGATCTTGATTCATTATTGACAATGAAAATGGCACAGTAAATGCTTGGTTTCATAACCTTGATTTGTTGTAGACATATACCTTGGCATAAGGAATGCTTGGACTCTTTTTATGAGTTTTGAGGACACCAAATGAACATAATATCATATGCTATGGACGTTGGACAATTTGGACTGAATTGCTAAACCTTCCGATTGGAACCTCCCTTATGTGTAAATTTCAATTGTGTAATAAAACAAGATTAATCTTAGCATAACACCAAGAGTGGATTCTCTAACCTCAACATCTTTTCTTATTATTTTTTATATCTTGTTTAATTTCTTTTATGTTATTTTGTTTATTTTGTTCTCTAATATCTTGTTTATCTTGTTTTGTTGTTGATTCCCTAATATCTTGTTTACTTTCTTTTTCTTATATATTTATAAACTTATACTTACTAATACGCTTCCCTGTGGTTCGACCTCGGACATCCGAGAATTTATTACTTGAACATAACCTGCACTTGGGTTTACAACTCTTAATTGAGTCTCCATCAGTAAACCCTCACAACTCTATCAAAATAATTCAAAAGTTGTTTGAACTTAATCCTCCTGCTAAGATTATCAATAAAAATGGTGACGATATCGTTATTATCAACTCCCCATACTTGCTTGATCGATCCCGAAGCCATGGAAGCATGGCTGCATAGAGTTTCTCTGGAAGAGAGCGCCTACCGCATTTTTTTGCTTTTTTTCCTTCAAATTTTATTATATGTGATAATAAAAATATTTATATTGACAATTTAGAAATATATTGAACAACGATGACTATTTTCATCAATTCAAATAATTATTCACATTCATGCTTTTATATATACTAATAATAATATTTTTTGTCACGTATATCACACGTGAATACTCGTTGTTTTATTTAGTTCTAAATATATAGTTGTATATTTTACAAATAATTAAAATTAATAAATCCATTAACATGTAAATTTTGTTCAATGTTGAAATTATATAATTTATTATTTTTAACTTTAATATAAAATTAAAATTTAAGAAAATAAAGAAAGACAATGTAAATTTTAATTATTTTTTATTTTTATCAAATAAATTCATTTACAGTATATGGTTTATAAAAAGTTAAAACTCTAAAGATAAAGTAATTCAATGTAAAATTTAACAATTTTTTATTTATCATTAAATAAATATATTTAATTAATGAAATTAAAAATCTTAATTATAAAATTAATAAATATATTTATAATGACAATTTAAAAATATAATCAATAGCAATGATTATTTTTGTCAATTCAAAAAAGTATCTACATTAGTGCTTTTATATATATAAATGTTTATTTCACATGCATTCGCACGTGAATACTCATTAATTTATCAATTTTGTTTCGAATATATAATTGTATATTTTAAAAATAAATAAGATTTACATTAACATGTAAAGTTTGTTTTATGTGCAAATTATATCAAATTATTATAAATTTTATTATTTTTATTAATAAAAAATTAATTATAAAAATAAAAAAACCAATGTAAATTATAAATTAAATTATTATTATTAGGCCAAAAAGTGATGAGGTTGAAAAGAAATTTAACGTAAGATCTTTCCAACCCAAACCCATACTTATCTAATTTTAGAAGTTTGAAAGCCCAAAAAAATCAAATAATCGAAAACCTGACCCGGATCCGAACTTAAAGACAATGATCACCAAACTGAATCATTGCCGTCCACGTGTACTTGAGAAATCATGGCCTTTAAATAGAAAATTATCCGCGCTCCGCGGCGGGAGTGAGAAGATATAAATTATTATTTTTTTATTTAGTTATTGATTTAATTATGATAATATCTATTTATTTTTTTATTAAGTATATAATAAATGTATTTTTTTTAAATAAGTATACTAATAACTTATTATTTCTATTAGCATCTATTTTTAAACTTTGGAGTATTTTTTATTTTAAAATAATATAAGTTAGTTGAGTTTTTGCTTCAATAAGAAGTGCATGTATATATCTCATTCCACGATGTAGCTTTTATATTTATATTAAGTTTGTATAATATTTTTAACTTTTATTTTTTGTTGTAAAATTTATAATTTTAGTTAAAATTTTTATAATTTTTGAAGAATTGTTGTAATTTTTTATAATAAAATTCAATGCTTTTAGCTCAACCCCAAGTTTACTAAAGTGAGATAGGTGTCATATACCTATATATAGATTATATATCTAACATTAATATAAAATTGAATATATAAGTTATTTTGATGTTGACACATGTTTACTACTTTGGTGTTGACTTGTGTTTTATTTAGGAAGGAAAGAAAGGGAAAAAAAAAGAAAAGAAAAAAAAAAAAAAGAGGGGAGAAAGGAAAGAGAAAAAAATGAAAAAAAATTATGTGTTTCGTATTCGTGTTATTTTTATGTGTTTAAAATATTATAAATTTTTACATTTTAATAATTTATTTTATGTATATTTTGACAGGTTTGTGTATTCGTGTAGTTTTCATGTTTTTTTCGTGTTGTGTTTTAATTATTTTTCCTATGTTGTGTTTGTTTCGTGTCTCAATTCATTTCATATTTTGCATAGTTTGTAATTATGATTCAATTTAGAGAAAAATGTGTGTGTTCGTGTCGTGTCTCAATTCATGACATATTTTACATAATTTGTCATAATGGTTCAATTTAGAAAAAAAATTTGTGTGTTCGTATTTTTTTTTATGTTCAAAGTGTTATAAATTTTTACACGTTAATAATTTGTTTTATATAGATTTTGACACGTTCGTGTATTCGTGTCGTATTCATGTTTTTTTTTGTGTCGTGTCGTGTTTTAATTATTTCTCATGTTGTGTTTGCGTCGTGTCTCAATTCATCTCATATATTTGTTCGTCTTTTTTTTCGTGTATGTAAAGTATTATAAATTTATATAAATTTTTACGCGTTAAAAATTAGTTTTATTTATATTTTGACGCGTTCTTGTATTCGTGTCATGTTCATATTATTTTTCGTGTTGTGTTTTAATTATTTTTTCTATGTTGTGTTCGTGTCGTCTCTCAATTCATTTAATATTTTGCATAGTTTGTCATTCTAATTCAATTTAGAGAAATTATTCGTTCGTGTCGTATCTTAATTCATGACATATTTTGCGTAATTTGTCATAGTGGTTCAATTTTAAAAAAAAAAAAAACATTTGTATGTTCATGACGTGTTTTTTGTTGTGTTCAAAGTATTATAAATTTATATAATTTTTTACGCGTTAATAATTCGTTTTATATAGATTTTGACACATTTATGTATTCGTGTCATGTTCATGTTATTTTTCGTGTCGTGACGTGTTTTAATTATTTCCCATGTTGTGTTTTTATCGTGTCTCAATTCATCCCATATTTTGCATAATTTATCTTATTGATCCAATTTTAACTCTAAATTCATTTACTGAAGATATTAAAACATAAAAAATTATTTAAATAAATAATAATTATTTAATATGATTCAACTTTAATTTATTTATGATTGTTAATGTAATTAAAAATTTCTAGGTATTAAAAAAAAAAATCTCCGAGCGAAGCGGAGGAAGAATTCTAATATACATATATATTGAAATCTTTACAATACGTTTAATAATTCACAAAATTTATTTATTTTTTTGTCCTTTTTGACACTTATCTATGTGTGAATTGTGACCTTTATAGGTTACTTTAAAATAAATACATTTTTTTTACCTTTTGGAACTCATTTATATGTGTGAATAGGTAAATTTCATCCATGATCCATAACTTTTTATTTTGGTTCCATTTCAATTCCAACTTTTGAATTGTTCCATTTAGGCCCTTCACCTTTTAAAGTGATTTCATTTTTATTTTTTATCATATTTTTTATTAACAATTGAGAAAAATATTATCATTTTAAAGTGATTTTATTTTTATTTTTTATCATATTTTTTATTAACAATTGAGAAAAATATTATCATAGCATACAAGGAAATTAAGTTAGAATATGAACATTACATAAATGTTAACAAAAAATTTAAGGAAGGAGCAAAATGAAATTATTTTAAAAGGTTAGGAACCAAAATAAAACAATTGAAAGATCAAAGATCAAAGTGAAATAAAAATAAAAGTTTGAGACTATGAAGGGAATTAACCCATGTGAATAGTAATCTTTATTTAGATTGGCACACAAATCCTTTAAGGTTAAAATGGGGGGAATAATATAGAGACCGTAATTGAACCGGTTTGGGTTGATTTGGGTTCAGGTTATATTGGTTTTGGGTTTGTTTTTGTTTGAATCTTTTGGGTTTGGACTCTTTTGGATTCGGGTCATTTCAAATTCTAATTCGGGTTCGGATATGTTTTATGTCATTTTTATTTTATGTTGTTATATATAATCATTTTTACGTAATTTAAATGTTTAAATTCAAAAATAAATTATTATTAATTTTTAAGTAATTTATGTATAATATGATTTTTTTAGTTATATTTGTATAGTAAATTAATATTTGTTAGCACTAAAAAGAATAAAATTAATTTATTAAATAATTGGTTAGTGAAAATATCATATATTATCATATTGATATTTAAAACAATTGATTCGATGAATTTTAATATTCAACATGTAAATATATTATGCATACTTATAAATATAATTATACACACTAATAATTAAATCAAAATAGAAAAATGGTTATATTTGAAGAAGAAATAAGACTAAAGTTTAAGAGCTGATAAGACATTGCAAAAAAAGTATTATTATTAGTTATTATTCAATTATTTGTTCCAATGATCTAATTTTAACTAAAAACTAAAAGCTATTGGCCAAAAACAAATTAAAACTATTTTTTTTTTAAGAAATCATGACTAAAAATTACTTGATATATTTATTATATATTTAAATATTTTAATAATTTACTGTTTGAATAATAATTATTAAATAGTAATGACCAATGGAGATAAATTATTGTTTTACCTTATATATATATTAAATTTTAAATTTTGATTAAAAAAAAAGTAAAAAAGATATTAGAATAAAATTGATAATTAAAATTTTTGTTTTATAAAAATTTATTTAATTACAATTCTATTATTATTCGTTTTAACATTAAATTGGGTTATTACAGGTTCATGATCAGATCGGTTTCGGGTTCAGATTTTCTCGAGTTTGGGTTTTTGATTTTTTTTGTTAAATAGGAATTTTTGGATTCAAATTCATTTTGTCACCTCTAGAATAAAGTAACATTAAAGAAAAAAAAATAGCATTAAAGAAAATATTTGAAATATTCGAGCTTTGTTCAATCAAAAAATTCAAACATAATTGTAGGAAAGAGAAATAATAACAAATAAATATAATATATAAAAATAACTCAACATTTCATGAAAAAAGATATTACTCTAGTTTCATTGCAACAAAACCCAAGAATATAATAACAATCTAAGGCCCAAAGGAGAAAAGCCACATGCACAAAATGGGCACCCAAAACAAACCTTAAAAAATTAAAAATATGGATTTATATTTGATACACGTATAGATCTATATATTGACAGTACATCACATGATATCATCTGTTAAAAATTAAGTTTAGAGTTTAAGGTTTAGTGTTTAGGATTTATTTTTTTAATGAGGTGTCACCGTAGGTCAGTATATAAAACTATACACTGACAATGCATCAAATACAAACACTAAAAATATCCCTTAAGTCCTTAAGAACTCAAAATTAATAAATAGTAGACTAGAATAAAGTTCCCGCTTCGTCGGGCTACTTTTAAATTTTTTAATTAATTAATAATAAAAATTAGTTTTAATTTATATTTTATTAAATAATAATTATTTATTTAAATATTATATTTTAAAATTATAATATTATTTTGTTAATTATGAAAATTAAATGTATGATAATTGTTTATTTATAAATTACATAATACAAATGCATTTTCAAATGTTATTTTTATATATATATATTTGAAAAATATTTAAACCTTATTGTATAGTGTATATTTTTATTTATAAGAGGTAAAAAATAATAAATGAAAAATAAGAAAATAAAATTGTGAATTCTTTCGTAGGATCGATTTTCTCATATAGGTTAGCAGCAAATTTATTATTATTTTTTTAACTTTTTCCACAAGCGGATTGGGTTTGGATCCTAAATCGACCCGTGAGTCAACGTGTGATTTTATTTATTTTTTTTTGCTGGGGTACTTTTAAAATGTTTTTATAAAATTTTAATTAATTTAAAATTATATTTTATTATATAATTATTATTTATTAAATTTATTTTAAATTGTAAAAATATTAATATAATTATATTTTATTAATTATGAAAATTAAATTAATGATAATTGTTTATTTATAAATTACGTAATAAAAATGCATTTTAAAATATTATTTATATGTATTTTTAAAAAATATTTAGGCTTTTTTGTATACTGTATATTTTTATTTATAAGAGGTAAAAAATAATAAAATAAAAATAAGAAAAAAATCGTGGTTTGTATTTTATTCTCTCGTAAGATCAATTTTTTCACATACGTTAGCAGCAAGTTCGTTTTTTTCTTTTTTTTTAACTTTTTATTTCAGAGCGGGTTGGGATACGAATCCTAAATCGACCAACGATTCAATGTGCGGACTAACCCTTTTAAATACATTATTTAAAAATAAAATAAAATAACTAATTAATTAATTAATAAAATAAATAAATAAATTTCTTTTTTTTTTCTCCCAAACCGGTCGAGTACAGATCCTAAATCTACCCGCGAGTCAATGTGCGGATTAACCCTTTTAAATACATTATTTAAAAATAAAATAAAAAACTAATTGATAAAATAATTTTTTCCGTGCAGGTTGGGTACGAATCCTAAATCGACTCGCGAGTCAACGTGCGGATTAACCCTTTTAAATATATCAAATAAAATAAAAAAACTTAAAACTAAAAAAAATTAAAAATTAAAAATAATTAATAAAATAAATTTATTTTTGTCACGAGCGGATAGGGTATGGATCCTAAACCGACCTGCAAATCAACGTACAGACTAACCCTTTTAAATACATCATTTATAAATAAAAGAAAAAAATAAAAACAATTAATAAAATAATTTTTATTTTATTTTTTTCCCGAACGGATCGGGTACAAATCCTAAATCGAGCGAGTCAACGTGTGGGCCAACCCATTAAATACATTATTTAAAAATAAAATAAAACTAATTAATGAAATAAATTTCTTTTTTCAATTTTTTTCTCGAGCCGATCGGATAAGAATCTTAAATCAATTCGCGAATCAACGTGCAGATCAACCCCTTTAAATACATCATTTAAAATAAAACAATTAATTAATAAAATAATTTTTTTTTTTAATTTTTTTTCGTAGGATCGGGTACGGATCCTAAATCAACCCGCGTGTCAACGTGCAGACCAATCCCTTTAAATATATCATTTAAAAATAAAAAATAAAAAATAATTAATAAAATAATTTTTTACTTTTTTCCGAACGAATATGGATTTTAAATTGACCAGTGAGTTATTCTACAGACCAATCCCTTTAAATAATTATATAAAAATAAAATAAAAATAACTTAAAACTAAAAATCTAAAAATGAAAAAAAAAAAAAAAAAAAAATCTAAAATAATTGGAGCAAAGCACGCAGGACCCAATTTTTTTTTTTTTTTTTTTTTGTTAAATAGTTGGACAATGTCCCTAATATATTTCAAGAGAACCTCTTGAGTCTTAAGGACTCAAAAATGATATATAGAGACTAGAAAAATGACCCCGTAGGGTAGTTTTATTTTTTTTTAATAAATTTTTCAATTAATAATAATGAAAAAATGATTTTAAATTATAATTTATTAGATAATAATTTATTTATTTTTAAAATTTTAAATTGTAATAATATTTATATAATTATATTTTTTTAATTATAAAAATTAAATTTATGATAATTATTTATTTATAAATTACATATAAATGCATTTTCAAATGTTATTTATATATATATATAAATATTTAGACTTTATTGTATACTGTATATTTTTATTTATAGGAGGTAAAAGATAATAAATAAGAAAATAAAATTATGGTTTGTATTTTATTTTTTCGTTGGATTGATTTTCTCCTATAAGTTAGGAGCAAGTTCTTTTTTTTTTTGGTGTTAAATAGTTGGACAAAATTGTCCCTAATATATTTCAAGGAAACCTCTTGAGTCCTAAGGACTCAAAAATGATATATAGAGACTAGAAAAATGACCCAGCTATGCCGGGGTATTTTTTATTTTTTTATAATTTTTTCAATTAATTAATAATGAAAATTTTATTTTAAATTATACTTTATTAAATAATAATTTATTTATTTTTAAAATTTTAAATTGTAATAATATTTTGTTAATTATAAAAATTAAATTTATGATAATTATTTATTTATAAATCACATATAAATGCATTTTCAAATGTTATTTATATATAAATATTTAGATTTTATTGTATACTGTATATTTTTATTTATAGGAGTTAAAAGATAATAAATAAGAAAATAAAATTATGGTTTGTATTTTATTCTTTCGTTGGATCGATTTTCTCACATAAGTTAGCAGCAAGTTCGGTTTTTCCTTTTTTTACTTTTTGTTCCCGAGCGAATCGGATACGGATCCTAAATCGATCCGCGACTTAACGTGCGGATCTACCTCTTTAAATATATTATTTAAAATTAGAATAAAAATAATTAATAAAATATTTTTTTAACTTTTTCCCGAGCTGGTGGGTTACAGATCATAAATTGACCCGCGAGTCAACATGTGAACCAACCCCTTTAAATACATCATTTAAAATAAAAATAAAAATTATTAATAAAATAAATTGATTTTTTTAACTTTTTTTCGAGCGAGTCAGGTCACTGATCCTAAATTGACTTGCAAGCCAACGTGCAGACCAACCCTTTAAATATATCATTTAAAATTAAAAGAAAAAATAATTAATAAATCTTTTTTTAAAATCTTTTTTTCAAGCGAGTCGGGTACGGATCCTAAATCAACCCGCGAGTCAACATGCTGACCAACTCCTTTAAATACATCATTTAAAACAAAAATAATTAATAAACTAATTTTTTTTTTTTCGAGACGGTCGGATACAGATCTTAAATCGACCCGTGGACTAACCTCTTTAAATACATCATTTAAAAATAAAATAAAAAATAATTAATAAAATATTTTTTTATTTTTTTCGAATGGGTCGAGTACGAATCCTAAATCGATCCAAAAATCAATGTGCGGACCAATCCCTTTAAATATATCATTTACAAAAATCTAAAAATCTTTTAAAAAACTAAAAAAAAAAATCGCCTGGACCTAGTTTTTTTTTGTTATAAAGTCCCATGGACCAAATTATCCTCAACCTATTTCAACAATACCTTCTATGTCCCATGAACTCAAAAATAAATATAGTTAGATGCCACTTCGGCTGAAACCCTAGGGTTCTTATTCACATCCGCCAAATCGTGGAGACAGAGCCTCTTTCACTTTCGTGTCTCTCTTCTCTTCCATCTTTTGCTTCTCTTTCAGGTACCACTTTTCATTTTCCTATCACCTGTTTGGTTGCTTAGAAAATGCTCGTAAAGGAAAGAGAACGAAGATATTTCTGTTTGTTTTTCTTTTTTTCTTGTTTCTATTCAGTTTTCTCATAAAACCAAACAGAGTGATAGGGCTTTTTGACTTTTTATTACTGTGATCGTTGCAAGATATGCTAATTTTCTGTGGTCTGCTTGTATGCTAAGAAAAATGTAGGAAAAGGGAAAAAAATGCTGTTATGATCTGATTTGGATGTTTATTTTTAATAATTTAATTCTGTTTCTAGACTTTCAACCATGAGCTTTAGGGTTCTTTATCTTTTAATGATATATGTATATGAATTTATTACTTCTGAGCTAATAAAAGCTGTTTAGTATGTCTAATTTTGTTTGAAGTTTGTTTTTGGTTTTCTACTTTTGTAATTCTTTGTTTTTCACTATTTGTGCTATAAAACGTTTGAAAAACCCTAAAATTTGTGTGTATGCAAATTTTTGTCTTGTAAATTACTATCGGAAACAATTAACAATCACTTAGATCACTGAGACTAATGTCAGTTTACGGGTAATGTACCAGAGAAGTGGCAGGTTGTGTCCTATTTATATTATAAGAGTAATTGGTTTAAGACTAGGATGTTACACTAATACTTTTTTTTTTTGTCTATTCGAGAATATGTTGCCAAATGCATGTAAAGAATTTCAAGTTGAAGTTTTTTTTATTTGCTTTCGTATTATACAGCTTGAAATTTGACATATTGAAAACTTTATAAAGCATCAAACTTGTTATTGCTTCTTAAAATTGGTGTAATCGTTCTACACATCATGAAATGAGTGATAGAACCAAAAGTTGGATCTTAGCTTCTTTAATTTTTAGCGAAATTTGTATATGGATAGTACTTGATCCAATTTCTAGTTCAATCTGATTTGTAATTACACTTTCTTGTTTGAAAATTCCTTTTCAATCTGCTAAATTCCTTTGAACATTTTATCCATCCCTCTATGTAGATCTTGAAGATGTATACTTCAAGGAAAAAGATCCACAAAGATAAGGATGCTGAACCAACAGAATTCGAGGAGTCGGTTGCCCAGGTTTTCAAATGTTCTTACATTTGTTGCACTTGAAAAGTTCCTGAAAATGTGTAATCCTGGGTATGATTTCATTACTTGTTCATGTATTTTTGTAACAGGCATTCTTTGATTTGGAGAATACCAATCAGGATCTGAAAAGTGACCTCAAAGATCTCTACATTAATTCAGCAGTGTAAGAATGATTCATTGGGATGCATTAATTGTAAATTCACTTATGTATTTGTCCATCATATGATTGATATAAATTTGTTCACAAGCAGCCAAATTGATGTTTCTGGGAGCCGGAAAGCTGTTGTTATCCATGTCCCCTACAGATTGAGGAAAGCTTTTCGCAAGGTTCATGTTAAGCTTGTGAGGGAACTTGAAAAGAAGTTCAGTGGCAAGGTAAGGGAAGGACTAAGCTACTCCATTCTCCTTCAAATTTGTTCGTTCTGTATAATGAAACAATGAGAGGAAGAGCAGTTTGAATGAAAATTTGGATTAGTCTTCTAATTTACAATTTATTTAAGTGCATTACCATTAAAGTACAAAATTCAGTAACAATTTTAATTTGCATGTGTTGCATAAGATGCTTTCATCAGTGGAATTGTTCTTTACCAGACTCTGATACAATTGCAGTTCGGCAAGAAACAAGAGATTAATTATGTTTTATCATAAATTTATGTCTTTGTGAATTCTTTTACTTGATCTGGCTTTACTGTTTTACATAAATTTCTATTTGTTACTGATAATGACGATTATTAATTGGTTTAATTGATGCACATGTCCTTGATTTTAAGTTTTAACTTAGTATGCATATATGATAGGATGTGATTCTTATTGCCACCCGGAGGATATTGAGGCCTCCTAAGAAAGGTTCTGCTGTTCAAAGGCCACGCAGCCGCACATTGACTGCTGTACACGAGGCAATGCTAGAAGATATTGTCTTACCTGCGGAGATTGTTGGGAAGCGCACTAGATATAGAATTGATGGATCAAAGATAATGAAGGTACAACACTGCTGTCATATAATTATTAATACTAGTACTAGAATTAGGTTGCTAAATGTTGATGAAAAAGTCTAGGTGATGATGTGAAAATTGCGATCTTGTGAAATTCTACAAATATTGGGTTCAATTCAACTTCAATTGGTTTTGTTAATCATGATAGTTGTCATCTTTCATAGATGGTTAATTTTATTGAAGGCTAATGTTGATTCATTCTTTGCCACCCTTCTTGGGCAGGTCTTTTTGGACCCCAAGGAACGTAACAACACCGAGTATAAGCTCGAGACCTTTTCTGCAGTTTACCGGAAGCTTGCTGGAAAGGATGTTGTGTTTGAGTTCCCAGTTACAGAGGCATAGAGAAAGTTCTTTTTAAGTGTTGTGACACACCTTCTGTCTGGTCTTTTTTCCCCCAAAACTGCTTTTCTTTGGGGGTATTTAAAATTTTGACATTTACGAGTTGCTAAGCAAGCATAGAAGTGTCATCTTGGATTTTATTTTCCTTATTATGACGTAGTTTGTGCTATGGTATTAATGGTGTAGGATTATGAGTTTTAAAAGGTTTTTGTTGGTTCGCAAATTTAATTCTCATTCCTGTTTCTTTTTAGGATTTTGTTAAGTAGTGTTTTAAAAGCCTTCATTAAGGATATTATATATAATAATATTTTTATTTAATAAATTAAAAATGATAAAAAAATTATTAATTATTATATTTAATATAATATTAATAATATGTTATCTAACTTTAAAAAAGTGCCTTCAGCGAAAACCCTTGAGCCAAAATACATTGAATTAACCAAAAACTAAGAATCCAACAGGATTAGATTAAGTTAGGCTTACAAGGTCAACATAAACTTGGTAGAACATTTTATTGCTCTATGCAATAGCAGGATCAGAAAGCAGGTTCTAGTTTGAGTGTGTTTGATAATTTATTTTATTGCTCTATACATTTTATTTCCATTTTACTGCTCTGCTGTTTTATTAAAAATTTCAATCAGTGACCGACTAGTTCTCTTCATTTAAAATCCACGTCATATATACTAAAATTTATCACCCACTTTATGATGAAAAAAAGGTTTTTAAAAAAAAAAGTTAATATATTTTAAAAGAAAGATTAAGTTAAAATTATAAAATAGAAAAGTAATTTTTTAAGTGAGTAGTTATTTGTTTAGTTAGTAATTATTTTTTTAAAAATTGAAAGATCTAAATACTCTTAATTTTATTGTATTATTATAATTATAATTTGGTTTTTATGTAATTTTGTTAACTGAAAAAAATAAAAAAAAAATAAAAAAATAAAGTGGATGACCAATTGAGGTCTGATGAGAGCTCCAGCATTTTATATCTATGTAAATCTAAACGGAAAAAAAATATTAAAAAAAAAAAAAAAAATAGAAAGGGTTGGACAAAAACATTGAGTGATGATCAAATGTGGAACAAAAAAATCAGTTTGCCCTTGTTTCTTCACTTTGGAGCTCATTTGAGCATGAATCTTCTGTGCAAGAAAAAGTAGAAGAAAAAAAGAATTCTCAGAAAATGAATGAGAGTGCAAACAAGCCAGTGTCTGTCTGGCTTTTAGTAAGCATAGCTTCCTACACAAAATCAGAGACGTGGAAAGAAAGTCAGCATCTGATGAAGCATATAGACATTTAAACTGTTTATAAATTATAAAATCAAGCATAAACAGGATGAAAAGCTGATTGAACTCAATGAGACCATGGAAGCAAAGTTTACCTCAAGACAATATTACAAGACCAAGATACATTGCTCCACAAAGAAATAAGAATGATATTAAACCCCTGCCAGCCATAAGAATTTTTATAATTAAGGAGACGAGATTCAACAGAGTCTTGCTTGTCAAATTTTAACAGACAAGGAATTAAAGTAATCTTCATGCATATTTCAGATTTGACATTAATTACTCCATAAACACTTTAATATTCTCACCAGATGACACCCCATCCAACGCCATTGCAAGGACAAGGGCATACTTCGGCGAATTTTTCGGCATCACTAGAGTGAACTCTACGAGATATGAGGTCATCATATATATCTGTAACATCAAGCATATATTATACAGAATTAGTAATTATAAAAACAGACATTAAAATCACCAGATTCTATGTTTCTTGCTCCAAAACCATACCATAGACTGAAAACAAGCTGTTCATTACACCTGCAGTAAGGAATAGCACTTTTGTTGATCACACTAAAAACGGGGTAAAAAATGGGCAAGATAGTCCAATTTCAGAAAAAAAAGTTTGGAAAGAGAACAAGACAGATCCATTTACCAATAAACAGAATAATGTACCGAAGTATACGAATCTTTGTTGTTTCTTGAAGAACCCAAACCACACCAAGGAAAAGAACAAACCCTGACATCTCAATACATAGGGATTAACATTACTCAGATGGTATATCAGCCAGATTTATTCAAGCTATCAAAAGACATACCAATGCAAAGTCCTCTTAGTGTCCACTGCCAAAACAACATAAAAAATAATCAAGAGCCATAAAAACATAGAATAATAATAGTGTGAGAGAATGTATATCGATGTAGTTGAAAGTAAAAGCAGGGGCTAAAGGTTTACGAAAAGCTTTTTTTTTTTTTAATTGCTAATTGAATGACTCTATTTTGTTATCAATTAAAAAGGGTGTCTCTTTTCAGGGATTTGTGATAATATCTCTATATTTTACATTCAATGTGGTTTTGGCTGCCTTTTATCCCTTGAATTCTTGCATTCATATTCTAAAAGAACCAAACTAAATTCTAGATAACCTTGCAAATGCGATCTAGCATCTATGATTTACCGATGAAATATAAAAAACAAGAAAGGTCATTCTTGGTGTTCATGAATACTTACGTTTTTAGCTACACAGAGTACAACGAGTAGAGCAGCGACAAAACATCCTGCAGCAATTCTTGCAGTTAGAAGATTTGTCGATGCTAGAATCAAAACCATTCCCCAAAAAGATGAACCAAGATCTGAAGGGTAACAACAAATATTAATTCTGATTACAACACATGCAACCTCATGAAAAGACAATTGACAGTCAATCCAAAGTTTTAAATTTTATATGCAGAACAAAATGCATGAACATATTAATAAATGGATGAATAAGACAATTCACCAAATCACACTGTCAAAAGGCTGTAATTGAACGGTAATTTTGACATAATTATGCATCTATGAACATATGTGTCTGTACTTATGTGCCTGTATCTGTTTTATATGCAAGCAGTCAAGGAATAAAGAAGGTACATCCCGCTGGCAAGATTAGCCAGTAAATGCCACCACGTGTTTGTGTGGTTCCACCTTCATCTGCATGAACCTGGATCCCTTCCACCTGCATATGAATTCTTCTTAGAAATTGGATTACACATAAAAGAGAACATTTCAAGGTTATGCAATCAACAAAGCATTTCATTACTTGGAATTTGGCTTTTCAAGATGCACCAATGGGCAAAACATCACATAGGTGAAAACTGGTGCCATAAGCCAAATAAGTTGCTCAGACAACACTGTGGTTACACTTAGAAATGGAACTGATGGACCTAATATTTTGTTATTCATTGATCCTAACTCCTAAGTGCAGTGTGTAGGCGTTATAAAATGTGATTCACAGATGCAAGGACCCATGACCATTTTACTAATCCTGTCTTTGGATAGACAAAAAAAAAAATTACATGCCCTATCAAATCAAACCATTATATGAAAACAAGAATGAAACTTAGTTTGTCATGTTTCCTCTATGTGAGTGGAATTCATCTATCTTCTATCGTTATGCGCTTGATTTAATTAACTGAGATATGTAATGATTTATTTCACATGATTACTAGCTTATTGGAAGCACTTTAATTGATGATTAGACCCAAAATCCAAATATGATATAGATTAGACATTTCCTCTCATTTTTAAATCACGCTTTAACATACTGAATTGCAAAATTGTGAATTGTGAATAATATAAACTCAACTCATGCCGAGTTTCAACCTTAATATGCATGAGACCATTTTGTATTATTTCCACAAGGCTTTGATCCTTCAAGGACATACATGGTAAACACAAACATTGGTGACAAAATGCTTCTCTTTTTCTTTTTTGTTTCCTTTTGGACAGTTAAGGGTTTTTTCTTCTTCTTTTTTTTTTTTTTTTTGAAAAGTTAAGTTGCGTGAGGGGGAATTGAAGTTAGGACCGCCTTTTTGGAGGTAAGGTGTGGTTACCATAAAGCTATTGCCTTGGCTACAAAAAACTGTCCTAGTCTGCATAATGTGAGTCAAGTACATATCTCTAGATGTAATTTGATGCATAAATGACAAGGATTTATTCATGGAGTAATACTTTTACTAAATAAAGTTGAGTATCTCTACCAATTAAACTTGTAAGGTGCATATTTTCACATAGACTGCTCAAAGAGATTGAAACATCAGAGACACTAGCTCTCTAGAGTGGAGAGTATGTCTGACTTTCCAGTGGTTTTCTGACTCTACATAAATTTATCAAGCAATACGTGAGTAGACAATGTCAACAGGTTCTTAATAGAACTAGAAACTAATAGCATGCAATAAGACTTCTAATCAGCACAATAATAATTTGCAATCAGAGTCTAAATAAGCTTTCTAAAGTGATTTACATTGCAAACTAAAGTGAATGCACAATAAACATCTGACTAGAATTTACAGGAAAATGCTAACTACTGAGAAAGCATGTCATTGTAGTGACAAGGATTACTACATCGCTATCCAAAGCATTTATCTAACAGTTATCAAAAAATTTATTAAGGTTGCGTTTGGGAACTTGGATTTCAAACAATGGATTTGGATTTCAAAAATAGTGTAATTGTGTAGTAAAACACATGTAAATATAACATTCATGATTATTTTTCAAATTCATGGATTTGTTCGATGCCTATGTAATGGTGAATTTGAAATACCTATAGGTATTTGTGAATTTGAAATTCATGTTTTTATACCTTTCAAATGTACAATCATGTTGAATTTTAATTAATGTATGCATTTCATTATCACAATTTATATAGCAACTGAAATCCAAATCCAAATCCAAATTCTCAAATTCAAGTTCCCAAACATAGCATAAATGAATTTCGCAAGATGGCATGCAGGAACAGAAAGAAATACTTACATGACCACATGTAAGTTTACAAGCAATAGCATGGCTAGCCTCATGAAGGAATACAGTTACAAGCTTGAAAGGTGTCAGCAGTATCGTCCTCCACAGCTACAAAGATCAAATAAAGATTTAAACCAAAAAGCAGAAACATTGCACAACGGAGCAGAAAAGCATCAAAGTACAACATACCTAGAAACTGATAGCATGCAATAAGACTTCTAATCAGCACAATAATAATTTGCAAGCATAGTATAAATAAGCTTTCTAAATGACTGAATTTTAAGTAAAATTAATTAAAAGATAATTTTAGTAGGCTTGATAGACTGTCTCTTTTATCTTAAAAGTCATCAACAAACTTTAATGAGTCAATTCTACATTTAAATTGGCTGAACTTTATTACAATTTGAAACGGGATGAACTGTAGTCTATAGCTTGTATCTAAAATTACCAAATTAGTAGCATCATACATTAAAATCAATAAATTGTTGTTCTTTGAGGATTGATATGTAGGCTTGCACCACACTAAAGCTTCCAATTCCAAACAGAAAATTTATTTTTTCCCAAATGCCTTGTAAGTCAAAAGTGAAATCTAATTTTATATCCCTTAAACCTACAGTTATAGCTTGTTGATAAGCTCACATTGACTCCAACTACCAGAAAGAGCAGTAACCTTGAGCAACCAGAAGCAGGCTTTGCTTTCAACAAAATGAACATTCAAAATTAAATGTCACCAATAAATAAATTTCCATCTGCTTTGACTAATGTTTTAAGTAACCACTTTACTCCAAAGAAGCAAAAACTTCCCTGAATAAAAACAAAACCTTTTGAAGCCTCAAGAATTCCCATTTCAAAAAGAAACAACAATTACCCAGATCCACCCAATGTTCCTACTTTTAACTATAGCAAATTATAACCCAAAAGAAGATACCCCATTGGCATTTTCTTATCAGATACGAAAAAGAAAAGTGGCCTAGATTTGGTAAAGAAGAAGAAGAAGAAAAGCTGAGAGAGAGAGAGAGGGAGATGTACCGCAAGTATAACAACAGCGCAGATAGCGACAGTGACAAGAAAGACTACTTGTTCATGGTTGCAGCAGTTTTTTAGTTCCCAGTTAGGTTCCAGTTTCATCATCTCTTTGTTACTCAGAAATGAGAATGACCTAACAACTGCAGACAGTTTCCTAAGTTGGATTTTCTTGTTTCAGACAAAGAAAAGGAGAGAGCTTCTTTGATCTTCTCTTCTCAAAGAAGGTTGGTTGGTCAACAGTTGCCACCAAATTGGCTTCCGAGTTTTTGAATTTTGATTGATTAATTTTAATGCAATTATTACAGGTTATATGCTCTTGAAAAGACAAAGTAAAAACGCCTTTAGAAGTTTTCTTTTCTTTATTTTCTTTTTCTAATGATCCCAAAGCAAATTATAATACTAATAACCTTTACAAAGAGGAAGCAAATTTTTTTTTTTTTTTTTAAACTGTGGTTTGCAAAAAGAACTTTAATTCCTTTACAGAGTAATAAAAAGTTCATGTATAAAATATTCATAATTTTATTTTTTTTATAACAAAATTATCTCATTATATCCGCAATAAAACTTTTAGACTCAATAAAATTAAAGGATTGAAAAGTATTTTAATAAAATATATTTATATAATACTTAATTAATAAATCACAATTATTAACTCTTTAATTTTATTTGTGGAGTTTAAAATTTATAATATAGAAATGAATTCTTTAATTTTAGTTGTATAAGTTTTATTTCAAAATATCTTATAAAAAAAAGCACTAAATGAAAATAGAATAAGGTAAAAAAAGTTAAAAGATTATAAAAAGGGAGTTCAGATTAGACTATTTAGGCAATGAATTAATTTAAGGGGGTTGCATGAGTGTATGTCATGTGCAATAATTAGAGGATTTGGTGCTTTTCTGGGGCCATCTCTGTCTTGACTCTTCAACTCTAATTTTGAACATCGAAGAGGAATCATGTTTACATTAATCTAAACAAATTAAGGCCCTTTAGGTATCATAATGCCTTAGTGTATATTTTAGTAAGAAAACTATAACTGGATTTTCTCAATCAAGTTGAATTTTTTTTCTCAATCCAAATTAAGATCTTTACCCTAATTCAACCCTATTTTTACCATTGAGTTTAAAGCCCAAATGGCATTGTTGATAGTTTACTGTTTTCACAATCACAAGTTCCATTTTTATGGATTTTGGTTTTTTTTTTTTTTATGTTATATATAAATTTTTTATAAAAGAGATCACAGTTTGAGAATGAAAAAAAATCTCAAACCGATTGAATGTCATCTTTTAAAAATGATTGTATAAATCAACTAGACTAAATTCCGAACTCAATGATATCATGTTTTACTATTGTTTTCATCTTATCATTATTTGGTGTCAATAACCAACGGCGCAGATAATCAAATGAGCCCTAATGTGGTGGAGAAACTAGGTCGGCCAGGGCTCTTTGCTGAACCTTATCACCTCAAGCTATATTCCCGGAAGATGGCTACACCTACATTACACATGGCACAAGATGATGGGCGTTGCTGCCCCCTCTTGGCTTGACCCTCCCTGTTCCTGGCCCTCTTTTCTCTTGTAGCATTCGAACAGCCTTGGACTCCTAAGTCCCAAGTCATAACCAGCAAGAAAACAGTCCATACAATTTCCACCCATTCCACTCAGCAGCAAAATAAATAAATAAACAAAACAACCTACACCCATTCCGCCAAGAAAACATAATTTCCATTCTTTCTCTGCGCTAGCTCAGCTTAGAAATCTAACATCACGATTCACGAAACAAGTAAAACAAATAAGATGATATTAACATTAAATCATATAAAACTCATGCTTTACATGAGATTACTAGAGCTATATAATTACAGTGAACTATGAGTAGCTCATCTACCCTCATCAAAAGAAGAATATGATATAGAATTTCTAGAATAATCCTCGACAAAACTACTGTCGCCCGAAGCCCTTGTGGCACCCGTCTTCGTGCTACTGGCATTAGTATTAGTAAAAGCAGAAGTAGAGGTTGTTGTCCCCCATCCTACACGGCCTTGAATTGCAGGTTTACCTGGTCTCGCCAGAGTAAACGAATCACTTGAAAGCATGAGATGAACAGAGTTCATGTCCGGCCTCTCAGCAACAGTCTGTTGACAACATAACAAACCCAGCTGAATGCACATAGCTGCCTCATCACGATTGTACTTCTCAAGGGATGGATCCACTAAATCCAATGACTTTCCTCCTTGAAAGAGCAGCCATGCCTGTATAAGAAAGCGAGAAAATTCCCAGGATTAAACTTATAACTTATAGATTATATGTTCCTAGTCTTTTAGGCTTAGATCATAAAATCCAAGTAGGCCCTTGGTAGTAAATTTTACAGCACCTCGTATCAGATTTTATCCGCCACTAAGTAAAAAGCAACAAGTTTTAAGCTTTCTGAGTTCCAACAACAAGAGGTTATATTAAAGATGTGAAATGTCTATAAGATTAGCAAAATATCAGATGCCAGATACTTATGGCCTATCTATCCAATATGGAAGAAGCAGATGAAAGCAGTAAAACTTTGTGTAAGACAAGGGCTCCGCCGCTCCGGAATGTAACTTGAAAAATGAATGATTATTTACATTAAAAATGAAAAAATAAGAAAACTTATGATTAGTATAAGTTCAACGAGAGACCTCTAGCAGGATAAAGAAAAGAATTAAAAGGTGTATATACTATAAATCAAAATTATTCATAATGTATGCAATTAAAAATTAACTAAACTACTGGATTAAATATACAGTTATGTTTATCTTCAAATCTTCATATTAAAAATATTTGTGGGTTATTTATGATAGCACCAAATTAATGTTCCTATAAGGGTATGGCCACCTGTCCACCTAGAAAGCAGAAGATTAACACTAAATATAACAAGATTTTAGGATTTACAAACATCTTTTTCCATAAATTTAACTTACATAGTTCAAGAGGTCTGCCTTCTCTGAACTAAGACGGCTATCAAGGTTCTTTCTCCCACTTACTATCTCCAAGACCACAATTCCATAGCTGAAAACATCTGTCTTCACAGACAAATAGCCATGCAAGGCATATTCAGGGGCCATGTAACCACTGCAGGCAACGAAAGGTTTTACTTATTTTTATCTTTCTTAGCTAACAATAAAATTAAATCAGGATAAAACTTGAAAGAAAATGACCCTAGTACACTTAAATTGCAAGGACAAATACATAAGAATAAGATGGGAATAGAAAGCAAAGAAACTACTCACTGAGTGCCAGAAATCCTTAAGGTATTTACATGAGTGTCATCCCCAGGGAAGAGCCTTGCCAAGCCAAAATCCGAGATTTTTGGGTTCAATTGCTGATCCAACAATATATTACTGGCTTTAATGTCTATATGCATAATCCTTTCAGGGGCCTCTTCATGCAGGTAGAGAAGACCTCTTGCAATGCCAGTGACAATCTTAAATCGTGTCGTCCAATCCAAGGATGAAGACTTGTTCTTATCTGAGAAGTTTAATAGCAATTATGAATCTTAATTTACCGAACGGCCTATCAGAGTTCCAGTTTGTAAATCTTCCTTAGCAACAGAAGTGAATGCCACATACAAAGGGGTTCTTACCAAAGAGAAAGTAATCAAGGCTTTTATTTGGCAAATACTCATAAACAAGCATCTTCTCAGGTCCTTCTGCACAGCACCCCAACAAAATCACCAAGTTCTTGTGCTGGGTTTTCAATAAAAGTTTCACCTCATTAGTGAATTGTTTAAGTCCCTGTCTTGAATCCAGTGAAAGCTTCTTGACAGCTCTTCTTGACCATTTGGCATCAAACCCTGTAATATAAGCTTGCAATGAGCAATAATTTCACAAGAGTCGCTAATGATCAACAATTCCCTTGCAACCAAAGCAAAACAAGAAGATAGCATATAATGCTAACGAATATAAAAACTAAAGTCTTTGACCAAAGGCATCTCTTTATATATATATATATATATATATATATATAGTCAGTTGATTGTTTATATATATATATATATATATATAGTCAGTTGATTGTTTAAGTGACACTGTTGGATTGAAAACGCAAGATTATTAATAGGTAAGATAAGTGGAAACCAACAAAGGTGGCATTATGGTATAGAGCTTCCATACTTAACAATATAGTATGTGTGTCAGTGTATCAGTATACACATGCACACAAGAGCAATGGACTCCCCCAAACACATCTTCTTATGGAAAAATTGTTATTACCAGACCATCAGTTTCCAGATTTTGTTCTTTTTATTTTGTTTATTTCTAAGCAAATGCATACTCCTACTTTCTACCCAGATCTATTGTTTTTGTCGTAGGACCATAAGGAAAACTAAATAAAAGGCAATTGATGAAGGAAGTAATACATTTACGATTAACATCTTCAATGGACTACAGATTTGCTCTCAATTTTTTCCTGAAAAAGGCATCTTTAGTTTCATTGAATTCTAGTTCTAGAATCAAGCTCACACTCAGTAGATGTTGCATAAAGATTGCATGCTTCCAATTAGGTCCAATTCCATTCTTCACAGTTCACATAGACATGAAAAAACATAATTGGCTTCTCAGTATACGTTGGAATGTCATCAAAGAAGCAGAAGCATAAGAAGATTTTCCATTATGAGAAGCTTGGAGTTGGGTTGGTAGCACATGCGATTTTGTTTGAGTTTTTTCCACGTGGTAGCTATAAAGATTGTTGCCACATGCTCCTTAAAAAGCTCTCTTTCATTAGTAAAAAAAAAGTTGGACCTAAATACTCAGACTATGTCTTTCTTAACAAACAAATGCTCAAATACCAGAGTCAAAGAAAGCTAGTAACAAACAAATTCTAAAAATGACTACTCAATGCAATTTTGTGCACTAAATTTTTTATGATTAATGAACTTATGAGATAAGCTTGGCAGCCAATAGAAAGGCTTCTTCTCGCAATGCTTTACACTTGTCTCTCACACTCATTTTAATCCTCCCCAACCATCCTTTTCCTTATATGTTAAATTTCATTCACCCAATCTCCATATATTCTCCATGCCTCTAAGTGCGTGGTTGGATAGAGCCTTATATTTAAAAGAGTTAATGATGAAAATGGTACTTGAACGATAGCCAAATGTTTAAATTGGTATCTAAACTTTGAAAATGGGCAATGTGATACTTGAATTAATAAACTATTAACAAATTTGGTATTTAGATTAACACCGCTAGTAAACATTAGTCAAAAATGATGAATTGGCTTTCATCTAATAAAAATATGACATATGAATGCAGCAACATATGAAATTAATCTCTGATTGATGAAAAAAATTCAACGTTAGCATAAATGTGGCATTACTATCCTTGGCCCAAAAATTTTGGGCAGCGATTATCTTGCCAAGGAAAGAAAATTATGTTTTTTCAAAAAAAAAAAAAAAATCCCCTTTTAGAGAAAAAATCTTAACTCTTCTCTATCTTACCATTGAAAAAATGACTTTTTCTCCACCAAAATCAATACAGATTACTGTTGATGAAATTCTTCCACAAAAATTGCAAAGGAAAATTAAAAATTATATATACAAAACAAACCAAATAGAGTGATAAAACAATAGTAAATAGGAGTTTTAATTAAGGGTTTTTTAAGGTTTTTTTAGGTTTTTTTTTTTTACCAAAAAAAAATAATTTTTTCTTTAGCAGGATAATTGTCGGTCAAAATTTTTTGAGCCGATAATAGTATGCCACGTGTATGCTGACGTAAATTTTTTTCATGAATCATAATTAATTTCATACATGACATTAAACATGTCATATTTCTGCTGAACGAAAGTCAATTCATCACTTTTTACTAACAGTTAACTAACTTTGTGATGTAGGACAAGTAATTTCAAAACTCAATTTTAGAAAATCTCAATAATTCAATAATTAAAGTCCCCTAAAACTAATACAACTTAGGGCTAGTTTAGCATTGCTGTTGAAAAAAGCTTAGGTTGGAAAAAGCTCAAGTGTTTATAAAGTGTGGTGAAAAAGTGTGGTTTAAAAACTTTTAAGTGTTTAGCATTGCTGTGAAAAAGTGTTGTAGTAAATTGAAATGTCAAAAAAAGATATGTTTAAAATAATAAAAGTGTAAAAATGTGAGGATAATAAAGTCATTTTATCCAAAAGCCAGCTTTTAAAGCTCAAAAGTTATATTTTTTGGCTTTTTGGTTTGGCTTTTCAAACCATGGTTTCAACAGCAGAAGCCAATTTTTTTTATCTGTTTAGCATTGCGTTTGCAGTGAAAAACAGCTTTTGACCTCAAAAGCTGTGCCAGAAGCAATGCTAAACGAGGACTTAGGTATTTATAACTAAACCTAAATCCTACTAAATATAAAACACCAATTATAACCCTAAAGCCTTAACTTGTAGAAGTAAAGTAAATACTAAAAAATATAAAATAATCTAAATAACCTAAAATAGCTTAAATAAACATAAAGATTATCATCAAACTCATAAAATATAAAATAGATTCCTAGATAATTTAATCTCCTAACTAGGATATTTCTGTTCTCAATCACTTTGTTAATCCAAGTATCAAACTTGTTAACAGTTTATTAATTCAAGTACTACATTATTCCTTAAATAATATTGGTGTTTATTTTTCCTAAATTTTAAGGTGCTGTTGGGTAATTATTTTTGCTTCCAAAAATAAAAGGCAAAAGATACAATTGGATCCAAAAGCAAATAAATATTTTGAAAAATTAGAAATTATAATTTTAACTTTTTGGAGAACAAAAATGCATGATATTTGTTTATAGAATAATTATATTAAAATTGGTGTTGTATTTTAGTTTTTTATTATTTGTAATCAATTATGACATTGTTTTCTATCATTTCTATTACTTTTTAATAACATTTTAAGAAGTAAAAAACCAAAGCAACAAACGAAAGAAATCAAAATTGTTCTAATTTTATTATTCGTTACTTTTTCACTAAGTAATGACCAAGGACGCAACCAGAATTTTCAGCTTGAGGGGACAGAAATCTTATATGATATTAAGGGTTATTTTTTTTAATGCATAATAAACTCATATAAATCATATCAAGTAGACAGTAAGCTAATACAATAAGCATAAATAAATAAACAAATAATCCTAACATAAAAATTTTAATTATTTAAGTTGAGCACGATGAAATTCATCTACAATTTGTCAATTTCATAATTGCAATATTGTAGCATGTTTAATTCTACACAAAATTTCAATTTTATGATTAATACTACAAACAATTTTACATCATGTTTGGCTTCGGGGGGATGGCTATTCCATTCCCCATTATTCCATCCTTAAAGCCCATTCCTCCTTTTGGTTGGAAATATCATTCCTCTATTCACTCCACTCAAGTACCCAAGAATGGCTAGGGTTTATTATTGACTAGAATTCTATTCCCTCGTTGAAGGATTTTTTTTAATATTTATAAAATTTTAATCAAATTAATTATTATAAATAAATATAAATTAAATCGTATTAAATAATTATTATTTATTTAAATATTTTTTTAATATTTTAATATCATAAATAAATGAATTTAGAGTTAAAATTGAATCATTATGACAAATTATGCAAAAATGAGATGAATTGAGATCCGACACAAACATAACATGAGAAAATAATTAAAATACGACACGGCATAAAAAATAACATGACCACGACACGAATATACGAACGTGTTAAAATCTATATAAAATGAATGATTAACGTGTAAAAAATTATATAAATTTATAATACTTTAAACACAAAAAAATAACACGAACACAAATACGTAACGAACACATAAATTTTTTCTAAATTGAATCACTATAAAAGATTATGTAAAATATGTCATGAATTGAGATACGATACGAACACATAAATTTTTTTTAAAATTGAATCACAATGACAAAATATGAAATGAATTGATACACAACATGAACACAGCATAAGAAAAATAATTAAAACATAACACGAAAAAATAATATAAACATTTAACAAATACACGAATGTGTCAAAATATACATAAAATGAATTATTAACGTGAAAAAATTTATATAAATTTATAATACTTTAAACACCCAAAAAAATAATACGAATACAAACACAAATTATCATTTTTTTTTCCTTTCTTTCCTTTCCAAAATCAAAAAAAGAAAAAAGTAACTCGTTGTGTGATTAAATATATAAGTATGTATAGATGTGGGGAATAGATTTCATTTTTTTTACCATTTTGATTAGTATAATTTTTAAAAATACTGTTAATATTATTTTTAAATAATATATAAAAAAATATTATTTTTAAATATAATATATTAAATATAAATTTTAAAAATATTATTTTTAATATAATATATTAAAATAATATATTAAATAATATATTAAAAATTATTTTAAATACTATTTTAATATATAATATTATTATAAATAATATAAATATTTATTAAAATTATTTTTAAATATAATATTTAAAAAAATATATTTTATATATTACTTTTAAATATATTTAAAAGAATATTTGTTCATGAAGCTTTAAAATAATAATAAAAAAAAAAACTTGCAAAAAGTTGAAACTTTTTTTAGCTTAATAAACGCCAGCTCCAATTCAGCCAAGTGCAGCCTTGTCAAAGACAATAGAAAAAAAAAAACACATTTCTAAAGTGAAATATTCAAATTAATAGACGAAATTTCCCTAATCAGAATTCCATAAATGCCCACATATAAATAAATATAATATAAAAATATACAATTTACTAGAGCTAGACGAACAAAAGAGGTTTATTCATTATTTTTTTTATAAAAAAAAAAAATCCAAACTTGACATCAACAACCCACTAAATATCCGAAACGTACCTTGTAGACGGGACCGAAGCCACCATAACCGAGGCGATTAAGTTCAGAGAAAAAATTAGTGGCAATTTGGAGAGCACGAAGTTCGAAGAAAAGTCCGTGAGTGTCGAAGTCGTCGTCGTCTTGTCCGGCGGAGCCACTGTTAGGTACCAGAGTAACGGAATAGTGTCTCACAACTAAAATAAGAGATGAGAAAATAGGAACTGAACACACAAAATTTAACGTGGAAAACCCTCAATGAATAAAGGGAAAAACCACGGGGCAAGACTAGAAGAATTTCACTATGAGAAAATATTACAACACCTCTCTCTAAATACTAGGAGAGAACAACCTCACAAAGAATATAAGAAAGTATACAAGAGAGGAAGAGATAATTCTTGGGATGGTTTTAATACTTCTCCTTAAGGCTCTTTATATAGCCTTCAAGGAGGAACTCCTTCGTTGCTCCCACCGATGTGGGACTTTCTTATATAAGTTCTAACAATTCTCCCACTTGAAGATTTGATTAAACCAATCATATCTTCACACCACTCTTTCTGTCTTGCCATTCCATGTTGCTTACGTTTCTGATAGACCATAGGAGGATCGACACCAAATAAACTTGTCAGTGTTGATTGGCTTTGTCATAACATCTGCTAGGTTGTCTTTGGTGTGAATCTTTTGCATATCCACACTTCCTTCTTCTACTACTTCTCGAACAAAGTGATACTGTATACCTATATGCTTTGTCCTGGAATGAAAGGCTGGATTCCTTGCAATGTGCAAGGCACTCTGACTGTCACAATACACAATAATCTTCTGCTGCTTGTGCCCGAGTTCTTCCATTAACCTTTGTATCCATATTGCTTCCTTGCATGCTTGGGTAGCTGCCATGTACTCAGCTTCTGTAGTAGACAAAGCTACAACAGTCTGTAACTTAGATAACCAGCTTACCGCTCCTCCTGCAAGTGTGAACACATAGCCAGTAGTGAATTTCCTTTTATTAAGATCACCTGCAAAATCTGAATCAACATAACCCCTGACAACAAGTTCTGATCCTCCAAAACATAATGCAACATCTGAGGTTCCTTTAATGTATCTAAGGATCCTCTTAACAACATTCCAATGCTCTCTACCAGGATCTGCCATAAATCGACTGACCGCTCCCACTGCTTGTGCAATGTCTGGTCTTGTACATATCATAGCATACATAAGGCTTCCCACCGCTGATGCATACGGTACTCGAGACATTTCCATCCTCTCTGCTTCATTGCTAGGACTCATACCTGAGGATAATTTACAATTGACAAGAAGTGGGGTAGATATTGGCTTACAGTCTTGCATGTTGAAGCGTCGCAAGACCTTCCTCAGATAATTCTTTTGAGAAAGCCAAATTTTCCTGTCTTTTCTGTCTCGGTGAATTTGCATCCCTAAAATCTTGTTTGCGGGTCCCAAGTCCTTCATATCGAACTCCCTAGCCAACTGTGCCTTTAAATCTTGGATTCGATCTTTGTTGGGGCCTACCACCAACATGTCATCCACATACAACAGTAAAATAATGAAATCATTATCATCAAACCTCTTGTAGTACGTACAATGGTCTGAACTCAGTCTGTTGTATTCAAGGCTAATTATGAAAGAATCAAATCTCTTGTACCAACATCTGGGCGCCTGCTTTAGACCGTACAGAGATTTGGTCAACCTGCAAACCAAGTTCTCTTTGCCTGTTTCAACAAAACCTTCTGGTTGGAGCATATAAATTTCTTCTTCAAGCTCTCCATGTAGAAAAGCCGTCTTTACATCTAGTTGTTCAAGATGTAAATCAAATGCAGCACACATAGCCAACACTACTCTGATAGTAGTAAGTCTGACAACTGGAGAAAATATCTCGTTGAAGTCAATACCTTCTTTCTGAGCATATCTTTTTACAACCAATCTAGCACGATATCGTTCTACTTGATCATTGCTATCCCGCTTGATCTTGTAGACCCATTTGTTACCAATGGCTTTTCTGCCACGTGGTAATTCCACCAGTTCCCATGTCTCGTTCTTGTGAAGAGCTTCAATTTCTTCCTGCATTGCTGTCATCCACAGAGAAGCATCTGGGCTACTAGTAGCTTCATGAAAAGTTGATGGCTCTCCATCCTCTGTTAAAAGACAGTATGCAACATTGCTCTCCGTAACATACTCCGTGTGCCAATTTGGAGGCCTTCTCTCACGAGTTGACCGTCGAACTTCTACAGCCTCGGACTCAACTGGTTCTGGTACCTCATGCTCTGGTTCTGCTTCAGAAGAATCATCTTCTTGAGAATTTCTATCCATCTGCACTGTAGCAGTCTCTTTTGAAGTGTTGTCATTTGTTTGCTCACTTTGCAGTTCATTTTCTGCAAAAACTACATCTCTGCTGACAACAACCTTGCGGGCAATGGGATCCCACAGGCGATACCCCTTAACACCGTCAGCATAACCCAAGAATATACATTTTCTGGATTTTGGATCCAGCTTTGTTCTTTCTTGGGAGTTGTACATCACGTACACAGGACATCCAAACACATGTAGAGAAGAATAATCAGCTGGCTTTCCTTTCCACATCTCCATAGGCGTCTTCAAACCAATCGCCGTTGATGGTGATCGATTTATCACATAACAGGTGGTTTTGACTGCTTCTGCCCAGAAAGATTTGGCCAATCCCGCTGTTTTCAGCATGGCTCTTGTTCTATCTAGGAGAGTTCTGTTCATCCGCTCTGCTACACCATTCTGTTGAGGCGTATGTGCAACCGTGAATTGTCTCATAATACCCTCTTTCTTACAGAATGCTAGAAAGTTACCGTCTACATATTCTCCTCCATTGTCTGTCCTCAAGCACTTGATTCTTTTCCCAGTTTCAAGCTCTACTTGTGCTTTGAACTCCTTGAATACTGGAAACACATCTGACTTCTTCTTGATTGGGTACACCCATAATCTCCTGGAATAGTCATCAATGAATGATACAAAATACTTTGCTCCACCCAGGGATATTTCTGGTGACTCCCACACATCAGAATGGATTAAGTCCAGTATGTGTTTGCTTCTTGTAGTTACTTTAGCAAACTTCAATCTATGCTGCTTGCTTATCACACAGTGCTCACAGAAAGGTAAATTGACCATCTTGAGCCCGGGCAGGAGATTGCGTTCTGCAAGGACTTTCAAGCCTCGCTCTGACATATGGCCTAATCTGCGATGCCACATCATCGTCGTTTCTTCTTGGCTGGCTGCTGCAACTGATGCATCTGCCTCTTGCAACGTCTCTCCCAAAAGCATGTATAGATTGCTTGTGATCTTCTCTGCTTTCATCACCACAAGGTTTCCTTTCACTACTTTCAATATTCCATATTCAGTGTGGATCTTGCACCCGAGGTCATCCAATTGTCCAATTGACAATAAGTTCTTCTTTAAGCCCTTCACATGTCGTACCCCTTGAATTTTGCGAACAGTACCATCATGCATTTTTAATCTGACGGTACCGACTCCAGCAATATATAAGGCGTGATCATTTCCCATGAACACAGATCCTTCCGAAATAGGTTCATAAGTGCAAAACCAATCTCGGTGTGGAGTCATGTGCCATGTCGCACCTGAATCCATTATCCAGACATCATTGAGTTTCTTTCCGCCTTTAGAACTAGTCGCTGCTTCACTATACAAGATTTCTCCATCATCTGAGGTACTTGCAACACAACCTTGGGAGGTTGATGTTTCAGAATTCTTTTCTCCACCCTTCTTATTATGCCAACACTCCTTCTTCGAGTGCCCTCTCATGCCACAATTGTAGCATTTAAGATTCTTCCTTCTTCGAGATTTTGATCTACCATGATTCTGACTCCCACTGGAGCCACGTTCTGTTGATCTGCCTCTCATCACCGTTAAAGCCTCTGCTTGCTTTGAATTTTCTGACCTTTCCTCCTTATTCTTGCGCCTGGATTCTTCTTCAAGAATAGCACCGGCAACATCATCAAAGTGAAGAGAGTCACTAACATTGTTATTTGTGATGTTGATGATGAGTTGATCATACGAATCTGGTAAACTCTGAAGTAGAAGTTCCGCACGTTCATTTTCCGCTATTTTGAAATCTGATGCTGTGAGTTGAGCAAATAGCGTATTCAGAGTGTTGATGTGATCCGTTACCGACGTGGATTCACTCATTCGAAGAGTGTAGAGTTTCCTCTTCAAGAATATTCTGGTGTGAAGTGACTTCACCTCGTACAATTTGTTTAGAACATCCCAAATCTCCTTTGCAGTCTTCTTCTCTGCAACACTTGACAAAACTGAATCCGCCATTGCTAGGTGCAGATTGGCAACAGCATTGTCATCCTTCTCTTTCCACTTTTCATCAGTCATTTCTGTGGGTCTACTTTCAATTGCTTCTAGACAATTATCCTTCCTCAAAATTGCTCTTATCTTCAATTTCCACAAGGAGAAATTTCTCCCACTGAACTTCTCTATCTCGAATTTTGCTGCCATGGTTGTACACGAACTGAAGCGAGTTACACTATTTCACCGTGAATAGTACCGTATACGTGAACAGTATTGTACGTATGTCGTACACTAGAACAAATCCAGTATACGTTAACAATTACTGCAAAAGTATACAACCACACGTATGAATAATAACCGTATCTGTGAATAGTACAGTACAATTGAATAGCCCGTATACTGGAACAGTGACCGTAGCCCGTGAATAGTGCACCAGGTAGGTTCCCAGGAAAGAGAGGTGGGTCACTGATAGACACACTTAAATACCAAGTCTTTCCTAGCCAGAACTTCCCTAGACACTTTCACACTACCATACTTTATTTCCAGCAACAAGAATAATTCTTTTCTGATGTGGAAGATCAGACAATACTGCAACCACAGAGCATACTAAGAACCAACACTTTCACTGCAGCGGAATAAGGACCACGAACCAATGGCTCTGATACCACTGTTAGGTACCAGAGTGACGGAATAGTGTCTCACAACTAAAATAAGAGATGAAAAAATAGGAACTGAACACACAAAATTTAACGTGGAAAACCCTCAATGAATAAAGGGAAAAACCACGGGGCAAGACTAGAAGAATTTCACTATGAGAAAATATTACAACACCTCTCTCTAAATACTAGGAGAGAACAACCTCACAAAGAATATAAGAAAGTATACAAGAGAGGAAGAGATAATTCTTGGGATGGTTTTAATACTTCTCCTTAAGGCTCTTTATATAGCCTTCAAGGAGGAACTCCTTCGTTGCTCCCACCGATGTGGGACTTTCTTATATAAGTTCTAACAGCCACTTCGTGCGGCTTTGAGGCGTTTTTCGATGCAAGCAAAGAGTTTGGCGAAGAATCCCATGAAAGAGTGGCAGGGCCCACAGGAATACAGAGGGTCGGATTTCAGGTTGGTTTGTATTGTACGGCAGAGGGGAGTGAGAATGAAGAAGAAGAAAGAAGAAACGGAGAGAAAGAAAAATTGGAAAGACGGAAAATTTTGCCACGTTGTTGTTTTGGTACTATTAATTGACTTGTTTTTTAATTGAGGAAGGAAACTGACAAGAGTTTTAGGTTTGACTTTTGGTTAAGATTCTTAAAAAACAATTACTAACGATGTTTGAATTTTGTTTTAAAAATCAGCGTTTGAGAGCGGCAGGTTTTTTCTATTTTAACAAACAAATTTTATGGTCTTTTGAAGCTAAGTTAGATTTAGCATTATTATTATTATAATATTTCAATTTAATAGATAAATCATGTATACAATGTAATTTCGTGGGATTTATTATAAAATTTTGACCTGATTTATAACCATAATTGAACTCAATTTAATTAATAAAATTAGATTTATACAATATAATATTTTTAAAATAATTTATATATTTATTTTAAATTAAAATCTTATAATCTTATTAAATCACCTCAAGATTTAATGATAATTTTTATAAAACTCGTTACGAGATCAAAACTCTTCGAGTTGAGCTCTTTATTATTAATTATAAATTTTTTATTTAAATATTACTTTAATCAATATTATTGTGGATTAATTAATATTTTTCATTAACTATATATTTTATATAACTACTTAAGGCAAATCACAATTTTTTCTTTTACAAATAATATTTCTTTTTCTTAATCTATTGCTTACTTGAATAGAATTTTGATAATTTGACTTCCTCTTTTTGTTAGATTGACATAATTTGGACTTTTTTTTTTGTTAAATCATGTAAACGAAAATATATACATAAAATATCAATATATATATATATATATATAAAAGGTATTTAGAAGTTTGGTAATTTGATTTTACATTATGAACAAGTCTAATCAATCCATGAAGGTTTGTGTCAACGACAGGAGATCTTGAATAAGTTTAAAGTCTCACCAATTATATATTTAAAAATATCGTCTAATAAATTTTCAATTATAGTATTAGATTAGGTTTTTTTTCGAAATTTTTTAACTTCACAAAATAGATAAATAAAATTAAAAGACATATTTGATATCTCAAATTTTTTAAATTATTTTTTAAATATATTTTAAGGGATATGTATCACCATATTAATTTCGATTATGGACTCGACTGATAATTAGGGGTGCAAATGAACAAAACGTTCAACGAACAGTTTGTGAACAATTCGATTTCTGTTCATTTATGTTCGTTTATCAAATTAAATAAACGATTATGAACATGATTTTAAGGTTCATTTATTAAACGAACCAAACACGAACAAGGTCTGTTCAGTTTATTTATATTCACGAACAAGCTCGTTTATGGATCGTTTAATAGATTGTTTAATACTCATTTAAAGTTCATTTATTGTTCGAATTATAATTAATAATATTATTATTTACATTTTATTTTATTGACTTATAATATAATTAATATATTATTTAATAACTTAAATTTAATACTAATTATAGTTGTATTTTATTTTTTTATATTTAATAAAAATTTAAAATTGACTTATTTTTTATTTGTTTGTTTGTTAAAATTGTTTAGATTTTTTGTTTATTGTTAATGAAATATTTTTAATTGTTCGCGAACATCTTCGATTATATGTTCATGAACATGTTCATTTAATTTTCGCGAAGAAGTTCATTTAATTTAAATGAACGAACACGAACACAACCAATTTTAAACGAATAGAACTTGAACACAATTTTAAAATCCTTAACGAACACAAACAAGATCAAAAATAAATAAATGAACACGAACAAAAGCTTGTTCGTTCAAGCCCAATTCATTTACAATCCTACTGACAATAGAAGAGATAATTTCTCTTAAATTATTTAAAAAATCAATTTTCGATTTTATTGAACCAACTAAACCAAAGTGATCCTAATCATAGGAAGACTTTATTTACCTATGCTTCAATAAATTTAGTAAGTTTTTTTCTTAGTTCTTTTTTCTCATAACTTTAATGAAAATTAATCACTATTTATATTAGGGTGGTAGCGGATCGGCTATTTGTAATTTTTAAAATATCCAAATCCGCTTAATTTATCTGAATCTGTTTATTATTCACTTACTATTCGAATATTATTGTCCGGATCCGCATTCAATTTAAAGAACAATATCCTTCAGATATCTGAATCCGCTAAATATCCGAATTTATTAATTCATTTTTTAAAAAATAAAAATATAAAATTAAACAAAAATTAAATATGTAAACGGATATTGGATTCGGATATCCAAATATGTTACCCTTATAAATAAAATGAATTCGAATAACGAATATCCGAAAGTTCATATTTGAATTCATTGTGAATAGTAAATTTAATATCTGAATCCATAAAAAATATATCAAAATAATATCAAATATCTAATTTTTTACTATCCATTAATGCTTCCATGATAAAAAGTTTGTTGAAGGTCCATCATTAATTTGAGGGAAAAAATATAAAATACCTATTAATTTGAAAATACTACTGGCTCATCTTCATAAATAGTAAACGATGTTAACTAATTACCAAGTAAACTTTAAATGAAAGAGACGAGTATATACTCCTTTCACTACATCAAACTTGATTTTCAACGACGTTTAGATAGTGGCGTTTCACTTACAAACGTCGTTACCTACCGTGCTTTTTCATACTGGGCGACGTTTTTACCCAAAACGTCGCGGTGTTGTAAATTAGCGGCGTTTCTATTCAATAAACGCCGCTAAATATATGATAATAGCGGCATTTCTATATTAAAAACGTCGCTAAAATATAAAAAAAAATCCATCTGTTTGTAATTCCGCCAAAAATTTTACTGCCAATTTTAAAGGTGAAACACCGCGTTTGTCCCTTTGGATTAGCAGCGTTTGTGCATAGAAATGCCGCTAAACCATTTAAAATAGCGATGTTTTAAAATAGAAACGTCGCTAACTCATTTAACATAGCGGCGTTTCTCTTATAAAAACGCCGCTGAATATAACTCATTAAATTGTTAATTAAAAATTGTCATTTTGGAATGGATTTAGCGGCGTTTGGAGAACAAACTCCGCTAAATCTAAAATAAACATTCGGCCCACCCTCATTTTCCCCAAATCAGAACACCATGCTCTCTCTCTCTCTCCTTCCCTTCCAATCTCAGATTCGATACGTGTTTAGGGTTTCACAATCTCCATTCAAGGTATGGTAAATTATGTTAATTTGTAATTTTATATTAGGGTTTTTATTTAGTTTTGCAGATTTTATTGAGATTTTTGTTTAATTTTTTGTGAACTTTTATGATTGTGTTGTTATTGTTTAGTTTTAGGGTATATTAATTTATGGTTTTATTGTTATTGTTTATTTTGTTGGTTTAGGGTTTGAGTTTTAGGAGTTAAAGATTTTGTTTTAGGGGTTAAGGGTTTTGTTTAGGAATTTTTAATAAAGTTTAGGGTTTTCCTGGGTGATGCTGCCAGCACCCTTGGGTGCCCGCAACAGCTGTTGGGTGCTGATTATATTGCCAAAAAAACTATAACTAAATTGCCAAAAAAATACAAGACCCAGGCAGAGACCGATTTTCTTACTTTGCTCATTGGATTCCCAACCCAAAACATTTTGAATAACTTAAGCAATATTTGTTGCTCTAGTTTCTGATCAGCTCTCCCATAATAACTTTGTTTGATTATCTTTATCTGTTTTGAATTTGATTGTCTTTATCTGGTTGAATTTGATAAAATCATGATTTCAAGGACTTAAGTTTCAACGAGTTGATAGGTCAAATACCGACCTATTTCCAGGGGTTCTCTTCATTACAGTTTTTGTAAGTCATCTAACTATAGCTATTCACTTTCCTATATATTAGATTTTCCATCCTAAATTAAAAGGTTCTGACTCGGTGTTCATTCAAGAGAAAGTTTTATACTGATCTCATCCTCGCACTTAATTGATTGAAAAGTCAGTTAGCATAAAATCTTAAGTATTTGGAGGAATAATGGTATCATGAAAACTTATGCTGGGAAAACAAACTCCTCAATTTTCCATTTTCTTAGGCAAATTCTTTCTTGTACTTAGTGGGGGGAAATACAGGTGCAGCATCAGTCCATCTGATTATACATCTCGCAGGTATCTTGGAAACAACAACTTGAGTGGGGAGTTGCCTGAAGACATCATAGCTCCAGAGCTAGTTGCATTGTAAGTGTCATTTTGAGTTCGATTTCAGCTTTTGTGACAATTTTTGCTGGTTCAACATATCAAAAGTTTGTAGCTATTTTGATATCTCCAAAATAAGAGAGAGTTATGTCAGTGGTTACAAATAAGCATTCTATTGAGATATTAATGCAATTTGCTTTTGATCACAAAATTATACGACAGAAACATTGTAAACATGGTCATGCTTAAATAAAATTAGTATACTGATGTAAGTGCCAATATTGTTAACCTATGAACTCTTCATTGTAAACAGGGTGCTGCTGGATATTGCATTGCTAGGCATGCATTGAGGCCTATGCTTATTTTGGTTTGGTTATTAAGTTAGATATTTAATTATTGGCATTAGTTGTTTTCCTATATAATTAATTGGCTAATAATGGTTTGTATTGTGCCCAAGTTTTTGAGTTTGAATTAACTCAAAAGAGTATTCAGAAAATATATTAATATTGGTTTTAGTTCCTTTATAGAAACAGGAATAAGATTACATTGTAGTAACATAATATTTCCTACTATCAGGATACTTAGGTTATCACTTAGCTATTATCAGGATACTTCCTACTAGCTAAAAATTGCTTTTAATTTTACATTTGCAATTTTACCTCTTAATCACTCTTACATCGACTTGAGGCACCAAATTCTTGTAACAGCTGCTGCAGAAGAAAAAACTACAAGGTATGATTTAGTATCATATTCGTGTTTACAATTTTATACACATATGCACCAAATATTTAATAATTTATATTGTGTTTATGTTTAGACCGTATGCATACAAATTGCCTTGGTAAAAATCATGTTCTACATTATATTAACTGACCATTAAATTGATAATTAATTGATATTTGTCAAACTGTATTGATTCATGAGTTGTCTGAATTTCCTAGAAATTTCTAACTTAAAGCCTTAAACCCAAATCTCATATGAGGAAAACCATATAAAATTAAATAATAGCCAATCATGACTGAGTAGAAAGTAGCTCTATGTTTATTGATCATTTACTAGAATTTAGTAAGACTGATAATAGATTATGTTATAATTTAGACTTACGTACGAAATGGATAAAAGTTGGATGCAAAAGTCGAGACTAAGTCAAGAGTACCAAGATGGAGTAGATAGTTTTCTCAATTTCGCTTTTCAGAACTCAAGCAAAGATAATATGATATTATGTCCTTGTTCGATGAGTGCTAATATTGATTGGCATATGCGTGAAGTTGTTTTCGAACATTTGATTTGTAAAGGATTTCTCCCGAGTTGTCATCTTCTAGAGTTTGTCCAAGTTATTCTAACAACCAACATCAGTTTATTAGACAATATGACATGGAAGGCATGTTGCGGGATGCATTTAACATGCGTAACCACAATTTCCAAACTTCTTCACCAGAAGTTCCTGGAGAAAATGATGAGTTCAATGTTGACATGAATAACTTTGCTGAAACGAGAAGAGGTGTGGGTGATCAACAACCCAATGGAGAAGCGAAAAAGTTTTATAAGTTGCTTGATGATATGAATGAAGAACTGTACGAAGGATTTAAGCATTCAAGATTGTCTTTCTGTGTCCGTCTTTTTCACTTAAAATGCTTATGCGGGTGGATAGAAAATTCTTTGACACTATTATTAGAGTTTATGAAAGAAATGTTTCCTTTTGCAAAAATCCCTCAGTCTTGTAAGGATTCGAAGAAGATAATAAAATATCTAGACCTTGGATATGAGAAAATTTATGAAATAGCATCGGCTTGACCTTGATGTGATGCATAATTTATTTGAGTTACCTTATTGGGAGCATAATTTATTGCGTCATAACCTTGATGTGATGCATATAGAGAGGAATGTTTGTGAAAATATCATCGGGACAATTCTTAATGTCGATAGAAATCAAAAGGCAACTTAAAGAGTCGGCTTGACCTAGTTGACATGGGAATTCGCCGTGATCTTCATCCGGAATTACTTCCTAATGAAAAATCACAGTTGCCTCCTGCTTGCTTTGGGATGTCTAAAAAAGATAAGGACGTCTTCTGTAAGGTGTTGAAAGATGTGAAGGTCCCGGATGCGTATGCCTCAAATATATCAAGATGTGTGAATGTTAAGGATCGAAAACTTTCTTCCTTAAAGTCACATGATTACCACATGTTAATGCAAGACTTACTTCCAGTTGTTTTACGTTGTTCTATGTCAAAGCAAGTGACTTCTTGCATAATTGAAATTAGTAATATAATGAAAGCTATTTGTGGCAAAGTTCTCAAGGTTGAAGAGCTTGAAAAACTTCAAGATAAAGCGGCTCTAACTTTATGCCACTTAGATAAGATTTTTCCTCCATCATTCTTCACTATAATGGTGCAGTTGGTTATCCATCTTTCTTATGAAGCAAAAGCTGGTGGACCAGTTTTCCATCGATGGATGTACCCATTAGAAAAGTATTATTTGCTAATTAGCTTATTATACTTTTGTCTTAAACATAGCTTTTAATTACACATATTAAGATTGTTATGTATTCTGTTTTAGGTTTTTAGGAAAGTTAAAATCTTATTGCCAGAACAAACACTATCCAGAAGGTCAATTGCTGAAGGATATTCAGCGGAGGAGTGTATGACATTTTGTGCAAGATATTTGGAAGATGTTAAAACAAGATTTAACAGACCGGGAAGAAATGATGGGCTCACACATAACAACTTAGCCGATACATACTTATTTGAAAGTTTTGGACAACCAATCGGCAAAGTTGAAGTGGTTGAGCTAGATGATAAATCTTAGGTACAAAAACATCGATATATGCTTTTTCATAATGATTCACTATAATATTACACACGTAAGTTTCAGTATAATATTTATTTTAACAAAGAGTTGATAAAATTTTTACTTTCTTATTTTATTTTAACAACTCTTAATGATTAAAAATTAGCAAACATTGAAAATCAATATTTTGCTTGATAGTGAGTATAGAAGCTACTTGAGAGGCTGTTTACGTTCTCGAAGATCACAACTTCGCGAGCTTGATAAGTTATTTACGAAAAATTTTCACGAATTGTTAGGAGAAATTGTAAGTAACGCAACTGTTTGTGATTTTATTACAATCAATCTATTGTTTGATATATAAATTAAGTTATATTTTACCTTTGCGTTTCTTCTAATAGGTTTGGAGTGGAAATGATGTTAGTGAAGAAGTTAAGTGTCTTTCACAATGACCTGAATAGAATAGTGAAAAGATACAGTTCTTACATCATTAATGAATTTAGATTTCATACTAAATCCCGTGAAAGATTTAGGAGAACACAAAACTGTGGAGTTGTTATTTCTTCTTCAATAAAAAGCTATGCTAGTGCTAGGGATAGTAATCCTGTGGAGAGAAATGTTGATTATTATGGAATTCTTAATGATATTATTGAGTTGGATTATTATGGCAAGTGGAAGGTCGTGTTATTTTGATGTGATTGAGCTGATGTGAATTCTGGTAGAGGTATTAAAAAAGATCAGTTTGGATTTACAATGGTGAATTTTTCTCGATTAATTCACACCGGACAACAACTGATTGACGAGACTTATGTTTTTTCATCTCAAGTTAAACAAGTCTTTTATTCCGAAGATCCGAATGATGCGGGTTGATATGTTGTACTCCGTAACACACCTAGAGACTTGTTTGATATGGGTGATCAATGTAGAGATGATATTGAACAAAGAACTAAATTCTTGCCTTTTACCGATCAAAACTTGGATGAAAATATCCCTAGCCCCAGTACAGATGTTCAGTGGGTTCGCGAAGATGTTGATGAAGACATTTATGAATCTTGATGAAAAAAACTGAATTTCGTAAGATTATTTTGACACAAATACTGTGTATATAATATACTTTTATACTTTAAAATTTTTATATTAATGTTCTTTACATTATTGTATTTTATTCTTATACTAATGTTGTTTATTTAAAATTGTTGCAGATAGCATGCTGAGAAGAAGATTAAGGGATATCAATATCATTCAGACCGGTTCAGAATTGGCAGGTGCTAATGTTGAGGGCGACTGACGTTTTCAAAGCTGCCGAATGCATCTACTCTAGATGCTAACACAGAGTTGCCTACTGCAAATACGGCTGCAAAAATTGTAGTTCATACGAACTTGAATATAGGTATCGTGTTACAGAGGTGCTAAAAGTACACAATATACTTTGACTAAAAAATGTTAGACAGTTGCTAATATATTTGATTTTATGTAGTTGATAATAGTGGACAACGCAGAACTCGAGGTCGTACCACATTAAAGGAGTTATGGGCACTACCTCCTAAAGAGCGTATTGTTGTTTCAACAAATAATGAGCAGCAGCCAATTGGTCCAGAAGCACAACTATTGGCTAGATTTGTTGGCCTGATTGCTCGAAATGGGATGAAGTATCCAATTCATTATGAAACATGGCGTGTTGTGCCGAATAATGAGAAGGTCGAGATGTTAAAGTTTATTGAGGTATAAGCATGTATTGCATTAATTTTAGAATTTTGTTTATGATCGAAACTAACTTATTACAACTTTTCCATTTCAGTCAAGATTTTCGTTACAAATTCCAACATCATTTGTTCTGAAGTCATTGGGGAAAAATGGAAAGACTAAGCATGATTTGAAGAAAAAGTATTTCGATCGAAATACTGATCCTACTATGATATTACGAACCATACCGCGTGGTATGGTTATGTGGTAGTATGAGAGATTGGTTAGATTCTGGTTTTCAAAAAAAGGAGAGGTATCATTTATAATTTATTTTTGTCATTTACTTATAGTACTTTATATAATACAATTGTATGAAATATGTATACATTAATAATGTTTGTGTCCAATGTACAGGAATGAGAACGGATAGAGGTAAGCAGTAGAAAGCAGCAAAAATACAATCATACTAGTGGATCAAAAAGCTTTGCCAGAAAAGCTAATGAAAAAGTAAGTTTTCATTCATAATATATTATTATATTAGTGTTAAGGCATCGCCTCTCGATCCAATCCGTCTTCCCTGGCCTCCCCAACACACTATTGATACGAAATAAACCTCCCGCCATAGAAAAGAGATCTAAAGTCTGGGTCCCCTCAATCCCCTGGGAATTACATTAGTAACTTAATGTTATGTTCACGCTATGATTCCAAACGTACTACCATGTTCGTAGTCTATATCTGGGAAGCATACTTGATAGAAGATTGACACAGGCGGTAGATAGGTCCCCCACTTCGATTCCCGCCTCGTTAGCATCTCTGATCCGAGATAAGGAATTACTCCATTAAGTCTTTTCGGTCCGGAGCCAGCCGGTAATGGACCTACTTACCTTGCTTGTAGACCAGCTGCGGAGCTAACCCTTGTTCCATTGGTTTGGTGGTTGCTACCAAGATGATTTCTTTATGCCCATCAAAGGACCTCGAGATGCTAATCCACGCCTTAGCTCAGTGATTCTTTCCCTCAGAGATAGTAAAATCCCATTTTTTTCAAAAAGAGTAATCTATTCCATTCTACCTAAGTTGTCTCTTCCTAGATCTTTCCTTTATCCGCAATGAGCTGTTAAGCCACCCCCGGATCGATAGAGCGTTTAAAAAGAAAGAGCTCACCGAAAGGCAGTCCCAAGAGTGAAAGAGTTTGAGCTTTGAACATACATATAGGGCAAATACTGGATTGTACGAAATTCATTCAAACAAAGAAATCGATCAGTCAATCACTCAATCCCATCGTTCAGTCAACGACTTGGTTTCCGGACTTCCTTATTGAGTTAGTACAATAAATAGAGGAAAAAAATATTTTCGCTTCCAATGATATCAGAATGGCTCAAGGAAAAGGAAAGAAAGAGAATTCCTTAGGGTGAGCAGGGAAACTAAATCAATAAAAGGCAAAGTCAATTGGAGGGCCTACGATACCCTAAAAGGGGCGGGGCTCAACTACGAGGATTGATTCCTTTAGGGCGTCCACTAGTAGGAAACTTAGGCAAAGAGCAGAAGTGAGCCAGGTGAGGAGGTACTTACACTTTATAAAGCATAAACATTGACCCTTAGACAGTCGGGAATGGTGAGCCACTCGGATACCCGAAAACCCTGCTCTATCAGGCATGCAACAACTTGCTAGTGTATGAAACGACTATCTTTCTTGTTGAAATTTTGAAGTTTCCGTAATATTTGTTCTCAATCGCTCTAATACAATTTAGTATTAATTATTATTATTTTGTAGGAAGTTGAGCGGGGGGAAAAAATTGGGCGAGTTGAACTTTTTCAGTTAACTCATACTAAGAAGGATGGATCCTATTTGAACGTCGAGACTCAGGAAATTGTGGTATATTTTGTTCAAACTTGTTTTCATTTACGAATATGTTACACAAAATATTATTAATTTTATTGTTTTATAGGAGAAAGCAAAAGAAAAAATTGATGAGTATCAAACCGGATCATCAGATGCCTCTGTCAATATGCAAGATGTCGAGAATCAAATTTTCACTGAAGTTGCTGGGAAAGAAAGACATGGACGGGTTTGAGATTTCGGTCTGGGTCCAACACCATCTAGCTACTATGGAATTGGTTCTCAACGATTTACTGCTTCTTCTTCACAAAACAACTCTGCATATAAAGTTCAGATGCTGAGAGAAGAAATGAAAAATATGCATCAACATTTTGAGGAAAAGGAAGCAGAGAGACAAGCACAGATAGCAAGGCTTGAAGCAGAGATGGCAAAGAGACAAGCAGGGAAAGAAGAAGAGCAACAAAGATATCAAGAGCTGCATACACAATTTGCGTCGTTGATGAATTTAGTGCAGCAAAAATTTTCAGGAGGCGCAACGAGTTCACAAAATCCTCCATCTCAGGTAATATAATATATTCGTTGTTAACTATCTTACTTTCATAACTTAATATATTATATATTAATTATGTATTTTAACTTTTTTTAATAGTGCTCATAACATGGGAACAAACTTGCTAAGAAATAATGTTTTTCTTACGGCTGTCCTCGAACTTTTAACATTTGTAACTTGTAATTTGTTTACTTGTAATTGGATTTGATATGTTAAGTAATAAAATTATTGTATAATGATACTTTAAATTTAATATATCTATATATTATGAATTTTTTTTTTTATATATAATTTCTGTTGTTTGTGTATTGTTTGGATAGTTCTATAAATAATGTTGCAGGTATTATTGATAAATATAAATTTTTAAATAAAATAAATAATATATAAAAAATTTATTCTGCTCATATAGTGGCATTTCAAGAACAAAACGCCGCTAAATCTTTAATCTTCTTAAGAAAGACATACAAACATTAGTGGCGTTTTATGAACAAAACGCCGCTAAAACATGCCGATTAACGGCGTTGCTGTTCGTCTAAACGTACGGAATTTTTTTTAATTAGTGGCATTTTTTCAATGAAACGCCGGTAAAGTTTATGAAATAGAGGCATTAAACGCCGCTAAAAGACCATCGAATACCAAAGTTCGACATCGTATTACGACGCATTAAAACGCCGCTGATGCACATACAAACGCTGCTAATTTAGCGGCATTTTTGTTACAAACGCCGGGAAAATCTCCGGCGCGAGTTTCAGCGGCATTTTTTGTAAGCGCCATTGGTTGTTTAGCGACGTTTATAAACGCCCCTAAACTAAGAAAAAAATGTCGCTGAAACACTCATTTGGTGTAGTTTTTGTTATTTATTTTTATTTTTTATTTCCTTTTGTTTTTATTTCTTTTCTTTTTTTTATCCAAGTTTTTTTTTTAATTAAAAAATTATGATGTGTGGATAAAAAATAATATGAGAGGAATTTAATTAATTTTAAAACCATCTTTACTTACTTTCAAATTTTTTAATTAAGTTTGTTACAAGAAAATAAGTTATTCTATTTTCAATTGTATGTGTGGATAAAAAATAATATGAGAGAAGATAATATCATAAGAACACAAGAAAATATGTGATTCGATTATGGTGGCCTACATCCATGGGTAAAAAAAGCCCAAAGGGCTATACTATTGATATTCTCAAATTGTGTATACTTTACAGGAATACTCTCTCTCTCTCTCTCTCTATATATATATATATATATATATATATATATATATATATAAGGTTCTCGTCAATTTATAAAAAAATAAACAAGAATAGCATATCTTAATCATATCGTAATCCCTAATATATCTAATTACATTTATTATATTAACACCCCTTAAACGAAAGATGGCATTGTAGATACCAACTTGAGTTTGTTAACTAACAAAAGAACATGTGGCTAAACACATGACACAAGAATCTAACGTGACAAAACACGTGGTAAGACGTGACGTAACACGTGACATGAAGATGTGGCGTAACATGTTACAAAAAAATTTGACGTGATGGAACACGTTGCAGGAAAATTTGACGTGACGGAACACGTGGCAAGAAGACATGAAAACATAGGTAGAAGAACACACAAATCCTTAATTATGATACCATGTTACAAGAATTTTTTTTTTCTATTCTCAATTGTGTATGTGGGGACAGAAGAGAAGGCAAAATCACAAGAACACAAATGAATATGTGATTCAGATATGATCGCCTACATCCATAGGAAAAAGGTCCAAATGGTTATATTATTGATATTCTCAAATTGTGTATAAGTCTGTACAAATGTGCTATATATATATATATATTTTTGGCCGAGACTATATATATATATATATATATATATATATATATATATAAAACAATGTCACTAATTTAGAAAACAATCAACCAAAAATATTATATCGTAATCGTATCGTAATCCTTAATATATTGTATCATAATACCTAATATATCTAATTACACTTTATATTAACAAAGTTGAATTATAATTGAATTATCCGTTAAATATATTAAATTGTATTTAATTCAAATAAAAAATAAATGCCATCCTAAAGTTATATTTTGACTCAATTCTAAGGTAATATGAAGGGGGCATTTACTTTGGTTCGGTTTTTGAACGAATTGAATTCGAAGGTATGCGGTTTTTTACATTATAAATCTAAAACGAAGGATGTAAAAACCGAATTAAACCTAACCAATTTTTTTGGTTTGGTTCGGATTATTGCTTTTCTTAGTTTTTTTTTTTTAATTTTTTGAACTTGAGTTTTATATTTTGAGTTTTTACTTGAAATAAAAAATTAAATTATTTAATAAAAACTTAAATGATGATATTAAAAAGAAATTAAAAAATAAAAAGCAAAAATTAATAGATATTATGAAAAACGGATCGATTTGATTATAAACGCTTTTTTCAAATTAATAACTGAAGTTGAAATCGAAGTTATTCGTTTTTTAAATTATAGAAATCGAATCGAACTATTTGAAAAAACAAATTGAATAATTCGATTCGATTTGCACGATTTTTGTTGCTGAGCCCCTAGATAATATTAAAATTACTAAAGGGGTTTTCCATGAAGAGGAATTAAAACCCATAATTTAATAACACTATTTTTTCCAAAGACGAAGGGGTATTTTGCAAATTAATAAAGAGTAAAGTGTATATTTCACCGCATTGCAAGGGGTCTAGATTTTCTATATAGGCCTTAAGTTGATAATACTTTCTCTTATGTACCCTTTATATATCCTGAGCAATGACCAATTAGATATTGGTTGATTTACAAGGACGGAATAAGGGCGGTTGCCTCCTAAAGCTTTGAATTTTTTATATTTATATAAATTCAAATAAGATGAAAAATTATAATTTCACCATTTCAAATGTTAAAGGTAAACTTTCGTCCTTCCAAATAAAAAATCCTGGTTTCGTGCATATTGATTTATGTAAAAAATGTAGGAAACAATTGTAAATATCCCAATAAATAGCAAAGTGCCATAGAGGTTCCCAAAGATGAAAATGTGATTTAATGCAAAGTAGAGTTGTCTATGGATTAAGTCGGGTTAGATCATATAGAAAAAAAATTTATTTGTCCAAAGCTTGACCCAGCTCGGCCTGTTAGATCTGAAAAAATTATTTTATTATTCAAAACATATTAAAATATTACATAAATAATTTTTATATATTTTATAATTAAAATTAAATAAAAATAAATTTTTTATTAATTAAATCGTAATTCGAAAAGACCAAACCCGAGCCGAAATATATTATAGACATAGCTCGACCTGGCCTGAATCGGATTCGGCCTATCGGATTAAGTGAGTATAGAAGTTTAATACAGACCCAATTATACAAATTTCAAGATTTTATTAATCGAACATCTTATCATTTTGGATTACATATGACTATATTAAGATACACCCACTATATGTGAGGATGAAAAAAAAGGTGAATAAGAAAAATTATATTTTAAAAAAACTAATTAGTGCTAATTTTATATTTTAAAAAAACTAATTAGTGGTAGTTTTTTAACTATAAAAAATTATAATTATTTTTAATTTTATATCATTGTTAATATTTTTTTTAAGTTTTTAAATAATTTTATTAATTGAATTGGTGTCTAAGTCTTTTTTATTTATACAAAAGAGGTCGTAGTTTGAGAATAAGAAAAATTATTATAGATGTTATGATTCAAATTTTAAACTTGTTGAATATCACCTCTTAAAGATGATTGCATGAACCAACTAAATTAAATATCGAATTTTCAATCAAACTTTTTTTATTGGTGTCAAGCGTTATCTTATCCTTTCACGGTCTTAGCAAATGACCACTTTAATTAACACTTTTGTAATTTTCAAATACCAAATTACAACATTTTTTAATTAATTATCAAATTATTTGTTTTAAAAAAGTTATAACATTATTTAAATGTTCATTATTTAGATATCATAATTAATGTATTTAATTGTGCTTTTTTCAATAGAAAAAATAAATAATAAAATAAAAACATTAATCAAGCAAAACTAATTGACAAATTGTTTTTTACCAAGATCAAAAGTTCAAGACAAATGACAATATGACATGCTTAAATCGTGTTACTCATAGGCGGACAATTAAAAAAAAAAAAAAAATTTAAACCGGATTGGCCGGTTCAATTGGAAATTGATAAGTCCGACGGTTCAACAATATCCATAGAATTGAAAAAATGTCAAATTGATAAGAATTGATTAAAAATCAAAAATCGAAAATCGGAAAAATATAATAAAACCTGAAATAATAATTTTTTTTTTATTGTTTATGGGTTTTTTTTAACCCAATTGATTACAAATTAAAAGATTAAGAAATTAGGCTAAAACCAAAAATAATAACTTGTCTTATTTATTTATTTTTTTAATTTTAGATTTATTTTATTTTTATTTTATTTTTTTGAATTTTTATTTTTTTATGAGTTTATATTTGATGCACTAACAGTGTATAAGATCTATACACTGTCAGTGAACCAAAACATGACACGTCATTAATGAACAAACTAAAAAACAAGGAAGGACCTATAAATAAATATAAAAATCGAAATAGAAAGAAATAAGACACCTTATTAATATTTATTTATAAGTCATTTCTTGTTTTTTAATTTAACGTGTCATGTTTTGGTTCACTAACAGTGTATAAATTTTATACACTATGAATACATCAAATACAAATTTTTTTTTTTATTATAGTAGAACGAATTGAACCAAAAATCGGAGATTCGATAAGTTTGATCTCCTATCTAGTTTTTTATTCTTTGGAGGCGGACACTGAAACCCTGCAGCCAAACAATAGAAACGTAGAGTTTTTGCATTTCCATAATTGTCCCTACCAGATAACATAATGACTTTTCTCCTTTGTACCCTGTCCCTTCCTCGCCCGATCCGCCGTTGACGACACGTCTCGAGGTTCTGCCTCTCCGAATTGATTAGCTGATCAGAATCTGCCGATCCGACGAAATTACTTTGCTAACCAGAAAAGAAAAGTAAGAAAAAAAAGAAGGGATGAAGTCTTCGACGGAGAGGATAAACATAGCGGCGAGTGCGCAAAGACTCGATGTTGATAATCGGATCTCCCTCCTTTATTACTACCGGATCGCTGACAATATTCTCAAACAGGTTTTTAACTTTTAGTAAACTAAAAACGTAATTGTTTTAGTAAACCCATGTTCTCTAAAAAGAGTAATTATTTTTTTATTTTTTTTAGGTTCCGTTTGATTAGTGCTTTTGTTTTATTTTTTTAGTAGAAAAATTGGAAAAAAAGAAAGAAAAAGAACTGAAAACAAGTGACAAAAAGCAAAAACACCCACAAGGAACCTTAATTATTCAAAAGTATTTACTTTTGTATGCAAATGAATCTTTTGCCTTTTGTTTCCGGAAGCAAAAAGCTATTAGCAAAAGTAATAACCATATGGAGTCTTAAATTGTAGATAGCTGAGATATGATGTAATTTTCATTTGGATGGAAATTTTGAAGTACTATAATGCTATCATTCTTAAAAGATAATGGTAAGATTATTGTAGTTCATGGTATACAATTGATGCCGATGTACCCAATTAATCTGATTAATTCTATTAGCCATGGTTTTCAAAGTAAAGTTTCAAATATGAATTTTCTTCTCATTTGGTTGTGAATTTGATGCACAACTGAGAAATAGATATTTTCATGACAAGTTTTTGTTGGTTTTATTTATTAACGAGGGAAGGGGTTTTTGGGGGATGGGGACAGGGACGGGTGTTTATGTGTTTATATTGAGGAGTGTTTAATCTTGTGTAGCATTCCCTAAAATGTGGCTAGTAATATGAAAAGTTGGGCATGTCATTTCAAAGCTAAGAAAGTCTCTAAATTAGATCCTTTTTGTAGGTTATTGTTGGTAAATAACAGGTAAGGAAGTCTCTGGAATGAAACGAGTTTTGAGAAAGAAGCAAAGCTTTTTATGTGTAACAAAAATTGTTATATTGTATTGAAACTTGAGAAATGAATTATTTTGAACTTGCTTAAAGGATTATTTTTGGATTTGGAATGTTGATGGCTTTATTCTTTAGGGTTTAATGCATATCTAGTACTGATTGAGCTAACAAGTAAAGGTACTTTGTTAGATTCTTGCTTATAGTTTGTTAAATATTTGGCTGCTCATGCTTTAATACCGGGCGTATTAGTTTTATCTTGTTTCTCTAACTGCACTACGTTTGTATGTTCTTTCATAATATTGGGAATTATTAGCTTCTTGCTCTAAATACTTAATGCTCTCTAGACTGACATCTTTCGAGCTGAGAAGAATATTATAGATCTATACATCATACTTCTAAGGTTTTCAAGGTGAGAAAAGGACACTGTTGTGGATTCTTGTGAAATTCTTAATATTCCTTTAAAATGCTATAAAATCTACTTGTACCGTCACCTTACCGGCCCTTTTTCTCCTTTAGTTTGATTTCTGAAACAATACCATGCCATCGAGATTATAGAGCGTCTCTAAAAGACCAAAAGGTCTACTTGAAAAAGGTAAATTCTTCTCTCTCTCGTCCTCCGCTTTATGCATATCCGCTAAACTTTTAAAGGTTTGATATGAAATTTGATATCTAATTCTTGTCGTAGAGACTACTGAATGCCTTGAATGAGCTAGAAGATTTGAAGCCAGCAGTGCAACAAAAGATTGGTGAATTAAACAGAAGATATACTTATCAAAGTAATTCATTACAGCAATCTGCTGTGAAAAGCCAAAGTTTGACATACTATGGTGTGACAAAGGTACTTTCAGTGCTTCTTAATCTATGCTCATGAGCTGCTACTTTAATTTTTGTTTGACTGCATTTTGATCATCCTGTAGTATAGGCAGAGCTACTGTTCCTTTAGAATTATAGCTACACAATTCCTGATTTATTCTTTTACTCTTGTAAATCCAGCTTGATTAAAATGAATTCTGTTGTTCATCTACAGGCAGTTAGGCCAGCTGCACGAGAATTTGGTAATTATGGCTCAAGAACTCAGCAATTTTCATATTCCAAACCAACGGAGGAGCAATTCAGGGGAATGTAAGTTGTTTACTTAATTTTAGGGGTTTCCCAGTAATGTCCATAGAGTTCAAAACTTGAAATAAAAATTAGTTTCAGCTCCTCAATAGGGTACAAAGGTCTACATTGGTCTTTTTTGTCTACTCCCCCTCTTCTCACCTGCCTTTTAATGTTTAACATCATGATGCTACAATATACAACACTAACCATTACATACTTTTGCATGTCTCAACTCTTTTGTTCTGGGCAACTTTATAAAACTTGTGCTTAATGCCTTTTATACTTTTAATTTTCCTTATAGGAGTATTACTGGCTATTCTATTTGTTGCAACTGTTTACGATATTGACAATATGCATGTTAACGAAATGTCGACTTAGGAGATAAAAGTTATATACATATTCTCAAATTTCAAACGAGCATTTACTAGTTGATTCTTGCTGAATCTAGCTTTGTTCCGTTCAAGATAGAAAGTTTGTTAAGCTTGTATTTGCTATCTAGGTCAGTATGTGGTTCTCTTTAGGTTTTTAATAATGGTAGTTCTGATATTCTATATATATTCACACACACACACAGACATGGCATTGTTCGATGCTGGATGCATCAAAATGGAAATTTGAAAATGAGGAAGTTATGATAATAGGATTCTTTGAAGCCTCTGTGAATCTGAAGAAAATGATGTTTGACTAATGTTGTAAACTGGATGTTAAAGTAGAGGTGACAAGATGAATCCGAACCCAAAAACCTGCTTGAAAAAACCAGAATCCGAATCCATCCAAACTCGATTTGTCAAAAAATGTCAAAAACTTGAACTCGAGAAAACCTGGACCCGAAATGATCCGAACTAGAAATGATTCGAACCTGAAATGATCCGAACTCGAAATGACTCGAACCCGAGACCGAACCAATCATAAACCCGTAATAATCCGAATTTAATACTAAAAATAAGAATGATCAAATTGTAATTAAATAATTTTTTATAAAACAAAAAACTTTAATTATCAATTTTATTCTAATTTCTTTTTTACTTTTTTAATTAAAAGTTAAAATTTAATATATATAAAGTAAAATAATAATTTTATCAAAAAGGTCAATTGTATTTTATATTAGTAATTTAAATCACTAAAATCGTTTCAAACATTTTAAAAATCTTAAATTTATGTTAAGATAAATATTAAATAGAATGAAAAGGGAAGTGAACAATCAAATGAATGGCTGTCATCAATCATGACAAAGTCGAAATTGATTTCATTCTACTAATTCAGATAAAATTATCCAATGCGAACAGCCAACAAAAACCAGAATTCTATCTTTCAAATCACATGCCATGAAAATACTAGCTAAATCTATTCAGCAGGTTAAAAGGTTCAGCAAGAGATTAGGGGAATATTAATAATTTTGCCATGATTTTACAATGACCCTTTCGATTCATCTAATGTCAATTTTATCAGAGATAAACCTTCTACTCAAAACAAAGTTCAATTAGTTGATTTTGGCATAAGTTTTATGTTTTATATTTCTCTTGTCCAGCATAAGATTCCAATATGAATTAAATATTTACAAATTTTAATATATAATAAATTATTAAATCTTCATCTTTGCTCTATCTTAAGTTTTATCCAAAAGTAGATAAACATACATATAGGTCAAAAACAAGATAAAATGCAACTTGCTTGATTCTAAAAATTCAAATCAAAAGGAAAAAAAAGCGATCTTTCCATTGTAACATAAAATAAAAAATGGCTTGAAACCTACCCGAACTCGAACCCGAGATAGTCCGAACCCTAAAGAGCCCGAATCGAAAATGACCCGAATCTGAAATGACTGGAATCCAGTATGACGTGAACCCGAAATGGCCCGACCCCGAACCCGCCAATTGCCACCTCTATGTTAAAGGATGAAACAATATAACTAGTGGTGGTATATTTCCCCCTACATTGTGTATAAGCCTAATTGTGTCTGTTCAGTGCTTCATCTTTGTAAGCATTAAATCAAATCTATGTTTGTGGAGTAGGCTCTGAAAAGAAAAAAAGAAGAAGAAAAAACACGCATGCATCTAGAAAAAAGGGTGTGTGCTTGAATTATAAAGATTTCTTTGAATTTGAAGGGCCATACTAATCACATATTAAGTGTGTGAAATATAAAAGATTCCTTTGAATTTGAAAGGGACATACTAATCTCTTATTTAGTCTGTTTTGTGGTAAAAGTTTTGGGTAAATAACAGATTAATGTCCTGTAATTAGTTGCATTTTTTACTTTTGCCATTTTTGAGGAGTGGAAGGGAACACTTTGCTACCTAAGGTTTGCATTGTTACTTTTGCTGTTTAGCAGAGACATATTTGAAGTGTAAGCAATGATTTTGTGTAGGAAAAAATTAGAAGTTTCACTTCATATCAGTATGTGTGGTCTTAAGATATGCATTTTGGTTAATTTTAACGCGCTAAGCTACCTTCTTGTCCCAATGGTACTCCTCTCTTCCCTTTCAGGATCTTCAAAATTACTGACTATTACCAAAAGCATTTAATGCTGTACTTTCCCATATTATCCTATGTTTCTGTAATATACAAATAATAATGATCTTGGAAGGGGTAGTCATGTAAAACAATGAAGAAAAGTGTAATCCAGCCTTATGTTTTCAAAATTTGTGCAATTTTCTAAAAGTTAATCATTATGGCAAGTGGAAGCAGTATATTTTAAGCTGCCTTTTTGGTCTCTACTGTCAAAGCACCACTCATAATCTTAAACAAATGGTAAGTTTATAAGGTTAACTACCATATATCATCTTAAATCTATGCCAAATGAGAGAAAACATTTTCATAATTATTGAATCGGCATCAAACTGCATAAAGTTTCTATTCTTTTTTAACTTTTGAACTTGTCACTATTAAATTTAAAAGAAAAAGTAAATATTAGCAACAAACTTATGGAGCAGTCTAAGATGCTCATTTTGTTATAAATTAATGCGTTTTTCTTTTTTACTTTCTTTTTTAATGGAGAAAGAGTGGAGTGGAAACATTTTGTCAGGCAATCACTTAAGGTCATTAGAAGATTGCTTTGATTATGTTTTGAAATTTATATCTTGTACAAAATTATGTATTGCAAAATGAAGTCTATGTTATTTTGCTTACTTTGTATTTCATACAAGTAGTGGTAAGGACAACTTATGGCACATGTCCACCAAACCTAGTGTCAAGCCCTAAGTCTGAGGACTTGAGTCCAGCTTGTGCATATTTATTAGATATGCTTGGTGCATATTTGAACTGCTCAAATTGCAGTCATAACTGCAAACAAATAGGAAAACTGACTCTGAGATGAGGATATTTGACCTATCTGAACTTATATCTAACAACGGGAAAGAATTTAAATTAGTTGTAAGAAATGTTAATATCAAATATTTCCTATGCCTTATTCTTTGGCTTGTATAAGTACTTACTTGAATTTAATATTGTTCTACTCATTTTCTATTTATTAGAAGGTATCTCTTTGCTTTCCTATTTAAAAAGACTTTTTCCCCTTTATTATTGTAACTTATTGGATACCATGTAGCTATATCGGTGCGTCTTTTCTTTATTTTATGCCAGTTTCCTGGTTGTTTGGATCTTTCTAGTTGGTTTGAAATGATTGCACATCACTCATCTGTCAGTATCGGAAAATGCATTTGTCTTTAGTTTTCACTTCCCTTAATCCCTTGTCTCACGTATGAGTAAGGCCTTCCTCTCTTCTCTAAAATTGTAATTCAAAGCCCTCAAATTCGAAGTTCCTTTTCATTAATATGCTTCCCTCAGATGTTAACCCCATGGTTTAAGCGGTGGAAGCACCACATAAGACTTGGTATTTTTCCTTTCCTTTCCTTTTGATGTTGTGTTCAGTTTTGAGTAGCATCTAGCATGGTATCTATGCTAACATAGTAGAGAAATTCATTTTTATTTTCTTTGTCAATACTGTGGCTATAATGGATTTGTTGTTATTAAAGCTGTTGCAGGGCTTGTATCATGGTACACTAGTCTTGCTTTGCTTATTTGTCTATTTCTTTATGTGGTTTTCTTGAATGATGGTAGGTCTGATGTTTTTAATATCATGTATACTGTATAGAGTAGAGGTTATGATAACTTTCTTTATTCTGTTTCTCTTTAACATTGTCATGGAAGGCAATGTTGCAAGAATTGATTCACATTTTTTTTTCCTTTGGCATTTTATTCTACTATTTTAGTTGATATTAAACTTACAGAGCTGCTTGCTGGGTTTTGCTTCACAAATTCTGCAGTCTGTACTGTTCAAGTTTTGCTAGCTTTGCCTTTTTATTTTTATGTTATAGGAATTGAATCTGGAGTTTAACCTCCAGAGTTCAGTGCATGTTACAATAGAAAAGTGTGTTTGATGACCCTTGCTTTCTTTCTTTCTTCTTTTAGGTAGTTAAACCTGCTGCGTCCAAAGGAGGAAACCCTCTTCAAACATCCAATTTTGGGTCCAAATGGGCTTTATGGGCAGTGGCAGCCACCTAGGACTGATAAAGGGGTATGATGATAACTACCTAATTCTCTGGTCCTCACTAAGAAACTTCCCTTATATTTCTTTTCTTACTGTAGGTGCAATATCCAAGTAACATTGACCTGACTCCAGTTGAATTCCCAAGGTCAGCCCCTTTTGGTTTTGGGAAAAACTTAGTTCCTACTTCTTGTTGTTCTCAAGTTACATTGGTTGATGTTAGAGGAAAATAAGATAATTTCTAGAGCATTAAAGGATTATTTTATAGAAGCATATTGCCTTTGAAGTAAATTTTCAGACTTTGAAGAATTCCATGCATGATGCTAATGTCTGTTTAGTTATTTATTTATTTTGATTGTTTTGGAGAAGTTTATGGTTTGAATTACTTTTTATCTGATGGTATTTTTGTGTAAACAGTTTGCAGCAGCCTATAGAAAATGAACTTCCAGGGAAGAATGATACTAGCAATTCAGAACCTGAAGCATCAAGCACAGAATCAACTTACTGTTGATAATTGTGAGAATAGCCAGAAGTGTCATGTGGATGAACCTTGTCCGATGATTTCTTTTGAAGAATCAGAAACCACTCCTGTTCATATGAATATTACCAGACAGCCGTCTCCTCCTCCTGTACTTGCAGAAGTACAGGATTTGGTTCATGCTATATCTCCCCAAGTCACCGAGACAGATTGTAGAATAGAGAATCCCTTGGCAGATGGTCTTGTTCATTCTGAATCTCCTCTACAGTTGCACATTGTAAGTTTCTTGATGTTTATTCAAAGTTGTCTTCATCAAGAGTCAAGTTTCTTGGAATGACAATGGCATAATTTGGTTATTCTAATGAAAGATCTTTTAATGATTGTTATCCGAGTTAATTACACCAATGGTCCCCAAACTTTAGAGCCTATTTTATATTAGTTCCCAAATTTCAAAACGTATTAATCAGATCCCAATTTCATAGTTTCGTATCAATGTGGTCCTTCCGTTACCAAGACCGTGAGAATTGGCTTTAACTGACAGATGACATTTGACGTGTAAATAAAAAAAATGCCATCTGCTGATGTTGGAAATTATGTGGAAAATAAAACAAAAAAAACTGAAAGAAAAGGGTTGTTGTCGCGTGAAAATGAAAGAAAAAAGGAGGGAGGTTTTTGGGTAAAATTTGGGATTTTAGGGTTTGAATCAATTTGGGAGGAAAGAGGATAAATAAAGGGAGGGAGCAGAACGAATCGCGAGGGAGAAGAATGAATCGAGAGAGAGGGTTTTAAATTGAAAATGAAAAATCATGAGTCTCTAATCTTTGGGATGGCTAACATAGGAATGTTGCCTATTTGCCATTCTGGTGATGAAGCTTTCATAAGGACTTTGTGGACAGATTCTAACCCAGGTCGAAGGTTTTTTTGCAGTAACTATGGGGTATGAAATTATTTTTGATGGTTTTGTATGTTCATCAGTGTTGCAGCAAATTTAGTTTTTTTTTTTTTTTGTAGCAAATTGGAGCAGGTGGATATTCTCCAACTAGGGATGGCAATTTAAAATGCGGATTTGGATATCATCGGGTATCCGATCTGTTTTTTGCCGATTTGGATAAAAGTCGGATTCGGATATTATAGTTACTATCCGCAGCGGATTCGGAGCGGATGTGGATATGAAATCTCGGATATCCATTATTCGAATCTGCATTACTTCTGCGGATTCAGATAGCGGATTTGGATATCCGAATCCGCTTATTTATAAAACACCTAAATTTTGTTTGATTTTATATTTTTATTTATAAAAAAATTAGTTATTAAATTCGGACGGCAGATAATGTTATTTAATTCAGATTCGGATAGTAATATGCGGATTAAATGAGGATAATTTGCGGATTCGAATTTTAAAACAGTTTTGCGGATTCGGATAGTACAAAAAATGCAAATATTCGACCCGCTTCCATCCCTATCTCCAACTGACGAACATTCCAGACTGGTTATCATTGGTTTATTGAGGAGGTTGTGTCGTCTAGAGCGACAATATGAAGCAGCCAGAGAAAATACCAGCATCAACACTCAACACAACATCAAGAATCGCAACAATGGATGCTGGAAATGGATGGTAATGTTTTTGTTGGTTATTATTTTTATGCTGTTGTTGGGAAGAAAATGAAGATAATGCTGGAAATGGATTGTAATGAAAATAATCTGTTATGGTTTTGTGATGCTGTTATGGATAGTAATAAAGATAATCCTCCAACGTAATGTCTCTGTTTCTTTTTTGTTCTAAAGTTTGTATTTGTAGAAATTTTAGTGTTAAGAGGTTATGAGAGTAAGTATTAGGAACTTCAATTTGTATGAAGCACATGATCAAGCTTTTGAGCTTTGTAATATCTTTACATAGCAAATGAAAATTGATCTTTATTTATTAATAGCTACATTACCTATTGCTTTGATAAGGTAATTTTCAACTTAGATGGGGAAAAGGGAAATCTGTATTCAATAAAAAATAATTGAAATTTGTATTCAAATGATTAAATTGTTCTTTATCTTTAATATCCATTCTATTTTAAATAATATCGTCATATCTTACTAACTCCAATATCACATAACAATATCATCCACTAAGATAACATTAGACAAAATAGGTTGTAGGCAACTTGCCTATCCAATAAGTTCTGAATCCAACATTATATAACTAGGACAAAGGGAAATTACAGTAAGATAAAAATGTAATGGTTCTAAATCCTACATTACAGATACAGAACACATAATATTCTCATCTAGCTGAAGTTAGTTCTTTTGAGTAGCATGTTTGTGGGTAGCATGCTCGTGGGCAACTTTTCTGTTTAGAATATTATTTGGGCAACTGGGGCATTTGTTGTTGTTGGAGGATTCATGTATCTTGAAGCAACAATCCTCACTTTCTTGCCATGGTTTATGGGCTGAGAAATAGGATTTGAATGATTTGCTACAGTTAAAGTGCCTTACATTTGACAGATGACTTTAGTATAGACATATATAGATTAAGGATTTATCCATAAAATCCAATGATAGAATATTGTTCATTTACCTCAGTTGGGGGAGTAGGATTAAACAAGTCAGTTTGCATCTCAGCTTGGGAACTTTGTATACCTAATGAAGTCATATTATGAGAAATTATTTGACTTGAACCCTAAACACAAAACATAATAAAAAAAAGTCAAAATCCTACGATTATACCAAGTTCATTAATATAATTAAATAAAAATGAAAATATTTACATCAGGCATCCACCTTACTATTACATCAGAAAATGAATGAACTCCATGTTGCTCAACAGATCCTCTATTTTCCTAAATGAGATAGAAAAAAAATAAAATAAAATTAGAAGTGGCTAATCCTAAACACACATAAACCATCATAAGAACACTTACATCAGTTGATTGTTGAGAATAGTGACGGATTTTGACATTTAATTTTGGAGGGGGCCAATTAGAAGACTAAATTTATATGTATTTAATTTGAGGTATGTCATAAATAATTAAGACAAATCAATATAATATTGAACTATAATAAAAATTAACAAAAAATATATCAAGTTTTTGACTAGACTTAGCAACTTTGAACATAATACGATTACATGACACGAATACGACAGGGAAAAAGTAACTAAAATACGATAAAAAACACGAGACGAAAAAATAACATGAACACGACACAAATACACGAATGTTTTAAAATATATATAACACGAATTATTAACGTATCAAAATTTATATAAATATATAATACCTTAAATACGATTATGACATAAAAATGCACGAGCATGAAACGAATATACGGATTGCCAAGTCTATTTTTGACTAATCACAAAAGTTTTAACATTACCCATGCATATAACAACAAGATTATATAAACATATATTGTTAAAAAATAAAATAACAAATCTTAACAAGAATTTTGTTATTTTTGTTTTGTAAGGATGTTGATAGTCGTAGAAAAAATAAGTGGATTTATAATAAAATTAAAAAAATGAAGATAAAAGTTAGCATAACTATTAATCAGTAAAAGGAGATCTTTGGAGTCTTACTAGGATCTTAATTTTTAAACTTAATAAGTCAAACGGCAAGCACCAAATTACAAACAAAATTGATCGAATTTGAAACTGAAGAATGGAATAAGAAAAGCTACATGACGTAATGGCAATAGACAGTAAAAGTGAAAATTTGACTTTACAATACTTTGTTGAAGTCTTGTTGAGAAAGCTAACCTTTAAAAAGTTAATTTAAGTTCACATGATTGTGACTTAATATTTATAACAACCCAATTAATTTGAAGAGTTTATGAATAATAATTGATGGGTAAAATAAAAAGATAAATAACAATATAATTTTAACTTTTTTAGATTATAATGCATAAAATTAAGTTATAGACAAAAATAAAAAACTAAATAATTATAAATTTTGTTTTGAGGGGGTCAATTTAATTTAATATATAAATACATATAAATATATATACCATAAAAATCAAAATTCTTGAGGGGGCCAAGGCCTCCTCTTCCACCACCTGCCTCTGGTTGAGAAGCATTGTTCTGGCATGTTGTAGAATCTTGTAAGACATTTTGTTGTGACTTTTTTGTCCACACTTGGAACATGTCATTATGACTTCAGTTTTCTTAACTTTGGTTGGGTTATCTGTTTGTGGGGTAAATTCATCAGGTTCTTTCCTTCTTTCCGTTTTAAGTCTGCCAAACTGTTTTCTTTGCACTACAGGAGGTTGAAGAATGTAGTTAGATGGAGTCCATGGGTTTTCACGTTTGATTGGGTTTATGGCTTCTTTGTAACTCATCCAAATAAGCCTCTGCTTGCTCTTTGTTAAACCAAATTATGGAAATTGCACGTGGACAAGGAATCCCAGACAAATCCCACTTCCTACAAATGTATGACTTCTCATCTAGGTCCACCTTGAATTGGTTACTAGGACATTTGATTTGAAATTTCCTTTGTGTTGATGGTTGAGGCCAATACCTTCTAGTCAATTCTTTATTCTTATCAAGCTTCTTTTAAATCTTAGGACAAAATACACCAGAAAACTTTTCTACTGAAGTCATTTTCACATAGAACCTATTCATCAATTTGCATCTGATTGTTTCAACCATAGTTAGTATTGGCTTATATCTTACATCCAATATGTACTTGTTGAAGCACTCACACAAGTTGTTGAGAAGCATATCACACTTTGGAAGGATGCTAAAATGAAACCTGGACCATTCTTGTGTTGGTTTTTTTGAAAGCCACTCATATGCATTTCGATTCTTTGCTTTCAACTCATCCATGCAGGTCTAAAAAATCTCCCATGTTGCATGCTCTTACTGCAGCCCGCAGAGCATCCTTTAAGCTTTTGCCTCAGTGGCCATCAGTTTTGAAATTGTTATGCAGGTGCCTCACACAACATCTATGCTCTGATTCTGGAAACAAGCTTCTCAGTGCAGATTTAAATCCCTACAACATAGAACATAATTGTTAATTTCTATTACATAAATTAAACCCTAAACATACAAAATAAAGAAAATACACTAAATTTACCTTTTGTTTGTCAGACATCCATGTCCAACTATATTGATTTTCGATATTGACTTCCTCAATATCCTCAATACACTAAATTGTTAATGAACCAAGTCCATGTGTCTGTATTTTCAGTTTCCACCACAGCAAAAGCAATTGGATATATACAGTCATTAGCATCAATACCAACAGTAGTCAACAATTGTCCTCTGTACTTTCCTTTCAGATGGCAACCATCAATACTGATCAATGTCTTGCAATGTTGGAATCTGAGAACACATTCTTTCAAACACATATACATCCTTTGAAATAAACCAGCATCTAGCTTACACATAACACTAATCTAGGATTAGTGTTTCTTATCTCTTCAACATACCTCCCAATCTTAGAATACTGATCAATGTAATTTCTTTGAAGCCTTTCCAAAGACAGCTGTTTTGCCCTCCATAACTTCATCCTTGGCACAATCAAAACATATTCCTTATAGACCAAATTCTCAAATGAAGACAAGAAAAAATTAGGATCAACAAGAAAACAATGCATATACTTATTGCAGAGCCACTTGTAATCCATATTCTTCTTCACATAATCTTTGCAACATATATGCTTGGACTTGCAAGTTCTTATCTGAAATGTAGGATCATTTGGATCTTTGTTTAACTTCCTACCATATAATGTCCAATCATAACCTTGTTTGCAGACAACCCTAAGCCTGATTTTATCATTTTTCTTAAATACTATATTCACCCTGTCTTTAATACTAGCATTCTTGATAACATCTTTTAATTGTTTTTTATCAGCAAATATCATGCCAATAGAAAAAATAGGGTCATTCATGTCAGCTACGACATTAAATTTAGGCATTTCTTTTTAGGTTTATCTACTTCATCACTGTCACACCCATCAATACTATATAAATCATCAGAGGGAGAAACATATCCACCAATGGTCTGCTCAACTTCAATATCATCTTCTACACTATCTTCCTTTGTACTACTACACTTGCTGCAACCTTCCATTGTTCTTTTACCTTTCACTCTAGGATCAGATTCTGTATCTTCACCATCCCTCTCAATATTAGGGTCTACAACTTCATCAAATATATCATCATCATCTTCATCCATCTCATACTCACTGTCTCTAAAATCACTATCACTGTCATTGTTATCCTCTTCTATTCCATACCCATTTTCATCAAACTCTCCCTCACCCATATCATTACCTTCATTCTCAAACCCTTCAATCTCATTAACATTCTCAATAATTACATTACTACTACTACCATGTACATTTGAACCATCACTTGTCTTATAACTTAGGTAAACAGACATATACTTAGTTGGAGGCACATTATTACACATCAGTATAACATTATCTTCACTATTTATCCTAACCAAACCATCTGCAAAATCTCTATCAGGAATTTTCCAAAAAAACTCTATAAGCCCAACATATCCTAACATTGCTGTCATACAATCAAGTTATACTAAAGACATCGTATCAGCCTCACATAAGTCAAAAAGATCAATCTCCCATTGTATAAATTTTCTGTTAGGCATGCTAGAAAAATACCCCCATGATATAGAGCAATAGTGAAATATTCAGAAGAATCATCTGTCATAAATAAAAAAACATTTGTAGGCTAAGATGCTTAATATACAACTATGAAAAAGAATAGAATATATGCGATATAATAAAATAAACCACAACACGTGCACTGCAATATTATATATTAAACCTACTAACATAAAACCAAACCATATGTGCATGGAATATTCAATTGATTGTATCACATGCTTAGGGATGGAAATGGAGCGGGGCGGGGGCGGATTTTGCAGTATCCGCCCCTGCCCCGCCATTGGATTGTTGTGGCTTGCCCCCTACCTTGTTCCGCCGTGGACGTTGAAATTTCAATACCACTACCACCTCCATGGATGTCGGTTACATCCATAACCACCCCGCCCCGCTTCGCCCTATTCGAAATTTATTAATTATTTTTATTTTATTTTTTCAAATAATAAAGCATTGTAAAAAAATTTAAATATAAATTCAATATAAACGGGTTTCTAATCTAGGAAGAGACAAAAATAAAGTATTAGGTTTAGTTTTTTAAAAAGAAAAAGAAAAAGAATAAGTTTAGTTATATTACTTTATTATCCTTTTAAAAGCTAAATATTTAAAGGTAAAATAGTAATTTCAGTATTCAGGGTGGGGCAGGGCGGAGCAGGCAATTACTAGAACTGCTCCATCCCCGCCTTTCAAACAAAAAAACCGCCCCGCTCCTTCTCCACTTTTGAAAAAAAAAAACCTCTCCATTCGGAGCGGATCGGTTCGAAATCAATCGGACGGTTCGTGTTTTGCTATCCCTACACACGCTGACAACAAAATAAGTTATCCAACACACACACAAGCCAGTCCAACACAGAAGCCAACTAGTCCCCTTGGAGATTGTGGCCAAATCTTATTAACATCACCTTTGTGAAAATGTTATCCAAATTGATTTATTGTGTTATTTTTATTAAATCATTGTTTAAAAAAATAAAATTTAAAATTATCAAAAATTGAATACTGAATCATATATTCAAATAACTAAAATGTCAAATTATCAAAAATTGAATACTGAATCATATATCAAATCCGAAAATGTCAATTATATGCAAAATTAAAAAAAAAAATATATGAACTTTTATCCATCGATATATTCAAAATAAAAAAATTCCAACTTTTATCCATCGAAAATGTATGAAAATGTCAATCCGAAAATGTATACAAAATTAAAAATTATATATTCGAATAACAAAAAACTAACCATAAACAACAAGACCTCCATCCCAATTTCTTAACTGCCAACTCATTTCGGTTGAGGATTCTCGAGCATTCGTTTCCCTTGTTGATTTGAAATCCCAATTTTCGATTTCCCCTTTCCAAATCGCTTTCTTTTGCTTCAAGGTGAAGGGATTATCTTCTCTCTCTGGTCCCAGTGGTCCTACAAGTTTGATGGTGGTGGTCGGCCTTGGATTTTTTATTTGTGTTCTAAGTTTTAACCCATTTCTCTCTTTCTTTCTCAAATTTGATTTTCTTTTTGTTTTAACCTTAAACCCAGTGAATGAATCTTGCTTTTGGGTAAAATAGTTTTGTTTTAATTGCTACATAATTTCCAACACCAGCAGATGGCATTTTTTTATTTACACGTCAGATGCCATCTGTCAGTTAACGCTAATACTCATAGTCTTGGTAACGGAAGGACCACATTGATATGAAACTATAAAATTGAGAATTTGATTGATACGTTTTGAAGTTTGGAACCAATATAAAATAAGCGCTAAAATTTAGAAACCATTGGTGAAATTAACTCTTGTTATCCTCAAGAACTCTCGATTGTCTTGACTTGGCAATGATGGAAAGCTTCATGAAGCTGGCTAGATCAAATACTAATAGGAATTTAGAAACATGTGGTGTCCTTGCAGATTTGCTTGTAAGTACTGAATTACTGATGCCTTAAGACCTTCGCCTAGTCTTGACACAATGCTATACTAAAATTTTAATTTGACACTGTTCTGCAAAAAAACAGAAAGTTCTATGTTATAGCTTTTATTATCCCGAAATAGGAGTCAACATCTGACTCGGTATGGCTGGCTGTCTCATTGTGGATTTACCATATCTAAATTTAATTCTCTTTCATCGATCAAATTTCTCTGACTTTCTTGTTTTACTCATCTTTTAGCAGGTTATGTGATTCCCTTTATTATACTTTTTCTTTTTATTAGTGCCAAACGACAATGAGGAGGAAATATTTCAAGTACAAGATAAGAAATCTCTCTTTCCCCTGGGGTGGATTCATGTAAGTGTTTTATGGTCTGCTCTCTTGACCTTGTAGCAATTGAATTTTGTCCGAACAAAAGTCAACGTTACACTCGAATCACACTCGAGTCAAGTGCTGGGATTGATGGCTTAAGTGAAACTATGTCTTTGCAAATTCAATTCTTATCTTTAATCAAGTTTTATAATCATGGTCATTTTTCGTATGAATCTAAATCGAGTCTTTAATCAAGCCCGGATTAGACTTCACCGATGTTTGTATGTTTGGATCCTGTATTGTTAAATCATGTTTTTAATTAATTAAATTTTATTTTTAATCGGACTAAAGAAATTGGAATGTAGAAGCTAGTTTGGCCCAATAGGCCACTGCCCAACTCACGCAATTAGCCCAGCAACAGGCCTGTCGAGCCTGGCAGTATTGGGCTCCAAACAAATAGCCACACAAACTGGCCCAGCCCCCCACCAAACCCTAGCCCAAGCACCACCAATAGGCAACTTGCCCTGCTCCACCGCCTCTGCCAGTGCCTTCTCCAGCCACCACTGTCCATCCACCTGACACCTACCCTCCCCACTTGCACCTGACACCACCACCTCCCACCACCCACCTAAACCCTAGGCTAGCCGCCTCTAACCCTAGCTCAACCGCCCAAAAAATCAACTATAAAAACCACCCCCAAAACCCAGATTTAGGATTGGTTCCAAGCCCCCACTCTCTCAGATCTGAACCTCATGACCAGCACCTACAATAAAAGAAACTCCACATACATACTCAAGCAGCCAGCAACACATACACATACACAAGCAAAATGAAAACCGAAAAAAGTAAACAAACCACAAACCACCAAAGGGGTTTTGGGTTCGGGTCTCTTGGGTTTGGGAGGCTCGGGATAGCGACTAGGAGTTCTGAACAGTGGGATGGCTCTAGGGAAGGGTAAGCAAGCCTGAGTTGGATTTTGAGATCGATCGGATAGTGGTCAGAGTCAGGAGAGGGTTGAACAGTATCGGTTTCGGTATCTAGATCTACGAGAATCGGCGTCGATTCGGGTGAAACTAGTTGGATAATTGGGAAGAGAGATCGCCAAGGAGCATTTTGGGCCAATTTCGAACTAAAAAGGTCGTTGGAGAACGGTCGCTGGCGACGGCGCAATCGCCGGGATTTAGATTTCTTTAGTGCTCCGGCGGCCAGTTGGGGTTGAGATTAGAGAGAGAGGGGGGAGGTTTAGGGGAAAAGAGAGAGTGTAAAGGGAAAAGTGGAAGAAAAAAGAAAAAAAGTGTTTATATACCCGAATCAAAATGGCATCGTTTGGCACCAAGGAGGGTCCGCGAGTGGACTTGGATTTAACCCGGGGTCGCGCGCCTGACCTGGTTCAGGCAGGAATAAAAGAAAAAAAGGGGGAAGAAAAAAGAAGGAAAAGAAAGAAAAAAAAGAAAAAAAGAAAAGAAAAAAAAAGAAAAAAGGAAAAATAAATTAATCCTTTCAAGAAATTTATTCATCCCACTACTTCTCGGATTTCTTGCATTTTTCCAAGGTAAGTATCGTTTTCATTTATGTTCGTTTTTATTTTCCTTGTTAGTATCAATTTCATTTAATTTATTTTATTTTTACCTTTTATTTTTCTATTATTTTCTATTATTTATTTATGTATTTATTTTTATTGTCATGAGTAGTTGTTATTGTTATTATTTTTTTAGTTTCACTTTATTTTTGTATATATATATAAATTATTTTTATTTTCTATTGTTTAGTTGACTTTGTTATTTATTTTTTCAAAAAAAAAAAAGCAAAAAATAGCAAAAAAGCATTTCGGTGCATGCACAATAGTTTTGCAAATAAAGTATCTTTTTAAATTATTTTCGGTGAAGAAAATTCTCTAAAAACAGATTATTTCTTGGGATGGTTGGAGTATCAATCATTCCTCAAATTAGTCTGAGTAAAAATAGTTACCGAAACATTATCGAAAGTATCGGAGTGATTCGGAAATTATTTTTACATAGATAATTTCTTTTATTTCGAAATTAATTATAAAAGACATTTCATTGTTTTTAAATTAATAAAAAATGTTTCAAAGAAGTTTGATTAGCCGACGACGAAATTTGAAGGATCTCACAGTAGTGATTCCTAAGATATCTTGAAGTGAGAAAATTTCGTTAAAATATCACCAAAAGTATTGGGAGTATTTTACGAACATTTTCGATAAAAGATCCACATTTGTTTTCACAAAATAATAATAATAAAAGAACATTTTCTTTCTACACAAATAAAACGATTTTGTAATAAAAAATAGACGCGAGCGATGAATCATCGATGACGGAATTCGAAGGATGTCAAGTAGTGACTCCTAAGATGTTTCGAGGTGAGAGGATCTCGTTAAATGCCACCAAAAGTATTGGGAATATTTAATGAATATTCTCGATAAAAGATTTACGTTCAGTTTCACTTTAAAAAAAAGTAACAATATAATAACAGTTCTTTTATTATCAATAAACACGTTTTGGAAAAGGAATAAGAGGAGAATTAATTTTAAATATCGATGTCAGATCATTAAATCGTATTTTAGGATAACAAATGATTAATTGGTACCATTTTATTAACGGGCGTCGTGGGGGTACTAATACCTTCCCCATACGTAACCGTACTCCCGAATCCATCAAGATTTTTCTCTGATTTTCAATCGTAAACTTCAAAATTGTCTTTTAAAATATTTTAATTAATTTTAAAATTCTTTTCAAAGATAGATTTTAATAGGTGGCCGATCACACCTAGTCAAAAAAGATTGGTGGCGACTCCATTTTATTTTGAAAATTGTCTAGCGGCCCGAAAAATCGTTATAACAGTTTGACGACTCCGCTGGGGATTTTTTGAGAGTCAAGCCATTAATTAATCATGTGTTATCATAAGTTTTGATTTAATGGATTTAATTGATATTTAATTTTAATTCCTTCTAAAAAAAAAATTTCATATCTTGATTTTTGTTAATTCTTTATTTATGCTTTTTAATTATGTTGTTATTTTTATTTATGTTAATAATTGTGGGGCATTTAGGATAGGGGAATTGGACTGATTAAATGGTGGTTTGTTCTCTCATACACACACTTACACGCGCATTTGCATAACATGAAGCCCTTATACCCCGGGTTTTCATCTTTTTAGGTGGAAGTAAAGTAACTACGCTCTCGTGAGGTGATAACCTCCGCATGGGCTAGCGAAACACTGCCAGAGTAATAAAGTACCTACGTTTCCGTGAGGTGATAACCTCCGCATAAGCCTAGAAAATATACACCAACGAATTGAACCATTTGAATTGAGGTGCCTTACTAGCTTTCATGGGCGACAGTAAGGAGCAATTTGGGGCCTTTAGAACCCGATTTAACCTCATATAGTGAACCATATGAAGCCAAACATAGGTTGAGCCATTCTCGTCTTTTGTAGAATTTACCAAATATTAGGAACATGAGGGAACTTCTTGTTGCGAAAACTTGTAGATAAGGCCAATAAAATAGGAAATCAGTATTCTTTATTTATTTTTTAGAAGTTTTTTTTCAATTTTTTTCTATTATTTTGAAAAATAAATATATTTTTTTGTTTCATACTCATGTCTTTGTTATACATTTTTTAAAAAAGGAAGTTTTTTAGTTATTTTTCTCTAAAAAAAAAAGTTTTCTTCTTTTTTTTTTAAAAATAAAAAAATAAAAAAATGAGAGAAAAAAATAATGAGAAAAAAGAGTTTTTTTTTTACTCGAGTTGTAAAAAAAAAAAAAAAAAAAAATTCTTCTAGTCTTGATCTTTGAGAAAATATAAAAAAGAAAATATATGAGAATGAATAATTTTTAAGGTCTCTTCCCGTGGATTAGGAAAAAGTCATTGGGTTCCATGGAAAAATACGTCAGAAAAGAGTCAAGGAAAGATGAATAAATTTTTGATCGTTTATATGATCCGGTGAAGATCTCAAAAAAAAAAACAAATGTGTTGTTGAAAAATTCTAAGATAGCTGAAAAAGAAAGAAAGGGTGATGTTAGCATATTCTTTTCCTTAATCTTTTCGTTGCATTTTTGCATAAGATTCATATAATTTGAGGCATTGTACATATGAAAATTCATTTCTTCAAGCATTTTTGCATTTCATACATTTCATTAGTCAATCATCATTACATGCATGCATTTGTGAATATGTCATGCATAGTTATCATCATATGTTTGGTTTCATTTCTGTCAATAAATAAAGTGTTATAATATTGAACTCATTTATTAGTTGCATCAAAGAGGTCCAAAATATGGGGAATGGATTGGAGGAACGAATTGATGTTTGGAGTGCAATCAGGAAGAATTTGGGCATGATATCCGAGATGTGAAAGAACAACTCTCTAAGTTGATGAAAATGGTTGAAGATCTTTACAAAGCCAAAGGGGAATCCTCTCAAAGGTCTTCGTCACCTTCGGTACAACCAAGCCTTGAGAAACAATCGAGCCCAGATCGAAGGATCTTCGCTGAATCCTGCATTTGTCAATGCCATCCACGTAAGGATTTAAGCCTAGACGAAGTTGTGGATAGTATCGTGCGAATGGTCGAATTCGAAGACTCACAGTTCAAGGCAGGATCTCTAAATTCCACCCAACCCTTGCAAACTATTCCAAATCTGAACTCATGCTCTTTTTTTGCTAACATCCAACTTTATTCTAAAACAACCAACGAGAGGCCTTTGGGTCCATCCCTACCACCACAAATTGGCTCAAATTCATACCCGTGCCCTCGTCCTGCCAACTTTCAATCATTCCATCAGGTACATGGGATAGAAACCTCGAGCTTTGTGCAACCTTCAAGGACCCAATAACCAAATCCATATCCTCACCCTATTATCATTCGACCACCTTTTCATCCAACTATTCCAGTTCAAGCCTTTGCACCACAACCAAATACCTTAACCCTAGTCGGTATGTCACCCAGAAACAACCCAAGAAAAAGGCACATAGACATTTTGATTCTATTCCTATCAGCTATAAAGAACTCCTTCCTAGATTGATCCAAGGCCATCTTGTTGCTTATGTTCCTATAGAACCCCTGCGTCCACCATATCCTAAGTGGTATAACCCGAAAGCAAGATGTGACTATCACGGAGGAGTTGCTGGACATAGTATCGAAAACTGTGAGGCTTTCAAGCACAAAGTACAATCTCTTATAGATACCAAGTGGTTCGATCCAACGGCATTAATTGATCAAGGACTTAGAAAGGTTATTTTGGATGGGGAGATTGATAGTGATGATGTATTAGGGCTTTGGTCTTTTATGATGTAGTAGGACTTTGATCTTTTCAGTAGCCGGATCTTATAGCCTTACGATGGGAAAAATAAAAAGATTGCAAAGACAGTTTTAACCACTTTCCAGATTTTTGTAAACATGGATTATGTCTTTTGAAGAACTGCATGGAAATGAATTAATTATGCTTTGAATTTACGAGATTTTGATGATTAAGTTCCTCCGATTCTTATTTCCTCTGTGGTATCTTCCCCTGCATTCGCATTCAATCAATTGCTTGCCCTATCACGCATCTCATCCATCCATTCATTGACATTAAGTTCATTTGTGCATAACAATGGCTCCATCGATGCCAATGATAGAGAAGTTGATATTGTCATCAATGATTTTCGATCTCTAGAGGCAAATAAAAAGGGGATTTTTCTCAATCCCCTAAAATAAAGAGCCATGATGAGAATGAATATTGATAAAGTTCATGTATGCTCTCTAAAGATAGCTTTGGTTTCCTGTTTCTTTAAGATAACACCAAAAAGTGAAATGGGAGAAGATTTTGCTATCCGGCTAAAACAATAAAACAAGTGCAGAAGGAGAGAGCTGAACGAGCCTCGAAGATGATGCAGATGACTCAAGAAATTGGAAAAATGAGAGAAATTGTGGTAAAACATTTCACACAAAAAAGTAATCAACCTCAAGAGTGTGGCAATTCGGGAAAGGATGCTCAAGACCATATTTTGATCAGGTTCATTCACAGTTAGTTCAGAGTCAAAAGATAGAGGTAGAACCAAAGTATGCCCAATTGGAGGAAAGGATTCGAGCTGTTGAAGGTGGAGATGAAATTAGTGCGGAGAAGCCGAAATTCAAAGTCCCAAAGTTTGAAAAGTATGATGGACTTAAGTGCCCTGAAACACACTTGGCCGCTTATTGTAATAAAATGGTGGGGCATGTCCATGATGATAAATTACTTGTCCATGTTTTTCAAGATAGCTTGACAGGGGCGGCATCCAAGTGGTATTCTCAGTTAAAGAAAGGTCAGGTACGCACATAGAGAGACCTATCTCAGGCATTCTTGAAACAATACAAGCACATGTTGGAAGTAGCTCCAGATTGATTGACACTTCAAAACATGAAAAAGGGACCCAACGAGAGTTACAAAGAATATGCTTGTAGATGGAAAGATGTAGCCTCACAAGTCTGACCACCTCTTACCAATAGAGAAATGAATGCTTTATTTGTGGATACTCTCCCATATCCATACTATGACAAGTTGATCAAAAATGCTTTTTTGGAGTTCGCAGATATTGTTTTCTGTGGGTAGGATCGAGGATGGTATAAAAAAGGGGAAAATTATGGATACTGATGCAAGAATTGATATCGAGAAAGAGGATAGTGTTGCCAATGATCATGATCAAGTCCTAACAGTCGAAGGTAGAGACAAAAGAAAATTCGGTGCAATGCAAGAAGATCCTTTCGGTGGTTATCTATATTCCCGACCTTATATTGAGCATTGGCCTCAGCACGGTCAACATCATGCTTCTATGTCTTTCACACCACCCCTAGCTTTCACTATGCCGAATGACCCAGAGGTTAATTCAGTCTATTCTCAAGGCAATAAGAGAAAGAAGGCAAAGGTGTACCATTTGCTTCTGATGACCTACACAGAACTTCTTCCCTTACTTGTCCAAATCCATATGATCTTTATTGTGCCCGCAAAACCCAGGAAATCTCCTTACCCGAAATGGTATAATCCCAACGCCACATGTGAGTATCATAATGAAGTCAGAGGACATTCCATGGAGAACTGCACTGCATTCAAGGAAAAGTTCAAGCAATAATTGATGCAAACCCGACAAAGTTCAGAGAGCTCATTGATGCTTATCAGGGACGACAGGGCTAATGGCCATTTGTTCTCAGGGTAGCATGCCAGTCAGGGGCAATCGTTAACCTTGGTTTAAATTTTGTACATATTTTCACTTTGGTTGGAATGGACGAACTTTAAATTGCAAGCATTATACATCGTACCTCATTCGAAGTTTGGATTTCTCCTTGAGCTTTGTTTTTAGGTTTTTTAAAAGAGAAAAAAAAAACAAAAAATTGAAAATAAAAATTCATACGGATAATTTTTCATTTTGAGAATAAAAAAGATTTTTCTTTGAAAAGTGAAAAGAGTTCCGAAAGAATTGGTGATCATCATAAAGAATGAACTAATCCTAGGAAACACCTCATCTCCATTTGCATCCAGATCATAGACCAGTTGATTAAAGATTACTCAAATTTCCCCAAAGAGTAACCTTTATCAAGGCCATGAGTAATAGAAAATTTGGAAAATTCTTTTATGGAAATCCTTGAAAGACAAGCAAATATGGTGCTATTCCAATTGATCTAGATTTGGTAGTTTGAAACATGTTAAGACTATGCCATACCATTAAGCTTAGAAAAAAACTTCTCGAATCCTTTTGAAAGATTCCGAAATGCCAAATTCCTAGACCCCTTTCTTTAGTCCTGGATTTATATATTTATAAAAAAAGAACCAAAGAATGAACCAGAACACCCTTTCTTTCTCCATTTGTTGGAAACACTTTGAGGAGATTGAAATCCAAACGAGTTCTTTTAACAAAGAGCTCAAAGATGAAACATAAGATATTCATTCAAAACAAGATTCCCATAAACCAAAAGATTTTCATTTGAATGACAAATCAAAATGGGGCATCATTTGTGGTTGAAGATGAATCATGCATAAAATTTTGGGGCATGCAGCAAACAAAAAGAGAAAAAAGGAAAAAAAGATTGTGATATCATGCATATGAGAATTTGAATGATTCCAAGTGTAAAATGAAATTCTGATTATCTATTTCCATGAGGATTGCTTTTCAATGGGAATATTCGTACTTGATATGAGAAATGACCATATTTAATCTCCCTTTCACAAAAAGAAATTATCCATAGTTACCCCTTTTGAGCCTAAAGAATTTTTGTTTCTTTGAACCTTGATCAAGGATCACTCTCCACACTGGGGGCAAATGCGAGGAAGGAACTTTTTAAAAGATCATGGAGAAACGAGTCCTAGATCAAAGATAGATACAAGAGCAAATTAAGCTCCCAAATAAATACGAGCTCACAAGGTCAAAGTGGAAATACCCAAAAAAAAAAGAGAAAAAAGAAATATGAAAAGGATGGTGAAATGAAAGCCAAGGACAAAGAAAAAGAAGCAAAAGTCAAAGGCAGAAAAGAGAAGTCCAGAAGGGACAAATGTTTCAAAGGGAATCCTCATGAAATGATCCTTGATTTGACTATCCTCAAACACATATTTTGGGCCTATTTATCCTTTCTTTCTGAACCCCGAACCTCAGTCTATGTTACGTGCTTTAAAAGTCCATTTTGATCAAGCATGGATATTTAACTTGAAGAGTTTTCCTTAGATTTTATCCCACCTTTGTGAATTATCATTTCATTATGGAAGAATTTAGAATTCTCAAATGCATGGTGGAATAATTTAAAAAAAAAAGAAAAAAAAAAGAAGAAACAATGAGGCTCTAGGGTGAAAACCCAAAAATGGGCAGTCTAGAGAAGAATGAGAAGAAATTTTGATGGCACTCATGGTATTGCCGAAGCCATGACAAAAGAGGAAATGATTTTGAAGAAATCAAGGAACATCAAGAAACTCCTAGATATCCCACAGATCTTTTCAGGAATTGACTTTGAAAGTTAAACCTATTTTTCTATCCAAATTGACCTTCCAACATTGAAAAATTACGGCTAAGGTTAACACCTATCAAGATGCCATATTTATAGATTGGAAGATTGTTGAGATTTAATTGTACTTTAAAGCTTTTTTCGAAAAAGGTTTGGTTTTAAAGAATTCATGTTTTGAGAAAACTTACTCGTGAGCTGAGATAAAGGGGCATTCACCTTCTTTTCCTTATCAAGTTGGGAAGCTTCCTTAGATGAATCCGGACCTTATTGCATCAGTCCATTGACTTTGTTGCATTAAACCATTCAAGTTACTCAAAAAAATAAGGGGGGGGGGTTGTTTTCTCACCTCACCTAGAGATCTCTTTAATGGTGATGACCAATTTTTGAAAGACTTCAATTTCACATGTTTTGGAAGAAATGAAATTGACAAGTTTTGAGAAGAACAAACTTAAATTGAGATATGGATATGTTTTGGCAGAAAATTAAAGTTTACATTCTACAGGGGTATGAAATTTTGAATTCTTACTTACATAAAGTTTGACTCTGTGTTTTGATCTTGGCCAGGAAACCGAAAAGAAAGAATTCGCTGGGGCAAGGAAAATGTTGGAAATATAAAAATCATGTGATTTCTTCGACAAGATAGCAGGGAATGAGAAAACCTCACCAGGACACGAGGATAAGGGGAGACGATCAACTTTCTCAATATTTTCTTCATGTGAAATTGTCATGCATCTCCATGAGCATTCACGCATCATTTAATGAACATTTGCATCTGCATCTTTGTAGGTTGCATTAGTATAGTTGATCGTTGCATTTGTTAATTCGACAAACATGAAAAAGATGAGAGAAAAAATAAGAGAGGTTTTCTGAAGATAGAAAAAAAGAAAAGTTATGGATAAAAAGAAAGAAAGACGAAATGTTGGCTTTAAGATTAGAGGAAATAGTCTGTCAAAGTAAAAGCAAAGAAAAAAGAGATGTTCTAGAAAAAAGAAATGAGTCATGAGAAATTTTCGAAACGATGAAATGGAAAAGTGTTGAGAAATTTTTTTTTTTGAATATTTCAAAGTGTTGAGACTTTTGTGAATGAGAAATTTTTTAAAGTTGTGTAGCCTCGAATGAAGAGTTTTTCAAAAGAAAGGATTGTTAAGCCCAACGTAAGCTGGCAGTTGTGAAGCAAGCCCAGTGAAGTTGGCATCTTAGTTGGTTAAGCCCAACGTAAGTTGGCAGTTGTGAAGTAAGCCCAGTGAAGTTGGCATCTTAGTTGGTTAAGCCCAATGTAAGCTAGCAGTTGTGAAGTAGCCCAGTGAAGTTGGCATCTTAGTTGGTTAAGCCCAACGTAAGCCGGCAGTTATGAAGTAAGCCCAGTGAAGTTGGCATCTTAGTTGGTTAAGCCCAACGTAAGCTGGCAGTTGTGAAGTAAGCCCAGTGAAGTTGGCATCTTAGTTGGTTAAGTCCAACGTAAGATGGCAGTTGTGAAGTAAGCCTAGTGAAGTTGGCATCTTAGTTGGTTAAGCCCAACGTAAGCTGGCAGTTATGAAGTAAGCCCAGTGAAGTTGTAGTTAAGCCTAATGTAAGCTGGCACAGTTATGGTGTAAGCCCAGTTGAAGTTGGCATCTTAGTTGGTTAAGCCCAACGTAAGCTGGCACAGTTATGGTGTAAGCCCAGTTGAAGTTGGCATCTTAGTTGGTTAAGCCCAATGTAAGCTGGCACAGTTATGGTGTAAGCCCAGTTGAAGTTGGCATCTTAGTTGGTTAAGCCCAACGTAATCTGGTACAGTTATGGTGTAAGCCCAGTTGAAGTTGACATCTTCGTTGGTTAAGCCCAACGTAAGCTGGCACAGTTATGGTGTAAGCCAAGTTGAAGTTGGCATCTTAGTAGGTTAAGCCCAACGTAAGCTGGCACAGTTATGGTGTAAGCCTAGTTGAAGTTGGCATCTTAGTTGGTTAAGCCCAACGTAAGCTGGCACAGTTATGGTGTAAGCCCAGTTGAAGTTGGCATCTTCGTTGGTTAAGCCCAATGTAAGCTGGCACAGTTATGGTGTAAGCCCAGTTGAAGTTGGCATCTTAGTTGTTTAAGCCCAATGTAAGCTGGCACAGTTATGGTGTAAGCCCAGTTGAAGTTGGCATCTTAGTTGGTTAAGCCCAATGTGAGCTGGCACAGTTATGGTGTAAGCCTAGTTGAGATTGGCATCTTAGTTGGTCAAGCTCAATGTAAGCTGGCACAGTTATCGTTTAAGCCTAGTGAAGTTGGCATTTAGATTAGTTTAAGCCCAATATAGGTGGCACAGAAATGATTTAAGCCTAGTGAAGTTGGCACCTTAGATGAGTATTAAGCCCAATGCAACTGGCAGTTAAGATTTAAGCCCAGGTAAGTTGGTACATTAGATGAGTTTAAGCCCAATGTAGCTGGCAGTTATGGTTTAAGCCCAGTGAAATTGGCATGAGATGAGATTAAGCCCAATCTAACAGACATGACAATGACTTTAAGCGCTGTGAAATTGGCATAAAAAATATGTACATATGTGTGAAAGTGCATTTTTATTTTAATTTAAAGACCAAAAATAAAAAATAAACAAAAAGAAAATTAATAAAAAAAAAGATGAATAAAAAAAAGAAGAAAAGGAATTTGGTGTAGATCAATGATCCTGGACAAAATTGTTGCTTTTGTCTTTGCACTATTTTTTATTCTCAACAATGTGCAAAGAGGGGTAGCTGTAGCAATCGAATTTTGTCCGAACAAAAGTCCAAGTTACACTCGAATCACACTCGAGTCAAGTGTTGGGATTGATGGCTTAAGTGAAACCGTGTCTTTGCAAATTCAATTCTTATCTTTAATCAAGTTTTATAATCGTGGTCGTTTGTCGTACGAATCTAAACCGAGTCTTTAATCAAGCCCGGATTAGACTTCACCGGTGTTTGTATGTTTGGATCCGGTATAGTTAAATCATGTTTTTAATTAATTAAATTTTATTTTTAATCGGACTAAACAAATTGGAATGTAGAAGCTGGATTGGCCCAACAGGCCACTGCCCAACTCACGCACTGAGCCCAGTAGTAGGCCTACCGAGCCTGGCAGTATTGGGCTCCAAACAAACAGCCACACAAACTGGCCCAGCCCCCCACCAAACCCTAGCCTAGGCACTACCAACAGGAAACTTACCCTGCTCCACCACCTCTGCCAATGCCTTCACCAGCCACCACCGCCCATCCACCATCCACCTACCCTACCCTCCCCACTTGTACTTGACACCACCACCTCCCAGCTCCCACCATCAACCTAAACCCTAGGCTAGCCGCCACTAACCCCAGCTCAACCGCCCAAAAAATCAACTATAAAAACCACCCCAAAACCCAGATTTAGGGTCGGTTCCCATGCCACACTCTTTCAGATCTGAACCCCCATGACCAACACCTACAACAAAAGAAACTCTACACACATACTCAAGCAGCCAGCAACACACATATAAACAGGAAGAAAACAAAAAAAAAAGCAAACAAACCACAAACCAGCAAAGGGTTTTGGGTTCGGATCTCTTGGGTTTGGGAGGCTCGGGATAGCGACTAGGAGTTCTGAATGGTGGGATGGCCCGAGGGAAGGGTAAGCAAGCCTGAGTTGGATTTTGAGGTCAATCTGACAGTGGTGAGAGTTAGGAGAGAGTTGAATAGTTTCGGTTTCGGGATCTAGATCTACGAGAATTGACGCCGATTTGGGTGAAACTAGTTGGATATTCGGGAAGAGGGATCGCCAAGGAGTATTTTGGGTCAATTACGGACTAAAAGGGTTGTCGGAGAGCGGCCACCGGCTGTGGCGCAATCGTCGGATCTGGATTTCTTTGGTGCTCCAGCGGCTGGTTGGGGTTGGGTTCAGAGAGAGGGGGGAGAGGTTTAGGGAAAGAGAGAGAGTGTAAAAGGAAAAGTGGAAGAAAAAAGAAAAAAAAGGGTTTATATACCCGAATCAAAACGGCGTTGTTAGGCACCTAGGAGGGACCGCACGCTGACTCGGATCCGACCCCGGCTCCTCTCGCCTGACCCGGTTCAGGCAAAAAAAAAAGAAAAAAAGGGAAAAAAAATAAAAAAAAAAGGGGGAAAAAAGAAAAAAAAGGAAAAAAAAAGGAAAAAAGAAAAGAGAAAAGAGAAAAATGAGAAAAAAGGAAAAAATATTTTAATTAATTTTAAAGTTCTTTTTAAAAGATAGATTTTAATAGGTGGCCAATCACACCTAGTCAAAAAAGATTGGTGGCAACTCCATTTTATTTTGAAAATAATCTAGCGGCCCGAAAAACCGTTATGACAGACCTTATATTAAACTTCTTCTCAGTTATGAATTGATTTTGCTTCCTGTGTTATCATAAGTTTTGATTTAATGGATTGAATTGATATTTAATTTTAATTCCTTCTAAAAAAAAAATTCATATCTTGATTTTTGTTAATTATTTATTTATGCTTTCTAATTATGTTATTATTTTTTATTTATATTAATAATTGTAGGGCATTTAGGATAGGAGAATTGGACTGATTAAAATCAAACATATGACATCATTTGAGACTATTCATGTGTCAGAAAATTAGCCTATATACAATAATTTATTTCATTTTTGTAAAAAAATTTATCATATATATATATATATATATGATTGTTTTAGCAAATATTCATGATAGTCTCAAATATAATCATAGGTAACGATTAGAAGATATGCAAAATATTCATGATTAATGAACTTTTTATTTATATTTTGATTTTTTGAATTAATTACCAAATTAATTGTAACTAATATATAGAAGGCAAAAATATTGATATTTAAACAATATAAATGTGATTAATTTAGCCAGAATAAATTATTTTTAAATTAAAAATATATCAAATTCAATAATTAGATGACACATGGCATTTACTTGTGACATTCCATGTGTCAAAAAGCTAAACTATCCATGTAGTATTTTTTCTTTTTTTGTTAAAGGTTTAGACTTTTATATATTTATATCAGATGTATTGAACAAGAGAGCTTTTAATTAGGGATGACAATAGGTCGGGTACTTTATATTTTTTAATATTCATATTCAAATTCGATTATTTTTATATTATTCAAATTTGATAAATACTCGGATGCTATTTAAACTTTGTTATCGAATTTTAATCCGATAATTAAGGAAATACTCATTTACTATTCGCACCCGTTTAAATGCTTGATTATTAAGTCAAAGTTTGACTCTTAAATTAAATTAATGGATATCCGAATCCAAGCAAAGAATAAATTTAAATCGCATCTAATTATTAATTAACAATAAACAAAATTTAAATATAAATAACAACAATTTAGATAATAAAAGTTCGTCTATGAAACTAAAAAACAACCATAAATTCATAAAGAAACAATGAAATTAATAAATTTGTTTTATAAACTAAAAAAATTATAAAACTTAGTTCCGTCAACTTATAAAAAATTATTCTTCTTACTCAACAATAATTGTGCAAGTTGAATCATAAAATGAAAATGATGTTACACAAATAAAAGAGATAAACATTAATGTGTGTTGACTAAAATGTAATCGTAGAAATAGGAATAACGAGAAAATCTTTAGCAATCATTTGCAAAGTAAGATATTTTATCCCATTTGTCTTTCACCAATTAAATATATTGAAAACTTGAGTTCGTGACAGAATTGGTTCATCTAGATAGTGATTCAATTCTGACTTCACATGCGTTTAGTAGAAAAATTTAGATATGCAACCAATTTAGAAAGATCTTTTTGTTGAGAAGTAGGGCACTTGATGCTTGAACAAATTGTGTTAATGGTGAAGTGTAAGAAGCATACAATTTTTGTTTAGAGGATCTACATTGGTATTCATAAAGTAAATCATAATAAGTTTTCTTAACTTGTTCAATTTCAAAGGCTGCTTTATCATCATAAATTTCAAGAAAACAAATCTCCACCATCTTCATTTTATACCTAGGATCCAATACAACAGTTATAGCTAACACAATATGAATAACATTATAATATTTCTCAAACTTTTCAAATATTTTCCTTGCCATTGCACTAATTCCATCATCAATAGAGCACATCCATTTTACTAATGCATTTCGAAGTTGATAAATTTGAACAAAATAACAATTGATAGTAAGATACTTTGTCCGAGAAACAATTCGGTGGTATTATAAAATATTTTCAATTTTTCAACAATATATCACCCAATCTTTTTCACTTAGACACAATAGTGTAATATCCTTAAGTTTTAACCTAAAAAAAAAAAAAAAAAAAGATCTTTGTACCCTATAGCAGTTTGAACATTAATCAAGCAAGTTGAGTAAAGCTTGATGGTGGGTTAGGGTTCAAAGATTTTGAAGCATTTAACTTACCTCTATTGGTTAAACAGTCGAGATTGCTTTGTAATGAAGATTCATTAAGCTTCAAAGTTCTTAAGGCTAGGGATTTTCCTTTTTGTTCTCCTATGGAGGCTGGTAAAGGAAATATTCCTTCTCTAATATGGTGTAGCTTATTGGAAGGACGGGAGGTTGTTAGAGTGGGTTCGAGATGAAGGGTCGGAGCAGAGATTTAAATTGTGATCATGGACGCTTTTCGTTCGCGTGGTATTTATTGCGATTACGAAAATAATGGATGTTATTACGATTAATTAAAATAAATATCGACAAAAAAAAAATCGAAACCATTAAATAACAGTTATAACGTCGCGTTGCAGCCATTATCTTGAATTAGAGATGGATTGAAGATCGATATATGAAAATAGATGGTTAAAGAAACCTCCGGGTTTTAAAGTTACTGTTTCAATGGATCAACAACCTACACGCATGGCTTTTACTGATTTAGGCTGCATTTGAATTTCCTCAAACCTCCTGTGGGGGGAAATCCAATGCACCAAACGGAGGTAAACGCACCGCAGGATGCATTTGGATAGCATCCTGTGGTGCAAATATTTTAATTGCTCCTCCAGTAACTGGAGGAGGCAACGTCCAGTGGAAGTCACTGGCCCTTGCTTGGGGGTAAAGTTACACTTTACCTTTTTTTTTTTTTTTTTTTATTAAATTTTTATTTTAAAATTTTTAATTATTTAAAAAATATATATTTATATTTTATTTTATTTAGTATAATAAATAAATTTATATAATTATATAATAATTAGTTAATTAATTAAAATATTTAAATAAATATATAAAATAACATGTATTAAAATTTTAAATATTAATATTATTAAAATATATAAAATTAATTTATCAATATACTCTTACATCAATGTTCTTAATGATAATTTTTATTCTCATCTCACAGCCACTGCTGCTTTTGTATCCAAACACATATTCTCACTACTGATTTTAATCTCACTGCACAGTACTCAATCTCACCGCTAAAATAATTAATCTCACCGTCACCGTTATTTTTAATCTCATCAAAACCAATATCATCGCCTATCTAAATAGATCCTAAATCAATCAGAAGAGGAGGTGCTGGCGTAGCGGTAGAGTGAATGAGATGTTTAATGAAGAAGATGCAGCTATTGTCCTCAATGCCACTTTGCAGGAGGAGAGTGTCTGACAATTCTCATGGATAATTGCAATATTTTATTGATGATTAGACATAATTATTTTTAGTGAATAAATACAATTTTTAACTTGACGCACAAATATAATTTTTCATAATCAATATTTTAATTTAAAAAATAGTTTATCACCACGATCAAATATTAGTTCACTAAAATGATTTCAATTTTTTTTCTTATTTAATGTGAAATAATAAAATCCACTAATATTTTAAACTATCAACAATAACTAATCTATTTCTACCAGCAAAAAATGGCTAGACTAATTTATATATGATCATCTTTTTTAACTTAAATGATTTTAGATTAAAATAATAAAAAAGCCCCTGAATTTTATTATTATATTTTTATTACATTCAAATAAATCCTTAATCTTTAATTTGTACCCAAATAAGTTCTTAACCTACATGTACTCAGTAAGCCCCTAACTTTTAATTTATATCTAAATAAACCTTTAACATAAATTAGACCTGCTCATGGGTCGGGTCGCGGTTCGAATTTTTTTTCTACCTTATTCAGGCTCAGCCCAGATCACTATTCAAAAAAGTAATAAAAAATTAAATTTTTTTATATTAATTTTTATAATTTAATTTAAATAACAAATTAATTTTTTAATGCATGAACAATGATCTGGACCTGGCCAGACAGATCCGGATCACCAAAAATCATACCTAGTCCAATTCCAATACGGGCCGGGCGGGCTGTCCGGCCCATAGGGCTATAAATGAACTGGACTTGAATGAACAGATCTCTGTTCGTGTTCGTTTATTTATTTTTGAGCTTGTTTGTGTTCGGTTCGCTATTTTAAAATTATTTTCAAGCTCTGTTAGTTTAAAATTGAGTGTGTTCGTGTTCGTTCATTTAAATTAAATGAACTTGTTTGCGAACAGTAAATGAACATATTCATGAACATATAATCGAACATATTCGCGAACAGTTAAAAATATGTTCATGAACAATAAACAAATAAAAAAAGTCAATTTTAAGTTATTATTAAATATAAAATAATAAAATACAAATATAATTAAATTTAAGTTATTAAATAATATTAATTATATTATAAGTAAATAAAATAAAACATAAATAATAATATTATTAATTATATTATAATCGAACAATAAACAAGCTTTAAACGAGTTTTAAACAATCTATTGAACGAATTTTAAACGATCCATAAACGAGATTGTTCGTGAACATAAATGAATTGAACAGACCTTGTTCGTATTCGGTTCGTTTGATAAACGAACCTTAAAATCATGTTCATAATCGTTTATTTAACTTAATAAACGAACAAAAATCGAACTGTTCACGAACCGTTCGTTGAACGCTCTGTTCATTTACACCCCTACTGGCTCATGAAGAGGTTTAACATATTTCAACATTTTATTTGAAATAATGACTTATTTAAGTGTAAATTAAAAGATAAGGGCTTATTTAGATACAATAATAATATAAGAATCTATCTAAATAAAATAGTAAAGTTTAAGATTTTTTTAATATTTTAATCATGATTTTAAGTTATAATCTTATCGATATCTGTTTTTATATTATCTATGGGAGACGTAATTGTCAGTATCTACACCTTAATCTAGAGTTTGGAGTAACCTATTCCATCGGATAGTTTGACCAAAAAACAAATGAGTGTAGTCTAAGAAATTGGTCTAGCTAGTACCAGAAAAAAAAAAAAAAAAACTTTACTTTGAATGCAAGAGCCAACGACTTCCACTATAACCCACTTTAAAAATAAATCAATGATGAATAGATGCATTGTATGTGTGACACATATAGTGAGCATTGTGTGCCATTGAGTATTTGACCTAATGAACTAAATTGTACTAACCTGACTAATACATGTGACCCATACTCTAGTTGTTAAAAACTTAAAAAAAAAAAAAAAAAACTTAGGTGATAGAAGATTATCCCAGTCCAAGATTAGGACATGTCACAGGTTTTAGAGAGGGTTAACAATATACTTACAGATCATCCATCAAATAGGACTGTTGATAAGACTCGAACTTTGATACTTATCAAAATGTTAATGAATACTCAATCAACTGAATAAGAATTTTCAAAATTACTCACTTCCAATCATTAAGATTACCATGGATCTTGTTTTCTCTTAAGAAAAAAAAAAGGTTTTGAACTTAGCTAAAACAGCACAGCCCCACTTTAAAATCTATGTCAAAGCAAAACTATAAAAGAATAAATTGCTTATAGCTATCTAGTTACTTGATAGCTAGGGAAGGGTGTTTTTTTTTTTTTTTAATGTTTTAAGGACGTAGACCTGTCTACGGGCTTGTGGGTCGGGTTTTAGACATGAATTAGTTCAGAACGAACCGTAAAGATATTTTATTATTAAATAATTATTTTATTATTTAATTTTAATTTAAATATATATTTAAAATATTAAAATATTAATATAAACATATTTTAATAATATTTTAATAATAAATTTTAAAAAATTAGTTTAAGTGGGTTTTCATGAGCCGATCGAGTTTGACTTTGAACAAATATATTTTGAGATGTTAATTGAGTTGTTTGATCCGACCATGAACATCTTTAAGCACAAGTATGTTGAGTTTGAGTCTAAGTCCAACATTGATTAAGAAGACTTTGACTCAAGGGAGAATTTGTTGAGTTTGAGTCCAAGTCCAACATTGAGTTTGAGTAGGAGTCCAAGTTTCACATTGAGTAGGAGTGCTCATCCCACATCAAGTAACTAATTGGTTAAGCAAATGGGAGTTCTAATCCCACATTGAATAGTATTGATGAGCCAAGAGGAGTGCTCACCTATAAATAGGTACCTTGGCCTTTGGGAAAACACAACCCACCACTGCCTAAGAGAGGTAGTTTATACATTTAAGTAGAAGTTGTATTAGGATTCGAGAGTCTGTACACTTAAGTAGAAGTTGTATTAGGATTCTTTGGGTGGTGCGTCAAGTTTGTTTGTAGGAAGATTTTTAGCTTTATCCGTGCAAAAGCTACAATCTTTGTAAGGAGGGTTTGTAGCTTTATCCGTGCAAAAGTTACAAGTTGGAATATTTTCTAATGAAGTATGTTATCCCTTTGGGATCGTAGATGTAGGCCAAGAAGGGCTGAACCACGTTATTGTGTTCTTTTTCTCTTCTTCCAGAGTGCTTGTTGTGGGTTAATGCTTGTTATTAGGCTTCCACGTTATTCCCAACAACTGGTATCAGAGTTTTTTGGTTCGAGCTGGTTCAATCGAGGAGAGAAGCTTTTTTTGTTCGAGGAAGAAGAGTTGCTGAGTTGTTGCCCAAGGCTTTTGGTTTGAGGGAAAAGAGTTGCTGCCAAGAGGTAATTGAGACTTTGACTCAAGAGAAGATTTGTTGAGTTTAAGTCCAAGTCCAACATTGAGTAAGAAGACTTTGACTCAAGGGAGGATTTGTTGAGTTTGAGTCTAAGTCCCACATTGAGTTTTAGTAGGAGTCATCCCACATCAATAAACTAATTGGTTAAGCAAAGGGGAGTCCTAATCCAACATTGAATAGTATTGATGAGCCAAGAGGAGTGCTCATCGATATCCCTTTGAGATCGTGGATATAGGCCAAGAAGGGCTGAACCACGTTAAGAATATTGTGTTTTTTTTTTCTCTTCTTTCCGAATGCTTGTTGTAGATTAATGCTTATTGTATGTTAATGCTTATTATTAAGCTGCCACGTTATTCCCAACAAAATAAACCCAATGAATATACAACTTTGGCAATTACGTATTTTTTTTGGTTTTTTTTTTTTAGCAACGTGTTAAATGATTGGAATCAAAACCAATAGATTGTATATAACATTTCCAGTAATACTTTTTCGGATTTTTTTTAGCATTTTTGTTTCTTTATCCATTTCAGCCCGTGGAGTGGGGAAAATCGACAATGATGGATGTAGAGAGAGACGTCTTTTAGCGAACGCTCTCCTCGATTTCATAAATGAGAGATTTGTGTTACTCTAGAGACTTGCAATCTTGCATTCTTTTGTTCAACTTTACAACAACATATAATTACCTCATCAACTCTAATGAAAGCTATGTAGGTTCATATGACGATCCAAGGAAGGTAGGGCGTGGCAGATACAATCCCAAAATGTTCCCATCGATTTCGATAGCTCAATGGCGTAAAGGCTCCCAGTGGTTTGAAGTTAGTCGCAGCCTTGCTATCGAAATCGTATCAGACAAAAAATACTATGAAATTTTTAGACAATATTGCAGCTCTCCTTCCTACATGGACGAGCATTACATACCAACTTTGGTCAAATTGTTGGAATATGGCTTAGAATATGGCTTGAATATAGCTTGAATATGGCTCATTCACCATAGGTGGCTTAGCACCAATAATGGAGCTACCACTTGCACCACTTGCACCACCAATAATGGAAGCTACCACTTGCAAATGGATGGTGGCTATGGTGGCTACCACTTGCATGTGTTCACACCAAGATAGGTGGTGGATGGTGGCTATGGTAGGCTATGGTGGCTGCCACTTGATGCATGTTCACACCTTGATATTATGGCTATAAATAGCCATGTAGAGATGAGAGAGTAGAGTAGAGTTGAGTATGTGTTAGAGCTAAATTGTTGAAGCAAATACTCTGTGTTTATAGAGTAATTCGGTATTGTGTTGAGTTGTGAGTTCAGTACTTGTGTAGCACCTTGAATTCGGTATATGTTTGTACTCTAAACTCCATTAATACAAAGCTTCAAGCTCCTCCTCCCGTGGATGTAGGCACAGTTGCCGAACCACGTAAAATATCGGTGTTTTTCAGTGTGTTTAAATCGGTTTTAGTAATATCAATTCGCTTCCGCACAACAAATTGGTATCAGAGCCAATTTTTACGTAAAACCGAGTTTGTTCGATTCTGTCCGTTTTTCAAAAGTGCTCCAATTTGTGTTTTGAAAATACCAGGTTGAAGAGGTCGTTGAGAGGAGTGCAGCAGAATCAACCGGAGCACCAGAGGAGGCCGCACGCGCCCACACGCGCCACCAGAAGAAGTGTCCACGCGCCCCACGCGCCCACGCGCCGCACGCGCCACCAGGGGTTGCAGACGCGTGACACCCACGCGCAGCACGCGCCACACGCGCCTCCAGAGGTTGAAGACGCGTGAAGCCCACGCGCCCCACGCGCCGGCCACCCACACAGCTCCACGCGCTCCACGCGCCGCCGCACGCGCCGCCGCACGCCGCCCACGCGCCGCCGCAGGTCCGACCAACTTTTTCGGGCTATTTTTTGAGCCGTTTCAGAACACTATTCCGAGACTTTTCCGAGCCGGTTGAGCTAATCCGAGTCCATTTCGAGCCACTTGTAGCAGAATATTCGCAAAATATTCACCGTGTGTCCAAAATTTACACAGTTGGACCCGTTCCTGGCTATTTCGACTATTCCGGACTCAACCGCGACATCCGTTTTTCCATACAGGTACCGGAAAAACACTTTGTTGGTAATTTTGTTTTATTACCATGACAGAATCATTAGAGACACATGAAACGACAAGCAGCGCACGATCAAGTTCTTATATCAGAAAGAACTCGATGACCACTGCAAAGTTCGAGGTGGAGAAATATGATGGCACCACCAACTTTGGCATGTGGCAGTGCGAAGTTCAGGATCTGTTATTCCGAGAGGGTTCATATATCGCTCTGGAAGACAGGCCCAGAGATATTTCTGAAGATGACTGGAAGTTTGTCAACCGTCAGGCTTGTGGCACAATCCGGTTATGCCTAGCCAAGGACCAGAAGTACTTTGTCATGAGAGAGAATAATGCAAAAACTCTCTGGAAACAACTTGAGGACAAGTACATGACAAAAAGCATGGAGAACAGACTCTATCTGAAGAAGAAGCTGTTCCGCTTCCAGTATATGCAAGGTATCACCATGCAGGAGCATCTAGTAAGTTTTAACAAAATCCTCGCTGATCTTGAAAATCTAGATGCAAATATCTCTGATGAAGATAAGGCTCTTACTCTGTTAAATTCCTTGCCTGATAGCTATGATCATTTAACCACTACACTGTTGTATGGTAAAAATGATATAGAATATGTTAATGTTTGTAATGCTCTGGTGAATAATGAGTATCGGAAAAAGGATCAGCATGATCACCAGAATACTACACCAGAAGCTTTAACTGTGTACAGAGGCAGGACGGACAACCGAGGAGCCGGAGAAAACAAGCGAGGTAAATCCCGCTCAAGGAGGGGATCATCGAGAACACGACTCTCGAGGGACGAGTGTGCCTTTTGCCATGAGAAAGGGCATTGGAGGAATAACTGTCCCAACATGGAGAGGTCGATTGTGAGTGTAGCTCAAGAATCTGAGGGAGAGGAAGACTCTGCATTTACGATTTCCACAACAACACACTCTTCAGATCAATGGATTCTGGATTCCGGATGTTCCTACCATATGTGTCCGAACCGGATGTGGTTCTCAAACTTCAAAGAGTTTGATGGAGGGATTGTCCATATGGGCAATGACAATACTTGTCACACTAGAGGCATCGGAACGATCCGACTAAAAATGCATGACGGTACAATCAGACAACTTACAGACGTAAGGTATGTCCCTGATCTCAAGAAGAACCTCATATCACTGGGGGTCTTAGACTCAAATGGTTACAAGGTGACCATTCAGAATGGAGTCCTGAGAGTTGTACGCAGAGCATTCTTAGCAATGAAGGGTTATATGAAGGGAAATCTGTATCTCCTTGACAGAGAAACCGTGACAGGCAGAGCAGCAGCCTCTCACAGAATGATGGGATAAATCGACACTTCACTGTTCCTAGCACTCCCCAGCAGAATGGAGTTGCAGAAAGGACGAACCGAACTTTGGTTGATAAAGTTCGCTGCATGTTATCCCAGTCGAGCTTGAGCAAAGCATTTTTGGGTGGAGGCTTTATTGTTCGCCTCCCACATTATCAACAGACTAACCTCCACCGCAATTGATGGGAAGACTCCCATAGAGGTGTAGTCCGGATATTCTGCCAATGAATATGATCGGCTTCGTAGTAACGGATGCAAAACTGGATCCTAGAGCCAAGAAAGCTGTCTTCATGGGCTTTAGTGAAGGAGTAAAAGCAGTCCGATTGTGGAACCTTGAGTCAAAGAAAGTCATCGTAAGCCGAGATGTTGCCTTTGACTAATCTGTAATGCTGAAACTGTCAACTCCAGAGAATGTGAACCAAGATTCTCTAAAGCAGGTGGAGTTTGAATCAGAAGATGCTGGTCAAAATTCAGATGAATCTGAACCAGAATCTGATGACACCTTAATTGAAGTGGAGGAGTCATCACCGGGAATCTTTCAGCAACTTGAATCAGTTGTCACCAGTAGACCGAATAGACATATTCGGAAACCTGCTCGATACACAGACGTGGTGACATACGCCCTTCCAGTAATTGATGATGATGTTCTGATCAATTACAAAGAAGCTGTAAACAGCCTTGTGCATGCCCAGTGGAAGGAGGCGATCAGACTTGGAAGTTAGTTCCACTTCCAACACTCAAGATATCAATTGAGTGCAAATAGGTCTTTGCCAAAAAGGAGGGTGCTACCGGCAAAGACAGCATCAGATACAAAGCCAGATTGGTAGCCAAAGGTTAGGCTCAAAAAGAAGGGAATAGACTACAATGAGGTATTTTCACCTGTTGTTAAGCATGCATCTATTCGGATCTTATTGGCTTTAGTAGCACAGTATAACCTAGAGATAGTTCAACTTGATGTAAAAACTGCATTCCTCCATGGTTCCGTAGAGGAGGAAATTTGTATGACTCAACCAGATGGTTCTGGAGTCCCCGGTCGCAGAGATTACAAAAGCAAGTTGAACTGATCACTGTATGGTCTGAAACAATCCCGTGACAGCTGAACAAACGGTTGGACTGTTTCATGAAAGGATGGAAAGTACACACACAGTCAATTTGATCACTGTGTTTATTTCCGGAAATTTCAAGATGGATCATTTGTCTATCTGCTGAAAAAGGCAAGGTGGAGATCGACAGGCTGAAGGCTCAACTGAGCTCAGAGTTCGAGATGATCTTGGAGAAGCTAAGAAAATTCCTGGGAAGTAGACAGAAAAATTGACTCAGGCTCAGTGCATTGATGAATCATGCCAATGCAGTAGGTGCCCTGATATGTGAGTAATGGTGTGTACATTTGAAGGAGAAAAGAGGAAGCTCTGATCTGTGAATTCTCTCTGTGGATTCTCGCCAAGGTGGAGATTGTTGGAATATGGCTTAGAATATGGCTTGAATATAGCTTGAATATGGCTCATTCACCATAGGTGGCTTAGCACCAATAATGGAGCTACCACTTGCACCACTTGCACCACCAATAATGGAAGCTACCACTTGCAAATGGATGGTGGCTATGGTGGCTACCACTTGCATGTGTTCACACCAAGATAGGTGGTGGATGGTGGCTATGGTAGGCTATGGTGGCTGCCACTTGATGCATGTTCACACCTTGATATTATGGCTATAAATAGCCATGTAGAGATGAGAGAGTAGAGTAGAGTTGAGTATGTGTTAGAGCTAAATTGTTGAAGCAAATACTCTGTGTTTATAGAGTAATTCGGTATTGTGTTGAGTTGTGAGTTCAGTGCTTGTGTAGCACCTTGAATTCGGTATATGTTTGTACTCTAAACTCCATTAATACAAAGCTTCAAGCTCCTCCTCCCGTGGATGTAGGCACAGTTGCCGAACCACGTAAAATATCGGTGTTTTTCAGTGTGTTTAAATCGGTTTTAGTAATATCAATTCGCTTCCGCACAACACAACATTCTTTTGCCCGCGCAAAACTAAATAGGAGTGTGACTTGGGTGGATTGTGTTGGAATATGGCTCAATATGGCTCAAAGTCACCTATGGTGGCTTACCACCAATAATGGATGGAGCTACCACTTGCACCACTTGCACCACCAATAATGGAAGCTACCACTTGCAAATGGATGGTGGCTACTTTAGCTACCACTTGCAATGTGTACTCAAGTATGATAGTTGGTGGAAGGTGGCTATGGTGGCTGCCACTTGCTTAGTGTTCACACCTTGATATTTTGGCTATAAATAGCCATGTAGAGTAAGAGAGTTTAGAGAGTGTGAGTTTAAGAGTTGAAGCAATTACTCTGTGTTTATAGAGTAAATTCGGTATTGTGTGAGTTGTGAGTTCAGTGCTTGTATTGCACCTTGAATTCTGTATTTGTTTGTACTCCATCTCCATAAATACAAAGCTTCAAGCTCCTCTTCCGTGGATGTAAGCACACTTGCTGAACCACGTAAAAATCTGTGTTATTTGAGTGTGTTTAAATCGGTTTTAGTAATCTCGATCTAGTTCCGCACAACAGATTGTTCCAAGGCTGGTCTTTATTAGAGGTGTTCATATGTCGGATCAAGCCGAATCATAATCGAATAGCAAAAAGCTTGCTTGTTTAGATTGGGTTTGAAAATTCATTTTTATTGTTTGAAATATATTAAAATATTAAAAATTTATTTTTATATTAATATTTTATTATTAAATTTAAATAAAAATATTTTATTAGTTAAAGATCAATCTAAATTATAAAAATCTTATCCCAAATACAATTAAATTCGAATCGAATCTGTCCCTACCCTGAAAATTTTGGGAGGGGAGCTATTGCAGAAGATTTTCTTAATAAAGTAAGGTTTGCTGGTAACTGCAGTTATAATGGGAATATAATTACTTCCATGTGCTTCTTGTTTGCTAGGAAATTCCTGCCAAATATGTTGCAACCTTTGTTGGAAACTTCAAGTATATATGTTGTTTAGTTCTAATAAATCCAAGACATGAGTGTATAAATTAAATATTATCCAACCCAATTCTGTTTGTAAGATTATTAGACTTTTGGTATTCTCTTGAAATCCTCTCTTTGAAAGATGTATGATTAAAGAGGGAGAATATGTAGAATTGAACTAACACTCAAGTATATTTGACTTAATAATAAATGCATGCATCGCTTAAAAAATGAATTGGAATCTTCCCTTCTTAAAAAGAATAAAAACTCCTACTGAATTACTTGGATTGTATAAAGAACTAGCTAGATCAAACTAGGGATATATATAATATATGCTTAATTTATTTATTATTTATTTTGGAAAAGGACCAAAAGTATAGGGATCTACTTCTTATAATTAATTAACTAGGGAGGCAAATAATTAGGTAAGCATATTTCCTTTAGGCAAGATTTTATATATTTCTAATATAATTATATATTGATTTTGATGTATGATGTAATTATATATCTTTTTAAAAATATAATTGGATCTAATACGTCAAAATCAACATATAATCATATTAGAACTTGTAAAATTTAGTGTTAACTAATAACTATGTAAAACATTAAATTGAATAATATAAAAATAATATAGATATAGATATTTTTATTTTTTAAAAAAGAATTTAATTTTAATACTTTGTTCATCAAACTAGTAAGCATCAAATGCTTGATAGATCATTTGTTACTAAGGATGCCAACCGTAGCAGGACTTGCCAATTGCCACAAGCGCCCTATATTCACTGATTTTTTTTTAAAATATCTCAAGCCCTATATTAACTGCTAATTAGTAGAAATTAAAAAAAAATATATTCAATGTATTTTTTCAAAATTTATATGAACTCTGATTATTTACATGACTAATAATTTTCTTTCTGGGTGTAAGAGAAAGTGCGCACTATAGCTTCAACTTAGAATATGCTATGATTTGTTGGTAATTTTTTTTTTTTTTTACTTTATAGATAAAATATTGGGTTTCATTGATCAAATTTTAATTTCTGACAGCTTCCATTATTAAAGAAAAAAAAAGAGCACTACTTAGAATCTCTAATACTTACGATTGAGCTAAGTCCAATGGCATTGGCATGCTTGGATTTAAGTTTATAACTGTTAAGAAAATTAATTAGTATCTTAAGAATATAAGATATATATGTCTATAAATTTTTTTTATTATAATATAATAATTATATATATATATAAAAGTACGAGTTTTTGTAATTCTTTAAATGAAAAAGCACATTTATTGGTATCTAACTAAAATGCCACTAAAAATTTTAAGAAAGCAGTTCAATATAAATAAAATTCTTCTTTTATTTATAACATTAATTTTATTATCAATTAATTATTATATATTAGAGCATATGTGCAACATATAAAAATTATAAATATTATACTCAAACTATTCTTATCAATTACATGAAGAAAAAAAAAACCATATTTAACAATGGGATCATGTGCAATTAATGGACGTGACCAAGAAACTAGTAACATATAAATATCCAAAATAAGTTGGTCAATTTAAAAAAAAATATGTTGGGGAAAAAACATGCATAAATTAAACTCTATGAAGCTTTGGTTCTAGTAATTAACATTTTCTTTGAATGGAATTATTGAGGAAATTAATTTAACATTTTAATAATTAACTTAAATGTATTCATCGATCATCAATCCCGTGGTAAATAAAAAAGAAAATGAAAATTGCAAAGAACTAGCGGAGAGATAAATTCATAAAATGATTGAGATAAATCCAAAAGAATTAACATATCAAACGAGCAGATCATCAAAGGAGAAAATAATATATAATTTTTTTTTATACAAATCAAAAAGATAATATGGGAATAAATTCAATCAAGGAAAATATGGAAATCTGATATCTTTTTCAATTATTGTTCCAGATTTTTTTTTTTTGATAGCTCTTTTTCCATTTTTAATTTCAAAACCAATCATTTCTTTTCCACATTCCATCTTTTCTTGGGTCAATCATTTCAAATTCCATATTCTTATTTATTCTATCAAAACGATTTTTTTAGTAAAATAGAAAAAACTTTCAAAAACAGATATTAATAAAGGATACATTTGCCATTAAATCTAAACAAGTAAAATAAATTTTCAATAACTTGGATTTTATTCTCACAAAAAAATAAATTATGTGTTTTATATAACTATGGAAGGTAACAATGAATGTATTACTTATATATAATTGTAGGTTTCAAAATATAATAAAAAGGAGCCGAAAAAAAATGGAATATTAAGTATAAGTATGACTTTGATTTTGGTTAGTTTCACTTATTAGTAAAGTTTATATTAATTCTCATTTTAAAATTTTCATTCGTATGGTTTTATATTCTAAAATATGATATATAAATTTTATTTGAGGAAGGATGGGATTTGAACCCGATTCTTTAAATAGTCAAGAATATGTGAATGCATCTACTATTGAATAAAATTTGATAAGTAGTTATGTCGAATATGTGATGTATATGTCTAGTTCATGTCATGTTCCTATGATAATTAAATTTGGTTAAAATATTAAAAAATCCTTGAATTATTTTATTTTTGTAAGTAAATTTGTATATTTTTATTGTATCCAAATAAATTCTTATTATTTGATTTGTACATAAATAAATTTTTATTTCAAATGAAAGATTGATTTACATTAAAGTTTATTTAAGTATAAATTAAAGGTTAATGGTTTATTTGGATATAAATTAAAAAATTAAAAACTTATTCGGATTCAAATTAAAATTTTATTTGGATGAAATAAAAATATAAAGTTTATTTAAGTAAAATGATAAAGTTTATTTTTTTTTATTTTATTAGCCATTAATTTTTAATTTTATTGTTCACATTAATCCAAAAAACTTTTGAGGAAGAAAGCCCAAGCAGCTTGAGTCTTGTACTTAAAAGAATACTAGTTTTTCACCCGTGCAAGATTCTTCCACTCCTCAGCGTATACGATGCATTGAAGATGTCTGCAAAACTAAGGATGATGCATTCAAAAAAAATGTATTTTTATTTAACCTTGCACTAAAAAGATCAATTGTAAGTATAGTAGTTAGCAAGAGTCGAGTCCACATGGATTGGTGTTTAGTTTAATAATTATTAATTTATACTTAAATTCAAATAAAACAAAATAAACGGGGAGTTTTTGAAATCAGTTTAAAAATAAAGCAATCAATAAAAAGTAAGAAAGCTAATAAATAAGAAGTGATCAAATGTGAGAATATGGCTAAAGGTTCATTCTCACCACTAGACATCATTAAGAATCAAATTCAGATCTATCAATATCAATCATCTATCAAAGTTAACAACCGTAGATAACAACATCTTGTGTTATCCCAATCCTTCCTTAGTTCGTCGTTAAGCAGGATGAACGCCACTACTTAATAACTATCAAACAACCTAAGATAAACATTTCTAAATTTAATTTGACAACAGTTTTATGATAAGAAAGATAGATTGATCTAAGCAACAAAAGCATGAACATGAATTGTTTAACTTAGGTTGTGTTCCACTTTGCAATTAGCGAAAACTTTAACATAATCATTAATCACAAATTGCCACTTATGAATATGAAATCAAGACAATTACACGGATCAAGACTCCTAAACTAGCATTAGATAATTATCAAGATCTATCTAGTATGCATCCTTAACAAATCAAGATAAAAATCATAAACAATTCTTACGGAAGAACACAAGCAACTTTGATAGAAAACTAATAATTGATAGAATATGAAAATTAATTACAAAACATGTCTATGGCTTTGAAATCACCCTTAACCAAAGAGAAGTTTAGCCTAGCATAGGCATAGTCAACATAAACATGAATATTCAAAAGAAACTAAGAAGAAAAATAAAATAAAAACTAAGAGAGTAGAGAAGAAGAGGAAGAATAAATTGATAAATAATCAAAAGCATGTCTTTGGTGGCTCAAAAAATGATATTTATAGCCTTAAAGTCTTGGAAACCCTTTCTTGCTTTTCAAGGAAGTTAGGAGTCAAAATAAGGCAAGTTTGGATTTTTTGCGTATTTTTGCAGTTTTGGAAATTTTTCCCGGATTTGGAGTCAGAAACTTGGCGCCGCGGCGCCAACTTGCTGTCTTGTGGGCTTTTGCTTGCTGACTTCGGTTTAGCGGCTGATGCACTATCTCGCACTTCATCGGCTGATTTGGATGACCATCCGTTGTCCGATTTAGGCATGTAAACTATCGTTGGAAAGGTATTCAAGTCAGTTTCAAAATTAAAGAGGAAGTTTCTTCAAATAATGTCTTTAACATAATGATTTCTTAGAAACAAGCTTCGGAGGTCAGATCTGGATGATCATTTAGCACTAAGAATTTGATCTTTTTGACTCCCAAGTCTTCTTCCATCTTATGAGTGTGACTTTATAAGCTCTTTATCATAATAATTGACATGTTTTGACTTTATCTCTTCAAAAATACCTATAATTCATAAAATTATAATAATTTGTCAAGGAACTTAAGAAGTAAAGCACAAAGTATAAGAAAATAATACATGAAAATGTATGCAATTACGCACTTATCAAATTCCCCCACACTTAGTCTTTTGCTAGTCCTCGAGCAAAATCAAATAAAAACAAAGTAAGAAAACCTAATCTAGTCCACTTTCAATAAAAATGAGAGATAATCATTAAACAAGTCTTATAACTAATCACTAACTTAAAGAGTTTCACAAAGAATCATGCTTGATAGTAAATGTTTGAGTTAAGCTAACATTAACATAACATATCTCAATTAAAATAGTGCATGTTCAAACTTAATTTCAACTTCTCACATGGGATACTTTCATGATTTTCACTCTTTAAAGTAGTGGTAAAGTGTTTACACTCAATCAATCTCACGAAAACAGTTCTACCATATGCTTGCTTGTCCACCTATTCTCCACTATTTAGATCATGCAACTTCATGAATCAAGAGGTCTTTATTCATGGTTGTAATGGGGCCAAGGGGTTGTAATATGGTTAAAGAATAAAATGATAAAGATATCACAAAGGTTCCAAAGATTTCATAGAGTTTAGAGACATACTACGATCATACAATTAAAAACTTCTCAAAACTCTTATAAAGCACATAATAACATAGGCTAAATATTCATGTTGAGCCTTTGATTCATTCTAAACAACTTTGTAACATCTTTTCTTTAACCAAAAGTTAAAGAGATGATTTTTTTTTTGATATTCCCTTTTTTTTTCTCTTGACTTTTGTCGTTTTTTCCCCTACACTTATTTCTTGTTGCTAACCCAATTAGTCAATCGATCTCCCTTGCTTTATGCAATATGTCCCAAAACAATCTAATTCATCTTTAGAACAAGGGTTAGGATATAAGTATATTTAGTCTAGGTAAGAGATGTGGTTACCAATAAAATAGCATATTCAATGTAGGCTCAAATTGGCTCACTAGTGGGGATGTTCTCTTGAAAATTTAATATGGATGGCTTTTTGGCCCTGGTTATACTCCTAATGCCTCAATCATATTCATGTTGTTACATGCATCAATATAGTCTCAAAAAGGTTTAAAACAAGTTCTAGAGAATCATGTAATCATAAGAGCACTCAAGAAAGAAATTGGATTGATATGTATAATGCATCAATCATATAGGCTCAAAACTCACAAGGATGATTACACAAGTCAATATTAAGTCTAAACATGCTTCTTTCTCAATCAACATATCATATTTACATTGGCTATTGAAAAATAGTGATATCAAGCTTAATTCTCATGAAAATCTTAAACTAATGATCAATTTTAGACCTGTTCAATTCATATCTCATCAAAGTAAGGAAAGTAACTAGAACACACTAAAAACAAACTAAAACTAAAGGAAATCCTAAATTCTTCCCCCCTACACTTAATTCTTACATTGTCCTCAATGTAATTCTATTATCCCCAAATATAAGAATCATGTGTAAAAGAAAAGAATTACTAATCAAAACAAACTAAAGATAAATAATAAAAGATAAAATGATGGAGAGTAAAGAATAGCAAATCTGATTATAATATGTGCACTCCATCCTTTTGGGTTGCCTCCCAAGAAGTGCTTGGTTTATTGTCCTTAGCCTGACTTAGACCCATGCCATCATTATTCAACATAATTAGGCTCATAAAATGGTAACTCCTCTACATCTTGTATTGGAAAGTTCTCATAGTAAGGTTTCAGCCTATGTCTATTCACTTTGAAAGCATTACCTGTTTTTAGATTCTGAATTTCAACTGCACCATGAGTAAAAACATTAGTAATAACAAAAGGTCTCGTCCATCTAGAATGCAACTTACCAGGAAATAACTTAAGATGAGAATAGAAAAGAATAACTTTTTGTCCAACAACAAAATTCTTTCTTAAAATCATCTTATCATGAAAAGCTTTAGTTTTTTCCTTGTAAATTCTAGAATTCTCATAAGCATCATTCCTTATCTCCTCTAATTCTTGTAGGTCAAGTTTTCGTTGCTTACTTGCCTCATCCATTTCCATGTTGCATTGTTTGATAGCCCAATATGCTTTATGTTCTAATTCAACTGGAAGATGACAAGGCTTACCATAAACAAGACGATAAGGAGACATACCAATGGGTGTCTTGTATGCTGTTCTATAAGCCCAAAGTGTATCATCTAGACGTAAACTCCAATCCTTCCGATTTGGATTGACAGTCTTTTCAAGGATGGATTTTACCTCTCGATTTGACACTTTAGCTTGCCCACTAGTTTGAGGATGATAGGATACGGAAACCTTATGTGTGATGTTATATCTTCTTAAAAGTGCTTCCATGGACCTATTACAAAAGTAAGTATCTCGATCGCTGATTATGGCCTTTGGTGTTCCAAACCTTGCAAAAATGTTAGTCTTTAAAAAATCTGAAACAACTTTAGAATCATTAGTTCGAGTGGCTTTTGCTTCCACCCATTTTGAGACATAACCAACAGAAAGTAATATATAAAGATTGCCATAAGAAGAAGGAAAAGGTCCCATAAAATCCATGCCCCATACATCAAAAATTTCAACAATTAGTATGGGAGTTTGAGGCATTTGATTTCTAGCACCTAAGTTACCTGTTCTTTGGCACCTATCACATGACTTGCAAAAGAGGTATGCATCTTTGAATAAGGTAGGTCAATAAAATCCACTATCAAGCACTTCCATGGCTGTTCTTTTGGGTCCAAAATGCCTTCCACATGCATAAGAGTGATAAAAGGTCAGAATATAATGAAATTCAGATTCAAGTACGCACCTTATTATAATCTGATCAGAGCAATGCTTCCAAAGGTAAGGCTCATCCCAAATGTAGTATTTGGCATCACTCTTGATCTTATTTCTTTAGGCTATTGTCAACTCTTGTGGCAACTGCTTGGTGACTAAGTAATTAACAATGTTAGCATACCAAGGGGTTGTTGTGCTTATGAAAAAGAGTTGCTCATACGGAAAGTTCTCATGCAATGGTAGTGCATCCTCTTCATGAACTAATCGGCTAAGATGGTCCGCAACCAGGTTGTCCTTACCTTTTTTATCTTTTATTTCCAAATCAAACTCTTGTAAGAGAAGTATCCATCTAATCAACCTTGGTTTGGCCTCCTTCTTAGTGAGCAACTACCTAAGGGTTGCATGATTAGAAAATACAATTACTTTAGTACCAATTAAATAAAAAAGAAATTTCTTTAAAGCAAATACAACAGCCAAAAGTTTTTTTTTTAGTAGTGGAATAATTTAATTGAGTATCGTTAAGAGTTCGGGAGGTATAATATATGGCATGTGAGGCTTTGCCAACCCGTTGGCCCAAAATAGCTCTAATGGCATAGTCACTAGCATCACACATAATTTCAAAAGGTACATTCCAATCTGGTGGTTGCATGATAGGAGCTGATATCAAGAGTCCCTTTAAAGTTTCAAATGCCTCTTTGCATTTATCATCAAAGTGGAAATCCACATCTTTTTGTAACATCTTGCAAAGAGGTTGTGTTATCTTTGAGAAGTCTTTGATAAATCTTCTATAGAAACCTGCATGTCCAAGAAAATAACGAACCTCTCTCACATTTGTGGGAGGTGGTAAAGAATGCATAATGTCTATTTTAGATTTATCTACCTCTATTCCCTTAGAAGAAATAACATGGCTAAAACTATACCTTGTTCTACCATAAAGTGACATTTTTCCTAATTCAATACAAGGTTAGTTTCCATGCATCTCTTAAGTACAAGGGTAAGGTTCTCTAGACATCTATCAAAAGAATCACCATAGACACTAAAATCATCCATGAAAACTTCTATGATGTTCTCTACATAACCAGAAAATATACTAACCATACACCTTTGGAATGTAGCTGGTGCATTGCAAAAACCAAATGGCATACGCCTATAAGCAAAGGTACCAAAGGGACATGTGAAAGTTGTTTTCTCTTGGTCCTCCGGAGCAATTGCAATCTGATTGTAACCTGAAAATCCATCAAGAAAACAATAATGAGAATGGCCAGCTAACCTTTCAAGCATTTGATCAATAAAAGGTAAAGGAAAGTGGTCCTTACGAGTTGTTGAATTAAGTTTGCGTTAGTCAATACAAACTCGCCACCCTATTTGAATTCTAGTAGGAACAAGTTCATTCTCATTATTTTTAACAACAGTTACACCGGACCTTTTAGGAACTACTTGGATCGGGCTCACCCATTTGCTATCCGATATAGGATAGATCACTCCAACATCTAGGAGCTTTAGTATCTCTTTTTTTACAACCTCCATCATAGGTGGGTTCAATCTTCGTTGTGCCTCTCTTGTTGGTTTTGACCCTTCCTCTAACAAAATCTGGTGCATGCACATGGAAGGGCTTATTCACTTGATATCGGCAATTGTCTAACCAAGTGCTGCCTTATGGTCTCTAAGCACCCGGATAAGTCTTTCTTCTTGCAAAGGTGTGAGCTCTTTTGCAATGATGACCGGTAATATGTCCTTTTTCACCTAAGAACACATATTTCAAATGATCCAGTAATGATTTCATCTCCAAAGTTGGTGCCTACAAAATGGAAAGTAGAAGTTTCTCATTAGATATAGGCAAGTCAATATAAGAAACATCATACCTTTTATCAAGATATGGCAACACTTGTAGAGATTCAATTTCCTCTTTCACATGTTCACTCAACATTAAACCCTCTTTAAATTCAGAATTTTTCATGCCAAGGTGCTTGCAAATGGCTGTTTCCAAACTATTTTCACCATCTAGCTCATAAGCCTGCTGCATTAAGGAATCAATTATATCAATAGAAAAAATACAGTGTACATCACTAGGGTATCTCATGGCCTCAAAAATATTAAAGCGAATTATCTCGCCATCAAATTCCATAGTAAGGGTGCCATTATGCACATCTATTTTAGTCCTAGTTGTTTTTAAGAATGGTCTCCTTAAAAGAATGGGTGTTGGATTAGAAGACGTCTCATCTTTCATCTCAAGAACATAGAAATCAGCAGGAAAAACCAACTCATTAACTTGCACTAGGACATCTTCTATAACTCTTCTAGGATATGTGTTAGAACAGTCAGCAAGTTATATTATAACATCGGTTTCCTCTAATGATCCTAGATTCAATGAAGCATAAATTGAATATGGCATGACATTAATGGATGCTTCTAGATCTAGCACAGCACGCTCAAACCTGTTGTTTCTTATCTTACAAGGAATGGTAAACATACCTGGGTCCTTGCATTTAGGTAAGAGTTTCTTTTGAAGAACAGCTGACTCATTCTCCCCCACACTTACTTTTTTATTCCCTTTCAACTCCCGTTTAGAAGTGCACAACTCTTTTAAAAATTTGGCATACCTTGCACTTGCTTGATAGCATCTAGTAAAGGAATGTTCACCTCTACTTTTCGGAAGGTTTCCAAAATTTTATTTTCTTGCTCCTCCTTCTTGGATTTTGCTAACCTGCTAGGAAAAGGTGGAGGAGTTATATAAGAAGGAAAAGATGGTTTAGGAATTACCTTTTTTAGTGGCTATTTGGGATGTAAAGATGATGCCATGGTGTTGTCCCCCTTTGAGTACTATATTTTTATGGTGTCTCAATCTGTTTCCCACTTCTTAAAGTTACGGCATTGGCATTTTCACTGGGATTCACTATGGTTTGAGAAGGTAATTTTTCAGAATCCCTTGCTTGGTTTTGACTGATTGCTGTTGCCATTTGTCCAATTTGAGTCTCTATTTGGCTCATCCTTGTTGCCATTTGTCTGTTTGTATCCTTTGTACCATGTTGCATTTGCAATTTGTTAGTAGTAAGGGATTTAACAAGATCTGCTAGAGACTCAACTGAACTTTGTGGTGGTCGCACTTGTTGTTGGGTTTGATATGGTTGTTGAACCCTTTGTTGATAACCCGATTGTCAACTGTGAAATGGTGGATGAGTAGCTTGTGATTGGTTTCCTCCATAATTGAAGTTTGGATGACCCCTCAATCCTGGATTGTAAGTGTTAGAGTAGGGATCATACTTTCTTGGTTGACCCAGAAATCCATCCATAGCATTAACATCTTCTTTTGGATCATCTTGAAGTGTTGGGCACATATCAGTTTGGTGCCCCATGTTTGAACATATACCACAAGCCTTCGCTTGCTGTATTAGACCTACAGCCATTTGTTCTACAAGAGAAGTCAGTTTATCAAATTTTTGTTCAAGGTACTTACCTTATTGACTTTCTTAGGTTGTGGTGGTGGTTCATCTCTCATGTTGAATTGTTGTGAGTTGGCTGCGATATTGGAGATGAGAATCTAGCAGCTTCGGGAGTTTTATCAACTAGTGCTCCCCCACTAGCTGCATCTATCATGCATCTCTCCATGGGCAAGAGACCTTTATAGAAATATTGGATGAGCAGTTGTTCACTTATCTGATGGTATGGACACGATGCACAAAGTTTCTTGAACCTCTCCCAATATTCATACAAGGACTCTCCATTGTATTGCCGAATCCCACATATTTTTTTTTCTAATATTGGCAGCCTTAGATGCTGGGAAATATCTTTCCAAGAATGCTCTTTTCATCCCATTCCATGTAGTGATGGTCCCAGATGGTAGGTAGTAGAGCCATTCCTTTGCCGAATCAGCTAGAGAGAATGGGAATGCTCTTAACTTTATTTGCTCTTCCGTGATTCCGGTTGGTCTCATGCTAGAACATACTACATGGAACTCCTTGAGGTGTTTATTTGGGTCATCTGCTACAAAACCTTGAAAAATTGGAAGAAGATGAATCAGGCCAGATTTTAATTCAAATGCTACCTTAAGAGTAGGATACTCTATGCACAATGGTTGTTGATCTAAGTCCGAAGTGGCTAGCTCCTTAAGAGTTCGGTTGTTTGCTGCCATCTCTACCTGTTCCTCTTGGATGATTTGGATCAACTCGTTGTTGGTTCTTTGATGGTACGCTATGAATTCCCGAATCCTTCGAAGTCCTAGGTGATGTTCTTCTTCTTTGGGAGATTGAGACATTCATTGAAAAAGAAAATAAGAAAATAAACTAATTAAAACAGAAAATAAGAATAAACCCAATAATTAATAAACTAAATAAATCAATCCCCGGCAACGGCGCCAAAAACTTGATGCACCCAAAATAGTGTATTTTTATTTAACCTTGCACTAAAAAAATCAATTGTAAGTAGTTAGCAAGGGTCAAGTCGACAGGGATTGGTGTTTAGTTTAATAATTATTAATTTATACTTAAATTCAAACAAAACAAAATAAAAGGGAAGTTTTTGAAATCAGTTTAAAAATAAAGCAATCAATAAAAAGTAAGAAAGCAAATAAATAAGAAGTGATCAGATGTGAGAAATATGGCTAAAGGTTCATTCTCCACCACTAGACATCATTAAGAATCAAATTCAGATCTATCAATATCAATTATCTATCAAAGTTAACAATCTTAGATAACAACATCCTGTGTTATCCCAATCCTTCCTTAGTTCGTCGTTAAGCAAGACGAACACCACTACTTAATCTCTAACTATCAAACAACCTAGATAAGCATCACTAAATTTAATTTGACAACAGCTTTATGATAAGAAAGATAGGTTGACCTAAGCAACAAAAGCATGAACATGAATTGTTTAACTTAGGTTGTGTTCCACTTTGCAATTAGCGAAAACTTTAACATAATCATTAATAACAAATTGTCACTTATGAATATGAAATCAAGACAATTACACGGATCAAGACTCCTAAACTAACATTAGATAATTATCAAGATCTATCTAGTATGCATCCTAAACAAATCAAGATAAAAATCATAAACAATTCTTATGGAAGAACACAAGCAACTTTGATAGAAAACTAATAATTGATAGAATATGAAAATTAATTACAAAACATGTCTAGGGCTTTGAAATCACCCTTAACCAAAGAGAAGTTTAGCCTAGCATAGGCATAGTCAACATAAACATGAATATTTAAAAGAAACTAAGAAGAAAAATAAAATAAAAATTAAGAGAGTAGAGAATAAGAGGAAGAAGAAGAAGAAGAAGAAGAAGAAGAAAAAGAAAATTGATAAATAATCAAAAGCATGTCTTTGGTGGCTCAAAAAATGATATTTATAGAGTCTTAAAGTCTTGGAAACCCTTTCTTGCTCTTCAAGGAAGTTAGGAGTCAAAATAAGACAAGTTTGGACTTTTTGCGTATTTTTGCGATTTTGGAATTTTTCCCTGATTTGGAGTCAGAAAATCGACACCGCGGTGCCAACTTGCTGTCTTGTGGGCTTTTGCTTGCTGACTTCGGTTTCGCGACTGATGCACTGTCTCGCACTTCGTCAGCTTATTTGGATGACTATCCGTTGTCTGATTTATGTGTGTAAACTATTGTTGGAAAGGTATTCAAGTCACCTTCAAAAGTCAAGAGGAAGTTTCTTCAAATAATATCTTTAACATAATGATTTCTTAGCAACAAGCTTCGGAGGTCAGATCTGCCTGATCATCTAGCACTAAGAATTTGATCTTTTTGACTCCCAAGTCTTCTTCCATCTTATGATTGTGACTTTATAAGCTCTTTATCATCATAATTGACATGTTTTGACTTCATCTCTTCAAAAATACCTATAATTCATAAAAATATAATAATTTGTCAAGGAACTTAAGAATTAAAGCACAAAGTATTAGGAAATAATACATGAAAATGTATGCAATTATGCACTTATCAAAGGATGTCCCTAGTATACGCATTAACGAACCCAGAGGAGTTTTCTAATGAAGTTAACCAAGTTAAGATGAGAAGTAGTGAACCAACTTATGCCGAGTGTTTGGCTTTGATCACGTTTACGGACGATTACTTGCAACCAGGACTCATTAAGCATAACAGGCCATTGTTCATTTCAGGATACCTTGATAAATTGGGGATAACAAGAATCATGATAGATGAGGGATTGGCTGTTAATCTCCTACCTTTGAGAATGTTAATCATGATGCACAGGATTTTTAGTTAATTTATAATATTTTAATTTACTAAATTTATTTAAAATAATTTTATGATTTTTATTTAAAATTATTAAATTCATCCAATTCAATTTTTAAAAAGTAATATATAATATGTACTGTAACACTAATTAATAATCAAACCACTTAAAAAATTTCTTTAATATATGTAACTTAAGAAAAAGTTACCAAAATCTTCTCATTAAGTTAGTCAAGACAAATATGGTTTTCTTTTGCTTGGTGTTAAGACAAATACGATTAAATTAATAAAAATTGTAATTAAACTTACTAATTAAAAACTTCTTCATGCTTTGAAAGAATAAATTGTTGATTTCCTAAAATGTAATTTTGAAAATTTTATATAGTTTACTTTAAAAAGAAGAAAGATGCATTCTGTCAAATTAGAGATTAGATTATAGGTCAAATTAGAGATCAGATTCAAAGAAAACTTGTTTTATACTTTTTCTAATGACATAATTTACAATAATATTATTACATTCTGTCAACAATCATATGATTTGTTGATAGAATGTTGGATTCTTAATTTGAGTGATCAAGATTCAATCTCAAAAAAAAATAAAAATTTAAGTACCGAAAATATATACTATTGTATTCTCTATTTGGCAATTTAATTTAAATTAAAAAAAATCCATCATGTAAAGAATATCTTGATTAATGTTCAAATCTATTTCATATCGTTTTCTATCTCTTTCATTCATTTTGAAGAATCATCAATACAATAATTAAGTAACCATTATTTATTCTTAAAAAATACATTATTGAACAATATATATACAATAGAAAACATAAAGCTTGAAGATTAAAAAAAACAAAAGGTTTTGCAAAGATAAGGGGAGATATCAATACTAAACATATTGGGAAGAAAAAATGTATTAAAGAAAATATAAAACTTTTTCGCTAGTTCTTCACTGTTTTGCATGATGAATTCTAAAATAACCATAAAATAAATTAGTTTAAACCATATTATTATATAAAGAAAATAACATTATATATATTATTTTTTCATGAAAAAAATCTCATTCTTCAATACCTAGCGTTTTTGCTTATCTTAATACACATAGGCCATATTAAAAAAAAAATTGAAGTGAATTCCTTCTTGCCATTAATATTGAAGTAGGAATTGAATGGTCAAATATAAGCAATAACATTTTTGACCATTAATATTAAATTAGGAATTAATTCAAATTAGGAATTCCTTCTTGCCATTAAAATATTCAGCAATTCAAGATAATGTATGAGAAGTTTTGTTTTAATTAGTTAAGAATTTAATGTACAAAAATTTGAACATTTTTCTTAAGATAATGCAAATCTTTTAGTAAAAATTAAAACTATATTTGAAGCCTAAAATCAAGTTAATTATCAAATTTTTTTTATCAAGAATCTACTTTATAATCTTCCTTCACGAATATGCTAATTTTCTTTCCTTTTGGTATCAAATTAATAGTTAAAATTGAAACTTATAAATATAAAGCAAGAATAGATACTATTTAAAAGAAAATAAAAGTGATTATTTTTTATGTATTTATAATTTAAAAAAAAAACCTACGCACAAATTTATCTATCAACATGTCTAAATATGGGAAAACTAAAGCAAATATGTTAATGAACTATTTCAAAAATAAAATTTGAAAAATAAAAACATTAGAATTGAATCAAATACTTATAAGAAAAAAATAAATTAATAAACCTTAAACATAATTAAACATAAGAAAACTCTTGGATATTTGTATTCAAAATAAAAAATATTACTATACTTGCCTTCCACATCTCTAAATGAAAGGATAGTTTCAATTTTGAAATAAGAAAATCTGATTTTTTTTTTTTTATCAAGGAGTTCAATATGATTTTTTTTTTCAATTTATATTATTTATTTTAAAAAATCTATCACAACTCTTATTTTGAAAAATATGAATACTATTGTCAAGAACCTTAGAGGGGAGCCACAAAAGTTTTTTTATTGCCATCAACCCAACAAAAAAGAAAAAAAAAGTGTCCTTTTTTTTTTGGATATCTATTTTATCATTCTTGACAATTTTAAAAGAGAATTACTCTATTTCGATTTATTTCACACAACATGTATAAAAAAACTCTCTTTCAAAAAATCTACAAAAAAAATAATATCGCATTTAGTTAATTTTATGATAATTATAACCAATATTAAAAGTAAAAATATATACAATAATAAGAAATAATGATAAAATAATAAAATTCAAATTACAATTACAATTATTTGAGTCAATTGAAAATTGACTACCGTAAATTAATGTCTTTTCAATACACTACAAACAAATTGCCATATAGTGACGGTTCAAAAAGCGTTGGTAAAACTCAAAAATCCGTCGCTAAAAGTCATAAAACCCTATACCGACGGTCAAAATGACTATTCCGACAAAAAATTAAGCGACGGTAAAACCCTCGTCGGTATAGACCTATACCGACGGAAAAAGCGACTGTCGGAATAGGATGTATAACCTATACCGACGGTTTTAGGTGTCACTAATGTTACTACCGTCGGTATAGCCTATGTTGGCTTAGTCCCTTTTGCTTTTACCTATACTGACGGCTCTACCGTCCGTCGCTATAGATTTACTGACGGATTTAGTTTCCGTCGGTATAGATACTGTTGGTGTACATATACCGACAGATTGTTTTTTGCGTCCGTCAGTATAGATGAAACTGTAAAATATATAATATACCTATAACGACGGTTTGTCGTAATATTACCGACGGTTTGTCATAATATTACCGACGGTTTACTCCGTCAGTATATTATACATTTTTTGTTGTTACATGAACTGTCAATATAAAGGTCAAAGCGTCGATAAAAATAAAATTTTATCACATTTTCAATTACTAATATTGATATATTTATACTTTAATCCAACATATTTCATACAAAAAAATCATCATAAGAAAGTACAAAATATTTAATAATATTAAAAATAAAATTACAAATAAATTATCTTAATTATATAACTTTTACAAATTAAATAGAAGTCGCAAACTAAAGTAATAGTATAGTCTTAAAATTAAAAATTAGCAGTCTAAACACAAAGTAAATAAGCAATCCAAATACATAAAGTGAAATAAGCAGTCCAAATCTCCTAAACAATCTTATGGAGCAGCATCTGCATAAAATTGACAAATATTATACAATTAATATTTTTTCGTGTCGTATCCAAATGTATCATATCTAGGTTTAACCAACTAACAATAGAACATAAAATGAAAATTATAAAAAAGCTTCATGACCAAAATTCATCAAAAACAAAGCAAAATTAAGTCGAACTAGTTAAATTCTAATAAATTTATGTACACAATCAGAGTGTTTGTATGATTAATATAGCTGAAAGACAGTAAAGCATTCGATTTTAGATTAGCATTGAAACCTATGTTGCTCTGATTTTGCATTTTTTTTAAAGTGTCTGCGTCCAACGCATATCCGGACATGGGAATGAAGATATGACCCTCCAAAGATCCTTCAAATACATGAAAAAACTTTAAAAAATTGAATATACCCGTGTTAGATACATAATCGTTCCGAGTAACATAGACTAAAATCACTGTCTTTTTGAGCAATACTAACCCAATCAGCAATCTCCATCTATAAAAGGGTAGAATGATATATATACAAAAGATAAAACTAAAAATGTAACCAAAAGATCATTCCAAATATAATGCAATGGAGGAAAAAGTAAAGTAGTTTACTGTTGTTTAGAAAATTCATCCCTTTGCCTGCGCATTTAGATAAGAACGAAACATCTCCTGATAGCCCTCCCTCCAAGTTCCTGTTTGGCAATGTTCTGAAATAGATCAATGTTAGATAAAACCCCAAAGCTGGAAAAACCAAATTAAACAATGTTTGAAAAGGTAGAAGCACCAACAACTTACAATGAGGTCACGCGTGAACCAGTGCACCCCATTCCAACCCAGCCATCACTACAAGGATCTTAGAGCAGTAGCTGCAGAAGAATTGGACAACAGTTTCCCTTTATCAGAAACCAAAGCTGAATTCTGAGGTAGCAATTCCAAATCATTCGAAATAAATTTGCATGGAAGGAATAAAAATATAAATTTTTTGTTTTCTGACAAATAAATGGTTGGATTATGTCCCTTCAATGAGTTCAATTAGCAAGCCACTACAACAGAATATGTTCTTCAAACAAGCCTTCAGCAGGCAGCTTCAATCACACATTGCTTACTCTTCAAAATCATTCTACTCTCACCTGTTACAGTTTACATTAAAAGCATATTCATCCGATGGCATTTAAGGAACCTTCAGGCAAATTTTCGCTGGCTTCTTTCTAAACTCGATTAAACCTTCCACAGTTCTACATCTTCAATCAACTACTGCAATCAATTATATAAGATTCTCTAGGATGTATCCATATTGATAAACTAAACTACTTTTTTTTTTTGGAACCTTCTTCTGGTATCATTAATGGCCGCTATAACAAAAGTATCACAAATTCATAATAATAATAAAAATAAAGAGAGACTTGACAGAATAATATAGTTAGTTCAATTCTGGGTCATGATGAACTTTCTCAGCTCATTTGAATGCGTAACCAACACAAAGTTTTTGTTTTTAAAGATATGATGCCTCCAAGTTCCCTCTGATTGAAACAGTCATTTAAACAAGCAACGAAATCTTTATGATTAGGCATCTCCATTATTAAGAAATTAGAAGAATTCCTCCTTCCCAAAAGGTTTGACTAACTTCCATTATTCAGTTCTGAGTTATTTGCAAGCCTAGGAAGAATACTATTGGTATTAAGGCAAATATAGGTAGATACATATCCTCATCCGCTCAACTTAACCACTAATATACATTTTATATATGAGAATGTGCAATCTTCAAGAAAATTTCATCTTTGCAATAAGTTAAGAAACTTGGATAGCATATATATATATATATATAATCAACCACATTCTCTCCTAAGCAAACCTAAAGAACAACAGAACTATGCTATAAGAAAACAAAATAAGTACTGATTAGAGACAAACTTACAATCACCAGCATCAGTTGCAGCTGCTATGATATAGATTTGAATAAAAACAACTAGCAAAAGTAACCAAATGGCTGAACCCATTTGTGAGATAAACCAAAGGCTTCAGAGTTTAAGAGTTGAAGACCTGGCAACTATTTCGTTTCTGTTTCTGAATTTGCATAAAACAGAACACCCATTTGACATCAACCAGTTTGCAATTCAAGCAGCAACTTCCTTATGTTCAAATGAGAAAACAATCTATATATAAAAAAGGTACAAAATACTAGACTTTGAATGGATCTAAAAGTTGCAAATTGCCCAAATAGGATTAAAATACCTCAGAACTTCTCTGTTTTTGCACTAAGAAATGAAGAATAGGACAGCTCAAAACTTCCAACTTATGGGACAACTCAAAACCTCCAACTTTCAAGATACAAAATGAATACAAGTAATATGTGTTAAAAACAAACTCTAAACTTACTGTATTAGCAAGTAATACAAGTAATAGTAAATAATTTATAATGTTTATAATGAATACAAGTAATGAGACTTTGAATCAATGTCTCCACACAGGGTTCCAAGTTCCAAAAAGCAACCTAAATTAATGTCTCCACACACATTTTTGAACAAAGTTCTCACCTCTTTGCCTCTTCACGATGTTTTGCATCAATCTTTTTGCTAGGTGGATATACTGGCAAGCTTGATGGATCACAGGCATAAGGCTTTGTTGTAAAATACTGAAAATTACAGATCAAGAATCAGAAATTGCAAATGATGGAAAATAAAGTTAATTAGAAGGATAAGATTTGCAAATGCATGTGTATAACACTGGATATTTTCCCAAAGCTTAAGCTAAATTCCCACCAGTCAATGTGTAACAAATTGCGTTTGTTCTTCCCCCAAATCTTGTTGAGTGTCCAAACATAAACACTAAATAGAAAATTTATATTATAATGCTTTGAAATATGATCTGTCAATGGTGAAATTCTAATAAAGCAGCAAAGACATTCTAAATATATATATATATATATGTTGCATTTTCTTCACGCTTTTCACTTTCAACTCCCTACCAAGACCAATTAATTAATAGCAAATTTAAGCAATTATGGACCTAAACCCTCTATCTTGGCCTACAAATTTTGGTTCACCAAGTCACGAATACGAGTGACCTTTGAGAGAAAGAGACAGTGAAGTGTACAACCAAAAGATACATACCGATGGGTCTTTGCGTGTCAAGTTCATAGTGACAAATTCATAGTCACAGAACCAGAGAGAGTATCCCTTAATCAAAACCTTCGAAGGATAAAACAAATCTTCCATAAAAGAAAAAAAAATAAAAAATGAGAACAAACCTTCAATGTCAAGTGGAAAATCCCCAAACCAACCAAACAATCAAGATCTCAGCACTTGACCTAAAAAGTAAACAAAAACATAGAAATCTGAATGTTAGACAATTAAAGAAAAGTTGAAATGGTAGACCGAAATCTAAATGGTAGACAGAAACATACCGATGGTTGAGGTTCACTTGTTAGACAAAAACATTCAAAAATATAAATCTGAATGTTGGGTTCACTTGTTAGACAGAAAAATTGAGGTTCGGAATAGTTGATTTACGGAAGAGGAAGGAGAAACGCGCGATGGATGAGGAAGAAAATAAAGGAAGAGGGGTTTTAGATTAGGTTAGAAATTAAAAAAATGAAAGAAAAATAGAAGAATCCAAACCTCAATATAAGTTATATAACCTATATCTATACCGACGGTCAAAAATTACAACAGCCGTTGCTATAAATTTATTTAATTAAAAAAATAAACAAAAATGTAAAATTTCACCGCCATTTTAAAAAAGAAGCGGTTTTTTTTTCAGCAAATATACTGACGGAAGGAGAAGGAACCGTCAGTAAAAATCATACCTATACCGACGGTTAACGAAAAACCGTCAGTATACGGGATATCTATAGCAACGGAATATAAAGTGTCGGTATAGGTAAATGATGGAAACTCAATTAAGAGTTGTAAACCCAAGTGCAGGTTATGTTCAAGTAATAAATTCTCGGGTGTCCGAGGTCGAACCACAGGGAAGCGTATTAGTAAGTATAAGTTTATAAATATATAAGAAAAAGAAAGTAAACAAGATATTAGGGAATCAACAACAAAACAAAATAAACAAGATATTAGAGAACAAAATAAATAAAATAACATAAAAGAAATTAAACAAAATATAAAAAACAATAAGAAAGGATGTTGAGGTTAGAGAATCCACTCTTGGTGTTATGCTAAGATTAATCTTGTTTTATTACACAATTGAAATCCACACATAAGGGAGGTTCCAATCGGAAGGTTTAGCAATTCAGTCCAAATTGTCCAACGTCCATAGCATATGATATTATGTTCATTTGGTGTCCTCAAAACTCATAAAAAGAGTCCAAGCATTCCTTATGCCAAAGTATATGTCTACAACAAATCAAGGTTATGAAACCAAGCATTTACTGTGCCATTTTCATTGTCAATAATGAATCAAGATCTCTACTTTGCAAGTATGATTTTAAACCAAAAGAAAATATTATCTATACTAGTGCTTATAAATGATGATTCATTTTAGCTCATGTTTAAGAGACTAACCTTAGCATTTACCAAGAGCTTCACCTCATCACCTCAACAATATGATTAGAAACACATACTAGATATGAATAAAATGAAAAGAAATGTAAGAAGAAAAAGAAAACTAGAGAAAGGAAAGAAAAAGAAAACTTAGAGAATTTTATTACAATGGCTATCCTACCAATGTATCAATGTATCCCAATACTCATCCAAGGCCCTCTATTTATACACATTTTGGAGGGCTAAATGACAAGAGACAAGCTTTACAAATTTCAAAGGTAGGTATAATAGGTGGGTGCATTTTTCTAACAATTTTCGTCATATTGTATGACAATTCTGATCAGCCAGCTTGATGGTCGATTTTGTCAATGTTGGAGGCTCGATCTGATAAAATGGTCTTCTAGAAAAATATACCCCTATCAGTTATGGATCCATAGCCGTTGGAATCAGATCATTTGCGCATGTGGATCGGGAGATATGGTCAAAATACCAAAACGGTGCAGAACAGACGTCATTGCACATCAGCCAACTTGATGGTCGATTTCTCTAGGGAAAACGACTCCGTTTCAAGAAGTGTAAAACATGAAAAAGATAGATATGCCTCTTAGCTTTGCAGGGATACAAAGTTCAGCCTTATTGCTTCAGTGAAACTCGAGATATAGCTGATATGGCAAAAGGTGTCGGAACTGGAACTGAACTGGATTTGCCCTTAATTCTAGTAATCTGAAATCACTCAAAGAAACTTGTGAAAAACACCAAATTACATAAAAATATAAAAGATCATAAACACAATTAGACTAAACAATAATAACTCGTATTTGACACAAAACAATAATAAAACATAACTAAAAACTATATAATTATACGAGTTATCACACCCCCATACTTAGATTGTTGCTAGTCCCTAGCAACGACTCAATAAAAATAAAATAAGAAAATCTAATCTAATCCATTTTCGTAGGAAATCACGGTGGCACTTAGCATGTGACACAAGCCTTTAAACCCCTAGGTGTCCCTAGTGGACGAGTTTAGTCTCGTGAGGGTTTACTAGGACGATACCCACAAACATTGAAGACATAAGAAAAACTAAAAATAATAATTATAACTAATCCTTCCAATATAAATTAGAGATAATCATTGGACAAGTCTTAAAAACTAATCAATAGCTTAAAGAAATTCACAAAAAATCTTGCTTGAATGTAAATAAATGAGTTAAGCCAATATTAACATAACATATTTCAATCAAAATAGTGCATATTCAAACTTAATCTCAACTTCTCACATGGGATACTCTCTTGATTTTCACTCTTTAAAGTAGTGGTAAAGTGTTTACACTCAATCAATCTCATGAAAACACTTCTACCATATGCTTGCTTGTCCACCTATTCTCCACTATTTAGATCATACAACTTCATAAATCAAGAGGTCTTTATTCAAGGTTGTAATGGGGCCAAAGGGTTATAATGTGGTTAAAGAACAAAAGGATAAAGATATCACAAAGGTTCCAAAGAGTTCATAGATTTTAGAGACATAATAAGATCATACAAATAAAACTTCTCAAAACTCTTATAAAGCACATAATAACATAGGCTAAATATTCATGTTGAGCCTTTGCATCATTCTAACCAACTTTGTAACATCTTTTTCTAGAAGTTCAAGAGAAGATTCTTTTTTTTATTTTTTTTTTTAATATGGGAATGTATTTGACAATGATCCCTTTCTTTTTCTCTTGACTTTTTCTTTTCTTTTCTTCCCCCACACTTATCTTTTGTTTCTAACCCAAATTTTCAACTAAAAATATCCCTTATTATTATTTTTTTAATATGTCTCAAAATATAAAAATCCATCTTTAGAACAAGGGTAAGGATATAAGTATATTTAGGCTAGGTGTAAGTTGTGGTTACCAATAAAACAGCATATTTAATGTAGGCTCAAATTGGCTCACTAGTGGGGATGTTCTCTTAGAACATTAATAAGGGATGGCTGTTTGGCTCTGGTTATAATCCTAATGCCTCTATCATATTCATGTTGTCACATGTATCAATATAGTATCAAACGATTTAAAGCAAGTTCTAGAGAATCATGTAATCATAAGAGCACTCAAGAAAGAAATTAGATTGATTTGTATAATGCATCAATCATTATAGGCTCAAAAACTCACAAGGATGATTATACAAGTCAGATTAAGTCTAAACATGCTTCTTTCTCAATCAACATATCATATTAACATTGGCTCATAAAAAGGTTGACATCAAGCTCAATTCTCATGAAAATCTTCTCACTAATAAATCTGTTTTAGACTTATGCAATTCATATCTCATCATTGTATTGAAAGTAACTAAAAAAAAAACACTAAGTCTAAACATGCTTTTTTTTTTTTTTTTTTTTTTTTTGTTTTTTTGAAGAAGAAGATTAAATCAAACTGACAAGGTATGTCTCAAGTCTCCCTTACTCATACCTTGTTCAGAATGAATACTTCTAAATGTCTTAAAACACAACAAAATTTTTTTTTTTTTTTTTTTTTTTTAGCAAAATATGTCCCTTACCCCCTACTAAAATATGACATTGTCCCCAATGTCAAATTTTAAAGGTAGAATTTAGGAGATATTACCTGCAGAGGTTGCTAACCACTTATTATAACTGAGACACAACAAGCAAAATGTTAGATAATGTCACAAAGACAAAGTGCAATCCACTCCTTGCTCGTCCATATCTCTTTTTCTTTTTCCGAGCGTTTGCGAAACAACCGTAGCAGATAAACACTCATAATCTTGTAGCCTTTTGAGTAAATCTTCAATGGTTGTAGCAGAAATTATGGTTCTCCTTGCCTCTGAAAACATGAATCCATTATCCACAGCATTATCTAAATATGAAAGTAAATTACTAAAATAACCATTAATATTAAGCAAACCAATGGGTTTCTTATTTGTGACCAAAGATGACCAAGAAGCCACGCAAGCTATTTCTTCCAATGTACCCAGACCTCCTGGTAAGGCAATGAATGCATCGGCAGAATGGTACATGATTGTTATCCGTTCAGGGATACTCCAGACTTGTATTTCCTTACCCACGGTAGGTCCACAAAAATCTGTGAATAGTTTTGGCACGATTCCTAGAACTGGACTTCCTCCGGCGTGTGCTGCTGTAGCGACTGCTCCCATTAAACCCGTACTACCGCCTCCATAAATCAAGTGGATCTTTTGTTGGGCAAGTATTACTCCAACTCTTATGGCTTCATCAGCGAATATGTTATTTTTCCCTGGATAAGCACCTCCAAAGACACAAATTTTTTTAATGCGCTGGGACGAAGTGCTTTCCATTTTTTTTTCTTTTTCGAGTGCCTGAAAGAGAATGAGTACATGGTGTAATATATAGAGGACTGAGTAGTGAATCAGACAAGAGTAATAATGTCGCCGAAAGTGTATTTGACCTGTCAGAAGAAAATGTTAACCTAACAAAAGATTTTTGCGTGATTTCAGGAAGAAAATCAAAAAGAGAAGAAAAATCAACCGTAAAAGTCAAAAGTAAAAAATACGAGAATAATTACACAAATCGAACAACACGTAAATTAAACCGAAATGAAATTATTGCAAATCAAACCAAAAGCTGAGAAGTCATTTATTGTAGTTGTGATTGTGGCTCACATCTTCCTCTGGTTTTACGTCCAGAAACGGCTTAAACGTCTTCTATGAGTCGAGGATATGCTTCCCATCCAGTTTTCTTACAAGCTGGCAAACAGGGTCTTTTAACATCAGATTCCCAAGATGTTGCCATTCCTTTTGGAATTGCGACCATAAATCAAGAATTTCTCTTTGTACGTCTCCACTAGGATGCGTCTCAAGAGAAAGTTGGATATTACCCAAATTCTCCTTACTCAGTCCATCCTTAATGAATTCAATTTTATCATCTCGATTAGAGGACGGAATCCCAATAGAACGATATTTACCGTTACACGTCCATCGTGCACATTTGTGGCAATTTGAACTCATGCGCTTTGCTCGTCGCTTCTTTGCAAAAGTGCTTCTACCTGTACCTTCTTGTAGTTCATCAAGATGTGAAGAAATTATGACTGGAAAACTTTCATTCTCACCCAAAAAGGAATATTTTAGCTCGGATGGCAATGGTTTTAAATCCAGCTTGGGTGGTTCAATAGTTGATGGTACAGTGACATTTGTGAGTGATGGAAGTTCCTCAAACTTTTGTTTCCAACAATGCTTAACCTGAAAAGAATTTAACAAAGAATCAGTGTGTGAAATTTCTGAAGCATTATCAAACTCACATTCAATTAAATAAGCTTCTAGAGGATCATGGAATATGGTAGTGGTGAGATGTTCATGAACAAGTTCTTCAATGAAATCCACTTCATGTACTTCTGAATCATCACCAGGTTGCTTGCAAATGTTGAACACATTTAATTCTAAAGTCATATTTCCAAAAGAAATGTTCAAATTACCATTCCTGCAATTTATCAGAGCATTAGAAGTTGCAAGAAATGGACGGCCTAATATAACAGGAATTTGAACATTTGGATTTGAAACAGGATGTGTGTCCAAAACAATAAAATCAACAGGGAAGTAAAAATTATCAATTTGAACCAAAACATCTTCAACTATCCCTCGAGGAATTTTTACAGAACGATCAGCTAGTTGAAGTGTAACAGGTGTTTCCTTGAGTTCACCTAAACCTAACTGTTGATAAACAGAAAAAGGCAAAAGATTAACACTAGCACCAAGATCAAGCAATGCACGTTCTATTCTAGTGTTTCCAATGATGCATGAGATTGTTGGACATCCAGGATCTTTGAATTTTGGTGGAGTATGGTGCTGAATGATTGAGCTCACACTTTCCGTCAGAAATGCTTTCTTTTGTACATTATGTTTCCTTTTAACTGTGCACATGTCCTTCAAAAATTTAGCATAAGATGGAACTTGTTTGATTGCATCCAATAAAGGAATGTTAATCTTAACTTGTTTGAAAAGTTCATAAATTTCTGCATTTTGATTCAAATTCTTTATTGTTTGCAACCTTTGAGGAAAAGGAGCAGGATGCATACCTTTTTCTTTGTCCAAATTTTCAAGAAGTTCAGACTTACCATCATCCTTACCATTACTTTTCGGAGGGGAAAGAGGATCTTGGTCTTTTGATGGAATCTTTTTGTCAATTGCCTTTCCACTTCGAAGAGTTGTGATAGAACTGGCATTTTCCTGTTGAGTTTCATTGGAGCAAGAAACAAGACATTGAGTAGAAGGGTTAGGCTGAGGTTGAGCAGGAAACTTACCTTTTTCTTGAGTGCGTAATGAAGCTGTCAATGTGGACAAGGTGTTTTTGATCTCATTGATGTCCTGTGAAGTCCGGCTATTCACATTTGCTTGTGTTTGCATGAATGCTTGCAATGTTTCTTCCAAGGTTTGTACACGTGAAGGTTGATAGGAAAAAGTGTTGCCCGGCTTTTGAGATTGTGGTACCTGAACATGATTATTATTCCGCCAACTGAAGTTGGGATGATTTCTCCATTCAGGGTTATACGTTTCAGAGTAAGGAGAAGGAAAAGGCTTTTTAAATGTGTTTATGGAATTTACTTGATCGTGCAACGCTTCTTTAAGAATGGGAATGTTTGGACATTCAGAAGTGGGGTGTCCCATGATTTCACAAATTCCACAACTTTCTTCATTTTTAACCGTTTTGACTTCTTTTACTTCTCTAAGTTCCATGGCTTCAATCTTTCTAGCCAAATTAGCTACTTTAGCTTTTATCTCATCTTCTTGACTAAAATGATATTTTCCTCTGTTAGAAACAACATTAGATCTATTGGAACTTTCAGAGGAATTATCTGTGTGCCAGGCTTGAGAGTTATCTGCCAAATGGTCTAAGTAGTCAAAGGCTTCTTCAGGTTCTTTTTCTAGAAACTCACCGTTACACATTGTTTCAACAAATTGTTTAGTTTCGGGAGTTAAACTTTCATAAAAGAAACTAATAAGACGCCATTTTTCAAAACCATGATGTGGACAAGAACTTAACAAATCTTTAAAACGCTCCCAGCACTGAAAAAATGCTTCATTTTGATTTTGATTGAAATTTTGAATCTGTCTTTTCAAAGCAGTAGTTTTATGTGCTGGGAAAAATTTCTTTAGAAACTCAGTTTGTAATTCTTGCCATGTGCCAATTGACCTTGGTTTTAAATTATGAAGCCAAATTTTTGCTTTATCTTTTAAAGAAAAAGGAAATAATTTTAGCTTGACAATTTCATTTGTACATTGTTGGTCATTAAAGGTGACACATACATCTTCGAAGTCTTTTAGAAACGAGTAAGCACTTTCCGATTCTAACCCATGGAAATTTGGAAGCAAAGCTATCATACCTGGTTTAAAACGAAAGTTGTTTGCATTGAGAGGAAAAATAAAACAAGAGGGTGATGAGCTTCGAGTTGGTTGCAAGTAGTCACGCATGGTGCGTACTTGTCTGTTCTCATCTTCAGCATGAACACTTTCATTGTCAGCCATGGTAGGAGTTGTATTAGAAAGATTACCTGAAAAAGTTTCACAATAAAATCTAACTAAACGACGAGATCTAAAATCACGTCGCCAAACAAGCATAAAACAAAGTTAATATACAGATTAGGCGGTATAACCAGCCAATAAAAATAAAACAAAGTTAATATACAATATAAATATAAATATATAGAAAATTAGGCGGTATAACCAGCCAATAAAAATAAATATAGGCGGTATAACCAGCCAATAAAAATAAATATACTTATAAACTTATATACTTAGTATTGCCTCCCCGGCAACGGCGCCAAAAACTTGATGGAAACTCAATTAAGAGTTGTAAACCCAAGTGCAGGTTATGTTCAAGTAATAAATTCTCGGGTGTCCGAGGTCGAACCACAGGGAAGCGTATTAGTAAGTATAAGTTTATAAATATATAAGAAAAAGAAAGTAAACAAGATATTAGGGAATCAACAACAAAACAAAATAAACAAGATATTAGAGAACAAAATAAATAAAATAACATAAAAGAAATTAAACAAAATATAAAAAACAATAAGAAAGGATGTTGAGGTTAGAGAATCCACTCTTGGTGTTATGCTAAGATTAATCTTGTTTTATTACACAATTGAAATCCACACATAAGGGAGGTTCCAATCGGAAGGTTTAGCAATTCAGTCCAAATTGTCCAACGTCCATAGCATATGATATTATGTTCATTTGGTGTCCTCAAAACTCATAAAAAGAGTCCAAGCATTCCTTATGCCAAAGTATATGTCTACAACAAATCAAGGTTATGAAACCAAGCATTTACTGTGCCATTTTCATTGTCAATAATGAATCAAGATCTCTACTTTGCAAGTATGATTTTAAACCAAAAGAAAATATTATCTATACTAGTGCTTATAAATGATGATTCATTTTAGCTCATGTTTAAGAGACTAACCTTAGCATTTACCAAGAGCTTCACCTCATCACCTCAACAATATGATTAGAAACACATACTAGATATGAATAAAATGAAAAGAAATGTAAGAAGAAAAAGAAAACTAGAGAAAGGAAAGAAAAAGAAAACTTAGAGAATTTTATTACAATGGCTATCCTACCAATGTATCAATGTATCCCAATACTCATCCAAGGCCCTCTATTTATACACATTTTGGAGGGCTAAATGACAAGAGACAAGCTTTACAAATTTCAAAGGTAGGTATAATAGGTGGGTGCATTTTTCTAACAATTTTCGTCATATTGTATGACAATTCTGATCAGCCAGCTTGATGGTCGATTTTGTCAATGTTGGAGGCTCGATCTGATAAAATGGTCTTCTAGAAAAATATACCCCTATCAGTTATGGATCCATAGCCGTTGGAATCAGATCATTTGCGCACGTGGATCGGGAGATATGGTCAAAATACCAAAACGGTGCAGAACAGACGTCATTGCACATCAGCCAACTTGATGGTCGATTTCTCTAGGGAAAACGACTCCGTTTCAAGAAGTGTAAAACATGAAAAAGATAGATATGCCTCTTAGCTTTGCAGGGATACAAAGTTCAGCCTTATTGCTTCAGTGAAACTCGAGATATAGCTGATATGGCAAAAGGTGTCGGAACTGGAACTGAACTGGATTTGCCCTTAATTCTAGTAATCTGAAATCACTCAAAGAAACTTGTGAAAAACACCAAATTACATAAAAATATAAAAGATCATAAACACAATTAGACTAAACAATAATAACTCGTATTTGACACAAAACAATAATAAAACATAACTAAAAACTATATAATTATACGAGTTATCAGTAAACATATTTTGACGGTAACAAAATTCCGTCAGAATAGATACTTTATACCGACGGATTATGACCGTCGGTATAGATAAGCGTCAGTATATTGCAAATTGTAAGTATAGTAGTTAGCAAGAGTCGAGTCCACATGGATTGGTGTTTAGTTTAATAATTATTAATTTATACTTAAATTCAAATAAAACAAAATAAAAGGGGAGTTTTTGAAATCAGTTTAAAAATAAAGCAATCAATAAAAAGTAAGAAAGCTAATAAATAAGAAGTGATCAAATGTGAGAATATGGCTAAAGGTTCATTCTCACCACTAGACATCATTAAGAATCAAATTCAGATCTATCAATATCAATCATCTATCAAAGTTAACAACCGTAGATAACAACATCTTGTGTTATCCCAATCCTTCCTTAGTTCGTCGTTAAGAAGGATGAACGCCACTACTTAATAACTATCAAACAACCTAAGATAAACATTTCTAAATTTAATTTGACAACAGTTTTATGATAAGAAAGATAGATTGATCTAAGCAACAAAAGCATGAACATGAATTGTTTAACTTAGGTTGTGTTCCACTTTGCAATTAGCGAAAACTTTAACATAATCATTAATCACAAATTGCCACTTATGAATATGAAATCAAGACAATTACACGGATCAAGACTCCTAAACTAGCATTAGATAATTATCAAGATCTATCTAGTATGCATCCTTAACAAATCAAGATAAAAATCATAAACAATTCTTATGGAAGAACACAAGCAACTTTGATAGAAAACTAATAATTGATAGAATATGAAAATTAATTACAAAACATGTCTATGGCTTTGAAATCACCCTTAACCAAAGAGAAGTTTAGCCTAGCATAGGCATAGTCAACATAAACATGAATATTCAAAAGAAACTAAGAAGAAAAATAAAATAAAAACTAAGAGAGTAGAGAAGAAGAGGAAGAATAAATTGATAAATAATCAAAAGCATGTCTTTGGTGGCTCAAAAAATGATATTTATAGAGCCTTAAAGTCTTGGAAACCCTTTCTTGCTTTTCAAGGAAGTTAGGAGTCAAAATAAGGCAAGTTTGATTTTTTGCGTATTTTTGCAGTTTTGGAAATTTTTCCCGGATTTAGAGTCAGAAACTTGGCGCCGCGGCGCCAACTTGCTGTCTTGTGGGCTTTTGCTTGCTGACTTCGGTTTAGCGGCTGATGCAATATCTCGCACTTCATCGGCTGATTTGGATGACCATCCGTTGTCCGATTTAGGCATGTAAACTATCGTTGGAAAGGTATTCAAGTCAGTTTCAAAATTAAAGAGGAAGTTTCTTCAAATAATGTCTTTAACATAATGATTTCTTAGAAACAAGCTTCGGAGGTCAGATCTGGATGATCATTTAGCACTAAGAATTTGATCTTTTTGACTCCCAAGTCTTCTTCCATCTTATGAGTGTGACTTTATAAGCTCTTTATCATAATAATTGACATGTTTTGACTTTATCTCTTCAAAAATACCTATAATTCATAAAATTATAATAATTTGTCAAGGAACTTAAGAAGTAAAGCACAAAGTATAAGAAAATAATACATGAAAATGTATGCAATTACGCACTTATCAAATTCCCCCACACTTAGTCTTTTGCTAGTCCTCGAGCAAAATCAAATAAAAACAAAGTAAGAAAACCTAATCTAGTCCACTTTCAATTAAAATGAGAGATAATCATTAAACAAGTCTTATAACTAATCACTAACTTAAAGAGTTTCACAAAGAATCATGCTTGATAGTAAATGTTTGAGTTAAGCTAACATTAACATAACATATCTCAATTAAAATAGTGCATGTTCAAACTTAATTTCAACTTCTCACATGGGATACTTTCATGATTTTCACTCTTTAAAGTAGTGGTAAAGTGTTTACACTCAATCAATCTCACGAAAACAGTTCTACCATATGCTTGCTTGTCCACCTATTCTCCACTATTTAGATCATGCAACTTCATGAATCAAGAGGTCTTTATTCATGGTTGTAATGGGGCCAAGGGGTTGTAATATGGTTAAAGAATAAAATGATAAAGATATCACAAAGGTTCCAAAGATTTCATAGAGTTTAGAGACATACTACGATCATACAATTAAAAACTTCTCAAAACTCTTATAAAGCACATAATAACATAGGCTAAATATTCATGTTGAGCCTTTGATTCATTCTAAACAACTTTGTAACATCTTTTCTTTAACCAAAAGTTAAAGAGATGATTTTTTTTTTGATATTCCCTTTTTTTTTCTCTTGACTTTTGCCGTTTTTTCCCCTACACTTATTTCTTGTTGCTAACCCAATTAGTCAATCGATCTCCCTTGCTTTATGCAATATGTCCCAAAACAATCTAATTCATCTTTAGAACAAGGGTTAGGATATAAGTATATTTGGTCTAGGTAAGAGATGTGGTTACCAATAAAATAGCATATTCAATGTAGGCTCAAATTGGCTCACTAGTGGGGATGTTCTCTTGAAAATTTAATATGGATGGCTTTTTGGCCCTGGTTATACTCCTAATGCCTCAATCATATTCATGTTGTTACATGCATCAATATAGTCTCAAAAAGGTTTAAAACAAGTTCTAGAGAATCATGTAATCATAAGAGCACTCAAGAAAGAAATTGGATTGATATGTATAATGCATCAATCATATAGGCTCAAAACTCACAAGGATGATTACACAAGTCAATATTAAGTCTAAACATGCTTCTTTCTCAATCAACATATCATATTTACATTGGCTATTGAAAAATAGTGATATCAAGCTTAATTCTCATGAAAATCTTAAACTAATGATCAATTTTAGACCTGTTCAATTCATATCTCATCAAAGTAAGGAAAGTAACTAGAACACACTAAAAACAAACTAAAACTAAAGGAAATCCTAAATTCTTCCCCCCTATACTTAATTCTTACATTGTCCTCAATGTAATTCTATTATCCCCAAATATAAGAATCATGTGTAAAAGAAAAGAATTACTAATCAAAACAAACTAAAGATAAATAATAAAAGATAAAATGATGGAGAGTAAAGAATAGCAAATCTGATTATAATATGTGCACTCCATCCTTTTGGGTTGCCTCCCAAGAAGTGCTTGGTTTATTGTCCTTAGCCTGACTTAGACCCATGCCATCATTATTCAACATAATTAGGCTCATAAAATGGTAACTCCTCTACATCTTGTATTGGAAAGTTCTCATAGTAAGGTTTCAGCCTATGTCTATTCACTTTGAAAGCATTACCTGTTTTTAGATTCTGAATTTCAACTGCACCATGAGTAAAAACATTAGTAATAACAAAAGGTCTCGTCCATCTAGAATGCAACTTACCAGGAAATAACTTAAGATGAGAATAGAAAAGAATAACTTTTTGTCCAACAACAAAATTCTTTCTTAAAATCATCTTATCATGAAAAGCTTTAGTTTTTTCCTTGTAAATTCTAGAATTCTCATAAGCATCATTCCTTATCTCCTCTAATTCTTGTAGGTCAAGTTTTCGTTGCTTACTTGCCTCATCCATTTCCATGTTGCATTGTTTGATAGCCCAATATGCTTTATGTTCTAATTCAACTGGAAGATGACAAGGCTTACCATAAACAAGACGATAAGGAGACATACCAATGGGTGTCTTGTATGCTGTTCTATAAGCCTAAAGTGTATCATCTAGACGTAAACTCCAATCCTTCCGATTTGGATTGACAGTCTTTTCAAGGATGGATTTTACCTCTCGATTTGACACTTTAGCTTGCCCACTAGTTTGAGGATGATAGGATACGGAAACCTTATGTGTGATGTTATATCTTCTTAAAAGTGCTTCCATGGACCTATTACAAAAGTAAGTATCTCGATCGCTGATTATGGCCTTTGGTGTTCCAAACCTTGCAAAAATGTTAGTCTTTAAAAAATCTGAAACAACTTTAGAATCATTAGTTCGAGTGGCTTTTGCTTCCACCCATTTTGAGACATAACCAACAGCAAGTAATATATAAAGATTGCCATAAGAAGAAGGAAAAGGTCCCATAAAATCCATGCCCCATACATCAAAAATTTCAACAATTAGTATGGGAGTTTGAGGCATTTGATTTCTAGCACCTAAGTTACCTGTTCTTTGGCACCTATCACATGACTTGCAAAAGAGGTATGCATCTTTGAATAAGGTAGGTCAATAAAATCCACTATCAAGCACTTCCATGGCTGTTCTTTTGGGTCCAAAATGCCTTCCACATGCATAAGAGTGACAAAAGGTCAGAATATAATGAAATTCAGATTCAAGTACGCACCTTATTATAATCTGATCAGAGCAATGCTTCCAAAGGTAAGGCTCATCCCAAATGTAGTATTTGGCATCACTCTTGATCTTATTTCTTTAGGCTATTGTCAACTCTTGTGGCAACTGCTTGGTGACTAAGTAATTAACAATGTTAGCATACCAAGGGGTTGTTGTGCTTATGAAAAAGAGTTGCTCATACGGAAAGTTCTCATGCAATGGTAGTGCATCCTCTTCATGAACTAATCGGCTAAGATGGTCCGCAACCAGGTTGTCCTTACCTTTTTTATCTTTTATTTCCAAATCAAACTCTTGTAAGAGAAGTATCCATCTAATCAACCTTGGTTTGGCCTCCTTCTTAGTGAGCAACTACCTAAGGGTTGCATGATTAGAAAATACAATTACTTTAGTACCAATTAAATAAAAAAGAAATTTCTTTAAAGCAAATACAACAGCCAAAAGTTTTTTTTTTAGTAGTGGAATAATTTAATTGAGTATCGTTAAGAGTTCGGGAGGTATAATATATGGCATGTGAGGCTTTGCCAACCCGTTGGCCCAAAATAGCTCTAATGGCATAGTCACTAGCATCACACATAATTTCAAAAGGTACATTCCAATCTGGTGGTTGCATGATAGGAGCTGATATCAAGAGTCCCTTTAAAGTTTCAAATGCCTCTTTGCATTTATCATCAAAGTGGAAATCCACATCTTTTTGTAACATCTTGCAAAGAGGTTGTGTTATCTTTGAGAAGTCTTTGATAAATCTTCTATAGAAACCTGCATGTCCAAGAAAATAACGAACCTCTCTCACATTTGTGGGAGGTGGTAAAGAATGCATAATGTCTATTTTAGATTTATCTACCTCTATTCCCTTAGAAGAAATAACATGGCTAAAACTATACCTTGTTCTACCATAAAGTGACATTTTTCCTAATTCAATACAAGGTTAGTTTCCATGCATCTCTTAAGTACAAGGGTAAGGTTCTCTAGACATCTATCAAAAGAATCACCATAGACACTAAAATCATCCATGAAAACTTCTATGATGTTCTCTACATAACCAGAAAATATACTAACCATACACCTTTGGAATGTAGCTGGTGCATTGCAAAAACCAAATGGCATACGCCTATAAGCAAAGGTACCAAAGGGACATGTGAAAGTTGTTTTCTCTTGGTCCTCCGGAGCAATTGCAATCTGATTGTAACCTGAAAATCCATCAAGAAAACAATAATGAGAATGGCCAGCTAACCTTTCAAGCATTTGATCAATAAAAGGTAAAGGAAAGTGGTCCTTACGAGTTGTTGAATTAAGTTTGCGTTAGTCAATACAAACTCGCCACCCTATTTGAATTCTAGTAGGAACAAGTTCATTCTCATTATTTTTAACAACAGTTACACCGGACCTTTTAGGAACTACTTGGATCGGGCTCACCCATTTGCTATCCGATATAGGATAGATCACTCCAACATCTAGGAGCTTTAGTATCTCCTTTTTTACAACCTCCATCATAGGTGGGTTCAATCTTCGTTGTGCCTCTCTTGTTGGTTTTGACCCTTCCTCTAACAAAATCTGGTGCATGCACATGGAAGGGCTTATTCACTTGATATCGGCAATTGTCTAACCAATTGCTGCCTTATGGTCTCTAAGCACCCGGATAAGTCTTTCTTCTTGCAAAGGTGTGAGCTCTTTTGCAATGATGACCGGTAATATGTCCTTTTTCACCTAAGAACACATATTTCAAATGATCCAGTAATGATTTCATCTCCAAAGTTGGTGCCTACAAAATGGAAAGTAGAAGTTTCTCATTAGATATAGGCAAGTCAATATAAGAAACATCATACCTTTTATCAAGATATGGCAACACTTGTAGAGATTCAATTTCCTCTTTCACATGTTCACTCAACATTAAACCCTCTTTAAATTCAGAATTTTTCATGCCAAGGTGCTTGCAAATGGCTGTTTCCAAACTATTTTCACCATCTAGCTCATAAGCCTGCTGCATTAAGGAATCAATTATATCAATAGAAAAAATACAGTGTACATCACTAGGGTATCTCATGGCCTCAAAAATATTAAAGCGAATTATCTCGCCATCAAATTCCATAGTAAGGGTGCCATTATGCACATCTATTTTAGTCCTAGTTGTTTTTAAGAATGGTCTCCTTAAAAGAATGGGTGTTGGATTAGAAGACGTCTCATCTTTCATCTCAAGAACATAGAAATCAGCAGGAAAAACCAACTCATTAACTTGCACTAGGACATCTTCTATAACTCTTCTAGGATATGTGTTAGAACAGTCAGCAAGTTATATTATAACATCGGTTTCCTCTAATGATCCTAGATTCAATGAAGCATAAATTGAATATGGCATGACATTAATGGATGCTTCTAGATCTAGCACAGCACGCTCAAACCTGTTGTTTCTTATCTTACAAGGAATGGTAAACATACCTGGGTCCTTGCATTTAGGTAAGAGTTTCTTTTGAAGAACAGCTGACTCATTCTCCCCCACACTTACTTTTTTATTCCCTTTCAACTCCCGTTTAGAAGTGCACAACTCTTTTAAAAATTTGGCATACCTTGCACTTGCTTGATAGCATCTAGTAAAGGAATGTTCACCTCTACTTTTCGGAAGGTTTCCAAAATTTTCTTTTCTTGCTCCTCCTTCTTGGATTTTGCTAACCTGCTAGGAAAAGGTGGAGGAGTTATATAAGAAGGAAAAGATGGTTTAGGAATTACCTTTTTTAGTGGCTATTTGGGATGTAAAGATGATGCCATGGTGTTGTCCCCCTTTGAGTACTATATTTTTATGGTGTCTCAATCTGTTTCCCACTTCTTAAAGTTACGGCATTGGCATTTTCACTGGGATTCACTATGGTTTGAGAAGGTAATTTTTCAGAATCCCTTGCTTGGTTTTGACTGATTGCTGTTGCCATTTGTCCAATTTGAGTCTCTATTTGGCTCATCCTTGTTGCCATTTGTCTGTTTGTATCCTTTGTACCATGTTGCATTTGCAATTTGTTAGTAGTAAGGGATTTAACAAGATCTGCTAGAGACTCAACTGAACTTTGTGGTGGTCGCACTTGTTGTTGGGTTTGATATGGTTGTTGAACCCTTTGTTGATAACCCGATTGTCAACTGTGAAATGGTGGATGAGTAGCTTGTGATTGGTTTCCTCCATAATTGAAGTTTGGATGACCCCTCAATCCTGGATTGTAAGTGTTAGAGTAGGGATCATACTTTCTTGGTTGACCCAGAAATCCACCCATAGCATTAACATCTTCTTTTGGATCATCTTGAAGTGTTGGGCACATATCAGTTTGGTGCCCCATGTTTGAACATATACCACAAGCCTTCGCTTGCTGTATTAGACCTACAGCCATTTGTTCTACAAGAGAAGTCAGTTTATCAAATTTTTGTTCAAGGTACTTACCTTATTGACTTTCTTAGGTTGTGGTGGTGGTTCATCTCTCATGTTGAATTGTTGTGAGTTGGCTGCGATATTGGAGATGAGAATCTAGCAGCTTCGGGAGTTTTATCAACTAGTGCTCCCCCACTAGCTGCATCTATCATGCATCTCTCCATGGGCAAGAGACCTTTATAGAAATATTGGATGAGCAGTTGTTCACTTATCTGATGGTATGGACATGATGCACAAAGTTTCTTGAACCTCTCCCAATATTCATACAAGGACTCTCCATTGTATTGCCGAATCCCACATATTTTTTTTTCTAATATTGGCAGCCTTAGATGTTGGGAAATATCTTTCCAAGAATGCTCTTTTCATCCCATTCCATGTAGTGATGGTCCCAGATGGTAGGTAGTAGAGCCATTCCTTTGCCGAATCAGCTAGAGAGAATGGGAATGCTCTTAACTTTATTTGCTCTTCCGTGATTCCGGTTGGTCTCATGCTAGAACATACTACATGGAACTCCTTGAGGTGTTTATTTGGGTCATCTGCTACAAAACCTTGAAAAATTGGAAGAAGATGAATCAGGCCAGATTTTAATTCAAATGCTACCTTAAGAGTAGGATACTCTATGCACAATGGTTGTTGATCTAAGTCCGAAGTGGCTAGCTCCTTAAGAGTTCGGTTGTTTGCTGCCATCTCTACCTGTTCCTCTTGGATGATTTGGATCAACTCGTTGTTGGTTCTTTGATGGTACGCTATGAATTCCCGAATCCTTCGAAGTCCTAGGTGATGTTCTTCTTCTTTGGGAGATTGAGACATTCATTGAAAAAGAAAATAAGAAAATAAACTAATTAAAACAGAAAATAAGAATAAACCCAATAATTAATAAACTAAATAAATCAATCCCCGGCAACGGCGCCAAAAACTTGATGCACCCAAAATAGTGTATTTTTATTTAACCTTGCACTAAAAAAATCAATTGTAAGTAGTTAGCAAGGGTCAAGTCGACAGGGATTGGTGTTTAGTTTAATAATTATTAATTTATACTTAAATTCAAACAAAACAAAATAAAAGGGAAGTTTTTGAAATCAGTTTAAAAATAAAGCAATCAATAAAAAGTAAGAAAGCAAATAAATAAGAAGTGATCAGATGTGAGAAATATGGCTAAAGGTTCATTCTCCACCACTAGACATCATTAAGAATCAAATTCAGATCTATCAATATCAATTATCTATCAAAGTTAACAATCTTAGATAACAACATCCTGTGTTATCCCAATCCTTCCTTAGTTCGTCGTTAAGCAAGACGAACACCACTACTTAATCTCTAACTATCAAACAACCTAGATAAGCATCACTAAATTTAATTTGACAACAGCTTTATGATAAGAAAGATAGGTTGACCTAAGCAACAAAAGCATGAACATGAATTGTTTAACTTAGGTTGTGTTCCACTTTGCAATTAGCGAAAACTTTAACATAATCATTAATAACAAATTGTCACTTATGAATATGAAATCAAGACAATTACACGGATCAAGACTCCTAAACTAACATTAGATAATTATCAAGATCTATCTAGTATGCATCCTAAACAAATCAAGATAAAAATCATAAACAATTCTTATGGAAGAACACAAGCAACTTTGATAGAAAACTAATAATTGATAGAATATGAAAATTAATTACAAAACATGTCTAGGGCTTTGAAATCACCCTTAACCAAAGAGAAGTTTAGCCTAGCATAGGCATAGTCAACATAAACATGAATATTTAAAAGAAACTAAGAAGAAAAATAAAATAAAAATTAAGAGAGTAGAGAATAAGAGGAAGAAGAAGAAGAAGAAGAAGAAGAAGAAAAAGAAAATTGATAAATAATCAAAAGCATGTCTTTGGTGGCTCAAAAAATGATATTTATAGAGTCTTAAAGTCTTGGAAACCCTTTCTTGCTCTTCAAGGAAGTTAGGAGTCAAAATAAGACAAGTTTGGACTTTTTGCGTATTTTTGCGATTTTGGAATTTTTCCCTGATTTGGAGTCAGAAAATCGACACCGCGGTGCCAACTTGCTGTCTTGTGGGCTTTTGCTTGCTGACTTCGGTTTCGCGACTGATGCACTGTCTCGCACTTCGTCAGCTTATTTGGATGACTATCCGTTGTCTGATTTATGTGTGTAAACTATTGTTGGAAAGGTATTCAAGTCACCTTCAAAAGTCAAGAGGAAGTTTCTTCAAATAATATCTTTAACATAATGATTTCTTAGCAACAAGCTTCGGAGGTCAGATCTGCCTGATCATCTAGCACTAAGAATTTGATCTTTTTTACTCCCAAGTCTTCTTCCATCTTATGATTGTGACTTTATAAGCTCTTTATCATCATAATTGACATGTTTTGACTTCATCTCTTCAAAAATACCTATAATTCATAAAAATATAATAATTTGTCAAGGAACTTAAGAATTAAAGCACAAAGTATTAGGAAATAATACATGAAAATGTATGCAATTATGCACTTATCAAAGGATGTCCCTAGTATACGCATTAACGAACCCAGAGGAGTTTTCTAATGAAGTTAACCAAGTTAAGATGAGAAGTAGTGAACCAACTTATGCCGAGTGTTTGGCTTTGATCACGTTTACGGACGATTACTTGCAACCAGGACTCATTAAGCATAACAGGCCATTGTTCATTTCAGGATACCTTGATAAATTGGGGATAACAAGAATCATGATAGATGAGGGATCGGCTGTTAATCTCCTACCTTTGAGAATGTTAATCATGATGCACAGGATTTTTAGTTAATTTATAATATTTTAATTTACTAAATTTATTTAAAATAATTTTATGATTTTTATTTAAAATTATTAAATTCATCCAATTCAATTTTTAAAAAGTAATATATAATATGTACTGTAACACTAATTAATAATCAAACCACTTAAAAAAATTCTTTAATATATGTAACTTAAGAAAAAGTTACCAAAATCTTCTCATTAAGTTAGTCAAGACAAATATGGTTTTCTTTTGCTTGGTGTTAAGACAAATACGATTAAATTAATAAAAATTGTAATTAAACTTACTAATTAAAAACTTCTTCATGCTTTGAAAGAATAAATTGTTGATTTCCTAAAATGTAATTTTGAAAATTTTATATAGTTTACTTTAAAAAGAAGAAAGATGCATTCTGTCAAATTAGAGATTAGATTATAGGTCAAATTAGAGATCAGATTCAAAGAAAACTTGTTTTATACTTTTTCTAATGACATAATTTACAATAATATTATTACATTCTGTCAACAATCATATGATTTGTTGATAGAATGTTGGATTCTTAATTTGAGTGATCAAGATTCAATCTCAAAAAAAAATAAAAATTTAAGTACCGAAAATATATACTATTGTATTCTCTATTTGGCAATTTAATTTAAATTAAAAAAAATCCATCATGTAAAGAATATCTTGATTAATGTTCAAATCTATTTCATATCGTTTTCTATCTCTTTCATTCATTTTGAAGAATCATCAATACAATAATTAAGTAACCATTATTTATTCTTAAAAAATACATTATTGAACAATATATATACAATAGAAAACATAAAGCTTGAAGATTAAAAAAAACAAAAGGTTTTGCAAAGATAAGGGGAGATATCAATACTAAACATATTGGGAAGAAAAAATGTATTAAAGAAAATATAAAACTTTTTCGCTAGTTCTTCACTGTTTTGCATGATGAATTCTAAAATAACCATAAAATAAATTAGTTTAAACCATATTATTATATAAAGAAAATAACATTATATATATTATTTTTTCATGAAAAAAATCTCATTCTTCAATACCTAGCGTTTTTGCTTATCTTAATACACATAGGCCATATTAAAAAAAAAATTGAAGTGAATTCCTTCTTGCCATTAATATTGAAGTAGGAATTGAATGGTCAAATATAAGCAATAACATTTTTGACCATTAATATTAAATTAGGAATTAATTCAAATTAGGAATTCCTTCTTGCCATTAAAATATTCAGCAATTCAAGATAATGTATGAGAAGTTTTGTTTTAATTAGTTAAGAATTTAATGTACAAAAATTTGAACATTTTTCTTAAGATAATGCAAATCTTTTAGTAAAAATTAAAACTATATTTGAAGCCTAAAATCAAGTTAATTATCAAATTTTTTTTATCAAGAATCTACTTTATAATCTTCCTTCACGAATATGCTAATTTTCTTTCCTTTTGGTATCAAATTAATAGTTAAAATTGAAACTTATAAATATAAAGCAAGAATAGATACTATTTAAAAGAAAATAAAAGTGATTATTTTTTATGTATTTATAATTTAAAAAAAAAACCTACGCACAAATTTATCTATCAACATGTCTAAATATGGGAAAACTAAAGCAAATATGTTAATGAACTATTTCAAAAATAAAATTTGAAAAATAAAAACATTAGAATTGAATCAAATACTTATAAGAAAAAAATAAATTAATAAACCTTAAACATAATTAAACATAAGAAAACTCTTGGATATTTGTATTCAAAATAAAAAATATTACTATACTTGCCTTCCACATCTCTAAATGAAAGGATAGTTTCAATTTTGAAATAAGAAAATCTGATTTTTTTTTTTTATCAAGGAGTTCAATATGATTTTTTTTTTTCAATTTATATTATTTATTTTAAAAAATCTATCACAACTCTTATTTTGAAAAATATGAATACTATTGTCAAGAACCTTAGAGGGGAGCCACAAAAGTTTTTTTATTGCCATCAACCCAACAAAAAAGAAAAAAAAAGTGTCCTTTTTTTTTTTGGATATCTATTTTATCATTCTTGACAATTTTAAAAGAGAATTACTCTATTTCGATTTATTTCACACAACATGTATAAAAAAACTCTCTTTCAAAAAATCTACAAAAAAAATAATATCGCATTTAGTTAATTTTATGATAATTATAACCAATATTAAAAGTAAAAATATATACAATAATAAGAAATAATGATAAAATAATAAAATTCAAATTACAATTACAATTATTTGAGTCAATTGAAAATTGACTACCGTAAATTAATGTCTTTTCAATATATCTAAAAATTACAATTAAGAAAAAGGTCAAAAGTGAAAAATTGGTTAATCGTAAATCTAAGACAATAACGATTGCAATAAAATCTTGATATAAAAAAATTAACTAACAATTTTTTTGTAAACTTGGCATGTATTCCATGGTAATTAAGTTTGATATGCATTCAATAAAGAAATTTATAAGAAAAATAAAACGTAATTATATAATTATTTTGTAAAGAGAAAATGTTAAACAATCAAATCACTTCACAATAAAAAGCATTACAGAAAAAATTTCACTAGAGACTTAAAACTTAAAAAAAAAAAAAAAAATTGAAACAATCCTTAGAAACAGAATTGCACAAATAAATTGCAACATTCTATGATGCTCTACCAGTCTACACTCTATAGCAAGGTATTTATAATAAGTCCAAAACACATATAAATAAATACAATTAATAAGGTCAATTAATGCTTTTTGAGACAAATTTAAAAAAAAAATGAATTAATATGATATAACAATTAATTTTGAATTCAAATATAAAAAATATACTTTGAATAATTTCCTTTTTTATTAGAGATTATATATCTTATATATATAAAAGATTAACATGATTTTAGGTTAATTTGATTTTATTTGAACATTTAATATTTTCTAAAAGTAAAAAGTCATAGAAGTTAAAATTAACATATATTTAAAGACAAACGTAACTAATTCAATTACATTATATGGAAAGAAAATTATTAATTTATTGGTTCGTATTGTAAAAGGTAAATCAATTAGAATGTAAAATAAAATAAATATAATTTATTATATAAAATTTAAATCAAATCAAAATAATTAAATGCAAGACCATGATGTTTATTTGAGACTATACACATGTCAAAAGTACGGACAATCCACATTGGATGTTTTTTTTTTTTTTTTTTTTATCAAAGATTTTGATTTTTATATATTTGTGTGAAAAATAAAATAATATGTAGTGTTATAGTCTCTAAACCTTAGATTTGTTTGTTAAAAAAAATGGGCGGCAATATAAATTTGGATTTTAAATTTAAATAAAAGAAAATGAACTTGAATTAGAATATGAAAAGTTGACTAATATAATAATAAAGTTTGAGTGATTTAAGAAAGATAATTATAATGAAGATATTATTTGATTTCAGTAAAAATTTTGAATTGATTGGGCATTATAATAAATTCAATTTAAAATTTGGAAAGTTGAATATAAATTAAAGTGTGAATAATTGAAGGAAATTATAATTGTCATAACGTGCCAAATGCGAATTTAGCAAGCTAGACGCAAATTATGGAGTCGCCACTAATTATCTAATTAGGTGTGATTAGTCACCTTTATGAATCTATCCTTTTTAAAGTCATCTTAAGTTTGACTAAAGCACCCTAAAAAGAATAGGTTATGATCTACTTTTCAGAATTAAATTCGGGAGTTCGATTACGTGTGGGGAAGGATTAGCACCCCCACAACGCTTATCCTAAATATAGTACCATATCATCAATCACATATTATCCTAAATTGGTCTTATCTAATGGTATTAATTAATCTACATAAGTCAACATTCATTTTCCTAATCATGCAAAATAATCTAGTAATAAAAATAAAATAAAACCTAAAAATAATAATAAAAAATAAATAAAACCCAACATGCCATCTAAAAATAATAATAATAATATATCATATCAATTCCTAATTCCTAATTCATCAAAAATCTAAAAATAATAATATCATATCATGCACACCTAAAAATAAAAATAAAAATAAAAACTAAACATGCTTCTAAAAATAAAATAAAATAACCTAATCATGTTTTTCTAAAAATAAAATAAAATAACCTAATCATGTTTTTTACAAAAAAAAAAAAAAAAAAAAAAACTTAACCTAATCATACTTTTCTAAAATAAAATAAAATAACCTAATCATGCTTTTTTAAAAAATAAATAAACTTAAATCATGCTTTCTAATAAATAAATAATCCTAAACATACTTATCTAAAAATAATAATAATAAAAATAAACCTAAATCATGCTATCTAAATAAAAATCCAAAATAATCAAAACATAATAAACAAATAATAATCAAACAATAATCCTAGTAATAATAAAAAATAAACTAAACCAACCTAACCAATTAACTTAAAATAAAATCAAATCAAATCAAATAAATCAAATCAAATTACCCTAACCCATTAAAATTAATCAAAATTATAATCAACTAAATAAATCAATAAAATAAAATAAAAATTAATCATAAAATATACCTACAATAATCAAAATAAATAAAATTAGTAATAATCCTAATAATAAAAATAAAAATAATCCTGCAAAAAAAAAAAAAAAACTAAAAAATAAAATTAGTCCAATATTCAATAAATAAAAATTAATAATAAAACCAAATAACAAAATCACAAAACAAATTAATAAAAAAACAAAAAAAATAGAAACCGACATCCGAGTCGGGCCCGCGCACGGGTCGCACGCGAATCCTCCCTACCCGAGCCGGATGTGGTTTATAAACCCCATTTTTTATGGCTTACTTCTCACCTGATTTAAAAAAAAAAGAAAACTTTTTCTCTCTCTGAAATCCTCCTCTTAAGAACACCAAAGCCGTTCTTCATTTTTCCAAAATTCGGCTGCCAATAGCCACTGTTTTTGCCGCCGTTGACCACTATTCGCAGCCGACGATCGCCGTATTCGGTACCCAAAAATTCTCCAAAATGCACCAAAATCATCCTTTCAACCTCCTCCTTTTTTTTTTCGGATTAGTTTTTCCTAAATCTAACCCAAAAGTCCTAGATCTAAGTTCAAAGGCCGCGACCTCTCACCCCCTAAACCACCGTCAGCAACCGTCAAATGGTCCCTAAGTCTTGACCGAACCTTCTTCTAGTCTTTTCCCTAGGTAATGACCGTTTAGTTTTTCCAAATAACAATCCTAATCTGAAATTCCAAAAAAAAAAAAAAATACGAACTAAACCCTAAAAGCAAAACTTGGAACTAAAAATAAAACCTAAAACTAAACCCCGAATCATCTTTCTCAATTCTTTTTTCGTTTCTATCTGATGTGATTCACTGCTTTGTGTGGATTGCGTTTTTGTTGTGAATCCCCTGCTTTTCTGAGATTGTGTTGATGTTTATTCATATTCGGGTCCCCCCTTTGCTGAGATTGATTCTTCTTTAAATAAGGGAGAACTTCAATTCATTTCAAATTTGTTTTTTGTTTCTAGATCAAGATAGGTCCTTGTATTTGATAAGTTCTTGTATTTCTGAATCCAATCTTTAAGAACTGAAATTTGGGTAGAATTCTTTTTCTGATTTTTTTTTTTTAATAATTTCGAAAATTAACAAAATAAAATCAAAATAACAATTAAAATTAAAATTAATAATAAAATAAAAAAATTACAATGAAATTAAATTAACCCGGACAAAAACAGGTGTCTACAGTTGCCTCTCTTTGCACATTCGCTGATAAACAGGAACTGTGCAAAAATGTAAACACCGTACAAAGCCCATCGTAGAAATGCTCCTCTAAACGAGGCATCAACTTTAAATATCCAAACGAAAAAACTCCTCTCAACAACTTTAAATTCCCAAACGAGGAAAAACTCCTCTCAACGAGGCATCAACTTTAAATTCCCAATGAAGAAAAACTCCTCACAATGAGGCATCAACTTTAAATACCAAATGAGAAAAACTCCTCCCAACGAGGCATCAAATTTAAATACCAAACGAGAAATTTTTTACTTAAAAGTTCAAAATTGATACTCGGAGATTCTTATAGATGCATCCGAAAGTTTGAAAAAAGATTCCCTGAGGTTTCGGAAATGATACCCTGAGTTTTTAGAAAACGATACCTTGAGGGTTTTTTTAAAAAAATGATTTCTGGAGGTTTTGAAAAGATACAAGGAGGCTTTTAAAATGATACACGGAGGCTTTTAAAAATTACCCTGAGATTTTTAAAACGATACCTGGAGGCTTTTAAAAATTACTCGGAGGTTTTGAAAAAATACCTGGAGGCTTTGGAAAATATACCCGGAGGTTTTGAAAAGATACCTGGAGGTTTTGAAAAGATACCCGGAGGCTTTTAAAATTATACCTAGAGGCTTTTAAAATGATACCCAGAGGCTTTTAAAAATTACCCAGAGGTTTTGAAAAGATACCCGAGGCTTTTAAAATGATACCCAAAGGCTTTTAAAAATTACCTAGAGGTTTTGAAAAAAAATATATCACTTTTTATGTTTTCCTCAACTGAATGCTCAAAATTCTTACCTTGAAAAATTTCCTCAACCAAGGTTCAAAACTTCACCTTGAAAAGAACCATGCTCAATAGAGGTTTTGAAAAGGTTTGATTTCAAAATTCAAAAACTAAAATCTTTCTCATATGTTAAATGGATGCAATGAATGACATGAATGCCATGAAATGAAATGCATGAAATGAATGTCATGTGATGGAATGCAAACTAATATCATGAATCTTTAATTGTAACAAAAGGATACACAAGCTCTTCATTTCATCCTTTTTCAGCTTCAAAACGCTTGGACTTAGGACCAGACTGACCTCCGCTAATTTCATCAGTTGATCACAACGTTTTTTCTTTCTAAAAAAGACATCTCTTTTAGTTCCTCAGCTTTAAACATATGTACTTCCAGACTCTTTCTTTGTTGTCATCACATTCTCTTTTCTTCCCAGAATGTCATCTTCAAGCATATTCAAATTTCAAACTGAAAAATCTTCAATGAAAAAGAGCCTACTATGTCATTTGCCGACTCAATAGATCCCATTCTAGAAACCAGTCATTTCATTATGGTATAAAACCTTCTCATTTTTCCCCCAAAAATATCACTCTCATCATACTGGTTCAAAACTCAAATATGCATCATTCCAAACCTGAATGTTCTCATTTTCTCATTCTTTTTTTTTAAAAAAATTTTTTGAAAAGAAAGAATATGTTCAAAAAACTTTTTCAATCATGCCCTATGATAAATGAAAATTGCCCCCACATCATTGTTTTTCCTATTAAAAAATCAAGTTTCCATAAATGCAATTTTGGATCTCTTAAAAACTGGTGATCACTGCAAGAATGAACAAGGTGAATCACAATTTGGCTCATTCAAATGATTGGTATTTCAACTAATCAAGGTTTTGGTCATCAAGAAAGACTTCATCATATAAAGGAAGATCTATGTTTCTTCATCTAAACTCACAATGAATTTTCTTCAATAATCAAGTTTTCACAAAAAGATTTGTCTTGAAAACACAATCCATTTTGGCACTCTTTTTTAGTTTCTTGATATATAGCAATTTAACAAATGTCAATACTATATATGATGGGTTCAAAATTTGGACAAGAAGGAAAAGAGATTTTCAATTTTGGGCCAAGTCATCCAAATAATATTGACCTTCTTAAGTCTCTCAAGAGTGTTCGGTGTTTCCTGGAAGGTTCAAGCCATCATTTCTCTTGTACTTCTTGTTGGGCCTTGGCACAATCATGCAAAGTTGCTTTCAAATTTTTGCTCTAGACTATCCGTTTTTGGGTTTTCACCCCAGAGCTCCATTCTCCTCTTTTTTTTTTACTCTACCATGCATTTGAGAATTCAAATTTCTTCAATGACAATTCAAAATGATGGGATAGAATCTGAGAAAAAACTCTTCAACTTAAACATTCATACTTGATCAAAATGGACTTTTTGAGCTTGTAATGTAGGCCAAGGTTTGGGGTTACGAAAGAAATGATAATCAGGCCTAAAAACATGTTTAAAGGTAATTAAACCAAGGATCATTTCTCTTCTCAACATTTCATATCTTTCTTTCATTTTGAAGGTAATCAAACCATGGATCATTTCTCTTCATGAGGAATTCATCATTTCTACTTCTCATAATATTTCCCATCTCTTTTTTCATCAAACCATGGATCATTTCTCTTTATTTTGTGAACTTTTCTTATCTTTTTTCTTTTTCTTTTTTTTTTCCTCTTTCTTTTCTTCTTTTTTTCTTCTTCTTCTTCTTTCTTCTTCTTCTTCTTTCTTTTCACAGACTTTCTTATCACAAAGTGAGTTTGAAAATTTGAAACTCAATCCATTTCAAATTTGCCCCCCTTGACATAAGGCATTCTTTCCGTGGTATAAAAATATGATCCAAATGTTGATTCCTCCATAGAAAGATAATTCTTCATACTTACCCCCTGGTGTGGAGGGTGATCCTTAGTTAAGGTTCAAAGAAAGAATTCAATAGGCTCAAAGAGGGTAGCAAAGGATAATTTCTCATTTTGTGAAAGGAGTATGAAACATGGCCATCTCTCATGCCAAGTATGAATATTTCCATTGAAGAGCAAACCCTAGGTGAAGTAGATAATAAGAATTGCCTTTAAAACCATTTGAATATCTCATATGTATGATATCACAATTTTTTTTTTTTTTTTTTTTGCAACTCATACATCATCTCAATATGCCTATCCAAATGAAGGCTCAACCCAACAATTCTTCTTTTCCCTGCTTTCTCAAGATGTCCATGCTATTTCATTCATTCATAGAGGAAAAAAAAGTTTGCACAAGTGGGTAATAGTGTGCAAAAACATCGGGTCATTTGGCTCTTTGGTAATCCTGCCCCAAGATATGGTAAGGGATAACTGGGTGAAAATGTATGTCACTTAAGTCAAGGTATTCAAGGATGTTGGGAAAATATGACTTTCAAGATAATTTTGCCCTATGATGCAAGTAAAGAACACAATTCAGGAAAGGAAAAGTTCGGGCATGGTTAAGGAACTTAAAAGTGATGTGTTTGAAGCTCTAGATAGCCTTGACACTTACCAAATTACCAAGATCAAGATTTCTTTCAAGAGAGTACCTCATGCATTAATTTTCAAAAAAATGTTTTGCAAATTAATCAACCATTTCATTGTTCATTGCTCAAATGAAGATAATTGACATTTTGGAATTCATTTCCTGGTTAAAAGAAGGTGAGGTTCATGAAAATTCAAACTTAGGCCATCAAAGAAATCAAGCTTTTACAACTAATTGGTCATGGGATAGGATGCAAAGTTCATTTCTGAGAAGTAATCACCAATTTTCTTTAAGATCCAAAACATTTTCCAAAATAAGTCATGCAAACATAAACAATTTTCAACAAAATTTAAGCAAAACTATCAAACACCTAATCAATGTTAAAAATGCCATGCCTAGGAAAAAAAATGAAAACATCACAAATTTGGAATTATTCAGACTGAGTATTTGAGGTGACATTCCCCATATACAAACTCCAGATCTCCATTGTTCCAAAACATCCAATGTCAAGGTACCGTCATTAATGAGATCTTCAATCTTTTCTTTTAACTGCCTACATTTTTCCTATGAATGCCCAATTGCCCCTATATGATAACCGCACTTGCTGTTAGGATCATAATTCCTTGCTGATGGATTTTGAATTGTCTTTAAAGGCACAGGAGTAAGGTACTGGTTTTTTATCAATAAAGGCAAAAGATCAGAAATTGGGGTCGAAATTTTCTCTTGACTGTTTCTTGATCTTCTTTGGGAAACAGGCCTAGCTGCAGGTGTAGATGGACCAGTCATGAAAGCAAGTGGTTGTGGGTAAAAGTTTGGTCGAAAAGTTGGTTGTGGTGCAACATTATTTACAATAGGGTAATAATGTTGGTACATGGGATATGGATGGTATGGGGGAAGACCTCCTGCTTGTTGTCCTCCATAAGTCACAGCTTTAACATCTTCTTCCTTCTTTTTAGATGCCCCATTCTTTGCATCGGATGTCTCTCCAGCTTTAAGCTTTCCACTCTTCATAGCATTCTCAATTATCTCCCCGGAGATTACCATGTCTGCAAAATTCTTGGTGGCATTCCCAATTATCCTTTCATAGCATGGTGCTTTAAGGGTACTAAAAAAATAAGACTGTAGTTTCTTTTTCAGTGAGAGATGGTTGGATTTCGGCAGCAATATCCCTCCATCTCTGAGCATACTCTTTAAAACTTTCAGTAGCTTTCTTCTCCATATTTTGTAAGGTTAAACGGTCTGGGGCCATGTCAACAATGTGCTTGTACTAATTAATGAATGCCTTTGCTAATTCCTTCCAAGTACGGACGCAGTTCTTATCTAGTTGAACATACCACCTGGCAGCAAAACCTGTAAGACTGTCTTGGAAGACATGGATGAGCAACTTATCATATTTCGCATGAGCAGCCATCTTCCGGCAAAACATGGTGATATGAGATATGGGGCACTTGGCCCATCAAACTTCTCGAAATCATGAGTCTTGAACTTGGGCTGGATAACCACATCTGGAACCAAACAAAGCCCTTCAGCATCCATAGAACCATAGAAATCCAAACCCTCAATAGCATGGAGTCTTTCTTCAATCAATTTCATCTTACGAGAGTCCATCTCTTCAACTTCCTTTAGCCTTTATTGATCATCTAAATCTAGAATTCATACAGGATCTATCTTTCCCCCTGAGGCAGGAATGTTATATCTCGGATAGTTAAATCCTCCTACGAATGGTGCTTGTTACGACTGCACCTGTTGAGGTATTTGAACCTGAGATTGGAGACCTGGTGGATACGAAGATTCACCCACATTCTGATTCTTTCCCTGAGAGCCGGATTCATCTGTCTTATCTTTCCCTTTCAGACTCTTCATCATTTCCAACAACGAGTTTAACTGCTCTCTAATCTCATCCTGGGCTTTTTCTATTTCGTTCATCCTAGCAACCTGTTCCTCTGCCATTGCTTTAACCCATGAACGAATGTAGTAGGAATGCCCCCAAGATCTTTTTGAGCTATCCTTGAACCCTTCATTACCACAATTTTAAAATCCATGACTCATGTCTTTATGAAATGCACATAGATGCAAATAAACGAAAGAATGAAGTTAATTTAAATGACAATACCAAAAATATTCACAAAGTTTAATAGTAACATTATGAAAAATGTACATGATCAGTGCATGAGCATTATGAAAATATACGTGGTGAATGTATAAGCATTCTGAAAAATATACATGGTAAATGCATGAGCATTATTAAAAATATGTACATGATTAATGCATGAGCATGGTTAAAAAATGTACATGATGGTAAATGCATGATAAAAATATCTAAATGATGAAGTTTATGACATACGTAATGACTTTACAAAGCTTGACACAAGTGAAGTGATATTCACAACAATTTTAACAAGAAAATGTGAAAATAAAGAAAAATAATAAAATACAAGGACATTCTTTCATGTGTCCTATTTCGGGTTATTATCTATGAAAAAGATGGACAAGGCTCTAACTTAGGTTGGCCTCTTAAATATTATCTATATGTTGGGCTTTAAGATATTGGAACTCTAAAAGGTCCCCAAGTTGCTCCTTAACTTCATACATGGAGGATGAGTAAGGTACCCAATTCTCACCCATTATAAGCTCATTGGAAAGGTTCAAGTCGGGTGAGAGTATTTTCCTAGCCCATACGGAGGTTATTACCCCACGAAAGCATAGGTACTTTACCCCCTGAGAGTGTTTCGCTAGCCTACACGGAGGTTATTACCTCACGAAGGAGTAGTTACTTTACCCCCTCGAAAAAGGATGAGCCCGGGTATAGAGTTTATGTTCATGAAAGTGCGATGTGTGGAAGGAATAATGCAAACTTTGTCTCACAAAAAATACCTGCAATGTACATAAACTAAGAAAAAGTTAAAAAATATTAGGAACAAACCTTGACTTAAAAAAAGTACCTTGACTCACAAAAATACCTATAAAAAAATAAAAAAGTCAGAAATCCAATAAAATAATTACAAATAAAAAAAGACCAAAATTCAAGACCAAAGGATAACATGTGACTAATTTATGGCTCGATTCTCTAATGTCCCCAATGGAGTCGCCAAACTGTCATAACGTGTCAAATGCGAATTTAGCAAGCTAGACGCAAGTTATGGAGTCGCCACTAATCATCTAACTAGGTATGATTAGTCACCTTTATGAATCTATCCATTTTAAAGTTATCCTAAGCTTAACTAAGGCACCCTAAAAAGAATAGGTTCTGATCTACGTTTCAGAATTAGGTTCGGGAGTTCGATTACATGCGGAGAAGGATTAGCACCCCCACAACGCCTATCCTAAAGATAGTACCACATCACCAATCACATATTATCCTAAATTGGTCTTAATTATCTAATGGTCTTAATTAATCTATCTAAGTCAACATTCATTTTCCTAATCATGCAAAATAATCTAGTAATAAAAATAAAATAAAACCTAAAAATAAAAAAAAAATAAAACCCAACATGCCATTTAAAAATCATAAAACCTAATATGCCATCGAAAAAAATAATAATAATAAAACCTAACATGCCATCCAAAAAAATAATAATAATATATCATATCAATTCCTAATTCATGCAAAAATCTAAAATAATAATATCATATCATGCACACCTAAAAATAAAAATATAAAATATAAAACTAAACATGCTTCTAAAAATAAAATAAAATAACCTAATCATGTTTTTCTAAAAATATAATAAAATAACCTAATCATGCTTTAAAAAAAAAAAAAAAAAAAAAAAACCTTAACCTAATCATGCTTTTCTAAAATAAAATAAAATAACCTAATCATGCTTTTAAAAAAAATAAATAAACTTAAATCATGCTTTCTAAAAAATAAATAAATAAATAATCCTAAATTTGCCAGCCACCGTTTTTGCCGTCGTTGACCACTGTCCGCCACCGACGATCCCTGTCTCCGTTACCCAGAAATTCTCCAAAATGCACCAAAATCTTCCTTTCAACCTCCTCCTTTCCTTTTCCGGATTAGTTTTTCCTAAATCTAACCCAAAAGCCCTAGATCTAAGTTCAAAGACCGCTACCTCTCACCCCCTAAACCACCGTCAGCAACCGTCAAATGGTCCCCAAGTCTTGACCGAACCTTCCTCTAGTCTTTTCCCTAGGTAATCACCGTTTAGTTTTTCCAAATAACAACCCTAATATGAAATTCCAAAAAAAAAAAAGGAACTAAACCCTAAAGAAAAACTTGGAACCGAAAATAAAACCTAAAACTGAACCCCAAATCATCCTTCTCAATTCTTTTTTCGTTTCTGTCTGATGTGATTCAATGTTTTGTGTGTATTGCGTTTCTGTTGTGAATCCCCTGCTTTTCTGAGATTGTGTTGATGTTTATTGACATTCGGGGCCCCCCTCTTTGCTGAGATTGATTGTTCTTTAAATAAGGGAGAACTTCAATTCATTTCAAATTTGTATTTTGTTTCTAGATCAGGATAGGTCCTTGTATTTGATAAGTTCTTGTATTTTTTAATCCAATCTTTAAGAACTGCAATTTGGGTAGAATTCATTTTTTGATTTTTTTTTTATAATTTCGAAAATTAACAAAATAAAATCAAAATAACAATTAAAATTAAAATTAATAATAAAAAAATCAAAAATTACAATTAAATTAACCCGGACAAAAACGGGTGTCTACAATAATGTTACATAATTTATTTATTAAAATGAAAGAAATATTTCTAAATAAATGTAATAGTGACAATAAATCATATACAATTAATTTGGTTTTTCTACACAAAATTAAATTTTTTGTAGTCAATATAAATAAATAAGAAGAAGAATCGGAATGTATGGGCAATATAAGAAAATTACCTTAAAACTTAGTTTGTAGAAACTCTTATTTATAGTAATAAATATAATTATAAGAATAGAGAATAGAGAATATTTAGAAAGGAATAAATTATAAATATAATTAATTTTGTTAATTAGAAAACTTTTTATTTATAGTAATCTCAAATAAATTGAAAGAATAAATAAATAAATGAAAGACACGTGACGTTATTTAAAGTTGTACAAGTGTTAAAAATATAGTCTGTTCACATACGATTTTTTTTTTTTTTTTATCAAAAATTTTAATTTTTATATATTTATATAAGATGACTCTTCCTATCTCTCTCATATTAAAGTAAAAGATAACTTCACTTTACACCAACTAGAACAGCAACAACAACAATATCATCCCCTCATAATATCCCTTTCCTTGTAAAACACCCCGAGAACAGCAACAACAACAATATCATCCCCTCATAATATCCCTTTCCTTGTAAAACACCCCTAATTAAAAGCCAAAAACAAAGAAAAAAAGGAGTAGCTCTGAATCCAACACCAATGAAGAAGAATATGGTGGAGCAGCACCACCGTTCACAAATATCCACCACCAAGCTTTTCAACGCACATATTCAATTCAATAATATTGTTTTCTATTTTCTTGTTTTTGGTTTTGGTTTAGGCTTTGGGATCACTCTCAGTTTCTTCTATCTCAAAGATAGTTCCATGGATTTCCAACTCCACCAACTATCCGTCTCCCCTGCTTCCGTTCTAATTAATCCTCCTCCGCCACCGCCACCCCCACCCCCACCATCTCTTCCCTCCATTTCCTATCAAACTAAGAGCCATGTCGAAAACCGAATATCGGCTGTTGTCATTGAACCATCTTCTCCGATTGCACAACATCCTACGCCATCTTCACCGATCAAAACCGTTTCGAACCAAACCAGGGATTATATAAAAGAATTTTTTGAACCGCCGGAGACTATGCATAATATGACGGATGAGGAGTTGTATTGGAGGGCGTCAATGGTTCCGAAAATCCAAGAATTCCCAATCAAACGAGTGCCCAAAGTTGCATTTTTGTTCTTGACGAGAGGGAAAGTGTTATTAGCTCCACTTTGGGAGAAATTCTTTCGAGGACATGAAGGGTTATACTCCATTTACGTGCATTCTGATCCTTCTTTCAATCAAACAGTGCCCAAGAATTCGGTGTTTTATGAGCGGTGGATTCCTAGTAAGGTCAGTTCATCACAAATTTTCGCATTCATTTCAGTCATTTTTTCATAGCTAATTAACCTCGGATATTTTCGTTTCTTCAATTTCATTTTATATATCTGATTCTGATAGTTTCATTTCATTGTGTCAATTAGTTTTTCTTATAGATTTACAACCAAAACAAAAAAAATAAAAAGAAATCCGGTAAATTTGGTTTTGATGCGGCATTAAATAATGGCACGTTATTTTTTATATAGTAATATAAAGATTGTCTCAAATGTAAAACCAACTTCATAAGAAAGAATGAAAAATTAACAGCTCAAATTAATTTGAGCAAAACTAGAAACAGAAAAAAAAAAAAAAAAAAAAAAAAAACAGCTCAAATTATTAAGAGCATATATATTATTTATGCTTTATGGTCCGTTATGGTAAGTTAAGGTGGCTATTAAGTATTTGGGGCCACTCAAAACTGTGAAAATAAATTTTATCTATGAACTATTATTTTCTGGAATATTTCGATTAGGGGTTCTTGAGTCTTGGCTAGAATATGTAAATAATAATTACATAGCGTGCAAGTGAATCTTATTTTCTTGTTATTTTTAAATTATAATTAAATTCATATATATATGCAAATATTTTCTAAATAAATATAATTGAAATTCAATAATGTTTGTTTGGAGAGATGAATTTGAGAGAGTGAATTTGGATTTAAATTACTATATGGATTATGAAAATAAAATGCACACACTGTATAAAAATTAATTACTTAAAATTTAATATGATTATATATATTTGAAAGGGTATTAAAAGATGAATTTCAAATTTATTAATATTTATAAGAATTTCAAATTTATCATTAAATAGGCATTCAATAAATGTGCGAATTAAAATTAATCATGAAAATTATATTTACATTTGATTTATCACACAATTTATACTAAATTTAAAATTCAAATTCATTTTTCTTTAAGTTTGAGTTATTAAACGCACCCTAATTATAATTTATAATAATTTAATATTAATAAAGTTAACATGTAAAAAAATATTATTCAAATTAAATTTTTTTTTTATCAATTATAGCAATTCAATGTAAACGATAACACTCTTATCAAAAAAAGTGATGATAAGTTAATATCTTTTATAACTTTAACGAAATTTGTTACTAGTATTGTATTAGAATCAAACTTCTTTTATGAAAGTAATTCAACGTAATTAGAATTCTTTTTTGTTTATACTTTATAATATAACTTCTATTATTATGAAATTAATTTTCTATGGAGATTCTCCTCCCAATTAATTATTTAATATTATGTCATCACAAAGATAATACTGAAATTAGCACGCTTAAGAAAATATATATTAATTAACAATTTCCACTCTGCTTTGTAAAATTGGATAAAAGTAATGTTATTTTATTTCTTGTTAGCGGTTGAATTGTTGGATAATTTAACATTTCTTTTTAACCTTTAAATGGAATGCATGTTTGCTTTTCTTTTTTTTTTTTTTAAAGAAATTCATGCATTGCTTTGATTCTACTCCTTTTCCAACTAAATAACAGCTTCTTCTTTTTTACCACGTAATCCACCTTTTCTTCACATTCTAACTCCACTTTCTTACATTCCTTTCTTCACTCTTTCTCTCATTTAAAAGGAAAAAAGATATTGAGGCATGATTGGAAAAGTGTTATCTAAAAACTAATTAAAAATCAATATATATCTAAAGATACAATCAAAAGACTCAATTCAAATAGACTAGACAAAAATTTGATATCTTTGTCATAAATGATTGGAGAAAAGTTATTAAACCAATGCCAAATAAACCTTGAATGATAACAGTTGCATTTGCACATACATATCTCAAGCATTATTATTTGTCTTTGCACCCATAATATTAACGGATGGTGTTTTTTGAACTTGAATTAATGTAGAACGTGAGATGGGGAGAAATGAATATGGTGGAAGCAGAACGCCGCCTATTAGCAAATGCTTTGCTTGATATCTCCAATGAACGTTTCGTTCTTCTTTCGGAATCATGTATACCTCTCTTCAATTTTTCTACTGTTTATGATTATTTCATACACTCAAATAAATCCTTTGTGGAGTCGTATGATTTACTAGGCCCCGTAGGCCGTGGTAGATACAACGACTTAATGAAACCCGTGGTTAACATTGAGCAATGGCGAAAGGGCTCTCAATGGTTTGAGATGGATCGTTTTCTTGCCATTGAGGTAATCTCCGATCGAACATATTTTCCTGTATTCTGGCGTTATTGCAAAGATGCGTGTTATGGGGACGAGCATTACTTGCCAACATTTGTTAGTATGAATTTTTCGAAGAGAAACTCGAATAGGACTTTGACATATGTAGACTGGTCCAAGGGAGGACCTCATCCAAATAGGTTTCTTAGAGAGGATGTCACCGAGGAGTTTTTGGAGAAGCTAAGAAATTCCACCCATTGTGATTATAATGGAAGAGAAATCGACATTTGCTACTTGTTTGCTAGGAAGTTTTCACCAAATGCTTTAGATAGGTTGTTGAGATTTGCTCCAATTATTATGAACTTTTAGTTTGTTTGTACTTTGTATAGTTAAAATCTTTATTGACAATTCATTAATTTGCACATCTAGACTAACAAATTTAGGGCATAATATAAAAAGTACCCTACTTTTGTTTATGACATTTTCAATTCATGAAAGCTAATCTTTTCTATATGGAACTGAATTAGCCGAGGTAGCAATGCGTTACCCATGTGATTGATCCTAGGGGTGGCAATTTTTGCCCATAACCAGATGCCTACCCATGCTCACTGATATTTATCCATTGGTAGATAGACACATTTACTTTTTTTCTTTTATTATTTATTTTTGTTTGTCTATTTATTTTATTATTTATTACTTTTTTCTTTTCATTCATTTTTTTAAAATTGCATTTACCCGTTAGAGCTTAAATGTACACTAAATTGGCGTTACCCCATTTTGCTCATTTAAAACATGGACTTTATTAAAACAATCCACCTATTGTTGCATTACATCGTATTCCATAATATAAGTTTGTTAACAAATAACTCTACAATTTCATTTATAAGTATTATAATAATATTATTTATACTGCTTACTAACTTGTCTTTGTCTTGGTTATCGTCCAAGCTTCAAGAGTCGTTTGATATTTGAAAAGATTTGAATAAAAATATTAGACTCGAAAAATGAGCTTAAAGAAAAAAGAGACATGTTTTAAAAATGGGTCGAGTGTTGGGCATAGCATTTTTGCTCAGGCTCGGCCTGACCTGGCCAATTTTATTATTAATTATATAAAGTTTTGAGAGAGATCATTTTTAAGAATGATTTATTCTTTTTAAGAAAGATCAATCTTTTTTAAAAAAACATCGATCCATTTTAAGAGGGACAGATCCTTCTATGTAAATATCTAGACAGGTTTATGCGGTTTTGGACCGTATCCTTATATAGACGGACCGAGCCTAAACAATCGCAAAACTCCTTAATACTTTATCTGAACCCGATCTAAACCCAACTCTATCCAACCCATATCTACTAGTTACTATATTGCATTTATAAAGTTATAAATTGTTTGGGTTAAAAAAAGATATCCGAATTTCCACACCATTTGCAAGGCATGGGAAAAAATTGTAAGGTGCCAAAATATTGGATTTGATTACTTTCCATTACTTTTCTTTCAACACTTTTAATACACCTTTAATTATCCTTTACATATTTCGGATTCATGATTTATTGTTAAGTTCTATCATCTATGGGGAATGACAGTTGAATTGAAAAAATAATTGTCGAGGGAATCTAGACCTAAAATATTTTGAGCTTGGTATACATATTCAGAAAAATACAAAATAACATTTAAATGAAAATATGAAAATTTGAATTATAAGTATTTTTTAACAAAGTCATTTTACAATACATCAATTTAGAATGAAAAGCAGTTTGTAAATGTATTGATTTGGTAATTACATTTTACAATGAAATTTTGACTACTTAAAAACGATGAGATAGAGAAAATAAATATAAAAGGCGAATAATAATGTTATTTCTCTTTTAAATTTAAGGAAGGTTCAAACTTGATCTTTTAAATAAAAGGATACTAGAAAAAAGACCCAACTTCGTTTGGGTACTTTTATTTTTTTTATAATTTTTTAATTAATTTTAAATTATATTATATTAAATTATTTATTTAATTTTTATTTCCAAATTATAATAATATTAATATAATAATATTTTGTTAATTATTAAAATTAAATTTATGATAATTGTTTATTTATAAATTAAATGCATTTCCAAATGTTATTTATATATATTTAAAAATATTTAGACTTTATTGTATGTTGTATATTTTTATTTATAGGAGTTAAAAAATAAGAAAATAAAATTTTGGTTTGTATTTAATTCTTTCATATGATCGATTTTCTCACATAGGTTAGCAGTAAGTTCATTTTATCCTTTTTTTTTACTTTTTTTTCTCGAGCGGATCGGATATGGATCCTAAATCGACCCGTAACTAGAGGTGATCATGGGCCGGGTCGGGCCGGGCTGCGGCCCGGGTTTTTTTGTTTTCCTCTGCCCAGGCCCGGCCCTGGGTAGCCCAAGCCCGCCCGTTTAGGCCTGAATCACTGTTCATTGGAATAAAAAAATAATTTTTTTATTTTTTTATAATTAAAATTAAAAAAATAATAATATTATATTAAAAATTACTGTTCCGGGCCGTGGACGGGCTGGCCCGAAACATAAAAACTCCTGCCCAGGCCCGGTCCAGTACGGGCCGGGCCTGCCGGGCCGGGCAGGCGGGCTGCCCGGCCCGTGAGCAGGTCTACCCGTAACTCAACGTGCGAACTTACCCCTTTAAATACATCATTTAAAATTAAAATAAAAAAATTAACAAAATAATTGTTTTTAACTTTTTCCCGAGCCGAGCGGGTACGAATCCTAAACCGACTCGCGAGTCAACGTGAGGACAAACCCCTTTATATACATCATTTAAAATTAAAATAAACATAATTAATAAAATTATTTTTTTAAACTTTTTTCCTGAACTAATCAGGTACAGATCCTAAATCGACTCGCGAGTCAACATGCAGACTAACCCTTTTAAATACATTATTTAAAAATAAATAATAAACTAATTAAATAAATAAATAAATATAAATTTCATAAAATTAAAAAATGAAAATAAAGTAGTAAATTACTAAAAAAATTAATACATAAAATAAATACAATAATAGATAAAAAGAGATACGACTTCCCCCTACATATTTTATACTTTCTCCTACAAAAAACTTGTAATGCCTACTCCATTTGTAATTCCATCGATTACTCGCCTATCAAAAAAATGAGTTAGTTCGGCCAATCCTCTTATACCTTTTGTTAAGGATATTGAATAAAACGTATCTATGTAACCACGATTATATGACCAATCATATATCAAATATATTATTTTATCCAAGAAAATTCTTTTAGGACCCCTTTTCGCAAACGAATTTAGTAAGTTCAAATTTTGTAAAGATGAATAAAAAGGCTTATATAAAAGGAATGCTGTAAATATTCCGAAACAAGCTATACTCACCGAAAAAGTTGCATTTGTTAAAAATTGATACCAATCCTCAAAATCATTTGAATTTTGATGTAAAAGATTTATAGATGGAGTTAATAATTTGGATAATATATCCAAATGTATTCCTTCTTGATTAAAAGGAATTGCTATAGCTCCAACAAATAAAGTAAATAGAACCAATATAAGCATAGGAAATAGCATATTTATTTATTTATTAACTTTTTTTTTTCGTGCAGGTCGGGTACGGATCCTAAACCGACCCGCGAGTTAATGAGCGGATCAACCTTTTTAAATACATCATTTATAAATAAAATAAAGTAAAAAAAAATTTAAAAAAAAAAACTAAAATTAAAATTAAAATTAAAAAAAAATCAAGCGGGTCGATTACGAATCCTAAATCGACCCACGAGTGAATGTATAGGTCAACCCTTTAAATATACCATTTAGAATTAAAATAAAAGTAATTAATAAAATAAATTTTTTATTTTAAATTTTTTTCTCGAGCGGATCAGGTACAAATCTTATATCGATCCGCGAGTCAATGTGCAAATCAACCCCTTTAAATACATCATTTAAAAAAAATTAATAAAATAAATTTTTTTCCTAAGCGGGTAGGGTACAGATCCTAATCGACCTCGGATTAACATGCGGACCAACCTCTTTAAATACATAATTTTAAAATTTTAAAAATAATTAATATTTTTTTCTTTTTTTAACTTTTTTTTCGTGTTGGTCTGGTACAAATCCTAAATCGATCCGCAAGTCAAGATGCGGACCACTCCCTTTAAATACATCATTTAAAAATAAAATAAAATTAAAAAATTAATAAAATTAAGTTTTTTAAAAAAAATTCTCGAGTGGGTCGAGTACGAATCCTAAACCGGTCCGCAACTAAAAATAATTAATAAAATAATATTTTTCTCGAAAGGGTCGAGTACAGATCCTAAATCAATCGACGAATGAACGTCGGACCAATCCCTTTAAATACATTATTTAAAACTAAAATAAAAAAAACTAAAACTAAAAAATCTTAAAATCTTAAAATCTTAAAAAAACTAAAAAAAAATTATGTTATAGAAGAGGACAAAATTATCCCTAACCTATTTAAAAAATCTCCCTTAAATCTCAACTCAAAAATAAATATAATAGATTACTTTTTTACCCCACTATCAAATAAAAAAAAAAAAAAAAACTTTTTAAAAAATACTAACTGAGTCCCTCATGACTCAATTTTAATAATAAGAGATATGCATTTAATATTAAGACAAATGCTCTGATGTGACCAACAATAAAATCAGAGAATAGAGATTGAAAAAGAAATAGAAACCTATATATGACTCCTTTTTTTATGAAATATATATATATATATATATATGATGTTATTAGATTTATAAAAATATTTAAATCTTGTTAGTAATAATATTAAAAGGACAAAATTAAATGTTAAGATAAAAGAGTTTGGGTTTGTCTTTAATACATTGATAAAAGAGTTTTTTAATTTCATAAGTAGAGTTAAAACACTATCACATGTTTCAATTTTTTTTTTTTTTTTACTATATTTTAAAGGATGTGTTTCATTCTTTTAACCTTACTCATCGAGTATAAAAACTCCATTAACATTGTATTAAATAATTTATCAAATAATTTTTGATGAGAGGGAAAGAAAGTAAAAGTTTATGTGATTTTGTCTCAATAAATTACCTAAAGAAATCGAAAATATACCTATTAAAGTGTTACGTGTAATTTTTCTTTTATACATTCAAAATTTTTTAATTTAAAATTTATAAAATTAATAGAATAAAAAATTATTCAATAAAATTATTTTATGCAAATGAAATCTTTGATCCAAACTATTTTTTTTCGAGTTAGATGAAAAAAGAGTTTGAATTTTTTTTTTTTAATATAAAAATCATACAATCAACAAGGATTTTTACACCATTCTTTTCTTGAATGCATTAGCTAATTCTCTCTCTAACTGAGAGCTTCTCTCTTATCTTATGTTTGGATTGAGGTAGGAGAAGGGAAAAAAAGTAAAACAAGAGAGAATATATATTTTTTTTTCTTATTTTTCCTTGTTTGGATAAAAAAATTTAAATAAATGAAAGTGATGGGAGTTGAACACCCCTCACTTTCCCTTAAAATATTACTCATGTTTTCAAAATCCCAAATTGGTGGGAAAAGAAGGGAAAGGAAGGTAAAAAAAAAGGTTTAAATATAAAATATTCATATTTTACCCATTTTACGTTCATAAAATTACAAGCAATATTATAAAGAATAATTTTTTCATTTCTAAACTTATATACTTCACGTAATTGACATTAAAAATTATAATATTTTTTTTTATTATCATTTTTTTATATTACATTCATATATTTTTAATGTAATGTAATGTTATTTTATTTTTTATTATTTGATTTGTAATATTTATATTGTTATTTTAATTAAAAAGAAAGGGCATACTTGAAAATATATATTATAATATATCTTTTCCTTTCCTTTCTATACTTTAATCAAACGATGGAGTCTAACATTCTTTTCTTTTTCTTTTCCTAGGAAAGATGTATCATTTCTTTTCCTTTAAAAATCCTTATTTTCTTTTTCTTTCCTTTCCTTTACTAACATCTATCCAAACATAGCGTTAGGCTTTACTTGATAAAGTGAAAAGAAAATTGAAAAGATTGAAAATTGGAGGAGGAGAAAAGTGAAAAAATAGAAAACATATTTTTTCTTTTCATTGATGTACTTGATAACAAAGTTGAAAAAGTGAAAGACAAAAAAAAGTAATTTTCTTTCCATACATTGCTTGGTAGAGTCAAAAAATGAGAAAAATAAAATAAAAATTATTTTATTTTATCATTATACCTTTTGTAAATTAAGATAAAACAGATGAATAATCTTGTAAATATGCACATTTAACTCACATCTATTTCATTTTCTCTTCTCTTATCATTTCAATTTGGAATGATTTGTTTTTATGCATTAGGGTGAAAATAGTTATCTTTCATATTTGAATTCCTCTCAATTTTATTTCCTACCAAACACACTCAAAATTTATTTTCTTTCCACTTTTTCACCCTTCTCTTTCCATCCTTCCACTTTTCCACTCAACCAAGCACACGAGAAAATCCTCTTCTTCGGTTGAAGAGTTCTAGGTCTTAGGGTTTTTTTTCTTCATTTTCTTGCATTTTAGGGACAATTCTTTTTGGTTTTCCTTAAATCTTGATAGATTTTCGTTGTGATTATGTCAAATCTATTGACCATACAATTTTCTTGCGTTTTCTCGAGTCTTTTCTTTTTTTTTCTTGGTTTAGGTCTTGAGCGTCAATTTTTTCTTGGACAATTTGGTTGTAGATATATGCCTTGACAGAGGAATAGAAACGACCTACTTCTTGAGTACTTGATTATTTTGTATCTCAATTTTAAGCAATCAACATTGTTGCTAGAGATTCTTGCTCAAGGGGTCATGGAGGAAGCTTTTGAGATTGTGTTTGATGTGAATAGAAAAAGGCTAGTCAAGATATGAGATTTACTTTGTTTGGATGGTTGATTGCAAATAAACAAATCAATAAAACGGGAATCTTGAATGTATTGCATAAAACTTGGTCAACAAGAGAGGTATGTGAAATTGGAGATTTAGGTATAAATTTGTTTGGGATTTCTTTTGTCGAGGAAAAAGGAATGGAGGATACGTTGGAATTTGAGCTGTGGTCAGTCATGGGGTATGCGCTTAATTTGCAAAGGTGGAATGTGGAATGTGGAATATGCCATAAATGAAATTTATTTCTCAAGAGTTCACTTTCCATAATGAAGCACCAATTCACTGATATTGAAAGCGCCTTTTGTCAAATAGTTGGCATGTACCTAAAGGACACCTCTTTCTACACCCGGGTTGGCAAAATCAAGACTCTAATACTATGTTTATAACATCTCTTTTGGAGCAGTCCCTTTGTGTCTCCCAACCAATTCAAGACAGCAACTAATAAGATAGCCAAAAAACTAAGTAGAAACCAAGCAAATCTTTATTGGAAGTTTGTTACCAAATTTGATAGATTAAATGTCCAATGCAAGCTTTGAGACAACCAGTATTCAAGCGAGCAAAATTAAAAATAACCTTCCACTGGAGATACAAAATAAAAATAATGCGATCGAGATTGCAAGTGTGATCGGAAGGGTGGTTGAGGTGGAAAATCCTTCATGGAAGGAGGTTGGAGATGATGTTTTCTTATAATTAAAGTAGCTATGGAGGTACAGAGACCTTTGGTGGCAAGGTTTAAGGTGCCACGAATGGACAAGGGTATGGTTTGGGCAAAAGTCAAATATGATAAATTGCCTAAAAATTTATGCTATGAGTGTGGAAAGCTTAGGCATAAAGGCAAAAATTGTGTTGCTGAAGAAGGCGATAAAGGTAGGGAAGAGGGGTGGGGGAGGAATAGATATGGTCAATGGATGAGCGTGGTGCTAGTGCGAGATGGTCAGAATGGAAAGTTGTATCTGATAAAGGAAAAGGGGAAAGAAAAGTTAATAGACACTGAGATTAGAGGTGAATGGCAAATAGGAGAGAGTTCGAGTGGAATAGAGGTGAAGGTGGAGTATGCTAAAGGAAATGCTATGGATATTGATATCATAATGGAATTTAAGGTGGCGCATAGGTAAGAAATAGTGGCAAGGCCTGTAGAGGGAGCTAGGGAAAAATGAGGCAATTACTTTGTTAATTGCCGTAACGGATGGGGAGGTAGTTATAGAGGAGTGTGAACTTTCGGGATATTTGTTATAGGCTCTGGAAGATAATGTCAGGACGGAAAAAGTGGAGTGCTAGGGTGGCAGCAAAAGCAGGGACACAACTAAAAAAGTTTGGATCTTAGTGCCTAGGTGTGTATTTACTAAGCTTTTTTTCTCATCTACATTAACATAGTATGATAAGAAAGAAAACTCAACTATAATCCGATGTCCAGCCCTACCTCTATTGTCAAATAAAGTTGAAAGTTTAAACCTAACCTCTATTGTAAATGATGTCTATATGGGAAATATTCAATATATTGTGGAACTGCCTCCTAATGAATGTAGAAAGGGGGATTATGCTAGGGAGGAAATAAATACAGGGAATAGGTAGGAACTAAAGGAAGGAGCCAAACTTGCAGTTGAGTTTAGGGACCTTGATCTCAAAAGAGGTTGTAAAGTGGACTTAGAGGAGTTTGACCAAAAAATTACAAAAGAGTTTTACATTTGAGGGTGGTACAGGAAGTGGTGAGGGTCAATCGGATATGGAAAAAAGGATAGAGAATGGTATGGGTAGAGAAGTTATGGAAGGATATAGAAGGGATACTTGTAGGAAACGAATTGGAAAGATGAAAAAAATCTAGGAAAATGATCAGAATAAGGAAAAGAGTACAAAAGGGGAAAGTCAAGTAAGTATTAGCATAAGTGAAGGGGTTTTATGGGAAGTTCCAAATTGTGAGGGAATTGAAGAACAAACATTTTGGAAGAAGTTGGAAATGATGATTAATGTAACAGTTAAAGGTTGTGGTGGCTTTCCTATAATAACCACCAGGGGACATGAGGTATATAGCTTGGAACTATCAAGGTGTTGGATCGGCCTTGATAATTGAAGCTCTTCAAGAGCTTAGGAAAAGTTATGATCCACAACTTCTCTTTCTAATGGAAACAAAAAATAAGAAAGAAAAGTTGGAAAGAATAAAGACAAGGGTGGGAGTTTCATGGTGGTTGCTATGTGGAACCTAATGGACTAATTGGAGGATTGGAACTATGGTGGAAGAGTAATATTCAAATTAAAGTTCTTGGTACTTGTAGTAATTTGATTGACGCTAAGTTGGAAGAATAAGATATTAGGGACTTGGTAAGGTGTTTTAGGTATATGAACCACCAAATTTTGATGAAACATAGGAAATGTTGAGGTTGCTAGATATAGAGCTAAGAGTGTGGAGATAGCATGGATTTGTTCAAGTGATTTTGATGGCATCTTTTATTAGCATGAGAAAGACGGGATGTTGTCTGTTTTCACTACGCAAGTGCACGTATCGCAAACAAGTAATAAAGTGGAAGTAAAGTGCTGAACCCACGAGGAATTGCTATTAAATTCGTTAAATACTAAAATTAACACAATTTAATCTTATCTAAACAACTAATTTAAAGATGATAATTAAAAACTAATTTTAAAGAAACTAATATTAAAAGAAAGTAAATTAAAAAGGATGAATTCAATTAATTATAAAAGCCTAGGATTACAACTTTCCCCAACACTTCGCTTGAATCTCTCTCTACCTCTTCACTTGATTAATGATCCTGAATTGTTAACCTAGAGTTCTATCTTATTTATAAGGATCTTCTGATGGTCTCATAAAATATCCTTCTTAACCAATTAACTATATTCCTATAATAATTGAATTAAATAAGAACTCCTTAAGTTTAGACTATAACAATGGTTACACATGATAAGTAAGTATATTTCTACCCTACCTGCAGATCAATTCATCCTAATAAATGAATATGAAACATGTGTCATTCAATCCATGTCTAACACTAAACTTCCTTTTCCAAGTTGTATTTAGGTTACCACATCAATCTAATTGGTGATCAAGCAATTAAAAGAATTAAGTGCAAGATTGAACAAACAACTCAACAAACCATTAAATCAAGCTACAGAGAAAAAATAAATTCAAACTATGAGTTGAGTTCCATTGAAATCCTAGTAAAAGAAAATTAGTTCATGATAATTAATGAAAACAAATATTCAAAGAGTTTCACCATCATCAACAACACAAGAAAAATAAAGAAGAGAAAAGAGAAAACTAAGGGTGTCAATTCTTGAATCTTCTATTAACCAATCTTCCAATCTTCTTGAGAGCTTTTGGTGGCAACTATCTTCTTGAGAGAATTACGTTTCTAGGTATCCAATCCCCCTTATTCTGACCTAAAAGAGTCATATTTAAAGTCTCCAAGGCCTCTTGGAGTCCGAAACTTCGTGCCCAAGCAAACAGGTAAGTTACAAGCTTTTTGAACTTTTTTTTACGTGTTTACTGTTCACTGATGGAGACTCAATTAAGAGTTGTAAACCCAAGTGCAGGTTATGTTCAAGTAATAAATTCTCGGGTGTCCGAGGTCGAACCACAGGGAAGCGTACTAGTAAGTATAAGTTTATAAATATATAAGAAAAAGAAAGTAAACAAGATATTAGGGAATCAACAACAAAACAAGATAAACAAGATATTAGAGAACAAAATAAACAAAACAACATAAAAGAAATTAAACAAGATATAAACAAAACAATAAGAAAAGATGTTGAGGTTAGAGAATCCACTCTTGGTGTTATGCTAAGATTAATCTTGTTTTATTACACAATTGAAATTCACACATAAGGGAGATTCCAATCGGAAGGTTTAGCAATTCAGTCCAAATTGTCCAACGTCCATAGCATATGATATTATGTTCATTTGGTGTCCTCAAAACTCATAAAAAGAGTCCAAGCATTCCTTATGCCAAGGTATATGTCTACAACAAATCAAGGTTATGAAACCAAGCATTTACTGTGCCATTTTCATTGTCAATAATGAATCAAGATCCCTACTTTGCAAGTATGATTTTAAACCAAAAGAAAATATTATCTATACTAGTGTTTATAAATGATGATTCATTTTAGCTCATGTTTAAGATACTAACCTTAGCATTTACCAAGAGCTTCACCTCATCACCTCAACAATATGATTAGCAACACATACTAGATATGAATAAAATGAAAAGAAATGTAAGAAGCATAAGTAAATAAAGAAAAAGAAAACTAGAGAAAGGAAAGAAGAAGAAAACTTAGAGAATTTTATTACAATGGCTAATATCCTACCAATGTATCAATGTATCCCAATACTCATCCAAGGCCCTCTATTTATACACATTTTGGAGGGCTAAATGACAAGAGACAAGCTTTACAAATTTCAAAGGTAGGTATAATAGGTGGGTGCATTTTTCTAACAATTTTCGTCATATTGTATGACAATTCTGATCAGCCAGCTTGATGGTCGATTTTGTCAATGTTGGAGGCTCGATCTGATAAAATGGTCTTCTAGAAAAATATACCCCTATTAGTTACGGATCTATAGCCGTTGGAATCAGCGTATTTGCTGATGTGGATAAGAAGATATGGGCAAAATACGAAAACAGGTCAGCACAGACGTCATTGCACATCAGCCAACTTGATGGTCGATTTCGCTAGGGAAAACGACTCCGTTTCAAGAAGTGTAAAACATGAAAAAGATAGATATGCCTCTTATCTTTCCATGGCTACAAAGTTTAGCCTTATTGCTTCAGTGAAACTCGAGATATAGCTGATATGGCAAACGGTGTCGGAACTGGAACTGAACTGGATTTGCCCTTAATTCTAGTAATCTGAAATCACTCAAAGAAACTTGTGAAAAACACCAAATTACATAAAAATATAAAAGATCATAAACACAATTAGACTAAACAATAATAACTCGTATTTGACACAAAACAATAATAAAACATAACTAAAAACTATATAATTATACGAGTTATCACACCCCCACACTTAGATTGTTGCTAGTCCCTAGCAACGACTCAATAAAAATAAAATAAGAAAATCTAATCTAATCCATTTTCGTAGGAAATCACGGTGGCACTTAGCATGTGACACAAGCCTTTAAACCCCTAGGTGTCCCTAGTGGACGAGTTTAGTCTCGTGAGGGTTTGCTAGAACGATACCCACAAACATTGAAAAACTAAAATATAAGTAAACTACATACACTAAAAATATTTACTCCTAATCCTTTCAATATAAATTAGAGACAATCTTTGAACAAGTCTTATAAACTAATCAATAGCTCAAAGAATTTCACAAAAATTCATGCTTGAATGTAAATAAATGAGTTAAGCCAATATTAACATAACATATTTCAATCAAAATAGTGCATATTCAACTTAATCTCAACCTCTCACATGGGATACCCTCATGATTTTCACTCTTTAAAGTAGTGGTAAAGTGTTTACACTCAATCAATCTCATGAAAACACTTCTACCATATGCTTGCTTGTCCACCTATTCTCCACTATTTAGATCATACAACTTCATAAATCAAGAGGTCTTTATTCAAGGTTGTAATGGGGCCAAAGGGTTATAATGTGGTTAAAGAACAAAAGGATAAAGATATCACAAAGGTTCCAAAGAGTTCATAGAGTTTAGAGACATAATAAGATCATACAAATAAAACTTCTCAAAACTCTTATAAAGCACATAATAACATAGGCTAAATATTCATGTTGAGCCTTTGCTTCATTCTAACCAACTTTGTAACATCTTTTTCTAGAAGTTCAAGAGAAGATTTTTTTTTTAATTTTTTAATATGGGAATGTATTTGACAATGATCCCTTTCTTTTTCTCTTGACTTTTTCTTTTCTTTTCTTCCCCTACACTTATCTTTTGTTTCTAACCCAAATTTTCAACTAAAAATATCCCTTGTTTTTTTTTTTTTTTTTTTTTTTTTTTTTTTTTTTTTGCAATATGTCTCAAAATATAAAAATCCATCTTTAGAACAAGGGTAAGGATATAAGTATATTTAGGCTAGGTGTAAGTTGTGGTTACCAATAAAACAGCATATTTAATGTAGGCTCAAATTGGCTCACTAGTGGGGATGTTCTCTTGGAACATCACTAAGGGATGGCTGTTTGGCTCTGGTTATAATCCTAATGCCTCTATCATATTCATGTTGTCACATGTATCAATATAGTCTCAAACGGTTTAAAGCAAGTTCTAGAGAATTGTGTAATCATAAGAGCACTCAAGAAAGAAATTAGATTGATTTGTATAATGCATCAATCATTATAGGCTCAAAAACTCACAAGGATGATTATACAAGTCAGATTAAGTCTAAACATGCTTCTTTCTCAATCAACATATCATATTAACATTGGCTCATAAAAAGGTTGACATCAAGCTCAATTCTCATGAAAATCTTCTCACTAATAAATCTGTTTTAGACTTATGCAATTCATATCTCATCATTGTATTAAAAAGGAACTAGAACACATTAAAATAATAATAATAATAATAAAGACTCATAAAAAAAATAGTAGACAAAAATAAAAGAAATCCTAAATCGTTCCCCCCACACTTAATTCTTACATTGTCCTCAATGTAAGTCTATTAACCCAAATGAAAGAATCATGTGTAAGAGAAAAGAACTAATAACATAAGAATAGGAATAACTAAGACTCAAAACAAAACAAACTCATGCAACCTAATTAATCCTAAAATACTAAACAAAAATTAACAAGTAAACATAAAAAGATTAAAATCAAACTGACAAGGTATGTCTCAAGTCTCCCTTACTCAGACCTTGTTCAGAATGAATACTTCTAAATTGCTTAAAACACAACACTTTTTTTTTTTTTAAATTAGCAAAATATGTCCCTTACCCCCTACCAAAGGTAGAATTTAGGAGATATTACCTGCAGAGGTTGCTAACCACTTATTATAACTGAGACACAACAAACAAAATGTTAGATAATGTCACAAAGACAGAGTGCAATCCACTCCTTGCTCGTCCATATCTCTTTTTCTTTTTCCGAGCGTTTGCGAAACAATCGTAGCAGATAAATACTCATAAGCTTGGAGCTTTTTGAGTAAATCTTCAATGGTTGTAGCAGAAATTATGGTTCTCCTTGCCTCTGAAAACATGAATCCATTATCCACAGCATTATCTAAATATGAAAGCAAATTACTAAAATAACCATTAATATTAAGCAAACCAATGGGTTTCTTATTTGTGACCAAAGATGACCAAGAAGCCACGCAAGCTATTTCTTCCAATGTACCCAGACCTCCTGGTAAAGCAATGAATGCATCGGCAGAATGGTACATGATTGTCATCCGTTCAGGGATACTCCAGACTTGTATTTCCTTACCCACGGTAGGTCCACAAAAATCTGTGAATAGTTTTGGCATGATTCCTAGAACTGGACTTCCTCCGGCGTGTGCTGCTGTAGCGACTGCTCCCATTAAACCCGTACTACCGCCTCCATAAATCAATTGGATCTTTTGTTGGGCAAGTATTACTCCAACTCTTATGGCTTCATCAGCGAATATGTTATTTTTCCCTGGATAAGCACCTCCAAAGACACAAATTTTTTTAATGCGCTGGGACGAAGTGCTTTCCATTTTTTTTCTTTTTCGAGTGCCTGAAAGAGAATGAGTACATGGTGTAATATATAGAGGACTGAGTAGTGAATCAGACAAGAGTAATAATGTCGCCGAAAGTGTATTTGACCTGTCAGAAGAAAATGTTAACCTAACAAAAGATTTTTGCGTGATTTCAGGAAGAAAATCAAAAAGAGAAGAAAAATCAATCGTAAAAGACCAATGCAAAAAATACGAGAATAATTACACAAATCGAACAACACGTAAATTAAACCGAAATAAAGTTATTGCAAATCAAACCAAAAGTTGAGAAGTCATTTATTGTAGTTGTGATTGTGGCTCACATCTTCCTCTGGTTTTACGTCCAGAAACGGCTTAAACGCCTTCTATGAGTCGAGGATATGCTTCCCATCCAGTTTTCTTACAAGCTGGCAAACAGGGTCTTTTAACATCAGATTCCCAAGATGTTGCCATTCCCTTTGGAATTGCGACCATAAATCAAGAATTTCTCTTTGTACGTCTCCACTAGGATGCGTCTCAAGAGAAAGTTGGATATTACCCAAATTCTCCTTACTCAGTCCATCCTTAATGAATTCAATTTTATCATCTCGATTAGAGGACGGAATCCCAATAGAACGACATTTACCGTTACACGTCCATCGTGCACACTTGTGGCAATTTGAACTCATGCGCTTTGCTCGTCGCTTCTTTGCATAAGTGCTTCTACCTGTACCTGGTAAATGCAAAACAGGAAGATATTCATCTTCACGTACCTTGGCTTCAATTATCCAACGTATGTCTTCAGGAATCCCTTTGTGCATAAGCATTCTTAATCTTTCAAATCGAACTTGGTAAAGCTTCAGTAAAATATTCCGAGGAAAAGGAGGAAATCGTTTCTGCAATCTTGTGAGAATATCATCCATCTTGAAAAAAAATGAAAAAGAAATTGAAAGAGAAATTTATATACAATATCAGTTTTGTGGGTAGCTGATGGAACCGACTTAAATAATCACGGAGTACCGTTATCCGCCATTTAACCGGGGTTAAAAAAATGTTTTTTTTTTTTTTTGAAGATTAGTAAAAATTATATTTACATCTAGTTATTTTCAAAACAAGGATCAGAAAGAAAAAACAACCTCTTCTTGAGTAACATGATTTTCCAAAAAGAGTTTGAGTCTTTGTCCATTTACCTTGAATACGTTACCATTTTGAGGATTCTCAATGACAACTACTCCATAATGATACACATGCTTAACCACAAATGGGCCAGTCCATCTTGATCTCAACTTACCAGGAAATATGTGAAGTCTAGAATTATAAAGTAGAACTTTTTGCCCAACATCAAATGTTTTTCTTGAAATTAACTTGTCATGAAAGGCTTTAGTTCTTTCTTTATGAATTTTAGAATTCTCATATGCATCTTTGAATAAAGTTGGCCAGTAAAATCCACACTGTAAAATTTTTGTAGCAGTTTTCTTTGATGAAAAATGACCACCACATGCCTCGGAATGACAAAACTTAATTACACTACTTACCTCATTGTCGGGAATGCATCTTCGAAAAATTTGATCAGGACAATATTTGAACAAGTAAGGGTCATCCCAGTAGAACTTCTTTACCTCATTCAGAAACTTCCTTTTATCTTGGGGGCTCCATTGAGAAGGAATTTTTCCCAAAAAGGAATATTTTAGCTCGGATGGCAATGGTTTTAAATCCCAATAGTTGATGGTACAGTGACATTTGTGAGTGATGGAAGTTCCTCAAACTTTTGTTTCCAACAATGCTTAACCTGAAAAGAATTTAACAAAGAATCAGTGTGTGAAATTTCTGAAGCATTATCCAACTCACATTCAATTAAATAAGCTTCTAAAGGATCATGGAATGTGGTAGTGGTGAGATGTTCATGAACAAGTTCTTCAATGAAATCCACTTCATGTACTTCTGAATCATCACCAGGTTGCTTGCAAGTGTTGAACACATTTAATTCTAAAGTCATATTTCCAAAAGAAATGTTCAAAATACCATTCCTGCAATTTATCAGAGCATTAGAAGTTGCAAGAAATGGACGGCCTAATATAACAGGAATTTGAGCATTTGGATTTGAAACAGGATGTGTGTCCAAAACAATAAAATCAACAGGGAAGTAAAAATTATCAATTTGAACCAAAACATCTTCAACTATTCCTCGAGGAATTTTTACAGAACAATCAGCTAGTTGAAGTGTAACAGGTGTTTCCTTGAGTTCACCTAAACCTAACTGTTGATAAACAGAAAAAGGCAAAAGATTAACACTAGCACCAAGATCAAGCAATGCACGTTCTATTCTAGTGTTTCCAATGATGCATGAGATTGTTGGACATCCAGGATCTTTGAATTTTGGTGGAGTAAGGTGCTGAATGATTGAGCTCACACTCTCCGTCAGAAATGCTTTCTTTTGTACATTATGTTTCCTTTTAACTGTGCACATGTCCTTCAAAAATTTAGCATAAGATGGAACTTGTTTGATTGCATCCAATAAAGGAATGTTAATCTTAACTTGTTTGAAAAGTTCATAAATTTCTGCATTTTGATTCAAATTCTTTATTGTTTGCAACCTTTGAGGAAAAGGAGCAGGATGCATACCTTTTTCTTTGTCCAAATTTTCAAGAAGTTCAGACTTACCATCATCCTTACCGTTACTTTTCGGAGGGGAAGGAGGATCTTGGTCTTTTGATGGAATGTTTTTGTCAATTTCCTTTCCACTTCGAAGAGTTGTGATAGAACTGGCATTTTCCTGTTGAGTTTCATTGGAGCAAGAAACAAGACATTGAGTAGAAGGGTTAGGCTGAGGTTGAGCAGGAAACTTACCTTTTTCTTGAGTGCGTAATGAAGCTGTCAATGTGGACAAGGTGTTTTTGATCTCATTGATGTCCTGTGAAGTCCGGTTATTCACATTCTCTTGTGTTTGCATGAATGCTTGCAATGTCTCTTCCAAGGTTTGTACACGTGAAGGTTGATAGGAAAAAGTGTTGCCCGGCTTTTGAGATTGTGGTACCTGAACATGATTATTATTCCGCCAACTGAAGTTGGGATGATTTCTCCATTCAGGGTTATACGTTTCAGAGTAAGGAGAAGAAAAAGGCTTTTTAAATGTGTTTATGGAATTTACTTGATCATGCAACGCTTCTTTAAGAATGGGAATGTTTGGACATTCAGAAGTGGGGTGTCCCATGATTTCACAAATTCCACAACTTTCTTCATTTTTAACCGTTTTGACTTCTTTTACTTCTCTAAGTTCCATGGCTTCAATCTTTCTAGCCAAATTAGCTACTTTAGCTTTTATCTCATCTTCTTGACTAAAATGATATTTACCTCTGTTAGAAAAAAGATTAGATCTATTGGAACTTTCAGAGGAATTATCTGTGTGCCAGGCTTGAGAGTTATCTGCCAAATGGTCTAGGTAGTCAAAGGCTTCTTCAGGTTCTTTTTCTAGAAACTCACCGTTACACATTGTTTCAACAAATTGTTTAGTTTCGGGAGTTAAACTTTCATAAAAGAAACTAATAAGACGCCATTTTTCAAAACCATGATGTGGACAAGAACTTAACAAATCTATAAAACGCTCCCAGCACTGAAAAAATGCTTCATTTTGATTTTGATTGAAATTTTGAATCTGTCTTTTCAAAGCTGTAGTTTTATGTGCTGGGAAAAATTTCTTTAGAAACTCAGTTTGTAATTCTTGCCATGTGCCAATTGACCTTGGTTTTAAATTATGAAGCCAAATTTTTGCTTTATCTTTTAAAGAAAAAGGAAATAATTTTAGCTTGACAATTTCATTTGTACATTGTTGGTCATTAAAGGTGACACATACATCTTCGAAGTCTTTTAGAAACGAGTAAGCACTTTCCGATTCCAACCCATAGAAATTTGGAAGCAAAGCTATCATACCTCGTTTAAAACGAAAGTTGTTTGCATTGAGAGGAAAAATAAAACAAGAGGGTGATGAGCTTCGAGTTGGTTGCAAGTAGTCACGCATGGTGCGTACTTGTCTGTTCTCATCTTCAGCATGAACACTTTCATTGTCAGCCATGGTAGGAGTTGTATTAGAAAGATTACCTGAAAAAGTTTCACAATAAAATCTAACTAAACGACGAGATCTAAAATCACGTCGCCAAACAAGCATAAAACAAAGTTAATAAATAGATAATATATAAATATAAACTTTACAATATAAATATAAATATATAGAAAATTAGGCGGTATAACCAGCCAAAAAATATATATACAAAATTAGGCGGTATAACCAGCCAATAAAACAAAGTTAATATACAAATTAGGCGGTATAGCCAGCCAATAAAAATAAATATACTTATAAACTTATATACTTAGTATTGCTTCCCCGGCAACGGCGCCAAAAACTTGATGGAGACTCAATTAAGAGTTGTAAACCCAAGTGCAGGTTATGTTCAAGTAATAAATTCTCGGGTGTCCGAGGTCGAACCACAGGGAAGCGTACTAGTAAGTATAAGTTTATAAATATATAAGAAAAAGAAAGTAAACAAGATATTAGGGAATCAACAACAAAACAAGATAAACAAGATATTAGAGAACAAAATAAACAAAACAACATAAAAGAAATTAAACAAGATATAAACAAAACAATAAGAAAAGATGTTGAGGTTAGAGAATCCACTCTTGGTGTTATGCTAAGATTAATCTTGTTTTATTACACAATTGAAATTCACACATAAGGGAGATTCCAATCGGAAGGTTTAGCAATTCAGTCCAAATTGTCCAACGTCCATAGCATATGATATTATGTTCATTTGGTGTCCTCAAAATTCATAAAAAGAGTCCAAGCATTCCTTATGCCAAGGTATATGTCTACAGCAAATCAAGGTTATGAAACCAAGTATTTACTGTGCCATTTTCATTGTCAATAATGAATCAAGATCCCTACTTTGCAAGTATGATTTTAAACCAAAAGAAAATATTATCTATACTAGTGTTTATAAATGATGATTCATTTTAGCTCATGTTTAAGAGACTAACCTTAGCATTTACCAAGAGCTTCACCTCATCACCTCAACAATATGATTAGCAACACATACTAGATATGAATAAAATGAAAAGAAATGTAAGAAGCATAAGTAAATAAAGAAAAAGAAAACTAGAGAAAGGAAAGAAGAAGAAAACTTAGAGAATTTTATTACAATGGCTAATATCCTACCAATGTATCAATGTATCCCAATACTCATCCAAGGCCCTCTATTTATACACATTTTGGAGGGCTAAATGACAAGAGACAAGCTTTACAAATTTCAAAGGTAGGTATAATAGGTGGGTGCATTTTTCTAACAATTTTCGTCATATTGTATGACAATTCTGATCAGCCAGCTTGATGGTCGATTTTGTCAATTTTGGAGGCTCGATCTGATAAAATGGTCTTCTAGAAAAATATACCCCTATTAGTTACGGATCTATAGCCGTTGGAATCAGCGTATTTGCTGATGTGGATAAGAAGATATGGGCAAAATACGAAAACAGGTCAGCACAGACGTCATTGCACATCAGCCAACTTGATGGTCGATTTCGCTAGGGAAAACGACTCCGTTTCAAGAAGTGTAAAACATGAAAAAGATAGATATGCCTCTTAGCTTTCCATGGCTACAAAGTTTAGCCTTATTGCTTCAGTGAAACTCGAGATATAGCTGATATGGCAAACGGTGTCGGAACTGGAACTGAACTGGATTTGCCCTTAATTCTAGTAATCTGAAATCACTCAAAGAAACTTGTGAAAAACACCAAATTACATAAAAATATAAAAGATCATAAACACAATTAGACTAAACAATAATAACTCGTATTTGACACAAAACAATAATAAAACATAACTAAAAACTATATAATTATACGAGTTATCATTCACCATTGGCGCCACAGCGCCAGATTTGGACGCCGCAGCGCCACCTATTCTGCCTCCTTGTTGGTTCCTACCATCTTCTTGTACTTCGTCAGCTGTTTTGGATGGGAAAATCTCATCCGATTTTGACAAACCTTATACCGTTGGAAAGGTATGGAAGTCAGATTCAAAAGTCAATAGGGGTTTTTCTCAAATGAAGTCTTTAAGATCAAATTTTTCTTGAAAGAAGCTCCGAAGTTCGAATCTGCCTGCTCATTACTTTGAACCGTTTTTCATCGCTTTGCACCTCGAAGCTCCAGATCACCTTGGACCTATAAAAACACATAAATAATAACTAAATAACTATTTTAAACATAAAATGGATAAATAAAATAAATCTAAAAAAATCTAAAACTAATCAAATCCTAATAAAAGCTTCAAAGACTTAGCCGATTTAAATGCATAAAAGGTGGCAAAATAACTATATTTCCTAGAGTTATCACACCCCCAAACTTTAGATTTTGCTAGTCCTCGAGCAAAACAAAACAAAACTAACTAACTAAATTGACTCAAACACTACTTAAGATAAATGCACTCAAACAATGACTTCTTTAATTTTTTCCTCAAAAGTTACCTCAAAATCTTAATTCAAAGTAGAACATAAACATAATCCAAATCCATGATTCAATTCAATCGTAAACTTCATGCTTGAATGGATTTTCAGTGTGTGTGTGAATAATCTCTTGTCTAATCAATGCATGTAATCTAAATAAGTTTATATCAATGCAAAATACGAATTAGTACTAGATTCTCATATGTTTGGTTTTCATCTCTCTCTTCACTAATGTAGACTAACACTTCATCAAGGATCAAGTAGGTCTTTATTAAGCTTGTAATGTAAGGCTAGGGTCAAGGTAGGATAAATATATATTTCGGTTTAAGTTCACCCATAGACATTTTACATTTTTTTCAGGATTTTTTAGAGCCAGTCTTTTCCTCAAATTACATACTTTCTTCTTTGAATACACTTCCTTTTTACTTCACCAATTTATTCATTTTTTTCTTCGTTTTCGAAGAACCATAATTTTTTTTACATCACCATTTCACCCAAATTCGACATGGCTTATAATCATTTCCTGCAATACTATCACATGCCTATGTAGTGAGGGTTAATCATGGTTTTTCTTATTTGGCTAGGCTAAAATATGTGGCAATCAAAGAAAAGAGATATATCAATATGAACAAAGAGGTAGACTAAGGATAATCATATATAAAGGTAAGCTTGAAAGGCTCAAACGATCTAAAGATGGCCTAAATCACTTCCTTAACTTAGTGTCGTCTAGCATTTCGCCTCGAGAGAGAATCAAACAAATTCTAGGCTTCTTGACATAATTGCAATTCACATCAACATAGTCAGTCTTTAAATAAGCAATGCCAATCTAAGCAAGAGATTAAGTGCTCAATTTGTGAAAATCACATCCTAACATGAAACTAACAAATGAATTTAACACAAATTCTTCTCATGCTTATGTTTTTCCCAAAAATCAAGATAAATCAATAACTAGAATTCATCATTGGATAAGGATTCCATCATAATAAGTGCAATAAATCTCAAGTAAATTTTTTTTAGACTCCTAATAAACTTAGACAATCACACAAACTAAAATAAAACTAAAGACACACCCCCAAACTTAAAAAAAACATTGTCCTCAATGTTTGGAAATAAAAAGAGTAAGAACAAGAAAACTCCCCTATCGATGAAAGCAAGGTAGGAGAATCTTTAGTTTTCCTCTTAGACTTCATCATGCTTGTCCAAGTTGGGTGAGTAGTCACTACAAAAGAAAACAAAGTAAAAAAGAAATTAATAATAATAAAAATACTCTAAAAATTAAAAGAAAAAGTTTGGGTTGCCTCCTAAGAAGAACTTTATTTATAGTCATCGGCTTGACTATTTCATGCCCATTAGCCAGCGTCCTTCCACTTGAACCATTGCCCTCCCTTTTTATTTGCTTTACGAGGACTGGCATTCACAAAATTGTGGCATCCATGCATCTTGGAAGTAGAATGTGAAATGGTCTCAAGTGGTGTAGTGGAACAATTTTCATGGAATGCTTCTTTGGAATCACTGTTCACCACTTTAACTACCATATATTCATCAAATTCGTTAGAAAACTTCATAGCCTTAAAAACTTTAAAAGTTACCTGTTGATCTAGAACCCTCATGGTAAGTTCTCATTTTTGCACATCAATGAGAGTTCTACTGGTGGCTAGGAATGGTCTCCCAAGAATTATGGGTATTTCACTATCCTTCTCCAAGTCCAGCATAATAAAATCAGCAGGAAAGAAGAATTTGTCAACCCTGACTAACACATCTTCCACCATACCTCTTGGATGTTTGATGGATCTATCGGCTAGTTGCAACATCACTGTAGTGAGCTTTATTTCCCCCAAACCAAGCTTGCGATAGATAGAAAGAGGCATTAAATTGATACTTGCCCCCAAATCACATAAAGCTTTACAAAAAAATTTATCACCAGTGACGCATGGAATGGCGAAGCTTCCTGGATCTTTGAGTTTTGGTGGGAGTTTCTTTTGAAGGATAGCACTACACTCTTCTGTAAGTGCAACTGTCTCAATCTCATCCAATTTCCTCTTCTTAGATAAAATTTCTTTCATAAACTTGACATATTTAGGCATTTGTTCTAAAGCTTTAGTAAAATGTATATTAATATGGAGCTTTCTAAATACCTAAAGAAACTTCTGAAATTGATTGTTAAGTTTTTGCTTTTGAAGGCGTTGGGGAAAGGGTGGTGGTGGGTAGACTGGAGGCTTCTTCTCTTTTTCTTGAGCCTTTTCAATTTCTTTTTCCCCCAAATTTTCCACTTCAAGAGGCTAGGTGGCATTTCTGGCACTTTATTTTGAAGACGTTGAGGAAAGGGTGGTGGTGGGTAGACTAGAGGTGTCTTCTCTTGAATTTTCTCATTATGCTTCTTGCTACCCACTTCTACTTCTTTCCCACTCCTTAATGTAATGGCATTGCATTGCTCTTTCACATGGCCCTTAGGATTTGTCAAAGTATCGCTTGGAAAAGATCCCCTTGGGCAATTGTTAATCGCATTAGCAAGCTGGCCCACTTGTGTCTCAAGATTCTTAAGTGATGCTGTTTGAATTCGAAGTAATTCAGCTTGACCTTGAAGTATTTCATCTTGACTTCGAAGTGATGTTTTATGCTCTTGAAGTGATTCTAAATGAGATTATCAATTCTTGCCATGAATTGCATAAACATCTCTTCCATTGATGTCTTCTTTTCTTGGAGAAGAGCCCGGGATTATGCTTGAAAACCAAAAGGGACTACTTGCTTAGCTTGTGATGATGGCCCTTGGTTTTCCAAGAAAAAATTTGCTGATTTCTCTAACCTGGATTATAGTCGTTTGGATATGGGTTGTTCTGCTGCCTATTATAGTTTCCCACATATTGAGCAGATGCAGCCTTTGTTGGGCATCTATCACTAGTATGTCCTTCTCCACAATATTCACATGTTATAAATGGGCTTTGGACTAAATGCACACTCATAGTGTCAAATTTCTTAGACAAAGCGGCCATTTGTGCAGATAAAACACTGATCTCATCCAACTGATAAACGCCTGGAGCTTTCTTTGGAAGAATTCGCTCAGTGGACCGTTGATAATTATTGGATGCTATCTCCTCAATTAAATTATAGGCCTCATCAATTTCTTTTCCCATGAGTGCCCCACCTGCTACAGCATCTATAGAACTTCTAGTAGGACCCATTAACCCATTGTAGAAGGTGTTTACCAGAAGCCAGTCAGGTATCCCATGATGAGGACATCGTCGGAGCAGATCTTTGTACCTTTCCCAAGCTTCATATAATGATTCTGAGTCATACTGCATAAAATATGTGATATCATTCTGCATTTTAGCTGTCTTGGCAGGAGGAAAATATTTGGCAAGAAATTTTTGGGCCAGATCAGCCGAAGTAGTAATGGAGCCAGCAGCAAGGGAGTTCAACCAACTCTTGGCCTTATCTCGAAGTGAGAAACGGAAGAGTCTCAGTCTAATGGCATCATCAGAAACACCATTTTGTTTGAAAAGATCGCAAACCTCCAAGAAATTCACAATGTGAGAATTCAGATCATCATTCGGTAAGCCACCAAACAGAACTGATGTTTGGATCATCTGAAGGATGACCGTCTTTATTTCGAACGAATTTGCCTGGATGGCAGGCCTCTGAATACTAGTCTGAAGGTCTTGCATGAGAGGAACCCCATACTCTCGCAAAGTCTTCGTATCGTTGGCTTTAGCCATTATTCCTGAAAATAAGAAAGAAAAAGAAAGTTTAAATTAAGACTAAGGTTGCTTGGTATTAATATTAACAAAAATAATAAACAATTCCCCGACAATGTTTCCAAAAACTTGTTGTCTGTTTTCACTACGCAAGTGCACATATCGCAAACAAATAATAAAGTGGAAGTAAAGTGTCGAACCCACGAGGAATTGCTATTAAATTCGTTAAATACTAAAATTAACACAATTTAATCTTATCTAAACAACTAATTTAAAGATGATAATTAAAAACTAAATTTAAAGAAACTAATATTAAAAGCAAGTAAATTAAAAAGGATGAATTCAATTAATTATAAAAGCTTAGGATTACAACTTCCCTCAACACTTCGCTTGAATCTCTCTCTACCTCTTCACTTGATTAATGATCTTGAATTGTTAACCTAGAGTTCTATCTTATTTATAAGGATCTTCCGATGGTCTCATAAAAATATCCTTCTTAACCAATTAACTATATTCCTATGATAATTGAATTAAATAAGAACTCATTAAGTTTAGGCTCTAACAATGGTTACACATGACAAGTAAGTATATTTCTACCCTACTTGCAGATCAATTCATCCTAATAAATGAATATGAAACATGTGTCATTCAATCCATGTCTAACATTAAACTCCCTTTTTCAAGTTGTATTTAGGTTACCACATCAATCTAATTGGTGATCAAGCAATTAAAAGCATTAAGTGCAAGATTGAACAAACAACTCAACAAACCATTAAATAAAGCTAGAGAGAGAAAGTAAATTCAAACTATGTGTTGAGTTCTATTGAAATCCTAATAAAAGAAAATTAGTTCATGATAATTAATGAAAACAAATATTCAAAGAGTTTCACCATCATCAACAACACAAGAAAAATAATGAAGAGAAAAGAGAAAACTAAGGGTGTCAATTCTTGAATCTTCAATTCACCAATCTTCCAATCTTCTTGAGAGCTTTTGGTGGCAATTATCTTTTTAAGAGAATTAGGTTTCTAGGTATCCAATCCCCCCTTTTCTGACCTAAAAGAGTCATATCTAAAGTCTCCAAGGCCTCTTGGAATCCGAAACTTCGCACCCAAGCAAACAGGTAAGTTACAAGCTTTTTAAATTTTGTTTTACGTGTTTACTGTTCACCATTGGCATTGCTGCGCCACCTATTCTGCCTCCTTGTTGGTTTCTGTCATCTTCTCGTCCGATTTTGACAAGTCTTATACCGTTGGAAAGCTATGGAAGTCAGATTAAAAAGTCAAGAAGGGAGTTTTCTCAAATGAAGTCTTTAAGATCAATTTTTTCTTGAAAGAAGCTCCAGAGGTCGGATCTGCTTGCTCATTGCTTTGCACCGTTTTTCATCGTTTTGCACCTCGAACCTCCAAATCACCTTGCATCTATAAAAACACATAAATAATAACTAAATAACTATTTTAAACATAAAATGTATAAATAAAATAAATATAAAAAAATCTAAAACTAATCAAATCCTAATAAAAGCTTCAAAGACTTAGCCGATTTAAATGCATAAAAGGTGACAAAATAACTATATTTCCTAGAATTATCACGGGACCTAAAGAAGATTAATGGTTTTAGAAAGTTTTTGAACTCATGTGGGCTTATTATTTGTATTATCAAGGATAGAGGTTCGCATGGTCAAACAAAAGAGAAAATGGTTTGGTAAAGAAAACAATAGATAAGAGTTTTGGTAAATCTAGTATGGATGGAAGATCTGCCTAGGACTCAGGTTTTCAACTTGCCAGTAGTAGGATCCGATCACTCCCTAGTTCTGGTGGATTCCAATTTTTGTGATCAAAGGGACCAAAGATGTTTAAGTTTGAAATCTTATGGACATAGAAAGAAAAATGTGGGATGGTAATCAAGGAAGGATAGAGTGCAAATTTTAAAGGCTCAAATGCTTTTCAATTATTTCAAAAACTGAAAATGTGTAAATGATAGCTTATAGAATGGAGTAAGAAAGTTTTTTTCCAAATAATAGAAAGGTTCTTGACATATTAATGAGGCGGATAACTGAAATACATAATAAAGATGTTTCCAGTCAGCGTTGTGAAGTAAATGGTTTGATTAATGAGTTACATGAAATTTGGAAGAAATATGAGATTTGTTGGTGGCAGAGGTCTACAATCAAATGGCTGAAATATGGTGATCAAAATTCAACGTTTCTTTCATCATACCATTATACAAAGGAGAAACCAAAATAAGATTTTATGTATAAAAGTAGGGAGGAGGGCACATGGATTACAGAAGAGGTAGTCATTTGTAAAATGTTTGAAGACTATCATAGGAGTTTATTTTCTACAAATAGCAATGAAGTGTGAGGAAATATGTTGGAAGTTATACTAGAATTGGTGAATGATTATTTTCTACAAATAGCAATAAAGTGTGAGGAAATATGTTGGAAGTTATACTAGAATTGGTGAATGATGAAATGAATAAGATATTAACTGCTACTATTACTGAAGAAGAGGTTATGCAAGCTATGTTTCAACTAAGGACCTGACGGCTTAAATGAAGTATTCTATTGGACTTATTGGAATGTGGTAAAGAAAAATATTGTTAAGACTATACAGAGTTTCTTCAAAGATGGTCATATGCTCAGGGAGGTAAAAGGACAAACATCATACTTGTACAAAAGGTGAAGAAAACAGAGGAGATGTCCCAGTTTAAACCTATTAGCTAATGCAATTTCACATACAAGATCATCTCCAAGGTATTAGTAAACAGAATGAAGCCATCTATAATAGTAAGAAAAACAATTCGAATGGAGAGGAGTATCTACACTAATTATAAAATAGCTGATTAAGTTTGGTGTCACGAGTCAAGTGACACCAACTCAATTGAGTAAAGTACAAAAAATCAAATAAATTATAATATCAAATTATATAATATGGATATTCACATCTTTTAATATATATATTTTAAAACATTTACCTATTCTTTTCTTAAATAATTATTCACTTTTTTCTTTATCTTTCAAAACATTTTTTCTTTCACTCACAACATAAGTATATAAGGATTTAATATATATATAAACATACATCAATCAATCACCAAATTAGCTATTCAAAATGTTGATCTAAGCTATTTTTAAGTGGCCGATTTGCAGTGCTCCAATTTTTCATTTTCAACGTTTGGCATGCAGGTTGTTGAAAACTTGAAATCAATCATCCGTTTTCATTGGGCCCACATGAGGCTGACTTCTTGTAATTTGATTTTTTTCATAAATGGAGTTAAGACACTTTGTCATTGCTTTTGGGTGTTCAGGGCCTGCCTTCTTGGTTGGCCCATATAGAATTTCACAGGGTTTCCACTTTCCAGCAGTCAGGGCAGGGTGAGTGAGAGTGGGAAACCTCCGCCTAACTTCCGTTTTAGAACAACTAAATGATTGGGCGTAGACTCTACACTTCCCTGCGGCCTGGAGTCCTGGACCCAGCAGCCAGCAGCCAGCAGCAAGCAGCACGGATGAAAACAGTCTCATAAAAATCCTTAAAATCAGATCACACTTAAAAAGCATTCAAAATCAACATGAGATCAAACTCAATCTGATCATATAGATTAATTGAAAAAAAAAAAAAAAATCAAAGATTTGACTAAGAAAAAAATTTGAATATGAAACAATCTAAAACCAAAATATTTACTTCGAACTCATAATAATTGAATTTGAAATGATCCAATCGAAACCTTTAAAATTCAAATGTTGACCTGAAAATATTTGAACTGTAATTAACATAAAATTGATCGAATTTGAAATAGATCAAATCTAAAATAACTTGAATTTAAAAATAGTCTAAACTCGAAAAATGATCAAATCCATAATTGTTTGAAGATGTAATTAAAAACTAAAATAATCTAAATTCGAAATTATCAAATAATTTAAATGATCCAAACTCGAATTTGAAATAATACAAACTTATTGCTACCTCTAATCTTCCACACCTTGTGTCACGTCGCTTTTCAATAGTGGTATAATTTTTGGTCGGCATATTTTTGGCTATGCTTGAAAAATCCTAGAAATTACACTGCAGATGCGACGGAAGCTGCCTAGTTGGACTTTGCTTACATGCTGCTGCTGCATGGTGGTCCATGGAACCATTGTGTGATTTGAGAATTTCTTTCGGGCTCCACCAACTAACATTAACATATTCACTTGTTCATTTGCTTCAACATCAAAATACAAACTAATTTCCATTTGTTAAATAGCTTTTTTTTTTTTTTTTTTTATGGAATGCATATATACGTGTCTTCAAACCTTGTATAATAATTTTTTGGTATTGTAGTGAAAATTACTATTGCTGATAGCGGATTAGGGGTTTTACTTTTTCCGCTTGAGGGTTTCTTTTCGATTTTTGTTGTCATTTTATGTTTCAATTGTTTTTGCAGTGATTTTTTCCTGCATTCTGTTGCTAATTGGATGGTGATTCACTTCTGAGGCTGCTGCTCCTACATGTGGTATTCTAGGAAAAAAGGGTAATTAATTCAAGATTTTTTGCCTTATGAGTGATACTGGAACCAGATACGATGATGAGGTGATTCGAGATTTGGTTCTACATCTTCTGCCTTCCAGTAATTTTGAAACCAGAAATGGTAATGCGATGATTTCAGATTTGATTCATCATGTTTAATATGTCTTCAGGTGATATTAGAAGCAGAAATGATGATGGGTTGGCATCTAGTGGTTCCTCTACGTAGACACTTATCAATATTCTACTAACTCCAAAAATACAAATAGTGAACGACATATATGTCTTTATTAATTTATTAAATTAATTATTTTATCTTTAATTATTGATTTTCTTATCAATTTAATAAAATATTCACTATTTTTTTCTTTTTTTCTTTTATATATTAAATCCTTATTAAAGTAAACTTTTCTCAATTGATAACTTTTTTATTTAAATTAAAAATTGATTAATTTTTGTTTATCTATTTTCTTTTTCTTTTTTATAAAATTTTTATGAGAAAAAAACTTCCAAATTTATTGTTAAAAACAATAATAATAAGATTTTAAAATAATATTAGAGAAAGATTTATTTGTTAAGATTCAAAATCTTATTTATCTAGGTATTAGATCACGGAAAATCTTAAAGCATTATTTACTTGATGATATTTGAAACGCGAAAATATTAAAAAAGATGATAATTAAGATTAAATTAGTAGTATGATAGGACGCTTGTATCATAAAATTATGTTAAATTATAATAATATATATTACCATATAAGATAGACATGAATAATTTTGACATAAATATATAATAAGTAACAATAAATATATAACCTTTTATAAAATATATATAATAACCTTTGATATGATTTTAATAACCTTAATTAAATATGATTTTAATAACGTTTAATATTATTTTTATAATCTTTGATATAATATTGGTAACCTTTAATATAATTTTGGTAAGTTTTGATATAATTTTTGATAACCTTTGATAAAATTTTAGGTTTTGAAAACCTTAAAATATTATTTGCTTGACGAGAATCGAAACGTGAAAATATAACCAAATATAATAATTAAATTTAAATTGGTAGTATGATAAGACATTTGGATAATAAAATTATATTAAATTACAACAATATATTATCATATGAGATTAGACATGAATGATTTTGACATAAATATATAATAACCTTTTATATAATATAATATAATATAATAATATAGCTTTTGTTATGATTTTGATAACCTTTGATATGATATTAATAGCATTTGATATGATTTGATAGCTTTTAATATAATTTTGATAACCTTTAATATAAATAATCTTTGATATAATTTTGGTAACCTTGGATTTGATTTTGGTAACCTTTGATATAATGTTGGTAACCTTTGATATAATTTGGATAACTTTTGATGTGATTTTGGTAACGTTTGATGTGATTTTGATATCCTTTATATAATTTTGGTAAGTTTTGATATAATTTTGATAACTTTTGATAAGAATTTGTTAATCTTTGATAAATAAAAAAAAAAAAAAATTGTTTTGATCCTTTGATATAATTTTGATAACCTTTTGATACTATTTGATATAATTTTGCAAGCTTATAATATAATTTTGATAACTTTTAATATAATTTTGATACCTTTTGATATAATTTTGACAATCTGGGTATAATTTTGTTAACCTTTGAAATGATTTTGATAACCTTTGATATGATTTTAATAGTTTTTTATATAATTTTGAGAACTTCCATATAATTTTGGTAACTTTGGATATATTTTTGGTAACCTTTGAAATAATTTTGATAACTTTGGATATGATTTTGATAACCTTTTATATAATTTTGGTAACCTTTAATATAATTTTGACAACTTTTGAGATAATTTTGATAACATTTTATATGATTTTGTTAACCTTTGGTATAGTTTCGGTTTTGGCAATATTTGATATAATTTTGATAGCCTTTGATATAATTTCGATAACTCTTGTTATAATTGTGGTAACCTTTTGATAATTTTTGATATGATTTTGGTTACTTTCAATATAATTTTAATAATCTTTGATATAATTTTGATACCTTTAATAAAATTTCAAAAACTTTTGATATACTTTTGACAACATTAGTAATAGTTTTGATACTTTTTTTTATAATTTTAGTAACCTTTGTTATATTTTGGTAATTTTTTATATAATTTTGGTAACCTTCGATAATTTTGGTAACATTCAATATGATTTTGACAATCTTTTATGATTTTAATAGTCTTTAATATGATTTTATAATTTTGATAACCTTTAAAATAATTTTGATAACCTTTATACAATTTTGGTAACCTTCGATATGATTTTAATAATCTTTGATATGATTTTGATAGCTTTTTATATGATTTTGTCATTTTGATAACCTTTACTATGATTTTGATAACTTTTGATGTAATTTTTGTAGCTTTTGATATAATTTTGATAACATTTGATATTTTTTTGTAATCTTTAATATAATTTTGACAACTTTTAGTATGATTTTGTTAACCTTTGAAATAATTTTGATAACATTTGATATCATTTTAGTAACCTTCAATATGATTTTGATTACCTTTTATGATTTCGATAGATTTTAATATGATTTTTGTAATTTTGATAACTTTTGATAACCTTTATACAATTTTGGTAACCTTTAAAATAATTAGTAACCTTTGATATAATTTTGGTAACCTTCGATATGATTGTAATAATCTTTTACATGATTTTGATAGCCTTTGATGTAATTTTGATACATTTTTTATGTAATTTTGTTAACCTTTGATATGATTTTGATAGGTTTTAATATGATTTTATCATTTTGATAACCTTTGGTATGAATTAGATAACTTTTGATGTAATCTTGATAGCTTTTGATACAATTTTGGTAACATTTACTATAATTTTGATAATTTTTAATATAATTTTGATAATCTTAAAAAATAAAACAAAAAAAGAAATAAATTTTAAAAAAAGGAGAAGAGTGAGGTCAGGCTTAGGGATGGTAATGGATAGTGTGGATTCGGATATTTACAGTTATTCGATCCGTTTTTTTGCAGATTCGGTTATCTTATAATTACTATCCGTAACGGATTCGAAGCGAATGCGGATATGAAACCTCGGATATCCATTATTCGAATCCGCATTACTTATGCGGATAACGGATTCGGATATCCGAATCCGCTATCTGAATCCGCTTACTTTTGCGGATTCAGATTCGGATATCCGAATTCATTATCCATTTATTTGAATTTAAAATTAAGTTTTGTTTTTTCTTATATATATTTTTATATAATTTTTTTAACTTACTGAATTCAAATATTTAGCGGATTCGGATATCCGGCGGATAATGTTATTTAATTCGGATTTGGATTCAAATAGTAATATTCGGATTTAATGCGGATAGTAAACGGATTCGGATTTTAAAATAGTTTTGCGGATTCGAATTCAGATATTACAAAAAAAAAAAAACAGATATTCGATTCGCTGTCATTCCTAATCAGACTACCAATGATGGCCAGAACAGCAACGCCATCTCTCTAGAATCTTGGTTGGATGAGTTTTCAGAAAAGAATTAAACCAACAAAAAAAAAAATTGTTCTTCTTTTTTCAGTTTGAAAATGAATTTAAGAAAAAAGAAGTAAATCGAAAAGGAGGCCAAGTTACTGTATTGTTAAATGGTTGATAAAAGTTAAACTATTTAATAGTAATATGAGTTAATGTAAATAGAATTCTTTTAAAAAATTATATAAATGATTTTATAATTTATAAGTTACTATATGACGATTGTTGAGTTTATATTTTATTTTTTATAGCTCTTGATATGAACGGTGGATATCAATATAGTTTAAATATTTTAAATTTGATATCTACCATAATTGATTTCTTACATATAAAGGACAAATCTTTTGTACATACTAAATTATGAAATGCATTTAAATCTTAAAAATTGATGATAATTAATTGTATTACGATCCTTAATTCTATATCTATATAATTTATTGATGGAAAAAAAAATTCAACCCAAAACGGAGGCAAAAGCACTAGTTTTGATAATAAAATTTAAGTTGAATAATGAGCGAGGCGGCCGAAACTCGGATTTAGATCTTTAAGATGGGCAATTGGGTTTGACCCGACTCATATGAACATCTGTAATCCTAAGCAAAGGATGATTATAATCTTATTGCAAGCAGGGCTGTTAACTTGAAAAATGAGACAAAGATAAGTAAAATAATGTAAAAGAAAACTTTGGGGACTGCCGAGGGCCTACACAAAGTAGATACTTCTAAGAAATGAGGTATTTGAGGACTTTTTGATCTTTTGCAAAACTTTTCCTTCTAAAGTAGTCTAAATATAATATTATATATCCATGGTTTTATCACAAACTTTTATTTCTTCTTATTATCAACATAATCCAAGTTTTAATTGTATTAACCGTTGGATCGACATCTAAGGGCTTAGATATGTTTGGATATGTCGTTTTTACTAATTTTTTCTCAATGTAATAATAAAAGAGAAATAGTTGACTCAAAGCAGAGTTTGATGTCAAAAAGTCATTACATCAGACATTATACCTAGGTCACTCCGTGGCTGTTACTCTGCTGTTTCCACCAACATTCCAAGAACCTTCTTTTATTATTATTTTTAGGAACTTCCCATGTATTTAAACTCCCTTATTACATCGTTTTTAAGACCAAGACATATTCCCAAACCCTAACTCATCATTTCTCTATCTTTCCCTCTGTTTCTTCAGTTATGATCTGTTAGTTTCTTTTTTTGGCCCCCAAATCTTTGAGAATTAATATATATATTTTCACCTGAAAAATGGCGGCTAAACGGCTTCTTAGTGAATCTTGTTCCGACCCAGAAGAGCCAAAGGAGAAACGGATGAGACCTATACCTTCTTTTGCTTCGTAATGTTTTAGAATTTTCTTCAACAAATGCTCAATTTTGATTTTTTATATCACTTTTTTCTTCTTGATTTCTTTGCTCAAATCCATAGCCCTTTTTGTTTCCATATGGATTAAATATAGAAACCATTTTTTCATCTCTTTATATTGTTTGTTTGCATATGGTGCAATTTTAGCTTTTGCCATTAATGTAAAACTTCTTTTATCAAAGCTAATTTTCTCTGTTTATTAACAGAGTGATTGGGAAAGCTGTTGCGATGAATTGCTTGTGTACAGCCTTGGAACCAGTCCTTAGAAGAGTGGTATGTAAAAACTATAATTCTTATTAAAAGGACAATATAATTCATTGCTTAAAAATATTTTTAAAAGGTTGAAAATGAGTACATGATTAAACGTATATATATATATATATATATATGTATCAATTGATCTTATGCATTCATATATAATTTCAAGTGTTTTTTGAATGATGGGTTATTATCAATAGCTGCACTTTAACGTACTTGTTTATCTATTTTTAGCATAAAAATAAAATTTCACATTCATGCATAAAGAGTTATAATATTTTGTTTCATTTCACTGTTCATTTTTCGCTTGGTAATTTCTGATAAAAGTTCCCTTATCTATACGTTTTCAGGTGAATGAAGAAGTGGAGCGTAGTCTTCAACACCGGTTCCGTTCTTTCAGCAGGTCTCCATCTCTTCGAATCCAAGCAGCGGAACCATCAACCCTTCACCTAATTTTCCCTAAAGGCCTTTCCTTACCAGTCTTTACCGGAAGCAAGATCATGGATGAAGAAAGCAACCAACTTCAAGTCGTTTTGGTAGATACGAAAGGAGATCAAATGGTTCCGGTGCTTCCCCAAACCCAATTAAAGTAGATATTGTGGTTCTTGACGGGGATTTTCAATCGGGGGACGGTAACAATTGGACTAGTGAAGAATATGATAGAAACATCGTGAAGGAGAGAACTGGGAAACGGCCCTTGCTCACCGGAGAGTTAGCAGCTGTCACGGTGAGGGATGGAGTTGCTTCGATCGGAGATATTGAATTTACTGATAATTCGAGCTGGATTCGAAGCCGGAAGTTCAGAATTGGTGCGAAAGTTGCACAAGGGAGTTTCCAAGGTGTTCGCATTCGAGAAGCCATGACTCAAGCTTTTGTTGTCAAAGACCATCGTGGCGAATGTAAGTATTCATTTCTTTTATATTTACTCAAATATTGTTGAGCTAAAAACAATGCCTTTTCAAATGTCATTTCCGTGTGAGAATATTATGATAATCCTTTCTTAATTATCGTTCTAAAGAACATTGGTAAGAAAATTTCCTACTCCTATATATGTTAATTTTTGTTTTAAATAGGCTGTCGCAATTGGGCATTTTTTTAAGTCAAGATGTTAAGTAGCTTAAGATCTTGAAGTTGAATTTAGAATCTATCTTAATTTATTTTTAATTATCAACAAGCCATATTGAAATGATAATCTAATAATTTTTCCATAGCACTGTTAAAATTTTTTTTTGCATATATTCCCCTCCTTAATTACTAGCTGTTGTACTTTGCATCTGACCCTTAGCTAAGATTAAGATATACTATAATATATTATCAATTTGTTGTTTTAAAACTCTTTACTCTATTTGTTTAATAGAATTGGTGACAAATACTGATCTTATAATATATCAACCCATTATAGCTTAGAAATCTAGGCCGAGTCAAACCCTATCCTGACCAAACTACACTGTTAACCTATAAAATCAATCCAATTACTTTTTTTTACTCGAGGTTGTTCGAGATTGAATTCGAATTATTGAAAATAAAAATTTAATAATCGATCAACAGATCATGATTATTGACAATTGATTAGTTTTTTTTTTTTTTTTTTTTTTTTTTTTTAGAATTGAGGAAGAATCTATAGCTTGTGATATCTCTTTTAACTTCAATAACCCTTGTTAACCAATGAATTAAGAACCACGTGAGTAACAAAAAAAAAAAATTGCCAACTTGATTAATTACAAAGATTTATTCATATTTCTAAATACAGCAGAAGATACTTCTTTCTCATTTAATATATTATTTTTTTTTTTCTTAATCAAAAGTTAAGTTTGAACGACAGTTATCGCATGTTAAAAAATTTAATTTCAACTATTAAAACATCTTTTTGGGATTTGGGAAAATTTGCCTTTATCTGGCTATATTAATGTTGTGAATTTAGTACAATAAGTAACAAGCTATATGTAATTAATTTAACAAATCACGTTAACTTCATTTCCAAAAAATTCACTTTTCTTATTTGGTCTGAAATATCTGATGACTCATCGTCAAATATGTAAATTTTATATATAGTGAAAGTCTGGTCCATGGGTATTAGTCATTAGACCATATAGAGGCATTTCTTTTTCATGCTTTAAAACAATTCAAGCCATTTTCAGTCAACAAAGGGCTGCTCTACCTCTGCTTCTTAGTTCTATATTACTTACCAAAAATAACGCCAAAACCACGTGTATCAAATGATGAAACCATAGAGTTAGCCAGATAATGGTCCTTTGAGGAATTCATACTTTAATTTTATTACTTTTCATCTCGCCGGTCTGATCCGGTCTCAGTTGACAATTAATTTGATTAAGCTGTAGAATGACAACAATTTGTTTTATGTCTTTGATCAGTTTAATTACGTGGAATAATCTAAATACGAATTCATTGGTGACAATATTTGTCTTTCTTTGTTTCTTATTGAAGTGTACAAGAAACATCATCCGCCAATGTTGGGAGATGAAGTTTGGCGTCTAGAAAAGATTGGAAAGGATGGGGCATTCCATAAAAAGCTAACATCTGAGGGCGTTAACACTGTCCAAGAGTTCTTGAAAATGTTGGTCGTTGATCCAGCCAAGCTTAGAAGGGTAAGAATTTGCAATCGGCCGGGCAGATTTGCCGATTTAGTGTTTTCTAATTTTCTCAAATAAATAGAAATAATTCGTTTTTCAATGATGTTGAACAGATTTTAGGCCTTGGAATGTCTGAGAAAATGTGGGATGTCACAATCAAGCATGCTAAAACTTGTATTATGGGCAACAAACACTACGTTTTTGGAGGCTCGAATTACAGAATCTTCTTAAATCCCATTTGCCAACTGATGGAAGCAGAGATTAATGGGAGTCTATATCCTACTCACAACCTGAGTAATATTAACAGAGTATGACTTATTCCAAGCTAAATTTATATTTTTTACCGCAAGTTTCTATTCATCCAATTTTCTAAATGGCATTTGCAATTTCAGGCATATCTTGAAAATTTGGTCAGACAAGCATATGTAAATTGGTCGTCCTTGGAAGAGATTGAAGGAATTTCCAATGAGATTGGCCTACTCACGCAAGGTAATTCCTTTTCAAGCAACTTTCATAACATTAAACATGAGCCCCTATGTTTTCAGCCTTTTAGTAACATTTTACATGAAAAATTTATACAGGTGATCATATGGTAGATCAATATCCTAATCATCAACAAATCATGGTGAGATCATTTCAACAAAATGCGTATTTGACAGATGGTTCAATTGAGGGATATATGTCAAGGGAAATGCAGGCAGATGGCAGTAATTGGCAAATAAGTCGAACTTATTTTAACAACCCAAACGAAAATGGGATCCGATTGAACATGTTGGAGTCGAATTCGGATGATGATTTGACATCCCCAAGATCCTTCATCACAGGAGGTTAATGCTGAATTATGCATGAATGCATAGAAGCAAACAAGTCCATCAGTGAGATGTTGTGATATATCATCTTCAAGGGACAACTGTTTAAGCATTTAGCAACAAATGTAGGAAGATAAAGCGCAATCCTTTATTTGCCAATTCTATGTTTCTAAGCGACTGTATACTTCTTGTAAATAAATAATCACAACACAAGGGGGTATCCAGTGCCGAAGTGGCATAGTGAAAATGTCCTTTGAAGCATTTCCAAATTGAATTTTCCGAGTTTGTCGATCCTTGATGCAACTTCTTTTGCTCTGCCAACAGAGCCTCTTAACTATTTATTTTCCAGATAAAGTTCAAACGGCTGTTTAAATTGTCTGCTCATTGCTCAATGGCTCAATCTGCCCATGCTTGAAATTTTCAAAGACAGAATGCGCTGGCCCAAGTTTCTCTTTCCTTATTTTTAAGGCTCTGACGCTGCTTGACAATCGGGACCACAAGCCCATTTGTGCTCTAAGTTGCATAACCCTAAATCCAACCTTAAAAGTTATAACATTAAAATAAAATAAATAAAAAATACTATAAAATTTGAAGATTTCATTTCATTATAAAATTATAATGAAAGATATAATTTTTTTTAATTGTTTGATATAATTAATGTGCTAAAAGTGTTCTGGTAACCCAAAAAAGATATCATTGCAAGATAAAATTCAACAAATGTATAACAAGTAAAGACAAAATAAAATTAAGTTAATTTATATTCGTGTTATCTAATTTTATCTACAAATATTAACATTCACTCGCAAGGGTAGGTCATGTAGGGATAGCAAAATCCGAATCGTCCTATAAATTTTGAATTGATTCGTTTTGAATGGAGAGTTTTTTTTTTTTAATAGTGACGAGAATGGAGCAGTTCTGATAATTGCTTACTCCATCCGAGTATTGAAATTACTACTTTACCCTTAAATATTTAGTTTTTAAAAGGATAATAAAGTAATATAACTAAACCTATTATTTTTCTTTTTAAAAACCTAAACCTAATACTTTATCATTTGATAATATTTATTTTTTTTAGAATACTTTATTATTTGAAAAAATTAGAAATACTTAATAAATATCGGATAGGACAGGACGGTTATGAATGTAATCGACATCTATGTAGCGGTGATAGTGATATTGAAATTTCAACATTCACAGTGAAGCGAGTCGAGAGGCGGGACAGAGTATTCCAATGACTGGACAAAGGTGGATTTTGCAATATCCTCTCCCGTCTCGCTCTATTACCATTCCTAAAGCCATACTTTTGCATTTAACTATTTTATTATCAATTTTAATATTATATATAAAAATATGAATTTTAAAAGTGCAAATGATGAACAATAATTTATTAAATTAATTATTTTATCTTTTATTAATGATTTTTGTATTAAATTAAATTATTAGAATATTGACTAATTGCTATTTCCACGTTCGTAAAACTTTTTTTTCTTATTAAAGCAGAATTTCTTCATAAGTTAGTATTGATTTACTTTTTTATAATATATATTTTTTTAAACCTTTACGCTAAAAAAGGAGGGTGATCAATTGATTAAGTCTTACTTCGCTTTTCTTTTAATTTCGAGAAACAAAATAGATTCAGTGCATTGTTCTTTTCAAAATTATTAATCTCTAAAATTTTACTAAGCTAATATTTGTAAAGGATACCCAACAACTTAAGCAATCACCACAAAATTAGGAACTGAAGAAGTTAGCAACTCAGTATCCAAAGATTTTAAAATAGGATAATATCTTTGTAGATATCAGAAGTTGTATTTTAAAATTGGATAAAATCCTTGTAGATATTAGCTTTAAGTTATTTTAAATTTCAAAGTTTAAACAACAGATAACATTTCTATCCTCTGCCATATATATATATATATATATATATATATATATATATATATTCGTACTAATGAATAAAATTATAAGGCATCTTCTCAATTCAAAACCATTTTCTCTAAACTTACATGGTATTAGAGCTACTTGCATAACCAGCATCACGATCCATATTTTTTTTCTCTTCTTCTCAAATGGCAACAGCACCCAACTCCACCCAATCTCAATTAATGCAGCTGCTCAACTCCCACTGAAATTAAATTCTATAAACTTTCCCTCTTGGCAAATCCAATTTGATTCTCTTATTGGAGGACATGAGCTCACAGGTTACCTTGACGGTTCCTTTCCCTGTCCTGAAGCCATGATCCTAGTCAATGGTGTTTCTACACCGAATCCAGCTTACACCTACTGGATTAGGCAAGACAAATTCATCCTACATGCCATTGTGACCTCTGTCTCTGAATCGGTTGTTCCTATTATTGCAACAGCCAAAACATCTTCTGCAGCTTGGCAGACACTTTCCAAAACTTTTGCCAGCAAGACTTGATCAAGAGTCATGTCTCTGAAAAAGAAGCTGACCATGTCAACACAAGATGGGCGCTCTGTAGCAGAATACATGTAGTTCATGAAATGCATTGCTGATGAACTAGCATTAGCCCAAGCACCGGTTGCTGATGATGATTTAATCATCTTTATTCTTAATGGCCTTGGAACAGATTTCAAGGAGATTTCTACAGCCATTCGAGCTCGTGAATCTGCCATTTCCTTTGAAGAGCTTCATGATAAGCTCACAGACTATGAAGGTGCCATCAAACAGGAGGATTTTTATCCCTCACCTGCAGTCACAGCTAACTACACCAGGAAAATCAGAGGTAATTATTCATATAGAGGGAGTCACTCAAGAGGTAACTTTTCCAATAATAGTACATCAACCCGCAACCATTTCTCTTATCCACACAAGAAATATATCCATAATGCTGCTCATAACGCTTCAAAGATAGTCTGTCAACTTTGTGAGAAAGCAGGATACACTGCAAAGACTTGCTGGCTGAATAAGAATCATGCAAAAGAGCCAGTGGCCAATCATGTCACTTCGTTTCAATCAAATGAGAATCAGAATTGGATCATTGACTCAGGAGCTTCACATCATGTTACCACCGACTTAAACAAGCTATCCCTTTATTCAGATTATGGAGGCCCAGATGAGATTATTGTAGGTGATGGAACAGGTTTGACAATTAATCACATTGGTTCATCTCTTATTTCAACTTCTGCTACATCCTTTCACCTTTCAGATGTCTTGCACGTATCTCACATGAAAAGAAATTTAATTTCTGTCTCAAAATTTTGTAAGACTAACCAAGTTTCCATTGAATTTTTTCCTTTTCATTTTTTGGTGAAGGATTTAACCACGGAGGCAACATTAATAAAAGGCCTGAGTAAAGATGATGTTTATGAGCTTCCTAGATGCATGCCATTTCTCTCAAATCCTGCCAAAGCATTGTTGACTGTCAAAACGTGAGTTGATTAATGGCATAACAGACTGGGACATCCATCTTGAAGAACACTCAGCTTTATGCTCAAACTCTTTGACCTGTCTCCTATTTCTTCAAATAAACTGCCTATTTGTGATTCTTGCCATTGTAATAAAAGTCACAAATTACCTTTTTATAAATCAACTCTCTCTAGTTCCAAGCCATTAGAACTAATTTATACAGATGTTTGGGGTCCTGCTCATATTTCTTCTATTGATGGTTTTCGATATTATGTGATTTACATTGACCACTACACCAAATACATCTGGCTTTTTCCTCTCAAAGCTAAATATGATGTCTATGTTTTATTTCCTTATTTCAAAGCACTTGTTGAAAAAAAAATTTAGTACTTCTATTATCTCTTTATATTCTGATAATGGTGGTGAATATTAGAAATTATCTAAATACCTTGCAGGTCATGGCATATCTCATCTCACTACTCCAGTGCACACACCATAGCACAATGGCACAATAGAAAGGAGACACAGACACATTGTTGAAACTGGCCTCACCTTATCATGCCTCAATGCCTTTAAGTTTTTGGTCACATGCATTTCAAGCTGTTGTTTACCTTATCAATAGACTCACCACTCCAATTCTAAATCATAAATCATCTTTTGAATTTTTATTCAACACTGATCCAAACTACAAAAAGTTACACTACAAACAAATTGCCATATACTGACACTTACCTATACTGACGGTAGAAATTCGTCGGTATAAATGATCTATTGCGACGGATTTTTGTTACCGTCAGTATATGTTTAACATATACCGACACTTTGTTTTCCGTCGCTATAGATACCCCATATACTGACGGTTACTCATTCGTCGTCGGTATAGATATCCCGTATACTGACGATTTTTTATTAACCGTCGGTATAGTCATAAGTTATACTGACGGGTTTTGTCATCCGTCAGTATTGGTCACTCCCGAAAAAAAATGCTATAATGACGGATTTTTGTTACCGTCAGTATATGTTTAACATATACCGACACTTTGTTTTCCGTCGCTATAGATACCCCATATACTGACGGTTACTCATTGGCCGTCGGTATAGGTATCCCGTATACTGACGATTTTTTATGGACCGTCGGTATAGTCATAAGATATACTGACGGGTTTTGTCATCCGTCAGTATAGGTCACTCTCGAAAAAAAATGCTATAATAACGGATTTGCCCTTTCTTTTATTAGGTTATATTTTCCCCCTTTTTCCCCCCTTATCTCTTTCAGTCCCTCTCTTTCACTGGTTTCAGAGAAACCTAATGAAAAGATTTTTTGTCTTATGAATATGTATTAGAAGAGAGGAAATTTGAAAATTTGGTTCAATTTTTATGGTTTTTTTACTGAAATTTGTGTCATAGGAAGTTTACTTATTGATAAATAGAGACTTAAAGTTTAATTTCATTGTGCTCCGCAGGACAGAAGATCTTAGGGTTTCGTTTGAGCGGTATGGTCCAGTGAAGGACGTTTATCTGCCGAAAAATTATTACACCGGGTATGCTATTGCTCGGTTATGTATTCTTATCTCTGTGTGTGTTTTTCGTTGTTGTTTCAGCTTTTAATTTTGGTTTTATGTTGATACTTGTACTGCTTTGAATAGAACGTAAGAACATAATAATATTCTTCATTGAAATTGATTTTCCATCCATTTGATGGCCCGCATATATTTTGTTTTTAGTAACAATAAAGGTCTCCAACTTTTTAATTATGCTTGCTAATGATTTGAATTTGTAGAGAGCCGCGGGGCTTTGGTTTTGTGAAGTTTCGGTATGGTGAAGATGCAGCTGAAGCAAAACATCGAATGAACCATCAGGTTATTGGTGGACGTGAGATAAGAATTGTTTTCGCTGAGGAGAATAGGAAAACTCCTCAAGAAATGCGTGTGACTACCCGTGTAAGGTGCCACAGCTTATTTCTCTCTTATGTACGCTGATGGTTATTTTCTGCCTCCTGAGTGTTAGATTAAATGCTGATGTGATAATCATTGTTTACTCTTTCATTTTCTTTTAAAGTGCTCGAGACAGGGGAAGCAGAAGAACACCACCCAGGTCCCCAAGACGCCGATATCGCTGTCAGTCTAAAACTTATGCTTCTTGCATTTCTCTTAACTTTTTAATAGATCTCATAACTAGATAATGGTTTTTGAAGATGATTTTTCTGTTTTAATGTGAGCTGAATTATTGTTTGTGGTCACAGCTTACTCTCGCTCACTTTCACCTGCTAGACATGATTCAAGGTTTGAATTTTACTTGTTAGAAGCATTTTATGCTTTCTTTTTAATGCGTAATTAGTGGCTCTTCTTGTTGTTGTAGAACTCTGCTGTTTTACATATATAATGTGGTAAAGATATTGTTGATTTGGTTTCATTAAGTTGTAATTAAATGATTAATTAATCGAAGCGGGATTACTTCTTTTTAAAAATTTTGGAAAATGGCTTCAAGTTTCGATCGGTGGGAAAAAGATCCTTTCTTCTCTGTGGCTGAAGAAGTTCAGGAATCTGCTGACAGGTAAATTATTTCATTTTCAAGTCCGTCTGGTGAGTGGAGCACCTCTGAAGCTAAGGGCGAGAAGTCACATGGGCATAGGCGGACTGCTAGTGCGAGTGCTGACATTGGTGCTTGGAAGATTGCAATTACTGATGATGTTTTACATCAGAATTCTTCCAATGGTCAGCCCTCTATTCCCCCACGAAAGGTACCAAGCTTCTCCGGTTTCCTAAATTCCATGGAATCTGTAGCCAAGGTGACATGGTCAAAGAATGGCTTCAAGAAGTGGAAGGCAGTGCTATTTTTGTTACCATGTTCTATTTGAAATATACTCTTATGTTGTACTATTTGAAATATACTTTTTGAGATTTGACTTTTTGTTACCATGTTCTATGCTGTCCGTTGGTGTTTATAAGTTCCTGTTTATCATTTCCTCCTGCAGGGTGTCAACCTTTGCTATTTGAAATATGGTCGTCCCATTCAACTAGCAGTTTGGGTTGTCCTCTTCCTTTTCTTGCTTGGTGAGCTTGCTTGAAACTCGTATTAATTTTTTTCTTCATTTTTTGGGTTTGTTACTTATATTTTCTGCTTATGTGTTTAGGAACAAAGCATACATGCACTTACTCATTAATGCATTTTTTAAAATTTGAGCAAAACGTTTTGCAATATTTTCATTATTAGTAAAGGCAATTTCATTCTTCTCTGTTATCTGTGCTAATTAGGTTATGTGCTTTATGCTACTTGGATTGAATGGTGAATTCTCATTCCAATGGAGTATGAAAGCAATTAAATGTGCAGAGATTAGTGACTGAAAGAAGCAACTATTATTGAAGAAAATGTGCCCCAAATAGACCAGTAACAAATAGAAATGCATATCTAGCTGATAGGACCTTAGATTCCCTATTTCATAATTTTGTGGCATATTCACATACTACTATACAACACTCGAGTGCTGGTGCTTCCCTGGAAGAAGCACATGTATGTTCTTTTGCAGTTGTATACATCCTTTTCAATGTACCTAGCTAGCATAGTATAAGATTCTTCAAGAATAAATTTAAGATTTGAATTTAAACGCAGACTGATCAGGACGTATTTGGAATGTATGAAATATGCTTAAGACAATTGTATTGATAGTGCACAACATAAGGAAAGAAAAGGAAAAACTTTTTACTATTTTTATTTAATTATATTTTTACCTTTTGAGCTTAATTCAATAAATATATATTGACAGAACATATACTTTTTAGGTACCTGATGCTGGTAGTGCTCCAAATTTGTCACCAATAATAAGGTCTTCAACTTCTAGTCATCAAGTTAATGAAAATGAAGATGGTAAACTACTTGATTATTTTATTCTTCTATATTGACTTCATTACTTAATTGCTGCATATTGGTTAATTTTTGTCAATTTTATGCAGATGTTGCTCGATAGGAATATTCATGAGATTTGGATTGCTTATTTCACTGTATTATGACTTTAGCTTGCGACTTCTATTTAGCTTGTAAAAGTTATATAATTAAGACAATTTATTTGTAATTTTATTTTTAATATTATGAAATATTTTGTACTTTCTTATAATGGATTTTGTACTTTCTTATAATGGATTTTTTATCTTGGATTAAATTATAAATATATCAATATTAGTAATTGAAAATATGAAAAAAATTTATTTTTACTGACCTCTATACTGACAGTTCATATAACAACAAAAACTGTATAGTATACTGATGGAGTAAACCGTCAGTTAATTTACGACAAACGATCGCTATAGGTTAATTGTATATTTTACATTTTAATCTATACCGACGGATACAAAAAAAAAACGTCGGTATACGTATATCAATGGTATCTATACCGACGGAAACAGAATCCGTCGGTATAGATACGGTATCTATACCTACGGCTACAAAATCCGTCGGTATAAATATGGTATCTATATCGACGGGTACAAAAGCCGTCGGTATAGATGCGATATCTATACCTACGGCTACAGAATCCGTCGGTATAGATACGGTATCTATACCTACGGCTACAACAGCCGTCGGTATAGATGCGATATCTATACCGACGGATACAAAATCCATCGGTATAGGTCAGGTGTAAAAGGGGCTACCCCAACATAGGCTATACCGACGGTAGTAACATTAGTGACGTCTAAAACCGTCGGTATAGGTTATACATCCTATTCCGACGGTCACCTTTTCCGTCGGTATAGGTCTATACCGACGAGGGTTTTACCGTCGCTTAATTTTTTGTCGGAATAGTCATTTTGACCGTCGGTATAGGGTTTTAGGACTTTTAGCGACGGATTTTGAAGATTTACTGACGCTTTTTGGACCGTCACTATATGGCAATTTGTTTGTAGTGTTAAAAGTGTTTGGTTGCCTCTGTTACCCATGGCTAAAACCTTACAATAACCATAAGATGCTACCCAAGTCTAAACCTTGTGTTTTTCTAGGCTATTCCACCAATCAAAGTGCTTACAAATGTTTTGATCCCACAACACATGTTGTCTTTCATGAAACTACTGTCATAACGTACCAAATGTGAATTTAGCAAGCTAGACACAAACATGGAGTCGCCACTAATCATCTAACTAGGTGTGATTAGTCACCTTTATGAATCTATCATTTTTAAAGTTATCCTAAGCTTGACTAAGGCATCCTAAAAAGAATAGGTTCTGATCTACGTTTTAGAACTAGGTTCGGGAGTTCGGTTACGTGCGGGGAATGATTAGCACCCCCACAATGCCTATCTTAAAGATAATACCATATCATCAATCACGTATTATCCTAAACTGGTCTTAAAATGGTCTCAATTAATCTAAATAAATATTTATCATGCCAATAAACTAAAATCATATCACATTAAAATCCTAAAACATGCAAAAACCTAAAAACAAAAATAATAAAATATCATAAAAATCCCTAAACATGCAAAATCTAAATATCATAAAAATTCCTAAACATGCAAAATCTAAAAATAATAAAAATCACAATAATTCCTAAACATGCAAAATCTAAAAATATCATAAAAAAAAAAACAATAATCATACCTCTAAAGATAAAAACCTAATCATGCTCATCTAAAAAAATAATAATAATAAAATAAATACCTAATCATGTTTCTCAAAATAAAATAATAAATCCTAATAATCATGCTTATCTAAAAATAATAATAATAAATCCTAATAATCATGCAATCTAAAAATGAAATTAAAAAAAAAAAAAAACCTAATCATGCCATCCATAAATAAAAATAGAAACTTAAATCATGCAATAATCTAAATAATAATAATAAAATCATCATAAAAAAAATTATAAAATAAAATTATAAAACACTAAAACATAAACGAAAATAAAAGGAAAGGCAAAGCTAACAAAAAAATAAAACAATCATCATGTAATTATTACCAAGCAAATAATTTTTAAAAAAATGTAATCATCTTATCAATCATAAAACAAATAAATAAGAAAGAAATTATTGAATATCATATATTAATCATAAACAATGATTACCTGATAAATGAAAAAAAAAAAAAAAAAAAAAGGGATAGAAAGTTAGAAACAGAAACAAGACAATTGAAACAAAGTTTATCATCTGGGTCGGGCAGGCGCGCCGGTCAACCTGACCCGGCTCAGCTGTGGCTTATTTAAAACAAATTTTTTTTTTGGGTTTCATTTTTTACCTGGTTTAAAAAAAAAAAAAAAAAAACTCTTCTCTCTCTGATTTCTTCCTTCTCCAAGAACACGATGAATATTCTTCAGCTGTCGGTGACCACCATCGTCGCCGCAAACCTGCCCAGAAAAATCCAAAAAAAATCCTAAATTTCCCTCTCGATCCCCTCAACCCTGAAATCTAGTTAGTTTCGTCCGAATCACCCCCAAAAATCCTAGATCTAGGTTTGAAAATTAGAAATCCAAAAACATTAATTTATCGATCCGGCTCTGTTTACCGTCGGATGATCACCAAACCGAAACTGAACACTCGTCTCCCCCTTTCCTAAGTTTCCAACCACTATGATTCTCAAAAAACTACCTAGAACCCAAAAATCCCAAAGATTTCGAAAACCTTAAAAAAAAAATTGTTACTGACTTCCCAAATCCTAGTGTTCTGTACTCCGAAATTCTACTAATTCTCCCCCCTTCTGTTGTTGGTTAAGGAATCCTTTTTATAGAACCAGGATTGAGAGAGTTCTAGTCCATTTAAATCATGAATTCTCATCCTAATCCGAAAATCCCCCTTTATCACAACTCTTTTAGTCAAATTCTGATCAAAAAGGGAGTTTGGATTCAATCCAAACTCATTCTCTTCATTTTCCGATTTTCCTTCATTTTCTTTTTTTTTCTTTTCTGTTTTTTCTGTTTTTGGTTTTTTTTTTTCCTTTAATTTTGAAATAAAAAAGAAAATTAAAATTAAAACCTAAAACCTAAAACCTAAAACTAAAAATTAAATTAAATTTAAAAATTAAAATCTGAATTAAAATGCCTGGATAAAAACCGGTGTCTACAACTGCATTTCTATTTAAGTCTATTCCTTCTACACTTCCTAAAGTTACTAATAAAGTTTTTCAGCAGTGGTCTGGCATTTCTCCATCTAATGCACTTCAATCAGCTGTTTCTCATGACACTAACAACTCTGTTTCAGCAGGCTTTGAGGATATGACCTTCAATTCCTCTCCCATCACTCAGCATCATTACTCAGTTGCTCCCTCGTTAAGCACTTCACCAGGTAATGAAACTTCCTCTATCCCTTTCAATATCATCACTTCACCTGATATTTGTTCTGATGCATTACCATCCCCCACATCACCATCACAAGCTGTCCCAAGATCACATCCCATGGTTACTCGATCTCAAAATAACATATTCAAACCAAAACAAACTTTTACAGCATCCAAACATCCCTTACCCCCCTCAACCGAACCCACCTGTGTTAGTCAAGCTATTAGTGATCCAAAATGGAGGAATGCAATGACAGATGAAATCAATGCTTTAGTCAGGAATCAAACCTGGGAACTAGTGCCACCTTCTTCTAATCAAAATGTTGTCGGTTGCAAGTGGGTATTCAGAATCAAAAGAAAACCGAATGGCTCAATTGATAGATACAAAGCTCGACTAGTTGCCAAGGGCTTTCATCAACGACCTGGACTTGACTACACTGATACCTTCAGTACAGTCATTAAACCCACTACTATCAAACTTGTGTTGTGTTTAGCATTAGCCAATGGTTGGCCTATACATCAATTAGATGTTAACAATGCTTTTTTGCAAGGCACATTATCTGATACAGTCTATATGGCTCAGCCTTCTGGTTTTGTTGATAAGGAAAGACAACATCATGTTTGTAAACTACACAAAGATATTTATGGGTTGAAACAAGCTCCAAGGGCCTGGTATCAAGAATTGAGTAGTTTCCTCCTTGGTTATGGCTTTAGTAATTCTGTCTCTGATTCATCACTTTTTTTTATGCCAAGAATTCAACTCTCATCTATTTTCTGGTCTATATAGATGATTTGTTAATCACAGGTAACAACTCTACAGCTATGACTCTTTTCCAGTAACAGCTTGCACAACGATTCTCTCTGAATGATCTTGGCCAGTTACATTATTTCCTAGGACTAGAGGTTACATCTACACCTACAGGCATGTTTTTATCTCAGCAAAAATACATATGGGATCTCCTGCAGAAGTTTGATATGGACAATGCTAAAGAAGTCACTACTCCCATGGCAACAAATGTAAAATTACAACTCAAGGATGGCACTGGTATGGCTGATGCTACATCATACAGAAAATTAGTAGGTTCCTTACAATATCTTTCTCTAACACGACCTGATCTTGCTCACTCTATCAATAACTTATCTCAATTCATGCATGCTCCAACTCAGTGTCATTGGTCCAGTCTGAAAAGAGTCTTGAGGTATCTTAAAGGAACACTTTATCATGGCTTAATTTTGAAAAAGTCATCAGACATAACTATATCAGCATTTAGTGATTCAGACTGGGCAGGGAACTTGGATGACAGAACCTCTACATCAGCTTATGTAATATATCTTGGTGGCAATCCCATATCTTGGAAATCATCAAAGCAAAGAAATGTTGCTAGATCATCCACTGAAGCAGAATATCGAGCCCTTGCCAATACTACTGCGAAGCTCATCTGGATCAAGAATCTTTTTGTCTAAATTGCATTTTTCATCCACTCAAACATCGATCATTCACTGTATCATCCACTCAAGAATCTTTTTGGTTATGGCTTTAGTAATTCTGTCTCTGATTCATCACTTTTTTTTTATGCCAAGCATTCAACTCTCATCTATTTTCTGGTCTATATAGATGATTTGTTAATCACAGGTAACAACTCTACAGCTATGACTCTTTTCCAGTAACAGCTTGCACAACGATTCTCTCTTAAAGATCTTGGCCAGTTACATTATTTCCTAGGACTAGAGGTTACATCTACACCTACAGGCATGTTTTTATCTCAACAAAAATACATATGGGATCTCCTGCAGAAGTTTGATATGGACAATGCTAAAGAAGTCACTACTCCCATGGCAACAAATGTAAAATTACAACTCAAGGATGGCACTGGTATGGCTGATGCTACATCATACAGAAAATTAGTAGGTTCCTTACAATATCTTTCTCTAACACGACCTGATCTTGCTCACTCTATCAATAAGTTATCTCAATTCATGCATGCTCCAACTCAGTGTCATTGGTCCAGTCTGAAAAGAGTCTTGACGTATCTTAAAGGAACACTTTATCATGGCTTATTTTTGAAAAAGTCATCAGACATAACTATATCAGCATTTAGTGATTCAGACTGGGCAGGGAACTTGGATGACAGAACCTCTACATCAGCTTATGTAATATATCTTGGTGGCAATCCCATATCTTGGAAATCATCAAAGCAAAGAAATGTTGCTAGATCATCCACTGAAGCAGAATATCGAGCCCTTGCCAATACTACTGCGAAGCTCATCTGGATCAAGAATCTTTTTGTCTAAATTGCATTTTTCATCCACTCAAACATCGATCATTCACTGTATCACCCACTCAAGAATCTTTTTGGTTATGGCTTTAGTAATTCTGTCTCTGATTCATCACTTTTTTTTTATGCCAAGAATTCAACTCTCATCTATTTTCTGGTCTATATAGATGATTTGTTAATCACAGGTAACAACTCTACAGCTATGACTCTTTTCCAGTAACAGCTTGCACAACGATTCTCTCTTAAAGATCTTGGCCAGTTACATTATTTCCTAGGACTAGAGGTTACATCTACACCTACAGGCATGTTTTTATCTCAACAAAAATACATATGGGATCTCCTGCAGAAGTTTGATATGGACAATGCTAAAGAAGTCACTACTCCCATGGCAACAAATGTAAAATTACAACTCAAGGATGGCACTGGTATGGCTGATGCTACATCATACAGAAAATTAGTAGGTTCCTTACAATATCTTTCTCTAACACGACCTGGTCTTGCTCACTCTATCAATAAGTTATCTCAATTCATGCATGCTCCAACTCAGTGTCATTGGTCCAGTCTGAAAAGAGTCTTGAGGTATCTTAAAGGAACACTTTATCATGGCTTATTTTTGAAAAAGTCATCAGACATAACTATATCAGCATTTAGTGATTCAGACTGGGCAGGGAACTTGGATGACAGAACCTCTACATCAGCTTATGTAATATATCTTGGTGGCAATCCCATATCTTGGAAATCATCAAAGCAAAGAAATGTTGCTAGATCATCCACTGAAGCAGAATATCAAGCCCTTGCCAATACTACTGCGAAGCTCATCTGGATCAAGAATCTTTTTGTCTAAATTGCATTTTTCATCCACTCAAACATCGATCATTCACTGTATCATCCACTCAAGAATCTTTTTGGTTATGGCTTTAGTAATTCTGTCTCTGATTCATCACTTTTTTTTTATTCCAAGAATTCAACTCTCATCTATTTTCTTGTCTATATAGATGATTTGTTAATCACAGGTAACAACTCTACAGCTATGACTCTTTTCCAGTAACAGCTTGCACAACGATTCTCTCTTAAAGATCTTGGCCAGTTACATTATTTCCTAGGACTAGAGGTTACATCTACACCTACAGGCATGTTTTTATCTCAGCAAAAATACATATGGGATCTCCTGCAGAAGTTTGATATGGACAATGCTAAAGAAGTCACTACTCCCATGGCAATAAATGTAAAATTACAACTCAAGGATGGCACTGGTATGGCTGATGCTACATCATACAGAAAATTAGTAGGTTCCTTACAATATTTTTCTCTAACACGACCTGATCTTGCTCACTCTATCAATAAGTTATCTCAATTCATGCATGCTCCAACTCAGTGTCATTGGTCCAGTATGAAAAGAGTCTTGAGGTATCTTAAAGGAACACTTTATCATGGCTTATTTTTGAAAAAGTCATCAGACATAACTATATCAGCATTTAGTGATTCAGACTGGGCAGGGAACTTGGATGACAGAACCTCTACATCAGCTTATGTAATATATCTTGGTGGCAATCCCATATCTTGGAAATCATCAAAGCAAAGAAAGGTTGCTAGATCATCCACTGAAGCAGAATATCGAGCCCTTGCCAATACTACTGCGAAGCTCATCTGGATCAAGAATCTTTTTGTCTAAATTGCATTTTTCATCCACTCAAACATCGATCATTCACTGTAACAATATTGGTGCCACCTATCTCAGGGCTAACCCTGTTTTCCACTCTTGTATGAAACACTTAGCTCTTGACTATCACTTTGTGAGACAACATGTTCAATCTGGTCTATTGACGGTCTCTTACATCTCCACAGTTGATCAACTTGCTGATGGCCTTACAAAACCTCTTGCTAGACAACGGTTTATGTTTTTAAGATCCAAGATAGGTGTAGCTGATGGCTTCACCTTCTTGCGGGGGCATGTAAAGGATACACAACAACCGAAGCAATCACCACAAAATTAGGAACTGAAGAAGTTAGCAACTCAGCAAACCAAAGATTTTAAAATAGGATAATATCCCTGTAGATATCAGAAGTTGTATTTTAAAATTGGATAAAATCCTTGTAGATATTAGCTTTAAGTTATTTAAAATTTTAAAATTTAAACTACAGATAGCATTTCTATCATCTGCCATGTATATATTCGTAGTGATGAATAAAATTATAAGGCATCTTCTCAATTCAAAACCATTTTCTCTAAACTTACAATATTTACATGAGTAAAAGAAATTTTGACCTAAACTCAAAACATATAAAAATAATTGAATGTACATTGATATAATTGGGTGGGTTATGACGGGTTCGGATTGGTATATTTTTGGGTTAGGTTTGAATATATTTGGCTTTCTAATCATATTGAGTTAAGATAATTTCAAATTTGAACTATAATGGATTCAAGACCATTTCAAACTTGGATTGTTTCAGTTTTTTTTTTTTTTTTTTGAATTTGATTTTGTTCGGGTTTAATCAATTTTGAGTTAATTACAATTCAGATCTTTTTCGAGATAAATTTTATATTTTTACGGCTTTCTAATCTAATCAATCTCAAATTCAAATAGTTGTAGTTTCAGATTCGAATTATTTCAAATTCGAATTTTTTTTGCTCGCTTTTTTTTTTTTTTTTTTTTTTAAAATTTGAAGCTTTATTTTTTCAGACTTTCATAACGAATCAAGTTCAGGTTGATCATTTTTTTTTTCTGATTTAGGTTAATTTCCGGTTTGGTCAAAATTTATCACATCTATATATTATGCACACCAATTGAATAGGTAGATATAAGAGTTGTTTTTTCTTTTCTTAAATTTAAGAAGTAAATAAGACTCTAAACAATTTGACATATAAAGCGTTCCATCAATTTTTTTAAGCAGTAGAATAAACCATACATTTCTAATTTTATAGAAACTTGAGAGTTTATTTTTGAAATAGATATAGTTGTTTAAAAAATGTTAACTTTCAAAAGTACGAGAACAAAGTTAAATGAGCGTTTAAAAAATCTTTCAAAAATTCTAAATTAGAAATTTTGTCCATTAATATTTATTTAAATTACCATTATTATATTTAATAGTAGTTTCTCTAAATTCAAATTTAAATAACTTTTAGTAGGTGTTTGACTCAACATGAGAAAGAGCACTTTTACTACAAAAGCAAAGTTAAAGTGTTTGGCTCTGAAAATTTTAACATTTTTAGTAGAATAAACCAGAAACTTTTAACTTCATAGAAACTATTGAGAGTTTATTTTTCAAATAATTATAGTTATTTTAAAAAAAGAAATTTCAAAATTACAAGAACAAAGTTAAATGAACGATTAAAAAATCTTATAAAAATTCTAAATTAGTAAGTTTGTCCAAAAAATTTATTTAAATTACAATTATTATATTTAATAGTAGTTTCTCTATTCAAATTCAAATAACATTTAGTAGGTGTTTACCTAGGGGTGTAAATGAGACACCTGTGCTCGCAAGCTACTCGGGTTCGGCTCAAAAGAAACTCGAATTCGGCTCGATCATTGTCGAGTCAAGCTCAAGCAGTTCGAGCTATCGAACGAGCCAAATTCGAGTATCCTAATGATTGACTCGAGTAGCTCGCGAGCCTAATCGAGCTTTTTATTTTTAATATATATATATATATATATTATTTTTAATTAGTATTGGAAAATCTCAATTCGAACTCGATCTCGAGCTCGAACACAAATAATCAAGTTTGAAGTCAAGCATGAAAATTGAACTCATTTTTTACAAGGTAAACGAGCTTAATCGAGCGAGTTCGAGCAGTTCGATTTTTATCTCGAATCAAACTCGAATTTTAAAAATGAAACTCGATCGAACTCTAACCGAATTTCGAATTTCGAGTCGAATTCGAATTCAAGTTTCTTACGATTTGAACTCAACTTGATTATGTTTGACTTAACGTATGAAATAGCTTTTATTACTGCAAAAGCAAAAATAAAGTGTTTGGCTCTCAAAATTTTAATACTTTTAACTTATATGGTAAGTCCATTTGGACTTTCAAAAGAAACTACAAAAATAAAGTGTTTGGCTCTCAAAATTTTAATACTTTTAACTTATATGGTAAGTCCATTTGGACTTTCAAAAGAAACTACAAAGCTGTACTTATCAAAAAGAGTTAAGTTATAGCAACAAATATAAGTCAAAATATTTAGGTAATCTCTGTATTATATTATCTAATATAAATTAGTTTTTTTATTATAAAATTAAATAATTTAGTCTCTGTATTTTTAAAATTGAAGCAAAAAGGTAAAATCACTGATCAGTGTAACAGAAACTGTTAAAAAGCTGACGTGACATTTAACCTTGTGTTTATTTGATGACGTGGATGTTAAATGCTGATGTGGCACTAATAAAATATATTATTTTAAGCTAACATGGATAAAATAACAAACTAAGTTGGCAAAAATGTCACATCAAATTATTTTTTATTAATTTAGTTTGTTATTTTGTTCTCGTCAGCTTAAAATAATATATTTTATTGGTACCACATCATCAAATAAACACAAGGTTAAATGCCATGTCAGGTTTTTTAATAGTTTTTAACAGTTTTCATTACACTAGTTAGTAATTTTACCTTTTTGCTTCGATTTTAAAAGTACATGAACTAAATTACTCAGTTTTATATTAGAGAAATCAATTTATATTAGCTGGTATAGTACAAGGACTTCTCAGCTACTTTGACCAACAAATATATATTTACTAAAATTTAATTCTATTCTCTCTTTACTCTTCAATATTCATAATTGTTAATTTATAGTAACAAATATATTTTTTCCACGTAGGGAAGCTAATTGGGCAGCTGATTGGGTGGCAAGAAAAAATCATATCTAGATGTTGTCACCCGAATTGGATTTTGATCATTGCCCATCTGAACTGTTGAATGTTATTTCTCGCTCCGAGTATGATGTAGGCTAAATGCCATTATTTTGAACCAAAAAAAAAAAATTTATTATAGTGAGAATTATACTCCATCCATCCGTCACAATAAAATTGTAACTTGTTGACTTTTTGGGTAAAATTTTTAATTGTTGACCACTTTTTATTTAATATTTATAATTGATAAAATCATGAAAATCTTTTCTACAAACTTTAAATGAAGTATTTTCTAAATAAATATTTTGTAAAATTTAACTAATTAAACTATGTAAAATAACAAAGGTCTAAGTTAAAAAATTGTGACCAAAACAAAGTCAACATGTAACAATTTTATTGGACGGACGGAGTATTTTATTTTTCACATTCATTGAGTCTTTGACTATTCTCGCTTTACCCTTCAAAAAATTCTAAAATTTAATTTTGTTTTCGATTTAATTGATACTTTTTTATTTTATTTTATTAAATAAATAAAATATTATCAAATAGTTTTCAAAACTTTACTTTAGAAAAGGGAATTATTTTGAACACTTACATCACTACTGCATTAATTTTGTCAAACGTGTTAGTCTTAAATTTATTATCATTTTGAAATGATAAAAACTTTAAACATGATTTTCAAATCAAATTTATTTTAGATTTTTTGAAATTTTTTATTTTTTAATGTGTTTCACCTCAAAATGCAAGTTAATTGATCTTCAAAGAAAGATGTTCTTTATTATTTTAAAAGGAAAGAGAATTTTCAAGGTACTTTACTTGACTAAATCCCTTTTTCAAAAAATAATTTCTCACATCAATTATTTTTGTCAAATGAGTTTTGGGATAAAGCAATTTTTTTCTCAAAGTGAAATACTTAAGTAGTGTTTGGTTTTTGAAAACAATTTTTATTTTTATTTTTTAAAAAATAGTTTTTATTTTTGCTTTTTAGAAAATGCGTTTGGTGGATTAAAAAAAAAGTTATTTTCTAAATGCAAACCAGTGAAATGTGTTTTTTTATCATTATACATAAAATAATAAATATTTATTAATTGATAATGCATATGTAACTTTGTAATCTTACTCTTATTTATATTTAAATTTCACAACAATAATCTATATATCAATTGTATTCAAGTTCTAGTAATTCATTTAATCATTAAATAGTATACCTATTGTCTCTTTTATAATATTTTAAAACTTGACAATATTTTCACTGATATAATCAAAGTTTTGTAAATCCGTAAAGTAACTTTCGCTTGAGACAAAAATATGTTATGAATCAAGAATTTAAGATACTAAATAAAAGTATGTAAAGACAAAGAAACTGAAATATTTAATATTAATGGCTTTGAAAGAGTTAGAACACGAATTAACGCATTGATTTGCAAAATGCAAGTAAAATTATGAGAACTTTTCGTGTTTTCATTATTGAAAATATACTTTTTAAGTTTTCATATTTTGAGTCATTTTCATTTTTAATTGTCAAACATTTTTTCACTCTTATTTTTTATTTTTTAAGAAAATGAAAACAAAAATAGTTTCGTTTTCTAAAACCAAACAGAATCTTAAATTTTCATTTTTGAGAAAAAAAGATCGATATGCTCCTTAAAAAGATCAATCCCCTTTTCAAAACAGAATTTCTTTAATACTGAAAAGATCTATAAACACTCAATTTTATCCAAAATCATAATCAATTATTGGTTCTAACTTGATTTTTGAGCCTTAATTTAATTTAGTTTTACTGAATTTTGAGCTTAAATTGATCTTGGAACCCAATTATTATTGGGATATGGGATTACAATTGGCTTTTGAACTTTAAGCCCAAATAGACATTTTTTATCCAATGAAATGATGGCCCACATTATATTTTAATTTATTTATCTTTTTATCTTGTTTTATTTATCTTTTAATCTTTAATTTTTTATTATATGTTAATTTTAATAAATTAGAAAAAAAATCAAAATAAAAGGGATAAGCAGATAAATCAAAAGCCAAATAAAGAGATAAATCAGAGACTAAGTTTAGAAGAAACAATATTCAAAAAGATTGATATCAGATAAATCAAAAAAAAAAAAAAGGAGATAAAAGATTGATATCAGATAAATCCAGAAATCAGATAAAAAGAAAATCTGAAACAGATTTTAATTAAAATTTGTACATATATTAGGTATAATTTTAATTTGTTATACATTTGACTTTACAAAGTTAAGAAAATTTATGAAATCAATAAATTATTTTTATATGAAATAATAATTACAATACATTTTACACTTACACATATTCAGAATAATAATAATAATCACTTTCATGTATACTTTGTATTTTAATTATTTGACATTTTTAAAATCAAACAAATTTATTCAACAAAAAATATTAACACATAATATTTGATGTTAACATAATTCTTAATATAACAATTAGCAAAAACTATTTTACATTTGGAAGTAATAAAAATATATATTATTTAACATGCCAACTTTTTTTTTTTGAATAAGTGAAATTTTATCACTCAAAAAAGCACATAAACTACTACTGTACAACTGAAGCATGATCATTACAAAAATAGAATCATGCAAATCGAACTGCAAACTATACAGTAAAACTATAGGTTATACTAACATAAAACTATTTAGATCCCAAGCTATACACAGATCTCTATTTACATAATCGAATGCAATATTCTTCAATCCATACAATCGTAATCTAACATGCCAACTTCATTTGTTTATTTACTTTATTACATATTTATTAACTTATTTTTAGTTATTAAACAATTAGTAAGAACATGTGTATATATGTTTGCGTAAAAATCTCATATTGAGAGGGTATTTTTGTCACATTACTATTTATCAAAGGCCAAACGAAAAAAGAAACAAAAATGGTTTGAATCTAGTGCAATAAGCTCATTGTACCCTAAACAATAATATGTAATCTTAACTGAAAATTATATTTATACACAAAATCTAATGACTAATTCTTGAATGGGAAAAAGAAATTATAATTTCAATTAAAATACTTATTCCATTCAAATATTAAAACTTGTTCAAATTGTTTTGAGTTTTTCAAAACTGATTTATTTAACAAGCTCTGCAATCTATTGATTTTAGTTATTAGTTTTAACCCTTTTCTATGAGAATATTTTGTCGCATAGTTATTTGATTTTTCAAGGAACATGATACTATTTCTAACTCAGGATAAGACCTGGCCGCTTGGCTCCAAGTTTTGTGCAAGTCAAGGTCAATAGCCATCTTAATTTCTTCTTCTATCTCATATTGGAAAATTATAGTGTCTGTCACGCTCAAGTCTTTTCTAATATCCAAAAGAATAGTCTTTGTTCACGCGCTTACACCTACATGACAGGGTAACCTTCTAAGAACTATCTTCTTCTTTTGAAGTGATAGGGAAATAGTTGTTTAGTATGGAATGTCAATTACTATTAACGACTACGATTGAAAATTCTTAAAATTACAAAAGTACATGGGAAATTACTTTTATAATATGTTTAGAAACATAAATTTAAAAATTTGAATTTAGATTTAGATTTAAATTTTATTTATTATATAAATTGTAAGAATGAAATACACACATTATGTATAAATTAATTAACATTCAATATAATTATATATTTAAAAAGTATAAAAATATAAATTTCAAATTCACAAATAATTATAAGTATTTTAAATTTATCACTAAATAAACATTTAATAAATTTATAAAATAATTATAAATATTATATATATACATATTTTTTTACATAATTTATATTATTTTTAAAATTTAAATTCATCTTTTAAAATTTAAATTCTCAATTTTAATTTTAAAAGTAAATTCTTCCCAATCGGATTTTTTTTTTTTATTGGCAGTTAAATTCAAGGGCACCGATCAAGTAACTCCGGTCCCAATACCAAACGGGGCCTTTCCTATTTCACCAACGTCATTTCACTATATAAAAGCTTAACTTAAGACAATTCATCTGTACTAGGGGTGTAAACGAGACACCTGTGCTCGCAAGCTACTCGAGTTCGACTCGAAAAAAACTCGAATTCGATTCGGTCATTATCGAGCCGAGCTCGAGCTCGAGCAGCTCGAGCTATCGAGCGAGCCGAGTTCGAGTATCTTAATACCCGATTCGAGCAGCTCGCGAGCCTAATCGAGCTTTTTTTATTTATAATATTTTTATTATTAATTTACTATTTTACCCTTAATATATATATACATACTTAAAAACCCTTAATTCGAGCTCGAGCTCGAGTATATAAACGAGCCTAATCGAGTCGAGCTCGAATAGTTCGATTTTATCTCGAGCCGAGCTCGAGCTTAAAAAATGATACTCGGTCGAGCTCGAACCAAGCTTCGAGCCTCGAGTTTCGAATCGAGCTCGAGCTCGAGCTTCTCAGTATTCGAGCTCAGCTCGGCTCGGCTCGATTACAGCCCTAATCTGTACATGAACTTCCTCAAGACATGGCCTTTTCACACTCTCTGTTCTTAATCTCTTCAGTTTTGTTATGCCTATTACTAAAGGTGACAAAATAACCCGAACTCGAACATTCATTCAAAAAAATTCGAATCCAAACTTGTCCAAACTCGATTTGATCAAAAAATCAAAAATTCAAACCCGAAAAAGCTCAAACCGGAAATGGCCCTAGTCCGAAATTATCCGAACACGAAAAAACCTGAACCCGAAAAACCCGAGCCTGAGATCGACCTGAACTCAAACCCGAATTTAATACTAAAAATAAAAATTATCAAATTGTAATCAAATAAATTTTTTATAAAGTAAGAACTTTATTTATAAAATTTTTTCTAATCTCTTTTTTAATAATTTAATGAAAATTTAAAATTTAATTTATATTTACATATATGATAAAATAATAACTTTATCAAAAATAAAATTATATTTTGTACTTATAACTTTAACGTCTCATATCTGATAAATCCACCATCTAAAGATTCTAAACTCATGAAGATTTTAGAAATGTGAATTCTTTTGACATAAAGTATTATTTGTCCTTTGTTTATGTTATTTTGAGAGCACACTTATAATAGTATAATAGTGTTTCCTATATATTAAAATTAATTAACAGTAATTTATTCATTTTAACTTATCTCTAGTATAATAGTATTTCTTATATTGAAAAATAGATAAAAACTAAATTTAAAAAAATGTGTTGCTTTTTGCAACATATATATAGTTTTCTTAAGCAGATAATTAAATTAAGTCAACAAATATAGATTTATAAAAGTATCATGTCTTTTTAGAATTTAAAAGTATTTAACATAATTAGCTAATTTAATTTTGTAATTGATTTATTATTTATTTTATTTTGGATAAGTATTTTTTAAATTATTATTATTTTATATATTATATCAAAATTCAAGATTGATTCACTTGATAATATCCTTACTAATAAGAGTTGAATGTTAGGTTCGAGTCTGGGTTCGTCCCTAAAAGTCTCTTATTTTGTAATGAATGTAAATTATAATGTATTTACATATTGAAATTCGAGTTTATCAAATCAATTATTTAAATATTAATATGATTAATTTATAATATATCATATTTTTATAATAAATTATTTTTTTAAAAAAAAATTATATAAAAAATTTGTTTTATATTCTTTTGGTGCTAACAAATATTGATTTTAATAAATAAATAAAATTAAAAATATCATATTATAATAAAAGGTTACTTTTAAAAATAATAAAATATTTAATTTATTTTTGAAAGTAAATATTTAAATTACGTAAAAATGATTACATTTAACATAAAATAAAAATGATGTAAAACATATTTGAATCCGAATCGAACCCGAACCCGAATGGACCCGAACCCGAAAAGACCCGAACACAAATGGACTTGAACCCGAATAGATCCGAACCCGAATGAACTCGAATGAGTCCAAACCGAACCCGCCCAATTGCCATCTCTACCTATTATTGAATGAGTCAAAGGTCTAAGAATAGATTCAATCATCAAACAAGTATGGCATCCAAGTCAAAAAAAGATAAGTTTAATCGTTGTCTATGATATATCTAATGTATCAAAAGTATTAAGTAATGACACAAAACCTTAAGTCACATTCTCTAGCATTCTACAACCTCTATTAATTTTTACCTTCTTTTTTTTTTTTGAATTTTGACTGACTTAAGTATTGAAGTATGCTCCGATGTCCCAATTTCGACATGCCTTTGACTGTGTTATATGCTTAACAAGTCCTACCAGTTCTTTCCTTTCTTACTCCTCTATGCTCTCCATCCACAATCCAAGAACACATCAACAATTTGGCGTGTCTTTGGGAAATGACAATCATGTCTTTGCCACAATATCAAAATACCATCCCTATTGTATCCTCCTTCGACCTTATGGGCATCATCGCTTCTCCAACAGCCTTGCTGCTAAATACTCATGTTATTATTACTGGTGTGAGTGGTTCGCCAGTAGCTCAAAACTTTTTCCAGCAACCCATCTATGAATATGCATACCTAAGTCACCACTCACCAATGTCACTGATTACAAAGTTTTCATATTCACCAAAATACTATTAAAACCTCATAGGAGCATTTCAACCTCTCTATTCTACTCCACTGTCTATGGTACATACGATATCCTCCTCCGAGCTATCATAATTGATGTTATTTCAACCCAAGTAGCTTTTGGCATTGACAGACCTAGCAACTGCAATGGTTGTGATAGCTCTGAGCCAGCCCCACCAATTACGTCTTCCATTATCCATGTATTACAACTCACCACTGATGCAAGCCAAGGGTCACTCTTCCCACCGTCCTATATGCCTTAGCCTATAATACACCCACCAAACTTTCCTCAAGGCATACCATTTCTAACCCCACCAATAAACTAATATAATTATTTGCTCACCCAAAACAAACTGCAACATGCACAAGTGGCGAATCAATAATAAGTTATCCAACAGACTACACAACAACTCAATCGTTTACAATGTAACCCTGATCACCAATGTGAGCAAGAGTTTCTCATCAACGGCGAGAAAACTATAAAAATGACACTGAAAATTTTACCAAACATACCATTAAACAAGACTCAATACTAGAGAGAAAACAGATTTGGAACTGGTAGGGCAAGTAAAGGCTTTGCAAGGAGATAAAAAGCCTTAAAAAACCAAGAATAATGAACTAAGAATGGATAGATGATGAACACAATCCCTTTTCACTAATAGTTCGTCAAGAAGAAGCCCCTTCAAACATGAACCTCCCTAATGAAATATTTGATGGTACTAGAGATCCCACTGAAAACTTGGACTATTATAGATCATATATGGACTTGCATAAAGGGACGAATGCAATCAAGTCAAAAGTTTCCCTACAACTCAAAAAAGACATGCCAGGACCTGGTATTACTCCCTGGCCCTAGGCTCAATCGTTAACTTTGACCAACTAGACCGAGAATTCATTGCACACTTCCTTACCAATCGTGTAGCTATCTGAGCATCAGCAAGCCTAATAGTTGTTAAGCAGAACCTAAGTGAAACTTTAAGGGAATACATCCGTCGCTTCAACGCTACTACCCTTAAAAAGGGTTCTCACCGATGACTAGGCAATTTAGGCCGTTTATATTGGGTGTACACCATGAATACATGAGATATGCGCTCAGCGACGAATGACCTAAAAGGTTGTATTTAATAAGGCAACAACAAAACAGAAAACAATACAGCAATCACAGCCACCACATTAGCAATTACAATCTCAGCATTGACTGCACCAAAATCATCTCCACAAATTGTGTAATAGTCAACTGCTGTAATTGATTCAATCAAGTCCTTAACACAAGCACACACATGCTCCAAATGTAAAAAGTCTTCTGTTTTGTACTCTATATATATTACTAATCACTGATCAATACTGTAGGTCAGTTGTTCAAACTATTGTAAACATTCTTTATATTTCTATACTTCTATATGGTATCAGACTTACTCTAGCTTACAAGCTTTTTGATCCTTGTTCTTTTTTTTTCCTTTTTCTCAACAACTTATTCATCCAACAATGGCAGCTATCACCACTGGACCTGTCTCCATCAACGCTGCAGCACAATTACCCTTGAAACTCACATCCTTGAACTTATCCTCTTGGCAAATCCAGTTAAAATCGCTTTTTACTGGTTATGATCTTTTGAACTACCTTACTGGATCACATCCAAGTCCAGAGGTAATGATCACAGTTGACTCCATGCAGGTTGTCAATCCAGAATATACATTCTGGCACAGGCAAGACCAGTTTATTCTCCATGCTATTGTAGCATCCGTCTCTGAATCCATTGTTCCTCTCATTGCAACTGCCAAAACTTGTCATGAGGCATGGGACACACTATCAAAAATTTTTGCAAGCAAGACCAGATCCAAAATTATGTCTTTGAAGAAGAAGCTGACAATCACAACTCAAGATGGCAGATCGGTTGCAACTTATATACAACTAATGAAAACAACTGCAAATGAATTAGCCCTTGCACAATCACCAATGGCTGAAGAAGATCTTATCATCTTCATCTTGAATGGCCTTGGTTCAGAATACAAAGAACTCTCTATAGCCATTAGAGCCAGAGAATCAGACATTTCCTTTGAAGAACTTCATGACAAACTTGTTGATTTCGAAACAGCAATCAAACAAGAAGACTCCTTCTCTACTGTTGCTACAGCCAACTATGTCAGTTTTTCAACACGAGGGAGAGGACATCATTCATTCAAAGGAGGCTCCTCTCGAGGTTCTTATCACTCAAACTTTAATAGGAATCATTCTTCCTATCCAAAGAGGAGACAATTTCCTCCAAACCAGTTTTCTCAGCAAAGACTAATCTGTCAGCTGTGTGATAAACAAGGCCATACTGCCAAAACTTGTCGCCAACATAATGTTACTGCCAGAGAGTCAATAGCCAATCATGTCACAACTTCCCACTCCCCAAACAATCAGCGCTGGGTCATTGACTCAGGGGCCTCTAATCATGTAACCACTGATCTTGCTAATCTCTCTCTTTACACAGATTATGGAAGACCTGATGAGCTATTAGTTGGAAATGGTGCAGGTTTGGAAATTAGTCACATTGGTTCTTCTTCAATTCCTACAAACACACACAATCTTTCCTTATCTAATGTTTTACATGTCCCTAATATGCAAAGAAATCTAGTCTCTGTGTCTCAATTTTGCAGAACTAACCATGTTTCTGTTGAATTTTTTCCTTTTCATTTTTTGGTGAAGGATATCAGCACGGGGGAAACTCTAGTAAAAGGTCTGAGCAAGAATGATCTATATGAACTTCCAGTTTCTGTACCAGCACCCTCAGCTTTAGTCAGTATCAGAAATTCCACCAACCTATGGCACACTCGACTTGGTCATCCTTCTTCCAAAGTTCTCCATCACATGCTTAAGTCATTTAATCTGTCACATGACAAATCAGATTCGTTGTCAGTTTGTGATTCATGTCAAAGTAATAAAAGTCATAAATTACCTTTCTCACAATCCAGTTTATCAAGTTCTAAACCTTTAGAATTGCTCTATACTGATGTTTGGGGTCCAACACACACAACCTCCATCAATGGCCACATATATTATGTTATTTATGTTGATCATTATACAAAATATATTTGGCTATTTCCTATGAAATCTAAATCTGATGTTTACAAAATTTTCCTAGATTTTAAAGCTACTGTTGAGAAATTTTTTGGCACATCCATTATTTCCATATACTCAGATAATGGTGGTGAGTATCAAAAGTTATCTACTCTTCTTGCTAGTCATGGGATTTCCCACTTTACTACACCACCTCATACTCCTGAACATAATGGAACAGCAGAACGAAGACATCGCCATTTAGTTGAAACTGGTCTAACCCTTTTACATCATGCCTCTCTACCAATTGCTTTTTGGTCTTATGCTTTTCAAACAGCTGCCTATCTCATAAACAGACTTTCGACACCATTACTTAAGTTCAAATCTCCATATGAGGTTCTATTTCAGACCTCTCCTAATTATAACAAACTTAAGATTTTTGGTTGTCTTTGTTATCCCTGGCTCAAACCTTATAACAGTCACAAGATGCAACCAAAATCCAAGCCATGTGTCTTTGTCTTGTTTCATGAAAGTAATTTTTCTTTTTAATCTATCCCTCATGACACCTCAAATCCCAACACTTCAAACTGGTATCAACCTATCAGTGCACTACAAGAAACTGAATTTACAAGCTCTTTCCCAAATTCTGGTACTACACAACAGAATGATGCTGCTCCAGTTCTTGATCATTCCTCTGCTCAGATCCAACAAGAGATTACCTCTTCTGAATCTCCCTCATCAGGTACTGCCCTATCTATTATCCCTCCACCTCTCACCCAACCACACACTTATTCTGTCAGTCCCAGCTCTTCCCAAAATAATACTAGCACACACTCCATGATTACCAGGTCCAAGAACAACATTTTCAAGCCTAAACATACTTTCCAAGTTTCCAAACATCCTCTACCACCCACACTTGAACCAACATGTGTTAGTACAGCTCTTACTGATTCAAATTGGAGACAAGCATTGTTCTCTGAATACAATGCCTTGGTTACAAATCACACATGGGACCTTGTTCCTCCTACTTCCACTCAAAATGTCATTGGCTGCAAGTGGGTGTTTCGATTAAAAAGGAAACCAGATGGCTCTATTGATAGACACAAAGCAAGACTTGTTGCCAAAGGATTTCACCAACGCCTTGGTCTTGATTATACAGATACTTTTAGTCCTGTTGTTAAACCCACAACCATTAGGACTGTATTATGTATTGCTCTCACTTCTAATTGGCCACTACATCAACTTGATGTAAATAATGCCTTTCTTCAAGGCAACTTGTCTGAGCAAGTGTACATGGCTCAACCATCAGGTTTTATTGACAAAGACAAACCAAATTTTGTTTGCAAGCTTAATAAGGCAATCTATGGACTCAAACAGGCTCCCCGAGCCTGGTATAAGGAACTAAGCTCATTTCTTCTTAGCTTTGGTTTTCAGAATTCAGTCTCTGATGCATCTCTATTCATCTACTCCAAAGATTCTGATCTGATATATTTTCTTGTCTATTTGGATGACCTTTTGATCATAGGAAACAATGATGCAGCTATAAATTCCTTTGTTCAACAATTATCTCACCGTTTCTCCCTTAAAGATCTTGGTCCTCTCAATTTTTTCTTAGGCGTTGAAATCATCACTACTACTGCTGGTATGTTTCTTTCTCAATCCAAGTATATCCGAGATATACTGGAAAAATTTGACATGCTTCATGCTAAAGAAGTTGCTACACCACTAGCTACAAATGTCTCTCTTCATCAACATGATGGAGCTCCACTAGCTGATGCCACTACCTACCGTAAACTCGTTGGATCTCTACAGTATCTTTCTCTTACTCGACCTGACATAGCATTCTCTGTCAACAAGCTGTCTCAGTTCATGCACAATCCAAGTTAGTGTCATTGGACCAGTTTAAAAAGAATCTTGAGATATCTAAAAGGATCTATCTACCATGGACTCTTCCTCAAGAAACATTCAAAGTTGCATCTCTCAGCTTTTAGTGATTCTGATTGGGCAGGCAATCTTGATGATCGCTCATCCACCACTGCTTATGTCATTTATCTAGCTGGCAATCCTATCTCTTGGAAATCTTCCAAACAACGGTCTGTTGCTCGCTCATCCACTGAAGCAGAATACCGAGCAATAGCCAATACAACATCTGAACTTGTCTGGATTAAAAATTTACTTGCTGAGTTACATATCACTCATCCTCACAAGCCAACTCTGTACTGTGATAACATTGGGGCCACTTACCTTAGTGTCAATCCTGTCTTCCATTCTAAAATGAAACACCTAGCACTCGATTACCATTTTGTCCGTCAACATGTTCAAAATAATCAACTCCAAGTGTGCTACATCTCTACAAAAAAACAACTTGCAGATGGTTTAACTAAACCTCTCACAAGACACCGTTTTCTGTTGTTACGATCCAAGATTGGTGTTGTTGATGGCTCCACCATCTTGCGGGGGAATAATAAGGCAACAACAAAACAGAAAACAATACAGCAATCACAGCCACCACATTAGTAATTACAATCTCAGCATTGACTGCACCAAAATCATCTCCACAAATTGTGTAATAGTCAACTGCTGTAATTGATTCAATCAAGTCCTTAACACAAGCACACACATGCTCCAAATGTAAAAAGTCTTCTGTTTTGTACTCTATATATACTACTAATCATTGATCAATACTGTAGGTCAGTTGTTCAAACTATTGTCAACATTCTTTATATTTCTATACTTCTATAGTATTGTTTCTATGAGAAAGAATAGATATATTTTGAGGCAGAAGAAATCAAAATAGAAGAGAGAAATGTTGAAAGGGGAGACAAAGAACCGCGATGCGAAAGATGCTTAAAGGCCAGGCAAAGACGAGATAAATGGTCTAATAACATGTTAAGCTATGATCGAGGATATTCACCTAGGCGATCTCCCAACCAAAAGTCTCACAAATGAGATTGGGCCTCAACCCACAACGAATTTGAAAGCTATACCCCTCTGAACGTCTCACGAACTTATATCTTGAATGCTATTGTGAAGGAAGGCATTCTAAAAACACCACCTCCATTGTGACTCAACACGAACCATAGATACACTCACAAAAAAAGTGATTTTGATGTTGACACTAGGTACACAACAGAGGAATGCATTAGCCTTAAAGACGCAATTGAGCGTGCCATCTAGAAAAGACAAATCAAATAGTTTGAGATTTGAGAGAGATTCTAATCTATTATAGTAGCACTGATCTTGATTTTAAAATGTTTCTTCAAGGTCTAAAACTTGAAAAAATAGATTCTAATCTATTATAGTAGCACCGATCCTGATTTTATGTTCCATCTTTTTCAAGGAATTTAGTTTCCATTCCTAAAAAATATAAGTATACATGCTAACTTGAAAAAATGCGTGACTTGATGGGTTTATTTCCCATTTTTTCAAGTTAGCATGGTTTATTGTTGGAGATGATTTAATTGCTACTATTCTTTACTTTTTCAAATTGATGATCTTTTCCTTGCTTTCAAATCCATTATAGTAGCACTGGTGCCAAAAAATTAGATCCTAAATGCATTAGGGACTATAAACTAAAATATTGTTGTTTTGTAGTCTATAAATGCATTACTTCTATTTTGGCATGTATACTTAAAAAGTGCTTGAAATCTCTTGTTAGCTTTAATCAAAGTGCATTCATTGATGGTAGAAGTATTACTGATAACGTACTTATGGCATAAGAGCTTGTGAGTAGATACAATAGAACTTCTCTCTCTCCTAGATGTGCTATCAAAGTTGACCTTCAGAAAGCTTTTGATTCTATGGATTGGGAGTTTATTCTTATTGTGTTAGCAGTTTTAAGGTTTCTAGGTGGCTTTATTAAGTAAATAAAGTGCTATATCACAACACCTAAAATTTCAACATTAATAAATGGAAGATTGGTTGGTTGTTTCCAATGAGCAATGGGAGTGAGGCAAGGGGATCCTATCTATCCTTACTTGTTTGTACTATCAATAAATGTACTATCTAGATTTTTAGATACTGCAACAAAATATGGAATATTTTCTTATCATCCAAAGTGCAAAAGGGTTGGACTCACCCACTTGTACTTTGCAGATGACTTGCTCATTTTTACCAAAAGGAAAATGGGTTTTGTTATTGGAGTGCATAATGTTTTGGTAGCTTTTTATCCTATGTATGGTCTGCAATTAAATTATGCAAACAGTGAATTGTTCTCTTTAGGTTTAAGTATTGAAATTCTACAAGAAATTCACCAAGAAACTAGTTTCAAACTTGGTTCCCTGCCAATCAGATACTTGGGAGTTCCTTTGGTTACTAGACGACTTATAGATCAAGATTGTGCTCCTTTGATTGAGAAAGTGACTGCTAGAATCACTAGTTGGGTTGCTCAATTCTTATTCTTTGTAGGCAGCCTATAGCTTATTCAATCAGTTTTGTTTAATATTCAGAATTATTAGTGTAGGCATTTCATTTTGCCTAAAAATGTACTAAACAAAATAAATCAGCTTTGTTCTAGATTCTTTTGGAATGGGAAAGACATGTCTGCAAGATGGGCTAGGTCTATTGGCGGGATATATATCACCCAAAACTGAAGGAAGGATTGGTTTTAAGGATTTGTTAACTTAGAATAAAGTATGTGTTCTGCAACATTTTTGGTCTCGATTCTTTAAAGCTGGCTCACTATGGATTGCCTAGATTCAAGCTTATGTATTGAAAGAAAGAACTTTCTAGAAGGTATAAAAAAAATCCGAGTAGCAGTTGGGGCTAGAAGAAATTGTTAGAATTGAGGCATTTAGCAGCTCATTTTATAAGACAACAGGATGGTAGAATGTGGTACGGAAATTTCCTGGTTCTAAATACTCTGTTGCTAAAGTATGACAGGAGATTAGGCCTAAAAGACAAAAGGTTGGTTGGGATAGACTTGCGTGGTATACTCATTACATACCTAAACACTTTTTGATTTCGTGGATGATTATACTTAATCAGTTACAAAGGACCGCCTACTATTTTGGGGAATTGAGATAGATGATATTTGTATTCTCTACCATTCAAAGTAGAAAACACGAGATCATTTGTTTTTTAAATATGATTTCTCAAGACTATATGGCAAGAGATTTTACATCTCTATCAATTGCGAAGAGAAGTATGTAGGTAGGGGTTAAGCTTAATTTGGCGGTGAGGAAACTTAAAGTAGATCATTTCTATCAACCATTTTAAAGATAGCATGGAATGCACTTATCTACATGTATGGAAGAAGAGGAACACTTGAACCTATGGACAACCCCAGAAATTTTCTCTGCAAGTTCTTAGTGCTATCAAGAGATGGTCAGATTGAGATTAACAGGAATGAAGAATTTAGAAGAAAATCATGTAAATAGATTTGTCATAACGTGCCAAATGCGAATTTAGCAAGCTAGACACAAACATGGAGTCGTCACTAATCATCTAACTAGGTGTGATTAGTCACCTTTATGAATCTATTCTTCTTAAAGTTATCCTAAGCTTGACTAAGGCACCCTAAAAAGAATAGGTTTCGATCTACGTTTCAAAATTTAGGTCCGGGAGTTCGATTACGTCTGGGGAAGGATTAGCACCCCACAAGGCCTATAAAAATAGTACCACATCAGTCACATATTATCCTAAACTGATCTTTAAATGGTCTTAATTAATTTAAGTAAATACCTATTTTCCTAATCATGTAAACTAATCTAAAAAAAAATAAAATAAAATCATATTATATCATATTCCTAAAGCATGCAAAAATCTAAAAAAAAAATCATCTTAATTCTTAAATCATGCAATAATCTAATATAATAAAAACAAAATAATAATATCATAATAATACTAATCCAAGTAATAATCTACTATAATAAAAATAAAATAATAATATCATAATAATCCTAATCCATGCATTATCTAGAAAATAAAAATAATAAATATCATAAATAATTCTTAAGCATGCCAACTAAAAATAAAAATAATAAAAAATCTAAATTAAAATCATTCAAAAATAATAATCATATCAAATAAACCTAAAATCATAATAAAAAAAATAATAATAATAATAAATAATTAGTCTTTACAATAGACCTGCAAAAATAAAAATATAATTAGTCCAAAAAAATAATAATGAAATAAAAATAAAATAATAATGAAATAAACACAAAACAAAAATTAAATAATAAAAACATAAGAAGGAAAAAAATGCCACAACCGATTCTGTCTTCAACCCTTTCTCTTCACAACCAAAACTCTCAACAATATCCCTAGCCTTTCCATTAATGGCTTCGCTTGTCTTCTTCTCCACCACCGCCTTCAATTCCAAAATGTTCAACTCCAACAGCTTCGCCCTCTCCTCGGATTCTCTTTTTTCTTCCTTAGTTTCCTCCAATTCAACCCTCGTTCTTACCGCCTCTGCTTCCAGCTTCTCGCTCTCAAGATCTTCGATTTTGCTAGACATTTAGGTTAGTTTGGCTTTATAGACGTCGTAGAAGTTCTCCGGCGTCTCATTCTCCACTTCGCCATCGATGATCGTCGAATCTGCCATTTTCTTAAATTTTTGTTTGGCTGCCTTGTCGTAGGATATATGTTGAACGTCTCGATCTACCCTTACTGCATGATTCGCATGCAATCTTGCTCTGATATGAAACAAGGATGAGTAGCTTCAACCTCTTTCTTCAAGAACTAAAGCACCATTAACAACATGCTATTAATTCAACTATAAGAACTTGGATATTTACAGACCGGGCTAGCATCAAACCTTCTCTCACTCCCCACATCTTTGCAAATAGACTGTTTGTCGTTCCAATATTAAGGACAAACCCCTTAATCCAATTCCCTACGCGATCTCACAGAAGGACCCCTACCGAAGCTAAGGCTGAACCACTCTTCATTGCCCTATATGTATTAAGCATTACACACCCCTCCTCTAATGGTTGCCACTTTTTGATTTTTTGAAGCTAATTGTTTTTAAGACTATTCTTCTTTGTTATATTGTGTTTCCTCTTTGATCCCTTTGATTGTGATTTGTGAAATACAGAAATCCTAAAAGAATTTTAGTTCATTTGAATCATGAGTCTTGATCTTAATCCGAAGATCCACCTCTAATATGAATCAGATTTGATCTGAAAAGGAGTTTAAGTTTAATCCAAATCTGAGGAAGGGCTTTTATTCAATCCTAATCCTAATTCTTTTTTTTTTTGTTTTTTTTTTAAGTAATTTCGAAATTTAAAATAAAAATAAAACTTAAACTAAAATTAAAATTAAAATTTAACGAAATAATTACCCGGATAAAATCCGGTGTCTACAGTTGCCCCTCTTTGTGAATTCCCTGAGAAACAGGGGATGTGCAAAGACGTAGACACCTTCATGTTCTCAAAAACAAACCTCATCGTAAAAGAAACTCCTCTAAACAAGGCATCAACTTTAAATAAATCCCAACGAAGAAAAACTCCTCCCAACGAGGCATCAACTTTAAATAAACAATAAAAAACTCCTACCAACGAGGCATCAACTTTAAATATCAAACAATGAAAAAACTCCTACCAACGAGGCATCAACTTTAAATATCAAACGATGAAAAACTGCTCTTAAGATTTTTGAAAAATTTTATCCAAAAGGTCTAAATTGATACCCGGAGGTTTTAGACGAATCAAACTAAACATACCCTGAAGTTTTGAAAAATGATTCCCGGAGGTTTTGGACAAATCAAACTAAACATACCCTGAGGTTTTGGATAAATCAAATTAAATATACCCTGGGGTTTTTAGACAAATCAAACTAAAGATACCCTGAGACTTTTAAAAAGATACCTGGAGACTTTTGAAATGATATTTAGACGCTTTTAAAAGGACACCTAGAGGCTTTTAAAAATGATACCTGGAGGTTTTTAAATGATACCCGGAGGCTTTAGAAAGAACACTCGGAGGCTTTGAAAAATAATACTTGGAGGTTTTTTAAAATGATACCTGGAGGACTTGAAAAGATACCCGGAGGTTTCGGAAAGATACCCGAAGGCTTTTAAAAAGGATACCACTTTTTTTGCTTTCTTCAACTGAATGCTCAAAATTCTTATCTTGAAAATTTTCCTCGACCGAGGTTCCAAACTTCATCTTGAAAAGAACCATCCTCAATAGAGGTTTTGAAAAAGTTCGATTTCAAAATTCAAAAACTAAAATCTTTCTCATATGTTAAATCCATGCGATGAATTACATGAATGCCATGAAATGCAATGCATAAAATGAATGTCGTGTGATGGAATGCAAACTAATATCATGAATCTTTAATTGTGACAAAAGGATACACAAGCTCTTCATTTCGTTATTTTTCAGCTTCCAAATGCTTGGACTTAAGACCAGGTTGACCTCCGCTAATTTCATCAGTTGATCACAATGCTTTTTCTTTCTCAAAAAGACATCTCTTTTAGTTCCAAGGCTTTAAACAAATGTATTTCCAAAACTCTTTCATCGTTCTCATCACATTCTCCTTTCTTCCCAGAATGTCATCTTCAAGCATATTCAAATTTCAAACTGAAAAATCTTCAATGAAAAGATGCAAAAAGAGCCTACTTTGCCATTTGTCGACTCAATAGATCCCATTCTAGAAACCAGTCCTCTCATCATGGTGAAAAACCTTCTCATTTTTGCCCCCAAAAATCTCACTATCATCATACTGGTTCGAAACTCATATATATCATTCCCAACCTGAATGTTATCATGTTCCAATCTTTTGAAAATTCTTTGAAAAGAAAGAATATGCCCAAAAATCATTTTTCAATCATGCCCCATGGTAAATAAAAATTGCCCCCACATCAGTATTTTTCATGTTCAAAAATCAAGTGTCCGTTTTTCTAAACAAAAATACAACTTTGGATCTTTTAAAAACTGGTGATCACTACAAGAATAGACAAGGTGAATCACAATTTGGCGCATTGGGTATTTTAATTTGTCAAGGTTTTGGTTATCAAGAGAGGTTTTCATTACATAAGAGAAAAATCAATGTTTTTTCATCTAAACTCACAATGAATTTCCTTCAACAATCAGGTTTTCACAAAAGAAAACACAATCCATTTTGACACTTTTTCTTAGTTTCTTGAAATATAGCAATTTGACAAATGTCAAGACTATCTATGATGGATTCAAAATTTGGAGAAAAAGGAAAAGGGATTTTCAATTTTGGGCAAGTCATCAAAATGATGTTAACCTTCTTAAGTCTCTCAAGAGTGTTCGGTGTTCCCTGGTAGGTTCAAGCCATCATTTCTCTTGTACTTCTTGTTGGGCCTTGACACAATCATGCAGAGTTGCTTTCAAATTTTTGCTTTAGATTGCCCGTTTTTGGGTTTTCACCCTAGAGCTCCATTATTTCTCTCTCTCTCTCTCTCTCTCTCTCTCTCTTTTTACTCTACCATGCATTTGAGAATTCAAACTTCTTTAATGACAATTCAAAAAGATTAGATAGAATATGAGGAAAAACTCTCCAACTTAAACATCCATACTTGATCAAAATGGACTTTTCAAACTTGTAATGTAGGCCAAGGTTTGGGGTTATGAAAGAAAGGATAACCAGGCTCAGAAACGTGTTTAAAGGTAATTAAACCAAGGATCATGTCTTCAACATTTCATATCTTTCTCTTCATTTTGAAGGTAATCAAACCATGGATCATTTCTCTTTATGAGGATTTCATCATTTCTACTTCCCATAATATTTCTCATCTCTCTTTTCATCAAACCATGGATTATTTCTCTTCATGAGGATTTCATCTTGTGAACTTTTCTTTTCTTTTTTTTTTCTCTTTTTTTTTTCTTTCTTTTTTTTCTTTTTTTTTCTTTTTTCTTTCTTTTTTCTTTCATAGACTTTCCTATCACAAAGTGAGTTTAAAACTTTGAAACTCAATCCATCTCAACATTTTCCTCCCTAACATAAGGTATTCTTTTCGTGGTGTAGAAATATGATCCAAATGCTCATTCCTCCACAGAAGGATACTTCTTCATACTTGCCCCCTAGTGTAGAAATATGATCCAAACATTCATTCTTCTTTAGAAAGATATTTTTCCATACTTGCCCCCTGATGTGGAGGGTGATCCTTGGTCAAGGTTCATTCAAAAAACAAGAATCCAATAGGCTCAAATGGGGTAGCAAAGGATAATTTCTCATTTTGTAAAAGGAATATGAAAGATGGCCATTTCTCATGTCAAGTATGAATATTTCCATTGAAGAGCAAACCCCAGGTGAAGTAGATAATAAGAATTGCCTTTAAAATCATTTCAATATCACATATGTATGATATCACAGTCTTTTTTTTTTTTTTGCAACTCATGCATCCTCTCAATGTGATTATCCAAATGAAGGCCCAACCCAACAATTCTACTTATTCCGACTTTCTCAAGGTGTCCATGCAATTTATAGAGGAAAACAAAATTTGCACAAGCCGGAATAGTGTGTAAAAACATCGGGTCATTTGGCTCCTTGGTAATCCTACCCCAAGATGTGGCAAAGGATAACTGGGTGAAAATGGATGTTACTCAAGTCAAGGCATTCAAGGATGCTGGAAAAATATGGATTTTAAGGTAATTTTGCCTCCAATATGTGAGTAAAAGACACCATTCAAGAAAAGAAAAGTTCAGTGTGATGAAAGAACTTAAAAGTGGTGTATTTAAGGCTCTAGATAGCCTTGACATTTACAAAATTACCAAAATCCAGATTCTTTCAAAAGAATGCCTTATGCATTGGTTCTCAAAAAATGTTTCTGCATATTAATACAACTATTTCATTGTTCATCGCTCAAATGAAGATAATTGACCTTTTGGGATTTATTTCTTGGTTAAAAGAATATGAGGTTCATAAAACTTCAAACTTAGGCCATCAAAGGAATCAAGCTTTTATGTGGTCTAATTGGTCATCAAAATAAGTTGCAAAGTTCATCTCTGAGAAATAATCATCAATTTTCTTCAAGATCCAAAACATTTTTAATAAGTCATGCAAACATAAACTATTTCCAACAAAATTTAAAGATAACAAAACTATCAAACACCTAATCAATATTTAAAATGTCATGCCTAGGAAGAAAAAAAAATGAAAACATCACAAATTTGGAATTTATCCAGACTAAGTACTTGATATGACATTCCCTATATTCAAACTCCAGATCTCCATTGTTCCAAAACATCCAAAGTCAGGGTACCGTTATTAATGAGATTTTTAATCTTTTCTTTCAACTGCCTGCATTTTTCTGTTGAATGCCCAATTGCCCCTATATGATAATCGCACTTGCTGTTAGGATCATAATTCCTTGCTGATGGATTTGGAATTGTCTTTAAAGGCACAGGAGTAAGGTACTGGTTTTTTATCAACAAAGGTAAAAGATCAAAAATTGGGATCGGAATTTTCTCTTGACTGTTTCTTGGTCTTATTTGGGGAACAGGCATAGCTGCAGGTGTAGATGGACCAGTCATGAAAGCAGGTGGTTGTGGGTAAAAGTTTGGTCGGAAGGTTGATGGTGTTGAGGGATAAGGATGGTACACCGGGTATGGATAGCATGGGTAAACACCTTCTTCTTGTTGCCTTCCATAAGTCACAGCTTGGACATCTCCTTCATTCTTTTTAGATGCCCCATTTTTCATTCCATCAGATGTTCCCCTGGCTTCAAGCTTCCCACTCTTCAAAGCATTTTCTATTATCTCGCCGGAGAATACCATGTCTGTAAAATTCTTGGTGGCATTCCCAATCATCCTTCATAATATGGTGCTTTAAGGGTACTAATAAACAAGACTGTAGTTTCTTTTCAGTGAGAAGTGGTTGGACTTCGGCAGCAATATCCCTCCATCTCTGAGCATACATACTCTTTAAAGCTTTCAGTAGTTTTTTTCTTCATATTCTGTAAGGCTAAACGGTCTAGAGCCGTATCAACAATATGCCTGTACTGCGCTATAACTGCCCTTGCTAGCTCATTCCATGAACGGATGCGGGTTCTTTTCAATTGGACATACCATCTTGCAGCGGATCCCGTGAGACTATATTGGAAGACATGTACCAGCAACTTGTCATCACGCGTGTGAGCAGCCATCTTTCTACAATACATTGTGACATGGGTTATCGGGCATTTAGTCCCATCATATTTCTCAAAATCTGGAGTCTTGAACTTTGGCGGAATGATTACATCGGGCACCAAGCAAAGCCCAGCAGCATCTATGGAGCCGTAGAAATCTATCCTCTCAATAGCCTGAGTCTTTCCTCTATTAGACTCATTTTGCGAGAGTCAATCTCTTCAACTACCCTTAGCCTTTCTTGCTCTTTGGGATGATCTAAATCTGAAACTTGGATCGGATCTGATAATTTTGTCCTAGGCACAGGAGTGGTGTATCCTGAGAATCGGTGTTGAGTAGCTGATGATGTCACTGGCATCCCAATTTGAGCTCGGAATTGCATCAAATCAAGCAAATATGTAGGATCTTCATCATCTGGTGATTGATTCTTTTCTTGAGTAGTTACTTCCTCTACCCCTCTCTGCTTGTTCAAATTCATTATCAAATCCATCATCTTGGCCAATTGTTCTTTCATTTCATCTTGTGCCTTTTCTATTTCGTTCATCCTAGCAGCTTGTTCCTCTACTATTGTTTTAACCTGTGAACGAATCCTAGCAGCTTGTTCCTCTGCCATTACTTTAACCCGTGAACGAATGTTGTAGGAATGCCCTAGGATCTTTGATTGCTTAAGATATCCTTGAACACTTCATTACTGCAATTTAAAATTTAGGACTCAAATGCTTTTATGAAATGTATGATGCAAATAAACGAAAGAATGAATTTAATAACAACATAAAAAATATTCACAAAGTTTAACAATAACATTATGTAAAATGTACATGATGAGTGCATGAGCATACCAAAAAATGTACATAATGAATGCATGAGCATTATGAAATGTTACATGGTGAATGCATGAGTATTGTTAAAAATGTATATGATAAATGCATGAGCATTATGAAAAATGATAAATGCATGAGCATTATTAAAAAATGTACATGATTAATGCATGAGCATTATGAAATGTTACATGGTGAATGCATGAGCATTGTTAAAAATGTATATGATAAATGCATGAGCATCATGAAAAATGATAAATGCATGAGCCTTATTAAAAAATGTACATGATAAATGCACGAGCATTATGAAATGTTACATGGTGAATGCATGAGCATTGTTAAAAATGTATATGATAAATGCATGAGCATCATGAAAAATGATAAATGCATGAGCATTATTAAAATATGTACATGATGAATGCATGAGCATTATGAAATGTTACATGGTGAATGCATGAGCATTGTTAAAAATGTATATGATAAATGCATGAGAATTATGAAATGTTATATGATGAAAATATTTAAATGATGCAAATGCATGAAAATGAAAGAATAAAGTTAATTCAAGTAATGGCCACAAATTTCACAAAATTCAATAGTTAGATACATATTAGAGAAATACAAATAATATTCACAAAATTAAAAATTTGTCAAAAAGTAAGAACATTCCTTCATGTGTCCTATTTCGGTTTATTATCTATAAAATAGGTGGACATGTTTCTATCCTAAGGTTGGCATCTTAAATGTTATCTATATGCTGGGCTCAGGATATTTGACCATCTAAAAGGTTCCCAAATTGCTCCTTAACTTCATCCATTGAGGTTTAAGGCACCCCAATCCTCACCCATTATAGGCTCATTGGAAAAGGTTCAAGTTGGGTGAGAGTATTTTTCTAGCTTATACGGAGGTTATTAGTTACTTTATTCTCTGAAAGTGTTTCGCTAGCCCATACGGAGGTTATTACCCCCACGAAGGCATAGTTACTTTACCGCCCGAGTATAGGGCTTATGTTCATAAAAGTGTAGTGTGTGCGAAGGAACATGCCAAACCTTGACTCACGAAAATACCTACAAAATAATAAACCAAAAAAATGTTAGAAATCCAACAAAACAATTACAAATAAAATAAAATAAGACCAATTTAAAGACTAATGATAACATGTGACTAACCTGTTGCTCGACTCTCTAGTTCTCCAGCATAGTAGCCAAACTGTAATAACGTGTCAAATGCGAATTTAGCAAGCTAGACACAAACATGGAGTCGCCACTAATCATCTAACTAGGTGTGATTAGTCACCTTTATGAATCTATTCTTTTTAAAGTTATCCTAAGCTTGACTAAGGCACCCTAAAAGAATAGGTTTCGATCTACGTTTCAAAACTTAGGTCCGGGAGTTCGATTACGTGTGGGGAAGGATTAGCACCCCACAAGGCCTATAAAAATAGTATCACATCAGTCACATATTATCCTAAACTGATCTTTAAATGGTCTTAATTAATTTAAGTAAATACCTATTTTCCTAATCATGTAAACTAATCTAAAAAAATAAAATAAATTCATATTATATCATATTCCTAAAGCATGCAAAAATCTAAAAATAAAAATCATCTTAATTCTTAAATCATGTAATAATCTAATATAATAAAAATAAAATAATAATATCATAATAAAACTAATCCATGTAATAATCTACTATAATAAAAATAAAATAATAATATCATAATAATCCTAATCCATGCATTATCTAGAAAATAAAAATAATAAATATCATAAATAATTCTTAAGCATGCCAACTAAAAATAAAAAATAATATAAAATCTAAACTAAAATCATTCAAAAATAATAATCATATCAAATAAACCTAAAATCATAATAAAAAAATAATAAAAAAAAAAAATAATTACTCTTTACAATAGACCTGCAAAAATAAAAATATAATTAGTCCAAAAAAATAATAATGAAATAAACACAAAACAAAAATCAAATAATAAAAACATAAGAAAGAAAGAAATGCCACAACCGATTATGTCTTCAACCCTTTCTCTTCACAACCAAAACTCTCAACAATATCCCTAGCCTTTCCATTAATGGCTTCGCTTGTCTTCTTCTCCGCCACCACCTTCAATTCCAAAATGTTCAACTCCAACAGCATCGCCCTCTCCTCGGATTCTCTTTTTTCTTCCTTAGTTTTCTCCAATTCAACCCTCGTTCTTACCGCCTCTGCTTCCAGCTTCTCGCTCTCAAGATCTTCGATTTTGCTAGACATTTAGGTTAGTTTGGCTTCATCGACGTCGTAGAAGTTCTCCGGCGTCTCATTCTCCACTTCGCCATCGATGATCGTCGAATCTGCCATTTTCTTAAATTTCTGTTTGGCTGCCTTGTCGTAGGATATATGTCGAATGTCTCGATCTACCCTTACTGCATGATTCGCATGCAATCTTGCACTAATATGAAACAAGGATGAGTAACTTCAACCTCTTTCTTCAAGAATTAAACCACCATTAACAACATCCTATTAATTCAACTATAAGAACTTGGATATTTACAGACCGGGCTAGCATCAAACCTTCTCTCACTCCCCACAGCTTTGCAAATAGACTGTTTGTCGTTCCAATATTAAGGACAAACCCCTTAATCCAATTCCCTACGCGATCTCACAGAAGGACCCCTACCGAAGCTAAGGCTGAACCACTCTTCATTGCCCTATCTGTATTAAGCATTACACACCCCTCCTCTAGTGGTTGCCACTTTTTGATTTTTTGAAACTAATTGTTTTTAAGACTATTCTTCTCTGTTATATTGTGTTTCTTCTTTGATCCTTTGATTGTGAAACCCAAGGTCGTTTTTATAAATAAATAAAAAAAAAAATCTTAGAAGAATTTTAGTTCATATGAATCATGAGTCTTAATCTTAATCCTAAAATCCACCTCTAATATGAGTCAAATTTGATCTGAAAAAGAGTTTAAGTTCAATCCAAATATGAGGGAGAGCTTTTATTCAATCCTAATCCTAATTTTTTTTTTTTTGTTTTCTGTTTCTTTTTTTTTATATAGTAATTCCAAAATTTAAAATAAAAATAAAACTTAAACTAAAATTAAAATTAAAATTTAACGAAATAATTACCCCGATATAATCTGGTTTCTACAAGATTTCTTTGTATAGAATAGGGTTTCAATAATGTTTTAATGTTTGAATCAAATTTTTTTTAGCTTATTAGCTCAAAAAGTTTTGATTAGACCTGCTCAATAGTCGGATAGCTTGTCCGGCCCGTATTGGGTCGAGTCTGGACAAAATTTTTATTCATCCGAGCCGGCCTGACCCGGCTCAAATCCCTGTTTAAATAATAAAAAATAATTTTTTTTATTTAAATTTAATTATAAAATATATATTTTTAATTTTTTAATAATATTTAAACAGTAATACAGGTCAACGAGCCAGTCCTAGCCCGCCAAGAGTCGAGCTTGGGTAAGATGAAAAAAAATATCTAGGCCACGATCTGACCCATGCGTAGGTCTAATTTTGATGCAACAGTTTTATACTACTTTTTGGATAAATAAAAGGGTAAATTGAAAAACATACCATCAAAAATACAATAATTGTTAAATGGTCTAATGAGCAAGAATTATTTGAAAAAGAAAAATGAAAAAGTTAAAAATTATTAAGAAGAAAATTGTAAAATCAAAATTACCCTTGTGAAAAAAATTTCTCTTCCCATTTTCCTTTAATTTTTTAATTTAATTTTTTAATTAAAAAAATAATATTTTCTAAAAATTTTAATTTTAAAAAACAAATTTTTTTATTTTTTATTTTTTAATTTACTTTTTTTAATTAATTAAATATATAAAAATAATATTTCTGAAATTAATTTTTTAAATATTTTAAAAAAATAAAGATTTTATTTTTTAAAATTTATTTTTAATTAAATTTTTTTTTAAAAAATAATATTTTTTGAAATTGATTTCAGTAATCTTTAAAAAATAAAAAAAAAGTTTTATAACCTCAAGAAATATATATTTTTTTAAAAATTAATTAAAAAAGTAAATTTAAAAAATAAATATTTAAATATTTAGTTTTAAAAAAAAATAAAAAAAATAATTTTAAAATTATTAGTTTTAATATTTTATAAAAAGATTTAATTAAAAAATATATATATATTTAAATATTATATTTTAAAATTTTAAAAATATTATTTTTGAAAAATATTATTTTTTAATTAAAAAAGTAAATTAAAAAATCAAAAAGTTTAAATATTTATTTTTTAAAATTAAAAATTTATTTTCTAAAGAATTTATTTTTAAAAATTTTTAATTAAAAATAAATTTAAAAAATTAAAATTTTCTAAAATACTGACGTGATAAAATTACCCTATGTCATATTTTTATTGAATTATTTGAAAAAGAGAAATAAAAAATAAAAAATTATTGAAAAAGAAATTATAAAGATAAAATTATCTTTGATAAAAAAACTTTCTCTTTCTTTTTTCTCTTATTTTTTAATTAAAAAAATAATTTTTTTTGAAAATAATTTTTTTTTTATTTTAAAAAAATATTTTTTTAAATTTTTAAATTTTTTCATTTACTTTTTTTATTAATTTTTTTTTAAAGAATAACATTAATTTTTTCTAACTTAATTTTTTCTTTATTTTTTTAAATTTAAAAAATTTAAAAGATTAATTTTTTAAATTTATTTTAAATTAAAATTTTAAAAAAATAATATTTTCTTAATGGAGGAGAAAGGAAAAATAAATTTTTTCATTAAGGATAATTTTGTTTTTATAATAATTTTTAATTATTTATTTCTATTTTTCAAATAATTTTTATCTATTAAATTATTTAATAATAATTTGATTACTGACAACATGTTTTTAAAATTTACCCAAAAAAAAATTCTGTTGAACAAGTCAGACTATTTTTCTTTTAGAATATTGAAAATTAATCATAGCTCCTCATTCCAAAACCACGTGACGTGATGTTTGGGGTTTGATTCTTCTCAAATTCAATGGCCAAACATCTCTCGCAAAGTCTTTTCTGACAGTACGTAGATTCTCTTAGTTGTAAGCCACTAGGTTGCATCACTGCCCTTTCAACCACAGCCAAATTTTTTTATTTATTTATGGATTTTGTTAACGAGTATCTTTAGAGCACTTGTTAAGGTTAGTTAATATATTATTTATAGTAATAATATTGTATTAAATGCAAAAATTGACAACTTTATTCATCATTTCTAATCATAGCTCCTCATTCCAAAACCACGTGACGTGATGTTTGGGGTTTGATTCTTCTCAAATTCAATGGCCAAACATCTCTCGCAAAGTCTTTTCTGACAGTACGTAGATTCTCTTAGTTGTAAGCCACTAGGTTGCATCACTGCCCTTTCAACCACAGCCAAAATTTTTTATTTATTTATGGATTTTGCTAACGAGTATCTTTAGGGCACTTGTTAAGGTTAGTTAATATATTATTTATAGTAATAATATTGTATTAAATGCAAAAATTGACAACTTTATTCATCATTTCTGATACACTTAATGAAGATATTACTATATATAGTAACCTTAACAAGTACCCTTAAAACACTTGTTAGCAAAATCTTTTATTTATTTATTTCCTTCTTTCTTTCTTTCTTTATTTCCATCTCGTGGAAAATTCTAACAAGTGTCGTAACTTTCAGTTTAATTGCAACCCAATTCAATGGTCTCTCCAAATTAGTTAAATCTCCTTGTATCTTAGCTTCACATTATTAAATATATAATCCTTTCACTTGATACTATTCACTTGTTCATCAACTTCCACTACATATGGATACCTTCTTCTTCTTCTTCTTCTTCTTTTCACCCTCTCCGATCCCAATCTTCTCCATCTTATTCCTCTTAACTTTTTTCCAACTATCTTACGCCAACGATGATTTCCACTTTACTTCATGCGGTCCATTTGACTGTGGAAACCTTCGAAATATTTCATATCCTTTCTGGACCGATCATCTTGATCGACCTCCATATTGCGGCTTTCCTGATGAAGGCTACAAGCTCAAGTGCACACTGAATCAGCCCCCTGTTTTGACTATCGGTTCCCAAGAATTCCAAGTGGTGCACCTCAATCAGTCTCGTGGTTTGATGACAATCCAACGAGTGGAAGTAAATACTTGTCCTCAGGAGATTTTGATAAATAATGTTTTTAATTATTCTGACACCGCTGAAAACATCACTCTTTTTTACGACTGCCGAAGCAGGGGATTACCAATTAATAGTTTCAGTTGCAAAAAGGGCGGAAGTGAAACGGTTGCAGTGTTCTTTAAGAATGATGAAAATGAATGTGGTGGTGGTGAAAAAGTTGAAATTCCTGTTGGGACAAAGGCTTTTGATGAACTGATGGGTGGATTTACCGCTGTGAATGAAACTTTAGTTCAACCGTTTGACATGGAATACTTTGCATACCGTGAATATTGCAAACAATGCAAGGATTCTAGTGGAAGATGTGGATCCAACAGAGATTCACTGACAACATTTGCCTGCTATTGTCGTGATCGTCCTCATCAACTTAACTGCGAACATGGTATGCCTGCTTCTTATTTCCATTTCCTTTTAGCACTTTCTGAATCATGTTCCTAAACCGTCCTTATTTTAAGTCCTATTTTTCAGGGTTTTTTTTTATTTATTTTTTATTTTTTAATGTTTTATTAACTAATATGGCGTTATACTAGTTTCTTGCTTAACCTTGTTTAGGCCTATTTTTCAGCCCATTGAAAAGAAATCAGGTAACTTATATGAAATTAAAATCTAAGCATCACAATGAATATTTTGAAAATTCAGATTTCATTGAAATCAATTAACAGGATTAGAAAAAGAGTCAGGTAGAGTCGTAGAGAGCCCAACCAGATTCTTTGATGCCCAAACTTAGCAAGGTTATGGGCCAAAGAATTAGGCTCACACTTGACATGAACAAACTACAATTAAGACAACTAGAAGCTGAATTCGAGGATATCATCCACAACAGTCAATCAAATTACAATGAATATTATTGTAGTACAAATATTACATTTAAATATTTTCCTATGCTACCCAAATATTAGGTAATTATGCCTTTTATTTTTAGTGTATTCAGTCAATTAACACATCGGTGTGCGAAGAAAGTTTAATTTAGATAAGATTTCTTAAGTCAAGTGCTTAATGTTCTTCATTAAAATTGATCAAATAAAAACCAATAGCTGAAAAGATAAAAAATATATATGTAAAAAGTTAATTAAAAATAGTATCCGGATATAAAATTTGTTCAATATTTATTGAATATAGTGAAAACTGTTATAATTTTAATAAAATACCTATTTAAATAAAATATCAAAATATATATTAAAATTATTCCAAATTTTGTACACTTGAATCATGTAACAAGATTTTCCAACCTAATAATTTGAATTTTCAAATTTAATTTTTATTTAATCGTTTTTAATGAAAATTTACAATAATTTTAGCTAAAAAAAACTTTCTAAATCCTGCTCGTGTGATGCATGTCAAAGTCAACGCAACCATTCCTTATCTCTCCCTTCAGTTTCTTGGAAATTTTTTCGAAATGCTTTTCTTTTCTTGGAAAATTCCTATCGCTTCCTTTCTCTTTCATTGGAAATTCCAACAAGCTAATTTTCCTTATTTGTTTGGTCAAAAAGAATAGTCTACTTTATTTACATTTTAATATTAGAAAGATTACATAATCTTCCAGTTTTATTAGTTTAACAATTAACATATATCTCGTATACCAATTCTTGTCTCTTCAGAACTTCAAAAATGAATTCTCAACAGTTCCTTTCAACCCCTACCATCTCCATCTTCTTCTTTATCAGCTTCTTTCTCCTCCCAATATCATACAGCCAAGGTGATGAAAATTTTGCGCAGTGTTTTAGTCCTTTTAAGTGTGGAGACATCGAGAACCTCATGTTCCCTTTTTGGAAGGATGATGGTCCTCATTCCTCAACTCTGTCACCAAGAAGGCTTCAGGTTGACCAAATGTGAGGATCCACAGCCTGTCATAGATATTGGTGGAAATGAATTCCGACTCATTTACTTAAATCACTCTACTTATACAACGACTATTGTTAGAAATTAAACGATTTGTGGGAACAGAGAGTTGTCCTCCAAATCCCATCAATATAACTCTGGAGAACCCTTTCTTAAGCTATCCTCAAACAAATCGAAACCTCACTTTCTTTTATAATTGCTCCTTCGTACCAGCTATACCACCACGTCCAATTCTATTTCCATGCTCCCAAGAGTTACTTTCTTTTTATGCGGGTGATTTACTTGAACGGGATAATTATGCAAACTTTAGCGACTCTTGTGGTACGATTATTCAAGTTCATTCAGGTTAATCAGAGCGCTTTTGTTGAACTCCGGAGTGAAAGGGCGCAATATATGCTTCAAGAGTGGAGACTGGGATTTGATGTGGTGTATGATCTTACTGCAATTTTCTGTCAAAAATGCAGCAACCTGGAAGGGGAATGCGCAAACTTGAGTTCCCTTCAATATCCTATCTGCAATAGTCCTCGTGGTATGCATTATCGTGTCACCCCACTCCAGTATTAATCTCTAACCTTTCGTCAGGTTTTTTTTTTTTTTTTTTTTATGAATTTATTAACAGAAAAATATTATAATTATAATCGAATATTACATACAAATTAACAAAAGAATCAATATATTACAAGATAAATGTTAGGTACCAGAGTGACGGAATAGTGTCTCACAACTAAAATAAGAGATGAGAAAATAGGAACTGAACTCACAAAATTTAACGTGGAAAACCCTCAATGAATAAAGGGAAAAACCACGGGGCAAGACTAGAAGAATTTCACTATGAGAAAATATTACAACACCTCTCTCTAAATACTAGGAGAGAACAACCTCACAAAGAATATAAGAAAGTATACAAGAGAGGAAGAGATAATTCTTGGGATGGTTTTAATACTTCTCCTTAAGGCTCTTTATATAGCCTTCAAGGAGGAACTCTAACAATTCTCCCACCGATGTGGGATTCTAACAATTCTCCCACTTGAAGATTTGATTAAACCAATCATATCTTCACACCACTCTTTCTGTCTTGCCATTCCATGTTGCTTACGTTTCTGATAGACCATAGGAGGATCGACACCAAATAAACTTGTCAGTGTTGATTGGCTTTGTCATAACATCTGCTAGGTTGTCTTTGGTGTGAATCTTTTGCATATCCACACTTCCTTCTTCTACTACTTCTCGAACAAAGTGATACTGTATACCTATATGCTTTGTCCTGGAATGAAAGGCTGGATTCCTTGCAATGTGCAAGGCACTCTGACTGTCACAATACACAATAATCTTCTGCTGCTTGTGCCCGAGTTCTTCCATTAACCTTTGTATCCATATTGCTTCCTTGCATGCTTGGGTAGCTGCCATGTACTCAGCTTCTGTAGTAGACAAAGCTACAACAGTCTGTAACTTAGATAACCAGCTTACCGCTCCTCCTGCAAGTGTGAACACATAGCCAGTAGTGGATTTCCTTTTATTAAGATCACCTGCAAAATCTGAATCAACATAACCCCTGACAACAAGTTCTGATCCTCCAAAACATAATGCAACATCTGAGGTTCCTTTAATGTATCTAAGGATCCTCTTAACAACATTCCAATGCTCTCTACCAGGATCTGCCATAAATCGACTGACCGCTCCCACTGCTTGTGCAATGTCTGGTCTTGTACATATCATAGCATACATAAGGCTTCCCACCGCTGATGCATACGGTACTCGAGACATTTCCATCCTCTCTGCTTCATTGCTAGGACTCATACCTGAGGATAATTTACAATTGACAGGAAGTGGGGTAGATATTGGCTTACAGTCTTGCATGTTGAAGCGTCGCAAGACCTTCCTCAGATAAATCTTTTGAGAAAGCCAAATTTTCCTGTCTTTTCTGTCTCGGTGAATTTGCATCCCTAAAATCTTGTTTGCGGGTCCCAAGTCCTTCATATCGAACTCCCTAGCCAACTGTGCCTTCAAATCTTGGATTCGATCTTTGTTGGGGCCTACCACCAACATGTCATCCACATACAACAGCAAAATAATGAAATCATTATCATCAAACCTCTTGTAGTACGTACAATGGTCTGAACTCAGTCTGTTGTATTCAAGGCTAATTATGAAAGAATCAAATCTCTTGTACCAACATCTGGGCACCTGCTTTAGACCGTACAGAGATTTGGTCAACCTGCAAACCAAGTTCTCTTTGCCTGTTTCAACAAAACCTTCTGGTTGGAGCATATAAATTTCTTCTTCAAGCTCTCCATGTAGAAAAGCCGTCTTTACATCTAGTTGTTCAAGATGTAAATCAAATGCAGCACACATAGCCAACACTACTCTGATAGTAGTAAGTCTGACAACTGGAGAAAATATCTCGTTGAAGTCAATACCTTCTTTCTGAGCATATCCTTTTACAACCAATCTAGCACGATATCGTTCTACTTGATCATTGCTATCCCGCTTGATCTTGTAGACCCATTTGTTACCAATGGCTTTTCTGCCACGTGGTAATTCCACCAGTTCCCATGTCTCGTTCTTGTGAAGAGCTTCAATTTCTTCCTGCATTGCTGTCATCCACAGAGAAGCATCTGGGCTACTAGTAGCTTCATGAAAAGTTGATGGCTCTCCATCCTCTGTTAAAAGACAGTATGCAACATTGCTCTCCGTAACATACTCCGTGTGCCAATTTGGAGGCCTTCTCTCACGAGTTGACCGTCGAACTTCTACAGCCTCGGACTCAACTGGTTCTGGTACCTCATGCTCTGGTTCTGCTTCAGAAGAATCATCTTCTTGAGAATTTCTATCCATCTGCACTGTAGCAGTCTCTTTTGAAGTGTTGTCATTTGTTTGCTCACTTTGCAGTTCATTTTCTGCAAAAACTACATCTCTGCTGACAACAACCTTGCGGGCAGTGGGATCCCACAGGCGATACCCCTTAACACCGTCAGCATAACCCAAGAATATACATTTTCTGGATTTTGGATCCAGCTTTGTTCTTTCTTGGGAGTTGTACATCACGTACACAGGACATCCAAACACATGTAGAGAAGAATAATCAGCTGGCTTTCCTTTCCACATCTCCATAGGCGTCTTCAAACCAATCGCCGTTGATGGTGATCGATTTATCACATAACAGGTGGTTTTGACTGCTTCTGCCCAAAAAGATTTGGCCAATCCCGCTGTTCTCAGCATGGCTCTTGTTCTATCTAGGAGAGTTCTGTTCATCCGCTCTGCTACACCATTCTGTTGAGGCGTATGTGCAACCGTGAATTGTCTCATAATACCCTCTTTCTTACAGAATGCTAGAAAGTTACCGTCTACATATTCTCCTCCATTGTCTGTCCTCAAGCACTTGATTCTTTTTCCAGTTTCAAGCTCTACTTGTGCTTTGAACTCCTTGAATACTGGAAACACATCAGACTTCTTCTTGATTGGGTACACCCATAATCTCCTGGAATAGTCATCAATGAATGATACAAAATACTTTGCTCCACCCAGGGATATTTCTGGTGACTCCCACACATCAGAATGGATTAAGTCCAGTATGTGTTTGCTTCTTGTAGTTACTTTAGCAAACTTCAATCTATGCTGCTTGCTTATCACACAGTGCTCACAGAAAGGTAAATTGACCATCTTGAGCCCGGGCAGGAGATTGCGTTCTGCAAGGACTTTCAAGCCTCGCTCTGACATATGGCCTAATCTGCGATGCCACATCATCGTCGTTTCTTCTTGGCTGGCTGCTGCAACTGATGCATCTGCCTCTTGCAACGTCTCTCCCAAAAGCATGTATAGATTGCTTGTGATCTTCTCTGCTTTCATCACCACAAGGTTTCCTTTCACTACTTTCAATATTCCACATTCAGTGTGGATCTTGCACCCGAGGTCATCCAATTGTCCAATTGACAATAAGTTCTTCTTTATGCCCTTCACATGTCGTACCCCTTGAATTTTGCAAACAGTACCATCATGCATTTTTAATCTGACGGTACCGACTCCAGCAATATCTAAGGCGTGATCATTTCCCATGAACACAGATCCTTCCGAAATAGGTTCATAAGTGCAAAACCAATCTCGGTGTGGAGTCATGTGCCATGTCGCACCTGAATCCATTATCCAGACATCATTGAGTTTCTTTCCGCCTTTAGAACTAGTCGCTGCTTCACTATACAAGATTTCTCCATCATCTGAGGTACTTGCAACACAACCTTGGGAGGTTGATGTTTCAGAATTCTTTTCTCCACCCTTCTTATTATGCCAACACTCCTTCTTCGAGTGCCCTCTCATGCCACAATTGTAGCATTTAAGATTCTTCCTTCTTCGAGATTTTGATCTACCATGATTCTGACTCCCACTGGAGCCACGTTCTGTTGATCTGCCTCTCATCACCGTTAAAGCCTCTGCTTGCTTTGAATTTTCTGACCTTTCCTCCTTATTCTTGCGCCTGGATTCTTCTTCAAGAATAGCACCGGCAACATCATCAAAGTGAAGAGAGTCACTAACATTGTTATTTGTGATGTTGATGATGAGTTGATCATACGAATCTGGTAAACTCTGAAGTAGAAGTTCCGCACGTTCATTTTCCGCTATTTTGAAATCTGATGCTGTGAGTTGAGCAAATAGCGTATTCAGAGTGTTGATGTGATCCGTTACCGACGTGGATTCACTCATTCGAAGAGTGTAGAGTTTTCTCTTCAAGAATATTCTGGTGTGAAGTGACTTCACCTCGTACAATTTGTTTAGAACATCCCAAATCTCCTTTGCAGTCTTCTTCTCTGCAACACTTGACAAAACTGAATCCGCCATTGCTAGGTGCAGATTGGCAACAGCATTGTCATCCTTCTCTTTCCACTTTTCATCAGTCATTTCTGTGGGTCTACTTTCAATTGCTTCTAGACAATTATCCTTCCTCAAAATTGCTCTTATCTTCAATTTCCACAAGGAGAAATTTCTCCCACTGAACTTCTCTATCTCGAATTTTGCTGCCATGGTTGTACACGAACTGAAGCGAGTTACACTATTTCACCGTGAATAGTACCGTATACGTGAACAGTATTGTACGTATGTCGTACACTAGAACAAATCCAGTATACGTTAACAATTACTGCAAAAGTATACAACCACACGTATGAATAGTAACCGTATATGTGAATAGTGACCGTATACTGGAACAGTGACCGTAGCCCGTGAATAGTGCACCAGGTAGGTTCCCAGGAAAGAGAGGTGGGTCACTGATAGACACACTTAAATACCAAGTCTTTCCTAGCCAGAACTTCCCTAGACACTTTCACACTACCACACTTTATTTCCAGCAACAAGAATAATTCTTTTCTGATGTGGAAGATCAGACAATACTGCAACCACAGAGCATACTAAGAACCAACACTTTCACTGCAGCGGAATAAGGACCACGAACCAATGGCTCTGATACCACTGTTAGGTACCAGAGTGACGGAATAGTGTCTCACAACTAAAATAAGAGATGAGAAAATAGGAACTGAACTCACAAAATTTAACGTGGAAAACCCTCAATGAATAAAGGGAAAAACCACGGGGCAAGACTAGAAGAATTTCACTATGAGAAAATATTACAACACCTCTCTCTAAATACTAGGAGAGAACAACCTCACAAAGAATATAAGAAAGTATACAAGAGAGGAAGAGATAATTCTTGGGATGGTTTTAATACTTCTCCTTAAGGCTCTTTATATAGCCTTCAAGGAGGAACTCTAACAATTCTCCCACCGATGTGGGATTCTAACAATAAATTGAATGTGAAGTTGATAAAACTTTATGTACCACATCTTTTTTACTCCATATCTTGATAATCGATCCCAACTTTAGATCACAATTAGAGCCCAAAAAACATACAGAAAGAGAAAAACTCAAGTTAACTAGGTCAATACACATAATTTTAAATTGATCGCTTAAATTAGGTACTTCATGTTAAAGTCAACAACTCCTCTAGAATTCTCTCATCTAGAATTCTCTCCAAATTTTATTATTTCTCTAGGTTTTTCTAAAATTTTCTTAAGTCTTCTTTCTAGAGTTCTCTCTAGATTTTTTATTGTTCTTTCTCTAGAATATTAAACCAACACACTAGAACATTCTAGGTTGGTTTAGTAACCAACATAGAAAGCTATAAATAGGGTGGGATGTAAGTTGTTAGTGTAGTGAAATAAGTAGAGTGGTGAGTAGAGAGAAAAAGAAAGAAAAAGAGTGAAGTTGTGAGTGCATATTAAAAGAGTGTGTCTAGTGTATATTTGGTCTTTTCTCATATTAATAAAAGAGTTGTTTTTCGAAAGTTACTGTAGCGTCCCGAGATAAAGTTACTGTAGCGTCCCGAGATAAAGTTACTGTAGCAAATCGGTACTGTAGCACAAACTACAATTGGTACCGAGAGTCAAGATTCAACACTTCATAACCTTTTGAGCATTAATATAACAGACAGTCCAATACGATATAACGTTGTTTTTTTACCTTTACCTTTTTATTAAAATGGTAGATTTTTTTAAAAATAAAAAATAAAATAAAGAAACGTGAAATTTGATAGCAAAGAACAGCTATTTCTTTTGAGTACACTTAACCTTATCTCTGGTCCCCGCCTCCACGCTTATTATTCTTCCATGAAGCCTCCGCGAAGCTGTACTGATAATTGGGGTACTTGTTTTTTTGATACAATAATTGGGGTTAGTATAACTTTATTACTTCCTTTATATTTGACTACTACTTTGAAATAGACATGCTCATGGGCCGGGTTACGGTCCAATTTTTTTTTCAAAATTTTTACCCAGGCTAGCCCTGAGTTGGGCCGGGTCGATAGGCCCAAATTTACTGTTTATAATATTAAAAAAAATATTTTTTAATTTTTAATATATTTTTATAATTAAAATTAAATAAAATAATATTATTATAATTAAAAAATATTGTTCCGAGTCAGGCCGGGCCGACGCGGATTAAAAATATCCTGTCTAGCCCGACCCATGAGCAAGTCTACTTTGAAATTGAATGCGTCAAAATTAGAGTATATAACTCAACTTAAGGGTGAGGTTGACTGGTTGGGTAGAGATTTTTTCTTTCATCTTATGTATATAATATAATGTATGAGTTTGTATTTGTATTTGATGCACTGACAGTGTATAAGTTTTATATACTGTCAGTGAACTATAATAAAACACTTTATTAATGAATAAAACAAAAAATAACGAAGGGTTTATAAATAAATATAGAAATCGATATAAAAATAAACAAGATACCTCATTAATATTTATTTATATGTTTTTTTTTAGTTTTTATTTTACTCATTAATGAGATATTTTATTATAATTCATTGACGGTCAGTATATGTGAAGGATCAAACCATTCATCAAAATTGATGCAGATTCAAAACTTATTATCATTATTTCAATTTTAGGTTTAACATACACATAGTGATCATGTGTACATGTTGCATGCCTTTTATCATTTACAATTAGTACAATATAATTAATTAACCAATCATAATTTTGGATTTTGTAGAATCTATTAAAATATTATATGGAATCCATACTTATAAATAATAAACCTCTACATAAGTTTGAGTTGTGATTGAATAATTGTAGTAAAAAAATTCATATGAAATGTTCCTAGCTAGGTAATTGATAAATGGATGGAAAAAGAACATTTTTAAAAGTTGTACGATGATAAATATAAAATTTTGAGGTTAAAAAATGATAAATTTAAGGTCGCAAATAGATGTGTCCATACATTCGATCGGGTTGAACCTATGGGGCCTTTTTTTTTCAAACTAAGCTTGACCCTATCTATCTCTTCCAATTAATAATTATATTTTATTATTTAAAATAATAAAATGTTATTTATATTGATATTATTTAATATTTAAAATATGTTTTAAAATTAAATTAAATATATTATATTAAATACTAATAAAATACTGTAATAAGGTTAGGCCTAGTAGGGTTGGAGCTTAAAAATCAATATTAAAGCTTGGACCAAGATCATGGATGGGTATATCGACCTTGAACACCTCTAATAGTAGACCTACAATGATTTTATTTAGTCGTAAAATAGTTTGATGTGATTTGAAATCTTAATGGATTTAATCTTTTGTTACAGGAAGCAGTTTCAATCTGTCACGAAATCTTGTTCTAGGTACGAAACCATTTATCCAAAGGCTTTTTTTTAAATATCTTCTAAGATTTCTTTTAACAACCCATAAAATTTATGAAAAAATAGAATAGAGAAGAGCTGCATGCGGTAGTCAATGGATACTTAAACTAGTCTTCATTTTTTTTTCTTTGCTTTCGTAATATAACAGTAAGAAAATGACTATAAAGAATATTAGAGTGGGATAAAGAGTGGAGAGAGTCAGAGAGTTAAAGAAAGTGGTGGTTACTAAATTTCAATTTTTTTATATTTTATTTTCCGAAATTACTACTATTATTATATTTGACGATCCTGTTAAATTGTCCAATACCAGCCCAAGGAAAAATAAAAGCCTAACAATGTGTGGTTGCAATTGTGTGGTTTAATGTGTGGTTGTAGTTGTGTGATTTAAATGTGTGGTTGTTATTAAACAACAATGTGTGGTTGCAATTGTGTGGTTTAATGTGTGGTTGTAGTTGTGTGATTTAAATGTGTGGTTGTTATTAAACAACAATGGGTGGTTGTAATTTATTTAGATTTTATATTTGTGTGGCTTGTGTTTGTCTTGGTATTGTATAAATACCCCCTCCTTTGTATTTGTAAATCATCAAGTAGTAAGCTTCAATAAGCAATAAAAGTTCTAAGTTTTCCTAAAGAGTTCTTCTCTAAAGAGTGTAGTCTAGAGTGAAGTGTGAGCATTTGTGAGTTTTCCTAAAATCTAAACTTTCTTCTTTGAGTGGTAAAATTAGAGTTATCTACTCTAAGTTTTTCTCAACAATTGGTATCAGAGCGAGGTTGTGAGTTACTACCATAGTTACTATTCACACGTGTCACTATATACTTTTATAGTAATTGTTAACATATACGAGATTTATTCAAGTATATGGTATACGATACTATTCACGTATACGGTACTGTTCACGGTGAAATAGTTATTCAGGTACTATTTTTGGTTTGAGCGTTCTTGAGTCGTGAGGAGTTTGTAATCTACAAGTTTGTGTCTCAAAATCAAGCTTGTTCGGTATTGTTAGAGTCTTGCCGACACGATGGGTGATCTTCAAGTAGTTGGAGGAATCAAGAAGCTCAATCACAAAAATTACAACACGTGGAAGACGTGTATGATGTCTTACCTACAAGGTCAAGACCTTTGGGAAGTCGTTGGTGGTAGTGAAGTTACGAAGCCCGAGCAAGAAGATGCTCAAGGAACCTTGCGCAAATGGAAGATTAAAGTGGGTAAAGCCATGTTTGCCCTTAAGACCACAGTTGAAGAAGAAATGTTGGAACACATACAAAAGCTAGAAACGCCAAAAGAAGCGTGGGATACTTTAGATGCACTCTTTTCGAGAAAGAATGACACAAGACTTCAACTTCTTGAGAATGAATTGTTATCAGTTGCACAACGAGATATACCGATTGCTCAATACTTTCACAAGGTAAAAACGTTATGCCGTGAAATTTCTGATTTAGATCCTACAGCTGCTATTGGAGATACCAGGGTAAAAAGAATAATTATCCATGGTTTGAGGCCCGAATATCGCAGCTTCGTTGCCGCTATACAAGGATGGCCAACTCAACCATCACTTGTAGAGTTTGAAAATTTGCTTGTTGGTCAAGAATCTATGGCCAAGCAAATGGGAGGGGTCTCGTTGAAATGTGAAGAGGAAGCACTCTACACCAACAAAAGCAAAGGCAAATTCAAACAGCACGTCGGTGGTGGATCTAAAAAGTATGGTGACAAGACAAAAAGTCATCAAGGAGAAGGGAGCTCTCGTCCAGGGGGAGCTTCAAAGAATCGTAGCAACAATAAAAGGTTTGAAGGTAACTGTTACAACTGTGACAAGAAAGGTCACATGGCAAAAGATTGTTGGTTTAACAAAAGGCCCGCTGAGAGCAATGCTGCTACTTCTAGTACAAAGGAGAAAAGCGAAGATGATTGGTACGCTGAAGCATTTTTTGCTATGGAAGAGGATGAGTTAGCTCTCACAGTAACAACGGCTGACCGAATTGACTATGAGAATGACTGGATTGTCGATTCAGGTTGCTCAAATCACATGACAGGTGATAAACAGAAGTTGCAGAACCTGTCAGAATACAAGGGAAATCGCATTGTTGTGACAGCTGATAATTCAAGATTACCGATTACTCACATCGGTAAGACGGTAGTAGCACCTCGATATAGTCATAATCAGGTACCACTACAAGATGTTTACCATGTCCAAGGCATGAAGAAAAATTTGCTTTCAGTGGCACAATTAACATCGTCAGGTCACCATATTCTGTTTGGTCCAAGGGATGTGAAGGTATATCGTGATCTCAAAATCTCAGGACAGCCGATGATGGAAGGACGACGTCTGGAGTCAGTCTACGTGATGTCAGCAGAGTCAGCATATGTAGACAAGACAAGAAGGAGCGATACAGCAGATTTATGGCACATGCGGTTAGGTCATGTTAGTTATTCCAAGCTAAGTATGATGATGAAGAAGTCGATGCTTAAGGGACTTCCTCAGCTTGACATAAGAACAGACACAGTTTGTGCAGGATGCCAATATGGTAAAGCACACCAATTGCCATACGAAGAGTCAAAGTTTAAAGCAAAAGAACCATTAGAGTTAGTTCACTCTGATGTATTTGGGCCCGTTAAGCAACCATCAATTAGTGGAATGCGGTACATGGTGACGTTTATTGATGATTTCTCCAGGTATGTGTGGGTTTTCTTTATGAAAGAAAAGTCTGACACTTTCTCAAAGTTTAAAGAGTTCAAAGAGATAGTTGAAGGAGAAGTGGGAAAGAAGATATGTTGCTTGCGCACAGACAATGGAGGAGAATATAGCTCAGGCGAATTCTCTCAATACCTACGAGAATGCAACATACGTCATCAGTATACTTGTGTCAATACACCACAACAGAATGGTGTAGCAGAGAGAAAGAATCGGCATCTTGCAGAAATTTGTCGGAGTATGCTGCATGCAAAGAATGTACCCGGAAGATTTTGGGCCGAAGCTATGAGAACCGCAGCCCATGTGATCAACAAACTTCCTCAACCAAGGTTAGAGTTTGTTTCACCCTTTGAGAAATTGTGGAAAATGAAACCTTCAGTCAGCTACTTTCGAGTATTTGGTTGTGTATGTTATGTATTTGTTCCTGATCATTTACGTAGCAAGTTTGATAAGAAAGCAACTAGGTGTATCTTTGTGGGATACGACAACCAAAGGAAAGGGTGGAAATGTTGTGATCCTACGAGTGGAAGATGTTACACTTCACGCAATGTGGTATTCGATGAAGCATCTTCTTGGTGGTCCTCAGAAAAGGAGGTGTTGTCAGATTCAAAAGAATTTGAAGACATGTTACAACAGAAAATGGGAGAGTATATTGTCCAACTTCAATCAACTTCAGATGAAGTAGAAGACCTATGTGATAATAACGATGACGAGCAAGTGTTAGTCCAGAGTCCTTGGCAAACTGGTGTGTATCAACCAGATGTTAGATCGAGTGAAGTGGAAGAACCATCTCCACAATCACAAATCCGAAGGACAACAAGAGCACGGAAGCCAAATCCCAAATATGCTAATGCAGCCATAGTGGAAGAACCAATTGCAACAGAACCTGAGACGTTTGAAGAAGCATCACAGAGTTCTGAGTGGATTATGGCTATGAAAGAAGAGATCACTGCGCTTGAGCAGAATCAGACTTGGGATCTAGTGCCAAAACCAAGAGATGTGAAACCTATATCCTGCAAGTGGGTTTACAAGATAAAACATCGTCCAGATGGGTCGATTGAAAGGTACAAGGCACGGTTGGTGGCTCGTGGTTTCTCTCAGAAGTATGAGCTAGACTATGATGAAACGTTTAGTCCGGTGGCAAGACTTACAACCGTACGAGTCCTACTTGCCCTTGCAGCCAACAAAGACTGGAACTTGTGGCAGATGGATGTGAAGAATGCATTCCTTCATGGAGAGCTAGATCGGGAAATCTACATGATTCAACCATTGGGATTTCAAAACCAAAATCATCCTGAGCATGTGTGTAAGCTGCGAAAGGCACTTTACGGATTGAAACAAGCACCTAGAGCATGGTATGGTAAGATTGCTGAATTTTTAACTCATAGTGGTTATTCAGTGACACCTGCAGATTCCAGCTTGTTTGTCAAAGCTAATGGAGGAAAGCTAGCTATCGTATTGATATATGTGGATGATTTAATCATAACTGGTGATTATGAGGCAGAAATTCTTCAAACCAAGGAGAATTTATCAGTTCGTTTCCAAATGAAAGAACTTGGACAACTCAAGCACTTTCTTGGTCTAGAGGTTGATCACAGACAAGAAGGAATATTTCTCTGTCAACAAAAATATTCTAAAGATTTGCTAAAAAGGTTTGGAATGCTCGAGAGCAAGCCAATTTCAACACCGATGGAACCAAATGGCAAGATGTGTGCACTTGAAGGCAAAGACTTGGAAGATGCAACTATGTATCGACAATTGGTAGGTAGCCTGATCTACTTAACCTTGACTCGACCTGACATTTCTTATACAGTTGGTGTGATGAGTCGGTATATGCAAAATCCGAAGAAGCCTCATTTAGAAGCAGTTCGACGAATACTGAGATATGTGAAAAGTACAATAGATTATGGTCTTTTGTACAAGAAAGGTGAAGACTGTAAGTTAGTTGGTTATTGTGATGCTGACTATGCAGGAGATCATGACACCAGGAGATCAACAACTGGGTACATGTTTAAACTTGGTTCTGGAACAATTTCTTGGTGCAGTAAGAGACAACCAACGGTATCATTGTCAACTACCGAAGCTGAGTATCGAGCAGCAGCAATGGCAGCTCAAGAGTGTACGTGGCTGATACAACTAATGAGTGATCTACATCAACCAGTAGATTATGCAGTTCCGTTGTATTGCGACAACCAGTCAGCAATTCGTTTGGCAGAAAATCCAGTCTTTCACGCAAGAACCAAACATATAGAAGTGCATTATCACTTTATCAGAGAAAAGGTTCTACAAGAAGAGATTGAAATGAAGCAGATCAAGACAGATGATCAAATGGCAGATTTATTCACAAAAGGTTTGAGTATCAACAAATTTGAAATGTTTCGTCGTCAACTCAACATGGTGCAAAGAGGAAGAGCTGGTATTGAGGGGGAGTGTTAAATTGCCCAATACCAGCCCAAGGAAAAATAAAAGCCTAACAATGTGTGGTTGCAATTGTGTGGTTTAATGTGTGGTTGTAGTTGTGTGATTTAAATGTGTGGTTGTTATTAAACAACAATGTGTGGTTGCAATTGTGTGGTTTAATGTGTGGTTGTAGTTGTGTGATTTAAATGTGTGGTTGTTATTAAACAACAATGGGTGGTTGTAATTTATTTAGATTTTATATTTGTGTGGCTTGTTTTTGTCTTGGTATTGTATAAATACCCCCCTCCTTTGTATTTGTAAATCATCAAGTAGTAAGCTTCAATAAGCAATAAAAGTTCTAAGTTTTCCTAAAGAGTTCTTCTCTAAAGAGTGTAGTCTAGAGTGAAGTGTGAGCATTTGTGAGTTTTCCTAAAATCTAAACTTTCTTCTTTGAGTGGTAAAATTAGAGTTATCTACTCTAAGTTTTTCTCAACAGATCCTTTGAAATATGATTTTTGTTTTAGGAATTATTACTTGAACAATTTATTATAAGTAGTCAATCTATTCACGAATCGAGTTAGATTAGATTTGAATTGATCTGTCCATGAATCGAACTGTCCATTGAAAGGTTAAAAAGAGAGCTTTTTAAAGAGCGTTTGAAAGGGTTAAAACATCTGTTTCTTCCCTTCCCTCCCTCCCCACCCCATAGTTTGGGAACCTTTTTGTAATTCAATTTGGCTCAATTAATCCAGCTGTCACCCAAAATCTACTGGGTTAAATTTAATTGTATGGTATTGATTTTCAACATTTTCTTAAAGATTATTAGTATTCTAATTCTATCATGGTTGGATGAAATCTTATCACCAAACCTTGGCAGATAGGTAATCCTAACTTAGCTACGCTAGACTCTTTAACCTTCAATTCAAGCCATGCTCAAGTATGTTCATTTTTTAGGGAAGTTATGGATTCTATTCTTTTATGGCATGGTTAAAATAACAAATTTCCTAAGTGCATTTCGTTAATCGCCCCTGATTTTCTCTCGGGTTTCTGCTTATATGACAGCTTTTACCGGCGCAGCAATTAGTCTACTGATCACCTGCATCATATTCGCACTCTGTTTCAGAAGTAAGATCCCATGCATTAGAACAGGCTTTCTTCGGAAGTTCACAAAGAGTGATACAGAAATTGAGGCTTTCATAAGAAATAATGGAACTTTATCTCCCAAAAGATACAGTTATTCAGATGTCATGAAAATGACAAACTCATTTAAAGAAAAACTAGGAAAAGGGGGTTATGGAAGTGTGTACAAAGGAAAGCTACTAGATGGCCATCTTGTTGCTGTGAAAGTGCTTAATACAACCAAAGGAAATGGTCAAGATTTTATCAATGAGGTTGCAAGTATTAGTCGAACTTCCCATGTTAATGTTGTCACCCTTTTAGGATTTTGTTTAGAGGGTCGAAAAAGAGCTCTGATTTATGAGTTCATGTCCAATGGATCTTTAGAAAGATTCATTTACAAAGAGGATACCATGAAGGACCGTCAGCACTTGACATCAGAAGAATTGTACAAAATCGCGATTGGAATAGCCCGAGGGCTTGAATACTTGCACCGCGGCTGCAACACTCGGATTTTGCATTTTGACATAAAACCTCATAACATTCTTCTTGATGAAAATTTTTTCCCGAAAATCGCTGATTTCGGGCTTGCAAAACTATGCACCACGAAAGAGAGTATTGTATCAATGTTGGAAGCTAGAGGGACAATTGGTTACATAGCTCCGGAAGTGTTTTGCAGAAGCGTCGGAGGCGTTTCGCATAAATCGGATGTCTATAGCTATGGAATGATGATTCTAGAGATGGTTGGAGGAAGAAAGAACCTAGATGTTGGGGTAACTCAAAGCAGCGAGATATATTTTCCTCATTGGATCTATCGGTATGTTGTGCAAGGCAATATCGAACCGCAATTGCTAGGTCTCATGACTAAAGAAGAAACTGAGATTGCGAGGAAGATGATATTAGTCGGGTTGTGGTGCATACAAACGAATCCGCTAGACAGGCCTTCGATGAGTAAGGTGATCGAGATGTTGGAAGGAAGCATAGAAGTTTTGGAAATGCCACCTAAGCCTTACCTTTCTTCTCCTCCAAGATCACCGGTGGATTCCTGATATATGCATCTTTAGAATAATCTATATACTTATTTTTTATGTTGTTGAAAAGGAAATTAATTTTTTCTGAAGTATTAAAAGTTTGGTACTTTAATCTATGTTCAGATCATAAAAAGGTTTAGTGATAATTACATTTTTAGTCATAAACGTTTACATGTTTTTTGCTTTCAATCCTAAATGTTTGAAAAATTTTATTTCGATCTTAAACGTTATTAAATGTTTATAACATTAGTCCTAACTTTAATTATCCAATGAATTTGCTAACAAAATGTACACGTAAAAATAACGGTAATTATGTGACAATAACTGGCATGTTATATATAAGGATAATTATACTTTTAGTTTTAAACGTTTATGTGTTTTTAATTTTCAGTCTTTGAAAATTATTATTTTAATCTTAAACATTATTAAATGATTGTACCTTTAGTTTTAATGTTAGTTACGAAACATATTTGCTAACATAATGTACATAGTACACGTCGAAACAACAGTAACCAAGCTACTTGGGACCAACAGGACAAACGTTAAAACCGTTTAGGATTAAAATTGCTATTCTCAGTCGTTTATGATTAAAAATGAAAACACAAACATTTAGGACTAAAAGTGTAATTATTATAAAGATTTTTTAATAATAATCAGAGTAATATATTTAAATTTTATGATGGCAATATAAAAGGCCATATTTGATTGATACTTTTGCTATTGGTCCTATGTATTTAATTTATAAAATATCTATATATATTTGTAATATATATAAATGTACGAATATGAAAAATCTTTTGAATTGATGAAAATAATCATCGTTATTCATTATATTTTTAAATTGCCATTATAAATATTTTTTATTGTTAATAAGATTTATCTAATTTATAAGTAAAAAATTTAATTTCATTAAAACACTTTCGTTAAATAGATTAATTTGATATAAATAAAAAAATTAAAAATTTATGTAGAATTACTTTATCTTAAAAGTTTTAATTTTTCACTAATTTTAAAAAGTGAATTGATTTATTTGATATAAATAAAAAATTAAAATTTACATTAATTTTTTTATTTCATAATTAATTTTGTATTAATATTAAAAATAATTTAAGAATTTAATATAATTTGTACATGAAACAAATTTTACATGCAAATTTTAGTTAATATGCATTTTATTATTTTTATTTATTTTTAAAATATATAATTATATATTAGAAAAATAAATCAACGAACATTCACATACGAGTACATGTGATAACAAATGCTGGTATATATAAAAGCACGAATATGATTGACAAAAATATCCATAATTATTCATTATATTACTAATTTAGCATTTTAAATATTTTTATTAATAAAATTTATCAAATTTATGAATAATAATTCTAATTGTATTGAAAGACTTTAATGTTCATTTAACCTGCAACTCCCATCCAAACAGCTTCCTTAATGTATCCAAATACCAGCAGTTGAGTTGCCTGATTAAATTGCCTCTAGCTTCGCTCCTCCCAAATGTGGTAAAATAAATGCATTCAAGAAATTCTAAGAATTGTTGAAAGCAATAATTTCCCCTTCAGTTTCCTGACAAAAAATAGCAGCTAGCTCAGTATTAATTCCAACTAGCAACACCCCACCCCCTGTACAACTGAAAGAGCTGAAGCAGTCTCTGCCAGATTCGTCAAGAAAACTCACAAGCAAAGAAGAGATGGTTTCTAGTTTCCATCTCCAAATCACAAAAAACACAGCTGCCTTCAATTTCAATTCCCCAACAAAGGAGCCTTTTCTTGGTTGGCAGTTGCCTTCAATTTCAATTTCCAAACAAAAGGAGCCTTTCCTTGGTTGGCACTTGGCAGTCTATTAAGTAATACGTGGCTATCCAAAAAATTATAGCATGCTTTGGGATGTAAAACTGTTATTTTCCATTTTATAATGCAAAGTTCGAAAAAAAATGAAGGATTGGTTCAATTAATTAGCGATACTCTCCAATCAATTTTAACAAATTAATTTCATTTATTATTTAATATTACAAAAATGTTATGATTACAAGTGATCAGATTTAAATCTTTTTCATTTTCATCTTTAACTAATGATTAAAGAAAAAAATCCTCTCTAAATTTGTTAATGAATCGAATTGCATTGAGCTAAATTCAGTTGACCTTTTAAAATCTTACTCAAAACCCGATTTGTTGGTTTTGAAAATCTGAATTTTTAAAAAAAAAAAAAATATTTTAAATTGTAAATTATTAATATTTAAAATTAAATAATAAGTTTTATTACTATTTTAATATCTAAGACTACGTCAAGCCAGACCCCGATTTGAAAAATCTTATCCATCCTCTCAACTGCTTAAAAAATAAGAGATTTCCATTACTTATCCAAAAATACTTAATTGACATTGAAATTACATGTATATAAAAAAATCCTAATTTTAAAAAATAATAATCCAACCAATATGACAATAGATGTTAGTTCTTCTGTCTCAAATTTAATATCCACTTTTTTTCTTTTTCTTTTTCTTTTTTAGATTAAGAATTGGAAAATTCGAATTAAATTTATTAAGCTAGAGAAAGCATGCATCAATAGCTTTTCCTAAAATTGTGCCATTTAAGAAATGGACGTCCAATTTAATATGGAATGATTATTATTTTGAATCGATGTGTAGATGCATTAAAAATAATTTCATTTTAAAATTCTCAAAATTCTCAAAAAAATTTCCACCAAACATACTATAATAGTGCAGCTATGGGATGATTTGTATGTCATTGTCAGTTTCTTGGGTTTCTTAATTAGGATTCATCGTCATCAATGTACATGTAAAAAACAAAATGAGCAACAATTAAAAAATAATTTGTATTTAATAAATTATTTTTATTAAATTCAAAAAATATAATGCGTTAATTATATTGTTTTTCAAGAGAACAATAAATTCCAAAGACAAGCATTGTCCATATATTGTATACGGTTTTTCCAATAACAATGAAAAGTTGAAAACAAATATTTTAAATAATTTTCTCTCAGGCCTCAGTGAAAACATTCGTAATTTGTTTAAGCTGTAAATTTTCATTAGAGAACTTCCAGCTTTTCAATCATTACCCCTTTCCTATGATTTGTTTCTTTTTTTAATTTCTTTGAATGAAAATTTTGTTGATAATCTTTTTCCATATGAATTATAGAGAATGAGACCTGAAAATTCCTCACCATTTCTCCAACTTCTCACTTTCATCCTCAGTTCCATCTACTTCTTGACAGTTTTTCCAGGAACTCATTGCCAGTATCAGCCACCCTACAGTGTTTGCAAACCTTCCTTTGCATGTGGAAAATTGAAAGAAATCAGTTATCCATTTTGGGGAAATGAACAATCTCACTGTGGTCGACAAGGCTTCGAGCTTCAATGCCAGCCAAATCAATACCCGGTTATAGACATGGATAACCAAAGTTTTGTTGTCCTGGAAATTGAACAAAACAGTCAGAGGGTGAAGCTTGCACATTCAGACATCTGGGATGACGCCTGTCCACTCCTTAACACCAGATTGAATCATGCTCGTTTTAATTATCATGCTACAGGAATTCGGAACCTCAGCATATTCCATGACTGTCTGACAGGAGGCTTTTTTCCACGACAAGCATATAATTTTTCTTGCAATACAAAGAATGGTATTGATTATAATTATTCTGCAGGGGATTCATTCATCGGTTCTGAAAAGCTATGCGATTTTCAAATTACAGTTCCAGTTCTCATCACAGCTTATAATCAACTCGTTAATGGAACCTTGACTCCGAAAGAAGCTATGAATAAAGGCTTTCTTGTTAGTTATCGCTATGATGAACAGGACTTTTGCAAAGTCTGTAGGACTTCGGCTGGAAGATGTGTATCAGTCATAAATTCGACACAGGTTCTCTGCAATTGTCATGGCGTTTCACAACAGTCACAATGTTCAATCAATGGTACGTTCTCTATCTTTCCTCATTCAATTTAATAACGTTTTTGTTTATATATGATCCACCAAAGTTTTTAATTATGCTATTTGTTGTACAGACCGCCGCTACTTACAATTTCAAGGGTCTAGAATTATCGGTAAGTTTCCATTATTCTGACTTCTTTTTTGACATAATAATATTTCTTACTGTTTTATACTATAGCTCTCTTGTTTGCATCTGGACACAGGAATTGGCTTTGCAACTGGAGTGATATTTGCATGTCTCATCATTTTTGGCTACAAAACAACGGTACTGGTGTCCCGAATGATTAAAAGCAAAATGAAGAAAGATCCGAATGTTGAGACTTATATAAAAAAATATGGATCACTTGCTCCAAAGAGATATCAATGTTCTGATATCAAGAAAATAACCAATTCATTCAGGGAGAAACTAGGTGAAGGAGGGTTTTGCAGTGTGTACAAAGGAAAGCTGGAAGATGGTCGTCTTGTGGCCGTGAAGGTTCTTAAACCTGACACAAGTAAAGGAGATGGAGAAGAATTCGTAAATGAGGTCATCAGTATTAGCAGAACATCCCATGTCAATATTGTCTCCCTTCTGGGATATTGCTATAACGCAAACAGGAAAGCTCTGCTTTTTGAATTTATGCCCAATGGTTCTCTTGAAAAGTTCATACACAATGAAAATATTTCAACCGCAGGGCGGCTGGCATGGGAGAAATTGCATGAAATTGCAATAGGAATAGCTCGAGGGCTTGAGTACCTCCACCGAGGCTGCAACACAAGGATTTTGCATTTTGACATAAAACCTCACAATGTCCTTTTGGACGAAGATTTTTGCCCCAAAATCTCTGATTTTGGGCTTGCAAAACTATGTCCGAAAGGGACCGTTATATCTATGTTGGATGCTAGAGGGACAGTCGGATATATAGCCCCGGAAGTGTTTAGCAGGAACTTCGGGAGAGTTTCACACAAGGCAGATGTGTATAGTTTCGGAATGATGGTTCTAGAGATGGTAGGAGGAAGAAGGAATAATGATGTTGCTGCAGATCATAGTAGCGAAATATATTATCCACACTGGGTCTACGACCGTCTCCAGCAAGAAAACAGCCTAGGATTGCATGGTGTAATGACAAGCCAAGATAATGAAATTGCAAAAAAGATGATAATAATAGGGTTGTGGTGCATACAGACATACCCAGTACATAGGCCATCAATGAATGAGGTGTTGTTTATGCTGGAAGGGAGTTTAGATGCCCTAAAAATCCCACCTAAACCATTCATATATACCCCTTCAAGAACTCCTATAGACCCTTATACCTCTCCAATAGTATGATTTTTTGTTTTTGTTTTTTTTTTCTTTTTTGGTGCGGGAGAGAAATAATTGCTTTAAGTAGTTCTATGAATTACAAAATGAACATCTAAAAATGAAAAACTTGGTTGGGAGTTTTCTTGCATTGAGAAATCGTGGTTGTTATTTAATCATTCTCTATTTTATGTCATTCATGTTGGAGTTTGAAGAGTGCAAAAATAACTCTTTATTATATAATTAAAACAAATATGCATTAGGCACTTACACTCTCTTAGTATACACTCACAAGCACTTGAGTAATTCTCACACAACACTCTTTTTGCACACACTCACCTCACGTCACTCACTCAGCACAGACTCTCTTCACTCATTTTGTTTTCTCTTCACACTCAACATCTTACATGCCTACTATATTTATAGTCTTCTATGTCGGTTAGTAAACCGACTTACAATGTTCTAGTATGTATCTACAATGTTTTAGTATAAACTTACAATGTTCTAGTATAAAGGCTAAGTTGTAATATTCTAGAGAAAGAAGATCAATAGGGAAAAGTCTAGAAAGAACTAGAGAGGTATTCGGTGATTTTAACACTCCCCCTCAACGACTACTCTCTTGATGTTGGTTTAGTGTCATGCCAAGCCACCTTCTAAACTCATCGAATTTTGCACCGCTAAGTCCCTTGGTAAACAAGTCAGATACTTGTTCTTCAGTCTTGATGTATTTTAGTTCGACTTCTCGTTGAAGTACTTTTTCACTTACAAAGTGATAATGCATTTCTACGTGCTTTGTTCTGGCATGGAAGATTGGATTTTCGGCTAAACGTATTGCTGACTGACTATCTCAATGGAGTTGTATTGGAGAGTCAATCAGTTGGTGCAGGTCCTTTAAGAGCTGTATCAACCACGTGTTTTCTTGTGCTGCCACAGCCACTGCTCTATACTATTTCTGTAGTTGACAATGATACCGTAGGTTGTCTTTTGCTACACCAAGAGCTTATGCCGGACCCAAGACTAAACATGTAGCCAGTTGTTGATCGTCTTGTATCATGATCTCCACCATAACCGGCATCGCAATACCCTATAACTTGGCACGAAACTCTCTTTTTGTAAAGAAGTCCAAAATCAATAGTTCTGTTTACGTACCTCAAGATTCGTCGAACTGCATCTAAGTGGGGTTTTCTTGGTTCTCCATGAATCGGTTAGCCACTCCAACAGCAAATGCAATGTCGGGTCTTGTTAATGTAAGGTAGATTAGACTACCCACTAGTTGCCTATAACTTGTTAAGTCTTCCAATTCTTTGCCTTCTTCACTACAAAGTCTTGCATTGGCTTCCATAGGCGTAGAAGTCGGTTTGCAATTTTGTCATCCTGAATTTGTGCAAAAGATCTTTTGCATACTTGTGTTGACATAAGAATATTCCTTCCTTGGTACGAATTACTTCTAGTCCGAGAAAGTGGTTCAGCTCTCCAAGCTCTTTCATTTGAAAACGTACTAAGAGATTATCTCTTGTTTGTTTGATTTCTTCTTCGTTATCTCCGGTGATGATTAGATCATCCACGTAAACCAAGACTATTGCCAACTTACCACCTTTTTCTTTCATGAACAAGTTGGAATCTGCTGCTGCAACTGAGTAGCCACTTTGTATTAGGAATTCGGCAATTTTACCATACCATGCTCTCGGTGCTTGCTTTAATCCGTAGAGCGCCTTTCTCAATAAGCCTTACTTTCGAATCCTTTGGGTTGCTCCATATAAATCTCTCTATCTAGTTCTCTGTGTAAGAAGGCATTTTTCACATCCATTTACCATAACTTCCAAGATTTGCTTGCTGCAAGAGCAAGTAGTACTCGTACAGTTATAATTTTTGCAACAGGACTAAAGTCTCATCATAGTCCAACCTATACTTTTGAGAGAATCCACGAGCCACCAATTGAGCCTTATACCTTTCTATCGATCCATCGGGTCAAGTCTTTATTTTATAAACCCATTTACATGAGATGGGTTCAGTCTTCTTCGGCTTTGGCACCAACTCCCATGTCTCGTTTTGTTTAAGGGCTTGAACTTCTTTTTCCATGGCTTTTCTCCACTTCAATTTCTCAAACGCCTCTTCATATGTTGTTGGTTCTATATCTTCGATTAGAGCAGCATTGGCATACTTAAGATTTGGTTTACGTTGTCGTGATGACCTGCGCAAAAGTGGCTGAGAATCTTTTTCATCAAACTCATTTTCTCGAAATAACTTTTCCTCATCGAGGGCCTTTTCTGAATACTCGTCACTTGGTTCTTGTCTTGGTTGAGTCTTTTCGAGCTCAATTTGTTCCTCCAATTTTTTTTGAAGTTTTTCTTCAATTTCTTTTGAGTCGGGCAACAGAACTGCTTGTGGTGACCACCATGACGAAGCTTCATCGAACACAACATTTCTGGATACATAGCATCTGCCACTCATTGGATCACAACATCTCCACCCTTTTCTTTGATCGTCATATCCTACAAATATGCAACGAATTGCCATTTTGTTGAATTTGCTACGTAGATGGTCTGGTACAAATACATAACATACGCAACCAAATACTCGAAAGTGACTCACCGTGGGTTTGATGTTTCACTGTTTCTCAAAGGGTGAGATAAAACCAAGCCTTGCTTGTGGAAGCCTATTAGTCACGTGAGCTGCAGTCTTCATGCATTTTGCCCAAAAACGAGGTGGCATATTCTTCGCATGTAACATGTTTCGACATATCTCAGCCAAATGTCGATTCTTTCTCTCGACAACTCCAGTTTGTTGTGGAGTGTTCGAATGTCAATTGTAGGCGTATCTTGCATTTCTGTAAGAATTCTGAAAACTTTTTGGATGTGTATTCTCCCCCGTTATCTGTGCGTAGGCATTGTATCTTTCGGCCTACTTTTTTCACATTTTCTTTGAACTCTATAAATTTAGTAAGTGTCACTGATTTTTCTTTCATAAAATCAATCCAGACGTACCGTGAAAAACATCGATGAAAGTTATCATGTATTGGCAGCCACTGACATGTTGCTTTATCTTGCCGAACACGTCTGAGTGAATTAGCTAGAGAGGCTCCTTAGCTCTAAACTTTGACTCTTCGTACGGCAGCTGGTGAGCTTTCCCATATTGGCACCCGGCATATACTGTGTCCTCTTGAATGTCTAGTTGGGGAAAACCTTTGAGCATAGACTTTTTCATCATTACCTTTAACTTAAGGTAACTCACGTACCCAAGCCTCGCATGCCACAAGTCAGCCGTTTCATTCTTTCTTGTCTTGTCCACATATGCAGTCTAAGCGGACATAACATAGACTGACTCTAGATGTTTCCCTTCCATTATTGGTGTACTTGTTGGCTTTAAGTTTGGATATACTTTCACGTCATTTGGACTAAACACGACATAATTTCCTGAGGCAGTGAGTTGTGAAACTGATAGTAGATTTTTCTTCATACCTGGCACATGGAATATGTTTTGCAGCTCGATTTGGTGTGGGCTAAACCGTGGCACAATAGTTGTTTGGCCGATGTGAGTAATAGGTAACCTTGAATTATTTGCATTTACCACAACTCGTTCTCCTTTGTATGTTGAGGTATTAGTCAACTTCTCCTTATCTCTAGTCATGTGATTTGAGCACCTAGAATCAGCTATCCAATCTTTAGTCAATTAATTTACTTACGGATGCGAGTGAACACTCTTCTTTTGACTCGGTGATGCAAGCAGCTGCAAGTTCTTCGCATTTTTCAATAGCAAGTGATACTTGAAAATCTCACTCTTCTTTGCTATTATTCTCTTCTCGTGAGGAGGTTGCCACGTTGCCTTGGACTTGCTTAAACCGACAGTCTCGGGCAAAGTGACCAGGTTTTTCACAGTTGTAACACTGATTGTTTTGACGACGATACCTATTTTCATTTTTGTCTCTTTCTTGAACATGCTGGGCTCCCCTTTGCCGAAAGCTCCATCCCCCTTGCTTTGGCCATGTTTCTTGCCTAAGAAATTTATTTTCTTCCACGCCTAGCTTTGTAACAGCTTTGCTTCTTTTATTAAAGCCTCTTTTATTACTAAAGAGTGCTTTCTCGTCATCTTTTATCGAGACTTTAGACATTTGTTTATCTAAAGTCTCTTGATTGGCTAGGATATTTTCCAACTCAGTTAAAGTTGGTTCTTTGTTCCATCCACAAGTTGTAGTAACAATCCCGTTGTATTCGGGTCGTAGGCCATGGATAATAATTCTTCTCATCCTCGTTTCGGTAATGACATTTTCTGGATCTAATTTTGAAATTTCATCACAAAAAGTTTTAACTTTGGAGAAATACTAGCTTACCGACATATTTTGCTGCAAGATTGACAGGAGTTCATTCTCCAATTGTTGGAGCCTAGTATCATTTTTTCTTGCGAACAACATTGTGAGTGTGTCCCATGCTTCCTTCGGTGTCTTTGCATCCTTGACGCGCTGTAATAAACCATCATCAATGGTAACTGATAACACGTACATGGCCTTACCCCCTTTGATCTTCCATTTCCTTAGTTCTCTGGCATCAATTGGTGGTGTCGAAGCTTCAATGACAACAATATCCCATAAATCTTGCTCGAGCATGTAATATAAGATCCGGATGCTCCACGTATTATAATTGTTTTCATTGAGCTTCTCGATGTTGCTAGCGGAATTAAAATATCTTCCATAGTATCTTGAGAGTGCTCCGCACTTACTTCAAATTTGATTCTTGTTCACTTAATTTCACAGTCCCTGACCGTGTACCGGCAGAATTTCCACGTCTTTTCGAACTACAATCCTCGATCGTCTTGGTCCCAGACTAATAATCTTCACAGTCCCAGATTGTTTTTCTCCGATATGCGTACTACGGTCCCTGACCGTCTAGCTCTGATACCAATTTGTTAGAGTTTGAAGAGTGTAAAAATAACTCTTTATTATATATTTAAGACAAATATGCACTAGGCACTTGCACTCTTTTAGTATACACTCGCAAGCACTTGAGTAATTCTCACACAAAACTTTTTTTGCACACACTCACCTGACCTCACCTCACATCACGTCACTCACTCAACACACACTCTCTTCACTCATTTTGTTTTCTATTCACACTCAACATCTTACATGCCTACTATATTTATGGTCTTCTATGTCGGTTAGTAAACCGGCTTACAATGTTCTAGTATGTACCTACAATGTACTAGTATAAACTTACAATGTTCTAGTATAAAGGCTAAGTTGTAATATTCTAGAGAAAGAAGATCAATAGGGAAAAGTCTAGAAAGAACTAGAGAGGTAGTCGGTGATTATAACAATTCAGACAATATCCTAGGCCTGAGCATGAAGAAACATGTCATTTTGGCCACTTTGCCTTGCTTAACTATTTGTTATACATGTATCCTTTGTCTGACTGTCTGAAATAAGATGAAAGGTTGTTAATATAGTTGACCTTTGTGGCCCTTGTGAATTTTCACTAAGGTTTGTTGTTATGTATTTCATTTTCATTCTCCAAGAAAGTAAAAAGAAAAAGAACTATATGACCACAAAATAGGATATAATCTGATGCGATAAAATCATTGCTGAAATTGTCTGGAGAACAGAGAAGGAAACAGAGGAGCTGCAGAGTGCTGCAAACGATTTTTTATTTTTATTTTTTTTTCCAACTGTATGTCCTTTAGTACAAAAGACAAGATAAATAACTATGGTTAATGGTCAATTTCCAAGCCATGATATTGATTATAAAAAGTAAACTTATCACAGATTGGTTGAGGCATGTAGTCACTATCCTTAAGAGTAGATCGTGCCATTCGAACGCTATTACTCGATGCAGCAGGTTAGTGGCAGCCTACCCTCCAAGATAAAATAACCATTTCTTGCAATTGTGCACTCACTATGCAAGAATTCTATGAATTGCTCAAACCACTTTTTATGTAACCAAGAAACAAAAATAGAAAGAAAGTTTAGAAAGCAAAGAATGCAGAGCTTTGTTTTTGTTGTGACTACAAATGAAATATGGAAGGCTATTTATAGGTGAGCCTTCGGCTTAGTTTGAGAAAGATATTAATGACCAACCCATGATTATGCATTGACTTGATTTCGAAAATCAATTAATCCAAATTTAAAGCCCAATGTCAAATTAAACCTTTTGACTTTTGGAAATACACCAAATTTCCGACAATCCCCATCATTTCAAAAGTCAAAAACATAATTTAAAATAAAGAAAGGTTCTTTAAGAATCATGAAACATACTATAGATCAGTCAATCCATAAACCATACTATGTTTTTCAAGGTCTAAGCAAATCCAATAAGCAGGGTGGCGTGAATAGGTCATGTGCCATACTTGGATTTTCATGAGCGCTCATGAGAATTGCTTGATTCTCATAAGAAGTGATCCCACTTTCATGTTCATATAGGTCGATCAATAAGAAGTCATCCCACCATAAGAAAGGACTCTCAGATTATTATATTTAGATAGTGTTTAATTGATCGCCCAAATGACATGTTGTTACTCATATGAACATACTCCATGGGATCTCCAATCACATAAGTTGGGTTTCTGTCACGGTTGATCTTGTTATAGGCATAAGTCTCATTCCACTCGATGTTTCATCCACTAATTTTCTATTAAGTGATTTTTCTAGAAGATTGACCAAATTTAACTTTGACCTTACAAAGTCATGAGAAATAATACTAGTATCTAGTAATGGCCATACAATGTTTTGTCGTCGCCTAATATGTCTACTTTTTTTATTAGAAGTTCTGTTTTTAGAACTGACAATGGCTACTTGGTTATCGCAAAGTATAGACACAGATGTGGCTGGTTTCCTCTATAAGGGAATATCCGTTAAGAGCTGTCTAAGCCACTCAACCTCATATCCTACCTTTTCTAATGCAATAAACTCGGACTCCATAGTTGATCGAGCTGTGCAAGTTTGCTTAAAGGATTTCTAAGAAACTACACCTCCACCAATACTGAATATATATCCACTAGTAAATTTCATCTCATTTGAATTTGAGATCTAATTCGCATCATCACTATACCCTTCTAGTAAAGATACATCAAACCATAATTCATGGTTCCTTTCAAGTATTGTAGTATTATATGTATGACTGACCAATGATCCTAATTAGGATTTTAAGTATATCTACTCACTCTACCCATTGTATATGCAATATCAAAACCTGTGCAATTCATCATATACATAAGACTATCAATCACTTGAGCATATTCATATTGAGAAACATTACCACTCATTCTTTTTCAAACAGGAGTTTGTATCATAAGGAATAGAAACAAGTTTACAATCAAAATGTTCAAACCTTATTAACAATTTCACTATACAGTATTCTTGTGACAACATGATTCCACTAGGTGTTCTACAAATTTTAATTCCTAAGATAATGTAGGCTTCACCCAAGTCTTTTATGTCAAAATTTGAAGACAAGAGCCTTTTAGCCTCATTCACAATTTCTAACTTAGTGTCAAGAATGAGCATATCATCAACATAGAAACAAGTATCACAATATCAATGTCAATTACTTTACTATAAATGCATTTGTCTGCTAAAAAACCCATTAGCGAGCAACACATTATCAGATTTTTTCATGTCATTGTTTAGGAACTTGTTTTAATCCATACAAAGACTTAACAAGTTCACATACTTTATGCTCATTACCAAGAACTACATAACCTTATAAGGTTGATACATGTAAATTTCATGGAAATAAGTCACTATTTAAAATTGCAGTTTTAGCATCCATCTGATGAATCACAAGTTTATGCACAAATGCTAATGCAATTAGAATTCTAACAGATGCAATCCTCATAACACATGCAACAACATCAAAGTAATCAATATCTTTCTTTTATGTATATCCTTCAGCCACTGATCTTGTTTTAAATTTATCAATTGAACCATCTCTAGACACCTAATTTTGTCCGGACCACTAAAACATGTATGTTTTCTTCCTAAATTGGTGTTTCAGAATGTAAAAAGACTTTTCTCATCCTGCAGGTGGTACTTCGGGACTTAGTCTAAGAAGTCGAGCATAAAAAGTCAAACTTGAAAAAGTTAACCCCGAAAAAGTCAATCCCGAAAAGTCAACTACTAAAAAAGTCAACCTACTTTCAAAATCAAGATTTGAAGTTCAATTGAAAAATGGTGAAAGAATTTTGATAATCCGAGGTCTAATTTGAAAGATATGGAGTTCAGAAGTTGGGTTATGAAGGTTCAGTAGAAAGAAAACCTTAGTTCGGAAAATTTAGGGAAAAGTACTTAAACGATCAGATTGGTCGAAATTGAAGATTCCAAATGAAAGATAAGCACTGATTACGGGTAACGAAGAAGCTACTTGGAAGAAAAACTGAAAGAAAAGTCAATCCGGAAGAAAATCGAGAATTAGGATTTTTGGTGGATATTGGTGAAATTGAGAAAAATCGCAGAAATGGCCCGATTCGGTAAAACTAAAGCCCCTAATTGATGACGAGTGAGTAAAAAAAGATAGCCCAAGGCTCAGTTTGAAGAAAATTCGAGAAAAAAAGCCGATTGGAGGAAAAATAGAAAAACGAGGAAATTCCCGATAGTGAACAAAGGGAAAAATCAAATTGGAAGGGAATTTGATAGTAAAAATTGAGCGTTTTCGGACCAACTCCAATTCAATATATGAAAAAGGCCCAGGAAAAGAAATTTCGAAAATCGAACTTGTTTTGAGCAAAATCGGGCCTCGAAGGCAAAAGGGCAAAATTGGAAATTTTGGGAAAAATAGCAAATGAACTCCAAAAATTCTAAAAATTTTCAGATCTCATTCTTAAACCATTTTGAAGAGATTGGTGAAAGAAAATATAGATTCGGAGTTCATTTGCAAAATGGTCAAATCCCGGTCCCACTATGTAGAAATTCAAAATGAGAAATCCCGAAAAAATAGCAAACGAGTTCCAAAAATTTTAAAAATTTGCAGATCTCATTCTTAATTAGCGAAAGAAAATATGGATTCGGAGTTCGTTTGCAAAATGGCCAAATAACGGGTCCACTATGTAAAAATTCAAGCAGATAAATCCCGAAAAAATAGTAAATGAGCTCCAAAATTTATGAAAACTTTCAGATCATACTTTTAAATTATTTGGAAGAGATTGGTGAAGAAAAATATGGATTCGGAGCTTGTTTAAAAATGGTGAAAGTTCGGGTGCATAAAAGGACAATTTTGAAAGAAAAAATCCAAAAAAAATAGCAAATGGACTTGGAAAATTTTTAAAACTTCCAGAATTCAATTTTCTATTATTTTGGAAGTATTAAAAAAATAAATTTTGAATTTGGAGTCCGTTTTCTATTTATTTAGGTTCGGGGTCAAAAAGGTTATTTTACCAAAAAAATCGAAAAGGGTCTTTTCTTGTTTTTAAAAAACTGAAGCATGGGCTAGAAGGTGAAGGGTCAGCCGGCCAAGGCCCAATGTTGGATAGACATTTTCTGATTTTTTAATCAAATGACCAAAAGTGAAGAGGAAGATAGTTATTTTTTGTGATCAAGCCTTTGAATTTGCAACACATGGACCAATGATTGGAGAGGGATCCTATTTATGACATCTTTATGACATCATAATTCAAGGGATGATGATTCTAATCTAATGATGAGTTTTTTTACATAGAAGGCATCTTAAGCGATAGTCATTGGATGAAAAATAACTACCTACCTTCTAGAAGCATGCTCCATTCGGCCAAGGCTATATTCAAGGGGGGGCTGATCAGTTTTTTACAAGGTTGAAGGCTGAAGAGAGGCAGTAGCTAAGGAGAAAGAGAGAGAAAAAAGAAAGAAAAAAGAGAGGAGAAAAAAGGAAAAGGAAAAGAGGTGTTTTAGCTTGTTTCTTCTTGATTTGGAAAGCTAGAGCAATGTAGCTATGCTTTTTCATGGTTTTTTCATACTTTGTTGATATGATTTTGTTGTTTTGATTGTTATTTTTATTTTCCTTTCATGAAATAAACTTGCTTCTAAGGATCTACTACTTTGTTTTTAAAGAAAAAAAAAAGTTTTCATCAAAAATATACCATGGTCGAATAGTTGCTGTTTTGGGTAAATGATTTTGTGTTTGATTTTTATACATGATCTTGTTTTGTGGTAGGTTAGTTTATTTGTGTTAGATTAGCTTGATTTGTGGTAGGTTAGCTTGATTGCGATAGTTTAACAATATACCATGCTATGTGTTTGTGACAATGTCATGCTAGTTTAGGTTCCTCCATTCGGCCATGATGAATGTCAGTGTGCATATGTGCATTTTTTGTTGTTAACATGCTTAGTATGCTTCCATTTATGTTTTCATATTTAGACCATGCCATGTGTTTGTTAATTTGTCATTGATATGTTCATGAGATATGTTTGTCACCAAATTTGCATTATTATCACATCTGTTACCATGTGTTTGTGGAAAACAACATGCTAAGCTTATAGGACCATTCGGCCATGATGAATGTCATTGTGCATGTGTGCATTTTTTGTGTGTTAACATGTTTAGTATGTTTCCATTCATGTTTACATATTTAGACCATGCCTTGTGTTTGTTATATTGTCATTGATATGTTTAGGAGTAATGTTAGTCACTACATTTGCATTATTATCATGTTGGTTACCATGTGTTTGTGTTATTTACTAGCTACTTGATTTTTGAGGACCATTCGGCCAATATGATTCATTTTGCTTTGTGGGTACATTTTCAATTTGGTTAGTTGATAGGTTTGCATTTCATGCCATAACATTGTGTATTGTGATCTTGTTTGCCATATGTTTGTGTCATTTGCTAGATAGGATTACACTAGGTTGCTTAGTGGCCATTCGGCCTCTTCATATATCCTTGCCTTGTATATGCATTTGCATTTTGTTTAGCTATCATTGCCTTGCATTATTATGCCATGAAATTGTGTTTGAATTGCTGCCTTAGTATTAGGTTTATTAGTCACTATATGTTCTTGTGACAACATGATTCCACTAGGTGTTCTACAAATTTTAATTCCTAAGATAATGTAGGCTTCACCCAAATCTTTCATGTCAAAATTAGAAGACGAGCTTTTTAGCCTCATTCACAATTTCTAACTTGGTGCCAAGAATGAGCATATCGTCAACATACAAACAAGTATCACAATATCAATGTCAATTACTTTACTATAAATGCATTTGTCTGCCTCATTTATAAAAAACCCATTAGTGAGCAACACATTATCAGATTTTTTCATGTCATTATTTAGGAACTTGTTTTAATCCATACAAAGACTTAACAAGTTCACATACTTTATGCTCATTACCAAGAACTACATAACCTTAAGGTTGATTCATGTAAATTTCCTCTTCTAAGTCACTATTTAAAATTGCAGTTTTAGCATCCATCTGATGAATCACAAGTTTATGCACAAATTTATGCAATTAGAATTCTAACAGATGCAATCCTCATAACACATACAACATAAATTCATATTCATATATATACATGCGAAAGGAATAAACATAGAAAGAAACCTGTCTAGCTCAGAGTTTTCTTACATAAATATAATGCAATAGTGAACTGCAAGATAACACTCATAAACTAAAGAATAGACCCTTTGTTACACTACACCCTGCCAAATTACAAATGAAATAACGAATTAAACAATTAATGCTTATTTATGCAACTGATTAATCGAAAAGCAATAATCAGCCGAAAATTTAGTGCCAAAGCTGACCTTTTCATACACGACTTATCCTGGATAATATTTACATCCCATTCACCATTCAAGGTCTAGCACAGATGGAAAGAAAATTAGTCACCCGCTTCTTAATATAGGATGGATTGACAGTACCAGTTAAACAATCCCTTTACTATAAATATTTGCCTGGAAATTTAGTGAAATCAGTTGCTTATACTATGTGTTGTAGAGCTGCTAACCCATTTTATCATCACAGAATCTGGAGAATTAGGCAGTGGTCCACTCTTCAACAACACAACATCGTCTGCTGAAATATCCATCTCTTCTGCCTTTTCTTTATTGTAATCCTCATTTTGTATACCCATTAGAGCCTCCAACACTTGTGCCATGGTCGGCCTCATTTCTTTCTCATTTTGCAGGCACTGGAATGCCACCTCTGCTACTCCAGTTATCATTTTCCTAACCTTGTAGTCTGATTCAAACCCAAGAGATGGATCCACCAGCTCATGCAATGCTCGGTTCTGAATCTTATTGATAGCCATGTTTGACAGGTTGATCTCATGCCGGTGCCTTGTGATATCAACAGCTGGTTTTGATGATATTAGCTCAATCAGTACGACCCCAAAGCTAAAGACATCACTCTTGTCGGTAAGCTGGTAGCATTGATGATATTCTGGATCGACATAACCAGGAGTCCCTTGTGGAGCAGTGGAAACATGGGTAACATCTGTTGGAAAGAGACGAGACAGTCCAAAATCTGCAACCTTAACACTGAAATTGTTGTCGATGAGAATATTGTTGGTTTTCACATCTCGGTGGATAGTATCAGAAGCATGGAGATAGCTCAATGCATTTGCAGTCTCTATGGCTATCTCTAAGCGAATGGACCAAGAGAGTTCACCGGGTTTAGCACGATCTCCATGAAGGTGGTCAGCAACAGTGCCATTGGGAACATATTCATATACGAGCAAGAGTTCCCTACTGTGGCGAGAGGTGCATCCGTAAAGTGACACAAGATTTTGATGGCGCAAGCGAGTTAGGATCTCAACTTCATTCATGAATTGCTCAACTCTCTTGTAATTGTTTTCGTATAAGCGTTTAACAGCAACAGCACGCCCATCTCGAAGTTTGCCTAATTAAGAAAGTTGGATGAGAAAAAATAGAACTTTAACAAACCAATGATTTGAACTAGCAATGTGGAATATAAGGTTTTTATATATATTTTTGCTTACCATAATATACAGTTCCAAAGCCTCCATCACCAAGTTCCTTATTAGAATCAAAATTGTTGGTAGCTTCTTCAAGTTCTTTATAGGTGAAGAGATGGATGCCAGCAAAGCTATCATCCTTCTCAGGATCCATCATGAAAGAACGGTCAGAAGAGCTTTTGCCCCATACATAAGATGATTTAAAAAACACCTTTCCACGGCGACGGCGCCACCAGAAATAGAAAGCGATGCTCGAGATCATCATGCCTGCAGCACCCGCAACAAAACCTGCGTATTTTTTATGTTGAAATTTTATATCATTTTGGTGAAAAAGAAAATGAAAATGCAGGCAACACTGCCTGAAAAGAAGAATGGAACAGAGGAGGATCAGGGGATTATATTACCGATTGCAAGCTTTCTTTTCAAGTTAAAATCACCTGAAATTTCAAAAAAAAAAAAATTAAGAGAAATGAAATGGTTAGAAAGCATAAATAAAGAGTTAAGATTCGCATAACCCAAACAGGCAACATCTATCAGGTAAAACTTGAACTAATTTTCTGCTACATGCTTCTTTGATAACTCTGCAGGGTGTAATCCTATTCCCATTGTATCTTCAAGGAACGAGATCTACAGCATCAACAAGGACAGCTACATCGAGACATGTAGTGAATCAAGCAGGACTAATTACACTACAAGAAATATATTGCTAGCTGATATGATAAGGTCATGAAATCAGTAAAAATGGGATGAACCCCTCAACCTAGTTTATTATTCTTAGTCATGATCACTATTCTCATATAACCTTTGCAACTTGAACCAAAGAGTCTCTTTAAATCTTCATGTATTTTGTCAGTTTCACATTTACAAAGCAATCTAATAGGATAGGATAATTGCCCATCCTTTCTTCTTACATATTTCCTTTAGCCCGCATGAAGAACAAAACAAAAGGAAAGGATATCCGGAAGTTAACTTTTCCTAAGAGATCTTTTTAGATTTGTGTCCAGACCCATGTAGCATCACTACAGTTGTTGCTGACCTAGCCGTCTAGAAAGCTTTAAACAAAACGACACGAAGATGTTTATATAAGACTTCACTGAGCAAATGAAAAGTTTTTGCAACAGAGTAGGAGCAGAGCAAGGAAAACTTGAATATGACAAATGGGATCAATAATCCATCAAAAGTCTTAACATTTCTAAGTGATATGTAATCCCACAAAGGGTCAATTATCAACCGTTTATATCAAGTTTTATGTTCGAACTTCAGCTACGAAACAAGAAATAGAAGTAAAACATGTAACAATCCAAAGAAAGAATATTATTATTATTTTGTTCCCAAACTTAAGGAGTCCTATAAAAGTTGTTTAATGATACTTAATATAATGTAATACTATCATAGACTTGCCTATAGAGTTAGTGACCACTGCAGGACAAGAGCGCAAATGAAAGATAACTGATAAATGAAGTAACTAATTTCTTAGCTCTAAGCAAACGTGATAGGAAAAAGCTAATTTGGAACAAAGCCTGCATATTGAGGTATAGCTGGAGCTGGAAGAAGCTTCTGAAATTAAGAAGCCTGGCCACCAGATTTATGCAGTAGCAATGAGATGATATGGTATGGAGGCAGCTTGGTCCCAACTATAAAGCTGTGCATGTATGGAAAGAGTTGAGACATAAACAGAATAAGGTGGACTGACATAGGCTGGTGTGGTGTCACTTTCAAATTCCCAGACACTCAGTTATTTCCTGGCTAGTTATACTGGATAGATTGCCCACTAGAAGCAGAATGAGTTCTTGGGGCATAGATTGCCCACTAGAAGCAAATTGAGTTCTTGGGGGCGTTCAACTACATTGGACTGTGTATTGTGCAATAGGGAGGTGGAAACCAGGGACCAAATTTTCATTGAATGTGCCTATTCAAAGCAGGTGTGGGTGAAGATTTTATCCACATATGAAATCAGCAAAGTCGTAGGTTCATGGAAGGAGGAGCTACGCTGGGCTGTGAAGAATATTAGAGGGAAAGCCACCATCACTATTACCCTGAGGTTGGCTTGGAATGCACATATATACTACATCTGGCAAGAAAGGAATAGGGGACAAGGCAGAGAGGAACAAGCAATAATTCAATTAGTTGTTAACACTTAACACTGTAAATGATAGACTAGTAGGCACTAGGATTCACACTAGCTAAAGATTGATTTGTTGATTGTATTGTGGACTGTCACTGCAAGTTAGCAGGATGTAAATTTCAGTAGCAAATCTTCTGCTTTTTGGATAAAATAAAAGCTAAAACGAAGAAAGAAAACGACCAAAAACATGAAAAAATAATGGAAGGAAGCATTGATAGACTTGGAATGAATGTCCTATGGAATTACCGTCATTGCAGGTCTTGGGATGAGATCCATCCGAGCAAAAACAAACGAATTCATCAGTATTATCGAAACCACAGCGCCCTCCACTTCTCTTACAATTGGTGCAACTATGTGCAGTCCAGTTCAAAACGAAACCCATCCTCAATACTTCAGTATAATTCATTTCTAGCAAACTAACGAAACTAACATCATCCTTTATGCACACCGGGCCATCAACAAAAGACTGGCATGACTCGACCGAATAGTTAGCATTCTCCAAAGATTCTTTGTGAAAAACAGCAAAGGTATGGGAGGAGGCATTGCTAGCACAACTTACTGGATATGTATGGTACTCGGGTTGCTCCTCACAATTGTATAAAAAGGAAAGATTGACATTATCAAGACTAAGACTAAACGGAGTTCGATCAAGGCTAACATTATGTCGAGGAATTGCACAATCATCTTCATAAACAACAGCATTGACGACGAGCAATGAGTTGTTGTTGTAAAATATATCTTTGATGATGTAACTATCCTCAGAAATTTTGAATATCGGGTTTTCCTCTTTGCAGGTGATCTCAAAGTTTGGATAACCACAAAAGGATTCCTGTTCTTCAACAATCCAGAAAGGGTAGCTTATATTCGGACCATTACCACAGCTTCGAGGCATACAAGCCTCAAAGTGCGAGTCTGCAGACTGGGTTTCAGTTGCTAAGGTTGTCAAAAAGATGACAATAATACAGAGAAATGATCTAAAATTTAGCAGGTTTTGTGGATCCATTTGAGGAGGAAGGAAGCAATAGCCAATAAGGGATGGCATGGAATAGAGGAGAAGAAAGGTATTGAACTGGGAAGAAGCAGTTGGAGGAAATTGTAATAGAGTTGGTATTATTACCTTCTTGAGTTCATAATATTTTAGCTTTAATTTGTTATTGATAGTGATTGGAGTTTGAAAAGGAGGAGAAAGACAAAACAATATTTCAAGCAAAAGCAAAGATATGGTTTCTTCAACAGATTCCTACCTTGATTGACTATTCCATATATTCAAATCTATGCTGCAGTTTGCTTGATCTCATGCATCCATTTTGGAAACTCTATGGGCCAATAAATAATACATTTGTCAAAGATTGGGTGGCGCCTACCCTCTAGAATTCGAAATGTTTTAATGGAAGCCAGTTAGGCTTAAAACCACTATCAAATTAAAACACCATTGAGACCTTGACTAAAAAAAATTTAGTAGTTGTTTAAACCCAAGAAAATTTTATGTACTTCCCTGTCAATTGTGATAGACCATTTGCCTTTCAGACCAGACAGTAACCCCCATGCAACAAAAGATGTTGTATTCTCTCCTCTTTGCTGCTATTCCCCATAAAGTTATGATAAAATTCTGATTTCAAATTTCTTAAATAATCATAAATACTAATAATATCGAAATAAATTTAGCTGAGGCCTTTATGTTTGCTAGAGGTTGAGCCCATAGTTCTTATGTTCTAATAAGCACTAAGCAGTGGTAAACAGCTAAACTAATTAAGCAGATACAAACAAGGACAGGAAAATTATTTAAGGGGGGTCACAATTGCTTTCACAGATCCTATCTGACATTAAAAAGTTTCTAGTGGAGCTCGAGGAGATTAGACATGTTTTTCACAAACGAAAGTCCATACAATGAAAACGAGGATCCTGGAATTATAAACCAAAATCCTGGATTAGAAAGACACCAGCATCGCTCGCAATGGTGATGTCATAATGATACGAATTGAAGTAGATTTGAATGGGCTAAATCTCATTGACATGAATAAAAACAGTCTTTACCTGCCTAATATTAAATGGGACACGATAGAGAAAAGATAGAAGAGTAATTCTAAAGGTGGGGCACTTCTTATAAATAAAATTAATATATAACCAAAGATTTCGGTGGTTGAACAGGAGAGAAAACAAAGATCACTTTTGCCACAACTTTTCATTGCATTTGAAGGGGGGAAATGATGGTCTAAGCATATTGCCCAGAACACAAAGAGGACGGAGGATTTGTGTCACACAAATTTGTAAGGTCCGTTTTGAATTATTAAGTTTTACAATTTTATTCAAAAAAAAAAATGTTTCACAAATTAAAAATAATGCGAACACTTTTATATATTGCATGTTTGAATTGGACCAAAGAAAATTGGATAAATTAAGAAGAGAAGTAGAAGATGTTGCTTTGACGCAAACAAGTTGGCTGGAATAGTCCATTCAAGGCTGCTGCTCTCTGGGACCACTGACGAATTCAAAAGTTAGAACAGGAACCTACTCATAAAACCAGGAAAGATTTTAAGGAGGCCCAACCAAAGAACTACTAAAAGTTAAAAAGGTTGGATCATTAAGACCGAAAGCTAGGCTTCTTCTCGGCCATAAATAGTAGGGGGAAAAGCAGAAAAAGACAAATGAAACATCAATTGGTTTCCTCCATGGAAAGGAAGGACGACTCCATGTTTCTTATCATTACGCAGAGCAAAGATTCAATGGCATTTTTCTGCTAGTTACTAGGCTGACTTAAAAATTAAGGACGGTTTAGGAACATGATTCAGAAAGTGTTAAAAGGGAATGGAAATAAGAAGCAGGCATACCATGTTCGCAGTTAATTTGATGAGGATGATCACGACAATAGCAGGCAAATGTTGTCGGTGAATCTTTGTTGGATCCACATCTTCCGCCAGAATCCTTGCATTGTTTGCAATATCTTTCGTATGCAAAGTATTTCATGTCAAACGGTTGAACTAAAGTTTCATTCACAGCGGTAAATCCACCCATCAGTTCATCAAAAGCCTTTTTCCCAACAGGAATTTCAACTTTTTCACCACCACCACATTCATTTTCATCATTCTTAAAGAACACTGCAACCGTTTCACTTCCGCCCTTTTTGCAACTGAAACTATTAATTGGTAATCCCCTGCTTCGGCAGTCGTAAAAAAGAGTGATGTTTTCAGCGGTGTCAGAATAATTAAAAACATTATTTATCAAAATCTCCTGAGGACAAGTATTTAATTCCACTCGTTGGATTGTCATCAAACCACGAGACTGATTGAGGTGCACCACTTGGAATTCTTGGGAACCGATAGTCAAAACAGGGGGCTGATTCAGTGTGCACTTGAGCTTGTAGCCTTCATCAGGAAAGCCGCAATATGGAGGTCGATCAAGATGATCGGTCCAGAAAGGATATGAAATATTTGGAAGGTTTCCACAGTCAAATGGACCGCATGAAGTAAAGTGGAAATCATCGTTGGCGTAAGATAGTTGGAAAAAAGTTAAGAGGAATAAGATGGAGAAGATTGGGATCGGAGAGGGTGAAAAGAAGAAGAAGAAGAAGGTATCCATATGTAGTGGAAGTTGATGAACAAGTGAATAGTTTCAAGTGAAAGGATTATATATTTAATAATGTGAAGCTAAGATACAAGGAGATTTAACTAATTTGGAGAGACCATTGAATTGGGTTGCAATTAAACTGAAAGTTACGACACTTGTTGGAGTTTTCCACGAGATGGAAATAAAGAAAGAAAGAAATGTGGGTGCTGACCTTGACTTTCTGAAAGATTTTTGAGATGTGGTTGAAAGGGCAGTGACGGACAATAGACGTAATGCAACCTAGTGGCTTAGAATTAAGAGACCCTACTGTCAGAAAAGACTTTGTGAGAAATGTTTGGCCATTGAATTTGAGAAGAATCAAACCCCAAACAACACGTCACTTGGTTTTGAAATGAGGAGCTATAATTAATGGGGAAAATATGAAAAACATTCATTTCATAACGAATTATTGTTAAATGGTATAATAAATAAAAGTTATTTGGAAAAAAGAAATGAATAATTAAAAATTATTATAAAAGATATTTTAAAGACAAAATTATCCTTGATAAAAAAATCTTCTCCTCCTTTTTTCTTTTATTTTTTAATTTAATTTTTAATTAAAAAATAAATATTCTGAAAATAAAAATTTTTTAATTTAAAAAAAAATGTTTAAATTTTTTATTTACTTTTCTTCATTAAAAAATTTTAAAAAATAAAAATAATATGCCTAAAATTAATTTTTTTTTATTTTTTTAAATTTTTTTAAATTTCAAAAATATATATATTTAAATATTTTATTTTTTAAATTTATTTTCAATTAAAATTTTTAAAAAATAATATTTTCTTAATGAAAGAAAAAGAAAAAGTAAGTTTTTTCATTAAGGATAATTTTGTCTTTACAATATCCTTTATAATAATTTTTAATTATTCATTTTTCTTTTTCAAATAACTTTTATTCATTATACCATTAAACAATAATTCCTTATGAAGTGCATGTTTTTCATATTAACCCTAATTAATGTTCAATATTCTAAAAAATTAGGCTGACTTGTTCAACAGATTTTATTTTTTCCCTTTTTCTGACTTGTGAACAGGATCAAAGTGTTCAAAATGCTTTGAGAGCTGAATTGTTTACGTCTAAACTCTGACTTTTTTTTTTCATATTCCAACAGTTTTGAACTATTCCAATTCGCAAAGGGAAATTAATATATATACTATTAGAAATAATGAGTTAAAGTATCATTCTTGTACCGTAGTTAAAAGTATATTTTAATTTTTATATTATAAAAATAAATAATTTAATTATTATAAATTTAAAATTGATGTAAAAAAATATAATTGATAATTGTGTTAATGAAAAATAATTTAAATACTGACGTGGATATGTGAAACTGATAAAATAGATGATTTCAAAAAGAAAAATTGATGACGTGTCAAATTTTTTTGCTAAGATGGAATTTAAAAAATGACAGAATAGATGATTTTGAAAAAAAAAATGACATGTTTTTACGGTTAAATGAGAGATTTGGGTAAAAAATTTATATTTTTTTCTAAATTTCACTTGAGTAAAAAAAATTGACACGTCATCATTTTTTTCGAAGTCATTTTTTCTGTCAGTTTCATATGTCCATATCAGCATTTAGACGGTTTTTCATTAATATTGTTACCAATTTTACTTATTTGCAACAATTTCAAACGTACAAAGATTAAATTACTTACTTTTATAGTACATAGACTAAAATACACTTTAACTATAGTACAAGAATTGTTTAAGTATTTTAACCGAAACAATGGCAGCTCAAGTTTCAAATACATCTAATTATTTAAAGAGTTTATATTTGACGCATTGACTGTGTATAAAATATATAAACTATCAGTGAACCAGATGATGTCACTTTCTTTTAATTTTTTTTTAAAAATAAAAATAAATATAAATTTATATACGGCATCAAATATAAAATCTTATCTAAATATAAACTCCAATTAATTTTGTTTTTGTTTGTTGATCCGTCGTATGTAAGTAAGAACTAAGAAGTGTTGAAGACCAAGTCTTACTTCAAACTAGTTTCACATTAAATGTTTGGATTTGTATTTGATGCTATTTATACATTGATAATAAATCATACGATAGATGACATCTCATTAACAAATAAATTTTAAATTTGTTTAAAAATAAATACAAATAATTATATATTTTAACAGGTTACGTTACATGATTCATTGTCAGTGTATAAATTTCACAAAAAAATTAATATACTTTTAGGAAATATTTATAAAAAAAATTAAAAAAATAAAAAAAATATATGACAATTTCTTAATCTAATTAAAAAATTAAAATTTTTTACTATCAATTATAAAAATAAATTATTATTATATATTTTTTTTAATTTCTACCCAAAGCAACTTTAATTTTCCTCTACCTTCTGTCCTTTTTATATCACAATTGGTCACTCTTTCCCACTATGTCCATATATCCCATTAACAACCATCAATAAGACAAGAAAATCTGACCATTGATAAGAAAATAACACTGGGCTAAGAGTGCATAAGTTTATTCCCTTTTTCCTAATGATTGCCTCAAAATTCTAAAAAAAAAATATATATTAAAAGAAAAAGAAAGAATTCATAAGAACACAAAAAAGTGAGAAAGAAATAAAAAAAATATGGAGAGAATTACTTGATCTCCACCATGACTATTCATTGGTCTAATGATCTACCATGACTGTGGATCAATGAACGTAATCACCACTGATTCTTAGTGCTAACTTATTTCTTTTATTATTATTATTGTGAAACTAAGTAACTACTTATTTCTTTATTATAGAATTTTTTATTCCAATTTTCACTCAAAATTTTTTTATTGTTGTTACAATTGTAGATGGACCTATGGCCCAAAAGACAAGCCCAAGAGGACGAATAAAGAAGTACATGATAGAAGATGTTATCCCAGGTACAGTCTTATCCAACATTCTTACATTAATACTCTCTCAAACTCATCCTAATAACTCTCTAATCCATTATTCTATCTTCTTCAAGAAACTGACTTAATTTTTTAAAGCTTTGTTTCATAAGAAAATGAAAAGGATAAGGATAGAAAATTTGTTAATTTAATGATTTTTTATTTTATAACTTAATTATTAAATTAATAATTAATAATTATTATTTTTTTCATCATTTTTACCAAACAAAACATAAGGGTTTACGCTAGAGCATCTATCTCGATCGACCTCATTATTTCTCTCCGTTCTATAGGGCCTACATCCTAAAGGCCATTATTCCGAATCCGACATAAACGATGGTGTACTCTTTCTCAATTCAACCAACTTCTTTTTTCTTCATATAGATTACATTGAACAAATAATAATTCAGCCAAATTTAAAGACACCTCATCTTGTTTCACTAGTAACATTCATCTCTAGTATATAAGTAAAATATTAAATATATATATATATATAATGAGTGCTCAATGGCCTTTAAGTGTATGATAAGGTTTATTAGTCGTGATGAAAGTTTTGCTTTTACGTTTAAAATCTGCTGCACATGAAAAGAAAGATGCGCGTTTTGAACCTAAGGCTGGCTTGAATATGTCAATTGGCATTTTTCCAGCCCCCGCTCTAGTTGACATGTTCAAACTTCAAAGTAGACAGAAAATTAAACACGACAACAATATCCACAGCTTCTCGGAGGCTCTCCCAAGAATCAAAGTGGACTCAATAAGATCAAGTATCAGAAGAAATAATTAGCATTCTCTGATATCCTATATATCATTGGACTGCGTGATTAAGGCTCACAAGGTTAATTATGAAGTTACCAAATTTTTGCAATCAAATTGATGTGAATTCAGTGACTAATTAACTTGAGTTTTTTTGTTTGTTGTAAGGGCTATAAAAGAGGGGGAGGATGGGGGTTTAATTGGGAGCTGGGGCACTACGATCAAGACATGAACAAAATATGTTGCATATAAGCCTGATTAAGAGTGGGGTTTAAAAGATTATGCATACCAGGAGGACTATTGCAGATAGGATATTGAAGTGAACTCAAGTTATCGCATTCCCCTTCCAGGCTGCTGCATTTTTGACAGAAAATTGCAGTAAGATCATACACCACATCAAATCCCAGTCTCCACTCTTCAAGCATATATTGTGGCCTTTCAGTCCGGAGTTCAACAAAATTGCTCTGATTAACCTGAACTTGAATAGTGGTACCACAAGAGTTGCTGAAGTATTCATAATCATCCCGTTCAAGTAAATCATCCGCATAAAAAGCAAGTAACTCTTTGGAGCATGGAAATAGAATTGGACGTGGTGGTACTGGTATGAAGGAGCAATTGTAAAAGAAAGTGAGGTTTCGATTTGTTTGAGGATAGCTTAAGAAAGGGTTCCCCAGAGTTATATTGATGGGATTTGGAGGACAACTCTGTTCCCACAAATCATTTCTAACAATAGTCATTGTATAAGAAGAATGATTTAAGTAAATGAGTCGGAATTGATTCCCACCAATATCTACGACAGGCTGCGGCTCCTCACATTTGGTCAACCTGAAGCCTTCTTGGTGACAGAGTTGAGGATGATCATCTTTCCAAAATGGGAACATGAGGTTCTCGATGTCTCCACAATTAAAAGGGCTAAAACACTGCGCAAAATTTTCATCACCTTGGCTGTATGATATTGGGAGGAGAAAGAAGCTGATAAAGAAGAAGGTGAAGATGGAGATGGAGATGGTAGGGGTTGAAAGGAACAGTTGAGAATGCATTTTTGAAGTTCTGAAGAGAGAAGAATTGGTATACGAGATATATGTTAAAACTGATCAAACTGAAAGATTATTCAAAAATTAAAATGTAAACAAAGTAGACTGTTCTTTTTGACCAAATAAAAAAGGAAAATTAGCTTGTTGGAATTTTCCATGAAAGAGGAAGGAAGCCATAGGGATGGTTGTTGACTTTGTCCTACGCGATGGTGTATTGATAAACGCAATGCACTAAAATAGAATTATATTGAATTCATATGAAAGACCACTCCCTCTGGCTCCTTTTCTAAGATGGGAAATTAAAAGCTACATCGAAATGTCATCTATTGAGAAATTAGTATAATGGAGGTTTCCTATTATCATCATACAATGTCTTAATCAACTAAAAGAGTAAAGGAGAAAGAGCTTTCAAATGGGTTATGCGAGTTTCATAGGTTTGGTCTGACGATCCAATATATACATACACACTATTCAGAAGCAGTCAAGCAGAAATTCCAATGAATATAGGCACTGAGGTCCCAGAGGGGATGTCTCCTTCACAAGCAATGAACACATGATCATGTGCATGCTTGAATTGATTATCCTACTTCGAGTCCCAAACTCCCAAATTGTCAGAGTTAAGATAGAAAATCATTATATCTAACAGTCATTATTTTGAATGACTTGTCTAATAACCTCTAAATTAATTAACTTACCTATGCTTCTCTAAATGGTTGGCTAGATATATTAGAAAAAAAAGATTCTTAGATAGAAATCTTAAGAAGATGTTAAAGAACAAGCATGCATACCAGAAGCCAGACAGAATTGAGGGTAAGGCTGGTCGTGGAAAAAGCATAAGAAGTCGAGCGATGTATTATCAGATCCACATACTCCACCAGAATTCCTGCATGCCATACATGGAATGATGTCCTTGTGATACATTACATCAAACCCTTTATTCCAAGCATCCACTATATTGTCAATTCCAGACCAGAGTTCATCAAATTCGCTTTGATTAACCGGATCTGTAATACTGATGCTACAATCTGTGAGTTCAGAGCGGTTAATTCTCAACAATTATTCATCTAGGTAATAGGCATAGCTGTTGCCATTGGATGTGCTGCTGCAATTAAATTTATTTTGGGAAGGTATTTCATCTTCAAGAGGGCAGCCATAGAATATACTGAGATTTCGAATCGTTGCAGCAAAATCAAAGAGGTTGTGGTTTAATGAAATGTTATGGAATTGTTGAGTACAAGAATCTTCCCAGATATCTACAGGTGCAATGCTCATCATGCCAGGTTGACTCATGTTTAATACATGAAATCTCTGAGCATTAATATTTATGACAGGGAACTGATTTTCTTGGCAAATGAGCTCGAATCCTTCATGACCGCAGTATCTTGGGCGTACACTGCCCCAGAAAGGGTATCCAATGCCTTGTATAGTACCACAATTAAAGGTTTCATTGCATTCCAGGAACTGGTCATTGTCATCGCCTCATCGGAATAAGCTATGGGGAGAACAACTAAGATGAAGATAGAGATGATGGAGATAGAATGTAGCAGAGGAGAAAAGAAGATAAGGATATTCATTTACAGAAGATGAGACAGAGAAAAGCTGGAGAGATGGAGGTTCAATTATTGATTAGAAAAGAATGGTAAATCAATCATTTTCAAAGAGATGAGCAAATCAGCACCTTTGCTTAATATAATGGAAACAGGGACGAACAAAATCACCTGAGGTTAGAATTTTGGATGAGAGAGTGAGAGACGGCTGCTGAGTCCTGAGTTCTATTATTGTTTCAGAAAACTTTAGTTGAAATTCGAAGGTGGGCGATATCTGTTGGGCAGCTACAGCCTGCAGGCGAGAGACTAACAAGGACAAATATGGTAGCTAGTGCGAATAACAACAAAAACATTTGAGCCAATAGGAAATGGTGTGTAGGGATTACAGCTCGTTGTTAGGTACATGCAATTAAGGGTATAGCCTCCCAGCTTTTTCATATTTTCAGGGCAGTCCAATTAGAAAAGATTTTTGAGCAATGTATGAGCAGGGCGGGAGGCTTCTCTCATCCTAGCAAATGAAAGGCTCTTATTAAAATTGTTCAACCAATCACTCCATTATGATAATTGAGGTCTATCAAATCAATACAAATTAAGTTCAGGTATAGAAGCCGGCATCCTGGTTTCACACGAACATGCGCACCCAACCACGCGCAGCGAAAGCGTGGTGGACCTATAACCCACATCCAGGATTGAAATTTGACTCTGATATTAAGATATTATTTGAGGAAACGCTATCTTTACTTGTGAGATATTATTTTTTTAACTTGAAAGCCTTGATTTTATCTCATAAAATTTTTTCGACAAAATCATAAAATTTTCGAATTAAAATTAATAATACTTTGCAAGTTTGACTGGATTTCCACTAAAATATCCAACTGGCTTCCAGGTTCAAAGTTTAAAAAAACTTCTATGTCACGAAAAGGGTAAAAATGTGACAGGATTGGAGTGTGAGAGAACCATGAAAATCAAATACTTTATAACCTTCAGATCAAAATTATTACTTTTTGATATATTTATGTCATCAAATACGAATAACCGATAACTTGTAAGTAACACAAGAAAAGGTCAACACACTGGGCGTATGTGTCTCTGACATTGTAGAGTGAGATAGAGCTAAAGTTACATTGGGGACTTGGTATCCCACAGCTTAGTCACAGCGACTCATAGTTTTTCCCCTGCCGCGGCTGAAACTTGGGGTAAAGAAAGAAGTTGAGTAGGCAAAGTTGCTGTACTGGGTTGGGTGCTGGTAGGGGAGCTTTTGGTTTTAAAAAGGCATTGCAGATATGAAAATTTCTGAATCCAGCCATAAACTGTAAGAGAATTTATGTAGCTTAAGTTGAGTAGGTAAAGATAGAAGGCCACGGCCAAACCCAGCAATGCCAGCGGGTTGGCGAGAAGAGAAAATGGAGCAGCCGACTAAGAAGTTGGGTACAGTTCTATCTCTAAGAATCAGGGTTTCGGATAAAGCAACGCCTCCCGTGGTTCCTGAGCCATAGAGGATGAAATAAGGAGCAGAGTTGAGTGCAGTTTTGGGGAGTGGGCTTGTTTTCACATTCATCACAGTGGGTTGTGTCGGAGTGGTGGATCCAAGAACATTTTGGGTTTTGGCAGCCAACAACTTCGGAAGTTGAAGATTGTCTAGGGATAGAAGATGGGATATTGTTATTGGAGGAGGAATAAAAGGAGCAGTTTTTGCAGACATAGAGATGAGTACAAGGGAACCAAACGATGTCGCTGCCAGTCTCCATGATCAAAGGGAGGGTTTGTGGAGGAGTACCAAAGCTGATAGAAATGGAGTAGCCTCCATAGCTGTGGGAAAAGGGGTTTTTTGAGGTGATGGGCTCTTATTAAGGAGGAAGAAACAAGGTGGTTGAGGGCTGGTATGGATCTCGAGATGGGTTGTTATGGAATTGTGTGAGTGGTAAATGCAAAGCAGGGGAGATGATGGGCAAAATGCAGAGTAGAAAAGATAAGAAACAAAGAACACAAGGAGGAGACATGGTTTACTTTTTTGCTTTTTGGGTTTTCACTTCAAAACCTGATAATAAAAGTAACCGGTTGTTTTTATATCGTTGACACAAACAAATCAACGGTTGCAAAATAAACTATTTGATCTAATGGTTATAAAAGTGAAATGTTCTCACCGTTCTCACTCAAATAGTTCTAATTGTAGTTGATACCAGGATTTGCGGTGCTGCAGAGGGAGGAGAGAAATGGAGTCTGATTAGAAAATTTGGAGGGGCCATAACGCATATGATAATATGATTGGTAAAGTGAATATATTTTGCTTTTAACTGTTCAAGAGGGAGTGGCCTACATGAACTCTAGGCCAGAGCCTCCTTGGCCCAACTTAAGATGTTTAAAAAGCACAGTCCAAAAATCTCCAAACAAAGCTTTGTTAAATGAAATTAGCAGTTTAAATTCTAATAGGGAAAAAAAAAATGAAATTAACGGTTTAAATAATATTACTGTTTTAGATTTTCAAAGTAATTTAAAAAATGTAATATTACTTAAGTTTGTTAAAATGTAATTTGTTGTAAGACTTTGTTCAAGAACCTAGATCTACAACTTCAGCTTTTAATCTTTTATCACGGTATCAGCAAAATGGATAAATACGCGAGAAATAAGATATACAAATTGTGAGAAAATGAACTAGCCGTTAGGGCCTAAATTTCAAATCTATTGGTCACTTCCTCTCTCTTTTCAATGTCTTTTCATTTTTTCCATTAAAGACAAAGCTTAAAAAATTCTCACTTCTCCAAACCCTAGAATTCTCACTCTCTCTCTGTACGCTCCTTTCACTTTTCTTTCACTGTTTGGAAGTCTCAAATAATCTTGATTTCGATCCAGAAATCTGAGTAAGTATGTGATTTTTTTTTATTTTTTATTTTTAGGATTTGAGTTGCAAATGGAAAATAGTTGAAGTGAACTTTCCATTTAGGAAATTACTTTGATATCCACTTATAAACTGAATTAAGTTCAAATTATCGAAAATGCTTCATTTTCAGAAAATTAAAGAAAACTTTGATGCTAGAAAATGTGCGATTCCGTGAGATGATTTTGTTTTTGTTTTTTTTAATTTTGTATTTTTTATCATCCAAGTCGCTAGAGAAACTTTAAATGTACCTTTGGGATTTACTTAATTTTGTTGCTAATATAGTAATATGAATGAAAGGTCATCTTCTTTATATAGGAAGATTTGGCTTTTTCGCCTCTTTATTTTCATATTATTTTCTATTTTACTTTTTTTTTTTCAACTGATTTATACAAATTATGAAGGATTGCAAAATTTCAAAAGTGACTTTTTTTTTTTTTTTCAGCTTCTTTAACATCTAATCTTCTGAATAGCTAGGAATTTATAGGTTTCTATATGTTTACATTTGATTTTTTAGATTTGTCCATAATTTGGTAAGTGTTGGCCTTGTAAATTTGCTATTAAATTTTTTATTTGCTTATAATTTGCTAATCATTTCCATTTGTAAATCATAATTCACAGTTAAGGTTTAAGCAGTAAGATTCCAGTCGATTTCCTTAGGCTCAGGGGGAGAGGGTTCTGAGTGACTGCATTACTTTTGGTCTTTCCAATTTTGAAAGACACAAAGGAAGTAAAGAAAAGATGACAGTTAAAACTCCAGGAACCCCAGGCAGTAAGATAGATAGGACACCAGTCACAACTCCTGGAGGCCCAAAATCAAAGGAAGAGAAGATTGTAGTTACAGTAAGGTTAAGGCCTTTAAGTAAAAGGGAGCAACTGGCCAAAGATCAAGTAGCATGGGATTGCATCGATGATCACACCATTGTTTCTAAGCATCCTTCTCAAGAACGCACAGCTCAGCCATCTTCTTTCACATTTGGTAACTTAACAGAACTATATATTTTGTTATATACTAGTTGTTTTAAGTTTCATTGAAATTTGATGTTTGAGGCTTTTCGTTTGTCTGCTCAGATAAAGTTTTTGGTCCTTCATGCTTAAATGAAACGGTGTTTGAAGGAGTGAAGAATGTTGCTTTGTCTGCTTTGGGGGGCATAAATGGTACTTCATTGTGTTATCTTTTCTACTGATTACTTTTTTTAAAGCTTGTTTATTAATCTTTTATACCCTTTATTGAACAATTAAATTATGCAATTTCTGGCACAGCTACTATATTCGCTTATGGCCAAACCAGCAGTGGGAAGACATACACGATGCGAGGAATAACAGAGAAGGCTGTTAATGACATCTACCAGCATATAATGAATGTGAGACTGAGCTTCCCTTGTCTCTAACTAATTATTCTTGTTGCCCATAATTTGGTTTGGATTTATATGAGTAATTTGGTGCTTAACATCAAACATTGCAATAAGATAGCTGTGATTTTTCTTAATTGATTTATTGTTTTTTTGAAATTGTTGCAGACACCAGAGAGAGATTTTAATATTAAAATTTCTGGATTAGAAATTTATAATGAGAATGTTAGGGACCTGTTAAATTCAGAATCTGGCCGCAATCTAAAGCTTCTAGATGATCCGGAGGTAATGGCCTCTGTTAAGTTAACTTCTTTTCATAGGAAGGAAGCACTTATGCTTTCAATCCTCTTCTTTCTGTCATTTACTAGATTTTTTTTGTTTAATCTCTGCTTGCAGAAAGGTACTGTGGTTGAGAAGTTGGTGGAAGAAACAGCAAGCAATGATCAGCACCTAAGACATCTAATTAGCATTTGCGAAGGTAATTAATGAAGCAATTGCTTTGAGTTAGCAAAGCTTTTTCCCTCTTTGAATGTGAGGCTAATTGTTTTTACTGGCATTTTGTAGCTCAAAGGCAAGTTGGTGAAACTGCCTTAAATGATACTAGCTCACGGTCACACCAAATAATAAGGCTGGTATGAATGATGATTTCTATTGGCTTTTGTTAACATACTCAATGCCCTATGAAAGCTAACTTGTAAATTTGTTTGGCTAACAATGTAGACAATTCAAAGCACTCTCCGTGAAAATTCTGATTGTGTGAGATCATTTGTTGCAAGCCTGGTAAGAATGATCTTATCCCCTCTCTACCTTATCCAATAAAATGAATAAATATTACTTTACAATCCACACTTGTTTTAGTAGCTATTAGATAGAAGGTCAATGTTGAGGTTTTACTCAGCCTCCCCCATTTTTATCCAAATGTACCCAAAAATGATGGTATGAATCTTGTTCCCGATGACAAACTGTTGGACCAATACTTGCAGAACTTTGTTGATCTAGCTGGAAGTGAAAGAGCTTCACAAACACATGCTGATGGTGCAAGGCTCAGAGAAGGCTGTCATATTAACCTTAGTCTGATGACTCTGACAACTGTAATCAGAAAACTCAGGTCAGAATCTATCCTAGCATATTTGTTTTTCATCTATCATTTCTTGACTTTTGTTCCTTCATCTGTCTTGAAACTTTGCAGTTTACTCTGGAATAAAGTCTTCCTATGATGAATGGGGAGAAAAATAATGTAACGAATATGCTAGGAGAAAAATAATGGGGACCAATACTTGCAGAACTTTGTTGATCTAGCTGGAAGTGAAAGAGCTTCACAAACACATGCTGATGGTGCAAGGCTCAGAGAAGGCTGTCATATTAACCTTAGTCTGATGACTCTGACAACTGTAATCAGAAAACTCAGGTCAGAATCTATCCTAGCATATTTGTTTTTCATCTATCATTTCTTGACTTTTGTTCCTTCATCTGTCTTGAAACTTTGCAGTTTACTCTGGAATAAAGTCTTCCTATGATGAATGGGGAGAAAAATAATGTAACGAAATTCTAAAAAGTACATATTTTAATATTTGATGATCGACTACATCAAATTTTTAACCCACCTTGCATCTAGAGAAACTATACCTTGATGTCTGTAAATCTCACAAGTTCTGTACCTGGCTGTAAATTCGTACTTCAATAAAATTAGCTGCAAAGGATCACATTCTTAAGCTAATCATAGTCATAATTTGTGCAGAAGTTAAACTTCTTAACTACTCTCTTAACTAGGTGCCTATTAGAACTTTTGACCAACTTCTAGTTGATTAATGCTAGTAGGACATGGAACTTCTGTAGATTGATGGGGCACTTCCATTTTTATTTTTAATTTTATAATCATGATTGATTTTGTCCCTTATGTTAATGAACTATTTTGGTTTTGCAGTGTTGGAAAAAGAAGTGGTCATATACCATATCGAGACTCAAAGCTTACTCGTATATTGCAGCATTCACTTGGTGGCAATGCACGTACTGCCATTATATGTACTTTGAGTCCAGCACTAAGTCACTTTGAACAATCTCGCAATACTCTCTTCTTTGCCACCCGGGCGAAGGAAGTGACGAACAATGCACAAGTCAATATGGTACTTGTTTTTTCGTTCCTGCTTTACGAGATTGACGAGGATTTTGAAATGGATGAATTTCTAAATGAATTGACATGAATCTTGCTTCTCTCTTTTGAAAACTTTATTAGGTTGTTTCTGATAAGCAGCTAGTCAAACATCTGCAGAAAGAAGTAGCCAGGCTAGAAGCAGAGCTTCGCACCCCTGATCCATCTAGGGAAAAAGACTTCAAAATACAAAAGGTAATAAGCTATTCAAGATTGGCTTTGTTTGGAAACACTTTATACTGCAACTAAAACCATAAGTAATCTCATTTTCTGTTTTTGCTTTCTAGATGGAAATGGAGATTGAAGAACTGAAGCGCCAAAGAGATCTAGCACAATCTCAGGTGGATGAGTTGCGCAGAAAACTTCAGGAGGATCAGCAGGTGCCCTTTCTATCCCACCTTATTGCTTCCTGTTTTCTTTCTATCTACTGCTTGATTACTTTCAACTTACTTTTTCGTCTTCGTTTATTAAACTATTCAGATCTCAAATCCACTTGAATCACCACGTCCATCAGTGAAGAAGTGTCTATCTTATTCTGATGTGTTGTCTCCAAAACTTGATGGAAAGGAGCTTGGCCGTAATGATAAAACAAGGAAAACAATGTTAAGGCTGTCTATGAGGCAATCATCAACTGCTCCTTTCACACTTATGCATGAAATTCGTAAACTTGAACACCTACAAGAGCAGCTTGGAGATGAAGCAAATCGAGCTTTAGAAGTACTTCAAAAAGAGGTGGCTTGTCATCGACTAGGTAATCAAGATGCAGCTGAGACAATTGCCAAGCTGCAGGCAGAAATAAGGGAGATGCTTTCTGTCCGGTCAATTCCGAAGGAGATTGAAGTTGGAACTGCAATAGCTCCTAACAAAAGTGTTAGTGCTAACCTCAAGGAAGAGATAACAAGACTTCATTCACAAGGTAGCACAATAGCTAACCTTGAGGAGCAACTAGAGAATGTTCAGAAGTCAATAGACAAATTGGTAATGTCTCTTCCAAGCAATAATCAGGAATCCAACTGTGAAGCAACCCCCAAAACTAAGAATCAGTCTAAAAAGAAGAAGTTGCTTCCTTTAACTTCTTGTAATGTTGCAAACCGACAAAATTTTATAAAATCTCCATGCTCACCTCTATCAATCTCTCGGCAAATTGTGGAACCTGAGAATGAAGAAAATAGACCTCCAGAGGATGATGACATTGTCTCCAAGGAGACTTGCCCAGAGTCTGAGAAAGAAACACCCGTGAAGAGTGAAGAAGGTGGAGATGTCTCATCAAAGGAAGGCACTCCAGGATATAGACGTTCAAGTTCAGTCAACATGAAGAAAATGCAGAAGATGTTTCAGAATGCAGCTGAAGAGAATGTAAGAAGCATAAGAGCATATGTAACAGAACTAAAAGAGCGTGTTGCTAAACTGCAATACCAGAAGCAGCTACTTGTTTGTCAGGTAAAACAATTCCCTTTGCCTTTCTATATGATTAATCTTGCATTTTTTTTCCATTTATTGGGAGATTTATTAGTTTGACTTGCTTTTAGGTGCTTGAGCTGGAAGCAAATGAAGCAGCTGGATATAATTTAGAGGATGATGAGAGTGCAATTGAACCAGAGGAACCCCTGGTTGCATGGCATGTAACCTTTAGGGAGCAAAGGCAGCAGATCATTGAGTTATGGGATGTCTGCTATGTCTCCATCATCCATAGGACACAGTTTTATTTGTTATTCAGGGGCGATCCTGCCGACCAAATATACATGGAAGTGGAGCTTAGGCGCTTAAATTGGCTGCAGCAGCATTTTGCAGAACTTGGAAATGCAAGTCCAGCTCCAGTGGGAGATGAGCCCACCGTGTCTTTGTCATCAAGGTTCTCTCTCTTTCAAAACACACACACACCCTTATTGAAGTACGCACATCTCTTGTTGCTTTCAGTTGATTGTGTTAGCTTATCTCTGCTTGAAATTTGTGTCTGTTTTCTTACAGTATTAGAGCCCTGAAGCGTGAAAGGGAATTCCTTGCAAAGAGGTTGACCTCACGTTTGAGTGTGGAGGAGAGAGATTCATTGTACATTAAATGGGATGTACCACTGGATGGAAAGCACAGGAAACTGCAATTCATAAATAAGCTGTGGACAGATCCTCATGATGCCAAACACATAGAGGAGAGTTCTCAGATAGTGGCAAAGCTTGTAGGGTTTTGTGAAGTTGGTAACATGTCAAAGGAGATGTTTGAGCTCAATTTTGCGCTACCAGCTGATAAGAGGCCTTGGGTTGTGGGGTGGAATCAAATTTCAAACCTTCTTCTTAATTTGTAAGAGAAAAACATTTTGTTTGTAAGTACTTCCCCATTCTGTACATTTAAATGAATTTTTGGAGTCCTTTCTCCATATGGGTTTTGTAAAGGAATTTAGTTCATTTGGCTTCCAGTTGCTTTTGTCCTTGTGAAATTAAAATGTTGCAACTTCAATGAAGGGTTCTTGAGGTTCTGAAACGCTGTTTACAGTTTTCTAGCATAAGAAAACCCCCTATTCTTGAACAAGACCACTCTGTTTGGCAAGGAAGTACTCTGAGAGGGACATTCGGTTCGGAGTGCTGATTCATGAGGAAATTATTACCTAGTAGGGGAGACTTGGAATCTTCCCATCTTCTCCCTTTTTCCTGCTGTTGGTTGGAGTAGTTTGCAATGGGATACAGTATGATGCTCCCTTTTGCATTAGAATGACCCAAAACATTTTTGGTAATTTTATGTAACCATCGACTAGTTTAACAAATGTTTTAATGAAAGAGGAAGATTACAATGAAGTATCATTGATAATTGATACTGAATTTAGACTGCTGAGATGAGATCATAATCTTAGTTTAAAGTTGATAAGGAAGATCAAATTATATCTTTATTTTTCAGGATCAGGCTTTAATGATACAAAAACTAATATCTTTTGTTTTTTTTGTTTGGGCACACGAAGCATTTCTTATTATCATTTCTAGATTTTAGAGAAGAGTCTCCACTGATCATTTGCTATTACTACTCATCCTTTGCTGAAGTAGACAAGAAATTGAAGAATTAAATAAAGCAAAAAAAAAAAAAAAAAGGAAGCAGGCAAAGTGCTAAGTAGTAGTTATGGCAGGATGGTTGTAATAAACTTCAGAAAGCATTTTTGGGAAGAGTCATTTTCTAACTCGAAGCTCTTAGGAGCTTCCAACGTTTACACTATGTTTGTTAGTAAGAAGAAAAATGAAGAGAAATGCAAAAGACAAGGAAAAGAAAATAAAAAGAGAAAAAACTAGGGAAAAAAGAGTTAGGAGTAAAATCATAAATAAAATTATTAATTTAAATGAAATGAATGTTTCTCTTTCATATTTGAAAAGATTCAATTTGGTGAAAAAAATGTACAAACTCAATCATTTTTTTTATTAAAAGAAAAAATGATAGAAAAAAAATTTTCCTTTCTCTTTTTCTTCCACCAATGACCAAACCCAGTGAATAGAATCATGATGCCAATGATATTTTTTTTTTTTTTTGGTTTTCATAACCTTATGCTGGTTTTGCTTCGGTTTGTCTAAGGCCCATTGAAACTTAGAAGGGGTTCAAGTTGTAATTGAGGAATTGGGACATGCGGTTAGGATATAATTTTTTTTATTTCAATGAATTTTATGTAGGAAAACCCTATCCATCCAGCACTCTAGCTGAGAGGCTCCAAATAACATAATTACCTACAACATAGGATGAATATAAATTACGGTTTCCACCTATGAATTAAGTACGTATCGATGTTCGACACAGATACATTACGGACACGACAAAAATAAAAAAAATAAAAATCAATCTGACACGTGTTGACACGAGATTAAAGTAAGAGAGGAAGAAGAAAGATCATCTGAAAGTTGTGAGAAAAAATTGAACAAATGAAAAAGAAAAAAAAATAATTAAAAATCTATTTTTTAAAGTATCAAAAATGAAGATTGTAAATTTGTAATGATATAAAAGGAAAAAGGGATCTCCTTTGGATTGTCTCTGAATGGGAAGAGAAGAAGCAAAAAATCGATTTTTTTTTTAGTGGCTAGAGCGGAAGGTTTTTTGAAAGGTGGACTGGGCTGGATATCGTTTCAAAAACTCATTTTCAAATTGGGCTTAAAAAATAAATAGGTTTTGTTAATTATGTCACATTTTTTAAAGTTAATTAATTATTTATAGTAAAAGTATTATATTAAATATAAAAGTTACAACTTTATTCATTATTTTCAATAAATTGAATAGAGATATTACTATATATAGTAATCTTAAAAAATGTTACTAAGACACTCCTGAGCAAAATCTATAATAAAAAAAAAAAGGTATGAGTCATGAAAGGCTCATAGGCTTGACTCGTTCTTTTGACGGTCAATTGAAAAGAAAAAAAAAAAAAAAATTGAACGAAGAAAGTAGAAAACAACGCCAGGCATGGTTGAGTTGGGTTGAGATTCAAGATTTTGTTAAAGGAGGATTGAGTAGGTCGTCCAATATTTATATTTGCATTCAATATTTTTACATAAAAAGTATATAAAAATATTTTTTATTATCGTGTTTTGTCATACTCTTTTTTATTTTAAAAAAAATTATCATATCGATTGTATCCGTATCGTATTGTAACCATATTATATGTCCGTATTTCATAGGTTCCCACGTACTTGGCTATTAGTGCAGGATGGATTTCGATTTTATTGTTTGAGTTTTTGGCCCTACGAAAAAAAGAAAAGAAAAAACCTGCAGCTCATATCTGGGACTGTGACAGAATTCCAGAAAGCTCATGTGTTTTTCTTAGAGCAGGACAAGTTATATAAATTGTATGATTTGTATCATATTATCTGAAACCAACTGAGCTATTGCTGATAATGAATATCTCAAAAAGTGAGAAAAAGAGAAATTTGAGAGAGAGACAGAGTCAAATTAAAAGGACATTTTTTAATGATCCAACACTGATTTTCTATTAAAAATAGTGCTTCTGCAACACCTAGTACTACATGATAGATCACACACACAAACAGTCAACAAATTGGTGACATGTGACCATGACCCCAACATATTTATTTTCCACAAAGCTAATCTTAGTGCTTTTACTAGAAGCAGCAAAACAAGATATTCCACACCACAACTATATATATATAATAATTTAAAGTAATTTCTCTCTATCCCTCCAGGCTGCAGCCTTAAAGACTTTGTTTCTAAATTCATATTCTGCAGAAAAAAAATAGAGAGAAGAGAGCCTTAAAAAAAGGTTTAGTGCACCTAGCACTTTGGGAAGGGAGTGCCACAAGTGGTTGCAACCTTCCTGGCATTGCGGGTGTTAATAAATTTCTTGAGGGTTGGGTTCCGCAGGTATTGGCAAAGGCAAGGCTTCTGTTCCTTGATCTTGGTGCAGCACAATTGAGATGGTGGAGAAGAAGATGTTATCGCGCTTACGCAGGAGCTCAGCTGCGTTGGACTGCATGTCACTGCCGTTGAGACCTGTGCTTCAGCCAGGAGGAGAACCAGCACCAGGGAACACAATGCAATATATGATGCCTTCATTTTTCTCACTTTCTATGTATAAAAGAACTTGGTTTTGTGGAAGGAAAATTTATGTATCAAAAAAATTTATGTTTAGATGTGATGTTTGCTGCAATTGGCTTTGGTTTCCCTCTAAATTTATAGAGGTGGGTTAGGTAAAATGGAAATTTAGTAGCATTTACCTGTAACTTGACTTTAGTTGCCGGGGAAAAAGCAAATTGTAAAATATACATGGAGTTTGGCCCACTTCTATAATAAATTCGGTGCCTTACTGAAATATACATTGAATAATTTTAGCAGGAACATTTTGATGGGGGTCAAAGGTTAACAGATAAATTAGATAATGATGGCCACCGAAAAGGGTGTGGGTTGTCAGATGTTGTATTTATCCTCCATTAATCAATATATATGTATCATATGCTTACAGGTCCAGTGATATTGGAGGATTCAGACTTTTGCTTTTTTTGTCTGTCAACTTTATTCAATTAATTGATCATGAGATTGATTGATATCAAATGTTAGGACTTTGCATTCGGTTAGTTTCATTAATAACTAAATTGAATTACTATTAATCAAAATAATTAATTTTTGATTTGTTTTAATCGTTAACCGAATCAAATTAGATGAAAAATATTTTAACCGAATCAAAATTATTTTGATTAATTCGATCGATTTTTGATTAATCGAATAAAATACCAAAATGAGTTATATAATGAACCTTTAATACATGATTTTATATGACTAACAAAATCCCTCCAAATCCAACCAAAACCCAAAAGCAAAAGATAAAAAATCTTTAATAATATTCAAATATCAAATATAATAAAACAACTAACAAAATTGAAAATAATTGTTTCACAATCATCCACCAAGATATAAGAGTATATTTCGGTTAAAATAGATTATTTGGTTAATTTTGCTTAAGTGAACCGAGTTAACCTCCACAATAATTCTCTTTTGTATTCAGTATATGTTCTATCAAAATCTGACACATTTTCGCCGTTTACAAGCCTTTTATTCATGTTGTAAAGAATGAAAAAGTAGAATCTTTCATGGAACCAACAATATATTGTTTTATTCTGAAAGGGAAGTTTTGTGTGTTTGAATGATGCAGATGCATGTACCTACCATTGAGCGAAATGGCTTAAATCTGACTCACAATGATTGATATTAATCATGGATACAGCTACATCCGGCTATTTGTACCTCAAATTCGATAGTACATGCAAGAAAAGTCAATGTCCCTAAAGAATATATATATATATATATATATAAAATTAATGTAGAAAAAGCCAATACTTTCGGTATTTCGTAAAACTGTGTATAAAGTAGGAATGGCAGTGAACGTAACCCCACATCTCCATGTACAAAACAATATATGTAGATGTACAAGGGAATATGTAGATCCCAACTCATCATCATGAATCAATTTCGTCCCGTTTGATTTGATTAATGTTATACTGTACATGAAACTAGAGATGCGGCTAGACTCGAATAACAAAAAAAATTGCTTGTTCATATTTGGTTTGGACCCAGTTCGTCAAATTTGAAAATTGTTTTATTATTTAAAATATATTAAAATATATTAAAATATATTTTATATAGTTTTTATAATTAAGTTTAAATAAAAAATATTTTTTATTAATTATATAGTAATTTGGGTTGAGTCAAGCCGACTTGAATTATAAAAACCTATTTTAAATCCGATTCAATTTGAACTGAACTTGTCGGATTGAACGAGTAATCCGATTCGTTGACAAGTTTACATGAAACTGCACAGTGCCCAATTTTTGAATATTCAAGTGTTATATATATATATATATATATATATCTTTCGTTTGTGTTGCATATTCAAGTGTTACTACTCATTATGCAGTCACATGCGTTGTTCATCGCTAATTTGACTTTGCACTTCAATTTCACTTAATCAATTTTCTGTGGGGCATAGAATTAAAAGGGCGTTCCGTTCCAATAAGTAAAGTAAGCATGTGAAGAATGAGAGTGTGTTGATTAGTAGGCATGCGCTTAATCTCCTTTTTGCCTTCTTTGCAAAGAATTTTTCTTCAGAATTATCACACCACCATTTCGTTCGAAATCAATCCAATGTGTACATTTGGTATGTTTGCTTGCATATGACAAAGCAGAGACGTCTCAATCAATTTAAGGGAGCAATTAAACCAAACTTTATGGGTTGAGTTAAATCGGGTTAAGCCTAATTGATCTTTAAAAATTTTGTTCAAGGCTTGGTTCACCCCTTCAGGTTCAAAAAATTCAAAAGTTTTTAAAAAAGTTAAAATATTAAAAAATGTTCAAGTATTAATATTTTAAATATATTTATAATCAAAATTAAATAATATTTCAGATCGAGTACAAACTTAAAAATTATGTCCAAGATTTAACTCGTGGACAAATCTATATAGATTCCATAAGGACAATACATTTCCCATCTTCAAAGTACGAGAAATCAAAGTTAGGAAGCAAAACTTGGTCGAGACTATAGGTTAGATATCATACCGGGCGGTCAAACAAACCAAAAAAAATTCAAACTTATACGCCTATGTAAGACGAAACCAATTTGGTACTTCTCGCTTGTAAAGCTCTTCATTTACCATGTTCTCCAGTTTGATTTCCGACATATAGTAACTAAAAATAAACTTATAAGTATGACCAAACTAATTATAACGTTATATGCCTAACAAGATATTAAAAGAAAATTATGCATATAATTAGGGGCAGATCCAAGGAAGGGCAGCCAGGAGTCTTGGTCTCCTTGGCTCCTCCAAATTCTTTAGGTTCTTAATAATTGTCTAATTTTAAAAAAATGATAAAAATTTATTTTGACCCCTCCAAAAATTTATAATTTGATTTTCTTTTATCCCGACCTTTTAACATAAAATTTTTGGTTTCGTCCTTGCATATAAGTTAATGAACTGAGAGAAAATTTTTGGTAATAACAATTAAAACCTAGTAGTAGTGGTTGGGATAATTTTCCTATAATGCTTAAATAGTTTAAATTTGTATAGCATATATAGCAATAAAAGTGAGTTTGGCTGCTTGCTGTACTGCTACTGAGTTGATCATGCTGAGTAAATGGCACAGCCATGGCCCAATGGAAGGGCATGAATTTTTCCCACCCACTCAAAAAGTAAGGTATGCTAATGCATGCTTGCTATGATTAAGTCCTCATTGCAATTATTTACTGCAATCATCCATTTATATCTGGGTTTTTCTTTTTCATTTCTTAGAAGAAAGAAAAAAACTACATAAAATTTCCAAATAAGAAGAACAAATTGAAGGCAAACCAGGCATGATTCAACCTCTTCTGTCTCATAACTGTGGTCCATTTCCAAGTCAAAATTAGATGCTTGATATCATTACCTGGGCCCCTAACAATCATAAGTAATTTCACTTTTAATCTTCACGCCTTACTCAAGAAAATCAAGATTTCTAGGTTTTTTTAATGGTTGTTTTGCAATGATTATCTCACTTTTGGCAAACCCTATCAAAAGTTTTTACACTCATTTACCAATTACCACCCTCCCACTGCTATTTTTCATTTTCCATGGGCATCAAAAGTTCCTATATAAAGTTGACTAAAAACCCAAGACAATTATATTTTTAAAATTTTACTGCCTATTACTGGAATTAGTTCTTGTCGATATTAGACATTGGGCCATTTTCTTGCAGTTTTTTGCGTTTGATTTGATATTAGTATGATGAAATGAAGGTTAAAACTATATATATATATATATATATGATTGGATTCCATATATATAGATATGATTAGGCATGCAGATTGCAGCCTGCCTATATAATAAGAAATACTAATGGAATAAATAATGACTTTGCTGGAGGTTTGGTCCCATGAGAATATATATAATATAATATTATGGCTTTTTTAACATTCTTAATAATTACATTTGTACTTTTATATATAATAGGTTATCAAAAGTAAAATCAATCGGTGACAATAACATAAACATGTGTAGAGTTGAAATGAACAATGTGGATCGGTAAAAAGAAATTACAATAACATAAACAAAAGAAAAGTATTATTATTAAAATTTAATGCAACAGGAATGCAATGATAAAATTCTTACAAATTCAATATTCCATAATACAATGACAAATTTGGCATTTGTCCTTTTTTAAGGATTAATTAAGAGTTAAGGAGAATATTTTTAGAATTTTGTAGTTTTTTTTTTTACCTTACCTAACAGTTCGTCATTCCAAGAGTAAATGACGGACAAACAACAGCCACAAACTTTTAAAACTTAAAGGTGTAACTTGAATTGGAAAAATTACAATTAAGGGATAATTAAATATACAAATTTCATTGTAGGTAACTTGAATGGTGGAGAAATGTCCGTGATTCCTACTAAGAATCACGGACGGTCACGTAAGGGTTTTTTTTTTTACTTGAATAAAAGAGAAAGGAAAAAAAAAGCCTTTATAAGGTCAATTGGATATGTTAGGCAAAGGTAGTGTTAAATTTTCAAAGTGGATATATCTATTTTAAGTACTGATGTATCTATGACTATATTTGTATTTGTCTATAAACCTCTCCTATTGAGAGTCCAATCGGAAAACAAAGTCCAAGTAGTAAAGGTAGATTCAAGGCGCAATTCTTGCTTGCGAAATCGGGTATAGTTTGTAAAAATATATACTTACAAAAAAAAAAAAATAGAACGATGGAAACTTGTCCACCATTCGGATAGCCCGTCAGGTAGACCTGCTCACGGGCCGGGTAGCCCGCCCGTCCCGGTAGGCCCGGCCCAATACGGGCCGGGCTTGGGCAGGCAAAATGCTGTTCCGGGCCGGCAATGTCCGGAACAGTGTTTTTTATTATTATAATATTATTTTTATTTAATTTTAATTAAAAAAATAAAAAAATTATTTTTTTATTCCGATGAACAGTAATTCGGGCCTAAACGGGCGGGCCTGGGCGACCCAGGCCCGGGCCTGGGCAAAAAAAAAAGGCCGCGGCCCGGCCCAGCCCGGCCCATGAGCACCTCTACCGTCAGGTTCATGGGTCGGATTTATTAACTTGGGTTGAGCTTTAAAGAAAAATTTCAAGCCTACACATGATTCGAGATATTATTTTATTAATAAAATTATTTTTATTTAATTTTAAAATAATTTTAAAATATTAATATAAATATATATTTTTTATGATTTATATATAAAAAAGCGGTGACAAAATGAATCGAACTTGAAAATTCACAAGAAAAAATCCGAACCTGAAATGTTATGAGCCGAAAAAATTTGAATCTAAAATGATCCGAACCTGAAATGATTTGAACCTGAGATGACCCGATCATAAACCCGTAATTAATAACCTAAATTTAATACTAAAATTAAGAATGATCGAATTGTAATTAAATAATTTTTTCTAAAATAAAACTTTAATTGTCAATTTTATTCTAATATATTTTTTTAATTTTTTAATCAAAAATTAAAATTATATGAGTATAAATTATTTTTTTATTTAATTTAAAGATAAATTGGATGATTTATAGTTGAACTCTAATTGGTCAACTTACAAATTTTTTAATTTTGATTGGCTAAATGATGTGTACATATTTAATTAATCATAAAATTAATTAGTTATGACATTATCTCATATGATAGAATTGATGCATAATTTAATTAAAAAAAATTCAATCATAATTCGTAATTTATGAAAAATTTCTCTTTTTACTGCTACATGTTTCCAAAACCCTAGACAACCTTTACAGAAAAGGTCTTATATAATAATCATGATTTTCTACAGACAAAGACAGAAAATATATAGAAGACAACTCAATAGCCCCCTTTCCTTAAGAAGGAGAAAACCCTAGCACCCATAAAGAATTTGAAGCCTTCCAAGCTTCACTGCTGCTCTTTTTGTTATTTGTTCTTTGATTGCTTTATAAATTGATTTTTTGTACATATAATACTTAAATTTGTTTAATTTAAACTAAAAAAAAAAAATCAAAGCTAGCTAAATTCCTTAGTAAATTGTATCATTAAATTTGACAGATATATAACATATCAGTCATACAAGTCTTTTTAGTCATATAGTAATATGCTTATAACTAATTTGTCAATTGGGCAGGTCAGATTGGATTTGAGTCAAGTCAATTCGGATTTAAAAAATTTCGGGTCGATTTTAGGACTGGATCATTTCGGATTCGAATCGTTTCGGATTCGGGTTCGGATTATTCGGGTTAGACATTCAAGTTATTCGGGTTTATCACTCAGATTTTTTGGGTTCGATCGTTCGGGTCATTTAATTTTAATTTATTAATTTTGAAATAAAATTAAATCAAATTTAAACAAATTATTTGATCGGGTCATATTTAATTAGAATTTTATCGAAATATAAAAAATAAATAATAAAAAATATTAAAAATAAATATAAACAATGTAATTTTAATTTAAAAATAAATATTTATCTAACTCAATTTTTTTGATTCAAACATAATCGGATAATTTTTTGAATTCGAGACTTAAATATTTATTTTACAGTTTTACTCAAACGGGTATTATTGTATACTTGAAATCATTACCTTAAATTATTAATCAATTTACATATCTAAATTTGATATTTGTAAATGTATTATTAATTTATTATAATGTAATGTATAAATCATTATAACAACACACACATGTCAATGATTTATTTTAGATACTTTTAGAAAACCACATGATAAAATTTAAAAATTCATATATTTAAACATTTATCCTAAAATAACATGTATAACAATAACCTTAGAATAGATTATAGGGAATTACAGAATTATTAATTTCATGGATATGGATATGCATATGCACGTGCATGATGAGGTACCATCATCATGAGTTGGATGGTGCCGTTTTTGTCAAAAATGAAGAAAAAAATATGTTGGTGCAATTAGAGCTGCTCATGGGCCGGGCCGGGCCGCGACCCGTTTTTTTTTTTATTTTCTCTGCCCAGGCCCGCCCGTTTAGGCCAAAAACACTGTTCATTGGAATAAAAAAATAATTATTATTATTTTTTTATAATTAAAATTAAAATTAAAAAAAATAATATTATTATAATAAAAATTACTGTTCCGGGCTGGGCCGGCCCGGAACACAAAATATCCTGTCCAGGCCCGGCCCAATACGGGCAGGGCCGGGCGGGCTGCCCGGCCCATGAGCAGGTCTAGGTGCAATATTCTTTATTTATTTAAGAATTATTTACATTGATTTTCAAATATATATATATATTTAAATAACAAGAGTTATTTAAAATGATTATTCATTGATAAATTTTAATGTAATATCTCTTTAAGTTCAAACAAATATTATTTGTTCTTATTTTCAGGCATTAATCAAAAAATTCAATTTCATTCCAACTAATGTAATATATTTTAAAATTACAATAACAATTCAAAAAATTTAAACTAATCACATGTTAAAAAATTATCATAATAGTATAATTATAAATCTTGTACGATATCTGTACATATATAGTCACTGACTCACTGCATTATTTTACATATAGAGAATAGAACAAATATAGGAATAGGATCAATTTATACATATCAAATTGTAATTGCATATTTTATCACACTCGGTAATTACAAGTTATAAATTAAAAACAAATTAATAATTTATAGGTATTATTTTTATTAAATTAATATTTTTAAAATAAAATTATACTTAATTTAAGTTTGGGTCATTTTTGGTTAATTCTTCGGGTCATTTCAGGTTTGGATCATTTCGGGTTCGGATAATTTCAGGTTGTTGACTTTTTTGGTCAAATCGGTTTGGGTCAGATTTGAATTCGGATGAGTTGATCAGATTTTTTGAGTTCGAATCAGAATTGACAAATCTACTTCTAACTAGGATAGACAGTTGGATCGAAGACAATAAAATAAAATTTTGTCAATCAATGCTCTTACATAGGGTATTTCACAAATTGTTAAATGTTATAATCTAATGAGAGCACAAATATTGTAGTGATATTGATAATGAATTTGTTGTTGTTCCTTTCAATGCAATTAAATATAATGATTGCTCAATACTAAAAAATAAATCAATTTGATGTGGAAAAAAAAAAAAAAACAATGTTCGATAAAAGTTGCTATAATTAGGAAAAGAGGTACAAAGAGTACAGTAATGTATGAGGAAAACTTCTAAAGTTTTCCAAAATTGATCTTGATTGGTGAAGAGCTAAAAAAGTTTAACAGTTTTCTTAGTGTAATATTGATATAAGATTTGAATGTTTTAGTATAAATTATGAACTCAAATCTTATTTATAAATTGTAAGGAACAAAAATTCAAGCTGTGATATGTAATGAAACAATGACAAAATTGAAATGTTGTTTAATGAAAGATAAATCGTACATCATATCAAATGTTTTATTCAAACCTATTAAAAAAATTTCTTAATGTTAACAAAGAAATTAAGTTAACAATTATGTCTAACACCAACATAAGCAGAAAACAAAGAGATGAAACCCTTGTTAGTACTATTTTGGAAAAGTTTGGTACAAATAGAAAGTCAGTTGCTTGAAGACATGAGAGAAGAAAGATCAATTAATTGTTGCATTATCAAATGTACGAGGAAACATATCAAAGTGATTCGATCTTGATTAAAACTTGTTCAAAGTTTTAACACTGCTGAGATCTTTTATATATCTTGCATGCGCTTATCAACTAGACCTGTTCATGGGTCAGGCAGATCCGATCCGTACTGAACCAGGTCTGGACAGGAATATTTATAATCAGGGTCGACCCGGTTCGGATTACTGTTCATATAATAAAATAATAATATTTTTTTAAATTTAATTATAAAAATATATAAAAAATAATAAAAATAATAAAAAATATATTTTTTTAATATAAATGAACAGTGATTCGGACTCGCCTAGGACCGGGCCAGGGCAAGGAGTTTAAAAAAAATTCGGGTCCCGACCCGGCCTATAAACACCTCTATTAGCAACTAAACACGTTAATGATCTCATTCATCATAATTTTTGATCCACCATTTGCAATTACAAAAGTGAAAAAAATAATTACAATATTTAATGCTACTAAATCATTATTTTTAGATACTAATAAAAATTAATTTCCTTTAATTTTATAAAACATGGTATATTCATTCAAAGCAACTATTACAAATATCACCAAGAAAGAAAACCCTTCGTACGATACTTGAAAATAATGCAAAAGAAAGGTCTGAAATTGATGATGACATTCTGACCAAAAAAAAATTGATGATGACATGGACGAAGCCTGTTGCCAAAAATGCAAAAAATCAACTGTCAACTATGGATCAAATCAAAGTAAGAAATTTCACTAAAAAAGCATTTTATACATATAAAATAAATATGCATTTTTTTACTATAGAATGAAATAACGAACTTATTTATATTATGTAAATATGTATATAGTTGAAAATAGAAGTCGTTGCAAGAAAAGAAAGTATTATAATCACTTTAGTTCAAGCAATAAAAACCCTCACTAATTGTGAAATTTTAGAATATCTAAAGTACTTAGAGGACAAGGTAATGAATCATTTTAATAATTATAATTTAATTTAAGAAGATGATAAAATTGAAGATAGATATTTACCATTAAAAAAGTTTAAAAGAAAGCTCGTGGAAAAGTATAAGGCAGAAAAGAAAAAAAAATGTATAATTCAATTTGATTGTGAGAGAAGGCGATCTTTCATAGCCGAAAAATGAAATGAAAAAAAAAAAGAAAAATATATATTTAAAAAATGGATGAAGAGGTAATCTAACCCTAAAAATACTTGAAAAAACTTTTAACTAAATAAAAAAAAATCAAAATAGAGAAAGATTAAATATTTATTCTCTTTGGAACTTCACTTTAAATTTTTTTGTTATATTTGTTTGCTTTCTAAACTTAAATTTACCTTTTTTTTTTTCAATTTAATTGAGTATTATGAAGAATAGTTTAATTTCATTACTATAAAAATAGTAAAATTATTTTATTATGTTATAAATTGAATAAAACAATCACATGCATATCACTTGTCAAGAAAACTAACAAAAAAAATGAAAAGAATAAAAGACTTTACAAAGGCCAACTAATGCCCTTTAGGATACTTTCCAAAGATAAAGAGACCTCAAGTTCAAGATTTTTTTAGCATCAACTATTGAGTTTTCGAAGTTAAAGGCTATATATCATACATTTGCATCAAGTTATGTCTCAAATTAAAGCAAATGAAAAAGGTTATTAATCTATTGGTTGTTCCTAAGCCAAGATTGAAGTTATATTCACTACTTTTTATGAGTGGCGGGCATGCAAAGCAATAAACTTTGCAAAGGAAAAGCCCGCAAGCCATTCCTTTCTTCTTTATTGTGACTATTACTTACTTTGTTACCAAGCTTAGAACACAACACCCTATGGCTCGTGCATTTTCGTATATAAGATTGGTTCAATGCAAATGGTGATAGAAACATTGCTTTTGATATCAACAACAAAGAATATAGATATTCAACCATGCCGATATATGAATCCTCAGAGTCCGACAATGAGACCACCCCACATGTAAAGCTCTTTGGACGTGAAAGGCCTATGCATGCCATTCTTGGAGGAGGAAAAGGTATTCTCTCTCTCTCTATATATTCATTTTTGTGTTTGGTAAGAAGGAAAAGGTTGGAATGAAAGGGAAATGTTGTTGATCCTATGGTTAATTAGGATCGATTGTCAGCTCCTTTCCTATACTTTTTGTTGATATGCGACAATTTTCCCTTCTTCTACTCTTCCTTCTTCTCTAGGCCTGGCCTTAAACATGTTAGGTGTTGCAGACAAGATAGAAATAATTGTTACCATTACCAAAAATGGCTGCACTTAATTATATTTTCTTTCATTTTTCAAAACTTAGCGATAACCTGATACTTCTTATTTTTCTTAATTTTTCAAGATTAATGTTTACTTTCTATATAAAATTTATGAAACATCCATTATATTAAAATTTAAAATTTAATCTCCGTGAAAGTAAAAAAGAAACCTACAAAAAGATATTATTCATCAAACTATTTCTTTTTGTTTTTTTTATTTAAGTAACAAATTTTTCCCTATTTTGATAGTTGGAAAAGTTCTTTGTATGCTTGCAGTCGCAGTTAGAAAAATCAAAACAACTTTAGTATGAAAAAAAAACTAATGGATAAATAATAATAATATTTTACTTGTCTTCACTATTCTTTTTTGTGATATTTACTTTTCATTAACTACATATAGATCCCATATTATTTTATTATATTATTGGTTTTCAAATTTTCTTTTCAGTCGGGATCAATTTATTCTTAAATTTTATTTTCAGTGGATCAATTTGTAATTTATCCTATATTAATGCACTTATTATAAAAGAATTCCAAATTTGATTGATTGATTTGTAATTTATTCTATATTGATGCACTTTTGAGCAAGGGAGCATGAAAAAGAAAAAAAATAGTAATTCCAAATTTCACTTTGGGTAATGTGACTACGCCCCTGCTTTCTGACTGCAGATTTAGCAATCACTTTATTTAAATTTCGTTTGTTAGCTGTGTCATGGGCCAAATGAATAAATATTGGACTTTACTGAACAAATTTGGGATTAACGTTATCAATCAAATTAGTTGCCAGGGGAATGACCATTTAGCAATATCTTGATGATAAACGTTATATATAGCGGTAATAACTTTGATTAATTACCATCCAAGGCAACATTTTTGACGATTAAGAAATTGAAATTTCAGTTGCTGATGTATTACTGTGGAGAAACAGAAAGGTTTCAGCCGCATTATTAATGGGAGTAACAGCAATATGGTTTCTTTTCGAGGTGGCTGAGTACAATTTCGTGACCCTCCTCTGTCACATCTCCATCACCACCATGCTTGCGATCTTCATATGGTGCATTTCTGCAGATTATTTTGGATGGTAATTTTTCTTCACCACCCAAAATTTAATTTCCTATCAAGTGCCCATGCAAACCTATAATTGTTTTTCAATCTGGGGCCAATATTGATTCATAATTCATCTCCAGGAATCGTCCAAAGATCCCTGAGTTGTTATCGAATGAGCATGCCTTCAGAGAAGTTGTTTCCAGCTTCCATTTGAGGTTCAATCAGTTCTTGCTAAAGTTCCTCCACATTGCTTGTGGAAATGACCCTGTGCACTTCTTTTTGGTATATTCACCATCAAAATTCTCCCTTGCATAATATTTGATTCAGTCCTCAAAATATTCTTCACTTATGTTATTTACTATATATCCCTATATTATTAATCTACAGGTAATCATTTCTCTGTACATAATATCGGTGATCGGATCTTGTTTCGACTTCGTGAATCTCCTGTTCGTTGGTAAGATTTATCATCTAATGTGTTACTAGTACTATTAATGATTTTAAGGCAATATTGATTGAGCAATTGAAGTAATTTGTTTTTCTTAATTGAATCAAGGCTTTGTCTGCATGGAAACGCTGCCATATCTGTACACTCGATACGAGAGTGAAGTTGATTATCATGCTGGGCAAATGACCCGAAAGGTGAGCAAAATGTACAGAAGGTTTGATTCAAGAGTTCTTAACAAGATACCCAGAGGACCAGTAAAGGAAAAGAAGCACACGTAAAAACTCAATGGCGTCTTCTTTTCCATTGCAGATGTATATAATTTCCATAAACAATGCAATAACCTACAAAATTCGTGTTGTATTTTTAAAGTTCTTACCATAGAACAGAAGCTAATGAAATATGTTTGATGGGTTATCTAATAAAACAGATTTACATTTACGATCTCTGTTATACGGACTCTTCATTTTTATTAAAGTATCCGTGTCCGACACATATTCGGGCATGGGTATAAAGGTATAATCTTCCAAATATATGGGAAAACTTTAAAAAAATTGAGCATACCTGTGTCGAACACATATCCGTATCCGACACTCACACCCGAGTCCGGTAACATAGTTTACGATAATGATCAATAATTAAATTGAAAGGAAAGCTGAAATAGAAAAAAATTACAAATGCTGAAATTCGAATAACCCTCGGTATTTATCATGGTGGAAGTTTGATAATTGATGCCATATAACACCAATAAAAATAGATTGGTATCTTTAAACCAACAGAAAGTAAACGAGGACTCAATTGAGATCAAGAATGAACCTCATTCTGATTAATGAATCTAAATGAAAGCAACGGAAAGCTCCATTTTCTAATCTCCTTTATACAATCAATTTGCTGTCCATTTTCACACCACTAATTTTGGGTCCTGGATCGACCGAGGGAATGCCCACAACTCTCTCTCTCCACTTCATTTCCCACCTTCTTTGTATCTTAAATAGATTCGCATCCTGGAAAGGAAAACTTAGATTAATTATTATAGCCCTATCAAGGTCTAAAGAACCTAGATTTTCGGAATATATGCGACTATGGATCAAGATATATATATCGTTACATGCAGCAAAAACTTTATAAATTGAACGGCTCAAATTGTTCTTCATCAGTTTTAACCGATTGGTTAACAGGTTTGGCATCCATATATGTTAAGGAAATATTATCGAAGATGTTATTCCATTTGTACACTCCACTAAGTTGATGCATTGAGCAGTTGTTGACCTGATTCCATTATAGAAATTGATTTGTAATTTTCATGGCCCCTTCCTTCCCTAAGGAGATTACCAGAATGTACAATTTCAAGCCATATAAAATAGTTACCAGATGAAAATGGGAGCTTTAATTGCATAGGTTAATATAGACATCGACTGGAATTGCCTCAATGCAGTGCTTCTCCATTTGTTTGGAATTAATAGTGGGGCACCATATATACTTTTGTTTTGTCAGAATTCAGAAACTTCACCAGATTTACTAAAACAGATCGTGAGTGGTACATGTGTTTTTGTGATGCAATTTGAAAACATAAGCAAGAGTCACAAAACACGTCAAGCACGTGGAAAGAGATTAGGAGGTAGCCAACCAACAAAAGCTATAGCAAGTTCCACAATGTTTTTGTAGTTTTCGAATGATTAAGGCAAAACTCAATTTCTAATTGACCTCCACAAACTATAATGTATGTGGAAACTCTTAAAAGTTTCTATTATTAAAGCTGTCTTTGAGAAGTGTCCACTTAGGCAAATAATTGCATTTTTAAACCCTTTTTTTCCACAGTAAGTTGAGGATAAGATTGGACTAGTTCCAGCCTGCCCAAGTTACTATTAAGGAAAAGTTGTTCTTAAATAAGTGAATTATATTTCAAGATGGTGGCCAACTAACTAATTAGTGCTGATCACACACATATTCTCAGAATTTGACTGTCATGGATTAAAATGACATTTTGGCAGTTAACATAGCTTGTCTCTAATCAATTTTTGTGTGACAAGAAAGAGTGGAAGTACATGTAAACCCAACCAGCATACATGATACATTGTAGTGGTGCATGTTGACCCATTATTTTTCATGTCAACTTCTGATGGTTTTGCCTGCCAATTCTAGTGCAAGCAAGAAGAATCATTAAAAGCTGAGGGAGGGAGGGAAAAGGAAATATCTCACTAAGGCTTGTCCGGATCTTGGAGCAAATATTATTATAACTAATTTTATTATTATCATTATTATGGTTTTGCTAAGTCAATGACCTAATAGCTAGCAAATATATAAGAAGACTCACTACCTCAGTTTTGAATGCTCATTTCACTCGGGAGGGAGAACCACACCATCCACCAACACCACTACTCAAGACTTGGGGAAGAACATAGAGAGAGGGAGAGAGAGAACATGGTTAGGGAACTGAAAGTAATTACTGATGAGGATGCAGGTGGGGTTGGTGGTCTTCTCCTAATCTTCTGGGCTGCTCTTATCACCGTTTCTTTGATTTCAGCCATAATTTTCTCTTGTGCAGATGGTGTATCCAAGGAGAAAACTACGTCAGGTGACACTAATTTTTATGGTGGAGGATGTGCTGCTGGTTGTGGCGGTGCTGGATGTGGTGCAGCTTGCGGTGGATAAATCCTTAAGTGTTCCTCGTTACTTTTTACAACAAGAAATCTTGGACAAGTTCCGTTTAGCTTAGTCATTCTCTCTTAAGGCAGCTGTGCTGTGCTTTCTACTTTGAAAGATAGAATTACTTCAAAGATGATGTACTAATTAGTACTAACTACAAAGGTTTATGCTATTACAAAGTATAGTGAGGCAGCTGGCTTCTGCTAAGAAATGCTATACTATAAAGCTGCAACTTCCCATAATATGCCTTTTGTTGTACTAGAGAACAGATCCATTTATCATGGAAAGTACTGATGTCATGACTCATTTAATTTTACCATGTTTCATTGATTCTCTCTCCAATGAAGTACATTAATTATGCTAGCATACAGCATATATATATATATATATACATACATACATACATATAGTAGGTAGCTAAACATCCATGTTTCTTGGGTTAGGTACATTCTAATTTTGAGTGTACTTACTGACTAAATGGTTTCATCACTAAATATATGAGTTGGATATAGTTGGTCTTGTCATTAATTTTCTAGAGTTGCAGACTGCAGATAATTCATATTCTCTGGGAAGAGGATGCTGCATGCATACTACTTCTTCACCTCTCTAACTAATTATAATTTATATGATAATTATCCCTAGATGATCAGATCAAGCTTGAGTTGATTCTTTCTTTCTTTCACTTCACTCCTGCAAATCAACAAAGCATGTGCATGTCTCTGTTTCTTATATTCTGATTTTAGGCACATTTCAACCTTACTGAGATATGGGATTGTTCTACTGTCTACTCCAAGCATATGTTAATAGACAACATTAAACGACTGAAATTTTCCTTCAAATTCAATTTACAGATGGAGTTTTTTTTTTTTTGGATAAGTAGTAGTTTCTATTCATCCAAGAAAAACATCAATTGCTGTTACAAGACCAACAATTTACATCCAAAAACCAGCAAGGTTTACAACATGTAACCCTGTAACAAACCAGTAAAGAATCAAACTAATTAAACATATTTGAGTTAAGTTGCCATGCATTACATAAGTCAAGATTAACATGATCTATCTTAACTTTGCCTAGATTGTGCAATCGCATCACAACCACATCCTTGATAAATTCCATTTGTCTGTCTTCTGATAGTTCAGCATTAGAATGATGCCTAGAGTTCCTCTCCCTCCATATAGTGTAAATGAAGGCATTCCATGCAATGCGTAGTATGATTGCAATTAAAGCCTTGCCTCTAAGCTTTGAACTTGCCCACTGCAACTCTTCCTCCCAGCTACCAACCCTTCGATGGATATGACATAAGTCCAAGACCTTCTGCCACACCATTTTAGAGTATCCACAAGAGAAGAAAATATGATCTCTTGTCTCCCTGGCTTGCTTACAAAGTATGCAATCCACTTCAACTGTCATCCCCCACGCTTCTAGTCTGTCTTTTGTAGGGAGTCTGTTGAGAACAGCCATCCATGATATGAAGGAGTGCCTAGGAATGTTCATCTTGAACCAAAGCAATTTGTGCCAAGGAACTTTATCAGCTTTTGGCCGAATCAAGTTCCAAACTGCTGCCACAGAAAACTTATTGATTGGGAAAGGCCAACTTCCCAAATCATTAATGACACATTCAGAAGCCACTTGCCTCAGTTGCAAGATTTTCCTCCAGTTCCAGCTACTACCACTGTGAGCAGAAATTAGCCATGCATCTCTGCCCTTCACTGCATAAGCCTGCACCCAAGCAATCCATAGGGAACCTGCATTCATTAGAACAGACCAAAGGTTTCTAATAATACAAGCTTGGTTCCAGGAAAATACATCCTTGACTCCTAACCCTCCCTCTGACTTAGGTAAGCATACTTTCTTCCAACAAACCTTAGTTCCTTTAGCAGGCCCCTCCTTTCCTGTCCATAGAAAACTGGAACAGATTTGTGTGAGTTTCCTTAGGCATTGCTTAGGAAGCATAAAATGTCTACACCAATAGTTCTGTAGATTGAAAAGCACAGATTGAATCAGCTGTAACCTTCCTGCATAGGAAAAGTATTTTGCAGCCCAACCATTGACCCTAGCAGTCATATTTGCAATCAGAGGCTCACAATCCTTCATTGAGAGGCGTCGAGTAACCAATGGCACTCCCAAATAGCGAACAGGCAGTGTGCCTATTTTGAAGCCAGTGAATTCCTGAATAGCCCTCAATTCCTCACCTTGTATACCAGTGGAAAATAGCTTACTTTTGGAACTGTTGAGCTGAAGTCCAGAAAAATTGTAGAACTGATTAAGGACAAGCTTTATTCCCACTATTGAATCAAGGTTACCTTTTGCAAAAATCAGTAAATCATCTGCAAAACATAGATGAGTGAGATTGAGTTTTTTGCATTTAGGATGATGAGAGAATAAGCCATAGCTGGCAGCCTTATCAAGAAGGGAAGAGAGAACATTCATGGCTAGTGTAAACAGGTAAGGAGAGAGAGGATCCCCTTGTCTGACTCCCCTTTCTCCTTTGAAAAATCCCATAAGACCACCATTAATGCATATGGAGAACTTAGGGGAAGTAAGGCACTGCTTAATCCACTGCAGGAATTGTTCAGGAACCAGTATTGCTTCCATGACAGCCATGATGAAATCCCAGCTAAGGGAATCAAAGGCTTTCTGAAGGTCCACTTTTATGGTGCAATGAGGAGAGAGTGAAGATCTGCCATAACCTCTGACCAGTTCCTGGGCCAAGAGCACATTTTCAGTGATACATCTGTCTGGAACAAAGGCACTTTGGTTGGCACAGATGACTGATGGCAGTCCTTGCTTGAGTCTGTTGGCCAGTATCTTGGAGATACATTTATAAAAAACAGAACAACAGGAAATAGGCCTAAAGTCCTTCATAGAACTTGGGTTAGGACATTTTGGTACAAGTGCAACACTTGTGGCTGTGAAACCAGGATGCATGGTTCCAGTCTGGAAGAAAAACTGGGCTGCATCAATAACATCTCTACCAACTATAGGCCAGGCAACCTTGAAGAAGTGAGCAGTAAATCCATCTGGTCCTGGACTCTTCCCACTCTTAGAAGCAAACATTGTTTGCTTGATTTCCTCCTTAGTAACAGGTCTGACCATTGCATCCTGGACTTCAGGGGAGAGTGGAAGAAGAAGATCTTTAAGAATCTCTTGTGAGCAACCTATAATGTTGCAGTCAGTAGTCCCTAGTTGGCTTTGAAAATAAGAAACAGCCTCAGCTGCAATTTGAGGGAAAGTATCAAGCTTAGTCCCATCAGAAGCATAGAGAACTTTGATGGTGTTTTTCCTTTGCTTGGTAAGCACCATTTTATGAAATAATCCAGTGTTTTGGTCCCCCTCCTGCAGCCATTGGATTCTAGACTTCTGCTTTAGGAAACTTTCCTCAGCTTGGACCAAGCCTTGGAGTTCCAAAGCAATTGATGCTTGGCAGGCTACCAAATGCACAGCTGATGGATTTTTTAACAGGGAAAGCTGCAAGTCCTCCAATTCTTTCCTTTTGGCTCTAACTTTCTCAGTTATGTCACCATAATGAGAAAGATTGAATTTTTTAAGCTGCTGCTTCAGCTTTTTCATTTTAACATGAAGCTTGGTCATGGGATTACCTGAGACCTGTTCAAGCCAAGTGTTCTCAACAATGTTCATGAACTCAGCATTCCTAGTCCAGAAGTTGAAGAATTTAAAAGGCTTGGGAGGACAGAAGGTCATCATTGCAGTTTTGATAAGAGCAGGGCAATGATCAGAGACACCAGGAGCAAGGAATTCAGTGTAAGAATGAGGAAATGAGGAGAGCCATTGAGCATTTATCAATACTCTATCAAGTTTCTTAGCAATGAGAGCTTCCTGATGATTGGACCAGGTGAAAAGGGGACCAACATAGCAATGGTCATCCAGAGAATTCTGTACAAGACAGTCTTTGAACTCAATCATGTCTGGTGTGTGTCTTTGGGAACCAGAAAGGCTAGAGCTCTCAGATGGATGGGCAGTCACATTGAAATCACCAGCAAGAATCCAAGCCATTCCTTGAAGCAGACCATTAATAGTCTGAAGGTGTGTTTACAGACTTCTCCTTCCAATTCCATCATTTTTCCCATATATGGCAGTCAAACAAAATTTTTGGTTTTCAGAATTCACTTTGCAAGTGATAGACTGATCTGTCACCATCATCAGATCCACAAGTATTTCAGATTTGCTGAATATCCATATTCTTCCATTTTCAGCAACCACGTAGTTATGGATAACTTGCCAGCCTTCAAAGTGCTTATCACATATAGGTTTTAGCTTAGGAAGCTTAACCCTAGTCTCAATTAAGCAGACTATATCAGCTTGATTATATCTTAGTCTGCCTACTACTGCCTTTTGCTTAAGAGGACAATTAAGTCCTCTTACATTCCACACAAAGAGATTTAGAGCTGTGGTGAGTTATGACTCCCAAGGCATTTGTGGCTACCTTGACTTTGATTCTATCAGGAATTCCCCTTTTTTTACTCTTGAGATTTCTCATCAAATCTGCAACACCTGCAGCAGCAGCCCTAGGTCTTCTAGGGGAAGCACATTTGGATTCCTCAAGGTTCTTCCCAACTTCAGGATCAGGGGCCACATTCAGTTTCTTCCTCAGTGACTGAGTCCAGGATTGCAAACCGATTAACAGATCCATATGATCCTGATGTCGACGGATCTTGGACAGGTTCAACTGAAGAACTCTCAATACTTTTGAACTGAACATGAGGGTTTTTATCTTTTTGGTCCTTACTCTGAGTTGCAGTTCTTGTCACTGGTTGATCAAGTGTACTTGCCAAACTTTCTGCTTCAGGAACACGCTTTGGAACCCAAACCTGAGCAGGTTCCTTAGCTTGCTTGCTATGGCAGTTCTTTTCAACATGTCCAAAAATGCCACAGAGCATACACTTTGGAGGAATCCAAGGGATCTCGACCGAAATGGAGAGAAGAGATCCATTTCAAGTCTCAACCTCGATTGTTTTAGGCAACACCTGAGAAGCTTCAATCTCAACACAGACTTTGGCATAAGCAAGCCTCTGTTTGTTTGCAGTGATTTTATCCATGTACAGTGGATTTACTAAAGCACTAGCAATGTAGATCATACCTCTCGAGGAGTATAGCTCCAAAGGAATGTTTCCCAGATGGACCCAAACTGGAAGTTTGGTCATATTGAAGTCAAGGGAAGTCATACCAGGTTCCCACTTCCGGAGAATAATTGGATTGTTCTGGATGTGCCAAGGTCCATGTTCGAGAACCCAATCCCTAGTCCCAGAAAGAGGAAATTGGATTACATAAAGATTTCTTCCTGCAGGCTTGATTTCGATCTGCCCATCTTTGCCCCATAACAGATTGACAAGTTTCTGAAACATACTGAAATTTGGAGGTTTTCCAAGGAATTGGGCGACCAATGTGTTTTTCCATTGAAGATCACCATCTTCAAACACTTCAATGGGAGGTTTCACCCTTACTTTCCCTTCCATTTGTTGCGGAGGAAAAAACTGCAAGGATTGTGATTCTGATGAAGAAAACAGTTTCCTCCAATCAGCACTTGCCACGTCAGAAGAGTTAGTTATAACTAACTCTTCCTTTGTTGAACCTCTGCCTGCTTCCCCAGAAAAATCGCCTGAGTTCCTTTGATCAATGGAGTTTGGGAGTGATTCTCCATTGATAACTTGTTTGAAGCTCCTTTTTCCCCGATCAGAATCTTCATCAACAATCTTCACAGGAGATCGAACAGAGCTCATTTTCAATTCAGGGAAATTCGCGATTTTAAGATTGCGAAGATCAAAGGAAAGAACGAGCAGTAGAAAGAAAGATAAAAGGAATCGACCAAAGAAACAAGACAAGAATCAAATCTCGAGTGGAAATCAAGAGAAAATGGAAGATTTTGGCTAGAAAATTCTTCAGTTCAAGATAGGATGCTATCTTGAGTTGAGAGCATTTTCTTTACGCGCCAAAATTCCAGATTTAACTAATCTTGTATATCATCTTCTAATCTTTTCGTTTTTGTTGTGTCAATTTACAGATGGAGTTATCCCCAAGAATGAGTTGATTTTAATATAAAAATATTGGCGTTTAGAACTGATTGACAGACAAGCCATAGAGTCACCTCATCACTTGCATTTTCTTTGCAAAGGTCAACTAAATAAATATTCTAATGGATTAAAATCAACTAGATAAATATAACATAGAATCTTCTAAAAAAAATGATAGCAAAGAAAGCATTCCCTTTAATTGAATATGTGTAAAACGTTTGTCCCTTTGTAATTAACTGCTATTAATTAAATTTCTAAAGAATTTGTTCCTACAAGAGAAAATCTGGGGTCTGATTTTTGGAATATGAGATGTGCTACAATCTAATTTGATCTCAGTTAATTTGGAATTAGAGGTGTGACATATTCGATCTGACTTGAGTACTCGTAGGAATCTCATTATCCAACTTGGAGGTTAGTTATACGAAATTTAAAAATACATAAACTGAATATTGCCTCAACGGTCAAAGATGTCAAGATGGCCGAGTTGGTCTAAGGCGCCAGTTTCAGGTACTGGTCCGAAAGGGCATGGGTTCGAATCCCATTCTTGACAATGTTTTTGACCTTATTTTTCATTATACTTGTTCCTTTTCAGGTGGCTAAGGCTTCGGCATTTCAGTTTCTGAGGCACTGCCATACTGATTTGAGAGTAGCAAATATATATATTTTTTCCCCTAACAAATAGATGCGTTAGCTAAACCAGGAAAGCAATATAACAATCAACAATCAGATATTTCTTCATCTCCTTCAATAACTCATTAAATATTTGAAATTACTAATTAATTAAGCTAATCATAATTATCAATTAAGTTGCTTGCCTTTTTTCTTCTTCCCCTCTTCTATTTATCTTGTGCATATTTTAACGAGAAATCCACCTTTAAAGAGTGTGATATAGTTATCGTTCTAAACTACTGGGTTTACAGATTCGTAATGGTGAATTTCTCTGTATTTTTTGCTCAAACCAATGAATTCATTAATTAATTTATATTTTATTTATTATATTAATATTGACGATCAGATTTATTATTATTTTTTGCGTGTCCGAAAATTTTTAGTAGATGCAAATTCTTTCGATTTATGTCCTACCATACGATCCGTTAAAATGCTTTTTTCGATTATGGATAATGATAATATGCCGATCATTGTGGGTATAATAGTAGATGCTCTGGACCAGGTGGCAATGACAGTTGTAGTATCTGTCATCGGAAGATAGATATTTCTTTCACTCAAATGAAGCAATATTTGACAATTATGTACACGATACAAAAACTCAACACGTTTAATAAACACAAAATAGTATGATATTTAAATATGATTAATATGACATGTTTAATACACGTATCGTATTCATATTGTGTTTACTATATTATTGCATACCCACTATGTGGGTGAATGAAAAAAAAAAAGTGAGTAAAAAATTATGTTTAAAAACTTTTGTTGAACCCACTTGGCCCACCAGGAGTGAGCCCAGTCCGCCAAGTACAAGACCCAGCTAAACAGCCCAACGATCATCAGGAATGGAGGCCTAGGACACGTGTGCGCCTCCCCTTCTCCCAGAGGTCACGTCTCTAGTCACCTCGGCGAGCACCCAGGGCAATGTGAGGCATTAAATGCTATTGTCTACAGACGACGGACATTAAATGCGGCCGTCTCCTCGACAAGGCCCCCCGAGGCCGCTTATATCAGACGACCTATTAGAGTCGAGCACGTGGAACTCGTGGGGCGAGCACCAGCTCGCCCGACCTCCTTTATATATAGCCCATTTTCAAGGCTAATGACGATTAAGCTCTCTTTCTCTCTCTTAAGACTATTTACTCTCTCTCTCTCTTCGACATTCTTTTCCTTTCTCCAAACACTAACTTAACCATCGAGTGTGTCCCGGAGCTCAACTTCCGGTGCCCTCTGACCTATTTTCCTTCTTCTCAGGGCCTCAGACCACCAAGGGCCTCGGGAACACCACTACAACACAAAAAGACATCAACAATTTGGCGCCGTCTGTGGAAAACGACAAGCCATGTCTTTGCCACCACCAATCCTAACAACTTCCTCACCTGGGGACCAAATGACCATCCCTCCATCACCAACTCCTCCACACCCTCGGTCACAAGCAGTTTTCATTCTCGTCTCCCCCTAAACTTTCTCAACCTCTCGGGACTTGGCACCAGCTACCAACCACCTTTTATGCCCAACTTCTGGTCCCAACAACCCTTCTACCACCAGCCTTACTACCAGAACTTGCTCACAGCCCCCTCTCCAGTGTTCTCAACCCTCACAACTCCGTTGCGAGATGTACCTCCAACCACCTAACAAACCACCCACGCAGCCCTCTCCAACCCCTTGGAAGCTCAGTTCAACGCTGCGGGATAAACTAGCATTTCTCTTGTTCCCGGAGCAGATCTTCCACCAGTTGGCAGAGAAAACCCGCCAGCCACACTACCACCGAATCCCGCCATCGGACCCCTACCAACAATCAACCCCATCATCCAAACACCCAACACCACTTTCCACCCATCCATACTACTCTATGTCGACCCCCATACCAGATGCTCATGAGCCATACACAAACCCTTTAGGCACAGTTGGCTGAGCAACAACAGGCCGCCCAACAGTCTAACCAGAAACCTGGCCCAAACCAACGGGGCATCCACAACAACCACGAAGAGAATAGTGCCACCTCATCTTATCGAGGCAGCCACCGAACAGCTGCCAGCAGAGCGCTTCGGCAAACCAAAGGACAACGCTCTGAGGAGAGACCCCAGAACCCAGAAAACCTACCCGCTAATAAAGAGGGTGCTGCTTCAGCCATGGAGGCCTAGATGGCGGCCCTAAGAAAAGAAGTCCACAGTATGATGAAAGAAAAGAATGAGGAAACAGAATGGATGAAGGACGATAATAGTCTCTGTCATAACGGTTTTTCGACCGCTAAGACGAATTGAAAACACAAAATGGAGTCGCCACCAATCGTTTTTCGTAGGTGTGATTGGCCACCTATTAAAATCGATTTTAGTAAAATATTTTAAAATTAATTAAAACATTTTTTTTAAAACCAATTTCGAAGTCCGCGTTTTGAACCAGAGAGAAAACAAAATCGGGTTCGGGAATCGGTTACGTGCGGGGAAGGATTAGTACCCCCGCAATGCCCGTTTAGAAAATGGTACCATTTAATCACGTTTTATATTAAATCTCGGTTTAATGGATTTAACATCGGTATTTAAAACTAATTCTCTTTTTTATTTTCAAAAAAACATGTTTATTACTTTTTTTGAATTTTTTGAGCTGTTTTTATTTTTTTTCAAAAAAGAAAGTGAACATAAATTTATTATCGAAAATACTCGTTAAATATTCCCAACACTCTTGGTGGCATTTAACGAGATCTTCTCACCTCAAGATATCTTAAGAATCACAACTGTAATATCTTTCGAATTCCGTCGTCGGCAATTCGCATTTATTAAAAAATCTTTTTTTTTTTTTGAAAGTTAAAATGCTTTTAATAATTATTTTCGAAATAAAAGAAATTATCTATGTAAGAATAATTCTCGAATCATTCCGATATTTTCGATAATGTTTCGATTATTATTCTTACTCGGACCATTTCAAAGAACGATTGATGCTCCGACCATCCCGAGAAAGAAATCCGTTTTTCGAAAATTTTATTTACCGAAAATAATTTTAAAAGACATGTATTAATTAAAAAAAAATATTTTTATAATTTTTAAAACCGAAACAAAACAATTAAAATACATCGAATACTGAACAAGAATAAATAAACAAAAATAGTAATGAAAATAAATAAGAAAATTAAAATCATACTTGAAAAATGTCGAGAATCCGAAAATTAAAATGCCGGACTTGATCTTCGTAAAATCACCTGAAAAATGTCAAAAATCCAAAAAAAAAAATCAAAACTTCAAAATCGATAATCGTGAATTTTTTTTTTACTTTTTTTTATTTATTTAATTTTCCCTTTTTTTTTTAATTTTTTTATGTATCATTATTATTAATTTTTTCATTTTTCATTTTTCATTTTTAATTTTTTTTATTTTGATTTTAATTTAATTTTTAATTTTTAATTTTTCCTTTTTTCCTTTTTATTTTTCTTTTTTTATTTTTCTTTTATATATTTTTTTAAATTTAATTATTATTATTATTATTATTATTATTATTTTTATTTCTAATTTTCTTTTTTCTTTTTTCTTTTTTTTTCTTTCTTTTTTTTCTTTTTCTTTCTCTTTGGCCCAAAATTAGGCCTGGGCCTAAGGCCTGGTCGGGTGACCTGCTTGGGCCAGGCCTTTTGGGCCTGATTGGGGCCTGGTTCGGCGTGGGCCGAACCCCCACCTTTTCTTTTTTTTGGGGGGCGGGTGACCCGCGTGGACCCCGGATCGACCCGCGGGTCGACGCGCGGGTCTTGCTGACCCGCTTCCAGGAAAAAACGACGTCGTTTCGGCGCCTTTCCCTTTTTTTTGCACCCGAGTCGGGCGCGCGGACCCCGGGTCGGATCTGGGTCCACGCGCGGGCCCTGGGCGAAACGGCGCCGTTTTGGCGCCGTATAATTTTTTCAAAAAAGAAACGGGTGACCCGCGCGGACCCCGGGTCGACCCGCACCTGGGGGGATTTCTGCCTCCTCTTCTCCGATTCGGGCTCCGTTTTGCCCGAATCCCAGTCGAAACCCCTAGATCTGGGTTTCGGCCCTTTGACTCTTCCTCTTTTTTTTTATTGTTTTTGTTGGCTGTTTGGTTTTTTCTATTTTGCAGGGATCGATCCGGGGTTTTTTTTTGGGGGGGGGGGCTCGACCTGGGTTTTTTTTGGCTTCGTTTTTTGTTTTGGTTTTTGGTTTTTTTTAGGGGGGTTCGATCTGGGTTTCGGACCCCGGATCTGGGGTTTTTGGTGAGGGGGGGTCTCTTCTTTTTTTTTTTTCAGATCTCCTTGAAGGGGGGTCCGATCTGGATCCCTCCTTCTCCTTTCTTTTTTTTTTTAGGTGATTGGGGGGCTTTATGGAGGGTGGAGTGTTTGGGGTTGAGTTGCGTGGAGCAGGTGGTTGAGTGTGGCAGGTAGTGGAGTGTTGGGGTGGTTGCCTTGTGGGGTGGCTGTCGTGTCTGGTGGCTGGCGTGTGGCAGAGGGCTGTCAGATGGCTAGGGTTTCTGTTGCCTAGGGTTAGGCTGGTAGAGGGTAAGGGGAAATGGGCCAGTGGGCCTGGGCACTGGGCCTGGTTTGGGGGTTGTTTGGGCTGAGCCTGAGGTTGGGCCAATTGGAAATTGGGTTTACTGTTGGGGTTTGCAGCAGGCCCTGTTGCAAATGGCCCGGGTCGGGTTCGGATCTGACCCGAGCCAAAATTGGTTATTACAGCTGCCCCTCTTTGCACATTGCTGAGAATCAGGAATAGGGCAAAGACAATATAACCAATTTTGTCCGGTTATAGAGAACCATTTTTAGCGAGACTCTATTATTTGGAAAATAAATTGCTCCTCTAATCAGAGGCTCCATCACTTGGAAAAATAAATTGATCCTCTCATCAGAGGCTCTATCACTTGGAAAATAAACTGCTCCTCTCATCAGAGGCTCCATCACTTGGAAAAATAAATTGCTCCTCTCATGAGAGGCTCTATCACTTGGAAAATAAATTGCTCCTCTAATCAGAGGCTCCATCACTTGGAAAAATAAATTGCTCCTCTCATCAGAGGCTCCATCACTTGGAAAAATAAATTGCTCCTCTCATCAGAGGCTCTACCACTTGGAAAATAAATTGCTCCTCTCATCAGAGGCTCCATCACTTGGAAAAATAAATTGCTCCTCTCATCAGAGGCTCTACCACTTGGAAAATAAATTGCTCCTCTAATCAGAGGCTCTATCACTTGGAAAAATAAATTGCTCCTCTCATCAGAGGCTCTACCACTTGGAAAATAAATTGCTCCTCTCATCAGAGGCTCCATCACTTGGAAAAATAAATTGCTCCTCTCATCAGAGGCTCTACCACTTGGAAAATAAATTGCTCCTCTAATTAGAGGCTCTATCACTTGGAAAATAAATTGCTCCTCTCATCAGAGGCTCTATCACTTGGAAAATAAATTGCTCCTCTCATCAGAGGCTCCACAACTTTGAAAACAAATTGCTCCTCTCATCAGAGGCTCCACAACTTTGAAAATAAATTGCTCCTCTCATCAGAGGCTCCATCACTTGGAAAGATAAATTGCTCCTGTAATCAGAGGCTTCACAACTTTGAAATCTAAAAACGAACTTCGAATTTTTGACAATGGGTTTGAACACAACTTAGATCATCACCTCACTTACTACCTTAGTCTTACGAAAGTGAAGACTCATTCTGGATATCCCATCTCTTTCTCATTTAGTTTTGAAATTCCTTGTCAGATTCTTCAGATATCGCCACTTGACTAATCATACCGAGGCTCGACCTTTCTTAAAGTAACGAGTTTGACTTTGCAAGAAATGAAAATGGTACCCGGAGGTTTTGAAAAATGTCATTTTGAAAGATGTTACCCGGAGGTTTTTGAAAGCAGATACTTGGAGGTCTAAAAAAATGTTATTTCTTTGAAAGTAGTGCCCGGAGGTCTTATTCTTGACTTTGAGAATGATGTCCAGAGGTCTTTATCAATGATTTTGTTTTAGAAAGGTGCCCGGAGGTCTTGAAAACATGATTTTTGAGGATAATGCCCGAAGGTCTTGAAACAGTTGCCCGGAGGTCTTTAAAAATGTCTTTTCTTTGAAAATGATGCCCGGAGGTCTTATCCATGATTTTTGATAATAGTGCCCGGAGGTCTTGAGAACAGATGCCTGGAGGTCTTTAAAAATTATATTTTCTTTGAAAATGGTGCGCGGAGGTCTTCGAAGAGGATAGGTTTTAAAAATTGTAAACCGGAGGTTTTAAAAACGGTGCCCGGAGGTCTTTGAATAGAAACCCGGAGGTTTTATAAGAGATGCCCAGAGGTCTTGGAACTGGTGCCCGGAGGTCTTTTTTCCTAATTTCCTTTTCCTTTTGTTGTGCCCGGAGGTCTTAAAAGAAATAACCCGGCGGTTTTAAAACAGATGCCCGGAGGTCTTCTTTTTTAATTTTCTTTTTCTTTTCCGGTGCCCAGAGGACTTAAGAGAGGTAACTCGGAGGTTTTAAAAGAGGTGCCCGAAGGTCTTCTTTCTTAATTTTCTTTTTTTCTTTTCCTGTGCCCGGAGGACTTAAGAGAGGTAACCCGCAGGTTTTAAAAGAGGTGCCCGGAGGTCTTGGTGATCATACCTGAAGATCTTTCACGATCATATCTTGGAAGGAAATCTCACTGAATGTTCGAATTCAAATGTCAAAATTTCAAATAGTCAATGTCATGCATGAAATGTGAATGTCATGCGAAGTCAATGCATATGCCCCTGATGATGCGGGTTCAAGTACCCACGAATAATGTACACATTTTACGACACGATGCAGATGCAAAACTTAATAAATATGTGAATGTTCATGAATGATGCGAATGTTCCCAATTGTTTTTCCTGATCTTGGTTTAGCTTTTCCAAATCGTTTTTCCTCTTCGAAACAGAGTGTATCCTGAAACGCTCGTGCCTCGTACGAGATCAACCCTATTTTTTTCACTTTGGAACTATCTCTTTGCCCCGATAGTTTTTCAAATTTTTATCAACTGGAGTCCGAGTGCTCATTTCTTCTACCTCAATAGTTTCATATCTTTGGGCTAGAAAAACCTTTACCTCATGCCAACATCATTTTTAATCAAAATGGTTTCTTCTGAAAATATTTGCATTTTTTATTTGCTTTTGCTTGCTCTCTTTTTTTTGAAAAATATTTGCTTGTTCACTGAAAACTTTTGAGCTGAAAATGTCATCCTCATCTTGTGATATCCAAATCTCTTGAAGATTGATGATCATTGTTAGAAGTTTTTCTGAGTGTCAATTCGGATTTTTCAAATTGAGTCGGAAGGCTTGGTACCACAAGATTTTGGTTGATCCAAGGAGACTTTACAACAGGAAAAATGTATATCCTTTCTAGACTCACAAACGGAATAGATTTTATAGAACATGATTTTTTGGACTCAAACAAATTCAACCTTCTTTTAGTTTCCAAATTATGGCGTTTTGAAAAACGTCAAGACTAGCTGGGATGTTCAAACTGGAAAGTTAATTCTGGAAAGGAAAACGGTCTCAGTTTTTTAAAGTCAAACCTCCAAACGAGAGTTGACAGTTTTGGAATATTTTGGAATTTCCAGATGTTCTTTGATTTCTTCAAAATGACCTCTTCTTTTGTTATGGCCTTGACAATACCATAAACGGCACCGAAATTCTCCCATTTTACTCTAGACTACCCATGTCGGGTTTTCACCATAGAGTCTCCTTCTTTCCATTTTTTCATTTTTTTCATTAAATGTTTCACCATGCATTCAAGAAATCAAAGCATTTTTAACCAGAAAGGAGACCGAAGTCTCATGCATTTCTCTAAGAATATACTCATCAATTTAAATGACCATGCTCGATCAAAATGGTCTTTTCCAGGTACGTAATGTAGGCCGAGGTTCGAGGTTCTGAAAAAAAAAGATAAATAGGCCCAAACATGTGTTTAAGGGTGATCAAATCAAGGATTATTTCATGAGGAGGATTCTCTTCCAAACATTTGTCTTTTCTGAGCTTTCTCTTTATTCGATGATTTTCATCCGTTTTTTTCTTCCTTTTATATTTTTTGCTTTCATTTTTCTTTTTATCTCCTTTTTTTTTGCATTTCTATTTTGACAAGGTGAGCCCGTAGTTGTTTGGAAGCTCGAATTTCTCTTTGATTCACGGCATTCTTTTTTTCGTCTTTGAACCAAGACTTCATTATCCGTGACCTTTGAAAAGATCCTTACTCATATTTGCCCCCTAGTGTGGAGGGTGATCCTTGATCGGGGTTGAAAGAACGAAAGCATTCATTAGGCTCAAAAGGGGTAGCAAAAGGATATTTTATAATTTGGGAAAGGATGATGAAAGATGACCATTTTTCATCTCAAACACAAGCACGTAAACCGAAGAGTCATTCCCTAGAGGAAAATAATGAAAAGGTTTTTTTCTTTCTTGAAACCATCTTGAAATTCATAAATGCATGATGTCACACTCATTTTTCATTTTCTTTCTTTCTTTCTTTTATTTCATTTTTTTTATGCATGCTCCGAAAATTACTTCATCTTTATTCACCACGTGTCCTCCGTATCTACAAATGATGCACCATTTGATTGGTCATACAAATGAGAATTCGTATTATAACAAGGAACACCTCAAGTCTTTTTGGCTTTCCGAAGGGACAAGAAAGAATATGGCTCAAAAATAGTTTTTTTCTAGGAACACGAGAAAATCAGGTTTAGTCATTGTTACCTGAGACGTTAATCATGAAGTGACGTCTGGGCAACTCTTGTTTTGTGGTTGCGGAAAGGGATGTGAATGGTTTTGGCATAACCTTGACACAGATCAATTTACCGTAATCCAGATTCTTGAAAAAGGTTTCACTTGTTTGAGACACCAAAAAGCTCAGATTTTTCTCCAAAAGTTTGTTCCATTGCTCATAACCTAAACTAGGATCTGCATTTTTCTTATTGCACTGACTATGGTTTCTGAAATTCAACAATATATTCCTGAAAGCATTGACTGTTTCAACTCAAAGGATTCAATCATAGGCAAGTCCGAAAGAGAGGGGAAAGGGTGTTGGATCATTTCTAACATTGATCATCAATAATCTCAAGATATCTCATCATTTCTTAACATGAGGAAAGATTTTTCTTTTAAGGACGCGCTCTTCAAAATCAAGAATTTCCTTAATGTTTATTTTTGCAAATTCAAATTAAAACACGATAAACACAAAGCTTTTGAAATTCAAAATTTATTTATTTCATGTGGATGCCAACATAAGACAAGTGCTTTCATGATGAGGCATAGAACTACATGCATATTCCTCAATGCTTATTGACATGCTTTTAAAGGTAACCGTTCTCATCCTCAAAACCCGTGGCGAAGAAACCGATTTATGGTAATGCGGATTTCCACTATTCGAATAGCTCTGGAGTCAAAATGCCATTGTGGACAAGACCTTCAATCTTTTCCTTCAGTTGTCTGCATTTTTCAGTTGAATGTCCAATTGCCCCCATGTGATACTCACACTTGTTGTTCGGGTCATAACTCCTTGCTGATGGGTTTGGAGTTGTTTTCAAAGGCACAGGGGTGAGGTATTGGTTCCTCATTAGTAATTGCAACAGGTCGGAGATCGGGATTGAAAATTTCTCTTGGTTGCCCCGCGGTCTTTTCTGGGAAGCAGGCCTAGTTGCAGGGGATGACATAGGATTAGGCGTTTGAATATTTGGAAGGTAAGGATAACGACTTGGAGAGACATTGGTAGAGTAACATGATTGATATGGAGAGACCCGGGGATATGGAGTGAATTCTCCTATAGCCTGGACATGTTCCTCCTTCCTTTCAGGTGTCTCGTTTCTCTCGGCATTGGATGTCTTATCTTCTTCGAGTTTTCCGTTCTTGATAGCATTTTCAATCATCTCTCCTGAGGTTACCATATCTGCAAAATTCTTTGTGGCATTGCCAACGAGTCTATCATAGTAAGGAGCGTGCAGTGTATTCACAAAAGGACAGTAATTTCCTTTTGAGTCAGAGCCGGTCGTACTTGGGTGGCCATGTCCATCCACCTCTGAGCATATTCTTTGAAGCTCTTAGTGGCCTTTTCCCCCATATTTTGCAAGGTTAACCTATCTGGTGCCATGTCGATCATGTGCTTATACTGAGTCTTGAAAGCTTTTGCCAGATCTTTCCAAGAACGGATACAGCCCCGATCCAACTGATTATACCATCTTGCAGCTGACCCTGTTAAACTGTCTTGGAAGCAGTGGATTAACAGCTTGTCATTGTTGGTGTAGCCAGCCATTTTCCGACAAAACATCATGATGTGGATTGATGGACATTTCGATCCGTCATACTTTTCAAATTCAGGGGCCTTGAATTTTGGCGGAATCACCAAATCCGGGACCAAGCTGAGCTTATCCGGATCCATATTCCCGAAAATGTCTATTCCTTCTATGGCTCTGAGTCTCTCTTCAAACAGATCATACTTTTGTTGCACTTCTGCGTCTTCCACTTGCTTTGCCACACGTTTCTTCAGCTTTTCTTGTTCTAGTGAACCATCTTGGCTTGGAATAACGACCGAGTCTGAGGGGTGAAATTCCGAGTTCAATTGAAATTGTTCTTGCCCTCGTTGACTCGGTAGGTAAATCGGATCTTCGTTGTTGTTTACTTGAGGTTGAGGTTCTCCCCTTATGATCGATCCTTCAGCAACCCATTTTCCTCGGGTCAGCCTAGTCATCATTTCAATCATCTTGTCTATTTGCTCGCGTGACTCCTCTTGAGATTTTGTTATCTGTTCTCGTGTTTCTTGCTGAGATTTGGTTAACTGTTCTTGTAATTCACTCTGTGCTCTTTCCACTCTATCAAGTCTATTTTGTTCATCCTCCATGGTTCCGGCCTGTGTCATAGAGGTACGCAGTGATTCTTATACCTCTGACTTGGAAGAGAAATCTTTTCAAAGTTTTCAAAACTAAGCCGACTTCTTTTTATTCCTCAAGTATGCTTCATGATGCATGAGCTATGAATGCCGTGAATGTAACACGATGCCCATATATGCATGTAAAGAATAAACAAATTAATGCATGAGTATGTACAATGAGCGACCATGTATGTCACGAATACATGACCTTATTGTTATGAATGCAATCACGATGTCGATATGATGCATGTAAAGAATAAATAAATTGACATACTGTATATACGGAGAACGATCATGTATGTCACTAATGTATTCTACAATAAATGGCCATGCATGCTATGATTGCAATATGATGCTAATTTGATTTGTCTAAAGAATAAACAAATTAATGCACGAATATATGCAGAAAACTATTCAATAATTAGATTAACATGATTTGGACCGAACTTAATTATTCAACAATTTTATTGCACAAAACTTGCCCCCAAATTCAAAAAAAAAAAAAAAAATTTAAACATATTTTTCCCGCAAAAACCAAAATATTATTTTCAAAAACCAATTTCTATCAAAAACTTTTGGGGTAGTGGGTCTTATTATGGCACAGATGTCCAAGTATTTATTCAACACTACCGGTTTGCAATTCTCATTTAATCAACAACAAGTGTTTATGCAATTTATCAAATGAGATTATTATCACCGTGAAATCAAAAATACAATTATAAATGTAAATGCTTTATTTACAAGTGCATCAATGCATGAAATGTACGAGATGTACGAAAAGAAAGAATTTTCATATTTACAAATTCAAAAAGTTAACGAACACTTGCCCCGACAGTATCAACTTATTTAAGCATCACGGTGCCTTTGGGGCGAAATTTTAAACTTATTACGGGTAGCACAATGTACGTTCATCATTACCCAATTTACAGTGTTTGTTCGGAATGTAAACAAATAGCGAAGGATCACAATGTTCCTTCCTAATTTCGAGGATATCCGATCGGAAATTCGATATGGCTCTACCCAAGTTCACTACATGAGGTTGAGTTAGGTTCTAAAAGGCTCCAAATTGCTCCTCACTGTCGCCCGTGAAGGCTAGTAAGGCATCCCGATTTAAACGGGTTCAATTTGTTGGAGTATATTTTCCCGGCTTATGCGGAGGTTACCACCTCACGAAAGCGTAGGTACTTTCTTACTCCGGAAGTGTTTCGCTAGCCCATGCGGAGGTTATTACCTCACGAGAGCGTAGGTATTTTACTCTCACTTAAAGGGACAAAGCTCGGGTATAGAGCTCATGTATTGAAATGCACGAGCTCGTGTATAAGAAGGAACGGACAAACCTTCGACTACTTGTTTACGACTCTTTATTCTAACATTCTACGATAAAAAAAAATAAATGACATAAAAAGAATATGAATAAAGAATTAACAAATACCAAAGTGTAATTGCAAGCAAAATAAAAATAAAGAAAGAAAGAAAATAAAGAGAATTAAAATTAAATACCGATTAAATCTATTAATTCGAGATTTTAAAATAACACGTGATTAATTTGTGGCTCGACTCTCAAAGTTCCCCAGCAGAGTCGCCAAGCTGTCATAACGGTCTTTCGACCGCTAAGACGAATTTGAAAACACAAAATGGAGTCGCCACCAATCTTTTTTCATAGGTGTGATTGGCCACCTATTAAAACCGATTTTAGTAAAATATTTTAAATTTAATTAAAACATTTTTTTTTAAAATCAATTTCGAAGTCCGCGTTTTGAACCAGAGAGAAAACAAAATCGGGTTCGGGAATCAGTTACGTGCGGAGAAGGATTAGCACCCCCGCAACGCCCGTTTAGAAAACGGTACCATTTAATGACGTGTTATATTAAATCTCGGTTTAATGGATTTAACATCGGTATTTAAAACTAATTCTCTTTTTTATTTTCAAAAAAACATGTTTATTATTTTTTTTGAATTTTTTGAGCTGTTTTTTTTTTTTTTCAAAAACGAAAGTGAACATAAATTTGTTATCGAAAATACTCGTTAAATATTCCCAACACTCTTGGTGGCATTTAACGAGATCTTCTCACCTCAAGATATCTTAAGAATTACAACTGTAATATCTTTCGAATTCCGTCGTCGGCAATTCGCATTTATTAAAAAATCTTTTTTTTTTAAAGTTAAAATGCTTTTAATAATTATTTTCGAAATAAAAAAAATTATCTATGTAAGAATAATTCTCGAATCATTCCGATATTTTCGATAATGTTTCGATTATTATTCTTACTCCCACCATTTCAAAGAACGATTGATGCTCCGACCATCCTGAGAAAGAAATCCGTTTTTAGAAAATTTTATTTACCGAAAATAATTTTAAAAGACATGTATTAATTAAAACAAATTACTTTTACAATTTTTAAAACCGAAACAAAACAATAAAAATACGTCGAATACTGAACAAGAATAAATAAACAAAAATAGTAATGAAAATAAATAAGAAAACTAAAATCATACTTGAAAAATGTCGAGAATCCGAAAATTAAAATGCCGGACTTGATCTTCGTAAAATCACCTGAAAAATATCAAAAATCCAAAAAAAAATCAAATCTTCAGAACCGATAATCGTGAAATTTTTTTTTTAATTTTTTTCTTTTTTTTTATTTAATTTTTCCTTTTTTTTTTAATTTTTTTGTATCATTATTATTAATTTTTTCATTTTTCATTTTTTTATTTTAATTTAATTTTAAATTTTAAATTTTAAATTTTTCCTTTTTTACTTTTCTTTTTTCCTTTTTTTCTTTTTTCTTTTTTCTTTTTTCTTTTTTCTTTTTTCTTTTTTCTTCTTTCTTTCTCTTTGGCCCAAAATCAGCCCTGAGCCCAAGGCCTGGTCGGGTGACCTGCTTGGGCCAGGCCTTTTGGGCCTGATTGGGGCCCGGTTCGGCGTGGGCCGAACCCCCATCCTTTTTTTTATTTTTGGGGCGGGTGACCCGCGTGGACCCCAGGTCGACCCGCGGGTCGATGCGCGGGTCTTGCTGACCCGCTTCCAAGGAAAAAACGGCACCGTTTCGACGTCTTTCCCTTTTTTTTTTTGAACACGGGTCGGGCGCGCGGACCCCGGGTCGGATCCGGGTCCACGCGCGGAACCTAGGCAAAACGGCGCCGTTTTGGCGCCGTATATTTTTTTTAAGAAAGAAACGGGTGACCCGCACGGACCCCGGGTCGACGCGTGGGTCACCTCGACCCGCTCCAGGGGGCTATAAATAGCCCTCTTTTTTTATTTTTTTCATTTTTCTCTTTTTTTTCTCTTCTCTCTCTCCGCTCAGCCCAGAAACCCCCCAAACCCAGAAACCGGCGACCGGCCACCGCGCCGGCCGCCGTGCCTCGCCGTCGGCCGCCGTTCGTCGGCGACCGATGAGCTCCGAACTTCGCACCTGAGGGGATTTCGGCCTCCTCTTCTCGGATTCGGGCTTCGTTTTGCCCGAATCCCAGCCGAAACCCCTAGATCTGGGTTTCGACCCTTCGACTCTTCCTCTCTTTTTTTTTATTGTTTTTGTTGGCTGTTTGTTTTTTTCTATTTTGCAGGGATCGATCCGGGTTTTTTTTTCGGGGGGGCTCGACCTGGGTTTTTTTTTGCTTCGTTTTTTGTTTTGGTTTTTGGTGGTTTTTTTTAGGGGGGTCTGATCTGGGTTTCGGACCCCGGATCTGGGGTTTTTGGTGAGAGGGGTCTCTTCTCTTTTTTTTCGGATCTCCTTGAAGGGGGGGTTCGATCTGGATCCCTCCTTCTCCTTTCTTTTTTTTAGGTGATTGGGGGGCTTTATAGAGGGTGGAGTGTTTGGGGTTGGGTTGCGTGGAGCAGGTGGTTGAGTGTGGCAGGTGGTGGAGTGTTGGGGTGGTTGCCTTGTGGGGTGGCTGCCGTGTCTGGTGGCTGGCGTGTGGCAGAGGGCTGTCAGGTGGCTAGGGCTATCAGGTGGCTAGGGTTTCTGTTGCCTAGGGTTAGGCTGGTAGTGGGTAAGAGGAAATGGGCCAATGAGCCTGGGCACTGGGCCTTGTTTGGGGGTTGTTTGGGTTGGGCCTGAGGTTGGGCCAGTTGGGGATTGGGTTTATAGCAAGCCCTGTTGCAAATGGCCCGGGTCGGGTTAGGATCCGACCCGGGCCAAAATTGGTTATTACAGTCTCCTAACCCTGGAAATCCGATAGGAACCGATGCCCAAGACAACCAAGCTCCCCAAAGAAACCTATGATGGCACCAGGGACCCTATGGATCACCTCATTCAGTATAAAAATTACATGGACTTGCTCGGGGCTACCGACGCACAGAAGTGCAGAATGTTTCATATGACACTTAGGGTGCAAGCCAGAACATGGTATCACTCACTCCAGTAGGGTACATTGATAGCTTCCAAAAGCTCAGTAGAACTTTCATCGCTCATTTCCTCGCCAACAAGGCGACTTTCAAAACAACCGTCAGCCTCATTGCCGTAAGACAAAAGGAAAGCGAGACCATCAAGGAATACATCTGCAGGTTCAACTTTGCCACTATAGAAATCAAAGACCTGCACGATGACTGTGCCATCCAAGCGTTCATGTGCGGGGTCCGCCATGAACACCTACTTACTCCCTAACGGACGAGAAGCTTGAAAAACACTACAGTCTCTACGAGAAAGCCCAGAGATACGCCAAAACAGAAGAGATGAAACTGGTCGAGGGACCCGAAGAAAGAACGAATTACCAAAGGGACCAGGGGCGTCCACCAAAAATTAAACAGGGATACCAAGACAACAGAAGACAGTTGGATCTTGACTCACACTGCCATAGATCCAGGTCACCCGAAAGAACAATCCGACAGAGTAACACAGATAGAGGCATCCAAGGCCGAAGACGGAGATGGGAAAAAGCCCCGTACTCTTAAGTTCGACGAGTACACCCCTCTCAATGCCTCAAAGGCATACATCTTGAATGTTGTGGCCCACGAGGGCATCTTGAGAGCGCCTTACCCAATGAAAGATAACCCCCTACACCTTAACTCCAAGGAAAGGTGCAACTACCACAACGACGTGGGGCACAGCACGAAAAATTGCAGGTCTCTGAAAGACGCAATCGAGACCGCCATCAGAAAAGGGCAGATTAAACGGTTTCTGAGTAAGTCAGAGGCCTAACAGGGGCAATCATCGACGAACCCTCAAAGAAATCCATGCAGGACAGAATAAAAGAAACCGATATAAGGGGTGATAAATATGACAGTGGGGGGCACAGAAGAATGGACAGCCAGCAACTCCAAAAGAAAGGCTCACTTAAGAAGCATAATGGCAATCGATGTAACTCTCAAGTGAGTAAAGCAAAATGAAGACTTGATAGTAGACTTCACCAATAACGATGTCGACATCCTGGAAGATAATGGTAACGACCCAATTGTTGTGACCGCCACAATAAAAAATTTCAGAATAAAAAAGGTCTTTATCTATAGTGGCAGTGCAGTGGAAGTTATTCAGTGGGAGACCTTCAAGAAGATGGGCATCCCTGAAAAAGATTTGAAACCAGTAAGCCCGATCTTCGGCTTTGCGAACCAGCCAATCACAGTCAAATGATTGATCACCTTACCAGTAACAATGGGAGACGGCGACCACACCTTCACCATCATCTCAGAATTCCTAGTGGTCGACCAACCTTCAACCTACAATGTCATCCTTGGAAGGCCTGTGATGAGAAATGCAAGAATGGTGACTGCTGTTTACTGTTTGATAGTGAAATTCTTAACATCAATGGGGATCGATTATATGAAGACAGACCAACAAACAGCGCGGCAGTGCCACGTGTTGTCCATACAATGGTAAACAAACACAAAAACGTCGAGCACGACGATGATTTGGTGGAGGCAGGGGGCAAAAAGAAGAAACAATGGGGCAACTAATAGGGGACCAAGTCAACTTGATTCACAAAAAGATGCTCACTCTGAAAAGCTTGGATAACAGGACAAAAACAAGTCAGTATAAGGCGAGGCCTGCAAAGCAAACAAAGACAGTCCCTCTGGATCTGGAAAACCCATCTAAAACAACCAAGATAGACGCCTCCCTGGAAAGTGAGGAGAGGCGACCACTGCTGACCATGCTGCAAGAAAATGCCAACATCTTTGCATGGTCGACGGTTGACATGTTTGGAATAGACCCAGTATTATCACCTACTCCCTCAATGTGAACCCTGTAGCAAGACCAGTTAGACAAAAGAAGCGCCAGTTCGCCCCCGAAAGAATCAAGGCAGTCAGAGAAGAAGTTCAGAAATTACTCGTCGCTGACTTCATCAAGGAAGTAGTCTACCCCGAATGGCTCGCCTACGTAGTAATGGTGAAAAAGGGCAGTGGTAAATGGCGAATGTGTGTTGATTTCACATATCTGAATAAGGCCTGCCCTAAAGACAGCTTCCCTCTACCAACCATATATCGGTTGGTCGACTTCTCGACAGCCACAAATACCTGAGTTTCATGGACGCTTTCCTCGGATACAACCAGATCAAAATGAATACTGCAGACCAAGATAAGATGTCCTTTATAACGGAAGAGAGTTTATTCTGCTATCAAGTTATGTCCTTCGGGTTAAAGAACGCACGAGCCACCTATCATAGGTTGGTCAACAGGCTCTTCAAGGACCAAATTGGGCGGAGTATGGAGGTATACGTGGATAACATGCTGGTCAAAAGCTCCTCGCTAAATCAGCACGTCTGAGACCTGGAAAAAGCCTTCGGCATCATCAGGAAATACAACATGAGATTGAATCCCGAAAAATATGCACTAGCAGTAAGAGCAGGGAAATTCTTTGGGTTTATGGTCTCAGACAGAGGAATAGAAGCAAATCCGGAGAAGATTCAAGCAATCTTGGGCATGTGTCCGCCAAGAAGTACCAAAGAGATATAAAGACTTACCGGCAGGGTGGTCGCTCTCAATAGGTTCGTCTCCAAGCTCGCCGATAAGTACTTACCTTTCTTCAAAGCGTTCAGAAGAACCTTCAGATTTCAATGGGCTGAAGATTGCCAAAAGGCTTTTGAGGAACTAAAAAAGTATTTATGCTCGCCGCCCCTACTCACCAGCCCGTTACTAGGAGATCAGCTGCATATCTATCTTGCAGCTTTAGATGAAACCGTGGCAGCCATACTCCTTAAAGAGGAAGAAAGTCGCCAAACACCAGTCTATCATGTCAGTCGAGCCTTGCAGAATGGAGAAATTAATTACACTCAACTGGAAAAACCATCTACGCCCTGATAGTGGCCGCCGGACGCCTGAGGTAGTATTTCCAGGCTCATCCCATCACAATATTAACAAATCTACCGCTAAGGGAGGTTTTGCAAAAAGTAGATACGACGGGCAGAATGGCCAAGTGAAGTGTTGAATTCAGTGAGTTTGGTTTGGAGTATAATCCAATGAAGCCCGTTAAGGCCCAAGCTTGGCGGACTTCATAGCTGAATGCTCTTTTAACAACGCTATCATGGCACCAATCCATTACCCCGAAGAACTACCACCAAACCTTGACGAGGGGACACAACCACTTCCCCCATAACCAATCTTGATACAAAAACCCCAGCAGCAGGAAGTCGCCCCAACCGGCATATGGACTTTATACGTGGATAAACCTTCAGGAAAAGAGGGATTAAGGGCTGAAATCTTGTTAACTGACCCCCACAGAAGTGAAATGCAATAAAGTTTGTCCTTCGACTTCCCTGCCTCGAACAACGCAGCAGAATATGAAGCCTTCCTGGCAGGACTCGAACTGGCCCTCAAGCTTGGAGCCGTAAGGTTATCTGTGTCCACCAATTCCCAGCTAGTAACAAGTAAACGGAGAATACGAAGTAAGAGAGCCTGCCTGCCTTAGTAAAGTATCACAAAAAGGTCATGGACCTAAAGCTGCGTTTCAGTCAGTTGATAATTCAACAGATTGCCAAAGAAGAAAATGTCAGGGTAGAGTCTCTGTCCAAGCTTGCCTCCGCCATAGAAATAAAACAAAGGTTGGAAGATCCTCCTCGAACACCATCCTCTACCAAGCCACCAAGAAGGCGAAAAGGTCTTCTCGATCACCAATGAGCAGAGTTGGTTAACAAGCATCACAGACTTCCTCACAAACGGAACCTTTCCTGCCTACTGCAAAGAGCAACTCAGGCTAAGAAGAACAGCCGCCAGATATACCATAATGAGGGAAGCTCTGTACAGGAAATCATTCAGTGAACCTTTGTTGAGGTGCTTAGAACCCGCAGAAGCTGAATATGTCCTCCGGGAAATCCATGAAAGGGTATGTGGAAACCACATAGGGGAAAACCCTTGGCATAGAAAGCACTTAGACAGGGTTTTTACTGGCTGACAATGAAGAAGGACGCCATAGAAATGGTAAAGAAGTGCGACAAATGCCAGAAGTTCACCACCGTTCCAAGGCAACCAGCAGCTCAACCAATTGTCAAGTCCATGGCCTTTCGCAATGTGGGAGATTGACATCCCAATCGCCATAGGGCAAAAGAAGTTCGTGGTTGTATTTTGCGAATAATTTACCAAATGGGTAGAGGTAGGGGCTGTGGCGACCATCAAGAAAAGGATAATCGAAAACTTCATCTGGAAGTCCATGGTATGCAGATACGCGATCCCTAACACCATCGTGACGGATAATGGTGCATAGTTTCAGGGGGTAATTTGAAATTTTTTTGTGAAAACTTTAAAATATTTCTCACACATAGCTCGGTCAATCACCCTCAAACAAATGGACAGGTGGAGACAATGAACAAGAAAATCCTCCAAGGCTTGAAAAAGAAGCTTGACGATGCCAATGGGGCATGGCTAGAAGACATGCCAGGAATACTCTGGGCCATCAGGACTACGGCCCACTCCGGCACGGGCGAGACCTCCTTTAACCTGATATATGGAACAGAGGCTGTAATACCAATAAAAATAGGCATCGATTCTTCGAGAACAGCCACTACGACTCCACCGCCAGCGAAGAAGCACTTAGAAGAAATTTGGACCTCCTGGAAGAAACCAGAGACTGGACACAAGTCAGACAGGCAGCCAGGTCACATCAGGTCGCCCAATACTACAACTCAAAAGTCAAAGGCAGACAGTTCCAAATAGACGACCTAGTCCTCAGAAGTTGAGAAGCCAGTAAGCCCAAGGGCGAACAGGGGAAGATGGCCCCGAATTGGGAAGGCACTTACAAAGTAACAAAGAAGATTGGTTTTGGAGCCTACACGTGAAAACGAATAGATGAAAGTTTTGTACCAAAGACGTGGAATACAATCCACATGAAGGGATATTTTTTGTAATCTTACATACAAGTTGTATTTTCCTTCACAAGAATAATAAGACAACTTGTCTTTTGTAAGAAAAATAACAAAAAGCCAACATGTTGCCCAATGGCCTCTAACTGGCCCATTAATCCTCACGTCCACCATATGCGTTCGCAATAGGACGCCATGCTACAGGCCCAACGGCCTCTAACATCCATCCTCGTGTACACCATGTGCGCTCGCAATAAGACGCCATGTTGCACGCCCAATGGCCTCTAACTGGCCCATCCATCCTCGCGTCCACCATGTGCGCTCGTAATAAGACGCCATGTTGCACGCCAATAGCCTCTAACTCGCCCATCCATCCTCGCGTCCACCATGTGCGCTCGCAATAAGACGCCATGCTGTACGCCCAATAGCCTCTAACTGACCCATCCATCCTCACATCCACCATGCACGCTCGCAATAAAACATCATGTTGTACGCCCAATGGCCTCTAACTAGCCCATCCATCCTCGCGTCCACCATGTGTGCTCGCAATAAGACGCCATATTGCACGCCCAATGACCTCTAACTGGCCCATCCATCCTCGCGTCCACCATGTGCGCTTGCAATAAGACGCCATGCTGCATGCCCAATGGCCTCTAACTGGCCCATCCATCCTCGCGTCCACCATGTGTTGCCATGCTGCACGCCCAATGACCTCTAACTGGCCCATCGGTGCTCGCGTCCACCATGCGCGCTCGCAATAAGAAGCCATGTTATATGCCCAATTGCCTTTAACTGGCTCATCCATCCTCGCATCCACCATGTGCGCTCGTAATAAGACGCCATGTTGCACGCTTAATGGCCTCTAACTGGCACATCCATCCTCGCGTCCACCATGTGCGCTTCGCAATAAGACGCCATGCTGCACGCCCAATGGCCTCTAATTGGCCCATTCATCCTCGCGTCCACCATGTGCGCTCGCAATAAGACGCCATGTTGCACGCCCAATGGCCTTTAACTGGCCCATCCATCCTCGCGTCCACCATGTGTGCTCACAATAAGACGTCATGTTGTACGACCAATGGCCTCTAACTGGCCCATATCCCGTCCGCAAACACCAAGGACGTCTCACACTTGTGCAAACGATCAGCCAAGGTAAAAAACCTACAACAAGTCCAATAGCCTGCCAACAACCAAGTAATGTGCACAAAGAAGGCAACAAATAGAAAACCAAGCAAGTTCTTCATTGATAAAAAGAAAGATTACAAATTCCTAACTACTATGTACAAGGTCCTCGACTACAGAACCACTACCCAACCCAGTTACAGGATTCCCCACAGCTACAACAGCTGGGATTCTAACTTCACCATCTTCGGGAGGATCCACAATAAGAGCATCAACTGCGCGGATCTTTTTCGTGAGCGCAGCAGGCGGAGGTAGCTCGATTTGCGTAGCGATGGATAAAAGCTCCTCCTGCTGATTAGAGAGAATGCCTTCAACTTGGGGCGTGGCTGGAATGTCAGACCGTGAAGCAATCTCATAAACCACCCTCAAGCACTCCAACAAGAGTATTCAGGGGCATAAAGGGTCAAAATCCATAAGAGGGTTCTCAATGGCCCCAAAATCAATTCCCCTGCAGTCAAAGGGCCCGTGAAATAGTTGGACCCCAGTAAGGGTGGTCGTCGAAACTCATTGACCATCCCAAGGGCCACTTCGACCACCTCACCCTCCTTGACCTCCAAGTTCTGCAGCTCAAGAGCATGCTTCTCTTTCTCAACCTCCATAGCCTTAGCCACGACCTCGAAAATGGCGACCTCCACAGCTTCAGACACAGCTTCGGCCACAGCAGCCTTCTTCTCCTGTCTTTCCCTGCCATATCCCGCTTCAGTCGTTGGATTTCTGACTCCCTAGACTTAACGCGGTCCTCTGACTTGGTGAGTTTACCGCGCAAAAGCATGACCTGCTTCTCAGACTCCGCCACCTTGGCCAAACAAGACTGCTCGACGGAGGCCGCCTTATCCTCAGCCGCCTTAGAGAAGACCTTCAGCCTTCAAAAGGACATCTAGCTCATTCGCACGAGAATCCTTGAGCTGGAGATCAGCCTCCACATCACGAAGTCAGGCGTTTGCTTTCCCGACCCGGTTATACATGGCCACAGTCGCGGTCAAATTCTGAAAGAAAATAATAAATCATTTTAGAAAGGTCAACCAACACCAACCACCAAAGAACTTGAAAAATAGAGCTCACCTCCACCATGTTTGAAATGACCCCGTGCTGAACAGCACGAAAGCCGTAGTTCTCAATAATCTTCACCTCTTGGAAGGGGAGATGGCTGCGAGCCCAGCTGACACACGAGTCAACATCGCCAAGCAAGACCCAACGGGCATACGACTTTGATACTCGAAATATGAGTGAGACCAGCGACGTGCATCTCAGAGGCCGCCAACTTGAGGTGAAGGTGAAGAAAGCACAGAACGCCCTACAGTGTCCTCGCGGGTGGAAGAAAAACCATCCTTACCCGGTGAGGCTGGTATGAGCGACAAAATCTTACCACCCCTAGAAGGATCTGAGATCTTCTTGGTTAGAGGAGCTACTTCGATCGAGGCGACCTTTTACCCCATCCCAACCAACGACTGTTGGGAGCCTTGACCCACCTTCTCTATGGCCAAGCCAAGGCCCACATGTTTCGCAGGCAAGGAAGGGACGAATTTTTTTTTCTGCAGCTCATCGTCGACCTTCAGCTTCTTTGAAACAGGTTCGACGGGCAAACTGTCCCGCTTGTGCTTCTTGGCGAAAGGATCCTTTAGATGGTGCAACGGGCCCCGTGCTCTGACCTGGACCTTTATTCTTCTTCGCCGCTTGGCGAATCTTCTCAGAAATGGCATCACTCGACATACCTGAACAGAAGAAAACAATCAAAATGAGAACTCATCAAAGCCAAAACGACAAGGGCACGCAAAATATATCGGCTCGCCAAAGATTAAGAGACAACGTCGCCACAGTAGAACTACCACGCCAAGCACTATCTTCGCTATCAGAACTATCGGAGCTCATAGAATCCCCTATGTCGAACACTCTTTCTTCCTCACTGTCACCATCAAGATAATAACTTCAACCGGTCTTGTCCCATCTCCTAAACCATCAACACATGCGCTTTCTGACAAACTAGGGGAGGATGGCAGTTCTATCACAGCGGGGTTTGAAGCAAGAGGGGCAGGCTTAGGGACCCAAGGCATTAAAGCAAACATGTAACTGGAAGCCTCAAGACCATTACCTTCATCGGTCCTCTTCAGGATCCACCTCGCCAGGAAAGGCAGCACTTGCCTCTCCTGATGGAGCAGCCCCGCGTCGACGAGAGGTGCCCTATTTTTTGCTCCTTTTCCTTTTCTTCTCAGGCTTGATGATACCCATCAAAACCTCGACGTAATAATCAGTACCACCCACGGGCCACTTTTTACCTTCCGATGGAGGAACTAGATCGGCAAACCTGGCCGCCACCCTGTTCGAACTAATATTCTCCAAACAAAACTTATAAATACGACGGTCTATGACGGTGTCCTCCCAGTTGATCCTATTTTGCATATAGTTTTGGAATGCTCTTACTTGAAATGGTTGGAGGGAGAAAAAACATTGATGTCACAGTGGAGAATACAAGCCAAGTGTACTTCCTAGAATGGGTGTATAATCATTTGGACAAGGGAGAAGAGTTGGGAATAAGAATTGAAGATGAAAGGCATTCCGAGATAGCAAGAAAACTTGCAATTGTTGGACTTTGGTGCATTCAATGGTATCCAGTAGATCGTCCTTCAATGAAAGTTGCGATTCAAATGTTGGAAGGTGAGGCAGACAGTCTCATTCAGCCACCAAATCCTTTTGCTTCCGCAGATCATATGAAGACGAGTGCTTCCAAGTATAAAAAACCTGTTGATATAGAGCTATCAGTTGTTGCTGAGGAGACATGACTTAAGCTCTATATGGCTAATAAAGCAAACAAGACAGATATATATATATATATATATATCATCATCATCACATTTGTTCCAAAACAGTTGTGAGTTCATTTACCTAAATAGATTTTGATATGATTCTACTAAACTTAGACTCTGTCCAATAGAACTTCACATGTCAATAAAATAGCCTGTCATATTAATTTGACAATGGCACATAAACACTCTATATGACTTTCTTGACCCTTTTCCTTTAAAATGTCTAGTTCATATATATTTAAGATAGACACACCTAGTTGATGTCTCGACTGATTGGATGGCCATTTTTTATCAACTTCTACTTCTCACCTAGTTGGGGCCTTCCCATAGCCAGTGGCTCTCATTTGCTCTGTACTCAAGCTATATATATTTAACATAGACACACCTGTTTTCTACCTGTTTATTCTCTAAACTAGAATGGCTTATGCTCACAGGACAGTAAGTAGCTCAATGGAGGTCATCTAATCAATGAAGCCTTTAAAAGGCAGATATCTTAGAGTAACTAATCTTAAAATTGCCTAAAGAACACACATATATTTCATCTGGCCTGAAAGAAATTGCAGACAGCATGGGAAGCATCCTGGTGAAACTAATAAAGTATTCAAATATATAGTTCTTACTATTAGATGCAAACTAAAAAATATTTCAGGCTGCTTAGATAGCATAAATCTATATGTCACAGTTGAGGAAAGGTAACTCATTTATTGTAAAGGATGTAGTTCAGATTGTTTCTTGCTGTTTGTTGTATTTGAAGTGCAGTTCTTTTGTAGCAGGCCATTTCCCTGCTCTCTTGCATAAATTAAATAGCCATTTATCCAAAAACAATAAAAAAAGGAAATATTGTTTAGACAATATAATGAGAAGAAAAAAGATAAAACAGTAATCAAATATCTCTCGATTTACTCTTTGAATCTCCCCAAAAGGTTAAAAAGTCTATACAGAATTTGACTATAACTAAAAGTTTTAAAAGAAAAAACGAAATAAATAAAAGAAAATTTTATTTGTAAGATAATTAGACCCTTCCTATTAGCTTAAGCTTTTAAGAAAATTAGTCACCTAATTTAACATATATATATATATATATATATATATGTTTCCAGTAAAAAAAAAAAAAAAAGTCAGCAAAGAAGGCCTTGATAGCTAATCTAATTTGTAAGAAGCTGGAATTAGGCTAGCCGTTAAAACAGAAAATGAGGGAAACATAGTAAATTAAAATAATGCCCAGCTCCTGTCTAGTGACTAACCACTGAGCACACACAGAATGGCAACATAATTTTCACTTTCACTTGGACTCCTAGTAAAATTTGGATTCATGAGGCTTCTATAACTTCTTGCAGCACCATGACCCCACTTGATTCAAAATGGGCGGTTCATATTCAATTTCTCAGATAAAATCTGGAACCTCAATCAATGGAATCTAATCCCAAAACGAGTAACATGGAAGATATCACACCTATGACAAATCACTGAACTAAATACCAAAGTATATAAGAGAAACCAGAGAGAAGTGAAATTAATAGGAAGGAATTTAAAGATTAGAGTTGAAACACTCAAAAATCTTCAAAAAAGAAGAGTGCAAGGAAACAAGTGATTCAAAATTTATACTTTCCAAGGGGAAGGAAAAAAAACAACCACATAAAAAGAAGAAAAGAAAATCACAACCAAAAGGGCAAGGGAGAAAAAGAAACCTCATATGCAATGACAGTCTCAACAATTATCCTGGAAAAAAAAAAGTAAAAAAAAAATATATATATTGACAGAGCCAAAGCTACCTGATATAAGCTTGTTGATGGCAGCAGTAATTGAACAATCCCAAATCATTTGATATGAGTGAGAGCCCCAATTCTTCCATTCATAAACACTATTTTCCAAGAGAATGATTTGATGAAACCAAATAGTAGGTGAGAGATATCAAACAACTTACCAAGAATATTTTAGCATCAATCAGGTGCAAGCTTCTGTTTATCTCTAATAGGTGAAGAGCAAAAAGAAAAGGCTTGAGTACACAATAATGAACTTAATCAATTTAAAAAGAAAATCAGTTTATTATTCAAACTGAAAACATATACTAGTAGTTTTGAAGATAAGTTTGGGGTTAAAATTAAAAGTTTCAGTAGTTTTTCTTCTCTTCTTTTTCTTTTTAAAATTTTCATTTCTCCATTGAACTTTAATGAAAAAAAGGAAACAAAACAAAAATCTATAGAGCTCCACTTGGAAGTTTCCCTAACCTGAATTCCTTCTACTTGCTACAGCTCAAAGTGATAACAAACCTCGTCATTCCTCAATGAACCTCAGAAATAGCAGTCATGAAATGAAGCTAATTTAGAACAAGGCATGGTTGCTGCATCAACTCTGTCCCCATTTCCCTTGGCTCAAGTGAAGCATTAATCTAATATTTCTTATGCCAAAAAAAAAATTGTAACGAGACAAATTATAAAAGTTCACTCCATCAAATCAAAATCACCACCACATTGAGTCCAGACATCCAACCTTTACCCTCCTAAATTCTAATACCTGCTCCATACTTTCAAGGTTTCAACAACTGGTTAGTTATTGAAGGCATTCATATGACAACAGTAGGGGGAAAAAAAAAATACCTCAACCGCCCTTTTCTCGTCATTATAATGCACAAAAGCAGTTAATCCGGCAACCGTAAGCAGCTGGCTGGAAAAATAAGAATAAACATAGATATTAACAATATGCTCCATATCCATAATATCTAACACAGGGTCCTCTTTCTTTCCAAGCAAAACCCAATACCCAAAGTTCATATACGATGTAATACAGAAGAAGGAACATACGAACAAACAGTAATAGAACCATAAAAGTTTTTCATGTAACCACATGATTAATTCTCTTAAGTGGACCAATACTACCTCATCATCCACATATTGCACATATTGCATTATGAATACAGATTACATGCAAAAAGTTGCATTCTTTAACAATTCCAGCATCAAGACCAATAAAATTTAACAGACTTGGAAATGGCCACCCTAATTATTACTTACACTCATATCCACCTAAAAGATTATAAACATTTTGTCTATCTTCAATGAATCAAGACTCAAGACTGTCACGTAAAAAGAGAAGTTAAAAGCATAAAGAATAACTTTTTTCGACATCGAATATTCAAAAGGAAAACCTACTTATTCCAGTATAAAAGGGGGAGAAAAGCAAAGAAAATTTGGAGGGGTTTAAAGATTGCAAGCTTGGAAGTGTTTGAGAACTGTGGGTGGAGCTGGTGCTTGGAGGGATAGAAAACGAAGAGTTAGATCAACATTATTTTTTAGGCAAATATTTTGGAGAATTCATCTTTGGAGCAAAGACCTATGTTGATTTCCTTTTATTTATAAAAGCAAAATTGAAAAGCATCAGGGGAGGAAGGAGCGGTTTTTGCTTCTCTTCAGTGAATTCTTTCCTTGGTTCCCACTCCTATAAATCTTTAAATTCCCTCATTTTCTCCCTCAGTTTCCACAATAAAAAAGGAAGAAACAGGAAACCCCACTTAGGTTCTCCGTTCTTGTTTACTGGCCGACTAATACAGACAATTATGGGGTTTTATAGTTAAAACAAAGAAGAAAGCTTACCCAACCAGTTTCAGGTGCCACCTTTTCAAATTGTCCCAGAAGTATTCAGCACGTCTCATGTCTGCAAAAAATTATCACCATTTATAGGTACTACATGTGCTATCAAATTCAACACGAACCACCCAAATCATTAATGGATTATCACTGTTTACATAACAGAAACTCAGTAAAGAGACCCCTCCATCTGCTATGAACTTAATGCAGTCATCCATCTAGCAGAAGCACAAGCAACAATTCCAGAAGACAGGATAATAAATATGCCTAAAAGCTCTCTTTCGTAGGTAGAAACTACCATTTTATGAAATTAAAAAAGGCATAATAGCAGCTTGTAGTAAGCAGGTTCATTCAGTCTGCGGTAATGATAATAAAAGACAGTTTTCCTGCAATAAAAAATTGGAATTCCTAGAAAGGATAGGCAGTCAACACATTGACAAAAAGGTTGTACATTTAGCTACTTCTCCAATGCAACAAAAATTCACCATTACAGCCAAAGGGGCATGACCTTGGGCGAGAAAAAAAAAATAGTAACACCCATATGATAATATTGGGTGTAAACTAGACAAGCAAAACGAAACCACAGTTTTTCCAACCATTTGTAAATGAAATTGGGCAGCCTCATCTCCCTGACCACAAGGTTATAGGTATATTTCTCTCTTTTCTCTCTCATTCATAAGCCTTTTCCCAATCATCTACAACCTCCAATGGCTCTGTTTCATTAAAAACCCCACCAGGCAGCCCAGCTGAATTTGAATTGGCAGCATTTGAATCCATTCTTGAAATGGATAGAACTCCAGCCAGCTTCGACAGATCTTCCATTCGAACTGCTCCAGAAGATGAGCTTACACCTGTTTCAGAATCAAGAACACTCCAGCGGTTAATTGAAGCAGCAATTGGAGCTTCCTTGCCTTTCCATACAGAGCCCGTATCTGAAGTGCCACCAAAAGACTCTTCACCACCCCATGAATCTTCCCTCCAACCAAGCTCCTGCACTACAGCCTTCTTCCATGGATTCGCCTTTAAAGCAGAACTTAGCCCTGTTCCTCCCCATGCATTATTAGCAGATGATGCTCCACCACTCTGAACAAAGGTAACAGCCCCAACATAAATTGATCCATGATCCAATCTCCTCATAGCCGTTGCAGCTCGAGCAGGATCACTAAATACAGCCAATGCATTCTTGTCATTCAACCAAACAAGTTCACACTCCCCACCAAATCTCAACACCAATGCACTTATATCTGCTTCTCGGGGCAAATCAAGGAAAGAAACAACAAGCCTTGGATCCATGTCTACCAGAGGATCAAACACGGGAGGATGTACTGCCCCAATACTGGTCGACCCCTTAACCCCAATGATACGAGGTGGTGGTTTGGATTTGGGAGTAACATGAACCACAATAAAACGCTTGGGCTCCCAACCAGCAGCACTAATTGCAAGCTTCCATCTTTCTGCTATTATCCTGACCGCATCTCTCTTATCCTTCAGCATTGGGCAGAACACATGAACCTTCAGACCTGTTGTTGTTCCTCTGTTCTTGCCAACTACCAAAAACTTGCATCTCTCCTCTATAGCTAGAACCCACTTCGGATCACGCCTATATAGGTCGAAAAGCAGCTCTGATGTAACCGAATTCTCACCAAAATGAAGAGCATCCAAGTTGGGAGGAGTGATGTCAAATGCATCTGAAAGAACCCGTTTGCGCTCCAACTTAGCACATTCATCATCACACATAAGCTTCCTTTGTCCAAGAGGAATCTTCCTGCCAGTTGATTCCACTGGTTGAAGGGGCACTGGCAATTTTTGAATAATGGAAGCTTCAAAAACTGTATCAGCATTGAAACCATTACTACAGCCCCCAGCATCACAAGGAACACTTGCAGTTAACCGGCCACAAGAACATGTGATTGTGACTCGAAAATCACACCTAACATCAGGACATGGTGCAGAGGGATGACAAGGTGCAGTACATGTATGCCTGCAGTCACTCCGAGGGGCACCGCATGTCTGCCCACAAGAGGTCCTGAAACCTGGTTCAGCTCCAGATGAGGCATCACATGGCGCTGGGTGACACGTTCTCCCACATGCATGTAACCCACACTGCCTGGTCTTGCCGCAGAGCTTGTTGCATCTGATATCTTTTGATCCACAAGGAATGTTCCTAAGAACAACATGCCCTCCAATGCACTCCTTTGCCACAGGAACAGAACAAGGTGGACAATCTCCAAAATGGCAGCTGTGTGAAGATGAATGACCACAAGCCTGCAAAACTGAGCACGGAAGTTGACATGAAGGTGGTGGCGTACCACAAGGCAATGGAGGAGGGATTGAAGTTCTTCCACAAGCACATGTCAAATCAGTAAAGATTGTTTCCAAGCATGGAGGGCAGTGGCCACTATGACAAAGAGATTCACAAGAATGCTGCCCACACCTCTGCTTCTTCCCACATGCCATTTGGCAAAAGTGTGGATCCCACTCGCCAGAGGGAAGATTATTTGAGTTTGAGAGAGGACAGCATCGTTCACTACATCGATGTCTACCACAATTCTTCTTACGCCCACAAGGCTTGTCACATGTAAATCTCTCATTTTCAAGTGTTGTTTTGTAGCATTCAACCCTCCGAGAAGTTGATCCACACAGGCATTTTTGGGTGACAAGAACTAAACAAGGTGGACAATTCCCAGCATGACACACTTGGTCACATTGGTGCACTTGACAAGGAAGGAACTTGGCACATATCTCTGAACAAGTTGGAATTGGGTCCAAACAACTTCGCCTTTGCTCCTGCAAGCTTGTTTTCCCACAGTAACAAGACTTGATCTTGCTTGGCATCAACTCACAATCCCCACAAGGACCAGGATGGCAAATCCCATCACAGTTATGATTACCACATCTAAGCTTCTTTCCACACATTGAACTACAAGAAAAGATACCATCTTCTGCTTTCACTTTTCCCTTCACAACCATGTCACCACAAATGACAACTTCAACCCTTTTCTTGCAGAAACAGGGGGCATTAATTAGAACTTGGCAAGGATCACAAGCTCCGACATGGCAAATCCGCTCACACCGATGACGCCCACACTCGAGAAGTTTATCACAGCGCTGACCACAAGTGAGAACCGACTTTCTATCAGAACATCTGGTTGTAATAACTTTCTTTCCACAAGGGCACAACCGTGATGGAGCAAAGGCCTTACAAGGAGGACATGGACCAGGGTGACACTGCAAAACACAAACATGAGGACAAAGTTCATCCTTCATCACCCCAGCACCTAGTCCCAGCTGCTTCTCAAGAGGCTTTCCACACGGCTCTCCACATGAATGCGGTGTCAAGTACAAATCTGAAGGCGGGTCTGTCCTCTTCCCACAAAAGCAAACATACCGGATCTCCTTAGAGGATGTGAACTGCACAGATTGACAGCCCGGACAACGCCAATTAAAACCTTGATTCTTCTCAGCCACTAAATCAACAGAAGTGGGTGCCCTCGCCCACTTCTTAATACAATTGAGGTGAAAAATGGAATAACAACTGGAGCACGACCATATGAAGCCAGACCTCCGTACCATATCATAACAAATCATACACTCAACGGTACTCTTTATAAGCTTGTCCTGAATTTCTTGCACAAGCTGTGGCAAATTTGGATCAATCTCCTTACTCGCCACCACATGATTCTCGCTCCTTTCCTTTTCCCTATCTCTCCCATGGTTTGTGGACCGACCAATTTGTCTATACCTATCATCATTTCGAGTTGAGGTGTGGTTAACATCAGGGGTCGAATTAGAGGCGGCTGGTGAGCTGCTTACAACAGTGGTGGTTGTAGATGAAGATCCTCTAGGAACCCATTCTTGACGATTGCTTTGTGAAGGGTTTCTTGATCTATTTCGGCCTTGAAAGCTCATGTTTTTGTAGTTGGACGACAACAAACTTTGTAAATCCGATTGAATTTTTTTCGATGAAACAAAAGATTCAAATACTAGCTTTACCTTTGATCCTCCTCCTAAAACTGTAATACCACCAAGTCAAAGAACATTTATCAATAACCCTAGCAATCCCTTGGGTCCAAATGACAGACAAGCAAACAAACAAAAAACAAGAGGATCAAATGAATACAAGAAATTGGTTTTCAATAAACAGAAAAAACATCAGTCACTTATCCCAAAACCAATTAGAAAACCCAAAACAAAGAAAACCTAAATCCGGAATTATGAAAAGAAAGCGGAAGAGAAGAGATAAAAGACAGAAATGGAACGTACCTGATCAACAAAATAAAACAAAAACTTGTATTTCTCCTGTGGGTATAAACTTTGTTTGTTTAATAAGTGAGGATTTCCCTTTCTCAAGAGAGAAACCAAAGCGAACCGACAAATGAGAGAAGGGTTGGGGGAGTATATATAGGGAGGGACTGACTTGGGGATAAAGAAAAGGAGACTAATTCGTCACCATAAACGCTACGACAACCGAGTTAAATCACCATTTGACCATCACACCCTCCCAAGTCTCGGACCCATACTTTGTTTTAATCAATTCAAGCATACGGCTGGCTGGCCAGTGGCATGTATATCCTTGCTGCCCACTCAAGTGACGAGTCTCAACTCAACCGCCTTAACTGAGCAGTATCGAATGGGCCTGAGGCCTGACCTTCCCTTCTGGTCAGTTGTGTGGATTGGAAGAGGAAGCACTTAACTTCACATAATGCTAAAAAAACTCAGCCCAATATGGACTAAAGGCTGTTTCTGTTTATGTAACATAATAGAAGTCAACCCAAATTGCCCAACAAATCAATCTAATGTTGAAAAAGTTGCAATGGCCCAAACAGGCTTTTGGAATTTGCAGTCAAAATCTTATTAGAAACGGGGGCCTTAGCTACTAGGGACTTGTCCATGACCCCGAGGAGTGGACGAGTGGTTAGTATGGAATTAATCTGGTCTGGATATGGCTCTTGTCTCGAAATTGTTGGAATATTTTCAAATTAATGTCACATAATTTGCATGTAATAAGTTAAAAGGTTAAAGAATTGTGTCTCTTAATTATGTATTAAAAGTTGAGTCTTTTGATTATTTATTAAGTATTGTGATGATCCAAATAAACATCTATTTGGACAATTATGTATGTATAAAGAGATATCTATTTGTTTATAAATAGAACCTCTCTGATTCGTGGAAAACATGGAAATAGAAAAACAAAGGTTGGATATTATTCTATACATGAACAAAAACTATAAGACCCTCAAAAATTCTTCCGACATTTCAAATTTTATGATTTTATTCTTACTCTGTTGAATGCTCAGTGATTGATTTTGTCAATGCAAAACAAAGTCAATCATTAAGTTTCATTGTATCTTCGAGATTTATACGTCAGTAGCTCTTTTGCATACCAAATTATTACATGATAGACGAATAAAATCTTTAAAAAAATAGTATTATTACACACCTTGAAACCTTCCTTAATTTCTCATTTTCTTAATCCCAAACAGAAGTTAAGTTTGTTGAGTCGGCTAACTTGTGGTGACAACTATAACAGTGCTGCTACCCGTAGTTGTCACTTTGTCTCTCGTATCCATGCAGAAAACCGGTCTCTGGCATGCAGTTGCCTCATTTGCAGCCCTTCCTTGTCCATGCCCACTCCCCTGTTACTTTCCTTCTAAGTTATAACCAAACTCAAATTTGCTAAGCTGTTGTGCTCCTCTACGTCCTAGGATCTCATCTAGTTTGTAATTTACTCCAACGGTTACAGCAATTGATATGATAAACTACTATTCATTTTATGTCTTGACAATGAAACATCATGATGTTTCAAGCAGGAGGATTACAATGAAATTTGGATATATATCCACATTCTTTTTTCAAAAATGAAATTTGGATTAAATAAATTGTTCAATCTTTTTTTAATTCAACATGTTTATGAGAGTATCCAGGGTTAATGCTACTATGAATTACCACCAATAAAATTCAAACACAAAACCACTTATTATCTGACTTACCAAGTTGATAAGTTCTTTTCTCACCAATATAGTAAACCTAATAACCTATGCCATGGAACCTAATAAGATCATATGCGAAAATGGAATTTGCCCGTTTCTTTTTTCTGTTGGCTTATTGGTCAAATTGCGTGGCTGTTAGGCCAAAGTCTCATTGAGTCATTGTATTGTATTCTCCTTCAAAATATTGCAATAAAGAAGCATTATATTCAGGATCAGAATGGACATTAAAAGTATGATTAAAAACAGCTTCCAGGATTCTGCTAAAAATGATGCTTAGGGTGTGTAGAAAGAACAAAAATGTGACCCAGAAAATGGACCCCCCATACAATTTCATGTTTTCCACTTAAGACATCATTCGAGTCAAAATAAGACCTTCTTATATATTTGCTACTATTTGGCCTAATACAGAAATACCAGCAAAAATCAATGATATGATAGCTATTAGCCTTTAATTTATGTAATCCTCAATTTTCAGTACTTCTTTGATTTTTTGACCTTTTGATTTTCTTTGTAGTGCACTTAGAAACGGCATCCATGCTACCCACAAATTTGACTTTTAAAGACTTTATTTCGGTAGATCTGTTGATAAATTGAATTATTCGTCTAAATTAAAAGGTTCGTTTAATATTTTAAAAGGTTTAAATAAAAATATTAAACCTGAAAATAGATTTGACAAAAAAATAAAATCTGTTTAGAAAATAGATCAGGTCTTAACTCCAATTTTTAAGATACGAGTTTGACCTGATTCAGCTCATTTTTAATTATATAATATATAATATTATAGTGAAAATATTAAAAATATGTTAAATTATTCATATTTTAAAATTTAATAAAAAAAATTAAATTATTAATGATTAAATAAAAATTAATATATTTTTTTATTATTTAAAAAATATATATAAACTAATCTGAATGGATCTGAGTTACCCATTTAAAATAATGGCCGAACTTAGAATTTAAGACCCGAATCGAATCAAACTTATATATATATATATATATATATATAGTTTAAATTGTTTCCTACTTCCTATCCATGTACAGACGCTGCCTAAAACAAAATGCCCACAAAATTCTCAGCCTCAATTAACTTTTGTACAGAAAAAGACACAAAGAGGGTGAGATTTAAAACCCATTTCTTTAATTATCCAAAATAAATAAATAAAACCCATTTCTTGTTCTTTAATTTGGTAAGTTGGCATGAATTTTAAGCTTAATGAATAAAAAAAGAAAGCAAGGAAAGAAAAATCTTAATATTTTTTTTTTAAGAAAACATTAAATAAATAGAGTGAATAGATTTATTTTTTAAGAAAATCCATCCTTCTTAATTTATTTCATTTGTAATCTATTTGTTGAAAACAGTATTGTAGAAATGTTTATGTACTATTAGGGCTAAAGTTTAAGAAACTCTTATATTTCCCCTTTTTAGAGAAATTTAAGTGAAAATACACTTATTTTTTTAGTTTGAAAAAACTCATTTATATCCTAAGATTTGATGAAAAATATATAAACCCTTGAGATTTATTTATTTAAATAAATTTTAAATAAAAAGTAATTATATGCTTGTTAATTATTAATCTTTAATTACTATAAAATTAAATTCCAATTCAAGTATATGTTAATTATTTTAAACTTATATTTAATTTAATTATATATTAACTTTGAGATGAAATTATTTTAAAAAATTATTTAAAATCAATGATCAATTAATTATCATTATTTAAAAAACTTTTAGTGGTAAAGAGAAATTGATTAAAACAAAAAAAAAGGAGGGAAATAAAGGAGAAGCACAAAGAAAAATATAATTATCATCAATGAGATTTTATTGAAAATAAACTTATCTCTATTAGTTTGAAAATCATATTTTATCTCTCTAAAAAAAACTAAATTTAAGATTTCATTAATCAACTAATATTTGTTTAAATTTTACTTTAAATATTAAAATACTCTCATTTGATTTATTTTTCCTTATTTTCAACTTTTTTTTATTATTTTAATTAACTTCTTTATCACTAACATTTTCTAAATAAACCTTAATTACTTTATTTTAAATAAAAATAATTTAATGGGTTCATCTCAAATTTAATATATAATTGAATTAAAAATAAGTTTAAAACATGTACTTCCATAGAAATTGATTACAAAATTTTAAAAAAAAAAGATAAATAAAGGAGAAGAAAAAATAAAAATATAATTATCATTCATGATATTTTATTGAAAATAAACTTACATCTATTAGTTTGAAAATCATATTTTATCTCTCTAGAAAAATAATTAATGTTAAGATTTCATTAATCAAACAAATATTAGTTTAAATTTTACTTTAATATTAAAGTACCCTCATTTTATTTATTTATTTATTCTTATTTTAGTCTTATTTTATTTTCTTTTTATTAATAATTTCTTTATCATTAAACTTTTTTAAAATAATTTTTATTTATTTATTATAAATAAAAAAATAAAAAAATCACCTCAAAGTTAATATATTGAACTAAAAATAAATTTAAAATATTTAACATATACTTGTATTAGAATATAATTTAATTAAAATTTAATTTAATAATAATTAAAATTTTATTATTTTATAGTTAGAAAAGTCTTGGATAAAAAAGAAAAAAAATAGAAGGATAAATAATTAATTAAAAAGTAAATTTATCTTTTATTTAAAATTTACTTAGTAAATAAACTTGAAAGATCAATGTATTTTTATCAAACCGCCTGAGAAAGTAATTATTTTTTAAACTAAAGGGATAAATATATTTTCTCTTACACTTGTGTAGTTTTCCCAATTTCTTTTCCTTGGATTTGGTACTCTTATTTAGATTTTCATTGGTGTTTAATGAAATATAGTCGATATCTGTAGCTACATATTGATTTTAAGATAAATCGTTATTGTATCAATTTATATCGGTTGTACCTACACATATTGGTCTGTATCGATTAGTACAAGATTTGTTTTTTAAAATTAACTTATTTGATTTTTTAAAATTAATTTTTAATATTTTTTCTGTCATGATCATTTTATTTTTTATAATTATATTTAAAAATAAAATATACTTAGGTTATTGAACCTAATTAATAATAATTTATTATATTTTTAATATTTTAATATTTATTTGATTTTTTAAAAAATTTATATATTAAATAATTATAATTTTAAAATTTATATTTGCACATAAACATATATATATATATATGTAATGAAGGTATATTTGAATGTATATATAATATATATTTTATTAAAAATTTGAAAATAGACAATATATATAAATATTTAAAAAATATCGATAAATCCAAACGATATATCAAAACACACTAATATCGATTACATATTAAATATCAAAACAAAAACGATATTTTCTAGTGACTCTGGGCTCATATGGATTTCATCGAGCTTATGGCGCGATAAAATCTCTTTTATCCCCTTCCATTATTTTTTAAATATTTTTAATTCTTTTATTTTTATTTTATTAATTTATTTTTTAATATAAATATAATTTTAATAATTTTTAATTATTATTTAATATAAATATAATTTTAATATAAATATAAGTTTAATAATTTTTAATTATTTATTATATATATATTTTAATTTAATATATTTAATAATTTTTTTAATATAATTTATCTCACTATTACTGTTACATTTAAATTTAAACACATATACCATTATTAATTATTAATTTTAATCTCAATAATAACTAATCTTTATACTTCATCGTCCATCCAAATACATTGAAACTTGGTTTAGCAGCCTTGTCCCTTCACAGTTGTTTTAATAATTATTAACAAAATAGCCGTGCACGTATAATTTAGCTTAGCTTGGTTACTGACGAAAGAGAATATCTTTGTATAAGAGGCCTATCATGGATGGATCATGGACCCCATCCAAATAGGAGATAGTTATAGTTATACGGAGCTTTTGATAAGAACTTCAGTCTTTGAATTATACGATGACTCTCTATTCTTTTCTCTCTCTCTATATATATAAAAAAAATATATAAAGTTTTTCTCCTTCATTTTCCATCTAATCTAAAGACCAAAATTTTGTTCAACTGATTCAGTTTTCTCCTTTCCCCATGATCAGTGTTTTGTGACATAAACTTTGTTTCTATGTTGGCTGATTTTGCTTCATCCATTGTTGACAGCGTCCTCGTATAGCAAGGCTGACTGTTAATCCTGAAACGATCTTTTTTTCTTGATTCTGATTTAGCCTTCATCTCAACGCGTCCAGCACCCGATTTCTTTGGAGCTAGATACTACCGTCATGTTCGACACCCTTCTCTAGAGGGGCTTGCTTAGGTATGTCCATACTTTTGTGGGCTTCTATATAAATTTCATCTAATATCATTTGGGCAATCAAACATTGTTCTTTTGAAAAATTCTTTCTGATTCTAGCTTTTAAAGATTCAATTTTGGCATGTAAAGTGACTGCTTTTCATTCTGCAAGAATATTTGTATTCCTTATGATCCTAGTAGAAAAATGCTTTTAGCTCTTCGTGAATCTGATTGTTTTAGTTTTTTTTTTTTTTTTTTCAAAATGCAATTTTAACATATATTCCCCTTTCCTTGTTTTTTTTCCAGTTTAATCTTTTTGTTTTCTTAAACTATTTTGGGGGAAAAGACATGTTATTGGATAATCTCAATTTCTTGTTCTTTTTCAAATTTTACTGCTTTTCAGAAAAGAAATGAAGGTGGGTTAGGTAAGGCTTTTTTGGTAGTAATGTTGACCATTCAGAAAGGATTCATTGCAGTTAAACCAGAATATATATATATATATATATATATATATTTTTTTTGGGTCATTAGAGTTGTGATTCCTGATGAAACTAGTTGTAAGATCTGATTCTTAAGCACCCTCTGATGCAATAACTGAAATTTTGGCTTCAGCAAAATAGTATACATTTCAAGGATCTGGGATATTATTTTCAATGGTGGGGTGTTGGCATATGACTTGCTTTATTGGAGATTTTAATTGGAACTTTGCTTCTGAAATATTCCAACTGAGTTGATTATTACTTTCTGTCCATGTTGTAAGCTTTCTGCTACTAACATGACTTTTTATTTTCTAGAAGTTAATTGTAAAAGGAACATCAAATAATAACAGAAGTAAATTTGTATTGTTTGAAATAATCTCAAGAGTGAATTAATGCAAAAGTGACATGATTGGAATTATACCGGGCAATCAGTGTATTTGTATCATATTTGTGTTATTTTTCGTATTATAATCGTGTTTAAGATGTTATATATATTTTATATAAATTTTTATATGTTAATAATTCGTATTATATAGATTTTGACACGTTCCAGTATTTGTGTTGTGTTTGTGTTATTTTTTCTTTTAGTGTTTTCTGTTGTGTTTTAGTTAGTTGTAATTTCATTTTAGAATCACATGAAACAATCGGGGTAGGGCATATTCAAATAAATGCTGAACGGATCACTAAAGAAGAGAGATTTCTATTTATTGAGATTTTAATATCTCAAAAGAAAAAAAAAAAAAGCAAGTGGTTCAGCTTGTAAGTTTGGTGCACCATGGATAATGGATTTTGGGTTGCTTTTATTTGGAAAAAGGTACTAAGGTAACTTGGATTTGTAGATTTTTAAAAACCCTGATATGCATTCGGAATTTATGGGGTATGATATAATCTCTTATTATATACTCATTTTGGTGAAGTGAACAAACTTCAGAAAAGCTTCATTCTTTTTCATAATTAAGTTGAGGTAGGATCTTTGTTTAATTTGCATTTGCAGATAATGATTATACAGAACAACTTGCTAATGGGGGCAAGATTAGATTCACGAGATCGATTTAGCAACTGGAGGCTTGATATTGACAACATGTCATATGAGGTATGTTATGTTGTTTTTATCTTTCTTAAATTTGTTATGTTTTCTTTATAAAAGGAAGCTTAGTTATTTGGTAGGGTTCTATCAATTCTTGTTTTAACTCTTGATTCAGTATGAAAGTAATTCAAATAATCTGTGTTATCTGGATTCGATGAGTGTCAATAAAGGTAAATATCCGATACGGGTATACTCAATTTTTTTTTATATATTTGAAATATCATATCTCATATTCATGTTCAAATACGTCGAACACAAGTTCTGATACGAATATTTTTAAAAAAAAATGAATCTTTTTTTTTACTGCGGTAAAACAGCAATTACTGGAGCTTGGCGATAAAATTGGTTATGTCAACACTGGATTAAAAGAAGATGAGATAAGTAGATGCCTCAGAAAACTTAAGGGCTCAATGAAGAATGATTTACCACCAAACGTACCCATGCATGTGGATAAGAAGTGCAGCATTTGTCAGGTGAGTTTTTTTCAAGTGAATTGTTTTGTTTTCTTGTCCATTGTCTTTCAATCATGATTCTTGGAAGATTTATATAAATAGGAGGAATATGAAGCAGCAGATGAAGAGATGGGGAAGCTATGTTGTGGACACAGCTTTCACATCCAATGTATAAAGCAGTGGCTGGTGCTGAAAAATACTTGCCCTGTTTGTAAGACTGAGGCAACACATCGATCCTAGCAGCAGCAGCCAGCAGTTATGGATTCTATTTAACCCTCTCGTTGGTGTATAGATTTTACTGCAGACTTGTATATATTTGCTTAAAAAATGATGGGCAATTATTGTTATATGGATGAAAATTGTTGCAGCTTTGCCCAGCAGCCCAGCTCTCTTGAAATCAAATATTATTGTGATTGTGTTGCTACGTGGCACTTGCCTTGCCTAGCCTAGCCTAATCTCCTTTCAATTTGATATTATATAAGTTTATATATAAACACTTGATGTTGTTACGTGCCGTGATCGGAAAAAGCAAGTTAAATCCCGAAGAAATATACCTCAAACAATTCATATTCGAATGTACTACGTGTGGGCTGTGCCGTGCATCCCGATTCCCGAGTATACAATTGTATGTCTCCCCACGCAACCTACACTTACCTTAAGTCAAAGCCTGCCTTTGTTAGTTTGGTCAAAATCAATCAAAACTTGAGGAGTTTGACAATATTAATTTTTACGGTATATATTCTGATCAATTTTTTTATTTATTTTTTTTTTTGAAGAGTTTTTAAAGAATCATATCTCATATCTATGTTTGGATATACTTCGAACATAGATGTCGAACAAAAAAAATAAAAAATCGGTACAACATAAATTAATACAACCATATAAAATGAGATATAAGCTTCATAGTTAGCAAACATCTCTCTTCTTGATTTTATGTTCTCCATAATAAAAGAGAAAAAAGAAAAACATGTAAAATATTTAACTTAAGATCAAATGTTTTGTCAGAGTCAAGATTTCTAATGGTTAACCATGTACACATGATGAAGTATTGTTGTAAAAAGAGATAGAGAACTGATATTTATATCATATAAGTATGCTACTTTTTTCTACATGTCTCTATACATGCACAAACTTGAATACAACAATACAAATACATGCATGATGTTGATCCTTTACCTCCTTTATGTATGTATGTACTTGATCTGGAATTTTAAGGGGAAGACTGCCTTGAAGATTCTTTCTATCAGCTCCTTTCTTCATAGGACAAAAAAAAAAAAAAAAGAATGAAGTAATGAAAGCTTAAATGCAGGTAAAGAAAAAGTCTCAAGGAATTTAAGCCGCATCGTGGCGGTTGAGAAATTCTATTATACATGGATACACCATATCTACGGCCTGCATCAAAAGGAAGTGTCAACATTTGGGAGAAGCTATTATGTTTGCTGAAATTTAGAATGAATTCCACTGGTTAAGTTGCAGCAAATATGGAGTACATAAATTATCAACTTTAGAGAATCCTAAGATTAAATCTTACCAGTCGGCCACCCACTATATCATAGTGAGCATAATGCGGGCCACCTGGTTCTCCAAAAACTTTGTAAGTAACCAATGGCTCAGGAATGAGCTTCACTGTCTCTGCTCGATTGATGTCATTACAAACTAAATGAGAAAAAGAAGCAAAGCTAAACAAAAAATTAGATCCAATCTATGCAGGTTAGAAGAATTACATCATACCATATACCGCTTCAGGCGGACAGATCAGATCTCGGTCTCCGGCAATTGCTAAGACAGGGATGTTGCTTTTACCAAGATGATCCTTGTAGAAGAATGTCCCACTCCTGTCACGCAATCCACCCTCCTGAAAGGCTGTTGTTAGCTGCAAGAGAAGCTTAGCAGGCACTGTCTCTGCAAATTATGCTTTCATTTCATTGTCATTCATGAAATGGCCCAAAAATAATACAAAAACCATAACATAAGCATTAAGCACCAATATTATCTAACTGTGCAAGGGGTCAAAGAGAGATTTGAAGACTTGTTGAAATCATTCTAGACTTGTCAAGATGTATCAACAAGAAAGACATAAAAGAGCAACTTCACTAGGTTGAAGGCAAAAAATAACTAAAAAAATCAGGACAAAATTAGGGAAGTAGAATCTCCCACAAGCTGACAAGCACATGAAAACAACAGCAGAGGAGTCATCTGCACAGTTGGGACATTGCCTTCTGATTTTCCTGTAACTTATTACAACTAAAACCAGCAGTATCGCCAATACGACCCATATAACAGACCCTACATGGTAGGAAAAGGCTTTTTTCTGTCTTGTTGTACTTTTAAAGCATTTTGAAGCATCCATATAAAACAACACGTAAAAGCATCAATGTCAGAGTCTACATTTAGCATTTATGCATTATAATGAAAGCAAAAGGTGAAGCATCTTTTCTTACCAAAGTTTTCCATAACAAGCTTTTCAAACAACTTTGGCTGCATCATGTCTGCGGCAGAAATTTGAGGACTCAACCAAGACAGGATGTAGGGAGGGTTAGTTGCAAAAGGATGGGCAGCAGCAAGCAATGTCCCGATTGGAATGACAGGAACATTCAGGACCTGTGCATGGTCTGCCTACTCACCACAGAGAAATAACATCAGCTTATTGTCATTATCTGTATACAAACAAGTCATTATCACTGAGAAACAAGGAAGGGCTTAAGCAATTCGCTTTAATAACACTTGCCAGAGGTAAAAGCAGTTTGAGTGATGATTTAGAAGACATATAGTCCAACGATGATGCCAAAGTAGTGACTGATGCCAATCCAGAATCCTTCCCTTCAAAACCTTATAAAAAGAATACATTTTAGCACTCCTATTTATTGTTCAAGGAACAAAGTAAAAGCAAAATGAAAAGCTCTCAGACTCAAGAGAAATTGCCAAGTGCTAGAGAGCTAGACTCTTAGTTCCAGTGTTCAGGGTTCAGTCCCTGGCAACCCCAACTATCATTAAAGAAAGAAAAGAAAAGAAAAGCTCTCAGACATACTGCTGCTATGAAAATATGCTTCACAACATTACCAGATTTGAATACCCATATTACATGATTTTCTGAAGTTGTGACTATGTAAGCAACTTTTTCTTTTATATTGCTTATAAATATCTGCCATCTATTATCAAGCAACCCTAACACCAAACAACCCGAAATGAAATATGTACATATATATTAAAAGAAAAATGAGGCATATTCAATAGACCGCCAAAACTTAATGGAAAATTTTCTTAGTTCTGCAAGGAGAAAAGAAGCGGATTGAATGAGTATTACAAATAAAACCAGCATTTTGTAGTCCTAAATACAATCCATTTTGTTTGTTCTTGGTGAAAGTGTCACAACTATTTAGGAGAATATAGAAGCAGCCATTCACTAAAAGACCAGCCATGAGCTGATAAGAAATTAATTACAAGTCTGAGACATGGTTGATACTAATAATTTGCAGTGATACCTAAGTAACCCTGCCAAGGAGTTCTTCAGAAGGAGGACAAGGAACAAGATTGTGAACATCAATATTTAACGAGCCTACAGCATCTACAAGCCCTCTAACCATTGCATTTAAGAAATTGACTCTACTCATAAAGGACTAAAATTCATCAAAAGATTTCATCATGGTTGACATGCTTTAGCCATGAGAATTAAAATGCCAACAGTTTGAAATCTTACATCAGCCTCCGAATGAAGCAAAATCAACAAATTCAAGCATCAGATCTAAGTTGAACCAAGCTCAGAATTTTTTATGAGTTTAATCAATATTATCAGTACCTAGATCAACATAAGTTGAGCACAAAGTTTTCCATTCTTTTATCTATAAATAAATTTGCTGGTAAAAAGTTTAACTAGTCTAAGAAGTCAATATAAACTGTTTACAAGTCTAATTCAGCTGGTGCTTTGTGCAAAGGAAATGAAATTCATCCAGTAGGAATTCACAGCTTCAAACTGCTAAACAAATTCTAATCATAACAGAACAGAGAAATTAAACATGCAAGTTATATATTAAAACAGCAAACTATTTTGCAATACCAAAAGGTTATTGCCGAAAAGATTCTCTATGTAGTAATAGCTTTTACAAACATAGGTCATAAATGTAGAAGACACATGCAAGTTTGTACAGAATCTTACCACATCGTGATAGCATCGCATATAGCAAGATACCCCCCATTGAATGACCGACTGCAAGCAACTTGCCATCTTTTGGTTCACTCTTAGCCTTTATGTATTCCATCTAAGATGAAAATTTCATTTCAATAATACCTAAGTTAGTTGTTATGGCTTAGTAGCCAGCTGGTGTATATATAAGATTATGTAGAGATAATGCTACAGAACTTCTAAGATGAAAGCCTTTTTATACATAAGGGATGGCACCTCACCGCAGCAGGGACATCTTCTTCTAGGTAGTGATCAAAATCCCAATCATACTTCGCAATAAGATCAAGTTGTTTCTGCACATCTTTTAGTGCTGTAGAAATGCTGTTCTGCATGTCAAAAACCCGTGCTGGAGATGATCTTTCAGCTTCTTCAATTATATTTACAAGCTTTTGGATAAAATCCCTAATTTGACCAGCAAAAGCAAATCTTTTTTCTGTTTCTGGAAAACCTGAAAAGCTTCTTTTGATTGAAAAACTCTTGTAATCTGTATAAGCATGAGCACCATAATTTCCATCCTTAACATAAAAATCCTTCTTCTGAGACATAGCATTTAAAGGGTCTTTAACTTGTCCAAAGTCCACTCCTTGTGTACTCAAGCCAGCACCTCTGAGTTCAAGAATCCACGTATCATATCCTTGACCAGACATGAAGCGTGCAAACGAGGACTGAACAGGAATATGCATCATCAATAGACTTAAAAACAAGAACCCAGAAAAGCTAAAAGCCTAGAACCTACATAAAAATAAAAATAAAAACAAGCAAAATCCTGCAAAGCCATAAGCTACGAAACCACATCGAATGACAGAAAGGATAAGAAACCGAGAAATACTAAAAGCTTAAAAAATAATAACAAGAACAAACCCATAAAAGCTAGAGGATACAAAATTACAAACCAAACGACATCGAGAATCAAACACTCAGAAAAGTGAGAGCCTAGAAACTTAAAAAGCTATAATTCGGAGACAGAAACAAGAACAAACCCATGAAGCTTGGAAATTGCATTAATCCATCGTCAGAAACAAAGCATATACACACAAAACTAGAAGCTTAAAAATCAGAATCCAATGACTGAAACAATAATAATAATAAATAAATAAAACCCAGAAAGGCTAGAAGCTTAAAAATTATAATCCAGAAAAAAAAAAAAAAAACCCGGAAAAGCTGGAAGCTTAAAAATTACAATTTCAATGAGAAAAACAGAAAACATCTCGTGATCTTCTAAAATAGTTGCACGCAATGCAATTCACAAGAAAGAAAAAGCTAACCTCAGGGGAGAGATCATAAGCAATAGCATTGGTCCCAACGCCTGACAAAAGCATCAATGGATGATTCCTCGACGGAGCCTCTGGAGAAGGAAGGTACCTCCAAAGAGCCACCCTCCATTCCGATTTCTCTACTTGCACGTAGTGAAGCTCGTCAGCTGTACAGATATTTGGCTTCTTCTTATCATTCTTGTTCTCTACATTTCCCTTCAATGCAGCTTTGGTCAGGGGCGACCAGGTCCTGCGACGAAATGAACATGGGAATTGGGGTATCGGGTCGGAGCGGGAAGGATTAAAGGAATAGAAAGTGGGGACGAAATGAAGAATCGATTGGAATTGGAGAAGCACCATTTTCTGTTTGTTGTATTGATTCTTCTTTATGCTTTATTTGTTTCTATTCCTTTGTATTTTTGGTGTTTTGAATCTTGGGGGAACCAACTATTTATGGCGCTTGGTTGCATGCCACAATTTAATATCAAACCAAACCAGTTGCTTTGCTGATTTGGAACTTATCTACTAACTATAATTCAAGAAAATATTTTTTTTTCAAATAATTTTTTAAAAAATAAGTCAACTTTTTTGTTAATGATAAAAAACCCAATATAATTTTTATGTATATAATGGATCCTAATGACAAAATATTTCATTTTAAATAACAAAAATAAATCAATATAAATTTTTCTATATTTTTTTGGGGTCAAATTTTGGGATTCCTTATCTTGTAAGTCACTCATATAATGATATCTTGAAGATGATTATTAATGAGAGGAGGGGAAGCCTTGATGGATTTGTTGGATAGAAACGTGCAAAAATCAATGTTTAAATAACCATATAATTTTTGTACTATAATGAAAAAAATATTTTAGTATCTGTACTGTAAAAGTGAGTAATTTAATCCATGTACAATTAAAATAGGTGCAAATAAATAAAATTGATAACAATGTTAATGAAAAACCGTTAAAGCTGATGTGAACTCGTAAAATCTAACAAAATTATGACTTGAAATATATCTAAATCTATTAACTTTTATGAATCCACGTCAGCATTTTAAACGATTTTTCATTAAAACTGTTATCAATTTTACTTATTTACATCTATTTCAATTGTACAGAGACTAAATTACTCATTTTTACAGTACAAAAACTAATTTACTCTTTTCACTACAATACAAAGACTACGTGGATATTTAAATAAAAAATCAGCTTTCATAATTCATTTGGGAACATTTGTGTGTTTGAATCATGAGACAGTTGACCCTTTGGCTTTGCTTGAAAATGAAAATGAAATTGCTAGGACCATCCAAATTAGGCATCCTTTGTTTGTTTTTTCAATCTGAATTATCCACATTTTCATCCCAACAATAGCGTACAAATATCTGAATCTGCTTCGTGCCTCCAATTCCAATCATTCATCTTGCTATTAACCATGCTGCTGGCTTCCCACCTTCCCCTCTTAACATTTAATGCTATTGAAGACATAAACAAAAAAAAAAAAAAAACTAAAACAAGATACGTAATACGAATACTCAAATATGTCACAATCTTTATAACATGAATTATTAACATGTCAAAATTTATATAAATATATAATACTTTAAACACAATTATGATATGAAAAAATAATACGAACACGACACGAATATACGGATTGTTAAGTTTAACTTTTCTCAATAAAAAAAAAAAAAGTCTTTATGTTGAAGCATTATTTACTAAATCAATTGTTAGATTGAATAATCTGTTCCTACTAATTATGTTTAAAGTAAGATTATAAAAAGAACTTCACCAAGTAGTTGTCAATGTTCCAAAGTAATATATATATATATATATATATATATATATATATATTCAATGTAGCTAACTGCAACTAAATTTGGAATAAGAAAAGAATGAAACAAATCTCCTTTTGAGTTTTCACTATCTATGATCTCTTTTCACCTTGTACCATAGAATCAAAACAAAAATGTGTTGACTCTAAATTCTAGCTATCCACTCAACACTTTCCTCCTGATCTAACTACTAAGGATGAGTGAATTCTACCATAGGAGACAACTCTTTGGAAGGCATCTGAGGTAAGACTTACAAAAGAGAGTAATCCTATGATCCTCACACTCCTGCAGAAATTTGTCAAAACTATTGATTGATATCCATGAACAAGAAATGTCACATCCCACAAGAACAATGAACAGCCTGGGTTGTTCAGCATGAAAAATTATTATCCATCATCTTCCTTACCGCTTCTCCTTCGCTGCTGATACGTTAACTAGGGAAAGAATGTGTTTTGCAATCTCTGCAGAAGCATCAGGTTTTGCTGCTTTCAGGGCCCTCTCAGACATCTCTGCCAGCAAGCTCTCATCCCCTGTACAATGGCCGCCCATGAAATAGAAGACAAAACAAAATTCAAGCATGTGCCACTTTTAAGGCAAAACAGGGTCGTCTACTGTCTTAACTCTTATGTAATAGAATGACAAAATCAACAAGATCATACAAAATGCATGCAACTAATGTATTATTTTTTTATTGCATGTACTCACAAATGGGAATAATTGACACGGGTTTAATTCTGGTAATTTTCAAACAAACTGCTCAAGAGTCATAATTGACATGGAATTTTAAAAGCGTAAAACACTAGCTTTAATCATTAAGCCAATTTAAATAAAAGAAGTTTCAATCCTGAACTGGTTTGGAAGTTGTTTGGGGTTTGGTTATGTGAATCCGTTTTCCCCATTCGCATGATTTAAGCCACAATATGAGTGATGTTTAGATATTAGATTTTATCACTCAGAATAGAAACTTTAGCCAAAAGTATATCTCTTTGCATGTTAAGAGTCTAATGCACCAGCATCATATGATTCTTTCTACAGTTTCATAGAATATCAGGAGTTGATTATCTACATATACTTGTAAAAAGGACTTTGGAATGTTTCAAGCATAACACTTGCATGGCATGAAATCAATATGTCCCAACACATACGTCTATTAGGCGAATTAGTAATCCGTATTACCATCATCAATCACAAGTAATTATCAGATTCCCAATTTCCAATCATAACACTAATCGCAAATACAAGCAACAGCTGTAGTATACCTAATATTTCTGATATAGCAGTCCCAAGGGTGGTTGAATCAAGTTCATCCTCAGTTATAACCCTTGAACCTGCTACATCTGCCATAGAGAAGCATTTCTACATTGATGTCCTTCTGCAACATTTGGTGATGGTATCTACAGCATCCAAGAGACAAATAAGGAGTGGACAACTAGTAAATAATAAAAATGAGGCAAAAAGGTAGTATTTTGGGTAGGAATCTTAGGTATGCTCATAAGAAGAACGACTTAATTCTAAACTAATCTTTACAAAATCAAGCAATAATGTCACAACAGAAAAGAAAAAAAAAGTACTAATGTAATGTGAAATGTTGCCTCTGCTATACGAGATTGAAAAAAATAAAAATAAAAATGTTTTGACGCTTATATTAGAAGTATACCAACAAATAGCAATAAACTGGACAAGCTAGAACGACACAACTAGTACACATCAATCCACAACTACATAGTAGAGTTTTTGATTTGGGACTCAAACAGGATATCTTTGCATGTGTTACCAATTTAAATAAATTAATCCAAAACCAACATCCACCATGCATGACATCTATTGATAGATTAAGCACAGTTTGTTGGTGTCTATACAAGACACATGAAGTGGCCCAAAAAACCTATTTTGTTGATCATTTATTTTGTCACATTCTGTATTAGCCATAATCTAAACCGTATCAAGACAAGAACGAGTAATAATTTTGGATCTTATACGGGGATGTGTATCATCAACAATAATGTTAAACCTCTTCATTGTGAAACATTTTCCAAAGTCGTGAAGAACCTTGAAAAAGAAAACATTCCCATATATCCTAAATGCACAAGACTACTGGTTATAATATTATCCAGGATACAAAAAGATGATAGAGTTAATAAGGAATAATTTTTGCAATTATCATCAGTGCCTCATCAAATCATCAGTAGTACATAATACTATCATGGTTTCCATGACCTTTTGTTTTCATTATAGTGAAATCCAGAGTGTTCTCATATCATCATGGTTGAGGCAATTTCCCTGAGGATAAATCTTTTTATTTAGTTCCCTTCCACTCACTTTCCTCATGTAAATGTTTAAAGCAGTCACCACTGCAACAGGAAGCAGAAAATATTCACCAAGTCTTTTATGGTTCGGAATAACCATTCTTCTGGCTACAAGATATACTCTGCTCTAATGTTTCATTTCAAAAATTATTATAGAACGGCACAAAGTTCAAAAGAATTTCCTTTACCAAATATTTGGAATAATATGTTCTCTGAATAGATAATCTATCCAGGTATGTCAAATAGCAGTAATACCATCCTAGCTAGAATGTTAGACTAGTAAAATAAGTCTAGCTTCATTCATGGTTTTGATAATTGTTAGACATTTATGTTAATTGATACCTAAAGAGACCCAAAAAAAAAAAAAGATAAAAGGGGTAATGGTCTTGAATCTACCAATATAGAAGGTTTCCCAGTAGCCAAGATCTCAGAACAAGTCATTGCACCAGCTAGAGAAACGACGAGGTCAGCTGCTGCATATGCCAAATACATTGAATGCAAGAACCTTCATAATTCAGAGATACATCAGATCTTAGGAAACTAAAAACATAGACACTTCGCTTATCCAAAAAAAAAAACATTTGGTAAGCACAATATTATTTCAAAAATCTGAGCTTCATTGAGTAACCACAAATCAGACAAGATTAGCAACAATAAGCTCATCATATTTTGAGCCAGACTTTTAGAACAATGACACGAAATTATAATCAAGGGTCTGGCCTCTGGGGTAGAGCTGCCAATTGATATGATGGATGCCAGTAATAAAATTAAAGAAATGTTATCTAGATCAAACAAACACTGAGGAACAGAAGCCCACTATGTAAAAATACAATGTGAAAAGAACATCTGATGTTTTTTGAAGAACTTAATTCAAGTGGGTGGATGCCACCACTGTACATGAGAAATTTGCCTTTTTATGAGGTCGTAATAATGTTAACCGGAGCCTATAGCTTCTGAATTCCAGTAACAAGACAGAGAACCTATAGAGAGGATAATGATTTGTATTATCTGCATCAGAAACAACCATGTGCAAGTTGACTCTCAAAACAACATACAGTTATCAGTACATGAAAAAAAAAATGATTGCAGATGAAAAGTACATTCCAGAAACCGAGCAAGCTTAAGATCAAATGAGAAGCATCACAACTGGCAAAATGAACCCGAACCCGAAAACTCGTCCAGGAAAACACGAACCCGAACCCGCCCAAACCCGATTTGACCAAAAAGTCAAAAACCCGAACTCGAATGGACCCGAACCCGAATGGGCCCGAACCCGAATGGACCCGAATGGACCCGAACCCGAATGGGCCCGAACCCGAATGAGCCCGAACCCGAATGAGCCCGAACCCGAATGAGCCCGAACCCGAATGGACCCGAACCCGAAACCGGCCCGAACCCGAACCCGAATTTAATAGTAAAAATAAAAATAATCAAATTGCAATTAATTTTTTTTTTTTTTTTTTTTACAAAGCAATAACTTAATTATTAATTTTATTCTAATTTTTTTAATAATTTAATTAAAATTTAAAATTTAATATATTATATATATATATATGATGATGAAATAATAATTTTATCAAAAAGTAAATTATATTTTGTACTTATAAGTTATAACTTTAACGTCTCATATCATGATGAATTTACAATCTAAATATTTTAAATTCTTGAAAATTTTAGAGATGTGAAAAAAAAATTGACAATAATTCAATTATTCTTTAAGGATAAAAAAATTTGACAATAATTCAATTATTTTGGCCTTTTGGGTTATACTTATACGGTTAGGTTAGGGTGGGTTTAATTGGATTATGGCTTTAATGAGATTTTATTTTAGCGGGTGGGTTTAATAGGGTTTTGGGTTTTATGGCCTTTTGGTTTTGGGTATATTTATTATATATTAATAAATAATCATATTAATTATATATTTATTACGTATAATTTAAATATAAATTATATTTTTTTAGTACTACTTTATAATTTATATTTTATACTGATGAAAAAAATATAAGTACTCGATATATATATATATATATCTTGACTATAAGCATAAATTTTTTGCATTTTATAAGTATATAAACGAATAGATGAAGGCCAGAATTTATTTTTAAAAGTTTTTTATTTTATAGTGAATATAAATTATAATGTATTTATATTTTGAAATTCGAGTTCATCAAATCAATTATTTTAAATATCAATATGATTAATTTATAATATATCATATTTTTTATGATAAATTATTTCAAAATTTGATTTTATATAACAAATTAATTTCTTATTCTTTTGGTGCTAACAAATATTAATTTTAAAAAATAAATATAATTAAAAATATCATATAATAGCAAAAGTATAAAAATAATAATAAATTAATAATTTGTTTTTAGATATAAATATTTAAATTACGTAAAAATGATTACATCTAATATAAATAAAATGATGTAAAACATATCCGAACCCAGACCAAACCCGAACCCAGACCGAACCCGAACCCGAACCCGAATGGGCCCGAACCCGAATGAGCCCGAACCCGAATGGACCCGAACCCGAATGAGCCCGAACCCGGATGGATCCGAACCCGAATGAGCCCGAACCCGAATCAACCCGAATCCGAATAAACCCGAACCCGAATGAACCCGACCCGAACCCGAATGAACCCGACCCGAACCCGCCCAATTGCCACCTCTAATCACAACCTTACAAGGGCAAACAAAATGAATATGCACCTTGACCTGGATATTCGGACATGGAATATTATATGCATGATCTACTACAAGCCCAGGGCTGTTACATCTTTGTCTTATCCTCAATGTGAAGACATATAGTGTCTGTGTGTGTCTCTATCAAACTAACAATACATACACACACACAAACACACACACGCATGTGTCTACCAAACTAATATAACTTGTGACTAATTCATTCATTCTCCATTTTTCTCTATCAATATCCGGTTATGTAAAGTTCTTTCCAATCTAACTACAGATAAAAATTCATAAAGTACCACGTATTTCCCCTCATCATCTTCTCAACTTCATCCTTGTAGTCAATTTTCCTAGAATATTAGCAATAACAAGGTGACAATAAATGTAGTCCTCATAGAATTCAAACTTCCATGTGCTGCAAAAGCATTATTTCTTCAAAAATGTTAAACATTATTCTTTCCTTTTAGTGTACTACATGTTTAAATTACGAAACTAACCACCAAAGGAGGGATAAGAAAATGAAGCCATATCATCATTTCCGCTTTAAACAGTGCCATAAATATATACAGTTCAAACAAACAATATTAATCATTTGACATAATCAAGCAACAAATATGTTTCATTAAACGCAGGGCAACTTACGGTGTCAAAAGTAGCTGCCGATGGTTCTTAACCAAGCTCTCCATTTCATTAAACGCCTCTACCCCTGTTTGCCATATAATGATCCAATTCTTATGTTCCAACAGCAACTAAGAGTATACATTCAACAAAGAAATGTTAACAGCATTAGCTCCTAAAGACCCTCCAAGAACCAAAATTACTTTGACCTCCTTTGGAGAACCCTCCATTTTCGCTAACCCCGGAAAAAAAATGAACCTTGACACTGCCTTTGAAACCAAACCTTTCAAAGACAACCTCACAGGATTCCCACAAACAACACACTTTTCTTTTCTCGGGAAACACTCAACCGTTGAATCGAATGCAACAAACACCAAATCAGCAAACAAAGAAAGAACCCAATTTGCAATACCCGGAACAGAGTTCTTTCTTGGATCACAAGCTTGATCCTTTTCATCACAGCAGCTAAACAGACAGGAAAAGAAACATACGCATCAGTTCCAATGACTATATGGGGTTCAAAGTTTGACAAAAGGGTGTAGCATTTGATGATGGATTTGATCAGACGGTAAGGGAGGAGGAGGTTCTGGAGAGAGAAGAAAGGCCTGGCTAATTGGACGGCTGGGATTGATTGGAACTCAAAATGAGCTGACGGAATTGCTGTGCTTTCCATGCTGTTGGGGCAGCCTAAGAAGAGGAATTTGGAGGTTGGGTTGATGAGTTTGAGCTCATCTGCTATAGCTACAGCTGGGTAGATGTGTCCCCCAGTGCCACCAGCGGCAAATGCCACGTGGAGGCTCTCCAAGGCCTTGTTGGCGGTGCTGCTGTTAGTGGTTTGATCATTTCTTGATTCTTTTATGGAGAGGCAACAGCTGATGCTAAAGACCTGAAAAAAATTGCAAAAACAGGGAATGTTTAGAGAGCTTAGTTAATGGAAATTTGTGGGTATTAGTAAAGGAAGAAAGTGTCTGAGAATTTAGGATAAGATAAAATATTAAAGTAGTTGAAGTGAAAATAAGATTACAAGATAAGATAGTTAAGATTGAGGTGATGAGTTAAATTTATTAAATTATTTGAAATACAGATAATATTACAAGATAAGATAGCTGGATAAGGTTAGCTTGTAGTTGTATATGTGAAAATAAGAGGTAGATTATCAATTATCTCTATTAGATTATTAATTATCTCTATCATGCCCTCGCAAGATGGAGCTCTGAGAGGAGAGTCCAATCTTGGTCTTCAAGGAGAGAAAGCATGTTCGCGAAAGTGGTTTGGTGAGAGCGTTGGCCAATTCGGCAGAAGAGACATGAGTTATTCGAAGAGCACCACTTTGAACTTGTTCTCGAATGAAGTGGAATGCGAGAATGAAAAACTGGATTTGACCACAGATTCATAGCACCAATATTATCACAATAGACCATCGGTTGCTGTGAGAGAGTGACTCCAAGTTCAGTGAGAAGAGAGTAGATCCAGCGGAGCTCAGTTGCAGTGATTGTAACAGAGTAATATTCAGCCTTAGGGAAAGAGCGAGCCACAGTACGATGCTTCTTAGAACTCCAAGAGATAGGATTGCGAGGTAAACAAGATAGGCACTAGTGGAAGTGAAGTCGTCCTTGTTACTTGCCCAATCGCCATTAGAGAACGCATGGAGAGACAAAGAATAGCACTTATAGAGGACGACACCATGATCTAAAATCTCGCAAAGGTAGCACAACAATCGCTTGACAACATTCCAGTGTTCACTAGTAAGGTGATGCATAAACTGAGACAATTTATTCATCGTATAAGCAATGTCGAGGCGCATAAGCAACAAGAACTGGAGACTACCAACAATAGTCTGATCCTCAAAGGGATCAGAGAGCGTCATGCCAGAATGAAGTGTGAGTATAGGGGCAGTGGCAAGAGGCGTAGCAACAAGCTTGGCATCTGTCATGCGTATGCGAACAAGCATATTAGAAATGTATCGGCGCTGAGCCAAAAGGAAGCCTTGAGAATGAGGAACAACCTCAACTCCAAGAAAGTAAGTCAATGGTCCAAGATCTTTTAGTGAAAATCGCTGAGCAAGGAAGTGGATGAACATTTGCACAGCTCCATCATTGTCACCTGTAATAATAATGTCATCCATATAGACCAGAAGATAAATCATAGTAGTACCGTTGTTGTGGACAAACAGGGAGGAGTCTACATGAGAGTTGGTGAAGCTAGAGATGACAAGAAACTGGTGCAACTCATGATACCAGGCACGAGGAGCTTGCTTGAGACCATAAATAGCCTTGCGTAGTTTTTAGACATGATAAGGATGGTCACGATCAATGAAACCCTGTGGTTGTGAGATAAAAACATCCTCAGATAGGGTACCTTGGAGAAAGGCATTATTGACATCAAGTTACTGAAAAGACCAGCCACGACTAACCGCAATACTGAGAATGAGACGAATAGTGGTAGGCTTGACAACTAGACTGAAAGTGTCATGATAATCAATTCCAGGGCGCTGATGAAACCCCTTGGCAACTAATCGAGCCTTGTACCTATCAATAGATCCAGTAGGAAAACATTTAATGCAAAATATCCACTTGCAACCAACCAAATTCTGTTTTGGGTCCAAGGGAACAAGTTCCCATGTCCCATTCCGAACAAGAGCATCATACTCATCAAACATAGCCTGATGCCATTTGGGATGTTTGATGGTTTGAGTCACTGTTGTAGGTTCAAGTTCATCAGATATAGTGAGCTGAGCTGTGAGGTTTTGTTGATAGGCTTGTGGATGTTGTTTTTGGATCGGGTGATAATGACTCTGGGAGAGGATGCTGGAGGGGTTGAAGAGGGTATGGTTAATGTGTGGGCTTCAGCGATTGAGGTAGGTGGTGGAGTTGGGTTGGGTATGGGTTCAGCGCCAATGTTGGATCCCAGATCTGCGGCAAGCGCAGGAAAGATAGGTCGGGGAAGAGAGGATGGATCAGTGGAGGAGATGTTTAGAATAGAGCTTGCAGAGGGCACAAACGTTGAATCCATGGATGATGTGTCAGTAATCGAAATAAAGGACACAGAGGAGCACCAGTGAGAAAGTGTGTCAGACGAAGGACGATCTAGGTGAGATTGAAGAGATGTGAAGAGGAATATAGACTCGACCAATTTGACATGGCGCGACGTGTATCTACGAAAAGAGGTGGGTTCAAGACATAGATAGGCACCTTGAGTGGTAGAGAACCAAGAAAGACACAAGAAGATGAACGAGGAGTGAGTTTGTTGGAGGAGTATGGTCGGAGCCACGGATAACAGAGACACCCAAAACTACGGAGTTTAGAGTAGTTAGGAGGAGTGCCAAAAGGTTTGGCATATGGTGACAAAAGATGAAGCGTGGGAATAGGTAGGTGATTTTTGAGATAAACAGCAATGGAGAATGCGACCAGTAAGATAAAGGCATGGATGAATGAGAAAGAAGAGAAAGACCTATTTCTACAATATGACAATGACGACGTTCAGAATACCCATTGTGTTCAGGTGTGTGTGGAGGAGAAGTTAGATAAGAGATTCCATTGGTAGCCAGAAAAGATGAAAGTGCTTGATATTCCCCCCATTATCAAAATAGAGTGTTTTAATACTCTTGACAAAGAAGTTTTCTACAAGCGATTTAAATCAGACAAATATATCAAAAACATGTGATTTTCTTTTTAGAGGGTAAAACCAGATATACTTCGTAAAGTGATCGACAAAAATAACGTAGTATTTGAAATCATCAACAGAATGAATAGGAGAGGTCCACACATCAGAGAAACTGATATCAAGAGGGGAGGAAGAGACAAAAGAAGAAATTGAGAAAGGTAACTTATGACTTTTATTGCATTGACAAGAAGGACAATTAAAATTGACATTTAAAGGACTCGATAATTCTAACTGAAAATTAAAAGCAATATGCCAAAGAATTGGAGACGATGGATGACCTAATCTATGATGCCACTCGAAAGAGATGGTCTTGATACTGGAAAAGGCCACTAACGGAGAAGACTCAACGGAGGAAGCCGGTCACTCATACACACCATCCTTAATCCTTAGTTCGACCCTGCAAAAGTGTTGCCCCCGTGCAAAAATCCTTCACAAGAAAAGAAGCAGGTAAGAATTCAATGGAAGTATTATTAGATTGACAGAACTTAAAGATAGAAATAAGATTCTTTTGCATGGTAGGAACACAAAGAACATTATTTAAGGAGAAGTTGTGTAAGGGTGTAGAAAGAGATGTTGAACTGGTATGGGTAATAGGGAGACCCGTGCCATCACCAATCACAATGTCGTCAGAGCCGTCAAAAGGAGTGTGAATAGAGAGATTACTCAGGTTAGTGGTAACATGGTGTGATGCGCCACTATCCAGAAGCCAAGTAGAATTATCAGGGGTATTAGCGGTTACAAGATTTGCTCGTGGTTGCCATGGGGCTTGAGGGTGTGGTTGCCATGGAGAAGTTCAACTAGAATCCGGGGGTGGTTGTAAGATTGGCTGTATCTGACAAAAAATAGGACATTGTGGAACGGTGTGTCCTTGTGCACGACACCACTAGCAACGACCCAAGTAGGGTCGAGGCGGGGGTCTACCATTCTGAATGGCGACGTTGGAGAAGCTCGAGGAGGGACCTGCCATTGGCTGGAAGGACCTGCCATTGGCTGGACGTTAAGCACGATTGTCGAAGTTTCTTGAATTTGATCGAGGATTGGTCGGATTTGCAGAGACTGAAAGTGGGGAGGAGTTGGATTGATGGACACGCAGCGAGAGCTCTTTATTGATTAATTTTTCATGCAGTTCATCAAAGGATATTGACGTGTCACGGCCATTGATAACATCAATATAGGCTTGAAGTTATCATCGAGTCCATCAAGAATTTTCTCAGTGAGATCCTCATCATCCATAGGTTTACGGAGGGCCGCAAGTTCATCAGCTCAGGTTTTTAACAAACTGCATATACTTTAAAATTGTCTAAGAGCCCTTGCTGGCATGTTTGATTTGTTCCTTGATCTGCTTGATATGACCTTGCGAAGGCCGAGCATAGGTATTGGCAAGAACATTTCAGATGTCCTGGGAGGTCTGCTATTGAGTTTTAACAGGGATGGGAGACAACGTGAGAGAGTCGACAAGAGCACCAAAAATTAGCTTATCCTGACGAACCATATTTGATATGCTGGATGGGGGTTGGCGACATTATTTATCGTTGTTATGGCGAGGGGCGCAGGATGAGATCCATCAATGAACTTGTGAAGATCATAACCAATTAGAATTGCTTCCATATGAAGTTTCCAAGAGAGATAAATGGTGGACGTGAGTTTAACAGATTTATGGATGTTGATAACAGTAAGAGATTTGATGGGTTCCTCTGCATTAGGAATTGTAAGGTGAGTATCTACATCAGCCATGGTCGATTATAGGGGGACTGGTTTATGGCTGATATGTCAACGGGATGAGAAAAAAAATATTAACGAGAAGTGACGGCAATGGTAAAAAAAAAAGAAAGAGGTTTTGGAGGCCTAGGAGTTTAATGCTCAGATACCAAAAAGAAAGAAATAAAAGGTAGGAAAGATATGACATACTTACTTTGTATTCAATGTTGCCTATTTATACAAGTGTCAGGTGAGTATCTAAGATAGGCTAAACTACTAAACTAGTTGAGGTGAAGATAAGATAGCTAAGATTGAGGTGATAAGTTAAACTTACTAAACTATTTAAAATACAGATGAGATTACAAGATAAGATAGTTGGGTAAGGTTAGCTTGTAGCTGAATAGGTGAAGATAAGAGGTAGATTATCAATTATATCTATTAGATTATTAATTATCTCTATCATTCAGAAAAGCAAAATTGAGTTTACCTAGATTTTGAAGGGAAGGAACAGGGGGAGAGATAGAATGGTAAATAAGGGGGTTTAGGAGGGAGAGAGATGAGAAAGTGGGTTTTGGCAGCCATTTTTAAAGCATTTGTTTTTCAGCTGCTCAGGTTTCAAACTGATTTGAGAGATGGGAATTTTTACTGCTTTGCATTCGTTTCTCTTCTTTCTGGATTTTTAATTTTTGAAGAAATGAGCAAGACTTTTAGGACAATTGATAGACAAGTTCAAACAAGCAAGGAAGAACCGAAAAAGCAAAGTTGGGCTTCGTTTGGAACCCACGTGCGGTGGGATTCCAATAATTTTTGTGGGAGGATTTCCCTCTATTGATACTAGAGTTCACTTAACATTCAGGATCCGTTTGAAATCAAACGGACCCCGATTCAGTGCGATTAGAATATTTTGTAAGTTAAGCATCAATCAATGGTCCTCAAATTTTAGGGTATATTTTATATTGATCCCCAAACTTCAAATCGTATCAATCAGATTCTCGATCATATAGTTTTGTATCAATATGGTCATTCCGTTAGCAAAACCGTTAGAGTAAACGTTAAATGACAGATGACATGTGACGTGTTAAAAACAAAAATTTCATCTACTGATGTGATTTTTCTTTTTGTCTTTTTATCTTTTTGTCTTTATTCCTTATGGATTTATATTTGATGCACTGTAAGTGTATAGGTCTATACCCATTCCTTATTCTTTTTCAAATTTTATATTTTTCTTTTTGTTTTTATAAAAAAATTATATTATAATTTAAATTACTTTTTTTGAAAATATAATTAATTTATAAACATATAAAATATTTATTTAAATTAATTTTATAAAAACTATTTTTAAATTTTTTTCTCTTTCCTTTTTCTCTATTTTTTTTCATTTTATATTCTTTATAAAAAAACTAAAAACTAAAACATAAATAATAATTTATATTATATTAAACTAATATTATAAATATTAAATAATTTATTAAAAATATAAAATATTTATTTACATTAATTTTATAAAAATTATTTTATGTTTGGTTTTACTTTTTCTCTTGTTTCTTTTCCCTTTTTTCTTGTTAATAAATAAATACAAAGATAAAAATAATTTATAATATAATTTAAATTTAAATTAAATAATTAAATAATTTATAAAAAATATAAAAAATATTTATTTACATTAATTTATAAAAAAAAATCCTTTTCTTTTTTATTTACTGTTATGAATAATTAAATAAAAATTAATTATTTTGTAATAATTAAATAATTTATAAAAAATAATATAATTATTTTAATTAATTAAAAAATTTATTTTCCTTTTAATTTTCTTTTATAAATAAATTAATTTTATAAAAGATTAAATAATTTATCAAATATAAATATTTATTTACATTAATTTTTTGTAAATATATTTTATATTCCTTTTTTAATTTTTTTCTTTCTATTCTCTCCACCCAACTCTTGTCGATCGAAAAAGGAAAATTTGAATCATCACCGTCAGTCCAACCCTGTGAAGGATCAGACTGCCATTCATAATGCTCGATAGGCATTGCAAGAGGCTAAATTTGATCCATCACGATAGATTGAGGAGGGTCCGATTTGACGTTTTATGGCAGATTCGATCAAGGTAGTTGCCGCCTCAACTTCAGCATTGGAGTCGACATAAAAAATATAAAACTTTAATTAAATGAATGTAAATAAATATTTTATATTTATAAATTATTTAATTTTTTATAAAAAAATAATTTATTTAGAAAAGGAAAAAAGAAATAAGAAAAAGGAAGATAAAATTTATTTTTATTATAACATTAATGTAAACAAATATATTATATTTTTATAAATTATTTTATTTTTGAAAATTTAATTTAATTTAAATTATAATATAAATTAATTTTATTTTTATATATTTATAAAGAATAAAAAGGGAAAAGGAAAAAAAGAGAAAAAAAGTAAAAAAAAAAACTTAAATATTTTTATAATATTAATGCAAATAAATATTTTATATTTTATAAATTATTATTTTTTTATAAAATTAGTTTAAATTATAATATAATTATAATTTTTTATTTATAAAGAGGAGAAAACAAAAAAATGTAATAAAGAAGAAATAAAATATAAAATATTTTATTGTTACATTTTTATAAAATTAATTTAACTAAATATTTTATATGTTTATAAATTAATTATATTTTTAAAAAATTAATTTAAATTATTATATAAATTATTTTTATTTTTTGTATTTATTTAAAAAAAATATATATAAAATTTGAAATAGAATAATAAAGAAAAAAGACAAAAAAAAGGACCACATCAGCATGATGACATTTTTGTAATTTACACGTCACATGTTATCTGTCATTTAACGTCTATTCTAATGGTTTTGCTAACGGAAGGATCATATTAATACAAAACTATAAGATCGAGGATCTGATTGATACGTTTTGAACTTTGAGATCAATATAAAATATACCCTAAAGGTTAAAGACTATTGGTGCTATTAACTCACTGAAATATGCATTTGGTTATTAGATGCAGCACGGTCTCATCGTGCTGCACCTAGAATAATCCCTTTCACTAGTGGGAGGGATTCCTTAACTATCATTGTAATTTTATTTTTATTTAAAATGTTAATTTTTTTTAATATAATATAATAAATAATTCTTTTTATATAATTAACTAATAAATATATAAATATTAATATTATATAATTAATATGAGTTAATTAAAAAAAGTAATTATATAAATAATAAAACCATTATTTGGTATACAAATAATATTTGTATCATTTGTATTAATTTTTAATTATTTATTATTAAAATTATTATTAGACATAAATATAATTTTAATAATTAATGTCAAATAATTTAAAATTTTCATTATATACAAATTTTAATATATTGTCCATAATGGTCATTATCTACTTTTACTACAATCTATCTCACAGTCACCGCTGTCTACAGTAACTAATTTCACTGTCATTGCTGTTTTTAATCTCACCGGAACCAATATTCCCGCTTATCCAACCCTGAAGCTCAAATCCATTGCTAGACCCAATGAAAGAAAAAATTCTCCTTTTACCCCTCAATTGTTATTTCTTTAATTTTATATTACATAAATATAATTTTAATAATTTTTAATTATCATTATTTAATATAAATATATATTTAATATATATTTTATTATTAAATATAATATAATATAATATTAATAATATTTAATTATTTATTATATATATACACATTTTAATCTAATGTCCTTAATGATCATTTTTTTCTCACTATAATTCACCGCCACCACTACGTTTGAATCCAAACACTGATTTTAATCTCACCACTATCACCGTTTTTAATCTCACTGTCCATCCAAATGGAGCCTAGAGCTCGTATAGATTCCATTGCCGCCTATGGCACGATGGAATTTTTTCATTTTTGTGAGGAAAAATCCCCTCATTGACTGGCCCCTCACTGGGGGTGCATTTGGATGCACCCCTAGTGGGGGCTTTAATCGCATTAGCCCTTTCAGTTTAACTGGAGTGACAGGGATCCAGTGGATCACTGGATCCCCAATGAAGGGGAAAATCCCCTTTTACCCCCTATCCACTTTTTTTTTTTAAATTATTTTATTATTTTAATTTATTTCTAATACAAATATAATTTAAATAATTTTTAATTATTATTTAATATAAATATAATTTTAATATATATTTTCTTATTTAATATTATTATAATTTTAATAATTTTTAATAATTTATTATATATATACACACATTGTAATCTAATGTCCTTAATGGTCATTTTTATTTCTCATTATAATTCACCTCACTATCATCGCTGCGTTTGAATCTAAACACATATCCCACCACTGATTTTAATCTCACCGCTATAGTAATTAATCTCACCACCACCGCTGTTTTTAATCTCACCAAAGCCAATCTCACCGTCCCTCCAAATAGAGCCTTAGGGAGCTAGGAGCTGTTGTCTTGCCGTGTTGGGTGGTTATGTCTAATCTAATCTAAATTAATTAAAAATGAGTCTTGGGACTCGGTGGGTATTTAAAAAAAAATTAAATATTTTTGTTCTATTTTATTTTTTACTAAGAGTAAAAAAGACATTTGATGAGATAATTGAAAAAAAAAAAGAGCAAAGAAAGAACATTCGAGGGAGAGATGGGGAGTGAGGAGAAAGAAGAAGAGATGAAAAGAGAGGAGGGAGAAGAAGAAAGAGGTGGTTGAGGGGAGGACGGATGATGCCTCATCGGCGAGGTGACTGGTTGGATGAAGAAACCGTGGAAGAGGGAGGAGAAAAGGAAAGGGAGGAGGAGAATAAGTCATCGACGAAGAAGGAAGAGAGAGGAGAAAGAGAATTAGCAGAGTGAGTCGGCTATCTTGACCTAGCCGATAATGATGCAGGCATTCGGCTAGCTGGAGGAGAAGAAGAAGGTATTTTTTTTTTTTTGATTTTGGTCTATATAATATATTTAAGTGTCAAAAGAAATATAATTTTTGGACATACAAAAAAGAGGACAAAAAAATTGAACTGAGAAAATAATTAAAAAAGAGAGTAAGTAAAAAAAATTGAAGTGGGAGAAGATTAGAAGGAGAATAACGGAGTAATAAAATTTAAAGAATTAGTATCAAGTTTGATCGATATAATATAATATAGGATTATTATTCTGTACACTGTCAGTGGACTTTTTTTAACTCCACAAGCGGAGCTTACACGCTTCTGTAACTTTTCATACGATTTATATTTATACAAACTGACCGTTGGATTTAACAATATAATCGTACTCGTCGTGCACGTAAAGTTTCAAATCGATCCGATATTCCTATCATATTGATCGAGAATACTGTCTTTTTCAATATATATAACGGTTGAAAGTTTTTTACGTCGAAATAAATAGTTAAATATTTTTAATTTACTCGAAACTCGACGTGCATGATCTACGCGAATAGAACATGAAATATGACGGTCGGATTAAAAAAATATAAATTGTATGAAAAATTACGAAAGTGTGTAAACACCGCTTGTGAAATTAAAAAAAATCCACTGACAGTGTACATGATAATAATCAATATAATATAAGGAAGGATACAAAAAGTAAAAAAACAAAATTATGAAGATTTAGAAATAAAAAAATCCAAAATAACTCAGCATACCACAATAATTATTTTTTATACAAAAAATTTGCAAAAATTTAAATTTAAATTTCAAACCTAATAAATATTATCTGTTAAAAACATTTACATAAACTAACGAAATTAAATCCTGATTTCATAACACATTAATTAAAAGAAAGACAAAATGCTAACGCAAAGGAATTTTTTCTTTATACATATTGGGGATCTAAACTTGGATTTTAATATTATTAAGGAAGTAATAAGTTAATAACCTTTAGACGTCTAGTTTTGCTTGGTAAAACTAAAATCCATAGGAAAACCGAAATAATATAAATGGTAAAAATATATAATAAAAAAAATGTTCTTTTCATTACTGTGTTCAATAAAAAATTTATATTTTATTTATTGTTAGATTTAAGTTAAAAAATAAAGAGATAATATCATGAATGGTTTTTGAAATTTATCGAACTTGTCAATGTGTTATATATATTTTAAAAATGTCTATTTTGGTATTTAAAGTTTCATTCTATGTAAGTTTCACTTTATGTATTATTGTAGTACATGTCAATAACATCGTTAAATATTGGTGACGTAATTTTTGTATCCAATTAAAATTTAACACGTGGCACCATATAATGATGCCACATGTATTAACATAAAATTTATTATTTTAATTTTAATTTTAAAAATAAAAATAATATTATTTTAAAACATAATGATGACACAAGGTACCACATAATAAGGCCACATGTATTAACTTAAATAAAGGAATAAAAAGAAATATTTAATAAATATTTTTAAATAATTAAAAAAATAAAATATTTTAATTTCATATTTTTTTAAAAGAATTAAAAACAAAGTTAATTTCATATTTTAATTTTTGTAATTTTTAAAAATAACTTTTTTTAAAAAAATATTTAAAAAATTCAGATATTAAAAATTGTTTAACAAGTAATTTTAAAATAGTTTATATTTTAAAAATAATTTTAGTTAAATATATTAATTCTGTAATTTTTAAAATTTTAAAAAAAAAACACATTAATTTTTAAAAATATACTTTTTTATATAAAAAAAAATTAGATATTAGTTTTTAAAAATATAATTTTAAATTTTTTTATATTTTTAAAATTTTAATTTTTTTTTTCAAAAATTTAGATATTAATTTTTATAAAATCCTGTGTTGCCATGTGTCATCACCTGATTGATCAATATCATATAATCATCTATATTTAACGGTGTTAAGTCAAGGTATCACATTAGTATACGGTTTAATAATACAAGTACTACATTGAATATTTTTAAAATACAAGTATCACATTGATAAATTTAATAAATTTTAAGAATTATTCATGACATTATCCCAAAAATAAAACTAGTACATATTTCTTCCAGGCTAGTATTCGTTTCTAGGCCAGTGCCGGTGGCCACCACCAATACTTTCAACCAATTAAGATAGTTGGTATGTATAGATCGATGTATCATTTTTATTTTAATATTAATATATATTAATAACAGTATATTTTGATGTATGATTTTAAATTTATCGATATTTTATTAAATATTTTTTTCATATATAATCCATTTTCAAGTTTTTAATAAAAAAAATATATATTATATAAATGCAAATATAATTTTATTACATAAGTCTATATTTTTATGCAAATATAAAATTTTAAAATTTTAATTTTTTTAAACATCAAATAAATAAAATCTAAAAGATAAATTTTACATTTTTTACTACAAAGAGAGATTGTCCACGTTGCAAATTTTTTTTGCTGCAAGAAGAGATTGTCCACGTTGCAGATTACTGTATACTTTCTGCTTTTATTTTTTTGAATGAAAAATTAAAGAGAATACGCCAACTGGCAAGAGGCAGAGAAAACTTGGGAGATATGTTCTCTCTTGGGTATTGTTTTTGAGTTAGAAAAAGACAAGGTTGTGGATCAGCTTCACCAAATAGAGACAGGTGTTGAGGAGGAAAATGGAATTGATCACTTTAACATAAGGAGTTATGGGAGAAACCAGTCTTTGGGTTAACCATTTATTTGGTTCCAGATCATTCGGATTTTCCTCTTTCTTTATGGTTAAAATCACCTCTTGGAATGTTAGGGGCCTAGGTAGCAGGGTGAAAAAACGGGCTGTTTGTAACTTAGCCTCGAAATTACAATTGGACATGATCTTCTTGCAAGAAACAAAAATCTAGTCAGTGAATTCGTTCATCCTCAACTCTCTTTGACTTCATAGCCCTTGTCATAGTAAATGGGTTGACTCTTTGGGTATATCCGGTGGTTTTATCACTATCTGTTCAGACAATTTCTTCTATCTTGAATCTTCAATTATCAACCAGAGATTCATCCTTCTTAAAGGTATTATCAAACAGCTAAACTTTCCTTGTGTTTTTGTTAACATTTATGCATACAATAATGTAGTGGACATAAGCTCTCTTTGGGATGACTTGCTAGCTCTAAAACTCTTGTATCCTTTTGCGTGGTGCATTGGTGGGGACTTCAACATTGTTAAAAACCCTGAAGAAAAAAATGGGTATTTCTTATGACTTTACTGCAATGGCATCATTTTCTTCTTTTATTGATTCAATGGACCTTCTAGATCTCCCCCTCAGTGGGGGTCGTTTCACTTGGTCCAGCAACAGGGATACTCCCTTGATGTGCAGATTGGATAGATTCCTTCTAAGTGGAGATCTCCTTGAAAAGTTCCATTCTCTCTTTCAACAAGTACTCCTCAAGTCCATGTTTGATCATAATCATATTTGTCTGAGTGTTAACCAAACGAACTGGGCCCAAAAACTTTTAGATTATTTTCACACTAGATGGATGATGCTCAATTCTCCAAACTAGTTGAAAGCTCATGGAAAGACTCTGCTTCTCTTTTTGGTTCATCTAGCAGACTCTTCGATCGATTGAAAGCTATCAAGCTCCCTATCAAGTCTTGGCAGAAGGAACATAGTTCTCGTGACGCACTCAGAATTACTCAAGTCACTGGGGAGATTGATCAATTAGAAAAAGAAGCCGAATCACATATTCTTTCCAAGCTGAGAGCTGAGTTATGGTCTCTTTACAGGAAAGAAGAACGCTCTTCGTATCAAAAATCCAGGTTGAATTGGATTAAGTTTGGGGATAGGAGCACTAGATATTTCCACTTGACTGCCTCTAATAGAAGAAGAGGTAATTTTATCGACAAACTCTTGGTTAATGATAAGGTTATCGATAACCCCCACGAAATCAGGGCTGAAATTGTTAGCCACTTTAGAAATCAATTCAAGGTTCACAACACAACCAAGCTCAAAAGCATAAACTGCCCTTTCAAGAAACTTTCTATCGATCATTGCAAATTTCTTGACTCTCCCTTCTCGGAGGATGAAATTTGGGCTGCCATTCTTGATTGTGATGGTAATAAAGCGCCTGGACCAGACGGGTTTAATTTGGACTTCTTTAAGAGGTATTGGTCTTTTTTAAAGACTGACATACTCAAATTCATGAGTGATTTCCATGATTTTGGCTTATTTAACCAAAATTTGAATGCTTCATTTATTACTCTGGTTACTAAATGTTGCGGTCCTTCAAAGCTTTCTGACTACATGCCAATCAATCTGGTTAGCAGCATTTACAAAATCCTCTCCAAAGTCCTTGCCAATCGCCTAAAGAGAGTCATGGGTTCTATGATTGGTGAAAATCAATTTGCTTTCTCAAAGGGCAGACAAATTTTGGACTGCTCGCTCATAGCCAACGAAAAAAATTGTCGATTCTCTTCGAAAGATTAGGTTTGGTGGTCTCTTTCTTAAAGTTGATTTTGAAAAAGCCTTCGATAGTGTAAGCTGGTATTATTTGGACTTTATCATGTCTCAAATGGGGTTTAGTTCTAAATGGCGTGGGTGGATTTCTCAATGTATTTCCACTACCTCTATCTCGGTTCTACTGAATGGTTCCCCTACCTCTCAATTCTCTATGCAGAGAGGCTTAGACAAGGGTGCCCTTTATCCCCTTTTCTCTTCAATATTGTTGCTGAATCTCTTAGCATTCTGTGTGCCAAGGCCTCTAACATCAGTATTTTCTCTGGTATTGAAGTTGGCAGCAATCCGATTCGTATAACTCACCTCCAATTTTCCGATGACACTTTGATTTTCTGTCAGCCTGATTTGCAGCAACTTATGTCTATTAAGAGGCTTCTAAAAGGGTTTCAGCTTATCTCGGGTCTAAAAATAAACTTCTCCAAAAGTTGTCTATTGGGTGCTAATGTTGACCACCAAATTGTATCTGACTGGGCTGCCACCATTAGTTGCCAAGCTGGTTGTTTTCCTACTACGTATCTTGGACTTCCTTTGGGCGCTCACTCTAGTACTCCCCCTATTTGGCAGCCGGTTCTTGATAAAATTAGAAATAGACTTGCTTCTTGGAAGAATAAATACCTCTCATTAGGAGGTAGACTTACACTTATTAAATCTGTGCTCTCTAGTCTTCCCATCTACTTTATCTCTCTCTTACAGATCCCTATTTCTGTGAAGAATGAGCTAGATAAAATACAGAGAGATTTTTTATGGTCTGGTTGCTCTGAAAAAAGAAAGATTCACCTTGTCAAATGGGATATTGTCTGCTCTGAAAAGGAGTCTGGTGGGTTCGGTATTACCGACTTGAAGCTAAAAAATAGGGCTCTGCTAAACAAATGGATTTGGCGTTATGGGAATGAGCCCAATAGCCTTTGGCGGAAAGTCATCTCCCATAAAAACAACTTCGACCCAAGTTCATTGCTACCCCCTCATCTCGTAACTCATCTTTCATTTGGTCTCATATCTCCCAACCCTTACTCTCATCCAACCCTTTTCATTATGTGGTCAGATCAAACATTGGTTTATCTCTTGGATATGGGTCTAGAATCAAATTTTGGACTGATGAATGGACAGAAGGCTCTTTACTTTCTTTGTGTTTTCCTCGTATCTACGCATTGGCCACTAACAAAACTGGCTTCATTATTGAATTTGGTAGTTGGTCTGACTCTGTTTGGACTTGGAGTGTTAGTCTCCTTAGGAGACTTTTTGATTGGGAACTTCATCAATGGAACCATTTCTTGTAGTTGATTAATCTCTCCACCCTTCACCAAACCGATCCTGATTTGATTATTTGGGAAGGTTCTACCAAAGGTATCTACTCTGCAAAATCATTCTACAAGATCTTCAACAACTCTTCTCTTAGCTTCTCTAATATTTGGAAGGTTGTTTGGGCTGGTCTCGCCCCTCCTAAGATGGAAATATTTTGCTGGCAGGTTATCAATGGAAAGGTTGCAGTCAAAGCTGTGCTCATGAAAAAGGGTATCTTAGATTTTGACTCTTCTCTCTGCTCTTTTTGTAAGAAAGATCTTGATACTCCAGATCACTTGTTCTTTAACTGCATTTTTTCATGGAAAGTTTGGATACTCTGCTGCAGTTTTTGGGGAGTCAATTGGGTTGTTCCCAAGGATGCCATCTCTTTCTTTACCTCCTGGCAGTCTTTGTCTCCCCTAGATTGCTACGATGGAATCTGGAGATTGCTCTTCTTCATTATTCTTTGGTCAATTTTTCTTCATAAAAATGATATCACTTTCAAAGGGAAGGTCCTTGATATTTCTCAACTTGTTGACATCATTAAGGTACGTCTTGCTCATTGGAGTCATGGGAAGTGGCCATTGTTGATTCCCTCTGTTAATGACTTTATTAGTTCGCCTTCTAATGCGTCTGCAAAAAAAGCTATTCCCAAAGCTCGTAAATTGATATCCTGGTTCCGACCTTCTCCTGGTTCCTTGAAACTCAACATCGATGGTTCTGCTTATGGAAAACCTGGGCCTGCTGCCATTGGTGGTGTCCTACGGGACCATAATGGAATAGTTAGAGGAATTTTTTCTAAGCCTATTGGTATAGAGGACTCTAACTTTGCTGAATTTTTGGCAATTATGGAGGGTCTCTCCTTCTGATGTTCCTCTTCTTGGGCTAGTGCACATTCAATAATAGTTGAAAGCGATTCTAAAAACTCAGTTCTTTAGGCTAATAACCACAACTCTGTTCCTTGGCGTATGAAACCTATTTCGAATCAAATTGAAAGTCTGAAATTGAGGTTAAAAGATGTTTCTATCATTCATTGTCTTCGTGAGGCCAACTCATTTGCTGATATGCATGCCAAATCGGGGGTCTCCAAAACTTGTAATTTAGTTGCCTGGTTATAGGGTATTGTGGTGAGTTGTGCTGAGTTAATCTTCTCCAAAGTGCCCCTGAAGGTTGAAGTAATACATTTCACATTTAGAGATTTTGAAAATGCTGGTGGATAGTTGGCAAATTTCGAGGGTTATCAGTGAGGTAGCAAATGTGCCAAGTCTGGTGTGAAATATAGAATTTATATTCTAATTTTGGTGATCAACTAATTTGTGAGTTTGGTTGTTGATGGCTGTTTCTTGATTATATTGTTGTAACTCCATTTCTGCATTGCAGCTAGTTTGTTATGGCTGAAATGCTATTTGTACCGTAGTTTTATTCAATGAAGAAATATCTACCTTTCAAAAAAATAAAGAAATCAGGTAGGGTGTGAAACACTCCACTATCCTTTGAGCAGTCATTTCTTTTTTTTTTATAATCATTTCTATGGCCTTTTTAAAAAAAAAATAAAAAAAAATAAAAAAGTACCTGTAATAAACAAAAATAAAAGAGAAAAAATTGTTTTCAACACTCCACTTTCTCTTATTTTCAACAATTTTTCTTTTTATATTTTGATTCACCATAAATAAATAAAAAAAACTGTAGAAAGAAAAAGTGTTGGCACGTTCGTGTATTCGTGTCATGTTCATGTTATGTTTTTAGTCGTATCATGTTTTAATTATTTTCTCACGTTATATTTATGTCGTGTCTCAATTCATCTCATATTTTATATAATTTATTATAATAATTTAATTTTAACTTTAAATTTATTTATTTAAAATATTAAAATATATAATCTTTACACTCAATTTTGAATTTTTTTAGGCTTGGAAGCCTATTCACGTAGCAGTACTTCTTCTCTCCTTTTATTTTATTTTATTTTTTATTTGGCTTGCTTTTTATCCCTTAAAATCCGGCACCAATTAAGACACTGACATTGTACTTTTCTCTCTTTCTATCCAGCAACAATTAAAACAAGAAGATTTAGGTAGGTAAAAAAATCTTCTATCTTTTTACGTTTTCCCTTGCTCTTTTTCTCTCTTCTTCTGTTCTTTTATCTTCTCTGGTAGCAGATAAAAGAGTAAAAAAAAAAAAAAAAGGTAGGGCCTCCAGTGGACGTGAAGGAGGTTTTCATGGAGTACGTTGAGGGGGCAGTTTGCAAAACAGTGGAGCAGCTGAAGCGGTTCTTTCTGGAGGTTCAAGGTGATGCTCAAGCTTCCATGGAAGATGCTGAGATGATTGTGAAGAAAGTTCTCCAAAGGAGGCATAATAACAATGTAAAGTTCCCAAATCAGGCTCTAAGTCTTGAAGATTTTCATTTTTTCTCTAGATATCAATCCTTTTCTATTTAATCAGCAATCAAAATATAGATAATTAGAGTGATTTTGATATTATGTTGTTAAATTAATTCCTTGCTTGATAGTGGTTATATAATTATTTGACAGGCATATTTTGTAATCAATATGGATCAATCAAGTTTTGGTTCTTACTGTCAAATTTTAAGGTATAATAATTTCTTCTCTTTTTTTCCACAAAAAAAAAAAAATGAAAGTAATTTAATTTTTTAATATTAACTCATTAATTTTTAATTGAGAATGGCATGAAGATTTCGGGGATGTTTCTAGGACCAATCAGTATGCATACATCTTGCAAAAGTCTCAAACTGAAAGTTAAGGAGGAATATAACACCTACAGTGTAAGCATCACTTCTCGTTAACTCTTTTTTTTTTTTTTATAATTCTTTTATTTGATTTCCAAATATAACAGCTACACCTATAGTTTTTGCTTGGTGTGGTGCTCTAACTTGGATGTTGTTATTTTGTTTATGCTTAGCTTGCTTTTGATTTTTTTTTTTTCCATGGAATGATAACTATCCATTGTTTTATTGAGATTCATTTATTGTATTATTTCTTTAATATGGATGAGTTTTTCATGGTTGAACATTTTTTTTTAAAAAGAATAAAAAAAAGAAAAAGAAAAGAAAGTGTATGGCCATTAATATTATTTCTATTGCTTTTAAGTAATATTGTTATTTTTTTTATTACATAATGTCTAATATTAAATGGAAAAGAAATGGGTTATGGTTGTCTTCATGTGCCTTGGTAGAATGAAGATATGATGCCTTTTAGGCTGATTATGTATAAACAATGATTATGTACATTCATTCATTCAAGCTAATTTAGGCCTTGCAGGTGCCTTTGTCAATGAAGTTTTTTTTTTTCATTAATAAAGAAAGTCTTTTGAATCTTTTCATTGTAACATAAGAGATAAATCTATCCCAATTTATATTTTCTGATATACTTTATGAGAACCTAAAGTCAATTACTATGCATATAGTCATTGCTAATAGAGATTCGAATTCTTTAGTGACAAGATTGAATAAAAATAGGTTTGCTTCAATTGCAAAAAACCTAGACTAAAAACTAGCATATAGCCCAATAGAAATGTAATCTTGTTTGTTTGCACTGATTTGGTTTTAGGGGTTGGTAGACACCTTCATTGTTCGCAACTGGCATAGCTTCTGCAAAGTATGTCTTCATGCATGCCTTCAGGCAAAACAGTCTTATACAAGCTCATAGAAACATTTCTTGCCATTATAATTCGTTACGAGATTAAGCATATTGCATATGTTAATTTTGAATGTGAGTTATGTCTTTGCTTTCCCTATGTTTAATTCAGTCATAGTGTTGTTCTCATGGACGTCTCTTTCTACATAATAGTAATGTACATAACAACCTTTAAAGTTTAACATTCCAAGGCATTTTAAAATGTTTAAAACATAGTACTTGCTGCTCTAGCTTTATCACCAAAATGGGGAAACATATATCTTCGGAATATTCTTGATATAATATTGTTTGTCTTGATTTTAAACTTATAATGAAGCTTAAATTCCAATCAAATTATTTTTAAAAAATTATGAACTTTTTGATATTATGTTGCTAAAACCAATTCCTTGCTTGATGGTGGTTATATTATGCTTTGACAGGTATATTTTGTAATCAATATGGATACAATCAAATTTGGGTGTTTGTTTCTCGAATTCCCTGCCACAGGTGCTCTCTATTTTTTTTTTCTTTCATTTTGATATTATATATCAACTTCATTTTTTTTCATGGTGCCCTCATGTTCATGTTCTCTCATTATAAAAGCAAATACTAAATCATTGATATTGGAAGCTAGCTCATTTCGTGTATAGGTAGGCTTTTCCAGTACCATGTAAACTACTTAATTTTTAATGTAATTCAATGCTGCTTGATGAAACTTTCACACATGTTCATGAAACATGGTTGGACGCTCTCTCCTGTCACTGCCTTCCCCTGTGCCTCTCCATCCATTGACAGCAATGTAAACTGGAAATCATTTTTGCTTTCTTTTTGCATCACTGTTGTGTGTATTTGTTTCTTACTTATTGTTATTTATTTTTTTTCTTTTTTCATAGCCTTGCCAAATACTATAATGCCTTCAATCTCTTTTTTCCTTAAAGCACTTATACTATAAATCTCTTATGGTCATGGAATTCATTTGTTCTTTCAAATTAGTTAACATATCTTAATTCACCCTTATTCCTAAAATCATTTATATGGTCCATAAGATTATTGTCATTGCTATTACAAAAATAAAGAGCGAAGTGTTTCACCCGCAGTGTAGCGCGTGGGATAATTCTAGTAAATATAAAAATACTAAAAAAATATAATGAATTTTTAGTAGCCCGTTGCAATAGCTTAATTTAATGAACATATTTTATTTTTGAATAAAATTATTAAAAATAAAAGTAATAATGAGAGAAAAAAATTAAGAATTGATTAAAATAATAAATAAATTTTTCTTAAAATAAAAAATTTCTATCTACCGGTACAGGCCGATAACCAATACAAAAATTAAAACGATACAATATTAATATCATACTGATTTTATTTAAAATTGTTATGTATTGACTGATACCATCGATACCAATACGGTACCATTAACACTGATTTCAACTCATTTATATGACCCCATGACAAGTACTAATAGGGTTGTTTAAATGGTCGGTTCAGTTAATAATTAAACTGAAATTTCATTAACAAAATTAACCAATTTTTTATTTATCTTAACCGTTAACCGAACCGAATAGAAAGAGATGTAAATGAACCGAACCGAAATTATTTCGATTAATTCGGTCGATTTTCGATTAACCGAAATAAATACTAAATTTATTTTACAATATGTTTTTAATACATGATTTTATATATCCAACCAAAATGCCAAACCAAACTAATTGTGCTCTATCCATAACCAACCAAAATCCAAAAGCAAAACATAATAAAATCTAAATATCAAATATACTAAAACACAATAAAACCCTAAATCTAAATTCCAGTTAATATGGTTAATGCAGTTATTTTCACTTAACCGAACCGAATAAACTGATAACCAAAATTCATCAAAAACCTCTATCAATAACAAAACCAATTTTTTTTTTTTAATGAATTGATTAACCAAATCGAATTTAATTTTGATCAATTAATTTAATTAAAACCGAATAATTAACACCTCTAAATACTACAACCATCAAGAATATCAATTTTGCGAGGTTCTGAAAATTTTTTGCTTTCAGAATTGTATTTTTTATATAAAAAACAAAAAAAGCCACAAAGTGACAAAAACTTTGCATCAGAAGACTAAAGTTCTCAGGTGACGAGACCATAAAATATACTTGAAACAACCGGCTTAACAGGATCTTACACCAAAGGTTGTTTCCTAGTGGTGCAAAGCAATGCTGTTAGATTCCCCATATTGCAAGTTGAATATGCTGGTAAAATGACAAATTATCCCTGCACATTCTCTCTTCATCAAAACATAAAGAAAATATAGTTAATGTCAGCCTGCTAGATTTGCAAGCCAGTCGCAACTTTGTTGTCATTGAGCACTTTAGTAATGATCAAACGGCTGCTGCTTCTTGCATTGCATATGATCTCAAGGAAACAAGGTATTGCTGCACTATTTTATTTGGGCACATTTCATCCCATGGGATTTCAGTTTTGCTCAACATTAAAATTTGCTCATGAGCTCAAAGTTTAGTCTAGTTGATTCATACGACTATCTTTAAGAGGTAACATTTAACAGGTCCTAATCATAATATCTGTAACCTCTTCCTTTATCCGCAAATGTGGCCTTCCTTTGTAAAGAAAAAATTTGCTCTCCATAACTAATTAACTAAATTAGATTTTGGAATATGTAATTACTCAGCCACATGGCCTTGAAACGAGCACAAGCTCTGATTTTCAAATCCTCATTAAAAAATGGAGTAAACATTTGACTGTCGACAAATATTTATTTTATTTCAAACTTACATCTGATATGAATGAGCATAACAACTGACAAGACTGAGCGCTGAGCAAGCAGGGCTCTCTATCATCTTGAATATCCATGATCAAAATCTGGTTCCAGATTTATCTAAACTACTTTAGACTGGACGTAATTGCATGAGTTTTGTTCTGAATGCTTGATGATTCTTTCCTTCTATACAACTGGTAGAACCTCTAAGTTTCAAATTCTAAATAAAAGGAAAATATATGAAGTAAATTCAAAGCCCCTTCAAAATAATTGAACAATCAAGGCAAATCAGGACTTCTTAATATTATTATGTTACAACAATACTATAACATTTTATTTCACAGGAGAAAGGCAGCCAAATGAAAAGGAAAAGAAAAAGAAGAAGAACGATAGTGAATTACATACTAAAACATTAATTGTGCCTATAACCATCATTCGAGGAGAGAAATCAAAAGGTACAACCACCATATTCATCAAAATTGTCTGTTTTCGCTGCCCAGTCATCTTATAATGGCTGTGAGATTCTGATTTGCTGATTGCTACTGTCTGTTGGTAGCTGCTTTGAAGCATCTGCCAATGCAGCCGCTGCAGCAGTTTGGGTCATGGTTTGATACTGCGTATGCAGTAGAGACGCTTGATGCTGAGCATCAGCATAGTACATTTGATCTTGTGTAGGATTTGGATACTCATAACCATAATTAGTATTAGCAGCATGAACTGATTGTGATGGATGTTGCATTTGGGAGAAGCCTACATATGGTTGCTGAACTTGAACCATTTGAGGATTTGATGGCACAGTTGTTCTATACACAGTTGCTGTCATTTCAGGCATAGCAAGGGTAGCTGTATTTGTAGAGTAAATGGAAGGCGCAGTGGAGGCAGAAACTATTGAAGGAGCCATAATGCTAGCATCAGTTATGTTGGATTTCATAGTCATGACACCAGTGTTAGATTGCATGGACATGTATGGTTGTGGTTGTGTTACTTGTGTAACAGGCATTACATACAGTGCAGGGTACTGCTGATGATCAGCTGGATGATGAAGCTGCTGCTGCTGTGATGGTGGAGCATACACTGGATAGTAAGATGACATTGGCACTGGAGCAGCCCCTGCCGTATGGTGGGGGATGTAATGCATGCTGGCTTGCATGAATTGTTGCTGCGGTTGATCCAATTGTGGAGCCAAAGAATAGTAATCTTGAACCTGTTGAATTTGGATTTGGGAGCTTGGAATGGAAGTATCAGCATTGGTATTTGGGCTAGCAGCAGTTCTGCTATCTCCGGATGTCACATGAGTTTGATCTTGATAATAGTAATACATGGGCTTTGAGAGAGAATTTGCAGAGGCAATGCTACTATCGCTGCATATTTAGGTCGAAACAAAGTCAAGAAAAAGGAAATACCATCTTCAGGATTAGATTATCATTTCTAGAAGTTGAAACCAAGAAAATTGATAATGGGCAAATAACATGCTTGAAACTCATGCCAACTAAAACTTAATTATGGGCAAATATCTCTCCTTACATTGGACTAAAACTAACGTACGTCAGCTTATTAATCTTCAGTGAAGAAAGGTAACAATGTACTTAGATTAAGGCCTTTCTGTAAAGGAATGTAAAATTTGCTTATTTCTGTGACGATATTGACTTCAATGAAACAAATGGAGCAAAGAGGAAGAAAAGTTTAAATCCAGGGAAAACTGAAAAGAAATAATGAAATTAGGAAAAATACCTTGCAACTGAATCAGGGGAGGGCAAATTATAAGTGCCGTAAGCTTTCTGTTGTACTGGCTGCAATGGAGGTTTGCGAAAACCAAGAGGCACCCCCTGATCAGATCTCTCATCATCAGACAAAATCCGATTCAAGTTGTCACTAGAACCCCCGGCAGGAGTGATCGTTGCAGTTGCAACAGACACAGCATGCGGAGGCAGAGCAGCAGACACAGCAGCGCCATAGCCATCATCTTGCTTACGAATATTAGCAGCGAAACTTATCTGAGCAAACTGCTCTTCTATGCCAACCCTCTGGTCCTGCACTTTAGCCCCTCCATCCTGATCAACTCGAACTCCAATAGGTGGCAAGTTGGAAAATGAAAGTGAAGATGAAGATGAACCAAACAATGAAGTTTTCTCCACCACTGGCGAATCAGGCAATGAATATTGCACCTGAACTGCATTACTGTTTTTCGCTTGCTTGTTCTGTTCATCTGCTCCTTCTTGTGTCTCAAATTCATCTTCAAGATTCAACAAGGTCTCCATGGTGGCAGAATCTGAGTTCCCTCTAGGCATCAACCCTGAACCATTAAGAACATCAACGAACCATGTTTCAGACTTGGCATCATTTAGCAGTGGACCCATGGAGGCTGCAGTGTCAGGCTTGTTAAAGAAAACAAATAAACGGATTCGAGAGGAGGTTACAGAAGAAGCTGATGAAGCTGTTAAACGGTCATATTCTTCAATCATGTTCTCAAGATCCTCATCCGTGGCTACTGATACAAGAGAGTCAAGGTCTACATTTGGAAGCTGGTACTTCAAGGTAAAGGGTCGGCCATTGAGAAGGGCACGTGAGAGGCGGGTACACAAGGCTGAGAGGGAGCAATGGCGATCAACCGCAACAAGACGAGTCTCACCACCAACGTAGCAAAGGGATTTGTCATGCGGACGGGGCATTATATGACCACCAAAGCTACACATTAGGCGGAGCCTCGCGCCAGGGACAGCTGGGAGAGGGTCATCATAGGTGTTTTCAGTACAGGGGCGTGGAGACGACTCAAAAGAGTCAGGGTAGTTCAGATGTACACAGGTGGCAGCAACCGTGGCGGTTACATCGGTGGGGGCAGCGGGTAGAGGTGGTGGATTCATTGGGGGAGGCGTTTCTTGTTTTGGGGTAGAGGCTTGTTGTGATGTGGACGGAGGATGCACAAGCAAGAAGGGGTTAAGTAAAGCCGGTGGTTTTATAGTTAAGTGTCTCATTTACTTTTTTTTTTTTTTTTTTCTAAAGAAAATAATGCTCCTAAACCTTGATCACGACTAGGATTTGATAGAACAACTGATGGTATTATTATAGTAATATTATTATTTCAAAGTTGAATCAAACATGCAATTTTGAGTGAAAACTTTGCTGGTAGCAAGTATTGCCAGTGCAAGGCAGCATGGGCATTGCTAATGCTAGCTGTAGATTGGGTGGGAGTGGGATGGAATCCTCGACAAGTTAGCCATGTATCTGGACTCATTTGATGGGAAATGGACTCAATCACATGCAGATTTATAGATTTTTGTGCGTTATCATAACAGCTGCTTTGATCTTTATTTTCCAATAGTACTACTACTAATATTCAAAGACCAACAAGTAAGTAAAGAGAATTTAACTTAACTACAACGGCAACGCCAAGTTTATGAAAATTAAGTTAGTTTAGCATTCTAGTTAGAAAAAATTTAGGTTAAATGGTTTGATTTGTAAAAAGTGTGATAAAAAAATATAATTTAAATTTTTTTTAAGTGTTTGATATTACTGTAAAAAAGTATTTATCACATTAATTGAAAAGTCAAAAAAATATACATAAAATAATAAAAGTTTAGAGATTTAAAGATAATAAAATCATTTTATATCAAAAGCCAGTTTTCAACAAAAGTATTATTTTTTTTTAATTTTTCTATTTGAATTATCAAAGCATAATTTTAATAATTAAAGTCAATTTTTATTTATCCATTTAATATTATAAATTATAACGAAACTCAATTTTTAATCTAAAAAAAAAACTTAATTTCATTTTCATAAGTTTGGTTTGGTTTTGCACTTTGCTTTCCGACAGATACGAGGAGGCTGTAAAATAACTATGTGAAACCCAAGAGAGAAACTATTGGCCGTATTAGGGTATGTTTTTCATTTCATCATTTTTATATTTTTGGGCTTTGATTTGTTCTTGAGGTAAGTTAATTAGTTTTATCGCATCATTCTTAAATACAAAATATTGTAGGAAGATGGTAAATTTTAAATTTCTTTTTGAGAATGAAATAATAGGAATGAGATCAACTAAAAACTATTGAAATAAGCGCCGTTCCTGAATTTCCTGAATTTGTCATTTCTGGCCTTTGATAGCTCCCTTGAGTATTGTGCATTTTTTAAGCTAGGAGCTAACATTTTATGCACATAAAGAAAATAAAATATTGTGATGAAATTTTCTTTCAAGTAATTTTTATATCATTGTCACATGTTGGGTTGTACACTTTATAGTCGTTTCAAAATAATACTAGAAATTTAAACTGACAGGTGTAAAATTATTAAAAATGTAAATAAATTTTACTCAAAAATATTATTGATTTTGTTTTAATAAATTGTGATTTTTATTAAGGGCTTCATATTATTTAAAAAAAACAATTAGCCTAAGGAAGATAAGAAGCATGAATATTAAGGAAAGAAGCAAGAATTTAACAATAAATTTTCGGCAAGATTTGCAAAAGGTTTATCATAGAGAAAAAATAATCTAGTAAAATTAGAAAAAAAATAAAATAAAGAGTAGGTCATTTCTTAATAGTTCATTCAAAGGAAAAAAAGAACATTGGATATTACATTTTAAGAGGACAGATTTACTTTGTCTTCTTTAGATGCTACTAATTGAAAAATGGAATAATTTTCTCTTCATTATAACAAAAGTCAATTTTACAAACATTTATAGTTGTTGGGTGAAAAACTAAAAAATTACCTTTAATAACATCACCGACAGTTGACTAAATAAATGTGGATGCACATATTCTGGCGGTCCACAAGTAAATAACTTTTAAAAGCAATTTAAACTACCCATTGATTTACATGCGTTTTATATATTTACTGTATAACTTTTTCTGGCACTTAAGACCACCTTTGAAAGATTGATTGTTTTCATTTGTTTTTCCCTATTAAATTCAAGCATAAGCTTAGATATTTCAAGCTCCAATTATTTCCCTTTTAACATATGAAAATGGAATAATATCAACAATATCATCTAAAAGTATACCATTTACTCCTCCAATTTAAGGAGCTTGCTTGCAATTTAGGGTCCGTTTGTTTGGTCAAAAATTAGCTTTCAAAAAATAGTTTTTAGAAAATATGAAGATTTTTCGAAAAAGTAGAGACTTTTGATATTTGAATGATTTACTGAAAAATATTTTATGTTATTTGGTTATTTTCTAAAAAATCTATTTTTTTCAAATATCAATATTGTCATAAATATTAAATATTAAAATATTAAAAATGATTTCTTATTAAAATATGAATATTTTAGTAATAATATTTATTACTAAAATATTATATTAATATTAAATACTTAAATTAATACTATTTTTTATTAAAACATTAATTATATTAATATTTAAAATATTATAATAATTATTAAAATACTAACATTAATTATATTAATATTTAAAATATTATAATAATCATTAAAATATTATTTCTATTAATATAATAATTATTAAAATATTATTTTGATTAATATAATAATTATTAAATTTTATTTATATTTAAATAATTATTATAAAATATTATTTTTAGTTTTTCAAATAGTAATATTTATATAAATATTAAAATATTATTTATATTAATATAATTATTATTAAAATATTACTTCTACTTTTTTCAAATAGTAATATGGCATAAATATTAAAATATTTATTATTAAATATTAAAAAATATTATTATTATTACTTCTAATAATATTATTTATTATTAAAACATTAATTATATTAATATTTTAAAATATTTAAAGTGTTCTAATAATTATTAAAATATTATTTCTATTAATTAATATTTATACTATTAAAATAAGAATCTTTTTATACTAAAAAAAATTTATTATTAAATATTTATAAAGTATTATATATATATATATTTATTATTAAAATAGTAATATAAAAACATTTTTCAATAAAATATTTAAAATATTATTTAAATTTTAAAACATTTATAGTGTTACAATTTATTATTAAAATAATGATATTGTTATATGAAATAATATTTTTATTAAAATAATAAATGATAGTCATTATATTAATAATTTATTATTTATTATTAAAATATAAATATAATATTATATAATTAAAATATAAAAATAAATATGTAGGTTTAATAATATTTAAATAAAATATTGAAAATTACAATATTAAAATATGTTTATATTAATATTTTAATGTATTTTTATAATTAAAAAATAAATATTTTTATTAATATAATAATATTTGGCTTGAGTCAAGTTAAGTTTCGATCTAAAATATAATTTCAAAATTCCGATTCGAGTAGCCTTACTCATAGCAGTTATTTTCAGAAAATTATCTTTCCCTTTTAAGAAGGGAAAGACAATTTTTTAAAAAAAGCCATTATTTTTCGTTGTTTAGCAAGCCATTTTTCGTCAACCAAATATCCAAAAATGTAGAAATTATTTTTCGAAACAAATGAACCCTTAAAATACAAACACATTCAAAAATTTAAAACTTGTAATTGTTTAAACTAATAACATCAGTCTTATGGAACTAATATTGTATATTTTTTTTTTCAAAAAAATAAAATAAAAAACTAAAAGCTAATATGAGCTAATATTGTATAAAATAATATATATTTTTTAAAAAATAAAAAACAAAAGTTAATGACTAGATTTTGGGCAAAATTGATTTTTTTTATTTTACTTTTACTCATATTTTGATGGATCATATGATATGTCCATCAAGCGATGTGATATTGTGAATTGACAAATGATGTTTACGTGAATATTTTCATTAATTTTTTTTATTAGCAGAAAAATGAGAGTTGAAATGTTTTAAAAGATGATGGATGAATGAAAATAAGACATTAATAAAAAAATCATTAAATTTTACACGAAATAATATTATTCACTGTGTACCCCAAAACCTGAATCCTGTGCAAACCCGAAGCCAAAACCATGATCATCAGCCTGGGCATTAGTGTCAATAACATTAGCCATCGTCAAGGCATTAGCCCTCACTATCAGGTTATTCTTCAGCTCCTCCATAGCCTTCATATAGGCCTCAAGCTCCTCGACCCCCATACCATCAATAGCCTCAATATCCCACCAAAACCCACCATTGTTTCCCACTTTCTTTGCCTCTTCTATCTCCTTTCCACGCTTCTTTTCCTTGTCCAGCTCCTCCAACGATTCCTCATACTGCTTGTTAATTTCTTCAAAATCTGGAAGATCCGTTATCGCATAATCTTGATCATCATCATCGAAAGCAGCAGGGTTTCCAATATTATTGAGATATCGGTCCAGGATTATGTCGATGTTGGGGTGGGCAAAGGAGAAAGGTTTCTCTCTGGGACTTGGAGAAAGCACGATAATGCCGATTTTTGCACCACACAAGATGCAAAGCTCGCTTGCTTTCTTGAAGAGACCATTCCGGCGCTTCGTGAAAGTCACATGCAAGTTGTTTTTCTTTTCAAGTTGCTTGATCTCAATCCTTTGCCGCCCTTTGGTTTTCCCTGGTTTCTTGTTTTCGCAACTCTTGTTGTTCATCATTTTTTGCTGGTTAAGCATGGTGATTGCCGATGAATATGAACAAACTAAGCTTGATTATCCCCTCCCAAACAAAAGAAGAAGAAGATGTATATGAACAAAAATCGGAAAAGATCAAAATTGTGGGTTTTCAACTTCCAATATTGGAGAATAAGCTATAAGTAAAATTGTGAATTACTTTATAATGGAATATTGCAACTCTAGAGTTTCTGCATTGCCTAAAGTTTTGCTTTCTGAAGATGTCAAATTGTAAATTACCTAAATTAAAGTAGCATTTTGAATTTGATTTGGAAAGAAAATCACCAGAAATTGTTAATATTGATGATATGTTGAATTGAATGACTTTTAGCAAGAAAAGTATAGTAAAAGAAGAAAAAGAATAAAGTAAATCCTGAAAATTTTCAATAGAATCTGATTCCAATTTTTTCTCTCCTTGATTCTTATATTATGCGCCATAATGATATCAAATTTTGTATTTATAGCTCCAATCATCTCTGATTGAATATCCTTAGTTTTAATAAACTGTTGGTCTCAATAAATTGAGGATTAATATTATATATATATATTGTGATTTGTGAGTGAAATTTTTAAATTTTATAAGTCAATTATTATTATTATATGTATTTTTTAATTTATCATATAAAGTTATTAATTTTTAAATATACTATGTAATAATTGTCTAACCCGAGACTTCACCATGTGTATTGAATAATTTTCCTTTATATATGTATCTAAAAAATAAATCAAATGTTTTTGGAAAGGGAAATTGAAACTTTTTTATTAAATCAATTACTTGGTTGAGTAAATGATTCCGGACTTGGACAGTTTTCACAAAATCTTTATTTATTTTTTTGGTAAACAAAATCTTTATTTTTAAAGACATTCAATTTAATATTAACTGGAAATAAAAGGAGAGGTGTTTGTTATATGCGTCCAAAATACCTTCTTAGACATCTCATCATTTTGTCTAGGGTAACTTTGAATAAAATTTGAAAATTTTTTGTGTGTAAATTAATTTTACCATTTTCCATTTTCCTTTTCGAGGAGTTTAAATTTAAAATTTATACTTGTGTTTATTTTTTATAATTGAAAATTGTATTCCAAATCCAAAAAGAAGCAGAAGAAATCGGCTACATCAAGTATCTAAGGTATAGCCTCACATATCTAACAATCATGGATTATACCTCATTGTCTACAAAGAATTTTATTTACATCATTTCCACAAAAACTATAAACTGTACAAAAGCGTATAACGTCTGCAACAATCTTTTGAAAAATTTCTTATGGAGACCTTTGCCTTGTCGAATGCCTCTTTGAGTTTCTCTCCCACCATATATAATAGATGGTTGTTGCCCGTGTAAACTGTAACAATATAGACCTAAAGGACTTACCTTTAAAGCTTTGAATTGTCCACTGGAGGTCATCATTCCAGTTGGTGAAGACTCTGATAATAGAGGAAATAGTGAGCACTTTTTTTGTAAGACCTGCATAGAGAAAGGACAAGCAAAGAACAGATGGTCCCTGCATTCATCTTCCTGCTGACATAATAAGCATAAGGAGGACTGCAATTGAATACGCCAAGTTTTCATCTTCTCCAGTGTACTCAACCTGTCTAGAATGACTAACCATGCTATAAAAGAAAATTTAGGCACATTGAGAGAAAACCATATCAGGTCATGCCAAGGCACACGGTTATGTTTTGTTCTCAGATGCTTCCAAGTGTCAGAAATTGAAAATTTCCCCGATTTAGAAGTAATCCAAACAGCTCTTCCATTTGCATTGTTGGGGAAGGTAATCAGCCTTTGAGTAATTCCTCTGAGTTTTAAAATTCTCCCCCAGCTCCAACTACATAGTTTAGGTACCTTTGCTTGCCAAAAATCCACTCTCTTCAATGGGTAAGCTTTTATCCATGCAACCCAGATAGAGCCTGAATTGCTAATAGTGTCTAGACATGCTTCATAATGCCAGCAATGTTCCAGACCTTTAAATTTCTCAATCCCAATCCCCCTTCATTTTTAGGATTACAAACAAACTCACAAGTTACTTTTGCTCCCCTGGCACTAGTCTCCTTACCCTTACAAAGGAATGTAGAGCATAACTGGTCGATCTTTTGTATCACCTTTCCTGGTAGAATGAACACTGAACACCAGTAGTTATGCAGACTAAACAGCACTGACTGTATAAGCTGGAGTCGCCCAGCATAAGACAGTCTCCTAGAGGACCAACAATTAATCCTTCGACAGATCTTCTGAATAAGAGCATCACAATGCTTTGCTGTTAATCTCCCAGAAATCAGTGGAATGCCCAAATATCTGACAGGGAGGCTTCCTATCTTGAACCCCGTCCTCTGTTGTATAACCTGTAGCACCAGGGGATCAGCATTTGCTTGAAAATTTTCAGATTTAGCATTATTTATCTCCGATCCAAACATAGAATAAAATTGTTGAAAAATAGATTGCAAGCATAACACAGAGTCCTTTGCACCATCAGTAAAAACCATGAGATCGTCAGCAAAACAAAGGTGGTTCAGCTTAACTCTCCTGCACGTTGGGTGGTAGCCTAACATTCTCTATTCAGCTGCATTGTTCAAAATGGATGATAGAACATCCATAACAATCACAAAGAGGTAGGGAGAAGGGGGTCTCCCTGTCCGATATCCTTCTTTCCAGTAAAATAACTTGCTAATCCATCATTAATAGGCACTGAATAATGGGGTGTTGTAACACATACTTTCTGGCAGAATTTTCCAGGGAAGTTCAATGCTTCCAAAATATTAAAAAGGAAAGACCAACTTACTGAGTCAAAGGCTTTTTTCAAATCAATCTTGATAGTCATTCTTGGAGTGACCTTTTTTGTATGATAACCTTCACCAATTCTTGTGCAAGAAGAACACTATCTGCTATGCTCCTCCCCTTTATAAATGCACTTTGATTTGCATTTATTATATCAGGTAAGCACTTCTTTAATCTGTTGGCAAGCAGTTTCGCAATGCATTTGTAAACAGTGTTACAACATGAGATAGGTCTAAAATCTACGAAGGATTCTGGATCTTTGGCACCAAAGTAATAGCTGCTGAGTTAACAGCTTTGGGCAGCTTACCAGTTCGAAAGAAATGCAGAACAGCTTTTACAAAGCCATCACCTACTATACTCCAAGCCACTTTGAAGAAATGCACATTGTACCCATCAGGACCAGGTGCTTTGTCCTTATGGAGTGAAAATAAGGTGCTTTTAACTTCCTCAGGTGTAACATCAGCAACTAAAAGATTTTGCTGCTGAGAAGTTATGTTTTTCTTCAAAATCTGTTTCAATTCTCCAACAGTGCTACCACTTACATTATCATCAGATTTTCCAAGCAGCTCTTCGTAAAACTGTATGATTTCCTGTTTTATGGCGTCAAAGGGTTCAAGCTTCTGCCCTTAAGAGTTCTTCAACCTTTTGATTGAGTTGTAGGATTTCCTAGCAACAGTAACTTTATGGAAATAACCAGTGTTATGGTCCCCAAGTTTGAGCCATTGCACTCTAGATTTTTGTTTATAAAATGATTCCTCAGCTTAAGCTAAGGTAACATACTCAGACAACAGCTTCCTCTCCTTTTCAAGCCAGTGAGCATCCTGATTACCACCTAAAATAATGGCTTGGATACTTTTATGCTCCATATCCTTTTCATGTACACTGCTGGTTATCTGACAGAAATGAGCTCTATTAAGCTGCTCCATATCCTTTTCATGTAACTTCTTATAAAGCCTAAGCATAAGGGATCCAGGGATATCAACTGCCCATGTTCTCTGAACTATGTCATGAAAATCAGCATGGTCTGCCCAGAAATTGAAAATTTTAAACGGCTTGGGAGGTGAGATACATGGTATCTGTAGAGCAACCAATGCTGGACTATAATCTGAAATGCCTGGAGGCAAAAATTGCACCTCAGAATTTGGAATTTGGGATAACCAGTCATCATTCATCCGTACTCTATCAAGCTTCCTCGCGAGATGTCCAATTGATCTATATTATTTTTCCAGGTGAAAAGAGGGCCAGTAAAGGGATGGTCAAGCAAAGCAGCAGTGCTAATACTTGTGTTTGTATTGCAATTGGACCTTGAAGGTTCGAGTTTCATTTTTCCATATAAAATTGGGTTTTTATTTTTCTTTTCAAATTTTCAATATTTAGATGCTTTTCCAATTAATTCAGATCTTACTTAGTCAGGTTAATTAGGGTAGTCATCAAATTTGGGTTTAAAAAATTAGACCTTGGAGCCTAATTTTATTTTCTTATCATAGTACATTGAGTTGTTTTCTATAAATTCACGATTTTGGTGGAGAGAGTTTTCTCAGATGTTTGTCGGCTGTTGCAGGAGAAAGGGTATTTAGTAGATCTGTTCATCTTCATGGGTTGGGCCACGATCCAATATTTTTTTTCTTCCTTTACTCAAATCCGGTTTTCAATGGATTCGGATTGGTCCGTCGATTTATTTTATTATTTAAATAATATTAAAAAAATAAAATAAAATAAAATAAAAATTATTTTTTATTTTTTATAATTAAATTTAAATAAAAATAAATTTTTTATTATATAAATAGTAATTCGGACTGAATCGATCGAGAATGGAAAAATCTTGCCAAGCTCAACTCAATACGTGCCCGGGCCGGACGGGCTATCCGGCCCTTGAGAGGTCTAGTATTTAGAAGGAAAAAGATAGCATGATGGTAAGTGAGAAGAAAAGATTAATCTGTTCTATTTTCATTTAATTTATCAATTATTTGTCCTAATTCTTCTTAAATTCATGGTTAATAAGTGATCTTTGTGTTCTTGTCTATGTCCAGTTGGAAAGATGACAGATATCCTGCTGGGAGCTCATACATTGACATCTCATGGAGTCAGTCAAGGTGGCCACCGTACATTTATATGACTGGCTAATTCTTGTTTCTGGTGATTGATTGCCTTCTTAATTTTATAGTGCTCTTACTTTCACCGCTTTGTTGGGAAAGAGATGATGACAGATTTAAAATTTCTCCTTCCATAAAGATATTATATATTCCTTTCTGAGCTGTTCCTGGATGTGTGTTCTAGCTAGCTAGCTTCAAGATTTTTAAATTTATATCACATTACTTGAGAATTGAGATAATCTCTAGTCTCTACTCCAATAATAAATTCATAAAAACTTACTAATCCCTGTTCAGTTTCTTGCAGTATTGCTGCCTTTAGTTATTTTTGTTAGATATCATAGTATATATATTAAGTATGTATATATATACGAAATACGTATTCTAATACGTAGATTATCGTACACAAATGATATCAAAGTGAATGAGAAATTAGTCTCATTATTTACCCATTTGAAGAGGAAGGAAAGTTGGTTGAAGGTATGTGTGGTAGTCAATCCCACATAGGACTAAGAATGACTTTAGCTTATAGTTTATATAAGCTAGAGTGTCATGATGGGTTGGGCCCCAAGGGGCACCCAAGTTTTTGTGGAGGGTGAGGACCTACACAACTTGGGCTAGACCACACGCGCGCGCCGTTGGGCTGGGCTAGGTTGGGTCGGGTTTGGGTCAGTAAATAATTTTTTACTGCCCAACCGGATTATTTTTTGTCCAAGCAGCCGAACCAGCTCAAATCCAACCAGCTTTATGTCCGAATAATTCTTCTTCTAGAATGTGTCTGTTCGGTTCTTTGCCTTTTTCTGTTGTGTCTTGTCTGTTGGATTGAACCGGTTCATTGGAAGAGTCTTGTCTTTTGACCGAACCGGTTCCTGTCCAACAGATATGTCTGATCGAACAGACTTCTCTGTATCTATAAATAGGGTGTTTCTATCTGTCACTAATCACTCAATTTCACCGAAATATTCTTGCTTTCTGAGAGAGAGACTTCAACATTCTTCAGTTCGCTGTGTTGCATCCGGGTGTGCTCTCATTTGCAACGTATATCGAGGAAACCTGGGAGACGATTTGCATCGATACTGTAAGCACCTTAGACAGGCAAAAAACGTCTTAAGGTTAAAAGGTCCAACCTTGACTCGATATTGATTTTTTCAAATCAATTCTGTAAGTGTCCTTGTTCGTTTTTACATATTTGTTGTAATCTGTTTCTATATATATATAGATCAAGTTCTTCTTTTATTTTATATTTATATTTTCACAGTATATAGCATATATATATATATATATTTTGAATAACATTCTTAAGACGTTTTTTCTTTGTTTATTATATTTGTTATATACTGTATGTTATCATTATACTTACTGTTTGTTTTTATAAACGTTACTGTTTATATTGTTTTTATCAGTTACATATATGTTGTTTCTAACTTTTATATTGTTATATACATTCTGTAACTTTGCCTTCATAATCACTTTTGTTTATTTTTATATATTTGTTTTAATATATATTAATATTGTGTTGTTCGATAATATATATATATATATAGTATATATATATATATATATATATATATATATATAGTTTGGATTTTTCCTTTCTTACTGTTTTTATATTTATTTTTTCGGTGATAATATACATTGTCTATATATATATATTGTTTGTTACGTTTATACTTGTTTCTTGGAGAAAGGCATATTTCATCATTTCTGTTCACATCCATTACAACTTTTGGTTTCGTTTATGTGAGCCGCTTCATGTTTGTGTGAACGTGTTTTGTACTATATTTTTTATTCATATATATAAATTGTTCACGTGATTTGTATATATATATATATTATGTACGATTTATATTGTTTCATATTGCTACTGTTTACGTAATATATATTTTATATACTTACGTGATTGTTGTGTTTTATATGCTATTTGTGATCATATATATTGTAATATATTGTGTTATATTACATATATATATTGTTGTTCGTGTAATATATATATATATATATTTATTTGGTTATACTTGTTATAAGTTATAACATATATATTATTCTCGTGTTTTTTGAATTTATATATTTAGTATATTTGTATATTCTGTATACAAGTTGGTCCTATTATTCTTGAATAATAGATGGCCGAAACATCTACCGGTATTGCTAGAGCGCTCGTAGCGCCACAACCTCTACATGTAACACATGGTGAGAAGCCCGAGAAGTTCAATGGTCAGGACTTCAAACGATGGCAGCAAAAGATGTTGTTCTATTTGACCACCCTCAATCTAGCCAAGTTCTTACGGGAGGAGGCCCCGACTTTGAACGAGGGAGAGACCGATACTACAATGGTAGCCTCGATAGATGCATGGAAGCATTCTGACTTCCTATGCAAGAACTACATCCTCAATGGTTTGGACAACACATTATACAACATGTATAGTCCGATAAAGACAGCGAAAAAGCTGTGGGAGTCCTTGGAAAGGAAATATAGAACCGAGGATGCCGGCACAAAGAAATTTGTGGTTGGCCGGTTTCTAGATTTTAAAATGGTGGACTCGAAAACCATTATCAGTCAAGTTCAAGAGTTTCAATTGATTCTCCATGAGATCTTTGCCGAGGGAATGACTCTTAGTGAATCATTCGAAACGGCAACTTTGATAGAGAAACTCCCTCCTTCGTGGAAGGATTTCAAGAACTATCTAAAGCACAAACATAAGGAGATGTCTTTAGAGGACTTGATTGTTCGATTGAGAATCGAGGAGGATAATCGTAGTTCAGAGAAGAGGGTCATGGTCCAGACCATGGAAGCCAAAGCGAATGTTGTTGAACATTCGAAAAAGACCAACAAGAGGAAATTTGTTGGTTCAAGTTCTTCCCAAGCAAAGAAGGGAACAGATTTTAGAAAGTTCACGGGAAATTGTTTCAACTGCAACAAGCCCGGACACCGTGCAAAGGACTGCCGACAGAACAAGAGGAAGAAAGCTCAAGCCAACCTAGTTGATGATTTTGAGCTTGCTGCTGTTGTTTCACAAGTGAACTTGGTGGAAAACCCTAAGACATGGTGGGTTGATACCGGGGCCACTTGTCACGTATGTTCTGAAAGGAAGAGTTTCTCCGAATATAAAGAAGCTGCTAATGATGAGCAACTATATATGGGAAACTCTACGGCTTGCAAGGTTCGAGGCCATGGAAAGGTGGTACTCAAGATGACCTCCGAGAAGCAACTCACATTGAACAATGTTGTTCATGCTCCCGAAATTCGAAAGAATTTGGTTTCCGGCTCTTTATTGAGCAAGAATGGGTTTAGGCTCCTATTCGAGTCTGATAAATTTGTACTCACCAAGAGTGGTATATTTGTGGGAAGGGGATATCTTTGTGATGGGCTTTTTAAGCTCAATGTTATGACAATTGTACCCAAGAATAAGATTATTAATAATAATATTTCTTCTGTTTACTTGGTTGAGTCCCCTACTTTATGGCATGGTAGATTAGGTCATGTAAATTACAAGACCTTGCAGAAAATCAGCAATTTGGATTTGCTTCCGAAATTTGTCATTGACAAGAATCACAAATGTGAAATTTGTGTAGAATCCAAATTAGCTAAGGCTCCTTTCTATTCAATAGAAAGAAGTAGTGAACCTCTAGAGTTAATTCACACTGATATTTGTGATTTAAAATTTGTGCAAACTAGAGATGGTAAAAAGTATTTTATTACTTTTATAGATGATAGCACGCGATATTGTTACGTCTATTTGCTAAAAAGCAAAGACAAGGCCTTGGAAGCATTTAAGCTCTTTAAGAATGAGGTTGAAAATCAACTAAGCAAGAAAATAAAGAAAATAAGGAGTGATAGAGGTGGTGAATATGATTCATTTTTTAATGAATTCTGTTCAGAAAATGGAATCATCCATCAAACCACTGCTCCTTATTCACCTCAACAAAATGGTATTGCAGAACGCAAGAACCGAACGTTGAAAGAAATGATGAACGCTTTGTTGATAAGTTCAGGGTTACCTCAGAACTTGTGGGGGGAAGCTATCTTATCAGCTAATTATATTTTAAATAAAATACCCCATAAGAAATTAGAGAAGACACCGTATGAATTGTGGAAGGGTCTAAGACCAAACTACAATTACATGAAAGTGTGGGGGTGTCTTGCGAAGGTAGCCGTTCCTCCACCTAAAAAGGTCAAGATAGGACCTAAAACTATTGATTGCGTATTCATTAGATATGCAAACAATAGTCTGCTTACCGTTTTCTTGTATTTAAGTCGGACATTCCCGATATTCATATCAATACGATAATGGAATCAAGGAATGCTTCGTTCTTTGAAGATGTTCTTCCTTATAAGGAAAAACAAGAAAACAAGACTGCAAAGAGAACTCATGAGTCCTCGAGTAGTAATCCACATATGGATGAAGAGGAACAAGAGGAACCTAGAAGGAGCAAACGGGCTAAAGTACCGACTAATTATGGTCCAGATTTTCTAACATATTTGTTAGAAAATGAACCTCAAACTTTTAGCGAGGCTATGTCATCTCCAGAAACACAATTCTGGAAAGAGACCGTTAACAATGAAATAGAATCCATCATGCAAAATCATACATGGGAACTGGTGGATCTTCCTCAAGGGCATAAGCCTTTAGGATCCAAATGGATATTTAAGAGGAAGATGAAAGCAGATGGAACGATTGATAAATATAAAGCCCGGCTTGTAATAAAAGGATACAGGCAAAAGGAAGGGCTCGATTATTTTGATACGTATTCACCAGTTACGAGAATAACATCTATTCGAATGTTAATAGCTATAGCAGCTCTTAACAATCTCGTTATACACCAAATGGATGTTAAGACAGCTTTCCTAAATGGAGATTTAGACGAAGAAATCTATATGGAACAACCCGAAGGGTTCAAAGTTCCGGGACAGGAAAGGAAGGTCTGTAGACTTGTTAAATCATTATATGGTTTAAAACAAACTCCTAAACAATGGCATCAAAAATTTGACAATACAATGTTGTCAAATGGTTTTCGTATTAATGAATGTGATAAGTGCGTTTACGTAAAAGATACGAATAAGGGATATGTCATTGTTTGTCTATACGTAGACGATATGTTGATCTTAGGCAATAACAATGAGATCATAAAAGCTACCAAAACTTGGTTGACTAGTAAGTTTGATATGAAAGATATGGGTGTAGCTGATGTGGTTTTAGGAATTAAAATTTCTAAAACACAAGATGGCCTGGTAATATCTCAAGATCATTATGTAAATAATATTCTTGAGAAATTCAGTAAGAATGATACCAATATAGCCAAAACTCCGGTAGATGTTCATTTACATCTAAAGAAAAATACTGGTGACCCAATATCTCAATTAGAATATTCGCGAATAATTGGTAGTCTTATGTATCTTATGAACTGCACAAGACCAGATATAGCTTACTCAGTTAGCAAACTGAGTAGATTTACTAGTAATCCTGGAGAGGATCACTGGAAGGCCATTGTGAGGGTACTTAGATATTTGAGATATACCTCAAGTTATGGACTGCACTATACAAGATATCCAGCTGTACTTGAAGGGTACACTGATGCAAACTGGATATCCGATACTAAAGATTCTAAATCTACTAGCGGATTTACCTTTACTATTGAAGGAGCTGCAGTGTCATGGAAATCTTCTAAACAAACATGTATTGCAAGATCCACTATGGAATCTGAGTTTATAGCTTTAGATAAAGCTGGAGAAGAAGAAGAATGGCTTCGGAATTTTTTAGAAGATATTCCATGTTGGCCGAAACCTGTGCCGGCAATAAGTATACATTGCGATAGCCAATCTGCAATTGGTAGGGCACAGAGTAGTTTATATAACGGTAAATCTCGACAAATTCGTCGAAGACACAATACCGTTAGACAGTTGCTCTCAAATGGAATTATCTCTATTGATTATGTAAAATCAAAGGATAATATTGCATCATCGAGAGAGCAAGTAAATACATCATCGAGGGGAATGGGTCTTAAGCCTATAAATTAAAGTTACATAGTGGAAACCCAACCTAGCTGACTGGAGATCCCAAGATCTAGGTTCAAAAGGGACAACTAAATTATGTAACTGTGTGTAAGCACTAAAAGAGTTAAACACTCTTATCCATTCCTATGATGATTTAGTGCTGCCTGCAAGGTAGGATAAGCTATGCTTTTAATGATTCTTATAGCTTGATAAATGATCAAGTGGGGTATTGCAGGATACTCTTAATGAGCAATCACATATTATGAGTAAGAAACGTGGCCACTTCTATGAGAATTGATCAGGCTAAATCCTCTAGAGTACTCATAAGAAACCAGGAAGTGTCCGAGGCCAAAATGGACACAACCGTGAGAACTGAAGAAGTTCGAAGGGGAATTGTGTGATAATTATTGTCTTGGTTTACACTAAAGGCTGAATAGTTCAAGACATCATGTTCACTAGTTAGCCGAGTAAATCCGATAGTTATTCACTATGGAGGGTTCAAAGCCAAAAGCTACCTATCTTGATGCAATTACTCTTCAAAGAATGTCTCTCTCGTACTCCGAGTCAGTTTGTCGTTTTATTCAGACAATTTCCATTCATGTGGGGGATTGTTAGATATCATAGTGTATATATTAAGTATGTATATATATACGAAATACATATTCTAATACGTAGGTTATCGTACACAAATGATATCAAAGTGAATGAGAAATTAGTCTCATTATTTACCCATTTGAAGAGGAAGAAAAGTTGGTTGAAGGTATGTGTGGTAGTCAATCCCACATAGGACTAAGAATGACTTTAGCTTATAGTTTATATAAGCTAGAGTGTCATGATGGGTTGGGCCCCAAGGGGCACCCAAGTTTTTGTGGAGGGTGAGGATCTACACAACTTGGGCTAGACCACACGCGCGCGCCGCCGCCGCTGGGCTGGGTTGGGTCGGGTCGGGTTTGGGTTTGGGTCAGTAAATAATTTTTTACTGCCCAACCGGATTATTTTTTGTCCAAACCGAACCAGCTCAACACCAAGCAGCCGAACCAGCTCAAATCCAACCAGCTTTATGTCCGAATAATTCTTCTTCTAGAATGTGTCTGTTCGGTTCTTTGCCTTTTTCTGTTGAGTCTTGTCTGTTGGATTGAACCGGTTCATTGGAATAGTCTTGTCTTTTGACCGAACCGGTTCCTGTCCAACAGATATGTTTGACCGAACAGACTTCTCTGTATCTATAAATAGGATGTTTCTATCTGTCACTAATCACTCAATTTCACCGAAATATTCTTGCTTTCTGAGAGAGAGACTTCAACATTCTTCAGTTCGCTGTGTTGCATCCGGGTGTGCTCTCATTTGCAACGTATATCGAGGAAACCTGGGAGACGATTTGCATCGATACTGTAAGCACCTTAGACAGGCAAAAAATGTCTTAAGGTTAAAAGGTCCAACCTTGACTCGATATTGATTTTTTCAAATCAATTCTGTAAGTGTCCTTGTTCGTTTTTACATATTTGTTGTAATCTGTTTCTATATATATATAGATCAAGTTCTTCTTTTATTTTCTATTTATATTTTCACAGCATATAGCATATATATATATATTTTGAATAACAATTTTCTCCATATACTACTATTTTAGAAAGGATATTTATGATTTTCACCATGCTATACTAGCCCAAGAATATAAATCGTGGCCGCCACGCATGTATTTTTAGATTGTTAAAACAGTTTTAATAATACTGCTTCGACAACGCTACTTTAGCACATATGACAATGTCTTCCTTGAGCTATTGAAATATGTCAACTATTAACCACACTTCACATCTAAATGTTCCAGATATTTTGGAGATAAACAAATAATCTTGAGTTTATTGTTCATACTTGACAGTCACAGTCCTCTGTTTGATTGTAGGGGTTTCAGACTGCCAATTCTTTCATTATACATATATACATTCAACAGAAATAGTTGGGACTTGGGAGAAGGGGAGAGAGGTAGCATGATAGTTTTACTTTTATGTTGATAAACATCAAAAACCATATTTAAAGAATTATCTGGTTCTCTTAAATTTCCAACTATTGAACAATGTCAGCTTCGATGCAACTGGCCTTTTAGTTAGTCTAGAGTGATCAAGTGACCTGCAGGTTTTCTCAGTAATTTTAGGGATATAGTATGTTGTGCTGTTTTATTTATTTTGAGATTTAGGAGAATTGCCTGATTTTCCATAATCTTTTCAAGGTGCAGAATGAGAGATTGTGACACATTTGTAAAATGATTGATCATTGCATTTTAATTGCTATTGTTTGATTTCTTGCTGTGTTTTCCACATAACATTTCGTGGTTACCAATATGCAGGGTCCTTTTCAGGCCTTTCTTTCCTTTCATGGTATTTGTCAGGTAAAATTAGAGCATTTGATCGTAGAGGACATGTTGCGAAACTCTGTATCCTATTTTTTCCGGTACTTGTTGCTGTTTATGACTCCTAGTATTAAAATGGGCCGTTATGCGACGTAATGGCCGTATCATAACGGAAAATATCAAAGTCGAACCGCTATTTCGTAACGCTATTTCGGTGTTACGGGTATAAAAAAACAAATCACGACTTTTACGGCCGAAACCGTTACGTAACGCCGCCATAGCGGCTTAAAAGCGGTGTAACGTCCGTGACACAGCACAAATTTGCATCTGTCTTGTGATTTTTGATACTCTGTCGACACAGCATCACCTGTGCTCTCATGCTCTGTTTTTGTGATTTCTGTGCTCTGTTTATGGTATTCTCATCTGTCTTCTGTTATGCCTCCAGTCTTTTGTTTGTATTCGGACTTTGGAGTAACTAAAGGACCACCACAGCTAATGAAGCTACGTTGGCTCCAGTCAAGCATGCTACATCTGTTGAATATGGCTCAAAGTCATCAAAGGAGGCTTACCACCTACCAAGGAAGCTTCCACCAAAGCCACCAACCAAAGCCACTAGCTATGTGTTCCCACCATAATAGTTGGTGGATGGTGGCTACTTTGTTTGCCACTAACTATGTGTTCCCACCATAATAGTTGGTGGATGGTGGCTACTTTGTTTGCCACTAACTATGTGTTCACACCATGGATGGTGCCTATAAAAGGCCATGTAGAGTGAGAGAGAAAAATGTGTGAGTGAGAGTTTAAGAGTTAAGCAAATTCTCTAAGTCTATTAGAGTTTTCTGGTATTGTTAAGTTGTGAGTTCAGTGCTAGCATAGCACCTTGAATTCTGTATATGTTTGTACTCCATCTCCATTAATACAAAGCTTCAAGCTCTTCCTCCCGTGGATGTAAGCACACTTGCTGAACCACGTAAAATATCTGTGTTTCTTTTGTGTGTTTTTTTCGGTTTTAGTAATCTCGATTTAGTTCCGCAAAACAAATTGGTATCAGAGCCAACTTTTACGTAAAACCGAGTTTGTACGATTCTGTCCGTTTTCAAAAGTGCTCCAATTTGTGTTTTGAAAATACCAGGTTGAAGAGGTCGTCGAGAGGAGTGCAGCAGAATCAACCGGAGCGCCAGAAGCCGCCGCACGCGCCCACACGCACCGCCAGAAGGTCTGAGAGGTTGAAGACGCGTGAAACCCACGCGCAGCACGCGCCGCACGCGCCTTCCAGAGGTTGAAAACGAGTGGGCCTCACGCGCCCCACGCGCCACACGCGCCGGTGACCACCAGCCTCCATGCGCCCCAAGCGCCGCCCCACGCGCCGCCGCAGCTCCGACCAACTTTTTCGGGCCATTTTTTGAGCCGTTTCAGAACACTATTCCGAGACGTTTCCGAGCCGATTGAGCTAAACCGAGTCCATTTCGAGCCACCTGCAGCTGAATATTCGCAGAATATTCACCGTGTGTCCAAAATTTACACAGTTGGACCCGTTCCTGGCTATTTCGACTATTCCGGACTCAACCGCGGCATCCATTTTTTCCATACAGATAACGAAAAAAAAAATTTGTGTTGGTAATTTTGTTTTATTACCATGGCAGAATCATTAGAGACAACTGAAACAACCGGCAGCGCACTATCAAGTTCTTACATCAGAAAGAACTCGATGACCACTGCAAAGTTCGAGGTGGAGAAATTTGATGGCACCACGTAACTTTGGCATGTGGCAGTGCGAAGTACTGGACCTGTGAGTTCGCGAAGGATAAGTAGACAGTGAAAATCCCGTCCAGTAGGAGGTGAAGATCCTGTCCAGTCCAGTTAGTAGACAGTGAAGATCCCGTCCAGTAGGAGGTGAAGATCCTGTCTAGTCCAGTTCAGTAGACAGTGAAGATCCCGTCCAGTAGGAGGTGAAGATCCTGTCCAGTCCAGTTCAGTAGACAGTGAAGATCCCGTCTAGTAGGAGGTGAAGATCCTGTCCAGTCCAGTTCAGTAGACAGTGAAGATCCCGTCCAGTAGGAGGTGAAGATCCTGTCCAGTCCAGTTCAGTATACAGTGAAGATCCCGTCTAGTAGGAGGTGAAGATCCTGTCCAGTCCAGTTCAGTAGACAGTGAAGATCCCGTCTAGTAGGAGGTGAAGATCCTGTCCAGTCCAGTTCAGTAGACAGTGAAGATCCCGTCCATAGGAGGTGAAGATCCTGTCCAGTCCAGTTCAGTATACAGTGAAGATCCCGTCCAGTAGGAGGTGAAGATCCTGTCCAGTCCAGTTCAGTAGACAGTGAAGATCCCGTCCAGTAGGAGGTGAAGATCCTGTCCAGCCCAGTTCAGTAGACAGTGAAGATTCCGTCCAGTAGGAGGTGAAGATCCTGTCAAGTCCAGTCCAGTAGGCGGTGGATATCCTATCTAGGAGAAGAATCCTATTAATCCGCGAAGGACCAGTAGACGGTGAAGATCATGTCCAGTCCAGTCCAGTAGGCGGTGGATATCCTATCTAGGAGAAGAATCCTGTTAATCCGCGAAGGACCAGTGGACGGTGAAGATCCTGTCCAGTCCAGTCCAGTAGGCGGTGGATATCCTATCTAGGAGAAGAATCCTGTTAATCCGCGAAGGACCAGTAGACGGTGAAGATCATGTCCAGTCCAGTCCAGTAGGCGGTGGATATCCTATCTAGGAGAAGAATCCTGTTAATCCGCGAAGGACCGATAGATGGATGAAGATCCTGTCTAGGAAAAGTATCATCGACAATCTGCAAGGGACGAGTGTGCCTAGTGTTGGACACTAGAGGAAAGGCTGTCCTGACAAGAGAGGTCGATTGTGATAGTTGCTCAAAAGACTGATAGAGAAGAAGACTCTGCTTTCACAGTTTAAGGTGGAGATACATCCTTCCAATCAAGGGATTCCGGATGTTCATACCAGATGTGTTCGAACCGAGAGTGTTTCTCAAGCTATCAAGAGCTTGATGGAAGAATTGTCCTTATGGGCAACGATGTCACACTAGAGGTATTGGAACGATCCGACTAAAAATGCATGACGGTACAATCAGACAACTTACAGATGTAAGGTATGTCCCTGATCTCAAGAAGAACCTCATATCATTGGGGGTCTTAGACTCAAATGGTTACAAGATGACCATTCAGAATGGAGTCCTGAAGGTTGTACGTGGAGCATTCTTAGCAATGAAGGAAATCTGTCAGAATGATAGGATAATCCGACACTTCACTGTTCCTGGCACTCCCCAGCAGAATGGAGTTGCAGAAAGGATGAACAGAACTTTGGTTGATAAAGTTCGCTGCATGTTATCCCAGTCGGGCTTGAGCAAAGCAATTTTGGGCGGAGGCTTTATAGTACGCCTCCCACATTATCAACAGACTACCCTCCACTGCAATTGATGGGAAAAATCCCATAGAGGTGTGGTCCGGACATTCTGCCACTGATTATGATCGGCTTCGTATTTACGGATGCTTAACTGGATCCTAGAGCCAAGAAAGCTGTCTTCTTGGGCTTTAGTGAAGGAGTAAAGGCATTCCGACTGTGGAACCTTGAGTCAAAGAAAGTCATCGTAAGCCGAGATGTTACCTTTGACGAATCTGTAATGTTGAAACTGTCAACTCCAGAGAATGTGAACCATGATTATCTAAAGCAGGTGGAGTTTGAATTTGAAGATGCTGGTTAAAATTCTGATGAATCTGAACCAGAATCTGATGACACCTTAACTGAAGTGGAGGAGTCATCACCAGAAATCTTTCAGCAACCTGAATTTATTGCCACCAGCAGACCGAAAAGACATATTCGGAAACCTGCTCAGTACACAGACATGGTGGCATTCGCCCTTCCAGTAATTGATGATGATGTCCCGATCAATTACAAAGAAGCTGTAAACAGCCCAGAGCATGCTCAGTGGAAGGAGGCGATGGATGAAGAGATGACATCACTTCATCAGAATCAGACTTGGAAGTTGGTTCCACTTCCAACACTCAAAATAACAATTGGGTGCAAATGGGTCTTTGCCAAAAAAGGAGGGTGCTACCGGCAAAGACAGTATCAGATACAAAGCCAGACTGGTAGCCAAAGGTTACGCTCAAAAAGAAGGAATAGACTACAATGAGGTATTTTCACCTGTTGTTAAGCATGCATCTATTCGGATACTATTGGCTTTAGTAGCACAGTATGACCTAGAGTTAGTTCAACTTGATGTAAAAACTGCATTCCTCCATGGTTCCTTAGAGGAGGAAATTTATATGACTCAACCAGAAGGTTTTGGAGTCCCCGGTCGCGAAGACTAGAAAAACAAGTTGAACCGGTCACTGTATGGTCTGAAACAATCCCGTGACAGCTGTACAAAAGGTTGGACTGTTTCATGACAGGATGAAAAGTACACACGCAGTCAATTTGATCACTGTGTTTATTTCCGGAAACTTCAAGATGGATCATTTGTCTATCTGCTGAAAAAGGCAAGGTGGAGATCGACAGGCTAAAGGCTCAACTGAGCTCAGAGTTCGAGATGAAGGATCTTGGAGAAGCCAATAAATTATTGGGAAGAAGATCAGAATAGACAGAAAAATTGACTCAGGCTCAGTGCATTGATGGATCATGCCAATGCAGTAGGTGTCCTCATGTATGCAATGGTGTGTACGAGACCTGATATTTCACATGCTGTCAGTATGGTAAGCAGGTACATGCATAATCCTGGTAAAGGCCATTGGCAAGCTGTGAAATGGATTCTACGGTACATTCATGGTACTGTGGAAACAGGCTTAAAATTCGAGAGAAGTAAAACTATTGGCAAGCATCTTGTCGGATATGTGGATTCAGACTATGCTGGAGATCTTGATAAGCGTCGTTCAACTACTGGTTATGTGTTCACCATAACAGGAGGACCAGTAAGTTGGAGATCAACTTTACAGTCAACGGTAGCTCTGTCTACAACAGAAGCAGAGTACATGGCTGTAACGGAAGCTTTCAAGGAAGCAATTTGGCTTCAAGGATTGATTGATGATTTCGGGATAGCACAGGAAAAGGTAGATGTTTTCTGCGATAGTCAGAGTGCCATTTGCCTAGCTAAAAACCAAGTTCATCACAGTCGGACCAAGCATATTGATGTTCGCTACCACTTTATCCGAGAAATAGTAGATGAAGGAAACATTCTACTACAGAAGATCGGGACTGCAGATAATCCCGCAGATATGCTAACCAAAATAGTTTCTGGGATCAAGTTTCAACATTGTTTGGACTTGATCAATGTCTCTCGAGTTTAAAGCATCTGAAGGAGGAATGGAGGAAGCTCTGATCAGTGAATTCTCTCTGTGGATTCTCGCCAAGGTGGAGATTGTTGAATATGGCTCAAAGTCATCAAAGGAGGCTTACCACCTACCAAGGAAGCTTCCACCAAAGCCACCAACCAAAGCCACTAGCTATGTGTTCCCACCATAATAGTTGGTGGATGGTGGCTACTTTGTTTGCCACTAGCTATGTGTTCCCACCATAATAGTTGGTGGATGGTGGCTACTTTGTTTGCCACTAACTATGTGTTCACACCATGGATGGTGCCTATAAAAGGCCATGTAGAGTGAGAGAGAAAAATGTGTGAGTGAGAGTTTAAGAGTTAAGCAAATTCTCTAAGTCTATTAGAGTTTTCTGGTATTGTTGAGTTGTGAGTTCAGTGCTAGCATAGCACCTTGAATTCTGTATATGTTTGTACTCCATCTCCATTAATACAAAGCTTCAAGCTCCTCCTCCCGTGGATGTAAGCACACTTGCTGAACCACGTAAAATATCTGTGTTTCTTTTGTGTGTTTTTTTCGGTTTTAGTAATCTCGATTTAGTTCCGCACAACAACATCTTCCTGCTTTGACCTATTAATCTCTCAACTCAACTCTCATGCTCTGTTTTTGTGGTTTCTCATTTCTGTGCTTGTATTATATAAAAAATCACAAAAATTAGAGGTTTGTTTTTAAGTCTGTACATCCATAAACTACTAGAAATGAAAGAAGCCAAACTAAACCTTAATATGAAGATCGAGCTATCTTCAATGGAAAAAGAAAAGAGATGCTTTTTTATATTGCCAAAAAATTACCTTTCCTGTAAGCAATTCCCATTTCCCATAGCTAAGCGGGTTTGGGTGGCATCTGGATGGCGGCATGTGGTAATTAAAACACTTAGCCTTGGTCTTATGGTCTAGTCATCTAGACCACGTTTTAGTGACACACATGAAAACCATATTTTAATAACAGAGCATGTAAGTTCTGTATGGTTTGAACTAGGGGTGAGCGTTCGATCGAGTCGAGTCGAGTCGAGTGAAAAAAATTTGAGTTAGTCGAGTTTACGAGTCTTATTTTGTCAACCGAACTGAATTTGAAAATTTAACAAATCGAGTCGAGTGAAAAGAAATTCGAGTCGAGTCGAGTCGAATCGAATATATTTATTCGAGTTAAAATAAATTTTCAATTATATTTAAGCATGATAAAACAAATCCTATAAATTTTCAATTATAATTAAGCATGATAAAACTAAATTTTGGATAAATGAAATTGTTCAATTATCTAAATCAAAATCAATGAAAATGTAAGCAAATGTCAAAAGTTCAAGGCTTATGGTGAAATTTAAATTGCTTACTCAATTAAAAAAATTCAAAAATTAGATACAGATACGTGAATACATCTTATAACTAACATAATACCATATATAATATTATTTTTCTTTATAAATTAAAAAAAATTGAAAAAAACTTATTTACCAAATTCATTTTAATTATTATTAATTTCAATGATTTTGGATCATATTACTCGTAAAAGTGAGATAGAGACCGAAGAGAAAGAGAAAAAGGGGGAAACAAAGAGGGGCACAGTAGCAAAGAGATGAGGAAAAAATTAGGTAAATTTGAAAAAAATACTGTCAATAACCAAATTATTGTTAAATGATATAATGGATAAAAATTATTTGCAAAAGAAAAATAAACAATTAAAAATTATTATAAAGGATATTGTAAAGACAAAATTACCCTTAATGAAAAAATCTATTTTTCCTTTATCCTCCATTAAGAAAATATTATTTTTTAAAATTTTTAATTAAAAATAAATTTATAAAATAAAATATTTAAATATATTTTTTAAAATTTAAAAAAAAAAGAAAAAATAATGTTATTTTAAAAAAAAATTAATTAAAAAATAAATAAATAATTTTAAATTTAAAAAATATATTTTTTAAAATTAAAAACAAATTATTTTCAGAAAACTTTATTTTTTAATTAAAAAATAAATTAAAAAATAAGAGAAAAAGAAAGGAGAAGGTTTTTTTTATCAAGGGTAATTTTGTCTTTACAATTTCCTTCTTAATAATTTTTTATTTTTATTTCTCTTTTTCAAATAATTTTTACTCATTATACCATTTAATAATAATTTGGTTATTGACAGCATGTTTTTCAAATTTACCCAAGAACCTAGTTCAAAACGACGTCGTTTTGGATTTTACTATTCGAATTTTCGGATAACTCGAACTGTGAAATCTAAACTCGAGCTAAATCGTATAACTCGATTTTTTTATTCGAGTCAATCCGAAAACTCGAATAACTCGAATAATTCGAACTTTTTAAACCAAAATTTGAAATTTTTTTCGGTTTTTTCGAGTCGAGTCGGATTTTGCTCACCCCTAGTTTGAACCAGTGCATTAGAGCCTATTACATTTTTACATCATAAACAAGTCAATTTTTTCAAATAAAATCATTATAAATATTAGAATGATAAAATATTATATTAAAATATATATATAAATATATTATTATTTTTAAAATATGTGATTTTTTTAAAAAAAATCACGTCCGCGACAACCGCGACGCATTACGTAACACTCGCGACACCCGCAACCGTGACACCACAGCAGCATCTGCGACAAAATTCGCGACCGCGATTTAGAACTATGCAGACTCTTCATTTTTTTAAAGTATCTGTGTGCGTCATCTGTGTCCGATATATGTTCAGATATGAGTATGATGATATGATCCTTCAAATATATGAAAAAACTTATAAAAAATTGAGTATACCCGTATCGGACACATACTCATATCCGACACTCACTCCTGACTCCAGATAACATAGAGTGCTGCTGTTGTGGGTGTTTCTCAGGTGGATGACTACTGGCATCATTGGACAGATGTTTTTACTGGAGCTCTTATAGGTTTGTTCTATTTCCAATAAACTAGACTGACGCCTAACAAGATTGAAATAATAAAAACTTGTTTCTTTGTTTTGATGCAGGATCATCCATGGCAGCATTCTGCTACTTGCAATTCTCTCCTTATCCACATGATGAGGATGGTATGTCTCTCTAAGTTTGTATTAATGCAAATACACAAAATAAATTTTGTGTCTGTGATCTCTCTAACTGATATATCTCCTTAAATTAAACTTGACTGCCGATTATCTGTCTGAAAAGCATTTCAATTGAGAGTTTTAAAACTTAAGATATGATCCAAGTTGCATGTTGGCGGTTGAATATTTTGCAAATTTCAGGTTTTGGTTTTGGGAGCTATATTGGTTTGTCTACATAATTCTAAATCAAACAGATTACCAAGATCAAAATTTTGGATATTTTATACATCTATCGGTTGGTAATATAAAATGATCGCATGACTTTTTCATATATTGAAGAAGCCTTTTTGAGAGAGGTGTTTGGAGTTTTATCCAGACATGATCCAAGTGATATTTTACAAAAGAGATAATAGTTTGGGAATAAAAAAATAGTTACAGATGTTGAGTTTTGAACTTCAAATTTTTTTGATGTTACCTCATAAATCAATCAGATTAAATCTTGAATTCAAAATATTCTTGGACTTGACATAATCCAAGTGATATTCTAGGACTTGCAAGAAAATAAATAAGTATAGTAAAGCAAGTTTTTGCTTGTACGGGGTTTCACCAAAATATACGATCGAGTAGAGAAGAAGTTTATATTTTTTTCTTTACTTGCTGGTTTTACACTTTGAGCGTGAGTGGGAGCCCTAGTAGGTGAACAACCAAAAATAATAGAGTTGACTTTAGTGTTTATCAGTTTGCATCATTTTGTTTTTCTTGCAAGCATTAACACTATTATTATGGTGTACTTTTGCTTGTTGGTGTTGTTTTCTCTAGAATGTACAGACACTCATGACAATTATATTGGAGAATGGGGTTTTTTATTATGGAATGTTACAAGGGTCTTGAAGGGCGAAGCAAAAATTTTTATGTTGGGGGAATCAGGATAAAAAAGGATCAAATTATAAATCTTTGAAGGAACCAAAATAGATTTTTACCATTTTTTGAGTTAAATAATTGTTAAGAAACTAAAGATTTTGGAGGAGCCACAAGGAGCCAAGGCCCCTGCTTGCCCCTCTTGGATCCGTCACTGGGTCTCTCTTTGTTTTTATTTCATCCCCACAACCATTATTCATTTGTTTAAAAATGAATTTTGTTTAGCAATTGGCAAGGTTTAACTTTGCCAATCAAATAAGTGAAATGTAAGGAACATGAAACTGCAACATGCGTGTGCTAAAGCAAAGTAGTTAAATTACATAATCTTCTGTTGAATTGCGATGGACAAAAATAAATGCTTGTATATGTAACTAGTTATAGTTTGAAGAGTAGTTTGCAAATCAGTATTACTACTTATTTTCAACTCGGGTATATCTCCCCATTTTGAACATGCAGGTTGGGCACCTCATGCATATTTTAAGATGCTGGCAGCTGACAGAAATAATGCTGTTGAATCTCCAGGAAGCAGTGCCAACTCCCCCAGCTGCTGGCATCAAACATATATCGAAATACAACCTATAGGATCAGTAGAATCAAATTCCCAATTTTGAAACAATATTGATTTGGATTTTTTTTTTAATGAAACCAATTTAAAGGGTTTATTATATGAGTTCGTTTTTAATATATTAGTAGTGAAATTTTTAACTCCACAAACGAAATTAACATATTGTCACATATCTTTTTTTTTTTAATTTTATTAATATATCTTGAGAGGTATATGTCACTTTACTGACTCTTATTGTGAAGTTAAAATTGCAGGAGATAATTTCTCTAATTATATTATGTAGTATGAAACGTGTGTAACTTGGAGTGCTGATTATACTGGCTCAGTTGAGTTGTGCATACTTCAACGGCGCCACTCTTAACTTCTGAAACTGAATGTTGAATTGTAATTGATGCTGCAATCGAAGATCTGTGGTCAAACTCAAGTTGGCTTAGTGCAACTTTATGATATATATATATATATATATATATATAATGGGTATTCAAGTTCATAATTGGAAGCTTGAAAATCTAGCATCTCGTCTAACAGATAAAAGAGTTACATAATTAGCATTCAAACGTCTAATTAAGGGCAGTTAAGTCATATCCAGCTATCAAGTTACTTTTAGCTATCAAGTATAATATATTTGAATTAATCCATCAAATTACTTTTAGCTACAATTCGATGTATAATTTTATTTTTCTTGCTATAGAAACTGAGATAGCACTATTGGCCCTATGGATTATTTCCCTTACTTTCTTGTTATAAATATTCTTTTTTGTAATTTTATAGCTAGCTCCAAATCAGCTAAACCGACTTGGGATTAGTTTTTCTCTTTAACTTTTTTTTTTAATGAGAAAGTTTTCTATCTTTATGTAAGCATTTAGGTGGATGGATTTATATGCAGCAAATATATATAATATATATATATATATATTAGATAGGTAATACTACTATATTGTCCATCTATATAATTAATAAGTGGTATGTAGTTAATAATATAAATAATAAATAAAATTATCTTATGCATCCATAATAAAAATTTTAATTAAATTTGACAAACATAAAATTAGAGATTTGATGCATGTCTAATAATTAAATAATATTGACAATATTATAATTTCGTTTGTAAAATTTAAAAACTTTATCATAGAATTATAAACATTTATTACTTGTGATAATGACAATAAGAGTATTTGAGTTTGACACTTTTAACAATTTTTTTTTTAGAAAAATATTAATGAGTACTTAGTGACACTAGTTAAAATAATATTTAAAAATATATATAATTAATACAGATTTTTTTCTTGAATTTGATAAAAATAATGTATTAAATATAATTTTTTTATAAAATAGTAATTAAATAATTTTTAATCTGTTCCTATTGACATCCGTTAATCGAATCCTTTTTTTCTATTAGATTAAAACATAAAAAAGCTTTTATTCAGATCATATATGTAGTAAATTAATTCCATTAATACAGCTGATAAATTGACTTGGACATCTACCAACTTTCTTGGAATAGTCAGCTAAATTATCAGGCCACTGTACTTTATACTATATTATATGTACCAAAATATCATTGATTATTCCTCAATCCTTCAAATTTCAATTCTTTTTCTCTATTGTATAAAGAATTTTAGGCCCCATTAAGATAAACCAGACCACCCTTTTATTTAGGCAAACAACTCCAACCTTTGTATTTTTCTCGTACAAGTTGAATCTTGTAATTTTAGTATCCTAACGATAGGGGCATGCAATTATGGTTCATGTTTCCATATTGGTTGTTAAAATGTTTAATGCTATTGGTTGGGGTGGGTTTCACTTTTAACCCAACCCTTAATATATAGGTTTGAAACTGGAAGCCAAGCTATAGTACTATTTATGTATGTTACCCTTCAAAAAAGAAGTTAAGATATCGCTGTCAAAGATCTGCCTGTTTAGGCTTAGGCACTCTACTGAATAACGCGTTTCACAAGCTAAACAATATAACCTTAGTTTTATCAGCAGTTGGCCACATTAATTTCTCCAACTCCTTCCATTTAAGTTCACTTTATACCCCTATCATTTTACCTTTAGAAATCATTGAAACTTGAAACCCATCTTTCTGTTGACAAAATTAGGTCCAATTTTCATCTGCTAGCAGTTGATCATGTAACTCTTTTTTCTTTACAGCTCCCCATTTGCTTATAATATATATATAATTTTCTCGTTTGCTCAATGCCCTTGTCTACCTTAATCTCTTTCTTTCAAAAAATGGAAGCAGCTAAAGTTCCAGTTTGTCTGAGCATGAAGAGGTACAGGAGGAGGAAAAAGTACCAGAGGCTGAAACGTATGGTTAATACGAGTGATGAAGATAATTATGAAGAGTATGGTCGAAGGGGGGTTAAGAGCAGCAAAGTGATGGTTACGAAGGTATCAAGGAAGACTGGTTTGCCTGCGGTTGAGCCTTTGAGAAAATGGAGAGATGCATATGTGGAAATGATGCTTTGTTTTGCTGGACATGTTACACAGCTCAACAATGGCAATGTTTACTTGTTTAAGAGAATTCCAAAGCCTAATCCCCAAGATAATGTGGTTTTCAGGGGTTAACATTCTGTTAATCATTTAGTAGCTCAAAGCAAATTTATCCACTTCTCTTTTCTTCTTCTTGTTTTTAAGGTGCTCTTTGAAATGGTATGATCAGTAGTAGGATTATATTTGTATTTGTATTTCAAATTTCAAGTTAAGATTAAAAGTACTAGATCTTTAGTATATTCTATATATGATAAAGTAGGTTGTAATGGTTCAACCATATTAATATATTTTTATTTTTTGTTTTGGATCTACGTCCTTGACTCGGTATTTTCATTAATTACACTCCATTTGACTAACGATTGAATTACAATTTTTATAATAAATACGTGTTTCATTATAATGTTATTTTGTAGTTCAATCATTAGATTACAATTTTTTTCTTTTCATTTTTTTTTTACTAAACAGAGTACTCTTAGAAGCTTTTATCTTAACATATTAGATTTGCTTTATGAACCAAAAAATTAATTCAATTAATTCATGTAATTTCTTTTAAAGAATTAGCATCTAATAAATTTAAAATTGTGATCCTAACATTTACAACATCTTTTCCTATCCTCAAGTTTGAACTTTCATAAAAGAATGATACCTGCCAATTTTCATCTGTTTAGATAATATTACATTAATATTTTTAGTTTTATATTTAAAGCATTATTACTGTATTTTATTAATAATACTATTAATAATACTGAATTACACCATGTCAAGTTTTCAATCTTTCAGTGACGGGATTTTATTTTCCATGCCCTTATATTTCATTGACTGAATGCATCAATGACATTATTTTCTGAATTACAACTATTATATTATATTTTCTTCCTATAACCTTATTTCACTAACGATGCATTAAATATATAATTTGTTTTTTTTTTTTCACTTAATTTTGACTGCTAGGAGCAAATTAAAATCAAGATGTTGCCGTGTTAGAGGTTCATTTGGATCCCAATAAAATCCGTTACGGTGAGATTGGATTACTTTTTGTTTCAAATCTCACAATTCCTTGCATTTGGAAATTGCACTGAACCTTTGATTTTAGATTGGAAGAAGGGTTTACTGAGGTCCCATTTAGATTCCATCGTGTTTATGGCGTGATAAAATTTTGGAGTTTTTTTGGGAAGAGTTCTCCCCCCATTGGACTCAACGCAACTGGGAGTACATTTGGCCCACCAATCCCTCCAATCTAGTTGGAGGGAAAGGGATCCAGTGAATCCACTGGACTTCTAGTGGAGGGGTAAATATTCTTTTTATCCCTCCATTGTTTTGTTTTTTAATTTTTTTAAATTTTAAATTATTAAATTATTATTTTTTTAATATAAATATAATTTTTAATTATTATTATTTAACATAAATATAATTTTAATATATATTTTATTATTTATTATAAATATAATTTTTAATTATATATACATATTTTAATTTAATTATTATTATTTAACATAAATATAATTTTAATGTATATTTTATTATTTAATATAATTTTAATAATTTTTAATTATATATATATATACATTTTAATTTAATGTCCTTAATGGTCATTTTCTTTTCTCATTATAATTCACCTTACCGCCACTGCTGCGTTTGAATCCAAACACATATCCCATCACTGTTTTTAATCTTACCTCCATCGCTGTTTTTAATCTCACCAAAATCAATCTCACCGTCCATCCAAATGGAGCCCGAGTCACTGCATTGGATTCTTGATCATTATACCCTATTATTTATTTTTTGGATTTTAAAAAATCCCTCAATCTATTTTTTGTTTTTTATTTTAAATTTTTGTATTGAGTCACTGAACTTAGCATCAACTTTCATGCAAGTCACAAACGTTTAATTTCATCAAATTACATCATTAAACTTTTATTATTAATTAATTAGGTTATTTTTGCTAACTCCGTTAAGTAATTCTAACAAAAAAGCTAATTCAGCACATCGAGATAATGCCTAGCTGGCATTTTAGGTAACAAAAATTTCATATTGGCATTGTGGGATCCATTTTTAGAAATGGAAACAGATGGTTTTGTCAGCCATTTTTTTTTTTTAGAGTTTTCTCAAAGCTTCGATTTGAGTAAATCATTAGGAAAACTAGTGTTTTTATCGCCTAATAAGCCATGTATACATGCTGAATCAGTTTTTTCGTTAGAATTATTTAACAGAGTTTGCATAAGTGACCTAATTTATTAATAATAGAAGTTCAGTGATGTAATTTGTTGAAATTAAAGGTTTATGACCTACATAAAATTTGATGCTAAATTCAGTGACGCAGAATGTAAATTATCCCATTGCATTGGACTCTTGATCATAATACCTATTTTTTTATTTTAATTTTTTGTACTTTGTATTTATATCGAAATTTGTTAATTTTGTTTTATATTTTATATTTCATTTATTTAATATTATTTATTTATAATTGTTATAAGTATTATTTTCTTAAATATTAAATATTTCAAAGTATTTAATATTTAAACATGCTATGATTTTATTATATAAATTTTTTAATTTGATTCATTATTGGTCTTTTTATTTTCTTATTCTCATTGCTATTATTGCTTTTGCATTCAAACACATATTTCAGTATTAATTTTAATCTTACCACTATAATATTCAATCTCACTTTACAATAATTCATTTTATTATCACCTCTATTTCAATCTCAATAAAATTAATCTCACCATTTATTCAAATGAAATTTTAATGATCGCCTGGCACCGTAGATCGGTGTGATGCTGAGGGCGATAACAATAAACTCTTTACTTTTTACTGAACATACTGGGCCAACCGCATTGCACATTTTATTTTTCAATGAATCTATATCTAGTGAAAAACAAGAGAATTATGTATATAATCACTCAAGCTCCATTTGGATGAACGATGAGATTGGTTTCGGTGAGATTAAAAACAATGATGGCGGTGAGATTAGTTACTGTAGCAGTGAGATTGAGTACTGCAATGGTCAGATTAAAATCAGTGGTGAGATCTGTGTTTGGATTCAAAAGCAGCGGTGGCAGTGAGGTGAATTATAGTGAGAAGAGTAAATGACCATGAAGGATATTAGATTAAATTTGAATATAATAGAATTTATAATATATTTAAGAAATAAAAAATTATTTAAAATAAAATAAAATTATATTTACACATTTAAAAATAAAAAATAATATTAAAGGGATATATAAATAATTTATTTAAAATAATAATTATATAAATAATTTGCTAAATAATTATAAACTTATTTTAAATACTATAAATAAACGATAAATAATAATAACTAAAAATAAAGATAAAAAAGTAATGGTAAAAAAGAGAAATAAAAGTTATATAGCCTCCAATGAAAGGAAAAATTTTCACCGGAGTTTTTTTCACCAGTGAAATTTTTTCCTTTCGCTGGTAGCCACATAGATATTTTTAATCGAGATTTTGCTATCCAAATGGATAGGTACGGTGCGATTGCACCAAAAAGGTGCTTAATCACATCGTACTAGCCCTCCTTTTGCATCCATTAGGCTCCATTTGGATGGACGGTGAGATTGACTCCGGTGAGATTAAAAATAGCTGTGGCGGTGAGATTAGTTACTGTAGCGGTGAGATTGGATACTGTAGCAGTGAGATTAATATGTGTTTAGATTCAAAAGTAGAGGTGACGGTGAGATGAATTATAATGAGAAAGGAAAATGACCATTAAGGAAATAGATTATTTGTTATTTATGAAATTAATAAATAATTAAAAATTGTTAAAATTATTTTTTATAAAATAATAATTTTATTAATAAATAATTAAAAAATAATAAAAATAAAAATATATCAAATAAATTTTTATTATATAATTATAAAAAAATATTTTTATATTAAACTAATAAAGTTATTTAAAAAATTTTAAATAAAAATGTTAAATGAGAAAAAAAAAAGAAAAAGAAATAAATGTGAATTGAAAAAAAACCCCACAGTCAGCATTAATTTTTTCACTGGACCCTTCATGGTCCAGTGAACTTTTCACCTCCAAAGAGGTGATTTTTTTTTTTACTGCACTGAAGGCTATTTGCAAAACAACCTTTCAGTGCAGTTGTAAGTGCCAACTAGATTTCACCAGAGGCAAACGATCCTCCAGTGAAATCCAAATGAAGCCTCGGTAACAAAAAAAAAATGCACATAATGTTAAAATGAGTTGCAAATTACATAGTGAGTTGTAAAGAGGTATGAGTTGTAAATGAGTATGGGTTGTAAAGTGTGTGAGCTGTAAATGATCTGAGAGTGAGTTGTAGAACATGATGTCATGTGTTGTGTGAGTTGTGAATGGGTTGTCAATGAGTTGTTAAAGTTGAGAAATTTGTGTATTTAAGGAGATGAAATGTAATGAACAAAAACATGTTCTGATCTCTAAGAGACATATCACTATTTGTGTTCTTAAGGTTATCAGTTCATCCTTTATTCATCACTTTGAACATGGTATCAGAGTTTTTTGGTTTATCATTTTGTGTAAAACCAAGCAAATTTTCAATTATGTCCGAAAATTCAAAGTGCTCAATTTTGTGTTTTGAATATACCAGGTGAAAGATCTCGGCGAGAGGAGTTCAACGGAGCAAACAGGAGGCCCATCCGATGGCGCACGCGGCTCCATGGGTGGCCTGAAGATCCGTGAGTGGTCTTCACTCTCCCACGCGCTACACGCGTAGCCAGAGGTTGAAGACGGGTGAGCCCCACGCACCGGCCACCCTAAAGCGTTTGCATCATATGCGTCACCTTACCAGAAACGCGTGAGCCCTATGCTCCATCGCTGCTCCAACCAAATTTTTTTGCTCATTTCGCGAGGCTGTTCAGACCATTTTTTCGAGACTTTTTCGAGCCGGTTGAGCTAATCTGAGTCCAAAACGAGCCACATATACAAGAATATTCACGGAATATTCTCTGCTTGTCCAAATTTCACTCAGCTGGACTCTTTTCTACCTAATTAGACCGTTCCGGAATCAACCGCGACATCCGTTTTTCCATATCACATATAAAAAAAATGAGTGAAAAAATTGTTGAGACATCTGGAACTAAATCATTTCCAATTGTGGTTCAGTCCGAAGGTGTTTTTAATGTAGGAATCACCCTAATTGAATCGAACTACGACATATGGTTCCAACTGATGGAAATGCAAATTGCTGAACGGGACAAGATCTCATACATCCGTGGCAAGACTACGCCACCGGAAGAATCTGATGAAGGCTACGAAAAATGGTATGCCGAAAATCAAAAGTTAAAAAGGTGGCTATTAATGTCTATGTCACCAGATATTATGAGGCGTTATTTACGCTTACTCACTGCCTACGACATTTGGACAGCATTTTCCAAAGCATTCTATGATGGTAGTGATGAGTTACAGGTATTTACTCTGAATCAGAATGCTTTCTCTTCAAAACAAAAAGGGATAATCTTCTCTATATATTATGGAGAATTAACTGAAATTTTTCAAGAGTTAGACCATCGTGATAAGGTGGTCATGAAGGATCTAGACGATGTCAAAGCCCATCGTTGGTCTATTGAACGACTAAGAGTTCATATATTTCTCGTTGGATTGGATGAAATCTTTGATTCAATTGGACGTGAGATTCTGCGGCGAGATCCAGTACCAAACCTGGAAGATTGTTACTCATTGGTTCTACGGGAGGCTGTACGTAATATCAGCTTGAAAGGATATTCAGAAGCCTCTGAACCGAGTGCCATGGTGGCTCGAAACCCACCGGATTGAGCACAACCTACTAGTGGTAGACCAACCAATGGTGTTGACAAGTCTACATACAAATGCACTCACTGCAATAAGACTGGTCATACCAAAAGCCGTTGTTTTGAACTAGTGGGCTATCCAGAATGGTAGGATCCTAGTCAAGCAAAGAAAAACCACCAAAAGCCTTCAACTGCTGCAGTTCAAGCTGAAATTAATGACAAAGCCTCGGCACTGGTAATAGTTGGAGACAAAGGTGGTAAGTCTTTAAATATTTCAACACTTGTTTTGAATAATGCATGGATAATTGATTCTGGTGCAACGATCACATGACATATGATTCTAGACAAGTATCATCACTTAATCACTCCACCCAAAAGTTTGTCTCTACTGCAAATGGAACTTCGACCCCAGTTATTGGGGAATGATCTTTGACTCTAACAAATACATAAATTTAGATTCTGTCTTAGTTGTTCCATCTTTAGATAATAATCTTTTATCAGTTTCTCAAATAACCACTACCTTATCATGTATTATAATTTTTTGGCCTGATTCTTGTGTGTTTAAGGACATCAAAACCAAGACGACGATTGGGTGTGGTATTAGACGGGGGAAGCTGTACTACTTGATTTGGAATCAAAGAGTACTGAAAGCCTACGACAAGCACTGGCAGTAGGTGATTCTGAAGATAAACACAGGAAAGAGATATGGTTGTGGCATCGCCGACTTGGGCATGCTTCCTTTGGATATCTCAAACGATTATTTTCTAGTTTATTTACGGAGGTTGATGTTTCTAGTTTTCAGTATGATACGTGTGAACTTGCAAAGAGCCATCGTGCCTCATTTCCATTACGATTGAATAAAAGTCTACTTCCATTTATGATTATTCATTCTGATGTCTGGGGTCCATCTAAAGTCACTACTTTAGGTGGATCACGTTGGTTTGTAACTTTTATTGATGATTTTACCAGGATGACATGACTTTGCTTGATAAAATCCAAAAGTGAAGTGAACTCGATATTCCAGACGTTTCATAAAATGATTGAAACTCAATACAATAGAAAGATTCAAATTCTTCGCAGTGACAATAGTGGAGAATATCAGAGTACTGAATTTCAACAGTATTTGGCAGTATAAAGAATGATACATCACACTACTTGCTCCACTACACCTCAACAGAACGGGGTAGTCGAGCGGAAAAATTGACACTTGTTATCGTTTGTTCGAAGTTTGCTGATTGAAGCATATATGCCTTTATCTTATTGGGGAGAAGCATTAACTTTTGCAGCTTATTTAATTAATAGGGTACCTTTCAGCACTCTCAATTTCAAAACAACATTCCAAGTTCTTAATGATACGATTGTTGCTCCAACCGTATCAAGTTTAACTCCTCGTGTCTTTGGATGTGTGGTGTTTGTACACCTACACAAACATCAAGGCACCAAGTTAACTCCTCAAGCAATAAGATGTGTTTTTGTTGGGTATGCCACTCATCAAAAAGGATATCGGTGTTATCATCCTCTAACACGTCGATTATTTGTCACAATAGATGTTGTGTTTCATGAAGATACAATGTACTTCTTCGAAATTGAATTTCAAGGGGAGTATCAAGAGGAAATTCAAAGTCTAGAATATGATAACCAGGGCAGCTTGGAAGTAAGTTATGATGACTTACAAACTAAAATAGTTGAATTGAATCAAAGTAGTGATGAGCAACAAATAAACAAAGAAGTAAGTGAAGAGCAGCACCAAATAACTGAAGAGGTGGATCTATCTTCAACGCACCCTAAAGTTGAGTTCCTAGAAAATATAGCTCCATCCTCGATCAACATATCACACCAATCGTCTACTGAAGATGTTCCTAAGCCACACAGAAGACACCACAACGGCACACGAGAGTTATTCCTAAATCCACATATGAGCCTGAACTTTCTAGTAAAGTAAAATATCCCATGAGCCATTATGTGTCTAACCACTGTTTATCATAATCAAACATGTCATTTGTGAATCAATTATCTGCTGTATCTATTCCTAACAGTGTGCAGGAAGCCTTAGTGGATCCTAGGTGGAAAGCAGCTATGAACAAGGAGATGAAATCTCTGGAAAAAAAATGAAACATAGGAACCAGTTGATCCTCCACCAGGAAAAAAACCAGTTGGATGTCGGTGGATTTACACTGTGAAGTATAAAGCTGATAGCACAATTGAACGTCTTAAGGCGAGACTGGTAGCAAAGGGATACACTCCAACTTATGGGATTGATTACACAGAAACATTTGCACCTGTAGCCAAAATCAACACAGTTCGTGTTTTGTTGTCTTTAGCTGCAAACTTGGATTGGCCCTTACAACAATTTGATGTGAAGAATGCCTTTTTGCATGGTGACTTGTCTGAAAAAGTCTACATGGATCTCCCACCAGGGTACATGATACCCAAAAGACACAGTCAGAAGGTATGCAAACTAAAGAAATCATTGTATGGGCTGAAGCAGTCCTAGAGCATGGTTTGGAAGATTCACAAAAATATATGATAGCCTTTGGCTACCATCAAAGCAACTCAGACCATACTCTTTTCATCAAAAAACAACAAAAACTACGCTAATTATATATGTAGATGATATGGTGATTACAGGGAATGATCCAAATGAAAGAAATGCCTTACAAAATTACTTGTCCAAAGAATTTGAAATGAAAGATCTAGGTTCTCTGAAATATTTTCTAGGGATTGAAGTATCCCGATCTAACAAAGGAATAGTTCTATCTAAAAAAAATACTCTAGATCTATTACAAGAAACTGGTATGTCGGCATGTCAACACTTTTGGAGTTCTTCCCCCTTATGAGCCTGTATCCCATATGCGCACCCTGGATCTGGATACAATGTAAGTGCCAGAATTTCCTGAATATGGTCATACATTTGCTGCACCTCTGAGTTGGAATCCATCTACAGTTGATCTCTATGTTGGGTTACAATTTCCAACGAAAGAGGCTTTGCTTTCAGCTATTAAGCACTACAACATCAAAAACTCTGTAGATTACAAAGTTATTGAATCCGAGCCAACCAAATATCATGGCAAGTGTCAAATGTATGGGAAAGGGTGCAATTGGAGAATAAGGGCAACATTCATGAAGAAGAAACAAGTATGGGAGATTAGAAAATATAATGGGCCTCATACTTGCATATCGGGAAGAATTTCACAGGATCATTGCAAATTAGATTCTAACATGATCTATTCATGCATTCTATCATTGGTCCAAGCAAATCCGGAGATTTTCGTTTCAGTTTTGATCGCTGAGATGCGAATCCAGTATGGATACATCACTTCTTATAGGAAAGCATGGAAAACAAAGCAAAAGGCAACTATTCGAGTCTCTGGCGATTGGGATAGATCGTACAATGATCTACCTAAATGGTTGGGTGCAATGCAACATTTCGTTCCTGGTACAATTGTGGAATTGCAAACGGTACATGTATATCACGGTGATCGAATGGTCCAGGGTAAGAGAATATTCTACTGACTCTTTTGGACATTTAAGTCGTGCATTGAAGGGTTTCCGTATTGCAAACCTATTGTGCAAATAGACGGTACATTCTTATATGGAAAATACAAAAGAACATTGTTGTTAGCTATTGCACAAGATGACAACCGAAATATACTACCAATTGCCTTTGCCATTGTAAAGGGTGAGACATGTGACAACACAACCTGGCATATGCTTAATGTCTGATCGACATGAATCCATCAAAGCTGCAATCAGACGCCATGGTAGTGGATAAAATCCTCCAAATGCATACTCTGTGTACTGCATTCGACACATTGCAGCTAACTTCATGAAGAGATTTAACAATAAGGAATTGTGTCTACAAATTGTCAACATGGGTATGGAATCGGATTATAGTTATTTTATCTCTTATATTTCCTTTAATATATAAAATAATAATGAAATTAACAAGTTTTTTTTTTTTAAATTTTATCAGGATACGAGTTGAGGCGACCTCATTTTCATTGGATGTATGAGATTTTTCGTCGAGAAAACGCAGAGACGGCTAATTGGCTTGATATGATCCCCAAGGAGAAGTGGGCCCAATCATATGACGAATGAAGACGCTATAGGTGTAGACACCTAATTTTGTCCGGACCACTAAACAAGTATGTTTTCTTCCCATATTGATGTTCCCAAGTGTAAAAAGACTGTTTTCATCCTGCAGGTGGTACTCCGAGACTTAGTTTAAGAGGGCGAGCACAAAAAGTCAAACTTGAAAAAAAGTCAACCCCGAAAAAGTCAACCCCGAAAAAGTCAACCCCAAAAAGTCAACTACTGAAAAAGTCAACCCACTTTCAAAATCAAGATTTTAAGTTCAATTGAAAAATGGCGAAAGAATTTTGATAATCCGAGGTCTACATTGAAAGATATGGAGTTCGGAAGTTGGGATTTGGAGATTCAGTAGAAAAGAAACCCTAATCCGAGAAATTTAGGGAAAAGTGCTTAAACGATCAAACTGGTCGAAATTGAAGGTTCCAAATGAAAGATAAGCACTGACTACGGGTAATGGAGAAGTCACTTGCAAGAAAAACCGAAAAAAAAGTCAATCCGGGAGAAAACCGAGAATTAGGGTTTTTAGTGGATTTCGGTGAAATCGGGAAGAATCACAGAAATGGCCCGACTTGGTAAGACCAAAGCCCCCAATGGATGAGGAATGATTAAAAAGGATGGCCCAAGGCTCAGATTGAAGAAAATCTGAAAATCGGACTTGTTTTGAGCAAAACCGGGTTTCGGAGGTTAAAGGGTAAAATTGGAAAAATTTGGGAAAAATAGCAAATGGACTCCGAAAATTATGGAAAATTTGTCAATCTCATTCTTAAATCATTTGAAAGAGATTGGAGAAAGAAAATCTTGATTCCGAGTTCGTTTGCAAAGTGGCCAAATCCCGGACTTCTTATGCAGTAATTCAAAAAGATAAATCCCGGAAAAATAGCAAATGGACTCCAAAAATTCTGAAATTTGGCAAATCTCATTTTTAAATTATTTGGAAGAGATTGGCGAAATAAAATCTTGATTCCGAGTTCGTTTGCAAAATGGCCAAATCCCGGGCCTCCTATGCAGTAATTCAAGCCGATAAATCCCAAAAAAATACCAAATGAGCTCCAAAAATTATGAAAACTTCCAGATCACACTTTTTAATTATTTTGAAGAGATTGGTGAAGAAAAATCTTGATTTGGAGCTCGTTTAAAAAATGGTAAAATGTAGGGGCATAAAAGGGCATTTTTGGGAAGAAAAAATCCAAATAAATAGCAAACGGACTCGGATAATTTTGAAAACTTCCAGAACTCAATATTTTATTATTTTGGAAGTATTAAAAAAATAAAAATTGAATTTGGAGTCCGTTTGATATTTATTTGCATCCGGGGGGCAAAATGGTCATTTCACCCAAGCAACCGAAAAGGGCTTTTTTGGCCCTTCAAAAAAATCAGAGTTGGGCTGGAAAAGAGAAGTGCTGGCATGCCCAAGCCCAAAGAAAGGAGGAAGCTTCTAATTTCTTTTTTTTTTAATCAAGTGGTTAAAAATCAAGAGTTAGTTAACCATTCTCTTTGATCAAGCCATGGTGATTAAACCACATAGGTTAAGAAAGATGTCAACATTATTTTTGCATAGCTGTAATTTGAGAGGGCTGAGATGCTAATCTAAAGGTGGTAATTTCATGACTTTTCATCTTGAATTATTGGCCATTTGATGGAAATTAGGTTACACAAAAATGACAACATCTTGGAGGCTATATAACCATGCATTAAGGCTAGCCCTAAGGGAAGGGAGGCAGATTTTGGTTTCTTCTTTTCCATTTTGGCTGATTTCTCTTAGTTTTTCTTAGTTTTTATCTTCTTGGTTGAGAGCAAAAAAAGAAAAGTTTAGAAATAAAGGAAAGTTTGAAGAGAAAAGCTTGAAATATTAGCTTCTTGAGGTTGCTCTTGAGCACCAACTCTTGCACTTTCATTTTCTATTCTTGTTTTTTGCTATTTTAATCTCTACTTGGTGAGTTTTCATTTTAAAATAATGTTTCTTGTTCTTCCTTCATTTCCTTTCTTAAGTATATTTTTTTTACATTTTGTTTTTACAATAAACTCACCATGGCCAAATGGCCTACATTATTTATTTTAAGTTGTTGTTTCAATTCATTTTACCATATTGTTTATGCTATTTTCTTTGATTTTGATGTTTTAAGTGTTATGTTATTTCATGTTCTTAAGTTATATTTAATTTGGTTGCTTTGTTTGTTGCCATATCATGTTTTTGCATTTTTAATTTTCTGTTTTCATGTTGTTTAAATTTGAGCATGTTTTAGAGTTAGCATATTAAGTGTTTGTGAAAATGCTTGTGTGATTCTTTGCATGATTCTTGTTTTATATCTTAGTGAGCATGTTTTAGATTTGGTATATTAGGTGTTTGTGAAAATGCTTGTGTGATTTTTGTGTTATGACTTAGTTTTTCATGCTAGCATACCAAGTGTTTGTGAAAATGCCATGCTTGTTGGAGCTTGGGGCCATTTGGCTACTCCATGTGTTTTGCATTGTGTGTTGTATTTTTTGTCATGGTAGTTGTTAGGTTTTTGCATTTGCATGATATTTGGTTGGATTTTTGAATTAAGCATGCCTTGTGTTTGTGAAAATGCCATGCATGTCTTAGGTCTAGGTTACATTAAATGCCATGCAAGTTCATGTTAGGTCTAGGCCATATTATTTATGTCATGCATTTTCCTTACATTTAGGTTTAGATCCATGCATTTCATGCATTATGTTTGCTGCATTGTTTCATGCATTTCATGTTCATGCCACTTGAATAATGACTTGAGCCAATTAATGGTTCAAAGTCATGCTCTCTTGAGCACACTTGTGGAAAATTAAGTTTGTCAAATTGATTATTCTACCTTTGTGATTTTTTTTACTTAGCCAATTTTTATCTAACTTTCAAAAAGTCCTAGCTACTGCTTTCAAGTCATTTTATGAGTTTCAAATATTTTTATTTTTATTTTTAAATGATTTTATCAAAGACAAAAAAAATGTGTTGGCAAAGCAGTTTTTTTTTTTTTCCACCCAAAACTCGTACATCTCCGATTTTTCTGGGAATTCATATTTGATCAGAAAATTAAGTCAATTTTTTCTCATGTAGTTTTATATGTCCTGAGTCTCCAGTATTTTTTTTAGAATTTTTGGAATTTTTAAAAATAGGGTAAAAAATCGTGGATTAAAACTGGACAGTGGAGTCAGGATTGAATTTAAAGAAAAACAAAGCAGTTTTTTCTCCTCCAAAAACTCGTACATCTCTGATTTTTCTGGGAATTCATCTTTGATCAAACAATTAAGCCGATTTTTTCTCGTGTAGTTTTAAATGTCTTGAGTCTCCAGTATTTTTTTCAGAATTTTTGGAATTTTTTAAAATAGGGTAAAAAATCGTGGATTAAAACTGGACAGTGGAGTCAGAATTGAATTTAAAGAAAAACAAAGCAGTTTTTTCTCCTCCAAAAACTCGTACTTCTCTGATTTTTCTGGGAATTCATCTTTGATTCGAAAATTAAGCCGATTTTTTTTCGTGTAGTTTTACATGTTCTGAGTTTCCAGTATTTTTTTTAGAATTTTTGGAATTTTTTAAAATAGGATAAAAATTCGTGGATTAAAACTGGACAGTGGAGTCAGAATTGAATTTAAAAAAAAAAAACAATTTTCTGTTTTGGTTAATTTACTTAGAGTGGGCTGATTAGAAGGGTTAGCTACTGACTTAGGGTAATTTCTAAGCCTTTTCAAACTCTAAAAATGGTTTTTCAAGTCCCGGGTTAAGGGTAGTCAAGTCCGGATTTTTTAAACTTAGGAAATTAGAGCCATTTTAAAGAAATTAGCCCAGTTTTTATTTTTAATTCAAGCTTTTCAAAATTGTTTTCAAACAATCACAAAGTATTTTGGTTTTAGAATATTTAATTTGACATATTTTCCTAAGGTAGCCGGATATCTTTTTAGATATACGGATTTCCTTAATTAAAGGAAAAAAATACATTTCATGCATTGCATTTTTATATTCATGCATTTTATATAATATGTGATTCTTGCTATAATAATTTCTATGATATTGTTGTTATTTTGATTTATATTTTTTGATGTTACATGGTTTATTATATGGTTTCGAATATTTCATGATATCCTATGCTTTTATTTAGTTATCTTTATTTAGCATATACGTATTCATTTATTTTAAATGTTTTCAAAAGATAATGGTTTTCAATAAAAATAAAGATATTCCCGAGTTAAAATAATTCATGAGTTCTCTACCGGGTTTGCTGGAGGGAATATCATCAATTATCATTAATAAAGGAATATCTTTCTTTCAAAAAAGAGAATGATTCGGAAAGTTTTCCAAAACTAATAAAAATTTCTATATTTTGCCACGTTTGTTGGGGAATATAGGAAAATTTTGAATTTATAAATTCTGGATCATTTTCAATAAAAAAAAATGAAATTATTTTTCTTTAAATTGGGAATTAACTTGAAATACTAAATTTAAAACCAACTTTTTACCGAGACTTGAGATAACACACGATTAATAAGGTACCGATTTATACGGGCGTTGTGGGGGTGCTAATCCTTCCCCACACGTAACCGACTCCCGAACCCGCTTCTTTGATTTCTCTGGTTTAAAACGCAGACTTGAAATTGGTTTTTAAAATGTTTTAATTAATTTTTAAAATATTTTATAAAACCGGTTTTAATAGGTGGCCGATCACACCTAGCTAAAAAAGATTGGTGGCGACTCCATGTCTTTTTTTAAGGTCATTTTCAAAACCTTCATTTTTCTAGAGGAATTAAGTCGACTTTTCCTCGATTTTTTTTAATGTCACGCCTAACGAATAATAAAGTCTTGCGATGAGACTCGTCGTTATTTTTTTTTTTAGGTTGCGACAGCTTGGCGACTCCGCTGGGGACATATTAGAGAGTCAGGCCTAGAATTAGTCGTATGTTATCAAAGTCTCGGTTTTGTTGGTTTAATTGGTATTTGATTTTAATTCCCACATTTTTTAATAAGGAGAATTTTGAAAATAATAAATTGTTTTTAAATATGTTCATACTCATGTGCATGCATTTTATTTTTGTTCTCTAGTTATTTAAGGTTGTATATTATAATTGCTTGTTGGTTAATGCGTTACACTATTCTTGAATGTTTTAATTGCTAGGGCATTTAGAATAAGGTTTGTAGAATAGGTGGTGAAAGGTTTATTATTCCTCCACACACACTACACGTGCATTTGCATAACATGAATCCTATACCCGGGTTCCGTCCTTTTAAGTGGGAGTAAAGTAACTACGCCTTCGTGATTGATCCTCCGTATGGGCTAGTGAAACACTTTCGGAATATAAAGTACCTAATGCCTTCGTGATGATCCTCCGCATGGGCATAGGAAAATATACTCTAACGAATTGAACCCGCTTTTATCGGGGTGCCTTACTAGCCTTCACCGGCGACAGTGAGGAACAATTCGGAGCCTTAGAACCGATTCACCCTCATATAGTGAACCTAGGCGAAGCCATGCCGGATTTCCGTTAGATATACCGAAAATAGGAACACATAGAGGGACAGTTCTAAACCTTTTGTTACCTATTTTACACTCCGAATAAGTGTGGTAGATAGGGCAACGATGTACGTACATCGCCCGTAATAAATGTGATACTCCGCCTCGAAGACATCGTGATGCCTAAATAAGCAGATATTGCTGGGGCAGATGTTCATTAGCTGTTTTTTAAAAAAAAAAAAAAAAAAAAATCTTTTTTCAAGCATTTTGCATGTTGCACATTTCATACATGTGTGAATAGAGCATGTACATTTTTGGTTGTGTTATTGATCTCATTCTTTGCAATAAACAGTTGGTAATTTCATTTGATGATTTCATAAAACCGGTAGTGTCACATGAACATTTGCATATGGTACCATAGTGGGATCCACCCTGAAATTCTTTTGAAAATAATGTGATTGGTTTTTCATAAATAAAAAAAAAACACAAAAAAAAGCATGTTAAAAAAAAATCATAAATTAGGAGGCAAATCTTGCATAATGAGATTTTTGAATAATCAAGATTTAGGTCCCACCAATTTCGTGTAATCATTGGTTAATTTATTTGTGTCATTTTGACATCGTGTTACAGTCATAACATGCATGATTATTCATTGTAGAATACATTTGTGATATACATGGTCATTCTTTGTACCTACCTTTGTATTAATTCATTTATTCTTAGCATGTATCATTTTGACATCATAGCATGCATGGTTATTCATTGTAGGACACGTTTATGACATGCATAGTCATTATCTGTATATACCTGGCATTAAATTGCATCCATAGCATACATAGTCATCATAATTTCTCTGTATATGTTCATGCATTAATCATCAATTTATTCATGCACATAGGAATAGAGCGTGTACATTCATAATCTTAATCTCATGACATTTTCATTTGCATGAAAGGGGTTCGAGATATGAGGAATGAATCGGAGGAACGATTGGGTGCTTTGGAACGCAATCAAGATGAATATGGACATGAAATCCGAGAGGTGAAGGAACAACTTGCCAAATTGCTGAAAATGGTTGAGGATATGGGTAACAGTAAAGGTGAACTTTCTCAGGGCTTCGCATCATCTTCGGATCAACCAAAACCATTAGGTCCAGAACATACAATCCTTGCTGGATCATGCACTTGTCAATGCCACAAAGGTTGCAATCCTGATGAAATTGTGGACAAAATCATGAAAATAATTAAACCCGAAAGCCTGATACCAAAGACAGAAACCTCGAATCCAGTACCATACCTGCAAACTGTTCTAGGTCCAAACCAGTATCCCCACCCTACTATGGTCCAATCGTCCATTGGGACGACCACTACGGGATTCTTGAATCCCACTCCATCGTTGCCAACTACCAGTTCATACTATTTCCCTCATCAATCACCTTATCCAGTACCTGGGATAGGAACCTCGAGCTATGTACAACTTCCAAAGGCCCCGTGTCCAAATCCATACCCTTACCATGCTGTTCCGCCACATCCCCATGTAAACACTCCGGTTCGAACTTTAGTGCCACCACCAAGTGCCCCAACTCCTAGACCATGTGTGACTAAGAAACGATCCCAGAATAAGACCCAAATGCATTTTGATCCCATTCCAATCAGCTACCAAGAGCTCCTCCCTATACTGATCCAAAATCACATGGTTGCCTGTGTCCCATTGAAACCCCTGTTACCACCATATCCAATGTGGTATAATCCAAATGAAAGATGTGATTATCACTGTGGAATTGTTGGCCATAGCATCGAAGATTGTATAGCAGTCAAAAGGAAAGTGCAAGCTCTCATAGATGTCAAGTGGTTGGATCCAACGACACTGATTGATAAAGGACTGGGAAAACGCCATTAGGATTGGGAGATTTACAGCATTGAGGTGGAAAGACTTCGGTCTTATATGATGTAATAGGATTTCACTTTTTCAGTAGCCGGCTCTTATAGCCTTAGGATGCTAGGAAGAATAAAGTGCTTGTAAAGACAGTTTTAACTACTGCTCAAATTTTAAAACATGGTTTATACCATTGTGAACATTGATATGGGAATGAATTGAGTATGCTTCAAATTTATAAGATGTTGATGATTAAGTTCCTCCGATTCTTATTTCCTCCGTGATATCTTCCCCTTTGCATTTTGCATCCCATCAATTATTTGTCAGGTTGCATTCATGCATTCATAATCAGCATGATTTTTCTGTATATATCCATGCATTAATTTGCTTATTACATACATCATGATTAGCATTAGGTCACATTCATGACACACATGGTTAGCATGATTTTCTTTGTATATACTCTGTATCAATCATTCATTGTTTGCATAATTGACACCGTGTTGCATTCATAGTGTATATGATCATTTATTGGGAAACATGCTAAAATACATGATCAGTCATTGCATATATTCATGTGTTGATCCGTTTATTCTTTGTTTGCAACATGTTGGCATTGTGATTGCATTTATCACATATATGGTCAGCATGTTTCCATTGTACATATCCATACATCATATTGTTTAGGCTTCATATGCATCAAATTGCATTCATGGCTCATTCATCATGACATACATTTGGGGGAAATAAATAGAAGTTGGCTTGGCTTTAGGAGTCTTTGAAAGAATTTCCATTTCAAATCAGAAGAAGTACTGAGTACACTTTTAATACAGGCTGGTGCTATGGAGGATGAACAAGTTGCCCGAATGGAAAAAATGGAAAGGGAACAGAGAAGAATTGCGAGAACAGCTAGCAAAATCTCAAGCAGAATCTAAGGATCAGATGACTAAACTGATTGAGCTAATATCTGCTGTAATCAAGGGAAAAGGATACACCGAAAACTTTGTCGCCGGAGAAGGGTTAGAGGTACAAAAGGGCCAAGATGAGGTCGCAATAAGTGATGCCCAGAACATTGTTAACCCCGTCAATGTCCTAAACTCAGATGATCCAGCTGAACAGGCAAAGTTTAAAAGGGTTGCAGTAAATGAGGTTGAGTTAGCAGATTCCCAAGGGAAATATCAGTTGTTAGATGAAAGGCTCCGGGCAATAGAAAGAACAGATGTATTCGGGAGTGTAAAGGCGAAAGAACGATGCTTGGTCCTCGATTTAGTCATTCCTCCTAAGTTCAAGATCCCTGACTTTGTGAAATATGACGGGACGACCGATCCATCAGCCCACATCACTATGTTCTGCCGAAAGATGACAAGTCAGATAGATAATGATAAGCTTTTAATTCACTGCTTTCAGGATAGCCTCAGCGGGTCCGCAATTAGGTGGTATAGTCAGTTGAGCAAGGATCAGATTCGCTCTTGGAATGATTTGGCTAGGGCTTTTCTAAACCAGTACAACCATATGACCGACAGGACACTTGATCGTCTCACTTTGCAAAATATGGAGAAAAAAGCTACTGAGAGCTTCAAAGAATATGCACAACGGTGGATGAGCCTAGCTGCCCAAGTACAACCGCCCTTGACACAAAAGGAAATCACTATCCTTTTTGTGAATACACTGCAGGCCCCGTACTATGACAGACTCGTCGGCAATGCTTCGAAGAATTTTGCGGACATGGTAATTTCAGGGGAGATGATTGAGAATGCTATCAATAGTGGGAAACTTGAAAGAGAAAGAACATCCAATACCGAGAGAAATAAGGCACCAAGAAAGAAAGAGGAAGATGTCCAAACTATGGGAGATTTCATCCCATATTCCCAATTTCCCTCATACCAATCATGTTACCCTACTGAGGTATCTCCAAGCCTTTATCCTTACCTACCTACCCAAGCATCTAATCCTATACCAGCCCTTGCAACAAGGCCTACTTCCAGAAAACGATCGCGGGAAAATCAAGAAAGAATTCCAATCCCCATCCCTGACTTACTGCCATTACTAATAAAGAATCAGTACCTTACCCCGGTACCTTTGAAAATAGCTCCGAATCCATCAGCAAGGAGTTATGACCCTGACAGCAAGTGTGATTATCACCTAGGGGTAGTTGGGCATTCAACTGAAAAATGCAGACAACTGAAGGAAAGGATTGAAAGTCTTATCCGTAATGGTATTTTGACACCGGAGCTTATCAATCAATGGAAGGCCGTTTAGCCCTAAATCAGTTTCTTTCAGGGTTTTAGGGGGAGAATTACTACCTTTGAAGGATGTCAATAGGAGCATTTTTGACGCATGTAGTTTTATACACTATGATGATGAAAGCACTTGTCTCATGTTAACATCTACATGAATTAAATGAATTTTAAATGCTTTGTGTTTGTTGTGTTTTAACAATAACGAGAATTTGCAAAAACAAGCATTGAGGAAGTTTTAATAATGGATAGTCTCAAGAAGATTGATGATCAGTGTTAGAACTGACCCAACACCATCCCCCTCTTTTTTGGGCTTCTCTATACCTAAACCTTGAATCAATAACACTTGAAAGACCTAATGCTTCAAGGAAAAATGAATGAAAAAAGAGAAGCATTGTCATTGCAAAATAAGCAAGGATGTAAATCCTAGTCTAGGCTATGAACAAAGAAACGAACTTTTTGAAATTTTTCGAATTCCTTGAAAATCAAACAAATGAGACATTCTTTCAAGAGTCTAGATTTTGATAATTTGGTGTGTGTCAAGATTGTGCTAAAACCATTCATGACCTTTCCCAATAACCACAAAACACTAATTGCCCAAACATCACTTCATGATTGACATCCTGGGGCACAATGATTAAACTAGATTATCCCTTGTCCTAGAGAAAACCCGTTTTTGGGTCATATTTTCCTTATCTCTTCAAAAAAACTCAGATTGGAAACTCAGCCTTTTCAAAATAGACCTAGACTTGCTATGTTCCTCGTTGATACAGATTCTCATGGTTAATCAAATTGGGGCATCATATATGGAAATGATGGACACATGGTAAAGAAGGATGGGCTAATGCATGAATCATTGGGGGGATGCGACGAAAAAAAAAATCGTGATATCATGCATGTGAGAATTCGGATGATTCCAAAGTGCAAAATGAAATTCTGAATATCTATTTCCCCTGGGGATTGCTTTTCAATGTGAATATTTGTGCTTGACATGAGAAATGGCCATCTTTCATATCCCCTTCACACAAAAAGAAATTATCCATAGTCACCCCTTTTGAGCTAAAAGAATTCTTTCTTTTTTGAACCCTGATCAAGGATTACCCTCTACACTGGGGGGCAAATGCGAGGAAAGATCTTTTCAAAGATCATTGAGAAATGAGTGATAGCTCAAGGACAGACACAAAGCAAATGGAGCCCCGAATAAATACGGGCTCACTCTGTCAAAGAAAAAGAAGAGAAAAAGATGGTGAAATGAAAGCCAAGAAAAACAAAAGAAAAACACAATAAAAAAGAAAACAAAATGTGTGAAAGACATGGCAAATGGAAAGCCAAAAGCAAGGAAGAAAAAGAGCAAAGTCAAAAGGAAAGAAATGTCCAAGAAGGGACAAATGCTTCAAAGAGAATCCTCCTCAAGAAATGATCCTTGATCTGATTACCCTCAAACACATATTTTGGGCCTATTTATCCTTTCTTTCTGAACCTGAGCTATGGCCTACATTATATGCTTTAAAAGTCCATTTTGATCAAGCATGAATATTTAATTTGAAAGGTTTTTCCTCAGATTTTATCCCATTTCATCGAATTCTCATTTCACTAAGAAAGAATTTAGAATTCTCAAATGCATGGTAAAACAATGAACAAAAAAAAATGGAAAGAATGGGACTCTAGGGCGAAAACCCAAAAATGGGCGGTCTAGAGTAAATTTGGAAATTTTCGATGCCATCTATGATAGTGCCGATACCCCAAAAGAAAAGATCTTATTAAAGGAGTGGTCATCGAGGAACATCTAGGAATTCCTGAACCCCCCAAATTGTCAGTTCTCATTCAGAGGATTGTCTTCAAAAACTGAAACTTTTTTCCTCCAAAATCAACTTTCCAGTTTAAACATCCCGGCCAATCTTGACGCTTGTCAAAATGCCTTGATATGGAAACTAAAAGAATGTTGAATTTGTTTGGTTCTCAATGAATTCATGATTTATAAAAACTGTTCCATTTGTGAGCCTAGAAGGGATATACATTTTTGTCATGAAGTTTTCCTGGAAAAGCCAGAATCTTGTTATACACAGCCTTGCCAATCCCAGTTGAAAAAAACCAGATCGATACTTAGAGAAATTTCTAACAACGATCATCAGTCTTTAAAAGATTTGTACATCACACATTGTGGGGTTAATATTTTTTGTTCAGAAGTTTTCAAAATGCGAAAACAAATAAAAATATTTTTGAAATACCCATTTTTGATGTTGACATGAGACAAGGGTTTTTCTAACCCAAAGGTATAGAACTGCCAGGATAAGTCCTGACTTCCAGATATGAGAAGAAGAAATAGAACCCGGTTCAGATCTCTGTTGATGAAAGTTTGAAAAACTGTTGGGGCAAAGAGAATAGCCAAAATGAATTGAAGATATACTTTGATTTGAAGAGGAAAAATGAATTTGAAAGGCTAAGCCAAAGTCTAGAGGAACAACCGGGGGCATTTGCATCACTCATGAGCACTCATCTCTCTATCAAGCTATTACATCTGCACAGTGTCGGCAAGCATTTGCATCATTCATGGGTATTTGCATTGGCATTATTCCATAAGCATCTGCATTTTATCTTTACATTTACATTCTCCATGGAATTCGTATTTGTGTCATCTCAAACAATTGCATCATTTCTAGAATCATTGCATTTTCATTAATGTGTAGTAATTGTAGTTACACCATTCATAAACCAGTTACATGAACACAATTAGTAGGGGCATCTGCATCATGAAACATGGGCATCAATCCAAGTCATTTACATTTGCATTAAAGACATTTGCACCAGTTTAAGTCATTTCGTATCTTATTCAACATATGCATTTGCATCAAAAAGCATTCGCATCTTCTCAAAATCTTTAGGTTAATTTTCAACAATTCTTCACCAACATCTTTAAGACCTCCGGGCATAACTCTTTTTTCACGGGTAAGGCCTCCAGGCACCATTCTTAAGACCCCCGGGCATCATTTTTAAAGTCGCATACAGCGCATTTTTTCCAAATCACGGGTAAGGCCTCCGGGCACCATTCTTAAGACCTCCGGGCATCATTTTTAAAGTCGCATACAGCGCATTTCTTCCAAATTATGGGTAAGGCCTCCGGGCACCATTCTTAAGACCTCCGGGCATCATTTTAAAGTCGCATACAGCGCATTTCTTCCAAATCACGGGTAAGGCCTCCGGGAACCATTCTTAAGACCTCCGGGCATCATTTTAAAGTCGCATACAGCGCATTTTTTTCAAATCACGGGTAAGGCCTCCGGGCACCATTCTTAAGACCTCCGGGCATCATTTTTAAAGTCGCATACAGCGCATTTTTTCCAAATCACGGGTAAGGCCTCCGGGCACCATTCTTAAGACCTCCGGGCATCATTTTTAAAGTCGCATACAGCGCATTTCTTCCAAATTATGGGTAAGGCCTCCGGGCACCATTCTTAAGACCTCCGGGCATCATTTTAAAGTCGCATACAGCGCATTTCTTCCAAATCACGGGTAAGGCCTCCGGGAACCATTCTTAAGACCTCCGGGCATCATTTTAAAGTCGCATACAGCGCATTTTTTTCAAATCACGGGTAAGGCCTCCGGGCACCATTCTTAAGACCTCCGGGCATCATTTTTAAAGTCGCATACAGCGCATTTCTTCCAAATTATGGGTAAGGCCTCCGGGCACCATTCTTAAGACCTCCATCATTTTTAAAGTCGCATACAGCGCATTTCTTCCAAATTATGGGTAAGGCCTCCGGGCACCATTCTTAAGACCTCCGGGCATCATTTTTAAAGTCGCATACAGCGCATTTTTTCCAAATTATGGGTAAGGCCTCCGGGCACCATTCTTAAGACCTCTGGGCATCATTTTTAAAGTCGCATACAGCGCATTTCTTCCAAATCACGGGTAAGGCCTCCGGGCACTATTCTTAAGACCTCCGGGCATCATTTTTAAAGTCGCATACAGCGTATTTTTTCCAAATTATGGGTAAGGCCTCCGGGCACCATTCTTAAGACCTCCGGGCATCATTTTTAAAGTCGCATACAGCGCATTTCTTCCAAATCACGGGTAAGGCCTCCGGGCACCATTCTTAAAACCTCCGGGCATCATTTTTAAAGTCGCATACAGCGCATTTTTTTCAAATCACAGGTAAGACCTCCGGGCTCCAATTTTTAAGACCTCCGGGCACCATTTTAAGACCTCCGGGCATAATTTTTCAAATCACAGGTAAGACCTCCGGGCAACATCTTTAAGACCTCCGGGCATAACTCTTTTTTTCAGGGGTAAGGCCTATGGGCACCATTTTTAGGACCTCCGGGCATAATTTTTCAAATCACAGGTAAGACCTCCGGGCAACATCTTTAAGACCTCCGGGCATTATTTTTTTTAGGGGTAAGACCTCCGGGCACTAATTTTTAAGACCTCCGGGCATAATTTTTTTCACAGGTAAGACCTCCGGGCATAACTTTTTTCAGGGGTAAGACCTCCGGGCACCAATTTTTAAGACCTCCGGGCATAATTTTTCAAATCACAGGTAAGACCTCCGGGCAACATCTTTAAGACCTCCGGGCATAACTTTTTTCAGGGGTAAGACCTACGGGCACCAATTTTTAAGACCTCCGGGCACCAATTTTTAAGACCTCCGGGCACCATTTTAAGACCTTCGGGCACCAATTTTAAAGCCCTTCGAGCATAAATTTTTCTTTTGAAATCGAATTCATTCCCTTAAGACGAATCGAGCCTTGTTTAGGCAGGGAATTCAATTTAAGGACAAAATCTTCAATTTATTGTTTTAAAAAAAATGAAAAAAGAGAAAATAGAAAATAATAAAAAAAAAATAATAAAAAAAAATAAAAAAAAGGAAAAAAGAAAAAAGAAAAAAAGAAGAAAGAAGAAAAAAATGAAAAAATGAAAAATAGAAAATGAAAAAAATTAAAATGAAAAAGAAACCCCTTTCCCTTTCCTTCACATGTGATGTCACTGACCGTACAAAATTAGTGTCGGTTTATCTTTGCCTGATTCCTGATTCTCAGCAATAGCCAAAGAGGGGCAGCTGTAGACACCTAATTTTGTCCGGACCACTAAACAGGTATGTTTTCTTCCCATATTGATGTTCCCAAGTGTAAAAAGACTGTTTTCATCCTGCAGGTGGTACTCCGAGACTTAGTTTAAGAGGGCGAGCACAAAAAGTCAAACTTGAAAAAAAGTCAACCCCGAAAAAGTCAACCCCGAAAAAGTCAACCCCAAAAAGTCAACTACTGAAAAAGTCAACCCACTTTCAAAATCAAGATTTTAAGTTCAATTGAAAAATGGCGAAAGAATTTTGATAATCCGAGGTCTACATTGAAAGATATGGAGTTCGGAAGTTGGGATTTGGAGATTCAGTAGAAAAGAAACCCTAATCCGAGAAATTTAGGGAAAAGTGCTTAAACGATCAAACTGGTCGAAATTGAAGGTTCCAAATGAAAGATAAGCACTGACTACTGGTAATGGAGAAGTCACTTGCAAGAAAAACCGAAAAAAAAGTCAATCCGGGAGAAAACCGAGAATTAGGGTTTTTAGTGGATTTCGGTGAAATCGGGAAGAATCACAGAAATGGCCCGACTTGGTAAGACCAAAGCCCCCAATGGATGAGGAATGATTAAAAAGGATGGCCCAAGGCTCAGATTGAAGAAAATCTGAAAATCGGACTTGTTTTGAGCAAAACCGGGTTTCGGAGGTTAAAGGGTAAAATTGGAAAAATTTGGGAAAAATAGCAAATGGACTCCGAAAATTATGGAAAATTTGTCAATCTCATTCTTAAATCATTTGAAAGAGATTGGAGAAAGAAAATCTTGATTCCGAGTTCGTTTGCAAAGTGGCCAAATCCCGGACTTCTTATGCAGTAATTCAAAAAGATAAATCCCGGAAAAATAGCAAATGGACTCCAAAAATTCTGAAATTTGGCAAATCTCATTTTTAAATTATTTGGAAGAGATTGGCGAAAGAAAATCTTGATTCCGAGTTCGTTTGCAAAATGGCCAAATCCCGGGCCTCCTATGCAGTAATTCAAGCCGATAAATCCCAAAAAAATACCAAATGAGCTCCAAAAATTATGAAAACTTCCAGATCACACTTTTTAATTATTTTGAAGAGATTGGTGAAGAAAAATCTTGATTTGGAGCTCGTTTAAAAAATGGTAAAATGTAGGGGCATAAAAGGGCATTTTTGGGAAGAAAAAATCCAAATAAATAGCAAACGGACTCGGATAATTTTGAAAACTTCCAGAACTCAATATTTTATTATTTTGGAAGTATTAAAAAAAGAAAAATTGAATTTGGAGTCCGTTTGATATTTATTTGCATCCGGGGGGCAAAATGGTCATTTCACCCAAGCAACCGAAAAGGGCTTTTTTGGCCCTTCAAAAAAATCAGAGTTGGGCTGGAAAAGAGAAGTGCTGGCATGCCCAAGCCCAAAGAAAGGAGGAAGCTTCTAATTTCTTTTTTTTTTAATCAAGTGGTTAAAAATCAAGAGTTAGTTAACCATTCTCTTTGATCAAGCCATGGTGATTAAACCACATAGGTTAAGAAAGATGTCAACATTATTTTTGCATAGCTGTAATTTGAGAGGGCTGAGATGCTAATCTAAAGGTGGTAATTTCATGACTTTTCATCTTGAATTATTGGCCATTTGATGGAAATTAGGTTACACAAAAATGACAACATCTTGGAGGCTATATAACCATGCATTAAGGCTAGCCCTAAGGGAAGGGAGGCAGATTTTGGTTTCTTCTTTTCCATTTTGGCTGATTTCTCTTAGTTTTTCTTAGTTTTTATCTTCTTGGTTGAGAGCAAAAAAAGAAAAGTTTAGAAATAAAGGAAAGTTTGAAGAGAAAAGCTTGAAATATTAGCTTCTTGAGGTTGCTCTTGAGCACCAACTCTTGCACTTTCATTTTCTATTCTTGTTTTTTGCTATTTTAATCTCTACTTGGTGAGTTTTCATTTTAAAATAATGTTTCTTGTTCTTCCTTCATTTCCTTTCTTAAGTATATTTTTTTTACATTTTGTTTTTACAATAAACTCACCATGGCCAAATGGCCTACATTATTTATTTTAAGTTGTTGTTTCAATTCATTTTACCATATTGTTTATGCTATTTTCTTTGATTTTGATGTTTTAAGTGTTATGTTATTTCATGTTCTTAAGTTATATTTAATTTGGTTGCTTTGTTTGTTGCCATATCATGTTTTTGCATTTTTAATTTTCTGTTTTCATGTTGTTTAAATTTGAGCATGTTTTAGAGTTAGCATATTAAGTGTTTGTGAAAATGCTTGTGTGATTCTTTGCATGATTCTTGTTTTATATCTTAGTGAGCATGTTTTAGATTTGGTATATTAGGTGTTTGTGAAAATGCTTGTGTGATTTTTGTGTTATGACTTAGTTTTTCATGCTAGCATACCAAGTGTTTGTGAAAATGCCATGCTTGTTGGAGCTTGGGGCCATTTGGCTACTCCATGTGTTTTGCATTGTGTGTTGTATTTTTTGTCATGGTAGTTGTTAGGTTTTTGCATTTGCATGATATTTGGTTGGATTTTTGAATTAAGCATGCCTTGTGTTTGTGAAAATGCCATGCATGTCTTAGGTCTAGGTTACATTAAATGCCATGCAAGTTCATGTTAGGTCTAGGCCATATTATTTATGTCATGCATTTTCCTTACATTTAGGTTTAGATCCATGCATTTCATGCATTATGTTTGCTGCATTGTTTCATGCATTTCATGTTCATGCCACTTGAATAATGACTTGAGCCAATTAATGGTTCAAAGTCATGCTCTCTTGAGCACACTTGTGGAAAATTAAGTTTGTCAAATTGATTATTCTACCTTTGTGATTTTTTTTACTTAGCCAATTTTTATCTAACTTTCAAAAAGTCCTAGCTACTGCTTTCAAGTCATTTTATGAGTTTCAAATATTTTTATTTTTATTTTTAAATGATTTTATCAAAGACAAAAAAAATGTGTTGGCAAAGCAGTTTTTTTTTTTTTCCACCCAAAACTCGTACATCTCCGATTTTTCTGGGAATTCATATTTGATCAGAAAATTAAGTCAATTTTTTCTCATGTAGTTTTATATGTCCTGAGTCTCCAGTATTTTTTTTAGAATTTTTGGAATTTTTAAAAATAGGGTAAAAAATCGTGGATTAAAACTGGACAGTGGAGTCAGGATTGAATTTAAAGAAAAACAAAGCAGTTTTTTCTCCTCCAAAAACTCGTACATCTCTGATTTTTCTGGGAATTCATCTTTGATCAAACAATTAAGCCGATTTTTTCTCGTGTAGTTTTAAATGTCTTGAGTCTCCAGTATTTTTTTCAGAATTTTTGGAATTTTTTAAAATAGGGTAAAAAATCGTGGATTAAAACTGGACAGTGGAGTCAGAATTGAATTTAAAGAAAAACAAAGCAGTTTTTTCTCCTCCAAAAACTCGTACTTCTCTGATTTTTCTGGGAATTCATCTTTGATTCGAAAATTAAGCCGATTTTTTTTCGTGTAGTTTTACATGTTCTGAGTTTCCAGTATTTTTTTTAGAATTTTTGGAATTTTTTAAAATAGGATAAAAATTCGTGGATTAAAACTGGACAGTGGAGTCAGAATTGAATTTAAAAAAAAAAACAATTTTCTGTTTTGGTTAATTTACTTAGAGTGGGCTGATTAGAAGGGTTAGCTACTGACTTAGGGTAATTTCTAAGCCTTTTCAAACTCTAAAAATGGTTTTTCAAGTCCCGGGTTAAGGGTAGTCAAGTCCGGATTTTTTAAACTTAGGAAATTAGAGCCATTTTAAAGAAATTAGCCCAGTTTTTATTTTTAATTCAAGCTTTTCAAAATTGTTTTCAAACAATCACAAAGTATTTTGGTTTTAGAATATTTAATTTGACATATTTTCCTAAGGTAGCCGGATATCTTTTTAGATATACGGATTTCCTTAATTAAAGGAAAAAAATACATTTCATGCATTGCATTTTTATATTCATGCATTTTATATAATATGTGATTCTTGCTATAATAATTTCTATGATATTGTTGTTATTTTGATTTATATTTTTTGATGTTACATGGTTTATTATATGGTTTCGAATATTTCATGATATCCTATGCTTTTATTTAGTTATCTTTATTTAGCATATACGTATTCATTTATTTTAAATGTTTTCAAAAGATAATGGTTTTCAATAAAAATAAAGATATTCCCGAGTTAAAATAATTCATGAGTTCTCTACCGGGTTTGCTGGAGGGAATATCATCAATTATCATTAATAAAGGAATATCTTTCTTTCAAAAAAGAGAATGATTCGGAAAGTTTTCCAAAACTAATAAAAATTTCTATATTTTGCCACGTTTGTTGGGGAATATAGGAAAATTTTGAATTTATAAATTCTGGATCATTTTCAATAAAAAAAAATGAAATTATTTTTCTTTAAATTGGGAATTAACTTGAAATACTAAATTTAAAACCAACTTTTTACCGAGACTTGAGATAACACACGATTAATAAGGTACCGATTTATACGGGCGTTGTGGGGGTGCTAATCCTTCCCCACACGTAACCGACTCCCGAACCCGCTTCTTTGATTTCTCTGGTTTAAAACGCAGACTTGAAATTGGTTTTTAAAATGTTTTAATTAATTTTTAAAATATTTTATAAAACCGGTTTTAATAGGTGGCCGATCACACCTAGCTAAAAAAGATTGGTGGCGACTCCATGTCTTTTTTTAAGGTCATTTTCAAAACCTTCATTTTTCTAGAGGAATTAAGTCGACTTTTCCTCGATTTTTTTTAATGTCACGCCTAACGAATAATAAAGTCTTGCGATGAGACTCGTCGTTATTTTTTTTTTTAGGTTGCGACAGCTGGCATATGACAACCAACCTAGCTGAATCTATCAATTCAGTGTTGAAGGGGACGTGCCATCTTCCCATTACTGCGTTGGTGTAGGCAATATATTATAGGTTGGCTGAACTTTTTGTTAAGATGGGCAATAAGCAACAAAGAATGATCGAGGGAGGGCACACATACTGTGAAACAGTCACAATGGCAATGCAAGAAAATCGTAGGAAAGCTAACTCCCACTCGGTTCGTAATTTTACGCGCGCAAATCAATCTTTTTTTATTGAGGAGTTACTTGACCCACAAGAGGGAGTTGCTGCAATGAAGTACAAAGTAAATCTTAGTGAGATGTGGTGTGACTGTGGGAAGTTTCAACACAAAGGTTCCCTTGTTCACATGTAGTTGCTGCTTGTGCACATGTCCATATAGATTGCATGCAATATATGGACAATGTCTATAAACTTGACACTATATTCAATGTTTATAGGCATGAGTTTGAAGCAGTTGCAAATGAAGGTTATTGGCCTCAATATAATGGACCAGAAGTATGTCCCAATCCAGAAATGCGAAAAGATCCACATGGTCGACCAAAATCAAGTCGTATTCGTAATGAAATGGACCTCAAGGAGAAAGGCCAACCAAAACGTTATGGATTATGCAGAAATGAAGGTCATAGCCGTCGAAAATGTCCTTATCCATCTGACACATCGGGGGAGAGTTCGCATCAACAATGAACCAATTACATGTTCGCACCTGTAATATTTACATATTTCGTAATATTTACATATTTCACATTCCTTGTTATATGCTGATTTATTCTTATTTATCATTACATTCTTATTTATCATTATAAAATAAATAAATAATTATATATAAAAATAATAATATTAAAAATATATATTATTTAGGCTTTTAAAATAATTTAAAAAATATATTTTTTAAATTAAATTACATAATTAAATAATTAAATAAAATTATTAAATATTAAATTAAATAATTTAAAAAAAAAGCTATTGGGAAGTCGCCATATCATACGGCAACTTCCCAACACCTTAACAAAAAAAAAAAAAAATTACATTGGGAAGTCGCCATATCATATGGTGACTTCCCAATGGTTTTTATTTTTTTCTTTCATTTTCAAACTCGGAAGTCGCCAATCATATGGCGACTTCCGAGCCTAATTTTTTTTAAAAAAAATAAAATGTTAAGTTAAAAAGTCGCCATATCATATGACGACTTCCTAACCATAAAAAAAAGTGCATTTTGGTAAATAAATACAGAATGTAGGTAATTTGATAATTAAAAAAAATTAATATTCTGATAAATTTCCCACCCTGGACCTATTCATAGGCCGAACTGATCAAATTATGGTCGAGCCTTGGACACAAGTTTTAGAGCTCGGATCCAACCTAAAATCTTATTTTATTAATAATAATTATTTTTTTAATTTTAAATATATTTTAATTTTATAAAAAAATTAATTTTTTTAGATTTAATGAGTCAAGTCGAGCCTTTGATCTCCCGACTCGGCTCATAGACACTTCTAAACAATCAAACGCTAGCTATTTATGATGTGATTCATAATTTCAAATCCAATTTTATTTTTTTTTGGTTTTTTTTTTCTTTCTTAAGGCAAGACAGAAGATGCTTAAACTAATAAATGGAGAATACAGAGTTCAAAAGCACAAAATTCAAGATGAAAAACATAAAGAAATAGCAGAAGTTAAAAAATAAGAAGATAAAGCTTGAGTTCTCTGAGCACCAGATTTTGCCAAACCATCAGCAATGGAGTTTAGCTCCTTAGGGATTTGAGAAATGAAAAAAAAAAGTTTATTTTAGGTTTCAGTAGCTGAATATGGTTTAAGAAGTTTTTCACACTCCATGGGACTTTTGACGTATCATTGATCCACAGAACGACATTTGCGGAGTCACTCTCAATGATAAGTTGATGAGTGATGGTAAAATCTGATGCAGCAAAAAAAAAGGAAAGCTTCGTGGATGGCCATGAATTTTGCAAAGTTGGATTCTGCATTGCCAATTGATAAGAAGATTCCTTGAATTGGCCCTAATTCATCACGGAGAACCCCACCAGTTTTGGCTAAACCCGGCTTTCCAGTATCTGATCCATCAACATTTAGTTTCATGAAACTATTTGGTGGACATAACCATGAGCAAGATTGACTAAGGTTCGCTAGAATGGAATAGAGGGAAAATGAAATAGATGAGAGAATGAAATAGGAGTGAAATAGAATAGAGAGGTAATAGGTATTACATACTTTTGGTTGATTAAATAGAATAAAAGAAAAATAGGTAAAAAAAATATATGCAAAAGACTATTTTACCTTTAATATAAATTATAATATTTTTATTTAATAAAAACTAAAATTATTTTATTAATTTCTTAAATTATATTATATATTAAAATATAAATTATAAAAAAAATAATATTTTTATATATTTTAATTAAAAATAATATTTAAAATCATTTAAAAATAATGTTATATATTATTTATTTTTTTTTCGGAAGTTATATAAAGTCAATAATTATTATTTTTCCAAAATTTCCTCACTTCCCTCTCTCTAAAACCTATTATTCTCTATCTAGAAACCTCAAATTTTCTCTCTAAAACCTTTCTTTCCTTCTCTGTTTAGAAACCCCAAATTCTCTCTCTAAAACCTCTTTCTCTTTCTTGAAACCTAATGAAAACACGAAAAAAGAAATAAACTCTTTAAAAAATCAATATTTTCTTGATTTTTTTTCTTGTTCTTTCACTGATCTCTTCAATTGATCATTGCATAACCTCGTTCATTGACTAAGAATAATGGGTTTTTTCTTTAGCTTTCTCTGATCACTGGGTTTTTGTTATTCTGGTTAGTTTTGATCTTTTCATGGGTTTCTCTTCTTTAGCTCTTTTCAATTACACGGTTTAACATTTTTTACTTATTTTCTGAACATATCTCTTGTTCTTGAAAAGCTCGGGTTTTTGGCTTGAATATTGATGATTCTATTTTGTCTCTCTCTCTTCTTTTTTTATTTTATTTTTTATGATTTTGGAATGGTTAAGCAAAGCAATGGTGTTAGGTAGAAATTGCAGTGAAAGCAATGGTGTTAGGGATAATTTCGATCAATTTTTTTTTATCTATTATGTGACTGGCCGAATAGCCATTCAGAGGTGGAGGGGTTGAATGGCAATTTAGCCCAGTCCCATAATGAATGCTGAATGCCCTATTCAGCAAAAAATTTGAACCAAAAGTTTGAATGGTATGGGCCCACCGAATATGGGCTGCATTGTATTCCTATTACCTTGAATCAAACATAGTATAATTTGTTTGTTGGAACTCGAAGACTTTGTTCTTTAGATCTTTCTTCTTCGTTTTTTCCGTTTTTCGGATGGCTCAAAACATGGAGTGTGAATCAAACTCATGTTTGAATTGAAATTGAGATACTGATGCAAGTTCTTCTCTTCTGAATCAGATGGATTCATATCTGAAAGAGGTTTACAATAAGTTCTTTCAAAATTGACTATTTGTCCCTCTGTTAGAGTGTTCCAAAAATGTCTACAATCGAGTAAATAGCTCTACGAACTAATGGATCGGATCGAATTGCAAACTGAAAAGATTTGTACAAGTTATACCTTTCTTCTTGGACTTATGATAGCTCTGAAGACTTCGATTCTTCAAATCTTCTCTTTGCCTTTTGTTTCCCTAAATGATCTCTAGGTCTTTTCCCCCCAAATTATGTCTCAAATGGTTTGGAGGAGTTCTCTATTTATGGTGCTAGATGATGTTAGTGAAAGAGTTCTAAAAAAACTTATCCTCTTTAATTTTATCTCTGAGTTTTTTTTTAAACTTAATTAGAGATAAAAGACGATGACTCATAGGTTGAATTTAATTGTATGACCCATGAGTTTTTGAAATTTAATTGGAAAAAATTTTGTTTTATCTTCAAATGATTTTAATTTAATTTAGTGATAAATTTAACGACTTGAATTTTCATTGGTTGGACTATGAGTCTTTGAAGTTGATCGGCAAAATCAAATGTTTTATCTTGATTTGTCAAATGATATGATAAATCTTTAATTAATTTATGTAGCAACACATAACAAAATTTAATTGTTCACTAAATAAAATTAAAAGAAAAGTTTTGAAAGACACGTGCCACATTGTAATTGATCAAAAGTTTTCTCTAATATATTGATCGGGAAAAGTTTTAAAGGACATGTGCCACATTGTAATCAAAAGACAAGTTTTGGATAAAAGTCAAAATTTAAGAGTGTTGAGGACAAAATTTGTAATAGCCACATTGCAATGATATTCCGAAATATTCATCGGGCGGTCAGCACCATGCTAAAGCCAGCACAATTTTGACAACAGCTTAGAACCAACAATGCTTTGCTACAAACTTGAGTCCTAATCTTCCACTACAATTGGCCGAGTAGCGATAGTAGTCCGTCGGCTCCCCTTACTCTAGCATCATGTTGACGTTGGCCAGGAAAGGCCCAACCACCGTAACCGTGTGTCACCCTTAACCTTGGGGAGGATATTTGTAGTCGTTGCTACCCTTGCCTCATTCATTACTGTCATTTGTTGGCTACTTCCGCCACTATATTCATTGCTTGCCGTAACGAAAATGCATACCAAGCCTATTACCTATCGTCGAATGCACCATTTCGAGGTATGTCTCAGTCGAGACCATGATTTCCCATGGGAGTACCTTCTTCACTTATTTTTTGTCTAGATTCCTTCAAGTTTAACTTATTTTATGAACAATCAACTACCTCGTGTGTTATCCTCAAATTGATTCTATCCATCCTATTTATTTTGTCATTTTTTGCCGTAACATGCTGACGAAGATAAAACTATTTAGCGGCTGGAATTCTATTGTTAAAGACACATCTCACCAGGGATCATCATCTGTTCAAACTTCATTAAATCAAGCAATCAAGCATACCCAGCGATAATTCCATTTAACCCAAAAACATCAACGACAATCAGCTTGTGCAAAGCCAAAGTCATATGTGAAGTCAAAACTCAGCCAAAGTCAACCACATGTACTGAAATAAAGTCCACTGGAATATTGACCCCAAAATTAATGTGTGTAACGTTGAATAGTCGCTCCAATACCTTTACTGTTGAATAATTTCTCCTAGCCATAGCTATCGTTGAATAAGTCGTTCGAAAGCTATTATGAGGTATCACATTACTGAAAATCATCTCAAAGCAACACTATGCTTTGGCACGAAGGCAGAATGCCAAGAATTGCTTCAAGATCCTATCGTTGACATTGCGGTTGAGAGGAATGAAGAAACACCTTAAGCAATTATTCCAGAAGGTTATTTCCATTCGTAACATTAGGCCTAACCAAATCCCCTAACGATGTGGTTAGGGATCTCACTTTCAAGCCACTTACAACATTTCACTCTTTCTTAGAGCATTAAATGTGAAGTGATCGAGAATCAGCCCTAACAATAGTTGTCGACCAGGAAAACAGTAACGTTGCGGGTAGAAGACAATGACTCGTTGTTAAATACAAGCTTCAGCCAACGGACCATTTGAAGGTACGTCCAGTGCCGTTGGCTTCATATTCTTACCGTGAATGACTATTTCGAGTCGATGGAAATTGTCTTCCCTTCACCAATGATCGGACAAGAGCATTACTATCAGATAATCTCTTCCACTAAAGATGGCTATAAATAGGGCTATCTTCCAAGCACAAGTAGATCTGTGAGGAGGAAGAGAACGTCGTTTACTCTACCAAAATTCCTCCACCAACAAAACAATGCTTCCACGTCATAACCCTACCTCAATGGCTTCTCTCTTAGTTAGGCTTTAATCTCCCTAAACGCAACCATTTCTTTCTCATCTCCCAAATCCTCTCAATGTACCATATCCCATTGTTCTTTTATATGATTTTATATTGAGAATTCCATTTTCAGTTGTAATTATTTCTCATATTTATTTTTCCCATTTACTACCCTATTTTTTCAGCTCCAAAACATAGGCAAACAGAACATATTAGTTTTTGTCCTATTTTCACCCTTATTCCGTTCATTTTCCTCATAGTTATACACAAGCTTATTTGTGCCTGATTTTCTCTTAATTCCTTCTCGTCCTTCACCACTAACACCTATCACTTGGATCACCCAATCCCCAAACTAAACCCTCGTTAGGAAAGCCCAATATCTCTCGGTCTGCTCTCATTACTTTAGGCCAAAATTTATTGTGGGCTTGACTAGGACCCAAAAGGAGAGGTGAGGATAGCCTTCCACCAACATAAGTAAACATCACGATTTTGGCTGCATGCCAATGGCGATTCCATCACACCTCCAGCAGGGCTCCACCTCGGCAACCTTTGTCCATGCCACCTACCCTAAAAATCCTCCACAACATCTTTGACGACTCCGCTAGGGAGTCAACTGCTCTTCACCGCGAGCCAAGCAATTCTCATTTTCGATTCTGGCATCAATTCATTGTACCCCTTTGTTATCAGCTGTCTTGGAAGAAAGGCCTACACCCATGATTGTACCCTAAGAGTTTTTCTCGCCCATGTCATCGGCTGAAGTAGCAATTTGTCGAGCCAGCAAAACCTTAAAGATTTCCCATTGGAAGCAACTTATTGCCTGGTAATTCCTAAAAGTCTTCATTAGCGACATCTCAAATATTCTACATCATGTCAAGCATTAGGAGATCCTTTCGAGAGCAATTCAAGGAATACGTCTGAGAAGGATTCTCTGCTAGAAGCTCCGAAATACATCCAACAGTAGCTTTCACTTACAGTTCCATAGCCTAGTGATAACATTCATCATCCCAACTGTTTTTCGCCGCCTCAACATTACTTTCACTGTCAAAGTAACGCAAGTACTATTTCTTTCGACAATGATTTTCCCATCATAACAATCTCTGTCGAAGTTAATGAAGATTTCCATTGTTTAAAGCCAACCTTTGCCGACGCCTCATCAAGAGCATACTTTACCTAAGAAGAATCCTAACATCATCATTGAACACATGCCTTTTGGTAATGTCTTTACCCTGTTTGGTTATATGAACAGCTAGCAAAAGCCCGGAGCGTCCCCAGGAAGGAAAGCGATTGCAAAGAAAGTAAAAGGCAGAGAATCAGCTGTAAGCTAGGTCGGAGCAATTAAAACATGTTATCTTCATGATGCCCAATGCCTATTCATGCTCTACCAGTTTCCAAATTGTCAACAGCAAAAGTCAACCTTCTTTATGTCTACAAGTTAGGCAAAAATAAAAGATTTTGATCATCGTAGAAGATTTTTTCAGACCCATCCAGACCATTATCAAGGGAAAGTCCAACATTATCATAGAGCCTTTCTCGTTCCAACAACGAACTTATCTTTGGTGACTCGATCACTACTGAAGTTCGTTTACCCCTAACGGCCGAATACAACCACATCATTGTTTTAGCCGTAAGACTTTTCTCTCATTGCTCCAGAAGCAGTCCCTGATCAAAACGGTCCATAACCATTTATGCAGATACAGTTCTTTCTAAATATCAAGAAATAACATTCCCTTTTTTACTTACCTAGGATACCAATTGAAGTACTTAACGGATTTCTTTACCTCTATTGGCTAAACTCTCTCAGAAAGAGGCTCCACACATGGCTCAAGCATATTTCTAGTGGTTGTTGAGCTCTCATCCGCTTTGTGATGATATCTCTAGGAGTCCCTCTTCGACAGCGATCATCAAGGTAACAAGAGTCTTCATGCTACTTCTATTAGTTGTAAGTTCACACACCTAGAGAACTTTCACCCCATCTTTGGTTAGCTACTATCGAGAAAAAAGCCCGTACTTATTCCACCAATCAATTTTTTATATCTCTAATTATCGTCCCAACTAAAATTCAAACAATCCAGAGGATACAGAGACTAAAAAGGGAAAATAAAAAAAGGATAAGGAAGTGGATGTATGGATCAAACTAGAGAAATAATGGACCAAACTTCTTCTTCTTCCTCATCCTCCTCCAATTACAACAATCATAAGTGTCGTGTCCACTTTTGTGATAAAGTGTCGGATACATATTCTGTGTCCTATCCTACTAATGAAGTGTTGGATACGGGTACGACAATCATTATTGAAGAGTCCATGTAACAAAGGTCATAATACAATAATTGATTTGTTGATTTTAATATATTAAACAAAAATATTTTCTTAATTGAATAAATAATCTTAAGAAGTGTTCTTAATATATTTAAAATTTTTAGTATAACCCTTAAGATTGTTGTTAACAAGAGTCTTATTAATTTTAAAAAATTTATGGCATGGACTTTGACTATTGCACGCTCATAATCAAATATACGATGTGCTAACAATATTGTCTATTTATTCAATGAAGTTAAGACAACATAGATATGGTCTAGAGCTTCTCAACAATATTGTCTATTAGATCTTAATACTGAAATTGAGTTAAATCAGACTTGAGATGTATCTATCTTCCTTATTTCGTCCTCTCATATCATTATGTTGATAGTTTCCATGTTGATGTCGGCCAAGCTGACAGCTTCTGTTATTGCAGGTAATTTGTCCCTATAAACTCAAACTTGAACTGATCGTCAATTTCCTTAGCAGAGAAAAAAAAAAAAAAAAAAGCGAGACATGAGAGACTTTTCATTTCATTTTTATCAATTTTCCTTTACCCTTTACCTCTCGTTTTATTGCAATTAGAGTGAGCAAAAGTAGGTTACAATCGATTAAATGGACGGAAAACCGATTAAATTCGGTGTCGGTAATGATAAGTTAAAGTTTTATTAATAGATTTTGCTAACAAGTATCTTAAGACATTCTTTAAAGTTATTACATATAATAATATTTTCAACAAATGTATTAAAAATAATTAATAAAATTATTAAATTTTGCATTTAATAGAATCTTATTATCATATATAATAATCCACTAGAGAACAGGATTATGGAAAAAGGCTGATTGAAAACAACTGAGCTTTTCTGATAGGGAACTAAATGAGTAAGATTCCTTTTTGACACGATGAGAACAATCTGATAAGACTTGGGATCTCAGATCTTAATATCTTCACAATCAAAGGAGAGAATAACATTTTTCCCATTTTCCATCGGAAAATTGTTTTTGGAATATCATCATGAAGCTTTGTTTGTTTATTTTGTGGATTAAAGCAGAGATAACAAGCTTATAGCATAACAAACTTCTTCTGCTTTAACAATGAAGTTTTGCATAGGTATCACGTTGTATAATGTATGAAATGAGTGGTCAATTTCTTTCTAACAGAGATCTTCCATGCCGCCAGTGACCAATTACAAACAAAATCTTAGAGATTATATATACAAATATAAAATCCCTTCAAAAAGTTTCAAAACATTTGGAGAATCCAAGCAATGAATAGTGGCATACAGCCAAAAAGAAAATAATGAGAAGATTGCCACGGACCAGAAAGGCATGATCAGCACTCCACTCCAGATTGTTTGAGGACTGGACCTGTTTGCTTGGGCAAGAAAGGATCAATCCGAACCCAGACCAGTGAAAAAATTGATGCAAGAAGTATAGACCACAACACAACAATTGTTGGAGTCCTGTTTTGCCTTCCCATCAAACTTTTGAGGAAAGGATAGAGGACGTGGTTGCAGTGCTTGGTTCTTCTTTATTGCTGCTATTTGTCATTTTTGAAACCCGAAAATAATTCTTTGAGAGAAACAAAAGACAAGGGTGCAACCTTGCAGAGGAATGAGGAGGAGCGGAGTAAAGGAAGGAGAAGGTGACGTGGAGTAAAATGCTGACTTTGTATTTATTGAGTTAAAGGATCGGTATTTTGGAATAAATTTTAAATGATTAATATTTAATGCATTGACAATGTATAGAGCTATACACTGTCAGTGCATTTTACGATATCACTTATGAAGTTAAGAGTTAATGATTAGGGTTAATGATTAAGTGTTAAAAGTTAGAGGTTAATGGTTAATTTTTAAATAGGATTTAGTATCAGTGTATAGAATTCGTATATTCTAACGGAGGAATTAAGATTAAAAAGTAATTGGGTTTGGGAAAAAACTCGAAAGGGACACAACTTGTACAAATTGAATAATGGTTGGGAAACTAAATTCAGAATTTGATCCTAAATAAGTAATTTAAATTTAATATGAAATAATTATTAAAATATCATTAATATAAAGATTTTTTTTTTTAATTTCTTAATTTCTTAGGATAGGTCGCATTGAATAAAAAAAGATTTATTTTTCAAATTGGTTGAATCAAGAATCGTTGACTTGTTCGGTCTGATACTATATATAAAATTGGTTTTTTTTTAATCGCTAAAAAATCGAATAAAACCGATAAAAATTATTTTGTTTCAATTTTTTTTAATGTAAGTGATAAAATTTAAACCCTTAATTTTTTTATATTTAAATTAAAAACCATACCACTAAATCAAATACATATTCTTATTAATTATTTACTATATTTATTACTTATTTAATATTAATTTTTTTATATATTTAAAAGCATTTTAATTAAATCGATCGTTACAATCAATTGAACTAGAAATCTGATCGATTCAATCTCCGATCCGATTTTTTCAATCTTAACAGGTCGAGTTTATACTTAACTTTAAAAAATTTAAATATATATGGACCTAGATTCGCCGATGATCACTTCTAAATTTTAAACCAAAAGTACCTATTATGATAAATAATTTAATATAAAAATAATTATTTTAATTTTATAATTGAATTGACTTCAACATACATGTTTAATTAGTAATTATATTCCTTACGGTAGCAGCATTTGTGGCTCTTATATCTCAACCAAATTTTTTTTTCTTGGATAAGTAAAAAGTTTTATTTATCCAATGAAGCACAGTCACAAACAAGCTACCTTCAGTAGCAAAAGACAATCAAACTTGTAGTAAGAAATGAATATATCCTATTTAAGCAAAGATAGAATCGCAAAGACCCCGATCAGAAGACAAAGACTCATTAACTTGCAATATTTTTAATCCCAGCTAAGCGAGCTCTAACAATGCTAGCGATTGAGCTAAATAAACACTGTCTCATCTGCTTGATTCTCCATGAAGTTTATTGTTCCTCTCCTGCCAGAGATGGTAGATATAGGCATTCCAAGTCTTGAGCATTCGCCATTTCCAAAGTGCTCTCACTGACACCATCTACGAGAAGGTGAGGTTTGCCCGAAGCAATTCTTCATGCCAATCAACTACTGGTCTGCTAATGCTACAAGCAGACAGCACCTAACCCCATAGCTGTTGTATATATATATATATATATATATATATATATATATATATATATATATATATATTACCAATAATAAAATGTTTCATAATTTTTTAAGTGTTTTTTGACAAAGGTAAAAAGTTATATAGTGATTAAGTGTATTTGAAGGAAAAGTTATAACTGTTTGAGATGATTATTGATTTCAAGAGATGATTTTTCATGAAAGGGTTCTCATTCCAAGAGTGTTGACTTTCTACCTTGAAATGAATAACCATCTCAAACAGTTACAACTTTTCCTTCAAATACACTTAATCATGCAACCTGTATGACTTTCTACTTTTGTCAAAAGACACTAAGAAAATTATGAAACATTTCATTATTAGTAATATATATATATATAACAATCCCCCACTTAACCTAATAATGCAAATGTATGCATCCTAAAAAAAAATATACAAATTGGTTCTTATGTAAAATGTATGTCTAATAGTTGGCCAAGGCTTGAACCTTTAGATTGAATATGAGACATAAAGGAAACATATTCACACTCTACACTGGTTCGTGTGTTCCTCCAAAAGGCAGCGCAATTCAATACATGAGCCTTCGCTTTATCATGTGCTAGCAAGTACTGTAGGATTAATCGAAAATCCATAAGAAGCGGCCTCTCACTTCTCTACTTGCATAGGTAGACTTTGTCAAAAGTGTTCACAACCTCTTTTTTACTTATTACTCTATTCAATGAGCTACAAGTCTATTAAGGACTTTATGTCCAACCTCTTTGTTGTGAATAACAATGCATCTAGATATGAGACTTTATAAGGAATAGTTATTTTCTTTCTTTTTCTCCCACTATTCCAAAATTGATGCATTGCGATATTATGTATCTCATACATAAATTCCTCGGACAATTCAAGATTGATATCCATTGAACTCTCATACGCAATGATCATCGAATGAAGAGGTTATCCTTTAAACTTAAAGGATCAATTTCTTAAGTGACATCAATGAGATAGAGTTATTACCAATCAAGATTATCTCTAGTAACCGGTACTAGTCCCATATCTCTCATAGTGTTAGCTATTTTATCATCCGACAAGGGTTTAGTAAGGGGATCCGTTAACATTTGAATTGTAGGTAGGTACTCTAAATTAACCTTACCTTTCTTTACAACACTTCTCACATGATTGTATCGCATAGCAATATGCTTTCTATTGTTAGACAATCTTTCATTCTTTGTATTGTAAATAACAGCTTGATTATCATAATATAAAGTGATTGGTCCTTCGGTTTTCTCAATAAAAGGAATACACTTAAGAAACCTTTTAACCAAAGTAAATCCTTGGTGGCATGAGACATTGCAATGAACTCAGATTCCATGGAAGATAATGCCACACAAGTTTGTTACTTTGATGACCAAGAAACAATAGCACCTTCTATAGTGAACAACCACTAGTGGACTTGGAACTTTTCTTATCCGAAGCCCAATTTGCATCACTATAACATTCCAAAACAGGAGTCTCATATTTGTAATGCAAACCATAATTTAAAGTATGCTTCAAATATCTCAACGATTTACTCAATTCATACCAATGTTCATTACTAGGATTACTAGTAAACCTACTCAATATACCAATAGCACATGCAATATCCGATCTAGTATGATTCATAGCATAGATTAAACTACCTATGATCTTAGCATACTCCTTTTGATTAATTGGTTCTCCTTGGTTAGGCACAAGCTTATTAAAAGGATCCATAGGTGTTTTACTAGGTTTGCTATCAAAGTAATCAAACTTCTTAAGTAACTTTTCTATGTAATGAGATTGTGAAAGAATAAATTTACCATTCTTTTTATAAACTTTGACACCTAAGATCACATCAACTGGACCTAAGTCTTTAATATCAAAAACTTGATTTAAAAAGGACTTAGTTTCATTAATACTTTTTATGTTTGTGCCAAAAATAAGAAGATCGTCAACATAAAGAGTGATCAAGACTTTAAAATCTTTTGTGACTTTAGTAAAGACACAATTCTCAACCTTGCTACTTTTAAAGCCAAATTTCTTGATCTCTTTCTTGAACTTCTTATACCATTGCCTAGGTGCTTGTTTAAGACCATATAAAGATTTGTTGAGTTTACATACCTTGTGTTCTTGTCCTTGAACCACATAACCTTTCGGTTGATGAATGTAATTTTCTTCATTAAGTTCACCATTGAGAAAAGCCGTTTTGATATCCATTTGATGTACTTCAAGGTTGTAAATTGAAGCAATCGCAAACATCACCCTTATAGAGATAAACTTCGTAACTGGTGAGAAATTTTCAAAGTAATCTAGACCTTCCTTTTGACTATAACCTTTGGCTACCAACCTTGCTTTGTATTTGTCAATACTACCATCGATTTTGAGTTTCTTTTTCAAAACCCACTTGGAGCCAATAGGTTTAGTGTTAGGAGGTAGATCCACTAAAGACCATGTTTTATTCTCATATATGGATTTAATCTCATTATCCATAGCATTCTTCAAAATTTTGGAATCATGCATGTTCATAGCCTCTTGAAAAGTTTTAGGATCGTCCTCTAACATGTAAGTATACATGTCCAGTCCTAAATTCTTTTCAATTCGTGTTCTTTTGCTTCTTCTCAATTCAATATCAATAGGTTCATTCTCATGCGATGTACTACCATGATGATCATGTAAGGATGCAATATCATTTCTATCATAATCAAAACCATGCTCATGATCATATCAATTCATTTGACAATTCTTTCTCTAACTCTAGATCATTAGCATCCTTAATAGTCAAATGTTCAAAGTAAATTGCATGTATAGATTAAAAAACACTATTAGTTTTTAGATTAAGAAATCTACATGCTTTACTATGCATAGCATAACCAAGAAAAACAGATTTGGTAGCTTTACTACCACATTTCAGTCTCTTATTAGTAGCATCAAGGACATATGCAATACATTTAAAACTTTGAAATAATCAATATTAGGCGTCCTACCTTTTAATAATTCATATGGAGATTTATCAAAGCCTTTATTGACGATTCTATTAGAATTATAACAAGAAATAGACATTGCTTCTACCCAAAAACTCATAGGTAACTTAGAATGCAAAAGCATAGCACTTACCATTTCAAGCAAAGTCCTATTCTTCCTTTCCGCTACTCCCTTTTGAGGTGGATATTAGGAACAGATACTTCTCTCATAATACCAGGTAATGCACAAAAAGATATAAAATCATTTGATAGAAATTCACCACCCCTATTACATCTAAGTTTCTTAATCTTCTTATTAGTCAAATTTTCAATTTCTTCTTTGAAAATCTTAAACTTTTCAAAAGCTTCATCCTCTATATTGGATTGCCAAAAGAAAACTAGAAGAATCAAATTCTTCCTTGCCAATGCTATTTGGCCGATTCACTCTTAGGGGGAGTGAGGCGCCGACTTGCAGGGTTTCTATTTTGGTTCCTTAAGGGCGGCAACAACATAAGTGGTACATATATATTACTAAGTTTAGTGCATGCCAACTATTGGACTAGTTGCACTAAAGCCCTTAAACATATTATTAAATATTCACAATAAGCCCACAACATTTAATGAATATTTAATCTGGCCCAATCTCATTTTAATTTCATTAATCACCTTTTGTGTGTGACCCATTAGGCCTTTAACATGTTGGCAATAAATATAAATTCAATTAAGAATTTCCTTTTTATATTTATAGATCATGAGCGGCATCTAGCAATGCATCATGACTACCCAAATGCCAAGAGAGTCATTAAGCTTCGACTAGTCTTTCGTATACAATATGTCTGTGTAATTCGATCCCTTCATCAAATATCCCGGGATAGGAAAGAGCATGGTTCAGTGTCTACTCTTAACCCATTCCATATCAGATCTGCAGCTTTAATATTAACTCCTTAAGTATTGCCTTAGCCAAGAACTTCCATAAGTTAATATAAGCCAGATACATGTGAGATATGTCCCCTTAATCACTTGGGGTGATGAATCCTCTCTGGACCACTCATTCATCTCCGTATGCTTCATGTCATACCCAATAACACCCTACTTTAAGCATCCTCGTGATTGGGACCAGTTCGTGATGAAATCTAAGTATGACAGTTCACATACAAGATGACCTGGTGTCACAAGTCAAAGGATTACTTACACTATTGACACATGAGAGTATTTACCATAGACACTTGAGTGAAATACCAAATGGAACTCTCATAGCGGGTCATGTTCAGTGAACTTGTTCAACTAACAAGCACCCATATGTTATCCCCAAGTATCTCTATACTTTCAACCTATGAGATCAGTTGCATGCATCAAGTGCATGGAGGCTTAACATATGCCAATCTTTGAGCATTGTCAATGCCCTGTCTTGACAATACAATGACCAGGAACAGTTTAGAAACACGACATTGATGCATAAGGATCCTCATAATTGTAACTCTTTACAATTCATTTGCAATATCATTGTGTCTCATGGGCTTTATCTTCATAAGTGATTTATAACAATCATAACAAAACTCATGGATAAAGAAATACCTCAATTATAATTAATAAAGGGATAATGTCATGAATAGCCCCTGAAGTTTATCAAATTTGTCAATGTAGTATCTGTACTTTAAAAATATCTATTTTGGTACTTAAAGTTTACACTTCGTGTGCTATTGTAGTACCTGTCAGTAACACCGTTAAAAATTGATGATGTGGCTTTTGTATCCAATGAAAACTTGACATGTGTCACCATATAACAATGCCACGTGTACTAACTAAAAAATTATTATTTTAATTTTAAAAATAAAAATAATATTATTTTTAAAATATAATGATGACACGTGGCACCATGTAATGGTGCCACGTGTATTAACTTAAAAAAAAGAAAAAAATTAATAAATATTTGTAACAAATTAAAAAAATTAATTTCAAATTTAATTTTTGTAATTTTCAAAAATAACTTTTTTAAAATATATATATATTTTTAAAAAAGTTTAGATATTATAAATGATTTAATATTTAATTTTAAAATATTTTATATTTTAAAAATAATTTATTTAAATATTATTATTTTTTAAAATTTTGAATTTATAAATAGAATTTAATTTAAAAAAAATATAATTTTAATATAATTTTTAAGTTTTTTAAAAAATTAGATATTAATTTTAAAATATTTTTTTATTTTTAAAGTATTTTTTTCTTTTTTTATTTTTTACAAAAATTCATATATTAATTTCTAAAAATCAGGTGCTGCCACGTGTCATAACCTGATTGGTCAATGCCACATCATCATCTATATTTAACGATGTTAAGTCAAAGTACCACATTGATATACGGTTTAATAGTACAGGTACCACATTGAACATTTTTAAAGTACAGGTACCACATTGATAAATTTGATAAACTTTAGGGGCTATTCATGACATTATCCCATTAATAAACTATAATGTGCAATACATTAATATATAAATAGTGTTTTACAAGCCCAACTAGATTGGCTTGTAGGGCTTACACCAACAATCTCCCACTAGCACTAAAGCCAATCGCCCATGTAATTAAGCCCATGTCCTTCCATGTGACGATAGTGTTTCTGCTGGGACGGAACCTTAGTGAAAGGATCAGCTATATTGTCCTCTGTGGGTACCTTTTCCATGCTTATATCACCTCTTTGAATTATATCTCTAATCAAGTGATATTGCTTCAATACATGTTTGGATTTGTGATGAGACCATGGTTCCTTAGCTTGCGCTATGGCTCCATTGTTATCGCAGTAAAGTGGTACTGGATCAACAATGCTTGGAACCACACCAAGTTCAATTATGAACTTCTTAATCCAAACAGCCTCCTTCGCTGCCTCATACGCGGAGATGTATTCAACCTCTGTTGTTGAATTTGCAGTTGTAGTCTGTTTGGAACTTTTCCAACTGATTGCAACTCTATTTAAGGTAAATACATAACCGTCCTTATCAGTTTGGAATCCAGCATCTGTATAACCCCTTACTTAGAGTTCAGCCCCTCCATAGACCAAGAAAATATCCTTAGTTCTTCTCAAGTACTTGAGGATATTTTTCATAGCAGTCCAGTGACTTTCACCAGGATAGCTTTGGAATCGGCTCATGACACTCAGAGCGTAAGATACATCTGGTCTTGTGCACAACATGGCGTACATGATAGATCCAATTGCTGAAGCATATGAAATCCTATCCATCTGTTTCCTTTCTTTATAAGTTTTAGGACACATCTCTTTCGAGAGTTGTACACCATGTACCATAGGCAAGTTACCTCTTTTGGAGATATCCATGCTAAACCTCTTTAGCACCTTGTCTATGTAAGCGAATTGGGATAATCCAAGCAGCCTTTTGGATCTATCTCTATAGATCTTAATTCCCAGAATATATGCTGCTTCTTCCAAATCCTTCATGGAGAACTGTTTGGAGAGACAGACTTTGGTGGTCTGAAGCATAGGTACATCGTTTCCTATGAGTAATTTGTCGTCGACATATAGCATTAGGAACACAATTGCATGTCTGTTTACCTTCTTGTAAACACATGGTTCATCAGGATTCTTAATGAAACCAATTCTTTAATTGTTTCATCAAACCTGATGTTCCAACTCCGAGATGCTTGCCTTAGTCCATAAATGGACTTTTGCAACTTGGATACCTTATTAGATGTGGCCTTGGATGAAAAACCTTCAAGTTGTGTCATATACACTTCCTCTTGCAAATTCCCGTTAAGGAATGCAGTTTTTACATCCATCTGCCATATCTCATAATTATGGTATGTAGCAATAGCAAGCATAATCCTAATAGACTTTACCATGGCAACTGGTGAAAAGGTTTCTTCAAAATCAATGCCTTCAACTTGATTATAACCTTTTGCAACCAATCTGGGTTTATACGTTTGTATGTTGCCATCCATGTCTGTCTTTATCTTGTAGACCCATTTACACCTATGGGTTTTATCCCTTGGGGTGGATCAACTAAAGACCAAACTTGGTTAACTTCCATGGCTTCCATTTTGTATTTCATGGCTTCTAGCCATTTCTTAGAATTGATGTCCGACATCACTTCCTTATAGGTAGTAGGTTCATTGTCAATGGGCAAACCATCTCTTTCCAAAAGAAATCCATATCTTATTGGATTTTGCCTCTCCCTACTAGACCTTCGGAGTACTTGTGTTTCTTGAGCATTAGTCTGAGCATCCAATGCTTCGACTAATAGCTCAGGTTCCGAGGGAATGTTAGGTTGTGGTTCTTGAACTTCTTCAATATCTATTTTACTCCCATTGAATCCTTCTAGTAGAAACTCTTTCTCTAGAAAAGTAGTGTGTTTTGACACAAACACCTTTTGATCAGTAGGACTGTAAAAATAATGTCCTATAGTCTCTTTAGGATATCCCACAAACTTACATTTTTCTGATCTAGCTCTCAGCTTATCAGAAGGTACTTGCTTCACATAAGTAGTACATCCTCAAATCTTTAGATAAGATAAGTATGGCTTCTTGCCATACCACATATCATATGGTACCTTATCTACCGATTTGCTTGGAACCCTATTTAGAAGGTAAGCTACAGTTTCTAAAGTATATCCCCAAAAGGATATCGGAAGGTCAGCCTTAGGCATCATGGACCGAACCATGTCCAACAAGGTTCGATTTCTCCTCTTGGATACCCCGTTATGTTGAAGAGTTCCAGGTGGAGTCCATTGTGATAGAATTCCACTTTCTGTCAAATGAGCCAAGAAATTATGGGTTAAATATTCTCCTCCTCGATCCGATCTAAGAGCTAGAATATTTTTTCCAGTCTGTTTCTCTACTTCAGCTCTGAACTCTTTGAACTTTTCAAAAGCTTCAGACTTGTATCTCATCAGATACACATAACCATATCTAGAATGATCATTGATAAAGGTTATAAAGTATGAGAAATTACCTCTAGCAGCTGTGTTTAGTGGCCCACATACATCTGAATGTATTAAGCCCAATAAAACACCAGCTCTTTCACCTTTTCCTGTAAAGGGAGTCTTGGTCATCTTACAAAGGAGACAACATTCACAAGTCCCATATGATTCATAATCAAAGGGTTCCAAATAACCATGTTTATGCAATTTGAAAATCCTTGTCTCATTGATATGACCAAGTCTACAGTGCCAGATGTAAGTCTTACTTGGATCATCTTTTCTTGCTTTTTTGACATTTATATTGAACACACGCATCTCTGGATCCAAAACATATAATCCATTATGTAATGTTGCCAATCCATAGTGAATGTCTTTAAAAATGATGGAGCAACTATTGGCCTTCATTCTTATCTCGAAACCATCATTAACAGTGAGGTATGAAACCGAAATGATGTTTCTAGACAATATTGGAACAAAGTAACAATCTTTTAGTTCCAATTTCATGCCAGACGACAAAGATAAAGTACATGTTCCAACGGCCAATACTGCAACTTTTGCACCATTCCTACTCTTAGAACTACTTGATCTTTGCTCAATTTTCTACTTCCTTTCAACATCGCTATGTCATTACATAGATATGAACCGCATCCTGAATCAATTATCTAGGAATTGGATTTAACAGTAGAAAGATTCAGTTCAATCACAAACACAGTCAACCCAGAAACTTCTATAAGTTCTTCTTGACTTGTTAAGTGAGCAACCTTCCTTTCATTGAGAACGCTTCTCAATCTCATGTACCAATCCAAACATTTTGGACTAATGGCATTTATAATGTCGCGCAGTGCAGTTAAAGTATTAACCATTTTCAACAACCTAATATGGAAAAAGTATACATCAGTTATATTCATGCATTTATACCAATTCAAGATGAGGTATTAAATCTCTTATTGGTTCTCCCACTAATTTTTTTTGAGATAATAGCTCTCACTATTATTTGAAAATCTCATCAAGGTATTTCTAGTGGGTTAGGATCCCTTTCAACATGTTGCAACCTTGAGTGACTCAACAAATTACAATAAGCCTAGTTGGGTAGATAACATAGCTTATCAACTGCATCTCTATGCAGCTCCCAGATCAGTTAGGTGACAACTCTTTGTCTAAGCACATCATATGTACTTCGCCAAACTATGCCTCTAACACCATGCGGTTAAGTTTGACGCATCTGGACAACATGGCATTAGTTGAGTAAGACCCAACTTCATAACTCAAACATATTCGTACAGTAGTTTGACCTTGAGTGAGTCAACAAGCCTCCTACTGGAAGAACTCTGGTTATCTTGTTATGATGATGGAAGGCAACTTTATCATGTGAAACATGTGACTCAATATTGTAAAGAGGGATTTCCTTGTTTTTTTTAAGTCTCATCATAATTAAACATTCATAGCATTTATAATATCGCATAAAATAAATCTATAACATGCTTTCTACTTGGATGATTATGGACTTTTTTAATCTAATTTTCTTGAGCCATCAAAGAAAATTAGTTGGTCAAATTCCTAGGTGATTACATACGTAGTCTTCAAAGCTTGCTTGTAATCTCCCTATCTTCATGGCGCCTATCTTCATCTTCAAGTTACAAAAATTATTCCTAGCTAATCCTAATTTTACACTTTAATGTAACTAATTACATTTGTAATAAAAAAACCTCAAGTTACATTTGAGGGGAGTTAGGTGAGGAAAGAATTTTTACAACTCCAGAAAATGAGGGATAAGGCAGGGCACGCAGTCCCTATTTAATTTAATAAAAACCATAAAAATAAATTCAACCATCCACAATCATATTGGGTCTAAGTCCATAATCATCCCATACATTCACAAACAATTTATGAACATATATAAATCATGCTTTAATCTCTAATTACCATCATTGATTATATTGATCCATAATTTAATTTAAAAAAAATAATAAGCATTTATTCTAATCTCATTAGAATGAATCCTAATCCAATTAGGATTATTTCCTTTAATTATATTATTATCCAATTAAATAAGTTAATTGAATATTCATGTAAATTCTTATTTTGGTGATTTAATTAATTTAACAATATTACCATAATTACTAATTTTAGTGTTGTATCTCAACCAAGATACTACAACATTAGTAACTTAATATTGCTAAAATTCATAAGCTGTGAGAATCTGATAGAAGCGAAAAAGCCTAGCAAGGGAGGTGCAGCCCAAGGATATTATGAGTAGCCGCCGCCCCTTCACCTCCCTAAGGTTGTCTATCCGCTTTTCACAGCTTTCAACTTTTCAATGCTAAATTAGTTTTATGATATTTAGGCTTGCCAAGAACAATTCTAAGCAATTTTAAATCCTAAAAATCATTAAAACATGCATTAAAAATCAACCAAGAAAATCTACAAGTTTTTCTCACTAAAATCACCAAATTTGCGCAAAGCATGCAAAACAGTTTTCAATCGCTGCCAAACTTTCGCCAGTTGCATTAATCAGTTTAAAACAATTTTAAACCAATTAATCAACAAGAATTCACCATGATTAACTGCTGCCTTCACCGAAACACTACAACTACAAATTCTCACAAATTCGGTTAGTGACAATCGGATCAAAATAACTCAAAGAACAAAACAATTTTGTTAAAGGTAACAATCAAAGCATAGATCGTATAAGAATAACATAAACGAGGCTCTGATACTACTGTTGGGATTCGGCTCATGCTCAAACAGAGATAATATATAATTTAATCAACAGTTAAACATACAACGCAGTGAACTTAAATAAAACAAAGAGAATACCGAATCCCTCCAAGGATCTGCCTATGAATTCAAAACGATCAGGCTGTCAAGAACATATAACAATCAAAATCTCATTCCTTTGTATCGGAGATTGCCGAAACCACATCACAGATTCTTGATGTTCTTGTTCTTGTACACAAAGCTCGCTTGTTGAAAACCAAAGCCGTCCAATAGTCCGACCTCTAACAGTAATCTACACAGGTGATTTGAAAACCTTCACAAGGTTGAGATTATGTTTTGCCAAGAAGATGCTAGTAGTCTAGGTTGTGATAAACCTTCCTCCTCAATCTTGGATTGCCAAAAGAAAACTAGAAGAATAGGATTCTCCCTTGCCAATGCTGTTCGGCCGATTCACTCTTAGGGGGAGTGAGGCGCCGACTTGCAGGGTTTCTATTTTGGTTCCTTAGGGACGGCAACAACATAAGTGGCGTATATATATTACTAGGTTTAGTGCATGCCAACTATTGGACTAATTGCACTAAAGCCCTTAAACATATTATTAGATATTCACAATAAGCCCACAACACTTAATGAATATTAATCTGGCCCAATCTCATTTTAATTTCATTAATCACCTTTTGTGTGTAACCCATTAGGCCTTTAACATGTTAGCAATAAATATAATTAATTCAATTAAGAATCTTCTATTTATATTTATAGATCATGAGCGGCATCTAGCAATGCATCATGACCACCCAAATGTCAAGAGAGTTATCAAGCTTCAACAAGCCTTTCGTGTACAATATGTCTGTGTAATTCGATCCCTTCATCAAATATCTCGAGATAGGAAAGAGCATGGTTCAGTGTCTACTCTTATCCCTTTATCAAATATCTCGTATGCTTCATGTCATACCCAATAACACCTTACCATAAGCATTCTAGTGATTGGGATCCGTTCGTGATGAAATCTAAGTATGACAGTTCACATACAAGATGACCTGGTGTCACAGTCAAAGGATTACTTACACTATTGACACATGAGAGTATTTACCATAAACACTTGAGTGAAATACCAAATGGAACTCTCATAGCGGGTCATGTTCAGTGAACTTGTTCAACTAACAAGCACCAATATGTTATCCCCAAGTATCTCTATACGTTCAACCTATGAGATCAGTTGCATGCATCAAGTGCATGAAAGCTTAACATATGCCAATCTTTGAGCATTGTCAATGCCCTGTCTTGACAATACAATGACTAGGAATAGTTTAGAAACACGGCATTGATGCATAAGGATTCTCATAATTGTAACTCTTTACAATTCCTTTGCAGTGCCATTGTGTCTCATGGGCTTTATCTTCATAAGTGATTTATAACAATTATAACAAAACTCATGGATAAAGAAATATCGCAATTATAATTAATAAACTATAATATGCAATACATGAATATATAAATAGTGTTTTACAAGCCCAAATAGATTGGCTTGTAGGGCTTACACCAACAAGAATGTGATACACATCTTGCAAAGTTAAAATATTGTCGGAAGTAAGAGAAAGTCTAATAGTCCCTTTGCCAACAACCATACAAATGGAGGAGTTCCCCATGAAGATCAATTTGTCCTCATTGATCTCTTCATAAGTCTTGAAAACACCTTTGAAGGGAGTGACAAGACAAGTTACACCAGAATCAATTCACCAATCTTCTTGGTTATCAACCATAAGGATTTCGGTGAGCATTGCAACCATGTCATCTTCAGTCACCATGTTGGCTTCATTTTTCTTGCCTTTTCGAAAATGGCACACTTTTGCAAAAACTGGCCATTCTTTCCATACACATAGCAAGGACCTTTCTTCTTTTTTAAATCGTTTTCGATTTTGTTGACCTTCCCCTTCCTTTTTGAAGATTTTTTTTGCCCCTTGTTGTGAGATTTATTCTCACCCTTAAGATAATTAGATGAAATAGGACCTTTAATGTTATGCACATTATTGTCCTTTACATTATAAGAAGTTTCATCCCTCTTTCGGGCTTCACTTTCAATTTGGATATGTGGAACCAATTCATCTAAGGTAAATGATTTTTTCTTATGTTTCAAATACCTTTGATAATCTTTCCAAGATGGAGGTAACTTACCAATAATGGTGGATACTTGGAAAGTTTCATAGATTGGTTCCCCCGCATCATTGCACTCAGTTGCAATGTCATTTAATTCATTAACTTGATCAATAACGGGTTTAGAATCCGTCATTTTAAGTCAACAAACCTGTTCACAAGGAAGGATTTGTTCCAGGCATCTTTATTTTTTGTACCTCTTTTCAATAGCATGCCATAACTCCAATGCCGTATTATGTTGATGAAACAATTGAAAAGAGAGTTGCTTAGTGCTTGAAAAATGGTTAAGCGACAAATGTAGTTGTCTTCAATCCACTTTTTTTGCTTAGCCATCAAATCTTCACCTTTAGTTGCTTCTTGTGGATAATTCTCTTGTAGAATATATGCTACCTTCAAGAGACTTACTTGATAGTAAATCTTCATGCTCCACCTTTTATAGTTAAGGCCATTGAACCTTTCAAGTTTCTCTATTTCAAAGACTTGAGGCTTGATTGCAGAAGTAGCCATAGAGAAAAACTATTATTCTTAAATTATTGTATATTATAAAACGGACTAATGCAATCAAGTAAGAAAATTTTAGAAGAAATGAAGAAATGGTTTGGCAAGGCACTTCAGGAAGCTATCTTAAGAATAATAGTTTCCCCACTTAGGTGGAAATGGACTCTTGGAAACATTATTCCTAGGATGCAATGCCAATACGAAGAAGAACAAGATTGCACTTCAAATTCTTCTTGAATACACTTGAACCAAAACCAGAAAATTTGAGAGTGAGAGAGAATGAGTAATTGAATGTAAGAATGAATTGAATTAAATGTAAAAAAATGTATTTATAGAAATCAAGAGGTGCTAAAACACCCTTTTCAGGTGATAGCTTCCTGGAAGTGTCTTGCCAAACCATTTCTTCATTTCTTCTACATTTTTCCTACTTGATTGCATTAGTTCGTTTTATAATATACAACAATAGCTGCTTGGAATAAACACATGTGAAGAAAATTTGGTCCCTCGTTTTCATCTCCTCTTAACAAAAACATGCAGCCCAAACTGTTTGCAAGTTTTCCCATGGACTTATTCTGCATCTTGTTGGCAGCCTATCAAAGATTGCCATCCAAGAGATAATGGCAGGCTTGGCATATGGAATGGAAGTCATATCAATTTATGTCAATCAATCTTGGCTTGCTTATGTCTAATTTCATCCCAAACATAAAGCAGCCTTATATGTTGAACCCGGAATCCTCCAAATCACCCTCTCCTTCTTGCTGCTCTATAAACTCCTGAGCCAAGCCTTTAAATTTAAGCAGCTTCTTCAAAATCCAGCTATATATATATCTTTGGAGAATTGGCAGCTGCAAAATATATATCTCTCCCCTCCAGTATATAAGCTATGATCCATGCAACCCAAAGAAAACCAGCTCGTGAGAAAATCATCCACAGATTCTTGAGAATATAAAGCTTTGTTCCAAGAGAGCAACTCCTTAAGTCCCAACCCATCTTCAGACTTAGGATGACATATTATGCTAGCTGAAACGAGCACATTTAGCATTGCGTTCACCTCCATTCCGAAAGAAAGCTATGCAAAGCTGTGTAGCTTTCTTCAAAACTCTTGCAAGAAACATGAAATTCCTTCACAAAAAATTTTGAATACTGAAAATGACAGATTCGATAAGTTGCAGACGACCAAAGATGTTTTACTGCCCAGCTCTTAACCCTAATGCAATCTTCTCCAACATAGGAGAACAATCCTTATCACTAAGGTTGTGCTTGGTAGAATGGAAAAGTGGAAGGATGAAAAGAGGAGTGTGGAAAAGTAGAAAGAAAATGAATTTTAGGTGTGCTTGGTAAGAAAGAAAAGTGAGAGAAAAGAAAATAGGAAAGATTATCATTTTCCACACCTATTAACAAAACAAATCACTCCAAATTGGAAAGAAAAGAGGAAAGAAAATGAGAGTGGTGTGAGTTATCTTGACTTACAATGAGTATAATGCTAAAACAATATACTTTTCATTTTCATTTCTTTTATTTTCAACTCTACCAAGCAATGGATGGAAAGAAAATTACATTTTCTTTTTACTTTTTCATATTTCCTACCAAGCACACCAATGAAAAAATATATATATATATATATATTTTTCATCTTTTCACTTTTCTCCTCCTTCAATTTTCCATCTTTCCAAAAAAAAAAAAAAAATTTCACCCTACCAAGCAAAGCCTAAGTCTCCTTGTAACAAGAGGCACTCCTGGATATCTGATAAGGAAAGATCCAATTTTGAAACCTATCTCTTCTGTTACAGTCCGTAGCTCAGCATCACAAGTACCATAACTAATGATTTCAGTCTTGGAATAATTAAGTTTCATGCCAGAGAATTGATAAAACACTTCCAGAATATTAGTGAATAGTGATAGCCACAACAGAATTCACACTTCCTTAATTTGACAAAGATCAGTAGATCATAAGCAAAACCATAAATGTGTAAGGTTTATTGTAGTCTCAACCAAACGTTACTATAGTCACTTACAACAAGTTTTATTTTTGGTTTTTCCAAAAAAATTCAAGATCTCGAAATTAGTTTTGCTTTTCCTTGAAAAATTGAGATAAGTAAATGAGAAAAATTAGTGCTTGATTAATGATGTATAAAATATATATAAGGAGGTGTGATCTACTTAGAGTTTACACTTTTTTTATAATTTTTTATATAATTTATATTTGTTTGATTTGGTCATTGTTTTTTATTTTATATTCACGTAAATGATGCACGTTGAATTTTGAATTAATTAAAAATATCTAATTATTTATTTGATATAAAAACTTTTAACAGTTGAATATATATTGCAAAAGACGGTATCCTATATTAATATGATAGATATATCAAATCAATTCAAAATTTTATGTACACGACGAGTTCGATTATGTTGTTAAATCTATACTCGACAATTCGCGTTTCGTGTCATATTCATGTTATTTTCTCATTCATAATCGTGTTTAAGATATTATATATTATATAAATTTTGACATATTAATAATTTGTATTATATAGATTTTGACACATTTATATATTATTGTCGTATTTGTTTTATTTTTTCGTGTCGTGTTGCATTTTAATTATTTTTCTCGTATCATATCTAAAATTATTAATCTTAAATGCAACAATAAATTTATTAAAATATTAATTGTATAGTGAAATTATAAAAACTAGTATAATTTAATCTCTTTATATATATATATATATATATATATAACATTAATATAAAATTGGCTACACAAATTAACTAGGTGTTGACACATGTTCATTATTTTGGTGTTGACATGTGTTTTTTTTTTTTTTTTTTTTTGTTGAGAAAGTAAAGGAAAAAAAAAGAGAAAAAGAAAAAGAAAAAAATAATTGTGTATTCGTATTCGTGTTATTTTTTATAAATTAAAGTATTATAAATTTTTATATGTTAATATTTTGTTTTATGTATATTTTAACACGTTCGTGTATTCGTGTAGTGTTTATGTTATTTTTCGTGTTGTATTTTAATTATGTTTCCTATGCTGTGTTCGTGTTGTGTCTCAATTCATTTAATATTTTGCATAGTTTGTCATTGTGATTCGATTTAGAAAAAAATTATGTGTTCGTGTCGTGTCTCAATTCATGACATATTGTGCATAATTTGTTATAGTGATTCAATTTAGAAAAAAAATTGTATGTTCATGACGCGTTCGCGTTCGTGTTATTTTTTTTTTTTGTACTAAAAGTATTATAAATTTATATAGATTTTTACACGTTAATAATTTGTTTTATATAGATTTTGACACATTCTTTTATTCTTATCGTGTTAATGTTATTTTTTGTATTGTTTTTTAATTATTTTCCTATGTTATGTTTATGCCGTGTCTCAATTTATCTCATATATTTGTTCGTGTTTTTTTTCGTGTGTGTAAATTTATATAAATTTTTACACATTAATAATTCGTTTTATTTATATTTTGACACGTTCGTATATTCATGTCATGTTCATGTTATTTTTTGTGTTCTGTTTTATTTATTTTTCCTATGTTGTATTTGTGTCGTGTCTCACTTCATTTCGTATTTTGCATAGTTTGTCATTGTGATTCAATTTAGAGAAAAAATTGTGTGTTCGTGTCATATCTTAATTCATGACATATTTTGCATAATTTGTCATATTGATTCAAATTAAAGAAAAATTTATGTGTTCGTGACGTATTCGTGTTATTTTTTTGGTGTGTTTAAAGTATTATAAATTTATATAAATTTTTACGCGTTAATAATTCGTTTTATATAGATTTTGACATGTTCGTTTATTCGTGTTGTGGTCATGTTATTTTTCGTGTCGTCACATGTTTTAATTATTTCCCATGTTATGTTGTGTCGTGTCTCAATTCATCCCATATTTTGCATAATTTGTCATAGTGATTCAATTTTAATTCTAAATTCATTTACTTAAGATATTAAAATATAAAAAATTATTTAAATAAATGATAATTATTTAATATGATTCAACTTAAATTTATTTATTATTTTAATTTATGAATATTAAAAAAAAAAATCCTGAGCGAAGTACGGAAAGATTTCTAATATATATATATATATATATGTATATATATATATATATAATCATACATAAATCTAAAATATATATATATATATATATATAATCATACGTAAATCTAAAATTTGGTCGAGAAATGTGTTATGCCAGGAACTGACAAGTAAAAAGGACAAGCAAAACCGACATGGAAAATTGCAGGAACCCAGGAAGGAGTCAAAAGACTTTTCCTTCTATCTGAAAGTGAAACAATTCCCATTTTATTGATTAATTTAGGTTTTATGTAAATTTCATTAATTGAATTAATCTTTGACCGGTAAGTATGAACAGATTCAAACGCGGTTACCCTTCCTACTTCCCATATATTCCAAATCATATATATATATATATATATATATATATATATATAAATGAGGATGATTAACAATGTAACTTACATTGATGTAAAATTCTTTAATTTTATATTTTTATAATTTCGTGTACGATTGATATTTTAGTAAACCGACTATTGAATTTATTAATATAATCACACTTATCGTGCACGTAAAGTTTCGAATCAATCCGATATCTATATTATATCAATTGAAAATACAATTTATATATATATATATATTTGATGATTGAAATTTTTTATATCAAACGCATAATTAGATATTTTTAATTTACTCAAAAGTTGACATATATAGAGATGAAATACAATACTTGAATTAAACAAATATAAATCTTGTAAAAAATTATAAAAACATATAAAACTAAATTAATTTTACACTAACGTAAATACATCCTCCTCAATATATATATATAATATGAATTATAGACTAGAATTTAGAAAAACTAGAATTTTTAATTTTTAATGCCATACTTAATATAACATATTTAATATAATAATGGTAGATTCAATTTAATATTCAATCTAATATTAATAGAATATAATAATTAAGGAAATAATTCTATTTAAAATTGAAAATATTATTTTATTTTATTTGATTATATTTTAATCATATTAAAAATTAGATTTTAATTTAATCATATTATTATTAATATTATGAAAATTCATTATAATTATAAAAAAAATATATTATTTATCTTTTTTATATTTTAGTTATATTTTTTTTAATATTCTATTTATTATTTTATATGTTATATTTATTCTATTAGTATATTCTTTTTAGTATATTATATATATATTAGTATAATATTACTCTATTTTTATTTTGTATTTTAGTCTATTTTACATTTATATATATATATATATATATATATATATATATACATGCGTAATCAAATGATTCAAGGAAGTATAGTCCTCATTTCTCATTATTAGTCGACAGTTATCCACCCATGATGATATATAATATATTACAAATAGGTCAAGGGCGGCCCTAAAAAAATAAGCTCATGCAATAAATAATACCCAAAAGTGGCAGGCTTTGACTGCTAATGGCCTACTACTATTTATAATGAAGTTGAGGTAACAACCTACATAAATTTACTATTGTTGATGAGATGGCTTTATCTTCCTTCTTCCGCCCTCTGATTGTATTCTTCATCTTGTTAATTTCAGTGTTAGCCATTCAGATGACTCCAGTTTTTGCAGGTTTGTAACCCAAAACTCTTCTTGCTATGCATATACAGATCTTCAGTTTGCATTACAATTGGAGACCTGAATAACAATTGCTGCTTCTTTTTTTTTTTTTTTTTTTCTTTTTCAAAATTTTTTCGTGCCAGAGAGTGATTATTTTTTGTGCTTAATTGGATCTATAAAATTTCCATTTATGATTTTATATTCTTAAATTTCCATGATCAATTTATATTTGAGGATGCTGGATTGCATCTGCCTTCGTAGAGACGCTTTTGATTGCTTAGATATTGAACATGTCTTTGGGCTTATTAAAGAAATTGCAGATTCGAAGCTGAGCAAACTGGGCAACAAACCCTTGCCAAACCCACCTCCTTCTCCGGCTCGAAACATCCCACCAGATGGACCACCTCTTTAGCCTTCTTATAATTTAAGGGCAATTCTATGCTATTTTGATCGACTATTCAAAAACAACGTACAATAAAGTAATAACAAAATCTTATAGATTTATTTTGTGCGAGTAATCGGTCAATCCATCGCTGTTCGGGCACTTGAGTATTTATTATTATCAAAATTTAGTACTAGATAGCAATTAAGTTTCAATTAACGTATGTTTTTTTTTCATATCATTGTGCAAGAGAGATGCACCATCACTTGTTACATGTTGATTGTACTCGATTATTTTGTGTTAATTTATGAAATGGTTATTTCCTCTTATGTCACCTTTGGTGGAAACGAAGTTTTTTTCTTCTAGCAAATTCAAGATACTCAAGAGAGAAAAATAATCGAAAATAGATGACCCTCAATCGAAGATAAAAGGTTATGTTTAGAGGTGTTCATGATTTAGATCAAGTACTATTAACATTTTTAAGGATTTGTCTAAAGTCGGATCTGATTCGTTCATTCAAATTCATTCAAAATATTATTACAATATTAGGAAATATTTTTATATTAATTTTTAATTATAAAAAAATCTATTAATAAAATAATATTTTCGATCAGGTCGATGCCGAATTTGAAAGTATCATGTTCAAGCCCCTGCCAGAGTTGGGCCACGCCCATGGGCCTGGCAGGTTAATCGCCTCATTGATAGGTTTAGTAAGCCCTTTTTAAAGTAGATATCAAGAGGAACTTGACAACGATAACTAAGTATTTTAAAATATTAGTATATAATCACATACATTACACATGAATACGTTATTAGTATATAATGCATTGAAATATGTTAATTGAGAAATTGTTATATCTATTTATACCAAAAAAAAAAAGGTTAAAAAAAGTTATTACCTTTAAAAAATGGAAGAAAAAACCATAAAATTTTCTTTTAACCATGTGGTATGTTGGTTGAGTGCTAGATTCTTAGTCCCAGTGACTAGGATTTATTCCTAGCAATCTCACTTATTAAAAAAAATTTATCGTGCCTATGATTTAAATTGATGGAAAGTTCACTAATTTAATATTCAGTAATTACAAAGAAGAAAGTGAATTTGATCTAGTTATTTACAATCTCACACTCCATTGATGGGTAACAATGATCAGTAATCAGACTCTTTAGTTTTTTTTTTTGATGATCCAGACCTGGGGTAGATCCCACCCTTAGGATGTGGCCCACCTTACCAACTGGGGGCTGCTCAAGGGAACCACCACCCTGACACCCCGCTTTTTTCAGCACCCAAGTGCCAAGACTCGAACTCGGGACGGCAGACATGCTGCACGCCCCAAGCTAGAGCCGGTACCACTTGAGCTAGCGCTCGGTGGTCAGACTCTTTAGTTATTTATCTTAAGAACTTGATTTTCATATTCTAATTTAGAAAAAAAAAAAATTACAAAAGATAATATAGAATGGGGTCAAAAGGTTGTGATTGAATGTGGCTATATATATAAATCAATATGAATAATAATCACAATCAAATGGTAGAAATGTAATAGGGCTATAAATTTGTTTCAAAAATCAATTAGTATAATGATGTATGAATTGGATTAAAGCTTAATTACTTCAAATCAGTAAAATAACTATTGAGTAGATCACGTAATCAACCGAAAGTATTGATTAAAAATATAACTAATAAAAAATTATTATAATTAATATATGAATTGTATTAGAATTTAATTAGTTGAAGTTAACATCGAGTAAAATTATTAATTGATAATAATAATAATTTTTTATAAATATTAATTTAAAAATAACTACTGACATTTTAGAAATATAATGAATAAATATGTTTATTTTCGTCATATCAAAATTTTTCACATTTGTACTTATATATATATATATATATAGGAGTCTCCTCAGTATTCAAAGTGAATTTCTTTGGGGTTGTTGAGTTTAACTAGTTCCAGTGGCTATTTCTTGAAGTCAGAATGGAAGAGGAGTTGGTAGAGGGCTGGCGGAATTTCACTCTCATGGCAGAGGAGGAGGATTGCGTTGAAGTAGAATCAATACAAGATACCCATGAAGGACCGGATACAGATAACTGGATGGTTGGCAAAGTCCTGACTAATAGAGCATTCAACAAGGATGCAATGACCAACACTTTCAAGAAGGTCTGGAGGCTGATGAAAGAATTGAACGTCATTGTAGACATCTAATTTTGTTCGGACCCCTAAATCAGGTTTTTTTTTTTCTTTTTCTTAATGATGTTTTAGAATGCATAAAAACTCTTCTCATCCTGCAGGTGATACTCTGAGACTTAGTTTAAGGGGCCAAGCATGAAAAGTCAATCCCAAAAAAGTCAACTCAAAAAAATCAACTACTGAAAAAGTTAACCGACATTCAAAATCAAGATTCAAAGTTTAATTGAACAATGGTGAAAGAATTTTGATAATCCGTGATCTACAACGAAAGATATGGAGTTCAGAAGATGGGTTACGGAGATTCAGTGGAAAGGAAACCCTAGTTTGAAAAATTTGGGAAAAAAATGCTTAAACGATCAAATTGATCGAAATTGGAGGTTCGAAATGAAATATAATCAACGACTACGAGTATTGAAAAGGCTGTTTGGAAGCAAAACCAAAGGAAGAGTCAATTTGGAAGAAAACTGAGAATTAGGGTTTTCGGTGGATTTTGGCAAAATTGGGGAAAATTGCAAAAATGACCCGATTCGGTAAATTTAAAGGTCCTAATTGATGAAGAGTGGGTAAACAAAGATAGCCCAAGACTCAATTTGAAGTAATTTCGAGAAAAGAGCCGGTTGGAGGAAAAACGAAGAAACGAGGAAATTCCTGATATTGGAAAAAGGAAAATCAAAACAGGGAATTTGATCGTAAAAATTGGGCCTTTTTGGACTAACTCAAATTCAATATATAACAAAGGCCTGGAAAAAGAAAATCTGAAAATCAGACTTGTTTTGAGTAAAACCAAGGCTTCAGAGGTTAGAGGGCAAACTTGGAAAATCCAGGAAAAATAGCAAATGAGCTCGAAAAAATATGAAAACTTCCAGATCTCAATTTTATGTCATTAGGAAGAGATTGGCGAAGAAAAATCCAGAATGGAGCTCGTTTGCAAAATGACAAATTTTGGCCCCACTAAGTTGAAATTCCAGAAGATAAATCCGGGAACAATAGCAACTGAGCTCAGAAAATTATAAAAACTTTCAGATCTCAATTTAAAATTATTTGGAAGACATTGGCAAAGAAAAATCCATAATTGGAGCTCGTTTGCAAAATGGCAAATTTCGAGCCCACTAAGCTGAAATTCCAGAAGATAAATCCCGAAAAAATAGCAATGAACTCAAAAAATTATGAAAACTTCCAGATCTCAATTTTAAATTATTTGGAAGAGATTGGAGAAGAAAAATCCAGAATCGGAGCTCGTTTACAAAATGGTAAAAGTTCGGGTGCTCCAAGGGCAAATTTGAAAGATAAATCTGGAAAAAATAGCAAATGGGCTCGAAAAATTATGAAAACTTTCAGAATTCAATTTTATATTATTAGGAAGTATTAAAAAAAGAAAATTTGGATTTGGAGTCCGTTTTCTATTTAATCAAGTTTGGAGGCCTAAAGTGCAATTTTACCGAAGAAATCGAAGATTGCTTTTTTTGCATTTTAAAAAATAGAGAGTGGGCTGGAAGTTGAAGGGCCATTCGGCCAAACCCATAAGAAGAGTGTATTTTGCTTAGATCTTGTATCCAAAGGCCAATAGTGGATAGTAAGGTAGTTATTTTTTTGATCAAGCCTTTGTGATTTTGCCATATGGTCCAATGCATGAAGAGGAAGGATGTCAACATTATGGTTACATTTTTTTGAACAGCTGTATTTGTTAAAGGCTGATCACTTAATCTAAAGGTGGTAATTTCACATTTTAAGCATCTTGGATTAGTGGCCTTTGGATCAAATTGGCTAGGGGAAAAATGACAACATCCTACACCACTAAAGGACCATTTGGCTATTACATTCGGGGGGGGTTCATTTTCATTTTGGGTTCTTGGCTGATCATAGAGAGGGCAGTAGCTAAAGGGAGAGAAAAAAGAAAGGGGAAAAAGAAAAGAGAAAGAAAAAGAAAAAAATAAGGGTTTTCTTACTACTCTTTGATTCTGAAAGCTAAAGCAGGGTATCTATTTTCTTTCATGCTGTCCTCCGTACTTTGTTCATATGACTTTGTTATTTTCATTTTCATTGTTATTTTATTTTCTTTCATGAAATAAAATTATTTTTCAAAACAAGTTCTTAAAGCTCTTATCTTATGCTTTCATAAAAAATCAAAGAAAAAACAATTTTTCCTCCATTTTTTCATGTTGGCCGAACCTACCATTGTTTGTGCATGTATTGTGTTTGATCTATTTTTCATGTTGGTTGTGATATATGGCTTGCTTTGATGTTCTAACTTTTTTAAATAATTAAGATATGGAGCTTTTTTTTAACCTTCTTTACTTACTTACCTTGTTTTTTAACCTTCTTTATTTTTGCTGATTTTACTTACCTTTAAAATAATTAGAGTTCGACATGTTCTGAGTCTCCCATAATTTTTTCAGATTTTTTTGAAATTTTAAAAATAGGTTAAAAAATCACGTTTAAAACTGGTCAGTAAAGTCAGATTTGAATTCAAGGGAAAAACAATTTTCTGTTTTGGCTAAGGCATTAAGAGAGGCTGATTAGGAACCTTAGCTACTGTCCTAGGTTGATTTCTAAGCCATTTTAATCCTAAAAAATGATTTTATAAAGCTCAGGTCAAGGGTGGTCAAGTTCGGGTTTTCAAAGTTAGGAAAATAGAGCCATTTTTAAAAGGGGGTCGGCCATGTGTCATTTTTCATTCAAGAATTTTCAAAATTGTTTTTAAACCAATCACAAAGTATTTTTTTATTTTAGAAAATTTAATTTGTTGTCTAGGCCTAAGGTAGTCAGATATCTTTTTAGGTATACAGATTTCCTTATTTAAAGAAAAAAATACACTTTCATGCATTGCATTTTTCATGTTCATGCATATTATATGATATATGATTTTTGCTATGAATATTTCTATGGTAATGTTATTATTTTGATTTATATTTTATGGTGTTATATTGTTTGTTATATGGTTGTGAATATTCTATGTTATCCTATGATTTTTGCTTAGTCGTTTATTTTTGTCACATCATTTAGGATTTACTATGTTCATGCATTGTTATTTTTATTTTCATGCATATTTCCTGATAATATTATTTTATGTTTTATATACTATGTCACTTAGGTTATACCATGTTATTTAGAATATACTATGTTACTTAAATTATATTATGTCATTTAGGTTATATCATGTCATTTAAGGTATATTATATCATTTAAATTTTGATATGTTATCTTTATTATGTCACACATGTTCATATTCATCTTTTTAAAATGTTTTGAAAAAGATAATGATTTTCAATAAAAATAAAGATATTCCTGAGTTAAAATAATTCATGAGTTTTCTGTCGGGTTTGCTGTGGAGGATATCATCAATTATTATTAATAAAGGAATATCTTTCTTTCAAAAATGTAAATGATTCGGAGATTTTTCAAATAAATAAAAATTTCTATGTTTTGCCGCGTTTGTCAGAGAATATAGGAAAATTTTGAATTAATAAATTCCAGATCATTTTCAATTAAAAATGGAATTATTTTTCTTTAAATTGGGAATTATTTGAAATGCCAAATCTAAAACCGATTTTTTACTGAGACTTGAGTTAATACACGATTAATAAGGTACCGTTTTATACGGGCGTTGTAGGGGTGCTAATCCTTCCCCGCACGTAACCGAGTCCCGAACCCGCTTCTTTGATTGTCTCTAGTTTAAAAACGCATACTTGAAATTGATTTTCAAAATATTTTAATTAATTTTCAAATGTTTTACAAAACCGGTTTTAATAGGTGGCCGATCACACCTAGCCAAAAAAGATTGGTGGCGACTCCATATATTTTTTCGAGGTTGTTTTCAAACCCTTATTTTATTTTGAGAGAAATTAAGTCATCTTTTCCTCTTTTTTCCCAATGTCACGCTTAACGAGTAAAAGTCTCGCGATGAGACTTGTTATTTTTTAGGTTGCGACAGTCATGATCTTAAATGAAAAGCTATTCTTGTTTAGGTACTAAAAAAGACAAACTTAGAGTGTTAGATGGAGCACCATCGTTATTTGACAAGAGTATTTTTCTAATGCAAGACTACAATGACAATCTAAGGCTGCAACTTTTTGGGTGAGAATTTACGACCTACCACTAAAATGGATGAATCGGGGAGTTGCAGAGAGCATTATAAATTAGGGTCTCTGAAAGGGACTAATAATAGCTTGGAGCCCTGAGGATGTGGCAGATTTCTACGAATCCGAGTAGAGATCTACATCACCAAACCATTGAGAAGAACTGTTAATATGGAAAACGACAGGAATAGAGATGGCTCACACGGAAGAATCAAATATGAACGACTTCCTTTATTCTGCTATGAATGTGGCCTAATTGGACATTCCGACATAGAGTGTACTCTCATTGAGAATGAACGGAACGAGACAGAAACAACCAGGCAGTATGGGGATTTGATGAGAGCATCTCCTCTGAAGAAAAACTATAATTCTTTTGGCAGGGAAACAGTTCGGCATGGTCAGGAAAATAATCGATCCGAGTCCAGAGGACAGAGCAGTATGTTCAAGGAGAAAATGAAGGACAGACATGGATGGGAAAATTCGAATAAGGTCGGCAGCAACGAATCAGTGATCCGAAATTAAAATTTGGAAGACAATCTCCATGTAGCACCAAATCAGAAAGCTGATCCCATTATCCTAGGAAGTCAAGAAACCAAATTGCTAGGAGGAGGAGTTGACCAGGGCTGTGGAAATAAAGATGGGATAGGGATAAATGAAAATCAAGAAGTTAAGGGATACCAATCAGCCAAATCAATAATAACTAATTTAAGGGAACAGTTCGAAAGTCAACAGATGACAACTAAGGAGACAATTACCAAATCAATGACAACTAAGGAAACTAATCTGGTTGACACAGTCATTGTGGAAGTGGGACTAAGAAACCAAATGGAAAACAACCAGGTACTCCCAATGAAGACAAATGAAGCAGAACAAAATAATACAGGACAAACAAGAATGATCGCTACTGGGACTCTATCACATGAGGTCAATGGCAGTGTAAAATGGAAGAGGAAAGCGAAAACTGTAGGCCAAAATTCAACACCACCAAAACCGATCTTGGGCAAGAGGAATTTTGACGCTACAGCACCAAACACTACTACAAGCGAAAGAGGCAACAGTGATCACAAGAGCAGAAGGGTTGAATGCAATGGGGAAAGGGCAACACTTGAATCGACGAGGTTTGTATCACAGCCCCGTCGAAAATAATGAGATGCATAGCATGAAATTGTCGTGGGCTTGGGAACCCACAAACAGTTCGATGTCTTCTGCAATTGCTGAAGAATGAAGATCCCCATGTAGTTTTCCTTAGCGAGACCAAACTACATGTAAAAAAGTTGGACAAACTAAAGAGATTTTGTGTGGAATGAACAGCTACCTGGGAGTTAGTGCTGAAGGGAGTAGGGGAGGGCTAGATATGCTTTGTAAAGAAGGCACTGACCTAAGCCTTCTGAGCTTCTCGAAGAATCATATAGATATGGAGATTACTGGAGAACAAGGGATGCAAAACTGGAGAGTAACTGGTTTTTATGGAGACCCCGAAACCTAACATCGCAGAGAATCATGGAATCTTCTTAGGTAACTAGCAACACAGTCCAACAAACCTTGGTTATGTCTAGGGGATTTTAATGAACTGATGTGGTCCCATGAGAAGACAAGAAGTAGGCTTAGAAGAGAGGCTTAGATAGAACCTTTTCGAGCAGCACTAGAGGAGAGTAGCTAGGTTTAACGATTTAGGGTTCATTAGGAGATGGAATACTTGGGAACGTGGCAGGAGTGTTAGTAACAATATCAGAGAAAGGCTTGATCGGGGGGTGGCAAACAAAGAATGGTGGGATCTATTTCCATTATATGCAGTTCAACACTTAACATTGTCATGTTTAGACCATTGCCCAATTTTAGTGAAGACGGAAGGGAGACAAGTGAGAAGGACAAGTTTGAGGAAAAAAAAAAGGGCATACTTCGAAACAATGTGGGTTAAAGAAGAAGAATATGCAAGGATTGTAAGTAACGCTTGGGACAATAGTGTCGGGAACCACATCACACAGAAGATTAAACAACTAGTGAAGATCTCAGGAAATGGCATAGAGAGTACTTCCAAGGTAGGCAGCAGGCTATTAAAGGAATAATTGCAGACTTGAAATTTCTAGAAACTCTTCCACCAACTGATGATAATTTAGCTAAAACCAATTAGACTAGGGAGACTATCAACCAGAACTTGAAAAAGAGGAATGTTATTGGGCACAAAGGGCTCGGGTTAACTAGCTTCAAGAAGGGGATTGTAACACAACCTTTTTTCATGCTAAAGCCTCACAGAGGAGAAGGGTAAATACAATCAAAGGGCTGGAAAATAATGTCGGGGTATGGTGCGATGAAGAAGAGGAAGTCCAAGAAATAGCCACTAGCTACTTCAAACAACTCTTTCAATCCCAGAGAGTCAACAGCTATAAAGATACTCTTGACGGGGTAAACCACCATGTCACAGACGAGATGAACGTTTACCTCTCATCAGATTTCAAATCTTAGGAGATCACTCATGCCATCAAACAGATGCCCCAACCAAAGCTCTTGGACCCGACGGTATGCCTGCTCTTTTCTACCAAAAACACTGGCATGTTATAGGACCTGATGTCATTTACTTTTGTCTTTCTTTTCTAAATGGACAGAGCAATATTAGTAGTATTAATCAAACACATATTGTGTTGATTCCTAAGAAAAAAGAGCCTAAACAGATATCACACTTTAGACTAATTAGTCTTTGCAATGTAATCTACAAAATCATTGCTAAAGTACTAGCCAATAGGTTTAAAAGAGCCCTACCATACTGCATAGATGAGTCCCAGAGTGCCTTTGTTCCGGGTAGAATTATCACGGATAATGTTTTGGTAGCCTATGAAATTTTGCACACACTCAAAAACAAAAGCAAAGGTCAAGGTCAAGGTAACTATTTTGCACTCAAATTAGACATGAGTAAAGCTTACGACCTGGTAGAATGGCATTTCATTAGGAGTATGATGGAGCGAATTGGCTTTTATCCAAGATGGATATCTCTCATTATGTATTGTATTACTTTTGTTTCATATTCAATTATTGTTAATGATAACAGCACTAACAAATTTTGGCCTGAGAGAAGGCTCCGACAAAGAGACCCTTTATCCTCGTATTTTTTCTTGATTTGTAGTGAAGGTTTATCGACGCTTCTAGCCAAAGCAAAAAGAGAGGGATTAATTCAGGGTTTTCAAGCCAGCAGTAATGGACCCAGAGTCATTCACCTATTTTTTGTGGATGGCCGCTTACTATTTGCAAGGGCAAATGCAAGCGAAAAGGTGAAGCACATTATACAGAGATACGAAGAAAGCTCGGGTCAACGGATCAATTATGAAAAATCTACATTATTTTTTAGCAGCAACACCCAGAATAGGTTGAAGGAACTTATACAGGATTGTTTTGGGATTCAGACAACTACAAATCCCAATAAATACCTGGGTCTACCTACGATAGTGGGTTGAGAGCGTAAATGGGCATTTAGGGAACTAAAAGAACGATTGAAAGCCAAACACAATGGATGGAGCAACAAGTGCTTGTCACAAGGAGCGAAAGAAATCTTCATTAAGTCCATACTACAAGCAGTCCCAGCATACGCTATGAACTATTTCAAGCTCCCAAAAACGTTGTGCTCAGAACTTAACAGTATTGTAGATAACTATTAGTGGTCGGCAAACACAGCGAAGCGAGGCATTCATTGGATCACATAGAAGAAAATGTGCTTGACCAAGAATAGGGGAGGTCTCAGTTTTCGTGATATGGAGAATTTCAATATGGCTCTCTTAGGCAAGAAGGGTTGGAGGTTACTAAAGCACACTAGCCTATCAAGTTCTTAAAGCAAAGTACTTTCCGAGGACTGACTTTTTAGAGTCAAGATTAGGCAGGAATCCATCATTGACATGGAGGAGCATATGGAGGGCTAAAGTGATTCTGGAACAGGGTACTAGATGAAGGATGGGAAATGGACAATCTATCCGGATACGGGAAGATAGTTGGCTGCCAACCACTAGCACATTCCATGTCCTATCCCCGAGGAACCCGATAGAGGTAAAAACCTATGTATCTGATTTAATAGACACAGAAATGATGCAATGGAAGGAAGACATTATACAGCGTCTATTCAGCAAGTCAGAGGCGGAGGATATTTGCACTCTACATATTAGTAAGCTAGGAAGGAATGATATTCTAATCTGGCATTTTGACAAGCAGGGAGTGTACACAGTTAAAAGTGCCTACAAACTACTATGCATTAGAGACTAAGCAAATTCGGATGATCAAACAGATCAAAAAACAACAACAATCGATTGGTATTACAGAAAGTATGGTCTGCGAAAATCCCAAACAAGATCAAAATTCTAAGTTGGAGAGTCTACCATGACATCTTACCAGTGTTGGAGAAGCTGCATAAATGGAAGCTCCTTACAGACAATCAATGCTTTAGGTGCGGGACGAAAATGGAAACAACAATCCATGCACCCAGAGATTGCCCAACAGCAAATCTAGTTTGGAATTAGACCAGTTTTAACTGGGAAGAGAGCAGGAACAACATAAGTGAACCTGCTGAGTAGGTTGCCTATTATGCCAGTCGAATAATGAAGATTGTTTGAAACTTTTCCTAGTGACTTTGTAGGTAATTTAGGGGACATGAATGGTGAATGGCATGGAGAAAACAGGAGGAATGTAGCAGATATGGGGAGATACATCACAAAATATATTGAGGAGTATGATAGTGCACAGGCCAGTCGATGGTTGTTCCCAGAATATGATGCCCAGAAATGGAAACCACCCAATGATGGAGTGTACAAGGTCAATTTCGATGGGGCTTTAGACAAAACTACCAGATTAGGGATTCGACGGGCATGGTGATGGGAGCTTGTTCTACAAAAGCTGTGAATGTAATTGACTCTTTCTTGGTGGAAGCGAAGGCATCAATTCGGCCACTTGAATTTGTAGAGGAACTTGGCTTCAGAAGCATCATCCTGGAAGGCGATGCTCTAGCGATCATTAAGAAATTCAATTCATGTGATCAGAACCTATCTCATTTAGGGCCAATCATTGAAGAAGGAAAAGCCATAACATCTATATTTTCAATCTGTAATTTCACCCACAAACCACAAAAAGGGAATGAAGCTGCACGTTCACTTGCTAAAGTGGGGCTAACGAGGGAAGAAGAAAGGGTATGGGTTGAAGAATGTATAGAGGATCTAAATGTACTAATGAGTAATTATTAATAAAATCAGCCTATTTCATATATATATATATATATATATATATATATATATGAAATATTGGCTATATCCTCTAGACATTCTTCAACCCATACCCTTTCTTCTTCCCTCGTTATATATATATATATATATATATATATATATATATATATATATATATATATATATATATATATTGTAGACACCAGATTTTATCCGGGTATAATTTTTTATTATTTAAAAAAAAAACAAAAAAAAAGAAAAATAAAAAAAAATTTGGATAATTTCGAAAATTAAAGAAAAAATCAAAGAAATTCGAAATTAATAAAAAAAAAATGAAAAAAAACAAATTTGGATTGAAATAAACCTCTTTTTTGATTGAAGTGGGACTCTAAAAATGTGATTGAAATAAAATACCTCTCTTGATCAGATTGAAGACTTTTAGCTAGATTAAAACTTAATTTCTTCTCTATAAAAAAGAACCCAAGCAACAAACACAAGAGATCAGAAAAAAATATAAAATTTTTAGAGTGAGCAAGTAAGATCAGTAAATAGAAAGAAGGCACGAAGTCAGACAGTGGAAGGAAATAACGAGCAATAGGGAGCATCATCAGCAAAGAGAAGCCGCAATACCAGCGAAAAGGGGCAGCAGACAGAAGCGGCATTAGCAGCAAAAAAAAAACAATTGCAGTAACCGCCGAACTTTGGAGAGTGGCTGCTGGTGCGTGTCTAACTTCCTTTTTATTTCATGTTTATTCCATTTATTGTTGCGAGTAAAAAGTTGGTTCCATAAATATATGAATATTTTAAATGTCTTGACTTTCATGCTAAATTTTATACCACACACTGCATATGAAGAAAAAGAAAGGTGGTCCATGGACGCCACCTCTAATGAACTTTTTTTAAATTTATTACTTTGTTTTATTATATGATTTGTTTAATTTAATTTCATTATTAATTTTTGACTAATATTTTTTAGTTTGATTATTGCAGGTATATTTTTATGATTAATTTTTATTTATTTTTAAATTACTGTATATTGATTAATTATATTATTTATTTGATTATTGTGAATATTTTTATGATTAATTTTATTTTGAATTTTCTTAGATTTTGTAATTATTTGTATATTGATTATTTTTTTTAATTGAGAATTAATTAAATTAAATAATAAATTGAGATTTTTTCCAATGATGAAATTCAAAGAAATTACGAATGGTTAATTTCTGAGAAATTTCTAGGTGAGAAATTTCTCTTAAAAATTCTCCAAAATGAATGGAAGGATATTTTAAGAGATTAATTTCAATACCAACAAAAATCAAAATTTTATTTTTTTAAGAATAATTAATTTTCAACATCTTTTTCTCAAAATTGATTTTCCATAATAAATGCTTAATTAAAATTGAAAGATAAATTAAGATTTTTTCCGATGATGAAATTCAAGAAAGTTGCGAATGGTTGACTTTTAAGAAATTTCTAAGTGAGAAAAATTCTCTTAAAAATTCTCCAGAAAGAATGGAATGATATTTTAAGAGATGATTTTCGATATTAAAAATCACAATTTATTTTTCAAAACAAATATTAATAAAATGTGGATTATTTTTGAAAGATTAATTTAAGAAAATAATTTGGTTAAATAATTCTAACTTTTCCGACGACGAAGCCTCTTCAATAGAACGAATGGTTTCTTTTGAATACTCTCGAGGTGAGGAAACATTTTTTAGTAATTTCTCCAGAATGAATGGAAGGAAGACTTAAAAAATAATTTCCGATATTTCTAACTTTAACAATTAAAACGAAATAAGATAGACAAGACCATTTAATTAAGATTTTTAAGTATCACAAGACTAATTAGGTACTATCTCTTAGATAGGCGTTGTGAGGGTGCTAATCCTTCCTCACACGTAACCGTACTCCCGAACCTAGTTCTGATAAAGTAGACCAGAACCTATTCTTTTAAGGTACCTTAGTCAAGCTTAGGATTACTTTAAATAGGATAGATTCATAAAGGTGACTAATCACACCTAGATTAGATGATTAGTGGCGACTCCATTGATTTGCGTCTAGCATGCTGAATTCGTATTTGGCACGTTATGACAGTTTGGCGACTCCACTGGGGACACTCGAGAGTTGAGCCATAGATTAGTCTTGTGATACTTTAGGTTTGAAATATTGGTCTTTAAGTGTTTAATTTTTATGTATTTATTTGTTTATTTTTATTTTTATTTTTGATTTTGATTTTTGTTATTTGTACTAACAACTTTTGTTTCATTGTACATTTATGGGTAAAGGAAGGTTTGAATGTCCCTTCGCACACACGACACATTGCATATCATAAAGTCCTATACCCGGACTCGTCCCTTTTAGGAGGGGGTAAAGTACCTACGCCTCGAGAGGTGAAAACTTCCGCAACGGCTAGCGAAACACCTTCAGAGTGTAAAGTACCAAAGTCTTTGAGAGATGATAAATCTCCGCCATAACTTTGGAAAATACTCTCACCCGAATTGAACCCTTCCGGTTGGAGCCTGTAATGGGTGAGGAATGGGGTGCCTTACTCATCCTACATGGATGATGTTAAGGAGCAATTTGGGGACCTTTTTATCTTGGTCAAGTATCCTAACCCAGCATATAAACAATACTTAAGTGGCCAAACTTTAAGATAGAGCCATATCCAACCTTATATAGAGGAGAACCCGAATTTAGGACACATGAAGGGACACTTCTTACCCTATACTTTTATCATTAACATGATGCTTTGTTCACCTAACACGTTTGTTTTGTCGATATGCTTACCATGATGATGTAATGCTTACACATGTTGTTGTATTTTTATCTTTTCATAAGTTTGTTGACATAACATCTAACTGTTTGTTTCTTTCTTTTCATACATCATGCATCTTCATAAAGTCATCTTGCCACATAACGGTCTAGATAGAAAGAATGTCTACTGAATCCATGGAAAACCTGACAGTCGCCAAGCGTGAGTCTGCCAATAGTTTGAAGCTTAGGTCTGAAGCAATCCAGCAAAGTACAGGAGATTGTCTTCCAGTCGGGTATGTATCTACTCTTCCCGAGAGAGTTCACATGGATCTGGCACAGAACAACTGATAACTCGTATAATTATATAGTTTTTAGTTATGTTTTATTATTGTTTTGTGTCAAATACGAGTTATTATTGTTTAGTCTAATTGTGTTTATGATCTTTTATATTTTTATGTAATTTGGTGTTTTTCACAAGTTTCTTTGAGTGATTTCAGATTACTAGAATTAAGGGCAAATACAGTTCAGTTCCAGTTCCGACACCTTTTGCCATATCAGCTATATCTCGAGTTTCACTGAGGCAATAAGGCTGAAATTTTAACCGTGCAAAGTTAAGAGGCATATCTATCTTTTTCATGTTTTACACTTCTTGAAACGGAGTCGTTTTCCCTAGAGAAATCGACCATCAAGTTGGCTGATGTGCAATGACGTCTGTGCTGACCTGTTTTCGTATTTTGCCCATATCTTCTTATCCACATCCGAAAATGAGCTGATTCCAACGGCTATGGATCAGTAACTGATAGGGGAACATTTTTCTAGAAGACCATGTGATCAGATCAGGCCTCCAAAATTGACAAAATCGACCATCAAGTTGGCTGATCAAAATTGTCATACAATATGACGAAAATTGTTAGAAAAATGCACCCACCTATTATACCTACCTTTGAAATTTGTAAAGCTTGTCTCTTGTCATTTAGCCCTCCAAAATGTGTATAAATAGAGGGCCTTGGATGATTTTAGAGGATCATATGGTAGATTGGTAGGATATTAGCCATTATAATAAAATTCTCTAATTTTTCTTCTACTTTCCTTTCTCTAGTTTTCTTTTTCTTTATTTTCTTCTTCTTCTTTCTTTCTTTTATTTCCTTCTTAGATTCTATTTAATTTTATGTTTATGTTTACAATACCTATGCTAGGTTAAACTTCTATTTGGTTAAGGGTGATTTCAAAGCCCTAGACATGTTTTGTGATTGATTTTCAGATTCTATCTATCATTAATTTTCTATCAAAGTTGCTTATGTTCTTCTACAAGAATTGTTCATGATGTTGTCTTGATTTATTTAGGTGTACAACTAGATAGATCTTGATAATTATCTATTGCTAGTCTAGGAGTCTTGATCCGTGTAATTGTCTTGATTTCCTATTCATAAGTGGCAATTTGTGATTAATGATTATGGTCAAGTTTTCAATAATTGCAAAGTGGAACATAACCTAAGTTGAACAATCCGAGCTTATGTGTTTGTTGCTTAGATCAACCTATCTTTCTCATCATAAAGCTGCCATTAAATTGAATTTAGAGAGCTTATTCTAGGTTGTTTAATGGTTAGAGATTAAATAGAGAGCTTGTTCTATTTAACGACAAACTAAGGAAAGATTGGGATAACAGAGCTTGTTGTTATCTACGGTTGTTAACTTTGATAGTTGGTTGATATTGATAGATCTGAAATTGATTCTTAATGATGTCTAGTGGTGGAGAATGAAACCTTAACCATATTTTTCATATTTGATTCTTCTTACTTACTTGTTTTCTTACTTTTCTAGTTTGTTTATTTTTAAAAAGTATATTTATTTTTATTGGCTGGTTATACCGCCTAATTTGTATATTAACTTTGTTTTATTTTTATTGGCTGGTTATACCGCCTAATTTAGTATATATATTTTTATTGGCTGGTTATACCGCCTAATTTAGTATATATATTTTTATTGGCTGGTTATACCGCCTTGCATCTTATTCTTATTATTTACTTTAGTTTAAATCTGGCTTCAAAAACCCCTTTTTTTTATTGTTCTTGAATTTAAGTTTTAAACTATTAACTTATAAACTAAAACCCAATCCCTGAGGACTCGACCCTTGCTAACTACTATACTTACAATTTATCTTTTTAGTGCAAGGTTAAATAAGATACACTCTTTTGGGTGCATCAAAATTTTGGCGCCGTTGCCGGGGATTGTTTTCTTTAGTTTATTTGTTACTTGGTTTATTCTTATTTTCAGTTCTAATTAGTATTATTTTCTTGTACATACATATTTTTCTTTTCAAATTTTGAAAAAAAAAAACAATGGAATTGAGCAATCTAACACTTGAAGAGTTGGTGGCATACATGAACATGGAGAATCAACAAGCCAATCTCACCTCCCCAGTTCAACAATTGGCCATGGGAGGATGTCAAGGCCATCAAGTGTTCCAAGACCAACAGTATGATCATTACTCAAACACTTACCATGAGGGATGGTGGGATCATACTAATTATGGCTACTCGAAAAATTACCAAGAAGTAGACCCTTATGCCAATTACACTCATCCATCTAGCTTCAATCAATCATGGTCTCAAGAACTAGATCTTTTTCAACCACCACATATGACTCAAAACTCAGGTACTTCTTTAGAAGATCTTGTCTATTCTCTTGTTACTGATTCTTTGCAATTTCAACAGGAAACAAGGGCAAGCATCCAGAGTTTGGAAAAGAAAATGAGCCAATTGGCTAGTAGTATGGTGGGATGGGTAGCACAAAGATCTGAAGAACTCCCAGCCCAAACGATGGTTAACCCAAAGGAGAATGCTACTATTGTGACCTTGAAGAATGAGGAACAAGATGAGGATGAAACAAAATTAGAGATGGATTCTATTCTTGAGGATAATGAAGCCAAAGATCCAAATAAGAGTATTTCGGCACCTGAGGTAACGTTTAAGGTTTCACTTTTTACTAATGTTTCTTCTCCACCTTTTCCTAGTAGATTTGCTAAGTTCAAGAAGGAAGAACATGAACAACACATGCCGGAAACCTTAAACAACTTGTTTGTGGAGGTCATTCAACAAGTATCAAAATATGCTCCATTCCTCGATGACATATGCACCACAAAGGATGATGGAATAATACTTGTAATGGAGAATGCATCCACTGTTGTGCAAAGAAAGCTTCCTCTCAAACGCATAAATTTGGGAAATTTCATGTATGAGCATGACAAGCCTAAAATGCCAAGAAGGGGTGTTGGTTAGGTTCAAAACACTAAATCAAGTGCTAATTGGGGGAGGCAGCCTAATTAGTGAAAGCATTGCCAAACTGCCATCCTCAGATTTGCTCTCTTTTTCTTTATCTTTTTCTTATGTTTCTTTGCTAATTGTGTTTAGTGTTTCTAAGTTCATTTAGGCTGCATAAGTTTATTTTGTTTATTAGTTCTTTTCACTTACACATGATTCTTTCATTTGGGATTAATAGCATTACATTAATGACAATGTAAGAATTATGTGTGGGGGGAAGAATTTAGGATTTTATTTAGAGTGTTTTGTTTTTGAGTCTTTTTATGTTATTTTTCTTTCTGATCCTTGTTTTGAAAATAACTAGATGTAAATATAATTTTTTTAACCCCGGTTAAACGGCGGATAACGGTACTCCGTGATTATTTAAGTCGGTTCCATCAGCTACCCACAAAACTGATATTGTATATAAATTTCTCTTTCATTTTTTTTTTCAGGATGGATGATATTCTCACACGATTGCAGAAACGATTTCCTCATTTTCCTCGAAATATTTTACTGAAGCTTTACCAAGTTCGATTTGAAAGATTAAGAATGCTTATGCACAAAGGGATTCCTGAAGACATACGTTGGATAATTGAAGCCAAGGTACGTGAAGATGAATATCTTCCTGTTTTGCATTTACCAGGTACAGGTAGAAGCACTTTTGCAAAGAAGCGACGAGCAAAGCGCATGAGTTCAAACTGCCACAAATGTGCACGATGGACGTGTAACGGTAAATGTCGTTCTATTGGGATTCCGTCCTCTAATCGAGATGATAAAATTGAATTCATTAAGGATGGACTGAGTAAGGAGAATTTGGGTAATATCCAACTTTCTCTTGAGACGCATCCTAGTGGAGACGTACAAAGAGAAATTCTTGATTTATGGCCGCAATTCCAAAGGGAATGGCAACATCTTGGGAATCTGATGTTAAAAGACCCTGTTTGCTAGCTTGTAAGAAAACTGGATGGGAAGCATATCCTCGACTCATAGAAGGCGTTTAAGCCGTTTCTGGACGTAAAACCAGAGGAAGATGTGAGCCACAATCACAACTACAATAAATGACTTCTCAGCTTTTGGTTTGATTTGTAATAACTTCATTTTGGTTTAATTTACGTGTTGTTCGATTTGTGTAATTATTCTCTTTTTTTTTATTTGTCTTTTACGGTTGATTTTTCTTCTCTTTTTGATTTTCTTCCTGAAATCATGCAAAAATCTTTTGTTAGGTTAACATTTTCTTCTGACAGGTCAAATACACTTTCGGCGACATTATTACTCTTGACTTTTACGGTTGATTTTTCTTCTCTTTTTGATTTTCTTCCTGAAATCACGCAAAAATCTTTTGTTAGGTTAACATTTTCTTCTGACAGGTCAGATACACTTTCGGCGACATTATTACTCTTGTCTGATTCACTACTCAGTCCTCTATATATTACACCATGTACTCATTCTCTTTCAGGCACTCGAAAAAAAAATGAAAAAAAAAATGGAAAGTACTTCGTCCCAACGCATTAAATAAATTTGTGTCTTTGGAGGTGCTTATCCAGGGAAAAATAACATATTCGCTGATGAAGCCATAAGAGTTGGAGTAATACTTGCCCAACAAAAGATCCAGTTGATTTATGGAGGCGGTAGTACGGGTTTAATGGGAGCAGTCGCTACAGCAGCACACGCCGGAGGAAGTCCAGTTGTAGGAGTCGTGCCAAAACTATTCACAGATTTTTGTGGACCTACCGTGGGTAAGGAAATACAAGTCTGGAGTATCCCTGAACGGATAACAATCATGTACCATTCTACCGATGCATTCATTGCTTTACCAGGAGGTCTGGGTACATTGGAAGAAATAGCTTGCGTGGCTTCTTGGTCATCTTTGGTCACAAATAAGAAACCCATTGGTTTGCTTAATATTAATGGTTATTTTAATAATTTGCTTTCATATTTAGATAATGCTGTGGATAATGGATTCATGTTTTCAGAGGCAAGGAGAACCATAATTTCTGCTACAACCATTGAAGATTTACTCAAAAAGCTCCAAGCTTATGAGTGTTTATCTGCTACGGTTGTTTCGCAAACGCTCGGAAAAAGAAAAGGAGATATGGACGAGCAAGGAGTGGATTGCACTTTGTCTTTGTGACATTATCTAACATTTTGCTTGTTGTGTTTCAGTTATAATAAGTGGTTAGCAACCTCTGCAGGTAATATCTCCTAAATTCTACCTTTAAAATTTGACATTGGGGACAATGTCATATTTTAGTAGGGGGTAAGGGACATATTTTGCTAATTTAAAAAAAAAAAAAAATTAAGAAGTATTCATTCTGAACAAGGTCTGAGTAAGGGAGACTTGAGACATACCTTGTCAGTTTGATTTCTTCTTTTCAAAAAAAAAAAGTTTGTTGTGTTTTAAGCAATTTAGAAGTATTCATTCTGAACAAGGTCTGAGTAAGGGAGACTTGAGACATACCTTGTCAGTTTGATTTTAATCTTTTTATGTTTACTTGTTAATTTTTGTTTAGTATTTTAGGATTATTTAGGTTGCATGGTTTTGTTTTGTTTTGAGTCTTAGTTGTTCCTATTCTTATGTTATTAGTTCTTTTCTCTTACACATGATTCTTTCATTTGAGTTAATAGACTTACATTGAGGACAATGTAAGAATTAAGTGTGGGGGGAATGATTTAGGATTTCTTTTATTTTTGTCTACTATTTTTTTTTCTTTATTATTATTATTATTATTATTATTTTGTGAGTTTTAGTTCCTTTTTAATACAATGATGAGATATGAATTGCATAAGTCTAAAACAGATTTATTAGTGAGAAGATTTTCATGAGAATTGAGCTTGATGTCAACCTTTTTATGAGCCAATGTTAATATGATATGTTGATTGAGAAAGAAGCATGTTTAGACTTAATCTGACTTGTATAATCATCCTTGTGAGTTTTTGAGCCTATAATGATTGATGCATTATACAAATCAATCTAATTTCTTTCTTGAGTGCTCTTATGATTACATGATTCTCTAGAACTTGCTTTAAACCGTTTGAGACTATATTGATACATGTGACAACATGAATATGATAGAGGCATTAGGATTATAACCAGAGCGAAACAGCCATCCATTATTAATGTTCCAAGAGAACACACCCTTAGTGAACCAATTTGAGCCTACATTGAATAAGCTATCTCTTTGGTAACCATAACTTGTCCCTAACCTAAATATACTTATATCTTTACCTTTGTTCCAAAGATGAATTAGCATGTTTTGAGACAAGTTGCAAAGACAAAGAAGATTTATTGAAAATTTGGGTTAGAAACAAGAAATAAGTGTGGGGGGAAAAGAAAGAAAAAAGTCAAGAGAAAAAGAAAGGGATCATTGTCAAATACATTCCCATATTAAAAAAAAAAATAATCTTCTCTTGAACTTCTAGTTAAAGTAAAGAAAAAGATGTTACAAAGTTGGTTAGAATGATGCAAAGGCTCAACATGAATATTTAGCCTATGTTATTATGTGCTTTATAAGAGTTTTGAGAAGTTTTATTTGTATGATCTTTTTATGTCTCTAAACTTTATGAACTCTTTGGAACCTTTGTGATATCTTTATCCTTTTGTTCTTCAACCACATTACAAACCCCTTGGCCCCATTACAACCTTGATTAAAGACCTCTTGATTCATGAAGTTGTATGATCTAAATAGTGGAGAATAGGTGGACAAGCAAGAATATGGTAGAACTGTTTTCATGAGATTGATTGAGTGTAAACACTTCACCACTACTTTAAAGAGTGAAAATCATGAGGGTATCCCATGTGAGTAGTTGAGATTAAGTTTGAATATGCACTATTTTGATTGAAATATGTTATGTTAATATTGGCTTAACTCAAACAATTTACATTCAAGCATGATTTTTTGTGAAATTCTTTAAGCTATTGATTAGTTTATAAGACTTGTTCAAAGATTGTCTCTAATTTGTACTGAAAGGATTAGGAGTAAATATTTTTAGTATATGTAGTTTATTTATATTTTAGTTTTTCAATGTTTGTGGGTATCGTTCTAGTAAACCCTCACGAGACTAAACTCGTCCACTAGGGACACCTAGGGGTTTAAAGGCTTGTGTCACATGCTAAGTGCCACCGTGATTTCCTACGAAAGTGGATTAGATTAGATTTTCTTATTTTATTTTTATTGAGTCGTTGCTAGGGACTAGCAACAATCTAAGTGTGGGGGTGTGATAACTCGTATAATTATATAGTTTTTAGTTATGTTTTATTATTGTTTTGTGTCAAATACGAGTTATTATTGTTTAGTCTAATTGTGTTTATGATCTTTTATATTTTTATGTAATTTGGTGTTTTTCACAAGTTTCTTTGAGTGATTTCAGATTACTAGAATTAAGGGCAAATACAGTTCAGTTCCAGTTCCGACACCTTTTGCCATATCAGCTATATCTCGAGTTTCACTGAGGCAATAAAGCTGAAATTTTAACCGTGCAAAGTTAAGAGGCATATCTATCTTTTTCATGTTTTACATTTCTTGAAACGGAGTCGTTTTCCCTAGCGAAATCGACCATCAAGTTGGTTGATGTGCAATGACATCTGTGCTGACCTGTTTTCGTATTTTGCCCATATCTTCTTATCCACATCCGCAAATGAGCTGATTCCAACGGCTATGGATCAGTAACTGATAGGGGAACATTTTTCTAGAAGACCATGTGATCAGATCAGGCCTCCAAAATTGACAAAATCGACCATCAAGTTGGCTGATCAAAATTGTCATACAATATGACGAAAATTGTTAGAAAAATGCACCCACCTATTATACCTACCTTTGAAATTTGTAAAGCTTGTCTCTTGTCATTTAGCCCTCCAAAATGTGTATAAATAGAGGGCCTTGGATGATTTTAGAGGATCATATGGTAGATTGGTAGGATATTAGCCATTATAATAAAATTCTCTAATTTTTCTTCTACTTTCCTTTCTCTAGTTTTCTTTTTCTTTATTTTCTTCTTCTTCTTTCTTTCTTTTATTTCCTTCTTAGATTCTCTTTAATTTTATGTTTATGTTTACAATACCTATGCTAGGTTAAACTTCTATTTGGTTAAGGGTGATTTCAAAGCCCTAGACATGTTTTGTGATTGATTTTCAGATTCTATCTATCATTAATTTTCTATCAAAGTTGCTTATGTTCTTCTACAAGAATTGTTCATGATGTTGTCTTGATTTATTTAGGTGTACAACTAGATAGATCTTGATAATTATCTATTGCTAGTCTAGGAGTCTTGATCCGTGTAATTGTCTTGATTTCCTATTCATAAGTGGCAATTTGTGATTAATGATTATGGTCAAGTTTTCAATAATTGCAAAGTTGAACATAACCTAAGTTGAACAATCCGAGCTTATGTGTTTGTTGCTTAGATCAACCTATCTTTCTCATCATAAAGCTGCCATTAAATTGAATTTAGAGAGCTTATTCTAGGTTGTTTAATGGTTAGAGATTAAATAGAGAGCTTGTTCTATTTAACGACAAACTAAGGAAAGATTGGGATAACAGAGCTTGTTGTTATCTACGGTTGTTAACTTTGATAGTTGGTTGATATTGATAGATCTGAAATTGATTCTTAATGATGTCTAGTGGTGGAGAATGAAACCTTAACCATATTTTTCATATTTGAATCTTTTTACTTACTTGTTTTCTTACTTTTCTAGTTTGCTTATTTTTAAAAAGTATATTTATTTTTATTGGCTGGTTATACCGCCTAATTTGTATATTAACTTTGTTTTATTTTTATTGGCTGGTTATACCGCCTAATTTAGTATATATATTTTTATTGGCTGGTTATACCGCCTAATTTAGTATATATATTTTTATTGGCTGGTTATACCGCCTTGCATCTTATTCTTATTATTTACTTTAGTTTAAATCTGGCTTCAAAAACCCCTTTTCTTTTATTGTTCTTGAATTTAAGTTTTAAACTATTAACTTATAAACTAAAACCCAATCCCTGAGGACTCGACCCTTGCTAACTACTATACTTACAATTTATCTTTTTAGTGCAAGGTTAAATAAGATACACTCTTTTGGGTGCATCAACAACCTTGAAGATTTGATCAGCATTTGGCATTCCTGGAATGGAACTCGACAAGAAACATTCAGACGAAAGTATGGGGATCTGGCCTTGCTCCTATCTGTTGAAGTTGATAATAACCTGGTAAGAGCCATGATGCAGTTTTGGGACCCATCATACAGGTGCTTTGTGTTCAACGAAGTAGATATGGTTCCAACTATAGAAGAATATTCAGCACTGCTTCGTTTGGATCCTCCTAATCCAGACAAAGTCTACTGGAAGAACAAGACAGGTTATCGGAAGAAAGTAGCAAAGATCATGGGAATCAGCTTGACAGAAGTTGACAAGATTGTGAAGACAAAGGGTAAAAGCACTGGTATTCCATGGAATATTCTCCGAAACTTCATTGTCAAACACCCGGATGATGATACAGGTTTGGAGGTGATGGCTTTGGCTATTTACGGACTTATGGTTTTCCCGAAGATATTGGGACATATTGAAACAACTGTGGTGAATTTCATGGACCAAGTTCGACATCAGATCAATACAGCTCCAGCTATATTAGCCGAGTCTATTAGGTCACTGAATCACTGTAGGATAAATGGAAAAGGGCGTTTCATCGGATGTTTACAGTTGCTCTACATCTGGATGAAAAGTCATTTTGAGTGCCAAGAGTCAAAGTTCCGAAAGCCGTACTTCACCACTAGCATCCCTATCAAGGAATTCTGTGAAAGCACATGGCCTGAGTCAAGGTCAAAAGAAGAATGGATAGTGATGTTACGAGAACTTACAAGCCGACAAGTGATCTGGAAAGCACCATGGATGCCTCATGGACCTATGTTATTTAGCTGTGGTGATCAACCTTGGGTTCCTCTCTTGGGACTTTGGGGTACCGTTAGCTACTCTCCCATCATGGTACGGAGACAGGCGGGGTATAAAGCAGTTCATACCGATGACCCATGGACTTAACCAGGTGGACTTCTCCTATTCAGACAATGGGGTTATCACCAGGATAGAAGAACTCACAAAGGCTTGGAAATTAACGGTTAGAGTCGAAGGGGGTAGTATCTCATGGAACACTACTCCTGAATACTCTGTGTGGCAAGCCAGGAGAACCAAAGATATTGTGATTCCTTGCAAAAGAAGTTCAGACGGTTTGGCCAAGGTTATAGCTTCGGATCCTATGCTAAGGATAGAAAAGGCTAAAAGAAAGCTACAAGAAGAGAAAGATGGATTGGGAGAAGAAAACCGAAAGCTGCAATCAAGGGTAGAAGAGTTAGAAAAAGGATTGAACAAAGAAAAAAACAAGGCCAAGAAGCTTCGATCGAAGGTTCGAAAGTTGGGGGATGGTTTAGTGGAAAGAGATGGTATTGTTCAGAAGCTCACCGAGGATGGCGATATTTTGAAAGAATCCTTGACAGTTATGGAAAATAAATATTCACTTTTGATTACTGAGGTCGGACGCCTAAAAGATGAGAATGGCGAGTTATTGTTTGATCAAGAAAGAAGAATAGCTGATTGCCAGGAATTAGTTACCGAATTAATAAACTTGAAGGAAGAATGTTCCAAACTCCGAGATACGGACTCTAAAAAGCAGAATCTTCTAGAAAATATGTTTGACCATTTCGATGTGGCATCCCGTAAGGCAGAAGACATGTATGATAGGATCATGGAGGTTAAGGCGAAAGTACATCCATTCCATGAAAACGGCCATCTCATATACGAACTTTTGGATGAAGCTCAGTCTCACTACTGTCAGATTGTCAAGTTCCTTTGGAGGCGTTAGGATTTTTCTTTTTTTTAGATTTATGATTTTAGGATTCTTTCTAAGAACTTTTCATTTTTTATCTTTTAGGACCAATTGAAGTTGTTATTTTATTTTTATGTTTTTAGGATCGCTTTGGTTTTTAGGATTTCTATGGATTTGGTAATTTTATTTATAAAATTCTTTTTATCTACATTTGTTATGTGGCTGGTGTTCTTTCATAGCATTTCATCCATATGTGCATAAACATCATCAATTTAGATTTAAAGTTTTAAGCATATCATCCTAATTTAAGAAACTTTGCTAAAGGTTCAAGGATAGCTCGACAATCAGAATCTTCGAGACAGTATTCTCGTCACTCTTACAACACCAGATCAAGAGTTAGAGAAATGGCCGAAGAGCAATCTTCAAGGATAGATAAGGTAGAACAAGCTCAGGATGAGATTAGAGAGCAGTTAAGCTCTTTGCTGGAAATGATGAGAAGTCTGAAAGGGAAGAATAAGGATGATGAATCTGGTTCTCAGGGGAAAGAGCAGAATGTAGGTGAATCCTTATGTCCGCCCGGTTTTCGACCTCAAGCACAACATGAACAATTGCAGCAGATGCCCTACATGGAAGGATTCACTTATCCACACGGCCAACCTCAAATCCCGGGGTTCACTTTTCCTGTACCTGGAACAAAGATAGACCCAGTCCAAGTTCCAGAGTTGGACGATCCTAAAGAGTTAGAGAAGCTGAAAGTGGCAGAAGAGATCGAGTCTCGTAAAATGAAGATGATTGAAGAAAGGCTTCAAGCTGTTGAGGGGCTAGATTGCTATGGTTCTATGGATGCTGAGGGGCTTTGTTTAGTGCCGGATGTAGTAATCCCGCCTAAGTTCAAAACTCCTGACTTTGAAAAATTTGATGGGTCCAAGTGTCCCATATCTCATGTCACCATGTACTGCCGGAAAATGGCAGCTCACACCAGAAATGACAAGCTGCTGGTCCATGTCTTTCAGGATAGTCTTACGGGGTCCGTCGCTAGATGGTATGTTCAACTAGACAGGAATCGGGTTCGTACTTGGAAAGAATTGGCCAAGGCATTCATCAGCCAATATAAGCATATCGTGGATATGGCTCCTGACCGTTTGTCTCTACAAAATATGGAGAAGAAGTCTACCGAAAGTTTTAAGGACTATGCCCAGAGATGGAGAGATATTGCTGCCCAAATCCAGCCACCTCTGACTGAGAAAGAGACTACGGTACTTTTCGTTAGTACTCTTAAGGCTCCGTACTATGACAGGATGATTGGGAACGCCACAAAGAACTTTGCTGATATGGTGATTTCCGGCGAAATCATAGAAAATGCCATCAAGAGTGGCAAGATTGAAGGGGGAGAATCTGTTGTGAAAAGGAATAATGTGACAAAGAAGAAGGAAGCTGATGTCCAGACTGTTGCATATGGGGGGCAACAAACGGGAGGTTACGTCCCACACTTCCCGCAGTCCGTGTACCAGCCATACTACCCGAATACCAATGCCATCAATCCGGTTACATATGCTTATCCACCTACACCTCCGCAGGCATTCCAACCTAATTTCCGCCCAAGACCATTGGCTCCTCCAGTTGGGCCACCCGTACAAGCTAATCAACCCACAGTTAATCCGAGGGGACCACGAGCCAACCAGGAAAGAATATCGTTTGATCCGATTCCCATAGCTTATGCAGACTTGCTTCCAGATCTTATCAAGAACCATCTGGTTGCACCAGTACACTTTGAACCTTTGAAACCTCCATACCCTAGGTGGTATGATCCTAATGCCCGATGTGACTACCATTCGGGAAACGTGGGACACTCCACCGAAAATTGCACAGCTCTGAAGTACAAAGTACAAGGTTTGATTAAGGCCGGGTTGATAAATTTTGAGGAGAAAGTTGGCCCGAACGTCAACGGTAATCCACTACCAAACCATGCAAGGCCAGCGGTACATGCTTTGGGAGATGACAAGGTTACCGTGGTCAAGCGTAAAGTGGATGAGGTTACGACATCAATGGATTACATTTTCGATGTCCTGGTTAAAGCTAGCATGATTAGTCCTATACAGGCTAATTTAGATAGCTATCTTGGTGAATATGATCCAAGCAAGATTTGCAAGTATCAACAAGGTATAGTTGGCCATTCGGTGCAAGGTTGCGTTGAATTTCGGCAGGAGTTACAGAAACTAATGGATCTCTCTCAGGTTGAGTTTTATACAGAGTTTGGGGCAGATGAAATTGATGTGGTGATTGGAGTATCTTCGGTGCCTGTTATGAAATCGATCACATTCTTTAATGAGAAAAAGATAGTCGAGTTCGAGAAGAGAAAGAAAAGATTGGCTCGTGTGAAAGAGTACGAGTGGGAGCTGAGGAAGATGGTCTTTCCTCATTCCACTTTTCATTTGGGGGCATGTATTTATCCCGATGCACCTCCACCAAATTTAGAAGAAGCGTTCTTTGAGCTGTCTATTCAAATGGTGGAGAAAGAAGGAATGAAATTTGATATTGAGGAAGAGTTGTTGGTGTACCCATGCTCACCTGAAATGGAGTTGGGTAATTGGAAAGTGACGAAGCTGTCGGTTATCCTTGAATCTCATAAAATGTAATGCAGTGAGTTAAATCCCTATTTGCTTATGCCCAAGGGCATTAGGGATGGTCTTTTATGTATGGGCTAGTTTATTTCTCATTATTTTAATAAATTAGGAACAAGATGCATTTTCATTCCCTCTTTCATTCATGGTTGTCATTTTTTTCTTTTTTCATTGTTGCCATTCTCTTTCTTTGTATACCAATATATATTCTTTCAATTCCATTCAATTTCAGGGTTCCAAATAATGAATACAAAGACAATCTTAATAATAATTTGGGATTCGATTTTGAAAACACAGTTCATGTTGATGAATTTGATAATGAAGAGGAATCAAATGATTATACTTTGTCTCCAAATTTATTGAGATTAATGGAACAAGAAAAGAAACTGATTGAACCACATCAAGAGGTTACTGAGATGATCAATTTGGGAGATGAGAAAAATAAGAAAGAAATAAAGATCGGCGCGTCGTTGTCACCTGTTCAAAAGAAGAGATTAGAAGATTTGCTCAGAGAATTTGTGGATGTGTTCGCATGGTCATACAGAGACATGCCGGGTTTAGATACAGATATTGTGGAGCATAGATTGCCTTTGCGGCCAGAATGCAAGCCAGTGCAACAAAAGTTAAGACAGATGAGACTAGAGATGCTGTTGAAGATTACAGATGAAAGTTGATATGCAGTTTTGGCATGATTGGAGGAAAATTGGTAGAATTGCTTCACAAGTATATTAATGGCTGTTGAATTCCTTTACAAGCATATAGATTCCTTGTGGTGAATTTCTATAAGCTTGTCATTTTTCAATAAATGTTCTTTGATGAAAATATTCACATTTGAGATGATAATGGCCATCTTTCATATTCCTTTCACAAAATGAGAAATTATCCTTTGCTACCCCTTTTGAGCCTATTGGATTTTTTTCAAATAAACCCAACTAAGGATCACCCGCCACACCAGGGGGCAAGAGTGAAGAATTATCTTTCTATGGAGGATCATATGTTTGGATCATATTTCTACACCATGAATGCTTTATGTCAGGGGGGCATATATTGAAATGGATTGAGTTTCAAATTTTCAAACTCACTTTATGATAAAAAAAAAAGGCAAAAAAACAAAAAAAAAAGAAAAGAAAAGAGAAACAAAAAGTGAAAAAAGAAGAAGAAAGAAATGAAATGAAAAGACAAATGCGCAAAGTTTTGAAAATCCTCATTGAAAAAGAAATGATCCATGGCTCGATTATCTTGGAAATGGAAAGAAAGATATGAAGTGTTTTGAGATAAAAAGATCCTTGGTTTGAATACCCTTAAACACATGTTTGAGCCTATTTTATCCATTCTTTCATAACCCCAAACCTTGGCCTACATTACGTACCTGGAAAAGTCCATTTTGATCAAATGTGAATGTTTGAATTGGAAATCATGTATTGAATTAGGACATGCTTGTGGTATTATCAAGAGACAATGAAGCTTAGATGCATGAAGACAACTCCGAAGAAAAGGGCTTGCTATACTTTGATATGCTTAATTATCTCCGAGAAGATTGGGACGAACACATGATGAGGGAAGGTTCTTCTTGATACTTTGAGAAATAATTAGTTTTGAAGAAATTACTCTTAAGTCACATGGCCATTGGAGATAGTACACAACTATTTGTGGAGTTCTTATGAAGTGAAAAGCTTTTTCGAAGGAAGCATTATTTTGAGAAAGACAAATGAGGATGATTTGCCAAATACTTTGGAGAAACGTTTCTTTGAAGGAAAAAAAATGAAAAAAAAGAATAAGAAAAAAAAGAAAAAAAAAGAAAAAAAAAAGAAAAAAAAAAGAGAAAAGAGAAAAGAAAAAGGAGGACTCAAATTGAAAACCCGAAAAGGGCGGTTTGGGTCAATGGGGGTTGTCTAAGTTGAAAACCCGAAAGGGCGGCTTAGATATGAGAAAGATCAGCGTCGTCCAGAAAATTTCATGAAGATGGGGACAATGTCTAGTTTGATGAACTCTGAAGGATTAAAGACATCGATTGGGATTGGTTTTTAGATGAGAATTTTGAATGAACTATTAAGATTGTCTAAATATTCATTGTTTGGATACTGTTTTGTTATCCTAACACCTTGTTGATAAATTTTTGAGATATTCCTTTATTCCTTGAGATGAATTCTTTTCCTTATTTTGATAATAAAGATATTTTTTTTCCAGCTTATCCAGCCTATCTTTTTGCCTTCCATTTGTTATTCCATTTGTTATTCTTAACTTTATACCTTTGCATTGAATAGAGGGAATGCATCATGCATTGCGTTTGCTATGAAATTAGAATAATGATTGATAAATTAGAATATGATCTTAAGAGATCCCTGCATTTATTTTTATGAGAAATCTATGGATAATTGAACAGAAAAGTCAGGAGATGAGATGAGATCTGATTTTTAAAAGTGAGAATCCGTGAAAATGAGAATTTCCGTGATGGAATGTGAAGCCCAGTTAAGCTGGCATAAGATGAGATATAGAATGTTTGGTGTTTTGAAATTTTTGAAGAAAGAAATTTATTTATATTCAGCAGATTTTGAAAACTGAAAAAGACAATAAGATTCGTTCTACCAGTTTGAAGCCAAGTGCGAACAGATCTGAATGATGAGCTTGAGAACCTCTTATCAAGAAATTCAGGGAGTTGATTTATAGAGCATTCATGACATCCATTTGCACGATATACATCAGCATTCATGGCATTCATGTACTGCATTGCATTTATTTGCACACAAGAAAGTTTGTTTCAGGTACTCAGTATGATTTGGACATGGGTTTGGAATGCTAATTTGCGAGGTTAGCGATTTCTTTCGGGACTCAAGGTAAGATTTTTGAAGTCTACATTTACATTTGAGAATTTTGCAAATTTTTTTATTTTATTTAAAGTTGAAGCCTCGATGGAGGAGTTTTTATTTAAAGTTGAAGCCTCGGTGGAGGAGTTTTTATTTAAAGTTGAAGCCTCGGTGGAGGAGTATTTTATTTAAAGTTGAAGCCTCGGTGGAGGAGTATTTTATTTAAAGTTGAAGCCTCGGTGGAGGAGTTTTTATTTAAAGTTGAAGCCTCGGTGGAGGAGTATTTTATTTAAAGTTGAAGCCTCGGTGGAGGAGTTTTTATTTAAAGTTGAAGCCTCGGTGGAAGAGTTTTTATTTAAAGTTGAAGCCTCGGTGGAGGAGTATTTTATTTAAAGTTGAAGCCTCGGTGGAGGAGTATTTTCGTTTAAAGTTGATGCCTCGGTGGAGGAGTATGTTTTTTCGGTGAGTTTATTTAAAGTTTATGCCTCGTTTAGAGGAGCTTTTCTACGATAGGATTTTCTTTAAGTGCATAGGACTTAGTACGGTGTCTACGTCTTTGCACATCCCCTGTTTCTCAGGGAATGCACAAAGAGGGGCAACTGTAGACACCGGATTTTATCCGGGTATAATTTTTTATTATTTAAACAAAAAAAAACAAAATAAAAAAAAATAAAAAAAATTTGGATAATTTCGAAAATTAAAGAAAAAATCAAAGAAATTCGAAATTAATAAAAAAAAATGAAAAAAAACAAATTTGGATTGAAATAAACCTCTTTTTGGATTGAAGTGGGACTCTAAAAATGTGATTGAAATAAAATACCTCTCTTGATTAGATTGAAGACTTTTAGCTAGATTAAAACTTAATTTCTTCTCTATAAAAAAGAACCCAAGCAACAAACACAAGAGATCAGAAAAAAATATAAAATTTTTAGAGTGAGCAAGTAAGATCAGTAAATAGAAAGAAGGCACGAAGTCAGACAGTGGAAGGAAATAACGAGCAATAGGGAGTAGCAGCATCATCAGCAAAGAGAAGCCGCAATACCAGCGAAAAGGGGCAGCAGACAGAAGCGGCATTAGCAGCAAAAAAAAAACAATTGCAGTAACCGAACTTTGGAGAGTGGCTGCTGGTGCGTGTCTAACTTCCTTTTTATTTCATGTTTATTCCATTTATTGTTGCGAGTAAAAAGTTGGTTCCATAAATATATGAATATTTTAAATGTCTTGACTTTCATGCTAAATTTTATACCACACACTGCATATGAAGAAAAAGAAAGGTGGTCCATGGACGCCACCTCTGATGAACTTTTTTTAAATTTATTACTTTGTTTTATTATATGATTTGTTTAATTTAATTTCATTATTAATTTTTGACTAATATTTTTTAGTTTGATTATTGCAGGTATATTTTTATGATTAATTTTTATTTATTTTTAAATTACTGTATATTGATTAATTATATTATTTATTTGATTATTGTGAATATTTTTATGATTAATTTTATTTTGAATTTTCTTAGATTTTGTAATTATTTGTATATTGATTATTTTTTTTAATTGAGAATTAATTAAATTAAATAATAAATTGAGATTTTTTCCAATGATGAAATTCAAAGAAATTACGAATGGTTAATTTCTGAGAAATTTCTAGGTGAGAAATTTCTCTTAAAAATTCTCCAGAATGAATGGAAAGATATTTTAAGAGATTAATTTCAATACCAACAAAAATCAAAATTTTATTTTTTTAAGAATAATTAATTTTCAACATCTTTTTCTCAAAATTGATTTTCCATAATAAATGCTTAATTAAAATTGAAAGATAAATTAAGATTTTTTCCGATGATGAAATTCAAGAAAGTTGCGAATGGTTGACTTTTAAGAAATTTCTAAGTGAGAAAAATTCTCTTAAAAATTCTCCAGAAAGAATGGAAGGATATTTTAAGAGATGATTTTCGATATTAAAAATCACAATTTATTTTTCAAAACAAATATTAATAAAATGTGGATTATTTTTGAAAGATTAATTTAAGAAAATAATTTGGTTAAATAATTCTAACTTTTCCGATGACGGAGCCTCTTCAATAGAACGAATGGTTTCTTTTGAATACTCTCGAGGTGAGGAAACATTTTTTAGTAATTTCTCCAGAATGAATGGAAGGAAGACTTAAAAAATAATTTCCGATATTTCTAACTTTAACAATTAAAACGAAATAAGATAGACAAGACCATTTAATTAAGATTTTTAAGTATCACAAGACTAATTAGGTACTATCTCTTAGATAGGCGTTGTGAGGGTGCTAATCCTTCCTCACACGTAACCGTACTCCCGAACCTAGTTCTGATAAAGTAGACCAGAACCTATTCTTTTAAGGTACCTTAGTCAAGCTTAGGATTACTTTAAATAGGATAGATTCATAAAGGTGACTAATCACACCTAGATTAGATGATTAGTGGCGACTCCATTGATTTGCGTCTAGCATGCTGAATTCGTATTTGGCACGTTATGACATATATATATATATATATATATGAAAGAAAAGAGATTTCAATTAAGATTGTGTTTAATTTCGGTTTTTTTTTTTTTTTTTTGCTTAGCTAAAAATTTATTATAACAAAAGACCAAAAAACTAGAAAGCAAACAAAAATCAAACTAAAAGACCACCTAAAGCCAAAAAATAAAGAAACTACAACAACTAAAACCTAACACTTGACACTTGTATTTGAAATAAGGAATTATTTTGGATTTCTAATTAATGATGAATAAGAAAGGATTAACATTAAATGCATTTATCTCAAGTAACTTTGATGAGACTCTTAGTAAGGTCGTTGTGGTTTTAATTCCTAAAATTGATTATCCGAAAAAAGTTTCCCAATTCAGATCGATAAGTTTGTGTAATGTGCCTGTTAAGCTGATTTCTAAAATTATTGTGAATCCACTTAGACCCATGTTACAGAATGTTATTTCTCCGACACAGTGTAGTTTATTTCGGGTCGTAGCAACACAGATAATGTTTTAGTGGCAGGAAGTTGTTCATTCCTTCTGTAGGGAACGAGGCAAAAAGGTGGAATTATAATGAAACTTGATTTGGAAAAAGCCTATGACCGTATCAGCTGAGATTTTCTCAGATGGGTTCTAATTGATTTGGGGTTTCCTTCTACTCTTATTGCTCTAATCATGTTCTGTGTTTCTTCAACATAAATGAATATTATATGGAATGGGGAACGCACTACTGGTTTTAGACCAACACGAGGATTACGATAGGGGGATCCACTATCTCCTTATTTATTTGTTATGATGTTGAAGTGGATAATGATTCACGGAGAGTGATTTCTTTGTCACGTGGTGGTCTTCTTTTATCCCATATTTTCTTTGCAGTTCGAGGAGGCTTCGGTTGCTCAGTGTCAGTTGATGGTACAATGCTTATCTGTTTTTTGTTCCATCTCGAAACAGAAAGTGAACTTTGACAAATCCAAGTTTTTTACTTCGCCCAATATTACGCGGGATTTGGTTGATTCTATCCGAATTGTTTCTGGCATGCAACACTGTACGTAATTTGACAAGTATCTTGGAGTTCCCATCTATTCCAAACAAGTTACAAGGAGTGATTATGCTTATCTACTGGAGAAGGTTAAGAACAGGTTAGCCTCTTGGAAAGCTACCCAACTATCTTTGGCAGGGAAGGCAACCCTGGTGCAGTCAGTGACTAGTACGATTGCCTCTTACACCATGCAATCTACTAAGTTACCTGGTTCCATTGCAAATGGAATTGATAATCTTAATAAGAATTTTTATGGGGTTCTTCTAACGGACATAAGAAAATTCTTTTGCTTAAATGGGAGGCGGTTTGTAAACCTAAATCTGTTGGGGGTTTAGGGATTCAAAAGATAGTGGATATGAATAAAGCGCTCCTTGCTAAGATTGGCTGGAAATTAGAATAAGGTAATATAGGACTTTGGGCTCGTGTTATTCAAGCTAAATACTTGTGAGGTACATTATTTATTGGGGAAAGTTCTAAATCTTCTGCTTATTATACTTGGAGAAGTATTGTTTCTAGTAAAAATTTGGTAAAAAAAGGTTGTTCTCGTTTGGTTTGCAATGGACAAAGCACTTCTTTCTGGTATGCTCGGTGGATTGGGGAGAAGCTTTTGGTTGAGGTCTGTGATGCTCCTATACCTTTACATAGGAGTTGTGAATTGGTAAGTGATTACCTAACCAGTAATGGGAGTTGGGATTGGTCATGATTACATTTTCTTCCCCAGAATATTACTCATCAATTGTCTTTATTGCCATTAATTCCTAGTGAAGATGATCATGTATTTTGGGCAGGATCTTCTAGTGGAGAGTTTTCGAACGAAATCAGCTTATGAACTTTATAGAGAGATTCAAATGCTGATTATTGCTAGAGCAGATTTTGGAAATTAGAGTTTCCCCCAAGGGTTCGTTATTTTCTTTGGCTGGTGGTTCATAATAAAATTCTAATATAGAATCTTGTGCATGGAGAAAGCTTACTTTTGATCCAAGATGTCCGAGGTGTGATGAGCCTGTGAAGGATGTTTTGCATGTTCTTCGAGACTTTCATAATTCACAAGCTATTTGATCTCGCTGGCTGTATGGATCTCATTTGGATCATTTTAATTCTTTGCACCTTAACGAGTGGTTGTTTTTTAACTTTCACAGGAAGTCGAGGTTTGTGGAGAATTCCTTCTCATGGCAACTTTGCTTTGGTTTTACATGTTGGCATATATGGAAGCTACGAAATAAAGTTATCTTTGAAGAGGGTTTTCAATGGCCTGTCCATGATTGCAATGATATTATTGCTAGTTTGAAAAATTACATGAAGTAAAGAACAATAAGTAGTAGTTCTTTGCCTTGCCAGCTTCTTCATATTGCTTGGAGTTGTCCACCGAAAGGTTTTGTTAAACTTAATGTCGATGCTGTCGCAAGATCCAATCCAGGTAACTTAGCTGTAGGTGGATTATGTAGAGATAACAATGGCTTCTAGTTGTTTGGTTTCACAAGAAAAGTCGGATGGGGTTCTATATTAAAGCCAGAGATATATGCTCTTTTGACTGGCCTTCAACTTGCTTGGGATCATGGTTGCCGAAAGGTTCTGGTGGAATCAGACTCTCTTTTAACCGTCCAAAAGATTATGCAGCCCCCTCAACATAACGACCCTTTCTATCAAGTGATATATGAATGTAAACAATTTTTGCGTAGAGATTGGTTTTGTTCTCTTACTCATGCTTTTAAAGAGATAAATTTTTGTGCTGATTTTTTAGCCAAAGCAGCTCAGAATAGTGAGTTTGAGGTTGTTAAACTTCATTCTCCTCCTACTGCTTTGACTAAATATTTGCAAGAGGATGTTATGGGTGTAGCTAGGCCAAGAGCCTGTGTAGCTTAAGTGGTTCCTACCACTCATCTTTACCAAAAAAACATTAAATGAAATAGATATTTAAAATTTATATTTCACTCGCTCTCAGTTGTACAGGTATATTAAATTTTAACTAGTTATTACTTAAGAGTTGAAATTATCCTTAAATTTTATAAATAAATAAATAAAAAATTCCAAATTCACTCTTTCAAATATATTTCTCTAAACATAAATAATATGCATGTTTTTAATAAATATTGAAAGAAAGATAAATTAAAAGATATTTCAATGGATAACAACTTCAGTTCATCCTACCACACTACAATAAATTTGGGTTTTAACTACACTAATTTTGGTGTACCTATATTTTTATGTAACAAAAACTTAAAAAATGTTTGTATTTAAACTTTTTGTCGCATGTGTAAATTCGAAAATTTAATCGTTAGACATAAAATATGAAATTGTAACCAATCTTTTTTGTTATCTGTGATTAGTCACGAAAATGAATCAATAATTTTTAAAAAAATCCAAAACATTACTAAAACTATTTAAAAAAAAAAAAAAGGTTTTGGTCAACATCTTAGAACAAGGTTTGAGAGTATGGTTATGTATGAAAAATGATTAATACCCTCACAACGGTCATCCAAACTATGATACTTGATTTGTTTTATATTATCCTAAAGTTGGTCTTAAGTAAATGGTTTTTTATTTTTTTTTTCAAATTTTAATATTAAATTTTTTCTTAAGGTTTCTCCATCATTCTAGAAGAATTCCAAAAAACATTTTTCACCTCAAGAGTATTTTTAAAAAAACATTCATTCTCATGAAGGGACTATCGTTGAATTATTTCAATTTTATTGAAAAAATTATTAAGTTTCTTCCATCATTCTGTAAAATTTAAAAGAAATTTTCGTACCTGAAGAGTATTTAAGAAAAACTATTCGTTCTTATGAAAAGACTTCATCATCATATCTATTTTGTATAGGGAAAGGTTTTTATTTGAAAATAAATATCGATATTTAATATTGAAATCTTTTTCTAAATTCTCCATCATTCTAGTAGAATTTTAAAAAATATTTACACTAAAAAAAATTCTCAGAGAATCGACGATTCACGACTTCCATAGAATTTCATCATTAGAAAGATTTCAATTTCAATTTATTTTTATTTTTAATTTTAATTTTAATTTTATTTTTAATTTTTTAATTTATAAGTTTCAACATTTTATCAATTAATAAAAATATTAAATCCAAAATATTAAATTTAAAATAAATAATATAAAACAAATAAAGATAATAAACAATTAAATACATAAACTAATTAATTAAGTAAATAAAAAGAAAAAGAAAATAAATGAAATGAAATGAAATGAAATGAAAAAGAAAAAGGAAAAGGAAAACCGGCATAGATCTGGGTTTGGGCCATGTCCGCACGTAGGTTGATGCATGGATCCTCCCAACCAGAAACACGCCATTTTAGAAAAGTTTAAATTCTAAAAATGATTTTTATTTCATTTTTGGAGAACTTCTCTCTTTTCTTTTCTTCGTCTCTAAAATCCTTTTTCGACCGCCATTCTTAAAAAAAATCAGATTCTAGCACCAAAATCTTCATATATTCATTAGAAAATTCATAACTTGAAAATTTTGTTGCTAAAAAAACCATAAAAACCCTGAAAAGTTTTGAAACATGGATTCTGATGATTGAAATCTTCAAAAAATTATTGAAAACATCAAAATTTTGAATTTTTCGATCTCTAAAAAATTCATAAAACCTAAAAAATTCCAAAATTTTCCAAAAACTTTCTTTCTTTCTTTCTTCCTTTTTATTTTTTTTGTTTTTTAAGAAAACCCTAAAAATGCTAAGCCCAAACCCGAAAAACACAACTTCTAATTTTTTTTTTTTAAAAAAAAAACCCTTCAGAAGTTAAAAAGCTTACCTAAATGAAAACCTCCTTAATCCTTTCCTAAAGATAAAAAATTGAAACCTTAAAAATTAGAAACTTCTTTTTTTGCTAATGATTATTTTTTTCTGTGACTGCTGTGTCTATGTTTGTGTATATGTTGTTGTTTATATAGGGGTTTCTTTGCACAGAAAACTTTAGGTTAATCAATGTGAGATTCTTTGTTATACTTAGGTAGATCCAGTTTTTTACTAAGTTTTTCTTGGCTTTCAAGTTTCATATTTCCTTTTCGATTTCTTGATTTTTCTTGATTTCCATGTTTTTCCTAATTTCCAAATTTGTCTGATTTTTTTCAAAATTTTTGAATTTTTAGAGCATTCCAAAAAAAAAAGATAATAAAGGGGAAAAGCGAGATATGGGCCGACTCAAATCAGGATTCCAAGGTCCAATAAAATCAGTTAATAATTGGATCTCAATATTGATTTAAGAGCCCAAAAATAAAATTCAGATCTTATAAGTCTAAAAGAAAATTTGAGGCCTAATATGCTTTTAAAAGTCCAAAAATAATTCGAGTTCAAAACTAATAACTTGGGATTGAGTATATATCCAATTTAAGGTCCAAAGAAATTCAAAGGCTAAAATTGGACTATAAATCAATTTTATAAAAATTTTGACTATAAGTTTGAAAACCAATTCGAATCTCGCAATTTGAAAAAAAAATTATTTTTAAGACTTCGAACAAAATTGGATGTTTAAACTTGCCTCTTTTTGCGTATTTTCTGACAAAACAGGAGGTGTGCAAATATAGACCCTTACGTTTAGACCGAATTAGCCAAAGATTGAAACACTCATTTTTTTGCTTGAAAATTTGAAAAATAATCCTCCTTACCAAGGCATAAACTTTAAAATTTTCAAAACGTGGAAAATGCTCCCTCTACCTAGACATAAACTTTAAAAATTAAAAACGTAAAAAATACTCTCCTCTACCAAGGCATAAACTTTAGAAGTTTCAAACATGAAAATGACCCTTTCTATTGAGGCATAAACTATAAAAATTCCAAACTAAAAAATGCTCACCTTTACCGGTCGAGGCATAAACTTTAAAAATTCCAAATATGAACAATTCTCTCCTCTATCAAGGCATAAACTTTAAAAAATTTCAAATGAGAAATAAGTGCTCCTATCTACCGAGACATAAACTTTAAAATTTTCAAACGTGAAAATAGTGCTCATGTCTACCGAGGCATACATTTTAAAAGCTTCAAATGTGAAAAATGCTCCTTTAAAATAAAATACCCTTCCATCAATGATTTAAAAGAAATTTCTCTTCCATCGAGGATTTAGAAGTAAATTCTCCTCCATCTAGAATTTAAAAGTAAATTCTCTTCTACCGAGGATTTGAATAAAAATAAAATTTGAAAGTATTGAAAAAATAAAATTTGAATTTGGAGTCTGTTTGCTATTTATTTATGTTCGGAGGGTAAAAATGTTATTTTATCCAAGAAACCGAAAAGGGTTTTTCTTGCCTTTTGAAAAAATGAAAATTGGGCTGGAAGAAGAGGGGTCAGCCCGCCAAGGCTCAAGGATAGGCAAATATTTTACGATTTTTAATCAAAAGGCCAACAATGAAGAGGAAGGTAGTTATTTTTTTTATCAAACCTTTGTACTTAAGCCACATGGGCCAATGCATGAAGAGGGAGAGTGTCAACATAATGGCTTAAAATTCTTGAACAGCTGTAATTGTGGATAGCTGATTGCCTAATCTAAGGGTGATAATTTTATATTTTAAACATCTTGTATCAATAGCCTTTGGATCAAAATTGGTTGAAAGAAAAATGACAACATCTTAGCATTGGGGGGGGGGCATTCGACCACTACAAGGAAAGGGAAGGTCTCTCTCTTTCATTGACTAGCTATTCACTCTCTATTCACTCTTGTTTTTGGCTGATTTTTCTCTCAATTGTTGAAAGGCAAAAAGAAAAGTTTAGAAAAGAAAATTAGAAGAGAAAAAGCTTGCAATATAGCTTCTAGAGGTTGCTTTAAGTACCATACTCTTGCACTTTTTTTGATTTTTCATACTTGATTTGCTGTTTTCATTTGATATTTGGTGAGTTTCTTTTGATTTTGATTTTACAATAAGTTTTTTTAAGCTTTCTTTTCAAGTTCTTTCTTCATGCTTTCTTGAAAAACTATGGAAAATCATTTTTTTTCCATTTTTCTCTAAGGGCCGAATGGCCTATTGTTTTAGCGTAGTTGCTGTTTGCATTTTTATTTCATGTTATTCTTGATATTTAACAAGTTTTAATGCTTTAAATCTTCTTCTAATACATAACATGAAGCTTGTTTTAATTTGGTTGCTTGCTTGTTTCCATTTTTGAGTATATTATCTTGTTATCATGTTTATTTTACTTGTCTTGCATTTTTTATTTTCTGTTTTCAAAATGTTTAAGTTTGTTTATGTTTTAAATTTTGTAATCCATGTGTTTGTTAAAATACCTATTGATTTTCATGTCTTTACTTTATATTTGCATGATTTGAGCATTATTCTTTAGCTATGCATGTTAGTATATCATGTGTTTGTGAAAATGTCATGCTCATTTTAAGCATGAGACTATTCGGCCACCCTCATGTTGTATGCTTTGTGTGTGCATTTTTGTTATGTTAGTTGATAGGTTTGCATTTTCATGATATTTGGTTGTGTATTTTATTTAAGCATGCTATATGTTTGTGTTATTGCCATGCATTCTTTAGGTTTAGGATTGGTTTGCTTGCATTAAATGCCATGCAAGTTCATTTAGGTCTAGGTCATTTTATTGATGCCATGCATTTTTCATGTCATTTAGGTTTTAAATCATGCATTTCATGCGTCATATTTGTTGGATTTTCATACATTTCATGTCATTGCCACTTGATTTATGACTTAGACCAACCAATGGTTCAAAGTCATGCTCATTTTGAGCATACTTGTGGAAAATTAAAAAGTTGTCAAATTGATTATTCTACCTTTGTGATTTTTTTTTACTTAGCCAATTTTTGCCGAACTTTTCAAAAGTGTTAGCTACTGTTTGTGAGTCCTTAGGGAAGTCTCTATCATTTTTACTTTGATTTTTAAATGATTTTATCACAGGTAAAAAAATATGTTTTGACAAAACAGTTTTTTCACCAGTACTCGTACTTTTTCGTTTTTTCTGGGCAGTCATCTTTAATCAAAAAATTAAGCCGATTCTTTTTCGTGTAGTTTTACATGTCTTGAGTCTCCAGTATTTTTTTAGATTTTTTTGAATTTTTAAAAATAGGGTAACTGATAACTCGTATAATTATATAGTTCTTAGTTATGTTTTATTATTGTTTTGTGTCAAATACGAGTTATTATTGCTTAGTCTACTTGTGTTTATGATCTTTTATATTTTTATGTAATTTGGTGTTTTTCATGAGTTTCTTTGAGTGATTTCAGATTACTAGGTTAAATCAAGAATTAAGGGCAAATCCAATTCAGTTCCAGTTCCGACACCTTTTGCCATATCAGCTATATCTGGAGTTTCACCGAAGCATTAAGGCTGAAATTTTGACAGTGCAAAGTTAAGAGGCATATCTATCTTTTTCATGTTTTACACTTCTTGAAACGGAGTCGTTTTCCCTACCGAAATCAACCATCAAGTTGGCTGATGTGCAATGACGTCTGTTCTGCACCGTTTTGGTATTTTGACCATATCTTCCGATCCACATGAGAAAATGATCTGATTCCAACGGCTATGGATCCGTAACTGATAGGGCTATATTTTTCCAGAAGACCATTTGATCAGATCGAGCCTCCAACATTGACAAAATCGACCATCAAGCTGGCTGATCAGAATTGTCATACAACATGACGAAAATTGTTAGAAAAATGCACCCACCTATTATACCTACCTTTGAAATTTATAAAGCTTGTCTCTTGTCATTTAGCTCTCCAAAATGTGTATAAATAGAGGGCCTTGGATGAGTATTGGGATACATGGATACATTGGTAGGATATTAGCCATTGTAATAAAATTCTCTAAGTTTTCTTCTTCTTTCCTTTCTCTAGTTTTCTTTTTTTATTTACTTATGCTTCTTACATTTCTTTTCATTTTATTCATATCTAGTATGTGTTGCTAATCATATTGTTGAGGTGATGAGGTGAAGCTTTTGGTAAATGCTAAGGTTAGTCTCTTAAACATGAGCTAAAATGAATCATCATTTATAAACACTAGTATAGATAATATTTTCTTTTGGTTTAAAATCATACTTACAAAGTAGGGATCTTGATTCATTATTGACAAGGAAAATGGCACAGTAAATGCTTGGTTTCATAACCTTGATTTGTTGTAGACATATACCTTGGCATAAGGAATGCTTGGACTCTTTTTATGAGTTTTGAGGATACCAAATGAACATAATATCATATGCTATGGACGTTGGACAATTTGGACTGAATTGCTAAACCTTCCGATTGGAATCTCCCTTATGTGTGAATTTCAATTGTGTAATAAAACAAGATTAATCTTAGCATAACACCAAGAGTGGATTCTCTAACCTCAACATCTTTTCTTATTGTTTTGTTTATATCTTGTTTAATTTCTTTTATGTTGTTTTGTTTATTTTGTTCTCTAATATCTTGTTTATCTTGTTTTGTTGTTGATTCCCTAATATCCTGTTTACTTTCTTTTTCTTATATATTTATAAACTTATACTTACTAATACGCTTCCCTGTGGTTCGACCTCGGACACCCGAGAATTTATTACTTGAAAATAACCTGCACTTGGGTTTACAACTCTTAATTGAGTCTCCATTAAGTTTTTGGCGCCGTTGCCGTGGAGGCAATACTAAGTATATAAGTTTATAAGTATATTTATTTTTATTGGCTGGTTATACCGCCTATATTTATTTTTATTGGCTGGTTATACCGCCTAATTTTCTATATATTTATATTTATATTGTATATTAACTTTGTTTTATTTTTATTGGCTGGTTATACCGCCTAATCTGTATATTAACTTTGTTTTATGCTTGTTTGGCGACGTGATTTTAGATCTCGTCGTTTAGTTAGATTTTATTGTGAAACTTTTTCAGGTAATCTTTCTAATACAACTCCTACCATGGCTGACAATGAAAGTGTTCATGCTGAAGATGAGAACAGACAAGTACGCACCATGCGTGACTACTTGCAACCAACTCGAAGCTCATCACCCTCTTGTTTTATTTTTCCTCTCAATGCAAACAACTTTCGTTTTAAACCAGGTATGATAGCTTTGCTTCCAAATTTCCATGGGTTAGAATCGGAAAGTGCTTACTCGTTTCTAAAAGACTTCGAAGATGTATGTGTCACCTTTAATGACCAACAATGTACAAATGAAATTGTCAAGCTAAAATTATTTCCTTTTTCTTTAAAAGACAAAGCAAAAATTTGGCTTCATAATTTAAAACCAAGGTCAATTGGCACATGGCAAGAATTACAAACTAAGTTTCTAAAGAAATTTTTCCCAGCACATAAAACTACTACTTTGAAAAGACAGATTCAAAATTTCAATCAAAATCAAAATGAAGCATTTTTTCAGTGCTGGGAGCGTTTTAAAGATTTGTTAAGTTCTTGTCCGCATCATGGTTTTGAAAAATGGCATCTTATTAGTTTCTTTTATGAAAGTTTAACTCCCGAAACTAAACAATTTGTTGAAACAATGTGTAACGGTGAGTTTCTAGAAAAAGAACCTGAAGAAGCCTTTGACTACCTAGACCATTTGGCAGATAATCTCAAGCCTGGCACACAGATAATTCCTCTGAAAGTTCCAATAGATCTAATCCTGTTTCTAACAGAGGTAAATATCATTTTAGTCAAGAAGATGAGATAAAAGCTAAAGTAGCTAATTTGGCTAGAAAGATTGAAGCCATGGAACTTAGAGAAGTAAAAGAAGTCAAAACGGTTAAAAATGAAGACAGTTGTGGAATTTGTGAAATCATGAGACACCCCACTTCTGAATGTCCAAACATTCCCATTCTTAAAGAAGCGTTGCATGATCAAGTAAATTCCATAAACACATTTAAAAAGCCTTTTGCTTCTTCTTACTCTGAAACGTATAACCCTGAATGGAGAAATCATCCCAACTTCAGTTGGCGGAATAATAATCATGTTCAGGTACCACAATCTCAAAAGCCGGGCAACACTTTTTCCTATCAACCTTCACGTGTACAAACCTTGGAAGAAACATTGCAAGCATTCATGCAAACACAAGCAAATGTGAATAACCAAACTTCACAGGACATCAATGAGATCAAAAACACCTTGTCCACATTGACAGCTTCATTACGCACTCAAGAAAAAGGTAAGTTTCCTGCTCAACCTCAGCCTAACCCTTCTACTCAATGTCTTGTTTCTTGCTCCAATGAAACTCAACAGGAAAATGCCAGTTCTATCACAACTCTTCGAAGTGGAAAGGCAATTGACAAAAACATTCCATCAAAAGACCAAGATCCTCCTTCCCCTCCGAAAAGTAATGGTAAGGATGATGGTAAGTCTGAACTTCTTGAAAATTTGGACAAAGAAAAAGGTATGCATCCTGCTCCTTTTCCTCAAAGGTTGCAAACAATAAAGAATTTGAATCAAAATGCAGAAATTTATGAACTTTTCAAACAAGTTAAGATTAACATTCCTTTATTGGATGCAATCAAACAAGTTCCATCTTATGATAAATTTTTGAAGGACATGTGCACAGTTAAAAGGAAACATAATGTACAAAAGAAAGCATTTCTGACGGAAAGTGTGAGCTCAATCATTCAGCACCTTACTCCACCAAAATTCAAAGATCCTGGATGTCTAACAATCTCATGCATCATTGGAAACACTAGAATAGAACGTGCATTGCTTGATCTTGGTGCTAGTGTTAATCTTTTGCCTTTTTCTGTTTATCAACAGTTAGGTTTAGGTGAACTCAAGGAAACACCTGTTACACTTCAACTAGCTGATCGTTCTGTAAAAATTCCTCGAGGGATAGTTGAAGATGTTTTGGTTCAAATTGATAATTTTTACTTCCCTGTTGATTTTATTGTTTTGGACACACATCCTGTTTCAAATCCAAATGTTCAAATTCCTGTTATATTAGGCCGTCCATTTCTTGCAACTTCTAATGCTCTGATAAATTGCAGGAATGGTATTTTGAACATTTCTTTTGGAAATATGACTTTAGAATTAAATGTGTTCAACATTTGCAAGCAACCTGGTGATGATTCAGAAGTACATGAAGTGGATTTCATTGAAGAACTTGTTCATGAACATCTCACCACTACCACATTACATGATCCTTTAGAAGCTTATTTAATTGAATGTGAGTTGGATAATGCTTCAGAAATTTCACACACTGATTCGTTGTTAAATTCTTTTCAGGTTAAGCATTGTTGGAAACAAAAGTTTGAGGAACTCAGAAATGATGCATATGAGAAACTCAGAAATGATGCATATGAGAAACGATTCCCTCCTTTTCCTCGAAATATTTTACTGAAGCTTTACCAAGTTCGATTTCAAAGATTAAGAATGCTTATGCACAAAGGGATTCCTGAAGACATACGTTGGATAATTGAAGCCAAGGTACGTGAAGATGAATATCTTCCTGTTTTGCATTTACCAGGTACAGGTAGAAGCACTTTTGCAAAGAAGCGACGAGCAAAGCGCATGAGTTCAAATTGTCACAAATGTGCACGATGGACGTGTAACGGTAAATGTCGTTCTATTGGGATTCCGTCCTCTAATCGAGATGATAAAATTGAATTCATTAAGGATGGACTGAGTAAGGAGAATTTGGGTAATATCCAACTTTCTCTTGAGACGCATCCTAGTGGAGACGTACAGAGAGAAATTCTTGATTTATGGCCGCAATTCCAAAGGGAATGGCAACATCTTGGGAATCTGATGTTAAAAGACCCTGTTTGCCAGCTTGTAAGAAAACTGGATGGGAAGCATATCCTCGACTCATAGAAGGCGTTTAAGCCGTTTCTGGACGTAAAACCAGAGGAAGATGTGAGCCACAATCACAACTACAATAAATGACTTCTCAGCTTTTGGTTTGATTTGCAATAACTTCATTTCGGTTTAATTTACGATTTGTGTAATTATTCTCGTTTTTTTTGCATTGGTCTTTTACGGTTGCTTTTTCTTTTCTTTTTGATTTTCTTCCTGAAATCACGCAAAAATCTTTTGTTAGGTTAACATTTTCTTCTGACAGGTCAGATACACTTTCGGCGACATTATTACTCTTGTCTGATTCACTACTCAGTCCTCTATATATTACACCATGTACTCATTCTCTTTCAGGCACTCGAAAAAAAATGGAAAGTACTTCGTCCCAGCGCATTAAAAAAATTTGTGTCTTTGGAGGTGCTTATCCAGGGAAAAATAACATATTCGCTGATGAAGCCATAAGAGTTGGAGTAATACTTGCCCAACAAAAGATCCAGTTGATTTATGGAGGCGGTAGTACGGGTTTAATGGGAGCAGTCGCTACAGCAGCACACGCCGGAGGAAGTCCAGTTCTAGGAATCGTGCCAAAACTATTCACAAATTTTTGTGGACCTACCGTGGGTAAAGAAATACAAGTCTGGAGTATCCCTGAACGGATGACAATCATGTACCATTCTGCCGATGCATTCATTGCTTTACCAGGAGGTTTGGGTACATTGGAAGAAATAGCTTGCGTGGCTTCTTGGTCATCTTTGGTCACAAATAAGAAACCCATTGGTTTGCTTAATATTAATGGTTATTTTAGTAATTTGCTTTCATATTTAGATAATGCTGTGGATAATGGATTCATGTTTTCAGAGGCAAGGAGAACCATAATTTCTGCTACAACCATTGAAGATTTACTCAAAAAGCTCCAAGCTTATGAGTATTTATCTGCTACGGTTGTTTCGCAAACGCTCGGAAAAAAAAAAAGAGATATGGACGAGCAAGGAGTGGATTGCACTTTGTCTTTGTGACATTATCTAACATTTTGCTTGTTGTGTCTCAGTTATAATAAGTGGTTAGCAACCTCTGCAGGTAATATCTCCTAAATTCTACCTTTAAAATTTGACATTGGGGACAATGTCATATTTTAGTAGGGGGTAAGGGACATATTTTGCTAAAAAAAAAAATTGTTGTGTTTTAAGACATTTAGAAGTATTCATTCTGAACAATGTCTGAGTAAGGGAGACTTGAGACATACCTTGTCAGTTTGATTTAATCTTCTTCTTCTTCTTCTTCAAAAAAAAAAAAAAAAAAGCATGTTTAGACTTAGTGTGTTTTTTTAGTTACTTTCAATACTATAATGAGATATGAATTGCATAAGTCTAAAGCAGATTTATTAGTGAGAAGATTTTCATGAGAATTGAGCTTGATATCAACCTTTTTATGAGCCAATGTTAATATGATATGTTGATTGAGAAAGAAGCATGTTTAGACTTAATCTGACTTGTATAATCATCCTTGTGAGTTTTTGAGCCTATAATGATTGATGCATTATACAAATTAATCTAATTTCTTTCTTGAGTGCTCTTATGATTACATGATTCTCTAGAACTTGCTTTAAACCGTTTGATACTATATTGATACATGTGACAACATGAATATGATAGAGGCATTAGGATTATAACCAGAGCCAAACAGCCATCCCTTATTAATGTTCTAAGAGAACATCCCCACTAGTGAGCCAATTTGAGCCTACATTAAATATGCTGTTTTATTGGTAACCACAACTTACACCTAGCCTAAATATACTTATATCCTTACCCTTGTTCTAAAGATGGATTTTTATATTTTGAGACATATTAAAAAAAAAAAAAAAAGGGATATTTTTAGTTGAAAATTTGGGTTAGAAACAAAAGATAAGTGTGGGGGAAGAAAAGAAAAGAAAAAGTCAAGAGAAAAAGAAAGGGATCATTGTCAAATACATTCCCATATTAAAAAAAAAAAAAAAAAAGAATCTTCTCTTGAACTTCTAGAAAAAGATGTTACAAAGTTGGTTAGAATGATGCAAAGGCTCAACATGAATATTTAGCCTATGTTATTATGTGCTTTATAAGAATTTTGAGAAATTTATTTGTATGATCTTATTATGTCTCTAAACTCTATGAACTCTTTGGAACCTTTGTGATATCTTTATCCTTTTGTTCTTTAACCACATTAAAACCCTTTGGCCCCATTACAACCTTGAAAAAAGACCTCTTGATTTATGAAGTTGTATGATCTAAATAGTGGAGAATAGGTGGACAAGCAAGCATATGGTAGAACTGTTTTCATGAGATTGATTGAGTGTAAACACTTTACCACTACTTTAAAGAGTGAAAATCATGAGAGTATAGTGAGAAGTTGAGATTAAGTTGAATATGCACTATTTTGATTGAAATATGTTATGTTAATATTGGCTTAACTCATTTATTTACATTCAAGCATGAATTTTTGTGAAATTCTTTGAGCTATTGATTAGTTTATAAGACTTGTTCAAAGATTGTCTCTAATTTATATTGAAAGGATTAGGAGTAAATATTTTTAGTGTATGTAGTTTACTTATATTTTAGTTTTTCAATGTTTGTGGGTATCGTTCTAGCAAACCCTCACGAGACTAAACTCGTCCACTAGGGACACCTAGGGGTTTAAAGGCTTGTGTCACATGCTAAGTGCCACCGTGATTTCCAACGAAAATGGATTAGATTAGATTTTCTTATTTTATTTTTATTGAGTCGTTGCTAGGGACTAGCAACAATCTAAGTGTGGGGGTGTGATAACTCGTATAATTATATAGTTCTTAGTTATGTTTTATTATTGTTTTGTGTCAAATACGAGTTATTATTGCTTAGTCTACTTGTGTTTATGATCTTTTATATTTTTATGTAATTTGGTGTTTTTCATGAGTTTCTTTGAGTGATTTCAGATTACTAGGTTAAATCAAGAATTAAGGGCAAATCCAATTCAGTTCCAGTTCCGACACCTTTTGCCATATCAGCTATATCTGGAGTTTCACCGAAGCATTAAGGCTGAAATTTTGACAGTGCAAAGTTAAGAGGCATATCTATTTTTTTCATGTTTTACACTTCTTGAAACGGAGTCGTTTTCCCTACCGAAATCAACCATCAAGTTGGCTGATGTGCAATGACGTCTGTTCTGCACCGTTTTGGTATTTTGACCATATCTTCCGATCCACATGAGCAAATGATCTGATTCCAACGGCTATGGATCCGTAACTGATAGGGCTATATTTTTCTAGAAGACCATTTGATCAGATCGAGCCTCCAACATTGACAAAATCGACCATCAAGCTGGCTGATCAGAATTGTCATACAACATGACGAAAATTGTTAGAAAAATGCACCCACCTATTATACCTACCTTTGAAATTTATAAAGCTTGTCTCTTGTCATTTAGCTCTCCAAAATGTGTATAAATAGAGGGCCTTGGATGAGTATTGGGATACATGGATACATTGGTAGGATATTAGCCATTGTAATAAAATTCTCTAAGTTTTCTTCTTCTTTCCTTTCTCTAGTTTTCTTTTTTTATTTACTTATGCTTCTTACATTTCTTTTCATTTTATTCATATCTAGTATGTGTTGCTAATCATATTGTTGAGGTGATGAGGTGAAGCTTTTGGTAAATGCTAAGGTTAGTCTCTTAAACATGAGCTAAAATGAATCATCATTTATAAACACTAGTATAGATAATATTTTCTTTTGGTTTAAAATCATACTTACAAAGTAGGGATCTTGATTCATTATTGACAAGGAAAATGGCACAGTAAATGCTTGGTTTCATAACCTTGATTTGTTGTAGACATATACCTTGGCATAAGGAATGCTTGGACTCTTTTTATGAGTTTTGAGGATACCAAATGAACATAATATCATATGCTATGGACGTTGGACAATTTGGACTGAATTGCTAAACCTTCCGATTGGAATCTCCCTTATGTGTGAATTTCAATTGTGTAATAAAACAAGATTAATCTTAGCATAACACCAAGAGTGGATTCTCTAACCTCAACATCTTTTCTTATTGTTTTGTTTATATCTTGTTTAATTTCTTTTATGTTGTTTTGTTTATTTTGTTCTCTAATATCTTGTTTATCTTGTTTTGTTGTTGATTCCCTAATGTCCTGTTTACTTTCTTTTTCTTATATATTTATAAACTTATACTTACTAATACGCTTTCCTGTGGTTCGACCTCGGACACCCGAGAATTTATTACTTGAAAATAACCTGCACTTGGGTTTACAACTCTTAATTGAGTCTCCATCAGTAACAAATCGTGCTTTAAAACTGGACAGTAGAGGCAAAATTGAATTTGAAGGAAAATCATTTTTCTGTTTTGGTTAAGTTACTTAGAGGAGGTTGATTATAAAGTTTAGCTACTGACTTAGGGTAGTTTCTAAGCCTTTTTAAACTCTAAAAATGATTTTTTAAAATCTCGGGTTAAGGGTGGTCAAGTCCAAGATTTTAAACTTAGGAAATTAGAGCCATTTAAAAAGGGTTTAGCTAAGCTTTTATTTTTATTCTAAGCTTTTCAAAATTGTTTTCAAATCACAAAGTATTTTGGTTTTAGAATATTTAATTTGATATCTTTTTAGATATACGGATTTTCTTAATTAAAGGAAAAAATACATTCTCATGCATTGCATTTTCCATATTCATGCATACTATATAATATGTGATTTTTGCTATGTTAATTTTCATGATGGTGTTATTGTCTTTGATTTAAATTTTTGATATTATATTAATTGTTATATGATTTTGAATATTACATGCTATTCTATGCTTTTTATTTAGTTATTTATTTTTGTCACATTATTTAGTATATATTATGTTCATGCATTATTATTTTATTTTTATTCTCATACATATTACATGATAGCATTATTTTATGTTTCATGTCATTTCATATTATTTAGATTATATGCCATATCATTTATATTTGTCATGTCACTTAAATCATTTTATTTCATTTAGAATATATCATATGACTTATGATATTTTATTTCATATAGAATATATTATGTTACCTAGGTCATTTCATTTCATTTAGAATATATTATGTCACTTAGGATATTTCATTTCATTTAGAATATATCATGTGACTTAGGATATTTTATTTCATATAGAATATATTATGTTACCTAGGTCATTTCATTTCATTTAGAATATATCATATGACTTAGGATATTTCATTTTATTTAGAATATGCTATAACATTTAAATTATATCATACCATTTAGGTTGCACTATATTATCTAGACTTTGCTATGTCATTTTATTTATTTCATATTCATACTTTTTTTAAATGTTTTAAAAAAGGTAATGATTCTCAATAAAATAAAGATATTCCCGAGTTAAAATAATTCATGAGTTTCTCTGCCGGGTTTGGTGGGGAGGATATCATCAATTATCATTAATAACGGAATATCTTCTTTAAAACGAGAATGATTCGGAAACTTTTTCAAACTAATAAAAATTTTTATATTTTGCCACGTTTGTTGGGGAATATAGGAAAATTTTGAATTTATAAATTCCGGATCATTTTCAATCAAAAATGGAATTATTTTTCTTTAAATTGGGAATTAACTTGAAATACTAAATTAAAAATCGACTTTTTACCGAGACTTGAGACTTGAGATAACACATGATTAATAAGGTACCGTTTTATACGGGCGTTATGGGGGTGCTAATCTTTCCCCACACGTAATCGAGTCCCGAACCCGATTCTTCTATTTTCTCTGGTTTAAAACGCAAACTTGAAATTGGTTTTAAAAATGTTTTAATTAATTTTAAAATATTTTATAAAATCGGTTTCAATAGGTGTCCGATTACACCTAGCTAAGAAAGATTGGTGGCGACTCCATGTCTTTTTCGAGGTCATTTTCAAAACCTTCATTTTTCAAGAAGAATTAAGTAGACTTTTCCTCAATTTTTTTTTAATGTCACGCTTAACGAATATAAATTCTTGCGATGAGACTTGTTATTTTTTAGGTTGCGACAACAGGGTTCAAAGAGTATTAACAAACAATACTGTAGTTTTCTTCTTGGTGATATGTGGTTGGACTTGGACAACCATATCTCTCTATCTTTGAGCATACTCGTTAAAGCTCTTAGTATGTTTCTTCTCCATACTCTATAGGGGTAGACTATCAGGAGCTATGCCAATGATATGCTTATACTGAGTGATGAATGCCCTTCCTAGCTCTTTCCAATAATGAATGCGGTTATTATCTAGCTAGACATATCATTTTGTAGCAGACCCAGTGAGACTACCTTGGAACATATGAATCGGCAACTTGTTATCATGTGCATGAGCATCCATCTTCCTACAATATATGGTGATATGGATTACTGGGCATTTGGTCCTATCATATTTCTCAAAATTTGGAGTTTTACACTTTAGTGGGATGACCACATCGGGCATTAAACAAAGTCCCACAACACCTAATGAACCATAAAAGTCCATTCTTTTCAACAAGCTGAAGCCTTTCTTCTAAAAGATCCATATTTTGAAATCTTGAGTCTTCTTTTGTTTCTAGCACATTTATTTTCATCTTTTCTATTTCTTTAGGGTCATCCAAGTTGGGGACCTAGATTGGATATAATGATTTTGTGTTAGGCGCACATGAATGGCATGCTCTTAAAATTGAGTTAGACTTGTGGTTAATGGCATAGCAGAGTATGGATAAGGGTAACCTCCAATGAATGGTGCTTGTTATGGTTATCCCCTTGGGATATCTGAGTCTGATACGGGTTAAAACCCATTGGGTATATGGGGTCTTCAACATTTCATGATTGATGCCCTTCTTGGATAGTCACTCACTGCCTCTGCTAGTCATTTTCTTTTATTCTGATAATCAACAAGTTCATCATTTTTTTCAATTGAAAGTTTCACCTCTTTTTGTGCCTTTTCCATTTTGTCCATTTGGATAGCTTGTTATTCTTCCATTTTCCTAGCTTGTGCACGAGTGTTGTATGGATGACGAATTGCTTTTGATGATTGAACTATCTTTAAACCTTTATTACCATAATTTTTTAAAATTAGGAAGCCATGTTATGTATTTATTTTCAAAATTTATGCATGAATGAATGTATGCATTATGAAGTATTTGTTGCAAAAAAATTGCTAACCAAAGACTTTAAATTTGGCTCTCAAAATTTTGTTTGTAGGAAATAGTTATGTAACAAATCCTATGATAAAAATGTATGAACATGAAACTTTATAGAAAACAAAGGTTTTTTTTTTTTAATTTTTTTGGGCAAAGGAAATCATCAATTATGGGAGAAGGGATATTCCACCATGTGGCCTAGTTTGGGATATTTCCTTCACAATGGGTTGGCATGGTCCTATCATAAGGTTGGTCTCTTAAATGACGTCTACATGTTGGGTACAAGATTTTTAACCAAGCTAAAAGGTTTCCAGATTCTTCCTTACTGTTATCCATGTGGATTAATAAGTCACCTCAATCCTTACCCATCACAGGTTTCAATAGGAAATGGTTTAATTTAAGTGAAAGTATTTCACTAGTCATTATTACGAAGGTTATCAACTCACGAAAGCGTAGGTATTCTACTTCCTCCTAAAAATGACAGACCCTGGTGTAGGGCTTATGATATGAATATACAAGTGTAGTATGTGCAAAGAAACAAACAAACTTTTGACCTCTACATTAAATGTCCCAAAATTGAAATAAACCAAAAAGAAACAAAATAACAATGTCAATGAAACAAATGAATAAACATTAAAAAAATACTAAATTAAGATCATTCACTAAGACCTAAGACCACATAAAAGTAAAAACTAGCTCAATTCTCGAAGTTTACAATGGGGTTGTCAAGCTGTCATAACATGCAAATTCGAAGACTCGACCTGCTAGACAAAAAACTTGGAGTCGCCACCAATCTTTTCCGTTAGATGTGATGGGCAACCTAAATGAATCTCTTCTTTTTTAAAGAAATCTAAAACTTGACTTTGAGTCCTTAAAAAGAATGGATTCTAGTCCACATTTTCATAACTAAGTTCAGGAGTATGGCTATGTGTGAAGAAGGATAGCACACATTTCTCCATCATTATGACAGAATTTCAAAAGAAATTTCATCACCCAAGAGTGCTCAAGGAAAACCATTCATTCTCATGAAGGAATTTCATGTTGGATTATTTAAATTTTATTAGAAAAATTCTTAAGTTCTTTCATCATTTTAGTAAGATTCAAAAGAAATTTCCATACCTCAAGAGTATTCAAGATAAACTATTTGTTTTCATGAAGAGGGTCCATCGTCGGATCTATTTTTATAATGGAAAGGTTTTTTATTTGGAAATAAATATCGATCTTTAATATCGAAATCTTTTTCTAAACTCTCCATCATTCTGATGGAATTTAGAAAAAAATATTATAACCTAGAAATTTCTTAGAGAATCGATCATTTGTGACTTCCTTAGAATTTTATCATTGCAAAAATCTCAATTTATTTTTAAATTTCAAAATTTCATCAATTAATAAAAAATCTAAAATCCTAAATATTAAATTAAATTTAAACTAAATAATATTAATTAATTAATTAATTAAATTTAAAATAAATAAAATAGAAAAAAGAAACAAGTAAAATAAAAAGGAAAATCAATGCGAATCTGAGTCCGGGTCGAGTCAACGACAGATCCTCCCCCAACCTAAAATTCGTTGTTTTGGAAAAGCTTAAATATCAAAAATGATTTTTTTAGAAACTTCTCACTCTCTTCTTTTCTCTCTCTCTCTCTAAAAATCTTTTTCGACCGCCACTCCCCAAAAAAATCAAAATTCTAACACCGAAATCTACATAGATTCATCGATAAATTCATAACTTGAATTTTTCGACACCATATAAATCATAAAAACTCAAAAACAAAGATTTAAACCCAAACTCTAATGACCGAAATCTTAAAATATTTGTCAAAATTTTCAAAATTTTGAATTTTTCCGGTCACAAAAAAATTCATAAAACATAGAAATTTCCCAAAAACATTCATCTTCTTTTTAAAAAAAACAATTCTAAAAATTCTAAACCCAAACACAAAAAACACAAATTTTGTTTTTAAAAAAACATTTTTTCCATAAACTAAAAAAACTTAGCTAAGAGAAAACCTCCTTTAGCCTATCCTAAATATAAAAAATCGAAACCCTAATAATCAAATATCACTAGTATAAAATAGCAAAATAACAATGTTTAATTAAAAATTAATCATTTTAATGTCCTATTAACATAATAATTTTGGAATTATTAATATTTTATTGCTTATATTAGTTATAATTAATCAAATCAATAAAAAAAATATGAAACATATATTTATCTTTGATAAACTAACTTTTAACCTTTTAAATTAGATATAAAAAAAAACCTTTGAATGGGAAAATTAATTTAAAGTGTCAAAATAACAATGAATTTGCTTGAAAACAAAGCTTATATATTTATATATATATATATATATATATTAAAAAAAAGTAAACTCTCTATCTAGACTCCTCGTAATTTTGACTTTTTTCAAATGAATTATTATTCTGTCCACTGCTAGTGGACACTAAAGACTCCACAAGCATATATCTCAATACGTCATTTGTCTTTTTAAAAAAACTACTGTTAACGTTGTCAAAACTCAAATAAAAATTGTGCGACTTTGATTTTGGGTTTCTGCAATAAGAAAGTAATTTGGATTTTAGTGCACAGTAAAAAAAGGTTTTGGTAATGAAAAAAAAAAGTATAAAAAGAAAAAAGTGATTGAAAGAGAGAGAAAGAAAGATGGTGGGATTTTGAGTTTAGCTCCGATGGTATGAACAAAGTGTGGCTTTGATTTTTATTTTGAGTTAGAAAATGAAATAACAGGAGTTTGGGGTTAACGTCACGTTAACAATAGTTTTTTTTAAAAAAGACAGATAGCATGTTGAGAAATATGCCTATGGAGTTTTTAGTGTCCACTAGCAATGGACAAGATAATAATCCTTTCCAAATAGCATATTTTGATTTCTTTTTATCAATTAGCATCTTATAGATATGCTCCATTCCCATATGGTTACATTATTAAATTCACATTATAAAATTATAAAAATACCCTTAAATGTGAATAAACAAGTTAACTTGTGAATCGTATGTTGTTTATTTTACTTGATGTAATTAGCGGTGTAGCCTCTTTTGAGAACAAAATTTATCACATGATGCTAATTGAGAAAATAAATAACATATTGTTATGTGAGAAGAGTTGAAACTAAAATGTGGAGTTTACTCGAGAAAAATATATGGAGAGAAATATGTAATATTTTCTTTTTGGTACAAAAGAGAACGCAGTTTAGGGATAAAAAAAGAGGTTGTAAATACTGATATTCGAACTTTAGATTTACTAAATGTCACCTTTTAAAGATGCATACATAAATCAACTGAAATAAACTCCGGGTTCAATACGTAATATCCTTTGAGTTGGCTACAAAAAATATTTGAAAGAATAAAAATATTTTATTTTGGAAAGAATCAAGTTTTTTATGCACACGTTAAAAAGGTAAAATCATTCTAATTTATTTTACATTTCACCATACTTAATGTGAAAAAAAAAGAGAGTTTATATTTGATGCATTGACGGTGTATATATTTATATATTGTCAGTGAACCAGATGATGCATGCCATCTCATTAAAAAAAATTAAAAATAAATACAGATAACTTTATTTTTAATGAGGTGGCATCATCTGATTTACTAACAGTGTATAAATTTACATATTGTCAGTGCATCTAATACAAACTCAAAACAAAAATCACCTGTATTAGATGAGACCCATCAAAATAATGATCATCTAAACACTTTGGTTGATTTACAATCACTATTACACAAAATCATCGAGTTTTTACCTAAAACAATGATATAATTACCCACTACATATCATTGTAGTTTTTGAGGTGATTATTGCGTTGCCAAAGACCATCGAAATGAACACAGAGTTTGAGAGTTATGAAGTAAATGTGATAATTATGAATACGATATGAAAACATTATAATAAATATAATACGTTTAAACATATTTAATATGATAAGATTAATACATACATTTTATTTATATTTAAGATTTTAATTTATTTAATAATTTATATTGTGTTTATATTTTCACCACTATACAAAAAAATAAATATAAAATACTATACACATACACATACACGGATAATACAATATTTTCCTGTAGTCTATTATGAAATTAAAATAATCATTACATAGTAAACCTTAATTGCACCTCTCGTTTCTATTTTTAAATTATAACTAATAACCATACTAATATCCAGAACCAAATTAAGACTTGGGGGAAAAACTCAAGGTATCAACAAAGCATCTAATCTACTATAGAAAGTAATGGTCGATCACTCTCTAGAGGTGACCATTAGGGCATAGTACCATTGAGATGAGAAGACAAAACCTTCCATAATTTCCCTGAAAGTAAGGAAAGAAGCCCAATATATATATATATATATATATATATATATATATATATATATATATATATATGTAATCAACAACTTCCCACCCAAAAACAGAAAATTTCCACATCCATGCAAATAAATTTAGGTTTTCTTTTAGGAGTGTGATGTGAAGCATCTACTGTGTTAAATGTGAAGTATTTATAATATTAAATGTCGTTTTATGATTAAACCGTAAAAATTTAATCATAAAACACTCTCCGTTGTGGCATGGGAGCTTTCCTACTTGTCTTGCAAAGGAATTTGAGCACTAATCCACCATGTCAACTTCTCCGCTTATTCTCAGAATATTTGTTTCTTTGTTTCTTTTTTATTCGTTAAATTGATGAATAAAAGTTTCAAATAATAGAAGAAAAAGGTGGGCAGCTGGCTGGTAAGATATGAACTAAGCTACTTTGGAGAAAGATGCTGTGTTTTACGGTCCACACCAACTTAAAAGATATTATCCGTTTTGATTTATTGAACCTCACAATTTTCTTCACGGCCTGCAAGGTATTATCCGTTTTGATCCATTAAGCCTTACAGTTTTGTCCACAAAAAGCATTTCGCAAGTTGAAAATGGTATGAACACATATATACCCAATGAATTCTAATACATAGTCAATATGGGATTCATGGCTCTTTTCTAGGATCATGACATCCTCTCCCACTCAAACAAGGGCTTACTATCCTCAATGGCATATCGTTATTACCCTCAGAGCCAGTTCTAATATCAACTATCATTAGGGGTGTAAATGAGACACCTGTGCTCGCAAGCTACTCGAGTTCGACTCGAAAAAAACTCGAATTTGATTCGGTCATTATCGAGCCGAGCTCGAGCTCGAGCTGTCGAGCGAGCTGAGTTCGAGTATCTTAATACCCGATTCGAGCAGCTCGCGAGCCTAATCAAGCTTTTTTTTTTTTTTTATAATATTTTTATTATTAATTTACTATTTTACCCTTAATATATATATATACATACTTCAAAACCCTTAATTCGAGCTCGAGCTCGAGTATATAAACGAGCCTAATCAAGTCGAGTTCGAATAGTTTGATTTTATCTCAAACCGAGCTCGAGCTTAAAAAATGATACTCGATCGAGCTCGAACCGAGCTTCGAGCTTCGAGCCTCGAGTTTCGAATCGAGCTCGAACTTCTCAATATTCGAGCTCAGCTCGGCTCGATTACAACCCTAACTGTCATTATCCATACCAACCTACAAGGTATTGTCCGTTTCGTCCTTTTGGGTCTCATGATTTTGTCCCCAAAAAATATCTCGTAAATTAAAAATAATATAAACACTAATATATTTAATCGAATTCTAATACATAATCAATATAAAATTGTGACTATATTCTAATACAATCATGACTCTTTTTTAAGACGGTAATATTGTGACTGTATATTTGCTTTGCTTAAGACTAAGATTGCAGCGTGAGTTGAACGTCAGCAGGGCTCGCGTGAAGACTCTGGAAGATTCAAGCATTCGATATTATTGGAAGAAAGCAGTCAAAGAGATAGAAAAAGATTGGAGGAATTTCAGGGCCTTCTAACGGTTCCAAAGAAAAGAACCAACCCCATTATTTTATTAGCAGCCAATCAATCAACAATTCTTCATTACATTAGCATGAGAGAGCATATTTGATATTCCAATCCAAAAGGGGAAAGCACAAACTTCAAAAATATCCATTCCCCAAAATGGAATGCATGCTTTGGGACCCATATTGATTTCCCCACCTATATTACATTTGCATTTTTCTTTATACTAGATTTTGCTTCACCCGATGCATATAATTTGATACGCTAATTATTAATATTTATTATTTATTATTTACAAAAATTATTATAATTAATGGGAAAATGGCATGGCTACCACATAAACTACACCATTAGCTATTGCATCAACAATTTTTTTAATACCACACCAGCATTTTGGAGACACAAAAAATAGAAAGAAACAATTCACAACAAATCCAATTCCAACAAAACAAAGAAATAACATAGCAAAAATAAAAGAAAAATATAATTCTTTCTCTTGTTCTATACCTATGGCTACCACACACTAATCAAAATCAACCACACTTGAAAACCCAATCCAACTCCATCAAAAAATTATTACAAAAAATAAATAAAAACAGCCCAAAATATAAAGAGCAAAAAATAAAACCAAATTTTCGGGAAAAAAAATGAATTGGATATGCCAATTGATGTGTAAGTGGCGCTGACATGGTATTGATGTGGTCATTTACCTGAAAGCCACATCATTTTTCTGTTAATTTTTTTGACGAAATTTTTTAAGATGATTAGATTTGGTATAATTAATAAAATTTAATTATTGGTACAAATTAAAATTTAATGATTCAAATAAAAATTTTAATAAAAATTCAGTGATCTACGATGAAATTTACTTTAAAAAAGTACTTCAAATGTAAAGATACATAGAGAAACTATATAAATTATATTTTCATTTATAATTAAGGACTTTAAGTTTTAAAATTTATTTAATTGAATATAATCAAATATAAAATTCATGCTTTCTCATGCTTAAGTTAACAACCTAAGATCGAATCCCCCATCCCAATATGAAAAAAAAAAAAAAAAAGCTATGTGCAAGACCATTTGTGAAGATATTTTACGATGGGGGGGTCGTCTGGTGAACCCAAATGTGGTAGGGAATGTATGGGGTCTTGCCACGTAGTTTAGGGATATTATGGGGTTAATTTGGAAATGTGTAGCAAAAAATAATTAGCACCCACCGCACCATTTGGTTCTCTCTTTCTCTTTCTCTTCAGAAGAGTGTGCAAGTGACAGGTGATAGAACACACAAGATAAGAAATGTGTGTTGAGGGATGCTGTATTGGCCTTTGCCTTCTTAAGTCTCTTTATTACTTTCTCTTCCATGCTTCTTGGCAAGTTGCAATGTGGGCTGCTAATAAATATCCTTTTGATGTCAGGCCAATTTCTTTATTTCTGTCCGCAAAAGGATTGTATAATGCCCCAGCTTGATGCCCTATTTGGTTGGTGTAAATAATGTTGTTGAAAACTATATATATATATATATATATATTGAAAATTGAAAGAAAGCCCTTTTTTTTCCTCTTCTTTTTCTTGCCTTTTTTCCATTGTAATATTAGTACTATTAAAGTAATGCAATTAGCATGACAAAAGCTGACTACTTCAGCCATATGTAACTCAATTAAAAATGGACCACAAATGTCCTGTTTCTACATGATTTTTTGTTTTTTGCTGCCCTCTACCTTGCCTGAAGGCATCGATGCTACATTTAGAGATACATATGTATAACGGGAAATGGCTTCCACGTGATCAGATACTTGCACAAGTTATGAAACTAACAATCTTTGCAAAAAATAACCCTAGCTAGTTTTATCTTCTTAAATAATGGTAACCCTAGTTTTGCACCAGATGTTTGAACATACATATATATATATATATATATATATATATATATAAGCTGCATTCCTATATATATATATAATTGGGAACTCAAAAAAGAAACTGACCTTACCTTATTCCTTTCCGAGACAATAGATGATTCTGAATTCTTATTTCCCTTTTTGTTTTGGTAATTATGACTAGCATAAAGGGACAGCTCCAATCTTTAACCCAGTATGTGGCCGGTATTTGGTTTTAGTGGATGGATTGGCTATGGAGCTGCCTTTTTTTTTTTTTTTTTTGTGAAAAATCAACTCAAGAAGAAGGGTCATGTTAGCTATAGCTGCTAGATAGCATTATAGCAATATGCTCTTTTTTCAGTCTACAGAGACTAATTAGTCCATACATATTTCTCATTTTCTGGAGCATTTCAACCACTTGAAAGCAGCATTTATCTATGAATTGTATATTTTATAAATGTATTTTTGCAATGGTGGGTCTCACATATCATTGATGATAAGTCATCAAGATGCACATATCATTTTTGCAGTGGTGGGTCTCACAACCAATGTGTGTTTTTGGTATAATTATGAATACGATATAAATCATTAAACATATCAAAATTTTAAATACGAATATGATACATATATTAATATTATATTAATTATATTTAAACTTATTATATATATTATATTATTTTTATATTTATTAAACATGTCATCTTAGTATTGTGTTTTCATGTGGTGTAAAATTAACAAATATACATATCATAACAACTTTCCTGAAATGATCTAGATTTTACAGCCACAGCATGCGGATTTTGACTTTGTAAAATGATCTCATAAGATTTGCATTGCATCAAATCTTAAAGCACATGTCATATCATAAAATAAAATAAAAAGCCGCCGCAAGATCATTCAAACTGAGAATTTTTTAGTATATATATATATATATATAGCAATCCACAGTACACTATGATTTCCGAATCATTTCCAAAATCGAAACCCATCCCAAGGGTTAATGAATTAACACATCAAGGGCAGTAAATTTTTGGGTATACTTAACGCGGCAAGGCAATGGTTAAACCCTTCCAAAAAAAAAAAACGAGATTTTCTCATGTTGAAATATCATTGGGGTTTAATAAAAATGGGGTGGTACGATTAGGGTTGTTAGGGAGTTAAAAAAGGTAAAATAGGGTGAGTGCACTAAAAAGAAATACTATTTTTTTACCATGTTTGTGAGTAAAAAGGTTTGCAAATGGTATATAGCGAGAGTGCAAGAGAGACAGGCGGTGGTTAGTCGTACCTCTCTACTAGAAAAAACCAGTATCTACCCTACCCTTATTATTCCTTTCAGTGGCTGTCACTTTTCTCTTCCTATAAATAGAGGCCTACGGACTCCTCCTATAGATCATCCCCCAAAATGCTTTCCTCCTCCTTTCTATAACCTTCTTTCTTTCCCTTTCTCAAATATTTTATATTTTTCCTCACCCCAGGGCAACCTTTCCTTTTAAAGTAACTTTTTTTTTTCCTTTTTCTAATGATTCTTTAGTTAAAACAACAGTGTGTAGGGACTATTGGGTGGAGAGCGAGGAGGCACTGGTGATTGTTGTTGACAGAAGATAGAGAGCACAGATGATGGTGTGCAAATTTGGAGTCTGCAAGCAATGCATCCCACTACTTTGTGCTCTCTATGCTTCTGTCATCACCTTCAGCCACTCTTACCCCTCCCTTCTCTACCTATTTTCTTCTCTTTACTTCTAAAGAAACTTATAACATGCCATGCTTTAGTAATTAATGTAATTTCTCTTGCTATGTTCATCATCAAACACAAACACAAGCACTAATTTCTTTAACCCACTTCTAAATTTCATTTCTGCTGTGTGGTATATGAGGAAAACTAGTATATAGTTAGAGTAGTGGACTAGTTATTAGTGTAGTTTTTCCTTTTTGCAGTAGAAATTTGGAGGGAGGCTTTGAGGGGTTGGCTTTTTCTTCAAGAAATCATCTTCTCTAGAATCAAGTTGATCTTCATCAGGCTTTCTAAAGTAGGTTCAAATTGCTTGATGGGGATGCTTTTGTCTGTAATTGATCATTTCTTTTCATGTTAAACATATCTAAAACTATTCTAGATTCATTAAAGTAACTCTACCCTAATAAGGTTATCAAACTTTTCTCATGTAAACTACTCACTCTCACTATGTACAGGTAGAAGTATTCATGGGCTGGGTTCAAGTCGGGTTTAAGTATGTTATCAACATCATATGTATTTATCCAAACTTGATCCGGAATATGAGTTTTCAATTTTGCCCAAGTCCGTCTATATTTATAAATGGGTAATTCAAGTTTGTTTAGTCCAGCCCATATTATTTTTTAAATAAATATCTTATTATTATTATTTAATTTTTAGTAATTTTATCTCTTTTTTCTTTTACTAAATTTTAAAACATCGATAACTTAACATATTTTTAAATATTTACACTAATATTATATATATTTATTTTTTATATGATACAAATTATAAAATATATATATAAATAAATAAAAAATAATATATTATATAAATGAAAAATGAGCTCGGGTCTTGATTGTTGGAGTCAAATCCAGTCCATTTTCTAAATGGGTTTAATTTTTTTTGTTTAAACTCATATTTCGAGTCTATTATTTTTATCCAAACCTCTCAAATATTTGACGGATCTTCAAACGCAAAAAACCCGACCCTTTAAAAGGTCTATGTACAAGTAAAAGCAGCATTTTCAATTGATTGAAAACTATTGCTTATCTCTTTTTCCAACAACCAATTATTACTTATATGTCTTAAAAAAAAAAAAAAAAAAGGATTTCAGAGATCCAACTTGGTTTAGCTGTAATTGGTATTTGGTAGTTTATCTTGAGTTCCGTATACAGGTAGCTTACGCACCATTCAGGATCAAGGGAAGTTCCTTTTCTCTCGAGCACGTAATCAGTCGAACATTCTGATGCTCTATATGCCTTAGTTATTTACAATTAAAGTGATTCCTGATGATCAGGTACCACTTGCTTTGTGGGGGTAAAGGGTTATTCTTGAATATTGTTGATTTTGAATCATAACTGATCAGCTAGTAGACAATGGTTTAGGGATATAATAATTAAGTCACTCTTACCGACCAATTCTAACCAAAAAATTGTAATCAGATTTTATATTGGCTGATTCTTTACATTTAAGATTTTCATTGCTACTCACTTTAGGGGCAGGAGACTGTAATTCCAGAAATTAGAGCTGCAATTATTTGATAGCGTTGATGGATGGAGGATATGGTTAACAGACAGATATTTTTCCATGTAAGTTCACTCGGCATCTATTGCTTGTAAGTATCTAACCATGTGAAAATTCTATGTTATCTATGAACTACAATTAGAGAGAAAACTGATGACTGATGATAGATATCCGACATCGTCATTTTTCATTTGTGGCTCCGTACAAGAAAACTTTTATCAACCCATATGCAAGGGTCCCTCAAAAGCATGGAAAACGTGAATTTTTAGATGTGACACACTATTTTCTTTTACTGCGATTCGTATATTCGTATCATATTCGTATTATTTTTTTTTATATTATAATTATATTTAATGTATTATATATTTGTATAAATTTTGACACGTTAATAATTCGTGTTATATAAATTTTGACATATTCGTGTTGTGTTCGTATTTTTTTTATCATGTTGTATTTTTATCAGATTTTACTTATTTCTCACTATCATATTTGTGTCGTTTTTAAAATTGTCAATTCTAACCAGTTTCTTAATAGCTTAAACTTATTACTTTTTTTTTTTGAATCATGTGATACTCGATTAAATGATAAGAGATAGTTTTTTTCTTGAATCATAAATTTCATTTTGTCATTTTTAGATTCGAACCCGAGACATTTAAAATGAAAACTAAAAACAATAATCATTGGAGTGTCCTCTTGGAGATTTAAGCTTATTATTTTAACTGCTAGACTTTATTGAACATTTTACTATGTTTGACACAAAATGATGATCATGAGAGGGCTTTTGAATTGGACATATATATGCAGGGTTGCTAATTAGGCAATAATGCCAGACTATATTCCACAAAGGAGAGGGCCAAAGCTTTTAATTTAGCTTGGATACTGCTACATACAGGATGTAAATTGAAATTTATTGCCATTATAGAAACTAACTCAGCTCACCCACGTATATTTTTGCTCTAATTATATTATATATTGAGTTGTATAACTGCAATCTCTTTTGTGCCACTCTCAGTATGAATTGTATCTTGCCCTACCACTTTTCAGAGCTCCTTTATACTGATAATATTGTTAGCTAAATGAATCATTCCACCCCTCCACCCTTCAAAAGAATATATATATATATATATATATATATATATATATGAAGATGTAAGGAAAATGGAAAATAGTTTGAAAAAGTTGCAATCCTAATGAATCTGAATAGGGACACAAAAATTTTGTCTTTGAAATATATATTATTTTATTTTTCATCTCATTGTTTCTATTTCCTCATTTTTGAGCTTGTTATTTTTTTTAAAGGCAGCCGGAGAAATTTTATTAATTAATACAATAAAAGAGAACTCCACTAAAAAATTTAAGTCTGGTTCATTTTTAAGCTTTTTATTTTCTCTTTACTAATAAAATGAATTTCACTGGTAAAGTATTAGACTCTTTGTATTAGTAATCTAGGTTCAATCCCCGGCAATCTCAAGTATCAAGAAATAAAATTAACTCCACTAATCTTTTAATTGAAGAATGTAGTATATAATTAGGAAAAATTTCCCAGACACCCTTTTAAGTTATATTTATAAAAAAAAAAAAAAAAAACTAATACAAAAAATTCCATTGACGATATATAAACGAATTCAAAAAGTTAAGTCCATTTACAATTCTTTTTCATTTGGAATAATTTCCTCAATCTTCCTTTTGAAAATAATAAAAATATTTTAAATAAAACATAATTAGGCTACTACATGGACACTTTACATGACTAAAAACTTTAGCCATATTTATTTACATGTTACTCTAATTATAAACATTCTACGATGTACTCTAATAATTACTTTCAACTAAAATTTCTTAAGTAATTATATTTTTATCCAAGTTTATTACTTTGTTAAGTTAATTAATTTTTACCACATTTTTTATAAACTTTGATTTTAAGATTTATCACTATTTTGAAGAATAATGTTTTGTTCTAATAGGATACCCTCTATTAATTATTTGATATTAGTTTAACAATAACAAAATGACATAAGTGACAATTTGATTAAAAGAAAAAGGGCAATGTAATATTCAGAAAACTTAAATACTCCAGAATAAAAGGAATATTTTAACAAAAAAAAGTAATAATTGATTTTTAGAATTGGTTGGTAACGCTATTTAACTTGTTTCATAAGGAACCAAACTATAAGTAATAATTGATTTTTAAAGTAATAATTGATGACTAATTAAATTAAAATAATAAATAGAGATTTTTTTCAATGATGAAATTCGAGAAGATCACGATTAGTTGATTTTCGAAAAAAAATTAGGTAAGAGAACTCTCTTAAAAATTCTCCAGGTTGATGGAAAAGTTTTTAAAAGATGATTTTCAATACAAATAGATCAAAATTTATTTATTTTAAAATAATTAATTTTCAATGAATTTTTAAGTCATAATTTCCATAATTGATGCTTAATTAAAAATCAAAGATAAATCAAGATTTCTTCCAATGATGAAATTCAAAGAAATCGCGATTAGTTGATTTCTAAGAAATTTTTAAGTGAGAAAAGTCTCTTAAAAGTTCTCCAGATCAATAAAAAAGTTTTTAAGAAATAATTTTCGATATTGAGATCAATGTTTATTTTTTGAGCAGACATAAATAAAAATACAAGTTTTTAATTAGAAAAATAGATTTAGATTTGAAATTTAATTTTTCGATGACAGAGCCTCTTCAATGGAAAGATTGATTTCTTTTGAATACTATCGAGGTGAGAAAATACATCTTAGCAATTCCCCCAGATTGATGGAAGAGAGACTTAAAAAGTGATTTTCGATATTTTTAATTTAAATAGATTAAAAAGAAGATAAGATAGACAAGATCATTTAATTAAGACTTTTTAAGTATCACATGACTAATTAGGTACCATCCTTTTGGATGGGCAATGTGAAGGTGCTAATCCTTCCTCACACATAACTGTACTTTCGAATCTAATTCTGATAAGTAGATCAGAACTTATTCTTTTTAAATTTTAGTCAAGTTTAGGATTACTTTAAATATGATAGATTCGTATAGGTGATTAATCACACTTAAATTAATGATTAGTGATGACTCTATTATTTATGTTTAACTTGTATTTGACAATCATTAAAAAAATGTCATTTCATTTGATATCGTATGCCTTTGAAGTCTAATCAACAATGACCCCAAAAATGATAGATATATGTCAAGCAAGGTGAGTTGGTACAAAGTCCCCATGCCAAGTTCTTTCTTATTTGGTAGAAGTTGACTGCTTCAAAAGGCAAAAATATTTCATTGGAATTAGCTCCTTTTTGCTAGTGGCTACCATTTGCTTGTGGCCCTCCATAATTTGTTTGTGTTCAAAGTTAAGGACTCTATTGATAGATGAATTATTTTTATTTTAAAATTGACACGTATCAATATTGATGTATCAATATCAATGTATTTTAGTGTATTATTTCAGATTTATCAGTATTTTAAAAAAAAAAATTCATACATCTATATGTATATTCTATTTTCAAATTTTTTTAATAAAATATATATTATATACATATGTAAATATACATCCATTATATGCATATATATATTTTTATACAAATATAAATTTTAAATATTTAATATCTAAAATTTTTAAACATCAAATAGGTAAAATAAATATTAAAATGTAAAAAAATATAGTAAATTATTATTAATTATGTCCAATAACTTAATTTAATGAACATATATATATTTTTTAAATATAATTATGAAAAAAATAAAAATGATAATGACACAAAAAATATTGAAATTGATTTAAAAATTTTAATAAGTGAAGTTTTAAATAAAAAAATCAAAAAAAAAAATCAAAATTTTGTACTAATCGGTACGGACCGGTACATATTGATACTGACCGATATTGGTCGGTACAGACTGATACAAGCCGATACAATCGTTACATGTCGATACCAAAACCGAAATAGAACGAGACTGATACCGTTTTAGTTTGCTTTAAAAATGATACATACCAACTTATATAGTACCGATAACTCTGCATCGTAGACTGAGAGGTGTGGTCAAGCTGATAACATGCATAAAGGACACTTATTTTTGTGATATGGTCCATGTACGAAGGAACCGAACTGATACAGATGCATTATTATTAAATTTGATAATTTTAGATAAAAGTAAAAATAAAATATATGATATATTTAATAAATATAAAAATAATAGATTTAATTTAATTGATTATTCAATATTTTTAAGAAATAGTATTCAACAAATATAAAGTTTGAATTTCAGAATCTACAACTCATTCATCTATCTCAAGTTGTAATCTTTTTTATACCAAAAAATAGTGTAATAAAACCGATATAACACGTTTAAATGATTAACACGATAAACATCATATTTATATATAAATTTTTGACATATTTAATTATTTATTATATTATATTTTTATTCACACGAATTACATTAAAAAAATACAAAATTCGTCATGTATACACGAATTATTATCCCTCCAACAAATATCGACCAGCTTCCTTTTTTTTTCTTCTGCAATACTGGTGGTGTTAACTCAAAATTCAGTAGCAGGAATCCCTGCCCACTAGTAATCGTGTGGAACATTTTATATTTCATATGATTACCCTTCAACATTTTTTATATCATCCCAACTTAATAAGGCTAGCTAATTATACTTTGTCTTAAAATATTGACTTTCTTTTTTCATTTCAAAATTGGTATTTATATACATTTAGTTCTAAAACTTATGGAATATGTTAAAAATGAGTCTCTCCCTCACTTCTCTCCGTGTAAACACATTGTATTAATTTACAAAATATTAATAAATATTTCAACAACAAAAAAAACCTCAACCTTCTTAAAGAAAAAACCGGTCTCCTAAAAAAACCCAACCCACAGCCCCTCTCCTTTTCAGTCTTGTCTTTCTTCCACTGAACCCACAGCTCTCCCTCTTTCTCACCAAATCCATAGCCCCCCTCTCCCACTAACTGAATATAACTAGCATCAAAAACTTGTAAACTGTCAAAATACGGCATTCCATCAAGAGCAAAGAGCTCTCCGAAGTCCGACCAACAAATTTTGGCTTTTATTTAAACACTGAATCGAATAAATAAAACGGGAGCTTCGCAGTCCCAGGTCCACATGCACCACACTTTCCAATTGGGACAGGATATTCATGATATCCCCAGAAAAGCCCTTAGATCGCAAATTCTAAATATTTCAACCTATTAAGATTGCTAAAACCAGTGGGAAATGTGCCTTCAAAATTATTTGATGAAAGATTCAAAAGTACAAAGTTTTTTAAAATTGACAATGCCTGGTTGTATAAACCCATTAAGAGGTCCAAAAACTCAAGAGACAGAATAAAGGGCGTTCATTTTAGTGAGACAGAGGGAGAGGGGGGCGATGGTTTTAGCGAGAAAGAGGGAGGCGACGATTGGCACCAGGCGGCGCTCGTTTTAGTGAGAAGGAGGAAGAGGGGCTGTGAATTTAATGAAAGAGAAGAGCGAAAAGGAAAGAGGGACTGCGGGTTGGGTTTTTTTAAGACCGGTTTTTTGAGAACGTTGAGTTTAATTTTTTAAATAATTTTTTAATCTATTAGGGTGTGCAAATTGTCCGTTTACAGAACCACTATTACAAAAATAATTGAATCGGTGTGACGAATAAAATGATATTAATTTGATTGATAAAAATATAAAATAATTAAATAAAATTATAAATTGAAAAAATTAAATAAAAATAATTATATTTTTTAATATTTTATATATTATTTTTAATAAAAAAAAATTATTCATTTACTTTTAAAAAATCAACCAATCTTTAAAAAAAAAAAAATAACCACTTAAAAAACTATCAAATTTTTAATCAATTTTCTAAAAAGTTACTATTTTTTATATTTATTTTTTTAATATATTTTCACTCATAAAATAAATGTTGAAAATTTTAATATTTAATAAATTAATAAAATATAACGTAAGCATCACCTTTCATTATATGTCAAGTAAGCATTTCAATAGTGTTTCTATTTAAAAAGTGATTGAGAATTAACTTTTAAATATTCAATAAATTTAAGATTGGATGCGTACACACTACAGCAGAACAGGCCTTTAGTGGCGTTTTTTTTAATAATAGCGGCGTTTTTAAATGCCGCTAAAAATTTAGCGGCATTTTTGAAAAACGCCGCTAAAAGTGTCGAGAAAAACGACGTCGGGAATTTTCCCGGCGTTTTAAACAAAAGCGCCGCTAATGTAGCGGCGTTTGTAGGGATATTTGTCGGCGTTTATAAACGCCAGCGTAGGACTGCAGCGGATGGTATTTGAGAATAAATTAGCGGCGTTTGTAGATAAAAAACGCCGCTAAATTGAAACATTTAGCGGCGTTTGTCTCAGGAAACGCCGCTAAATTGAAACATTTAGCGGCGTTTGTCTCGAGAAACGCCACTAATTTTAGAATTTCGTTCTTTAATATTCACAAATATAGCGGCGTTTGTGTTATAAAAACGCCGCTAAATTTCCAGAATTTGTAAAAAAAAATATAATTTCTTTTATTTAAAAATTATAATTAATAATATTATTCAATAAATTTACATTATAGTTTACAATCAATACATAACAGAAATATATTAAAATTTAATAGTATATTATAAAGTATCATTGTACAGCAATTCTATTAAGAAAACACAAAATAATCAACATATAACAATTGAAATATAATTTAAATTAAACAAGACAAGACAAGGTAGTATAAAATTTAATTTGTACCTGTAAATATATAACAATTGCAAGGACCAAAACTCCTATTGCCAATCCTGCACTAACATTACAAGTTATTACAATTTTTTTCCAAATTTGTAAAACAACCAATGATTAGAGTTAATGAAAGAAAAAGTAAAAGAATTGACCTCCAAGGTTCATCATCTGTCAAAATGCCTCTTCCAATTCAATGTTTAGAACCTGAAAAAAAAATGCAAAAACTTAAATTAAAATCTCCAATTTACAAAATGCAAAAACATAAAATTGTTACCTTCAAACAATAATCTTCTAGGAATGGAAAGAGATTAACAAAATTTTGCTTAAATCTTTGACCTAAAAGCTGGTGGGTGTGAGAGGATGGACAGAGAGAGGGAGAAAAAATGAGCTTTGTATTTTGGGTAAAGAGGAAGAGGGGTCTGAGACTGATTAAATTTTCAGCAAATAGCGGCGTTTGTTTCGACAAACGCCGCTAAATTGTAAATTTATTCATCTCCTTTTAAAAAAAAAGCGGTAAATTTTGCCGCTCAATTTTTTTAATATTTAGCGGCGTTTATGGCGACAAACGTCGCTAAATTGCAACATTTAGCGGCGTTTATGTAGACAAACGCCGCTAAATGTTCTCATCTGATTTTTTTGAAATATCATACATTTAGCGGCGTTTCTCAGACAAACGCCGCTAAATTGCAACATTAGCGGCGTTTATGGAGACAAACGCCGCTAAATTGCAACATTTAGCGGCGTTTATGGAGACAAACACCGCTAAATGTTCTCCTCTGATTTTTTCAATGTCATACATTTAGCGGCGTTTGTTTGAGAAACCCCGCTATATGAGAACATATAGTGGCGTTTCTTATAACAAACGCCGCTAAATACACTAATAAAAACGCTGCGTTTTTTTTAATAGAAATGGCGGGTGATTTTTTAGCGGTAAAAAAAAAACCCGCGTAATTTGTGAAATATTTAGCGGCGTTTTTTGTTCTAAACGCCGGTAATTGATCTTATTTAGCGGCGTTTCTTCCTTACAAACGCCGCTAAATTAATTTCTAGCGGCGTTTAGGGTAGAAACGCCGCTCCCTTTACAAAAACACGGTACCTGCCGGCGTTTTTAAGTAAAACGCCGCCAGTAAAATGCCACTAAAACCCAAAATTGCTATAGTGACAGATGTTAATTTTAGGACTAAAATGACAAACTTAATATTTTAAAATTAAAATTATTTTTAATTAGTAAATAGACTAACTTCAGTCAAACAGCCCTTGTCTCTCATTGGTAAAAAAAAATATATTTTGAAATTTCAATTAACAGACCATTTCAGTCGACAAATTCTTATTTCAATAGTAAGGAAGAGATCCCAAAACCTCCAAATTTAATCACGATGCGTATGTTTAATCCAAATTTATGTTGATATATATAATTGTTGGTTCAATTTATTTATTCAACGTTTTTTTATTGGATATATGATCACAAATTATTTGATGCTAATTGTAATTTAATATATAAAAAATATCATCATTATTATTTTTATTTTTTTAAAATTACGATTTCTTTTATATTAAAAAAAATAGTTTAGTTCAATTGACTTTTAGTTTGTTCAGTACAAAATTATTTATCATTTTTAAATTTTATCTTTTTTTATCTTAATTTATAAAAGGTATTATTATGCCAAATTTGACATATAATAACATTTTGAAGTGCTGAAAACAAAAAAAGCTGTTGTTATAAGATAAAACAATATTTATTCATGTGTTGTATATGTGGTCGCAGCCTTATGTCTCTAGTAGCATTTTTACTTATGTATAATAACACTTATAAAAATACTGCTATTTCTATTTTATAACAGTTTTACATGACTTTTTGCATACATTTTTCATTTGCTACAAAAGATCTCAATGATAGCAATTATAAGTGCTACCAAAAGTATTTTTATATGATAAAATTTATAACAGCACATGTCAAATGCTTCTAAAATTTTTAAAAATATTGTAATTATTTGCTATTATAATATATAACAGCAATATGCAAAATGCTGTAAAAGTGTTGCTTTTGCTATTTTTAACAATATTTGAGAAATGGTATAAAAAAAATATTGTCTAAGACTAATTTTGGCGTAGTGTATAATGATAAAATAATATAATTTTTATTTTTTATCTCATTTTTCAACTCTACTAAATAATGGGTGAAAAAAAAAATATTTTTATTTTTATTTTTTTATCTTTCCTACCAAGCACGTTAATAGAAAGAAAAAAAATATGTTTACTATTTTTTCACTTTTTTTTTTCTTTCAATTTTTCGTCTTTCCAATTTTCTTTCCACCTTATCAAACAAAGCATTAGGATGAAAAAAAAAAAATTGGAAAGATGAAAAATTGAAAGAGAAGAAAAATGGAAAGATAGAAAATATATTTTTTCTTTTCATTAATGTGTTTGATAAAAAAGATGAAAAAGAAAAAAGAAAAAATAATTTTTTTTCCACTCAATACTTGGTAGAGTTGAAAAAATGAAAGGAAAGAAAATAAAAAGTATATTATTTTACCATTATACTTATTGTAAGTTAAGATGAAAAAATAAAATTTTAAAAATGATAGATAATTTTGTAAATATACACACTTAACTCACACCACTCTCATTTTCTTTTCAATTTATTAATAAGTGTGAAAAATGATAATCTTTTGTATTTTCTTTCCCATCACTTTTTTTTCCTATCAAGCATATCCAAATTTTTTTTTTCTTTCACTTTTTCACATTCTTCTTTCATTCTCCCACTTTTTCATTCAATCAAACACACCCTTAAAAGCAACCTGTTTTGCCATTTTAAAATAACTTATTTAAGATCAAACATCCTTTTTGAGTTAAAATCATTTGATCAATTCTCAATTAAATGTCCTTTGACCTAATGTCAATCAATTAATTCGGTTCTCAAGATCGCATTTTAAATATTTTGTTAATTTAAGTCCAAAATTAACCGACATATTCAATATCCATCCAGTGTGATTGAAGATTGCTCCTAACAATTTGAGTTAGCAAAAGTAAGCCATACAGAAAAGACAAGGAATGCATGAATATGAGCCCAAAGATGTGTTAAATCAAAAAGACAACTCGATCCCTTTGTTATTTATAATTGGTTTTCTTAGTCAAAAGTTCTGGTCCTAAGGGAGACAAGAACTAGTGTGAGTTTCTGATGTGTGGACCTGCAGGTTGAGATCAAGATAAATAGTAATGGTAGATTTTGATTCTGATTAAAAACATAACAAATGGAAAATGGTATATGAATATGATGGAGCTTGCTTCTAATGCTTTGTATTTCACCAGTTTCGGAGCTTGTCAATAGCACCTAGTTGATTCTGTTGTTTTCATGGCCGCCCCAATAATGCTGATCAAATAAAAGCATTATTTTGGGTGATTTTTAAATTTTCGGCACAGTCCCTATTTCTTACTGCTCTTCACCTACATGCTTACCTATAGAACTTCTAAAGTTGCTATGTAAAGATGATAACAATAGCCGGTAAACTGATCTGAATAATATGAAAAATTCGTCCAACCTGTTAGATTTAATCAGATTTGATAAAAAAAATGTCAAAAAAACTTGAAAATAAAAAGATACGAACTTTAAATGATCCAAACCTAAACAACTCAAAAATTAATTCCAAATGATTCGAAATTAAAATTGATTTGACACTCAATAATTTGATTTAGAAATGATTTAAACTTAAATTATCCAAATGATTTGAATCCAAAACGTTCTAAGTCCAAGATGATTCATTGATGAAATAATTAAAAATGATCCAAATTTTTTTGATCTAAAATAACCCGATTCAAACTTGTCTCGACCCGTATTGCCACCTCTATATTGATAATCTTTCATTAGATGCTTTAACCTTCCGCACTTAAGTTATGGTCTAATTGTTGAAATTGGGTCCACCCAGGATGGGTGGTACCCGAATTCCATTTGGAAGTAATACTTCCATTTAAAATTGAAAAGGCAAAGTAACTTCCTGTTAGAAGTTACTTCACGCTGCACATGAAGATTATTAACTACCAAAGGATAGTTAACAACGAAGAGTTACTTCCTTTGGGTTGTGCCTGTTGAATATGGCTCAAAGTTAACCAAGGAAGCTTCCACCAAAGCCACCAACCAAGGTCAATAATGGAGGCTACCACCAACCATAGTTGGTGGATGGTAGACCAAGATAGTTGGTGGATGGTGGCTACTTTGTTTGCCACTAGCTATGTGTTCCCACCATGATAGTTGGTGGATGGTGGCTACTTTGTTTGCCACTAGCTATGTGTTCACACCATGGATGGTGCCTATAAAAGGCCATGTAGAGTGAGAGAGAAAAATGAGTGAGTTGAGAGAGTGTGAGTGAGATAGAGTTGGAGAGCTCCAAAGGTGAGCTCCAAGAGCTCCCTCCCGGTAGAGATGTGAGAGCTCTAGAGAGAGCCCCTCCCGGTTGAGTGTGTGCTATAGAGAGCACTTGTAATACGTATCTCTTGTAATACTCCATCTCCGATAAATACAAAGCTTTGCTCCTCCTCCCGTGGACGTAGACATATTGGCCGAACCACGTAAAATTATCGGTGTTTTTTCAGTGTGTTTTTTTTTTATCGGTTTTAGTAATCTCGTTTTAGTTCCGCACAACAGTGCCTTTTCAATCGGTACTTAACAAAATAATAAAAAAAAGATAAAGGAAGAAAAGTTTCCTTTAACAGAGTATAAAAAATCGGCCAAAAGAATGAGAACTCTTGATCCGGACATAGAAGTGATCATTCGGGTAAAGAGAATTAAGTTTCTCTTAATAAACATAATACTCTGAAGATTAATTATCTGCATTCTTGAAAAATTTAGTGTTATCGCAAACAGACAATTTCTAATTACGTGATTTTGTCTTCGACCAATAAATCAAAGTCGGGTTCATTATCGAACGATCCTGTAAGTTATTTAATTCCGCATATATTGTTACTAGATTATTCAAGTGATAATCATCATTTGTATCAGAGCCTGTAGGTTTTGATTTCTGATATGTTTGTTTAAGAACAAAAACATAGACATGATTAAACCGAGTTTCTGGTGAAAAGCTTAAATCCACTGGAACACGTCCGAATTTTCATGAATTATTATATAAACGTGTATAAGACCATAAATTTTGCGTAATACAATATTTTTTTAATTTGTTGGATCCTAAGTTCAGTTATTAGAAATTGTGTTTCTTATGAAAATTATGATCGAAAAGCGTAGCTTTTTGAATTAAAAAAAAAATTGGGATTTGAATGCCCTATATATATTTTTAAAAGAATTGTAAATTTTTGTTAAGGAATTCGAATGCCCAATGAAAATTTCAAAACTACGGTATTTTTGATGAGTCTTTCGGATACCCTCCCGAAGGCATTCAGATGTCCAAGGTAAAATTTAAAACAAATTGTTTTTAAAATGCCAAAGATCAAATTTTACCTAGTTTATTTGATCTTAAATTTTTTATTTAAATCATGGGAGTCCTAATAACACAAAAAATATATATTTTTAATCATTATAAATTTTGTGTTATGAATATGTTTTATGAAACTTTTTTTTTTCTGTATTTGTTATAGAAGACAATGCCAAAAATTGTCAGGACTCCGATGGTCATTAGGACCATGGCACAATTTCTAAGAGTCGGTAGGTTGTTACGAGAACTAGATAACTACCGAAAGGATCCAAATGATGATGTTATCAAACAAATCATTACTGTTAATTAAAAAATCCAAAAATTGATTTGGAGTGGCATAATGCTAATAAGAAGTGATCGTAACAAATATATGGTATTACAAAAACACACTTCTTACTCCGAGACAAAAGGATCTTATTAACGATCTTTGGATGTCTAAGACGGAGAACAACCACATCAAGGATTATGAAACTTTGATTAAAACTTTTGTGAAAGTGTATATGAAGATGAGGGTAAAGAGGACTGCGACCCTCTCAATCGGCCTTAATATTCATAATGAAAAACGCAAGGTTGTAAGAAATCCATGGATGAATGACTTGGATTTTAAGCTACCAGAGGAATTTTTGGATTCCATTCCAGTTACCAGAAAATTCATAGATTATTGATTAGTTAAATTATGAATTTTCTAATTAGGAATAAGTTTTTTTTTTTTTTTTTGTAAATATGAAATTGTTATTTTTATTCATCTATGTGATAAATTAGCAAAATTATGAGTAATTTTACATCTAGTGGGAGTTCTGAGATATTTGTTATCTTAGAATAGAAATTTTGCACAAATGAAATAAATTAGTGGTGACTAAACATATTGTTATGGAATTTGATTGTGAAACTTAGTGAGCTTTTGGTTCCATATTATATGGATGGTTGTCATTGATTCTATTTCGCATTGTGACAAAATAAATGTGTGTATGATAGGCATTAATTAGTTCATGTATGTCTTTAAATAGAATATCCTGTGAAATGAAAATTGCTTCCAAAATTATTATAGTTGAGCTTAACAAAAGTTAGAAGCTTAATGGGGATAATTTTGAGATCTGGAGTATGAAAATCTAGTATGTGTTGAAAGAACAAGAGGTTCTAGAAGTTCTAAATAATGTCCTAGAAGAGCCTGAAAATGAGAATACGACCTAATATAAAAGGGATCGAGAGGCTTACAAAGCCTGAAAAATAAAAAAATCCACTGCTTGCATTACGTTGTAAGCAGTATGGAGAATGAAAGTGCATCTCACCCAAAATGAAAGAATCAAGACGTTGAGGATGCTTCAAGGCATTAACAGCTTTAGAAAGATCGGATCGAGGGATCTAAGCCTAATGTCAATGTTTAGATAGCTGGAACAAGTTCCAAAGAAGCTTCGAGCTTCTAATGCAAGCCATATCATGGGTACAAAAGAAAGGCTACCATGGCTCATTAAAAGAAGAACGAGTCTAATGTCAAGTGCTTTAACTATGGCAAAAGATGTCATTTTGCTCGTGAATGCACTGAGTCAAAGAAGGTTCAGACTCTTAAAGCATTTTCGAATGCTATGAATAATTTGAAAAGTATGACATTTGTGTCAAGTACTGTTTTATTAACTGAATCTCATCCTTTGTGGATTATAGACTTAGGGGCTATAGACCATGTAGCATATGATAGAAATGTGTTTGCAAATTTTCATCGAATTTCGTAGGGACAAAGTGAATTTGTGTGGGAAACGCTCAAGAGTTGAAGTGAAGGAAATCAGTACATGCAAGTTGTGTGTGCATGGTGGTCGATCTCTTATCCTACATAACATGTTGTTTGCTCCCGATATTTGACGAAATTTGGTTTCTGTCATTGTTCTTCTTAACTTAGGATTTATTATGAACTTCGATAACACTGGTGTTAATTTGTTTTTCGAAACAAATTACTATGGTTCTGGATATTTATTGAATGGTTTTATTATTTTGGATGTTGATTACACTTCGTGTAATAGTTTCAATAATGCTAGTTTTTCCCTAGTTACTTCTTCAAGTAATGCAACTATTGATATGGATATTTGGCATGCTAGACTATGCCATCTCGGGCAACAAAGTATTGATAGATTAGTTAAAGAGGGATTACTAAGCCCTATTGAAAAGTTAATCTATCAACGTGTAAAAAATGTCTTGTGGAAAAAATAGCAATAAAACCATTTGGTAAAGGGATTAAAGTCGAATTTTCATTGCAACTTGTACATTCTGATATTTGTGGCCCAATGAATATAAGGGCATGAAGTGTAGGAGTATATTTCATTACATTCATTGATGATTTTGGATGTTTCGGGTTTGTCTATTTGATTTCCCATAAGTCTGAAACATTAGAGTGCTTTATAAATATGTACTTTGGTGGAAAATTAATTAGATAAAAAAATGTTTAAGGCATTAAAAACGGATCGAGGACGTGAGTATTTGTCTGATCAGTTCAGACATTTATGTGATGAAAAAGGAATCGATAGGCAGCTAACCATTTCGAGGACTCCACAATAAAACGATGTTGCAGAGAGAAGAATTATAATGCTTTTGGAAATGGTTAGGTCTATGATGACCCAGAAAAATTTGCCTATCACCTTTTGGGGTGAAGCCTTGTTAACAACTATTTATGTATTTAATAGAGTACCCTCTAAGTCAATTACTTCCATCCCTTATGAATTATGGACCGGTAGAAAACCTGATCTTAGTAATTTAAGACTTTGGGGTTGCGTTGCCTACGTTTATGAGCCTACTCATCAACATGGCAAGTTAAGTCCCAAAGGCAAAAAAAAAGTATATTTGTAAGATATTCTGAACATTCAAAGGGATGCGTGTTCATTGGTGAACAAACAAGTGAGAGTGTAACTGAATTTGAATCTCGGGATGCCACTTTTCTGGAAAATGATTTTTCAAGTAGGGGTGAGATTAATCAGGATATATCTCTTTACGAGAAGGAAGATCCTGACGATTTGATTGTTACAAATCGACTAATGCATATTCTTGATAATGCACCAATAGTATCTCATCCAAGTGAGAGCATGACAAAAGATGATGAATTTGTTTCACAAGAACCACAAGTCAGGCGTAATAATCATGAAAATGTTTCTCAACGTCATTTTGACATAAAGGGGAAGCTTTCATGATTACCCCATAAGATGAAAAAGAGCTAAGAAATGTTCAAGAAGCTCTTTCTTCTGCAGCCAAAGAAAAGTGGATGAATGCATGGAAGATGGAGTCTATGAGATCAAATAATGTTTGGGAATTGGTTGATCTACCAAAAGGACGCAAAACAATAGGGAACAAATGGGTTCTCAAGATTAAGCGTAAGTCTGATGGGACTATTGAAAGATACAAGAAATATCTTGTAGCTAAGGGGTATACAAGAGTCTTTCTCTCTTATTGTAAGGTTTACCTCTATACGCTTAATTCTGACCATAGTAGCAAGTTTAGATTAGAGTTGCACCAAATGGATGTAAGAACTGTCTTTCTAAACGAAAAACTGCAAGAGGAAATCTACATGGAACAACCAGTAGATTTCATTGACAAAGGTCAAGAGCACAAAGTGTGCAAGTTATTAAGATCAATTTATGATCTTAAGCAATCTTCGAAACAGTGATATATTAGATTTCATCAAGCAATTATTTCGTATGATTGTATCATAACTGATGAGGACCACTGTGTGTATGTCAAAAGAACCAAAGACAAGTTTGTGATCTTTTCACTTTATGTGGATGACATACTTTTGGCCGAAAATGATAAGAAGTATATCATTATGGTGAAAAATTGGCTGTCCTCAAATTTTGAGATGAATGACATAGGTGAAGCAGCTTACATTCTTGGAGTGAAAATCATTCGGGATCATTCTAAGAAATTTCTTTCTCTTTGACAAGAGTTGTTGTATATTAAGAAAATTCTTAAACGATTCCAAATGCAAGACTGCAAGCCAATTGATACTTTTATTGCAAAAGGCGGAGGCCTGAGTAAAAGAATGTGTCTTGAGACTTTATAAGAAAAGGAACAAATAGCAAGAGTTCCTTATTCCAGTGCTGTGGAAACCTTATGTATGCTATAATTGCATAAGATTGGATATATGTTACGTAATTGGACTCGTGAATCGACACCAATTGAATCCAGGTCAACCCCATTGGAAAGCTGTTAAAAGGATATTGAGGTATCTAAAAGGCACTGTGGACTATTCATTATGCTACCAAGGAACTGATCTGCATCTCATCGGGTATACAGACGCCGATTTGGGAGGAGATTTAGATGAAAGGAAATCTACCTCCGGATATGTTTTCTTACTTAATAATGGAAGATCTCCTGAAGTAGTAAGAAATAAACTTGTATAACATTGTCCACTATTAAAGCTGAATTTATAGCATTTCCAACGACAGTGCAATAGAGTGTTTGGCTTAAGAGATTCTTGAATAATTTGGGATTTAATAATGATGCATCAAACTTAGTGTTGGTGAATTGCGATAGTCAAGCTGCAATCGCATTCATGAATGATCCTAAATATCATTCAAGGACTAAACACATAGATACCAAGTATAATTTTGTGAGAAACATGGTTGCATATAAGGAAGTCAACATGCAGTACATATCAACACATAAGATCATTGTAGATCGGTTTACGAAACTGATTCCAAGAGATGTGTATAATGTACATGTTCAATCTCTAGGATTGTGTAGGATTTAATGTACTTGCTAAGTTGTTCAAGTTGAAATATTTGTTCTTTCCCATTTATGATTATTGTTGACAATGATTAATGCATACTAAAGTTTAGTACTTTATTTCATGAAAGCATACGCACGTGTATATATATGTTAGGTACATATATGAGATTAAAGGTATGTCAGACAGATGATTGGCCTTCTTACATAGGCAATCACCTCTACGGCTTAGTGCCGGGTAGAGATGAGATTAGTTTTAAGCTTTAAAACTAAGAGTTTTACGAGAGCTTGAGCTTAAAACAGAATCTCCTTGATAACGGTTGAAGATGAGGTCATATAGTAATGAGTTTATGACCGAAAGTGAATGATCCCATAATTCACTTTATTTGTCTATGTATGTGAGGTAGAAGTCCTGTTATTGAATTTATTTAGAAAGTAGAGTTGTGGACTCAAGTTAGATACTGAGTGTATCTGAACTATCACCTGTACGGTATTGATATTGTGATAAAGACATACGCTCCAAGGGAAAATGAGAGTAATACCGTAGCATGTGTTTCATACCACATGTGCATTATTCGACCAATATGGGTACAGAAGAATTGATCTCTGCTTCTAAGTTGTGTGAGACCCATGAGATCAACTAGGGATCTCTAATTAGTACCCTTATGACCTTTGACTGTTTGTTTAAGTTTCAGTTTAATGTTAGCTATCTTAGAATGTTGCCAATGGTCATGTATGATTCGATCTAATGGGACATATCTAGATAGCAGTTGAATTGGAATGGAGAGATTCGAGGAAAAGGGAAGATCATTTTAGTGTCTCATTCAGTTGTATTCACTGGTCGACCAATTGTGTTTTAAATGGTGAACACAATTGTGAATACAAAATTTATTATATCACTGATATAATAGAGATCATGGGAATCTTGAAATGTGATTAAATTGATCTGGGGTGCTGCATACTTACTCTACTTAAATATTTGAGCTGCTATATATACCTAACAGTTGTATAACAGTCAGCTCTCGAGATTATGAAGTATGCTGGTCGCACGGCCTATATTTCTTGTATGAACTTTGCAGTGAAGAAGAGATATTGATCTCTTAAAATTGACTAGAAGAGTGTTGTGTCCATTATGTGCGAGTGGGAGATGGTGAAATTGGGTCCTCCCATTATGGATGGTACCCTAATTCCATTTGGAAATAATACTTCCATTTAAAATTGAAAAGGCAAAGTAACTTCCTGTTGGAAGTTACTTCACGCTGCACATTAAGATTATTAACTACCAAAGGGTAGTTAACAAGGAAGAGTTACTTCCTTTGGGTTGTGCCTTTTCAATCGGTACTTAACAAAATAATAAAAAAAAGATAAAGGAAGAAAAGTTTCCTTTAACAGAGTATAAAAAATCGGCAAAAGAATGAGAACTCTTGATTCGGACATAGAAGTGATCATTTGGGTAAAGAGAAATAAGTTTCTCTTAATAAACACAATACTCTGAAGATTAATTTTTTGCATTCTTGAAAAATTTAGTGTTGTGGTAAACAGATAATTTTTAATTACGTAATTTTATTTTCGACCAGTAAATCAAATGATCCTTTAAATTATTTAATTTCGTATTTATTATTACTAAATTATTCAAGTGATAATCATCACTAATAGTGTAAAACGCGCACATATATCTCCAACTCAAAGAGTTGAGTTAGTTGAGTTTGAATTCTTTTGTTTTTATAAACAGAATCTTATTAAAATAAGCTGTCATATATAACTCTGAGTAATTATTAGGGTTTCAGTAAACATGGACAGTGATTATTAGACAAATTGTCATAACGTGCCAAATACGAATTCAGCATGCTAGACGCAAATCAATGGAGTCGCCACTAATCATCTAATCTATGTGTGATTAGTCACCTTTATGAATCTATCCTATTTAAAGTAATCCTAAGCTTGACTAAGGTACCTTAAAAAGAATAGGTTCTTGTCTACTTTATCAGAACTAGGTTCGGGAGTACGGTTACGTGTGAGGAAGGATTAGCACCCTCACGACGCCTATCTAAAAGATAGTACCTAATTAGTCTTGTGATACTTAAAAAGTCTTAACTAATTGGTCTTGTCTATCCTATTTCGTTTTAATTGTTAAAGTTAGAAATATCGGAGATTATTTTTTAGGTCTTCCTTCCATTCATTCTGGAGAAATTACTAAAAAATGTTTCCTCACCTCGAGAGTATTCAAAAGAAACCATTCGTTCTATTGAAGAGGCTCCGTCGTCGGAAAAGTTAGAATTATTTAATCAAATTATTTTCATAAATTAATCTTCCAAAAATAATCCACATTTTATTAATCTTTGTTTTGAAAAATAAATTCTGATTTTTAATATCGAAAATCATCTCTTAAAAAAAATCCTTCCATTCATTCTGGAGAATTTTTAAAAGAGTTTTCTCACCTAGAAATTTCTTAGAAATCCACCATTCGTGATCTCTTCGAATTTCATCATTGGAAAAGATCTCAATTTATTGATTTATGATAACTAATCATTAATTAAAAAATACTTATCTTATTAATAAATCAATGTTAATAATACTAAATAAATATAATAATTAACAATATATAATATAATATAAAAAAATATAAAAAAAATAATATAATAGAATATAAAATATAAAAATATAATATAATAGTAGTAACTAAAATAAATAGTAGTTTTTTTTATGAAAAAAAAATAAAATAATGATTAATAAATATTTAATAATAAATAATTAGTAAACAATAATCCTGAAAAAAAAAAAACTTAAAATACTATTAGTAATAATAAATAAATAAAAAAAATGTAATCAGAATCTGTGCATTGTCCCTTACCTAGACAATTGAAACTAAAGAGATAGCAGAACTCATCAATGATGGTGGATTTGACAACTTAGACTTGGGATTAGCTGAATACTTAAATGGAGAAGTTGACAAAACTTTTAACACCAAGCTATTGATAGGATTCAGTGAATGGCCAATGCCCTGGAAAAGTACAGGAGCGTCAATTTTCTTGCTTCCTATGCCATCTGCGTTACCAACCGAAATCTTAACCAGGGAACCTTAAAGCCGCGGCTCAGCCAAAAGAGAAAGCCAAGCCGAATTTGAAGCTGATGCCCACCTCTCAACAACCTCTTCCTCAAACCTACAAGCAACCAAATTCTGCGCCAACCAAAGAAGCTCAGCAGCCAGCTTCTCAGGCGAATTCCCTGACCGGTTCACCTCCTCCCCCCTTTTGCTGAAAACTGGATCTCTTTATATAGGAGAAGATCACCTAGAGTCCTAGTATAATTTAAGTTGGAGTTCTTATCCTAATCAAAGTGTTGTTTTAACCCAAACAAAACTCTTTTAATATTATCTCAAAAAATCTGAAAATTCAATCTTAATCCTAGAGAGTTTAGGTTTAAACAAAAATTAATTCTTTTTTTCTTTTTTTCAATTTTTTATTAATTCCAAAAATACAAGTAAAAATCAAAATTAAAAGTTAAAATTAAAACCACCCGGACAAAAACGGGTGTCTACAGTTGCCCCTCTTTGTGCATTCCCTGAGAAACAGGGGATGTGCAAAGACATAGACACCCTACTAAGTCCTTAAAGAAAATCCTATTGTAGAAAAGCTCCTTTAAGCGAGGCATAAACTTTAAATAAACTTACCGTAAAAACATCTCCTCCACCGAGGCATCAACTTTAAATGAAAATACTCCTCCACCGAGGTTTCAACTTTAAATAAAAACTCCTCCACCGAGGCTTCAACTTTAAATGAAAACTCCTCCACCGAGGCTTCAACTTTAAATAAAAACTCCTCCACCGAGGCTTCAACTTTAAATGAAAATACTCCTCCACCGAGGCTTCAACTTTAAATAAAATACTCCTCCACCGAGGCTTCAACTTTAAAATGAAAATACTCCTCCACCGAGGCTTCAACTTTAAATGAAAATACTCCTCCACCGAGGCTTCAACTTTAAATGAAAATACTCCTCCACCGAGGCTTCAACTTTAAAAAGAAAATACTCCTCCACCGAGGCTTCAACTTTAAAATGAAAATACTCCTCCACCGAGGCTTCAACTTTAAATGAAAATACTCCTCCACCGAGGCTTCAACTTTAAATGAAAATACTCCTCCACCGAGGCTTCAACTTTAAAAGAAAATACTCCTCCACCGAGGCTTCAACTTTAAATGAAAATACTCCTCCACCGAGGCTTCAACTTTAAAAGAAAATACTCCTCCACCGAGGCTTCAACTTTAAATGAAAATACTCCTCCACCGAGGCTTCAACTTTAAAAGAAAATACTCCTCCACCGAGGCTTCAACTTTAAATGAAAATACTCCTCCACCGAGGCTTCAACTTTAAATGAAAATACTCCTCCACCGAGGCTTCAACTTTAAATGAAAATAAAGAAATTTGCAAAATTTTCAAATGTAAATGTAGACTTCAAAAATCTTACCTTGAGTCCCGAAAGAAATCGCTAACCTCGCAAATTAGCATTCCAAACCCATGTCCAAATCATACTGAGTACCTGAAATAAACTTTCTTGTGTGCCAATAAATGCAATGCAGTACATGAATGCCATGAATGCCGATGTAAACAATATCAACTCCCTGAATCAAAGTAAAAGGTTCTCAAGTTCATCATTCATCTCTGTTTGCACTTGGCTTCAAACTGATAGATTGAATCTTATTATCTCTAATTAGTTTCAGCCTAACGATTTCTCATCTCAATCCAAAGGATTCGCACCCAAAATAAAGATTCTCACTAAGCTAAGGGATTCGCACCCAAAATAAGGATTCTCACTAAGCTAAAGGATTCTCACTTAGCTAAGGATTCACACTAAACTAAGGATTCTCACTTAAATTAAGGATTCACACCAAACTAAGGATTCTCACTAAACTAAAAAATTCTCACTAAACTAAGGATTCTCACTTAGCTAAGGATTCACACTAAATCAAGGATTCTCACTAAAATAAAGATTCACACTAAACTAAACTAAGGATTCTCACTAAACTATTATCGTCTTAAAAAAAATAAATCTAATCTTAAAAAAAACTTACCTTTGAAAAACATTCATCTTGAAGTAAAAATCTCATCTTAAAAATTCTCATTACTACCAAGGTCTAAACTCATCTCTTCAACCAAGGTGCAAAATCTAAAAGACCAAAATTTTCATCTCAACTGAGGTCCAAGAATTTTCCTTTAAGAAAGTTTGATTTCAAAATTCAAAAATCTAACTCAAAATCTTTCTTACATGTTAAATGCATGCCATGAATGTCATGTAATGCAATTCATGAAATGAATGTCATGAATGTAATGTAGTGCATGAAAATCATCATATCTCTCCAATCGTGGTAACAAAATGGTTCTTAGAAGTTTTGAAAGATGCCCAAAGGCTTTGAAAAATTAAACGGTGGTTTTGAAAAGATACCTGGAGGATTTGAAAAATTACCCGGAGGTTTTGAAAAGATACCCGGAGGATTTGAAAAGATACCCGGAGGATTTGAAAAGATACCCGGAGGATTTGAAAAGATACCCGGATGATTTGAAAAGATACCCAGAGGATTTAAAAAAAAAATACCCGGAGGTTTTGAAAAGATACCCGGAGGATTTGAAAAGATACCCGAAGGATTTGAAAAGATACCCGGAGGATTTGAAAAGATACCCGGAGGATTTGAAAAGATACCCGGAGGATTTGAAAGATACCCGGAAGATTTGAAAAGATACCCGCAGGATTTGAAAGATACCCGGAGGATTTGAAAAGATACCCGGAGGATTTGAAAAGATACCCGGAGGTTTTGAAAAGATACCCGGAGGTTTTGAAAAGATACCCGGAGGATTTGAAAAGATACCCGGAGGATTTGAAAAAGATACCCGGAGGATTTGAAAAGATACCCGGAGGATTTGAAAAAGATACCCGGAGAATTTGAAAAGATACCCGGAGGATTTGAAAAGATACCCAGAGGATTTGAAAAATATACCCGGAGGTTTTGAAAAGATACCCGGAGGTTTTGAAAAGATACCCGAAGGTTTTGAAAAGATACCCGGAGGATTTGAAAAGATACCCGGAGGATTTGAAAAAGATACCCGGAGGATTTGAAAAGATACCCGGAGGTTTTGAAGAGATACCCGGAGGATTTGAAAGATTACCCGGAGGTTTTGAAAAGATACCCGGAAGATTTGAAAGATTACCCGGAGGTTTTGAAAAGATACCCGGAGGATTTGAAAGATACCCGGAGGATTTGAAAAGTTACCCCTTTTTATGCTTTCCTCAACTGAATGCTCAAAACTCTTACCTTGAAAAGAACCATCCTTAAAAACATTAATTCCAAATTTCAAAAGCTAAAATCTTTCTTATATGTTAAATCCATGCGATGAATGACATAAATGCCATGAAATGCAATTATATAAAATAAATGTCATGTGATGGAATGCAAACTAATATCATGAATCTTTAACTATGACAAAAGGATACTCAAACTCATCGTGTCATCATCTTTTAATCTTCCAAACGCTGGCTTAGAACCAGGCTGACCTCCACTAATTCCATCAGTTGATCACAACACCCTTTCTTTTAGTTCCAAGGCTTTAAACAGATACATTTCCAAACTTTCATTGTTCTCATTTCATTCTCATTTCTTCCCAGAATCTCATCTTTAAGCACATTCAAATTCCAAGCGAAAAGTCTTCAATGCCGATGCTGCAAAAGAACCTACCCTACCATTTACCAACTCAATAGATTCCATTTCTCAAAACCATTTTCTCATCATGGTAAAAAGCCTTCTCATTCTTTGCCCCAGAAATGTCACTCTTATCAAACTGGTTCAAAACTCAAATATGCTTCATTTAAACCTGAATGTTCTCATGTTGCATTTTTTTTGAAAATTCTTTGAAAAGAAAGAAATTGTCCAAAAAACTTTTCTCATTTTCAAATCATGCCCTAATGGTAGATCAAAATTGCCCCCAGAAATTCAAAAATCAAGTCCCCTTTTACTAAACAAAAATGCAACTTTAGATCTTAAAAAAACTGGTAATTACTGCAAGAATGGACAAGGCGAATCACAGTTTGTCTCATTGACTATTTCAATTTGTAAAGGTTTTGGTTATCAAAGGAAAGCTTCTTCATATAAGGGAAAAATCAATGTTTCTTCATCTAAACTCATAATGAATTTCCTTCAACAATCAGGTTTTCACAAAAAGTTTTATCTTGAAAACACAATCCATTTTGGAACTCTTTCTAAGTTTCTGGATAAATAACAATTCAACAAATGTCAAGACTATCTATGATGGGTTCAAAATTTTGGACAAGAAAGGAGAAGGATTTCTGATTTCGGGCTAAGTCATCCAAGTGATGTTGACTTTCTTAAGTTTCTCAAAAGTGTTTGGTGTTTCCTGGTGGATCCAAAATATCATCTCTTTTCCAATTCTTGTTAGGCCTTGGCACAGTTATGCAGAGTTGCTTTTTTTTTTTTTTTTTTTTGCTGCTCTAGACTGCCCGTTTTTGGGTTTTCACCCTAGAGCTTCATTCATTCATTCATTTTTTTTTTTTTGCTCTATCATGCATTTGAGTATTCAAATTTCTTCAATGACAATTCAAAAGGATGAGATAAAATCTGAAGAAAAACTCTTCAACTTAAACATTCATACTTGATCAAAAATAGACTTTTCAAGCTTGTAATGTAGGCCAAGGTTTAGGGTTATGAAAAAAAAGGATAATCAGGCCCAAAAATGGGTTTAAAGGTTATTAAGCCAAGGATCATTTCTTCATCTCAAAATGTCTCATATCTTTCTTCGAAGGTAATCAAACCACGGATCATTTTTCTTGAGGATTTCACCATTTCTACTTCTCATCAAACCATGGATCATTTCTCTTCATGAGGATTTCATCTTGCGAACCTTTTTTTTTCTCTCTTTTTTTTCATTTTTCTTTTTCATTCTTTTTTTTCCTTTTTTTTCTCTCTTTTTTTTCTTTTTTTTTTTTCTTCTTTTTTTTTTTTTTACAGACTTTCCTATCATAAAGTGAGTTTGAAAATTTGAAACTCAATCCATTTCAATATTTGCCCCCCTGACATAAAGCATTCATGGTGTAGAAATATGATCCAAACGTATGACCTTCCATAGAAAGATAATTCTTCACACTTGCCCCCCGATGTGGAGGGTGATCCTTGGTCAAGGTTCATTCAAAAAACAAGAATCCAATAGGCTCAAAGGGGGTAGCAAAGGATAATTTCTCATTTTGTGAAAGGAATACGAAAGATGGCCATTTCTCATTTCCAGTATGAATATTTCCATTGAAGAGCAAACCCCAGGTGGAGTAGATAATAAGAATTGCCATTAAAACCATTTGAATATCTCATATGCATGATATCACAATTTTTTTTTTTTTTTTGCAACTCATGCATCCTCTCAATGTGCCTATCCAAATGAAGGTCCAACCCAACAATTCTCGTTATTCCGGTTTTCTCTAAGTGTCCATGCAATTTCATTCTATCATAGAGGAAAACAAAGTTTGCACAAGTCGGTAATGGCGTGAAAAAAAAATCAGGTATTCGACTATTTGGTAATCCTACCCCAAGATATGACAAAGGATAACTGGGTGAAAATAGATGTTACTCAAGTCAAAGCATTCAAGGATACTAGAAAAAATATGGCTTTTAAGGTAATTTCCCCCCAATATGTGAGTAAAGGACACTATTCGGGAAAAGAAAAGTCCGGGCATGGTTGAGAAACTTAGGAGTGATATGTTTAAAGCTCTAGATAGCCTTGACATCTAGATTTTTTCAAGAGAATGCCTCATGAATTGGTTCTCAAAAAAATGTTTTGCAAATCAAATGATCATTTCGTTGCTCATTGTTTAAACGAAGATCATTAACCTTTTGGGATTCATTTCCTGGTCAAAAGAAAGGTGAGGTACACGATACTTCAAATTTAGGCCATCAAAGAAATCAAGCTTTTATGTGGTCTGATTTGAAACTAGACAAAAGAATGGATTGCCAAGTTCATTCTTAACAATAATCACCATTTTATTCAAGATCAAAACATTTTCCAAGATAAATCATTCAATCATAAACAATTTCCAACAAAACTATCAAACACCTAATCAATGTTAAAAATGCCATGCCTAGGAAAAAATAAAAACATCACAAATTTGAAATTATTCAGACGAAGTATTTGAGGTGACATTCCCCATATTCAAACTCCAGATCTCCATTGTTCCAAAACATCCAAAGTCAAGGTACCACCATTAATGAGATCTTCAACCTTTTCTTTCAACTGCCTGCATTTTTCCGTTGAATGCCCAATTGCTCCTATATGATAATCGCACTTGCTGTTAAGATCATAATTCCTTGCTGATGGATTTGGAATTGTCTTTAAAGGCACAGGAGTAAGGTACTGGTTTCTTATCAACAAAGGCAAAAGATCAGAAATTGGGATCGGAATTTTCTCATGACTGTTTCTTGGTCTTCTTTGGGGAACAGGCCTAGCTGCAGGTGTAGATGGATCAATCATGAAAGTAGGTGGTTGTGAGTAAAAGTTTGGCCGAAAAGTTGGTTGTGGTGCAATATTATTTACAATGGGATAATAAGGTTGGTATATGGGATATGGATGATAGAGGGGAAGATCTCTTGTTTGTTGTCCTCCATAAATCACAGCTTTAACATCTTCTTCTTTATTTTTAGATGCCTCATTCTTTGCATCAGGTGTCTCTTTATCTTCAAGCTTCCCACTCTTTATAGCATTCTCAATTATCTCCCCGGAGATTACCATGTCTGCAAAATTCTTGGTGGTATTCCCAATCATCCTTTCATAGTATGGTGCTTTGAGGGTACTAACAAACAAGACTGTAGTTTCTTTTTCAGTGAGAGGTGGCTGAACTTCGGCAGCAATATCCCTCCATCTCTGAGCATACTCTTTGAAGCTTTCAGTAGCTTTCTTCTCCATATTCTGTAAGGTTAAACGGTCTGGGGCCATGTCAACAATGTGCTTGTACTGATTAATGAACGTCTTTGCTAATTCTTTCCAAGTACGGACACGATTCTTATCTAGCTGAACATACCATCTGGCAGCAGAACCTATAAGACTGTCCTGGAAGACATGGATGAGCAACTTATCATCTTTCGCATAAACAGCCATCTTCCGGCAAAACATGGTGATATGAGATATGGGGCACTTGGACCCATCAAACTTCTCAAAATCAGGAGTCTTGAACTTGGGCGGGATAACCACATCTGGAACCAAACAAAGCCCTTCAGCATCCATAGAACCATAGAAATCCAATCCCTCAACAGCCCTGAGTCTTTCTTCAATCAATTTCATCTTACGAGAGTCTATCTCTTCAACTTCCTTCAGCCTTTCTTGATTATCTAAATCTAGAATTCGGACAGGATCTATCTTTGCCCCTGGGGCTGGAATGTTATATCCCGGATAGTTAAATCCTCCTACGAATGGTGCTTGTAGCGGCTGCACTTGTTGAGGTATTTGAACTTGAGATTGGAGACCTGGTGGATACGGAGATTTACCCACATTCTGATTCTTTCCCTCAGAGTCGGATTCATCTGTCTTATCTTTCCCTTTTAGACTCTTCATCATTTTCAACAACGAGTTTAATTGCTCTCTAATCTCACCCTGGTTTTTTTCTATTTTGTTCGTCCTAGCAACTTGTTGCTCTTCCATTGCTTTAACTCGTGAACGAATTCTAGAAGCCTGTTCCTCTGTCATTGCTTTAACCCATGAACGAATGTTGTAGGAATTCCCAAGATCTTTGATTGCTTGAGCTATCCTTGAACCCTCTATTACCACAATTTAAAATTTAAAACTCAAATGCTTTCATGAAATGCACATGTATCTATGCAAATAAATAAAAGAATGACTTTAATGACAATCATCAAAAATATTAACAAAGTTTAACAGGAACATTATGAAAAAATGTACATGATGAATGCATGAGCTTTACGAAAATATACATGGTGAATGCATAAGCATTATGGAAAAATGTACATGGTGAATGCATAAGCATTATGCAGAATGTACATGGTGAATGCATGAACATCATGAAAAATGTACATGATAAATGCATGAGCATTGTTAAAAAATGTATATGGTAAATGCATGAGCATGGTAAAAAATGTACATGATAAATGCATGAGCATGGTTAACAAATGTATATGATAAATATTTAAATGATGCAAATGCATGCAAATAATTGAAAGAATTAATTCAAGTAATGGCCACGAAGGTTTCTCAAAATTCAATAGCTAGATACATATTAGAGAAATACAAATAATATTCACAAAGTTAAAAATTTGTTAGAAAGAAAAAACGTTCCTTCATGTGTCCTATTTCGGGTTATTCTCTATGAAACAGGTGGACATGACTCTATCTTAAAGTTTGGCCACTTAAGTGTTGTTTATATGCTGGGTTTAGGATACTTGACCAAGCTAAAAAGGTCCCCAAATTGCTCCTTAACATCATCCATGTAGGATGAGTAAGGCACCCCATTCCTCACCCATTACAGGCTCCAACCGGAAGGGTTCAATTCGGGTGAGAGTATTTTCCAAAGTTATGGCGGAGGTTTATCATCTCTCAAAGACTTTGGTACTTTACACTCTGAAGGTGTTTCGCTAGCCGTTGCGGAGGTTTTCACCTCTCGAGGCGTAGGTACTTTACCCCCTCCTAAAAGGGACGAGTCCGGGTATAGGACTTTATGATATGCAATGTGTCGTGTGTGCGAAGGGACATTCAAACCTTGCTTTACCCATAAATGTACAATGAAACAAAAGTTGTTAAAAAAATCAAAATAAAAAATACAAATAAATAAATAAACAAATAAATAAATAAATAAATAAATCAACAAATAAATAAATAAATACATAAAAAAATTAAACACTTAAAGACCAAATTTCAAATCTAAAGTATCACAAGACTAATCTATGGCTCGACTCTCGAGTGTCCCCAGTGGAGTCGCCAAACTGTCATAACGTGCCAAATACGAATTCAGCATGCTAGACGCAAATCAATGGAGTCGCCACTAATCATCTAATCTAGGTGTGATTAGTCACCTTTATGAATCTATCCTATTTAAAGTAATCCTAAGCTTGACTAAGGTACCTTAAAAAGAATAGGTTCTTGTCTACTTTATCAGAACTAGGTTCGGGAGTACGGTTACGTGTGAGGAAGGATTAGCACCCTCACGACGCCTATCTAAAAGATAGTACCTAATTAGTCTTGTGATACTTAAAAAGTCTTAACTAATTGGTCTTGTCTATCCTATTTCGTTTTAATTGTTAAAGTTAGAAATATCGGAGATTATTTTTTAGGTCTTCCTTCCATTCATTCTGGAGAAATTACTAAAAAATGTTTCCTCACCTCGAGAGTATTCAAAAGAAACCATTCGTTCTATTGAAGAGGCTCCGTCGTCGGAAAAGTTAGAATTATTTAATCAAATTATTTTCATAAATTAATCTTCCAAAAATAATCCACATTTTATTAATCTTTGTTTTGAAAAATAAATTCTGATTTTTAATATCGAAAATCATCTCTTAAAAAAAATCCTTCCATTCATTCTGGAGAATTTTTAAAAGAGTTTTCTCACCTAGAAATTTCTTAGAAATCCACCATTCGTGATCTCTTCGAATTTCATCATTGGAAAAGATCTCAATTTATTGATTTATGATAACTAATCATTAATTAAAAAATACTTATCTTATTAATAAATCAATGTTAATAATACTAAATAAATATAATAATTAACAATATATAATATAATATAAAAAAATATAAAAAAAATAATATAATAGAATATAAAATATAAAAATATAATATAATAGTAGTAACTAAAATAAATAGTAGTTTTTTTTTATGAAAAAAAAATAAAATAATGATTAATAAATATTTAATAATAAATAATTAGTAAACAATAATCCTGAAAAAAAAAAAAACTTAAAATACTATTAGTAATAATAAATAAATAAAAAAAATGTAATCAGAATCTGTGCATTGTCCCTTACCTAGACAATTGAAACTAAAGAGATAGCAGAACTCATCAATGATGGTGGATTTGACAACTTAGACTTGGGATTAGCTGAATACTTAAATGGAGAAGTTGACAAAACTTTTAACACCAAGCTATTGATAGGATTCAGTGAATGGCCAATGCCCTGGAAAAGTACAGGAGCGTCAATTTTCTTGCTTCCTATGCCATCTGCGTTACCAACCGAAATCTTAACCAGGGAACCTTAAAGCCGCGGCTCAGCCAAAAGAGAAAGCCAAGCCGAATTTGAAGCTGATGCCCACCTCTCAACAACCTCTTCCTCAAACCTACAAGCAACCAAATTCTGCGCCAACCAAAGAAGCTCAGCAGCCAGCTTCTCAGGCGAATTCCCTGACCGGTTCACCTCCTCCCCCCTTTTGCTGAAAACTGGATCTCTTTATATAGGAGAAGATCACCTAGAGTCCTAGTATAATTTAAGTTGGAGTTCTTATCCTAATCAAAGTGTTGTTTTAACCCAAACAAAACTCTTTTAATATTATCTCAAAAAATCTGAAAATTCAATCTTAATCCTAGAGAGTTTAGGTTTAAACAAAAATTAATTCTTTTTTTCTTTTTTTCAATTTTTTATTAATTCCAAAAATACAAGTAAAAATCAAAATTAAAAGTTAAAATTAAAACCACCCGGACAAAAACGGGTGTCTACACAAATATATAGTTTGAAATTGAACTTTGAGGTTGAGTTCTCATATCTCGTACGTCATCCACATAAGCTGTACAGAGATAGGCTTACTTTGGCTCCATTTTATAACAAAGATAGATATTTGGAAAGGCTCCAAAGTCCAAATCAACAGCTAGCCATTAACGGGGTACCTCTAAGAGGACCCTTAATTATCTGCACAAGTCATCGACCCTGTCGTGAAACATATGCAGGGTGGTCCAAGCTATCGAAATCGACCCATCCTTTGAGACATAAAAATGTAAATCATAAATTGACTTTTTGATATTAGATAGATTTGTTTATGGATCGGGTCGTGGTTCGAAATTTTTTTATTTTTTTAATCCAAGTTCGGATCGGGTTGGATTCGGATAAATTTGAAAACTCATTTTATTATTTATTAAATATTAAAAAAATATTTTTATACTTAAATTTAAATAAAAAATATTTATTTATTTATTTAATAATAATAATAATAATTTAGATCGAACTGATCTAAATTACTAAATTTTTTATTTAAATCTGATTCAATTCAAATTAAATCTTTTCATAAATAAAATAAATAATTCAATTCTCAAATAGATATGATCTTTAAGTAAATTGTTTTCACTTTTGATCATCCAATTCAAGATTAACTCCACGAAAAATCTTTACATCAATATTTAACTTTAGCTTTCATTATTATAGTTACAGTCATATACTCAAACTCTCGTCTAACCAAATCAAACCAAACATAAAATTGGTTTCACGTCATTTCATCTTTGAGAATTTTCCAAATTTTTTTGAGTTAATTGATTTGGAATATGAGTGTAAGTGCAGCAAATCACATCCAAGTTTTTGTTCCAAACCAAATCTTAAGTGGCTGACTTTAGATAGATTTGTTTTGGATCTTAAGTCATTTCAAGCCCTACTTTTCACATTTTTAACCCACTTTAATTGGGCTGAAATGTTAATGAATGGATTTTATTTTCGGTAAATTTGAAAAATATATCTTTTACAATATAATAATTATTAAATGATATAATAAATAAAAGTTATTTGAAAAAGAGAAACGAAAAATATAAAATTATTATGAAAAAAATTGTAAAGACAAAATTACCCTTGATAAAAAAATTTCTTCTCTCTTTTTCTCTTATTTTTAATTTACTTTTTAATTAAAACTAAAATTTTCTAAAAATAAAATTTTTTAATTTTAAAACATAACTTTTTTTTATTAAAAAATTAAATAAATAATAAATAATAAAAATAATATTTCTAAAATTAAATATTTTTATTTTTAAAATTTTAAAAAATAAATTTTTTAATTTTTAATATTGTTTTTAATTAAAAATTTTTAAAAATAATATTTTTTTTAATGGAAAGAGAAACGAAAATGAAGTTTTTTTCATTATGGACAATTTTGTTTTTACAATATCCTTTCTAACAATTCTTTAACTCTTCATTTTTCTTTTTCAAATAGCTCTTAACTATTAGACCATTTAACAATTATTTAATTCTTCATGGCATGTTTTTCATATTTACCCTTTTATTTTAATATTTTAAAGTAAGTAATTAAATTCATAATCTAATTAGACTATATTAAAATAACAAAAAAATTCTTACATTTTATTATTTTATTTATATAATTTTTTATATTTTCATTATGTTTAAATAAAATTTTAATTTACACTCAATAAGTCATTGACTTTTAATGTGGGATTATTATCTGGTACACCGTCAGTGGACTTTTTTAACTCCACAAGCGGTGTTTACACGCTTTCGCAACTTTTCATACGATTTATATTTTTTTAATCCGATCGTCGTATTTCATGTTCTATTCGCGTAGATCATGCACGTCGAGTTCCGAGCAAATTAAAAATGTTTAACTATTTGTTCCGATGTAAAAAACTTTAACCGTTAAATATATATTAAAAAAGACAGTATTCTCGATCGATATGATATGAATATCAGATCAATTCAAAACTTTACGTGCACAACGAGTAAGATTATATTGTTAAATCCAACGGTCGATTTGTAAAAATATAAATTGTATGAAAGATTACGGAAGCGTGTAAACATCGCTTGTAAAGTTATTAAAAAAAATCCACTAGCGGTGTACAAGATAATAATCCCTTAATGTGTACTGTATAAACTCTTAACTTTTAATTTATATCTTAATGAACTTTTAATATAAATCAATCTTTCAGTTGAAATAAAAATTCATTTAAGCATATATCAAAAAATAAGAATTTATTTAAACATAATAAAAATTTTAAAATTTAATTAAACAAAGTGAATAGTTTAGGCACTGCCATTAAACTACTATATCATTTGGTTCAATTAAAAAAAAATCTTCAAATGCCCCCCTAAAATCAAAAACATCGATGAAGTTTTTAAGTATTTAAAAATAAATATTAACTAATGATATTCAACCAATTGATTATTTTGCTCCCCAGATCAATCAATTAGCATTTTCTACTAAAAAGAAGTCATCAATCATGTCATTATTAAAGTTATTTTCTTTTACTTAACTATTGGCTCTATAAGTTTGTGTAAGACATAATACGATTTTTCATGATTTTGAGTTAAAACATTGAGACTATCCAATATAAAGTACTTTCTTGTCCCATAAATGATAAAGACTATAGTTTAATTTTTTATGGACAAACTTTTTCAACTTTAACTTCATTTTATTTTAATATATTACTAATTAAAATATAAAAAATATTTATTTTCAAAAAACCTTGAATAAAGAGTTAATTTTCAAGTATATTTTTAAAAAAAATTTAGTTAAAATATTAATAATCAAAATTGAAAATTTTTTATTGCAAAAAAATCAACCCAACCATTATTTATGTCGAAGAAGGGAATAATAGTTTAGGCCATATAGCGGAATAGGTCTTCAGCGGCGTTTTTTTTTTTAATAAAAACGCCGCTAAAAGTGTCAAGAGAAACGATGTCGGAAATTTTTCCGGCGTTTTAAACAAAAACGCCGCTAATGTAGCGGCGTTTGTAGGGATATTTGTCGGCATTTATAAATGCCAGCGTAGGACTGCAACGGATGGTATTTGAGAATAAATTAGCGACGTTTGTCTCAGGAAACGCCGCTAAATTGAAATATTTAGCGGCGTTTGTCTCGAGAAACGCCGCTAATTTTAGAATTTTGTTCTTTAATATTCACAAATATAGCGGCGTTTGGGTTATAAAAACGCCGCTAAATTTTCAAAATTTGTAAAAAAAAATATATAATTGCTTTTATTTAAAAATTATAATTAATAATATTATTCAATATATTTACATTATAGTTTACAATCAATACATAACAAAAATATATTAAAATTTAATAGTTTATTATAAAGTATCATTATACAACAATTCTATTAAGAAAGCACAAAATAATCAACATATAATAATTGGAATAAAATTTAAATTAAACAAGACAAGGTAGTATAAAATTTAATTTGTACCTGTAAATATATAACAATTGCAAGGTCCAAAACTCCTATTGCCAATCCTGCACTAACATTACAAGTTATTACAAATTTTTTCCAAATTTGTAAAACAATCAGTGATTAAAGTTAATGAAAGCAAAAGTAAAAGAATTGACCTCCAAGCTTCATCATCTGTCAAAATGCCTCTTCCAATTCAATGTTTAGAACTTGGAAAAAAATGCAAAAAATTAAATTAAAAACCCCAATTTACAAAATGCAAAAACATAAAATTGTTACCTTCAAACAAGAATCTTCTAGGAATGGAAAGAGATTAACAAAATTTTGCTTAAATCTTTGACCTAAAAACTGGTGGATGTGAGAGGATGGAGAGAGAGAGGGAGAAAAAATGAGTTATGTGTTTTGGGTAAAGAGGAAGAGGGGTCTGTTACTGATTATATTTTCAGCAAATAGCGGCGTTTGTTTCGACAAACGCCGCTAAATTGTAAATCTATTCATCTCCTTTTTAAAAAAAAGGTAAATTTTGCCGCTCGATTTTTTTAATATTTAGCGGCGTTTGTATAGTAGAAACGCTACTAAATTTATTCATTTAGCGGCGTTTATGGAGACAAACGCCGCTAAATGCTTTCCTCTGATTTTTTAAATGTAATACATTTAGCGGGTTTCTCAGACAAACGCCTCTAAATTGCAACATTAGCGGCGTTTCTAAGACAAACGCCGCTAAATTTATTCATTTAGCGGCGTTTGTGGAGACAAACGCCACTAAATGTTCTCCTCTGATTTTTTTTTAAATGTCATACATTTAGTGGCGTTTCTAAGACAAACGCCGCTAAATTGCAACATTTAGCGGCGTTTATAGAGACAAACGCCGCTAAATGTTCTCTTCTGATTTTTTTAATGTCATACATTTAGCGGTGTTTCTCAGACAAACGCCGCTACATGAGAACATTTAGCGGCATTTCTTATAACAAACGCCGCTAAATACACTAATAAAAACGCTGCGTTTCTTTTAATAGAAATGGTGGGTAATTTTTTAGCGGTAAAAAAAAATCCGCGTAATTTGAGAAACATTTAGCGGCATTTTTTGTTCTAAACGCCGGTAATTGATCTCATTTAGCAGCGTTTCTTCCTTACAAACGCCGCTAAATTAATTTTTAGCGACGTTTGAGATAGAAACGCCGCTCCTTTTACAAAAACACGGTACCTAACAGAATTTTTAAGTAAAACGCCGCTAGTAAAATGCCACTAAAACCCAAAATTGCTATAGTTTAGGCCATACATGAATTTTATGTAAAATTTTCTTTTCCTAGGAACTTTTATAGGGTGTTAGACCTAAATAAAAGAAACCAACATCCAAAGAGTTTAGATTAGACCTGACAATTTTATGTAATCATAATATGATTATACGATACAAATATGATATAACAAAATAATTAAAACACGATACTAAATATGACACAATACGAAAAAATAACACGAATACGATACGAATACACGAACATATTAAATCTATATAATACGAATTATTAACTTATCAAAATTTATATAAATATATAATACATTAAACACGATTATCATATATAAAAATATACGAACACGAGACGAATACACAAATTATCGAATCAAGTTGAGAAGGTAAATAAACTTGGGAGACCTTGAAAAACATGCTGTCCATTAAGAATAATGGTTCAATGGTCTAATAGTACAAAATAATTTATAAAAGAGAAATTAAAATTAAAAAATTATTGATAAAAAAAATGTAAAGACCTAAACACCCTTAACTTATTTCTTTTTAATTTTGGGTTTAATTGCTTCTCTATATCGTTTCTATCTGCAAAATCGAGAGACCCTTTTCGATCTGAGCATAAACCAAGAATCACACATTGGCTGCAGCAAAAAATTTTGAACAAACTCCGAACCCTTAAATCCCTTTCTTCCTTGGTCTCGCGTAATGGTAAGAGAACATGATCCATTAAGACAGGTTCCCATTTTTTGACCAGGTTGCAACATTCGGGTTTGGATTTTGCCTCCATTTTAGGCAAGCCTACATGCTCCACACCCTTCCCTACTGCTGCCCCAGACATAACCAAAAAAAATACGACAACGTTTCGGATTACCTTAGCAAATTTCACCTTTTTTTATGTGAATGTTGTCTCTTGAGGTTCTTCTGCAAGCATGGAGGTTTTGAAAGAAAGATATCTGTTCTATAAGATTGGGAACAAAGAACATAAAAAGGACTCTTTTTTTTAGAGCAAAGTAATATATTCAAGAATCAATTAAGGAAATGATCGAAAATTTTGACCGGAATTAGTGAGAGAAATAAGACAAAAAATGTAGACTTTTCCTTGGTTGGAGTAGAGGGGAGGTCAAAAAGAAGGGAAAATAGAGTCAAAATTCCAAAAGAACAGATTTTGGCAATTGAATAGTCGGGAGGGAGGGAGGGAGGAAAAACAAACAGGGAAAAAGTTGAGGGAAGAAATAAAAGTTGAGTACAATCGGGTAGATTGATCTTTTCAATATCCTTTTTTATAATTTTGACTTTATACATTTTTCTTTTGTGAATTATTTTTTATTATTAGATTATTTATAAGTTTTTGTTACTTAGATGGCATATTTTTCAAATTTACCCTAAAAAAATCATATAATAAAAGAAAAGTTATGAAAATTATAAACGTAATGAAAGATAAGAATAAGCATAACAGGTTATCCAAAAAAAAAAAAAACATAACAAAATATTATTTTAACATAAATAAATAAGTTGGCAACCTAAAATTAAATTAATTGACCTTTCTTCAAATGTCGACATAAATGGTTAAAAAATATATAGTTTATGATAAAAAAGAAAAGATTAATATCAACATAAAAGAATAAAATTTAAAAGTTTCGTTTTTTAAAATATAAACGTAAACGTGTGAGAAAAAAATATAAAATGTATTATTTGACATAAAATGGGTAAAAATTACCGTAATCTATAAAAATAAACTATGAAAAATTATAAAAATAATTGTCATAATGTGCCAAATGCGAATTTAGCAAGCTAGACGCAAATAATGGAGTCGTCACTAATCATCTTACTAGGTGTGATTAGTCACCTATATGAATCTATCTTTTTTAAAGTTATCCTAAACCACCCTAAAAAGAATAGATTCTGATTTACGTTTCAGAACTGGGTTCGGGAGTTCAAGAGTTCGGTTTCGTGCGGAAAATGATTAGCACCCACACAACGCCTATCTAAGGATAGTACCACATCATCAATCACATGTTGTTCTAAACTGGTCTTATTTGAATGGTCTTTAATTATTTCTCCTAAGTCAATTTGTTTTCTAATCATGCAAAATAAAAAAAAACAAAACCTAAAAATAATAAAATAAATAAAACCTAACATGCCATCTAAAAGTAATAAAAATAAATCAATTCCTAACATGCCATCTAAAAAATAATAAAAATAAATCAATTCATGCACACCTAAAAATAATAATCCTAAATCATGCAATTCTAAAAACAAAAATAAAAACAATATCATAATAATTTATAAATTCCTAGACATGCAATAATCTAAAAATAATAAAAATAAATCATGGTAATCCTAATTCATGCAAAAATGATAATAATAATAATCCTAAAATCATGCTAACTAAAAATAAAAATAATCATCATAATAAAAAAAATCCTAATAATCATGCAATCTAAAAAATAAAATAATAAAAACCTAATCATACTAATAATAAAACCTAAATCATGCAAATTCTAAAAAAAAAAAAAAAAAAGCCTAAACATACTTCTAAAAGTAATAATATAATAAAGAATAATTCTAAAAAAAAGTAAAATAAATGCCTAAACATACTCCTAAAAATAATAATATAATAAAGAATAAATCATGCAAATTCTAAAAAATAATAATCATAAAAATCCTAATAAAAATCCTAAAATATTTCATAAAAAATCAAGCAAATAATCAAATTCTCCTAAACCTGAAACATGAAAAAAAAAATATTAATATCATAAAAATAGGATCATCATCCGAATAATCATAAAATACATTATATAATAATAATTACATAATTATATAAATTATCATAATTATCATGCAATCATAACAAAATAATTATAATCATCACATAATTATTTAATTATTAAAATAAAAATAAAAATAATAAAAATCATCATTTAATCATTATTATGTAATCAATGTTATCCATTAGGGTAAGCTTCCTTATGGTGAGCTTAAAATAGGCTCCATTACATATAAACATAACAAAGTTATATATAAACATGATAAATTACATAAAATTATCATGTTCATATGTAAATTTGTTTTACATATAAACATGACAAATTACATATAAATATGACAAATTACATATAACATGACAATTACATATAAACATAACAAATTACATATAAACATGACATATTTGTCATGTTTATATGTAATTTTTTAAATAGTGTAACTTTTTTTTTTACATATGTAATTTTATTTTTACATATAAACATTACAAAAATTATATATAAACATGATAAATTATATATGTAATGGAGCATACGGAAGCTTTCCTTAAAAAATTTCATAAATAAATAATAATAATAATAAAAAAAGCCAAAAAGCAAATGAAACCAATCATGTGAGAGAGCAAATGAAACAAAAACCAAAATAATAATATAACAAAGCAAACCTCCAACATTTGGGTCAAGGGCGAATGCGGACCCGTGCGCGACCCGACTCAGATTTTTTTAAAATTTAAAGTCCTTTTTTTTTTAATAAAAAATTATCTTGTTTTTACAAAAAAAAAAAAAAATCTGATTTCTTTCTCTGATCTTCAAAATTCAAGAACGCCTATGGCTGTTCTTCAAGACCAGAATCCGGCAGCCACACACCACCGTCACCGCCGTCGCTCACCGCCGTCCATCGCAGTTGTCGGTGACAAGGAAAAACCACAAAAATCATCGAAAAATCCTTTCGATCCCTTCAATCCCGAAATCCACTTGGTTTTGTCTGAATCATACCCAAAAAACCTAAATCTAAGTTTAAAATTCCGAAAACCCGAAATTTAAATTCCCCGATCCGGCCCCGTTTACCGTCGAATGATCACCAAACTTCGGCCTATCCTTCCCTTGATTAATTCCCACCCTTTCACCGCCGGTTTTCTCGAAATAAACTCTAGAACTCAAAAAACCAAAGATTTCGAAACCCCCCACTCAAATATATTTTTCGCTTCTGTGTACTCCAGATTTGCTGTATTCCAAGACTCTCCGATCCTTCCTTGAGCTTGAATCCAAGGTCGTTTTTTATAGCCAACATCCTAGAAGAGGTTTTTTTTATCTAAATATAGCTAAAAAAAATATTTACCAAAATACCGTTTTTTCAGATTAATTCTCAAAATCCATTTTTTTAAACCAATTCCCAACTATTTTTTTTTTTAAAATACCAGTTGGGAATTGCCATGGACCATGGCGATTTCCCAACTAAAATTTTCAAAATTTTCATTTATTTTAATTGGGAAATCGCCACCCTCGGTGGCGATTTCCCAAGATAACTTCTTTTTTTTTTCTTTTTTTTATTTTAAAAAATTCTTTTAATAAATAATAAAATTTAAATAAAAATTATATAATTTTAAATTTTAAAAAATAAAGATTTAATAATTTTAATATATAATTTTTATCCATGGTGGTAGAAGTGTCCATGGGCCGGGCCGAGCTCATGTATGGTATCAACACCACATTTGCTTGCCCGAGCCACGGTGGTAATTTTTCAACCTTTATTTATTTATTTTTTTAATTTTATAAAATTATAAAAATTATATAATTTTTAATTTTAAAAAATTAAAATAAAATAAAAATATAACAATTTACCAAAAATTAAAAAAATTATATTCGTAATTAGGCCTGCTCATGGGCCAGGCCGCGACTCGAAATTTTTCAATTTCTTGCCAAGGCCCGGCTCGCGGGCCTGAATTTAATTATTTTAATATATAAATAGTGATCCGGGCCTGGTCGGACGGGCTGCCCAGCCCATGAGCAGGTGTATCTGTAATGTCAATCGAATTCTTTCAACTTGTATTCATAATAAATGGACCTCCGGGAGAAAGGCCAACCAGAGTGTCGTATTAGTCCGGGCTTGGACAAGTGTTTCTATAATTTTATTAAATAATAAATTTTAAATAAAAATTATATAATTTTTAATTTAAAAAAATTTAAATAACAAAATTCAAAAAATTATAAAATATATAAAAATATATTTTTAATAGTGAAATGGGTTTTCGGGTCGGCACGACTCTAAATGGGCTTGGACAAGGGAAAAAATTTCGAGTCGCGGCCCGGCCCATGAACAGGTCTAATTACGAATATAATTTTTTAATTTTTGGTAAATTGTTATATTTTTATTTTTTAAAATTAAAAACTATATATTTTTTATTATTTTATGAAATTAAAAAAATAAATAAATATTGAAAAATTACCACCGTGGCTTGGGCAAGCAAATGTGGTGTTGATACCATACATGGGCCCGGCCCATGGACACTTCTACCACCATAGTATAAAAATTATATATTAAAATTATTAAATCTTTATTTTTAAAAATTTAAAATTATATAATTTTTATTTAATTTTTATTATTTATTAAAAGAATTAAAAAAAAAAAACAAGAATGTTACCTTGGGAAATAGCCACCCACAGTGACGATTTCCCAATGAAAAAAAATGAAAAATTTAAAAATTATAGTTGGGAAATCGCCATGGCCCATGGCGATTTTCCAACTGGTATTTTAAAAAAAATTAAAATTTTCAGTTGGAAAATCGTCATGGGCCATGGCGATTTTCTAACTGATTAAAAAAAAAGCGGATTTTGAAAATTAATCTGAAAATAATGATATTTTAGTAAATAAATTTTTTTGGCTATATTAAAATAAAAAGACCTCCTAGAAGAATCCTAGTTCAAATTGAGTCTAGTGTTTTGATTCATTTGGTTTTTGAAATCCTATTAAAATCAAGATAAAAACTCTTTATTATTTTTATCAAAAATAATCCAAAGTCTGATCTTGATCTAATGGAGAATTCCAATTCGATCCAACTTAGTCTTCCCTATTCCGATTTTATCTCCTTTTTTTCATTTTCTGTTTTTTTCCTTCTTTTTTGTTTTTTTGTTTTTTAATTAAACCAAAATTAAAAATTAAACAGGAGATCAGATTCAAGTCTCCATTGCAGGTTTTTGAAACCATTAAACAGGAGATCAGATTCAAGTTGGTAGGCTTAAAAAACATAGAACTTGATAATGTAAATGCTAACCTCTGTTTTGATTGGGGCTTAAGCAACTCTATTTTTCTTTATTGATGTAAAACTAGCTGAGTAGCTAGTTTTCAGTTTTGATGTAGCAGAAATCTCCTCTGCTTATTGGTTAATTTAATTGACAATTATCCACACAAAAAATTAAAAATTAAAAAATTAATTAATTAATTGAAATTACTTAACAAATAAATCCGGATAAAATCCGGTGTCTACAGTAATGGAAGATAAGAATAGACCTGCTAATGGGTTGGGTAGGGTCGCGGCTCGAAATTTTTTCAATTTCTTTGCTCAGGTTCGGCTCGCCGATTTGGATTACTGTTTATAAATTAATAAAAAATATATATTAATATTAATATATTTTTATAATAAAATTTAAATAAAAAATAATTTTTTATTATATGATAGTGATCTGAGTTGGACTAGACCGAATTAACCTACCCGGATCACAAAAATGAATACTCAGACCCGGTCCAACTGGGCCATGAGCATGTTTAGATAAGAATGAGCGTAATTTTGATATTGTTTTAACATAAACAAGTTTTCTACCTAAATTTTAAAGTAATTGGCCTTCTTCAATTGTTAGCATAAATGTGTAAACTCAATGGTAAAAGAAAATATAGTTTATCTTAAAATGAAATTTCCAATATGAAAGTAAATAAATAAAATTTTAAAAACAAAAAAAGAAATTATTAAAATATTAACGTAATGCATGAAAAGAATAATAAAAAATAAATAACATGCATTTGACGTAAAATAAATAAAAAGTATCATAATCAATTAAAAATTATCAAAATTGTAAACGTAATAAAATATAAGAATAAACGTAATATGCTATTATTTTAACGTAAACAAACAAGCTGACTACGTATAGTTTAAGTTAATGAATTTTTTTAAAATGTCAACGTAAATGTATAAGTTCAATTGTAAAATATATATAATTTATGGTAAAAAAATGAACGATGAATAAGAATATAAATAAATTATTAAAAATATAACGTAAACATAATGAGGAGAATAAAATATAAAAAAAAAAAGCGTAAAATGGATAAAATCTCTCACAACCAACTACAAAAAAATTTAAAAATTATAAACGTAATGAAAGGTAAGAATAAGCGTAATAACATATTATTTTAATGTAATTAAGTAAGTTGACAATGCAAAATTTAAATTAATTGGATTAATTTAAATGTTAGCATAAATGAATAAGCCAATGATAAAAAAATATACATTATATGGTGAAAAAGTAAATACTGTTAGCATAAATGAATAAGCCAATGATAAAAAATATACATTGTATGGTGAAAAAGTAAATACCATATAAATGTAAAAGAATAAAATTAAAAAAATTATTCTAAAAGAGTCAACTTAAATGAGTGAAAATAAGAATTAAAAAATGTAGCATTTGACGTAAAATAAGTAAAAACTATCATAATCAAACATAATAAACTACTAAAATTATAAACGTAATAAAGGTAAAAAATAAATATAATTTTTATATTATTTTATTGTCAATAAATAAGTTGTCTATTAAATTAATTGGCCTTCTTCAAATGTTAGCATGAATGCATAAGATTAATGATAAAAAAAAACATATAATTTATGGTATAAATAAATTTTAAAAGTGAAGAAGAACTTTTATTAAAAATATTAATGTAAATACGTGATAAGAATAATAAAATAAGTAATATTAGGCTCAAAATGTAGAAAAAACGTCGTAATCAACTAAAAAAACTATAAGTATAATGAAGATAAGAATAAACGTAATAATATATTATTTTAACGTAAATAAGTAAAATTACAATGTAAAACTTAAAATAATCGGATTTCTTCAAATATTAGAGTAAATGTTTTAGTAAAAGAATACATAGTTTATGAGAAAAAAATTAATATAAACGTAAAAAAATAAAATTTAAAAATATCAACATAATTAGATGAGAAGAAGAATGAAAAAATATATCATGTGACATAAAATGGGTAAAAATGATCATAATCAACTAAAACAAATTTATTCAAGAAAAAACAAAAACAAAAACAAACAATGGAAATTATAAGGTTATAAGGAATTAAAACTAAATTTGTCACTATACTATAATTTAATATTGGAAGTTACCATTTTACTTTTGTTTGATTGAGTTTAACCATTAAATTTTAATTTTTGATTAAATTTTTATTACTAACTTTGATTTTGAATGATTTGAAAACAATTTTTTTTTATAAAAAAAAAAACATCCCTTCAAAATTTTCTTTTAATAATTAACAATAATAAATTAAGTAATAAAAATATTAGAAAATAAAAAAAAATTAACATAAAAATTTTATTTTATAAAAAACTAAAGCTTAAAGTTTTTTCCTTTTTCTGATCTTTCTTATATTATATTATTCAAGTCGTATAATTTTAACAACTAAAATAATATTGTTACGAAAAAAAAATTTGCAACAAAAATCTATCGTTACGTAAAAGATTTGGTAACCAAATATGTGGTTACTAAAACAAATTTTATACAATCACATTAAGTCGTCGTCAAAAAACACTTTATTTAGTAACGGAAAAAAGTCGTTGCAATAAATATATTTAAAAACGAGTTATTGGGTGATCAAAGCCATTGCATATCATTTTAATAACGGAAGTATATGCAACGACTAGAGGTGCTCATGGACCGGGCCGCGACCCGATTTTTTTGGATTTCCTCACCCAGGCCTGGGTCGGGCCAACCCGTCGGCCCATATTCACTGTTTATATATATTAAAAAATATTTTTTTTATTTTTTTATATATTTTATAATTAAATTTAAATTATTTTTTTATTAGGTGAACAGTGATTCGGACTGGGCCGGATCACTAAAATACCTACCCAATACGGATCGGGCGGACTACCCAGTCCGTGAGCAGGTCTAATCACGACTTTTTATTGTTGCAAAAAGATTTTTGTAACAAAGACTTTTAGCATTTCTAAAAGCCATTTTTTTGTGGTGAGTATTCTTTTTGTTTGTTTGATGAATGGAATAAATAAAATTATATTTACATTCTTTTCATTTTACCTGTTAGCATGTTTTATCATTTAAAAAAAAATAAAAAATCATGAGATATCTTGATATCTCATAACTTTATTCTAAAGTCGATTTTGTGACCTTACTATAGACAAACCCATTGCGCATTTCTTGAGTCCTATCTAAATTTGTTCATGAGCCGGACCGACGGATCGGATTATAGTTCAAAATTGTTTTTTTATCCAAACTCATTTCGGACTAAGCTAGAATTGACTTATAAGTCTGTTTTACTGTTTAAAAAATATTTTTATTTTTATTTTTATTTTTATATTAATATTTATATATATTTTATAATTAAATTTAAATAATTTTTTTATTTATTTAATGAATAGTATTTCGAACCAAGCCAAATCGACTCAAATTACGAAAATCTTTATCCAAACTCGACCCAATTCGGATCGGGTCTGTCGAACCAAGCGGATAACCTGATCCTTGAACAGATCTAATCCTATCCTTCATTTAAGAGTAGCAAAGTGGAAACTAACTCAAATGATCAGTCTAACCAGCTCAAAAGTTAAAACCTAACTCGACTCAATCCGGTTTCATCTTAACAGTTGATGATGGGAACTCAACCTTTTCTAAATTGATGATCAAATCAAACCAGCTAAAACTAGAAATTCCACTAAAACAAATGAATTTTTTTTTTTTTGGATAATAACAAATAAAAAGTATCCTATGCATCAACCATGGAGATTTTAATTCAACAAGTGAAGCTAGAAAATTGATGTTTGTCCTATTAATGTGTATTTATTTAAATTAATTATTAAATGCACATACGATAATTTTCTAACTTTGTATGTAAAAATTAAAAAATTCCACTACTAATGTATAGATAAAATAATAATTCAAATCAAAACTGGAAACCTAAATCATTCTAATCTTGTCCTTTTTTCTTTTTCTTATATAATACAATTAAAGATAGTTCAAACTTTGCTCAAGTTTAATCTCCTTTTAGATGATTGGCTTGATATATTTAAGATGTTACTCACCGAGTATTCCCCACAATGATCAAAACTCTAGTTGACAAACAAATTAAGTTCCTTTCCTTACCGATTCAGCTAATCTTTATGAGTCCTAATCCGGCCCAATTGCCACACCATATATACTCTTTATCTTATTTTCCATTGAAGCCAGCAGCCTAGAAATGATTGTCACTATGGATATATCAGGGACTCGAGCTCTGCAAATGGTTCAATCTAAATATGTAATAATGATACACTGTGTTACATGGACTTGAAAGTTTCAACCACCATACCTGTGTCGACACGACACGGATACAGACACTATATATGTGTTGAACGCCGTGGTTGCAATTGGGGTTCGTCTTCTTCTCCTCAAGCAAATCAAAAATAAAATATATAAAAAAATTCACAAAAAATGGTAGATTATTGGTGATATTTGTCTGATAGGTGGTTTGAAGATAAAAGAAATTTTTGTTTTCCTTGACACTGACAGTCTCAAAGCTGATGATACAAGCTGGGTTTCAACACTTAACTCAAAAAAAGGCGATGGAAAGTTTAATCGAGTTTATTTTCAAAAACAGAGAGGGAGAGAAGAGCTTGTGCGGCTAGAGAGAAGTTTGAAGAAGATGAAGGAGGAGGAGAACTGAGAAGAAGAAGAGTGTTTAGCAAAAACGACAGGGTTTCTTTTTATTTAATTTGGGCTCAAAATCTTCAAACTCATTATTTATCGGGTAAATATGAAAAACATGCTGTCAATAAGAAAATAATTGTTAAATGATTTAATGGATAAAAGTTATTTGAAAAAATGAAATGAACAATTAGAAATTATTATAAAAACTATTGTAAAAACAAAATTGCCCTTAATGAAAAAATCTATTTTTCTTTTCTCCTCCATTAAGAAAATATTATTTTTTAAAATTTTAATTAAAAATAAATTTAAAAAATAAAATATTTAAATATTTCTTTTTTAAAAATTTAAAAAATAAAGAAAAATTAATTTTATTTTTAAAATTTTTTAATTAAAAAAAGTAAATAAAAATTTTATTTTTTTTTTAAATTAAAAAAAGAATTATTTTCAGAAAATTTTATTTTTTAATTAAAAAATAAGAAGAAAAGAGGAGAGAAGGTTTTTTTATCAAAGGTAATTTTATCTTTACAATTTTTTTCTTAATAATGTTTTATTTTTTATTTCTCTTTTCATATAATTTTTACTCATTATATCATTTAACAATTATTGTATTGTTGATGGTATGTTTTTCAAATTTACCCTTATTTATTTCAAAGAGTTTTATACTTTACATGTTAGACAAGTGATTAGTCTAGCTCAACAAAAAAAAAAAAGCTAAAAGATCATGTCTTGGGCTTTCTATATTTTTTGGACTCTTGGTTAATTTTATAGTACTTATAAGTGGTTGGTGTGTTTAAACCATTAAGGTTATTAAAAGTAAAAAGAATAAAATAAAAATGTTTTTTTTATAAGGGTAAAATATAAAAGATTTTATTTATGTAACAAAACTATTTTATAAAATTTTATAAGACGTATCCGCGTACCCGTATCTTATTTTTGGACACTTTTTAGCCGACTCCACGAGTCTAAAAGTTTAAGCAAATGACGAGTCTGACACTTAAACACATACCAATATTGGATACCCATATCCGAGTTCATGTAACATAGATGATACATATTGATCTCCCTAATCTCAACCTATGTTGCTCAGACTCTTCATTTTTCTTGAAGTATCCGTGTACGACACCCGTGTCCGACGCATATTCGGACATGGGTATGGGAATATGATCCTCCAAAGACTCTCCACATACATGAAAATCTTGAAAAAATTGAATACACCCGTGTCAGACACATACCTGTGTCCGACACTGACACCTAAGTCCGAGTAACATAGTTCTCAACTTAGTAGCCTAATGCTTGAATTTGAGCCTTACGGAATTCTAATTCTAGCAAAAAACCTAATGGAACGTTGTATATGAAAGATCTTGTAATAGGCAATACTCTTGAGTAGTGAAGATTTGAGATTCTGCAAGGGTTGTTGCCCGGACATAATAGAGGGCGATGAAGGTTGGATTCTTCAAAGAAATTTTCTCCTTGAGAATGAAGAACAAGGTCCTTTGGAGAAACCATTGTGAGGGCTAGAAACAGAGGGGCCGAGTAAAAAAAGCCCTAAGAGCATATATATATATATAGCAGTCTGAAGTTCAAATCTCAACAACCTCATGTTTGCATGGGCACACAGACATGGGAATACACAATGAAACAAAAATAAAATGATAGGAGTATTAGAGAGAGAGATCAGAACAGGGAAAACGATAGGAATAGTAAACAACAGCTATAACCCCATCCAGAAATGGAGGTATTCAAGTAATAAAATATGAACCTACAAATATATACCTCCAAGTAAACCTATATGTTTTTGTGCTGATGATATAGATATTTAGATGGAATGGCAACTTTTGTAAAGCCCCCATCATCCCTATCAAAGCATTAAACCAATTCAATGGTAACCTTTCCTAATGTGGTATTAACACTCCCAAGTACCACCTTAGTCATTGAAGTTTGAATTCGAATCTTTAGGAACTCTAGTTCTATCCAAACCTAATAGTCTAATTAATTTGATAGATCATGAAGAATTACCATTAAATCTTGGAGTAGGCATCTTCTACACTCTTGATTAGTGGAGATTTGAGATTCTCGAAGAATTGGGGCCTGCATGAAGTAGAGGGCAATGAAGGTTGAATTCTTCAAAAGAAATTTTCTCCCTGGGAATGAAGAACAAGTTCTTGAGAGAAACATTGTGAGCAAAATATAAGGACCAGAAATAGAAAAGGTATTCTGAAGGGACGAGAAAACAAGGCCAAGGAACATCCCTAAGAAGTCTCAATTTCAAATCTCTATATCCCCCCATTTACACGCACACAATTTCACACATTTGAATAAATCAATAAATTAAAATAAGAAAAAACAACTGTAACTTTTACGGATAGAAAGGAAAAGCAAAGAGAACAAGTCTAGGAAGAGTAAACAACTATAAGCTCATCTATGAATGGAGGTACACAAGTTAACATGTTTCAACTTTCAAGCTACAAAATATATATACCAAGCAAAATGTTGTGTAATCCAGTGCTTACAATATAATTTAAATTTCTAAGCTCAACACCGATAATTCTCTCAGTATTGGATCTCAATGACATGTAAGAATCCTCAAATAGATCCTTCGCGTGAATGTGTCTTAATTGCAATAATAATACAGAACAGTCTGTAAAATTTGTTGAGAATGGAAAAAGTGATATATGTTGGTGTATGTCCTAAGACCAATCATATTGGTTATGGGATGCATGTTATATTAAGCATTACTATTACTAACTAAGGTAATCTTTATCTATAAGTTTGTTTACATATATTTTGGTATTACTTCATAGATGAAGTCCGCGAAATAAATATGCTTTAAAAGGAAATTACAATAAGTTGTAATTATGAAATTATTATTGCATCAAAATATTATTTCTAGTCAAAGTTTTATCAGAAAAGACATTGATAAAACTGGTGAGACCGGTACATGATTATACTCTTACTTATGAAGCAATCAACCGATCTCATAGGTTGAAGTTTGAATAAACTTGAGCTAACATGTGGATGCTTGTTACAAGAACAAGTTCACTGAACATGACCCGATATGAGAATGCCATTTGATAATTCACTTGATTATATAAGTGATCCTATGACTTGAGATTACTAATACTTTGATTTTACCTTACTTATGGCCCTAATCATAAATATTGCAATCAGGTTCTTTTGAGTATAACATGAGACATATGAAGATGCATAAGTAATCATGATAGGATTCATCTCCTTGAATAATCAGGAGAATATCTCAACTAGTCTTGATAAGAACTAACTCAAGAAATCTCTTACCAGAGTGAAATGAAGTTTTGGAATAGTTCTAAATCTTATTTAAAGAGTTAATTGCCTATCCCAAGACTTAACATGGTTAAACTAATTGAGTAGACACTAATCCATACTCAAGGCTAAACCGAGATATTAAGTGATGAAAGGATAATAATTATATTGAGAAATCAAGCAAGGATAAATTAATCAAATCTCATTGACTTTTCTTGACAATTGGGGTCATGACTCATTGCTAGATTACAACCATGATCTACAAATATAAGATTGACTAACTAGATTATTAATGATGAACTAAAATGGTTTGATTCATCTAATCTGAATTTACTAAGGATTACAATATCTATATTTGTTGTCAACATATTAAGGAACCTAATGCATCACATACTCCTTGTTAGTGTGGACTATTATTGGAGGCTATACACTTGGATAATTGATAGTTTGCTACAACCTAACTTGGTGTTCTTGAAGGACAAATCTTGTCGCACACCAAACCCTGAGGTAAGGTTCTTACCACAAGTCTCTCTTGTGTTGCATAACTTGATCAATGTTGATCCTATGATTTGAAAATTGAATTTAAATTTTAAAATTCAACCGCGTTTAGCTCTGTTTATGCATGATCAATTCCCAACACTATAAGCAATAGATTTATATACTAATAGCCAATGAGGTAGTGTCTAAATAGTAAGGAGGTGGCTTTGGAACCTTTAGGTCCCAAATCCGAAACATGTATAGGCTTGTCTGTCTAATCTCAACAAAGAAAAAGGGAAGAAAATCACATTACTTTAGCTCACTCCTATGTTTATCATACATTGAATTTACTCCCAGTCCATTAACAATACTTTAAAGGTAATAAAATTTAAAAAAAGCTACTGTACTCCACCAAATTGAAAATTTAGATTTAATTAACTCTTAACAGATCATTAATACCTGGTAGTTATTTTTGTTTATATATATATATATATATACAGACTCACTTAAAACTTTTTTCTCCAAAGCAACAAAAAGCCTCCCATATCCAAAAGTAAACAATTCTAATTTCTAAACATGAATGCCAGTTATTATTAATAAGAATCCACCATGAAAACATCTGGATCAATGAGGAAATTGATCCTAGAGAAGACATGAACATATTTCTGGGATAAGTCACCAAGATCTTAATCACATGCACGAAACTAAGCTTCTTTAAAATACACTTGGCTTTGGCTAAAGTTAAACAAAAACATTAAAAACAATTAAAAGTTTCAAAAGCACTTACGATAATTGGCTAATAGATTCCAGATCACCAGCTTTCAACATTTCCTCTTGGAATGAGCGGCGGTGAAGTTGACGTGTGAAAGTGCTTGTTGTGTCCAAGAAATAGAGAAGAAATGACATCAAGCAGCAGCACGAAAACATGGGTATGGGACCAAAGATCCAAAGCAATAGGGGGAAGGATAAGTAAAAGGCTCGCAGTCCAAGTGACCAGAAATAACTTCCTCTGTTTAAGTTTCTTGCAACATACTCAACAGTCTCCATATTGTCTATGGATGAAGGGAGAGTGACCAAGAAGCTTACATGGGCGTAGTATCTAATAGACTGCACATTGCAAAGAAAGGCAACAAGGAAACACAGCAAAATGGAAAAATTCTTGATTGAAGAGAGTAGAGGACTCTTATTGCCATAAACTATTTCTGAAGTTGCGTTGCCAGAGTCCGAGCTGCTGCTAACAAAAACACTAATCAGTGAACTAAGAGTGATTGCTATTGTTGCCAAAAGTGTCGATGCCATTATGTTGTTGCGTATTGTTTGTATTGCCAGAACACCATTTTTCAGGGGATCCTGAAACATCAAAGATGAGGTCACTATCATTGCTCAGTACATGAACACTGACATTCTAGAAAAATAGAAAATGTTTCAGCAATAGATACTATCATGAATACATTATTGTATCCCTTATGGCAGTTAATTGTTTTAGAATAAATCAAAAAGCCAACCCCACCACACCCTAGCCTCGCATCAAAGATGTTGGTAATTAGAAAAAAATAGCCCTCTCCATCAGTAAAAATAGAACATGAATTTTCTAGTCTTTTAGCATTTCATTAATTGAGATCTCCTTATGCTGATATCTGGTTTGAAATTCTGAATACTAGTTCTTGGCTTGCTCCATTTGCTTATTGTTACTTTGTTAATCGAAAAACAAATTAAGCCACATTCTGCACAGCAGATCTTCACTACTAATAGTTCTCTTTTGGTTTTAGCAAGAAGTTTTTACCAGTCAGCCTAATTCCTCTTGTTGTCTTTCATTGAGTTCCATGGAAATAGCTATTTTTGTTTAAGTAATATTCTTTTCTTGTCCAGTAAGTAAGTAATATTTAACGATAAATAAATAATGCTCCCCATATGTTGCAAAAGCAAATTCCCCAGTTGTAGCACTCTGTTGTTGCAAAAGTATAAAAACTTATATAAATAAAGTGAAAAAGTTCTGGGGTTTTTTGTTATTTTAGCCTTGCTTTTACTTTTAGCTACTTTTAGCTTCTAAAACACAATCAAGTGGGTGCAAAGTATATGGGAAGCATCAATTATCCAATTGAGCCAAAGGAAGGAAACGGATAATATGCCTAACTAGTCATTGGCTCATCAAGCTCTCACCAAATTTGGTGAAAGAAATACTATAAATAATCAACCAAATGAAGCAAAAAGAGAGAGAATCCAACTAAACCAAAATAACAAGTAATCTTTTTCTTTTGTTTATAATTTAATTTCCATTCTTGTTTTTGTGATACCCAAACAAGAAATTTACACTGAAAAAGTTACATCTTTTTGTATGCAATAGATCTGTCCACCTTTAATTGAAAAATCAAATACTTCATTTCTCAAGTCATAGAACACCTAAGAGCTCAGTCACAGTCAAAGATCCTCCACATCCTACAATATTAATATTATTCCTAATAGGTTTTGATCCCTTAGATAGAGAAATTCCAAAAGTTGCAACAACAAAAAAAAAAAAACCCATAACTCAAAATTAATAGAAGAAATCATGGCAAAAAAATTAAGGGAAAAAATAGAGAGAGAGGACTGACAGACATCATGAAGAAAACCCATTGGTGACGAGAGTCGGCATTTAAGCCGATGACAGTCCTTGTAGGATGTTTGAGAATGGTAAATAGAAGCCATACATGATAGAGAGCGAGCAGCAACAGCCCCAATGGAACCAGTAGGTAATCCAACTTGTCTTCTTCCATGTTTTTTCAGTTTTTCTTTCTTCTGTGTTCAATCTTGAGGATTGAAGCTCTTACAAAGAAGAAAAAGCATTCAACAGCTTTAACCGAAACTGTCCAAAAAACCCAACAACATATGAAAGAGAAAATGAAGAAAAGCAAAGCTCGCCCCGCGTAAGAACAAAATCTTACCAATTATTATATATTCATAAAAATTAAAATTAAAAAAACATTGAACCTTTGCCTACCAAACTGAAACTGAAAATGACTAATGATAAGTGTCTTGCTATCTTTCTTACTGTATAAAGAAATTGAATAATACGTAATTTTTATTGGAGTTTTTTTAATCGAAAAAAAAAAAAAAGGTATATGACAATTGACAAGACAATAATGTAGAGCATGTGACAAGAAATACTAAAAAATGAGAACTAAGTTTAAAAAAGAAAAACAATTAAAATGAACAAATGATTAAACTAGAACAGAACACTAGTTATAACATAATTGTCTATAATATACCTTTTTTCCTGCTTGGCCTGCTTGCATGTATCAAAATAATAATAATGATAATTGTGTATAAAAAAGTATATAAAATAATCATATATTTTATTTTATATAGATAATTGAATAAAGTCCAAACTTTAAAACTAGTACGCTTTGATAAAAAAAAAAAAAAAAAAAAAAAAAAAAACTCAACATAAATTATTCACATAAAAAAATATCAAAACATAATTATTAGGAGCGTGACCGCAATAATTGCTCTTTGATTGTCTTACTAAATTTTTTTTTTCTAATAAAAAAAAAAAAGTCTAACACCAAGACATATGCTCAAGTACATATATTGAATATCCTCTGTTCTAAAAGTTTGAGTTCAAATTTTAGATTTTTTCGTAAATAAAAAGTAAAACTAATCAAATTTCAAAATTCATAGAAATGGGAATAAATTTTTTTATTAAAAAAATCATTAATTTTCTGTAAACAGATAAAATCAAAAAAGTCTTAATCTAAAAAAAAAAAACTTAATAGATTCAATCCTAAAAAAAAATCTAAAACTTTTGATCTTAAAGTGAACATTTAAGATACGTTCGGATGAAAAATTTTAAAATTCTAAAAAAATTTAAAATGAAAGCATTTAAAAATATATCATTTCAAAATGTTAGAATTTATAATTATTTTATTTGAATAAATGTTTTTAGAAGAAAATTTTGACGGTTGAAATTTTCTGAAATAAAAAAATAATTATAAAATAAGAATAATGATATTAAAAATAAAAATATATATGTATAAAAAAATATGCAATATGGATATCATTAGATTCGTAAAAATATATAGATATTATTAATAATATAAAAATATATATCATAATTAAATAAAATAATAATTTATTTTTTTAGTTTTTTATTTTATACTGGGTTTATCTTGGAATTAGAGCTGCTCATGGGTCGGGCCGGGCCGCGGCCCGGTTTTTTTATTTTCTCTGCCCAGGCCCGGCCCTGGGTCGGCCCGGCCCGCCCTTTTAGGCTCGAACACTGTTCATTAGAATAAAAAAATATTTATTTATTTATTTATTTATTTATTTATAATTAAAATTAAATAAAATAATATTATTATAATAAAAATTACTGTTCCGGAAATATCCTGTCCAGGCCCGGCCCGTAGCCGGGCCGGACGGGCTGTCCGGCCCGTGAGCAGGTCTACTTGGAATAAAATGAGAGAGGATTTTGAGAAATTTTGAAAAACCACCTCTTTTAGTGGAATTTCAAAATAGAATTTGAGGTGGTCAAATCTCCTCTTGAAATTTTTTATAAATTTTGAAATTTTCATTTTTTTTTTTATACCCAAACAAGTAAATTCAGTTTTAAATTTTTGAAAACCTTGATTGAAATAAAATTTCTCCTTTAAATCTCTCATCCAAACACACCTTTAATATTTAATAATTATGTTAATTTTAAATTCCGTATAATAGATCGTTTTACAGCTTTTTGCTCTTTAATTTTTATTTGTTACATTTTTCTTTTCATTCATTTAAAAAAAAACAAAAAAGTAAATGAATCTACCAAAGGGAGCTAACTGTATTCCCCATATGATAACCCTATAAATCTATACGAAGATTTTAAAAAGTTCCACGTTATGCATGTAATGCAATAGCAAAAACATGTTTTAGAGAAAGAGAAACAGAAAACTAAATACTCTGCAAAAACATGTTTTGGTGAAAGAGAAACAGAAAACTAAATACTCAGATTTCGCTTGATATCAGAGGTGCTCATGAACCGAGTTAGATTGAGTCGGGACCAAAAAAATTTATTTTTATTTGCTGCCCACGAACCGAGTCTAATTGAATCCGGATCAAAAAATTTTATTTTTATTTGCTCAAGTTTAACTCGGATAAAAATCCATTTCACAATTTAAAAAATATTAAAAAAACTATTTTATATTAATATTTATATGTTTTTTAATTAAATTTAAATAAAAATTATTTTTTTATTAATGAATAATAATCCGAACTAAACTAATTCGAATTAGAAAAATCTTAATTCAAATCGGACCTGATCTAATTTGAAAAAATCTTAATTCAAACCGGATCTAATCTAATTCGAACATGATGAATAATCCGACTCATAAATAAATCTACTTGGTAAGAAATAAAAATAGATAAAAAATTAAAATTTCTTATTTTGTAATGATAAGTTTTTTAACTTTACCCTTTCCATCCATATACAATCATCTTCTTTATCCTTGTATAACAATCATCTACATATATATTTCATTTACAACAGTGAAAGCTGGAAGTTTTGGCAAACTAAAAATTTCTTTATTAACTATAAATCTTAACAGTTGCAAAATGGAAGAATTAACTTCATTTATCTATACAAAAACACCTAAATTTCTAACCCTCTGTGACCTTTACCCTTTACCCACTTTTCTCAGAAGCTTTACCCAAGGAAGTGAAGTTCAATCTGCAAATTATTACAAAAGAACAAGAAGCTCAATTGTGTTAAGGCAAACAACTAATCCTCTTTATCTTGAGGGACTATTTTTACTAAACAAAGTAAAATAGCAATTACCTTATTAGTGGCTTCCTCTGGACCACCACAGGCATCGATGGGATTGATGAAATCATCGATGCAGTAAGTTCCGCAGGCTATACATGAAAAATGAAAACTCATAACAGTCAGAATTGCACCATCGTTTCTGAGCACAAACATTACAATTGGATCTTGCATTGCATGGCATCCATTCTGAGAGACTAGCAAAGAGGTAAAGCAGTATTTTATTATGCACAACCAAAGTATTCTAGGTCAGAGCCTAGTGCAGCTTGTTTTGGTTGAACCAGTTTTATTTACAAGCTATAATAGAATCTTTTGAAAACTAGTCACAACTCAATCAAATGTGTATCTTGCTTTCTAAAGCAGCATTAAAATAATGCATAAACATAGATAGTCTACAAATTAGTGCCTCCTATACCTCATGTACTATACTATATTTCATTTATCAGAAAGGCAAGAAATTTCTTTTTTTTCAGGCACAATGGTAGGCTTAACCTTACATATTAGCAAAGATAAAGGAAAAGGAAACAGTAAACAAGAAAATTTTAAGCCAATCATACAGAGAACTATTCTCAAAAACAAGAAGCAGAGCTCAAGTAAATATAAGCAAAAAAGAAACATAACAAGGATATCTAGCAATGTAATAAAAGCAAGAAGTAACAAAGCTTCTAGAAACCAATAATAACTGACAATGATAGCAGAAACAACCTCCAACTCCTCTATACCCCCGGTAGCATGTAAACTGGTGGAAGAACCAGCTCCATTGCTTGATGGTACTGGGGCTGCTCCTCCTGAATCTGACATTGAAGATTTCACAGGGCCACTATTAGTGTTCCCCACAGATTTGACCTGGTTCCTAAATTCTAAATCATCTTCAAGCTCTTCAAGTTCTTGTGGAAAAGCTTGGTGGGAAACGTATGGACCAGACATTATTTTCTCAATTGCCAACTTCTCTGCCTCTTTAGAACTTGAAGAATCATCAGCAGTCACAAGAAAACCCTTATTTGGAGGAATACATCTAAGTGATCCATCGACCTCACTATTAAAAGAAGAAAGCTCTTCCACACTTGAATTTATTAATTCATTCATCATATTACTCTCAGCTTTTTCCCTTGTTGGTTTGATCAATCCAGTTGCATCTGAATTGTCACCCTTCGTGGAACAAGAACTCACAGTGCTGACAGGACTAACCACGTGAACTTCTGGACTAGAGGAAGGCACAGCATTAACATATTTGCTGTTTCTCAATTGAGCATCTGCATTGTCATCTACCCTCTTCCTCTTCTTTCCATCATCTTGCCCATCCACAACTCCTTTAACTTCACCTAACTTGTCTGATCCAGCTTGACCAGAAACTTTTGTATCTGATACCCGCCTACTATCCCAGGTTACTTTAGATGGACGGGAAGGTCGGACACCACCAGGAAATACAAAGCTAGGTATGTTCCTACGTTTTACATGGGTTACATGGATTTCCATTCCAGGCTTCCACAAATTGTAGATATTAACAGAGCGTTTAAACTCCTCAACAGTTAACCTTATATCAAATTGTTCGCCTTCGTTCACTGGAACTCCTTGTTTGCGTTGCAAACCCATAAAGTAACTGCAATGGAAGGGCCTAGATTTGTCTTGAAAATCACCAGGATGAGGGTGGCATTGAAGCATGTTATATGTGTGCTTTTCAATCTACATTTACAAAATAAACAATTGAAAATTAGGATTATGAAGATTAGAAGTACAAAAAAGACAAAAAGGGGTAGGGCATAGAAAAATGAATGCGCATAATTTGTAATAGGTGGGTTGGGGAAACTTTTTAGAAGGTATATCTAGAACTCTAGACTGATGCCCCTTCTTGTACCAAAAAGAAAATGGTTTAGAAAAGGAAAGTCTGTTCCACCTTCAATGTAAGTTGACGGAGACGGGACTCAACCCAGCCTTTCCACTTTCTTAAATCATCAGCATTTTCTGCAGAGATGTCTATTTGTAGATAATTCTTGTATGTTTCAAAGAAAGCATAAGGCTCAAAAAGGGTATCCCAGTCAGCTTTGTTTGCCTCCATAGCCTGCAAGCACTAACAAACATCAACAACAAATTCAAAGTGTAAAAATAATATAAAATAAGGAAATCATTACACAACAAGGTACAAAGAAAATCACATAACCAGCAAGTTTTATAGTCCTTTCAGAAACAAGATAGGATGGTGAAGGATTTTGAATTCTGCTCTGAACAAATTCTTAGATGGGAAGTCATTCAAAACTGCATGGACTTAAATCTGGACCAAATCTGCCTAGGATTTTAAAAGCCCAAATATTAAAATTTGAAATACTTTCTTTGGCTTGGAATTGTTGAAATCCAGCCAATTAACATTCTTCTCCCTAGTTCAAATCAAAACCTAAGCCATCAAAACAATAGATTTGAATTTGTTTTAAGATTCTGGATTTCACTAACTTATCCAAACAAAGGGTCCACATCCAAATTCTAGTTGCCCAAAAAAACTTTAAAGAAGTTCATCGTGAATTAAGGTCCTAATATTCACTAGTGCAGTTGATTATCACACACTCACACTGAAATTTTTTATCAACAATCATGAGTATTCAAAAAATATGTTGTAAAGAAAGAAATAACAAGATTAACTGCTTTGAAATTCAACATCTAAGGACATTGACTACCAAACTCCAAATCATGAGCTGTAATGAAAAGGAAGTATTGCTACGAAGTAAACTCATAGTTCTTATAAATGCACCCTTCTGGCTAGGTGAATGTATCCCCTGCTGAAAGAGTTGGATTAAAAAATCCCACCTTTCCCGAGAGAGAGAGAGAGAGAGAGAGAGAGAATAACCAAAAAAAACTCATACAATTAACATAAGGAACAATCAAAGTTGAAGAAGTATATAAAGCTTTCTTCCCCAACATGCTCCCCTTTTCCCTTTTTTTTTTTTTTTTTCCTGTTATAGCCAATATCTTGATAGCCACATCCTTGACCTGACATATCCTATTAAAGAGTAAATTATACAGAAAATCCCCAAGTTTGAGCCTAATCCGGCACAAGGACACTAGTTTGGGAAATGTACAAGCTGCCCCAACTAAAGGCATTGACAAAAATTGTGACATTACTTGGGCTCCGTTTGGTTTACATTTTTGCTATTTGCTTTTTTCTTCTGGAAGCAAAAAAGAAAAAAGCAAATGTGGATAGAAAAGCAAATAAAAGTTTTGAAGGGTTATATATAAAAAAATATAATTCTTTTAGATGATACAAACTAATTATGTTGAATTTGGTGCTAAATTTTAATTATTTGTCCATTTTTAATTAATTATAATATTACTTTTTACATTTGCTTTTGCTTTACAACTACTATTCAAAAGCAAATAGCAAAAGCTCCAACTAAATGGTGCCTTAGATACTCATACAAATGTCAACCTTTGGCACAAAAAAAATAAAATATTATAACTTTATTTGTCTAAAGAATAATGTCAATTAACATATTTATATGTAAAATAAAAAGCTCATCAAGCATTTTTTGTCTGATACAAGATCAACCTCAATGTTATTTCAAAATTTTTTAATTTCTTCATTTTTAGTATTTATTGAATTTCTCCTTTCTCTCATTTTCTTCTCCCTATTCTCTCTCTCCTTTCACTCCCTCCAACACCAGCATCTTCTCTGATTCCAGCGTTGCATCCAAATATATAGTCATACTCACCAGATACAGCCCCAAACTCAAAACCTAAACATTTTCTCTCCTCTTGAAACAAACTTCACCCTCTCCTCAATCTCTCCCTCTCCCTCTCCACCAGTCCACCTGACACAACCACCCAATAGGTTTTCATGAAAATGCTCCAAAGAAGCTTATACACTACATCTTGAAATTTTGTGCAAGTTTTTTGTATGCTTTTGGGGTTTAGTGCATGATCTTATACTGATGAAACTAAAACAACCAAATGGCAAGAAGAGATCTGACATGAACTACAAGACCATACCTCACAAATTTCACTACCCCTCTGAAATTCATCTGTCATGATTCGCAAAGTACTCGATGACACATTGTAACTAGAATTCATGGAAGGATAAGCAGGAGTAATAATAGGCATCAAATGATATCTATCTTTCAGATTTTTTCGGGGATCCCAAACTTGAAGACCAAGAGATCGTTCCTCGATTGCACAAAGCATGACTGGGTTTGGCCAACGCCACTGGGTATAAACCCTAAAAAATCGAGAAACTAACATATTGGACAGAGCATTAGGGTATAGCTGGCATATACGAGCAACAAGCAATGCCCAGTTTATACCACCAAGAAAACCAGCAACCTGCCAAAAACAAAAAGGATTACTTTTGTATATAAGGAAACAATCTAGAGCATAACCTTGCCAACATGAAAAGCATCCCATACATTAGAATAAACACCACGACGTTTTGCCCAAAACCTCATGCATCTCAAAGTTGTCCGGAAATTCTGCACGTAAAATAACAGAAAAGTCAATAACCTCTGTGGGGAAGAAAATATCTGTATGTATACAATTCACAAAGTGATAGCCACAACCTGAATATTTGGAACCAACCGTAAAATTTGGTCAGTGACTCTGCAACCATTAAGACTACGAACTGTCTGCTCATCTGTATTTTGCAATATAGAGTCTTGCGAAATATCTAAGTCCTGCACCAGAATTTACACAAGATATGAGAAAATTTTCAGATACAATTGGATAAAAAAAAAGAGTTACAATTTAATGAATTTTAAGTTTCACAGAAGACCAGGTTGCTATGCAAAGAATTAATGCACAAAACATCATCTCTCACTAGGCCATAACAAAAGCTCAGTAAAAAAAATGCACCTGTTTTGCCTCAGATTTTCTCAAAAGCTTCACAGTTCTAATGATCATCAGTAAAAGTTATCAAATTTTAAAGAGGTTAGAATCTAATATTCTATGTTATTCTTTTTATTGTTCGAAGTAGATTATATATATAATTTATTGCATCTAATTATGCATGATTGTCGCAGGATGGACCATTAATTCTTGGATATCTACCTTAAATCTCGATAAGAATTCTAACAATTTACATAAGCTAGCAAAACATATGTTACACCCTGCACTTTACCCTATCCAGTTTACTGCAGACATTAAAATCCTTTAATGTCTGCAGTTTTAAGAAGGCTAACCTCATTGATAGGTAAAGGCTTGTTCCCTAGGTCACCTAGGGTTGAAAACTGATGATTATTCTATTGGAAATCAGGTTCAATTCAGAGTTGGAACTGATTTTTAGGTAAAAAAGGAAAAACGTTTCTTCATAGCCATTGGCTTCAGCAATAAAGTGGAGTTACCAGCTTTGTCGTTTGAACTTAAAGAGTAATTCCATCTATAGTGGGATGATTGCTCTAATGTAAATTACCAACCATAGGCACATGCCTTATGATAGAATTCGTGCAATAAAATTCATAATGGACGTAGACCTGAGGTTTTGTTCGCATTTATTGCCACAACCATACCTGCAAGCTCAAGCAACCTCCAAATTACAAGGGGACCTAATACATCAAATCAAATTCCTCCATGACATAATTAAAACGTTTCTATTCTAATTAAGTTAACTCCTTCTCTCACTATACATGATAAAAGGAAAACAAAACAAAAGAACGAAGTAAACTAAATGCATAGATGCAAATATAATGGGGAGGGGAGACCACTTCTAATGCTTCATAAAGAAATGGATGCCATCATTTACAAAATAAAAGACTGATAAACCCACCTAGTAGTGACTCAACCTCCACAACCAACCCAACACTGCCTCCACACATTAAAGACCCAAATTGCTCAATAAGAACTTCAGTGGAAATAGTAACAGGTTTCATCACTTAGCTAAATATCCTTCTAAATCTCTAGCAGCGAATTACTAGAACAATAATTCTTAAAATAGAAGATAATAAAATGGAGTATATGGTAATTAAAGACAAACACCAGACAAACCAGCACTTACTTCAGGAATAACCCAAAGCGAGAGTTTTGCGTAAAGAAGATCTATGGAAACTCCTTTGAATTTGAATTTCATGACTGGGACATGAGCATCAGGCACAGGGTGCAACTCTGATACTTCAGGCATCTCTGATAGCATCTTTTGTAGTTCACCAAAGAAATCCTCCTACATCCAAACATATAGAAGCATTTTTTTAAGTTGGTCAATCAACACTTTCTCAAATAAAAGAAAACTGTTGCAAATAAGCAGAGAAAGATCTGATCGCACTTCTCGTGTTGCATGTCTAGGTCCCACACAAAGTGTATCTATATCTGCACCAGGGCCATGCACCTGCTTTCAAAACAAAAATGGAAGCATGACAAACTAGAACTCCAAATTGAAAGCAATGAGGTGGAGAAATCATGTGCTTGAAGGCATTATATGAAGTTTGCAGAACTATTAAACTATGAAGATCTATAGACCTCAATCATCAGAAAACAATATGCTTTCATAACCAGATCATAGAACCTCTCACCATACATGATTGATCATCTGTCCCCTTTCTTAAAGTAGAAAACAAGAACCCAAAGATGAAATGCCTTATTCCAGTCATATTGGAGCAACTTTAAATCAAAAGAAGTAAACCAAGACAAATCCTAGAATATTCTAAATCTGACCAAATGAGAAAATACACCTATTATGCAGGTATTCAAACATAACAAGTCCACGCTTGAGCTTAACATCCTCAACTGATAAAATAAAACCCTAAACAGCAATGGCTGAATTCACACAAAGAATAAAATAAAATTGTTCTTCCACAAAACACTGTATTGTTTCACAAATGAAATGTATAGCAGAGCGAGCAAGTAAACTGCATAAAGTATTTTCTCGCCCATAAACTGAGATGCAGCTGAAACAGCCAGTTCAATGTGATGGTCAACGTCTGCATTAACCACCAAGACTTCGTAAGACAGATGACATCAGCTAGCAATATAAACAAATGTGATAAGCTTCATTCTTTGAAGAAATTCGCAACAAACACACAAGCTCAGAAGTCACATCAATAGTGGCTTGAAGAAACTACCTACATTGCTATGTGTTGGTCCACCGTCCACCACCTCATTATCAGCTAGCAATATTGTTTGCCCATTACCAAAATTTACAATAAATTCATTAGACTCCAATGCTTTTCTCTTTATAACTTACAGGACTCCACTGAAGTGAAATGAAAGGATAAAACACAAAGAAAGCAACGACAAGTAAGAAAATGATCATACCCCTAACCGATAAGAACCAAAGGTGAATATCTTAGCATTTGCTTCTTGAACCAATTGCTCATTCAAACCTTTTGCACGGCTTATTGCTTTAACCCAATTCTTCACAAGCTGTTTAATTTAACATCAAACATCATCAATCACTAGAACCCGAAAACACAATCCGGCATCCAAAAATCAAGCAAGAAACAGAAGTAACTATACCAAGTCATTCTACTTAAATTTATCAAAAGACAGACAGTTAAAAACCATGAACCAACCTGGTCTAGGCTCCCCAGTACTTCCTCTCGACTAACAGCCTCCTCTTGACTCTCATACAATCCCACATTTTGCAAAAACTGAAGGTCCAAAAATTCCACAAAAACCACAGTTCAGGATAATCCCAAACCCAGAAACTTCGAAAGAAAAAATACACTAAACAACATACAAGTGAAAATGCAGTTAAAAAGAAACCTTTTCCAGCTCTCGGTTTTTAATCACATCGTAGTCAGTCGGTCCACCCAACGAAATAGGTTCCGTGATGCCTAATCTTTGCCCAGTGTTTCCATTTCCCAATCCAGGGCTCCCCATTATTCTTATTTTTTTACAATTCTTCTTTTTTTTTTTTCACTCCCACTCTCTCTCCTTTTTTTTGCAACCAAATAATAATTAATCAAAATTTTATTGATAACATTTTTTCACAATTTTTGTTTTCCTTCTCTTCCTAAGATAAAATAGAATAAAAAAGAATAATTGGAGAGGTAAGAATCTAAAAATTGCTGATTGTAGAGTATTAGGGAGGATACAAACAAAATTGAAACTGAAATTACAAAAGAAAAAGCTAATCCTTTTTTTTCTTATAATAAGACTATTAAGGAAAGATTACAACACCAAAATTGGACTCCAATTGGAAAACAACCCTAACCCTAAGGGGAAGAAAACCTAGCAAAAAAAACCCAATAATAAAATACAATTAAAAATCCGAACTTTCGAGAATTTTAAGGTCTCCTCCTTTTGTTGTCGACGATGCCGATGGTGATGTTAACTCTGTTGTTCTTCGTCGGCCATGGCGATTGAAAAACAACCAAAAGTCTACAATACAAAAATATAAAAAGACCCTGAAAACCAACCAAAAAAAAAAAAAAGAAAAGAAAGTCAGAGTAAAAATTAGATTAAGAGAAGGGAAATTTTAGAAACTCAGGAAGAGACAGAGAGTTTACAGGATTTCGTGATTATTGTGGAAAATTGTTTCATTTTGTAATCTTCTTTTCATTTTATAGAGAAAATAAGAAGGGTAAATTTAACAAACATGTCTTCAATAATAGCATAATTATTTAATAGTATAATAGCTAATAATAATTTTTAAAAAGGAAATGAAAAAAAAATTGTTTTTAAAAAAATTATAAAGATATTTTACCTTTAATCAATCATTTAGAGTTAAGAAAAAATTCAAGTGGCAACTTTGCCACATCAGCATTTTAAAAATTTTTAATTAAAAATTTTTTTAAAAAATAAATACTTTTTTTTAATTTTAAAAAATAAATTATTTAATTATTTATATTTTTAATTTATTTTTTAATTAAATTTTTTTTAAAATAAAAAAATAATATTTTTGAAATTAAATTTTTAAGTTTATTGACTTGGAAGGATAAGGAATGAGAGATTTGTATTAAGGATAATTTTGTTTTTATAACTTTTTTTTTAAATAATTTTTTCTCTTTTATTTCCTTTTTTAAAATTATTTTATGTTATTAGACCTTTAAATAATAATTCTACTATTCAAAAGATGTTTTTCAAATTAACCCAAATAAGAAATTTGGGAAAAAAATTGGATTAAAAAGTATTGTAAAAAATGTGATTTAAAATTTTTTAAATGTTTGCTATTGTTATAGAAAAATATTATAAGAAATTAAAATATCAAAAAATATGTTTAAAAAAATAAAAATTTAGAAATATAAGAATAATAAAGTTATTTTATCAAAAAACTAGCTTTGAAAGTCCAAAAACTTCATTTTCTTGGTTGTTTTTTTATTTGAGTTGTTAAACTATGATTTTAATTATAAAAGCTAAAAAAAGTTTACCCATTTAGTATTACGTTTGCAATTAAACTCAATTTTTGACTTCAAAAACTGTGTCAATAATAATACTAAACGGGATCTAAGATCTTATATTGAGCTATCGTTCAAACCCAAAAATAATATTAAACCTGAAAAAAAAAATTGACAAAAAAATGAGATCCATTTAAAAACGGACTTAATTTTGGCCATGATATTTTTATCCATCTAATCTAATTTTTTTTTATTATTAGTAATATAACTTTGGATAAAGTACATAAATCCCTTTAGGTTTAGCAGAAAATACACTTACTCCTATAATTTGAAAAATGTGCACTTGCTTCCTAAAGTTTGATGAAAAACACACTAACCTTTTTAGATTTATTTACTAAATAAATTTTAAATAAAAAACAATTATACTCTTATCAATTATTAATCATGTATTTTTCTATTTATTTTTATTCATTTTTTAATTACACAATAGTGAGAATTTAATTAGCTTTAAAATTATTTTTAATTACTATAAAACTAAATTCTAATTAAATTATATTGTAATTCAAGTAAAAGTTAAATATTTTAAACTTATCTTTAATTCAATTATATATTGATTTAAAGATGAATTTATTAAATTATTTGTATTTAAAATAAAAAAATTATCATTATTTTTAAAAAAAATTAATGGTAAAGAAATTGATTAAAATAAAAAAAAAATAAAAGGAGAGAAATAAAGGAGAATAAAAAATGAAAATATAACAATCATTCATTTGTTTGAAAACTACATTTTATTTTTCTAGAAAAATAACTACTGTTAGGATTTCATTAATCAAACTAATATTTATTCAAATTTTACTTTAAATATTAAAAATATCCTAATTTTATTTATTTATTCTTATTTTCGTATTTTTATTTTTTACTTTAATTAATTTTTTATCACTAAACTTTTTTAAACAAATTTAATTAATTAATTTTAAATAAAAAAAATTTAATGAATTAATCTCAAAGTTAATATATAATTGAATTAAAGATAAGTTTAAAATATTTAATACGTGAGGCCTTAGCCATTCGCCACGTGGGACATCGACATCTTGGGACCCTTCTCCATAGCCATTGGTTAGAAGAAATTCTTGATAGTTGTCTGAGAATATTTCACCAAATAGGTCGAGGCAGAGGCTGTGGTGACCATCACGGAAAAGATTATAAAGAACTTCGTCTGGAAGCTTATCGTGTGCAGGTATGAGGTCCCAAATACCATAGTGGCAGGCAATGACGCATAGTTCCAGGGGCCAAGTTTAAGAAATTCTGAGCCAACTTCAAAATTGCGCTAACACGTGACTCGTGAAGCATCCTTAGACAAATGGCCAGGTTGAATCAATGAACAAGAAGATCCTCTAGGGTTAAAGAAGAAGCTGGACAATGCAAAGGGTTCTTGGCTAGAAGAGATGCCAGGGATCCTATGGGCAATTCGGACCACGTCCCACACAGGCACAGGGGAGACGCCCTTCAATCTAATGTAGGGAACAAAGGCTGTCATACCTGCCGAGATCGGTATCAACTCGTTGAGAATGGCCTACTACGACCCGACCCTAAGCGAGAAAGCATTAAGGGCAAACTTAGATCTCTTCGAAGAAACCAGAGACTGGGCACAAGTGAAGCAGACTGCAAATCACAACAGGTCGCCAAGTACAACAACTCTAGAACAAAGAGCAAACAGTTCTAGGTTGGTGACCAAGTCCTCAGAAATTGTGAAGCAAGTCGACCGGCAGGCGAGTAAGGAAAGACGGCCCAAATTGGGAAGGCTTGAACAGAGTAGCCAAGAAGATCGGTTTCGGAGCCTACACACTAGAATGACTAAACGGGAGCCCTATACTAAGAATGCAATTCATCTAAAGAAGTACTTCTTGTAACCTTATATATATATCACAATATAATACAAGTTCAAATTGCATTTTGCAGGCATCATCTATCTTACCATCACACAAGCTTATTCAACCTCTCTAATTTCTCAACAGCCTCTAACTGGCTCTCTTATGTGTTCACGCACGTGTACTCGTCTCGGGACACCATGTAGCACGCTCAACAGCCTCTGTATGGCTCTCTAATGCGTTCACACACGTGTGCTCGCCTTGCGGCACCGTGTAACACACCCAACAACCTCTAACTGGCTCTCTTATGCGTTCACGCACATGTGCTCACCTCGTGACACTGTGTAACACTCTCAACAGCCTCTAACTGGCTCTCTTATGTGTTCACGCACATGTGCTCGCCTCGCGACACTGTGTAACACGCTCAACAACCTCTAACTAGCTCTCTTATGCGTTCACACAAGTGTGCTTGCGTTGCAACACCGTGTAACACGTTCAACAACCTCTAACGGACTCTCTTATGCGTTTACGCACATGTGCTCGTCTTGCGACACTGTGTAACAAGCTCAATAAGTCCCTCCAGGTCCTTTCATTTGTTCAAACACAGCACTTCACAAAACTACACAAGTCCAACACTTCGACAAACATTGGTCAAACATGAAGTTACTTGTAGGTACACGAAAATTGATAACAAATTCGGCAAGTTGGAAAGCTCGTTAAATACCAATCACAAGATTAAGTTGTCTTTTAACTACTCAACCCGAACAATATTAGAGGAAAATCGGTTTGACAAGTTATTAAACATCTTTTAATCCATGAGAACGCCAATTCTACTTAGAATACAATTATGCAAAAAGAAAGAACAAAACTACACAACATGAAAAAGATAAAGTTTTCATTTCATAAGAAGTATTACAAGGAAAATAACCTATACTATATTAACTGGATCCTCTACTATAGGTCTGGTCTCACTAGTTACATCCTTATTTACATTGTTGTCCCCAGCATCAACAATATGATGGCCTTCAGCAGCAATAGCATCTTCTGAGGCATCAACAAGCATGGCATCAACAATGGCGACGTCTTCATAAGCGGGAGTAACAGGAGGAGGATTCTCAGCAGGAGTCTGTGGCATAGCATCAGCCTCTATTGCCCCTAAGATTTTCTTCAACTCCTCTACAAAAGCAGCATAAGGGTTATAGGGGTTGAACCCTTCGGGCATAGTTTCGATAGAGGAAAACTCTATCATGCTGAAGTCAAAGGTCCCGTAGAACAACTGCACCCTAGTAAGGGCAGTTTCTCTAAATTGATGGCAGACCCCTTGTGCCTCATCCAGCACTTTATTTTCTCCTCCTCCAGGACGGTGTCAAATTTGCCATCTCTGCTTCAATAGCTTTGGCCCTCTCCGTAGATTTGGCCGCCTCCCTCTCCATGCTAGCCTCCAATAGGTGCTGCCTAAGGTGGCCTATTTCAGTCTCCTTCATGGATAGCCTCTTCTGCACATTTGCCAGTTGCCCTCGTACAATATATTTATGGTATTCAGCTTTAGCCACTTTTGCCGCAAAGATATTCTCTATAGACGCCACCTTCTCATCAGATGCCTTCACCAAGGCCTCCAGTTCAGCAATGCGAGCTGCAGAAGTGCTTGCCTCAACAACCTTGGCCTTGACCTCTTTCTCAGCATCAGAAAGGCGACCATCAACCTCCTTACCCCTATTGTACAATGCAACGGCGGTAGCCAAACTCTGCAAAAAGGAAAATAAGATTAGCATAGGTTGAAGTCAGCAAGAAAACAACCAGAGCTATACCTCTACCAGATTGGCGACCAATGAACGCTGAGTACTGGGAACTATACCATCTTTCGTCACCTTCACTTCCTAAATAGGAAGATTATCACAGGCCTAATTTATGTTGTAGACACCTAATTTTGTCCGAGCCCCCTAAACAAGGTAAGTTCCTCCTTCAACTTCTCGGAATGCGAAAAATATCATGCTGAAGTCAAAGGCCCGTAGAACAACTGCACCCCAGTAAGGCCAGTATCTCTAAATTGATGGCAGACCCCTAGTGCCTCATCCAGCACTTTATCTTTCTCCTCCTCCAGGATGGTGTCAAATTTGCCTTCTCTACTTCAATAGCTTTGGCCCTCTCCGTAGATTTGGCCGCCTCCCTCTCCACACTAGCCTCCAATAGATGCTGCCAAAGCTGGCCTATTTCAGTCTCCTTTATGGATAGCCTCTGCAGCACCTTTGCCAGCTGCCCTCGTATAATATATGTCTGGCATTCAGCTTTAGCCACTTTGTCGCACAGACATTCTCTGTGACACCACCTTCTCATCAAATGCCTTCACCAAGGCCTCCAGTTCAGCAATGCGAGCTGCACAAGTGCTTGCCTCAACAACCTTGGCCTTGACCTCTTTCTCAGCATCACAAAGGCTACCATCAACCTTTTTACCCCTATTGTACAATGCAATGACGGCAGCCAAACTCTGCAGAAAGGAAAATAAGATTAGCATAGGTTGAAGACAGCAAGAAAACAACCAGAGCTATAACTCCACCAGATTGGCGACCAACGAACACTGAGTATTGGGAACTATACTATCTTTCGTCACCTTCACTTCCTGAATAGGAAGATTATCACGGGCCTAGTTTATGCTTTAGACACCTAATTTTGTCTGAGCCCCCTAAACAAGGTAAGTTCTTCCTTCAACTTCTCGAAATATGAAAAATATCATGCTGAAGTCAAAGGGCCAGTAGAACAACTGCACCCCAGTAAGGGCAGTCTCTCTAAATTGATGGCAGACCCCCTGTGCCTCATCCAGCACTTTATCTTTCTCCTCCCCCAGGATGTTGTCAAATTTGCCTTCTTTGCTTCAATAGTTTGGCCCTCTTTGTAGATTTGGCCGCCTCTCTCTCCACGCTAGCCTCCAAAAGGTGCTGCCTAAGGTGGCCTATTCCAGTCTCCTTCATGGACAGCCTCTCCTACACCTTTGCCAGCTGCCCTCGTACAATATATGTCTGGCATTCAACTTTAGCCATTTTTGCCGCACAGACATTCTCTGTGGACGCCACCTTCTCATCAGATGCCTTCACCAAGGCCTCTGGTTCAGCAACGCGAGCTGCATAAGTGCTTGCCTCAACAACCTTGGCCTTGACCTCTTTCTCAACATCACAAAGGCGACCATCAACCTCCTTACCCCTATTGTACAATGCAACGGCGGCGGCCAAACTCTGCAAAAAGGAAAATAAGATTAGCATAGGTTGAAGTCAGCAAGAAAACAACCAGAGCTATACCTCTACCAGATTGGCGACCAATGAACGCTGAGTACTGGGAACTATACCATCTTTCGTCACCTTCACTAACTAAATATAAAGATTATCACGGGCCTAATTTATGCTGTAGACACCTAATTTTGTCCGAGCCCCCTAAACAAGGTAAGTTCCTCCTTCAACTTCTCGGAATGCGAAGAATATCCCCTTATTCCACAGATGAGTCTCCAAGACTTTGATTCGAAGGTCAATACAAAAAAGTCAACTAAAAAAAGTCAACTCTAAAAAAGTCAACCTTGAAAAGTCAACCACTAAAAAAGTCAACTTTTAGGAAAATCAAGATTCGAAGATGAATTGAACAATGGTAAAGGAATTTTGATAATCGAAGATCTCAAATTAAAGATAGGGAGAAAAATTGAAGGTGGAAAGACAAATTGCAAAATTCAATGTAGAAGAAAAGTATGGAATTTCCAGATTTGGGGAAAAGAATGTAAACGATCAAATTGAATGAAACCGAAACCTCAAATTGAAAGATAATCGGTAAAAAGAGATATCTCAAGGTCCAATTTCACCAAAAGGAATCAATCGGAAGAATAAGTGGACAAAATCAGAAATTGCCATTTTGGGAAAAATGGGAAATTTTGCAAATTTGGAGAAAAGTGCGTAAACGATCAAATTGGACAAATTGAAGGTTCAAAATGGAATAAGATCAATAAATAAGGATATTGGAAGGAGGAATCAACTTAAAGAGAAAAAAGAAAATAATGGTTTAGTGAATAAATGGAAAAATCACAAATTTGGGAAAAACTACGGAGATGGTCCAATTCGGTAAAATTGAAGTCCCTAGTTGAAAAATAATAAATAAATAAAGATACCCCAAGTTCCAATTTGAAATGGATCCAAAGGAAGAGCCGGTTGGAAGAGAAATTGGAAAATCGAGAAAATTCCCAATTTTGAGGAAAAAAGGAAAAACTAAATCGGAGAGGAATTCAGATGTAAAAATTTGGCAAAATTGGTCAAGAAAATCTGGAAAATTGGCCCGTTTCGAGTAAAATCGAGGTTTCAAGGGCTAAAGGGTAATTTTGGAAAATCCGGAAAAAATAGAATCTGAGCTCGAAAAATTTTCTAGAATTAAGTTTTAGGATGGAAATAAGGAAATGAGAATAAAAAAAATCAAAATTGAGACCGAAATGCAAATAGGCTAAATTTGGGGGACTAATCCGCAATCTTAGAGAAAAATCCGGAAAAATAGAAAACGAGCTTGGAAAATTATGAAAACTTTCAGAACTGAGTTTTATATTGGATAGGATGGATTGGAAAAGAAAATTCAAAAATGGGGCTGAAATGAAAATGGGAAAAGTTCGGGAGCACTAAACCGTAATTTTAGAAAAAAATCCGAGAAAAATGGAAAAAAGCTTGGAAAAGTATGAAAACCTCGATAATTGAGTTTTATATTGGATGGGATGGATTGAAAAAGAAAAATTCAAAATTGGGGTCCATTTGCAAATAGATCAAGTTTGGGGGCCAAAATGTAATTTTATCGAAAAAATTGAAAAGGACCAATTTGCAAATAAAAAAGAGGAATGGCCTGGAATATTCCAGGCCATTTTTAGCCAACATGGAAAGAGAGAGGGGAGGGGTTTTCTTTCATTTTTTGAGAGGATTCACTACATTTTGAAAGTAATGGCAGTAGCTAAAAAACTCTTAAGGAGAAAAAAAAAACAAAAAATAAAAAGAGAGAAAGGAAAAGGAATTAGAGAGCTTGGTTGGAAGCTTTGCTAGGTAGTCATCTCATCTTTTCTTTTTATTTATTTTCTTTAGTTTCATGATCTTTTTTTCTTCTTTTCCATGTAATTGTCAACTTCTTTTCTTGGAAAACAAAGGTTTTAAAAGATTTTTTTTAAGGTTTTGTTCTCTTCCTCTTTTTCTTTTTTAAAGAACCAAAGTTTACAAAATTTTCTCTACACATTTTCTTGTTTGGCCGAATCCATGGAGGCTTCATTGTACTTGTCTTTTTCTTGATTTTCTTGCTTGCATGTTGGATGTGGGTTTCACTATTGTGGTAGAATAGATTTTCTCCTTTGATTTTCTTTATAAAAAAAAAAAAGAAATGAAATAAAAAGTTTAAATGCTTGAGGATCTTGATTTTTATCAAGTGATTTTGGTTAGGTAGGACTATATCCAAGGAACCAACCATTGAGCCAACCTTCATTTTTTTTGTTTGTTTATATTTTTTAGCTCATGTTTGATCATCTTCACATGTTTGTCTTGTTGGAAAATTATGCATTCATTTCAAAATTAGCCTTTTTAAAACTAACAAATTTTTTATTTTTATTTGCAAAGAAGGGGGCTGATTGGAGTCATTAGCTATTGTTTTAGGATGTTTTCTATGTTATCTCAAGGATAAAAATCGATTTTACAAAGATCGGGTCATGGGTAGTTAACCCGCGTTTCAAAAATAGGAAACTAGAGTTGTTTTTTAAAGCCATTTGGCCATAGGGTTCTTTTAATCCAAAAATTGCATTTTCCTTAATCAGAGCCCAACCATTTTGTTTAGAAATTCAATTTAAGTTTCTTTCAAAGGTAGTCAGATACCTTTTTAGGTGTACAGATGTCCTTACTTCAAGGGAGAAACACATCTTCATGCATTGCATATTTTAAATTTTTTAAATTTAATTTGGCATAAAAATATGCTTTTTGGTTTCCTAAATATTTGGCAAGAATTAGTTCCTCATCTTTGCCAGGTTTGCCGGGGAGATTAGGAAATTATTCAACGCACGTGGTTATGAAATCGTAAAGCATGGATTTTGTTTTGCTCGGGATTATGTGAATGTCATATGAAAGAACTATTTTCCAAGTTTTGCCGGGTTTGTCGGGGAGTACGGTAATATTTTTCGACATGTGCCATTTATATAATTTCATCAAGAATAAAATTCATGAAAGGAATTTCAAAATGATGATGTGTGCATATTCTATGAGGTCTATATTTGCCATTTTGATCATAATTATTCCATATCCATAAATATTCCATGATGATGTCATTTTATGATTTGTTATTCATGTTGCTATCTTAATCATGATATGATTGTGAATATTCTATGATAATGTCATTTTCATAATTAATGCTTATGTCATATATGCCATGTTAAGATTTGCCACGTCATAAAATATTTGCCATGTCATTAATTCTTTTGCTATGCCATGTATGCCATGTCATTAATTAATTGTCATGCCATTAATCATATGCCATGTCATGAGTTATTTGCCATGTTATGTATGCCTTGCAATTAATTCTTTGCTATGTCGTTAATTCTTTTGCCATAATAAAATGTTTGTTATACCATGATAATTACACATGTTGTTTAATTTGCATTTTTGTGCCTTAGAAATAATTTGAATATTCATGATCATTTTTTTAAATGATTTTAAAATGCATGAAAAATAACAATGATTTTTTAATAAAAATAAGGTTGTTCCCGAATTAAAATAATTCATGAATTCTTTGCTAGGTCTATCGGGGAGGATATTATCAATTATCATTAACAACGGAATATCCCTTTTCTCAAAAAACGAGGGTGATTTGGAGAATTTTAAAATAAAGGAAAAATACCATGTTTTGCCAAGTTTTTCGGGAAATATGGAAAGTTTTATGTTAATAAATTTCGGATCATTCTAAAATAATACAATTATTTTTTAAAAGGAAATTATTTTTAAATACCAAATATAAAACCGACTTTCACCGAGGCTCGAGATAAGACATGATTAATAAGGTGCCATTTTATACGAGCGTTGTAGGGGTGCTAATCCTTCTCCACATGTAACCGACTCCTTGTTTTCTTTGGTTTAAAGCGCATATTTCGAAATTGGTTTTTTAAAAAATATTTTAATTAATTTTAAAATGCTTTACAAAAATCGGTTTTAATAGGTAGCCGATCAAACCTAGCCAAAAAAGATTGGTGGCGACTCCATTTCTTTTTTCGAGGTCGTTTTCAAACCCTTCATTTTAATTTAAAAGAAATCAAGTCGTCTTTTCCTCTTCTTCTCCCTACACCTCTTTTTATTATTTTTATTTACTTTTAAAATGTCCTCTGACATCCCGCGACGGATCACGTTATGGCACATGCATTCGTCGACGTCCCTCAACAGTCCGTCCACGAACAAACGACTGCGCTAGCCAAAATATGACATCGACCCCTAATTAAAGGCACGAAGCTCGCCACGCCTACACGCAGAAGCCAAATGAGAGCGCCTTGTCAGCTCCACTCTACGAGCCTCCACTTGATCACTCCCAGTCGGAAGAGTTGTGGAAACCCTATTCCCACCAGAAGGAGTAGCAACAGGAAGAGAAGATTTAGTGGCATTCTTCTCTTTCGCAGTCTTAGTCTTCGACTTTGGAGGCTGCTCTTTTCCACCCCTAGAGGGCTCTTTCCCTTTACCCCCAGTGCCAGTAGGGGGACTTTGGGGCCTCCAATGGTAACGCCACCACCACTGATTTGCTTTTTCTTCCCAGCAGGCTCTTTACCACCAATTGCAGGCCTCTTGGGATTGGTCGTCTCATTGTCCTTGGCCAAGATTTTCTGGAGTACACTGTTGCCTGCCATCTGTGTAAAAGAGCAAACAATCAAGATGAGCTCGCATCAATTTTCCAATCAACAAAACAAAACGAAGTATACTAGGTTGCCCTCGAACTCTCTCCAGGTTAACTCCGTCGAGTTAGAACTACCACTCTCCGTACTAACACCACCAGTACTCTCTGTACTAACCCCCCATCCTCCTCGTCATCATCTATGACTATAACATCTACTTCCTGACCCATGCGAACTCCACTGCAGCGGTTCTTGGGGAATATGGTAGTTCTATCACATCAAGAGCCACGGCAAGCGGAAGAGGGGAATGGACCCAAGGCACAATGGAAAGTAAGTCCTTAAGGGCCTCTGTACTGTGATTACCTCCATTGCCAGAACCTCTTGCTGGCTCAACTTTGCCAACTGGTGCAGCAGTGCTCGCCTCAACTACTGGAGCTGAGGACCTGCCTCATCAAGAAGGTGTCCCATCAAACGTTTCGCAGAACATCATCCCATCTCTCGGGCCAGAGTTGGGCCTCTTGTTGTATCTATAGATACTCGAATTTGGCGGGAACCCTATTAGGATTGATATTGTCAAGGCAATACCAATAGATATTGTTGTCTGTCCCCACCTCCTTCTAGTGAACGACATTGCGACAATAATAATTAAAATGCTCCCTCTCTATAGTACCCATCGACACGGTGTCCTTCCTAAAACTAGGTGAAGGAATGGACTAATTCACCTTGAAGGGCCATTTGTCCTCTAACTTCAGCTCGATAGCAAAGAATATGGACCTCAAATATGGTTTTTGTTAGGCGCACCTAACACCACTATGCTTTTGCGAGCACTCAAATAGTCGTACGAGCCTTTCATCTTCACCTGGTACAAGTTTTGCAGGGAGGCGAAGTAAAGAGGTTGCTTCCTCATGCAACAATCGATAAAGTATGCCATCATTACAGGCCACGTCAACCCATTAAATTGCGAAGCCACGACCCCATACTCCAAGAAGGTGGCAAAGAATGGGTTTAATGGCAGGTGGAAGCCACCCTTGAACATGTGCTCAAAAAAGCACATATTCTTTCCCCCATCCTTCGTCTGGCTAGGACGGTGACCCTCTTTCAACAGATATACATCATACCGATAATTGGGAACATACATGCCACGACCTCCACATCACCGAATGAATCTCCCGAACAGTGATAGTACACGGGAAGTTGTCGTCCCATTCCTCACCAGCAGTATCAATGACCTCATCCTCAGTAGTGACCTCCTCAACCACTCCCCATGCACCACCACCAACCTCTCCACCACCACCGGCCACGACACCTTCACCAACAGTAACCCAGGCTCCCTCCTCGATCATGCAATCGATCTCGTCTAACTCTTCCTCTATCTCTCTGGCACCACCGACCCTAAATCCCTCTTCTAACTCTTTCATTCCCTCGTTGTCACTCATCATAGTCTTATAAAACCTAGACATCCACAACCACAACCACACTCACACAAAAAACAATAAACCATAAAATAACCACAAAATACCTAAAAAGTTTTGATAACTCTCGTTGGACTGAAGCAACAGCAAATTGAAAAACGCAGATGACACTTGAGAAAAAACTGATAGCACCTCGACAGCAACTCAAAGCAAATAGATCTAATCCTCGCAGCAGAACCCTTATTTATAACCTCGGGCAGCTAAAGCGTACCCAAGAAGCTATACCGCCAATGAATGTTTGACATGTGGCAATGCCTCGGACACCACACTCAGAATTTAGGTCTGTCATTAAACACAGGCACATTAAATGTCACATGCTCCTCAACTTGCACAAGACACAAGAAAACCCCAAGTATGGAACCTCGCCAACAACAATGTGCTCGCCATACTCGTAGACAAAGTTATTGCATTAACAGGCTCGTTGTCAGCCACTTTATAACCGCCGCCTCGTTTGAGGGGAAATTGTTAGGCTCACCAGGTCCACCCGGCTTAGGGCCTAATCCATCACGCCCAGCCCGCCAGGTCAGCCAGGCCTGGGGCCCAATCCACCAGGCCTAGCAACCTAGACCAGTATCCATTAGGACACGTAGGCGCCCCTAAGCCCTTCAGAGGTCATGTTGCCTGGCACTTTAGGAACTACATGGGACTCTAACTACTATAACCACCGTGGTGAGCTCACCTATACCGTTGACCACCAAACCCCAACAAAAGGTAGACACGTGTCACTATACAGGTCGCCCAAATAGGTATAAATAGTCCTTATAGGGGATGACCAACGGTACACATCTAAACATTCTCACTATCGCTATCCTGCTTTCTCTCTGCTTCGTATATTGACTTAAGCATCGGAGTGCTCCTCGAAGACCAAACTCCGACGCCTTCTAACCTTTATCCTCCTCTACAGGACCTCAGACCACCAAGGAATCCACCTCACCTTGAAAAGACATCAACATGATCGAAAATGTGTCCGCAATTGCAATTTAAATCCATGCTTTTAATGTTATGACAATATTATATTAGTATTAATTGAGTATTAGTTTAGATAGTATGCATGTTAAACAAAATTTTCAAGGTTGTATGTTCGAGAGGACATACTGATTAATGTCTTTTTGTAAATAGGAATTGAGGTTAAGATAGATTAAGATTTTTTTAAAAGAAAGCCTCTATTACTTTCTTCTTGGATTGCATTCTTCAAGGTGAAATCTGAGCTCTAACTTCTTCGGGTATTTTGGAGAGACGTCCTGTTTGTTGGTTCATCATCACCCAAGTGCTGTCACATTTTCAACTCCTCAGGACAAATTAAAACCTTTGAAATCTTTAGCTTCAAAAAATATTTGGAATAAATAGATACATATTGATGATTGATATCCAAATTTCTACCTGGTCGCACGTGCAATGCTTGTCCAGTGATATCAACATGACTTCGGATAATCCAATCTCTTCACATTCCATTTTTTTTCCTAATGCCCGACCCAAGTGTCAACCTTGATCACTTCGCCCCTTCAGACAAGCCACTTGATCAGTTATTTTAATGCTTCAAAGTTGAGGGCCAGTTACTGGTTTGGATACTGATGCAGGAGGACTCATTAGATTGGATAATGATCAACTTTAAGCTGTATCCTTATTACCACCCAAATGAGATTATTCCTAACCATCTCATATGTGGCACCAAATCTGTCGCCAAGAAGTCTTGAAACCCATACATTATTCAGTGCTGTTTCCTACATGTTCATCACAAAACATCAGAAATTTTAGGCATTTCTACATCTGGGAAACAAAAACAGCTAGTGCTAAAGCAGGAAAAACAACGGTGTTTCGACCTGAAGAAGGTTAAGGAGGCTCTTCAGTGTAGTAGTTATATCAGCACCAACTTTATATGACTTTATAACAACAGTCTGTCTGTATCCAACACCTCATTCGACAATTATTCCTTGCCGAAATGGATCAACCAACTATTTCTCGGTTGGGATATTCTGTCGTGTACGTGTCTTATTTTTATTGCTATGAGATATTGTTCATTCTGGGGTTCGGATTAGTTCTCACAGTTTTGTCTTTTGAATAAAGGTATCTCAATAGGAAAATGGTGTCCCTTACTTTATAAAGTTACAATTCAATCCTTGACTATTAGACATGGGATCGTTTTTTCTCTCAACACTGGTCTCTTTAGTCAAGAGTGTGAACTATGTTTTCGCTGAGGGTTGGTACGGATTCGGAACGGAGTCGCACGGACGGAGCCGTTGTTGATATAACAAATTAACACTATTGATGTAAAAATTGTTGGACTACATTTGTTATGAGCTATCATCCGTTTCGGGTGATCGGAACCTACCCTCACAGTTTTACAATTTTGATCCTTCCATCTATACAGCTGAAATTGAAACCATACATATCCATTTACTTTGGCAGTAATTATTCTAGAAAATCTACTTACTTTAATGTGTAGCTTCTGCTCTCGACTATAGGAATCAGGGATTTAAATAAAAGCCATAATGCGACGTTACGAACATTATTTTGCAGTTTCGGTTCTCTCCACCGTCGATTTTTATCCACCGTCGATTTTTATCGCAATTAATCGCTGTAGCATTTATTACATCCGCAATCGCGATAAATATAGTGCGATTGAAAATACGTCGACAACCGCAATTTAAATCTGTGGTAAGAACATGTAATAAAAAACCGACCAGGACAGTGGAAGGAGGCCTTTTCTGTCCAACTTTATTTATTTGTTTTGCTTTCAGAGATAAATATAAACTGAAGATTGAAACAGGAGTTGGAATAACGGTGGCTTTTATAGTAGGATGTTGGTGAAAGTAACAAGGAAACTGTTTCGAAAAGACAAAATATTGTTGTCTTTGCACATGCAATTGATGTTACAAAAGAGAACAAATCAAGGATTGGTTCTGTGAATTTGAAGCATGGTATCTTTGAAAATTGAAAAGATGGAGAGCTCAGGAATAGCACAATTGTGGCAATTGGAGAAGTTTGGCATAGTTGTCATTGACAGAAGTAGTTTGTTGCTGGTGTCTAGTAGAGGTGGCAAACAGGCGGGTTATCAGGCCTGCTTTGTTAGTTTTAATCTCTAGTACACAATGATTGGATTTGAGGAAAGCGAAAGCAATATATATATATATATATAGAAGCCACTGAAGACGTCGCCCCCTTACCCTGCTAGGCACTATTCCGAGTTTTGAGTAGGTAACCTCAGAGTTCGAAGAAACAACAAGATCAGAAGGAAACAGGCATACTGTTGAGCTAGATTTGTGCTGCCAAAGAACGACCAGATCTAGGAGCCAGCAAGCTAGATCGGCGCTGCCAACGACTAGATCAGGTCGTGGTAAGCCAGATAGACACTACCAGCAATCGGTCCTAGTTGCTGGCGCTTGATCGGTGCTACTAGGGGTCACTAGAACTGAGAAGAGTTGGCTGAGGTGGAGATGGAGGTGGCGGCAAAGAGCAGTTCCCCCGTACTGCCTCTTTTCAGTCTTCTCTACTTTGGTCGAGTTTAGTTTTGCAGAATCGGTAGAAAGAGCAGTCTTCTCTATTTCGTGAGATGGAGGAATTCAAAGCTGGCTGGGTTTTGCAGAACTCCTCGCCGGATTTTTGGCTCGCGACCGACTAGGAGACAACCCCCTCACCAAAAAAAAAACCTGCTTTACTTAATCCCCTGCAATGGCGGATGTTAATGGTGGCGTGGAGGATTTTCCTCCTTTGACAAGCTCCGAGCAGAACAGGAGGGGAAAAATTCCTGATGGTGACAGGTCTGAAACGACTATCAATGCTTCCCTTGATTGGAGGAAAATCTTTTCTGTTCCTAGTGATAATTCTTTGCAATATTTTGCCCCTGAAATCAAGAATGGCGCAGTTTCAGTGCAACCTCCAAACGATGTTTTTGAGGAAGGTATATCTCAATGGAAGAATGCATTGGTTGCCCAATTCATTGGCAAAATCCCCAATTTCAGCCTTTTTCAGAGACTGGTCTCTTTGTTATGGGGTAAGGACAGTCCTGTCGAAATCAAACCTGCTGGTATGAATCTTTTTATCATTCAGTTTTCAAATCTTGAGACTAGGGATAGAGTTCTTGAATCTGGACCTTGGCACATTCAGAACAAGCCCCTCATTGTCAGAAAATGGGAACCAGGTATGAAAACCCTTGAATTTAGCATGGATAAACTTCCAATTTGGGTTCATCTAAGAGGAATCCCTCTTGAGCTCTTTACAAGGAAGGGTTTGAGTTATATTGCTAGTGCAATTGGTATTCCACTCTACATGGATAAGATAACTGCAGCTCAGCAACGCCTGGCTTATGCAAAAATCTGTGTTGAGATTAAGGCTGATTCTGAGCTTCCACAAACTATTGAAGTGTTGCTTACTGATGGTTCTGTTGTTACAGTTCAGGTGGAAGTTCCTTGGCTACCGCAGAAGTGTTCTTATTGTAAAATTTTTGGTCACATTGATAAGCTCTGTCCCAAAAACAACTGTCGAAGCTACAGGGAAAGTTTGGATGCCAAAGGTTTAGACTGACAGGGGAAGAGTAGAAGAAAGTTGCAGAGTACATGAGGATAAAAGTTACTATCCAGAAGAGAGTAGCAAGGGTCATGAAGAATTCACTGATCAGGCTATTAAGGCAGGCAATGTACAAGCTGTTGTTGATAGTGATAAAAGAAGTGGTAGTATTACCAAATCCTCTTTCAGCCAGGCTGCAGGTCAATTAACAGCATGTTCTAGTTCTATCAATAGATTTGCTATCTTGGAGCAGACTGATGACACAGAAAAGGACACTGTTTCGGTTGGTCATAAAGACACCACTGAGAGCGCGAGTTGCCACAGACAACCTAGAGCAGCCTCTGCTGGTGTTGCAGACTTAATGAAAACATTGAAAAGCAAGAGGAAAGGGCAAATTGATAAAGGCAAGAGAGATAAGGTAGTCATATCTACCTCGATAGGTAATTCTCCCCTAACTTCTCATTGAATTTCTTATTTTGGAATGTTAGAGGATTAAACAATCCTCTAAAACAAAGAGAAGTAGTTAGGAGGATACATAGACCGAATGTGGAAGTAGTTTGCCTATTAGAAACTAGAGTCAAGGAGAATAACATGCAGAAAATCATTGACAAGAATTTTCCTAGTTGTAATCTTTATCACAACTATTCAGAAGCCTATAATGGTAGGATCTGGTTCCTATGGAATAATCACCTGCAGGTGGACTTGATGAGAGTTACAAGTCAAAGCATCACTTGTAAGTTCACCCTCAATGATCATGAAGTTTATCTTACTGCTGTTTATGCTAGTAATGAGGGATCTGACAGACGTGGCTTATGGAGACACCTTCATTCCCTCCACTGTTCTATTTCAAATAACCCTTGGCTTATTGCAGGAGACTTCAATACTATTACTTCTCCTTCTGAGAGTTCTAACTCTATTGGCTCCCACTCTTTGAACTCTGATATTACGGATTTCAGGGAATGTTTACAGCAGCTGTCTATCTTTGATCATGCATTTTCTGGTCCTCTCCTCACCTGGACAAATAATCAAATTGAGGGCTTCATTGCTAAAAAGCTTGATCGAGTTCTTATAAATGAAGCGTGGCTCTCTTGCTTCTCCAATTCTTATGTTGAATTCCTTGCTCCAGAAATTTTCGACCACTGCCCTGCTCTAGTGAAGCCTTGCTTACTCAGACACTCCCCACCAAAGCCATTCAAGTTCTTCAATCACTGGGCTAGGCACTCTGAATTTCTGGGGGTGGTGGATTGCTCTTGGAAGGAACAGGTTTCAGGGACCCCTATGGTTCGTCTTTATAAGAAACTAAGGTGACTTAAGCAAGTTCTAAGACATTTCAATGTCACACACTTTGGGAGTATCTCAAATAAAGTGGCGATAAAAAGGAAAGAACTTGATTCTATTCAGACTGCTATGCTGGATCATCCCTCCACTGTTCTACTTGAAAAGGAAAGAGCAGTATCACAGGAATTCATTGAATTACAGCTTGCTGAAGAGAGTCATTTCAGGCAAAAATCAAGGGTACAATGGATCCAAGAAGGCGACCAGAATACCAGATTCTTTCACCGGATGGTGGCAGCCAAACACTCTAGAAATACAATTAGAGTGCTGTATGATGAGGAGGGTAACAGGCTTGAATCCTACTCACAAATAGTTGATAACTCAGTTTCCTACTTTATCAAAGTTCTAGGAACAGCTGATGCTAATGTCACCAGCAGCTCCAAAGAATTCCTGGAATAACTTCTACAGGTTTCCCTCACTGAAGATGAACAAGCAAGCTTAAAAAAAGAAGTGACTGCGGAGGAAATCAAGAAAGCTATGTTTGCCATCAAAGGGGATAAGGCCCCTGGTCCAGATGGGTACACTTCTCATTTCTTCAAGACTTCTTGGGACATAGTGGGCGATGACTTGACAGCTGCTGTGCTTAGTTTCTTCAACTCTGGTGACCTTCACCCAGCTTTCAATTCCACTATCATTGCTCTTGTGCCTAAAAGTCAAAGTCCTAGAAGCATTAAAGAATACAGGCCCATCCCTTGCTGCTCAGTGGTTTACAAATGTATAACTTCAATTCTGGCTAACAGGCTAAAGCAACATCTAGGCTCCCTTATCAGTCATAATCAAAGTGCTTTCATAGAGGGCAGAAGCATTACAGATAACATCCTAATGGCCCAGGAACTGGTGAGAGGATATAATAGATCCTCTCTCTCCCCAAGGTGTGCTCTCAAGGTGGATCTTCAAAAGGCCTTTGACACTTTGAATTGGGATTTTATCATTTCTGTACTTAATGCTATGGGATTTCCTAAGGAATTTGTTGAATGGATCAGCTGCTGCTTAACAACTCCCAGATTTTCTTTGTCAATCAATGGAGGGCTAGCTGGTTATTTTCCAGGAGCAAGGGGTATTCGTCAAGGGGATCCCATTTCTCCCTACTTATTTGTTTTATCCATGAATGTGCTTTCCAAACTTTTGAACACTGCAGCTAGCATGGGAGTTTTTGCATTCCATCCAAAATGCAAAAAGATTAGCCTTACTCATCTCTGTTTTGTAGATGATTTGCTTATCTTCACAAAAGGCAATCTGGAATCCATCTCCGGGGTTCAAAATATACTTCAAGCCTTCTATTCAATGTCAGGGTTGCAATTGAATTGTGCCAAAAGTGAGCTATTCTCTTCAGGCTTAAACGATGAATCTTTACAGCTGATCTCCCAAACTACTGGATTTAGGATGGGATCCTTACCCGTTCGTTATCTGGGGGTACCATTAGTCACTAGGAAGCTGACAGCAAGGGACTGCGCACCTCTTCTTGAGAAAGTGACAGCAAGAATAGGGAATTGGTCTGCTAAGTTGCTTTCATATGCTGGCAGGCTTCAGCTCATCCAGTCAGTTTTGTTGAACATTCAGAATTACTGGACCAGACACTTCATACTGCCAAAATTTGTCCTGAATAAGTTGAACCAGTTGCTCACAAGGTTCCTTTGGACTGGTAGTGACTCATCGGCAAGAGGGGCAAGAGTGGCTTGGCAGGATATTTGTTTCCCAAAGTCTGAAGGAGGCCTGGGCATTAAAAACCTCTTCATTTGGAACCAGGCATGTTTTCTGCAGCATATATGGGCATTGTTCTTCAAATCGGGCTCTCTGTGGATAGCTTGGATCCATGCTTATGTTCTCAAGGAAATGTCATTTTGGGAGCTTACTGAAGCTCAGGGTAATAGTTGGACTTGGAAAAAACTCTTAAAATTGAGGCACTTGGCCAACCAGTTCATTAGCCATCAAGATGGAAGATGGATTTGGAAATTCCATGGAACCACATTCTCAGCTGCAAAAGTGTGGCAGGATATTAGACCAAAGAAGCAGAAGGTTAAATGGGATCGACTTTTGTGGTATTCTCATCATATCCCTAAACATTCCCTTATTTCCTGGATGACCATTTTGAACAGATTGCCTACATGCATGAGACTTCTGAACTGGGGGTTAGAGGTAGATGTGAATTGCAAGCTTTGTCTCTCTGAACAAGAGACCCGGGATCACTTGTTCTTTGAATGTAGCTTCTCCAAATCTGTTTGGTTGCAGGTAATGCAGTCATGTCAGTTGCAAGTACGAAGTTGTAGTTGGAACAATGTGCTTGAATGGGCTGTGCAGAAGCTCAAAGGTAGATCATTGCTTACAACTATTCTCAAGCTTGCTTGGAATGCAACCATTTATCACGTCTGGAAAGAAAGAAATAGAAGGATACATGGAAGTCCATGCAAGTCTCCATTGCAGGTTTTTGAAACCATTAAAGAGGAGATCAGATTCAAGTTGGTAGGCTTAAAAAACTTAGAACTTGATAATGTAAATGCTAACCTTTGTATTGATTGGGGCTTAAGCAATTCTATTTTTCTTTCATTGATGTAAAGCTACCTGAGTAGCTTGTTCTTCAGTTTTGATGTAGCAGAGATATTCTCTGCTTTTTGGATATATAAATTGACACTTATCAAAAAAAAAAAAAAGCAATATATAAATTTCTTTCTAGTTTTTGACTTTAGTGGTAGGGGGAGTTTTGATTTTGAACAAAATTCCAGAGTTTGCGTGAATGTTCATGTTGGATTGGATACTACCTCCAAAACATGACAACAAAATTAGCAAAGAATAAAACAGAAAAAGTGTTTTTATTGGGTACTTTACATATATAATTGTGTTTGGAACACAAGTAAGCAAATTATTATCTTAAAAAACTAAAGATACAACACACAATAATATATATGGTATTAATTGATAAATATTTCTATAATTCTTTAATAACTAAAATGTTTCGCCCCACCGACACTCAAAACTAAATATGAAAAACTGAAGATACGACTCAATATCCAAATCAACATTTTTTTAATGATGTAAAAGCTCAAGAGCTCTTAGCAAAGTGAGTCTAAACCTATGGATGTCAAGCTTGACATCCTGTTTGTCCAAATACACTGCCTTGAATGTCAGCCACCCCTGTTTCGAAATGGATGATGGATTGTTTAAAACCTCATGCTCTGCTGGATATTGTTGTATCAAGCTACTCTCTTCTGTTTTAATTATATAATCTAAGTACCTTATGTTCATGTCCTTGGATGGCTCTCCGAAGGCAGCTCTGGCCGGCCATTTCACCCCTCCAAAAGGAATTATCTGAATCAAAATAGCATTCTCAGGAAGAAAAACCATGTTGGTTAGGCCAGCTCCATGCACTCCCATCATAACATCACAAGAATTCACAATCTCAGCAAATCTTTGTATATTCCCGTCAGCCTCCGCTACCATTACTTCGTAGCTCAAATTTCTTGCCATTCTAACGATTTCATCTGTATTTGTAAACGCTCTTGTTCTGTTTCTTGCAACGATGAGAAGCCGAGGTCGTCTTGTCTTCCCATCATCATCCTCCAGTTTGATCGCGTTAACCTTGTTTAAGGAGTATGCACTTCTCAAAAACTGCCTGAAGTCTTTCATGGAATATGGTGACTTGGAAGGATCGATACTCAGCTCTTGAGGGGCACGTTTGAGACCAACAACAATACTTGTGAAACAATGGATGTTTTCTTCATTATCAATGTCGATAGCCTCGTAATTAGACAGCTTTTGCAACAAAATTTGGAACTTCTTAACCCACCATGGATTTATGTTGGTAATAAGAAACTTGACTTCTCCATCAAACAGTCGGGCAGTCGAATATAATGGAATTATGATGTCTGTGAAGTCATGGTAATTGTTTCCTGAATATCCTCCAAGGGAAAAGAGGATGGCTGGAACTTTGTGACTTTGATTGCATTGAGGGATCGCATTGCTATCCACCACAGGTTTTACTAACCATTTCTTCACCGTACTCATTGCATATTCATCTTCTTTTCGAGTATAAGGTCTGATAAGCAAGGAGCTGTTTTCTTCCAGGACGCTTTCTTGGGATGAAGCAGTGATAAAAACAGTAGAGGATTTTGCATCGACCCTTATATCTTCTCCATTGATCTCACAGAAATCTGATCTTTTTCCTGAATTGCACACTAAATTCATTCTCTTTGGTACAGAATTGAAACCTTGAAAAACCAATGTCAAAACCATACAAATTAGTAACAGTCGTATTGATCAGCAGCAACTAATCAGGCAAATTCTAAATGTATTGAAAACGAAAAAATGAAAAATGAAAATTGGAAATTGGAAACTCACGAACTGATGATAGAGGACCGGGGTAAGGCTTGAAAACAAGGCAGAAGCTCAATGCAATGAGCAAACAACCAACAAATGCACCATATCCGAGCTTCTTTTGGTCAGATCGAGTAAAGCTTCTAGCAAAAAATGTGTCATACGTAATTTTCTCACCCATCTTTTTTTCTTTCGACTCAACCAAAAACTGCACTCAATTTTAAGTGCTAAACTGCTATATTCTGTATAGGAACGCTCTAGCTCTGATTAAAAGATGCACATTATCATAAGGAAGCCAAGATTATGCTTTTAAATTGAAAAGTAGTTTAATTAGTGAGACAGTCGAAAAAGTACAGACAACGAATGAAGTTTATAAAAAACATAATTATTGTAATTAAGACAATTATATTGAAGGAGGTTGGGGACTGGGGAGGATTTTTCTTTGAATTATTGCTCCCCCAGTTAATTCTAGCTGTGGGTTTTTTTTTTTTATTAAATTTTCTTGGAAGGGTTTGAAAAGGACCTTGTTGTTGACAAACATACATTTCAATGATTGGTTTGGTGATTTTCTAGCATATAATGAGAAATTGAGAATATATATATATATATATATTTATATCATATGGAATCCACGTTTGGGTAGGTTTGAATGTTAATTACCAACTAAAAGTTGGTAATTTATTTTCTATTCAGAAAAAAAAAAACATGGATTATATGCAATCTATTGTTGTTGCATTACAAACTACTATAATGGTTAATTTCTAACCATAAATTTGTTTAAACTATTTAACTTAGTGTGTATATTTTTTAAAAAAATTTTGTAGTATCTTATTTTTATTAAAATTTAAAAATGTTAAAAGCTAATTTTAATTTTTATTAAAATTAACTGAAATTTAATACAACACGCGAGTTGTTAATGAATCAATATTATATATATGATCATCATTTTATTTCAAAAAGTACTGTTAGAATTAATATTGCATAAGTGTCATTTTAATAACTTCGTTTGTAAAATTTAATAATTTTAACGATGATGTATAAAACTAATTCTTTCTAGGTATATTAAATTTTAAGACAAACATTTAATTTGAAATCAGCTAAAAATAAGTAAAAATATATGGTATTGCCTACCTCAAACTTAAATCAATGGGAAATTTAGTTTGATCTCAGCTTTAAGTCAAACATTACAGGTAGGATGGATCCATCGAGGAAGTATTAGTTAAGTAAGAGGGATCCAAACTCGTGGTTTTGTAGAATGAGACATTTTAACAATCTGTCTCCTTTCCTAGAAAAACCTGTATATTTTATTTATAAAAAAAAAAAAGAAAAAAAGAATACACAGGTGTTTTCATTCAACAATACATTCTGATTTCTCTTTCTCATCTCTGTTCTTTATAGTAATAATAATAATATAATATAATATACACCCTCCCTCATGTCAATTAGATTAATAAAATTTCAGAATAATATTAATTATTTCATTTTGAGAATAATAATTAAATCTATAAATAAATATATATTATGTGGGACTATAAAATTAAAATTAATAAATTAACTTCACCAAAAGTTTAAAAATTGATAGAAAGAAGAGGCTAATTAAACAATTGGCGATTCGCAAATCAGATGAAAAAAAAGGGAAGAACATGTTTGAAATTGATAGGTTGGAGAGGAAGTGGTTGCAATGTCGTTATAGGAGAAATTATTTTAAGTTTAATAACAATAAACAATGTCTAACAACATGTATTTGTTTTTGTTGTCTTGGTTTGGACTTAGTGTCCTTAATTTTTTTTATTTAATTTTCCCTTTTTATATCTACATGAATCTGGTCACGTTTGATTTTTACATGTAAAATATTTGACGGATTCATAGTTATCCAACAACTCTAAATAGAATAGACATTTAGTTACATCTTTCATTTTCAAAAAATCATCCAACAAACCAAATATAAGTAGGAGAATAAAGTCTGGCTTAAGATACGAGAAAACATAAATACTGAATTCTATAATTATTCTTTATTTTAATTTTTTTTTTTAACTTATATTAATATAAATATCGAAATATGTTTTAAAAATAAAACTATGATATCTTAGGACATTTTTTATCTTTACAAGTTACTTTCTGTCTTTACCTGACAATTTTTATAAACTCATCTTACTCGATCATTTAGAAAACATCAACACCCCTTGCATTGCAAGATATGAATCATGAAACGAGGAAACAAACTTAATTTGTGAACAAAAAGCAATTTTTTTCCAGAGATTCTGTGGTTTCGAGCATCTACCAAAATTATTTGCAAAGTCCAGACAAGAAATAAAGCTCGTTTTGGAAGTTGTGTCAACGCTACCATGTTTATTGGACTCGCGACTCACGAGTCAGCTTTTTGAAAATATGAATTTAAAAATTTGAATTTTATTTATTATATAAATTGGGAGAATGAAATGCATACATTATATATAAATTAATTAAGATTCAATATGATTATATATTTAAAAGGTATAAAAACATGAATTTCAAATTTACAAATAATTATAGGTATTTCAAATTCACCATTAAATAGGCATCAAATAAATCTATAGATTTGAAAAATAATTATCAATATTACATTTGCATGTGTTTTATTACACAATTTACACTCTTTTGAAATCCAAATCTATCTTTTGAAATCCAAATTCTCAAATGCAATTTCATATATTTCAAATTTAGAGGAGAGGCAATTCACAATTGGCAGCATTTATCATCTAGTGCGATTAAAAATCTCTTTAGATGCACTTTCTTTACACTTTTAATAACATTTGGTGGATTTAGTTAAAAAATATATATAATTTTTTAGCAGCAATATTTTAGAATTTGGAAAACGAAAATATTGTTAGAGTTGCGTAGACTTGCAAAAATTGCGTTTTATAAGGGTTTATATTTAATGCATAGTGAATTAGATGATATCATCTCATTAAATATTTTTAAAATTAGGTGACATCATTTAATTCACTGATAATATATAAATTTATACACTATCAGTTTATTAAATATAAATCCGTTTTATAATTGTTTTTAAATGTGAAACAAGTGTAGCCATAGCCAAAAGTCTAAATGGCAATATTTTTAAAGTTTTCACTGCATAATTATGCCAGTAACTACAAGTGTAGCAAAAGCTGAAATTTGTTGTAGTTGGTATAAGTTGCAAAGACTTTGTTCACCAACCACATGCATATCTAAGTTTTACATGTTCTTCAATTAATGTTTAGTAAAATATCTAACCATTTTAGTTAACAAATGGTTAAGTCACTAATTTTCATCTCCTTGATGTTTTCACTGTGGAGAAACTATTAATTGAGGACATGCATCCTCTAATTACTATATGAACTTTACAATTAGGATAAGAATTGGCAGTTGTTGTAGAAACTGTTATTGTAAAGAGAAAATTTACTTTTATTTGACTGAAATACACTCTATATAGCCTTAATAAATACATGTCTCAACAATTCTTTAATCACAATCGAAGTATACTTGAGAAATGAAAAGGTAATCAACAAGAAGATGGAAGAAAATGAATAATTCTATGAGGAACAATAATATTTACTCATGTAAGAGCTCAAGAGCTCTTAACAAAGTGGGTCTAAACCTATGGACATCAAGGTTGACATTCTGTTTCTGCAAATACACTGACTTGAATTCAAACCAACCCCGTTTCTGAATGGCAAATGGATTGTTCAATACCTCATGATCTGGTGGATATTGTTGTATCAAAGTACTCTCTTCTGTTTTAATCTTATAGTCTAAGTACCTTAGATTCATGTCCTTGGATGGCTCTCCAAAGTCGGTTCTGGCTAGCCATTCGAACCCTCCGATGGGAACAACTTGGATCAAAATTGCATTCTCAGGAAGAAAAACCATGTTGGTTAAGCCAGCTCCGTGGACTCCCATCATTACATCGCAAGAATTCACAATTTCTGCAACTCTTGCTACGTTCGAGTCTGCCTCCGCGACAATTACTTTGTAGCCTAACCTTCTTGCCATTCCGGCAATCTCGTTCGTATTTGTAAATGCTCGGGTTCTCTTTCTTGAAAGAAGGAGAAGCCGAGGTTTTCTGATCTTCCTACCATTATCCCTCATTTTGATGGCGGTGTCTTTTTTCAAGGAATAAGCACTTCTCATAAACTGCCTGAAGTCTTTCATGGAATAAGGTGATTTTGAAGGATCAATCTTCAGCTCTTTAGGATAACGCTTCAGGCCAACGATCACGCTTGTGAAACAATGAATGTTTACTTCTTTATCAATGTCGATCAACTCGTATCTAGAAAGCTTTTGTAGTACATTTCGGAACTTATCAATCCACCATGGATTTTTGTCAGTAATAAGAAACTTCACTTCTCCATCGAACTGTCGAGAAGTTAGATATAGAGGAATAACGATGTCGGTGAAGTCATGGAAATTGTTTCCTGCATATCCTCCAAGGGAGAAAATGATGGCTGCAACTCTATGGTTTTGATCGCATTGGGGTACTGCATAGCCATCAACCCCTGATTTTACGGACCATTTCGTTACACGATTCATCGCTTCTTCATCTCCTTTTCGAGCATAAGGACTGATAAGCCACGAGCTGTTTTCTACCAAGGTACCTGCTTGGGAAGAAGCAGCCATGAAAACTGTAGAGGATTTTCCGTTGATCCTTATATCTCCATTCATCTCACAAAATTCTGTTCTTTCTTCTAGATTGCAAATTGGCTTCATTTTCTCCGCTACAACATCTGGAGACAATCAAAATTCAACGTCAAAATAACTAACAATAATAAAGAAATTTACTCAGTAAGCTAAGTTCTAACGCCTGTTTTAACTCGTTCTCCAACAGACATCGACTGAACGCTTACCCCTGACTTGATGACTGCTGTTTTTATTGTTGATCTCTAGCGTTTGAGAGCTGCTGCTCCTGTCATTAATTACTGGCACTGACATATTAGAGCTGATTATTGTACCGTTGCTCATTGCCACATTTGAGGAGCTATTTGTATGGTTAATTAATCCTGGGATCTTAGAACTGCTAATCCTATAATCCTTATCAGCTGGCAGTGGCGTATTGGAGCTGAAAGAGTCGTTTGTCAATGTTGCATTAGCGCTAAAAGTATCCTTGATCTCCGAGGTCTTAGAGCTGCTGATAGTGTCGTTAACCACCGGTAGTGCCATATTAAAGCTAATTATTTCATTGCTTACTGTTTCGTTAGAGCTGCTTGTATCACTGCCCACCACCATCTCAATCTCAGAATTGCTTGTTTCATTGACAATTATTCTCATGGAACTGCTTGTATCATTGGCCCTTAGCTTCTGAGAGCTGGATGAATCCGCTATCCTTAGCATCTTGAGACCAGCATCCATGGACGGCCTCATATTTACTGCAAAAGAAATGCTACATTAACTAAATAACGTAAACAGGACTTAAATGATCTAAATGTTGACAAGTGTGTAAATAAGATTAATGCAGAAAGAGAACAAATGGGGTACTTACGAACTGGTAGAGGACCCAAGTAAGGCTTGTAGACAGTGCAGAAGCTCAATGCAATGAGCAAACAAGCAAGAAATGCTCCATATCCTAACTTCTTTTGGTCATAGCGGCTAAAGCTTCTAGCAAAAATTGTATCATACATCATTTTCTCACCCATTTTTTTCCCACTCGAGAAAATTACATGCAATTCAACTTAATTTCATGTAATTAAAGTTTAATTATATATATATATATATATAAAAGGCTCTAGCTTTGATAGAAGAAGGATATGAAAATGCAAGGAAGCGAAGATTATAGTTTTAAATGTGAAGAGTTGGAACGCTTTCCTTGAAGCAGCGTGTGACATTTCAACAAACGGCGAATCAAGGGGTTTTATTAGGATACTATATTTTGTAGGACAATTGGAGGAGGTTGGGGAGGATTTTTCTCGGCATTATTGCTTCCCACGATTTTGTTTATAGTTCTATTCAGGATTTTCTAAATTCATGCAAGGGTTTTGACAAAGACTTTGCGGTTGACTGTTGGGACAAACACTACATATATTATAATCATTGGTTTTTTAATTATCCAAAAAAATATATATATAAATAATCATTGGTTTGTTGATTTTATTGGAATGAATATCCGGCTTTGAAATCCACCTTTGATAGGTACCAACCAACTAAAAGTTAGAAATATAAAATCTTTTTCTATTTTAGAAAAGACAACATTGTCAATGATTTATATTCTAGAATTTACTGATTATGTTTTAATTTCACTAAATTATATATGAAATTGAAATATACAGATGAAAAACAATTTACTAGAAACATGTACACCCATTATGTGAATGAAAAAAAAAAATTGATGTGAAAAAAAAATTTTAGTAAAAAAATTAAGTATGGGTAGTTTGTTAAGAAGAATTTGATAGTTTTTTTTATATGTGTGAGTAGTTTTTTTAAATATAAAAATACATAGATGATTTTAATATTGTTGTTTTATTTAAGTTTTAAGTAATTTTATTGAATGTGTTGATGCATGATTAACTCGTGACAGTAATTCAATCAGATACTTTAATATTAATATAGATATGGATGTTTATATGTTTTTGCGAGAATACTCACATCTGTATACATCCTTTGCATCCAACTGAATCAAATGTTAAAAGAGATTTGAAGTATTTAATTAGAGTCTCCTTTTTACATGATAAGTAATTAAGTATGTTTAATTACTACTTAAATTTTGCTAATTAAGTTAAAGGACACAAATAAGTTAGAAAAATAATCACTATGATCATCCCATAAATATTATAGTGAATCAGAATCATCAAAAATTTGGAATGGTAGGGAAAGAGAGTTTTAATTAGAGGGTGCATCCAAACATGCACGTTGTGTTTTGTAGAATAAGACATGAAAACAATCTTTGTCTCCTTGGTCTTGGTGGGATGCATGATGGGGTTAGGAGTAGGAGAAGCTCCTTCTTCTTCTTTCTTTTTTTTTTTTATTTATTTATTTAAAATGTTGTATCTTTTTGAAGATCATATGTGTGTTCCATTTAATTTAATAATAATAATAATAGTTTGTTCAGAGTTTTAGAGGACAAATAGAAAATCAAGAGTTGTTAAGGGATTGTTTTCACAATAATACAACCACCCTTGGATTTATTTACCTCCCTAATTGAAAAAACATATCATTAATTATTTTTATATTCTGATGATGATTTCTCTTCCTCTTTCTCTTTCTCATCTCCTGTCTGCCTCTATATTTTATAGAGTATAATAAACTACCTTAATATATATGCCTCATGACAAATGCAATACGTGTTGAAGAATAATTTTAACAATATTGAAGTTATAAATATGGGCTAGAAAGATTTGCTATTTGGGGTGTTAAATCGGGTGATTCATTATTTTAAAATTTTAAATTAATAGAAAAAAATTTAATTATTATAATTAAGTTTAACATGTCCCTTCACATGTAATCGAATAAATGATTAATAAATTTGCATGTAAATTTAAGTGTAAAAGAAAGCTAAAAATTGAAGAAAAAAATATTAGAACAATAATGCACAATCCAATAAGTAATAAAACATTTAGTGATGAAATATTAAAAGAAAAAACTAAATGAAAAAACATTAAAAAGAAAAGCGGTCATCAGAATTCGAAAGTTCATATCATATTAAATTAGATGATCAATTATTACAAAAATTTAAACTAATAAATAATAACTCAACTATTATATTTAAATTTCAACATGATTAAAACTTAAAAATTTAATGAAAGAAACTTACTATTTGAATGAAAAGGAAAGTTTGAAATAAATTATCTGTCATCCACAAGAAATTATGAAAACTTGTTTGAAATTGAAGGGTTTTGGAAAGGTAGTGGTTGTAGAGAGGAGAAATCAGTTTCACATTATTCAAATAAGATTTTTTTTTTCAACGGCATAAAATTTAAAAAATAATTAAAAACAACTAAAAAATTACCTGCCCACTTAGCGCCTCCTATAAAAGTAAAAACCATATGTTTCTTAAACTTAAGGATTTGGCTTTGATCCAATATTAAGAGTATGTATCCTAAATTAATTTTATTTAAAAAAAAAAACTCGATTTAAATCCTCCTTTTTTTTTCAACAATTATATATACTATGATCAAAGAAAAATAAAAGCAACTATAAATTATGTAACTTTTTTTTACAGGATATATATATATATATATATATATATATATATATATATAATTGAGAAGTAGCTTATGTTTGTTCTAAAAAAAAAGTAATTTATGTCTAGAACTGTATATGGATATGATTAGATTGGATCAGATTCAGATAGTAATTCAAAGCTAAGCCGATTCGATCAGTCAAGCTTAAAAAAATCATTTTATTACTTAAAATATATTACATTATTAAAAAATTTATTTTTATATTAATATTAATATATTTTTATAATTAAATTTAAATAAAAAAATTTTATTTATTAAATAGTAAACCAAACTGAATCGATCCGAAACTGAACAGATAATCCAACCCTTAAACAGATTTAATTATACCCTTTTCATTTTATTTTTCCCCGATTAAGAGTGTAAAACTTACAACTTCTTGTCAAAAATTCTTAAAAGATTCTTGCAAAATTCAAGCAACTTAATTGACCAACATAGTTTGACCATATCGAGCCAGATGGAAACTGTGTTAATTAGTCAACGTTAGGCAGCAAATGCAAATGCAAGCACCACGATGATTCTAAGGTAGTTGCCGACACTTGCACTGAGAACAATTTAGGAAGAAATGTTGTCTTTACCTATAAATTAATTAATTAATCAAACTGATCATTTGGTTGGTTTTACTTCATATGCAATTTTGAACAAACTTAAACAGTTCATTTTTATTAGAATGTATCACACCGTCAGTGATCACTCTATCAATCATTATTATGAATATATTACTTTAAAATGCTATATAATTATGCTATTTATTTTACATTCCAAATAAATGGTCCAATGGTAGATGTAATTTTTTTTCTTCTAATTACTATTAAACTATCAAAGAATTGGGTTCGAAAAAGAATCTTATTATTTATTTTTATTAGTTTCTATTTTATTTCTTCAAAAATTATTGTAAAGTTAATGATAGGCAAATGAACAAAAATTTTACGTGATGTGGCCGTTTCAGAGCGACGGGTGTTCAATGGGGGGTTTGCCAAAATGATTGCCCCTAGCATTTGTTCTTGGCTTGTTGGTTTCTTAAAAAAAAAAAAAAAAAAGCAATTAAGCATAGAGTACTTAAAAAGAAGTACTAATATTTCATAAAAAAATTAAAAAGTTAAAACCAAACGGAATCTAAGTATCTAACCAAAATATGGCTTTTAACGTCACTTGATATGTAACTTAATTAATTAACACCAAAAAGTGCAAATCGCATACGTATCAAAATAAAAATTTCCTATGGCAATTGATTCAGACCAGTACAAATTGTAAACAAAAAATAATACTAATAAAAAAGTAATATGCTTACCGACCGTGGATAAATATTTTTATATTGCATTGCAATTTGCAAATGCGAATTATTGTCGATTGCAAGCAGCCAAATTCCTTATGCTAGCTTATTGCTGTTGGCCCCATTTCAAAGAATCAAAGTTGGCACCAGCAGTAGTTTATTTGTAACTTTACAAGAGGATAGACAAACAATTAGTATAGTTTTCAGTATTTTATGTGCTATTGCTATTCCATTCAAATGTCGCATTAAAAGAAACTTATAAAAATCCCATCGTATAAATATGATTATAAATATGATGTAGATATTTTGTATATAAGGGATTTTAGTCTTTCACCTCGGTCAAGAGAGACAGACAAATGGCTCAACACCACCTCATACACGCATTGGCAAGCAAGGCATACTTGACCCATGTCAGGCGTGACCACCGTTGGCTGCCTCACATCGGACAACTAACCATGGATGCGTGTCACCCATGCATGACGAAAGACGTACTGCTCAGGCCTCAAGCGCACTAGAACGGTCAAGCGTGATCACCGCTGATTGTCTCAGCTCGGACAACTGACCATGGATGCGTGTCATCCACACATAGCAGGGAACATACCACGTCAGGCTAGCCAATCTAATTGCACCATGTCTCTCTCTCTCCCCTCTTCTTCCATTTCTTATATAAGGTACCTCATCTCCCAGGTAAAAAGGGCTCTCTCTTTTCACTCTCATTTTTCTTTAACCCTTTACTTTCTGCCCACCTTCTCCACATACTCACTTGAGCGTTGGAGAGCCAACGCTGGAGCCACCTTCGGCCTCTCCTGACGTATTTTCTTCCTCTTTCAAGTGCCTGCCCTCAGATCCATTCTCGACACAAACATTTGGCGCGCCAGGTAGGGAACGCTTTTGAGTATGGCAACTAGAAAGAAAGTTGTTGAGGATGAAGAGCACACCACCAACTTCCAAGCACTTCCATAAGGGACCAACGAAACCATAAACACTTAAAACAACGATGTTACAAAACTTTTACAATAGAAATGAGAGCTACAAAACCTCACCACAATTACAACAGAAAGAGCCTACCAAAACCTCAAGAGACCAAGTTCAAACTCAAAAATCCCCATCACCTAGTGAAAGCATCGCTGGCTCCTCTACCCTACTAGAGGTCCAAGAAAAGGTGGATTCTAAACCCACAACCCATCAACCTCCAACAAGGAAGAAAAAAAAAAACAACTTCCATCCTAACTAGCAGATGAGCAAACAACCAACCTAGGACTTGAGGCGTGAATGGAGTTGAGGGAGATACAAATGAAGAGCAAAGCTTTGGTGCACATGGATGAGCTGCCGTTTCTCATGGAGGAGGTTGGTCGCTCTCAGCCTCCAACCGATTTTCAAATGCCCAACATTAAGACTCAGGATGGTACTTCTAACCACTTAGAATTATTTTGTACTAATATGTTGATAGAAAGCTTATGACCATTGATGCATAAAGCATTCCTAGCCACCCTAAAATGAGTTGGTAGACCTTGGTACCTAGGCCTAGCACCATGATCTATCTCTTCATTCAAAGAGTTGGGGCACCCTTTCTTTACTCATTCCATCATCAGTTGATGTGCCAAGAAACCACGCTGAGCTTGAGTACTATAAAGCAAAAATCGAGAGAATCACTCGGAGAATATGTGATGAGATTCAATGTTGAAGCTACAAAAGTGGATGATTTCCACTTCAAATTCTCCTTTTCTCAAGAACCCCATAAAACACTCTCAGAGCTCCTTTACTAAGCTGAGAAATATATATATCAACATTGAGGAAACAATGGCCATAAAGGCTAAGAAAGATAAGCATTGAAGCGACATGAAAATGGAGGAGAGAGGTTGAGAACAAACAAAGGGGCAAGAAATTCAACATGACAAGCAGATATTCTAGCACTACAAACAAATTGCCATATAGTGACGGTCCAAAAACCGTTGGTAAAACCCAAAAATCCGTTTCTAAAACCTTATACCGACGGTCAAAATGGCTATTCCGACAAAAATTTAAGCGATGGTAAAACCCTCGTCGGTATAGATCTATATCGACGAAACAGCGACCGTCGGAATAGGGTGTACAACCTATACCGACGGTTTTGGGTGTCACTATTGTTACTACCGTCGGTATAGACTATGTTGAGTTAGTCACTTTTGTTTTCACCTATACCGACGATTCTATCGTCCGTCGGTATAGATACCATATATATATATATATATATATATATATATATATATATATATATATATATCGACGGTCATTTTGTCCGTCGGTATACATATACCGACGGTTTTTTTTCACGTCCGTTGGTATAGATGTAGCTGTAAAATATATGATTAACCTATAGCGACGGTTTTGTCCATCAGTATATATGGAGGTCAAAGCGTCGGTAAAAATACATTTTTATCATATTTTTAATTACTAATATTGAGTCCATGTAATAATTTAATCCAACATATTTCATATATAAAAATAAAAATAAAAACATCATAAAAATGTATAAAATATTTAATAATATTAAAAATAAAATTACAAAGAAAATGTCTTAATTATATAACTTTTACAAATTAAATACAAGCCGCAAACTAAAGTCATAATACAGTCTTAAAATTGAAAATTAGCAATCCAAACACAAAGTAGCAGAAGCCAAAACATCTACGTTCTCGTTAGGAAATTATCTTTGAAACACCGATAAAACATTACCCAAAGCTGCCTTCAAATCTCAAATCTCTGTCTCTTAACTCTAGTACCTTTTCATCTCGCTGCATTGATTGAGAACATGAAGAAACCGATTTATGCGATGAAGTAGATATTGTTCCCAAACAATGAACAAGCCCTTTCTACTCTGGTCCTTTAACTTTTGAATACACATCATCTTTCCATGAGCATTGTTGAGAATTTTCAGAACCAATTTCATCTAAACCTTTTCTCATGAGTTCCTAAAAGGTAAATAGGAATATTATGACAATCTTCACACAGCCAATATTAATACAATCTTCCCCAGGGAACAGATTTGTGCTGAAAGGAAGAACAGTGTGGCAGGTTCAACCTTCCCCAGGAAGCAGCTGGACATGGCGTAAAATACTTCAGCTGAGGACTTTGGCTTTGAGGTTCACCTCCAACCAGAATGGTGCTCTAACTTGGAAGTTCCCTGGGAACAGATTTATGGTGGCTAAAGTCTGGAATGATCTCAGGCCTAGGCAGGACAAGGTGGAGTGGGATAAACTGATCTGGTTTCCATTTCATATTCCTAAACATGCACTGGTAGCTTGGATGGCTATATTGGACAAACTGCCTACAAAGAACAGATTGATGTCATGGGGCATGGAGGTGGATGGCAAATGTGAGCTATGTCAAACTGAGCAAGAAACCCGGAATCATATATTTTTTGAATGTGACTATTCAAAGGAAATCTGGGGGCATATACTATGCTTATGTCAACTTCATAGAAGCATAAGGAGCTGGCAAGCAGAGCTACAATGGGCAGTAAACAGAATTAGAGGAAAAACTCTCATTTCTGTTATTTTGCGTTTATCATGGAGTGCCTTTCTTTACTCGATCTGGAGGGAGAGAAATAATAGGTGTTTTAATCGCCTTCAATCCACACAAGGAGCCATCATTGAGCAGATAAAAGAGATCATCAGAATGCGATTGTTGGGGCTCAAGAACATTAGTCCTGATGAAGTGAACCGAAGATTGGATGCAGATTGGAGACTGTCACTTTTTTCCTAGGATCTTTGTCCATTCTGGAATAGCTTTAAGTATTGCTGAAGTATGTTGCTATTGTTCCCTGATTGATTAGTGGTCTTAAGTTTTGTTCAAGTATTGTTTAAGTATGTATAGCTTTAAGTACATGTTGCACATGATGTTGGATGTAGCAGTTTAACTGCTTTCTGGATAAATAAAACACTTACTTATCCAAAAAAAATATTAATACAATCTTCACATCATGTAGGAATATATATTATATATTTTTCACACAAATATTTATACCCAAGGAAATGGAAACAGAGAACATCAATTATACCCGTGGTTTGACCCAACTGCTGATTTCCATACAAAGCTTATATGGTTATACCTTAGTACTATTGCAGGCAGTAATTTTCCCAACATAGATCCCAAGTGTACTATTCATTGTAAAATCTCATGGAAAATGTTGAAAATTGTGACAATTAAGATGCTACTCTTATAATAAAGAATCTGTGCCTTTATAGCTCAACTATTAAGAATGGAATAGAATGACCACTACTGGTCCTTATTACTACAACTGGAGCACACATCTTTGAATAACAAGATTGAAAAGTTTAGAGTTGAAAAGCTATCACAAGTTAAGAATCAAAATCAAGCTACGGTGAAAACAATAATAATGAGAAAAGTCCACCAAAAAGCAAAGACAATATTAAAATTTTGAAAAGTTGTGTTTTTATTGGTCAAAGATTTGACAGCCTATCCATAATATCCTTCAAGAACAAAGTTTTCTCAGCTGAACTAGTGAAGTAGACTACATTAAATCAGAAATCCTATAATGCATTTCCTTTTAAGAACTTATTTTAGAATGGGGTTACTTCTAAGTAAAACATTTTGAGATATTCCTCTAGTTTCTACTAGGTGTCACTGGTAAGTATTCCCAAGTTGTTTAAACAAACATATTATAAACAGACATAGACCACAACTTGCTTCTTCAAGTACTCATAAGTTCACCCATCTCTCTAATCCCTTTTTTTTTTTGCTTCACTTTCAGTGACCCCATCCTAAGTGAGTTTGCTATAAAGAACCATTAATACAAGTTTCCAGGCACTAATATTTTCCAGCAAACTTCCAAAAAAAGCATGGAAATCATCTTTAAACAATCAAATAGGTCATAGCAATAATAGGTAACACATCGCATACAGTATTTAAGCACCAACAGGGCTTGAATAGTTGTGGAGATGAGAGAGCTACATGAATTACCCATTTGTTACCACTATTTACTTGTTTCCCAGATTTAATCAAAACCAGAATAAGGATAAAACAAATCTTCCATAAAAGAAAAAAAAAAGAAATTAGAAATGGCAACAAACCTTCAATGCCGAGTGAAAAATCCTGAAACCAACCCAATAAGATTTAATTATTGATAGGAGTTGAAAATCCTGAAACCAACCAAACATTCAAGATCATAGACATTCAAGATCTCAGCAATTGACCTAAAAGGGAAACAAAAAACAGGCAATTAAAGAAAAGTTGTAAAAAAGGATTCAATATGTGAATGAGAGCTACAATTTGATTGATGCTGAGCATAGTAATATGAATAAGGTTTTGGATTCTATTTGTTATGGTTTGATGTATTTTAGTGCTGGAGATAGCATGAAGGAAACCATGAAGTTTGGGGGATCAGGTGGAACAGCTGATAAATGTGAACAATTGCCTCCACATTAACAAGGGAATTAAAAGAGATCAGCATTCAGCTTCAACTCTGAAATAATAGCCTCTACTATATGTACTCATTCATACTGTAATGAATAAGCTTCCTGCTTCTCTTTTGGGTAATAAATATTTTTAATTATCCAAAACCCTGAAGGAGAAAAGAAAAAACCATTACACACCTAAAACTAGTAACTTTGATAATTTGCTCTAATTTCATCAACTCTACGTCAAAACACGGAATTGGCTAAGTTTAGACAATTCAACTCAAACTTCTAATTTTCAGAAAATGAAATCAAAATTAATTCTTGATATGATGGAATGAAATTCAAAGAAAATTCACCACAAAATGAAAAAATTAAAACCAAAAAATTATCATGAAATTGCTTTTCGTGTTGGGCTGATGAAGCTGGTCTACTTGATGAAACGAAAGGTTAATCCCTTAGTACTACTAAGTACAATGGTAGATGCCTTAGATAAATGCAAAAATGACATATAATTACAAAATACCTAAAAGAGTACTCAACGCTTTTTTAATAATTAATAACAGAATAAAAAGGTTAAAGAAATCATTAGGTGAAGTGAAGCTAATTTGTTCAAAAAAATCTATTCAAACATCCTAGCTGAATCTGAAATAACTCGAAACGAATTATGAAATTATACAGGCATCATGTCTATTTCCAGCACAGAAAATACTCATTAATGTTCTTCTCCTATTATTCTATTAAAAACAAACAGAGATCAAAGTGAAGATACGAAATCAAAACTAGATCAAATAAAACGAAGCAGATCAAGCAAGAAAGAAAAACATAAAAGAGAAACCGAAAGACGAACTTCTGGAAGTCCTCGGGGGCGACACCAGGAAAGTAGAAGCAGTGAGCGTTGTGGATCAGAAATGGGAAGAGAAGCGCGAAGATCATCGTCGTGGCCAGGATCAAAAACAGGAAGAGAAGCGCGAATATCATCGTCGTCGCCGATTTGTGCATAGATCTGACAGAATCATACCGATTCTCTTGTTAGACAGAAAATGTGAGGTTCGAAAGAGGAAGGACCACGAGTGGCATCGTTGGGCCAATAAGGAAAGAAAGGAACAGGGGAAGTTAGGGTTTTGTTAAAGGAATACAGTGGAAGAGGAGTTTTAGCTTAGGTCAGAAATTATAAATAAATAAAAAAAAACCGTTGTCTATACCGACCGTCGGAAATTAAATAGCCGTTGCTATAGGTTTATTTAATAAAAGAATAAAAATAAATGTAAAAATAAATTTTCTCGTCATTTAAAAAAGAAGTGGGTTTTTTTTCCTACAAATATACTGACGGAAAGAGGAGAAACCGTCAGTACAAATTATACCTATATCGACGGCCAATGAAAAACCGTCAGTATACGGGATTTTTGTAGCAACAGAATATAAAGTGTCGGTATTGATAAACATATTCTGACGGTAACAAAAATCCGTCGAAATAGATACTTTATACCAACGGATTATGATCGTCGATATAGGTAAGCGTCAGTATATGGCAATTTGTTTGTAGTGTAGGGTGAGAAACCTTGAAAGAAAATATGACTACTACACTGCTTAATACTCCTCATGAGAAGAGGTATAAATTGAATGAGACCCATTGCTGAAATGGCCCAGGTTAATGAGCTAAGATGCTACAAAAGCAAAGCACAAGATATGTGCATTTCACCATGACCGCAATCATACTAATGAGAAATGTGTCAACCTCATAATTGAGAAAACCCTCTTGAGAAGAGGATAAGATCATGCTCCAAGAGCAAAGCACAATATATGTGCATTTCACCATGACCACAGTCATATAAAAGAGAAATGTGTCGACCTCATAATTGAGATAATCCTCGTGAGAAGAGGTTGAGATGCTCCAAGAGTAAAGCACAATAAATGTGCATTTCACCATGACCACAGTTATATTATTGGCAAATGTGTCAACCTCAAATGAGATAGAAAACCTCGTGTGAAGAGGCTCATGAGACAGATGCTCCAAGATCAAAGCACAAGAGATTTGCATTTCATCGTGACCACGATCACAGTATCGACAAATGTGTCAACGTCATGAATGAAATAGAAAACCCCATGAGAAGAGGTTTGCATTGCACCGTGACCACTATCACACTATTAGGGTGTGTTAACCTCAAGGATATGACCAATTTGATAGTGGCCGAGCTGAGCATAATCGTGATGATGCACACCAAATATGGCTGACCTGATAGTGGCCAAGCTGAGCATAACCATGTTGGTGGAAATCAAAGATATAGCCAACTTGACAGTGGCCGACCTAGCATAACCATGCTAATTCCTAATGGTGGCTGAGCTAGCATAACCATGGTGGTGGACATCAAAGATATGGCCAACCTAATGGTGGCCAAGCTAGCATAACCGTGGTGATGCACATTAAAGATATGGCTGACCTAATGGTGGTCGAGCTGGCATAACCATGATGGTGCACATTCGAGATATGGTCGACCTGATGGTGGCCGAGCTAAACATAATTGTGTTAGTGGAGATAAGAGATATGAACGACCTGATGAAGAAAGAATGGGGAAATTGAGAACAAGCCCATTGCAGGAATCATCAATGTTATCACTGAAGGGACGTCGACCTTAATAAAAAAAAAAATAAAGTAGACCGAGGTGCCATAGCCAAAAAACCTAAGTCATGGTAGGATGAGCCAATATCTTTCTTCAATGAAGATTTAAATAGAATATAATTCCCTCATGAGGACGCCATAGTCATCAATATTATGGGATATAATCACATCGGAAAAGAATTAACTTTGACATTGGAAACACTAGCAATGTAATGTACTATAGTGCCATGAAAATTATGAGCATTTCCAAGGATATGCTGAAACCATATACAACACCATTGATAGGAATTGAAATGAACAAGTTCCCATGTTGGGAACCAAAGCCTTACTAATTACTCTTGAAACCAAACCAAAGGTTGTCACTACCATGGTGGGATTCACAATTAAATTTCATTTAGCATAGAAAATGATCTTGGGATGATAAAGCCAAACGACCTTGGAAGCTTTTGGGTTTGTGATGCACCCAAAAGAGTGTATCTTATTTAACCTTGCACTAAAAAGATCAATTGTAAGTATAGTAGTTAGCAAGGGTCGAGTCCTTAGGGATTGGGTTTTAGTTTATAAGTTGATAGTTTAAAACTTAAATTCAAGAACAATAAAAGAAAAGGGGTTTTTTGAAGCCAGATTTAAACTAAAGTAAATAATAAGAATAAGATGCAAGGCGGTATAACCAGCCAATAAGAATAAGATGCAAGGCGGTATAACCAGCCAATAAGAATAAGATGCAAGGCGGTATAACCAGCCAATAAAAATATATATACTAAATTAGGCGGTATAACCAGCCAATAAAAATAAATATACTTTTAAAAATAAGCAAACTAGAAAAGTAAGAAAACAAGTAAGAAGAATCAAATATGAAAAATATGGTTAAGGTTTCATTCTCCACCACTAGACATCATTAAGAATCAATTTCATATCTATCAACATTAACCAACTATCAAAGTTAACAACCGTAGATAACAACAAGCTCTGTTACCCCAATCTTTCCTTAGTTTGTCGTTAAATAGAACAAGCTCTCTATTTAATCTCTAACCATTAAACAACCTAGAATAAGCTCTCTAAATTCAATTTAATGGCAGCTTTATGATGAGAAAGATAGGTTGATCTAAGCAACAAACACATAAGCTCGGATTGTTCAACTTAGGTTATGTTCCACTTTGCAATTATTGAAAACTTGACCATAATCATTAATCACAAATTGCCACTTATGAATAGGAAATCAAGACAATTACACGGATCAAGACTCCTAAACTAGCAATAGATAATTATCAAGATCTATCTAGTTGTACACCTAAATAAATCAAGACAACATCATGAACAATTCTTGTAGAAGAACATAAGCAACTTTGATAGAAAATTAATGATAGATAGAATCTGAAAATCAATCACAAAACATGTCTAGGGCTTTGAAATCACCCTTAACCAAATAGAAGTTTAGCCTAGCATAGGCATTGTAAACATAAACATAAAATTAAAGAGAATCTAAGAAGAAAATAAAAGAAAGAAAGAAGAAGAAGAAGAATATTAATTATCCAACCTCTTGCTCTTTCTAAAGAAAAAGAAAACTAGAGAAAAGAAAGAAGAAGAAAACTTAGAGAATTTTGTTAAAATGGCTAATATCCTACCAATCTCCAATATGATCCCTTACAATCATCCAAGGCCCTCTATTTATACACATTTTGGAGGGCTAAATGACAAGAGACAAGCTTTACAAATTTCAAAGGTAGGTATATGACGATTTTGATCAGCCAACTTGATGGTCGATTTCGTCAATATTGGAGGCCTGATCTGATCACATGGTCTTCTAGAAAAAGGTTCCCCTATCAGTTACGGAACCATAGCCGTTGGAATCAGCTCATTTGCTGATGTGGTTAAGCAGATATGGGCAAAATACGAAAACATGTCAGCACAGACGTCATTGCACATCAGCCACCTTGATGGTCGATTTCTTCAATATTGGAGGCCTGATCTGATCACATGGTCTTCTAGACAAAGGTTCCCCTATCAGTTACGGAACCATAGCCGTTGGAATCAGCTCATTTGCTGATGTGGTTAAGCCGATATGGGCAAAATACGAAAACATATCAGCACAGACGTCATTGCACATCAGCCAACTTGATGGTCGATTTCGCTAGGGAAAACGACTCCGTTTTAAGAAGTGTAAAACATGAAAAAGATAGATATGCCTCTTAGCTTTGCATGGCTACAAATTTCAGCCTTATTGCTTCAGTGAAACTCGAGATATAGCTGATATGGCAAAAGGTGTCGGAACTGAAACTGAACTGGATTTGCCCTTAATTCTAGTAATCTGAAATCACTCAAAGAAACTTGTGAAAAACACCAAAATACATAAAAATATAAAAGATCATAAACACAATTAGACTAAACAATAATAACTCGTATTTGACACAAAACATTAATAAAACATAACTAAAAACTATATAATTATACGAGTTATCACACCCCCACACTTAGATTGTTGCTAGTCCCTAGCAACGACTCAATAAAAATAAAATAAGAAAATCTAATCTAATCCATTTCCGTAGGAAATCACGGTGGCACTTAGCATGTGACACAAGCCTTTAAACCCCTAGGTGTCCCTAGTGGACGAGTTTAGTCTCGTGAGGGTTTACTAGAACGATACCCACAAACATTGAAGACATAAGAAAAACTAAAAATAATAATTATAACTAATCCTTCCAATATAAATTAGAGATAATCATTGGACAAGTCTTAAAAACTAATCAATAGCTTAAAGAAATTCACAAAAAATCTTGCTTGAATGTAAATTGTTTGAGTTAAGCCAATATTAACATAACATATTTCAATCAAAATAGTGCATATTCAAACTTAATCTCAACTTCTCACATGGGATACTCTCTTGATTTTCACTTTTTAAAGTAGTGGTAAAGTGTTTACACTCAATCAATCTCATGAAAACAGTTCTACCATATTCTTGCTTGTCCACCTATTCTCCACTATTTGGATCATACAACTTCTTGAATCAAGAGGTCTTTAATCAAGGTTGTAATGGGGCCAAGGGGTTTGTAATGTGGTTGAAGAACAAAAGGATAAAGATATCACAAAGGTTCCAAAGAGTTCATAGAGTTTAGAGACATAATAAGATCATACAAATAAAACTTCTCAAAACTCTTATAAAGCACATAATAACATAGGCTAAATATTCATGTTGAGCCTTTGCATCATTCTAACCAACTTTGTAACATCTTTTTCTTTACTTTAACTAGAAGTTCAAGAGAAGATTTTTTTTTTTTTAATATGGGAATGTATTTGACAATGATCCCTTTCTTTTTCTCTTGACTTTTTTCTTTCTTTTCCCCCCACACTTATTTCTTGTTTCTAACCCAAATTTTCAATAAATCTTCCTTGTCTTTGCAACTTGTCTCAAAACATGCTAATTCATCTTTGGAACAAAGGTAAAGATATAAGTATATTTAGGTTAGGGACAAGTTATGGTTACCAAAGAGATAGCTTATTCAATGTAGGCTCAAATTGGTTCACTAAAGGTGTGTTCTCTTGGAACATCAATAAGGGATGGTTGTTTGGCCCTGGCTAAAAATCCTAATGCCTCTATCATATTCATGTTGTCACATGCATCAATATAGTCTCAAACGGTTTAAAGCAAGTTCTAGAGAATCATGTAATCATAAGAGCACTCAAGAAAGAAATTAGATTGATTTGTATAATGCATCAATCATTTTAGGCTCAAAAACTCACAAGAATGATTATACAAGTCAGATTAAGTCTAAACATGCTTCTTTCTCAATCAACATATCATATTAACATTGGCTCATAAAAAGGTTGACATCAAGCTCAATTCTCATGAAAATCTTCTCACTAATAAATATGTTTTAGACTTATGCAATTCATATCTCATCATTGTATTAAAAAGGAACTAAAACACACTAAAAAATAATAATAATAATAATAAAGACTCATAAAAAAAAAAAAAAATAGTAGACAAAAATAAAAGAAATCCTAAATCATTCCCCCCACACTTAATTCTTACATTGTCCTCAATGTAAGTCTATTAACCCAAATGAAAGAATCATGTGTAAGAGAAAAGAACTAATAACATAAGAATAGGAATAACTAGACTCAAAACAAAACAAACTCATGCAACCTAAATAATCCTAAAATACTAAACAAAAATTAACAAGTAAACGTAAAAAGATTAAAATCAAACTGACAAGGTATGTCTCAAGTCTCCCTTACTCAGACCTTGTTCAGAATTAATACTTCTAAATTGCTTAAAACACAACAAACTCTTTTTTTTTTTTTTTGAAAAGAAGAAATCAAACTGACAAGGTATGTCTCAAGTCTCCCTTACTCAGACCTTGTTCAGAATGAATACTTCTAAATTGCTTAAAACACAACAAACTTTTTTTTTTTTTTTTAAGAAGGTAAAATTTAGGAGATATTACCTGTAGAGGTTGCTAACCACTTATTATAACTGAGACACAACAAACAAAATGTTAGATAATGTCACAAAGACAAAGTGCAATCCACTCCTTGCTCGTCCATATCTCTTTTTCTTTTTCCGAGCGTTTGCGAAACAACCGTAGCAGATAAACACTCATAAGCTTGGAGCTTTTTGAGTAAATCTTCAATGGTTGTAGCAGAAATTATGGTTCTCCTTGCCTCTGAAAACATGAATCCATTATCCACAGCATTATCTAAATATGTAAGCAAATTACTAAAATAACCATTAATATTAAGCAAACCAATGGGTTTCTTATTTGTGACCAAAGATGACCAAGAAGCCACGCAAGCTATTTCTTCCAATGTACCCAGACCTCCTGGTAAAGCAATGAATGCATCGGCAGAATGGTACATGATTGTTATCCGTTCAGGGATACTCCAGACTTGTATTTCCTTACCCAAGGTAGGTCCACAAAAATCTGTGAATAGTTTTGGCACGATTCCTAGAACTGGACTTCCTCCGGCGTGTGCTGCTGTAGCGACTGCTCCCATTAAACCCGTACTACCGCCTCCATAAATCAACTGGATCTTTTGTTGGGCAAGTATTACTCCAACTCTTATGGCTTCATCAGCGAATATGTTATTTTTCCCTGGATAAGCACCTCCAAAGACACAAATTTTTTTAATGCGTTGGGACGAAGTACTTTCCATTTTTTTTTCTTTTTCGAGTGCCTGAAAGAGAATGAGTACATGGTGTAATATATAGAGGACTGAGTAGTGAATCAGACAAGAGTAATAATGTCGCCGAAAGTGTATCTGACCTGTCAGAAGAAAATGTTAACCTAACAAAAGATTTTTGCGTGATTTCAGGAAGAAAATCAAAAAGAGAAGAAAAATCAACCGTAAAAGTCAAGAGTAATAATGTCGCCGAAAGTGTATTTGACCTGTCAGAAGAAAATGTTAACCTAACAAAAGATTTTTGCGTGATTTCAGGAAGAAAATAAAAAAGAGAAGAAAAATCAATCGTAAAAGACAAATAAAAAAAATGAGAATAATTACACAAATCGAATAACACGTAAATTAAACCGAAATAAAGTTATTGCAAATCAAACCAAAAGCTGAGAAGTCATTTATTGTAGTTGTGATTGTGGCTCACATCTTCCTCTGGTTTTACGTCCAGAAACGGCTTAAACGCCTTCTATGAGTCGAGGATATGCTTCCCATCCAGTTTTCTTACAAGCTGGCAAATAGGGTCTTTTAACATCAGATTCCCAAGATGTTGCCATTCCCTTTGGAATTGCGGCCATAAATCAAGAATTTCTCTTTGTACGTCTCCACTAGGATGCGTCTCAAGAGAAAGTTGGATATTACCCAAATTCTCCTTACTCAGTCCATCCTTAATGAATTCAATTTTATCATCTCGATTAGAGGACGGAATCCCAATAGAACGACATTTACCATTACAAGTCCATCGTGCACATTTGTGGCAATTTGAACTCATGCGCTTTGCTCGTCGCTTCTTTGCAAAAGTGCTTCTACCTGTACCTGGTAAATGCAAAACAGGAAGATATTCATCTTCACGTACCTTGGCTTCAATTATCCAACGTATGTCTTCAGGAATCCCTTTGTGCATAAGCATTCTTAATCTTTCAAATCGAACTTGGTAAAGCTTCAGTAAAATATTTCGAGGAAAATGAGGAAATCGTTTCTGCAATCTTGTGAGAATATCATCCATCCTGAAAAAAAATGAAAAAAAAAAATGAAAGAGAAATTGAAAGAGAAATTTATATACAATATCAGTTTTTTGGGTAGCTGATGGAACCGATTTAAATAATCACGGAGTACCGTTATCCGCCATTTAACCGGGGTTAAAAAAAATTATATTTACATCTAGTGTTTTTCAAAACAAGGATCAGAAAGAAAAACAACATAAAAAGACTCAAAAAAAAACACTCTAAATAAAATCCTAAATTCCTCCCCCCACACATAATTCTTACATTGTCATTAATGTAATGCTATTATCCCCCAATGCAAGAATTATATGTAAGAGAAAAGAACTATTAAACAAAAGAAACTTATGCAGCCTAAATGAACTTAAAAACAGTAAACACAATTAACAAAGAAACATAAGAAATAAAAATAAAAACAATAAAAATAATAAAAGAAAAAAGGAAAAGAAAGAGAAAGAGAAAGCAAATCTGAATATGGAAGGTTGGCAATTTCATCTTTAATTGGGCTGCCTTCCCAATTAACACTTGAGTTAGTGTTTTGAATCTAACCAACACCCCTTCTTGGCTTTTTAGGCTTGTCAGGCTGATACATGAAATTTCCCAAATTTATGCGTTTGAGAGGAAGCTTTCTTTGCACAACAGTGGATGCATTCTCCATTACAAGTATTATTCCATCATCATTGGTGGTGCATATGTCATCGAGGAATGGAGCATATTTTGATACTTGTTGAATGACCTCCACAAACAAGTTGTTTAAGGTTTCCGGCATGTGTTGTTCATGTTCTTCCTCCTTGAACTTTGCAAATCTACTAGGAAAAGGTGGAGAAGAAACATTAGTAAAAAGTGAAACCTTAAACGTTACCTCAGGTGCCGAAATACTCTTATTTGGATCTTTGGCTTCATTATCCTCAAGAATAGAATCCGTCTCTAATTTTGTTTCATCCTCATCTTGTTCCTCATTCTTCAAGGTCACAGTAGTAGCATTCTCCTTTGGGTTAACCATTGTTTGGGCTGGGAGTTCTTCAGATCTTTGTGCTACCCATCCCACCATACTACTAGCCAATTGGCTCATTTGCTTTTCCAAACTCTGGATGCTTGCCCTTGTTTCCTGTTGAAATTGCAAAGAATCAGTAACAAGAGAATAGACAAGATCTTCTAAAGAAGTACCTGAGTTTTGAGTCATATGTGGTGGTTGAAAAAGATCTGGTTCTTGAGACCATGATTGATTGAAGCTAGATGGATGAGTGTAATTGGCATAAGGATCTACTTCTTGGTAATTTTTTGAGTAGCCATAATTAGTATGATCCCACCATCCCTCATGGTAAGTGTTTGAGTAATGATCATGCAGTTGGTCTTGGAACACTTGATGGCCTTGACATCCTCCCATGGCAAATTGTTGAACTGGGGAGGTGAGATTGGCTTGTTGATTCTCTATGTTCATGTATGCCACCAACTCTTCAAGTGTTAGATTGCTCAATTCCATTGTTTTTTTTTTTTTTTTTTTTTTTTTAAATTTGAAAAGAAAAACTTGTATGTACAAGAAAATAAAACTAATTAGAACTGAAAATAAGAATAAACCAAGTAACAAATAAACTAAAGAAAGCAATCCCCGGCAACGGCGCCAAAAATTTGATGCACCCAAAAGAGTGTATCTTATTTAACCTTGCACTAAAAAGATCAATTGTAAGTATAGTAGTTAGCAAGGGTCGAGTCCTCAGGGATTGGGTTTTAGTTTATAAGTTGATAGTTTAAAACTTAAATTCAAGAACAATAAAAGAAAAGGGGTTTTTTGAAGCCAGATTTAAACTAAAGTAAATAATAAGAATAAGATGCAAGGCGGTATAACCAGCCAATAAGAATAAGATGCAAGGCGGTATAACCAGCCAATAAGAATAAGATGCAAGGCGGTATAACCAGCCAATAAAAATATATATACTAAATTAGGCGGTATAACCAGCCAATAAAAATAAATATACTTTTAAAAATAAGCAAACTAGAAAAGTAAGAAAACAAGTAAGAAGAATCAAATATGAAAAATATGGTTAAGGTTTCATTCTCCACCACTAGACATCATTAAGAATCAATTTCATATCTATCAACATTAACCAACTATCAAAGTTAACAACCGTAGATAACAACAAGCTCTGTTACCCCAATCTTTCCTTAGTTTGTCGTTAAATAGAACAAGCTCTCTATTTAATCTCTAACCATTAAACAACCTAGAATAAGCTCTCTAAATTCAATTTAATGGCAGCTTTATGATGAGAAAGATAGGTTGATCTAAGCAACAAACACATAAGCTCGGATTGTTCAACTTAGGTTATGTTCCACTTTGCAATTATTGAAAACTTGACCATAATCATTAATCACAAATTGCCACTTATGAATAGGAAATCAAGACAATTACACGGATCAAGACTCCTAAACTAGCAATAGATAATTATCAAGATCTATCTAGTTGTACACCTAAATAAATCAAGACAACATCATGAACAATTCTTGTAGAAGAACATAAGCAACTTTGATAGAAAATTAATGATAGATAGAATCTGAAAATCAATCACAAAACATGTCTAGGGCTTTGAAATCACCCTTAACCAAATAGAAGTTTAGCCTAGCATAGGCATTGTAAACATAAACATAAAATTAAAGAGAATCTAAGAAGAAAATAAAAGAAAGAAAGAAGAAGAAGAAGAATATTAATTATCCAACCTCTTGCTCTTTCTAAAGAAAAAGAAAACTAGAGAAAAGAAAGAAGAAGAAAACTTAGAGAATTTTGTTAAAATGGCTAATATCCTACCAATCTCCAATATGATCCCTTACAATCATCCAAGGCCCTCTATTTATACACATTTTGGAGGGCTAAATGACAAGAGACAAGCTTTACAAATTTCAAAGGTAGGTATATGACGATTTTGATCAGCCAACTTGATGGTCGATTTCGTCAATATTGGAGGCCTGATCTGATCACATGGTCTTCTAGAAAAAGGTTCCCCTATCAGTTACGGAACCATAGCCGTTGGAATCAGCTCATTTGCTGATGTGGTTAAGCAGATATGGGCAAAATACGAAAACATGTCAGCACAGACGTCATTGCACATCAGCCACCTTGATGGTCGATTTCTTCAATATTGGAGGCCTGATCTGATCACATGGTCTTCTAGACAAAGGTTCCCCTATCAGTTACGGAACCATATCCGTTGGAATCAGCTCATTTGCTGATGTGGTTAAGCCGATATGGGCAAAATACGAAAACATGTCAGCACAGACGTCATTGCACATCAGCCAACTTGATGGTCGATTTCGCTAGGGAAAATGACTCCGTTTTAAGAAGTGTAAAACATGAAAAAGATAGATATGCCTCTTAGCTTTGCATGGCTACAAATTTCAGCCTTATTGCTTCAGTGAAACTCGAGATATAGCTGATATGGCAAAAGGTGTCGGAACTGAAACTGAACTGGATTTGCCCTTAATTCTAGTAATCTGAAATCACTCAAAGAAACTTGTGAAAAACACCAAAATACATAAAAATATAAAAGATCATAAACACAATTAGACTAAACAATAATAACTCGTATTTGACACAAAACATTAATAAAACATAACTAAAAACTATATAATTATACGAGTTATCAGTTTGCTCCTCATTTGAAAGTCAAGTTCACCACTTCACATGGGATTGGTGAAGTCAAAGGTAACCAACACATGGCACAACAATGTTATATGACAGGCCTAAGAGTAAAGAGGAAAGGAAATGAAACACTCACATAAAAATTTTAGATTAGAGGCCAAAGTCATATTACAACAGACATGAACCAGCAGATGAACTTATTCAAGTCCCTTTCAATGGGGAAGACTCAAAGAGGTTCATGCAGATCAACTCTAAAGTTATGAAAAAAGATGCGCTTATATAGTTGTTAAGGGATAATGTTGATCTATTTGCATGAAAACCCATCGAAAATCCATGGTGAAATGCCAAGAATCATGGCACCTTGATAATAAATTCACCTCAACAAATTCGTGTTGGCATAATTTCACCTCGGTATAAATTCAACTCACCTCAGTGATCAATTCATCTCAATACTAATTCACCTTGGTGGTAAATTCACCTTGGCATAAGTTCACCTCAGCCAAAAGTCACCTTGGCATAAGTTCACATCAGCCAAAGGTCACCTCGGCACAAGGTTCACCTCAACCAAAAGGTAACCTCAAACAAGCCTATCTAAAGACATAAATTCACCTCGGCAATAAGTCATCTCGACGCAAATCCACCACCGCATAATTTCACCTTGGCAAAGCCTCACTCGGCACAAAGTTCACCTCAACCAAAAGTCACCCTGGTTGCTTGGCAAAAAGTCCACCTCAGCCAAAAGTCATCTTGGCATTAGTTCACCTCAGCCAAAGCCTCACCTCGGCACAAGGTTCACCTCAGCCAAAAGTCACTTTAGCATGAGTTCACCTCAGCCAAAGGCTCTCCTCGGCACAAGGTTCACCTCGGCCAAAAGGTAACCTAGGATCAGCCCACCTAAAGACATAAATTCACCTTGTCACAAAGTCACCTCAGCAACGAGTTATCTCGACACAAATCTACCTCGACAATAAATTCACTTTGACATAATTTTACACTTCCAAAATTACCGACCTAAGTTTGACAACGCAAGAATGGTGAATTTATGCTGATCTAAGATCATAATTGAACTTTGATTCATGAAGTTCATCTAGTCTGAATTATCAGACTAGTTGATGGGGGATAGAATGATGTAGATATTTTGTATATAAGGGCATTTTAGTTTTTCACCTCGATCAAGAGAGACAAACAAATAGCTCAACACCACCTCAGACGTGCACTGGCAAGCCAGGCAGACTTGACCCATGTTAGGCGTGATCACCATTGGCTGCCTCACATCAGACAACTAACCATGGACGCGTGTCACCCATGCATGACGAGGGACATACTGTGTCAAGCCTTAAGCGCACTAGCTGGTCAAGCGTGATCACCGCTGACTGTCTCACCTCGGACAACTGACCATGGACGCGTGTCATCCACACATAATGGAGAACGTACCACGTCAGGCTAGCCAATCTGATTGCACCACGTCTCTCTCTCTCTCTCCCCCCTTCTTTCACTTCTTATATAAGGTATCTCATCTCCCAGGTAAAAAGGGGCTCTCTCTTTTCACTCTCATTTTCCTTTAACCCTTTACTTTCTGCCCACCTCCTCCACATACTGACTTGAGCGTCGAAGAGCCAACGCCGGAGCCACCTCTTTTCTCTCCTGATGTGTTTTCTTCCTCTTTCAAGTGCCTACCCTCAGATCCATTCCCGACACAAACAAAATAAATTTGGTCTAATTTTATATTGATTTGTTAACTTCTTTAGTTTATTTATTAATTTCATTGAGTACAATAGTTATGTCAACGTATTCAATACTATTTCATTCGATTGCAATTTTTATTTGTACATAAATTCGGGTTAATTTAATTGATTCATACAGCATTTAAAAAATAATTTTTAATAAATTTAAATTCAAATCCTAACACTTAAAATTTATTTCTTATATCATCATGCTACCGTGACTCCTTTGTACTCAAAAAATATTTATACATGTATTTTCACCCGCGACCCGATTTTTTTCTTCTCTTATCCAAGCTCGGCCCGGGCCTCGTTTACTGCTTATAAATATTAAAATAAATATTTTTTATATTAATATATATATATAATTAAATTTAAATAAAAATAATATTTTATTAGTTGAACAGTAATTCAGGCTAGGCATGCCCGAATAATAAAAAAAAAAAAACCTCTATCTAGACCCATTCCAATTTGGATCGAACCTTTTAAACTGGATGAATAATCCGACACTTGAACAGGTCTAATTCCCATCTCAAACTTTTTTTTTATCAACATTGTTGCAATAACTAAAACCTGTTTCATCAACATTGTTGGACAATTTTCAAGAAAGCAGCCTTGGTTTTTTTTTTTTTTTACTTTTGGTATAGTTATTACATGTTGTGTTCTATTCCCATTTCAAATATTTATTATGGTATAATGATCAAAAGCAGCCTAAAAGCATAATTTAGGATCCATCCGATATTGAAACAATAGTAACGGTAAAATTAATTATAATATAACGATGAGATTAAAATTAATGATAAAAAATATGAGTTTGGTAAAAATAATTAATTGTGATCGTAATGTGAAAATAAAAAATAACAATTAAGGACGTTAATTTAAAATATTTTAATATATTCTTTTCGTGTATATTTTAATTTTATTTAACATTTAAAATCTTAGAAATATTATTCATTTAAAATATTGACACATATTATTTTATATTAAAATTGATAAAATATTTAATGGTAATCTATTCAATATTTGTTAATTTTTTGAGAAAAATTATTTGTTGACTTATTTATGTATTTATTTATGTAATTATCTTTTTGACTTTATATTTGTATTTATATATTCATAATGTTGTAGCTATGTATTTATATATGTAATTACTTATACATAAAAATATTTTATGTAATTAATTATATATATAAATATATTTATTTATGAAATAGCTATGTGAGGGAATGAATTCAGAAACAGAAACTACGGTGGCATGTAGGATAAAAAATTGTCCAATTTGTGCCAAAAAGTATCAGCAGGATCCAATTTTTGGTGAGATTGTTTTTATCATTTGCCAAAAATAAATATATCAAGGTTTGTTTGGTGTTAGTTTTTATCATGGCTTCTGGACATTGATTTTTTTCTGGTGAGATTGTTTGCAAGGAGGGAATCAAGCTGAATTAGCCATGAAAAAAAAAAATTCATGGAACTGAGTTTCAATGGTAGTTGTGTTGCAGCATTGATCAAGATATGTAGGGCCAGTGATATTGTTTGACTGCATGATTTGGTTGGAAGAGGTGATGATTGAGGAATCATTTGCTATTGCCGTGGAAAAATTGCAGAGGATCGAAAGGTTGTTAAACTTTAGAGCTCAAATACCATACAAAAGCTAAGACAATGAGCACAAAAAGGCTTGTTTCTCATTAATCGATTAAGGTGTTGTTTGATAAATTGAAAATTTGAGTATTAAATTTTTAATACTGAATGTATATATTATAACAATTGTTTGGTATATTATTGAAAATTAAGTACTGAATATAATTATATTGTTTGATAACTGTAAATCTTGAATTTTGAAAATTATTCATTTCACGATTTCAATCTTATTAACATAATATTTTTTTTATTATTTTAGATAATTCTGGATAAAAATTAAAAGAGTTAATTTAAATATTTTATCTTTTCTAACAAAAAAAAAAAAAGATAATTTAGTTCAAATATAATTTTTTTTAAAAATAAAATTGATTTAACATGTTTTATATTAAGTAATAAGTAGCTTTCTATCTACTGATCTCGTTCAACATTTTTTTGTTGAAAATTTTCTATTAAGTGATGAGTTATCAAAAATATTGCAAAAATTAAATTGTTGAAAATAAAAATGCAATGCTTTATCAAACACACCCTAAGAATTGCAATATATACATAATACAAGATATGCATTACATTTACTAAAGAATCAAATGACAGAAATGCAGGATCTAACGAAACTAATTGACAGAAATATACTTAACAGAATTTTAGTGAGGTTATTTGAAGCAGAAATTTTCATTATTTAATGATTTGTAACCCTACTGATAAGAGGGAGTGAAAAGAAAATTCTCGTGGGTTTGAATGTTTACCAGAGTAGAATTTGGGAAAAACTTAATTAGAGCACATAATATAGTTGGTTGTGGAGGTTTAGTTGAACTTTTTACAAAATTAGTATTTGTTATCACATACGTTTGCACGTGAATATTTCTTGATTTATCTATTTGAATATAATTGTATATTTTTAAAATAAATAAAATTGATAAAGTAGATATTAACTAAAATTTGTATTAACATGTAAAATTTGTTTCATTTGCAAATTATATCAAATTATTTTAAAATTTATTACTTTAATATTAATGCAAATTAATTACGAGGATAAAAAAATTAATGTAAATTTTAATTTTTTTTATTTATATTAAATAAATTGTTTTACTTTTTAATGTTAGTGAAAAATTAGAATTTTTAACATAAAACAATTCCTTATAAATTATAAATTTTTTTAGTTATTATCAAATTAATCAATTTAACGTAATTGTTCTATTGAAATTAAATTTTTACTTATGAATTAGATAAATCTTATTAATAATAAAAAATATTTATAATGTCAATTTAAAAATATAGTTAATAGTAATTACTATTTTCGTCAGTTTAAAAGATTCTCCACATTCATGTTTTTATATATACTAGTACTTATTATCACATGTGTTCGCACGTTAATGCTCGTTGATTTATTTATTTTTTAATATATAATTGTATATTTTAAAGATAAATAAAACTAATAAAGTATACAATAACTAAAATTTGTTTCACGTCAAATTATATCAAATTATTATAAAATTTATTAATTTTAATAATTAGTGCAAAATTAATTACGAAAATAAAAATTCAATGTAAATTTTAACTCTTTTTATTTATATCAAATAAATTGATTTACTTTTTAGAGTTAGTGAAAAAATTAGAACTTTTAAGATAAAACAATTCTATATAAACTTTTAATTTTTATTATTAAATTAATTCTTTTAACGAAAGTATTTTAATAAAATTAAACTTCTTAATTATAAATTAGATAAATCTTAATAATAATAATAATAATAAAATATTTACAATAATAATTTAGAAATATAATAAATAATAATAACTATTTTTATTAATTCAATTTTTTTTTTTTGAAATTCGTACTTATATATATATATATTTACAATAATATATATATATATTTACAATAATATATATATATATATATATTTACAATAATATATATATAATAGACTATAGTGGATTTGTATAATATAAGGTAGTAAATATAGGCGCTTAATTTATATTTTACCAAACCATTATAAAATGCTTTGCACTTTTCCCTTTACCAATTGATCTAATTTTTTAAGGTGAGCTATATTTTTTTTATTGAGAATAAATTGCAAATATTGGATAAAAAATGTTAAAATTTTATCAATTTAATTCATCCTCGTGACTTGTTTTACCTCTTGCACTAACAATACTTCTAATTATATATTAAGCCTCCGTAAAACAAAACAAAAATGATAATGTTACCATCCCAATTAGACCTATTTATGGGTCGGACTATTTGTCCAAACTCGAAGACCCGTCCAATATTTAAGAGGACTTGAATAGAAATATTAAACCCAAAAAACAGGTTTGAAAAAAAAAAATAGGCACGTTTAAAAAATGGACCGAACCTTGAGCATAGCATTTAATGTTTAGGTCCGGCTCGATTCGATTTGCTATTAACAATATTAATATTCAAAAGGATCAATCTTTTTTAACTTTACAGGTTCTAGGAACCTTTTTGTGAAAAAAAAAAAAAAATTTATCAATCCCTTTATAAAAGGGATCGATCCTCTGTGTAAAATTTGGACGAACCTAAGTAGCCTTTTTGCATATAGGGTTGGGCCTAAACATAAAATGAGGTCTATATTTTTGGACAGGTCAGCCCTAGACAGTCATTAAAGCCATTAATATCTTTCTTGCACCGGCCCGAACTTGGTCTGACTCGACTTATGAACAAGCCTATCCAAAATCAAATGTTCACATTTTATATTTGGACTATTACAAATCAAGTAAATAGCACTCGTGATCCCCAAACTTTGAGACGCATATTATTTTGGTCCCTAAATTTCAAAACATAATAATTTGATCCCTAATTGCAAGTATAATAACAAATTGATCATTTTGTCGATTTTACCGTTCAAGTGAGGGTATTTTTTACATTAAATTTATTAAAAAAAATTCTCTTTTTCTTTTCCTTTTTTCTCTTCTCCCCTACCTCCCTCTTGCCAGTCAAAGGCCGATCGGCCAATGGAAGACCTAATTCTGTCCAACCAATCTCGACTCTGGCTGCTGGAGTCGGGGTAACCCTTACCTCGACTGGATCCAACGCGAGGGGCCAGATCGAGCCCCTCCCTGATCTGGCGCGATGGGCCAAATTTAACCCCTTCCAAAGCAGATTCAGTATCGTGAAAGGTAGTGAGGCCCTTCGCAAGGTCGGATCGGCGGTGGAAAGTTAAATTCCCCCTTTCTAGTTGAAGGGAGTGTGGTGGGAGAAGAGAAAGAAATAAATAAATAAACAAATAAATAAATAAAAGAAAAATATATATATATCTTTTTAATAAAATTAATGCAAATAAATATTTATATTTTATAAATTATTTAATTTAGTTACAAAATAATTTATTTATAAAATAAGGAAAAGAAAAAAAATATTTTTTATAAGATTAATGTAAATAAATATTTTTATAATTATTGAAACATTACAAAATTTATTTAAATTATTATTTATTTATTGTATTTATTTATTTATAAAACAAAGAAAAGTAAAAAAGGGGAAGAAACAAGAAAAATTAAAAATATTTTTTATAAAATTAATATAAATAATTTTTTTATATTTTATAAAATTATTTTAAATTATAATATAAATTATTATTTATTTTTCTTTGTATTTATTTATAAAAAAAAAGAAAAGAATAATGAAAATGAATAAAAATGAATAAAGGAAAAAAATAAAAAAATAAAAAAAATAAAGTGAAGAAACATGTGTTAACAGTCAGCTGGTGAAACATGTTACATGTTGGCATTTAACGGTAGACTAATGGATTAGGTAACTAAAAGACCAATTTATTATGATACTTTATAATCAAGGATCAATATGTTACATTTTAAAATTTATGAATCAAAATGGTATGTGTGAAGAATTTCACCATGTTTCGAATATGTGCATTGGACTTGAAGCCAATTGACAGATATTATGGCAACCTATTAGCCTTGATTTTAGCTTTTTAATTGTTTCCTTGATTTTCTCCTTGTGGTGTACATATATATCAATCATATGTAAAGTGTAATATATAGAAAAAAGTGCAAAATAACATAATCTTTTTCTGCCTCTCCTTGTCTATTTTATCATGGTATCAGAGCATTGATGCTCTTGGATTTTTTTCTCTCAAACTTTTTTTATCCGAAAAAATCAATCAATAAATAAAAAAAATCAAATAGCCGACATCTCAAGAACCACCACTGTCCTAGATAACCAAGATGTTTAATCACCCTTTTTCATCCGTCATTCTGATAACCCTAGTACTGTTTTAGTATCCAAACCATTAACTAGTTATAAATATTATGGTTGGTCTCTGTAACACACAGCCCAAAAAGCCCAAATATGTTAAAGAATAATTATTTGACTCAACCCATAAGTTTATAGGAATAAAAGAAAAAGAAAAAAAACCTAAGGGATGACTTCGACAGTTTTCTTTCAAGCAGACAAAAAAATTGGGGGAAAAAGAGAACAAACATTAGAAGAAAAGAAAAATGAGGCTGGAAACTAGGGTTTTTGTCTTCCAATTGAATGATTGAGGAAAGTAAAAGGTTTCTTTTAATTTTGAGAAAGCATCATGTTGATTTTCGAAATTGGGGGTTAAACTCATGGGAGAAAAACCTAGAAAATCTATAAAATTTCTCATGATTCTTCTTAATTGATTTGGGTAAAGTTATTGAGCTTTATTTTATCATTAATTAAGAGATAAACATGATTTTTTATTGGATTTAAGGACTCAAATTGTTGTGAATATAAAAGAATGGAAAATTCTATCTTGAATGAAAGTGTTATCTGCAGTTGTGGATTAAAAAATTATTCTGTATTAATCTATCAATTTTCACTATAATTAATAGATATGGTTGGAAATCTATTTTAATCTATTTTCTAATGAGATAAATGAAAGTAAATTCCGAGTTTCCTACGGAAAGATAATTAATTTTTACCAAGGGATATGCGTACTGTCTAGAAGCAGTAGTAGAGATGAATTACGAAAATTACTGCATTTTATATAAAAAAAGTATTAAAAACGAGAAGTTATTTTGAGACAATGTTTCAGCTCAAAGAAAACTAGTAGTTTGATTTCTCTCAAAATTAAAAGTTTGATTTCTCTGAAAATTCTTTGAATCGTCTTAAATTAAGTTTTTTTTTTTTTTTGAAGAACATGAAATATTGTGTGTAGATGTTTAAAAAAAATTGAAGTCTTGCATTTTTTTTGTTTATTATTTATTTTTTTTTTTAAAAAATTGAATTTTGTATGATTACATAAAAAATTTGTGTTACTCCTAAGAAAAAGAAAAAATTGCACGCAAAAAAGTAGGGGTGCAACCACAATGTTGCATCCGAGAGAACACAACATAGCAACTACTATGTCCAAAATTTTAGGGTACAGCATTCTACTACGCAAGTTTAAATTGGGCGCAATAAGTTAATCATTGACCATTCCTTTGTGCTTGGAATATTCCTTGATGCATCTAAACTTGTAGATATCTAGCGTTGGAGTTTCTCGAATTGAATATTTAGCAAGTAGCATAGGATCAACCAAGTAGTCCAAAAATGCTTGCACCCAATTAAGTTGGGCGATGCTACCAACTTTCAATTTTTTTTTTTTTTTTTTACTAATCAAATTTGTTTAAATTAATATATATGTATATATTTTAAGCAAGCATAATATATATTTTTTTTGGTAAGAAAAATATAAAATATATTCTTACTCATATGAATAAATACTTATCTGATTTTTTTTTTTTTTGTTGACTCTGTAGGTATTGTTTTCCGTTTTGGCCAAGATCAATTAAAGACATCCTTCTCGCACTGCTCGGGCTCCTATGAAGAAGAGAAAAGATATTGTTTCTGATGATTATGTTTCTTTAGTTCCTCATGGTAAAAAGATTCATGTTCGTATGGGAAGAGATTGTGTGCCTCATTCTATTTCTGAGAATTGGTCTGATCAAAGTATTAAAGAAGGAGGAGAAGACCGCTTTTGGGAGCGAGTGCATGAGAAGGAAATTGCTACTTATCCAACCCCTCCTGTTGGTTATTTTTGGCAAAGCATTGGTTATGAAACGCGATCGGGTTGTAGACTTTACATTCTAGCTAATTCTTTCTAAAATTTAGATTTGAACATCAAGAATTCCCACTTTCAGTAACTAAGTCCGGCTCGAATTCACAACCTGATCAAGGTTGGGAAAGTTGAGTGAATAAAGTTATAGAAAAACCTGCTTATGCAAAAAAAAATCTTCAACGAGAGTATTTGATGTTGTGCGATTCACTTTCAAACTTTACATTGTCTCAAAACAACTTCTAGTTTTTAATGGACTAAAAGGAACTGAAATCCGAGTTTTTTTAGTGGAGATATCTTATTTTTAATAAATACTGCTCATGCTCTCTAACAGCAGCACCAGGGGTAAATTCTGAATTTTTTTGCAATTTATATATGGTGAATTATGAGATTTATATGGATGAAAGCTCATTAAGTCTAGTTTCTAAATCTACAAACGGATCATGATTTCTAATTTTGTAACTTAAGATATGACTAATTTACTAAGTACTACACAAGTTTGCAGATTTGTTATCTAGAAGGTTTTAAGCTACTTTGGATGATTTTATGGTATAAATGGCCTTTCAAGAGAATGATTAGTTTTTATTTGCTTATATGATTACAAATAGATTTTTGACTATTTTAAGAAAGAGCTAAGTTATTCGAAAGAAGGAACTTCGAGAGGATTTGAATTCTTTGTTTCTTGGTTTCGATTTAGCGAGTTCAGGTAAGTGACTTGATATTTCCTTCGATGTTTTGACACCTTAAAAATCAACCTCGACATGCTTAAATTTTGTACATAATATATATATATATATATAATATTTTGTCCCTTGTTTTGTGAAATTGGGTTAAACATGCAAAATATATATATGATATTCTTTGACATGAATTTTAGAATGTAATTTTGTTTTGATTTGATTTTCGAATATGATTTTTGTTTAAGTATATGTATATACCCATTTTCTTATCTATAATTCTGAATATAATTTATTACATAAGATGCTTTGAAAGGAAATACGAAATTTGCTGTGTATGGGATGTGTTTATAGAAATGCATGACTACTGCTTTTGTATAGTTGGATAATCTGAAAAACATGTTTTATTTTGTCTCCTAATATGACTATGCTCTGACCCTGTCAACGGGGGTTAAACGTTGGTCATGTCGACATATACTTTGTGTTATAAATGATTTTGCACCGTGCCATCGGTTTCAGAAAAGTGGTTTTTGTTCTGTTCGGTGCAACCATCCGGTTGCTTCTAATATACTTTGACTCATTGCCACTAGGGTTAATTGTGGTTTTTGTTTTGATTCTAACCTATGCCTTAGGGGTTAAGTGTGGTCTTAGTATGTTACGAGAGACTAATGAAAATCAACAATTTATGAAATTTTGTTTACTTTTGTTATATGATTTTGGAATAAATATGGTTATTAAATATTAGATTATCCAATTTTATTTTCGAATCATTATCATTGATAATTTTGGCCTAAATGTTTTGTAGCATACTTAATCCAACTGAGGGGATGTCGGTTACTTGTAGAGTATTCGTACTCATTCTTTTAATTTTTCTTACTTTTTCAGATTTCGATATATGCATCTTCAGAGTTTAGTTTTGACGAGAGCCTTTGTTTGCGAGTTTAGCGTCTCCTTTCGTCTTATGATACTTTGAACGTTAGTAATTTGATATCAGTTTTAGTTGCTTTGTTAGTTAGCTAGAATATTTTATATTTTCGATCAAGGTGTAATATTGAAGTTTGGAGACTTGAGATTTTTGTAAACTGTAATTTTGGAGACTCGTTGAGTTGTGATTTTCGATTTAGTAAGATATAAGTTGTCTTCCATGCTTATGAGATTCGTCTCATGAGTATGCGGCGTTGTTATGTCCTAAATCATTAGGTTTGGGGTATGACTATCTCATTCCATGAAAATAATTTTGAATACCAAAAATAAACTTTGTTTTATTGATGGATCTATTGAACGATCACATCTTGATTCTTCATATTTTCTTTCATGGAATCATGCTAATGACATGGTTGTTTCATGGACTTTAAATGCCTTATCCGTTGGTATTGCTAATAGTATTCTTCATAAATGTTCAACCTATGAAATACGGAAGAATCTTAAAAAAAACGTTTCAAATAGAACAATGCTTCTAAAATCTTTGAATTGGCCGAAAATATTGTCACACAAGAATAAAATATATAATTCTTCCATCATCACATACTACAACAAATTGAGTATCACCTTGAATTAGGGGATCATAGGTGTAATTTACTTGTTACAAAAAAAAAAATTCTTTTGTATTTGAGAATGAGGGATCATAGGTGTAATTTTACTCTTTGAGTAGGAAAATCCAAATGACGGGCTGCTCATTTTTAAAAAAAAAAAAATATAAATCTTACATTTTTTAAATATTTCATATTAATTTCTACAGTAATACTTTGTTTAGGTTCCAAATAGGGATGGCAATGGAGCGGGGTGGGGGCGGATTTTGCACTATTCGCTCCCGTCCCGCCATTGAAATACTCTACCCCGCCCCCTACCCGCTCTGCTGTGGATGTTGAAATTTCAATACCACTATCACCTCCATGGATGTCGGTTACATCCATAACCGTCCCGTCCCGCCCCGCTTCATCTGATATTTATTAGTTATTTTTAAATTTTTTGAATATTAAAGTATTGTACAAAATTTAAATATAAATTCAATATAAACGAGTTTATAATCTAGGGAGGGAAAAAAAATAAAGTATTAGGTTTAGGTTTTTAAAAAGAAGAATAAAAATAATAGATTTAATTGTATTATTTTATTATCCTTTTAAAAGCTAAATATTTAAGGGTAAAATAGTAATTTCAATATTCGTGGCAGGGCGGAGCGAAGCAAGCAATTATCAGAACTGCTCCATCCTCGTATTTCAAACAAAAAAAAAACCGTCCCGCTCCGCCTCCACTTTTAAAAAAAAAAAAAACTTCTCCATTCGGAGCAAATCGATTCAAAATCCATCAAACGGTTCGGGTTTTATCATCCCTAGTTCCAATTGTACCGAAACAAAGTAACTATGTGAAAGAAGATTCATGGACGTTGTACATCCTATCAAAGGGTTCCTAATTAGACTTGTTTAAAAGTCGACGTTCGACTCAAATTACTGTTTATTCAATAAATTTTTTTTATTTAAATTTAATTATATAAATATTAATATAAGAATATATTTTTTTTAATATTTTAATATTTATAAATAATAAAATGAGCTTACGAATCGAATCAAACTTGAATAAAATAAAATAAAAATTCAAGCTGCCATCCGACCAGGCGATGGACAGGTCTAATCCTAATCGAGAGGAAAACTCTTTTCAAAACCTATATACCCCAAATGGAAGCTGATATGGCGCAAGAGCACCTCAAATCCCTATCCTAACAAAAAAAACCTTTTCAAGGGAAAAATAAATTTAATTCGTCCTTTAAAAGGGGTAAAATAACAATGAAATATCCAAACAAAGTTAATTTAAACAAGAAATCATCAAGTTTTTAGTTTTTGTGTACGAAAGTGCTGAAAACAAAAAATTAAACCTGTCAAAGGTTAAAAATAAATGTATACAGTTTTATAGAATAACCCAAGTTATACTCAAAAGGGATTAAGTTCAAAGCTAACATGACAAAGGAAAAGCTTGTGTATTTATGAATAAAGAAAACTAGGGATGCCTCATTTTAAACTTGCAAGAAATCATGAAAGACCATTTGAGACATGATTGTTCAGTGTAGTTTCTACTTTCTAAGCATAAATTGCTCTATATTTTGAGACATAATGAGCTATTTTAGTATCTAATTAGGTTTAATTGCATATTTTTTTTGGTTGGTGCATCAACTTTATGTAATTCTATCATTTTTTTTAGCGACTTGCTATAGTTAAGGGGTTTTTTTTTTTGAAGAATTATCTTATCCACATTAGATTGCACAAACAGAATTAATAAGATAACAAATACCAGTAAAAAAATAATTTAAAAAAAAAGAAGTAACTAATTTAGTTTTCTTATAGGTACTAGACTCCAAATTTCCAATTATAACCTCTACCAATCATTTGGCCAAATCAATTTGAGAATTGATGAGAATTAGCATATCTTTGTTGTTATTGAAAGAAGAAACCACTTGATCATGTGATTTCTTGACCAAGTTAAAGAACAAGTGCTCAAAGAGGAAGCAGGAAAACAAACTTTTTTTTTTTTTTCCTTTTTGGATGAAGTAACACATATATGCTCTACTCATGAAGCAACTGAAGTGCTTTTAACAATGTTGGTCTAAACCTCCTCACATCAAGCTTGACATTCTGTTTGTCCAAATATGTTGACCTTACTGCATCCCATCCCTGTTTATGAACTGATAAAGGGTCTTTAATGATCAGATGATCCAGCTGATACTTCTTGATAAGAGAGCTCTCTTTTGTCTTTATTTTATACTCCAAGTACCTTAAGTTCATATCTATGGCAGGTTCTGCAAAGTCTTCTCTAGCCAGCTCATCAAGAGATCCTAAGGGAACTATTTGAATTAGAATTGCATTATCAGGAAGGAACACCATGTTTGTTAGACCAGCGCCATGGATGCCCATCAATACATCACAAGAATTCACTGTTTGAGCAACACTCTCCAAGCTGGTAGAAATATTAGGCTCTATAGTAACTACATTATAGCCCAAGCTTCCTGCCATTCTAATTATTTTATCAATATTTGTGAAAGATCGAGAATTTCTTCTGGATATGATCAGTAGCCGAGGCCTTTTACCCATATTATCATCTCCTATCCTGATTGCTTTTCTCCTCTTCAACGAGTAGGTTCTTCTCAGGAACTGCCTGAAATCTTTCATTGATAGCTGATCTTGGGACTTGGATTGATCAATACCAAGTTCGTGGTGATATTTAAGGCCAATAATTATGCTTGGGAAGCAATGGGTTTTTCCTTCTCTATCAAGATCAACAATGTCATATCTAGATAACTTTCTGAGTATTCCTTGGAACTTGGTGATCCACCAAGGCCTGTTATCTGTCACAAGAAACTGTACTTCTCCATTAAATTGTCTAGAAGTTATGTATAGTGGAATCACCAGGTCACTGAAGTCATGGAAATGGTTTCCTGAAAATCCCCCGAGGGAGAAAAGGATGGCTGGAACACTTTGAATAAGGTCGCAGTTAAGAAATTCCACTGAAGTTACTGACCAGTTTTTAACAAGATCCATGGCAGCTGCGTTTTCTTTTCGCACATAAGGCTTTACAACCGAAGAAATCTTTCCTGCTGGAATGCCCGTTCGTAATGAAACAATAGAAATACTGGAGGAATTCCCCTGAACTGTAACATCCTCATTGATTTCGCAAAAATTGGATATCGGTTCGCAATCGCATGGATTGCTTATTGGCTTGACAGATGTGCTCTCCTCAACTTCAAAATCAGAATTTAAATGAAAAAACAAAAACAAAAAATTCCTTTACTTGGATGAATGGAAAGTTAAAAAATACAAATCATACATACCATGGAGTAGAGTGTAATCGAGTCAAGCCGAGCTCAAGTTGTAAAAAGTTCGACTCGAAATTCGAGGCTCGAAGTTCGATTCGAACTCGATCAAGTTTCATTTTTAAAGTTCAAACTCGATTCGAGATAAAAATCGAACTGTTCGAGCTCATTCGATTATGCTCATTTACCTAGTAAAAAATGAATTAGATTCTCATGCTCGACTTCAAACTCGATTATTTTTGCTCAAGCTCAAGTTCGAGTTCGAATTGATATTTTTCAATACTAATTAAAATATATATATATATATTAAAAAAAAAAAATCATTTTCCTCATGAGCTACTCGAGTCAAGCATTAGGATACTCGAATTTGGCTCACTCAATAGCTCAAACTCGGCTCAACAATGACCGAGAAGAATCGATTTTTTTCTCAAATCGAATCCGAGTAGCTTGCGAGCACAGGTGTATCGCTTACACTCCTATATGGAGTTACTAATAGACAATGCAGGGTTTTTGTTGGCTATAAAAATTTCAATGACTAGAGAATGAATTGCTCATTGCAAATTGAGCTTTGAGCTGGGATCGATTGTGACAATGGAGTTTCATGTCTAGATGTTTCAAGTTTCAGGCATACCTAATTTCTGCAAAAAGCTCGTATCCTTCAACATTGAAATTTCATTCCCAGCATCGATGGATGATTGTAAACTCACTGCAGAACCTAACAATGCACATAAGTTGATTTCAACATATATTTTAGATGCTATCATACTGCAATTTCTAATTTCAGCAGAATATTAGTAAGGAGTATAAAGCAAGTCTTGAAGATTATGACAAACAAATTATACTCAAAATGACGCCACGAGCATTGGATCCGATAAATGAAAGAAAATTTTCTTCTAGTAATCCTAGGATTATAACTCAACCTGGCGCAAGATGCCATGCATTCAATTAAAAAAAAAAAGTTACTAATGTTCTTTTGCAGCTTTTGTTTAAGATTGATGCTACTTGAATATGGCACATTTATCTTCTACATAATTGAAAAGGTCTACTGTTTAATTCATATTCAGCCAAATTCTGAAGTCTCCCTGGTAAAATATAAAAAAGTTGAAGAAGTAAACTTACAGACAGATAATTGGCAGCAGAAATAAGACTTAAACACGATTGAAATGCTGAATGCCATCAGCAAGCTTCCAACTAATGCTCCATATCCTAACCTCTTCTCTTTAAACCCACTAAAGCTGCTAGAGAATGTCCTGCAGTTATGCATTTTGCTCACCAATCAGCCTTTCATGTCAATGCTATTTTAAACGAATCCAAAACCGAAGCACTGTAATCGTTAAGCATTAATTAATAGGCAGGTAATTAAATCTCCAAAGAAACTTATTTTGCTTTAGAGTGTTTTTTCACATAGTTAGGATCTCGTGAAATGGACAGGTGCAGATGATTGTGTAGACAGTCATCATTTCTTCTCATTGATGTTTGCTTCACAGACTATTGCTTGTCATAAAAGTTAACTGCCGGCCATATGCATTTCAACCTTGATAGCAACGAGCTAACTAAAGTTGTTAACAACAATTTTAATTGATACAATTAATGTGGTTGCTAATATTACTAAATAACAATGAGAATAGTGTATTTAAGCCCACCAATCTTGCTTTACTACTATTATTTTGGATAATTCAACATTTATATAACCAAGAGTAGACTTGTCTATGTTGAGTTACTTGTTCAAATCCGAAATTCCGTTTGATATTTGAGAGAGTTTAGACAAAAATATTAAACTTGAAAAACGGGTTTGAGCAAAAACAATAAGACTCGTTTTAAAAATGAGTTGGATTTAGGCATAGAATTTTTTGCCAAAATTTGCTCGAGTCTGATTTGTTTTACTATTATTAATATAAAATTCAAAGAGATCGATTTTTTTAAAATGGATTGATCCTTCTGTGTAAAAATTTGGATGGACTAATGCGAGTCATGGATAGTGTTTTGCATATATGAGCCAAGCTGGGACATAAAATTATGTTTATATTTCGAGCCGAGTCGAGCCAAACTTGAACAATCATAAAATCCGTTAATATTATGTCTGAACCCGATCCAAACCTGATCCGATCTATGGATATGTCTAATCAAAAGAATCATCTTCAGAAATTGGGGGAAAAAACGCTAGAAAATCATTCTTAGTGCCCCATAAATATGCTTCAATGAGGTAGTTTTCCTTGCAATATTTGGGTTCAAGCTGTAAATTTTTCCCTCACTAGTGATTAGACAGTTACTGAAGATTTGAAGGTAGCTTGGTTGTTATTTAAGAGATGGGAGACATCAAGCAATATTTGATACCGAGTTAAGCACACTGCCTCAATCAGGCTTGGACGCATAAGAGTAGTGCGCAAGACTACAATAGCATTGGACAATATAAACATGATTTAGCCATCGGGTAACTTATCATTATAATGGAATCTTGATTTATCACATTTCTCTTTCAGAAGGACCCTAGTTCAGCATTTGTGGAGAAAATGTACATTTGAGTTGCATGAATCTGTTCATGGCCAAGCAGCCGACCCGATCCATATTAGGCCGAACCTAGACAAACATTTTGTACTCTAAGTCAACCTGACCCGAATCACTGTTCACATAATATAAAATAATTTTTTATTTAAATTTAATTATAAAAATATTTTTTTATTCTTTTATTAATTTATATACAGTAATCCAAACAGATGGGCCGAGTTTGGGCAAGAGAAATGAAAAAATTTTGAGTAACGACCCGGCTCAGCTCAGCTCATGAGCAGGTCTATGCATGATTACAATTAGCAGACACCACACACCTCTGGCCATGTAGTTTTTGGAATTTGGATGCCATAAGGTACCTCTAGGCTCTACTGCTCATAGGAACCATTGCACAGTATAAAAATGCAGGAACAGACAGAACATGATCAATATGATTAATAAACACATCCAAATTCCTTCCTTTCTCTCAGTCATTTGATCTGCTTGAAATCCAAAAGAGATGTTAACTACGGACGTAGCACTGAGATCTCAGAAATTTTTTATCACTGCATATTTCTGTAGCATCTTAAAATAAATGAAATAGAAATACTAATCCCAACCAGTGTCCACCAACAATCCAAAAAGCAAGTCAGAAAAACTTTTCTCTTGCACCTCTAAGATAATTCATTAGGAGATTTGTGATTAAACTTTGTAAAAATGGCACCCCCGTCAGATGTTGACATCCAAATTGAGTATCAACAAGCAAATTTCGATCAGGCAAAACTGATCAAGCAGTTGGGAAGGTAAATACCTGCCGCATTGAAGAGAAAAAAGTTACCAGACATATTGAGAAACAAAAATACCCTTAACGGAGAAATATACCATATCTAAGGACAGCAACACACAATTGGGCGAATGTGTAATGGTTTATTGCAGCTAGAAACCAATATTGATTTACTCGAAATGCTCTCACTGTTTCGGGACAAAAAGAAAGGAGACGTAACATAAAAAACGACAGACTTGCAAATATAAAATGCGAGCAGAAACAAAAGAAAGCATCAATAAGCAAATTGTAACAAAGGAGGCTGTCACAACTTGCTAGATGAATTGATGCAGGAATTAAGGAAACTCAGTTAATCATGCAGCCAACAAAATCTTTCTAGAATCTTGAAAGAATGAGAAAAAAGAAACTATGTTAATCTCAATTCTTATTACTTTTTGAAATTTAGAAAAATTTTGTTAAAGGAGTAGGATAAAAGTAGCTCAACAATCTTATATTATTGAAATTTGGTTTCCCATGGCACTCCAAAAATTTTGAGGAGAATCAGTTAGGGTGTCTGAGGGCATGGACAGTAACATAAGGCAGAATCAAGAATCCAGAGCATCAGTAGAAAAGCACAACCAACCAAAAGAATGCAAGAGAAGCTTCAGAAAAAAAGTTGAAATAACTTGCTGAATGCCATATACAATTCATATGACATTGTAAAAATTGTGTGTTCAAATCCTGGCACGTGCAAAGGAGTACTGCCTCTATTTCATCAAATCCATCATTTTCCATTTCAATTAAGTCTTATAAATTGTTTGTTCACAATCCAAAGTAGAAATACTAAGAATAGCAGAAATGTTTCTTAAAAATTCTATGAAGGAACCTACAAGAACAAGGAAGCTATTCGAATATTAAAAATAGTAGCAAGCAATCAGAGTTGAGATGCAGGAAGCAAAAGGAAAAACATAAGATATTTACAGTAGAGATGAGAAGCAGGAATGCGAGTAAAACAACTTTTTCTTTATTTTAAGGAATAGCTTCAGTACCATTTAGTTACATGTACAATATGCCAAGATTCACCCTAGAAAAAATAACATCATCAAGACAGCACAATGAGTCAATGAGAAATGAAAAGCATTACAGTTCTTTACTTGCCAAGATGGTCAATAGAATATGCGTTTTTCAAATTGAGAAACTATGAAAGGCAAATCATATACTCAGCTAAGAAGATTTTAATTTTAAAATATGGCAACAAGCTGTCCAAGAAGATGACTGACTGTATTAAAAAAAACAACCATTCATGAAGTCAAAAAACCATTCCATGTGATTACCTCTACTTGCTGCGTTTAACAGCACGTCTTCCTTGGCCTTTCTTGGGTGGTCCCTTACCACGCCTCTTCAACATTTCAAGCTTGGATATGCGCTCTTCTTCTTCCCGGGCCATGACAAGTGGATCATCATTCTTGATGTCATACGGGTACCATTCTGCAACCTTGTCACCAATGAGCTTTTTGCGTAAAATCTTATGAGGTGATCTCTGCCCTGTTGGGTTAAGTATTTGTCCAAATATTCTTGCTCTAGCTTCAGTAACCCCTGCTACCACAGCTGAAGCCAACATGCTCTTCAAACCACCACCACTCATCCTCTTTAAAATTCCCTTAATTATCTTTCAGTCAATCCTGTTAAACTTTCAAATGAAACTTTCAGCAATAGCATACCATAAAGACAAAACTTTTTAGGAAACAAGATGCCTGCAGATCTCACTCGAAACCCAACCTAATTACCAAGTTTACAGAAGAAATGTGTTATAAAACATAGGTCTGAAATTCCCACAATCTGTTCTAAAACCAGAACAATAATATAGTTAAATACCATGCCATCCTCATTCTTAACTGAAAGAAAGAAAAAGGAAATATTTAAAAAGGAAATGATGACGCTTAATCGTAAACTTGAAAACCATTTCATTAGAATCCAATTTTCGATCACCTGACTAATCATTTTTTGATGCATATAGTACTATAATTCATGGATTCAAGAAATGGGCATCTTCAGCTAAGCTGATTTTTAAGGAATTTCCTACTAAACAAGAAAACCTAAGATTCCAACGATGAAAAGAACGAAGAAACTAAATTCTTTATAAAAAGCTCTTTTATATTGTTTAATAAGGATGCATACCGTGTCTCGTTTTGCTAGGTAGCGATGGCCTCGTCAAAATTGCAGGAAAAAAAAGTCCTTTCACTAGGGTTTCTATGCTTTAGTTTACTACTTGTAAGAAAGAGAGGAAAGAACTGGAACTTGGGCCGACTTGGACTCAACAACAACTCATTAGAGGGATTGGGTTATGCATTATTACAATTCTAATAACTAACTGGGTCATGCACAATTCACAAACACAATTCCAAATTTGAAAATGAACGACAAAAATATTTTTGTCAATAAAATTTTGGGTTCAATCCCTTTCCCTCACCCCAATTATCAAAATAAATAAATATATATATATATATATATATATATATATATAAAGTTGATGTCAGGACTTATGTCATATCAATTCAATTGAGAAACAGATAAAAAAAATTAACATAACTTTAACAAATATAAAATTAAAAATATTTATGGCTTTTCATTTAAAAATAATTAATTATCCATTTTTTTATAAAAATTCTACCTTTTATTTCATAAAAAGATTACCCATTTTTTTAATGCATTGTTTTTTTCAAAAGATAAATTAAAAGAAAATATTTTTCATCACATAATGGTGTATTAAGTTTTAGTTATTATAAATTTTTTGACTGAATTTGGTATCACGAGTTAAATAATATCCCAACTTAATTTAAAAAATTGACATAAAAACCAAAAGAAAATTATAATAAGAAAGGTCAACTAGTGTTGGATGGGATTTGTATTTGAGTGGATTGATCGGATTTTTAGAGTTCGAATCAGAATTGACAAGTCTAATTAAGACAGAAAGGGAAGATTAAAAAAAAAGGTTAAATACTAATTTAGCCTATGTACTTTAGGCATTTTCTCTGTTTGATGCCTGAAGAAAATTTTTTGTCACTTTGATACTCGAACTTTCATACTGTCAATCACATTGGCCATTTGCTCTAACATCGTTAGTTAATGGCTGATTAGGCAAAAAAAAAAATCAATCAGAGCCTGACACGTGACAAACCTGCACATCATTAGTGTCATGTCATCATATAAGAAAAAAATTCAAAATTTTTTTTATAAAAATCAAAATAAATAAAAAAACTGATTTTTTTAAAATCAATTTTTTTTTTTAAATTTAGAAATTTAAAAATTATAAAAACTATAAAAAATCAAAAGATAAATCTGAAAATTTCAAAATTAAAAAGAAAAATATAAAATAATTTTTTAAAATATAAAATTTCAAATTAAAAAAGTATATATGAAAATTTGAAATAAAAAAAAATAGAATTTCAAAAATTAAAAATTAGAATTTTCTTTAATTTTTTCATTTTCATTAAAAATATTCAGATTTTTTTTCTTATTTTTTAATTTTTTGTACAGATTTTTAAATATATATATATATATATAAAGTTTTCGATTTTATAATTTATTTTGAATTTTGGTTTTTTATTTTTATTTTTATAATATATATGAAAATTCAAAATTAAAAAAAATAGATTTATTTTAGTTTTTCAATTTTTATTAAAAAAAATTCAGATTTCTTTTTTTTTATTTTTTTATTTTTTTTACAGATTTTTAAATATATATATATACATATAAAGTTTTCAATTTTTATAATTTATTTTTAATTTTGGTCTTTAGTTTTTATCTTTATAACTTTTTTTAAAAAAAAATGAGATTTTCAAATTTTTGATTTTGATTTTTTTTTTTTTTTTTGTGGCACTAATGATGTGGCAGTTTTACCATGTATCAGGTTCTGATTTGGTGCTTTTTTGCCTAGTTAGCCATTAACTAACAATGTTTAGGCAAATGGCCAATGTGAATGACGGTATGAAAGTTCGAGTACCAAAGTGACAAAAAAAAATTTCAAATACCAAACGGACAAAATACATAAAGTACAGGAGCTAATTTAATATTAAACTCTAAAAAAATAAAGTGGAAAAATATGAAAAATTTTATACTAGCACCAAATGTGTGTTTTGAGAAAATAAAAAGAAAAGAAAAAGGAAGCGGATCGACCGACGACCCATAGTTGGAGATTCAACTCAAACCGCCTAAATCAAGCCTAGCAACTTTTGTAGCCCATCAAATTTGGGTTTAACCCAATATTTAGTGAGGTATAATGGTTTTTGAGCTATTTATCTAATCTTATGTTGGTTCAATATTTTATTTTCGTCTATATTCAAAACAATAAAATGAATAATTAAATTTTGGATATATATTTTGTAAGAATCTATATACATTATCAATTAATTATTATTTTTATTAAAATAATCATAAATATATTAATAAGAATATTTATTCAATACATTAAAAATTATAAATAAAATTATTTTACATGTAATACAATATTATTATTATAAATAACATATTAATTAATCTTCAAAAATTACTTTTAAAACACTTTTTAACAAAATCTTTCTTGAAAAAATATCATTCTAGTCATTCTTTTAACTCAAAATCCACAATTAATACAGCATTTTGGCTAGCCGTGTTGTCCTCGTTTAAATTATTTCTGACAAGGATCATGTTATCAATGCTGATGAACATAAATGCTTGGACCGTACGTAATCCTGAAATTACTTCAACACCCTCGAGTCATCAATGCTGGGCATACATGTCGGGAGTCTTTAAAAAAAATTCAATGCAACAGTCCAATCCAATCATCTTCTCTTCAGTCTTCACTAGAACGAATATGGAGAGAGAAGAGCAAAAGTCATCTCTAGATTCACCTTTGATTCAATTATCAGGAGAAAATGATGGTTTTACACTGAGGAACAGAGACAGAAGCAATGAAAATGATAGAAGAAAGAAAATTGTTGATGAAGTGAAGAAGCAGCTATGGCTAGCAGGGCCTCTAATAGCTGTGAATCTGTTGCAGTATTGCAGACAGATTATATCAGTGATGTTCGTTGGTCATCTTGGTTAGCTGCCTCTCTCTGCTGCCTCAAGGGCTACTTCCTTTGCAACTGTTACTGGTTTCAGCTTGCTGGTCAGTACTTTGGTTTTATAATTAAGTTAACCTTTTTCTTCTTCTGCTACATTATATCACTACTTTTTATTCTTTATCAGAAGTGTTGATCTTGAGCAACATAACATTGATTTGCTTGAATCGCAAAAAGCTGCATAAAATGAAACAATGGTAGCCAAAAGACTACTTCAAGTCAGGCTTAGTCTCAGCAATTAGAGCAAGGGGATAAAACAAAAGATATTACTGATGTGGTGGTTAGACAATTTTCAATTGTCAGGCAGCAAAATATCAAGACATCAAACTCTTTTCTTAACTTCGAAATCTACAATATAACATAAGCAGATTACATTTCAAGCTAATAAACTAATTCTAGTTCTCCAATGGATTTGCTGCCCTTTGTTTATTGTGTAAATACCTGTTCTGTTTGCAAAGATATGGGGTATTCTAAGAAGAAAAAAATTGGAAATTGGAATTATTAGTCCGACGCCAGATTAAGAAGCATGGTAGGCTTTTACAGTTTGGAATGCATTATCAACAAATTGACTGTTCATTCTTACTCTGTTCTTTTGCATAGTTGGGAATGGCAACTGCCTTTTGTACCTTTTGCGGACAGTCATGTTGGAAATAGCGTGACAGTTCAATAATAAGCATTAACACACAACATGCATTTGAGAAAAAGAGAAAAAAGAAAATACAATATTTTTAACGTGGTTCAGCCTTTCTTGGCCTACATCCACGATTCCATAGGGATAACATACTTTACTAAGGAAGAATTCCAACTTGTAACTTTTGCACGAATAAAACTACAAACCCTCCTACAAATATTGTAACTTTTGCACGGATAAAGTTACAAACCCTCATCACAAATAAAAATAATGTAACTTTTTCACGGATAAAACTACAAATCATCCTCCCAATATTGCGACTCACCACCCACATCACAGGTGATGTTGGTGGTTTTTCCCAAAGGACAAGATTCCTATTTATAGGTGAACACTCATCTTGACTCATCAATACTATTCAATATGGGATTAGGATTCCCTTTTGCTTAACCAATTAGTTATTTGATGTGGGATGAGCACTCCTACTCAATGTGGGACTTGGACTCCTACTCAAACTCAATGTTGGACTTGGACTCAAACTCAACAAATCCTTCCTTGAGTCAAAATCTTCCTACTCAATATTGGACTTAGACTCAAACTCAACAAATTCTCCCTTGAATCAAAGTCCTAATTATCTCTTGGCAACAACTCTTCTCTCTCGAACCAAAAGCCTTTGGGCAACAACTCAGCAACTCTCATACTTTTCTTCCTCGAACCAAAAGCTTTTGGGAACTCTCCTCGCTCGAACCAGCAACTCTCTAGGCAGCAACTCTACTCCGTCGAAGCAAAAGCTTTTGGGCAACAACTCTCTTCGCCCGAACCAAAAAGCTTCTAGGCAACTCTTCTCTCAAATCAAAAGCTCTGATACCAATTGTTGTGAATAGCGTGACAGCCCAATAACAAGCATTAACCTACAACATGCACTTGGGAAAAAGATAAAAAAAGAGAACACAATATTTTTAACGTGGTTCAGCCCTTCTTGGCCTACATCCACGATCCCATAGGGATATTATACTTCACTAATAAAGAATTCCAACTTGTAACTTTTGCACGGATAAAGCTACAAACTCTCTTACAAATATTATAACTTTTGCAAGGATAAAGTTACAAACCCTTCTCACAAATAATGTAACTTTTGCACGGATAACGTTAAAAACCTTCCTACAAACATTGTAACTTCTGCACAGATAAAGCTACAAACCATCCTCCCAATATTGCGACTCGCCACCCACCTCACAGGTGGTGGTGGTGGTATTTTCCCAAAGGCCAAGGTTCCTATTTATAGATGAGCACTCATTTTGGCTCATCAATACTATTCAATATGGGATTAGAATTCCCCTTTGCTTAACCAATTAGTTACTTGATGTGAGATGAGCACTCCTACTCAATGTGGACTTGGACTCCTACTCAAACTCATTGTTGGACTTGGACTCAAACTCAACAAGTCATATGGGGCAAAGCAGTATTCTTTAATGGGCGTGTACATGCAACGAGCCATGTTTATTCTTGTGCTTGTGAGCATACCTCTTGCTATTATATGGTTAAACACAAGAAATGTTCTAGTTCTTCTAGGTCAATATCGTGACATATCGAAGGAAGTAGAAGAGTATTCGAGTTTCACGGTTCTGAGCCTATTTGCATATGGTCTTCTTCAATGTCTAGTCAAATTCTTGTAAGCTCAAAACATTGTATTTCCAATGATGATATGCTGATGCACTCCAAAGAGTATATCTTATTTAATCCTTGCACTAAAAATATCAATTGTTAGGCATAGTAGTGAGTAAAGGCCGAGTCCTCAAGGATTGGGTTTCAATTTATAAGTTAGTGGTTTATAGCTTAAGTTCAAAGAAAATAAAAGAATAAGGGGGTTTTTGAAATAGTTTTTAGAAATAAAGAAGACAAGAAAAGTAAAAAGCAAGCAAGTAAGTAAATAGTAATCAATTATGAGAAAAATATGGTTAAGAGGTCATTCGCCACCAACCACTAGATATCATTGAGAATCAATTTCAGATTTATTATCATGTTTTCTTAGCAATAAGTTTCGGAGGTCAAATCTGCCTGATTGCTTTGCACTAAGAATTTAATCTTTTTTACTCCCAAGTCTTCTTCCATCTTGTGATTATGATTTTATAAACTCTTTAACATCATAATTGACATCTTTTATCTTCATTCTTTTAAATATACCTAAAATTCAAAAACATAACATAATTAATCAAAATAAAGATAAAAGACATAACGAAAACTAAGAATAGAAAGGGCATAAAATGTATATTCTATGAGCTTATCAAATACCCGTACACTTAGCTTTTTGCTAGTCCTCGAGCAAAACAAAATAAGAAAATCTAATATAATCCACTTTCGTAGGAAATCACGATGGCACTTAGTTGACACATGCTTTTAAACCCTTAGGTGTCCCTAGTGAACGAGTTTAGTCTCGTGAGGGTTTACTAGGATGATACCCACAAACATTGAAGACATAAGAAAAACTAAAAAATAATAAAAATAATAATTACATCTAATCCTTCCAATATAAATTAGAGAAAATCAATGGATAGGTCTTATAAACTAATCAATAGTTCAAAGAATTTCATAAAGAATCATGTTTGATTGTAAATGATTTGAGTTAAGCCAACATTAACATAACATATCTCAATCAAAATAATGCATATTCAAACTTAATCTCAACTTCTCACATGGGATACTCTCATGATTTTTACTCAATATAGTAGTGGTAAGGTGTTTACACTTAATCAATCTCATGAAAACAGTCATACCAGATGCTTGCTTGTCCACCTGTTTTCCACTATTTAGATAATATAACTTCATGAATCAAGAGGTGTTTATTCAAGGTTGTAATGGGGCCAAGGGGTTGTAATGTGGTTAAAGAATAAAATGAAAGGATATTACAAAGGTTCTAAAGATTTTATAGAGTTTAGAGACATAATAAGGTTACACAAAGAAAACTTCTCAAAACTCTTATGAAGCACATAATAACATAGGCTAAATGTTCATGTTAAGCATTTGCTTCATTCTTACTAACTTTGTAACATCGTTTCTTTAACCAAAAGTACAAGAGATGATTGATTTTTTTTTCTGTTCTTTTTTTCTTTTTTCAATATAGGAATGTATTTTGTCAATTATTCTCTTTCTCTTTCTCTTGACTTTTGCCATACTTCTTCCCCACTTATTTCTTGTTTCTAACCCAAGTTTTCAATAAATCTCCCTTATTTATGCAATATGTCTCAAAACATTCAATCCATCTTTAGAACAAGGGTAAGAATATAAGTATATTTAGGGTAGGTAAAAGATGTGGTTACCAAAGAAATAGCTTATTCAATGTAGGCCCAAATTGGCTCATTAAGGGGGATGTTCTCTTGGAACATCAATAGGGGATGGCTGATTTGGCCTTGGTTATTAATCCTAATGCCTCTATCATATCTATGTTGTCACATGTATCAATATAGTCTCAAACGGTTCAAAGCAAGTTCTAGAGAAACATGTAATCATAAGAGCACACAAGAAAGAAATTAGATTGATATGTATAATGCATCAATCATATAGGCTCAAAACTCTCAAGGATGTTTATACAAGTCAATATCAAGTCTAAACATGCTTCTTTCTCGATTAACATATCATATTAACATTGGCTCATAAAAATTGATATCAAGCTCAGTTCTCATGAAAAATCTTCTCACTAATAAACTAGTTTTAGACCTATACAATTCATATATCATCATTGTATTAAAAGGAACTAAAAACACACTAAAAATAATAATAATAATAATAATATTAATATTAATATTAAAGACTCAAAAGAAAAAATAACTATCTTAAATAAAGGAAATCCTAAATCCTTCCCCCCACACTTAATTCTTACATTGTTCTCAATGTAATGCTATTACCTACATGAAAGAATTATGTATAAGAGAAAATAACTAATAACATAAGAATAAAAATAACTAAAACTCAAAACAAAACAAACTCATACAACCTAAATAATCCTAAAACACTAAACAAACAATTAACATATAAAAAGAAGAAAAAAAAAAGGGAAAGAAAGCAAATCTGAGTATGGCAGGTTGGTAATGCCTTCACCAATTGGGTTGCCTCCCAATTATCACTTGTTTGATTGTCTTCAACCTAACCTATACCCCTTTTTGGATTTTTAGGATCTTTGGGCTTAGACATGAAATTTCCCCAATTTGTGCTTTTTGTAGGGTGGTTTCTTTGCACAACAGTGGATGCATTCTCCATCACAATTATTATTCCATCATCCTTTTTGGTGCATAGTTCATCGAGGAATGGTGCATATTTTGGTACTTGTTGAATGGCATCTACAAACAAGGTGTTTAAGGTTTCCAGCATGTGTTGTTCATGTTCCTCCTTCTTGAACTTTGCGAATCTACTAGGAAAAGGTGGAGAAGAAACATTAGTAAAAATTGGAACCTTAAAAGTTACCTCAGGTGCCGAAGTACTCTCAATTGGAATTTTAGCTTCGTTATCCTCAAGAAGTGAATCCATCTTTGGTTTTGTCTCATCCTCATCTTGTTCCCCACTTCTCAAGATCTCAATACTAGCATTAGCTTCATCAAGTTTTTCAAATCTTTGTTCTACCAATCTCACCACACTACTAGCCAATTGGCCCATTTGAGTTTCTAAACTCTTGATACTTGCCCTTGTTTCCTGGATACTTGCCATTGTTTCCTGTTGAAATTGCAAAGTATTATTAACAAGGGAATAAACTAAATCCTCAAGAGATGTACCTTGGCTTTGAGTCACAGGTGGTGGCTAAAAAAGATCTAGTTGTTGAGGCCATGATTGATTGAAGCCGGATGGATGATTGTAATTGACATAAGGACCAACTTCTTGATAAATTGCCCGAATAGCTATAATTAGTATGATCTCGCCATCCTTCATTGTAAGTGTTTGAGAAAGGATCATATTGTTGTCCTTGGAACCCTTGATGGCCTTAACATCCTCCTAAATCATAGGCTTGTTCAAAATTATCATCTCGGAAGTATGGGCACAAATTGGTTGGATGATCCATCATGAACTTCCATGCCATATCTCCTTGCTTTGATTAAAAAAAAAAACTATATATACAACAAAATAAAAATATATACAACTAATTATAACTAAAAATAGACCAAGTAACAAATAAATAAATAAATAAAAACAAGCCCCGACAACGGCGCCAAAAACTTGATGCACTCCAAAGAGTATATCTTATTTAATCCTTGCACTAAAAATATCAATTGTTAAGTATAGAAGTGAGTAAGGGTCGAGTTCTCAGAGATTGAGTTTCAATTTATAAGTTAGTGGTTTATATCTTAAGTTCAAAAAAATAAAAGAAGAATGAGGGTTTTTGAAATAGTTTTTAGAAATAAAAGAAACAAGAAAAGTAAAAAAAAAGCAAGTAAATAGTAATTAAATGGGTTAATATATAAATTAGCCCTTGTACTTTAGGCCTTTTGTCTGTTTGGTACTTGAAGAATTTTTTTTGTCACTTTGGTACTCGAACTTTCATTCCGTCAATCACATTGGCTCTTTGCCCTAACACCGTTAGTTAATGGCTGACTATGCAAAAAAAAATCCAAACAGAGCCTTACACGTGGCAAAACTGCCACATCATTAGTGCCACGTCATCATATAAAAAAATTCATAAAATTCAAAAAAATAAAATAAAATTTAAAATTTAAAAAATCAAAATTTAAAATTTAAAATTTAAAAATCTTATTTTTTTAAAAAAAATTATAAAATAAAAATAAAAAACCAAAATTCAAAATAAATTATAAAAATTGAAAACTTTATATATATATATATATTTAAAAATCTGAAAAAATTAAAAAAAAAAAGCAATCCGAATATTTTTAATAAAAATGAAAAAAATATATTTTTAAAATTCTATTTTTTAATTTCGAATTTTCATATATATTATAAAAATAAAAAAAACAAAAATCAAAATAAATTATAAAATTGAAAACTTTATATATATATATATAAATCTGTAAAAAAAAAATGAAAAAATAAGTAAAAAATCTGAATATTTTTAATAAAAATGAAAAAAAAAAGTTTCTATTTTTAAATTTTAAATTTCTATTTTTTTTTAATTTTGAATTTTCATATATATTTTTTTTAATTTGAAATTTCTATATTTTAAAAAAATATTTTTTTTCTCTTTAATTTTGAATTTTTATAATTTTTTTATAATTTTTAAAATTTTTAATTTCTAAATTTTTTAAAAATTTAATTTTTTTTTTAAAAAAAATAATTTTGATTTTGATTTTTATAATTTTTTTTGATTTTTTTTTAAAAAAATGTGATTTTCAAATTTTTAATTTTGATTTTTTTTTAAAATAATTTTTTTACGTTTTTTATTTTTTTGAAGTTTGAATTTTTTAGATATATCTTTTAATTTTTAGAATTTTTTTATTTCTAAATTTTAAAAAATAAAATAAAATTTTGATTTTGAAAAAAAAAATTAGTTTTTTATATTGATTTTTATAATTTTTTTTAATTTTATTTAATTTTTTAAAAAATTTTGACTTTCAAATTTTTAATTTTGATTTTTTTAAAAAAATTTAATTTTTTAATTTTCTATTTTTTTGAATTTTTTAGATTTATCTTTTGAATTTTTATAATTTTTATAATTTTTATAATTTTTATAATTTCTAAATTTTTAAAAAAATTTAAAATTTTGATTTTGAGAAGAAAAAAAAAGTCAGTTTTTTATTTTGATTTTTATAAATTTTTTTTGAATTTTTTTATTTTTTTTCTTATATGATGACGTGACACTAATGATGTAGCAGTTTTTGCCACATGTCAGCCTCTGATTGATTGTTTTTTACCTAGTTAGACATTAACTAACGGTGTTAGGGTAAATGACTAATGTGATTGACGGAATGAAAGTTCAAGTACCAAAGTGAAAAAAAAAAAATTATTGAGGTATCAAACGTACAAAAGGCATAAAGTATATGGGCTCATTTATATATTAACCCTAATTAAATATGAGAAAAATATGGTTAAGAGGTCATTCGCCACCACTAGATATCATTGAGAATCAATTTTAGATTTATCATCATGTTTTCTTAAAAATAAGCTTCGGAGATCAAATCTTATGTTGCTCCGACTCTTCATTTTTCTTGAAGTACCCGTGTCTGACGCATATTCGGACATGGGTATGGGGATATGACCCTCCAAATACATGGAAAAACTTGAAAAAAAATTGAACATACCCGTGTCGGACACATACCCGTATCCGACACTCACACCCGAGTCCGAGTAACATAGGTCAAATATGTCTAATTGCTTTGCACTAAAAATTTAATCTCTTTGACTCCCAAGTCTTTTTCCATCTTGTGATTATGATTTTATAAGCTCTTTAATATCATAATTGACATATTTTCTCTTCATTCTTCTAAATATACCTAAAATTCAAAAACATAACATAATTAATCAAAATAAAGATAGAAAACATAACGAAAACTAAGAATAGAAAAGATTTAGAATGTGTATTCTATGAGCTTATCATATGCTCTGGAATTACAACTTCACTGCACATTGTTCTCTGTTTGGTCATGGTTTTCAAATCTGGCTTTGGATTTAGAGGAGCTGCCTTGGCGAATTCGATCTCCAATTGGATAAATGTATTCTTGTTGGTGTTTTATGTTAAGTTTTCTCCTTAATGTGCAATGACTTGGGCAGGATTTTCAAAGGAGGCCTTTCACAATGTTTTCACTTTTCTTCGACTTGCCATTACATCAGCTATTATGGTCTGGTAATTGCTCTCCTTGCTTTCATTTTCCTCTTTAAAGACACAAGTATCTAGAGACAAAGTGAATTTCTTTTCATCACTTTGAATGCAATCACAAAGAAGTTCACTTTTAATTACCTAGAAAGTAGACATGGAATCAATTTGCTTGTATTTTTCCATGATTCTGAACAGCTTGGAGATGTGGTCATTTGAAATGATGGTTCTGCTATCAGGTCTTCTTCCTAATCCAACGTTACAAACTTCAGTGCTCTCTATTTGGTTAATTTTGAACTTCAAATAGCTATTTTCATAAACAATTTATTGAACATTTTAAACGATTAGTTTGTTTCTTTTCAATGTAAAATCTCAACCTTAATCAATACTTCAATTTCCAGACTTAACACTGCTTCTACAGTTTGGATGATACCCTTTGGACTCAGTGGTGCAATAAGGTGAGGAATGCTAATAATAAATTTTCCTTCTTCTTTTAACACTCTCAATTTTGATGGGAAACAAAACATTCAGGAGCTAAATTAGTTCAATGTTTTGCACAGCACTCGGATCTCAAATGAATTAGGAGCAAGGAAACCAGAAGCAGCACATTTAGCTGTATGTGTTGTCGTAGTCATGGCCGTTTCCGAGGGCCTTTTGGTGGGAACAATCTGGATACTGATTCAGAACATTTGGGGCTATGCCTATAGCAGTAAAGTAGAAGTTGTTAAATATGTAGCATCAATGATGCCATTTGTAGTGACTTCAAACTTTTTCGATACCCTCCAATGTGTTCTCTCCGGTTTTCCCCGTTTCTCACTATAACTTGGAATCTTTTAGTTTCTGAGACATGAATTCCAAAACTAATAATCACCATGAACAATATAATAGCTGGTGGGTTCAGATACCAACACTTTAATGATGATTAAAGTATATCTTTTTGATGTTCACATTCATGTTCCTACTACTGATCAGAAAGAATATTTTAATCTGTTTCATAACTTCCATGCCTTATCTTCAATTCCATCCTCCATTTCAGTCATCAAGCAATTGCTTTTTAAGCATGGAATGACAGATTCATCTACTCAGGACACTAGTATTCTCCAGGATATGATTTCCTGTTAAGTCAGAAGTCAACGAACATGAACATAAAATAGCTAACTTAAAGCATTCTCTCTAAATATTTTGCATTTGTTGTTTAACTGATGTTGACTCTTCAAACATTGCAGCTTATCAGTTAGAATTTATCTGATATTTCAGGCACTGCTAGAGGATGTGGATGGCAAAAGATTGGCGCATATGTCAATCTCGGATCTTATTATTTTGTTGGGATTCCATGTGCTATTGTGTTAGCTTTCATACTCGATGTTGGTGGAAAGGTAAAAAATCATCATTTTTTTTTTCTTTTGTCGCTTTCAAATGTTTTGCTACATTTATTTGAGTAGTTTACTTCTATCTTATTCCGATTCTTCATTTTTCTTGAAATATCCGTATCCGACACATATTGAGACATGGGCATGGGGTGCTATCCTCCAAATGTATGGAAAAAATTTAGCATAACCGTGTTGGAAATATACCCGTATTCGACATTTACCCCCAAATCCGAATAACATAGATTTACTTAGTGGCAAGCTGCAACCAAGTGACATTTTTTTGTAATGTAATCTCTTCTAACTACAGTATGCATTCTCTGGTCTTTAGGGGCTATGGCTGGGAATCATATGTGAACTTGCTGTTCAAGTAACTTCTTATAGTATTATTACCATTCGAACTAACTGGGAGCAAGAGGCAAGATATTCCCCCTCTCTCAAATAATTTAGCCATCTCCTATGATCATTTTTATATATTTTTTTTTGACACATTGGTTGATTTTTCACCACTTTTGTTCAGGCAAGAAAAGCTACGAAGAGGGTTTATGATTATGCCATCCCGGTGGAAGTTTTGTCATCAAGTTTGATTTTTGTCGTGTCAACTTAAATTTTCACCTTAACCTTTGAAGTTGCTGGGGCCATTCTGGAGATGTTTAGGGACTTGCTTGTGTTTGAACATTGAATCTATTTCAAGAATTTCAGAAAGTTGCATTTCAAAAAATGAAATAATTTTTAAAACTTTAAACAGATAGAAGTCAATTTCTTGAAGCAATGATTAAAGGCAAGTTCAGCTATGAAATTTTGAAACAGAGGAAGCTGCAGGCGGTGGTTAGGGTGGGAAAGAACCCAAATCCCATCCCTTATCATTTGAGCTAAACCTATGCATTAATATCATGATAATTAAATATAAAAAATGTCCATAGACATCGGGATTATTTAATTATCATTAAAAAAAATATTTGAATTTGATATATTATTTTTACTGAATTAAAAAAAATGTATTAATTAAAAAAATTTATATAAATATTATCTTAAATACTGATTAACGTTTTTTTTATCTTATTTATAGAGGTATCATCTCAAAATTGAAAACTCAAAAAACTAGAAAGTGGAAAAAGGACATGAAGAGATTGTCTCATAATTGATATTACTCTTCACTATGTTTCTTTCATACAACATTTACTCCTGTAGTTGAAATGAAAAAGTTTAATCCTCACTCGGCCCAATAGATAATTAGAGTTTGCAATATGTGTATTTATGTTACGTTCGTATTATTTTTAAGTATTATTATTTGTTTAAAATATTATATATTTGTATAAATTTTGACACATTAATAATTTATGTTATATAAAATTTGACAGATTTGTATATTCGTAAAATGCATTTATGTTATGTTCTTGTTATTTTTTTCGTATCGTGTTTTAATTATGTTTTTGCATCGTAATTATGTCATGTAATCGTTTTCGTTTCCAAAATTATCAGATTTATAAATAATAAACTATGCGTTGATCTTTCAAAGCCAAAAATTGTTTGAGAGCATAAATGTGAGGTTTTTTTTTTTACACTTTGTTTTTCTTAATTTTCATTTATGTACCATTTTTAAAAAAGATTTGATTAATGGATGTTTATAAGCCCGATTAAAGATTATTTAATTATTATTTTTTTAAAAAAATTATATTTAATATATTATATTTATTGAATTTTAAAAAAAAATAATGCATTAATTAATAAGAAAAAGTGAATCTTGTTTTTGTCAATATATTCTGATATTTGGTGGCTGAAAATGAAAATAGAGGAAAGTTCTAAGTTTTCTAATTTCCTTGAAACTTAGAAGATGCATTATTGAATTTTTTTTTTTTTTTTTTTATCTTTGATTTGTGTTAGACACTTTTAAGTGTCATGAATTTTTTTTCTTAAAATCTTTTCATATGTAATGAATATGATGAATAATAATCTCAACAATTTCACTGATGAAAGGAAAAGGAGTGAAAATTTAAAACGTACTTATGAAAAATTTTAATAGATTATTCCATCTAGTAACAAACAATCTCGTTTGTTTCGAGATTGACCAACCAAAATATATTTTTCTCGATATTGATACTTTGAATTTTCAAAAAAAAAAATATATATATATTATAATTATTATTCGACAATAAATATAAATATTCACATACAACATAAGTGATATATATAAAAAAAAAGTAACCCTCAAGTTTTAACTGTCTGCCTAATAGGATATTGGACTTTCTCATGCCTTCAACAATCCAATGACTCCCATAAAGCATTTTAGAGTCGGTAACGGCATAATTACAAATTTACACTATATCTATATTTGACACATCAATTCAATTGATGAAAATATAAAATAAATAATTAAATATAATTATAATATCAAAAATAAAAAATATTTATATTTTCCAAAATTTTATATAAATGTGTTTAAAAAATTGCCTATTTTCTTAAAAGAAAAACCACCTACTTTATATATATATATATATATATATATATATATATATAAACTATCCATTTTTTACTTTAATTTTTAAAAACAAATATTTCTTAATAAGTGTGAAAATTTCTAATATAATTTAAAACAACTAAGAGAATCTATAAAAAAAAATTACTATGAGTTAATATTAAAATTTGCCACTATTTTATAATTTAATTAAATTTTAAAATTATAATTTTATTTTTGTAGATTTTTATATAAATTAACAGAATTGACATATAATTATTATTTGCATCAATAAAATATTTAATTCAACTTTTTTGTTTTGTTTAAAATTCAACAAAATTGAAAAATCAATGAAAAAAATTTACTATTTGCATTAACAAAATATTCTGTAAAATATTTCAATTCAATTTTTTTATCCAAAAATCAACAAAATTAAAAACAGGGTTATAAAATTCAATAAAATTATAATACAATAGTAAAATTCAAGATAATGACAAATTCCACCTTAATTGCAAATGAAAATATCAAATGTTAGAATACCAAAATAAACTAAGACCTAGTTTTGCATTGCTGTTGCAATTTAAAAAAACTCGATTTAAAAAAAAATGTGTTTGAAAAATGCTGTAAAAAAATGTGGTTTAAAATTTTTTAGTATTTGGCATTGCTGTAAAAAACTACGGTATGTAATTAAAATGACTAAAAAAGACTATAAGTACATAATAAATCATTTTTAATATTAATAAATTATTAAGATATATAAAAAATAATAGTGACTTAATAATACAAATTTATACAAAAATAAAATTTTCAAAATAATTGTGTGACTTAATAATACAAATTTATACAAAAATAAAATTTTCAAATTTTATTAAAAAATTAAATTACTTAAAATTAAAAAATAAACAGTTATATTCTCTTCATATTTTTATTTTAAGTAAAAAAAATCAATAATATAGAATTTTATATACTTAGAAAAATAAAAAAATAATTTTATTCAAAAAATGAACAAAATTAACTAAGAAATAATTTTGTCATAATTTTTTAATAGAAAGGATATTTGATAATTTTTTCCCCAAATCACGATTTGCAAACCACAAAAACCCCATTTTTTTGGCTTTTATGTTTGATTCAAAACCAACGTTAAAAAAGTATTTTCAAAAAAAAAAAAAATTAATTGTTTAGCATTGTTTGACTGTCAAAACAAGTTTTCCGACAACAAAAAGCAATGCTAAACACAGCATAAAGAAGAGTTGCTTAAGGCTTCTGACACCCAAAATAAACTCGAGTGATTTTATCTGCATACACTTTTCTTCTTCTTTCATACAAAGCATTCACATTTACTAGTAACATATTTTTTTCTTTCATGCAAATCATTCACATTTATTGACATAAAATTACCAACTTACCATATGATACATTAGCTACTCGCATTACAAGTGACATTTGCGTAAAAAAATAAATCAACAAATATGTGAAATAGATTCACCCAATAAACCCACAACTCGTAACAAAATGTCTAGAACTGATAATTTTGGACACAACACGATTATACGATATGAACACAAAACGAAAAAAATAACTAAAATATAGAACGACAAGCAAAAATAACACGACACGAATACACGAATATATCAAAATCTATATCGCACAAATTATTAAATTATTAAAATTTATATAAATATATACCTTGAACCATGATTGAAAAAACCGAACCGGATAAACCAATTGGACCAGTTCAACCGAAAACCAAAGGCCTATCCAGTCCAATACTATATAGAGAATTGGCGGTCATTTGAACCAACCTAAAATCGGTTTAACCGATAAAAAATCATTAAAAAAAATTTAGTTTTAAATTATTTTTTCAAAATTATTTTTTTGTAAATTATAAAATTTGAACTCATAATCTCTTAAAATTATACTAAAGACTATATCACTAAGCCAAATGCATATTTTTATTAATTATTTATTATATTTAATATTTATTTAACATTAGAATCATTTTTAAAGTATTTAAAATTTAATTTAAATGAATCGATCGATCAATCCGACCGACAGTTGAATAGGGAACCGGAGGTCACATCGGTTTGACCTCCAGTATGCTTTTCTTAATCTTACATAAACACAATTACAACACGTAAAAATAACACGAACGCAATATAAATACACAAATTACCATATCTAAATATGTCCATCTAATGATCTAAACAACCACATGGTATAAAACAAAGATATTATTCACTCGTCTCAAAATAAAAGTTTCCAAAGTCGGAAAACATGTGAAAAACACAAGACATAACGTAAGACTCAAAACTAAAACATGACTGATGACTCATCACCTGTTGGCAGTTGGTACCCTTCAGTGGGAACAACAGGAAGTAGACTAAATAAAAGATCAAGTTGAGTTTTGTATCAACCAGAAGCATCAAGCAGTTCTCAAGCAGCAAATATCAATTTTTTCTTTTTCTCTTTTTGTTGGACAAGGGTTTTTTTCCTCATCTTGTTATAGGTAGAACAAGTTATATTCAAAATTTTACCTTCTATGGGCTAATGCAGATTCCATCAAAATGTTAAAAGGACTCACTTTTCACTTCTTACCTTTACAGTTATTTGCAAGCCGAAGAAAATCCTCTGAAAAATAATAATCCTCAGCTTCAATGGTAACTCCTTCTTCGTGATATGAAGGGAGGACACTGACCAATAAAAACCCGGGTTGCAGATATAGAACTGGAGAGGAGACTGCCCAGAGGAGTTAAAAAAACTTCAAATATCCGTGCAGCAGAAATACAATACCACAAAAGATTCTTGGATACAAACAAAAATGTAGATTTTTCTTATTCATTGTGTTGGAATTCAAGATCAAGTTTCCTCTTCAGATGAGATCTATCAGCACTGCATAAGAACAGTTGAAGAAAATTTTGTCTTAATCTTCAGACACGAAATTTGTGTATACAAACTCCACCGTAGAGAAGAAGAAAAAAAAGAACCAGAAAGACACTAAATTACATGTAGGACCTCCTTTACAAAGAATCCAACCTAGATATCGCACTTTAAGTGCAATGACTAAGAAATTCTAACCATCACAAAATCATCTAAAGAAGATGCTGATCACAAGAACATCAATAACAAACCCTCAAGTTAAAGAATTTGCATCTTTTATTAGATCTTTTAAGGTAATTTGTTCACTTAGAAGCTCTATTATCTTATATATTTCAAATGATCATTTGGAATACTTAACTCAAATTTTTGCCAAATGTCAGAAATGATCATAATCCGTACCTAACATTTTACAAGGCCTTTTTTGGTAGAACAGAATTCAAAGTAAATTCCTAAAAAGTAAAAGGGAAAAGAGAAATGGCAAGCATTCAATGTTTGTTTGATTCTAACAAAACTCGAGAAATCTTAACAGTAAAGTCATCAAATTTAAACACAATTAAATTCCGGTGAATAACTGTTTCAATTTATTTACTATACTAATTATGACATTGGAAGGATTTAAACAAACTCCCCATCCTTCAATCTATCTTCTTCCACACCTATCTCTACCCACCACAACCAGAAAAATAAAAATTCCAACCAGAAAAACCGGCTTGTCCAACTTCAAAGTGGGGACACGTACAATATGTAATCTAGTGAGCATAGTTATGCACGATGAATTACACCTTCTATACTGGTAAATGTAATACAAATAAGCAGACAAAGAGAACATAAAGATCACAAGCAGACAGAATAAATGACAAAGTAGAAGTCCCAGCTAACTCCCATTATGAACAAACAAAGCCAGTCCAACAACCCCAAAGGCCATACTCCTTGTACTAGATTGTCTAAATCGAGACTTGAAATGGCAGATACACCAAAGCACAATTCTAAATTTTCTTGATTGTACACAACATGAACCCAAGACAGGAAAATTTAATAATGCAAACACAAAATTTAACTATAATGATTTTAGAGAAAAAGAAAAATCCATTCTATGCAACTGTGCAACATTAAGGCCTTATTTAGCATTACTTTTGGAACAATTTTTGAGGTTAAAAGCTGCTTTTCACCGCAAACGCAATGCTAAACAGGTAAAAGAAATTGGCTTTTACTGTTGAAATCATAGTTTGAAAAGCCAAACCAAAAAATATAGCTTTTGGGATTTAAAAGCTGGCTTTTGGATAAAATGACTTTATTATCCTCATATCTCTACACTTTTATTATTTTAAACATATCTTTTTTTGACATTTCAATTCCCAACAACATTTTTTCACTAAACCACAGTTTTTCACCATAATTTTTAAACACTTTTTCCAACCCAAGCTTTTTCCAACAGCAATGTTAAACTAGCCCTAAGTTGAAAACTTATTAATTACTTGTATTTTGACCCACGTACTTAAGTAACCTTTAACCCTTTTGAATATGGGCAAGATTTACCAAAAACACCAGATTAATTGTTTGTTTTAACCCAATATTGACAAGGACTAATGCCCTTAACTTGAGCCTCATTTCCTTGTATTTATGCTAGTAGTAAATGAGAGAAAGGGAAATCATCAATGATACAGGTTACAATGAACAGGATATAAGTAAAATACAACATGGGGATTGTTTGAAACTTATAATACAGAAGAAGAGGGATTTCTTCATAAATTATTCCACTTTCCATATTAATGCCTTTGCTTTATTAAATGGAGAATATCTTACAGTCTGAAATTTCAGAAAGATTGTTTCAGAAACAAAAGTAGAAACTTTTCTAAAATCTCATCCAATGTGCATTCAAGTAAAATCTTTTTTTAAATCTATTCATAAGAGCTAAATCTTAAGGTTCAACATGTAGCTTTAACATAGTTAGAAGCATCTAAAAAGAAGTACTAGATATGCCTTAAAAGGTTCAAATTTCATTCATAAAAAAATTGATCAGAATGCATCAATATGGAGTGACTACCATATACAATGCAAAGGCATTGGTCACAACCAGCTTACTGTAATATCAGTAAAATAGAATTGCCGGAAGACTATTCCTTGATATTTTTTGCAGGCATTGTCAGATAAAAACAGTCGTTGTAAAGTATATTCTTATATAATTGAGAGTAGCGTGTAGGATTCATTAAGATGCATCATTTTATTAATTATATATACATAGCAATAACAGTGAGTAGTTATGATCTTATCCCCATTTATATCATAAATATTAGAAAGAGATGACTAAAAAGTATGTCCATTTCAGAATATCACTAATGTAAAATATCATAACCCTTTAGGCCTAACCAAATAATAGCAAATATTTACATAAAGAAATATAAGTTCAAATTCAAAACTTAAAATAGGCAAACCCTCCAGTATCATATCAACTTTCCACGCTAATATTTACAGCTGCAAAAGACCTGTAAAATCTAATACACTATGTATTTCTAAGCACTGTTGCTTATTAAAGCAAAACAAAAAGAGTACAAAACCATATGTCTAAGATCCTGAGAAAAGGCTGCTATTCCACCCTCCAAAGCACTTCTACTTTATTCCCTCTACAAAAGCAAAATGATTTTCTCCATCTTTACTACAAACCTTTCCAAGCTCACAAAACCATTTCCACATGAACCCACCATCCTCAAAGAGACTCCCAGCATTGCATACGATCAAATTTTTCTTAAGAAACCTTACAGAAAGATGATGAACCGATTTGGCTCTATTCTTAGACAAAAAATCTACTTGGAAGAAATTCTCTTATGAAGGTTATCAATGGTAAAATTCTTCTCAAGAAGCTTCGTACATAAAGATGGATACCTTCATTGGAAAACTTTCAAACTCTTACATTGAGCTCGCCTTCTTTAATTCCTTCTAGAAAGATTTTAGCCAATTTGGGAAAGATTCACTTCTAAGCGGTGGGAGGTGCTTGTTCTTGAGAAATTCACATAATTAGGAGCTTGAGGTGTTCTACAACTTCTTGACTTGCTTAAGAACAAGGTGAGGAAGTTTGATCAAGAGGATACCCCTAGATGAAGACTTAAAACTAGAGGCTTGATATGATTTCTTTAACCCATTTTGACAGGCTGTGACTCTATTATGTCCAAGCTTATCGAAAACGATTCCATTTAATAGTATTTACAAGGTTTAAAAATCCATTCTCAGTTGAACCACCACATGTTGCACATTTGAATCACTTAAAATGCTTGAGGAAATTATAGAGGATGAAAAACCATTATGAAATGACCACAAAATAGATGTTGCCTTACCTATTAATTGTAGGTCTACTCAGAGGTTTTGCGCCAAAGATTGAAAAATCTATTGACATTGGCACCTGTTCATTCTTTCCTGCAATGTCACCAACTGCCTGTCTCACTTCATCAACACGCTCATCTATCTTCTCCGCTTGGTTGGAATTACCCTCAAACCCCTCGCGACCTGGCATTACTCTCCTCGATTTTCGTGGGGGAGAAAGGACAGTGGGACCATCCTGGGGATTAAAATCTGACACTCGCGACTTAGGAGCAGGCCTAGGAAGCTTAGCCGGATCTGTAGGTGGAGGCGCAGATGAAAAATACCTGAACAAGAAGGGGAAAAAAAAAACATGAGAAAAAAGAACCAAACAGTCTCTTTGTATTTCTAATTGAAAGGTTTCATATACCTGTGCTCTAATGCTTGCTGCACTGAAATCCTAGCTTTTGGGTCATAAGTAAACATTTTTGATAACAAATCTAAAGCATCATCACTGGCCATTGGAAACAATGAACGCAAAGGTGGTGCAGGAACATATTGGTATTCTACATAATCGGGAAGGTATACCATATCTGGCCATTGAGAAGATGTTGGCGTACCAAAAGCAGCAAAGATCTTTCCTAATTGATCAATGTCACTTGTGCCCTATCAAATATTAAATGTTGAACCAATGAAAATGAGAAAATATACCAGGAATGATACTTCAAATTGAAGACATATAGGTACATAATGAGAAAAGGAAAGCTGAAAACGACAAACCACATATGAGCTTGTCAAAATGACTACCTAACTAACACTTTAACATGCTAGGATAATAATAAAGTTCAACTAATGGCAAACATTTGTCAGCAAACTCCATGTAATAATCCATAGTAACACCAAGACCTGCTAATTTGAATATTGCTTGGAATAATGCAACAAAAATTTATAGTCTAACACTTAAACATTTCAAAGGAGGAAGAAGCATATCTAAGATAAGCTAAACATAAGATCAATCACAAAACAATAAAACAAGATTTCTGATGGACATCTCACAAGCTAGGACCGAGACATAACATTGTTGCACTTTGTGTAAGACCAAAGATTTTGCTTCGTAAAACTAAACCAAATGCTTATCAAGTATAGCCAAGCTACAAACAATCACCATTAAAATGGCTTCAATTAATCATCTATAAGCTTTGATTTGGTAACCAAGCACATAAAATTCTATTGTAAACATGAATTCCATAATATGATTCACTGTTTTGACAATATTGTAACATATCATTGACATCCTTAAAAAGCCTGCAATACTTTTTATCTGCTGGAGAAAGGCAGGTTGACAGAGTATTGTACCGGGGTTTTAATTCTATTAGCCCATTCTAAAGTGACTCTTATTTAAATAATACCATGAATAAGCCTGACAATTCAAACAAGTGAACATTATCTAGGGAACTAAAAAAGGAATTAAGTCACCTACAGTTGAACAAAAACCAAATGAACAACAAACAGTTGCCAGTGAATATATTACAGCATTGTTAGTCAGCAATAATTATGGTAAAAGCTTAATGGTGAGGATGGTTTCAGCAAGGCAACATGATGAAAGCAGAAAGATGAAAATGAGATCCAGTTGTCACACCATCATTTAAGATCTGAAAGAAAGCTGCATAGCATACAGCAGGAATATAAAGACTGTAATATATAACTTGAAGAACCAAAAAACAATTATGCAAGTATCAAAAACACTGAAGAAAGCTAGGTTCACCTGAAGAAATGGTCGTCGTAGGAGAAGTTCAGCAAATATACAGGCAGCCGCCCAAACATCCACGCCAGCACCATATTGCTTGGTACCAAAAAGTAACTCAGGAGCTCTGTACCATCGTGCAAAGACCTATTTATAGTTTCATGGATTTATAAGTAAGTTTAAGCCAAAAGGATGATAAATTTACAGCTTCCAATTGAAGGATGAGAAAAGCAAAACAGAAAACAGCAATCCAGAAACAAATGCCATAACAATACAACTGTTTAAAGAGAGTTCCAATAGATGTTGAAATAATAAATAAAAAAAAAATAAAAAAAAAAAAAAAAAGTGGATTTCTAAATCAAAAAAATAATTGCATGGAATGTGAAGAAAAGAACATAAAATCGATGGGACAACACATTGTTGTTTGATGTTGTTAGTGTCTCTCCATAAAACCAACTATATTTGCATGTTTGCTTCAAAATACTACAATAAAACATCAATGACAAAAACTAATGATACCAAATTATGGATATAACGCAGAATATCAATGGATATTTACTGGGAAAACAGCATGCCTGTTTTGTGTACAAAACCAAGTGGCGGCATAACTAATCAAGCCAAAATGTACAAAACTAGAAGTTAAAACTGGAAACAACAACAAATATAAATCCAGTTTCTAAACTTTTCCTACAGAAACATAGTGCTTAGGAAAAACAAGGGAGTTTTGGTGCGATGATCAACTCTGTACGCTTATGGTTAGCAAGTTAGCACTGCCACTAGGTAAGCTTATTCCTAGCAGAAAATACTAATTCAAGATATAACAGGAATTTATGAAATTATGGAGGGTAAAAAGAAGATTTTACTCAAAGCACCAATTAGTCAGTGTACTGCTACAAATAAAAACACCACTTGGCAGCTATAAGCTTACCTGGTGAGTAAACTTACGATCTGGGCTCCCAAATATGCGTGCTAAACCAAAGTCAGCAAGTTTAAGTTGTCCATTGGATCCTATTAGCAAATTATTCGGCTTCATATCCCTGTAAAGCACAATAACAAGTCAAGCAATTTAGGAAGCAGCAACCATAAAACTAGACTAAAGAGCAGACAGAAACAAAACCTATGTAAAACCCATTTCCGGTGGCAAAAGGCAAGCCCTTTCAAAGTCATCTGAATGTAGGATTTGATGTCAGCTGGTGAGAGGAAAATATTCCGGTCTCGAATAACAGCTTCAAGGTCAGTCTCCATGAATTCAAACACAAGATGCAAGTTACCCTTGAGTGGGAATGCATCTATTAACTCAATTATATTTGGATCTTTAAGCTCCTTAAGAAGTTTAATTTCTCTGAGTGCTGTAAAATTAACCCCTTCCTTTTGCTTCCCAAGCCGAATTTTCTTAATTGCAACTGTCTGTCCGGTCTGCAATGGACCAAGAAAGCAAACAATTAATCTCATAACAGTCAAATAAACAATTAATCTCATAACTGGAGATGCCTAATGTTATTTTTGCTTTTGCCACTTTACAAAAAACGCATTTGGCCTATGTTACTTGGACTTGGGTGTGAATGTCGGATACAGGTATGTGTCCGACACGTATGTTCACTTTTTAAAGTTTTTTCATGTATTTGGAGGGTCATATCCATATATCCATGTCCGGATATGCGTCGGACATGGGTGTCGGACACGGGTACTTCAAGAAAAATGAAGAGTTGGAGCAACATAGCATTTGGCTACCAAAAGCAAATACTAACGTTTTTTAATTGTGGGCAGCACAAAGAAACATGTTTGAATAATTAAAAGTTTAAAACTTAAAATTGTAACTTTCTTAGAGAACAAAGTGCATTATTTTACTTTTATACATAACAATTATGGTCGAATTAGAATTTTTCTTCAGGCCAAAGGAAGCCTAGCATTCTTCTTCAATTACTTCAGTCAATTAAGTCACAAAAAATTTATGAAAAAAAAATTAGATAGTAAAGAAAAAAAAAATTTATCTGATGCTTACAATTTAACCAAGAAAGAAAAAGGATAATTATGCGTTTTATTCATACTATCAAAAACTTAATTAATCTATTTCTGTCTTCAATTTTAAACGCTTTAAAAATAACATAAAGAAAAAAAGAAAAGAAAGAGAGTTAGAAAGTTAGGGTTACCTTAGTATCAATGGCTTTGTAGACAACACCGTAAGTACCTTCACCAAGAACCTCGCGCTTCAAATACCTATCCGCCACTTTCTTCGACTGATCCCTTTCTGTCATTTTTTTTTCTTTGCTGATTTAAAAATGCTTTTGTTTATCAGAAATTTCACAACACATTACTCTTATTTTCTCCAATTTTTCATTTCTGACCTTACAACCAATTTTCAAACACAAACACAAAAACAAAAAGTGAGAAACGTCTTCGAGCTCTCAGCTGTGGATGAAGAAAGAGGGACAAAACAGAAACGATCGGAAATGATCGGAAATCAGAGAAAAATAAGAGAGATTAGGAAACGAAAAATAGCAGGAAAATTTTAAATTCAAAAGTTTAACCAAGGATCAATTTTTATACAAAATACTTTAAAAATTTTGAGAAAAAAAAATTAAAAGAAAAATATAATTCTATTTTTCGGTGAAGAAAAGCTATGGCGAGAGGCGAGAAGAAGAGAATAGAGAGTGAGTGAATGGGGAATTATTCTACGATTGACGGATTGAAGCCTGAAACAGAGAAAAGCTGAAAGAAAGGCTTTGGGCCTTATTCTTCCTCATAGAGCGAGGTTAATAGCAGATGGACCGTACTAATATATGGTTGGGCTTTAGGTCTAATTCTTAAATCTATAATCTATAACAATCTTTAAAAACAACCCTCAATTGAATCTGATAACAGAATTTAGTTTTTTTAATTTTTCTTTTTGTGTCATTTGTATGGGTCATTTTGTTGAAGATAATTAAGTCTTTTTAGTTGTATTAGATGAGGTTAGATGAGGTCTTTTCAGGATGATTAAAGAAGGGGTGCTTATAATTTAATGATAGTGATAAAGAGAGAGAGGATGATCCAAAAGAAGAAAAAAGAGAGAAAAAGGGAAAAAACTCGATAGAGTGGAGAGAGAAAGAGAGAAATTAGAGAAAAATTGAGGGGAAAAAAATTAGGTCATTTTAGAATATTATTTATTGTTTTTGATTAACACTAAAAAGATATTTTAGATCTCGAGTTATTTCGAGTTCAGATTATATCGAGTTTGAATTTTTTCAAGTTCGTATCTTCTCGGATTTAAATTTTTTCTATTTCAAATCATTTCAGTTTCAAATATATATTATTTTTCATGTCATATTCGTGTTTATTTTTTTTTGTATTCAAAATATTTATGTTCGTGTTACTTTTCATGTGTTTAAAATATTATAAATTTATATAATTTTTACCAATTAATAATTTATTTTTTTAATCCCCAATTGAATCTGGTAACAAAATTTAGTTTTTTGAAGTTTTATTTTTGTGCCATTTGTACAGGTCATTATTATTTTTGTTGAAGATTTAAGTCTTTTTAGTTGTATTAGATGAGGTTAAATGAGGTCTTTTCAGGATGATTAAAGAAGGGTGCTTAGAATTTAATGAAAGCTGGTAAAGAGAGAGAGGGTGACCCAGAAGAAGAAAAATGGAAAGACAGGAAAAAAACTCGGTAGAGTGGAGAGAGAAAGAGAGAAATTGAGGGAAAAAAATTAGGTCATTTTAAAATATTTTTTATATTTGTTGTTTTTTTATTAACATTAATGAGTTATTTTAGATTTTGAGTTATTTTGAGTTCTGATCATATCAAATTTGGGTTTTTTCAGGTTCATACCTTCTCGGATTCAGATTTTTTCGATTTCAAATCATTTCGGTTTTAAATATTTTATGTCATGTTTATGTTATTTTTCATTACATATTCGTGTTATTTTTTTGTGTATTCAAAGTATTTGTGTTCGTATTATTTTTCGTGTGTTCAAAGTATTATAAATTTATATAATTTTTACAAGTTAATAATTTGTTTAATATAGATTTTGACACATTCGTGTCGTGTTCGTGTTATTTTTTCGTGTGTTCAAAATATTATAGATTTATATAATTTTTTACTTGTTAATAATTCGTTTTATGTAGATTTTGAGATATTCGTGTATTTGTTTTGAGTTCATATTATCCTTCGTGTCTTATCTTAATAATTTTTTTCATGTTGTATTCGTGTCGATTTAATTCATCAAAATATTTTGCATAGTTTGTCATTGTGTTCAATTTAGAAAAAAAAAAAAAAAATTGTGTGTACATGTTGTGTCTCAATTCATCCCATATTTTGTATAATTTGTCATAATAATTCAATTTAGAGAAAAAAAAAGTATGTTCGTAACGTGTTTGTGTTATTTTATTGTGTGCTTAAAGTATTATAAATATATATAAATTTTACATATTAATAATTGGTTTTATATAGATTTTGACACGTTCTTGTATTTGTGTCCTATTCATATTATTTTTCGTACCGTATTTTAATTCTTTTTTTCATGTTCTGTTCGTGTCGTATAATAATGTTGTGTCTGAAATTGTCAAGTCTAATTGACACTTGTGTCACATGTGGTCGTGTTCGTGTTATTTTTTCTGTCATAATCGTATTCAAGTTATTATATATTTATATAAATCTTGACACGTTAATAATTCGTTTTATGTAGATTTTGACACGTTCGCGTATTTATCATGTTCATTTTATTTTTCGTGTCGTTTCGTGTTTTAATTATTTTTTCATGTTATATTTGTATCGTATAATTATGTTTTGTCCAAAATTATTGGATCTAATTGACCATATCAAATAACTCTCAATTTTATTTCAGGTGTCGTATAATGATGAGAGTTATTATTTTTCTAAATTATTTTTACTTCTCTTGCTTTTTTATCTTTCAAATTTATTACAAAATATCAATTCAAATTCGATAACATACTCGTAGCGAAACGCATATATTTTTTAGTAATAATAATAATCTATATTTATATCTATAATAATAATAATTAAAAAAATTTCCCCGTTTCGCTAAGGGATTAGATTTTTTTATATATAATTTCAATTATATTAATTAATAATTATTTATTTAAATATTTATTTAATATTTTAATATATATGTATATATCAAAATAATTATATTTTTAATATAAAAATTAAATGTTTCAAATTACATCTTCCTCACAAATAAAAAAATTTATTACTAAATCAATTTTAAATAAGAAAACATAAAACTATAAAATTTAACTTTTTTAAAATCAAATGACAAATTCATCAAAAAATCAAACTTAAAACAATTTTTTTACTAATCAAATTTCACTTTCTTCCGTTGTGGGAGTCCAAATCGATCAATTACCCTTGTTGGTATTTTTTTTTTCTTCTCAAAAGATAAAAAATAATTGCAAAATCTTATTTCCACACAAATTTTTTATATTTCCTTATTAATAATTATTTATTATAATAATAGTAGATAATAAATATTATAAGTTAATTAGTTCATTTTGTAATTCTTTCAAAAAAAATTCTCTCTTGATCACACGTTTTTCAAGAAAAAAATAATATATAATATCAAAATATTTTTTATTTATTAGTTAATTTTATAATTCTACCAATAATTTTTTGTCACAAATAGGGATGACAGTGGATCGAATATCTATAATTTTTTAAATATCCCAATCTGAATTCACTTAATTTATCCAAAATTCTGATCTGTTTATTATCCGTTTACTATCCGAATCCACATCCGATTTTGTTAGCTACATTAGCTTTGAAGTGATCTTAATTTTGAAATGACAAATTCTTAAGCTTAATTAGCTTGAGATTAAATGTTTTCATTCTAGCATTTTTCCTTTGAATCATTTTGAAAATATTTTGGAAAATGCTAAAATATTTTAAACTCCTTAGCTTTCTCAAAAATACATGTTCTTAAATATATATATATATATATGATATATAATTAAAATATTTTTGAGACAAGTTAACCTCTTTTCAAAATCAAAGAAAACAATTTTGTGAAGAAATGATCGATCCCCTGATGAAGAAATTTCACCTGGATCGATCCCGGACAGATCCTATGCAACAGAGTAACGTTTTTAACTTTGCAGGACAATAGGGATCGCTCCCCACAAGGAGAGGATCGATCCCATGGGCTCCAATAGTCATATTTTTAAATTGGAACAAAGTGATGATCGATCCCTGCAAGGAGAGGATTGATCCCTGACACATTGTATTTTTTCCAAATACGATTTTTTGAAGAAATAACAGCTCTATTCCACAGCAAACCACTCCCAATGCTCATATTTGATATTCAAGGTATAGAAGAGACTTTCTAACACTTCCAATAGTAAGAGACTCCAAGAAAAGCAAATCAAAGCAAGGATCTTTCATATATTCTAGCTTTCAAGTATTCATTGTGCTTAAGCTTTTATTTCACATAGTATTCATTTTTTCAATGTATTTGTCTCTTCAAATATTGTACTCAAAGTCTGCAAAAACTCTCCTATTAGAGGTTCACTTTAGTTTGCAAACAAACCTTCATTTTCTAAAGAGGTTTGCGATTGTAAGTGACTTGTTCTTAAGAATTTGGGTAGAATTCTTAAGGGGTCAAGAGGTTTCTATCTTAGCCTTAAAAGAAAGGGATTGTAAGGTTATACCTTAACCTCGAAGATAATTTTCACTAGTGAATTGGTGAAGCATCTTGGTAAGGAAGTGCCAAGAAGAGATGACGTAGGCACCAAGTGGAAGGGTCGAACCTCTATACATCGATTATTTGCTCCTCTTTACCTTACTCTTTATTTTAGTTACTTGTGTTGTTAATTTATTTCATTTTAAGTTTGATTTCTTAATTTTCATACTTAAAATTCAAATTTATTTGTGAAAATTTTAAAAACCAATTCACCCCCTCTTGGTTAATCTATACACTTGAGCTAACAATTGATATCAGAGCTTTTGGTCTCTTTTGTAGGTCTAACAACCTTGAGAAAAGATCCTTTCTAAGTTCAAAGATGTCTCAAGTTTGGGAGAAAGAGGAAATGGTTCCTAAGTTGGTAAAATACCCATTTTGGGCATGGAAATTGAGAATGAAGACCTTCATTGTAGCTCATGACATGGGAGCTTGGTTTATGGTTGAAAATAGGGATGGCAAAACCTGATCTGACCGATGGATTTCGAACCGATCCGATCCGAATGGAGAGGGTTTTTTTTTTTGAACAATGGAGGCGGAGCGGGGCGGTGCGGTTTTTTTTGTTTGAAAGGCGGGGATGGAGCAGTTGTGGTAATTGCCTGCTCCGCACCGCCCCGCCCCGAATACTGAAATTACAATTTTACCCTTAAATATTTAACTTTTAAAAGAATAATAAAATAATATAATTAAACTTATTATTTTTATTTTTCTTTTTAAAAACTTAAACCTAATACTTTATTTTTTTTCTTCCTAGATTAGAAACATGTTTATATTGAATTTATATTAAAAAATTTTTATAATGCTTTATTATTTGAAAAAAATAAAAATAATTAATAAATATCAAATGGGGCGGAGCGGGGCGGTTATGGATGTAACCGACATCCATGGAGGCGGTAGTGGTATTGAAATTTCAACATCCACGGTGGAGCGGGACGGGGGGCGGGGCAGAGCAGTGCTATGGCGGGGCGGGGGCGGATACTGCAAAATCCGCCCCCGCCCCGCTCCATTGCCATCCCTAGTTGAAAATGGTATTGGAGCATATTCTAATAATGAGGAATTCATGAAGAAATTACAAGATGATGCAAAGACCATGGATTTTCTTTATGGAGCACTTGATGATCACAATTCCAACCTCTACATGTGCTACCTCCAAAGTGATTTGGGAGAAGCTCGAGGAAATCCATGACGATAAAGAGGAAAATGATGAATTTCAACATTAAGTTTATCTTATGGCCTTTGAATCCAATACTACACCTATGGGTCTTGAAGGTCACTCCATTATGAGACCACCTCTCTTCAATGGTGAGAACTATTACTGTTGGAGAACAATGATGAAACTTTTTGTTCAAGCAAATGATTATGAAGTTTGGAAGGTCATCATGAATGGTCCAATCATTCCAAAGAAGAGAACTGGAGATACACTAGTGCCTAAGGATGAAGATGAATGGGATGACATATAGACATCAAGATGGCTCAATTAAATGCTAAAGCAATGCACACTCTCTTTTGTGCTTTGGGTCCAAGTGAATACAATAGGGTTTCTCTTTATGACAATGCTAAACAAGTTTGGGACAAATTGGCAATCACTCATGAAGGGACAAATCAAGTTAAAGAATCAAATATTAGCATGCTCACTCTTGATTATGAACTATTCAAGATGAAATCGGAGGAAAGTATTAAAGAGATGTTCGATCGCTTTACGGATGTCATCAATGGCTTGAAGGCTCTTGGAAAGACATATCCCAACAAAGAGATGGTTAAGAAGTTGTTAAATAGTCTTCCAAAGTCTTGGGAAGCTAAAGTGACTGCTATTGAAGAATCCAAGGATCCTAATACTCTTTCCTTGGATGAACTCATTGGTTATCTCTTAAACTATGAGATAAAGATCAAGCATGGGCAAGAGTCAACAAAAAAATTTGGTGTTGCCTTCAAATCAACAATTCAAGAATAAGAAAATGAGGAGGTTGATGAAGATGAATAAATGGCTATATTTGCAAAAAGATTTAAAAAATTCATGAGGATGAACAAAGGAAGAAGACCTCAAAGAAGAGATATGATGAAAGGTGAATCAAGTAAAAAGGAAAAGAACCAAATCATATGTTATGAATGTAAGAAATCGGGTCACATCAAGTTTGAATGTCCCTTATGGAAGAAGCAAAGTTCAAAGAAACCAAAGAAGAAAGCTATGGTGGCTACATGGAGTGATAGTGACACATCCGAAACTGATGAGTCATATGATAATGAAGTGGCTAACCTATGTCCATGGCTCTTAAAGAGCCCAAGGTATCTTCTAACTCTACTAACTTGAATTCATACACTTTTGATGAATTGCAAGATGCCGTTGATGATTTGGCTTTTGAATTTGAGTCAATAAGTTTGAAATATAAGAAAATAATTTCAAAGTTGAAAGAGGAAAATAACTTTTCGATTGAAGCCAAGAATGATTTTGAAAAGAAAGTTGATGATTTGAAAATTGAAATTGATGATTTGACTACAAAGAATGCAAACTTGCATAACTCCTTATCTAGATTTTATATGGGACATCAAAAGCTTAATGACATGCTTGAAACTTAAAGGGCTTTCTTTGACAAAAATGGTCTGGGTATAATGATGATGAAAAGGAAACTCATTTCAATTTTTTTTTTTTGGTTAAACCAAGTAACTCATATGAAGCATTTAGCACGTGCACATATTGTCATAAATTGTGTCATTCAATCCAATCTTGTCCCTTGAAGGTTGTCACTTATAGAAGTAAACTCACTAGGAGTGTGTGTATTCCTAAAGGAATTAGCACATCTCAAGATGAGATTACTAAAATAAAGTGGATCCCTAAAGGCACAAGAATTGTGAACACTAACGCTTAAGGACCCAAGAAAATTTGGGTACTCAAAACCAAAACTTGACTTTGTGTTAGTAGGTGGATGAGCATCATTTCAAGGAAAATTCAACAAAAAGAAATCCTTTGTACCTTGATAGTGGATGCTCAAGACACATGACCGGAGACAAAAGTCAATTCTTGAATTTAAAGCCCAAGGGTGGTGGAGATGTACCTTTGGAGATAATTCTAAAGGACAAATTGAAGGCATTGGTTCTATTGGTAACAACTCTTCAACTAATATTGAAAATGTTCTCTTTGTTAAAGGTCTTAAGCATAATCTACTTAGCATTAGTCAATTATGTGATAAAGGTTTAAGAGTCATATTTGAATCTATGGGTTGTCAAGTGATAAACATCAAGACAAATAAACTTGTTTTTATTGGTCATAGACAAGGGAATATTTATGTTGTTTATTTGGATAACTTGTCTTCACAAAATGTTTCTTATGGCTAAAGATGAAAATGATTCTTGAATTTGGCATAAAAGACTAGGTCATGCTAGTATGGATGTTATTTCAAAACTTTTTCAAAAAGACTTATTTGTTGGCTTACAAAAATTGAAATTTGAAAATGACAAAGTGTGAAATGCTTGTGCTAAAGGTAAACATAGGAGAGCTTCATTTAAACCTAAAAATGTTGTTTCAACTACTAGAGTATTGCAAATTATTCATATTGATGTTTTTGGTCCAATAAAGGCATTAAGCTTTGGGTGGTAAACAATATGCTTTTGTTAGTGTTGATGATTTCTCTAAGTATACATGGGTATTTTTTTTTTTTAAATTCTAAAGATGAAGCTTTGGAAAAAGTTCTTCATTTTTTGTAAAATTGTTCAAAATGAAAAAGGTTATTATATTTCTAGCATAAAAAGTGATCATGGAAAAGAATTTGAAAATCTTGGTTTTGGCAAGTTTTATAATGAAAATGATATTAGTCATAACTTTTCGGCACCTAGAACCCCTCAACAAAATGGAGTAGTAGAGAGGAAAAATAGAACTTTAGAGGAAATGGCTAGGACCATGCTTTGTGAAAACAACTTACCAAGATATTTTTGTGTGGAAGCCATACATACTTCTTGTTATATCATAAATAGGGCTCTGATTAGGCTAATTTTGAAGTAAACATCATATGAGTTTTTTAAAGGTAGAAGGCCTAACATAGGCTACTTTCATCCTTTTGGTTGCAAATGTTTTGTTTTAAATAATGAAAAAAATAACCTTGGTAAATTTGATGCAAAAAGTGATGAAGCTATTTTTCTTGGTTATCCATGAGCTCCAAAGCCTTTAGAGTCTTTAATAAGAGAACTCTAGTTGTAAAAGAATCTATTCATGTTATATTTGATGAAACTAATTCACCTTCGAGAAAGATATTTTTTGATGATGATGATGTAGGCATATTTCAAGAAAATATAGATGATGCATCATCCTCCAAAGAGCGAAATCAAGTTGAAGTGAATCATGAAGTTACAAAAGAAGATGAATTTCTTGAACCCATACAAGTTGAAAAGGAGGCAAGTTATCCTAGAGAATTGAGCTATGTCAAAGATTGTGAGATCTTTGGTGATCCAACTCAAGGGGTAATAATTAGATCTTCTCTTAGAAATACTTGTAATTATGTTGCTTTTCTTTCTGAAACTGAACCTAAAAACATTAATGAGGCCTTAGGTGATAATTATTGGATTATGGCTATGCAAGAAAAGTTAAATCAATTTGAAAGAAACAAAATTTGAAACTTAGTGGAAAGACTTGGTGATTATCCAACTATAGGTACCAAATGGGTCTTTAGAAACAAACTTGATGAAAATGGCAATATTGTTAGAAACAAGGTTAGGTTAGTTGCTCAAGGATATAGTCAAGAGTAAGAAATTAACTATGATGAAACTTATGCTCCGATAGCTAGATTAGAAGCTATTAGGATGCTTTTGGCTTTTGCTTGCTTTAAAGATTTCAATTTTTTTCAAATGGATGTTAAAAATGCTTTTCTTAATGGCTTTATTGATGAGAATAAGAGAAGGTAGAGAAAAAGTTATTTCCATTCTTAATTATTTGAGCTTTTTTTTTTTTTAATTTTTTTTTTTAATAATTTAAACATTATCAAATACTGCTGGTTATCAATGTGATTCAGGATCATTTTACTGAAAAATGTTGTTGTCGTATACAATATAAATAAATGATCTCCACTGTATGTTTCGACTCTGTTTATTTGATTTATAGATGCTGGTAAGTCAACAACTGGAGGCCAGATACTCTTCCTCAGTGGTCAGGTCGATGACCGTACAATCCAGAAGTATGAGAAAGAAGCAAAGGATAAAAGTAGAGAAAGCTGGTGAGCCTTAGGTTTGGTTTATAACTTGGATAGTGAAAATCAATGCTGTTCCTTTTACATTTGTTTTTCTAAAGATCATGCAAATGCTGAATGGGTGGTCACGCCATTTGGTCTTAAGAATGCTGGTGCAACATAATGAGCCAAGAATGCTATCTTTCATGACATGATTTGCCAATTCATGGAGGTATATATTGATGATGTTGTGAGCAAGTCCAAATTAGCCATCAATCATGTAGAACATTTGAAAAAGCTTTCAAAAGGATGAGACAGAATAAACTCAAGATGAATCCGTTCAAGTGTGCTTTTGCTGTGTTTGCTAAGAACTTCCTTGGCTTTTTAGTACATCAGAAAGGCATTCCATTACACTAAAACAAAGCCAAAGCAATCATGGACGCAAAGCCAGTAGCAAAAAAGAGGAACTTCAACGTTTTCTCGGCCAGGTAAATCTTTGAGGAAATTTATTGCCAATTCAGCAACAAAAAAAAAAAAGTCTTTTTCTCCCTTGCTAAGATTGAAGTCAAAAGATCATTTTAGGTGGGAAAATCAACATCAACAGGCTTTTGACCAAATGAAAGAGCATATGTTAAAGTTGTCAGTGTTCTTAAGCTAAGGACACACCTCTACTTTTGTATATTTCTGTCGCAAAAAGTCCCATAGGATGTTTGTTAACGCAGAAAACAGAAAAAGGAAAAGAACAAGCTGTATATTATCTTAGCAGGTTGTTAAATCCAACAGAAGAGTGGTATTCCTTATTGAGAAATTATGTTAGTCTTATTTTTTGCAACAATAAAATTGAGAAATGTATGCTTTACTCTTTATGTTTATGTTTATGTGATTGCTAAAACAAATGCCATTAAGTATATGTTGTCTAGACCAATTTTAAGGGATAGGACTGAAAAATGGTGTCTAGTCTTGACCGAGTTTAATTTGAGATATGTGCCTCAAAATGTTATAAAAGGGCAAGCTCTAACTGATTTTTTGGCAGATCATCTTTGCATTGATGTTGAACCAGTTGAGTCAAAAGGTTTAGATTTATTCATTTCTTACATAACTTTCCAACATCGAAGGCCATTCAAATGACCATAATTTCCTCATCTAATGTCGGAATTGAGTGATCTTGATCTTGTTCAAAAGCTTAGAGAGTATGATTTAATATATGCTGGAAATACTCATGGTATGTCAGATTTCTAAACGCGCTTCTTAATTCATTTACATCTTGTTGAATACTCTGTTGTATTTGAGATATATATATATATATATATATATATATATATATATATATAAAGGAAGAAAGAAAGAGAATTGAATGCTCTTTTCAACCATGTAAAGTTTGTTTAATAATTTCAAGTATTTGAAAAGTTATGAGACTCGTAATCTACAAAATCAACTGATTGAAGTAAAAGTTTTCCAAATGCTTTAAAAATCAATTTTAATGCATGACTATCACATCAATTATAATTTACCCAACATTCCTAAAGTTCCAAAATGATTTTAAGCTTTTAGAATCTATGGTAATAGGGTACAAAATTTCAGGCTTACATCAATTTATTTGCTTGAGCACTAAAAAATCACCAATTATTTCCACCATCGAAACCTTCATATCAATTTTAGGCCAATTATCAAAGCTTCATATGCTACCTAATTGTTACTGCAACTGAAACCAAGCTGGAAGGATAACTCAGTCTTCAAACCTTTTGGGGAAATAATAACAAATCTCGGACTAGCAGATTCTTTTGTACTTGATCCATCAAAAATTAGTGTCCAAGGAGAGAAATATTGATCGACAGTAGCATGTGTCGGTTGACCCTTACTATTTTTGGCCGAATTTCGTGATTTATTTTGTATTTTTGAAATTTATTCTCCCAAAAAAGTATTATCGGTTGATAATTGACTTTCTTGGAGATAAATATTCGAAATAAATCTTTCATGGAGATAATCTAAGAGATAAACGTGAATTTTCTTAAAAATATCTCTTGTGATTAGACCTACTCATTGGTCGAGCTGCGGTTCGTAAGTTTTTTTTCCTTGCCCAGACCTAGCCTTGGATGGGCTTGGGTTACTGTTCATAATATTAATAAAAAATAATTTTTATATTAATATTTATATATTTTTATTATGAAATTTAAAAAAATATTTTTTAATGATTAAACAGTGATCCGGATAATCAAAACTCCTACACAGACCTAATTCAATACAGATCGAGCTTATTGGGATGAGCGGGTTGCCCGACCCATCAGCATTGTCTACATGTGGTAATTCATTCCAAGGATTATAACTCTCATTTAACAGAATTTGACTCTTATCACTGCCGACCCTCTCATCCCAGTTCAACTATAAACTATTCCTTATTTTCATAACAACAATCAAGAGAAAAACCTCTCCATTTCCTTTCCAAAATTTACCCTTTCATTCCTAGTTCTTAGGATTCCCCGAATTGTTATTTTATGAAGAAAAGAAAAGTTATAATTGAAAAAGAAAAAAAAATACTATAATACATTTTTTTCTTTCCATTTTAAAACCAAATAATAGATGTTAAGATTCCATTCCTTTCCTTTGTTCAATTTAATTATACGAACAAAGAAACATATATCTTTCTTTTTCTTTAAAAAAAATTCCTTTAGTTTCTTTCCTTTCCTAACTTCTATCCGAGCTCAAACAGGTACAAAGTACTTTCAAACAGGTACAAAGTACAAAAGTGAAAACTCCAATTACAACATATTGATATTATTATTATTTTGTAAATTTGACGATCCAATATAAGATCACAAGATGGATTACACACTAAAGAATTGTACCAATTATAAAAAACACGATACGAACACGACACATTTACATTTAATAAACACGATTAACATAAATAACATAACACGTTTAATATATGTATCTTTTGTATAAAAATTTTATACATTTAATAATGTGTAAAAAATTTATACATTTAATAATGTGTGAAAAGTTTAATTTATATATTTAATAATTTGTATTATATTTACACGACTAACACAAAAACAATAAAATACGACTAACACAAAAAAAAAAAAAAAAACATAAAACACTATACACATACACGGATTAACAAATATAACTTCAATGATATAACTTTATGACATTCAATGATATAACTTTATGACATTCAATGATATAACTTTACTGTCATAGACCATGGCTTGCAATTACTTGCAAAATCTTCAAGGTTCTAACAAAAGAATCTCCAGCTAAATTGCATAACATTACTTAGCAGGTTCATTTAGAGATCAAGCCCCTAAAAAACAGAAAAATTAAGGTGAAATGGAGTTAAGACACAAAGGCATTTTCTGGCTATCCAATTCGATATAAAATAAAATAAAAAAAAAGGGGCTGTTCTTCCCAAGAGAAGAAAAATCAAAATACATGTACTAGCTTTGATGCAGGTTCAACTGTAAACTTTTGTAAAATCAAAACCCCCAAAAGCAAAAAAGCTCTCCACAAATAGTAATTATGTTATCTTGCGATTATGACACACAGAAAGGTTATGTCATATTTAGTTCCTCAGGATTATTAAGATAAAAGATGCCAATCTACACCATAGTTGGCAAAAGTACAGCTTATGCTTAGCTCTGTGTTGATACACGGCTTTGCTTCTCCTCTATACCCGACTGAGAAAATCTTTGCCGAAGAACTTCTACAACACTTTCTATCTTTACATCTTTACGCCTTAGCAAAACCATGGCATGGTAGATCACATCTGCCATTTCTGAGGCAGTACGTGAATTGTCCTCTTTCTCCTCCAGTGTTCGGCACAACTCATCTGCCTCTTCCCTGCATGAGTAAGCTGATCCTTATAATTTGCTTATGCATAAAATTAACATGCAAATACCATATACATACTCTTAGACATGCTAATGACTTAATAAACACACAGCTTAGCTATTTGCTAAATCTTCAAAGGACAGAAATTATCTAACATGATGTTCATTAGTGGTTTAACACTATGTTTTTTTTATAGCTAGATCTACTTTCGTACAGTTCTCTACGTGACATACAACACTATCATAGCCAAGGTAAAACTGACTATACCGGATTTTTGAGCACAACAAATTTTCATCAAGTAACAGTCGTTTAGTCCACGAGGGCTTTCCATGTTGCCCTGCTACCTCTAATTCTCTTTTGGAAATTGTAGACTCTAATGAGTATAAAGTTGTCAGTGCCAAATTATTTTCTTCAACCTGCCAATACAAAGTTAACTTATGAACTTGCAAAAAAATACCATACAATGTAACGTAGAACTAAAAGATTGTGACAACGCTCTTGTTAAAGACTAGAGCTGCTTACTTCTTGCTGCTTCAACAAATCACTTATTGATGTGAAATAGCAAGTCTCTGACCCTGTGTGGCAGGTAGGGCCATCGGGCTTCCCAAGGTAAATTATCTAAAGAAGAAGTTTCAGTTAAGTCAAACTTAATAAATTAAGCAATCAATAAAAATGTCAAACTTAGTAAATTAAGCAATCAATAAAAATGTCAAACAGAAAGTTATTTAGAGCGTACAGAATCACGATCACAATCAACAAAGATGTCATGAATGTTGATGAAGTTTTTGGAAGTTTCACCCTTTGTCCACAATGCTGCCCGTGATCGACTGAAGAATGTTGCCTTCCTAGAAGAGATAGTTGTAGCTAATGCATCCCTGTTGACAAAGCCTTGCATTAATATGGCTCCCGTGTCAACATTTTGAGCTATAGCCACTGCTAAACCTTTGTCGTCCCATTTAATACTGTCCAACAACGTATCAACCTAAAATTAAAATTTTTAGATATTTAGGTCCTTCCACTTAGATGTGCGGTTTTTCAAAATATACAGAAGTCCAAAAAGAAGATATAGACAAAAACAATGAGATACCATACAAAAATCACAATTTAACTATAACCATGCTTCTACATAGTGCAAAGAACTACATACATACTATATTTTCACAAGTCATAAAACAAAATTCCAAAATCAAGATAAGTTAAACTAATCAAAGATCTGATCTTTAAGAATAAAAAATCGAAAATCAGAAAATTATAGAGACAGAGGACAAGGGATTCAAAAACAAAGGGGTTTTACCAGTCACCACTCAATAGCTTAGTTTACATCCAACTTGCAGAGATAACATAAGTTATAGACTATGTTACATTGACTCGGGTGCGGGTATCCGGTACGGGTATGTATCTGAGGGTCGGACTCGTCATTTGCTCAATGTTTTGGATTCGGGGAGTCGGCTAAAAAGTGTCCAAAAATAAGATACGGGTATGGGGATCCTTAAAAAACTTGATAAGGAATATAATAATACTACTTGTAAAAATTTAAAATTTTGAAAAATCAAATTTGACTAACAAAATCTTGTGTTAATAAATAGCCTAGTATGAAAAAATAAAAACAATTTGGGCCTATCTTATCCTAAACCAACAGCTTCTTTTTTTAAAATGGGCTTATGATGACTTATGGGTTTGTATTGTCATTTTTCTGTTTTAATAAAAAAACCTAAAACTAATTATTAAAGTCAAAAACCAACCACGTGCACCACTTATCTGTCATATGTCTATCTATCTATCTAAAATCTTCTGGTCTCTTCATCTTTCTTCTTTTCTCCGTAACAATTTCATTTTTTGTTATTATTTTTCCTCCTATTCTCGATCCTCTTTCTCTCTCTATCTTCCCAGAAGTTTCTCTTTTCTTTCGTGATGCCATCTGGTTATCTATGTTTTGTTAAATTTTTGGATTGAGTTTTCTTATTTGCAACTTACATGAGAGCCGAGTCTGAATAACCAGAGCCATGTCGGACTCATATTTCACACCCGAACCCGTGTCGTGTCGACACAGGTACGGGGCTATAGAATGCCGAGTCCATGTAACACAGGTTATAGATTGACAACTGAAGTCGAGAGGTGTTGAGAGATGTAGTTTCCAGATGTAGCTCAAGTAATAACCAAACACATAGTACTGGGCAACGACGGACTTCTTCAAGAGATGGCTAATAGATAGGTTGGAAAGCCAAACCATCAATCCTGTCCCTATCTTTTATTTTCCAGACATGTAGCAATCCGTATACCATAATGGATAAGATAGGCATCTGACATATGTCCGTTTAATTCTTAGGAAAAACATAATAGATGTAAAAAAAAAAAAAAAAGGTTTAGAGTAGCAAATGCTGGGTTAACTTACCAGTATTAATTTGGGTATCAAATATTGGCATGAGTTTTGGAAAAGAAGCCTGGATTCATAGCTAAGGCAAAGTCAATTACTAGTACAAGACTGCTAAAACCAATCAAAGTTTGATAAATACTTTTTTCTATCCAATGTCTCCATTCATTAATAGCTAACCAATCTAGCTTGTCCTTTTGCCTTCATTTCACACGCCGAATCTATTCATTAAGTACATGTATGATTAGATAGTATTTCACACTTTGGCCAAAAATATATATATAATATTTCACGCATTTCCTGCTAGGATCAGGGGTAAACCTGTATAAAATATATGCTTTGCAGAACTATTTAATCAACCAATGCCTTGATAGACATAGCCCTCAGTTCATACACATAGTACCATAAATTAAACAAACAAAAAGATAATTCTACTAAAAACGGTTAGCTGTTTCATCAAGCAAATGCACATCAAATACATGTATCTTGTATAACATATAAAACCACACTAAAGAAAAAGTACCTTTGATTGAAAGTTGATATCTTTCTCTAATTTCCTCCACGAAGCAAAAACAATAGCATTTATCTTTTTCTTCTTGTTGAATCCACCACAAACACCAGCCGAAAAGAAGCTACAGGCTTTGAAAGGAACTCTTACAGGTTGAATACAAGGGAAGGATGAAAGCGCCATCGAAACTTCAAATGTATATCCGCTATATTATAGTCATGTCTATATCAAGCTGATCCTGTAAATAAAAAATGGTAAAACAACATTACTAACTAACCAAACAACCAGAAGAATGTTATTAATTTAATTTAGAGAAAACGATTGAGAACTTCTTTGAAATGCTAAATTGAGGAAAAACATGACCAACTTAATTTTCATATGTAGTTGCTCCATTGTTGAACCGCAACAAGAAGGGAAAAGAAGCTGGGGCCGAGATTGAATAGAAAGCACCACACTTTATATTGGTTCAAGGGAACGAGTCATATGAGAACCAATCAAAATCGACAAAGACCAGATAGTGAATCGTTTCGGAGAATGAAGAGAAAAGAATGGGGAGTAAAAGTTAGCAAGCAACAAAACCAAAATGAGGGAAACCGAACTTGGATAGGGATGACAATGGAGTGTGTTAACAGGATCTAAATCTTGTGAAGTTGCTCAACCTGGACACATAAGAAATTCTTAACTTGAAAATAACAAATGGGTATTTTCAAATATGAGAACTAAAATAAAATACTAATAGAAGGAAATTACCTAATAGTGAAAGACAAGGAGTGTTCATTCGGTCGGTTCAATTAAAACCGTAACCAAATAGCCATTAACTGAATTACCCATTCAGTCTACAAAGCCGAATCACACAATATTTAGTTTTAACTGACCAAAATTATTTCCATCAATTCCGTTAGTAGTAAAATATCTTAAATTTACATCTTAAAGTCCTAAATTTTAATATTTAAAATACCATAATTAACATCCTAAATTTTTCATAATTCAAATAAGCATAACATAACATCCAATTACTAAACATAAATAAACATGTAACAATTCTGCCAGCCAACCATTCTAACTGCTTAAGCCTTAAAAGTCACCTGCCTGCTGTTTTAAATAATGTAGGTTCAAAGACGGCCACAAAATCAAAATCTAGTACTATAAGATAGCCATGACACAGTCCCAGAAAAATATCAATATGTTCATGCAGTTAACCACATTATTGAAATTTAAAACAGAAAAACCCTATGCTGTTAACCAAACCAAGGATAATAAAAAAATTTCACATGCTCTTGAGTTTGAACAAGAGCAAAAGCTACCAGAAATGAATTTAAGAGGTAAACGAGCAAACCTGAGATTAAAGATGAATAGAGAGGATGCGGGAGGGAGATGGGGACCGTAAGTTAGAGTGAGTGAAGGCTGAGGGAAGGACCTATGTAGGGAGCAGCAGCCAGCAGGTAGAGGAACAGAAAGATTAGAGAGAGGATGCGGCAGAGAGATTAGATTGAGTGACTCAGTGAGGGCTGATAGAAGCATCGAAAGCGGGAGCAGCAGCCATCAAGGAAGGTGCGGCTGTTTTGAGAAGAACACAGAATTTTAATTCTAGGGTTACTTTGTTTTATTTTTAGAAGCGTTTGGTATGATAAAAAAAAAAAAAAAAAATCACTTTCTTTATCCAAAAAAAAAATCACTTTTTTTTAAAAAAAATTGCCAAGAATATGAGTCTTATATAAAAAATAATTACTTTGCTAAGAAATTTTTTTTTTAATTATTTTTTCATAGGTATTGAAATGTGATTCTCATAAAAAAAAGTGAAAAAATAATTTTGTCAGTTAAAAAAAAATTAAGACAAAATTATTTTTTTTCTTATTTGATTTAAAATTTACCGATTGAAATATAATAAATATTATTAAAAAATGTTAAAATTAATAAAAATTTGTATTTTTTTTATAAGGGCTATTTTATAAATTACCATCACTTTCTCAAGATTTTAAACAATATTTTTTCATGTATATCAAACACTATAAAATTATATTTTCAAGAATCATATTCTTACTTTCTCATGACATGGGAAAACACTAAACGTCCCTTATAACATAATATTCACTAACGGGCTTAATTTCGTTAATAAACTGTTAATTCGGTTATTTTTAGAGAAAAAAAAGTTACGTTAGGTATTTTTAAAATTACAAAAAAAAAAAACAAAGTGGATAGTTTATTCCAAAAAAAAAAAATTTGAGTACTTTTTTTTTAAAATATGTATTTTTTGTTTTTTAAAAAAAATTATAAAAATTTTAAAAGATATTAATATTCAATTTTATTATTTGATATTTTAAATTTATTTGATTTTTTTTTTTTGTAAATTTATCAACTGAATTTGTGTCACTTGACTCATTACATCTATGACCTAACTTAATCAACCATTTTATAATTTGTATAATTTTTTCGATCAAACCTAATAATCAACATCCTAAAATGGTTTGATCGCACGGTCGAAATAATCGAAACCCGAAATAACCCGAGTTTAAAACAATTCGAACTAGAAATTACTCGAACTCGAAATGATCGAACAAGAAATGATTCAAATTTAAAATAATCCGAACCGGAGCCCAACCCAATCATAAACCCATAATAACCCAAATTTAATATTGAAAATAAGAATGATCAAATTAAAATTAAATAAATTTTTATAAAATAAAATTTTAATTATTAAATTTATTCTAATATCTTTTTTACTTTTTTTTAATCAAAACATAAAATTATATATATGTAAAATAATAATTTTATCACAAAAAAAAAAGGTTAACTGTATTTTGTATTTATAACTTATAATGATATTAAAACTATATGGGTATAAAACAATTTGAATTGTATAAACAAATCACTTCAAATATTTTAAAAATCTTAAATTTATATCAAGATCAACAAACACACTTGATATTTTCTTAATAATTATAGTTAAATTTAATTTTGTTCATATTATTTAATTTCTTGTTAAATTTGAAAACAACTTTCAAGTTAATTCATTCAAAATATAACATTGAATTTTAACCAAAATGTCATTAGAACTTTCATTGAAAAGCTTCTAATTTTAATTAAATCGTCTTATTCAACAAATTCTTATAATATAAATCATCAAAATAAGTTGATATTTTAAAGTTCAAGTAACATAAATTATCAAAACAAATTAGTGTTTCAAATTCAAAAGGGGCATGCAAATTATGATATAGAAAATTTCATATTATTAAGTCAAAAACTATTAAAATATTTGGGTTAAATAGAATTTCATTTTTCTCGTGAAGAATTAAAGATAAATTCATTCTGTTTGCTTCATTTCATATAAACATTTCAATCAAAATACGTTATACCCCATTACTTTTTCGCTTGATTTTGAACAACCTATTATTTTTGAAAAATCATCTAAAAGAGATTTTTTAGAATAAAGTTGAAAGTATCTAAAATGATGATTATTTTTATATATTTCATTGTTCTTAAATTTAATGTAACGTTTTATTTTTTATTTTATCTCGTATATTTGTATATGTGATATGTCTAAAAATTATTTAAAATAATATATTAAAAGTCATACTATTAACTAATTATTCTATATAAGATAATGGAATAAAAAAAATTAAGAAATAAAAAACTCAATTAGTATGAGATCCAAAATATGATACTTATATTACTACTAATTGTTTGTTTTTCTTTCATGTCTAAACTTAATTAGCTTATTCATACTCCCTATTTTTTTTAAATTCACAACAACAAAAAATTCTTAAGTAATTTTCCCATTTTATTTAATTATTAGTGTGTACAACTATATTTATATGTATGCATAATATATCATATTTTAAATAATGTATTTACATATTGATTTTAGAGTTCATCGAACCAATTGTTTTAAATATTAATATGATAATATATCACATTTTCTATAATTTATTCTTTAACAAATTGATTTTATATAACAAACTAATTTTATATCCTTTTTGTTGTTAACAAATATCGATATTACACTACAAATATAATTAAAATATATCATATTATATACAAAAGGATATATTTTAAATTATGTAAAAATGATTACATTTAACATAAAATAAAAAATGACATAAAGCCTGCCCGAATCTGAATCAGAACCTGAGGTAGTCTGAATCTGAAATGATCCGAACCTGAAAGAGCTTGAATCGAAAATGGCCCGAACCTGAAATGACTTGGATATGAAAAGACTCAAACTCAATATAACCCGAACCCAAAATAATTCAAATTCGAAAAGACTCAAATCCAATATGATTTGAACCTAACTCGTCTAATTTCTACCTCTAAGCATGAGGGAATAGAAAAGAATCTAAAATCATGTTTTGATTGGCATGAATACTCATTGCATTTTTTGTTTATTTTTGGAGAAATGACTATTCAGCCATTTTGTTCATTGATTATCTATTCAGCCAAATATGTATTCAATCCTACTATTAAAAATCTCGAAAAAACCATTCGACACTGTTCGTTCCGAATCTCTATTCATAGCTCATGAAGAATAGCACTTTTTTAATAAATATCCTCGAATAAAATTTAATTATTTTTAATTTATATTAAATAAATTGATTTATTTTTTTAAGATTAGTAAAAAATTAAAACTTTTAAGATAAATAATTTTATTTAAATTTTTAATTTTTAATTTTTTATCAAATTAATATATTTAACGAAAATATTTTAATGAAATTAAATTTCTTACTTGTAAATTAGATAAATATAAAAATAAAATATTTATAATAATAATTTAAAAATATAATGAATAACAATGATTATTTTCGTTAGTTTAAAAGATTTAACTCTTTTTTATTTATATCAAATAAATTGATTTACATTTTAAGGTTAGTAAACATTAAAATTTTTAAGATAAAATAATTCTATATAAACTTTTAATTTTTATTTTTTATCAAATTAATCTATTTAACGAATTTATTTTAATGAAATTAAATTTCTTACTTATAATTAGATAAATCTAATTAATAATAAAAGATATTTATAATTGCAATTTAGAAATATAGTGAACAATAATGATATTTTCATTATTTCAAAAGATTTTACAGATTCATACTTTTAGGGGTAAGCAAAATACCGGTTAACCGAATAAACCGACCGAATTTGGTTCATTCAATTCGATTTTAGGATTCATTCGGTTATTTAATTAGATTTAATCGGTTTATTTGATCGATTTGCTGGTTTTAGTTCTAAATCGAACTGATCGAAGAAACCGGCAATTAATTAAAAAATAAATAAATATTATTTTTATTTAAATATACTCAAATCCAAACCTAAACCCAATCCAAATACCCATAACCAAAACAAATAAAAAACCCATAACCCAAACCTTTAGAGTGAAACAAAAAAAAACGACCGAACCGATTAATTTCAGTTCGATTAGTTCGATTTTAGGATGTTTTTCGGTTCAGTTCGATCGATTTTATAAGTTAATTCGGTTTAATCAATTTTTAAAATTTTAGAACCGAACCGACTGAATGCTCATCCCTACGTACTTTTATATATACTAGTATTTGTTGTCACGTGCGTCGTTTGTGAATATTTGTTATTTTATTTATCTTATTATATAATTTAATATTTTTCAAATAAATAAAGCTAATAAAATATATATTAATCGAAATTTGTATTAATATGTAAAGTTTGTTAATGTGCAAATTATATTAATTTAATATAATGTGTTTTATTTCAATGTTAATGTAAAATTAATACTATGAAGATAAAGAAATTCAATGTAAATTTTTAATTTTTAATTTATTTTTTAATTTTAAAAATAATGAAATTTAGTATAAACTTTTAATTTTTTCTTTACTATCAAATAAATTTATTTAACAATTTTTCTAATAAAATTAAACTTTTAACTCATAATTTGGATAAATTTTATTAATAAATTCATTTAATAAAAGCATTTTAATGAAATTAAACTTCTCACTTATAAATTGGATAAATCTTATCAATAATGAAAAATATTTACAAGTGCTATTTTGAAATATAATAAAAAATAATGACCATTTTCGTTAGTTCAAAAGATTCTTCACATTCGTACTTTTATATATATTAATCATTGTGTCACATGCGTTGAGCCTGATATTACACTTTAATTATCTTGTATTTATTAAATAATTTATGTTTAACAAATCAAATAGAAAAATTATGAACATTTATCTATTCTTAAAAATTCAGAACTCCCAAACCTTTTTCACACTTTTATGTGATGAATAGATTAAAATCAAAATTTGTCATAATATATATAACCACAATAGATATAGTTACTTAGTAAATCTTAACTTTGCAATTGTTGTTTGATAAAATTTAACAAAAAGTTCTACACATAATTTAATTATTAAAAGCATTATCTTAAATGTTTTAATAATTATTTTCTAAAAAAAAAGTTATTATGATAATAAAATTTTAAATGATAAATTTTATTAATATTTATAATACAAAATCGTAAATAAGAATGAAATAAAACTATTACTATTTATAATATAAAATATTTAAATTATAAAAAAAATATTTATTTATAAAAAAATAATAATTATATATTGAGCATAAAGTTACATATTACATTAATAATCAAAATTTGTATTAACATTTAAAATTAGATTAATATAATTTTTTTTTTATTTTTAAAGTTAATGAAAAAATATAATTTTGAAAATAAAATAATTCAGTGTAAATTTTAACTATTTTTTTATTTATTATCAAATAAATCAATTTAATAAAAGTTTATAATTAGAATTCTGATTTATAAATTGGATAAATCTTATTAATAATAAACAATATTCTTAAATAAGAATGGAATAAATCTTATTACTATTTATGATATAATATAAAAAATTTATATTATAAAAAATTGATTTATTTATAAAAATTTATATATTGAGCATAAAGTTACATATTACATAAATAATAAAAATTTGCATAAACATTTAAAATTAGATTAATATAACTTTTTTTTTAAGTTTAATAAAAAATTATAAGTTTGAAGATAAAGTAATTCATTGTAAATTTTAACTTTTTTTTTATTATTATCAATTAAATCCATTTAACTAGAGACTTTTAATAGAATTAGAATTTTTATTTATAAATTGGATAAGTTTTATTAATAATAAAAAATATTTAAAATGGCAAATTAATAATATAATGAAAAACAATGAGTATTTTCATCAGTTCAAAAGATTTTTCACATTCATACTTTTATATTATATTATTAATTATTATCTATATCTAATATATTAAAACTATCCCCTAAAGGCCTAAACAGTGACAATTATCCTTTCTTTTTCCAGTTTTGTAAGATAATTACAAAATATATTAATCAATTAACATTATTTTTAACTTTGGTCATTATAATAAATAATTATTAATAAGGAAATATATTTTTTTAGATTTGGTGATCCGATCTTTTTTTTTTTCTGAATTCGGATATTACGGATTCGGATAATTTACGAATTCGGATCTTGAATTTACTATCCTCTTCGGATTCGAAACAGATTCAGATATGAACCCTTGGATATTTTTATCCGTATCCGCTTTAATTTTGATCATTATAATAAATAATTATTAATAAGGAAAAATAAATTTTTTTAAACTTTTGTAATCCGATTCATTTTTTTCGGATTCAGATATTTTGGATTCGAATAATTTACGAATTCAAATATTAAATTTACTACCCCCATTAGATTCAGAGCGGATTCGGATATGAACCATTGGATATCCGAATTAGTTATCCGATCCAGTTATATATTTAAAGCGATAGTTGTCTCTTTTTTTTCAGTGTTTTAGAAAAATTACTTAATAGATTTATCAATTAAACATATTTATAATTTATAGTCATTATAATAAATAATTGTTAATAATTTTAATTTTTTCTACTTTTGTGATTCGATTCGTTTTTTTTTTAATTCGGATAATATGAATTCAGATAATTTGTAGATTTGGATATTGAATTTACTATCCGCAGCGAATTCGGATATAACCCTTGGATATCCGTTATTTGAATCAGCTTTAATTTTGGTTCGGATACTGTCGGATATCCGAATCTGTTATCCGCTCCATTTACATATTTAGTTCTTATTTAATCTTATGTTTTTTTTTTTTAAATAATTTAACAAATTCGAATTTTAGCGAATTCGAATATCCGATGAATATTGCTCTTTAAATCTGTTAGCTCAAGTGTATAGATTAACCAAGAGGGGGTTAATTGGTTTTTAAAATTTTCACAAATAAATTTGAATTTTAAGTATGAAAATTAAGAAATCAAACTTAAAATGAAATAAATGAACAACACAAGTAACTAAAATAAAGAGCAAGGTAAAGAAGAGCAAACAATCAAGAATTCTACCCAAATTCTTAAGAACAACTCACTTATAATCTCAAACCCTTTTAGAAAATGAAGGTTTGTTGACAAATTAAAGTGAACCTCTAATAGGAGAGTGTTTGCAGACTTTGAGTACAATCTTGAAGAGACAAATACAATGAAAAGATTAATATAATGTGAAATAAAGCTTAAGCACAATGAACACTTGAAAGCTAGAGAAAATATGAAAGATTATTGCTTTGCTTCTCTTGGAGTCTCTTATTATTGGAAGTGTTAGGAAGTCCCTTTTATACTTTGAATATCAAATATGAGCATTAGGAGTGGTTTATGTGGAATAGAGCCGTTATTTTTTTTTTCTTCAGAAAATCGTACTTGAAAAGAAATACAGTGTGCCAAGGATCGATCCTCACCTTGCAGGGATCGATTCTCTCCTTGCAGAGATCGATCCTCTCCTTGTTCCAATTCAAAAATCTGACCGTTGAAGCCCATGGGATCGATCCTCTCCTTGTGGGGATCGATCCCCTACTGTCCTGCAAAGTTAAAAACACTACTGTGTTGCATGGGATTGGTCCGTGATCGATCCAGATGAAATTTCTTCACTAAGGGATCGATCATCTCTTCACAAAATTGTTTTCTTTGATTTTGAAAAGAGGTTAACTTGTCTCAAAAATATTTTAATCATATATATATATATATAAATATATATATATATTTAAGAATATGTATTTTTGAGAAAGATAAGGAGTTTAAAATATTTTAGCAATTTTCAAAATATTTTCAAAATAATTCAAAGGAAAAATGCTAGAATGAAAACATTTAATCTCAAGCTAATTAAGCTTAAGAATTTGTCATTTCAAAATTAAGATCACTTCAAAGCTAATGTAGCTAACAATCTCCCCATTTTTGATATGACAAAACTTAAGATAAATTTCAACTTTACAAGAACAAGCAAGGAACAAATTTATTTAAGCACAATCCACAATATCGACAAGCATTTAAGAACAATATTCAACACAATTCACATTCATATTATAGAACCATTTAAGGACATATGTAAATTCTCCCACTTTTTGCTTTTTATCTATTTTTTTTTGTTCACTTAAAGCAAATTTGTCAATATGAAACTTCTCCTCATTTTTGTTATATAAAAAATAATATCAATTCAAAGTTAAGGGCAATGCAATATATCAATCCAATATCAATATACAATGTACCAAAAGAATATAGCAATTAATTATCAATATATATCAATATACCAAAAGAATATAGCAATTTAATATCAATATATCAAAAGAAAATATCAATCCAACATCAATTCAATATCAATAAGATAAGATAAGGAATATATATACGAAAAAGATAGCATGGAAGTTCAAAGATGAGACATTAGAAATACTTAATGTACATAGATAATGTACAAGGCAAAAACATTAAAACATTGAAGTTCAAATACATAAAGTAATATTCGAAACCCAAAATGAAAAGCCTAGACACATTTTGATGCCAAATCCTAGAACACCCTAGTGAGATAAATCATCGTGATCAAAGGGTGGAGGAGGTGGAAATGATAATGACATGTCCCGAAGCCGGGTGTCCATGTGGTTTACTACTCCCCACATGACTTTGACACCATCTTGCAAAGCCGTGAACCTCGTATCAACATGGTGTCGAACAAAGCAAATTGGTCGTCAAAATATGTTTGAAGCGAGTCAAACTTGCCCATGAGAGTGTCGATGATCGCTTGAGTGTCTAAAGTGCCGGAAGAGGAAGCGCCAACCGGGGGCGGCACTTGAGAAGCTTTCCATTGCACCTATATCATCACCCTCATGCTCGTCGTGGTGTCCTTCATGAACCCGGATCCACTCACCATTTTTGTTTTGGGTATAGCCCACCTTGTGAACCGTTTTAAGTCCGATTATGGCATGTTTGGAGTGCGGGACACCCGGATCACAAGAGACATCGATCCCAATCGCCTTGATGTATTGACTCAAGGTCATTCCAAAAACTAAGGTGTGCTCCGTGCCTTGGACTATTCAGAGGAGATCAATGAAGATAAAGTGAGAAAGGTTCGATCGATGATGATTTCGGAGCATGTTGATCCACCAATAATCAATGTTTCGGAGTGTGGAGTATTTAGTTTCGAAAGGTTGAATGTTATGGGAGATGATGACGTGAAGCAATCGATCGTGCAAAGGAAGGAAGGAAACATGATTCTTCGGTGTGCACATGGTCTCGAGAAAGTGTCCTTCCTCGTGAGTGTCACCCTCATTTGGAAGACTGAACACTTGTGTGATGGATTCTTGAGTGACAACTATCTCTTGACCCATGAGATAGGTTTTGATTTCGCGTACAATGCCAATTTCTTCGTTGTCATCGTCTCGTCGATATTAGGCATTGCTAAAAAAGGTACGCACAAGGTTCTCGTGCACCGGGGAGTTGAGAGAAAGAAATTGCATCTATTCGAACACCTCAAATAATTCCATATATGTGAAGTTGAATGGTCGGAGAAAGTTGAAGTCAATGACCCGACTTTCCTTGATGGGTTATTTGGTAAATGAAGAGTAGAACTTTTTTCGAGCCAAGGTGGTCGGGATGCATGATTCAAAAGAGGTTGGTTCGAAAGGTGAGGCTCGCTTTGAGGAAGGTTCTCGGATGTATGTTTACGTTTACCAGCTGTGGATTTCACTTTAGGGGTCATTTGAAGTGTGGAAAGGTTATGGATAATGGTTGAGGAATTTTATCGAACACTTGGTGTGTGAGAATTTTTTGTGGTGTTTTGGAAGAAATTTTTTGTTGCAATTCGTGCCAAAGGTTAGGATGAAGTGTTTAGAGGTGAAATAACATAAAACAAATGGAATATGGGGTAGTTTGGAGGTTAGGACCGAGGGTAGATTGTATAGGTTTTTGGTTGTGTATTTTTCACAAACACTTGGTGGGTGGCACTTGTTAGAGGTTGTTTGATGCGATTTTGAGTTTGTTTTAGAGAGTTTTGTTTAGAGAAGTAAAAAAAGGATGAATTTGTGGTAATTTGTGAGAAAAACGTGAATGAAGGATGGATTTTTGGTTTGGGTATGAAAAAGATGTGTGGGTTTGAAATGGGGATTTTCGGATTGGGGATGAAATAGAGGGATTTGGGTGTTGAAATGATGAGGTTGATGAAAGGAGGAAGAAATTTTGATGTTTGAGTGAGTTGGAATGAAGGAATTTGGAAATGAGTAGGTTGATGTATTTGGCTGAGTTTGTTTGAGTGAGGGTCGAAGAGTGAGTGAGAGGAGAAAGTGAGCAGGGGGCTGGATGGCTCGCGCGGGGTATAGGCTGCCAGGCAAGAGGGGATCAATCCCTCATTCAAATGGGATCAATCCTCACCTGAAAAAATTTGGATTTCAGCTTCTTATTTTGCAATTCTGGACAAAGGGATCCGTTTCATTCATATGGGATCGATCCTTTATGCAATTGCAATCAAAAACACCTTTGAAAACTTGTGATTTTTCATTTCAAAACTTAGAATTTGAGAGCTTGGACATTATTTATGTAATTTTGTAATTTTAAATGTATATATAGTTATTCAAAATGAATGAAGTAATCAAACATACTCATTAAATACACATATAACACATAAATGCTAGTTTAAGTCCAACATATGTATCAATTCAAGCAATAAAAATAAACTTTGAAACATCAAACAATGCATTTAATGTTCAAACATCATTGAGACAAGTTTATAAACAAAATCAAATATTATCAAACTTGCTCATATCATTTAAGACCAAAACATTGAAGATAATCATGGTGCATTCATTAATCCAAGTTCATCTCTAATAGTGCAAAATCTCTCTCTATCAAGTGGCTTTGTGAATATATCCGCTAATTGATGCAAGGTATCAACAAATTCAAGTACAATATCACCTTTCTGAACATGATCTCTAATGGAATGGTGGCTTATCTCTATATGCTTAGTCCTTAAATGTTGAATAATATTTTTAGTGAGACTAATAACACTAGTATTATCACATTTAATAGAATATGATCCATGGTAAGTCCAAAATCCTCCATTTGTTATTTGATCTACAAGATTTGGGCACAACAACTACCCGTGGATACATATTTTACCTCGGTTGTGGATAAAGCAACACTATTTTGTTTCTTGGAGAACCATGATGTGAGCATATTCCCAAGAAATTGACAAGTACCGAAAGTGCTTTTTTTATCAATTTTACAACCACCAAAATCCGCATCCGAATAAGCATGTAAGACAAAAGAGGATCCTTTTGGGTACCATAAGCCTAGACTAGGTGTGTCCTGAAGGTAACGAAATATTCGCTTAATGGCAAGTAAATGTGACTCCCTAGGTGATGATTAAAATCTAGCACACAAGCATACACTAAACATAATATCGGGTCTACTCACGGTAAGATAAAGTAATGAACCAATCATAGACCTATAAAGTTTAGTGTCAACACATTTACCTCCTTCATCTTTATCAAGCTTAGTTGAAGTGCTCATGGGTGTTGAGTAGGATTTTGAATCATCCATGCCATCTTGAGCAAGTCCTTTATGTATTTTGCTTGGTTGATGAAGATACCATCTTTAGTTTGCTTAACTTGTAATCCCAAAAAAAAAGTAAGCTCTCCCATCATGCTCATCTCAAATTCACCTTGGAATATTAAAGTGACAGACATAATACAGATAAGCACAAGAAGGAAGAGAAAAGGGAAGGAACCTTTTGGCTCAGCCTGGACTGGCTGAGATTTTGTATCAACCTCATCTGTCATACCTGAAACCAACAATAACCAAGATTTCAAAAAAATTTCTAAATGAAACTTGACTGACAAACAAAATTTCATAATGAATAGGAAAAACAAGCATTTTAGCAAAAGAAACAAGACCAAAAAGAAAATTTAGACAAAACAGCAAAACAATTTGTATCTAAGTTCTACCTACTTTGATGATCTAAATTGGAACAAAAGGTAATCACCAACTATACCTTTACTGCCTGCCCATTGTAAAATAATAATGTAGAAATAGAGAGAGTCGACAAAAGATTTAGGTCCATCAAGAAAGAAAACAAGTATACAATGCATCTGGTTTGCTATGTTACATGGACTCTTCATTTATCCAACCATGGACATGTGAAACTGACAAAATAAATGACTTGAAAAAAAATGATGATGTGTCATTTTTTTAGCTCAGGTGAAATTTTGAAACTGACAGAATAGATAGTTGGTAAAAAATAATGACATGTTTTTACGAGTAAATGAGGGATTTGGAGAAAAAAAATTGTTTTTCTAAATTTCACCTGAGCAAAAAAATTTGACACGCCATCATTTTTTTTTCAAGTCATCTTTTCTGTCAGTTTCACATTTCCATATCAGCATTTAGACGGTTTTCTATTACCTATTAACCGTTACCAATTTTACTTCTTTGCACCAATTTCAAACATACACGGATTAAATTACTTACTTATATAGTATAGGGACTAAAATACACTTTTGATTATAGTACAAGGACTGATTAAATACTTTAACTGTGGATGATGCATAGATCCTAAATGTAAAAAATTGAATATAACTATTAATATATACCATGTCTGACACCAAATCCTAAGTCCATGCAACATAGTGGACGCAAACCCTAAACGTAATTGAAATCAGCATTGCAATTCACAAATGGCCAAAGTGTGCATGCAACAATATAAATTTCATATCACATCTAAGGCGCACAAGAAAATACAGCACTGGAGATCTCTCATCAATTCTAATAGTAGTATCAAATGCTATCGAACAATGCAACATACAGGACTACAACATGATTCACTCACATAGGGATCAAAACATCTCATTAGAAATCACTTCCGCAAACAAAAAGGAAAGTTATCCATGAATTATATCTAAAAGCTTACAACAAAACCTTAAGAACCATTATAAGTCATTTCCTATTTTTATGCAATTTCAATGCAACTTCAAAACATCAATGGAAATTAGTTAGTATAAAAAATTTCAAATGTCATTTTAAAGTATTAAATGAATTTCCACATTGACAATCTGTCCTCCTCTAACTCGCTCAAATTCTCTTATTCCCCAACACCTTCATTAACATAAGAACATAAGGGCCACCTAAATAAAAGTTAAACGATATTACCAACCTTCCTCCTCCACCATATCTGTCATTTCAACTTCTTCCGGTTTTGTATCTTCAGGATGGCCACACCGTTACTATCTTCTGTGAAGATTCAATAATAGAACTAAAAAACAAGAGATAAAAAAAAAAAAAAAGAAAAACTAAATCTTATTCATACATAAATACAACAGGAGTATACTACCTGCAGAGTAAAGCTGCAATGCACGGATCTCGGCCTCAATATCTACAAATTAAAAAAGAAAAAACAGAGAAATTTTGGACACGTTAATTCCAATAATTACCAATATTCACCACCGCCGCATACAAAGAGGCTAAAGCGAGTCAAGAAATAATGATAATATTATTATAAACAAATTCTTATAATTTAAAGCTCTACTTAACTAAAAGGAATTTTAATTCATCAACTTAAGTTCAATTCAATTCATATTTTGAATGCCTAAATATCTCAAATAATGTGAAAACGGAAACTCTCATCTTCTAAAACGCATAGAGAAATGCAATTTTCATTATACAATTTTTTGTAAATACACAAAAGAAAAAGCAAATAAAATGAAGTGGAATTTTCGATGAAACCAGATCAAAACTCAAATAATCAGTGAATAAATCAAGCAGATTCATAATGAAGTGGAAAAAAAAACGATACTAAGTAAAAATAGAGAATCAGAAAGTGAAAAATTAGGAATGAGAAACATGCACATACTTACCCATGGGTGCCGAGAGCAAACGATAATATGTGTACGGACGCTAGGGTTTTTGTTGCAAATTGAAAAGAGAGAGAGGTAGGCATTGCCTTGCTGTGGAAGCTGCTTTTTTAACGTAGATGATACAAAAAATATGAGTGTTTGGATATATATATATATATATATATATATATATATATATATATATATATATTGATAAAGCCCTATATACATAATGTAGAAAACCAACTTGCAGAGAAGAGAAAAAAGAATATTCAGAGAAAGAGAGAAAGAGAAAGAGGGAGAGAGAAAATAAGAGAATGTCATACACTATTCGTGTGCTCATCATTGCCTCAACAATTCTTATAACAACTTGCTTACAATAGCTTGCTGACTCAGGAAAACTATGAACAAAAACAGAATTAAACAGAAATAGCTAGCTAACAATAACTAGCATTCAAACATACAAAACGCAAAGCAAACTATATAAAATGCAGTAAAATAGTAAAATTGATAAATGGCTCATAATAGATGCTCTCTCTCCAAAACATCCTTGTCCTCAAGGACTAAAGGATGGAAATTTCTGCTGCAGTTCAAACAAGCTTTGCCATGTGGCATCCTCAAGAAAAGTATTATTCCATTGAATCAAAACTTCTGTCTGTGCTCTTCCTCTTTTCTTCATCATTCTCTTGTCTAAAACAGCAATAGGTTTCTTAACCAAGACTCCGTTACCATCCAGCAAGGGCAAGTGAAATTGTGTTGGCTCTTTTCCCACATGTTTCTTCAATTGGGAAACATGGAAAACAGGATGAATCTTTGCTTCCTCAGGCAATTCCAGCTTGTAAGAAACCTTATCAATTTGAGCTTGTACTCGATAAGGTCCAAAATACTTGGCTGCTAACTTCAAGGAAGACCTATTGACAATTGAATTCTGGCAGTAGGGTTGCAGTTTAACATAGACAAGGTCACCAATCTTGAATTGTCTATATGTTCTATGCTTATTAGCCTGTTGCTGCATCCTATCCTGAGCCCTCAACAAATGGAACTTCAACAACTGAATTGCTGCCTCACGAGCCTGCAAACTCCTATCAACAACTTCCACTCTAGAATCACCAGGGAGGTATGGCACATACACTGGTGTTGGCTGCCCATAAACTATTGCATATGGAGTCGACTTTGTGGCTGTATGATAAGTGGTATTATACCGCCACTCGACCAGAGGCAACCATTTAACCCAATGTTTAGGTTGTTCACCAGACATACATCGTAAATAAGTTTCAAGGCACCTGTTAACGACCTCAGTCTGCCCATTGGATTGGGGATGATAAGCAGAAGACATGTTCAATTTTGTACCCAGCAGCCTAAAGAGCTCCTTCCAAAATGAGCTAAGAAAAATCTTATCCCTGTTTGATACGATACTCTTAGGAACCCCATGAAGTTTGTAGATGTTATCAAGGAACACCTGACCAACAGTGAGTGCAGTAAATAGGTGAGCCAAGGGCAAGAAGTGTGCATATTTGTTGAGCCTGTCCATTATTACCAATATGACTGATTTCCCAAAGGAGTTAGGAAGTCCCTCTATAAAATCCATAGAGATATCAGACCAGATGTTATCAGGAATTGGTAAAGGTTGTAGCAAACCTGGATAGCCTGAGGTATCATATTTGTTTTGTTGACAAATAGAGCACTCTTGAATCCATTTTCTCACATCTTTCTTTATACCCTTCCAGTAGACCACACCAGTAATTTTTTTAAGGGTAGCTGATACCCCAGAATGACCTCATACCACTGAATTATGGAAGTAATGCAGCAGATCATTTCGAAGATCATTAATTTTGCCCACAACCAACTTCCCATTTCTTCTTAGCTGACTATTCTGCCATGTATATTTCGAAACATGGGTTGGGCTGTTTTTGATCCGATGGAGTATGTGAATGATGGCTGAGTCCTGCACCCATGAGTTCTTGATTCGATCTGCAAGATTGGTATTAAAGACAGAGAGAGCACATAAGGCCACTGAAGGCTGCCTCAATAGAGCATCAACAACAATATTATAGATTCCCTTCCTAAAGAGCAACTCATAATCAAATCCCATCATTTTTATCATCCATTTTTGTTGAGCTGGAGTGTGAGCCTCGTTGTCCAACAGAAATTGAAGAATACTGTGATCAGTTTTAATTTGAAAATGACGCCCCACCAAGTAAGAACTCTATTTTTTTACAGCTGTTAAAACAACTAGCATTTCATTTTCATAAGCAGATAAGGTTTGATTTTTGGGAGATAAAGCTTTACTGACGTAAGCAATAGGTTTACCCTGCTGGCTTAGGACAGCACCTATACCAGTATTAGAAGCATCTGACTCGACTACAAAAACTTCATTGAAGTCAGGTAAGCTCAGCACTGGAGCAGAAGTTAAAACTGTCTTGAGTTGCTCAAAAGCAACCTGAGCTTCAGAGGACCATTGGAATGCAGCATTCTTTGAGCAAAATAGTAAGAGGCTGAGCTATCGGACCATAGCCTTTTATAAACCTCCTGTAATAGCCTGTGAGGCCTAGGAACCCCCTAAGGTCCTTGATAGTGCTAGGTACAGGCCATTGTTGCACACATGCCACTTTTGCAGGATCCATTTCCACACCTTGCTTACTAATAACATGTCCCAAATATTCCATTTTATGAGCCCCAAATACACATTTTGAGAGTTTCACGTATAACTGGTTGTTCAATAGGGTATCGAAAACCTGATGTAAGTGATCCAAGTGGGCCAACCAGCTAGAGTAATACACCAATATATCATCGAAGAATACCAGGACAAAATTTTTAAGGAAAGGTTGAAAAATACTGTTTATCAAGCTTTGAAATGTAGAGGGTGCATTGGTTAAACCAAAAGGCATCACCAAGAATTCAAAATGCCCTTAGTGAGTTCGATAAGCAGTTTTGTACATATCCTCCTCTGCCATTCGAATTTGGTGATATCCCGATCTGAGATCTAACTTAGAGAACCAGCAAGCACCAGATAATTCATCTAGCAGTTCTTCTACTAGTGGAATTGGGAACCTATCCTTAACAGTAAGCTTGTTGAGTTGTCGATAATCGATACACATCCTCCAGGATCCATCATTCTTTTTGACTAACACCATAGGGGAAGCAAATGAACTTGTGCTATCCCGAATGATTCCTGATATCTTCATTTCAGTTACTAACTTCTCAATCTCATCTTTTTGAATGCAAGGGTACCTATAAGGTCGCATCTTAAAAGGCTGAGATTCATTCACAAGAGGAATCCTGTGGTCCTGCAGCATTTTTGGTGGTAATTCCATGGGGTTTTCAAAAAGCATTAAGTACTGCAAAATCAGTGTTCTGAGATCAGTTGGTAAGGAATCCATCACTACCTTCGCAGTTTGAGACTATTATGTTTCATTAGAGATGCTGGTCAACAACAATGTATAAGTTCCTTGAATGTGCACCTGCATCTTTGTTAACTGCCTATCAGTAGCTAACTTCACAACTCCAGTTGTCAATCCTTGAAAAACAACCCACTGATTGTCTACAGAGAACTGCATGGTGAGTTTTTGAAAATCCCAAACAATTGGTCCGAGATGTTGTAGCCACTCCACTCCTAAAACTATATTGCAACTCATAAGAGGCAAGACTAGGAAGTCTGTCACCTGAGTCAACTCATGCGTCTTCCACTGGACCTTTTCACATAATCCCTGAACCTGCATGTACTCACCATGGGCTACAGTCACTTTATTACCCTCGATAGGTGCAATCTTTGCTCCCAATCTTTTAACCAAGGAGTGGTCAATAAAGTTGTGTGTGCTGCCTGAATCAACTAAGATTATGACTCGTTGATTCTTGATCCTGCCTCTCACCCTCATAGTTTGAGGCCCAGCAGTTCCCAACAGAGCATGAAGTGATAAAACAGGTTTCATGCTCTTCTACAGCAGTGTCCTCCATGTTGTCTAAACAATCCAATTTTTTTTTCTTGTTCATTAATTGTGTCACTACCATCATCCACCAACATATTATAGAGCTGTGATCGCACACATCTATGGCCAAATCCAAATTTAACACCACACCACATGCATAATCCCTTTTTTCTCCGTTCATCCCTCTTCTCCCTTGTAGGCATTTTTGAAGATCTGAAAGTATTGGATTCCTGTCTGGGGCTACTTGGTTTAAGAGAATAGGAAGGTTGAGGTTTAACTGGTTGGGGATAAGTGAAGAAGGAAGTTTTTGGCATAGGTAACAATGGTGGAAGTTGGGATTTGTTAAGAGGTGGTGGTAAGGCTGTTTGGCTAGGTGAATCATGCCTCGTAGGTTTGTAAGTGATATAAGGTTTACGAGGTAGATTATATACTAGGGATTCCATATGTTTAGCTAAATAGAAGGCATGGATTAAGGTCTTAGGGTAAAACATACGGACAGGTTAGAGATTTCTGTTTTCAGATTATAACAAAAATGCTCAAACTGTAATCATCAGACAATTGCAACAAATTTAACAAACCCTCAAACTCTTCATAATATTCTTCAATAGTAGATGATTGTTTTAATGAAACTAATTCATACATGGGGTCAGTAAATTCATTCTCCCCAAACCTGGACCTCATTTCATCAATGTACAGAGACCAACTCACCTGAGTGATGCTGCCCTGATTCTTCATAAACCTCTGATGCCACTGCAATGCTCTCCCATCCAAGTGCATCATGATGGTCCTCACCTTGTCATTTTCCTTGGTTTGGTCAGCCTCAAAAAAATTGTTCAATCTTGAGTAACCATCCCTTGAAATCAAACCCTTCAAAACGAGGGCATTCGAGCCTCGAATATTTTGTTTGAAATCTGGCAGAATCAACCAGAGGTAGAGTGAACTGTGGTTTCTGGAAAATGACTGGTTCATCAAAAGAAACATCCATCGTACCCTTCTGTTTACCATCAGATGACTCCGTCTCCATGGATGAGCCAGAAACTGCCTCTTTGGTGGTGCTAGTTATCTTGTGCATCATGGTTTCAAAAAAGGTTGCTCAACTCAGCTCCCATCGTCTCCATCCCAGCCTTAAGTTCTATGCGAAATTCATTTCGCAACTTTTCTACAGTAACTCCCAGTTTACCATCAATCTTCTCAAACTCCTTTTGAAGCTGATTAAGCTCCTTTTGCATCCTGGTGGTGGTCCCTTCAGCCATGATCAGATCGGTAAGCTCTGATACCAGTGATAAAGCCCTGTATACAGAATGTAGAAAACCAACTTGCAGAGAAGAGAAAAAAGAATATTCAGAGAAAGAGAAGAGAGAAAGAGGGAGAGAGAAAATGAGAGAATGTCACACACTATTCGTGTGCTCATCATTGCCTCAACAATTCTTATAACAACTTGCTGACGATAGCCTGCTGACTCAGCAAAGCTATGAACAAAAACAGAATTAAACAGAAATAGCTAGCTAAAGGTAACTAGCATTCAAACATACAAAACGCAAAGCAAAATCTATAAAACGCAGGAAAACAGTAAAACTGATAAATGGCTTATAACATATATATGTGTGTGTGATGCTATTCTTCCCGTATTTCGCGCGGCAAGGCACCGTGGCCCCCCAAGGGAAGGGCTTACGGCGTAACCCCTCTCAACGCTCATGTCTTTCTGTTCATTAAACCGGTTTATTAGATGGCCAAAAAAAACGGGTTTATTCATTTACTTTTTAATTATTTTTTGTTTATATATTTATAAAAAATAGATAAATGAAAGAAAAAAAATTTATGAAAATTTTAAATTTTAACAACAATGTTAAAAAAATTTCACATGATCTTTTAAGATATCTTAAAAAATAATTAATTAATAGAATTAAAAAATCAACATGATATTTTTTTAATTTTATTTGTGATATTAAAAAATAAATGAAAAAAAATTATAAAAATCAATGGAAATTTGGCATCTAATTTTATTTTATTAGTTTATTTGTCTGCATGAAAATAAACCCAATATAATAATTTTTTAAAGAGATTACTAGTACTGGTAAAATTTACATTTCAAATAGGCTAACACATCTATTATTTACTATAAAAACTATCCCTAAAATGCACGGGAGAAGAGAATTAAAGATTTTGAATCCATGCTTAGTTGATAACAACTAAGGATGGGTATTAAGAGGGTTAGGGTTAGTTTGTGTATTTTAAAAAAAAAAATTATTAAGAAGGAAAGAAAAAGGAAAAAAATATGAAAAAAAATTGTGTACTCGTTTCATTTTTGTGTTCAAAATATTATAAATTTATATAATTTTTACACGTTCGGATATTCGTTTGTGTTCATATTATTTTTTGTGTCGTGCTCGTGTTATTTTTTCTTACGTTCAAAATATTATAAATTTTTACATATTAATAATTCATTTTATGTGGATTTTGATACGTTCATGTATTTGTGCTGTGTTCATGTTATTTTCGTGTCGTGTCGTATTTTAATTATTTTTTTCATGTGTTCGTGTCATATTTCAATTCATCCAAATATTTTGCATAGTTTGTCATGGTGATTCAATTTTAGAGAAAATTGTGTGTACATGTGTGTCCCAATTCATCCCATATTTTGTATAATTTGTTATAATGATTTAATTTAGAGAAAAAATTGTATGTTCGTAACATGTTCGTGTTATTTTATCATGTGTTTAAAGTATTATATATTTATATAAAATTTTACACGTTAATAATTCGTTTTAGGTAGATTTTGATACATTCATATATTTTTGTATTGTTCATGCTATTTTTCGTGTCGTGTTTTAATTACTTTTTTCATATTGTGTTCGAGTCGTATAATCATATTGTGTCCGAAATTGTAAAGTCTAATTAATACTATTCAAATAACTCATAAATCTGTGTCTCGCGTCATTATATTCGTGTTATTTTTTCTGTTATAATCGTATTCAAGGTATTATATATTTATATAAATTTTGACACATTAATAATTCGTTTTATGTAGAATTTGACACGTTCGTGTATTTGTGTCGTGTTCATGTTATTTTTGTGTCATATCGTGTTTTAATTATTTTTCCCATATTATGTTTGTATTGTATAATTATGTTGTATATGAAATTGTCAGATTTAATTGACCATATTCAAATAACTCTCAATTTTATACCAGGTGTCGTATAAGAATGGAAATTATTATTTTTTAAAATTATTATCTTTACTACTCTTGATTTTTTATCTTTCAAATTTATTATAAAATATTAATTCAAATTCGATAACATTTCACAACGAAGTGCGGGCATTATCTAGTATGATATAATTATGGATTCGTCTTTGATATATTGGAGTGAAATTTTTTAATTTCAGAAGCAAAATTAAATGATTACCACATGTTTCATTTTTTTATTTAGTTTTTTTTATTTTTTATTATACCCTTACTTGTGGAATCTAAAAACTCCACTGATAATGTATTAGATAATTTTTCTATAATTATTACATAAAATAATCAATGAACAAACTAAATAAATCAACAAACCAATATAAAAACTAGAAGTCCCTTATTTGAACTCGAGCCTAAATAATATTTACCGATGGAACTCATTTTGCCAATAACTATGTGGTCTCTTAATAGAGTTTTTTATTTTTAATTTTAGTGATCAAGATTCAATTTCTAATAATTTTAATTATAATATTTATAAACTTATATTTGGTGTTACTTGAACTCGAGACCTAAAAGTATCAATCTTCTCTTTATCATCAAGAGAAAGCTTCGTTGACTATGTATTAAATGTATTAGTTGATAGAATAATAGTAGAAATGTTCAAAGGTTAGGTTACTAGGATTGCCTATGGATCGAGTAATCCATCAAGCTCATAGGTAGGAATTTTAAACTCGAGCCTGACTTGATTTAATCCAAAATATTATTTTTATTATTTTAAAAATATTAAAATTATATATAAAATAATTTTTAACATTTTAAATAGTAAAGACCTAAACGAGCTTTCAATCGACGGGTTGGACCAACTTTAAACAAGTCTTTAGGTAGCAATTGGTATTATTTTCAAGATCGTCATGACAATTTAATTACCGAAGTAGCTTATTACTACAATGATCCTATCAATCATGATTTAGAATTTGTTAGGTTAACAATCATTAGTTTTTAGCAAGTAATTATCATTAGGTGATATTAATAAAAATACATTATTTTGTTTGAAAGTATCAAAATAATTATATTGTAATAGTTTTATAAATTAATAATTTCAATATTATCTACAACAATCTTTAAAAACTGTCCCAAAATGAATATGGTAGCATAATTTAGTTTTTTGGGTTTATAATTTTGTGCCATTTGTATGGGGTACTTATTAGTTATGTTGGAGATAATTAGGTCTTTTTTATTTTTGTTAAATGAGTGTATATTGGATAGTTTAGGATTTAATGTAACCTGATGAAGAGATAGAAAGGATGATCCAGAAGAATCTATTATATTTATTTTTGAGTCCATAAGATTCAAGGGGTAATTTTGAAATAGACTAGGGACAATTTTGTCTTCCTCTATAATATAAATTTTTTTTAGTCTTAAGTTTTTTTTTTTAAATTATGTATTTAAAGGGATTGGTCCGCATGTTCATTCGCGGGTCGATTTAGGATCTGTACACGACCCGTTCGAAAAAAATTATTTTATTAATTATTTTTAGTTTTTTATTTTTATTTTATTTTTAAATAATGTATTTAAAGGGATTGGCTCGCATGTTGACTCGCGGGTCGATTTAAGATTTGTACCCGACCAACACGAAAAAAGTTTAAAAAAATACTAATTATTTTTTTAATTTTAAATTATGTATTTAAAGAGGTTGTTCCACATGTTAACTCATGAGTCGATTTAAGATCCATACCCAACCCGATCAGGAAAAAAATAAAAAAGAAATTTATTTTATTAATTATTTTTAGTTTTTTATTTTTATTTTTTTTAAATGATGTATTTAAAGGGGTTGGTTTGCACATTAACTCGCGGATTGATTTAGGATATGTACCTTACCCTCTCGAGAAAAAAATTAATTAATTAATTTTATTTTAATTTTAAATGGTGAATTTAAAAGGTTGGCCCATACGGTCACTCGCGGATCGATAAATTAGAAAAAAAATAAAAATAAAAATAAAAATTAATTTTAGTTTTTTATTTTATTTATTTTTAAATGATGTATTTAAAGGGGTTAACCCGTACATTGACTCGCGAGTCGGTTTAGAATCCGTTCCCGACTCGTAAAGACAAAAGTTAAAAAAAATAAATTTATTTGATTAATTAGTCTTTTATTTTATTTTTAAATAATGTATTTAAAAGCGTTAGTCCGCACGTTGACTCGCAGGTTGATTTAGGATCCGTCCCCACCAGCTCGGAAAAAAGTTAAAAAAATATATTTTAATTTTAAATGATGTATTTAAAGGGGTTGGTCCATACATTAACTCGCATGTTGATTTAGGATCCGTACCCGACCAGTTCAGGAAAAAAATTAAAAAAAATTATTTTAATTTTAAATGATGTATTAAAAGGATAGGTCCGCACGTTGAGTTGCGGGTCGATTTAGGATCTGTACCCGATCCGCTCGAGAAAAAAAGTAAAAAAAGAAAAGAAAAAAACGAACTTGCTACTAACCTATATGAGAAAATCGATCCTACGAGAGAATAAAATACAAACCACAATTTTATTTTCTTTTTATTTTTTAACTCTTATAAATAAAAATATACAGCATACAATAAAGTCTAAATATTTTTAAATATATATAAATAACATTTGAAAATATATTTATATTACGTATTTTATAAATAAACAATTATAAAAAATTTAATTTTTATAGTTAACAAAATATTATTATAATTTTAAAATAAAAATTAAATAAATAATTATTATTTAACAAAATATAATTTAATATTATTAATTAATTAAAATTTTTATAAAAAAAATAAAAATACCTCGACAAAGCAGGATCTTTTTTCTAATATTGTTTAAAGATAACAATTTGTAAATTAGTATTCCCTCCATCCCATTTAAGAAAAAAAAGTTAATTTTAGTATATTTTATATTAAAATTTTAATTTTTTAATAAAATTGATGTTCCATGTATTTTAATGTCAAAAAGTAAAGGAAAAAAATATGAAAAAGTAATTTGGAATATAAAAAAGTAAGAGTGTAAGGTGTTCAAAAAATAAAGATATAATTTTAGGACATCCCAGAAATAGAGAAGATGAAAAAAAAAAGAGTCGGAGGAAGTAATATTTTATTTACTTCATAATAATTTATATATAAAATTAATAAATATATTTATTGATATGTAAGTAAATTACGTAAAAAAACATTTGAATTAAAAAATAAATTAAATCTATTAAAATTATAATAAAAAGAAAATAAAAAATTATATTCATATATCATTGAAAAACCGAAAACGTTAAAAGAAAAGCACACAACTTTTTTTTTTATATATAATTTGGTTCAATAAATATTATTTTAAAAGATAAAACTTATAATATAAATAATCACAATTTTGAATAAAGCAAGTTTTTAATCATTAATTAAATGACAATAATGGTAATAGTTAATTTTATTTATCACTTCATCTCAGTAAAAAAAGTTTCACATATTTTTGGATGAAAATTAGATCACTTTCCATGGTTTAATCACTCTCGACAATCAAAGATTATCACCACGTAGCATCATTGCTTTTTCACCAAACGCTGTGATCTAATCACCATATGTAGATTACTATAATTTTTGAGGTGATCATTTTATGCCAAACACCACCTTAAAATCAACCGAATCCAACCTATGAACACTTTTACACTTTACTTACCCAAACTCACGATCTCTACTCGGCTTGAGTATATATTTGAAGCTAAGTGTAGTCTTGCCCAATTAAATTATTTTATTAAAAAAATTATGTTTGTAGTTTTAATTTTTAAAATACATCTTTAAATATTAAAATATTAATATAAATTATATTTTATTACTAATAGTAATGGCAAACCAGTCTGGACTCGACATTGACTTAAAAAAAAAAAATCAACATGTGACATAAACAATTATGATAAATTTCAATGAATCGGAAGAAAATAACATTACTTAATATGGTAATTTTAAAAGTATCCACAAAAAACTTGTTAGCAAAAAAATTTTTTAGATGTAATTTAACCATAATTACTACATCAACTTAGATTCTATTTGATTTATACTTTTTTACTTACTTTTTATTGTTTTATTTTTAAAAATTGTTATAAAAAAAATAAAAATCATATCATAACTGTAGACACCTAATTTTATCCGGACCACTAAATTAGGTATTTTTCTTCCTAAAATGATGTTTTAGAATGCAAAAAGTCTCTTCTCATCCTGCAGGTGACACTCCGAGAGATAGTTTAAGAAAGCAAGCATAAAAAGTCAATCTTAAAAAAGTCAACCCTAAAAAAGTCAACTTCAAAAAATCAATCACTGAAAAGTCAACCCACTTTCAAAATCAAGATTCAAAGTTCAATTGAACAATGGTGAAAGAATTTTGATAATCCGAGGTCTACAATGACAGATATGGAGTTTGGAAGTTGGGTTATGGAGATTTAGTAGAAAGGAAACCTTAGTTCGGAAAATTTGAGAAAAAGTGCTTAAACGGTCAAATTGGTTGAAATTGGAGGTTCCAGAAGGAAGATAAGCCATGACTACGGGTAGTGGAGAGGCTATTTGGAAGCAAAACCGAATGAAAAGTCAACTTGGAAGAAATCCGAAAATTATGATTTTTGGTGGATTTTGGTGAAATTGGGAAAATTTACAAAAATGGCCCGATTTGGTAAAACTAAAGCCCCTAATTGATGAGGAGTGAGTAAACAAGGATAGCCCAAGGCTCAGTTTGAAGAAATTTCGAGAAAAGAGCCGATTGGAGAAAAAACAAAAAAACGAGGAAATTTCCGATATTGGAAAAAGGAAAAATAAATCGGAGGGGAATTTGATCGTAAAAACTGGGCATTTTCGGACCAACTCCAATTCAATACATAACAAAGGCACATCAAAAGAAAATCTAGAAATCGGATTTGTTTTGAGTAAAACCAACATTTTGAGGTAAAAGGGCAAATTTGGAAAATGCAGGAAAAATAGCAAATGAACTCTAAAAATTACCAAAACTTTCAGATCTCAATCTTATGTTATTTGGAAGAGATTGGCGAAGAAAAATTCGGATTTGGAGCTCGTTTGCAAAATGGCAAATTTTGGGCCCACTAAGTTGAAATTCAAGAAAATAAATCCCGAAAAAATAGCAAATGAGCTTGAAAAATTATGAAAACTTCTAGATCTCAATTTTAAATTATTTGGAAGAGATTGGAGAAGAAAAATCTGAATTCGGAGCTCGTTTGCAAAATAAAGAGTTCGGGAGCATTAAGGCAATTTTTGAAGAAAAATTCGAGAAAAATAACAAATGGGCTCGGAAAATTATGAAAACTTTCAGTATTCAATTTTTTATTATTTAGGAAGTATTGAAAAAAAGAAAATTTGGATTTGGAGTCCGTTTGCTATTTAATTAGGTTCGGGGGCCAAAAAGGTCATTTTACCGAAGAAACCGAAGATGGCCTTTCTTGCAATTAAAAAAATGGAGTTTGGGCTGGAATATAAAGGGCCATTCGGCCAAGCCCATAATGGAGAGTGATTTTACTGAGTTCTTGCATCCAAAGGCTAAGAGTGGATAGTAAGGTAGTTATTTTTTTGATCAAGCCTTTGTAATTGTGCCACATGGACCAATGCATGAAGAGGGAGAATGTCAACATAATGGCTTCATATTATTTAACAGTTGTATTAGTTAGAGGCTGATTACTTAATCTAAGGGTGTAATTTCATACAAAAAGCATCTTGGATTAGTGGCCTTTGGATTAAAAATTGGCTAGGAAAAAATGACAACATCCTACACTATCTAGAAGGCCATTCAGCCACTACAAGGGGGGAGGGGGTTTTCATTTTGTTTCACTTCTTTTTGGATGATCACTTATGATTTTGGGAGCAAATAGCTAAGTTTTGAAAAGCAAAGAAAGTTAGAAAAGAAGAAAGGCTTGAAAAATTACTTTTGAAGGTAGCCAAAAGGCACCTAGCTCTTGCATTTTCTTTCTTTTTCCATGCTTAACTTGCTGTTTTTCTTTGATATTTTATGATTTCTTGTTGTTTTTGGTTTAGAAATAAATTTTTTTTATTCTTCCTCCTAAAGCTCCTATCTCATGTTTTCTTGAAAAAATTAAAGAAAAGCAATTTTTTTTGCTATTTCCTTAAGCTGGCCGAATGGCCTATGTTGTGTTTGTGATTGTGTTTGATTCATTTTTCCATGTTGGTTGTGATGTTCTAGCATGTTTTGATGATTAAACTTTTAAAAATAATCAAGATATGGAGCTTGTTTTAACCTTCTTTACTTACTTAACTTTATTTTTGATTTTATCATTTTGTTTTCATGTCTACTTAATTTGTTTGCCATTTTTAATTTTTTGTTTTCAACATGTTTAAGTTGTTCATGATTTGTATTTTGACATGCTAAGTGTTTGTGATATTGTTTAGCTATGTTCATGTATTTGCATCATGTTTGTTTAGTCTAACATGTTTCCTTTTAAATCTTGTATATACCATGCCATGTGTTTGTGTTAATACCATGCTAGGATTTCACCATTTAGGCATATGTCCATTCGGCTACCCCTTTGTATTTTGCCTTGTGTGTGCTTTTTCATTTTGTTTAGTTGATATGCTTGCATTTTCATGCCATAATATTGTGTATTTTGATTTAGTATGTCATGTGTTTGTGGTAATGTCATGCTAGGATTTCACCATTTAGGCATATATCCATTCGGCTACCCCTTTGTATTGTGCCTTGTATGTGCATTTTCATCTTGCTATTTGACATGCTTGCATTTTGATAACTCGTATAATTATATAGTTTTTAATTATGTTTTATTATTGTTTTGTGTCAAATACGAGTTATTATTGCTTAGTCTAATTGTGTTTATGATCTTTTATATTTTTATGTAATTTGGTGTTTTTCACGAGTTTCTTTGAGTGATTTCAGATTACTAGGTTAAATCAAGAATTAAGGGCAAATCCAGTTCAGTTCCAGTTCCGACACCTTTTGCCATATCAGCTATATCTGGAGTTTCACTGAAGCATTAAGGCTGAAATTTTTACAATGCACAGTTAAGAGGCATATCTATCTTTTTCATGTTTTACACTTCTTGAAACGGAGTCGTTTTCCCTAGCGAAATATGGTATCAAGTTGGCTGATGTGCAATGACGTCTGTGCTGACCAGTTTTGGTATTTTGACCATATCTTCTGATCCACATGAGCCAATGATCTGATTTCAACGGCTATGGATCAGTAACGGATAGGGGAATATTTTTCTAGAAGACCATTTGATCAGATCAAGCCTCCAACATTGACAAAATCAACCATCAAGTTGGCTGATCAGAATTGTCATACAATATGACGAAAATTGTTAGAAAAATGCACCCACCTATTATACCTACCTTTGAAATTTATAAAGCTTGTCTCTTGTCATTTAGCTCTCCAAAATGTGTATAAATAGAGGGCCTTGGATGAGGAACATTATACATTGGTAGGATATTAGCCATTGTAATAAAATTCTCTAAGTTTTCTTCTTCTTTCCTTTCTCTAGTTTTTTTTTTTTTTTTTTTACTTATGCTTCTTACATTTCTTTTCATTTCATTCATATCTAGTATGTGTTGCTAATCATATTGTTGAGGTGATGAGGTGAAGCTTTTGGTAAATGCTAAGGTTAGTCTCTTAAACATGAGCTAAAATGAATCATCATTTATAAACACTAGTATAGATAATATTTTCTTTTGGTTTAAAATCATACTTGCAAAGTAGGGATCTTGATTCATTATTGACAATGAAAATGACACAGTAAATGCTTGGTTTCATAACCTTGATTTGTTGTAGACATATACCTTGGCATAAGGAATGCTTGGACTCTTTTTATGAGTTTTGAGGACACCAAATGAACATAATATCATATGCTATGGACGTTGGACAATTTGGACTGAATTGCTAAACCTTCCGATTGGAACCTCCCTTATGTGTGGATTTCAATTGTGTAATAAAACAAGATTAATCTTAGCATAACACCAAGAGTGGATTCTCTAACCTCAACATCTTTTCTTATTGTTGTTTAATTTCTTTTATATTTTGTTTATTTTGTTCTCTAATATCTTGTTTATCTTATTTTGTTGTTGATTCCCTAATATCTTGTTTACTTTCTTTTTCTTATATATTTATAAACTTATACTTACTAATACGCTTCCCTGTGGTTCGACCTCAGACACCCGAGAATTTATTACTTGAACATAACCTGCACTTGGGTTTACAACTCTTAATTGTGTCTCCATCAAGTTTTTGGCGCCGTTGCCGGGGAGGCAATACTAAGTATATAAGTTTATAAGTATATTTATTTTTATTGGCTGGTTATACCGCCTAATTTTCTATATATTTATATTTATATTGTAAAGTTTATATTTATATAAATATATTATCTGTATATTAACTTTGTTTTATGCTTGTTTGGCGACGTGATTTTAGATCTCGTCGTTTAGTTAGATTTTATTGTGAAACTTTTTCAGGTAATCTTTCTAATACAACTCCTACCATGGCTGACAATGAAAGTGTTCATGCTGAAGATGAGAACAGACAAGTACGCACCATGCGTGACTACTTGCAACCAACTCGAAGCTCATCACCCTCTTGTTTTATTTTTCCTCTCAATGCGAACAACTTTCGTTTTAAACCAGGTATGATAGCTTTGCTTCCAAATTTACATGGGTTAGAATCGAAAAGTGCTTACTCGTTTCTAAAAGACTTCGAAGATGTATGTGTCACCTTTAATGACCAACAATGTACAAATGAAATTGTCAAGCTAAAATTATTTCCTTTTTCTTTAAAAGATAAAGCAAAAATTTGGCTTCATAATTTAAAACCAAGGTCAATTGGCACATGGCAAGAATTACAAACTGAGTTTCTAAAGAAATTTTTCCCAGCACATAAAACTACTGCTTTGAAAAGACAGATTCAAAATTTCAATCAAAATCAAAATGAAGCATTTTTTCAGTGCTGGGAGCGTTTTAAAGATTTGTTAAGTTCTTGTCCACATCATGGTTTTGAAAAATGGCGTCTTATTAGTTTCTTTTATGAAAGTTTAACTCCCGAAACTAAACAATTTGTTGAAACAATGTGTAACGGTGAGTTTCTAGAAAAAGAACCTGAAGAAGCCTTTGACTACCTAGACCATTTGGCAGATAACTCTCAAGCCTGGCACACAGATAATTCCTCTGAAAGTTCCAATAGATCTAATCTTGCTTCTAACAGAGGTAAATATCATTTTAGTCAAGAAGATGAGATAAAAGCTAAAGTATCTAATTTGGCTAGAAAGATTGAAGCCATGGAACTTAGAGAAGTAAAAGAAGTCAAAACGGTTAAAAATGAAGAAAGTTGTGGAATTTGTGAAATCATGGGACACCCCACTTCTGAATATCCAAACATTCCCATTCTTAAAGAAGCGTTGCATGATCAAGTAAATTCCATAAACACATTTAAAAAGCCTTTTCCTTCTCCTTACTCTGAAACGTATAACCCTGACTGGAGAAATCATCCCAACTTCAGTTGGCGGAATAATAATCATGTTCAGGTACCACAATCTCAAAAGCCGGGCAACACTTTTTCCTATCAACCTTCACGTGTACAAACCTTGGAAGAGACATTGCAAGCATTCATGCAAACACAAGAAAATATGAATAACCAAGTTTCACAGGACATCAATGAGATCAAAAACACCTTGTCCACATTGACAGCTTCATTACGCACTCAAGAAAAAGGTAAGTTTCCTGCTCAACCTCAGCCTAACCCTTCTACTCAATGTCTTGTTTCTTGCTCCAATGAAACTCAACAGGAAAATGCCAGTTCTATCACCACTCTTCGAAGTGGAAAGGCAATTGACAAAAACATTCCATCAAAAGACCAAGATCCTCCTTCCCCTCCGAAAAGTAATGGTAAGGATGATGGTAAGTCTGAACTTCTTGAAAATTTGGACAAAGAAAAAGGTATGCATCCTACTCATTTTCCTCAAAGGTTGCAAACAATAAAGAATTTGAATCAAAATGCAGAAATTTATGAACTTTTCAAACAAGTTAAGATTAACATTCCTTTATTGGATGCAATCAAACAAGTTCCATCTTATGCTAAATTTTTGAAGGACATGTGCACAGTTAAAAGGAAACATAATGTACAAAAGAAAGCATTTCTGACGGAAAGTGTAAGCTCAATCATTCAGCACCTTACTCCACCAAAATTCAAAGATCCTGGATGTCCAACAATCTCATGCATCATTGGAAACACTAGAATAGAACGTGCATTGCTTGATCTTGGTGCTAGTGTTAATCTTTTGCCTTTTTCTGTTTATCAACAGTTAGGTTTAGGTGAACTCAAGGAAACACCTATTACACTTCAACTAGCTGATCGTTCTGTAAAAATTCCTCGAGGGATAGTTGAAGATGTTTTGGTTCAAATTGATAATTTTTACTTCCCTGTTGATTTTATTGTTTTGGACACACATCCTGTTTCAAATCCAAATGTTCAAATTCCTGTTATATTAGGCCGTCCATTTCTTGCAACTTCTAATGCTCTGATAAATTGCAGGAATGGTATTTTGAACATTTCTTTTGGAAATATGACTTTAGAATTAAATGTGTTCAACATTTGCAAGCAACCTGGTGATGATTCAGAAGTACATGAAGTGGATTTCATTGAAGAACTTGTTCATGAACAGCTCACCACTACCACATTCCATGATCCTTTAGAAGCTTATTTAACTGAATGTGAGTTTGATAATGCTTCAGAAATTTCACACACTGATTCTTTGTTAAATTCTTTTCAGGATAAGCATTGTTGGAAACAAAAGTTTGAGGAACTTCCATCACTCACAAATGTCACTGTACCATCAACTATTGAACCACCCAAGCTGGATTTAAAACCATTGCCATCCGAGCTAAAATATTCCTTTTTGGAAAAAAGTCCTTCTCAATGGAGCCCCCAAGATAAAAGGAAGTTTCTGAATGAGGTAAAGAAGTTCTACTGGGATGACCCTTACTTGTTCAAATATTGTCCTGATCAGATTTTTCGAAGATGCATTCCCGACAATGAGGTAAGTAGTGTAATTAAGTTTTGTCATTCCGAGGCATGTGGTGGTCATTTTTCATCAAAGAAAACTGCTGCAAAAATTTTACAGTGTGGATTTTACTGGCCAACTTTATTCAAAGATGCATATAATTTTTGCAAGTCATGTGAAAGTTGTCAAAAATTAGGTTCCATTTCGAAAAGAAACATGATGCCTTTGAACCCAATTCTTGTAATTGAAATTTTTGACTGTTGGGGTATTGATTTCATGGGACCATTTCCACCATCTTTTGGTTTCTTATACATTTTAGTTGCAATAGATTATGTTTCAAAGTGGATAGAGGCAATTCCATGTCGAAATAATGATAACAAAACAGTGATTAAATTTTTAAAAGAAAATATTTTGAGTCGATTTGGAATTCCTCGATCTATCATAAGTGATGGGGGAACACATTTTTGCAACAAGGTTTTTGAAACATTAATGAAGAAATATGCCATTACACACAAAGTTGCAACCCCTTATCACCCGCAGACAAATGGACAGGTAGAATTAGCAAATAGGGAGATTAAACAAATTTTGAAAAAGACGGTTAATCCAAATCGCAAAGATTGGTCTCTTAGACTTAACGATGCATTATGGGCCTATCGAACAGCTTTTAAAACAACATTGGGCATGTCTCCTTATAGGCTAGTTTATGGAAAACCTTGTCATTTACCTGTGGAACTTGAGCATAAAGCATATTGGGCCATTAAAATGTTCAACTCAAACCTTGATGACGCTTCTAATTTACGGAAATTATAAACAAAAACTTGAGGAACTCAGAAATGATGCATATGAGAATCCTAAAATTCATAAAGAAAGAACTAAAGCCTTTCATGACAAGTTAATTTCAAGAAAAACATTTGATGTTGGGCAAAAAGTTCTACTTTATAATTCTAGACTTCACATATTTCCTGGTAAGTTGAGATCAAGATGGACTGGCCCATTTGTGGTTAAGCATGTGTATCATTATGGAGCAGTTGACATTGAGAATCCTAAAAATGGTAACGTATTCAAGGTAAATGGACAAAGACTCAAACTCTTTTTGGAAAATCATGTTACTCAAGAAGAGGTTGTTTTTCTTTCTGATCCTTGTTTTGAAAATAACTAGATGTAAATATAATTTTTATTTTTTTTAACCCCGGTTAAATGGCGGATAACGGTACTCCGTGATTATTTAAGTCGGTTCCATCAGCTACCCACAAAACTGATATTGTATATAAATTTCTCTTTCAATTTCTCTTTCATTTTTTTTTTCAGGATGGATGATATTCTCACAAGATTGCAGAAACGATTTCCTCCTTTTCCTCGAAATATTTTACTAAAGCTTGACCAAGTTCGATTTGAAAGATTAAGAATGCTTATGCACAAAGGGATTCCTGAAGACATACGTTGGATAATTGAAGTCAAGGTACGTGAAGATGAATATCTTCCTGTTTTTCATTTACCAGGTACAGGTAGAAGCACTTTTGCAAAGAAGCGACAAGCAAAGCGCATGAGTTCAAATTGCCACAAATATGCACGATGGACGTGTAACGGTAAATGTCATTCTATTGGGATTCCGTCCTCTAATCGAGATGATAAAATTGAATTCATTAAGGATGGACTGAGTAAGGAGAATTTGGGTAATATCCAACTTTCTCTTGAGACGCATCCTAGTGGAGACGTACAAAGAGAAATTCTTGATTTATGGCCGCAATTCCAAAGGGAATGGCAACATCTTGGGAATCTGATGTTAAAAGACCCTGTTTGCCAGCTTGTAAGAAAACTGGATGGGAAGCATATCCTCGACTCATAGAAGGCGTTTAAGCCGTTTCTGGACGTAAAACCAGAGGAAGATGTGAGCCACAATCACAACTACAATAAATGACTTCTCAGCTTTTGGTTTGATTTGCAATAACTTCATTTCGGTTTAATTTACGTGTTGTTCGATTTGTGTAATTATTCTTGTTTTTTTTTTTTTTTGCATTGGTCTTTTACGGTTGATTTTTCTTCTCTTTTTGATTTCTTCCTGAAATCACGCAAAAATCTTTTGTTAGGTTAACATTTTCTTCTGACAGGTCAAATACACTTTCGGCGACATTATTACTCTTGTCTGATTCACTACTCAGTCCTCTATATATTACACCATGTACTCATTCTCTTTCAGGAACTCGAAAAAAAATGGAAAGTACTTCGTCCCAGCGCATTGAAAAAATTTGTGTCTTTGGAGGTGCTTATCCAGGGAAAAATAAAATATTAGCTGATGAAGCCATAAGAGTTGGAGTAATACTTGCCCAACAAAAGATCCAGTTGATTTATGGAGGCGGTAGTACGGGTTTAATGGGAGCAGTCGCTACAGCAGCACACGCCGGAGGAAGTCCAGTTCTAGGAATCGTGCCAAAACTATTCACAGGTTTTTGTGGACCTACCGTGGGTAAGGAAATACAAGTCTGGAGTATCCCTGAACGGATGACAATCATGTACCATTCTGCCGATGCATTCATTGCTTTACCAGGAGGTCTGGGTACATTGGAAGAAATAGCTTGCGTGACTTTTTGGTCATCTTTGTTCACAAATAAGAAACCCATTGGTTTGCTTAATATTAATGGTTATTTTAGTAATTTGCTTTCATATTTAGATAATGCTGTGAAAAATGGATTCATGTTTTCAGAGGCAAGGAGAACCATAATTTCTGCTACAACCATTGAAGATTTACTCAAAAAGCTCCAAGCTTATGAGTATTTACCTGCTACGGTTGTTTCGCAAACGCTCGGAAAAAGAAAAAGAGATATGGACAAGCAATGAGTGGATTGCACTTTGTCTTTGTGACATTATCTAACATTTTGTTTGTTGTGTCTCAGTTATAATAATTGGTTAGCAACCTCTGCAGGTAATATCTCCTAAATTCTACCTTTAAAATTTGACATTGGGGACAATGTCATATTTTAGTAGGGGGTAAGAGACATATTTTGCTAATTTGTAAAAAAAAAAAAAAAAAATGTTGTGTTTTAAGCCATTTAGAAGTATTCATTCTGAAAAAGGTCTGAGTAAGGGAGACTTGAGACATACCTTTTCAGTTTGATTTAATCTTCTTTCAAAAAAAAAAACTATCTGGTTCGTTTATTATCTGCATGTGTTTTACTACTTTCGTGTATGTATTTTTTTTTTTTGAGTATTAATATAATCTTGGCAAGCATGTGGATAAAGCAATAGAATTACAAAGGCTTTGATTAAGTTATCTAGGTTATCTTCAATTTGGTTTTCTGAAAATTGAATATTTTTTATGATCAAATGTCTTTGAGATTGTTTTTGGCAGATCGGTTCGATTTTTGTTGGAATGTGAATTCATGGTGAGCCTTTGGAAAGCCACGGAAAACTGGGAAGACATAGTAAGTTTACTTTTTCTCTTCATTCCACATGCAGATTTAAGTCATCACATAGATGCTTGCATCTATACATGATCTGATCTTAGAACAAAGTCACTATCCAGAAAGCCCCTTATCTTTGCCCCCCTTACATTAGGAGCCCATAGATTGTAAACCTTCGGGTTGGATCCCTAGATATGAACTCCAGAAATTATGCCAAAGTGAACGGATACGATTCCGACCCTCATTCCCTCTTTATACTTTTATGATAATATTTGTGATCATTGGGTTTGGGATTGTGTGTTTCCTAATTGTTTATTTTGTTATCTTTTGAAATCTGAAAAAATTGGGAATAATGCAAAAGAGGGTAGTTAGAATGAGTGACTGTTTTTAGAGTCGTGAACTTCGAACTTATTGATGCCAAAATAATGTTGTGATGAGTTGAGAAAAAGATGCTGAAAAAAAAGTGCTGATGAAAATCTGTCTTGTTTGATCAATTGAATGAAAAGAAAGAAAAAGAAAGTATGGAATCCAATGTGATTTCTGGAAAAAAAAAAAAAAACAAGAATGATGATTATGAATAGATGTGATTGTGCATAAAAGATGTCCCAATGAGGGCACAAATCAAAAGAAAATCACTTGTGCTTAAAAAAAAAATCAGAATTCAAGATTCGAGGTTCTTCATTATAGAGAGGTTTTTACTTTTCTATTTTCTTTGGATCGAGTCTTTTCTTGCTTTTTGTTTTCTTTTCAAAATATTAATGTTGAACATAGTACTAAGGATGAGTGAGAATGGAAATATTTTGAGAGGATTGATCACATTATTATTATATTTCTTGAGCCTAACTTGTGATAAACCTCAGATTATGTTTGAACATTCCACCCCTCACTTGTCCATAAGCCTCAGATTCATCTCTGTACCGATCAGATTTGTCAAGTTCACTTGTGAACTGCGGTGACAAGAATCTTAACATGTGTACTTATGAAGCTATAGTTTTCCTAGTCCTCCATGGCTAGCTAAAGTCTCGCCAAAAAGGAAGTTCCTCAATCATATGGTAATGCCTTCAATTTTAATCTCATTGACCCTTTACTCGAACTTAATATGCCAATGATACTTAATTAGATGCCTTTCCAATTCTTACGCTTGATCTTGCTTGTTTGTTTGAGATCCCTTTAACTTGTTTTGCTGTTTATATTTTTTTCTAGGATTGAGTCGTTGCTAGGGACTAGCAACAATCTAAGTGTGGGGGTGTGATAACTTGTATAATTATATAGTTTTTAATTATGTTTTATTATTGTTTTGTGTCAAATACGAGTTATTATTGCTTAGTCTAATTGTGTTTATGATCTTTTATATTTTTATGTAATTTGGTGTTTTTCACGAGTTTCTTTGAGTGATTTCAGATTACTAGGTTAAATCAAGAATTAAGGGCAAATCCAGTTCAGTTCCAGTTCCGATACCTTTTGCCATATCAGCTATATCTGGAGTTTCACTGAAGCATTAAGGCTGAAATTTTTACAATGCACATTTAAGAGGCATATCTATCTTTTTCATGTTTTACACTTCTTGAAACGGAGTCGTTTTCCCTAGCGAAATGTGGTATCAAGTTGGCTGATGTGAATGACGTCTGTGCTGACCAGTTTTGGTATTTTGACCATATCTTCTGATCCACATGAGCAAATGATCTGATTCCAACGGCTATGGATCAGTAACGGATAGGGGAATATTTTTCTAGAAGACCATTTGATCAGATCAAGCCTCCAACATTGACAAAATCAACCATCAAGCTGGCTGATCAGAATTGTCATACAATATGACGAAAATTGTTAGAAAAATGCACCCACCTATTATACCTACCTTTGAAATTTATAAAGCTTGTCTCTTGTCATTTAGCTCTCCAAAATATGTATAAATAGAAGGCCTTGGATGAGGAACATTATACATTGGTAGGATATTAGCCATTGTAATAAAATTCTCTAAGTTTTCTTCTTCTTTCCTTTCTCTAGTTTTCTTTTTTTTTTTACTTATGCTTCTTACATTTCTTTTCATTTCATTCATATCTAGTATGTGTTGCTAATCATATTGTTGAGGTGATGAGGTGAAGCTTTTGGTAAATGCTAAGGTTAGTCTCTTAAACATGAGCTAAAATGAATCATCATTTATAAACACTAGTATAGATGATATTTTCTTTTGGTTTAAAATCATACTTGCAAAGTAGGGATCTTGATTCATTATTGACAATGAAAATGGCACAGTAAATGCTTGGTTTCATAACCTTGATTTGTTGTAGACATATACCTTGGCATAAGGAATGCTTGGACTCTTTTTATGAGTTTTGAGGACACCAAATGAACATAATATCATATGCTATGGACGTTGGACAATTTGGACTGAATTGCTAAACCTTCCGATTGGAACCTCCCTTATGTGTGGATTTCAATTGTGTAATAAAACAAGATTAATCTTAGCATAACACCAAGAGTGGATTCTCTAACCTCAACATCTTTTCTTATTGTTGTTTAATTTCTTTTATATTTTGTTTATTTTGTTCTCTAATATCTTGTTTATCTTATTTTGTTGTTGATTCCCTAATATCTTGTTTACTTTCTTTTTCTTATATATTTATAAACTTATACTTACTAATACGCTTCCCTGTGGTTCGACCTCGGACACCCGAGAATTTATTACTTGAACATAACCTGCACTTGGGTTTACAACTCTTAATTGAGTCTCCATCACATTTCTATGCAATGATTTTGTGTATTTGATTTATATTTCCATGTGTTTGTGTTATTGCCATGCATTTTCATAAGGTCTAGGTCTCATTTGCATTGCCATGCATTTCATGCATGTTTAGGTCTAGGTTGCATTTATTGCCATGCAAGTTCATGTTAGGTCTAGGTCACATTCTTTATGCCATGCATTTTCTATGTCATTTAGGTCATAAATCATGCATTTCATACATTTAACTTGTTTTTTGTTCATGCATCTCATATCATACCACTTGATTTTTGACTTAGGCCAATCAATGGCTCAAAGCCAAGCTCACATGAGCATGCTTGTGGAAAATTAAGAAGTTGTCAAGTTGAAAGTTCTATCTTTGTGATTTTTTTTCTTTAGGCAATTCTTGTCCAAATTTTTATAAATTTTAGCTACTGTTTGTAGGTCCTTAGAGGAGTCTCCGATATTTTTGTTTTGATTTTTGAATGATTTTATCAAAGGCATAAACATGTGTTTTGGCAAAACAGTTTTTCACCCAGTGTTCTGACTTTCGAGATTTGTTTGGTAGGTCATCCTTAGTCTAAAAATTAAGCCAATTTTTCCCATATAGTTCGACATGTTCTGAGTCTCCCATAATTGTTTCAGATTTTTTTGGAATTTTAAAAATAGGTTAAAAAATCACGCTTTAAAACTGGACAGTAGAGTCAGATTTGAATTCAAAGGAAAAATAATTTTCTGTTTCGGCTAATGCATTAAGAGGGGGCTGATTATGAACCTTAGCTACTGTCCTAGGTTGATTTCTAAGCCATTTTAATCTTAAAAAATGATTTTATAAAGCTCGGGTAAAGGGTGGTCAAGTCCAGGTTTTCAAAGTTAGGAAAATAGAGCCATTTTCAAAGGGGATTTCGGCCATGCATTATTTTTCATCCAAGATTTTCAAAATTATTTTCAATCAATCACAAAGTATTTTTCATTTTATAAAATTTAATTTGATGTCTTTTCCTAAGGTAGTCGGGTATCTTTTTAGGTATACGGATTTCCTTATTAAAAGGAAAAAATACACTTTCATGCATTGCATTTTCCATGTTCATGCATATTATATGATATATGATTTTTTGCTATGAATATTTCTATGGTAATGTTATTGTTTTGATTTATATTTTATGGTGTTATATTTGCTTGTTATATGGTTGTGAGTATTCTATGTTATCCTATGTTTTTTACTTAGTCATTCATTTTTGTCACATCATTTAGGATTTAATATATTCATGCATTGTTATTTTTATTTTCATGCATATTTCATGATAATATTATTTTATGTTTCATATCATTTCATGTCACTTAGATTATATTTCATTCCTTTGATCTGTTGGGGGCTGCTCTCTAGGCACGGAGGCGTCCCTTCTCGCGTAAACCAAAAATAGGGTTTTTGGTGAATTTTGGCAAAATTGGAAAAAATTACAAAAATGGCCAGATTCGGTAAAATTAAAGCCGCTAATTGATGAGGAGTGAGTAAACAAAGATAGCCCAAGGCTCAGTTTGAAGTAATTCTGAGAAAAGAGCCGATTGGAGGAAAAACAGAGAAACGAGGAAATTCCCGATAATGGAAAAAGAAAAAATCAAATCGGAGGGAAATTTGATCGTAAAAATTGGGCCTTTTTGGACCAACTCCAATTCAATATATAACAAAGTCCTGGTAAAAGAAAATTTGAAAATCGGACTTGTTTTGAGTAAAATCGAGGTTTCGGAGGTAAAAGGGCAAACTTGGAAAATTCGAGAAAACTAGCAAATGAGCTCGAAAAATTACCAAAACTTTCAGATCTCAATCTTATGTCATTTGGAAGAGATCGGGGAAGAAAAATCCAGAATCGGAGCTCGTTTGCAAAATGGCAAAATTCGAGCCCACTAAGCTGAAATTACAGAAGATAAATCCCGAAAAAATAGCAAATGAGCTCGAAAAATTATGAAAACTTCTAGATCTCAATTTTAAATTATTTGGAAGATATTGGCGAAGAAAAATCCGAAATCAGAGCTCGTTTCCAGAATGGCAAATTTTGGGCCCACTAAACTGAAATTCCAGAAGATAAATCCGGGAGGATAAAGTGCAATTTTACTGAAGAAACCGAAGAAGACCTTTTTGCAATTTAAAAAAATAGGGACAGGGCTGGAATGTGAAGGGCCATTCGGCTAAGCCCAAGGGGAGGATGAATTTTGCTGAGCTTCTCTAATCCAAAGGCTAAAATTGGATAGTAAGGTGATTATTTTTTTGATCAAGTCTTTGTGATTTTGCCACATGGTCCAATGCATGAAGAGGAAGGATGTCAACATTATGACAACATCCTACACCAAAGAGTGACCATTCGGCTACCATATAGGGGAGGGGTTTTCATTTTGCTAGAGGTCTTTTTGGCTGATCACTATTCATTTTTAGGAGCAAATAGCTAAGTGTTGAAAAGCAAAGAAAGTTTAGAAGAGAAAAAAGGCTTGAAAAATAGCTTTTGAAGGTAGTCTAAAGGCACCTAACTCTTGCATTTTCTTTCCTTTTCCATGCTTAATTTGCTAATTTTTCTTGAGATTTTGTGATTTCTTGTTGTTTTTGGTTGTGAAATAAATGTTTTAAAACTTCCTACTTAAAGCTCCTATCTTATGTTTTCTTAAAAAAATCAAAGAAAAAACAAAATTTTTTTACCTATTTTCATGTTGGCCGAATACTACCTTGTTTGTGCATGTCTTGTGTTTGATCTATTTTCCATGTTGGTTGTGATATATTGGCTTGTTTTGATGTTCTAACTTTTTAAAATAATCAAGATATTAAGCTTGTTTTGAACCTTCTTTACTTACTTATTATTATTTTGCTGATATTATAATTTTATTTTTATGTCTATTTACTTTGTTTGCTATTTTTAATTTTATGTTTTCACCATGTTAAGTTGTTCATGCTTTGTGGTATTGCTATACTATGTGTTCGTGTATTTGCCTAGCTACATTTTTGCATTTGCATCATGTTTGTTTGGTCTAACATGTTTCCTTTTAAGTCTTGTATATACTATGCCATGTGTTTGTGTTATTGCCATGCTAGGATTTCACCATCTTGATTAGTGACCATTCGGCTACCCCTATGTTTTTTGCCTTGTGTGTGCATTTTCATCTTGTTTTGTTGACATGCTTTCATCTTTATGCCATAATATTGTGTATTTGATTTACTATGCTATGTGTTTGTGTTATTGCCTTGTTACATTTCCTTACATACTTTCATGTCCATTCGGTTTCTACATGCTTTTTTGCCTTGTGCATTTGCATCTTCATTTTGAGTATGTGATTATCATGTTTTCATTCATGCTTTGCATCTTTATGCCATGAGATTATGTATTGGTTGTGCCATGTTCATGCATTAGTATTAGGTTCATTTGATTATTATATGTTCATGTTACTTTCATGCATATCTTATGTTCATATTAGGCCTTAGGTTATTTTGTATGTCCATGCATAGTTTCATGTCTATTAGGTCTAGGTCATCTTTGTATGCCATACACATTTCCATGCCATTTAGGTCTTAGATCATATTGGTATTGCCATGCATTTTCATGCTCATTAGGTTTAGGTCATCTTTGTATTGCCATGCATTTCATGCATATTAGGTCTAGGTTGCATTTATTGCCATGCAAATTCATGTTAGGCATAAGGTCATCTTTTATGCCATGCATTTGCTATGTCATTTAGGCCTTAGATCATGCATTTCATGCATTTAACTTGTTGTTTGTTCATGCATTTCATATCATCCCACTTGATTTTTGACTTAAGCCAATCAATGGCTCAAAGCCAAGCTCACATGAGCATGCTTATGGAAAATTAAGATTGTGAAGTTGGATTTTTTACCTTTGTGATTTTTTTTTTCATTAGGCAATCCTTGTCCAAATTTTTAGCAATTTTTAATATTGTTTGTAGGTCCTTAGAGGAGTCTCCAATATTTTTATTCTGATTTTTGAATGATTTTATCAAAGGCTTAAAAATGTTTTTTTGTTAAACAGTTTTTCACCAGTGTTCTAACTTTCGTGATTTTTCTGGTTGGTTATTCTTAGTCTAAAAATTAAGCCAATTTTTTCCCATAGAGTTCGACATGTTCTAAGTCTCCCATAATTTTTTCAGATATTTTTCGAAATTTTAAAAATTGGTTAAAAAATCACGTTTTAAAACTGGACCGAAAAGTCAGATTTGATTTCAAGAAGAAAATAAATTTCTGTTTTGGCTAAGACATTAATAGAAGGCTAATTTAGAATCTTAGCTACTGTCCTAGGTTGATTTCTAAGCCATTTTAATCCCAAAAAATGATTTTGTAAAGCTCGGGTCATGGGTGGTCAAGTCCGGGTTTTCAAAGTTAGAAAAATAGAGCCTTTTTTAAAAGGGAATTTCGGCCTAATGCTATTTTCATCCAATAATTTTCAAAATTGTTTTCAAACCAATCACAAAGTATTTTTGATTTTTAGAAAATTTAATTTGATGTCTTTTCCTAAGGTAGTTGAATATCTTTTTAGGTATAAGGATTTTCTTATTTAAAGGAAAAAATACACTTTCATGCATTGCATTTTTCATATTCATGCATATTATATGATATATGATTTTTGCTATGAATATTTCTATGGTAATGTTATTATTTTGATTTATATTTTATGGTGTTATATTGTTTATTATATGGTTGTGAATATTTTATGTTATCATTTATTTTTGTCACATCATTTAGGATTTACTATGTTCATGCATTGATATATTTATTTTCATGCATATTTCATGATAATATTATTTTATGTTTCATATCATTTCATGTCACTTAGATTATAATGCTATGTCATTTAGATTATATTATGTCATTTAGAATATGCCATGTCATTTAAAATATGCCATGTCATTTGGATTTGCCATGTCATTTAGAATATACTATGTCACTTAGGTTATACCATGTCATTGAGAATATATTATGTTACTTAGATTATATTATGTCATTTAAAATATACTATGTCACTTAGGTTATATCATGTCATTTAGGTTATATTATATCATTTAGATTTTGCTATGTCATCTTTATTATGTCACACATGTTCATATTCATTTTTTTAAAAATGTTTTAAAATAAGATAATGATTTTCAATAAAATAAAAATATTCCCGAGTTAAAATAATTCATGAGTTCTCTGCCCGGTTTGTTGGGGAGGATATCATCAATTATCATTAATAAAGGAATATCTTTCTTTCAAAAAACGAGAATGATTCTAAAAATTTTTCAAATAAATAAAAATTTCTATACTTTGCCGTGTTTGTCGGAGAATATAGGAAAATTTGGAATTAATAAATTCTAGGTCATTTTCAATTAAAAATTGAATTATTTTTCTTAAAATTGGGAATTAATTTGAAATACCATATTTAAAACCGATATTTTACCGAGACTTGAGATAACACATGATTAATAAGGTACCATTTTATACGGGCGTTGTGGGGGTGCTAATCCTTCCATGCACGTAACCGACTCCCGAACCCGCTTTCATTGATTTCTCTGGTTTAAAAACACAGACTTTGAAATTGGTTTTAAAAAATGTTTTAATTAATTTTAAAATGTTTTACAAAACCGATTTTAATAGGTGGCCGATCACACCTAGCCAAAAAAGATTGGTGGCGATTCTATTTCTTTTTCCGAGGTCGTTTTCAAACTCTCATTTTATTTCAAGAGGAATTAAGTCGTCTTTTCCTCTGTTTTCCCCAATGTCACGCTTAATGAATAAAGTCTCGAGATGAGACTTGTTATTTTTTAAGTTGCGACAGTTGATATTTGGAATTGTGTATAAGTTTGTACAGGAGTTCCATATATATATATATATATAGAAAGTTTTCACCAATTTAGAAAAAAATTAAGTAAGAATATTGTATCGTAATCCATAATATACAATATCGTAATCTCTAATATAGCATATCATAATCCATAATAGATCTAATTACATTTATTATATTAAGAGATAGTTTGTAATTGTTAGTAAATTATAATGGAATAATCAAATTAAAAAGAATAATAAGAATATGCATTAGGATAAAATAGAATTGCCATTTGATTTAAATGATAAACCTATAGTAGTAAGGTATGGGGTGAGATGAGATTATCTTATTATTATGTTAGGGAAATTTTAAATGAAATTGTCAACTAATATTTTGAAAAGCAACTAATTAAAAAATTTTAAATTTGTTCCCACATCTGGTCTAGTGTGCAATTAATGTTGTTTGATGTCCAATTCGTCAAGTTTTTTTAATCCAAAGGTGGAAATCCGTGAACAAAAACTTGGAGTGTCAAAGAGGGAAGGATAAGGAGAGTGCATCATTTATGTCTAATACCGTTACGGGGGCATACAATATGAGTTATAAGAACATTGAAGTTGAGAATATTGGATATGATACAATTATACAATATAAAAATAATATTTAAAAAAATAATTAAAACATAACACGAAATAAAAAATAAATACGGATACGACACGAATGCAAAAATATATCAAAATTTATATAAGATAAATTATTAACACGTCAAAATTTATATAAATATAAAACACCTTAAACACAATTATAATATAAAAAAATATACAAATATAACGCGAATACACGAATTATTAAATCTATTATACGGCTCATATCTTCTATTGCAAATTAATTAATAGTCTAATAACAATCACCTTTCATGTGAAGTGACAATCTACTATTATGAAAATTGAGTCCTTAGGGACTCATAGGAAATTATTAAATTTAGTTAAAGGGTTTTGTTGTCTTATTTTATCATTTTAATGGATATTTTTGACTTTTCACAAAGAGTTTTTAGGGGGTTTAAGTACCCACATAGTCCCTGTATTATAGTGAAAAGAGTAAATCAGTCCCTGTACTGTAAAAGTAAGTAATTTAGTCCATATACAATTGAAATAGGTGCAGATAAGTAAAATTGATAATGGTTTTAATGAGAAACCGTTAAAATGCTGACGTAGACTCGTAAAATCTAACATATTTAGATATATTTCAATTAATATTTTATTCCAAGTCATTAATTCTGTTAAATTTTATGAGTCCACATAAGCATTTTAACTGTTTTTCATTAACATTGTTATCAATTTTACTTATTTGTACCTATTTCAATTGTACAGTGACTAAATTACTCACTTTTACAGTACAGGGACTAAATTACTTTTTTCACTATAGTACAGAGACTATGTGGATACTTAAATCGTTTTTAGGGATTTAAAAGGTATTTATTTAAATGTCCAAAATTTGTTTATCCTATTTTGTTTTTTATTTGGAGCAAAAGTCTCGTTTTAGGGCAAAAAATTAATAAATATATATTCCAAAAAAATATTTTTTTCTTAGGTTGATTTAGGATTCATATCCGATCCGCTTGGAATAAAAATTAAAAAAATCATTTTATTAATTATTTTTTATTTTAATTTAAAATGATGTATTTAAAAGGGTTAGTTAGCACATTAACCCGCGAGTCGGTTTAAGATTCGTACTCGATCCGCTCGAGGAAAAAGTTAAAAAAAATTATTTTACTAATTATTTTATTTTAATTTTAAATGATGAATTTAGAGTGGTTGATCCGCACGTTGAGTCACGGGTTGATTTAGGATCCGCACCCGACTCATTTGGAGAAAAAGTTTAAAAAATTTATTTTATTAATTATTTATTTTATTTTAAATGATGTATTTAAAAGAGTTAGTCTGCACGTTGACTCGCGGGGCGATTTAGGATCCGTACTCGACCCACTCCGAAAAAAATAAAATAAAATAAATTATTATTAATTATTTTAGTTTTTTATTTTATTTTTAAATGATGTATTTAAAGAGGTTGGTTCGCACGTTGACTCGCGGGTCAATTTAAGATCCGTACCCGACCCGCTCGAAAAAAAATAAAAATATTTTATTAATTATATTTAGTTTTTTATTTTATTTTATTTTTAAATGATGTATTTAAAAAGATTGTTAACACTGTATGAAAGCAAGAACTGGACACATCAGAAAGAATAAGATCCTCCAAACTCTTGGGGTCTTTGTCCGGATGTTGTTCCCCCGGTGTGAAAGCAGTTGGTTTCGTAGTTTTAGAATTATGCTAATCCCAAGTACTCCATCTCCATCATTGCATATTGGAATATAGAGAATAAAGAGGAAAAGACATAACCAGAAGAATTGTGAAAAATAAGTCAATTTATCCAATTTTCATAATGAGCTCTAACGCTTGGAGATAGAGTTCAGTGTTCGAATTTTGTAATTGGTCCACCAGCATATAGAGATCCTCCTGGGTTACTATTTAGCCCGGGCTCATCCCTTGCGCGAGTTTTTGGGCCACGTCTAACCACGCAAGTTTGAGGTGGGCAAGTGAGCTCTCCCGACCAGTCTCCTAGGGTCTAAGACAGGGAGTGACTAAGTTTTCAAGGGGAGGCGGCAAGTTAACAAGCCAGTTTCTTTCACCAATCTTGTGAGCTAGCTCCTTTCTTTCTTCCAGTGTAAAACTAGAACCAGCCTATAATCTATTCATCTTACGAATATATTCCCGCCCCATTTTTTCTTAAGAAATAAGAAAGAAAAGAAGCAAGCAGATGAATCGATATATAGTCAACTCAATATACTGAAAATCAGGTACTATCCAGTGAGCAAGCCTGTTTGAGTTGTAGTTCCTCCAGTGGGGCTGGGGCTTGAAGAAGTCGTATATATAGACTATGTCTTTTATAGGTCTGGGCTTTTGCTTTTATAATCCCCTGAATTGGCAATGGAAGTTGCAGTTTCTTCTGCCATTAATACAGTTTCAGGAGGAGTTGCACTTCTCCCTTACATACCAGAGTTTAAGACTCAGGCTATAGGATCCTTACTCTCCTCTCTTGGGATTATCAGAGTGTCAGATTAGCCTTTGGATTCGTTCTGCCTTCCTACTTTTTGTTCTCAAAGGCGGGCGCTTAGAGTTAGAGTACAGCTGCGTAAAAACCTCTAATCTTCGCCCATTAATTTAGACCGGCCACTAACTTATCGAACGTTTTTCAGACAGAAGTCGTCATTTTTATGTTTAGAGGTCGTTCTGCAAGGTACCAAATTCATTCGATCGGGGAGAAAGCACACACGATCTATATATAGATGAATAATACCAGTTGAGTCGGATGGTGCTAGTCTTCTCGCTTACGGAAAAAGGGGCTTCCACATCAGAAAGAAGAGAGGCACCTAAACCAGCCACAGATGCATTAGCAGTTCGCGTGGAATCAGATTAAACCAAGGTCAAGGAAGACTGAGGTGACCAAATCGAGGACGATGAGCTATTCAATTCAGACGAAGAATTTGACACAGGTTCAGCAAGGACGGGCTTTTCATCCCAAAGAAGAAGAGCTAGAGGTGAGTGAGCCTACGAACGACCACCGCTTATCCTTTCCTACCCACCGCCCATAGAAGTGAGAGAGACCAGCTATTCATCGGTGGATTACTCCACTGGGATTCCGCACGTTGACTCACGTGTCAATTTAGGATCCGTACCCGATCGTCTCGAAAAAAAATTAAAAAAAAATTATTTTATTAATTATTTTAATTTTAAATGATATATTTGAAGGGGTTGATCTGCACGTTGACTCGCAAGTCGATTTAGGATCCGTACCCGTTCCGCTCGGGAAAAAAAATTTAAAAATATATTATTTTATTAATTATTTTCTTTTAATTTTAAATGGTGTATTCAAAGGGGTAGGTCCGCACGTTGATTCGCGGGTCGATTTAGGATCCGTGACCCGACCCACTCGAAAAAAAGTAAATAAATAAATTTATTTTATTAATTAGTTTATTTTACTTAAATGATGTATTTAAAGGGGTTAGTCAGCATGTTGATTCGCGGTCGATTTAGGATCCATACCTAACTCGCTTGGGAAAGAAAAGTTAAAAAAAAAAAAAGAAGGAAAAAACGAACTTGATGCTAACCTATATGAAAAAATCGATCATACTAGAGAATAAAATACAAACCACAATTTTATTTTTTTATTATTTTTTACCTCCTATAAATTAAAATATACACTGTACAATAAAATATAAATATTTTTTTAAAAAATACATATAAATAACATTTGAAAATGCATTTGTATTATGTAATTTATAAATAAAAATTATCATAAATTTAATTTTTATAATTAAAAATAATTATATTAATATTATTACAATTTAAATATATGATATTTAAATAAATAATAATTATTTAATAAAATATAAAATATAAACTAAAATTAAAATTAAAATTTTATTATTCATTAATTAAATAAATTATAAAATTAAAATACCCCAGCGAAGTGGGATTTTTTTCTAGTAAATATAATTTTTTATTCGAAAAAGGAACTTGCATAGATTAAGACTAGAATTTCCTGACACTCATTGAGTGAAAATATATTTTAATAATTTAATAAAATAAATAAATTATATTTAAAAAATTAAATATAAATAATAAATAATTTTTGTAAGTGTATAATTTTTGTAAGTAGGTAATTTTTTTAGAAAAGTTCGTAATTTTTTAAAAAAAGTAAATAGATAATATTTTGTGGAGAAAAAAATAATGAATAGATAGTTGTGAAAGTTGTGTGAAATATGAGTGATCTTTTTTCATTACGCGAGTGTTGTTTTATTTGTAAAACAAAAGTTAAAAAAATTATTAAATTATTTTTATAATATAATTTTATTTGTTTTTAATTATTTTAGTTTTATTTTTTTGATATTTCTCCAATTGAATTAATGTTTTATTAATTTGTGATACCAATTCAATCATTCATTTTAAAAATAATATAGATAGATATAGTACAATACATCACCTTCCCCTGACCTCCCCGGCTAAAACAGGGGTTAAAATGTCCGGAGTAACATTAAAAATAACAACAGAAACAAAATTAAAGGCATCCGAAGATAATTGATTTGAAAATTTGCTTCCTTTCCAAGCAAGAGCTAGGTCTGAGCCGAGCCGAGCTCTGAGAAGCTCGAGTTCGAGCTCGACTCGAAATTCATGACTCGAAATTTGACTCGAACTCGATTGAGTATCACTTTTTAGGCTCGAGCTCGGCTCGACATAAAATCGAACTATTCGAGCTCGCTCGATTAGGCTCGATTACTCGCTTTTTTATATTTGAGCTCGAATTAAATTTTTTTCATTTACAAATTTTTATATTAATTAAATTTAATAAATAATGAAATTTCTTCAAAAGTATAATGATCAGGCGAACAAATTTCAAAAAGATATTTTTCATATACTCATTGAAAAGTTTAAGTTTGAAATTCCTTTTCGTTTTCCTTTTTGTCTTCTGTCATTTTCTTGCCAACCAAACAAAAAGTCTAAAAATTCTAAAGTACAATATTTAAATAAAACGAAAAAAAAGAAACCCAAAAAAAAAAAAATTCTCAAACCCTTACTACAATTTTCCTTCACACATATTTAAAGTTCTTTTCCCTCATGGATGACTTCCTTAATGGATTACTTCCTTTTTTCAACAACCAAACGAGAGGTCTGGGACTGTAATAATAAGAGTAATTCTTTAAAAAAAAAGGAGATACAAAAATTAAGAAAAAGAAGAAACGAAGAGGGTAAAAAAGAAAACCTAAAACTTGGCCTTGACATTATCGATAGTTTCATCACTCTTAATCTCGAGAGTAATAGTCTTCCCTGTAAGCATCTTCACAAAGATCTGCATCTCTTTCTTTGGGATGGGGGTTGGCAATGGCATGCCAGAATGAGAAGAAGAAACATGCTTGTAGTTCAAGTGCCGTATGCTTTACCGAAAAATAAAACTAAAACAATTCAGTTATTTTTGGCTTTTCAAAAAAAAAAAAAAATCTGCATCTCTTTCTTTTTAAATTTCTTTTTTTCAAATAATATTTTTTTTTTGGTAAAGAAAATTTTGATTTTGGTTGAAGGTAGAAGAATATTTGAGATTGTTTATATTTGAATTTTTTGGCTTATTGTGATAAGAACTGGGAGTTGGGACTGGGAGGGGGGAGAACTGGAGAAGGCAGAGGCGGCAGTACATGTGAGAAAAAGGGAGAAAAAAATTAGGTTTTAAGGTTTTTAGGTATATATATTTTAAAAATGAAAATTCGGTCGCCTCAACTCGTATCCTAATAAATTTTAAAACAAAAAACTTGTGAATTTCAATATTATTTTATATGCTAAACGAAATATAAGAGATAAAATAACTATGATTTGATTCCATACCCATGTTAACAATTTGTCGACGCAATTCCTTATTGTTAAACTTTTTCATAAAGTTCGCTGCAATGTGTCGAATGCAGTACACTGAATATGCATGTGGAGGATTCCATCCACCATCGCGTCTAATCGCAGCTTTGATGGCTTCATGTCGATCAGACATCAAGCAAATGCCAGGCTGTTTTGTCACGTGTCTGCGCAAGTTACTGAGAAAGAATGACCAAGCCTCTGTTGTCTCACCCTCCACAATGGCAAAGGCAATTGGCAGTATGTTTCGGTTGCCATCTTGTGCAATAGCTAACAATAATGTGCCTTTGTATTTTCCATATAAGAAAGTACCGTCTATTTGCACAATAGGTTTACAATACGGATACCCTTCAATGCACGACTTAAATGTCCAAAATAGTCGATGGAATATTCTCTTACCCTGGACCAGTCGATCACCGTGATATGCAGGTACCGTTTGCAATTCCACAATTGTACCAGGTACGAAATGTTGCATTGCACCTAACCATTTAGGTAGCTCATTGTACGATCTTTCCCAATCGCCAAATACTCGAACAATTGCCTTTTGCTTTGCTTGCCATGTTTTCTTGTAGGAGGTGATGTATCCATACCGGATTCGCATCTCAGCGATCAAAACTGAAACGGAAATCTCCGGATTTGCTTGGACCAATGACAAAATGCATGAACAGATCATGTTACAATCTAACTTGCAATGATCTTGTGAAATCCTCCCCGATGTGCAAGTATGAGGCCCTTCATATTTTCTAATCTCCCATAAATGTTTCTTCTTCATAAAAGTTGCCCTTATTCTCCAATTACACCCATTCCCATACATTACGCACTTGGCATAATATTTCGTCGGCTCAGACTCAATTACTCTGTAATCTACAGAGTTTTTGATGTTATAGTGCTTGATAGCTGAAAGCACAGCCTCTTTCGTTGGGAATTGTAACCCAACACACAGAAAAAAAATGAGATTATGTTAGATCAGGAACTCCATATTTAGTATTAGGAATAGATCTGTTTATGAATCAGATCGCGGCTCGAATTTTTTTTTATTCAAGTTCGGGTCGATTCAAAAGCCTATTTCACTATTAATTAAATATTAAAAAATTATTTATATATATTTTATAATTAAATTAAAAATATATATTTTTTATTTAATAAATAGTAATTCAAGTCGGATCGAACCGATCCGAATTATTAAAATTTTTATTCAGATCCGACTCAACTAAGATCAGATCGGGCGGGGTAGCCTTTGAACAGATCTGATTGAAAACAGGTTAAAGTACTTAAATAATCCTTGTACTATAGTCAAAAGTGTATTTTAGTTTCTGTACTATAGAATTGAGTAATTTAATTTTTGTACGTTTGAAATTAGTGAAAAGAAGTAAAATTAGTAATAGTGTCAATAGAAAATCGTCTAAATGTTGATGTGAATATGTAAAATTGACAAAAAAAAAAATGACTTAAAAAAAATGATGACATATCAAATTTTTTTTACTCAAATGGAATTTAGAAAGACATAATTTTTTTAATCCCAAATCTCTCCTTTATCCGTAAAAACATATCATTATTTTTTTCAAGTTATTTATTCTGTCAATTTTTAAATTTCACATGCGTAAAAAAAATTGACACGTCATTATTTATTTTTCAAGTCATCTATTATGTCAGTTTCACATATCTATATCAGTATTTAAATAATTTTTTATTAATACAGTTATTAATTTTACTTCTTTGCGTCGATTTTAAATATATAAAAATTAAATTAATTATTTTTATAATAAAAAAAATAAAATATACTTTTAACCATTTAAAAACTTTAACAATTGGCAACATATTTGTCAAATTTTGGTGTACGAGAAACAGTGTAAAAATTGTCTAGTCAATATGAGGGAAAAAAAACGATAAGATGGGATGATGGCTTGTAATAGTGGGTTCCATAGAAGGCATGTGAAGATCTAATTATTAAAACAGGGAATCTAATGAGCCGGTTCCCGAGACTCTTTCATGATAGAGGCAAGGCAAGAAACAGCGTCTTTATTTTGTTTCTATTTTTATTTTTGTTCAAAGGGCAAGAAAAGCAGCTATACAGCTCACTGCCGACCCACCACCATTATTTATTTGATCAAAACCCTACAGCGCTATTGAACCCTTGCTACCATCCCTCTTTTTATAAATAAAGTTGTCTTGGTAGGTAAAGGGTCGTAAATCTTGGGTTTCCATGGGAGTTTCTAACACTTCAAGATTTGGGTTTTAAGATCTACTGAACACCTCTTGTAGGTGAAGCAGGGTTAAAGGGGTTTTGTTTCTGGTAGGCTGGAGAGGACGGTCTGGCTTTGGATCTGTTGAGATTTTTTATTTTTATCTTTCATGGATGTGCTTTTTTAATGAGTTTTTCTATTTTTGTTTTTGGCTTTTTTCTCAAGTAGGGTTGAGAGATTCATCTTAACCGAAAGATTGTTAGTTTAGTCAAATAGTTTTCTACTTTTCCTTTTTCAGTGTATAGTGGAAAGAAATATACATGTTGATTTTGTTCTATGGCTGGTTCTGTGTTTTTCTTTCCTTTTTTGGCTATTTTTCTAGGGTTAAGGAAAGGGTTTGGGCAAGGTTATCAGGTTTTAGTGAACCCTAGATATGGAGATGAAAAATAAGAAAAATAAGAACAAGGGTTGACCTAAGTTAGATTTTGCTCATAGCTAGGTAAGAAGGTGAGGTTTGGAGTTGAGCTCCTTGGAAGTCCAATAGATGATCTTGGCAGGGTATATTGAGCTGCTGAGCTATGGATCCCACTATCCTAACCCATCTACAAGGGGATAGGCTTGCGGCTTGCATATCTCAGGAGCTGCATTACCTTAAGTCAGATCCTTGTTTGGATTGAAGGGAGCTCTACACCTTTGTCCTCTCTTCCACTGCACTACTACTTGTGAACCTTTCTATGCTAGCTGCTAGCTGCCTCTATTTTACCAGTCTTGGATTTTAGTAACTGTGAATTAACTCTTAACCAATCGAGGTTTTGTTGTGAATAATATTGCAGATTGTTATGTACTAGATTCTGCATTTTCTTGTTTGTTGTTTTGGTTTCCCTAACCAGGTGCGGCTGTTGTAAGACTTGAACCGGTTGCCGCTGAGGCCGCAGATGCTTAATGCCAAATGAGAGATGTCAGAAAAAATCTCGTTGTTAGATTGTGTTGCAGCAGTGATTTCAAAATTCAAACCACACATCAGAGAGATAGGGTTTTGGCTATTGTACTTTATTAATAAAAAATAAGAAAAGTCATGTACAAAAAAAAAAAAAAAAGCCCTATTTAACTTTTATTCTTTTCTTTTCCCGAGGAATCCCTGCTAAATAGCTATGTAAAGTTGTATTTATATGCTTAACAGCATAGTCATCATAGACAAATTTATCAAGATATTTTTTTTTAATTATTAAATTATTTATTAAAATGTATTGTTTTTTTATTATTGAGAAGGTATCATATGATAGTGATTTTTTTATTTTATTTTTTAAAATTAAATTCGAAAGTTATCATATGATAGTGATTTCAAAGCTTGAAAATGAAACAAAAAAAACATTGAAAAGTCATCATATGATATGGCGATTTTTTATTGTAATTTTTTTTTTGTTAAGGTGTTTGGAAGTTAACACTTTTTTTTAATTATTTAATTTAATTAATTAATTTTAAAAATATTAATTTTAAATTATTTTAAAAATAAATAATTTATTTTTTATAATATTATTATTTGTATATATAATTAATTATTTATATAATGATAAATAAGAATGTAATGATAAGTAAGAATAAATCAGCATATAACATGGAATGTAAAATATGTAAATATTACGAAATATGTAAATATTACAGGTGCAGAACATGTAATTGGTTCATTGTTGATGCGAACTCTCCCGATGTACGAGGTTGATAAGGATATTATCGACGGCTATGACCTTTATTTCTGCATAATCCACAACGTTTTGGTTAGTCTTTCTCCCTGAGGTCCATTTCATTACGAATACGACTTGATTTTGGCCGACCATGTGGATCTCTTCGCATTTTTGGATTGGGACACATTTCTGTTCCATTATATTGAGGCCAATAACCTTCATTTGAAACTGCTTCAAACTCATGTCTATAAACATGAATATAGTGTCAAGTTTATAAACATTGTCCACATATTGCATGCAATCTACATGGACATATGCACAAGCAGTAACTACATGTGAATAAGAAAACCTTTATGCTTGAAACTTCCCACAGTCACACCACATTTCACTAAAATTTACATTGTACTTCATTGCAGCAACTCTCTCTTGTGAGTCAAGTAACTCCTCAATCAAGAAAGATTGATTTGCGCGCGTAAAATTACGAACCGAGTGAGAGTTAGCTTTCCTACGATTTTCTTGCATTGCCATTGTGACTGTTTCACAGTATGTGTGCCCTCCCTCGATCATTGTTTGTTGCTTGTTGCCCATCTTAACAAAAAGTTCAGCCAACCTATAATATGTTGCCTGCACCAAAGCAGTAATAGGAAGATGGCGCGTCCCCTTTAACACTGAATTGATAGATTCAGTTAGGTTGGTTGTCATATGCCCATAGTGTCTTCTTTCGTCATATGATTGGGCCCACTTCTCCTTAGAGATCCTATCAAGCCAATTAGCCGCCTCTGTGTTTTCTCCACGAAGAATCTCATACATCCAATGAAAATGGGGTCGCCTCAACTCGTATCCTGATAAAATTAAAAAAAAAATGTTAATTTCAGTATTATTTTATATATTAAAGGAAATATAAGAGAGAAAATAACTATGATCCAATTTCATACCTATGTTGACAATTTGTCAATGCAATTCCTTATTGTTAAATCTTTTCATGAAGTTAACTGCAATGTGTCGAATGCAGTACATAGAGTATGCATTTGGAGGATTACATCCACTACCATGGCGTCTGATTGCAACTTTGATGGATTCATGTCGATCAGACATTAAACATATGCCAGGTTGTGTAATCACAAGTGAACGCAAATTAGTGAGAAAGAATGACTAAGCCTCCGCTGTCTCACCCTCCACAATGGCAAAGGCAATTGGTAGTATATTTCGGTTGCCATCTTGTGCAATAGCTAACAACAATGTTCCTTTGTATTTTTCATATAAGAATGTACCATCTATTTGCACAATAGGTTTGCAATACGAAAACCCTTCAATGCACGACTTAAATGTCCAAAAGAGTCGATGGAATATTCTTTAACCCTGGACCATTCAATCACCGTGATATGCAGGTATCTTTTGCAATTCCACAATTGTACCAGGAATGAAATGTTGCATTGCACCTAACCATTTAGGTAGATCATTGTACGATCTATCCCAATCGCCAAAGACTCGAATAATTGCCTTTTGCTTTACTTTCCATGCTTTCCTATAAGAAGTGATGTATCCATACTGGATTGGCATCTCAGCGATCAAAATTGAAACAGAAATCTCCGGATTTGCTTTGACCAATGACAGAATGCATGAACAGATCATGTTAGAATCTAATTTGCAATAATCTTGTGAAATTCTTCCCGATGTGCAAGTATGAGGCCCATTATATTTTCTAATCTCCCATACTTGTTTCTTCTTCATGAATGTTGCCCTTATTCTCCAATTGCACCCTTTCCCATACATTGGACACTTGCCATGATATTTGGTTGGCTCGGATTCAATAACTCTGTAATCTACAGAGTTATTGATGTTGTAGTGCTTAATAGCTGAAACCACAGTCTCTTTCGTTGGAAATTATAACCCAACATAGAGATCAATTGTAGATGAATTCCAACTCAGAGGTGCAGCAAATGTATGACCATATTAAGAAAATTCTGGCACTTGCATTGCATCCAGATCCAGGGTGCGCATATGAGATGCAGGCTCATAAGGGGGGAGAACTCCATAAGTGTTCATATCAGGGCCAACGTCTCGGTCAAAATCATTGCTCTCATCACTGTCATTTGCGAATTCAGCATACTCTTCTTCTTGCTAACTAAAGTCACCAATATATTCACCATGGGTTCCACATGACTGAACGGGATCATCACTAGCTAGCACATCATCCAAGGCAGTAGAAATTGTTGGTGAGACAAATGAATTAAGAAACGTTGTAGCTGGAGATGACATTTCTTCTGGGGGAACGTTGTATGAAGTGGGAACATAATACAACGGCTGAGAATCATCATCTTCTGGAGGCCCACAATCCTCAATGTCAGTATATAACTCAAGTACACCAACATTTTCAAATGTCTCGTGAGCATGAAACATTTTTCTCACATCATTATCATCTTCTAGTGGATAAGTCCTATATCAGACACATCCTTCACCAATAGAAAGAGGAAGCCTATACTTAATCTCTGAAACTCTTTTTGTATTTTTAGCTTTGATTTTTGTATGAATTATCACCTTCAGTTCCTATAATATGACGTCTTCACCAACACGAAAGCTTTTAGGACGTTCACAGTCAAATGTAGCACCTTCATCAGTATTATGAATTTGGCCATTATAGTAGACCAATGCGACCACTATGTTGCTCATGTTGTGTAGTAATGAAAGTGTGAAGGATGAGAACGAAGGTATTACCACTCAGTAAATGAAATAAGAAATAGAGAATGATGAGAATGACAAAGTATTATCATTAACACCAGAAAATAACAACTAAGTTTGAGAAAGAGGAGAGAATGAGGAAGGAATATCATATTTATAATGGTTTATGATAAAATATGGTGAAAATTGTTGAATCTGATTCCCATTTTTCAGCTGATAAGTCTCATCCCTTTGAAACTGTTGAATCTGATTCCCATTTTTCTGCTGACAAGTCCCATCCTTTGAAACTGTTGAATCTGATTCTCATTTTTTGCTGACAAGTCCCATCCTTTGAAACTACTGAATCTTGATTTCCATTTTTCTACTGATAAATCAAATCATGGTGAAAAACGGTTGATTCTGATTCCCATTTTTTTCCTCATAAATCCCATCATGGTGAAAATTTGTTGAATCTGATATTTTTCAGCTGATAAGTCCCATCCTTTGAAACTGTTGAATCTGATTCTCATTTTTCTGCTTACAAGTCCCATCCTTTGAAACTGTTGAATTTGATTCCCATTTTTCTACTGATAAACCAAATCTGGTGAAAAACTGTTGATAAGGATATTTTCGACGGCTATGACCTTTATTTCTGCATAATCCACAACGTTTTGGTTAGCCTTTCTCCTTGAGGTCCATTTCATTACGAATACGACTTGATTTTGGCCGACCATGTGGATCTCTTCGCATTTCTGGATTGGGACACATTTCTGGTCCATTATATTGAGGTCAATAACCTTCATTTGCAACTGCTACAAACTCATGCCTATAAACATGAATATGGTGTCAAGTTTATAGACATTGTCCACATATTGCATGCAATCTACATGGATATATGCACAAGCAGTAACTACATGTAAATAAGAAAACCTTTTTGCTTGAAACTTCCCACAGTCACACCACATTTCACTAAGATTTACTTTGTACTTCATTGCAGCAACTCGCTCTTGTCAGTCAAGTAACTCCTCAATCAAGAAAGATCGATTTACGCGCGTAAAATTACAAACCAAGTGGGAGTTAGCTTTCGTACGATTTTCTTGCATTGTCATTGTGACTGTTTCACAATATGTGTGCCCTCCCTCGATCATTGTTTGTTGCTTGTTGCCTATTGTCGCAACCTAAAAAATAATAACGACGAGTCTCATCGCAAGACTTTATTATTCGTTAGGCGTGACATTTAAAAAAAAAAATCGAGGAAAAGTCGACTTAATTCCTCTAGAAAAATTAAGGTTTTGAAAATGACCTTAAAAAAGACATGGAGTCGCCACCAATCTTTTTTAGCTAGGTGTGATCGGCCACCTATTAAAACCGGTTTTATAAATATTTTAAAAATTAATTAAAACATTTTAAAAACCAATTTCAAGTCTGCGTTTTAAAACCAGAGAAATCAAAGAAGCGGATTCGGGAGTCGGTTACGTGCGGGGAAGGATTAGCACCCCCACAACGCCCGTATAAATCGGTACCTTCTTAATCGTGTATTATCTCAAGTCTCGGTAAAGATTGGTTTTAAATTTAGTATTTCAAGTTAATCCCCAATTTAAAGAAAAATAATTCAATTTTTATTTGAAAATGATTCAGAATTTATAAATTCAAAATTTTCCTATATTCCCCAACAAACGTGGCAAAATATAGAAATTTTTATTAGTTTTGAAAAACTTTCCGAATCATTCTCTTTTTTTTTTGAAAGAAAGATATTCCTTTATTAATGATAATTGGTGATATTCCCTCCAGCAAACCCGGTAGAGAACTCATGAATTATTTTAACTCGGGAATATCTTTATTTTTTATTGAAAAATCATTATCCTTTTGAAAACATTTTAAAAGATATGAATATGTATATGCATGACATAAATAAAATGACATAGCAAAATCTAAATAATATAATGCAACCTAAATGACATGGCAAACATGAATGATATGGCATATAATTTAAATGACATGGAATAAAATAATGCTATAATATAATATGCATGAAAATAAAAATGCAATGCATGAAATGTATTTTTTCCTTTAATTAAGGAAATCCGTATATCTAAAAAGATATCCGGCTACCTTAGGAAAATATGTCAAATTAAATATTCTAAAACCAAAATACTTTGTGATTGTTTGAAAACAATTTTGAAAAGCTTGAATTAACAATAAAAACTGGGCTAAAAATTTTTAAATGGCTCTAATTTCCTAAGTTTAAAAAATCCGGACTTGATTACCCTTAGCCCGGGACTTGAAAAACCATTTTTAGAGTTTAAAAGACTTAGAAATCACCCTAAGTCAGTAGCTAACCCTCCTAATCAGCCCACTCTAAGTAGATTAACCAAAACAGAAAATTGGTTTTTCTTTAAATTCAATTCTGACTCCATTGTCCAGTTTTAATCCACGATTTTTTATCCTATTTTGAAAAATTCCAAAAATTCTAAAAAAAATACTGGAGACTCAGGACATGTAAAACTATACGAGAAAAAATCGGCTTAATTTTTTGATCAAAGATGAATTCCCAGAAAAACCAGAGATGTACGAGTTTTTGGAGGAGAAAAAAAAACTGCTTTGTTTTTCTTTAAATTCAATTCTGACTCCACTGTCCAGTTTTAATCCACGATTTTTTATCCTATTTTGAAAAATTCCAAAAATTCTAAAAAACATACTGGAGACTCAGGACATGTAAAACTATACGAGAAAAAATCGGCTTAATTTTTTGATCAAAGATGAATTCCCAGAAAAACCAGAGATGTACGAGTTTTTGGAGGAGAAAAAAACTGCTTTGTTTTTCTTTAAACTCAATTCTGACTCCACTGTCCAGTTTTAATCCACGATTTTTTATCCTATTTTTAAAAATTCCAAAAATTCTAAAAACAATACTGGAGACTCAGGACATGTAAAACTACACGAGGAAAAATTTTCTTAATTTTGTGATCAAAGATGAATTCCCAGAAAAATCAGAGATGTACGAGTTTTTTTGAAAAAAACTGAAAAAATTGCTTTGCCATCACAATTTTTTTCTTGATAAAATCATTTAAAAATCAAAATAAAAATATTTGAAACTCATAAAATGACTTGAAAGCAATAGCTAGGACTTTTTGAAAGTTAGATAAAAATTGGCTAAGTAAAAAAATCACAAAGGTAGAATAATCAATTTGACAAAATTAATTTTCCACAAGTGTGCTCAAGAGAGCATGACCTTGAACCATTAATTGGCTCAAGTCATTATTCAAGTGGCATGAACATGAAATGCATGAAACAATGCAGCAAACATAATGCATGAAATGCATGGATCTAAACATAAATGTAAGGAAAATGCATGACACCAATAATATGGCCTAGACCTAACATGAACTTGCATGGCATTTAATGTAACCTAGACCTAAGACATGCATGGCATTTTCACAAACACAAGGCATGCTTAATTCAAAAATCCAACCAAATATCATGCAAATGCATAAACCTAACAACTAGCATGACAAAAATACAACACACAATGCAAAACACATAGAGTAGCCAAATGGCCCCAAGCTTCAACAAGCATGGCATTTTCACAAACACTTGGTATGCTAGCATGAAAAACTAAGTCATAACACAAAAATCACACAAGCATTTTCACAAATACCTAATATACCAAATCTAAAACATGCTCACTAAGATATAAAACAAGAATCATGCAAAGAATCACACAAGCACTTTCACAAACACTTAATATGCTAACTCTAAAACATGCTCAAATTTAAACAACATGAAAACAGAAAATTAAAAATGCAAAAACATGATATCTAAGACATAAATGGCAACAAACAAAGCAACCAAATTAAATATAACTTAAGAACATGAAATAACATAATATTTAAAACATCAAAAATAAAGAAAATAGCATAAACAATATGGTAAAATGAATCAAAAATAACAACTTAAAATAAATAATGTAGGCCATTTGGCCATGGTGAGTTTATTGTAAAAAAAAAATGTAAGAAAAATATACTTAAGAAAGGAAATGAAGGAAGAACAAGAAACATTATTTTAAAATGAAAACTCACCAAGTAGCTTTTGAACGGATTAAGCTATAAACCCTCAGAGTAGCTTTTGAACGGATTAAGCCACAAACCCTCTCACAAGTAGCTTTTGAACGGATTAAGCTATAAACCCTCAGAGTAGCTTTTGAACGGATTAAGCTACAAACCCTCAGAATAGCTTTTGAACGGATTAAGCTATAAACCATCAGAGTAGCTTTTGAACGGATTAAGCTACAAACCCTCTCAACAAAAACACTATGACTCACCACCCGGATAATCCTAATACAAGTGTATAGACTATCTCACAAGGGGTAGTGGGTGATTTCAACCAAAGGCCAAGACCTCTTATTTATAAGGTGAGCACCTCCTTGGCTTGACATTACAAAGGGATGTGGGATTGGGACTTAGGCTCAAAAATGAAAATCTCTAACTTAACTCTTGATTTTTAATCACTTGATTGAAAAACTCCTAAGCTTCCTCCTTCCTTTGGGCTTGGGCAGGCCAGCACTTCTCTTTTCCAGCCCAGCTCTGATTTTTGAAAGGCCCAAAGAAGCCCTTTTCGGTTGCTTGGGTGAAACGACCATTTTGCCCCCCGGATGCAAAATAAATATCAAACGGGCTCCAAATTCAATTTTTCTTTTTTTAATACTTCAAAAATAATAAAATATTGAGTTCTGGAAGTTTTCAAAATTATCCGAGTCCGTTTGCTATTTATTTGGATTTTTTTCTTCCCAAAATGTCCTTTTATGCCCCTACTTTTTACCATTTTTTAAACGAGCTCCAAATCAAGATTTTTCTTCACCAATCTCTTCAAAATAATTAAAAAGTGTGATCTGGAAGTTTTCATAATTTTTGGAGCTCATTTGGTATTTTTTCGGGATTTATCGGCATGAATTACTGCATAGGAGGCCCGAGATTTGGCCATTTTGCAAACGAACTCGGAATCAAGATTTTCTTTCGCCAATCTCTTCCAAATAATTTAAAAATTAGATTTGCAAAATTTCAGAATTTTTGGAGTCCATTTGCTATTTTTCCGGGATTTATCTTTTTGAATTACTGCATAAGAAGCCCGGGATTTGGCCATTTTGCAAACGAACTCGGAATCAAGATTTTCTTTCGCCAATATCCTTCAAATGATTTAAGAATGAGATTGACAAATTTTCCATAATTTTCGGAGTCCATTTGCTATTTTTCCCAAATTTTTCCCATTTTGCCCTTTTACCTCCGAAACCCGATTTTGCTCAAAACAAATCCGATTCTCAGATTTTCTTCAATCTGAGCCTTGGGCCATCCTTTTTAATCATTCCTCATCCATTGGGGGCTTTGGTCTTACCAAGTCGGGCCATTTCTGTGATTCTTCCCGATTTCACCGAAATCCACTAAAAACCCTAATTCTCGGTTTTCTCCCGGATTGTCTTTTCTTTCGGTTTTTCTTGCAAGTGACTTCTCCATTATCCGTAGTCAGTGCTTATCTTTCATTTGGAACCTTCAATTTTGACCAGTTTGATCGTTTAAGCACTTTTCCCCAAATTTCTCGAATTAGGGTTTTTTTTCTACTGAATGTCCAAATCCCAACTTCCGAACTCCATATCTTTCAATGTAGACCTCGGATTATCAAAATTCTTTCGCCATTTTTCAATTGAACTTAAAATCTTGATTTTGAAAGTGGGTTGACTTTTTCAGTAGTTGACTTTTTGGGGTTGACTTTTTCGGGGTTGACTTTTTCGGGTTGACTTTTTTTCAAGTTTGTCTTTTTGTGCTCGCCCTCTTAAACTAAGTCTCGGAGTACCACCTGCAGGATGAAAACAGTCTTTTTATACTCGGAAACATCAATATGGGAGGAAAACATACCTGTTTAGTGGTCCGGACAAAATTAGGTGTCTACAGCTGCCCCTCTTTGGCTATTGCTGAGAATCAGGAATCAGGCAAAGATAAACCGACACTAATTTTGTACGGTCAGTGACATCACATGTGAAGGAAAGGGAAAGGGGTTTCTTTTTCATTTTCATTTTTTCATTTTCTATTTTTCATTTTTTTCTTCTTTTTTCTTCTTTTTTTCTTTTTTTCTTTTTTCCTTTTTTCTATTTTTTCTATTTTCATTTTTTTTTTATTTTTTTAAACAATAAATTGAAGGTTTTGTCCTTAAATTGAATTCCCTGCCTAAACAAGGCTCGATTCGTCTTAAGGAAACGAATTCGATTTTCAAAAGAAAAATTTATGCTCGAAGGGCTTTAAAATTGGTGCCCGAAGGTCTTAAAATGGTGCCCGGAGGTCTTAAAAATTGGTGCCCGGAGGTCTTACCCCTGAAAAAAGTTATGCCCGGAGGTCTTAAAGATGTTGCCCGGAGGTCTTACCTGTGATTTGAAAAAAATTAAGCCCGGAGGTCTTAAAAATGGTGCCCATAGGCCTTACCCCTGAAAAAAAAAGTTATGCCCGGAGGTCTTAAAGATGTTGCCCGGAGGTCTTACCTGTGATTTGAAAAATTATGCGTTGTATGCGACTTTAAAAATGATGCCCGGAGGTCTTAAGAATGGTGCCCGGAGGCCTTACTTGTGATTTGAAAAAAATGCGCTGTATGCGACTTTAAAAATGATGCCCGGAGGTCTTAAGAATGGTGCCCGGAGGCCTTACCCGTGATTTGGAAGAAATGCGCTGTATGCGACTTTAAAAATGATGCCCGGAGGTCTTAAGAATGGTGCCCGGAGGCCTTACCCATAATTTGGAAGAAATGCGTTGTATGCGACTTTAAAAATGATGCCCGGAGGTCTTAAGAATGGTGCCCGGAGGTCTTACCCATAATTTGGAAGAAATGCGCTGTATGCGACTTTAAAAATGATGCCCGGAGGTCTTAAGAATGGTGCCCGGAGGCCTTACCCGTGATTTGAAAAAAATACGCTATATGCGACTTTAAAAATGATGCCCGGAGGTCTTAAGAATGGTGCCCGGAGGCCTTACCCATAATTTGGAAGAAATGCGCTGTATGCGACTTTAAAAATGATGCCCGGAGGTCTTAAGAATGGTGCCCGGAGGCCTTACCCATAATTTGGAAGAAATGCGCTGTATGCGACTTTAAAAATGATGCCCGGAGGTCTTAAGAATGGTGCCCGGAGGCCTTACCCGTGATTTGGAAGAAATGCGCTGTATGCGACTTTAAAAATGATGCCCGGAGGTCTTAAGAATGGTGCCCGGAGGCCTTACCCATAATTTGGAAGAAATGCGCTGTATGCGACTTTAAAAATGATGCCCGGAGGTCTTAAGAATGGTGCCCGGAGGCCTTACCCGTGATTTGGAAGAAATGCGCTGTATGCGACTTTAAAAATGATGCCCGGAGGTCTTAAGAATGGTGCCCGGAGGCCTTACCCATAATTTGGAAGAAATGCGCTGTATGCGACTTTAAAAATGATGCCCGGAGGTCTTAAGAATGGTGCCCGGAGGCCTTACCCGTGATTTGGAAGAAATGCGCTGTATGCGACTTTAAAAATGATGCCCGGAGGTCTTAAGAATGGTGCCCGGAGGCCTTACCCATAATTTGGAAGAAATGCGCTGTATGCGACTTTAAAAATGATGCCCGGAGGTCTTAAGAATGGTGCCCGGAGGCCTTACCCGTGATTTGGAAGAAATGCGCTGTATGCGACTTTAAAAATGATGCCCGGAGGTCTTAAGAATGGTGCCCGGAGGCCTTACCCATAATTTGGAAAAAATGCGCTGTATGCGACTTTAAAAATGATGCGCGGAGGCCTTACCCCTGAAAAAAGTTATGCCCGGAGGTCTTAAAGATGTTGCCCGGAGGGCTTAAAGATATTGCCCGGAGGGCTTAAAGATATTGCCCGGAGGTCTTACCTGTGATTTGAAAAATTATGCCCGGAGGTATTAAAAATGTTCTTTGAAGAATTGTTGAAAATTACCCTAACGATTTTGAGAAGATGCGAATGCTTTTTGATGCAGATGCAGGTCTTGAATAAGACACGAAATGACTTAAACTGGTGCAAATGTCTTTAATGCAAATGTAAATGACTTGGATTGATGCCCATGTTTCATGATGCAGATGCCCCTACTAATTGTGTTCATGTAACTGGTTTATGAATGGTGTAACTACAATTACCACACAGTAATGAAAATGCAATGATTCTAGAAATGATGCAATTGCTTGAGATGACACAAATACGAATTCCATGAAGAATGTAAATGTAAAGGTAAAATACAGATGCTTATGGAATAATGCCAATGCAAATACCCATGAATGATGCAAATGCTTGCCGACACTGTGCAGATGCAAAAGCTCGATAAAGAGATGAGTGCTCATGAGTGATGCAAGTGCCCCCGGCTGTTTTTCTAGACATTGGCTTAGCCTTTCAAATTCATTTTTCCTTTTCAAATCAGAGTATATCTTCAATTCATTTTGGCTATTCTCTTTGCCCCAACAGTTTTTCAAACTTTAATCAACAGAGATCTGAACCGGGTTCTATTTCTTCTTCTCATATCTGGAAGTCAAGACCTATCCTGGCAGTTCTACACCTTTGAGTTAGAAAAATCCTTGTCTCATGCCAACATCAAAATGGGTATTTCAAAAAAATCTCTTTATTTGTTTTCGCATTTTGAAAACTTCTGAACAAAAAATATTAACCCCACAATGTGTGATGTACAAATCTTTTGAAGACTGATGATCATTGTTAGAAATTTCTCTAAGTATCAATCTGGGTTTTTTCAACTGGGATTGGCAAGGCTTGGTATAACAAGATTCTGGCTTTTCCAGGAAAACTTCATGACAAAAATGTATATCCCTTCTAGGCTCACAAATGGAACATGTTTTATAAATCATGAATTCATTGAGAACCAAACAAATTCAACATTCTTTTAGTTTCCATATCAAGGCATTTTGTCAAGCATCAAGATTGGCTGGGATGTTTAAACCGGAAAGTTTAATCTTGGGAACAAAGTTTCAGTTTTTGAAGACAATCCTCCGAATGAGAGCTGACAATTTGGGGGGTTCAGGAATTCCTAGATGTTCCTCGATGACCACTCCTTTAATAAGATCTTTTCTTTTGGGGTATCGGCACTATCATCGATGGCATCGAAAATTCCCATTCTACTCTAGACCGCCCGTTTTTTTGGGTTTTCGCCCTAGAGTCCCGTTCTTTTCAATTTTTCTCTTTTTTTTTTTTTTTTTTTACCATGCACTTGAGAATTCTAAATTCTTCCTTAGTGAAATGAGAATTTAATGAGATGGGATAAAATCTGAGGAAAACCCTTCAAATTAAACATTCATGCTTGATCAAAATGGACTTTTAAAGCACGTAATGTAGGCCATGGCTCAGGGTTCAGAAAGAAAGGATAAATAGGCCCAAAATATGTGTTTGAGGGTAATCAGATCAAGGATCCTTTCTTGAAGAGGATTTTCTTTGAAGCATGTGTCTCTTCTTGGACATTTCTTTCTTTTTGATTTTGCTCTTTTTCTTCCTTGCTTTTGGCTTTCAATTAGCCATGTCTTTCACACACATTTTTTTATTGTGTTTTTTGTTTGTTTTTCTTGGCTTTCATTTCGTCATCTTTTCCTCTTCTTTTTTCTTTGACAGAGTGCACCCGTATTTATTCGGGGCTCCATTTGCTTTGTGTCTGTCCCTGAGCTGTCACTCATTTCTCAATGATCTTTGAAAAGATCTTTCCTCGCATTTGCCCCCCAGTGTAGAGGGTAATCCTTGATCAGGGTTCAAAGAATTAAGAATTCTTTTGGCTCAAAAGGGGTGACTATGAATAATAATTTTTTTCTTGTGAAAGGGATATGAAAGATGGCCATTCATCATATCAAGCCCAAATATTCTCATTGAAAAGCAATCCTCAGGGGAAATAGATATTCAGAATTTCATTTTGCACTTTGGAATCATCTGAATTCTCATATGCATGATATCATGATTTTTCTTTTTCTTTTTTTTCTTTTTTTTGTTTTTTTCATCGCATGCCCCCAATGATTCATGCATTAGCCCATCCTTCTTCACTATGTATCCATCATTTCCACATATGATGCCCCAATTTGATTATCCATGCGAATTTGTATCAACGAGGAACATGGCAAGTCTAGGTCTGTTTTGAAAAGGCTGAGTTTCCAATCTGAGTTCTTTGAAGAGACAAGGAAAATACGACCCAAAAACAGGTTTTCTCTGGGACAAGGGATAATCTATTTTAATCATTGTGCCCCATGATGTCAATCATGAAGTGATGTTTGGGCAATTAGTGTTTTGTGGTTATTGGGAAAGGTCATGAATGGTTTTAGCACAATCTTGACACACACCAAATTATCAAAATCTAGACTCTTGAAAGAATGTCTCATTTGTTTGAATTTCAAGGAATTCGAAAAATTTCAAAAAGTTTGTTCCTTTGTTCATAGCCTAGACTAGGATTTACATCCTTGCTTATTTTGCAATGACAATGCTTCTCTTTTTTCATTCATTTTTCCTTGAAGCATTAGGTCTTTCAAGTGTTATTGATTCAAGGTTTAGGTATAGAGAAGCCCAAAAAAGAGTGGGATGGTGTTGGGTCATTTCTAACACTGATCATCAATCTTCTTGAGACTATCCATTATTAAAACTTCCTTAATGCTTGTTTTTGTAAATTCACGTTTATTTAAAACACAACAAACACAAAGCATTTAAAATTCATTTAATTCATGTAGATGTTAACATGAGACAAGTGCTTTCATCATCACAGTGTATAAAACTACATGCGTCAAAAATGCTCCTATTGACATCCTTCAAAGGTAGTAATTCTCCCCCTAAAACCCTGAAAGAAATTGATTTAGGGCTAAGTGGCCTTCCATTGATCGATAAGCTCCGGTGTCAAAATACCATCACGGATAAGACTTTCAATCCTTTCCTTCAGTTGTCTGCATTTTTCAGTTGAATGCCCAACTACCCCTAGGTGATAATCACACTTGCTGTCAGGGTCATAGCTTTTAGCTGACGAAGAAAACTCTTCAAAGCTAAGCCAATTTCTATTTCATCTTATTAATGTGTTTCATGATGAATGAGCTATGAATGTCATGAGTGCAATTTGATGCATGTGAAGGATAAACAAAGTTATGTGTGGTCATATACAGTGGAAACATGTTGACCATGTATGTTATAAATGCAACACGATGCCAACATGATGCATTTACATGAGAAAAATCAATGCATGGATATATGCAATGAATGACTATGTATGTTCCAAATGCATTTCCCAATGAATGATCATATACACTATCAATGCCACACAATGTCAATTATGATGCATGTGAAGAATAAATGATTGACACAAAGTATATACAAAGAAAATCATGCTGATCGTGTATGTCATGAATGCCACCTGATGCCAATATGAAAAATTAATGCATGAGCATATCATGATGACTGTGTATGCCATGAATGCAACCTGATGCCAACATGATGCATGTAAAAAATAAGCAAATTAATGCATGGATATATACAATGAATGACCATGTATGTTCCAAATGCATTTCCCAATGAATGATCATATACACTATGAATGCCATACAATGTCAATTATGATGCATGTGAAGAATAAATGACTGACACAGAGTATATACAAAGAAAGTCATGCTGGCCGTGTATGTCATGAATGCAACCTGATGCCAATATGAAAAATTAATGCATGAGCATAACATGACGACTATGTATGCCATGAATGCACCCTGATGCCAACATGATGCATGTAAAAAATAAGCAAATTAATGCATGGATATATACAATGAATGACCATGTATGTTCCAAATGCATTACCAATGAATGATCATATACACTATGAATGCCACATAATGTCAATTATGATGCATGTGAAGAATAAATGACTGACACAGAGTATATACAAAGAAAGTCATGTTGGCCGTGTATGTCATGAATGCAACCTGATGCCAATATGAAAAATTAATGCATGAGCATAACATGACGACTATGTATGCCATGAATGCACCCTGATGCCAACATGATGCATGTAAAAAATAAGCAAATTAATGCATGGATATATATAGGAAAATCATTTCTGACTATGAATGCATGAATGCAACTTGATGCTACCATGATGCATATAAAGAAAGAATAAATTGATATATGGATATATACAGAAAAATCATGCTGACTATGAATGCATGAATGCAACTTGACGCTAACATGATGCATATAGAGAAAGAATAAATTGATATATGGATATATACAGAAAAATCATGTTGACTATGAATGCATGAATGCAACTTGATGCCAACATGATGCATGTAAAGAAAGAATAAATTGATACATAAACAAATAATGACCATGCATGTCATAAACGTATCTTACAATGAATGACCATGCATGCTATGACTATAACATGATGTCAAAATGATACATGCAAAAAAAAAATAAATGAATTAACACAAAGGTATATACAAAGAAATCAATGATTACACGAAATTGGTGGGACCTAAATCTTGATTATTCAAAAATCTCATTATGCAAGATTTGCCTCCAAATTTATGATTTTTTTTAACATGCTTTTTTTTTGTGTTTTTTTTTTATTTATTTATGAAAAACCAATCACATTATTTTCAAAAGAATTTCAGGGTGGATCCCACTATGGTACCATATGCAAATGTTCATGTGACACTACTGGTTTTATGAAATCATCAAATGAAATTACCAAATGTTTATTGCAAAGAATGAGATCAATAATACAACAAAAAATGTACATGCTCCATTCACACATGCATGAAATGTGCAACATGCAAAAATGCTTGAAAAAGGATTTTTTTTATTTTTAAAAACAGCTAATGAACATCTGCCCCAGCAATATCTGCTTATTTAGGCATCACGATGCCTTCGAGGAGGAGTATCACATTTATTACGGGCGATGTACGTACATCGTTGCCCAATCTACCACACTTATTTGGAGTGTAAAACAGGTAACAAAAAGTTTAGAAATGTCCCTCCATGTGTTCCTATTTTCGGTATATCTAACGGAAATTCGGGATGACTTCGCCTAGGTTCACTATATGAGGGTGAATCGGTTCTAAGGCCCCGAATTGTTCCTCACTGTCGCCGGTGAAGGCTAGTAAGGCACCCCGATAAAAACGGGTTCAATTCGTTAGAGTATATTTTCCTATGCCCGTACGGAGGATTATCACGAAGGCATTAGGTACTTTATACTCCGAAAGTGTTTCACTAGCCCATACGGAGGATCATCACGAAGGCGTAGTTACTTTACTCCCACTTAAAAGGACGGAACCCGGGTATAGGATTCATGTTATGCAAATGCACGTGTAGTGTGTGTGGAGGAATAATAAACCTTTCACCACCTATTCTACAAACCTTATTCTAAATGCCCTAGCAATTAAAACATTCAAGAATAGTGTAACGCATTAACCAACAAGCAATTATAATATGAAACCTTAAATAACTAGAGAACAATAATAAAATGCATGCACATGAGTATGAACATATTTAAAAATATTTTACTATTTTTTAAAATTCTCCTTATTAAAAAAATGTGGGAATTAAAATTAAATACCAATTAAACCAACAAAACCGAGACTGAGATAACACACGACTAATTCTAGGCCTGACTCTCTAATATGTCCCCAGTGGAGTCGCCAAGCTGTCGCAACCTAAAAAATAATAACGACGAGTCTCATCGCAAGACTTTATTATTCGTTAGGCGTGACATTTAAAAAAAAATCGAGGAAAAGTCGACTTAATTCCTCTAGAAAAATTAAGGTTTTGAAAATGACCTTAAAAAAGACATGGAGTCGCCACCAATCGTTTTTAGCTAGGTGTGATCGGCCACCTATTAAAACCGGTTTTATAAATATTTTAAAAATTAATTAAAACATTTTAAAAACCAATTTCAAGTCTGCGTTTTAAAACCAGAGAAATCAAAGAAATGGATTCGGGAGTCGGTTACGTGCGGGGAAGGATTAGCACCCCCACAACGCCCGTATAAATCGGTACCTTCTTAATCGTGTATTATCTCAAGTCTCGGTAAAGATTGGTTTTAAATTTAGTATTTCAAGTTAATCCCCAATTTAAAGAAAAATAATTCAATTTTTATTTGAAAATGATTCGGAATTTATAAATTCAAAATTTTCCTATATTCCCCAACAAACGTGGCAAAATATAGAAATTTTTATTAGTTTTGAAAAACTTTCCGAATCATTCTCTTTTTTTTTTTGAAAGAAAGATATTCCTTTATTAATGATAATTGGTGATATTCCCTCCAGCAAACCCGGTAGAGAACTCATGAATTATTTTAACTCGGGAATATCTTTATTTTTTATTGAAAAATCATTATCCTTTTGAAAACATTTTAAAAGATATGAATATGTATATGCATGACATAAATAAAATGACATAGCAAAATCTAAATAATATAATGCAACCTAAATGACATGGCAAACATGAATGATATGGCATATAATTTAAATGACATGGAATAAAATAATGCTATAATATAATATGCATGAAAATAAAAATGCAATGCATGAAATGTATTTTTTCCTTTAATTAAGGAAATCCGTATATCTAAAAAGATATCCGGCTACCTTAGGAAAATATGTCAAATTAAATATTCTAAAACCAAAATACTTTGTGATTGTTTGAAAACAATTTTGAAAAGCTTGAATTAACAATAAAAACTGGGCTAAAAATTTTTAAATGGCTCTAATTTCCTAAGTTTAAAAAATCCGGACTTGATTACCCTTAGCCCGGGACTTGAAAAACCATTTTTAGAGTTTAAAAGACTTAGAAATCACCCTAAGTCAGTAGCTAACCCTCCTAATCAGCCCACTCTAAGTAGATTAACCAAAACAGAAAATTGGTTTTTCTTTAAATTCAATTCTGACTCCATTGTCCAGTTTTAATCCACGATTTTTTATCCTATTTTGAAAAATTCCAAAAATTCTAAAAAAAATACTGGAGACTCAGGACATGTAAAACTATACAAGAAAAAATCGGCTTAATTTTTTGATCAAAGATGAATTCCCAGAAAAACCAGAGATGTACGAGTTTTTGGAGGAGAAAAAAAAAAACTGCTTTGTTTTTCTTTAAATTCAATTCTGACTCCACTGTCCAGTTTTAATCCACGATTTTTTATCCTATTTTGAAAAATTCCAAAAATTCTAAAAAAAATACTGGAGACTCAGGACATGTAAAACTATACGAGAAAAAATCGGCTTAATTTTTTTATCAAAGATGAATTCCCAGAAAAACCAGAGATGTACGAGTTTTTGGAGGAGAAAAAAACTGCTTTGTTTTTCTTTAAACTCAATTCTGACTCCACTGTCCAGTTTTAATCCACGATTTTTTATCCTATTTTTAAAAATTCCAAAAATTCTAAAAACAATACTGGAGACTCAGGACATGTAAAACTACACGAGGAAAAATTTTCTTAATTTTGTGATCAAAGATGAATTCCCAGAAAAATCAGAGATGTACGAGTTTTTTTGAAAAAAACTGAAAAAAACTGCTTTGCCATCACATTTTTTTTCTTGATAAAATCATTTAAAAATCAAAATAAAAATATTTGAAACTCATAAAATGACTTGAAAGCAGTAGCTAGGACTTTTTGAAAGTTAGATAAAAATTGGCTAAGTAAAAAAATCACAAAGGTAGAATAATCAATTTGACAAAATTAATTTTCCACAAGTGTGCTCAAGAGAGCATGACCTTGAACCATTAATTGGCTCAAGTCATTATTCAAGTGGCATGAACATGAAATGCATGAAACAATGCAGCAAACATAATGCATGAAATGCATGGATCTAAACCTAAATGTAAGGAAAATGCATGACACAAATAATATGGCCTAGACCTAACATGAACTTGCATGGCATTTAATGTAACCTAGACCTAAGACATGCATGGCATTTTCACAAACACAAGGCATGCTTAATTCAAAAATCCAACCAAATATCATGCAAATGCATAAACCTAACAACTAGCATGACAAAAATACAACACACAATGCAAAACACATAGAGTAGCCAAATGGCCCCAAGCTTCAACAAGCATGGCATTTTCACAAACACTTGGTATGCTAGCATGAAAAACTAAGTCATAACACAAAAATCACACAAGCATTTTCACAAACACCTAATATACCAAATCTAAAACATGCTCACTAAGATATAAAACAAGAATCATGCAAAGAATCACACAAGCATTTTCACAAACACTTAATATGCTAACTCTAAAACATGCTCAAATTTAAACAACATGAAAACAGAAAATTAAAAATGCAAAAACATGATATCTAAGACATAAATGGCAACAAACAAAGCAACCAAATTAAATATAACTTAAGAACATGAAATAACATAATATTTAAAACATCAAAAATAAAGAAAATAGCATAAATAATATGGTAAAATGAATCAAAAATAACAACTTAAAATAAATAATGTAGGCCATTTGGCCATGGTGAGTTTATTGTAAAAACAAAATGTAAGAAAAATATACTTAAGAAAGGAAATGAAGGAAGAACAAGAAACATTATTTTAAAATGAAAACTCACCAAGTAGCTTTTGAACGGATTAAGCTATAAACGCTCAGAGTAGCTTTTGAACGGATTAAGCCACAAACCCTCTCACAAGTAGCTTTTGAACGGATTAAGCTATAAACCCTCAGAGTAGCTTTTGAACGGATTAAGCTACAAACCCTCAGAATAGCTTTTGAACGGATTAAGCTATAAACTATCAGAGTAGCTTTTGAACGGATTAAGCTACAAACCCTCTCAACAAAAACACTATGACTCACCACCCGGATAATCCTAATACAAGTGTATAGACTATCTCACAAGGGGTAGTGGGTGATTTCAACCAAAGGCCAAGACCCCTTATTTATAAGGTGAGCACCTCCTTGGCTTGACATTACAAAGGGATGTGGGATTGGGACTTAGGCTCAAAAATGAAAATCTCTAACTTAACTCTTGATTTTTAATCACTTGATTGAAAAAATCCTAAGCTTCCTCCTTCCTTTGGGCTTGGGCAGGCCAGCACTTCTCTTTTCCAGCCCAGCTCTGATTTTTGAAAGGCCCAAAGAAGCCTTTTTCGGTTGCTTGGGTGAAACGACCATTTTGCCCCCCGGATGCAAAATAAATATCAAACGGGCTCCAAATTCAATTTTTCTTTTTTTAATACTTCAAAAATAATAAAATATTGAGTTCTGGAAGTTTTCAAAATTATCCGAGTCCGTTTGCTATTTATTTGGATTTTTTTCTTCCCAAAATGTCCTTTTATGCCCCTACTTTTTACCATTTTTTAAATGAGCTCCAAATCAAGATTTTTCTTCACCAATCTCTTCAAAACAATTAAAAAGTGTGATCTGGAAGTTTTCATAATTTTTGGAGCTCATTTGGTATTTTTTCGGGATTTATCGGCATGAATTACTGCATAGGAGGCCCGGGATTTGGCCATTTTGCAAACGAACTCGGAATCAAGATTTTCTTTCGCCAATCTCTTCCAAATAATTTAAAAATGAGATTTGCAAAATTTCAGAATTTTTGGAGTCCATTTGCTATTTTTTCGGGATTTATCTTTTTGAATTACTGCATAAGAAGCCCGGGATTTGGCCATTTTGCAAACGAACTCGGAATCAAGATTTTCTTTCGCCAATATCCTTCAAATGATTTAAGAATGAGATTGACAAATTTTCCATAATTTTCGGAGTCCATTTGCTATTTTTCCCAAATTTTTCCCATTTTGCCCTTTTACCTCCGAAACCCGATTTTGCTCAAAACAAATCCGATTCTCAGATTTTCTTCAATTTGAGCCTTGGGCCATCCTTTTTAATCATTCCTCATCCATTGGGGGCTTTGGTCTTACCAAGTCGGGCCATTTCTGTGATTCTTCCCGATTTCACCGAAATCCACTAAAAACCCTAATTCTCGGTTTTCTCCCGGATTGTCTTTTCTTTCAGTTTTTCTTGCAAGTGACTTCTCCATTATCCGTAGTCAGTGCTTATCTTTCATTTGGAACCTTCAATTTTGACCAGTTTGATCGTTTAAGCACTTTTCCCCAAATTTCTCGAATTAGGGTTTCTTTTCTACTGAATCTCCAAATCCCAACTTCCGAACTCCATATCTTTCAATGTAGACCTCGGATTATCAAAATTCTTTCGCCATTTTTCAATTGAACTTAAAATCTTGATTTTGAAAGTGGGTTGACTTTTTCAGTAGTTGACTTTTTGGGGTTGACTTTTTCGGGGTTGACTTTTTCGGGTTGACTTTTTTTCAAGTTTGTCTTTTTGTGCTCGCCCTCTTAAACTAAGTCTCGGAGTACCACCTGCAGGATGAAAACAGTCTTTTTATACTCGGAAACATCAATATGGGAGGAAAACATACCAGTTTAGTGGTCCGGACAAAATTAGGTGTCTACACCTATCTTAACAAAAAGTTCAGCCAACCTATAATATGTTGCCTGCACCAAAGCAGTAATAGGAAGATGGCGCGTCCCCTTCAACACTGAATTGATAGATTCAGTTAAGTTGGTTGTCATATGCCCATAGTGTCTTCTTTCGTCATATGATTGGGCCCACTTCTCCTTAGAGATCCTATCAAGCCAATTAGCCGCCTCTGTGTTTTCTCCACGAAGAATCTCATACATCCAATGAAAATGGGGTCGCCTCAACTCGTATCCCGATAAAATTAAAAAAAATTGTTAATTTCAGTATTATTTTATATATTAAAGGAAATATAAGAGAGAAAATAACTATGATCCAATTTCATACCTATGTTGACAATTTGTCAATGCAATTCCTTATTGTTAAACCTCTTCATGAAGTTAACTGCAATGTGTCGAATGCAGTACACAGAGTATGCATTTGGAGGATTCCATCCACTACCATGGCGTCTGATTGCAGCTTTGATGGATTCATGTCAGACATTAAACATATGCCAGGTTGTGTTGTCACATGTGAACGCAAATTAGTGAGAAAAAATGACTAAGCCTCCGCTGTCTCACCCTCCACAATGGCAAAGGCAATTGGTAGTATATTTCGGTTGCCATCTTGTGCAATAGCTAACAACAATGTTCCTTTGTATTTTCCATATAAGAATGTATCGTCTATTTGCACAATAGGTTTGCAATACGAAAACCCTTCAACGCACGACTTAAATTTCCAAAAGAGTCGATGGAATATTCTTTATCCCTGGACCATTCGATCACCGTGATATGCAGGTATCTTTTGCAATTCCACAATTGTACCGGGAATGAAATGTTGCATTGCACCTAACCATTTAGGTAGATCATTGTACGATCTATCCCAATCGCCAAAGACTCGAATAATTGCCTTTTGCTTTACTTTCCACGCTTTCCTATAAGAAGTGATGTATCCATACTGGATTGGCATCTCAGCGATCAAAATTGAAATAGAAATCTCCGGATTTGCTTGGACCAATGACAGAATGCATGAACAGATCATGTTAGAATCTAATTTGCAATAATCTTGTGAAATTATTCCCGATGTGCAAGTATGAGGCCCATTATATTTTCTAATCTCCCATACTTGTTTCTTCTTCATGAATGTTGCCCTTATTCTCCAATTGCACCCTTTCCCATACATTGGACACTTGCCATGATATTTGGTTTGCTCGGATTCAATAACTCTGTAGATGTTGTAGTGCTTAATAGCTGAAAGCACAACCTCTTTCGTTGGAAATTGTAACCCAACATAGAGATCAATTGTAGATGAATTCCAACTCAGAGGTGCAGCAAATGTATGACCATATTAAGAAAATTATGGCACTTGCATTGCATCCAGATCTAGGGTGCGCATATGGGATGCAGGCTCATGAGGGGGGAGAACTCCATAAGTGTTCATATCAGGGCCAACGTCTCGGTCAGAATCATTGCTCTCATCACTGTCATTTGCGAATTCAGCACACTCTTCTTCTTGCTCAATAAAGTCACCAATATATTCACCATGGGTTCCACATGACTGAACGGGATCATCACTAGCTAGCACATCATCCAAGGCAGTAGAAATTGTTGGTGAGACAATTGAATTATGAAACGTTGTAGCTTGAGATGACATTTCTTCTGGGGGAACGTTGTATGAAATGGGAACATAATACAACGACTGAGAATCATCATCTTCTGGAGGCCCACAATCCTCAATGTCAGTATATAACTCAAGTACACCAACTTTTTCAAATGTCTCGTGAGCATGAAACATTCCTCTCACATCATTATCATCTTCTAGTGGATAAGTCCTATATCAGACACATCCTTCACCAATAGAAAGAGGAAGCCTATACTTAATTTCTGAAACTCTTTTTGTATTTCTAGCTTTGATTTTTGTATGAATTATCACCTTCAGTTCCTATATTGTGACGTCTTCACCAACACGAAAGCTTTTAGGACGTTTACAGTGAAAGGTAGCATCTTCATCAGTATTATGAATTTGGCTATTATAGTAGACCAATGCGACCACTATGTTGCTCATATTGTGTAGTAATGAAAGTGAGAAGGATGAGAACGAAGGTATTATCACTCAGTAAAAGAAATAAGAAATAGAGAATTATGAGAATGACAAAGTATTATCACTAACACCAGAAAATAACAATTAAGATTGAGAAAGAGGAGAGAATGAGGAAGGAATATCATATTTATAATGGTTTATGATAAAATATGGTGAAAATTTGTTGAATCTGATTCCCATTTTTCAACTGATAAGTATCATCCTTTGAAACTGTTGAATCTGATTCCCATTTTTCTGCTGACAAGTCCCATCCTTTGAAACTGTTGAATCTGATTCCCATTTTTTGCTGAAAAGTCCCATCCTTTGAAACTGTTGAATTTGATTCCCATTTTTCTACTGATAAATCAAATCATGGTGAAAAACGGTTGATTCTGATTCCCATTTTTTTCCTCATAAATCCCATCATGGGGAAAAATTGTTGAATTTGATATTTTTCAGCTGATAAGTCCCATCCTTTGAAACTGTTGAATCTGATTCTCATTTTTCTGCTTACAAGTCCCATCCTTTGAAACTGTTGAATTTGATTCCCATTTTTCTACTGATAAACCAAATCATGGTGAAAAACTGTTGATAAGGATATTTTCGACGGCTATGACCTTTATTTCTGCATACTCCACAACGTTTAGGCTTATAAAAAATAAAATTAATAACATTTTTATAAAATTTATAATTTTTTTATCAATTAATAAAAAATTTTATAAGCTTAAAAAATTAATATAATTATAATTACAAAAAAAAAATGAAAAATGAACAAGGGAAGTCGCCATATCATATGGCGACTTCCCTTGCTTCATTTGCAAAAAAAAAAAAAAATTGCATTTTACAGTTGGAAAGTCGCCATATCATATGGCGACTTCCCACCGGGTAAAAAATTAACGTATTTTGGTAAATAATTTGAGAAGTTCGGTATTTTGATAAATAATTTTTTTATCAGTATTGAAATAAAAAAAAAAATTACAACCAGATCAGATAATGATTTGTTTAGGAGTTAAAGATTTTTTTAATTTTTTTTAGTGTTTTATAATGTATTTATTTTTAAGGAGAATATGTTTAATAAAATAATCAAATTAAAGAATTCATAGTTTGTTTAAGATTAAGTTAGATATAAAATTTCCTTTCAAAAAAAAAAGTTATCTATAAATTTAAAATTATTTTAAAATATTATTTATAATTGATTTGAGTTAATAATAAATTTAATATAAATTTGATTGATTATTGGTTTTTTTATAAACTTGACAAGTTAATTTGTATTTTTCTTTTTATCAATTTTACAAATGATTTGATTAATAAATTGATTTTAATTAAAAATATAATCATTGGGTTGATTGATTCAACTGTTGGAATGGTCTGAGTTTAGTAACAGTGTTTAACAGTATTAAAGTTTGAATTCGTTTCATTGTTTCAATCTCTGACACCAAAAAAAATAATAATAATAATGCGTATTACTATATCCAACTTTTCTAAACTGAAGATGATCTTCTCTTCTAGTTAATATGATATCGTCTGTAGTATCAAATAGAACCCAAAAAAAAAATGTTTTAAAGAATATAATGTTAAGTTTGGTTCAATGAATAGAATATAAGGATAATGAAATAGTTATTGAATGAAAATAAAATAAATAGAAAATAAGTATTACATAATTTTGTTGATTAAATAAAATTTTAGAAGAATATTATTAACTTGTTTTTGAAACAAGGATATATATATATTTTTTTTAAAATTTTGAGTGTCCTCTATTCCCATTTTATGGTTGATGAAAGATTAGTCTCTGTTTGGGTGGGGAAGCGTGATAGTAAAGCTCTCCCAATATTGGTGAATCTCAAGACTCGAACTTTTGTCCTCATCTTGAGGGTTGGAGTCGTTTACCACTCCAACCAACCAAATGTTGGTAAACAATGATACTTTTCATTCATTAATAAAGAAAATGAAAAAGTATTAAAACTCCCCTGAGGTTTGATCATAATTTCAGATACCTCTATAGTTTGGTTAATACCCTATTTCCCCCTTGAAAATTAATATCATGCTAACACTGCCTTTCTATGGCATAGAACATGTCTAGAGTTGGTAAAATAATCCGAACTATCGGGTCAGGCAGGTAATTTAAAAAAATAACGGGTTCAGGTCGGGTTCGGGTTTACCATAAACTTGAATTGACCCGCCCCGATTTTTTTTTCTTACTTTTAATTTTTATATATGTTAATTCTATATATTATTATGGGTAAGTATTCAATCGGTTCGTTTGGTTCGATTCTAAAATTTTGAAAATCGATTAAATCGACTAAACTTATAAAACTGACCGAATCGATCGACAAAGATTCTAAAATCGAAATTGACTTAAGTCGGTCGATTTAATCGGTTTTAACTATTTAAAAAAATAATTTATTTATTTTATATTATATATGATTATATAATATAAATGATATATTATATTATATATAATTTTAAATTATTATATAAATAATTATATTCAAAATAAACTTAAAAAGGTCGGTTAGTTCGGTCTATTCGGATGGGATCGGGGGGGTCTTTCAGGGGTCGGGGGCTAAAATTTTAAATAAAATCGAGTTCAGAGCAGTTTCGAGTATATCTAAACGGAGGTCGAGTCGGAGGCTAAAATTTTAAATAAAATCGGGTTCGGGTCCGAACTGATGGAATTCGGTTCAAGTCGGTTCAGTTTTTTATTCTATTCGGTTCGGTAGCCGCAAAGTGTTAAAAACCAGAATACTGCACATTAACCATAAGTTTTGTCTAAAATCGAATCGAACCGAACTGTTATCACCCCTAATCGTGGGTTATCTCCGAAACCCTTAAACGAAAAAATTGTTATTTGATTCTTTTATAACTTAAATAAGGGGTAAAGTGAAATTTTCAAAACTTTATGGGGTAAATGGAATTTTCACTAAATCTTAAAGGGTAAGTGTATTTACCTTAAAGAAAAACATGCATATGCAGAGATAATGTCATTTAGGAAAAGAAGTAAATCCTCTACCCGGTACAAATCTTCATCAATCTCATGCACATTCTTAGCCAACGCATGGGCAGCTTCATTTGCAGAATGCCTAGTGTGTGGAAACACACAAATAGTAAATTCTCCTACCTTATAATGTGCCTCCTCTATAAGAGTTCCTATTAAAGAAAGGTCAACATCTTTTGTCTTTAGCCTCCTCATTATTCCCAAATAGTCACCCTCAAGAACTACCTTTGGAAATCCCATTTCTAAAGCAAAATCAATAGCACGAATAGCTGCAGTTGCCTGGACACAAAGGGATCATCTGATCTTGCTATGTTTGCAGAAAGAGCACACATAACCTCCCCTTTTGATTTGCAGATTATAACCCCAATCTTCCTTTATTTCCCTCCTATCCAAAGCACCAACAAAATTAATTTTGTAAATCCCATCACTAAGAGGTCTCCAGATTTACTGAGACAGATTAACAGCTACTCTAATTGATAACTGGGCTCGGTTAAACTCCAAGATGTATGGCCTCACAAAAGTTGCCATGATAGTAGAATATTTCTTTCTTTCAAGTTTCCCATTTTTGTTACTCCAGATTGTCCACAAGGTAATAGCAAGTTTTTGAAACTGAAATTGATCTAGGCTTTCAGCAAGCTTCAGCAACCAAGGTGATCGAAGCATCTCGGCATAATCATCCCTGAAATTGTCCCATGTAAAGTTAAGGTGTTGCCATACCTCCTTTGCTATAGGGCAATCTCTCCAAGCATGAAACATCGATTCCTCAGATTCGCCACAGCTAAAGCATGTTACCACCACTGGTAATTTTCTCTTCACTAAATTTACCATAACTAGTAGTATGCCACAACATACTTTCCATATAAAAACTTTGATTTTATTAAGAACCTCAGCTGCCCAAAATTTCCTCCATAGAACACTATTATTATTAGTTTCTTGCCCCATCATCATTGTCTCCTCTGCACATAATAAGTTGTAGCCATTCTTGACTGTGTATCTCCCTGATTTCTCAAAATGCCAAATAAGAACATCTGGGGACCCAAGCTTACTAACTACCAAAGAGCTAATTGTAGCCGTTTCTTCTTCCAAGAACATATCTTGCAGTAAACTTCAGTTCCATTACTTTCTTTCCGTATCAATAAGGTCCTGGACAAGGTCATTTTCATTTCAATCACCTCTCGGGGATTGAGGTAAGGAAAGTTGGATGAAAAGGAATCCATTTATCTTTCCAGATTCTCACTATTTGCCTATTTCCAATCCTCCAATGTAATCCTCTTTGTAGGATATTGTTGTCGGATTTAACTACGCAAGTGCACTTATCGTAACAAGTAATAAAGTGAAAAGTAGAGTGTCAATCCCACATGAAATTGTTACTAAATTCGTAATTACTAAAATTAAAACAACTTAATCTTATCCAAACAATTAATTAAAGGTTGTTAATTAAAAACTAATAAAAGAAAGCAAATTAAAACTTGGATTAAGCAATTGAGAAAAGCTTAGGATTAAAATTCTCCTCAACACTTCGTATGAACCTCTCTTACCCTCTTAACTTGACTAATGACGTTGAGTTGTTAACCTAGAGTTTTAATTTATTTATAAGTATCTGTCGATGGTGTTATAAAAATATTCCTTTTCAACCAATTAACTATATGTTTATGAAACTTGAATTAAAGAGAAACTCGTTAAGCTTAGACTCTAAAATTGGTTACACATAACACGTAAGTATATTTTTACCCTATATGCAACTCAATTCATTATAATAAATGAACATGAAACACATGTTATTCAATCTATGTCTAACACTAAACTCCCTCTGTCAAGTTGTATTTAGGTTACCAAATCAGTCTAATAGGTGATCAAGCAATAAAAGCATTAATAAACAACTCAAATATCATTAAATCAACTGATCATAAAATATATGGTGACTACGATTTTTATCAACAATCTTCCTCCTTCGGTGAACTGGATATGGCTTAAAACAGTTGGTAGAAGATTTGGGAAGGTGTTAGATGTATTCATACAGCAGAAATGAACAAAGAGGGGAAAATGATTGAATTTGTTAGATTTGCATAGTTTTCTCAAGCGAAGAAGGCTATCTAGAATCTTAATGTGATGTGGGTATTGGATTAAAAAATTGGAGCTAACATTACAAGATTCAAACCAAGAGAAGCTTTTTAGAGGAAATCAGAGAGTTACAGAGAAATTATCAGGTAATCCAATTGCTGACCGTTTGAGGCTTAGCTTGCGTCAAGATGAAAGGCTTTGTGGGCATGAAATGAATAGTAAAAAAACCTACTATCAAGTTTTGAAAGAAGGTAATGGTGGTGAAAAAATGGTGGATGATACACCAAATTTTCAAGAGCATGCTCAGATAAATGACTAGAAAACCCATGGGTTTGTGGAAGCTGAGAGACTTCATTGGTTAGAACAGTGCTTAATTGGATGGTGTAATGAACCATTTGGTATTGAATCTCTCATTGAACAGATTCAGCATGAAGGTCTGGATGGGATAAACATTAAAACAATATCAGGCAAGATGGTACTGATCTCTGTTGAAGACAAAGACGTGTTTGATAACTTGGAGTGTCAGGAATGGGGAAATTTAAGAAGATGGTTCTATAGAGGCGATAGCTGGAACGATCAGGTGATAGCTGATAGTAGAAGAATTTGGATTTCTTGTTATGGGATGTCGATTCACCACTTGGAACGTAAACACTTGGAACGTAAACATTAAAACAATGTCCATTTATCTTTTCAGATTCTCACCATTTGGGTTTAAATACCCACATAGTCCTTGTACTGTAGTGAAAAGAGTAATTTAGTCCCTGTACAGTAAAAATGAGTAATTTAGTCCATGTACAATTGAAATAAGTGCAAATAAGTAAAATTGATAACAGTGTTAATGAAAAACTGTTAAAATGCTGACGTGAACTCGTAAAATCTAACATAATTAATGACATAGAATAAAATATGACTTGAAATATATCTAAATTTGTTAGATTTTATGAGTTCACGTCAATATTTTAACGGTTTTTCCTTAATACCGTTATCAATTTTACTTATTTGCACCTATTTCAATTGTACAATGACTAAATTACTCACTTTTACAATACAGGGACTAATTACTCTTTTCACTACAGTGCAGGGACTATGTGGGTACTTAAACCCACGATTTGCCTATTTCCAATCCTCCAATGTAATCTTCTCTGTAGGATATTGTGTCGGATATAACCACGCAAGTGCACGTATTGTAACAAGTAATAAAATGAAAAGTAGAGTATCGATCCCACGAGCAATTGTTACTAAATTCGTTAATTACTAAAATTAAAATAATTTAATCTTATCCAAACAATTAATTAAAGGTTGTTAATTAAAAACTAATAAAATAATGTAAATTAAAACTTGGATTAAATAATTGAGAAAAGCCTAGGATTACAATTTTTCTCAACACTTTGTATGAACCTCTCCTACCCTCTTAACTTGACTAATGACGTTGAGTTGTTAACCTAGAGTTCTAATTTATTTATAAGTATCTGTCGATAGTCTTATAAAAATATTCATTTTAACCAATTAACTATATGTCTATGAAAATTGAATTAAAGAGAAACTCATTAAGCTTAAACTCTAAAATTGGTTACACATGACACGTAAGTATATTTCTACCCTACATGCAACTCAATTCATCATAATAAATGAATATGAAACACATGTTATTCAATCTATGTCTAACACTAAATTCTCTCGGTCAAGTTGTATTTAGGTTACCAAATCAGTCTAATTGGTGATCAAGCAATAGAAGCATTAAGCACATGATTGAATAAACAACTCAAATATCATTAAATCAAGCAAGAGAGTAAAATCATCCAAACTACATGTTGAGTTCCATTGCAATCCTACTAAAATTAATTTAGTTCATGCTAATTAATGAAAACATAAAACAAATTAGTTTAACCATCATAAATATTACAAGAAAGTAAAAGAAGAATAAAGGGAAAAGAGAAAACTAAGGTTTGTAAGATTTCAGTCTTCAATCCTCCAAAATCTCCTTAACTCCTTGCAAAGTTTTGGTGGTTGCTTTCTTCTTAAGAAAATTAGGTTATTGAAAGCTAAAATATTTATGTACAAGCTAAGAAGGTGTATATAATAAAGGGTTCTTATTTATAAAACTCCAAAAGTCTGAAAAAGAACAACTTTGTTGGCAAGTAATAGCTTCCAGCTTGGACTTTCCATATATGAACTGATTTTCTCCTTCTTGCTTTAAGACTCTACAAAAATAAAAACATTAAATTAATAACTAATTTAAATATAAAATAAATAAATAAAAATAATCTAAAAACAACTAGAAATAATTAAGGGTTTAAACTACAAGAACTTAGCTAATTTGAATGCATAAAATATGATAAAATAACTATATTTTATAAAGTTATCAGATATGTTTTGAACTCCATATGCTCATCCACGTAGATGATGGATTATTCCCCAATCTAGAATCAAGAAAAGAAGTCACATAGAAATATTTTGCCTTAAAAAACATCATGAACCAACTATTAGTGCATGTAAGCAGCCTTCAGCCTTGCTTTGCCAATAGAACTTGATTAAACTTCCACATATCTCTAAAACTCATTAAGCTTAGACTCTAAAATTGGTTACACATGACACGTAAGTATATTTTTACCCTACATGCAACTCAATTCATCATAATAAATGAACATGAAACACATGTTATTCAATCTATGTCTAACACTAAACTCCCTCTGTCAAGTTGTATTTAGGTTACCAAATCAGTTTAATAGGTGATCAAGCAATAAAAGCATTAAGTACAAGATTGAATAAACAACTCAAATATCATTAAATCAACTGATCAGAAATGATATGGTGACTATGATTTTTATCAACAATCTTCCTCTTTCTGTGAACTGGATATGGCTTAAAACAGTTGGTAGAAGATTTGGGAAGGTGTTAGATGTATTCATACAGCAGAAATGAACAAAGAGGGGAAGAATGATTGGATTTGTTAGATTTGCATCGTTTTCTCAAGCGAAGAAGACTATCTGGAATCTTAATGGGGTGTGGGTATTGGATTACAAAATTGGAGCTAACATTACAAGATTCAAACAAAGAGAAGCTTTTTGGAGGATATCAGAGAGAGTTATAGAGAAATTATCAGGTAATCCAATTGCTGACCATTTGAGGCTTAGCTCGCGTCAAGATGAAAGGCTTTGTGGGCATGAAATGAATAGTAAAAAAACCTACTGTCAAGTTTTGAGAGAAGGTAATGGTAGTGAAAAAACGATGGATGATACACCAAATTTTCAAGAGCATGCTCAGGTAAATGATGAGAAAATCCATGGGATAGTGGAAGCTGAGAGACTTCATTTGTTAGAACAGTGCTTAGTTGGATGGTGTAATGAACCATTTGGTATTGAATCTCTCATTAAACAGATTCAGCATGAAGGTCTGGATGGGATAAACATTAAAACAATATCAGGCAAGATGGTACTGATCTCTGTTGAAGACAAAGACGTGTTTGATAACCTGAAATGTCAGGAATGGGGAAAGTTAAGAAGATGGTTCTATAGAGTCGATAGCTGGAACGATCAGGTGGTAGCTGATAGTAGAAGAATTTGGATTTCTTGTTATGGGATGTCGATTCACCACTTGGAACGTAAACATTAAAACAATGTCCATTTATCTTTCCAGATTCTCACCATTTGCCTATTTCCAATCCTCCAATGTAATCCTCTCTGTAGGATATTGTGTCGGATTTAACCACGCAAGTGTACATATCGTAACAAGTAATAAAGTAAAAAGTATAGTATCGATCCCACGAGCAATTGTTACTAAATTCGTTAATTACTAAAATTAAAATAATTTAATCTTATCCAAACAATTAATTAAAGGTTGTTAATTAAAAACTAATAAAATAAAGTAAATTAAAACTTGGATTAAATAATTGAGAAAAGCCTAGGATTACAATTTTTCTCAACACTTTGTATGAACCTCTCCTACCCTCTTAACTTGACTAATGACGTTGAGTTGTTAACCTAGAGTTCTAATTTATTTATAAGTATCTGTCGATGGTCTTATAAAAATATTCCATTTAACCAATTAACTATATGTCTATGAAAATTGAATTAAAGAGAAACTCATTAAGCTTAAACTCTAAAATTGGTTACACATGACACGTAAGTATATTTCTACTCTACATGCAACTCAATTCATCATAATAAATGAATATGAAACACATGTTATTCAATCTATGTCTAACACTAAATTCTCTCGGTCAAGTTGTATTTAGGTTACCAAATCAGTCTAATTGGTGATCAAGCAATAGAAGCATTAAGCAAAAGATTGAATAAACAACTCAAATATCATTAAATCAAGCAAGAGAGTAAAATAAACCAAACTACATGTTGAGTTCCATTGCAATCCTAGAAAAATAAATTTAGTTCGTGCTAATTAATGAAAAGATAAAACAAATGAGTTTCACCATCATAAATATTACAAGAAAGTAAAAGAAAAATAAAGGGAAAAGAGAAAACTAAGGTTTGTAAGATTTCAGTCTTCAATCCTCCAAAATCTCCTTAACTCCTTGTAAAGTTTTGGTGGCTGCTTTCCTCTTAAGAAAATTAGGTTATTGAAAGTTAAAAGATTTATGTACAAGCTAAGAAGGTGTATATAATAAAGGGTTCCTATTTTATAAAACTCCAAAAGTCTGAATAAGGAAAACTTTGTTGGCAAGTAATAGCTTTCAGCTTGGACTTTCCATATATGAACTGATTTTCTCCTTCTTACTTTAGTACTCTACAAAAATAAAAATATTAAATTAATAACTAATTTAAATATAAAATAAATAAATAAAAATAATCTAAAAACAACTAGAAATAATTAATTAAAGGTTTAAATTACAAGGACTTAGTTAATTTAAATGCATAAAATATGATAAAATAACTTTATTTTATAAAGTTATCAGATATGTTTCGAACTCCATATGCTCATCCACGTAGATGATGGATTATTCCCCAATCTAGAATCAAGAAAAGAAGTCACATAGAAATATTTTGCCTTAAAAAACATCATGAACCAACGTATTAGTGCATGTAAGCAGCCTTCAGCCTTGCTTTGCCAATAGAACTTGATTAAACTTCCACATATATCTCTAAAACTCATCCCACCAACCAACTTTGATGCACACATCCATGGCCAGCTGAGTAAATGAACACCCTTCTTTCTCTTGTCATTCTTCCACTAGTAGTTACTAATTAATTAAGCTATTTATATCGTTACACAATGTTTTTGGTAGTAAAAAACAGCTCATACTATAAGTTGGAAATGCTTAATCACTGCTTTGAGAATATTATTAAATTGTTTGATTAGTTAATATGAGGTTAAAGATTATGTAAGGAATAGATATAAAATGATTATTTTATTCTTATTACAAATAATAATTTATTGTTTTAATCTCTTAAATAAAATATTATATTAAAATATTATTTCAAAATATTTTATTATCTATTTGATAATGTATTAAAAATTACTAAAAATATATTTAAAAATATAGCTAAAAATATTATTATAATATATTATATTCAAAAATAATGTTCTGAATATATTTTTAAATTTAACAATATTTAAAAAATATCTTAATATTTTATATTTAAAAAATAATATATTAAATATTAAAAAATTCTTTCCTATAAATACTTAAAATTTTCTCTCTTCATTTTTTTTCCTATGCACTCTCTACAAAACACTCATTCCCTCTCTACAGATGAACAAATTCAACATGTTCTTCAGAAAATTTCAGAAATCATCGTGCAATCCCAGATTTCGGTTGGCCTTCGCTGCCGTTGGCGCTGCTGCCATCGCCGACTTCAAACCCAGAAATTCTCCAAATTTCACACAAAGTTTCCTCCCAACCCCCTCTTCCTTTTTCCCACTTGAATTTTCCTAAAAAGCATAGATCTACAAAAAAAAAAAAAAAAAATCTACGAAACCCCACTCCCCAAAATCCTTCTTCAGCCACTTTCACTACCTGATTTTTAAGTATGTTCTCCACATTCATTTGCTCTCCCTCTCCACCAAATTTTAATCCCTGAATCCTCCTAAAAACCCTAAATTCAAAAACCACCTTGTATTTTCCCGCATCTTTTTTTTTTTCTGATCAAAATTGCTTTGATGTCGGTATATTGTTGCTTCTTGGTGAAAATATAGTTGATTTTTTTGTTGTGAAATAATTTTTTGTTTAGGGATATTATTTGAAAAAAAAAAATTCTATTATGGGAGGGTGTCCTCCTAGAACACCCTAAACCCAAAACCACCTTGCATTTTCTTTCTCCTCTTTTCCTTTTTTTCTGATCAAAATTGCTTTGTTGTTGGTGTATTGTTGCTTCTTGGTGACAATATTGTTGATTTTTTTGTTGTGGAATGATTTTTGTTTAGAAATCTTTTTGGGAAAAAATTATATTTTGGGAGGGTGGAATAGCCATTTAGAGGGGTAGAATTGAATTGCTATTCCGAAATTTTTATGAATAGGATTGAAATGGGTATTTCATCAAATACTCATTTGGCGAATCAAACGGGCGCTCTATTATAACGTGTCAAATATGATTCCATTATGGCGAATCAGACATAACATAAATATGTTATTATTATTATTATCGTATATTCATATTTCTTAGACATTACCATTATTTTCTTGGAGGCATCGGAAGCAAGGAAAACCAGCGTGAGGAAACTAGGTTTGGTGTTTTGGAAACTCAAACTTGGAGTTAGGGTTAGGGTTTTGAAATTTTATTCCTAGTTGATGGCGTTAGGCCGGTCGTTCAAGTTTTTTTTTTTTACAGCAGAGCCCAAAGCAAAAAAACATTGTCTTATTTTTTTATTCTTTTTTGAATGTAAAGGATATTAGAAATGTTGTTGGTATATGAAACAATTATTCAATGTCAACAAATATTATTTTCATTCAAATTTTGATAAGCTAGTTTGTTTCTAAAAATAAAAATGATTCATATATTTTTTTTAAAAACAATTCCTTAAAAACGCATAATAAAAATTAAAGAGTATCTTAAAAATTCATATGATGAATTTTTTTTAAAATTGTTACAAAATTTATTTGTTTTTAAAATGTTTTGAAAAAATATATATAGCACTCTCCTTTTTAAAATTAAGTATGTGTTCACAATTTTTGAATGCATATCATTAATAACAAAAGAAAAGGATACTATTATTTTTGAAATAGTACTCAAAACTAAAAATTTAACAAAAAATGTAAATTCCAATCTAATTTAGCTGATGGTTCTTTTTAATAAATTGTATCACATAATTTTTATTAAAAAAATCAATTATCCTAAAAAAAACTCTAATATAACTTTTTTTTTTAAAATCTTTTTTTTTTCATTTAATTAGGTGCTGTTTGATAAATCAAAAAAATTATGTATTAAATTTTTAGTATAGAATTTTATAAACAATGAATTGAATTATAAAAACGGTTTGATAATATTATTAAATATTAAGTACTTAATATAAATATATTATTTGATAATTGTAAATATTAAATTCTGAAAATAATTCATTTTACATTTTTTCCCTTTATTATCATTATATTTTATATTATATTTCAAATAAAATGGTTAATCAGCAAACTTCAAAAGACCAACAATAGCATATTTGATACAGTTAAATTTTGAATTATGATGGCTTAAAAAAAAAAAGAGTAAAAACCAACTGCCAAAGTTATTCATACATGTTGTGTTGGCCATGAAATAATGAAAAATCTTTATAGTTTCCTCCGTAGGTCGACTCTTTTATGGGCCGAGCTACGTCACGATCCGATTTTTTTTCACACTCTTTACTCAAACCCAATTCGGGGATGTAAACTCAAATTATTATTTAAAAAATATTAAAATATTTATTTTTATATTAATATTTATATTTTTTTATAATTAAATTTAAATAATTTTTTTTATTAATAAATAATAATTATGATCGAATCAAACCAACTCGAATTGTAAAATGATTGTCCAGACCCTGCCCAAGACCCACCCGATCTTTGAACACCTCCATAGTCGGATCATGTATTATCTATTCAAACCATTTATTTATTGGTCGAAAAGGAGATTACATAACCAGAACAAAAAAATATTACATCAGGGAGACATTCTACCCAACATTACATTGCCTGGAATACACAATCTCATACATATGTTCAGCAAGCAAATCTATATACAATCTAAATACATACATACATACAATAATATTAAAGTAGTCCCTTCAATTGCACAAGCAATTGAAGGGCAATTGATTTTATTTGCTTGCCAAGTTTGTGGTAGAGGTGTTCATGGGTCGGGCCGGGCCGCGGTCCTATTTTATTTTCAAATTTTTTGCCTAGGCCCGGCCCTGGGTTGGGCCGGGCCGACCAGACAGGCCTGAATTTATTGTTCATCATATTAAAAAAATATTTTTTTTATTTTTTATATATTTTTATAATTAAAATTAAATAAAATAATATTATTATTATACAAAAAAAACTGTTTCGGGCTGGGCCGAGCTGGCCCGGATCAAAAATATCCTATCCAGGCCCGATCCAATATGGGCAGGACCTACCGGGTCGGGCGGGCTGCCCGGCCCATGAGCAAGTCTAGTTTGTGGCAAGCATTATTTTTTTTTAAGAATAAAGAAAGAAGAAAGAAAAGAAAGAAAAAGATTCATGTATTTGTGTTCTGTTTGTTTTTTGTCATAATCATATGTAATGTATTATATATTTATATAAAATTTGACACGTTAATAATTCATTTTATATAGATTTTGGCACGTTTGTATATTCGTGTCGTGTTTATGTTATTTTTTCATGTCATATTGTGTTTTAATTATTTTTTTCGTGTCGTATTCTAAATTTTCAGGTCAAATTTGCACTATTCAAATAACTCTCAATTTTTGTGTCATTTGTCGTATAATGATCGGTTATTTAATTTTTTTAAGGTCATATTAATTTTTTTTATTTTTATATTATTGAATTAAAAAAATTATTGTATTCTTAAATGATCGGTAAAAATTAAAATATTTAATAATAATATAATATGGGTTGATGTAAGTGAAAACTTTTTTTAAAAACTTTAGATATTGAATCAAAAAAAATATATTATGATGATTAAATGATAAAAAAAAAAATACATTAAATGATATTATAAGTTATGAGTTATTGTATGATAGTTGTTGGAATTATATTTTATTATATTATTATGCATGTTTTTATGAAAGAATTTCATTTCAACATAAAAATTTATCAAATACAATCATTTTACCAATCAATTTAAAAATAATTAAAGATAAATACTCATTTTAATAAAAGGATTAAAAAAAAATTTAGAAATTTTAAATATTACAATATTTTTTAATTTTATAATCATTTGGAATAATGAAAAAATATAATAAAAACATTTTAAAAAATTAAAATAAAATTAATTTTTCATAACATGAGAATTTCTTATTAAAATGTAAACATTTTTCATTACTTTTATGAAGACAATAATGATGATATTAAAAACTAATGCTAATTATAATTAATTGTAATTATATTGTTCAAATAGAATGATTCATAGTCCTTTCATTATTATCTTGAAAGTTTAAATTTTCAACTCTTTATAATAAATATTTTTATTAATATAGTACTATATACAATATATTGTTCAATTTTTTTTTTTTTTTTTACTTTTATTATATATTTTATTTCAAAAAGTGACCCACGCAAAGCTGGCGACCATTCTAGTTAGTTTTAATATAATCATATGGATTGAGTTACAACACAAAATTCAAATTTGTTTGGGAATTAAATGTCTTCAAGATATGTGATTTAGACCTGCTCATGGCCGGGCAGCCCGCCCGGCCCCGTAGGCCCGGTCCGTATTGGGCCAGGCCTGGGCAGAATATTTTTAATCCAAGCCGGTCTGGCCCTGAATAGTATTTTTTTAATTATAATAATATTAGTTTATTTAATTTTAATTATAAAAATATATAAAAAAAATATTTTTTTTTAATACTATGAACAGTGAATTCGGGCCTGCCAGACCTGAGTAAAGATTTTGAAAAAAAATCAGGCCGCGACCCGACCCGGCCCATGAGCAGATCTAATGTGATTCTACCATAGTTATTAGAATCGGACTTGATAATGATTCATTTAAAGTTTTGAATCTCGGATCAATTGATTAAATCATTAGTCATTCGGATCAATGTTAAATTAATAATAATATTTTAAATAAAATTATAAATTATATAAATATTTCACGTAATTACAAAAACTAAAAATTATGCTCTAAAAATTAAAAATATACATTATCATTTAAAGATTAGGAAAAAAATAAAAAACTAAAGTTACAAATATATATTTTTTACTTTTTGGTGTTTTATAATACATTTTTATTTTTTTTAAGAAAAATAATTTTTTTAGTAAAAATATTAAAGAATTAATAGTTAGTATACAAAAACTAAATTAGATACAATTTTTAAATCATTTTGAAAGTCATTTTTAATTTACTCGGGTCACCAATTTTCTCATAAACCTAACGGATCAATCCGAGTTTTTTGGTCAATTGCACAAACAATCTAATTAGTGAATCAAATAGGATTAAGGGCCGGGTCGATTGGTCCGACCATTGAACCGTTTCGGATTTATAACAATGGGCTCAGCTTTTGAACTTCGAGTTGTGTCACAAGATATCTACAATTATTCAAAGGGATAATATCATATTTAACCCTTCAACTATAGTAAATTGTGCAATATGGTATTTGTATTTTTTAAATGTGTAATGTGATGCTTGAAGTTTCAGTCCTTCTATTAATATATACCAGCTCGCTAATACCGTTAAATATGTAACCTAAAAATTGATTGATTGAATCACGTAAAATGTTGCGTATTTACAAATGAGATTGTGTTTCTATATTTGATTTGATAATTGTTATGACTTTGGCAAATATAAAATTTTGGTTTCATTTCACTTTCCCGATGTTTTATGGGCGAGGAGGGATCCGAATAGGGCCTTGGCTATGTTGTCATTGAAATCTGAAGACCTGAGAGAGGAAACATCGAAGGCTTGGTGTGTTGGAGGATTGGGAATATAAGTTGATGGATAAGTATCCCAAAGTTGCACCAAATACCACTGAAAATGGAGATGAAGTTCACCTTCGAGTTCCAAGGCTTTATTTTAGCTTCATTGCAATCAAAGGGTGAAATGGGCGATTTACAAGATTGAAATCAATCAAATCACCACATTATCAACTTAACAAGATATACAAAGAATTACAAACTAATGCAATAATCTGTATACTTCAGTTTTATTCCTTTCACAACCTAGCCCCCCATTTGGAGGAATCTTTACATTGGTGCAATTAAATGTGAAATAAAAGTACAAACATGCTGTCTATGAGATTGACATATTGGCATAGAGGAGAGTGAAGAAGAGCCCAACTTCTGGAACACTTTGTATGATTTGGATAAACTGGTTTTTGCTTGGTTCGTCAACCAAAGATGGACAGATTCGTGCAATTCGCGGTAAAAGTCTAGCTAGAGGCATCCCAAGTGTTAGACTGCCTCCTCCAGATTGAAAGCCCTTGTCCTCCACCAGGGCGTTCGCCACTGCTTTTAATGATATTTCAACAACACTAACAAATTCAGCACTGCAAGGCAAAAGGAACAAGTTCAGGAAAAAAAAACTAAAACTTGACACCACCACAAAGTTATCTGCATGAGATTAAGATTTGACAGTGTCTACATATTTCACAGATAACATTTACAATTAATTTTGCCTTTTGAAGTCTGAATGACAATTATTCAACATACTACAAGCAAGAAGGAAAAAGTTGTCAGGTTCCAGTATAATGAGTTCAGAATAAAAGAAGAAAAATAGGATGATAGGATAGTCAACAAAATTCTCAACTAACTGCCACAAAATACATCAGTATCATTCTGAGATCAGAAGGCCTTTCTGACTTTGATGTGATGCTTATGAACACTTATGTTGCTCCGACTCTTCATTTTTCTTGAACTACCCATGTCCGACATCCGTGTCCTATCCGATACATATTCGGACATAGGTATGGGGATATGATCCTCCAAGGACCCTCCAAATACGTGGAAATCTTCGAAAAAAGTTGAACATACCCATGTCAGACACATACCCGTGTCCGACACTCACACCCGAGTCCAAATAACATAGATGAACACAGTATATTCTAGGTGATCCAGACAACAAGGCTCTACATATTTAGGCTGGCACTTTGTTCTTTTTTCATTGTAATCTTCTCAGCTTGAGCAAGTACTTTGGTTATTAATAACCTGTGTTTTATTGGCTAATTAACCTTTCATCTCACCATTAAGGAAACTAAGGGTTTTTTTTTATTATTATTTATTTCATAGAGGTCAAGAGAGGTAAAATGAAAGGAAGGGAGAGCAGTTCCCTCTCCCTTGTGACTTGTGTGGAAAACATATTAATGAAAATGGAGGATTTTGAGGGATACATGTACCCCTCCAAAACTCTAACTTATTAAAACCTTCCCAATTGGGAGGATTTGGAAGGCATGGTTCCTCTTTAAAAGTTTTTTACTTTACAGGAAAAATTATTCATATTTCAACATTTTATTTTAACTAGGATATAACTGTACAAGAACATGATAAGCAATCATCTCCTTCTCTTCCTATCTTTTCCGTTTCCTTTTTTAAGAAATCCAAACAAGGGGAAACTTTTCCCTCTCCTTCCTAGCTTTTTTTTAATGAATGATATGTTCCGATTCACTAGTCACTCATCCCCAAGAACCCCAGATGTAAAGCTTTGGGTTTACCAAGTGTGGTTTGAAGCCCTATTATTTGTAGTGTTACCCCCACAAGGCCCAGTACTCTTCGAAGTTTCATAATGTAGGTGGCCCTTCATTACATATTCTAGGTCACGTGATCAATCATTACCCCAATAGTACCCCTAAATTGCTGCATGCCCAAGCTAGAAACTTAACCCCCCACCCCCTCCCCAAAATAAAAAGTTCATAAATAAAAGGAAAAACTAGAAAAGAAAAATAATGGCAGTTATCTAAGGCTTGAGCATCTTCAATTTTCTTTTATTTCCTTTCCTCTTTTCCCCAATCAATGCTTTAACATATAATTATCAAATAATAATGGTTGGCATTAAAGCCCTTGTAAGCCCTTGTTGAGACGCAAAGAGCCATGCATTGACCACACACCGCCCCTTGTTCACTTCTAACACTCATAAATTGCTAAACAGGAAACACAATAAAACAAAATTTTCTGGGCCAATGCACTAATGATACCTTGAAAGCACTTCTCGTGTCTCAACCATAAGTTGATCAAACTGTGTAAGCTCAGGAGGATTTGTTTCATCACTGCTGGATGTTTTGGCAAGCTTGTACAACCTAGGGTCCTCCGGCATCAAGCAGTCCACCCAGTGATGAGGACTTCCCATGCTAAGGAACATGTCAAGTATCTGCATGATAGTTTGATGAAGTATTGCAGTATTGAAGAAGTCCCTCAACTGCTTTCTGCAAGAAAGTACCCAAATTCCAAGCCATGTGAGGAGAGACCTTAATATGCACCCAATTTTCTTGATAATCTAAGATAACAATCATGAAGTTCCAGTATATCGATTTCAGGAAACAACAATGAAGTTTCAGAGTAGTATCTTCTTAATCTTGAAGTGAAAGCATATATAGCTTGTATATCAGTTACTTCTGCCGTTAGCAGGGAATGCCATATAGTTCAGGATGTTTTCCCAAAGGATTACTCTGATGTATTTTTCACTTTCAAGTCTTGCCTCCCAACCATTTTGAAGTATATTCTCTTAGGATCTAAATATCTAAAAGACAGATCTAATTACCCCTTAGTGTAAAGGGGTAATAAGGTCAAAACCCAGGCAAGTCTACATAATCTAAAGAATGTTGAAATAATATCATAAATCCATCATTTCAAGGACATTAGGTTTGGCTATTGATTAACTTTTGGGAGTAGGAAGCATCACACACATGTCATGAATCATGATAGACATCCTCATTACTTTTTCAATACTTAGAGTGCCTTATCACCTCATTTTAACCTCACTAGTTTTTGTCATCACGTATGTTGCATGTAAATATTTTTTTATTTATTTATTTTTAAACATAATTATATATTGAATATATAGCTGTACAAATATTTAAAATTAATACAATGGCCAAACAAATATTTGAAATTAATAAAATGCATATTAACATGTAAAGTTTCTCTCAGGTGTAAAATATATTATATTAACATAAAGTTTACTACTTTCAAATAATAATTATATATCGAATATATAGTTGTAACTATATTGTATAAATAACTGAAATTAATAAAGTGCATTTTAACATGTAAAGTTTGTTCCATATATAATATATCACATTAACATAAAGTGTATTACTTTTAATGTTAATATAAAATTTAAAACATTGAAAAAAAAAACAATTTAATGTAAATTTTAGCTCAATTTTATTTATAAAATAAATTTATTTAATGAAAGGCTTTCAATGAAATTAAATTTTCTATTTATAAATTGGATAAATCTTATTAATATTTATAATAATAAAATTTTAAAATGGCAATTTACAAAGATAATAAACAACAATGAAAGCCTTTCAATAGAAGTAGAGTTCTTATTTATAAATAGGATAAATCTTATTAATACTTATAATAATAAAATTTTAAAACAGCAATTTAGAAATAAAAATGAACAATCATGTCCATTTTGTCAATTCAACAAATTCTCCACATCCGTACTTTTATATATATTATAAATTATTTTACATTAGAGTGTATTCTTTCTTGATTAGTAGAAGAAATGTCAAAGGATTACTCCATAAACTGGAAGATCAAATTGACAGATCAGACCTAATTTGAAAATGGACGATTGAAAATGCTCCCTCAATCAAGCCCTAACCCGAAAACCAATTTGGGTCGGCTATATAAATTATTTTCCTCCATTTTACTCATTTTATGGCTTTTTTTTCTTGTAAAATATTTGCAAATCCATTCCCACTCTAGCTTATTACTTCAACTCAAGTAATTTTTGGCCAACCTATAAAAAATGCTAATTCCAAGAATAATAAACCAAAAGATAAAGATAAAGAATTGGAAAACCACTTACGCCTTCAGAACTTCTGTTGCTGCTGTCTGCATATTGGAAATCAATTTTGGCAAGCCATAATTGGCAAGAAAGTCAGCACTTGCCAGAAATTTTTGCTGGTCATCCCTGTCAATAAGATCAGCATCCTCCTGCATTAAAGGAATGAAGACCGTGTTTAGAGAATAAGACAGATAAAGATGCCTGAAAGAGTGCTAAATAAGATTTATGGGGCGAAAAGATAACGGGTCTAATGAGAGTAACAACGAGACTATTCAGTGATATTACCTACCAATAAGATGATGGCTTAAACAATAGAAAAATAATGAACACTCAAAATCACATAGCAATGCAAAGAAAAATTTGTTATGAAGCCATGAGGGTCAAGTCGACTACAAGCATCTGGTGTAATCCACAACAATCTCTGCAACTCTCGGTTATCACATATATCAAGTACTATTTATTTATATGGTTGACACTGCAGCTAGAAGAGTCAGCCCCCAGTATCAATTGAAGTACTCACTACTATGTTAATATTTTAACAACCACTTCCAACTGGCTTAGATCCAGAATTATACAAAAAATAAATTTCTCATTTAGCACCCAAATAGCTATCAAACTCAGTTGAGTAAAAAATAATTACAAGTACTAAATCTTATTAAAAACTTCCTTTATGAGGTTATTCAATAATTAGAAATATTGAGGTGCATCATCTTGATCCCTTTTCATTTATCAATTTCTCAGTTGATAGTTGTATCATTCAATCTATATGGATCAGTTTTGGTGTTTTTAGGCTTAAGAAGCCAATATATAAGGTGAATAACAATAATAGTTCAGGTCATGTAATGCAAGTAGCCTTCTACAGCAAAACTGCACCAATATCAAACTTTATAGGAGTAATATGAAGGGTTCAGCTAAGCATCCAGGTAGTAACATATATGAAATCACAACTATTATCATACATTTTGTATCTGTCAACAGCCAATTTTCTATATGTCAATGAAAGAAACTCTTTTATTATACCAAAATTTAAAGTTTAAAACCTAGAAGGCAAGGCAAGCTACCGGAAAACACCTTTTTTTTCTTGTATAATAAAAAAGAGTGCACTAAACTCTTAAAAAGGACAATCAATAAAACCTAAAGAATAGAACCCTATAAGCTCCCAAAACAAAGAGGCACAACAACAAATAGGAGAAATAATACATACAAACACATCTTTAAAGCCAAGTTCCAAATAATGGATAGTTCACGTGACATAGTATGATGGGAACCACTTTCTACATCTGATGGGTATGAGTTAGGTTCAAAAAGCACCCACATTTACTTACGCTCTTCCAAAGCCTCCCCTCCCCCTCTTTTGGATCCCTGCATCTTTAACCACCACTTGAGTGATTTTGTCATAATTAAACATAGGCAACATTTGAATACATGACTGCATATCCCACAATTATTTGGCATCAACTAACATTTTCAGAAATAGAAGGCCAAGCCTTGTATTATTCCACCTCAATAAACCAGCTTACTGAAAAAATATATATATATAAAGAAATCCTCTGTTACTCAAACAGTAGAGGCAACTAAAATGGAATTTGGTGGATATGCCAACTATCATTAGCAGAGGCAAATTTAGACTAAAATAATACTCTCAGAAATTTCAGCATATGAAGAGGTAAAAACTAAAGTTGATATAGTTTCACAAATCATCTGTAGGCAGCAATAGATGAATTGAACATATTATCAAGCACTATGGATAAAAATGTAAAGCTCTTACAAGTAAATGAGAGCTTCCAAGACCACGTGCAGTATCAACATATAAATGTCTTCCTAGAATGTTGACTTGAACTCTAATATATAAGCTAAGAATTGTTACTGCCCATATTGACACCACCATTCTTGTGAAACCTGGAAAAAACCATATCAGATATCAATTATGAAAGATTCACCAACATGGCATAAGAAACTTGCAATTTATAATATCCAGAGCACCAAAACACTAAGAAACCAAAAGGTAACAGCTTCATACTTAAAATTTTGAGCCTATCCCATAATTCAAGTTTCTCTGAAGAAGACAAACTGTTGGGCTGACCCTTCCCTTTCATCAGTCTCTCCGTAAGATGTGAAAGGTCCAAATCTTCAGCTATCCGACAACTTAAATAGTGCATTGCATGAGGCAATGTTGTTGTATCAGCTATTCTTTGAATGTTTTCAAAATGGACTTGCATTCTATTAAAGTTACAAAATCAGAAAATATAAGAACCAAAACAGTGAATTGTTCCACAAAGATAATAACAGTTTTGGACACTCTTACTGGGCTTTAATGAATTCATCGTTTTCCCGCTCGCTTGCAAGTTGTCTTTCCAAATCAGTAAGCCTACGTTTGTGAGCATGATATAGTTTATACAAAAAATACCCACTTCCTAAAACACCTGATGTAACCAAAACCTTCCTCTTATGCCTTCTCCAAAGATCCCTATATGGACGAAAATGTTCATTAACAAGCAATTGAAGCACTAAAAGAAATGTTAAAAAACTCTCATAAACCCAATATTAAAACTTAAGCAAAGCAAAGTATAAAGTAGCAATTAAATGACAACAGAAAATTGGCAATCAACACATACTAAGCATAATATCAGCAAATGCAACTGATCCAAAAGTAAAAACATGTAATTGAAGCATAAAAGACGTAGATCTCAGAAAATTCACAGATAAAATCGACAAAAACAAACAATTAAAGCCAAAAAAACTGACCTTAAATATAGCATATTTGCGTATTGCTATCGAAGCCAAGCATCCATTTGGAGTAAGCAAAGATAAAAGGGGGTACAACCAAAAAAAGAAAACTACAGTATATATGAGAAACAAAGGTAATCTTTAAAGGCTAAAGAGAAAATATATAAAATCTTCTTGATAAAGGGTAACAGGAAAAGGCATGCATAGAAATACCCGCCCCTTAAAAAATTATGAAAAATGAAAATTATGGTTATTTCTGATTTGCTGTCACTGTAGTGTCTTATTTCTGATTTCTGATTTCTGAAGTAAGAAAGGAAATTGGGGTACTTAAATTAAATAGGTGTAGTTGTCTAGTTTCCAGAAATTTTCTTCATTTAATGTAACAAAAAAGAAAGCTTATTTTATTGATCACGTTTTCTCCCTTTAATGCTATTTTTGTATCCAGCATCTCAAAAAGATGTTTTTTTTTTATATTTTATAAAGATTTTTTTTAATACTAATCCCAAATTTTTTGAATTTTTTTATCATAATATAGCTAAAAAAAATTATTTATCAAAATATCATTATTTTTAGATTACTTCTCAAAATTCGTTTGGTGTATTTTTAAAAAATTTCAAAATACACTAAAAAGATCGTCATTCCCCATGACGATTTCCTAATGTAAATTAAAAAAATTTTAATTTCACCAAAGGAAATCGTCATGGGGTGGCGATTTTTCTTAGTGGTATTTTTTTTTAATTTTTTAACTAAAATTTAAAACTCCAACGGTTAAAAAAAATACAAATTTGTTTTTAAATTTTAAAAATTGCAAACGGATATAAAAAATTAAATAAATAAAAAATTACCTTTGTTTGTTTTTTATTTTTTTAAAATATATATACTAAAATTTTATAATTTTATAAAAAATAAAATTTAATTTATTATTAAAATTTTATAAAAAAAAATTATTTCTTATTAAAATTTAAAAAATAAAATTATATTTCTTACTAAAATTTTATATAAAAAAATTTATTTCTTATTTAAATTTTATATATGAGATTTGTAACAAATGGGTATAAAAAAAATTACCTTGGTTTGTTTTTTTTTTTAATATATATAATAAAATTTTATAAAAATTTTAATTTAATTTTTATTGAAATTTTATAAAAAATAAAATAAAATTTTTAATTTTTAATTTTAATTTTAATTTTAATTTTATAAAAAATAAAATTTTATTTCTTATTAAAATTATAAAAAAAATCTTTATTAAAATTTTATATAAAAAAAATTTATTTCCTATTTAAATTTTATATCAAATATAATTTTATTTCTTATTAAAATTTTATTTTAAAAAAAATGTATTTCTTATTTAAATTGCATATAAATTAAATTTTTATTTCTTAATTAAATTTTATATAAATTAAAGTTTGATGTCTTATTTAAATTTTATATAAAAATTAAATTAATTTTTTATTTGAATTTTATATAAAATTAAATTTTATTTATTATTTTAATTTTATGCTGCAGAAAATATTGGAATTGGATTCCTTCTACAATGGATGGGACTAATGATTTAGGGTTAGGGATAGGTTTCAGCTATTTTTCAGTCAATCAAATGCTGCAGAAAATATTAGACTTTGATTCCTTCTGCAATGGATGGGACTATTGGACAGTCTGGTACAAAGGATGAGATTTATCATCAGTTTTTGCATTGAATGAGTATCAGTTTTTCAGTCAATTAACCCTAGCCAAAAAAAGGGAATTAGATTCCATCCTGTACAAAGGATGGGATTTGTCATCCAATACAACACAATGAACCATTATAAATTCATAATACTGATGAAGGTTTACAATACTCCCTACAGCAGTTTTTCAATCAAATTTTTTCTGAGTGCTAATACCTTCTCATTCTCATCTTTCTCTATTTTTTCTTTCTTTTGCTGAGTGATAATACCCCTATTCTCATCCTTCTCAGTTTCATTACTACACAACATGAGCAACAGAGTGATCGCATTGGTCTACTATAATGGCCAAATTCATAATATTGATTAAGGTGCTACCTTTGATTGTGAACGTCCTAAAAGCTTTCGTGTTGATGAAGACGTCACATTAAAGGAACTGAAGCTGCAAATTCATACAAAAATTAAAGTTGAAAATAAAAAAAGAATTTCAGAGATTAAGTATAGGCATCATCTTTCTATTGGTGAAGAATGTGTCCGATATAGAACATTTCCACTTGAAGATGATGATGATGCCAGATGCATGTTTTATGCTCATGAGACATTTGTAAATGTTGGTGTACTTGAGTTATATGCTGGCATAAAAGATGTTCACAATGATTGTGGGCCTTCAAATGTTCGCACTACAGAAAACTTTCCCACAGAAGATAATAATTCTGGGTCGTTCTATGTTCACACTACATACGACGTTCCCACAGAAGAAGTCGTTCCGCTATCTCAAGTTACAACGTTTCATAATTCATTAGTCTCACAAACAATTCCTACTACCCTCGAAGATGAGCCAGCTGGTGTTGATCATGTTCTGCCATGTGGAGTCCATGGTGAATATGTTGGTGACTTTAGTGATCAGGAAGAAGATGCTGAATTCGCAAGTGATGACAACAGTGATTTTGACTCAGACGTCGTCGTTGCTGAGATCAACACTCATGGAGATCTTCCCCAATATGAGGATGCATCCCATATGCACACCCTGGATCTGGAGGCAATGCAAGTGCCAGAATTTCCTGAGTTTGCTCATACATTAGCTACGCCTCTGACATTTGATCCATCTACAGTTGATCTGTGTGTTGGGTTACAATTTCCAACGAAAGAGACTGTGTTTTCAGCTATTAAGCACTATAACATCAAAAACTCTGTAGATTACAGAGTAATTGAATCTGAACGGACCAAATATTATGCCAAATGTCTAATGTATAGGAAAGGGTGCAATTGGAGAATAAGGGCAACATTCATGATGAAGAAACAGACATGGGAGATTAAAAAATATGAAGGGCCTCATACTTGCACATCGGGGAGGATTTCACAAGATCATTGCAAGTTAGATTCTAACATGATCTATTCATGCATTCTGTCATTGGTCCAAGCAAATCCGAAGATCTCCGTTTCAGTTTTGATCGCTGAGATGCGAATCCGGTATGGATACATCACCTCCTATAAGAAAGCGTGGAAAGCAAAGCAAAAGGCAATTGTTCGAGTTTTTGGCGATTGGGATAGATCGTACAATGAGTTACTAAATGGTTAGGTGCAATGCAAGATTTCGTGCCTGGTACAATTATGGAATTGCAAACGGTACCTGCATATCACGGTGATCGACTGGTCCAGGATAAGAGAATATTCCACCGACTCTTTTGGACATTCAAGTCGTGCATTGAAAGGTATTCGTATTGCAAACCTGTTGTGAAAATAGACGGTACTTTCTTATATGGAAAATATAAAGGAACATTATTGTTAGCTATTGCACAAGATGGCAACCGAAATATACTGTCAATTGCCTTTGCCATTGTGGAGGGTGAGACAACGGAGGCTTGGTCATTCTTTCTCATTAATTTGCGTAGACATGTGACAAAATAGTCTGGCATATGCTTGATGTCTGATCGACATGAAGCCATCAAAGCTGCGATCAGACGCGATGGTAGTGGATGGAATCCTCCACATGCATATTCAATGTACTGCATTCGATATATTGCAGCTAACTTTATGAAGAAGTTTAACAATAAGGAATTGTGTCGACACATTATTAACATGGGTATGGAATCGAATCATAGTTATTTTATCTTTTATATTTCTTTTAGTATATAAAATAATACTGAAATTCACAAGTATTTTGTTTTTAATTTTATTAGAATACGAGTTAAGGCGACCGAATTTTCATTTCATGTATAAGAATCTTCGTGGAGAAAATGCAGAGAGGGCTAATTGGCTTGATAGAATCCCCACGGAGAAGTGGGCCCAATTATATGATCAAGAAAGACGTTATGACCATATGACAACCAACCTAGCTGAATCTATCAATTCGGTGTTGAAGGGAACGCGTTATCTTCCCATTACTGCTTTAGTGCAATCAACATATTATAGGTTGGCTGCACTTTTTGTTAAGATGGGAACAAGCAAATTGCAATGATGGAAGGAGAGCACACATACTGTGAAACAGTCACACAGGCTATGCAAGAAAATCGCTGGAAAGCTAACTCCCACTTTATTCGTAATTTTACGCGAGCAAATCAATCTTTTCTGATTGAAGAGTTAGTTGATCCACAAGAGGGTCTTTCTGTAATGAAGTACAAAGTCAAACTTAGTGACATGTGGTGTGACTGTGGGAAGTTTCAAGTACAAAGATTCCCTTGTTCACATGTAGTTGCTGCTTGTGCACATGTCCATGTAGATTGCATGCAATATGTGGACAATATCTATAGACTGGAAACTATATTGAATGTTTATAGACATGAGTTCAAAGCAGTTGGAAATGAAGGTTATTAGCCTCAATATGATGGTCCAGAAGTGTGTCCCAATCAAGAAATGAGGAGAAATCCACATGGTCGGCCAAAATCAAGTCGTATTCGTAATGAAATGTACCTCAGGGAGAAAGGCCAACCAAAACGTTGCGGATTATGCAAAAATGAAGATCATAGCCTTCGAAAATGTCCGCATCAATCTGGCACATCGGGGGAGAGTTCGCATCAACAATAAAGGAATTACATGTTTTCATAACCTGTAATATTTACATATTTTGCCATTAAGGAAAATGTTATGCAAGTTTTTTTCTACTTATCATGTAATTTGGATTATTATTTTATATAAAATTAAGAAATTTTATAAAAATATATTGAATAATAAATTAAATAACATTTTTATAAATTAAATAACAACATTAACATTTTAGTTAGATATGCTGAATAAAAAATTAAAAATAACAATTAATTTTTCAACAAATTTAAAATAAATAACATGAAATGCAAAACATATAAATTTATATATTACAAATTTAAAATACATTATGCTCGTTATATTGATAAAAGTACATTTATTCTAATTACTGCGTGGTGTAGAGCAACAGTGTCGAGCTCTCCTAGTGCGTGGTGGTTGGACCTGTCATTCAACCTCGTCAGTGGCACGTTTTCGCGGTCTGTAACCGCCACTGGTTTCGGTTGTATGTCATCCGCCATTTCTTCTGTATCAAAAATTTGAAACCCATTGCTGGAGGAGCCAACACTTAGTTCACCCATAAAGGGAACTTGACTACTAGATGGACCCAAAAATGATGTACCATCAAATGCTGACGCAGGGGTTCCAAACTGATACATTGATGTTAGATATGCTGAACTTGGACTTAGGATAGGGAGCTGGTCATCTAATCTCGTCATTGGTGGTGATGGTCGGTAACACTCATCAACGTCATATCTGGGGTGACTGACGGAATAACGATGACTGGATGGTACTCCATGATCCTGTTCAGGTGATGACTAATGACATTCTTGGTGTAGTGAACTCTGATGAGGCCGGTTAACGCGTCCGCCCATGTTGTCGAGTAGGTCTAGGAGCTTCCATATCCGCCGACCTTCATTTTTATACCATCCTATGCAATCATCAGATGGGTTGAAATTATTACCAATAATCGGATAACCTGTCGAAATTCGTTGAGAACGTATATTCCACCAATGGATCTAATGTTTATGCTTCGCAGGCCAGAATTCTTCATGAGGCCCACGCATGTCGATCTTGTGAAGCTTATCAAGGTTCACCGGTGCTTGCGAGGTTGTTGCATCCCAAATTATCGCAACACCCTGTCAGTTTGGTGCAACTCTACATATGAAAAACATATCAATGTTGTGTTTGCTTTCCATATATTACAATTATTGTAGGCATCCGATGGGAGGTATGCCATAATTTCACTTGAGGAATATGGCATCCACAGAAACTGCGAATAATTATTACAAATTATTAGTTTCATATGGATTAAATACAAAAATATTTGAATGTAACAATCGAAAAATTTACTTTATCATATCCTACTCGATCTAGTCGCAATCTTATACTTGCAAGGTTGACTGGAGTCTCGGTAAAATCTCTACTCCTACTCCACCTGTTAAAATGCATATAAAATCTTAATAGACCTATAAAAATACAAGTTCGTACAAAATTAATAAAGTAGTAAAGATTATTACCTGCTTGCAAGGGGGTGTCGCAACCTAAAAAAAATAACGACGAGTCTCATCGCAAGACTTTATTATTCGTTAAGCGTGACATTAAAAAAACCCGAGGAAAAGTCGACTTAATTCCTCTAAAAATGAAGGTTTTGAAAATGACCTTAAAAAAGACATGGAGTCGCCACCAATCTTTTTTAGCTAGGTGTGATCGGCCACCTATTAAAACCGGTTTTATAAAATATTTTAAAAATTAATTAAAACATTTTAAAAACCAATTTCAAGTCTGCGTTTTAAACCAGAGAAATCAAAGAAGCAGGTTCGGGAGTCGGTTACGTGTGGGGAAGGATTAGCACCCCCACAACGCCCGTATAAATCGGTACCTTATTAATCGTGTGTTATCTCAAGTCTCGGTAAAAGTTGGTTTTAAATTTAGTATTTCGAGTTAATTCCCAATTTAAAAATAATTCCATTTTTTATTGAAAATGATCCGGAATTTATAAATTCAAAATTTTCCTATATTCCCCAACAAACGTGGCAAAATATAGAAATTTTTATTAGTTTTGGAAAACTTTCCGAATCATTCTCTTTTTTGAAAGAAAGATATTCCTTTATTAATGATAATTGATGATATTCCCTCCAGCAAACCCGGTAGAGAACTCATGAATTATTTTAACTCGGGAATATCTTTATATTTTTTATTGAAAACCATTATCTTTCTGAAAACATTTAAAATAAATGAATATGTATATGCATGACATAAATAAAATGACATAGCAAAATCTAAATAACATAATGCAACCTAAATGACATGGCAAACATGAATGATATGGCATATAATTTAAATGACATGGAATAAAATAATGCTATCATATAATATGCATAAAAATAAAAATGCAATGCATGAAATGTATTTTTTCCTTTAATTAAGGAAATCCGTATATCTAAAAAGATATCCGGCTACCTTAGGAAAATATGTCAAATTAAACATTCTAAAACCAAAATACTTTGTGATTGTTTAAAAACAATTTTGAAAAGCTTGAATTAACAATAAAAACTGGGCTAATTTTTTTTTAAATGGCTCTAATTTCCTAAGTTTAAAAAATCCGGACTTGACTACCCTTAACCCGGGACTTGAAAAACCATTTTTAGAGTTTAAAAGGGCTTAGAAATCATCCTAAGTCAGTAGCTAACCCTCTTAATCAGCCCACTCTAAGTAAATTAACCAAAACAGAAAATTGGTTTTTCTGTAAATTCAATTCTGACTCCACTGTCCAGTTTTAATACACGATTTTTTACCCTATTTTTAAAAATTCCAAAAATTCTAAAACAAATACTGGAGACTCAGGACATATAAAACTATACGAGAAAAAATCGGCTTAATTTTTTGATCAAAGATGAATTCCCAGAAAAACCAGAGATGTACGAGTTTTTGGAGGAGAAAAAACTGCTTTGTTTTTCTTTAAATTCAATTCTGACTCCACTGTCCAGTTTTAATCCACGATTTTTTATCCTATTTTCAAAAATTCCAAAAATTCTAAAAAAAATACTGGAGACTCAGGACATGTAAAACTACACGAAAACAAATCGGCTTAATTTTCTGATCAAAGATGAATTCCCAGAAAAATCATAGATGTACGAGTTTTTGGAGGAGAAAAAAAACTGCTTTGTTTTTCTTTAAATTCAATCCTGACTCCACTGTCCAGTTTTAATCCACGATTTTTTACCCTATTTTTAAAAATTCCAAAAATTCTAAAAAAACTACTGGAGACTCAGGACATATAAAACTACATGAGAAAAAATTGGCTTAATTTTCTGATCAAAGATGAATTCCCAGAAAAATCGGAGATGTACGAGTTTTGGGTGGAAAAAAAACTGCTTTGCCAACACATTTTTTTTGTCTTTGATAAAATCATTTAAAAATAAAAATAAAAATATTTGAAACTCATAAAATGACTTGAAAGCAGTAGCTAGGACTTTTTGAAAGTTAGATAAAAATTGGCTGAGTAAAAAAAATCACAAAGGTAAAATAATCAATTTGACAAACTTAATTTTCCACAAGTGTGCTTAAGAGAGCATGACTTTGAACCATTAATTGGCTCAAGTCATTATTCAAGTGGCATGAACATGAAATGCATGAAACAATGCAGCAAACATAATGCATGAAATGCATGGATCTAAACCTAAATGTAAGGAAAATGCATGACATAAATAATATGGCCTAGACCTAACATGAACTTGCATGGCATTTAATGTAACCTAGACCTAAGACATGCATGGCATTTTCACAAACACAAGGCATGCTTAATTCAAAAATCCAACCAAATATCATGCAAATGCAAAAACCTAACAACTAGCATGACAAAAAATACAACACACAATGCAAAACACATGGAGTAGCCAAATGGCCCCAAGCTCCAACAAGCATGGCATTTTCACAAACACTTGGTATGCTAGCATGAAAAACTAAGTCATAACACAAAAATCACACAAGCATTTTCACAAACACCTAATATACCAAATCTAAAACATGCTCACTAAGATATAAAACAAGAATCATGCAAAGAATCACACAAGCATTTTCACAAACACTTAATATGCTAACTCTAAAACATGCTCAAATTTAAACAACATGAAAACAGAAAATTAAAAATGCAAAAACATGATATCTAAGACATAAATGGCAACAAACAAAGCAACCAAATTAAATATAACTTAAGAACATGAAATAACATAACACTTAAAACATCAAAAACAAAGAAAATAGCATAAACAATATGGTAAAATGAATTGAAACAACAACTTAAAATAAATAATGTAGGCCATTTGGCCATGGTGAGTTTATTATAAAAACAAAATGTAAAAAAAATATACTTAAGAAAGGAAATGAAGGAAGAACAAGAAACATTATTTTAAAATGAAAACTCACCAAGTAGAGATTAAAAGAGCAAAAAATAAGAATAGAAAATGAAAGTGCAAGAGTTGGTGCTCAAGAGCAACCTCAAGAAGCTAATATTTCAAGCTTTTCTCTTCAAACTTTCCTTTTTTTCTAAACTTTTCTTTTTTTGCTCTCAACCAAGAAGATAAAAAACTAAGAAAAACTAAGAGAAATCAGCCAAAATGGAAAAGAAAAAACAAAATCTGCCTCCTCCTTTCTTTGGGCTTGGGTATGCCAGCACATCTCTTTTCCAGCCCAACTCTGATTTTTTGAAGGGCCAAAAAAAGCCCTTTTCGGTTGCTTGGGTGAAATGACCATTTTGCCCCCCGGATGCAAGTAAATATCAAACGGACTCCAAATTCAATTTTTCTTTTTTTAATACTTCCAAAATAATAAAATATTGAGTTCTGGAAGTTTTCAAAATTATCCGAGTCCGTTTGCTATTTATTTGGATTTTTTCTTCCCAAAAATGCCCTTTTATGCCCCTACATTTTACCATTTTTTAAACGAGCTCCAAATCAAGATTTTTCTTCACCAATCTCTTCAAAATAATTAAAAAGTGTGATCTGGAAGTTTTCATAATTTTTGGAGCTCATTTGGTATTTTTTCGGGATTTATCGGCTTGAATTACTACATAGGAGGCCCGGGATTTGGCCATTTTGCAAACGAACTCGGAATCAAGATTTTATTTCGCCAATCTCTTCCAAATAATTTAAAAATGAGATTTGCCAAATTTTAGAATTTTTGGAGTCCATTTGCTATTTTTCCGGGATTTTCCTTTTTGAATTACTACATAAGAAGCCCGGGATTTGGCCATTTTGCAAACGAACTCGGAATCAAGATTTTCTTTCGCCAATCTCCTTCAAATGATTTAAGAATAAGATTGACAAATTTTCCATAATTTTCGGAGTCCATTTGCTATTTTTCCCAAATTTTTCCAATTTTGCCCTTTTACCTCCGAAACCCGGTTTTGCTCAAAACAAATCCGATTTTCAGATTTTCTTCAATCTGAGCCTTGGGCCATCCTTTTTAACCATTCATCATCCATTGGGGGCTTTGGTCTTAACAAGTCGGGCCATTTCTGTGATTCTTCCCGATTTCACCGAAATCCACAAAAAACCCTAATTCTCGGTTTTCTCCCGGATTGACTTTTCTTTCGGTTTTTCTTGCAAGTGACTTCTCCATTACCCGTAGTCAGTGCTTATCTTTCATTTGGAACCTTCAATTCCGACCAGTTTGATCGTTTAAGCACTTTTCCCCAAATTTCTCGGATTAGGGTTTCTTTTCTACTGAATCTCCAAATCCCAACTTTCGAACTCCATATCTTTCAATGTAGACCTCGGATTATCAAAATTCTTTTGCCATTTTTCAATTGAACTTAAAATCTTGATTTTGAAAGTGGGTTGACTTTTTCAGTAGTTGACTTTCTGGAGTTGACTTTTTCGGGGTTGACTTTTTTTGGGGTTGACTTTTTTCAAGTTTGACGTTTTGTGCTCGCCCTCTTAAACTAAGTCTCGGAGTACCACCTGCAGGATGAAAACAGTCTTTTTACACTTGGGAACATCAATATGGGAAGAAAACATACCTGTTTAGTGGTCCGGACAAAATTAGGTGTCTACAGCTGCCCCTCTTTGACTATTGCTGAGAATCAGGAATCAGGCAAAGATAAACCGACACTAATTTTGTACGGTCAGTGACATCACATGTGAAGGAAAGGAAAAGGGGTTTCTTTTTCATTTTAATTTTTTTCATTTTCTATTTTTCATTTTTTCATTTTTTTCTTCTTTCTTCTTTTTTTCTTTTATCTTTTTTCCTTTTTTTTTATTTTTATTTTTTATTTTTTATTTATTTTATTTATTTATTTTTTCTATTTTCTCTTTTTTCATTTTTTTTTAAAAACAATAAATTGAAGATTTTGTCCTTAAATTGAATTCCCTGCCTAAACAAGGCTCGATTCGTCTTAAGGGAATGAATTCGATTTCAAAAGAAAAATTTATGCTCGAAGGGCTTTAAAATTGGTGCCCGAAGGTCTTAAAATGGTGCTCGGAGGTCTTAAAAATTGGTGCCCGGAGGTCTTAAAAATTGGTGCCCGGAGGTCTTACCCCTGAAAAAAGTTATGCCCGGAGGTCTTAAAGATGTTGGTCGGAGGTCTTACTTGTGATTTGACAAAATTATGCCCGGAGGTCTTAAAAATTGGTGCCCGGAGGTCTTACCCCTGAAAAAAGTTATGCCCGGAGGTCTTAAAGATGTTGCCCAGAGGTCTTACCTATGATTTGAAAAAAATTATGCCCGGAGGTCTTAAAAATTAGTGCCCGGAGGTCTTACCCCTAAAAAAAATAATGCCCGGAGGTCTTAAAGATGTTGCCCGGAGGTCTTACCTGTGATTTGAAAAATTATGCCCGGAGGTCTTAAAAATGGTGTCCATAGGCCTTACCCCTGAAAAAAAAGAGTTATGCCCGGAGGTCTTAAAGATGTTGCCCGGAGGTCTTACCTGTGATTTGAAAAATTATGCCCGGAGGTCTTAAAATGGTGCCCGGAGGTCTTAAAAATTGGTGCCCGGAGGTCTAACCCCTGAAAAAAGTTATGCCCGGAGGTCTTAAAGATGTTGCCCGGAGGTCTTACCTGTGATTTGAAAAAAATGCGCTGTATGCGACTTTAAAAATGATGCCCGGAGGTTTTAAGAATGGTACCCGGAGGCCTTACCCGTGATTTGGAAGAAATGCGCTGTATGCGACTTTCAAAATGATGCCCGGAGGTCTTAAGAATGGTGCCCGGAGGCCTTACCCATAATTTGGAAGAAATGCGCTGTATGCGACTTTAAAAATGATGCCCGGAGGTCTTAAGAATGGTGTCCGGAGGCCTTACCCATAATTTGGAAGAAATGCGCTGTATGCGACTTTAAAAATGATGCCCGGAGGTCTTAAGAATGGTGCCCGGAGGCCTTACCCGTGATTTGGAAGAAATGCGCTGTATGCGACTTTAAAAATGATGCCCGGAGGTCTTAAGAATGGTGCCCGGAGGCCTTACCCATAATTTGGAAAAAATGCGCTGTATGCGACTTTAAAAATGATGCCCGGAGGTCTTAAGAATAGTGCCCGGAGGCCTTACCCCTGAAAAAAGTTATGCCCGGAGGTCTTAAAGATGTTGCCCGGAGGTCTTAAAGATATTGCCCGGAGGTCTTACCTGTGATTTGAAAAATTATGCCCGGAGGTCTTAAAATGGTGCCCGGAGGTCTTAAGAATGGTGCCCGGAGGCCTTACCCCTGAAAAAAGTTATGCCCGGAGGTCTTAAAGATGTTGCCCGGAGGTCTTAAAGATATTGCCCGGAGGTCTTACCTGTGATTTGAAAAATTATGCCCGGAGGTCTTAAAAATGTTCTTTGAAGAATTGTTGAAAATTACCCTAACGATTTTGAGAAGATGCGAATGCTTTTTGATGCAGATGCAGGTGTTGAATAAGACACGAAATGACTTAAACTGGTGCAAATGTCTTTAATGCAAATGTAAATGACTTGGATTGATGCCCATGTTTCATGATGTAGATGCCCCTACTAATTGTGTTCATGTAACTGGTTTATGAATGGTGTAACTACAATTACCACACAGTAATGAAAATGCAATGATTCTAGAAATGATGCAATTGCTTGAGATGACACAAATACGAATTCCATGAAGAATGTAAATGTAAAGGTAAAATACAGATGCTTATGGAATAATGCCAATGCAAATACCCATGAATGATGCAAATGCTTGCCGACACTGTGCAGATGCAAAAGCTCGATAAAGAGATGAGTGCTCATGAGTGATGCAAGTGCCCCCGGCTGTTTTTCTAGACTTTGGCTTAGCCTTTCAAATTCATTTTTCCTCTTCAAATCAGAGTATATCTTCAATTCATTTTGGCTATTCTCTTTGCCCCAACAGTTTTTCAAACTTTCATCAACAGAGATCTGAACCGGGTTCTATTTCTTCTTCTCATATCTGGAAGTCAAGACCTATCCTGGCAGTTCTACACCTTTGAGTTAGAAAAATCCTTGTCTCATGCCAACATCAAAGTGGGTATTTCAAAAAAATCTTTTTATTTGTTTTCGCATTTTGAAAACTTCTGAACAAAAAATATTAACCCCACAATGTGTGATGTACAAATCTTTTGAAGACTGATGATCATTGTTAGAAATTTCTCTAAGTATCAATCTGGGTTTTTTCAACTGGATTGGCAAGGCTTGGTATAACAAGATTCTGGCTTTTCCAGGAAAACTTCATGACAAAAATGTATATCCCTTCTAGGCTCACAAATGGAACAGGTTTTATAAATCATGAATTCATTGAGAACCAAACAAATTCAACATTCTTTTAGTTTCCATATCAAGGCATTTTGTCAAGCATCAAGATTGGCTGGGATGTTTAAACCGGAAAGTTTAATCTTGGGAACAAAGTTTCAGTTTTTGAAGACAATCCTCCGAATGAGAGCTGACAATTTGGGGGGTTCAGGAATTCCTAGATGTTCCTCGATGACCACTCCTTTAATAAGATCTTTTCTTTTGGGGTATCGGCACTATCATCGATGGCATCGAAAATTCCCATTCTACTCTAGACCGCCCGTTTTTTTGGGTTTTCGCCCTAGAGTCCCATTCTTTTCAATTTTTCTCTTTTTTTTTTACCATGCACTTGAGAATTCTAAATTCTTCCTTAGTGAAATGAGAATTTGATAAGATGGGATAAAATCTGAGGAAAACCCTTCAAATTAAACATTCATGCTTGATCAAAATGGACTTTTAAAGCACGTAATGTAGGCCATGGCTCAGGATTCAGAAAGAAAGGATAAATAGGCCCAAAATATGTGTTTGAGGGTAATCAGATCAAGGATCCTTTCTTGAAGAGGATTTTCTTTGAAGCATGTGTCTCTTCTTGGACATTTCTTTCTTTTTGATTTTGCTCTTTTTCTTCCTTGCTTTTGGCTTTCAATTTGCCATGTCTTTCACACATATTTTTTTATTGTGTTTTTTGTTTGTTTTTCTTGGCTTTCATTTCGTCATCTTTTCCTCTTCTTTTTTCTTTGACAGAGTGCGCCCGTATTTATTCGGGGCTCCATTTGCTTTGTGTCTGTCCCTGAGCTGTCACTCATTTCTCAATGATCTTTGAAAAGATCTTTCCTCGCATTTGCCCCCCAGTGTAGAGGGTAATCCTTGATCAGGGTTCAAAGAATTAAGAATTCTTTTGGCTCAAAAGGGGTGACTATGGATAATAATTTTTTTCTTGTGAAATGGATATGAAAGATGGCCATTCATCATATCAAGCCCAAATATTCTCATTGAAAAGCAATCCTCAGGGGAAATAGATATTCAGAATTTCATTTTGCACTTTGGAATCATCCGAATTCTCATATGCATGATATCATGATTTTTCTTTTTCTTTTTTTTCTTTTTTTTTTGTTTTTTTCGTCGCATGCCCCCAATGATTCATGCATTAGCCCATCCTTCTTCACTATGTATCCATCATTTCCACATATGATGCCCCAATTTGATTATCCATGCGAATTTGTATCAACGAGGAACATGGCAAGTCTAGGTCTGTTTTGAAAAGGCTGAGTTTCCAATATGAGTTCTTTGAAGAGACAAGGAAAACATGACCCAAAAGCAGGTTTTCTCTGGGACAAGGGATAATCTAGTTTAATCATTGTGCCCCAAGGTGTCAATCATGAAGTGATGTCTGGGCAATTAGTGTTTTGTGGTCATTAGGAAAGGTCATGAATGGTTTTAGCACAATCCTTACACACACCAAATTATCAAAATCTGGATTCTTGAAAGAATGTCTCATTTGTTTGATTTTCAAGGAATTCAAAAAATTTCAAAAAGTTTGTTCCTTTGTTCATAGCCTAGACTAGGATTTACATCCTTGCTTATTTTGCAATGACAATGCTTCTCTTTTTTCATTCATTTTTCCTTGAAGCATTAGGTCTTTCAAGTGTTATTGATTCAAGGTTTAGGTATAGAGAAGCCCAAAAAAGAGGGGGATGGTGTTGGGTCATTTCTAACACTGATCATCAATCTTCTTGAGACTATCCATTATTAAAACTTCCTTAATGCTTGTTTTTGTAAATTCACGTTTATTTAAAACACAACAAACACAAAGCATTTAAAATTCATTTAATTCATGTAGATGTTAACATGAGACAAGTGCTTTCATCATCACAGTGTATAAAACTACATGCGTCAAAATGCTCCTATTGACATCCTTCAAAGGTAGTAATTCTCCCCCTAAAACCCTGAAAGAAATTGATTTAGGGCTAAGTGGCCTTCCATTGATCGATAAGCTCCGGTGTCAAAATACCATCACGGATAAAACTTTCAATCATTTCCTTCAGTTGTCTGCATTTTTTAGTTGAATGCCCAACTACCCCTAGGTGATAATCACACTTGCTGTCAGGGTCATAACTCCTTGCTGATGGATTCGGAGCTATTTTCAAAGGTACCGGGGTAAGGTACTGATTCTTTATTAGTAATGGCAGTAAGTCAGGGATGGGGATTGGAATTCTTTCTTGATTTTCTCGTGGTCGTTTTCTAGAAGTAGGCCTTGTTGCAAGGGCTGGTATAGGATTAGGTGTTTGGGTAGGTAGGTAAGGATAAAGGCTTGGAGATACCTCAGTAGGGTAACATGATTGGTATGAGGGAAATTGGGAATATGGGATGAAATCTCCCATAGTTTGGACATCTTCCTCTTTCTTTCTTGGTGCCTTATTTCTCTCGGCATTGGATGTTCCTTCTCTTTCAAGTTTCCCATTCTTGATAGCATTCTCAATCATCTCCCCTGAAATTACCATGTCCGCAAAATTCTTCGAAGCATTGCCGACGAGTCTGTCATAGTACGGGGTATGCAGTGTATTCACAAAAAGGATAGTGATTTCCTTTTGTGTCAAGGGCGGTTGTACTTGGGCGGCCAGGCTCATCCACCGTTGTGCATATTCTTTGAAGCTCTCAGTAGCTCTTTTCTCCATATTTTGCAAAGTGAGACGATCAAGTGTCCTGTCGGTCATATGCTTGTACTGGTTTAGAAAAGCCCTAGCCAAATCATTCCAAGAGCGAATCTGATCCTTGCTCAACTGACTATACCACCTAATTGCGGACCCGCTGAGGCTATCCTGAAAGCAGTGAATTAAAAGCTTATCATTATTTATCTGACTTGTCATCTTTCGGCAGAACATAGTGATGTGGGCTGATGGATCGGTTGTCCCGTCATATTTCACAAAGTCAGGGATCTTGAACTTAGGAGGAATGACTAAATCGAGGACCAAGCATCGTTCTTTCGCCTCCACACTCCCGAATACATCTGTTCTTTCTATTGCCCGGAGCCTTTCATCTAACAACTGATATTTCTCTTGGGAATCTGCCAACTCGACCTCATTTACTGTAACCCTTTTCAACTTTGCCTGTTCAGCTGGATCATCTGAGTTTAGGACATTGACGGGGTTAACAGTGTTCTGGGCATCACTTATTGCGACCTCATCTTGGCCCTTTTGTACCTCTAACCCTTCTCCGACGACAAAGTTTTCGGTGTATCCTTTTCCCTTGATTACAGCAGACATTAGCTCCATCAGTTTAGTCATCTGATCCTTAGATTCTGCTTGAGATTTTGCTAGCTGTTCTCGCAATTCTCTCTGTTCCCTTTCCATTTTTTCCATTCGGGCAACTTGTTCATTCTCCATAGCACCAGCCTGTATTAAAAGTGTACTCAGTACTTCTTCTGATTTGAAATGGAAATTCTTTCAAAGACTCCTAAAGCCAAGCCAACTTCTATTTATTTCCCCCAAATGTATGTCATGATGAATGAGCCATGAATGCAATTTGATGCATATGAAGCCTAAACAATATGATGTATGGATATGTACAATGGAAACATGCTGACCATATATGTGATAAATGCAATCACAATGCCAACATGTTGCAAACAAAGAATAAACAGATCAACACATGAATATATGCAATGACTGATCATGTATTTTAGCATGTTTCCCAATGAATGATCACGTACACTATGAATGCAACACGGTGTCAATTATGCAAACAATGAATGATTGATACAGAGTATATACAAAGAAAATCATGCTAACCATGTGTGTCATGAATGTGACCTAATGCTAATCATGATGTATGTAATAAGCAAATTAATGCATGGATATATACAGAAAAATCATGCTGATTATGAATGCATGAATGCAACCTGACAAATAATTGATGGGATGCAAAATGCAAAGGGGAAGATATCACGGAGGAAATAAGAATCGGAGGAACTTAATCATCAACATCTTATAAATTTGAAGCATACTCAATTCATTCCCATATCAATGTTCACAATGGTATAAACCATGTTTTACAAAATTTGAGTAGTAGTTAAAACTGTCTTTACAAGCACTTTATTCTTCCTAGCATCCTAAGGCTATAAGAGCCGGCTACTGAAAAAGTGAAATCCTATTACATCATATAAGACCGAAGTCTTTCCACCTCAATGCTGTAAATCTCCCAATCCTAATGGCGTTTTCCCAGTCCTTTATCAATCAGTGTCGTTGGATCCAACCACTTGGCATCTATGAGAGCTTGCACTTTCCTTTTGACTGCTATACAATCTTCGATGCTATGGCCAACAATTCCACAGTGATAATCACATCTTTCATTTGGATTATACCACATTGGATATGGTGGTAACAGGGGTTTCAATGGGACACAGGCAACCATGTGATTTTGGATCAGTATAGGGAGGAGCTCTTGGTAGCTGATTGGAATGGGATCAAAATGCATTTGGGTCTTATTCTGGGATCGTTTCTTAGTCACACATGGCCTAGGAGTTGGGGCACTTGGTGGTAGCACTAAGGTTCGAACCGGAGTGTTTACATGGGGATGTGGCGGAACAGCATGGTAAGGGTATGGATTTGGACACGGGGCCTTTGGAGGTTGTACATAGCTCGAGATTCCTATCCCAGGTACTGGATAAGGTGATTGATGAGGGAAATAGTATGAACTGGTAGTTGGTAACGATGGAGTGGGATTCAGGAATCCCGTAGTGGTCGTCCCAATGGACGATTGGACCATGGTAGGGTGGGGATACTGGTTTGGACCTAGAACAGTTTGCAGGTATGGTACTGGATTCGAGGTTTCTGTCTTTGGTATCAGGCTTTCAGGTTTAATTATTTTCATGATTTTGTCCATAATTTCATCAGGATTGCAACCTTTGTGGCATTGACAAGTGCAGGATCCAGCAAGGATTGTATGTTCTGGACCTAATGGTTTTGGTTGATCCGAAGATGATGCGAAGCCCTGAGAAAGTTCACCTTTACTGTTACCCATATCCTCAACCATTTTCAGCAATTTGGCAAGTTGTTCCTTCACCTCTCGGATTTCATGTCCATATTCATCTTGATTGCGTTCCAAAGCACCCAATCGTTCCTCCGATTCATTCCTCATATCTCGAACCCCTTTCATGCAAATGAAAATGTCATGAGATTAAGATTATGAATGTACATGCTCTATTCCTATGTGCATGAATAAACTGATGATAATGCATGAACATATACAGAGAAATTATGATGACTATGTATGCTATGGATGCAATCTAATGCCAGGTATATACAGATAATGACTATGCATGTCATAAACGTGTCCTACAATGAATGACCATGCATGCTATGATGTCAAAATGATACATGCTAAGAATAAATGAATTAATACAAAGGTAGGTACAAAGAATGACCATGTATATCACAAATGTATTCTATAATGAATAATCATGCATGTTATGACTGTAACACGATGTCAAAATGACACAAATAAATTAACCAATGATTACACGAAATTGGTGAGACCTAAATCTTGATTATTCAAAAATCTCATTATGCAAGATTTGCCTCCTAATTTATGATTTTTTTTAACATGCTTTTTTTTTGTGTTTTTTTATTTATTTATGAAAAACCAATCACATTATTTTCAAAAGAATTTCAGGGTGGATCCCACTATGGTACCATATGCAAATGTTCATGTGACACTACCTGTTTTATGAAATCATCAAATGAAATTACCAACTGTTTATTGCAAAGAATGAGATCAATAACACAACCAAAAATGTACACACTCTATTCACACATGTATGAAATGTGCAACATGCAAAATGCTTAAAAAAGATTTTTTTTTTTAAAAACAGCTAATGAACATCTGCCCCAGCAATATCTGCTTATTTAGGCATCACGATGCCTTCGAGGCGGAGTATCACATTTATTACGGGCGATGTACGTACATCGTTGCCTGATCTACCACACTTATTCGGAGTGTAAAACAGGTAACAAAAAGTTTAGAAATGTCCCTCCATGTGTTCCTATTTTCGGTATATCTAACGGAAATTCGGGATGGCTTCGCCTAGGTTCACTATATGAGGGTGAATCGGTTCTAAGGCCCCGAATTGTTCCTCACTGTCGCTGGTGAAGGCTAGTAAGGCACCCCGATAAAAGCGGGTTCAATCCGTTAGAATATATTTTCCTATGCCCGTACGGAGGATTATCACGAAGGCAATAGGTACTTTATACTCCGAAAGTGTTTCACTAGCCCATACGGAGGATCATCACGAAGGCGTAGTTACTTTACTCCCACTTAAAAGGACGGAATCTGGGTATAGGATTCATGTTATGCAAATGCACGTGTAGTGTGTGGAGGAATATCAAACCTTTCACTACCTATTCTGCAAACCTTATTCTAAATGTCCTAACAATTAAAACATTCAAGAATAGTGTAACGCATTAACCGACAAGCAGTTATAATATACAACCTTAAATAGCTAGAGAACAATAATAAAATGCATGCACATGAGTATGAACATATTTAAAAATATTTTATTATTTTCAAAATTCTCCTTATTAACAAAAATATGGGAATTAAAATTAAATACCAATAAAACCAACAAAACCGAGACTTTGATAACACACGACTAATTCTAGGCCTGACTCTCTAATATTCCCCAGCGGAGTCGCCAAGCTGTCGCAACCTAAAAAAAATAACGACGAGTCTCATCGCAAGACTTTATTATTCGTTAAGCGTGACATTAAAAAAACCCGAGGAAAAGTCGACTTAATTCCTCTAAAAATGAAGGTTTTGAAAATGACCTTAAAAAAGACATGGAGTCGCCACCAATCTTTTTTAGCTAGGTGTGATCGGCCACCTATTAAAACCGGTTTTATAAAATATTTTAAAAATTAATTAAAACATTTTAAAAACCAATTTCAAGTCTGCGTTTTAAACCAGAGAAATCAAAGAAGCAGGTTCGGGAGTCGGTTACGTGTGGGGAAGGATTAGCACCCCCACAACGCCCGTATAAATCGGTACCTTATTAATCGTGTGTTATCTCAAGTCTCGGTAAAAGTTGGTTTTAAATTTAGTATTTCGAGTTAATTCCCAATTTAAAAATAATTCCATTTTTTATTGAAAATGATCCGGAATTTATAAATTCAAAATTTTCCTATATTCCCCAACAAACGTGGCAAAATATAGAAATTTTTATTAGTTTTGGAAAACTTTCCGAATCATTCTCTTTTTTGAAAGAAAGATATTCCTTTATTAATGATAATTGATGATATTCCCTCCAGCAAACCCGGTAGAGAACTCATGAATTATTTTAACTCGGGAATATCTTTATATTTTTTATTGAAAACCATTATCTTTCTGAAAACATTTAAAATAAATGAATATGTATATGCATGACATAAATAAAATGACATAGCAAAATCTAAATAACATAATGCAACCTAAATGACATGGCAAACATGAATGATATGGCATATAATTTAAATGACATGGAATAAAATAATGCTATCATATAATATGCATAAAAATAAAAATGCAATGCATGAAATGTATTTTTTCCTTTAATTAAGGAAATCCGTATATCTAAAAAGATATCCGGCTACCTTAGGAAAATATGTCAAATTAAACATTCTAAAACCAAAATACTTTGTGATTGTTTAAAAACAATTTTGAAAAGCTTGAATTAACAATAAAAACTGGGCTAATTTTTTTTTAAATGGCTCTAATTTCCTAAGTTTAAAAAATCCGGACTTGACTACCCTTAACCCGGGACTTGAAAAACCATTTTTAGAGTTTAAAAGGGCTTAGAAATCATCCTAAGTCAGTAGCTAACCCTCTTAATCAGCCCACTCTAAGTAAATTAACCAAAACAGAAAATTGGTTTTTCTGTAAATTCAATTCTGACTCCACTGTCCAGTTTTAATACACGATTTTTTACCCTATTTTTAAAAATTCCAAAAATTCTAAAAAACATACTGGAGACTCAGGACATATAAAACTATACGAGAAAAAATCGGCTTAATTTTTTGATCAAAGATGAATTCCCAGAAAAACCAGAGATGTACGAGTTTTTGGAGGAGAAAAAACTGCTTTGTTTTTCTTTAAATTCAATTCTGACTCCACTGTCCAGTTTTAATCCACGATTTTTTATCCTATTTTCAAAAATTCCAAAAATTCTAAAAAAAATACTGGAGACTCAGGACATGTAAAACTACACGAAAACAAATCGGCTTAATTTTCTGATCAAAGATGAATTCCCAGAAAAATCATAGATGTACGAGTTTTTGGAGGAGAAAAAAAACTGCTTTGTTTTTCTTTAAATTCAATCCTGACTCCACTGTCCAGTTTTAATCCACGATTTTTTACCCTATTTTTAAAAATTCCAAAAATTCTAAAAAAACTACTGGAGACTCAGGACATATAAAACTACATGAGAAAAAATTGGCTTAATTTTCTGATCAAAGATGAATTCCCAGAAAAATCGGAGATGTACGAGTTTTGGGTGGAAAAAAAACTGCTTTGCCAACACATTTTTTTTGTCTTTGATAAAATCATTTAAAAATAAAAATAAAAATATTTGAAACTCATAAAATGACTTGAAAGCAGTAGCTAGGACTTTTTGAAAGTTAGATAAAAATTGGCTGAGTAAAAAAAATCACAAAGGTAGAATAATCAATTTGACAAACTTAATTTTCCACAAGTGTGCTCAAGAGAGCATGACTTTGAACCATTAATTGGCTCAAGTCATTATTCAAGTGGCATGAACATGAAATGCATGAAACAATGCAGCAAACATAATGCATGAAATGCATGGATCTAAACCTAAATGTAAGGAAAATGCATGACATAAATAATATGGCCTAGACCTAACATGAACTTGCATGGCATTTAATGTAACCTAGACCTAAGACATGCATGGCATTTTCACAAACACAAGGCATGCTTAATTCAAAAATCCAACCAAATATCATGCAAATGCAAAAACCTAACAACTAGCATGACAAAAAATACAACACACAATGCAAAACACATGGAGTAGCCAAATGGCCCCAAGCTCCAACAAGCATGGCATTTTCACAAACACTTGGTATGCTAGCATGAAAAACTAAGTCATAACACAAAAATCACACAAGCATTTTCACAAACACCTAATATACCAAATCTAAAACATGCTCACTAAGATATAAAACAAGAATCATGCAAAGAATCACACAAGCATTTTCACAAACACTTAATATGCTAACTCTAAAACATGCTCAAATTTAAACAACATGAAAACAGAAAATTAAAAATGCAAAAACATGATATCTAAGACATAAATGGCAACAAACAAAGCAACCAAATTAAATATAACTTAAGAACATGAAATAACATAACACTTAAAACATCAAAAACAAAGAAAATAGCATAAACAATATGGTAAAATGAATTGAAACAACAACTTAAAATAAATAATGTAGGCCATTTGGCCATGGTGAGTTTATTATAAAAACAAAATGTAAAAAAAATATACTTAAGAAAGGAAATGAAGGAAGAACAAGAAACATTATTTTAAAATGAAAACTCACCAAGTAGAGATTAAAAGAGCAAAAAATAAGAATAGAAAATGAAAGTGCAAGAGTTGGTGCTCAAGAGCAACCTCAAGAAGCTAATATTTCAAGCTTTTCTCTTCAAACTTTCCTTTTTTTCTAAACTTTTCTTTTTTTGCTCTCAATCAAGAAGATAAAAAACTAAGAAAAACTAAGAGAAATCAGCCAAAATGGAAAAGAAAAAACAAAATCTGCCTCCTCCTTTCTTTGGGCTTGGGTATGCCAGCACATCTCTTTTCCAGCCCAACTCTGATTTTTTGAAGGGCCAAAAAAAGCCCTTTTCGGTTGCTTGGGTGAAATGACCATTTTGCCCCCCGGATGCAAGTAAATATCAAACGGACTCCAAATTCAATTTTTCTTTTTTTAATACTTCCAAAATAATAAAATATTGAGTTCTGGAAGTTTTCAAAATTATCCGAGTCCGTTTGCTATTTATTTGGATTTTTTCTTCCCAAAAATGCCCTTTTATGCCCCTACATTTTACCATTTTTTAAACGAGCTCCAAATCAAGATTTTTCTTCACCAATCTCTTCAAAATAATTAAAAAGTGTGATCTGGAAGTTTTCATAATTTTTGGAGCTCATTTGGTATTTTTTCGGGATTTATCGGCTTGAATTACTACCTAGGAGGCCCGGGATTTGGCCATTTTGCAAACGAACTCGGAATCAAGATTTTATTTCGCCAATCTCTTCCAAATAATTTAAAAATGAGATTTGCCAAATTTTAGAATTTTTGGAGTCCATTTGCTATTTTTCCGGGATTTTCCTTTTTGAATTACTACATAAGAAGCCCGGGATTTGGCCATTTTGCAAACGAACTCGGAATCAAGATTTTCTTTCGCCAATCTCCTTCAAATGATTTAAGAATAAGATTGACAAATTTTCCATAATTTTCGGAGTCCATTTGCTATTTTTCCCAAATTTTTCCAATTTTGCCCTTTTACCTCCGAAACCCGGTTTTGCTCAAAACAAATCCGATTTTCAGATTTTCTTCAATCTGAGCCTTGGGCCATCCTTTTTAACCATTCATCATCCATTGGGGGCTTTGGTCTTAACAAGTCGGGCCATTTCTGTGATTCTTCCCGATTTCACCGAAATCCACAAAAAACCCTAATTCTCGGTTTTCTCCCGGATTGACTTTTCTTTCGGTTTTTCTTGCAAGTGACTTCTCCATTACCCGTAGTCAGTGCTTATCTTTCATTTGGAACCTTCAATTCCGACCAGTTTGATCGTTTAAGCACTTTTCCCCAAATTTCTCGGATTAGGGTTTCTTTTCTACTGAATCTCCAAATCCCAACTTTCGAACTCCATATCTTTCAATGTAGACCTCGGATTATCAAAATTCTTTTGCCATTTTTCAATTGAACTTAAAATCTTGATTTTGAAAGTGGGTTGACTTTTTCAGTAGTTGACTTTCTGGGGTTGACTTTTTTGGGGTTGACTTTTTTTGGGGTTGACTTTTTTCAAGTTTGACGTTTTGTGCTCGCCCTCTTAAACTAAGTCTCGGAGTACCACCTGCAGGATGAAAACAGTCTTTTTACACTTGGGAACATCAATATGGGAAGAAAACATACCTGTTTAGTGGTCCGGACAAAATTAGGTGTCTACAGGGGGTATACAGTCGAAACATCCACGCGCGGAGCAAGAAATGGCAGTCGATACCAAGCCCATGATTGTAGAAGCACTAAACATCCACCTATGTCATGGCTTTTTGGAACTGTAGCCCGGTACAATTCTCTACACAAAATTGCCAAACACTCAGAACCCCAACTATAATTTGCCGCATACTCTAAATCACGTAGTAATGGAAGATACATTAAATGTACCCGACTGCTCGATTTGTCAGGCATTAGTAATCCTCCAATTAAACGTAAAATATATGCTCTAGCAGCATATTGTATCTGTTTTTCAGTTGCGTGTAATGGAAGATTTTGAAAGGATTTCAACCAATTTAGTCTCACCGTTGAGCCAGATACATACTCATCTGGAGGTATCGCGCCTAATAGATTTTGACACTCTTCATTCCAATCTAGAAAGCTTCCGCCTGTAACTGCATCGCCATGGACCGGAAGTCCAAGTTGAAGCGCAACATCTTCTAGAGTTACCGTGCATTCACCAAATGAAAAATGAAAAGTGTGCGTCTCGGGTCTCCATTGTTCAATCAACGCACTGATTAAGTCGGGTTGTATAAAAACTCGTCGAATTTGAGTTGCGTGATAAAATCGGGCTCTTCTTAAGTGGTCGATAATAAATAGATGCAGGTCCTCCAATGTAAATTTCCTCGAATGTAACACGCGACGAGTATCCTGTTGATAATTAATTGAATTAAAATAAATAATTAAATTAAATAATTATAAAAATTAATATATTATAAAACTATAATAGTTAAAAAATTAAACAATATAAAATTTCTAAAATTCTAAAATTCTAAAACTATAAAATAACAAAACAATAATAATATAAAATTTTAAATTTATTTATATAATTATTAAATAATTAAATAATATAAAAATAAAAAATTATAAAATGAAAAAACAATAATAATTAAAAATTAAAAAACTATAATAAAAAAATTAAATAATATAAAAATAAAAAACTATAAAATGAAAAAACTATGATAATTAAAAAAATTAAAAAACTATAATAATAAAAAATTAAACAATATAAAAAATAAATAACTATAAAACTATAAAATGAAAAAACTATAATAATTAAAACATTAAAAATATAAAAATATAAAAATTATAAAACTATAAAATTACAAAATAATAATAATTAAAATATTACTAAAAATTGATAATGTAATACAAATAATATTACAACAATTTACTTACCTCTTTAAATATAACCGAGGATATGTGATTTTCTTGCAACCTCAATAGTGATGATGAAGCCATTTTTAAATATTGTTGTAGAAAACAAATATTGTTGGTAGAAAAAAATTGATTGGTGTAGAAAATGAAGGGGGTTATTTATAGAAGAGTGATGTGTGGGGTGGGGATTTTTGAAGGCAATGGTCAAGTTCCTGTTGCCTTCAAAAAACTTGATTTTTTTTAATGATGAAATTCTAAAATTTTGTATTTTATTATTATTATTTTTTCAAAATGTTATATGTTAAAATTTAACTAAAAAATTTAAATAAAAAAATTCATAAAATTTTAAATAAGAAATAAAATTTTTATATAAAATTTTAATATGAAATATAGTTTCCTTTTTAAAATTTTAATAAGAAATATAATTTTCTTTTTAAAATTTTAATAAGAAATAAAATTTTATTTTTTTTAAATTTTAATAATAAATTAAATTTTATTTTTTATAAAATTATAAAATTTTAGTATATATACTTTTAAAAAATAAAAAACAAACGAAGGTAATTTTTTATTTATTTAATTTTTTTATACCCGTTTGCAAATTTTAAAATTAAAATAAAAAATTTAAAAACAAATTTGCATTTTTTTTTACCTTTGGAGTTTAAAATTTTAGTTAAAATTTTTTTTTTAAAAAAATACCATCATGGAAAATCGCCACCCCCTTGACAATTTTCCTTGGTGTTTTTTGAATTTTTTAAAAAATTTACGCTCGAAAATCGTCATGGAGGATGGCGATTTCTCAGCTGATTTTAAAACAAGCGGATTTTGAGAATTAATCTCAAAACAATGGTATTTCGATAAATAATTTTTTTTTAACTATATTGTGATAAAAAAACCAAATTCCTTGAGTATTTTTTTAAATTTCTTTGTTCTCTTTTATTTTAATACCAAAAAGATATTTGAAAGTTCTTTTTTCCCTTCTTTTTCTCGTGACAGGATATGAAAAATTTGAGAAGTCTTTTTTTATTATTATTTTCTTCAGTAGAATGATTAACAATTCTGTAAATGCATAATAAATTTGACATTGTGCTTCCAATAAAAGATCAATTACCAATTATCATGCTTCTTTATTATTACATATATATATATATATTTTAAAAAAATTTCCTTGCTACGCTAGAAGATTTTTTTAATATTTATAAAATTTTAATTAAATTAAGAATCATAAATAAATTTAAGTTAAATTATATTATATTAAATAATTATCATTTATTTAAATAATTTTTATATTTTAATATTGAAAGTAAATGAATTTAGAGTTTAAATTCAATCATTATGATAAATTATGCAAAATATGAGATAAATTGAGATATGACACAAACACAACATGGAAAAATAATTAAAACATGATATGACACGAAAAATAACATAAACACGATATGAATACATGAACACGTGAAAATTTATATAAAACAAATTATTAACATGTAAAAGTTTATATAAATTCATAATATTTTAAACACACAAAAAATTATCATGAACACAAACACGTCACGAGCACACAAATTTTTCTCTAAATTGAATCACTATAATAAATTATGCAAAATATGTCATGAATTGAGACACGACATGAACACACAAATTTTTTTCTAAATTGAATCACAATGACAAAGTATGCAAAATATGAAATGAATTCAGATACGACACGAAGACAACATATGTCGAATAATTAAAACACAACACGAAAAATAACATGAAAACTACACTATTAATTGAACGTGTCAGAATATGAAAATATACATAAAACAAATTATTAACGTGTATAAATTTATAATATTTTAAACACACGATAAAATAACATAAACACTAACATACCAATTTTTCTTCTTCCTTTCTTTTCCTTTTATTCTCTTTTTCTTTGTCTTTGTCTTTGTCTTTTTCTTTCTCTTCTTTTCTTTCTTTCCTCCGAGAACAAAAAAAAAAAATTGCCATGTGTCAAAATTGAAGGAGTTTGTGTAGTTCAAAATATATATATACTAAAAAAAAATATTCTCTCTTCGCTTGGGATTTTTTTAATATTTATAAAATTTTAATTAAATTAACAATTATAAATAAATTGAATCATATTAAATAATTTTTATGTTTTAATATCACAAGTAAATGAATTTAGTGTTAAAATCGAATCATTATGACAAATTATGCAAAATATGGAATGAATTGAGATACGACACAAACACAATATGAGAAAATAATTAAAAACGACACTACACGAAAAATAACATGAATACGACACGAATATATAAACGTGTCAAAATCTATATAAAATGAATTATTAATGTGAAAATTTTATATAAATTTATAATAATTTAAACACACAAAAAATAATATGAACACGTCACGAATACATAAATTTTTCTCTAAATTGAATCACTATAAGAAATTATGCAAAATATGTCATGAATTGAGACAAGACACGAACACACAATTTTTTTTCTAAATTGAATCACAATAACAAACTATTCAAAATATGAAATAAATTGAAACACGATACGAACACATCATAAGAAAAATAATTAAAACACTACACAAAAAATAACAAAAAAACTACACGAATACACAAACGTGTTAAAATATACATAAAACGAATTGTTAACGTGTAAAAATTTATATAAATTTATTATATTTTAAATACATAACAAATAATACGGCCACATAAATTTTTATCATTTTCTATTTATTTATTTTTCTTCTTTATTTTTATTTTCTCTCTCTACTTCCTAAAAAAAAGTAACACGTGTCAACACCTAAAGATTATGTGTAGTCAAAAATATATAATGGTATAGATGTTTGATATGAGCATTTAGTGTGTGTATATATATATATATATATATATATATATATATATATATATATATATATATATATATATATATATATATATTTAAAACAGAGTTCTCAGGGACTCAGTTGGTATTATTAATTTTTTGTTTTGTTTTGTAATAGGGTAAAAAAGTAATTTAAATTAAATGAGTTCTATTTTATTTTTATTCTTAGGGACTTAAGAGGTATTTATAAACAAGTTAGGGACAATTTTGTCTTGCTTTAAATACAAAATTTTTAAAATTTTTATTTTATTTTAAATGATGTATTTAAAGGGGTTGGTCCGTACGTTCACTTATGGTCGATTTAAAATCCGTACCAACCCGTTCGGAAAAAAATTAAAAAAAATCTTTTTATAAATTTTTTTAGTTTTTTATTTTTATTTTATTTTTAAATCATGTATTTAAAAGGGTTGATCCGCATGTTGACTCGCGGGTCGATTTAGAATCAGTAATGACCCGCTCTGGAAAAAATTAAAAAAAATAAAATTCTTTTATTAATTATTTTATTTTTAAATTATGTATTTAAAGTAGTTGGTCCACATGTTGACTCGCGGGTTGATTTAGAATTCGTACCCGACCAACAAGAAAATAAGTTTAAAAAAAAAGGAAAAAATTTTATTTTTTATGTTTAAAATTTTTAAATTATGTATTTAAAGGGGTTGATTCGCATGTTGACTCGCGTGTCGATTTAGATCCATATCCGATTCCATTGAAAAAAATAAAAAAATATTTTATTAATTATTAATTAATTTTAGTTTTAGTTTTAGTTTTAGTTTTAAGTTTTTTATTTTTTAAAATATGTATTTAAAGGTGTTGGTCCGCACGTTGACTTGCGAATCTATTTAGGATCTATAGCCGACCCACTCGAGAAAAAAAGTTAAAATAAGAAACTGCTTTTATTAATTACTTTTATTTTAATTTAAAATGGTGTATTTAAAGGGTTGGCCTATACATTCACTCGCAAATCGATTTAAGATCCGTAATCGACCCGGTAAGAAAAAAATTATTTTACTAATTATTTTTAGTTTTTTTATTTTATTTTTAAATGATTTATTTAAAGGGGTTGATTCGCACATTGACTTACGGATAGGTTTAGGATTCATACCTGACCTGCACAGAAAAAAGTTAAAAAATAATTTTATTTTATTAATTAATTTTTTATTTTATTTTTAAATAATGTATTTAAAAGAGTTAGTTTGCATATTGACTCGCGGATCGATTTAGGATCCGTACTCGATCAGCTCGGGAAAAAAGTAAAAACATTTATTTTATTAATAATTTTTTATTTATTTTAAATGATATATTTAAAAGGGTTGGTCCGCACATTGACTCATAGGTCGATTTAGGATCTGTACTCGACTGGCTCGGGGAATAAGTTAAAAAAGCTTATTTTATTAATTATTTTTATTTTAAATTTAAATGGTGTATTTAAAGGGGTAGGTCCGCATATTGCGTCACAGATCGATTTAGGATCCGTACCTGATACGCTAGGAAAAAAAGGAAAAAACGAACTTGCTGCTAACCTATGTGAGAAAATCGATCCTACGAGAGAATAAAATACAAACCACAATTTTATTTTCTTATTTTTTACCTCTTATAAATAAAAATATACAGCATACAATAAAGTCTAAATATTTTTAAATATATATATAAATATAAATAACATTTGAAATGCATTTATATTACGTAATTTATAAATAAACAAGTATCATAAATATAATTTTTATAATTAACAAAATATAATTATATTAATATTATTATAATTTAAAAATAAAAAATTACTATTTAATAAAAAATAATTTAAAATATAATTTATTATTATTAATTAATTAAAAAATTTATAAAAAAATTAAAACTACCCCGACGAAGTGGGGTCATTTTTTAGTTATAATAATTTTTTCGTCTTAATTCAAAAATTTTTTTATCCTTATTTGTCTTTTAGTGGGGAGAAAAAGAAGAAGAAAAAGAAAAAGGAAAAGGAAAAGAAAAAGAAAATGTTTTTTTTTGTTATTATTGTTTTAATTTTTGATAATTTATTATTTTCAAAAAAATTAATAAATATATATTTTGTTATTTTTGTGTTTTAAAAAATTATAAATATTTTTTATTACTTTTATTGATTTTTTTAGGAAAATCATTGTTTAAAAATAATTATAAAAATTGATTTATCATTTTTTATTTTTAAAATTAAACAAAAATATTTATATAACTTGTTAATTAATTAATTATTATTATTATTTTTATTTATTTATTTATTTATTTTCTTTTATTTTATTTTATTTTTAAATGATGTATTTAAAGGAGTTGGTTCGTACGTTGACTCGCGGGCCAATTTAAGATCCGTACCCGACTCGCCCGAAAAAAAATTTATAAAAAAAAAAGCGAACTTTCTGTTAACTTATATGAGAAAATCGATCTTACGAGATAATAAAATGCAAACTAATTTTTTTTTCATTTATTATTTTTTACCTCTTATAAATAAAAATATATAATGGATTTTGCTAACAAGTCTCCTTAGGACACTCTTTAAGGTTAATTAATATACTATTTATAGTAATAACATTGTATTAAATGCAAAAGTTGACAACTTTATTCATTGTTTTCAATGCATTGGATGAAAATATTACTATATATAATAACCTTAAAAAGTATCTTTAGGGCACTCGTTACCAAAATCCATTTACAGTAAGGTCTATATAATTTTCAAAAATACATATAAATAAAATTTAAAAATGTATTTGTATTATGTAATTTATAAATAAATAATTTTCATAAATTTAATTTTCATAATTAAAAATATTATTATATTAGTATTATTATAATTTAAAAATAAATTATTTAATTAAATTATTATTATTTAATAAAATATAAAATAATTTATTATTATTAATTAATTAAAAAATTAAAAAAAAAATACCCCAACGAAAGCGGGGTTTTTTCTAGTAATAAATTTAGAATTGGGTTCAATCTCTTTCTTTATCATATAATTTTTATTATTTATGAGAAACAGTATTACGACTAGATCTGTTCATGGAGAAGTCACAGCCCAATTTTTTTTAATTTTTTACTCAGATTTGGGTTGGATCAGACTCGAATCAACCTGAAAACCCATACCAATGTTCAAAATAATATTAAAAAATTAAAAAATTATTTTTATATTAATATTTAAAATTAAATTTAAATATTTTTTATTGATAAATAATAATTCGAGTCAGGTCGGGTCAATCCAAATTAAAAAAAATCTTTATTCAGATCCAACTAGTATTGAACAGATAATTATACTCACAATAACTTAAAATTTCTATCCAAATTATATTTTATCCTTGCCACTCCTTGTGGTTCTTTGTATTTTAGTTATTTTATTAATAATAATAATTTCATGTCCCATGTTTTAAACAGTGAAAGTTGATTTTTTTTTTTTCATATTGTACTTAAATTTAAAATATACTAGAAATATTCCTTCGTTTCGTTGGGAATTTTTTTAATACTTATAAATTTTTAAATTTACTTTCAATCATAAATAAATTTAAGTTAAATCATATTAAATAATTATTATTTATTTAAATAATTTTTTATGTTTTAATATCTTAAATAAATGGATTTAGAGTAAAAATCAAATTATTATGACAAACTATACAAAATATGAGATAAATTAAGACACAAACAAACACAATATAGAAAAATAATTAAAATACGACACGACACGAAAAATAACATGAACACGACACGAATACACGAACCTGTCAAAATTCATATAAAACGAAATAATAATGAGTAAAAATAAATTTATAATATTTTGAACGCACAAAAAAATAATACGAACACGTCACGAACTCAAAAATTTTTCGAAATTGAATTATTATGCCAAATTATGCAAAATATGTCATGAATTGAGACACGACACGAACACACAAGTTTTTTTTTTTAAATTGAATCACAATGACTAACTATAAAAAATATAAGATGAATTGAGACACGACACGAACACAACATAGGAAAAATAATTAAAACACAACACGAAAAATAACATAAACCCAATACGAATATACGAACATGTCAAAATATACATAAAACGAATTATCAACATGTAAAAATTTATATAAATTAATAATACTTTGAAGACAAAAAAACACGAACACATAAATTTTTTTCTCTAAATTGAATCACTATGAAAAATTATACAAAATATGTCATGAATTGAGACACGAACACACAAATTTTTCTCTAAATTGAATCACAATGACAAACTATACAAAATATGAAATGAATTGAGACACGACACGAACATAATATAGAAAAAATAATTAAAACACAATACGAAAAAATAACACGAACATAACACAAATACATGAACGTGTCAAAATATATAAAATGAATTATTAACGTGTAAAAATTATATAAGTTTATAATATTTTGAATACAAAAAAATAAAACGAACACGTCATGAATACATTTTTTTTTTCTAAATTGAATCACTATAACAAATTATGCAAAATATGTCATGATTTAAGACACGACATGAACACAAATTTTTTTTTTAAATTGAATTATAATGACAAACTATACAAAATATGAGATGAATTGAGATACGACACGAACACAATATAGAAAAATAATTAAAACACAACAAAAAAAATAACATGAACACAATACGAATACACAAACATGTAAAAATATACATAAAACGAATTATTAACATGCAAAATTTTATATAAATTTATAATACTTTAAACACAAAAAAAAAAATACAAACACACAAAATTTTTTTTCCTTTCTATCTTCCAATTTTTTTTTTCTCCTTTCCTTCCTACTAAAAGGAAAATAATAAAAAATTTCATGGTAGTTTATATAATTAATTATATATATTAGATACATGCTTCTTTGCTTTTCTTTTCCTATATTTTTAAAATTCTTTCCGACACCCCTGTCAGAAAATGAAGAAGGGTAAATAAATCTAAAATTGAAAATTCAAATCAAACTTAGAATCCACTAAGATTTGAGTCTATATAAAAGTTAAAAGACTCAAAATTAAAAATGACTCGAATTAAAAAAAAAAATTGAACAAAAGATTGATCTTACCAAAATTTGTAATAATTAGAATTTAATATTAAAAATCTAAATTAAAAACTTTTGTATTAAAATTTTAATTACTAATTTTATTCTAATCCAAATTCCTAAATCAAAATGATTTTAATCTAAAACAAACTAAATCTAATATGCTTCGAACTCAAAATAATCCATTTAAATTTATCTATTTGCCACCTCTTGCATATTCATGGCACCAATAATTGTATTTCACCCAAGACAAAGCAAAATGTGATAACATTTAGAGGTGGCAATTGGGTGGATTTACATCAGATCATTTTGAATTTGAATTTTTTTGGATTCGGATTTTTCGGGTTTGGACTATTTCGAGTTTGGATTTTTTCTTGTTCGAGCTACTTCGGATTCAGATATCTTTTATATCATTTTTTATTTTATATTAGATGTAATCATTTTTACATAATTTAAATGTTTACATCTAAAAACAAATTATTATTATTATATTATTATTATTTTTTAAGTAAATTTTGTTATAATATGACACTTTTAATTATATTTATATATTAAAATCAAAGGTCAGATTAATTGGTGACTTAAGTACTGACTAAAAATTATTTAATTACTATTTTTAAAAAAATGTATTTAATGCATTAGTTTTACTAAATACAAAAAAATACTTTATTAATTAAACTTTTTTTGTTCTAAATATCTCATTAACCCCCGTTAAACACTAATCAACATTTCTCATTTATCAATTGAAGCAAATGAATTTACCAATTCAGTTAATTTCTTTAATAATGATTTTAACATTAACATATTTGATAAATATCATTATCTTAATCTCGTGTCTTAATAGTCTTATAGCTCAAGACAAAGATTACACCTACAAAAAATTAATTTTTTCTATAATTAATCATGAATTAATCGTTTTCCTTAAAAAATGTTTAATCCAAATTCAACTGGCCTGACCTGAGATAAAATTAAGAGTGTGAAACTTTTATGAAGAGAAGTTTATTGCTATTAGATTTTGAGAATACCTTAAATTAAATTTAGGTAAAGTGTAGGTTTATGGAAACGTTTTCTTTAAAAATGTTTTTTTTTTTTTAATCATATCCTATCATTTAGTTTAAGGATAACTGTATGTATCTTCCTTCCAAAGATTTAAGATTGAATCCTTCCTCGGATTAAAAAAATTGTCAGTCTTGTTAAAAAAAAAAATTATCTTTTGTAATTCAATAGATATATGCAATAAGTGCAAAATTGCATATAAAAATTTATTTGATGAAGTAAAATATTGATGAATTAAAAAAATTACACAATTAAATTAGTGTAAAAAAGAAAAATAAAATAATAAAAATTGAAAAACTTAAAATGTAAACTACACAAAGAGAAATAAAATAGAATGAAAAAAAAGAAGAAGTGGAAACAATGCTCCATGTGAAAAAATTGTATTGTTGCAGGACCCAACTTTAGTATATAACTAAGATCTCGTTTAGTATTGCTTTTGGTCAAAAGTTGTTTTTAATCGCAAACGCAATTCTAAACAGATAAAAAATTTGGCTTATGTTGTTGAAACTATGGTTTGAAAAGCTAAACCAAAAAGCCAAAAAATATAGCTTTTGGGCTTTAAAAGCTGGCTTTTGGATAAAATGACTTTATTATCCTCACATCTCTATACTTTTATTATTGTAAACATATCTTTTTTTGACCTTTCAATTTCCTACAACACTTTTTACAGCAATGCTAAACACTTAAAAGTTTTTAAACCACATTTTTGCACCACACTTTTTTCAACTCAAGTTTTTTTCAACCCAAGCTTTTTTTCAACAGCAATGCTAAACTAGCCCTAAGTATAATACCTGTGCTTCGTCTCGGGATTTGAAAGCCAAAATCGTATTTCGAGCGGTGCAAGTGCTATCCCTAACGTTTTCATTAGCATTTTGGGCTATATTTCGATTTAGAGTCGCTATATGATATATTTATATACCGAAATCAAGACCAAGACCAATTTATAAGGTCTCAAGTCTCATCTTTATTAAAAAATTTGATTAAGATATACCGAAATTGGATACAGATTTAGGAGGAATCAAACCTCATAACCTTGCCTAGATAAATCCATCATCTATTTATTCACATATTCGATTTGTATTATATTATATCATCATCTCAATTCCTATTGCAAGCACACAATTTATGAACAAATTGAATATCTTGTGTTGTCATGTCTGTATCTAAAAAGATACATATTACCTGACAGCCTCAAGTGATTTATCGATCATTAAAATATATATGATTCAAAGATGCGATTATAACATTCATAACAAATTATAAATTAAAATAGCATAAATAAAGATGAATTAAGATAAAGCATGGTATAAATAGCATAAATTAAAGGGCTGAAAATAAATTTAATATATACAATCCTCAATGCTAAGTACCTTAGGGTTTTACGTATTGATGAGCATAAAGGTTCTTAATCTATATAACATGTTATAATGCAAATGAATGATAATTCTAGTTATAATATAATTTTATATGGCATAATGAATAATTATAAATAAAATACCCTAGAGTATATTTATAAGAAAATGTAGTTAATTCTAGATTACATACTTGATATGAAAATGGATGACATATTGTTATTAGTATACAGACTCACCAAAATGTCCCTTAGGTAGCATTATTTGGGCACCATAACACCATAGTGATTTCATAATATCACCATGATAATATAAATTGAGCATAGATGACATGCATACCTATTCTTTAGATGGCATATAACTTGTTGGTTGGCCCAACGCCTTAAGCTATGCTTAAAGAAATAATTTTACCTTGGTAAGTAATAAAGAAGATTAGGAAAGGCTTTGCTTTAACTAGGACTCTTCGCATCACAGTTGATTGTTGGACAAAAGTTTCAACTAGATCAAGACTCATCTAACTAGGATTTTTCAAACAGAGTTTTAGTAGGATCAGGATTCTTCATGATGATCTTAAACTAGAAACTTTTCTCAAACTAGAACTCTTATAGATCTTGAATACCGTAGTATCTTTTTGGTTGTCGACTCTTCTTGAATTGAGACTCTTATTAACCTTGAATACCTTGGTATCCTTTTGGTTGTTAACTCCTTTAGCTTGAACTGCTTCAGACTTCTTTGGACTAGGACTGGAACTTTAGAAGTCTAAGGTTAAGAATTCTTAAGAAAGTTTCTCAAGAAATGAAAGATAAAATGAGTAAGAATAACTCTGGAGATTTTCAGAATGTTCTGGTGTTTTCAAATGAACTTGAGCTACTTATTTATAACTGAAGTGAAATGGAATGGATAGTTGAGATTAAAATATATAGATATATAGATACCTCAAAGAGATTGGTGAACCATTTAAGCTATGCCTTAGTTCTAAGTTATTTTCTTTTATTACTATTAAAACATAAGTATATTTTATTATTGCATTAATTGCATGCTAACTTATTTAGTAAAAACAGTAATACTAACAAGTTTTTTTTTTTTTTTATATATACAAAGGAGCTGAAGCTTAGGAGAAAGGCGTAAGAAAATTGCAAGCATCCGAGATTGAATCCAACTTTGCTAGAATTCATCACTTAAAAAAAGTGAATGAATAGTTTGAGTTAAATTTCACTTCAATTAACACTAATAAATTATCGAGAATATTTCAATGATAAAATTTTTCAATATATATTATTTAATAAATATAAAATATTTAACATATAATATATAATATTATGTACAATGCATTTGACACAACAACTAATCACATATACAAAAGGAAAAAGAAAGTGTAGCTAAAAGTCATAGCACATTAATTTGAGTATGAGAATCCTTCACCTTCAAGGACGAAATTAAACATGTACCAAACATATAAGGACTCAAATGCCATTAATCAGAAAAATTATTTAGGAAAAAAAAAAAGAAAGAAAAACGAGTGGGTATAGTTTCTTTGCAAAACCCTAATTCCCTATCTACCGGCACTATATATAGTTGTTATAGTCGCTCATTCTCGCTTCTCAAACACTTTCCTTAGTTTTTTCTCATTTTTATCCTCGCTCCCCGGCCTCCCAATTCCCAAACGCCAACGAAAATGGCCGTGTCTGAGGGATTGGTTCTTCGCGGCACCATGAGATCCCACACCGACATGGTGACAGCCATCGCCACCCCCATTGACAACTCCGACATGATCGTCACTTCCTCGCGCGACAAATCCGTCATCCTTTGGCACTTAACCAAAGACGAAAAGACCTACGGCGTCCCTCGTCGTCGTCTCACCGGCCACTCTCACTTCGTCCAAGACGTTGTCCTCTCTTCCGATTCCCAGTTTGCTCTCTCTGGTTCCTGGGACGGTGAGCTTCGTCTCTGGGATTTAACCGCCGGAACCTCCACTCGTCGCTTTGTCGGCCACACTAAAGATGTTCTCTCTGTTGCCTTTTCCCTTGATAACCGCCAGATCGTTTCGGCTTCTCGTGATCGAACTATCAAGCTTTGGAATACCCTTGGAGAATGCAAGTTCTCAATCCAAGACGGCGAATCTCATACCGATTGGGTTAGCTGTGTTCGTTTCAGCCCAAATACTCTTCAACCCACCATCATTTCGGCTTCGTGGGATAAGACTGTGAAAGTTTGGAACCTGACCAACTGTAAGATTCGTAACACATTGACCGGACACTCCGGTTATGTGAACACGGTGGCGGTTTCGCCTGATGGGTCTTTGTGTGCTAGTGGAGGAAAAGATGGGGTGGTTCTGTTGTGGGATTTGGCTGAAGGAAAGAAGCTTTACAGTCTTGATGCGGGTGCGATCATTCACTCGCTTTGCTTTAGTCCTAACAGGTACTGGCTTTGTGCCGCCACGGAGCAGAGTATCAAGATCTGGGATCTGGAGAGCAAGAGCGTTGTGGAGGACTTGAAGGTTGATCTCAAGGCTGAGGCTGAGAAGTCTGAGGTCACTGACACCGTAAACAAGAAGGTAATAGTGCTTTTTTATCGTTACTATTCTATTTGTTTCATTTGCGGTGTCGTATTTTGGTTGAATGTTTTGATTAATTTGTTTAACAATTGGCCTGTGTCATATTTTGGTAGGAAATTTTAGATGCAATGTAGCTTTACTCTGATTAATTGTTTGAACAAATGTTATAGCTATTCTGGCATCCTAAGAATCTGATTGGCTTTTGTATTTTAACATGTGATGATGGAGATCATTTATTATTCTTCTGTATGTATTGATGGGAACATTTACCATGAATTTATTAAGACAAACATTTTGATCAAAATATTTGTACTATTTCAAGATTGTATTTACTGTTTCTTGAGCACATATAGACTAGTTTTTTTATCTTCGTGTCTGTGGAAGTTATTTTCTCATTACACATCTTCCATATTGTCGTGACATTTATAATCATAGGCATGCTTCTTATGAAGTTTATTGTTTCAAAACATACTACTGTTATGCTCAAAGCTTGGAACTTGTCATTATACTCCATGGTCGGGAGTCGGGATCTGTTTTTTTAACCTCTAAAGTAAAGCCTTTTTTTTCTTTAAAATCAAATTTATATTCTGGATTGGTTTATTTGTTATTGCAATGCAGAAGTTGGTTTAATAATTGTTCTGGTTCCTGTCTTGACCCTTTTTTTATTGGCTACAATTCAGCAATTGGCATTTTCAGAATAATGATGGAATAATTTTCATTGTATTGCAAACAAACAATTATGTTATGTTTGGGAACATGAATTTGAAAATTTGGTGTTACTTTTACATGTGTTTTATTCACAATTTATATTATTTTTGAAATCCAAATCTATCTTTTGAAATTCAAGTTTCCAAACGCAACCTTAAAGTTTTCATTTTATTTGGATTTTGCAGGTCATATACTGCACAAGCTTGAACTGGAGTGCTGATGGAAGTACCTTGTTTAGTGGGTATACAGATGGTGTAATCAGAGTTTGGGGAATTGGTCGTTACTAGATGCTTGCCTTGAGTAATCACGGTATGAATTTTATGCGACAGATTCGTTGCCCTCTCGTAGCTGTTCCAAACCTTGTTAAGATTTTGTTTAAAATGTTGGAAGGATCTTTGGTTTTGTTTTTCTTATGTTTGAATATTGCTAGGCATTGAGGCCTATGCTACTTTGGTTTGGTTATTAAGTTAGATATTTAGTTATTGACGTTAGTTGCTTTACTTACTATCTGGTTTGTGCCCAAGTTTTTGAGTTTGAATTAACTCAAAGATTATTGAGGAAGCATATTCATTCCAGTTTTGGTTCCTTTGCCCTTGAATCTTAATTCCAAATTATATTCAATAAGCAGCACTCCACAATTTTTACTTCAATCAATCTGAGTCAACTTACTTGGAAGAAACTTGTGATAAGAACTGTTCTTTTTAATTGCATCAATGAGCAGAGCAGCTATGCGGATTTTGGAAACCTTGAGGACTTGTCTGCCACTGTATTGTAGATAACTCGTTGGCAGTGGCACCAGCCTTCTCAATTAATATTGAAATCTTTCACAAATATTATTACATGTTGATGTTGCATCCTCTTAAGAGTTTTCTCTATGTGATCCTCTGTGCTGTTTTTTGAAAAAAAAAAAATAATGTAAACAAGGGGCTTAAAATGAGCAGCAACCAGGGGGTAATTTTCATGCTTTAACACAACTGTATGAACTACGGACAGAAATTGAGAAAGAGTGCCAGAGAGAGATTGATATCAAAACAAACATCTATGGGAACTGCTAAAAAAAAACTTCAGCCTAAATGAGAGTTAAATAGTATTAGCAAATAAAAAGTTATCAAAAAAGATTACTCATCACTGGTAAAATAATGAATTCAACCCTTAAACTAAAGAACCTCCAAGAAAAATTAAAGAAAGACAATACACGTCTAAAACTACGAAGAGCCATTGTCGATGTCGCATCTGGATGGCATTCAACCCGGAGAATGAGAGTTTGTTAACTTACAAAAGAAAAAATGTCAATAGGAACACCTAACAATACCTTAAGCACCACAACGTAACCCCAGTATCATTAAATATAAACTACCGAAGATAATTTACATGTCATTAATAAATTACAATCGATTTGATGATTACCCAAATAAATGAATTAATAATAATAATATTTTGATATTGTTGAATAATAAATGAATTTTTAATCAATTTATAACAATTTTATAAACGATTTTTTAGTATACATAAATTAACTAAATACACTTTGTTCGATATCAATTCATTTAATTATTAAATGAAATAATTTTGTTGAAACGAAGTCCTCTCATGAGCCGTTTGGCGAAAATCCTATTCATTTGAAGGCTATTTTATTACATTGAAGCATGGATAGGCCAACGTATTAACGAAATGCATGGTTTTGTGTGGGTCTTGGCAGACGTGGCAGACATTCACTTGCCTGTAAAATACATTCCATGACAGTCCAGTAAGCATGTTGAGGCGCAGAATTGCCTCCAAACTTTTGACATTTTACTCATCTTCCCGCCATTTTCTCTCCTCGTACCATATATGTTCCTATGTTTAACCAAACCAAACCAACAAAAAACAAAACAAGCTCCCACACCTCCCCCCAAAAAAAAACCTTTAACCCCAAAACCCAGAAACAGTAGTTGGCAAAAAATGGGAATCAAAGATCTGCTTAGATTCATGAAACCCTTCATTGAACCCGTTCACATCAAGAAATACGCTGGCAAGCGGGTATTTCATTTTATCCTCCATCTCTCTCTCTAGCTACTTCCTTTTTCTTTTCTTTTCATTTTTTTTAATAGATTTTTTTTTTCAATTTTTACAGGTGGGTATTGATGCTTATTCATGGTTACATAAAGGAGGTATTTTTGGTTCAGTTCTATTTTTCATTTTTCAATTTTTGTAAGTGGAAATAGAATGATTAGGCTGAATTTATTTATGTAAAAAAATTGCAGCATATTCATGTAGCATGGAGATTTGTTTGGATTCAAAGAGTGAAAAGAAATCGCGGTACATAGATTACTTTATGCACAGAGTCAATCTTCTTCGTCACCATAAGATAACCCCAGTTGTTGTATTTGATGGTGCAAATATCCCCTGCAAGGCTGCCACTGAAAATGAAAGATACAGGTTTTAAACTTTTTCTACTTTAAATGATTTTCTTTAAAGCTTGCATTACATAGAGGATATAGCCATTTCAAGTTCTTGGAGATAATAGTAACATGGTTTTGACGGTTGTCTTTCTTTTTTGATTTAAGGAGGAGGAAAGATAATCGGGAATTGGCAATGGCTAAGCTTAAAGAGGGGGATGTTAAAGGTGCAACTGAGCTTTTCCAGGTTTCACCTAGCTTCCTTGTGCCTTCAGTTCGATGTTTCAACTATTCATTAGCATTTTGCCAATATGCATTGTTAATTGTGTCTCTTATTTAACAATGCATATGCATTGCTAATGTTTGGAGAAGTGTCCTTTCTTGGGGTTTATGGTTATGGTGATAATTATGTTCAGGATTCAGGAATCAATTAGGATCTGATTTTATTGAGATTTCATCTTGATAAAATGCTTGTATTGTTAGCCATGTAGGAATTGATATGAAAATATTGAGAAACAATTAAATGTAAAAAGTGCCAGGAAGGTAATATAGCAAAGAAGAGGGAAAATAGTTTAGGGAAAATAGCAAACAATTAAATGATATGAAAATATTTGTACTGATTTCTATACTACTTCTTAACTGACAAGAACTAGGATTCCTAGCAGAAAACAATTTAGTAAACAAGTAACTGATGACCAACTTAGACTGCAAGAATATTAATGTAGCTCCTTGAAACTCCAGGCATAATCTAAACTGAACAAAACTTAACCCAAGGAGTCAGCAACTGAAAATTCCACAATTTTTCCCCAATACATGAAAATAGACATAATTTATAAATTCAAACTGTAAACTGCTAGTATTGAATTTAAAAGTCTGAAAGCTATAAACTTTTTTTTTTTCCATGGCTGCATTACTGCTATTCATTTTTTTCCTTTAAAAAGGAACAATGTTTCTGTTGGTTTATATATATTTTTTTCTTCAAGTGTATGGGGATAAAAAAGTACTATGGTTTTCGTAGATTTTCCTTGAAAACTATTCGATGAACTATTGTTTATGCTCTAGGATTGAATTAGTTCACCTTGTAGTACTAAATGCTACTCTTGGAAAATTATTGAGACTTACTTAGACCTCTCAAGATTGCGCGAGTATGAAGTAAATTTTCAGTACTGATTCCGGCCTCTCCAAATGTAATTCACTTATTTAGACCTCTATCGGAATTGTATGTGAGCTTGAACTAAATTTTCGGTAATGATTTCAGCCTGTCCAAATTTGATTCTGGTTGGAACTGTATAATTAGGTCATTTTAAATGGTTCACCAATCACTTCACTTAAGTACTTTAAAGTTCTTGATCTTGAGCAGCATTTCTCCTAACATCACAGCATATTTTTACTTTTTTTTGTCTGCTTAAATTTTGCATTATTTTTCATCTTTCTTACTTATTAACTCTGACATCCTTATGGATTTATTAGCTGTTCTTATATAAAATTGTGGTCACATTATTCTTTCTTTTTCCGTCTTGTAGAGAGCAGTGAGTATCACTCCAGCAATGGCACATCAACTGATTCAGGTAAAACATTTTTAATGTAGTTCAGCAATGCCTCTACATTTCCATATCATTTTCTATGATTTTTGCTCATCATGTAAATTTAGAATATTTCTCATTCCTGTTCCAATTAAAATCCCTTACAAACTTTTCAGATCCTGAGATCAGAAAAGGTTGAATTTGTGGTAGCTCCATATGAGGCTGATGCACAGCTAGCATATTTGGCCACCCTTGAGGCTGAAAAAGGTGGAGTTGTGGCAGTGATTACGGAAGACAGTGATCTAATAGCATATGGTTGCCCAGCTGTAAGAACTTCTTCAAAACTATGATATGGTGTGCTGATGGAGGTCTTCTGCTCTCCTGATGACTTCTTGTTGATTATCAGAATTATTGGTTTGGTCTTGTTTTGATGCGTTTTTTGTTAACAGGTCACATTTAAAATGGACCGATATGGCAATGGAGAAGAACTAGTTCTGTCTAAAATTTTTGATTCTGTAACTAGTAAACCTTCATTCAGAAATTTTGATAAAGAATTGTTTACATGTAAGCTTTGTTTTGACATTTCAAAGCTATGCTCTTGAAGTTTACATGTTATTTAAAAGCCTAGATTGTCCAGACTCCAGAATGCAACTTTCCCTTGAATCAAATTAGAAACATTTGATGTACACAAATCAAGAACCCTAGAGACCTATGTGATATAGGTGAACTCTGTATCCCTGTGATAATTACAAGCCTGATTCTTTTAATCAGTTGAACTTGTTAAACTTCTCTTTGGTGAACCATCAGTTGTGAAGTTTTCCATAAATATTGTAAAACTAGAAAGATCTATTTTACTATTTTTGTTGAAATAAACAAATGTCCTCTTTGTTTGACTCTAATATATGCATTTGGACTAAAATTTAGCTTATGTAATGACTTTTTACAGGTATGTGCGTCTTAGCTGGATGTGATTTCCTTTCATCTGTTCCTGGAATTGGAATTGTAAAGGCACATTCCTTGGTCTCCAAGTATCGGAACTTAGACCGTGTAAGTAGTTTCTACATGCTTCTAACCAACAACTGCTGCACTAATGAGTATTCCAATGTGGTTTGCATTTCACATGTGAAGATAAACTGCTTCTTCATAGAATTTAACTCATGCTGAATGAGGCAAGACCATAATATTTTTCTCATGGTGGAAATTGAACCATAACAAACAGAATGGGGACCTTTTATTTTCAAAGGATGTCCATGCAAGTGCTTCAGTTTGGAAGCATAAGCAAGAGAAATTAGCGAATTAGAAAGAAAGTAATTGACCACTCAAATCTGATGGCCTTTCACGCGAAAAAAAAAAAAATAGCGAGCCAGAATTAAAAGGAAAAAGTTTTTTTTTGTTTGGTATCAAGAACATTAAGCTGGCATGTCATTTGCTTCTTGTTGAAATTGTTGTTCCCATTTATGACAGTATCTGGAATTGCTGTTCCCATTAATGACAGCTATAGAAACTTATGTTTTTAAAAATCTATATGATGTATATGATCCATCTAGTCATGTCATTATTATTTAAAATTCCATATCTGTTGATATATTTACAGGTTTTATCAGTTTTGAAGATCGAGAAGGGCAGTCAAATGCCTGAAGATTACTCCAAATCTTTCAAAGAAGCTGTTGCAGTTTTTCAGCATGCCAGAATGTTCGTATGATGGAAATAGAATTACTTCAATGATCCATGGCTTGATTTTATAAACTTATTCTGTTGCTTTCAACTTTCTTTTGCAGATATGATGCTGAAATCAAGGGGCTGAAACACATGAAACCTCTTACACAACAGCTTCTGCAATATCTAGATGAAGGGCTTGATTTCCTGGGACCGTATCCTTTTCTTTTTCTTTTTTTTTCTTTCATTTTTACTTTGATTCCCAAGTTACAATGGTAACTTCATGATGCAGAAGAAGGAGGGAAAAGGGGTAGAAAATAGAGAACAGAGTAAACACAGGGTAAGAGGAAGAATCAGAAGAAACTTGGGGAGAAATAGAGGAAATTGAGAAAGAAAGTGATGCAGCCAAGAGGTGAAATTATTACTAATATCTAATACTCAAATTTCAATTATCCATAATCTAAATCTGTTAGAAAATGAAATAAGACTTCACAACCTTAGTACTTAGAGAGAAATTTCAAACTAATATAATTGAATTCAAACGTCCTAAAACACCCCTAATACTACAATAGAGCATGTAAAAACTAAAACAAAGTGATTTTAATAAAATCCCATATGATTTAATGTCCAGACAGATCTCTTGATATAAATTGGTGAAATGTTAGGCATTGTAAGTTATGGTGCATCTTAGGTACATATTTTTTTACCAGTCTCCAGTGATATTCAGTTCTGCTTCCAGGCTAAATTTAGCACTTTGTGAAATTTTATCTTGGTAACATGTAACAAATATATTTGAGTGTATGACGTGCAATTTTTCCCTTGACCAAGTACAAATGGTATCAGAGAACTCCCCCCATCAGTAGCAGCTGCGATTGCTGAAGGAAACTTAGACCCCACTACGATGGAGGCCTTTGACTGTATGCTAACTTCTAGAAATCATCTACAACCTGCTGAATTTCAAACTTCTGGTAGGCTCCAGCTGCTTGAAACTGCTGATATTTCCAGACAAGAGAGCTGCTTCATGGTATTTTCTTCACATAAAACCAGAGAAAAAAAGAAGACAGGCAAGTTCTTTAAACCCACTTGACATCTAATGCTAAAGAAATGTGTTCATATAATTCTCTTATACTCACTTTTTATAGTACAAAGTTTCTTGTTTCAGTGGAATAACCTTGATGTATCTGTATTTTGAGAGTTCCAACACTATTTTAAATGGTATATCCATCAGTATTTATAGTTTGGTATTAAATTTCTGGTAGCAGGTACAATGAGCACGAGGCAAGTTGCAGTTTCAACTGAAAGGAAGTATTTCCAAGATGCTGGACTAGAGAAATTAGCGTTTCCAGTAAAAACTCATGCGAAAAAGGAGAATGCGGTTTTAGAGGAAACTCCATTGAAGGTTCCAAATAACAATCCTTTCAAGAAAAGGAAACTTGATGAAATACACATAGCCGAGATAAAGGACATGACTGAAATAGTTTCATCAAAAGGCGAGGATGAGAAGCTGGAAATCTTGTGTGTTTTTCCTGATAATAGTCAATTGACATTTCCTGACAATAGTTGTTTAAGTGGTAGAAAACTTGAAACCTCCAATCAGGTAGAGAGCATTGCTGAACAAATTTCAATGGTGACTGAGGTAGAATGTTTTGAGACCTTGCGCATCAACATGGGATCCCAAGAAAGTGTGAGTTCTAAACCCAAAAGAGTGTTTAGTGGGAGAAGAAGAGGTCAAAATGACAAGTTGAAGAGAAGTAATTGCAACAACTCAGAGACTAAGAACAGTATTTTGAACTTTTTTGCTCCTGTGTAATCTTCCATCTGTTTAATTTATAATTTCTCTTTTGTCATCTTTAAACTCCAACAGTGAAGTGCATTATTCTTCCAGAAAGTAAGCTTCCTAAACTAGAGTAGATCATCAATTATCTGAACAATTTATTGTCACTTGTTAAAATTATTGGGTAGCATCATTTGAAAAGTTTCCCCTGAATCCATTTGGTAAGAAAAATAAAATTCTAATCTAATGGTTGAATTATAGAATTGTAACCTTATACTAGTTGGAGCAATTTATTGCTATTGCTATTGCTATTGCAGTTGCAGTTGCAGACCCAAGAAAGTTATGGAAGAATAAATCTTTCATTTTTAGTTAACATTATGCTGTTATCTGATTAGAGATTACGAGAATGATGCATTAAAAACACTAGTATGCTTTAGAAGTCATTCTTGAGCACGATTTATGCTTTTATTACTTAAGCCAAGTGGTCACAACAGTAGGAAGGGAAAGAACCATACTATGGGAGGACTAAAAGCATAGGAGGTGGCCTCACCATTCTTGGTTTCTTGCATCTAACACTTTCTCTACATGACTAAAACATAAACAGAATCTGGTTGCTTATTGTTTTTTTCGAGTAAGAAGCTGCTTGAACCAGTAAGCTGACATCTTCGGATACCTCTTCAGGTTAGAGTAATCAACATAGACAATGCCGAACCTTGAAGTGTAGCCTAATTTCCATTCAAAATTGTCCAGCAATGACCATGCGAAATAGCCTACAACGTTTGCCCCACTGTCAACAGCCTTTTTCAGTTGAGTCAAGTAACCCTTGTAGTAGTTGATTCTTGTAGTGTCATGCAATCCCTGGGCAAGCGTCACATTTCCAGGATCATCCATGCCTGCAGAGGAAAGAAAAGCTAACAGTATGAGATTCCAACCAATTCTATTGTTTTTTTTTTCTTTCATGTTAATTACTGAGTAGAGCAACCATACAAAACATTGTGAAATTTAATTAAATTCAAGTTGAGATATTTACTAAATCATACCATTTTCAGCCAAAATTACAGTTGGATTCCCATACTTCTCCTTTATATACATCAGACACTTATACAATCCCCAAGGCACATTGTAGAGCCAATAAGAATACGCCTGCAAACAATAAGATAATCATATGATGTAAGGGAATTTAACACTTTTTCAAAAATAACCTTTCCTAGGGAACCAGTGTCCCCAATGTGATTGGCCTAGACTTACTCTTGGACCAACTGGCACTCCTCCTTTCGCATCTGTACAGGTGAGAAAAGATCAATAGTTCAAACTTTGGAGTACATGAAGGGTAGTATTAATCTCATTTTCAAACAATAAAAAAGTGTCTTACAAGCAAATCCAGCATTCCAATCTTGCTGATAGCCTAAAACTTTTGGTTTAGACTGATGTGGGTCATACATATAGTAAGTGGTATATTGATTAATGCCCACAAAATCAAATGATCCTTTCACCATCTTAACCTCTTCTTTTGTGAATTTGGGTAGCCTATTGCCCACAATCACCTGCATTGTCCTGGGATACTCTCCATACACAAGGGGATGGATAAACCTAAACAATTTCAGAAAGCAGTGTTATAAATTCGTTCAAATATATTGCAAGGACCTTAAATCTGTAATTTTCTTTTATGATCCTTAGTGCTTGTGGTTTTCTTCTGATATTGTGCTAGAACTAGTTTTGAAAGCACTATGATAGGGTAACTAAAATTTCATCATTTCTCTATTTACATTCTATTCCTGAAACTCTTGATTTTAGTTATGATAAACAGTTGAGATAAATTACAATTCACAAATCTCGCTTCCTATCCATGATATATGAGATTACAAATTTTGGTTCTTCCAAATGATCAAACTTATTAATCAAATGCATCACCATAAAATTATCTTGATGGGGAAATGAATGTATCTGTTGCTATTTAAACTCTTACCATCCAATATGAAAGTCTATTGCTCTTTGAGCCGCATATCTGTCAGCCTTTGATCTGGTAAGAGGTTCGTACCATACAAAATCCAAGAGAATTCCAATCCTTCCCTTTTGCTTTTGCTGAAAATGCATGCATTTAGCAATTAAGATAAGCTTTCAATGTGCTCTAATGGTTTTAAAGTAGATACCATCTCATTCATCAGATCATATCAGCAACTATGGATCTTACTTGGTACTTTTGGCGGTATCTCTGCACTGCAGCTGCATGGGCTAAAATCAAATGATGGGCAACAATGTATGGCTCGGTTCCAGAATTGCCCGCAGTACAATTTCCATATGCTTTGGAGCACCTTCCAGGAGCAAAGAATCCATTATCATACCCAAGTGCAGCAACTACTCTTGGTTCATTGAATGTCATCCAGTTCTTCACCCTGTCTCCAAAGGTCTTGAAACAGAAGTCCGCAAAATCAGCAAAATCTTTCCTGAAAATTAAAAGTATTTATCAAAATTTTCACTCATAAATTGTATTAGGTGTACATAATAGCTTGAAACTACAAATCCAAAATTCTAATTCCAATAAGAAGCAAAATGAAACATGCCTAAATTGTACACTATGTTTAGTAGGAACAAAAGAAAAAAAATTTATATATAATAATTTTAAAATATTCATATTTGTATGTTAATTTAATTAACGTATCAAATCACATGCAACAAATGCGACACAAAATCTAGTATTAACCAAATGTTGATTCTTGGCATGGTACTTACACTATTTGGTAACTCAACAATCCATTGTATTTCTTCTCAAGTGCTTCAGGAAAATCATAGTGATTAAGATTAGCATAGGGAGTGATGCCTGCAAACAATTTAGATTGATTTCAGCTCCTCGTTTCAACATATACTAGGTTGGGATTCTTACATTCTTAATCTTTAATCTATCTTTTTTTTTTTATTTTTTATTATCAAGAATTACCTCTTTCTAGCAAGGAGTTGATCAACCTGTTGTAGTATGCAACTCCCTTCCAATTTACTTTCCCAGTCCCATCTGAGTAGAAACAAAACAATTGAACAAATGATAAGGAACTCAACACCAATTTTTTTGATTAAAATAAAATTTCTGCTGATGAAAAACTATGTATTATGTGGATGAAGTACCAGGGAAAATTCTGGTCCATGAGATTGAGAACCTGTATGCATCAAAATTCAGTTTTGCCATAAGATCCACATCTTCCTGTAACAAAAGACAAACATTGGGTTTAGCTCAAATGGTTAATCCATTTCTTTTAAGAGTTGGATCCAGCAATATTAGAGTTCAATTTTTTTTTTTTTATACAAAGAGACCGTAGTATGAGAATGAAGTAAAAGGTTACAAATATTGAGATTCGAATCCTAGTCCTGTTGAATACCAATTCTTAAGAGTAATTACATGAATCAATTGAGCTAAACTTTGTATTCAGATTAGAGTTCGATTTCTCTTTAGGTTTTGGCCTCATTTATATCAATATAATAAAATGTTACTTTTTAGTTTCGATTTATACAACTAAAAGGTTAAATGCCTACACATATTTTTTTATGTAATTTTTTGTATTTAAAATTGTTGAAAATTGAAACTCGATTATTGAAATTAAAAGTTTAACACTCTACTCATCAATCAAAGGAAGGCTGTATTTCTTTTATGTGTTTGATTTCTTACAAGGTTTAATAATCAACGAAAGCATTGAACCAACTTTTCTTGTATCTAATTTAGATGAATCAGAAATTAACAAATTCTCTTTCATCCCTTATTTAAATTTCTCTTTACAATTGGTTACTCAACTAATGTTAGCACCCCAGCATTAAGCTTTCAATGGTCGGTGCACGACTGAAATATCCCCTTCCCCAAATTAAAAACAATAATAAAAAAAAAGTTTGCATGTAAATTATTTACCTCATGGCTCATGGGTGTAGGTAGGTAAAAAAATTTACCTTGTAGCGATGATATTGGTCCACGGTCACATCAGCCGTGGCATTATTAGCAATAATCCCTGTTTTAAATAAACAAAAATAAATAAATAAATAGTTATATATATATATATATATATATATATATATATACTTTTTACCACGTTAACGTCAGTAACATTACCGGGAATTTTAATGAAGACGTCCCAGATGCTGGGGCCACGACCATCACCATGAGTCATGCCTTCAACTTGAAAAGCCGACGCGGCTGTTCCGAATACAAATCCCTTTGGAAACGTCTCTCTGCTCAGACCTCCGGTATCAAACTTCACCGTCTCCGGCTGCGTTTGCGACGGTTCATTGACCTCTGCTGGGCCTGCAACGCAGTGTATGCAAAAGATGAGGCCGACCCACAAAACCAAGAAACGCATTGGGACTCTCATCTCCTAGAGCTAGCCGTGGAAAAAAAGAAAGAGAGACGGAGAGACAGACAGACAGTGAGGAGTGGAGAGTACTGAGGAGTAAGGAGGAGCCACGTTTATTTATAGATAAAAACAAGGGTTAATTTGAAAAATATAACATGAATAACTATTAAATGGTATAATAGTCAATAATTATTTGAAAAAAAAAAGAAACTATTAAAATAAATGATAAAGACAAAATTACCTACTTTTCTTTCCCATCCTTCTCCTCAGCCCCCGACCCATTTTTTTTTTCTTTGTACTGATTCTTTGTTCTTCAATTTGGGTGGATAGTTGACGCCTTTGATTTGAAGCAAGCATTGAATCCATCTAACATACTAACACCAATAACACCTCCTTCTTTCACCCCCAACTAGTTGATATACTTACACTTCACCACACTCAAACCAAATCCCCCAAAGAAAAAATCAGACTTTCCAATAGAAAATGTGAATCCAATCACTTCAATACCAAAAAAAAGTTGAGGGAAACATTTCACATGAAATAAACCAAAGAATTCGGTTTGATCTTCAACCAAAGAAAAATAATTTGGTTTCAGTTTCAATCTTTTTTTTTTTTTATCTCAACAATTAAGAATAAAAATGTTTTTACAATTTTCTTTTCTATCATATTTTTTTCATTTTCTTTTTATGAATTATTCTTATCTATTAAACCAATAAATGAATATTCTACTGTTGACAGTATGTCCTAAAAACAAGGTATAAAAAAAGTGGAATTACTACTACAAGTTATCTATTCTCCGATGCATATTTTACTAAAATATAATTTGGGTTAATTTAAAAAATATGTTTTCAATAGTTATTTTATTTTTAAATAATTTAATATGTTAAAATTATTTTAAAATTTTAAAAATTATTAAAAAAGATATTGTAAAGATAAAATTATCCATAATAAAAAATATATTTTTCTTTCTCTTCATTATTTTTTAAAAATTTAATTGAAAATAAATTTTAAAAAAAATATTTAAATATTTATTTTTTTAAAATTTTAAAAAATAAAAAATTTTAATTTTTATTATTTAAAATTTTTTAATTAAAAAATAAGCTAAAAAATAAAAAAATTATTTTTTAAAATTAAAAAAAATTATTTTCAAAAAAATTATTTTTTTAATTAAAAAATAAGAGAAATTTTTTTTTTCATTAAAGGTAATTTTATCTTTACAATATTTTTTCTAACAAATTTTTATTTTTTTATTTAAAAAAAAAATAATTTTAACATATTAAGTTATTTAAAAATAAAATAATTATTGCAAATTAACCCATATAATTTCTAATAAAAGCGAAAATTGTAGGGTAAGTTGGCGTTACATCTTTAGTGATGGGGATAGGACACTCTTTGGCTCTTTGCCAGTCATTTCTGTTCAAAATTTTGAAAAAAAAAAAAAAACTCTTTGTGCTTTCGCATAATCAAGGATATCTCATATCTGTGCCGAATTTGAATGCATCTGTAAAATTTTAAATGTACCAAATTAAAAATATATATTTTTTAAGATTATTAGATAAATGTCCGTGTTTTACTGCATGCATGTTATCGAATTTAAATTGATATTTTATAATAAATTTAAAAAATAAAAAAGCAAAAAAAAGTAAAGATAATTTAAAAAAATAATAACTTCTATCCTTATACGATACTTGATATAGAATTGAGAGTTATTTGAATATGATCAATTAAATCCAATAATTTCAGACACAACATAATAATACGATACGAACATAACATGAGAAAAATAATTAAAACACGACATGACACAAAAAAATAAATGAACACGATACAAATACACGAACATGTCAAAATCTACATAAAATGAATTATTAACGTATTAAAATTCATATAAATATATAATATCTCGAATAAGATTATGACAGGAAAAACAACACGGACATGACGACAATTTTGGACACAATATGATTATACAACACGAACACAACATAAAAAAATAATTAAAATACGACACGAAAAATAACATGAATATGACACAAATACACGAACGTATCAAAATTTACATAAAACGAATTATTAACGTGTAAAAATTTATATAAATTTATAATACTTTAAACACACTATAAAATAACGCGAACATGTTACGAACATAAATTTTTTTCTCTAAATTAAACCATTATGACAATTATGCAAAATATAGGATGAATTGAGACACGACATGAACACATACAATTTTCTCTAAATGGAATCACTATGACAAACTATGCAAAATATTTGGATGAATTAAAACACAACACGAACACATGGAAAAAATAATTAAAATATAACACGACAGGAAATAACATGAACACAATAAAAATACACGAATGTGTCAAAATTCACATAAAACGAATTATTAATATGTAAAAATTTATATAAATTTATAATACTTTGAACACACGAAAAAATAACACGAACACGACACAAAAAATAATATGAACACGAACGAATATCCGAACGTATCAAAATCTACATAAAATGAATTATTAATGTGTAAAAATTATATAAATTTATAATATTTTGAATACATGAAAAAATAACATGAACACAACACAAATACGCGAACGTGTACATAAAACGAATTCATATAAAAATTGTATAAATTTATAATATTTTGAACGCACAAAAATAATACGAACACAAAAACGACACCAACACAATTTTTTTCCTTTCTCTTTTTCTTTTTCTTTACTTCATCAAAAAAAAAAAAATTAAAATACCCAAACTAACCCCCAACACCCTTAATACTTTAAACTTATTTGTCACTTAAATCATGATCCAAAATTCTTAATTGAACATTCTCATGCAATTGGGGTATAACTTTTATAGATAATAATAGATTTAAGAAAAGCAAACAAAACTATTATGAAAAAAAAAATGTGTGGTAAAGCAAAGTCCAGAAGCTAAATTAACATATGTTTGCTATTTTCATCCGTTTAGTTTTAACATGGTATCTTTGTCTTTTTGTTCTTCCTATAAAGAGTTAGAATTTAGAAAACGAAATAAACATAATGGTATGTTTAATAACATAAATTTGAAAACATGGATTTTTTATTATATTTGTTAAATAAATTGTAACGATAAAATGTATATGTCGATAAAGTGAATCACTATTGTGGATGCAAGATTGTTGAGATTGTAAATGTTATGAAGTATTGTCCATTTAAAATATATATCAATAAATGAATTTAAAATTTACAAAAAAAAATGAATTTAAAATTTAAAATTCAAAATTTCATATAAATATTTTAAATTTATCACTTATAAACAGAGATTCAAAGAATTCATGAATTAAAAAAAAAAATCATGAAAATTATGTATTTTGTCACGCAATTTATAGTTAATTACAAATTTATCCCTCATAAATTTACACAAATTATCTACTAATAATTATTTTTGAGTCTTAAAGATTGAAGTGTTTTTTTGAATTAGGCTAGGAATAATTTTGCCCTTCCCTATAACCAAAAAAAAAGGTCTCACTTGCCACGTGTCGAGCTCTTTTGCTCGACATGTGACAAGTTTTTTAAAAAGATTTAGATTTAGATTTTAATTTTAATTTTTAATGATATATTTAAAGGGTTGGTTCGCACGTTGACTCGCAGGTCGATTTATGATCCGTACTCAACATGTTCAAGAAAAAAAATTAAAAATTAAAAATAAAAAATATTTTATTTTATTTTAGTTTTAAATTTTTTATTTTTAAATCATGTATTTAAAGAGATCGGTCCGCACGTTAACTCGTGGATATTTTAATTTTAAATGATGTATTTAAAGAGGTTGATTCGCATGTTAACTCGCGTGTCGATTTAGAATCCGTACCCGACCCGCTAGGCAAAAAAAATTAATTTTATTAATTAATTTTAGTTTTTTTTTTTTAAAGATATATTTAAAGAGGTTGGTCTGCATGTTGACTCATGAGTCGATTTAAGATTTGTACCCGACCGTCTTGGGAAAAAATATTTAATTTTTTATAATATTTTAAATGATGTATTTAAAGAGGTTGGTCCGCACGTTGACTCGCAGGTTGATTTAGGATCCGTACCCAACTGTCTCAGGAAAAAAAATTAAAAAAAGAAAATTATTTTAATTTTAAATGATGTATTTAAAGGGATTAGTCCGAACGTTGACTCGTAGGTCAATCTAGGATCCGTACCCGACCCGCTCGGGAAAAAAATAAAAAAAATTCATTTTATTAATTATTTTAGTTTTTTATTTTATTTTTTAATGATGTATTTAAAAAAGTTGGTCCGCACGTTGGCTCGCGTGTCGACTTAGGATCCGTATCCGACCATCTCCGAAAAAAATTAAAATTAAAATTTTATTTTATTAAAATTTTAATTTTAAATGATGTATTTGAAGAGGTTGGTCTGCACGTTGACTCGCGGGTCAATTTAAGATCCGTATCCGACCCGCTTGGAAAAAATTATTTTATTAATTAATTTTATTTTAATTTTAAATGATGTATTTAAAGGGGTTGGTCGGCATGTTGACTCATGGGTCGATTTAGGATCCGTGACCCGATCCGCTCGGAAAAAAGTAAATAAATAAAATTTATTAATTATTTTTATTTTAATTTTAATTTTAAATAATGTATTTAAAGGGTTGGTCAGCACGTTGACTCACTGGTCGATTTAGGATCCGTATCCGACCCGTTTGGGGAAAAAGTTAAGAAAAGAAAAAACGAATTTGTTGCTAACCTATGTGAGAAAATCGATCGTACAAGAGAATAAAATACAAACCACAATTTTATTTTCTTATTTTTCATTTGTTATTTTTTATTTCCTATAAATAAAAATATACACTGTTAAATAAAGTCTAAATATTTTTCAAAAATACATATAAATAATATTTGAAAATATATTTTTATTATGTAATTTATAAATAAATAATTTCCATAAATTTAATTTTTATAATTAAAAAATATAATTATATTAATATTATTATAATTTAAAAATAAAATATTGAAATAAATAATAATTATTTAATAAAATATAAAATAAAATAAAATATTATTATTAATTAATTAAAAATTTTAAAAAATTAAAATACTCCGACGAAGAGGGGTTTTTTACTTGTAAGTTGTAAAATGCAACCTTATGAAAATTTTCATAATAATTTGAAAGTTAAACTTTAACTTTTGGTATAGAAAAAAAGAATGAAGTAGGTAATTATTTGGTAAATGAAATCTCGTTGAAAATTATGTTATATTAAGAACTCATCACAACTATCATTTGTGTGAAAAAAAATAACCGTCAAAATAGAATTTTTCAAAAACGTACGGTCAAATTACAATTATTTGAAATTTCTTTTGTTTTTTTAAACATTTTATTTACATATATCAATAGATTTATAAGGGTACAATTTTTATATATGAAAAATTAAAAAAATTGAGCACACTCATGGATGTATATTCATATCTGACATTCACCACGAATTCAAATAACATAGCATATAATAATTGAAATGATTATATATATATTTTTATCCAAAAAAAGTTAAATTTAATTCTTTAATTAACAAAAATATTAGTGCGTATACTTATCATTAAATAAATATTTAGGTGCTTCAAATAATTATTATAAAACATTACATTCATTAATTTAGGTGTTTTTTTATTACTATAACTAGTATTTAAATCCTCGCATTGCTTCGATTTTATTGTCATCGATAATACATTGAATACGATTATGACACAAAAATAATATGAATTTGGAATTAAAATTGAATTATTATGATAAACTATGCAAAATATTACAACTTTTAAAGTAAGATGTAGATATAAAATAACACAAATATAATACGAATACACAAATCAATTCATTATATGTACATTATATATATATATATATATATATAAAAATGGATATCCGAATTTAATTTATTTAGATTATATTGATATCCATAATTTCTATTCATATTAAGAAATAAAAAAAGTAATAAAATATAAACCTAACAACCATCATATAATAACTTATAACTTATAACAGCATTTACCATAGTTTTTTTTTACTATTTAATCATCATAATATTTTTTTTTCTTTTGATTCAACATCAAAAGATTTTTAAAAAAAAATTACTTACATCAACCCATCTCATATTATTATTAAATATTTTAATTTTTACTGATAGTTTATCAATATAATAATTTTTTATTCAATAATATAAAAATAAAAAAAATAATATGATTTTATTTTTCAAAAAAAATAAAATAAAGAACCAATCATTATACAACACGTGATACAAAATTAAGAGTTATTTGAATAGTATCGCACACGAATATGACATGAAAAAATAACTAAAATACGACACGATACGAAAATAATATGATCACGACATGAATATACGAATGTATCGAAATTTATATAAAACGAACTTGACACAAAATTGAGAATTATTTAAATAATGTCAATTAGGCCTAACAATTTCGAACACAAAACAAACATGAAAAATAACTAAAACACAATACAACACGAAAAAATAACACTAACACAACATGAATGCACGAATGTGTCAAAATCTATCAACTAAACATAAAAAAATAACGAGACACAAAATTGAGATTTATTTGAATAATGCTAATTAGACCAGGCAATTTCAGATCCGACACGAACACGAAAAAATAACTAAAACACAAGACAACACGAAAAAATAACACTAACACAACACGAATTTATGAATGTGTCAAAATCTATACATAACGTGTCAAAATCTATATATATATATATATATATATATAATACCGTTAATACGATTATAACACAAAAAATAACATAAATATAACAAAAAATAAATATAAAAAAATTGCAAAAAAAAAATAAAAATGGAGCTCCCTCTATTGAGGGATTTTCTCTAGTGTTTAGGTGATTTTGAAATATTTATCCAAAATTCTTTTAGGTGATTCACTTATTCATTTAGCCAAAAGAAAAATAAATATTAAACTCATTTCCTTTTTTTATTTATGAGACATTTAAGTTCAATTTAACTTCGATGACTTAATTATATCATAAATTTTCCCTCAAAAATTTTATACCATAAATTCTGTTTAATTGAGTAATTTTATCTAATTAATGGAGTGAAATTTATGGGAAAAAACTACTATATAATAATCTAAATATTACCTCAAAATTTATTATGAAACATATATCTAATAGCAACAAATCAATGGCGAAGATCCATTGTTTATAATATGGCACATTATTTTATTGTCCTTATTAGCCTCACTTTTTTTTTTCTTTCCCTCTTTGGAGTTTGGACAGACTTATTTGGCTCAGTTTTCAAAGGAATAAAAATGATGTTGTCACAGTTCACATGAAAATAAATCAAGAGTCGATACTTATAACACTACTTAAAATTTATTTAATTATTATTTTTAAAAAATTATATTTAATATTTCATTTTTATCAAAATTTTTAAAAAATACATTAATTATATTTTTTCCTTCAAATATCAATATAACTAATATCACAAATTAACATTTTTCAAAAATCAAATACTGGAAAACGTAAAGACTATTCTAGGATTAGGATTGACTTTGCTGACAAAAAGGCCCGTTAATGTCATTCATTACAAAAAGTAAGGGCAAAAGACGACAATTCACGTTTTCTTTGCCTGGTTCATAGTCATTTGTCAATATTGTCAAAATCGAATCAAATTGATCAAACTAATTCAATTAAAAATTGACGATCTCTTTGATATGAGATTAGTGTTTAAATACGTTGGATAAGATGTTAAGATAATTATATTATTTTTATATTAAAATAAAAATATTTATACATTATATTAAAGATCGATTAGAGATTTATTATTTAGTTTGAATTTTTTCATATTCGGTTCAGATAATAAAAGAATTTATTTGATTCGGTTTCATTATTTTTCATTTGATTTTTTATATATTTTATGAAATAAAAATATTTTTTATTTATAAATTTAAAATAATTATCTATTATTATTCAATATTTTAATTTTTATCTATAATTTATCAATACAATAATTTTTTATTCAATAATATAAAAATCAAAAAATTAATATGACTTTATTTTTTAAAAAGATAAAGAATCAATCATTATACAATACGTGACACAAAATTAAGAGTTATTTGAATATTGTCTCACACGAACATGACATGAAAAAATAACTAAAATACGACACGATACAAAAAAATAATATGATCATGACATGAATATATGAATGTGTCAACATTTATATAAAACGAACTTGATACAAAATTGAGAATTATTTAAATAGTGCCAATAAGACCTACAATTTCGGATACGAAACGAACATGAAAAATAGCTAAAATACAATACAACACCAAAAAACAACATTAACACAACATGAATGCACGAATGTGTCAAAATTTATCAATACGATACAAAAAAATAACCGGATACAAAATTGATAGTTATTTGAATAGTGCTAATTAGATATAACAATTTTGGACTAGACATGAACACACAAAACAAAAAAAAAAAACACAAAACAACACCAAAAAATAACACTAACACAACATAAATATGTCAAAATCAATACATAACGTGTCAAAATTTATATATGTAATATATAAAATATGATTATAATATGAAAAATAGTATAAATACAACTTTAGATTTTTTAAATATAAAAAAATTTAAAGAATTGCTTGGCAAGCAATTCGAGAGGAATCAAGTTTCCTTCAATTGCTTAATACTGGAGCAAAACTGAAGATAACTGAATCGGGTAAAATAAAAAAAGTCGGGGCAAAATTACCCGACCGAAGAAAATGTGGGGATAGCTTTCATTTATTGTTATAAGATATCTTAAAATTGGAGGATGTAATTGAACCGATCAACTCTCCTAATAAACAGATTTTTAGGCTATTAAATTACGTTTAGTCATTAAAATTTTCGGTATTTTGTTTATTTTAAGCACCGAAAAATCACAATTTAGTCCCAATATATTTTAAATTTATGTTTTTGGTTATTTAATTAATTGTTAAAGACTAAGGTTGGTTGATGTAACTACGTCATCTGACATTTGTTATGTAAAATTATCATATTATCTCGCATGTCATGTTTTATTATTGATGGGATATTATAATTTTTAAAAAAATAATTTTTGAATATTAAAAAATATAAATTATGCAATTGATTATTTAACTTTTTTAATTTTGATCATTAAACTTTAAAAATCATAATTTATCACCATTTTTAAAAATATTTTTATCTCCATTGTTATCGTCTCATTCTCAATGTAACATTAAAATGATTTGATCATAAATATTTATAAATTTTAATATAATAATTATTTTATTATTTATATTAAAATATCTTGAGATAATATTCAAAATAAACTCCGAAACTTTATAAAAAATGAAAATAAGTTCACAATCTTTTATTACATGAAATTAAAGTTGTAAACTTTTATTTCATTATAAAATAAAATATCAAGGACTTATTTTTATTTGTTTATTCATAGTTAAAATATTGATGGCTTATAGTAAAATAAAATACAATAAAATTATCAAGTAAATTTAAAAGTAAAAATTTAATTTACATTTTTTATATATTTTATTGAGTATAACTTATTTGGGTGTTCAATAATTGTGGTGATAAGGAAAAACAAAAGTTAAAAAATATTGTTTTTGCAGAGAGAAACGTGACCCAGAATAAATTGTCCTCCTTAGACAAGTTTCCTTTGAATCCAACATGATTGCTGTTTGCTTGCTATTAAAATATATTTTCTTTCTACTTTTTCAACCTTTGTTTCTTCTTTTCTTTTCTTTTGGTCATTAAAAAGGCACGCGAATTTGACTGTCGGCATTCTGAATATATATATATATATATATATATATATATATCTATTTTTATCTTTTCATTTTTTTGGCATGTAGGAATAATAATGGAGCGTGCCGTGAGCAGTGGGAATTATCTTATCACTTTTGATTTATTTTTGAATGAATGTTGAAAATATATTTTCATGAATATCTATTACATCCATAATTATTTAACCATACTTCATTTCACTTTTTTATTAATTATTTTTAATTTAATATTATAAAAATACATTATAATTTATTCATAAAAATAATTTTAATATATATAATTTTGTAATATATATAATATACATATATATATATATATAATACAATATTAGTATATATATAATTTTAGTATATATATATAATATATATATATACTAAAAATATAAAATATTTTAAGAGATAAAATAGTAATTTAAAAGACGGGACAAGTGGAACGGAATAAGTATTTATCAAAATCGTTCCGCTTTACCCTGTTCCCATTTAATTTTTTTTTTTTCCATTCAAAACAAATCGATACAAAATTAGCATGACAAATCAGATTTTACTATCTCTAGGGCATGTAAAGGAGAGAGGAAAGCTTACAGAAAACCTCTCCTTTACTATTAGTCTACTAATAAATATTAAATAGCTTTTAAATCTCTTTTCTTTTACATTTTTGTATAACTTTGGATATTATCTTTTTTGATTTTGAGTAAAAAAAGAGTAAAGTAATTTTTTATTATTATAAAATGTTCATTTTTACTACATTATTCATCACATATTAAACCTTTTTTTTCCTTTACTTTTAAGAAATAATAAAATTAGATAATAATAACTTTCAAAACAAAAAGCAATTTATGAACTAAAAAAATAATTGACAATAATTTAATTAATTTGATAAAGGCAGCTACTTTTAAACAATAATAATAATAACTTAATTAACTGGATTAGAGATTTTTTTCCACGCTGGTTAGAAAAAGTTATTACTAACAAACTATTTAAATTTCATTTAATAAACTTCAACTATTGTGTAATTGAGTCGACTTAAGTTTAAGTCGTAAGAAATTTGAGTTTGATTTTAAATACGTTGTTCGAAATTTGATTCGAGCTCGATAGAATTTTATTTTTAAATTCGAGCTCGAATCAAACAACTCACACTAGCTCGACTAGACTAGTTTATCTATTAAAAAACGAGCTTAATTTTTATACTCGACTTCAAACTAATTATTTACGCTCAAGCTCGAATTCGAATTGAGTTTTTCAATATTAATTAAAAATAAAAAATATATATTAGACTCGCGAGCTATTCAAACCGGATATTAGGATACTCGAACTTGACTCGCTCAATAACTTGAGCTGTTCGAGCTCGAACTTGGTTCGACAATCAAACCAAATTCGAATTTTTTCCAAATCAAACCGAGTAAATTATGAGTATAAGTGTCTCGTTTACTATCTATTAAAAGTAACCAAAGAGCGAATTAAATATTATTTATATTTAGAAATTTAAATAATTTTTATTGTTTACTTCTCAATAAAATTTTGATATTCCAACCACTTCAAACTTTTGGGAGTTATGATTGTTCTTTGTGTAGTAACCATGTGAATTACTCATAATAATCGGTGTAATATAAATTAAAACTAGTGTGTAATCTCACGTTTCTTTCGGGTTTTTATTTTTCTAAAACTATTAAATAGTATAATCTTTGAATTAATGTAAATATAAAATATAAAAAAAATGACCGAGTTAAATATTTTATCTTAATGTATAACATAAAACATAAAAAAAAAATAAAAAATGATTGAGATAAAAAATTTATTCACGAGTAAGGATTAATTTTTGTACATTAATAAATTATAAACATATAAAATTAAAGATCATAATATAGATAAATGATAATAGTATATCTGCAATTTTTATTTTTTTTATTTTTTATTAAATCCTATCATTGATTAGTCTTTCATTTAAACAAAAAACTATTAAAATTATATGAAAAAATAACTATGAAAAAACTATATTTATAATTATCTAATCATATAAAATTATATTTTTAGCTTTTATTTTCATCAATTAAAATAATTAAAATATGTATTTAATCTAAAATTTTTAAATATGCATGTAAAACTAAATAAATAAAGTAAATAAATTAAACAAATAAATAAATAAAATTTAAAATTTAACAAAATTAAGCTAAATTCAAATCAAAATAGGTCGTGTGAATTTAATTAAATCTGAATCCAAATGACCATATTTAAAAAAAAAAATTTAATCATTGTGCGACACGTCAAAATTAAAAGCATATGAATAATGTCAATCCAAAGATAATTTTAATTTATTGTTATAAAATTTTATCATTTATTTATTTATTTATTCTTTATTCTTTTTCATTATTATTATTTTTCTTATCCTCTTTTTTCTTTTCTTTTCTTTTTTTTCCTTTCTTTTTTTTTCCTCTTTCTCTTTCTCTTTCTCTTTCCTTTCTCTTTCTCTTTTTCTTTCCTTTCTTTTCTTCTCTCTTCATCAAATTTAAAAAAAATTGTTTCAATAAAAAAAAAATTGCTTGCCATATAACAATCAATTGTTTCAATTAAAGGGAAGCAATTGTTTCAATTGAAGTGGTAAATTTAATAGATAGCATATTATATAGATGAAATATGTATCAATAAAAAATCCTTAACAAAATTTCCGAAAGCAAATAGTTCAATCTTTATAAAAATGAATTCTAAATTAGTAAATGACTTTTATTCATTTTTTTTTTCTTATATATGATTTAATAAGTTTTGAAAATTTTATTATTATAGTATCAAAAATCAAAGTTGTTGGTATGGTAAAAGTTGACGAAAATGTAATTTTAATTTATGATTTAAATAACTTAATTATGATTTTTAAATCTGACTTGATTTAAATAATTCATTAAAATTTAATTTAATTTAAAAAATCAACAACTTACATTCAAAATGATCAAACTTAAATAATCCAAATGCAAACCCTGAATTAGAAATTACTCGTATTTGAAATAATTTAATCTAAGAATCACCTAACCCAACACAATCTGACCCATTCAATCGCTAATCCTACCTATAAGGGTTTTTTTTTTTCTTAAAAAGAATATAAAAGCAATTTTAGTCTTGAGCGTTTGATCAAATAAGTATTAAGCATGTTACTCATTCTATATATGAAAATGATACGTGCTAAATGATCCAAATTTAAAATTAGAGATACATAAAAAATAACACTATTGCTAATGAAATTTTAATTAAAAAGGTTTAATATCACTTATTCGGGGATTCGGGGCTATTTTGAACTTTATACATTTCCATGCGAAAATACTTTTTGATAGAAAGTGAAAGTAACGTTGATAAGAACTAAAACACTTGTACTTGCATTTATGCTCAACATGTATTTTTTAGTGCAAATCGGATAATAGTTAATAAATATTTTTAGGTGAATTTAAGTATAAAAATGTGCATATACGAGTTATGGATTAAAGAAGAGCAAAAAATAGAGCGGAGAAATTATTATATAACAAAAAGAGGTGAAAATTCATAAATTTGAATTTAAGACTTTAGTTCATATATTAACGTATTGTTTGATAAATGGAAATATTAAGGGCTAAAAAATTAAGCATTGAATTTATAAGTATTGAATTTGTATTATAAAAATTGTTTGGTATGTTACTGAAAATTAAATACAAAATATAATTATATTATTTTATAATTGTAAATGTTGAATTTTAAAAACTATTTATTTCACAATCTTACATTTTTTAACATAACATTTTATATTATTCTGGATAGTTTTGGATAAAGTTTAAAAGGGTAATTTAAATATATCATCTTTTGTAATAAAAAAAAGAGATAATTTAATTTAAATATATATATTTTAAATAAAATTGACTTAATATATTCTACATTAAATGATAAGTAGTTCTCTACTTATCTTATTCAACATTTAATTGTTGAAAATTTTCTATTAAGTAATATTTAATATGAGTCATCAAATACATTGAAAAAACTAAACTGTTAAATTTTTTTTATTTCAATGCATTAAATTTTTTTAATATATTATCAAATACACCCTAAATTAAAACATATATGTTACTTTATGTTATGAGAATTGGTGAATATGGATGGTCCAAATGAAAATGATGGGAGGCAGTGGTAGATAAGGCTTGCATTGTCTCTTTTTAGGATGAAGTTAGGCATGCACTTGCTGGCTGGCTGGCTCTCGACTGTGGACATGGCAGCGTTGTTGTTGGTCCAGTTGAGTTGAGTTGAGTAGCATTAGAGTAGATATGGTCCACAATCCATATGCATGCAGGCAGCAGCACATAATTCAAAACCCTGTCGATTCATTCAATCAATTTGTTTTGCTACCTCCAAAATCTTTTCTCAGCACTCAGTCAAGCCATCGATTTTGATTTTCGACCACTTGGGGGAGTGGAAAAGGGATACCCAACCCCATTAGCATAGTATCGTGATCTTAGAGAAGAATCATATATTTTACATTGGATGTGTATTAAAATTTGATTGGATATAGAAGTGTTCGTATCATTTTTAATTTGAGGTGTATTTTGTAGATAAAATCGTGAGATCTAATAGATCGAAACGAATAATATTTTGTAAATTAGTGTTGACTGTGACATTTAATATCAGCGTTGACTTTCGGGTATTAGCGATGTGCCACTAAAAATAGTGAGTTTTCGTTGGAGAGGGAGAGGATGTCATGATCTTAGAGAGCCATGAATCTCAAATCGACTATAGATGAATTAGAGCTTAACTGGATATATAAATGTTTATACCATCTTTAACCTATGAATAATTTTTTTTTAGATAACAGTGAAGCCCAATGAATCAAAATGGACAATATATTACAAGTTAATGTAGACCACACAATCGAAGGGAAATAAGCCATGATAAATTTGTTAGACATAGGTTTTATTTGCTAATATATAATAAAATGAGAAAATAAAAATATAGAAATTATAAAATTGAGAGAGAGATAAGAATGAAGTCCTCCCACCATCCCATTTTGATTGTTTTTATTGACTTTTTTAGTCAAATGAATTTAACTTTGATAATTATTTTTAATAAACTTATAAAATTTTAAATATAATATTTGTAAATTTTGAGTTTCAAAAAATATTTTTAAAATTTTAATTCAATGCTGATTAGAATTGAGTTCATTTGATAAAAAAAAAAAAACAAACATAAACAAATAAAATGAGACAGAGGTGTTATTTATGTGTAAAGAGTAGACCTGCTCACAGGCAAGGAATTTTTGTTCCGGGTCAGCCCGATTCTACCTGAAACAGTGTTTTAAGTATTAAAATAATATTATTTTATTTAATTTTAATTATAAAAATAAATTTTTTTTTAAATTTTTTAAATGGGATGAACAGTACTCACGGGCCGGCCCGGGCAAGGATCTTGAAAATTTTTCGGGTCTTGGCCCGGTCCGACCCATGAGCACCTCTAGTAAGGAGAAATGATTATCGATTAAGAAACGAATAAAAATATATTTATTTCTTTTATTACTTTACCAAGATGGAAAAAAAAAGATAAATATATATTGTCATAAATGGAAAGACTGGTTATATATATATATATATATATATATATATATATATATTAGAATTTGATACATTCATGTGTGGGTGGAAAAAATGTATTTTGGCAAAAAAAAATTATGTTTTAAAAAGATTAATATTTAAAAAAAAAAAAAAGTAACTCTTTTAAATGGATATGTAATTTTATTTTTAAGAAAACATATATTTTTTTAAACTAAAAATTTATTCATTTTTATTTATATATTTTTTATAATATTTTTTTTAATTACTTGAATTGGTGTCACTTGACACCAACTCGGTTAAAGTGTCTAGGAAGTTCTTATACTATAGTCAAAAGTGCATTTTAGTCCCTATACTATAAAAGTGAGTAATTTAATCTTTGTACGTTTGAAATTGGTGCAAAAAAAGTAAATTTGGTAACAGTGATAATGGAAAATCATCTCAATACTGACGTGGACATGTGAAATTAACAGAATAGAGGACTTGAAAAAAAAAATAATGACGTGTCAAATTTTTTTGCTAAGGTGAAATTTAAAAACTGACATAATAAATGACTTCGAAAAAAATGACAACATGTTTTTATGGGTAAGGGAGGGATTTGGGTAATAAAAAATATATTTTTTTAAATTTCACTTGAATAAAAAAATTTGACATGTTATCATTTTTTTCAAATAATTTTTTCTATCAGTTTCAAATATCCATATCAGCATTTAGACGATTTTCCATTAACACTATTACCAATTTTAATTTTTTTGCACAAATTTCAAAAGTATAAGGATTAAATTACTCGCTTTTATAATATAGGGACTAAAATATGCTTTTGGCTATAATATAAGGACCATTTAAGTACTTTAACCCACAAACTCAATAAAAGACTTTAATATATACTAGATTTTGGGTAATTTATATTTTAGGTTACTGAACTTAGCATCAATTTTCTTGTATGTCACAAATCTTTTATTTCATCAAATTACATCACTGAACTTCTATTATTAATAAATTAGGTACTTATGCTAACTGCGTTAAGTAATTCTAACGAAAAGCTGATTTAGCATGCATATATGGCTTATTATTTACATTTCATCAAGATAATGTCTAGCTTAAATTTTAGGTAAAAATTTGGGTAAATATGAAAAACATGCCCTCAATAATTGAATAATTGTTAAATGGTCTAATAGTTAAGAGTTATTTAAAAAAAAGAAATGAAGAGTTAGAAATTGTTATGAAGGATATTGTAAAAGACAAAATTGTTCTTAATGAAAAAACTTCTTTTTTCTTTCTCCTTCCATTAAAAAATTATTATTTTTTAAAAAATTTAGTTAAAAATAAATTTAAAAAATAAAATATTTATTTTTTTAAAATTAAAAAAAAATAATTTTAGAAATATTATTTGTATTATTTATTTAATTTATTTAATTAAAAAGTAAATAAAAAATAAAAAAATTATGTTTTAAAATTTAAAATTTATTTTTAGAAAAAATTATTTTTTAATTAAAAAATAAATTAAAAAATAAGAGAAAAAGAAAGAAGAAGGTTTTTTTTTTATCAAGGATAATTTTGTCTTTACAATTTCCTTCCTAACAATTTTATGTTTTTCATTTCTCTTTTTCAAATAATTCTTACTCATTATATCATTTAATAATTAATGTATTGGAAAGGGTATGTTTTTCAAATTTACCCTAAAAATTTTTCATGCACTCATTGTAGGGTCCATTTTAAAAAAGAAAACAGATGGCTTTGTCGGTCAAATTTTTTTTAGGGTTTTTTTCAAAACTTCGATTTGAGTAAATTATTAAGAAAATTAATGTTTCTATCGTCTAATAAGTTATATATGCATTCTGAATCAGTTTTTTCGTTAAAATTATTTAACGGAGTTAGCATAAGTGATCTAATTTATTAATAATAGAAGTTCAATGATATAATTTGATACAATTAAAGGTTCGTGATCTACATAAAAATTGATACAAAGTTCAATGATCCAGAAAGAAAATTACCTATAGATTTTGAGACCTACAATGTCGGTGAAAAAAAATATAAATTACTTTTAAAATAAAAAAAATTTATGTGATAAATGGGTAGTTTTTTAAAATTATGTGAGTGAGTAACTTACAACAACTAAAATATATATATAAAAAAATAAAATGGATATTTTATCCACTAACAAAGATGGATATATGGACATTTTATCCACAGCTAAAAACCTCACTTAAAAACCTTGGGAGTAATAATACTTGTTTTTTTTTCCTGCTATATTTAATTTGTCAGGTGTGTTTAGTTATATTTGAATAAAAAATAACTTTGATGACTTTATTTTTCAAAAACGAGAAAGCTGATAAAAACTTGATTGAAGGAGACTTTACGTAAATGATCAGATGATTTACATCTTAGGGAAGATGTGAAATTAAGCTTAATAAAATATCAAAAGTGAGACCAAAATGCACAAAAATAATAATAATAATCTATGTTATATATAATGAGAATGACTAAATTGATATTAGGAGTTAAGTGACACCAATTTAATCGATGAAATAATAATAATAATTATATCTTTTAATATTTTTATATATAAAACATTTACTTTTCTAAAACATTTACTTTTCTAAAAAACTTATCCACTTAAACAAACTATTCAACTCTTAAATAAATTATCCATTATTATTCATGTAATTTCTCATTCCTAAAAAAATTATCTATTTTTTTTAACATCTCTTAAAAAATTACCCATATATATATTTTTTAAAAATATTATTATATTTCAAAACACAAAATTTATATCCAAAATTTCATTTTTTTTTCCACCCACGTCTTGGATGTGGCAAATTTTAGTAATAATAATATATAAAATAGAGCTTAAGTGCACCATAGCATATAGAATGAATATTGAATTTAATTGATAGAATGATGCCCAATGAAACAATCAAAATGCCTCTATCAGATACATAGATTTGAACAAAAGACAGCTCTTTAAGAGTTGAAAAAAAAAAGGACAAAGCTAAATGAGAATCATTGAGAACCATAAAACTTTTATTTTAGCAGTCTCCTCTCTCTCTCTCTCTCTCTCTCTCTCTATATATATATATATATATATATATATATATATATATAAACTTTGAAATGCACAATAGTTACAGAATCACAAGAATACAACAAGCACTCCTTACCACTCCTGGCGAAGGAGAACCATCAAACAACCATAGAGATACTTTACAAACTGAAGACTCCCAAGGAAAATTCACTTTGCAATCTTGAGGTTATCTACCTGCAATGAATTATGCAATAACTTCTTTTGTTTCAAACTCTGCTGGTCTGCCATAGCTACACCCAACTCCAACTCGCATATTTCATTTTGCACACCTGATACTGACCAAGCTCACAAAAAGAAAAGCTAATAAAATGCAGCACATTCACCAAACTTCTAATTCCAACCTAGATATCTCTTTATTAGCCTCCATCATTGGGGGCTCAATTTCCACACTCGAACACAAGCATCCTCACCAGAGCTCACCACACTGTATTCATCAGTAAAGGCTAATCCATAAACTCCGCCTAAGTGAGCTCCCTTTACAGTCATACGGCTCGATGCTGGCTTGTCAACCTCGTAAATTATTACACAGGTATCTAGTGATCCAGTAGCAACCATACTGCTATTGGGAGACCAAGCAAGACAGTTTATACGAGCAGTGTGGTACAACATGTTTTTAAGCTTTACCTGCAGCAGAGCATTTGTTAAAAAACAAGTCAACAAATTTTGTGTGTTCTTGGGCTCCAATATGCAACACAGCATTTCAAGAGTATGACTAGATTACATAGTCCAGCATTAATAAAAACCACAATGACAATGAATAAAATCATTGCAATCGGCTATAAAATATGTATTACCCAAACAAAGAGAAAATGGACTAGCTTTTCAAAATGGACTAAAATCACATATGATGAAACATCCATTTTCCATGGTTACATGTCAGTTTCACTGCTACTAGGCTTAATACAGAAACCAAATGGTCCAAAATTTTCCACACACAAAAAAAAAAAAAACACTATTAATGTCCTGAAATAAGATACTTTATGTGCCAACGTTTATTCTATACATCAATGACCAATCACTACCTTTTCCCCATAAAATATATGGGAAAGACATCATAAGATTCAGTTAGCAAATGTATATGCAACACATTGACCCAATAATAATTGTAACCTTTCAATCTGCTCAAGTTATTGAAAAGTAAGGAAAGATAAAGGTAAAACAGAAAGCCTCAAACACTATAATGTAAGACCATAACATAATGTAAAATGATCTTCGTATAAAAGACAAAATAACTAAAAAATAGGAATTGCAGTAAACTGTGTTCATGTCTCTCTCATTTTTAGGAGTGTATAAGCATAAAATATACAAGGATGAAGAGAGAGAGAGAGTCAACTGGCAAAATGTTGCACATTTGCCACATTTATGCACAAAATATATGACATTCAAATGCTAAAAGAACAAAGAAAGAAGAAAAATCTCTGGTGGTAATAGAAATACCTCTCTAGAGACACGATCCCAGACTATAGCTTCTCGATTTACATCACCAGATGCAAACATTGAAAAATCTGGTGAGTAGCGTATGACAGTAATAGCACCTCGATGTTTATCAAGTACTGTGTCTTCCTTAAGGGTATCACCCATGATACTACATATGTGCAATTTACCATCCTGCCGACCAATAATAGCTTCACTTCCATCAGGTGCAACTGCTGATGCTGTCACAGCAAAACCAAGGTTTATGGTTGACACCACTTTTGTACCACGGAGCATGACAACTCCTGAGTCAGTTGTAATCAAAGCAAGTTCAGGACAGAGAGGGGCAAGGCTCAAGTCCTTTGGTTGACTGCCAATATCAACTGAATCTGCATCCCCACACTGATCCCCGTGTAGAGAAATTCTCCATATCTGGAATAAGGATAATGATGAGGTATGAAATACGATAATCTACATAAAGGTCTAAGTTTAACCTTTTACTAAATAGTAACTAATCAACATGTTAATAGACACAAGGAAAAGGGAAGAAAGAATAAAAGACTGCTAACATCATATCATTACAAGAAGCTAAAGCTGCTGATTATTTTAGATGCTAAAATCCTGTAACCTAAAAAATCTATTTTAAAGCTTCGGCCACTCTATATTTAAAATAAAATATCAGTTCAATTGAAAGTAGAATGTGTGAATGTTGAATCATGCATACATTGAATAAATCATTGAGCAACAATATCAGAAAAACTGGATTTTTTTCCCAAGTTTAACACTTTAACTTTGTCTTTTGCTACTCAAAGGTTCTATTAAGAAATGTTTTTATTTTAGCAAACTTAAGATTTACCCAAGTAATTATCACTTAAAAGTTTCATGTTAATTTTAAACCATGATCTTCGCATCATAGATGGATTAGTCTACATTACTTTGAAACTTAATTTTTTCCTAACATACTCATGTCATATATATTCGACAATTCAAAGAAGATATTAAAATAAGGATGTGACCTTCCACATATAGGAGAAAACTTATATTCATGTTAGGCATGTGCCCATATCTGAGTGGATCCCTTCTGTTAATAAGTAGGATGCCGTGTAATAGGCATACTGCTTAAAAAATTAATAGAAATACATAAGCCAATGAGACACAAGAAGCATGTTCTCAACCTCCTCCGATTAGACAAATAAAAAGAAAAAACAAAAATCAACCAAGTGAATCTTAAAGACGTTGTTTCATCAGACTAGAAATAAAAAAAATGGGTACCTTATTGTCAAATCCAGAAGTAACAATCTCTTCTTCAGCAGCAGCAAAACATTTGATTTGAGAATTCTCTTTCCTCTGTAATTTACCACTATATCCCAAACCTTGAAACCATTTAACTATTAGCCCATCATAACTACTAGACAGTATACATTTTGGGTCACTCTTTAGGACAACTAATGAAGTGATATTCTTCATGTGTCCTGATAATTGAAGTGGGGCTTTTTCGAGATTACTAGCAGAGAATATACTAATTGTGCCACCTAGAGAGACGGTAACAAGATGATCATTCTGCCAAAGACATCCAACAAGCATATCATCAACTCCACCTGAACTAGAACATGTCAATGTTTTCTTCAACTTTCCACTACCATCCTCAGAGATATCCCATACTTTTGCTGTCTTGTCAGCAGACACTGTCAGCACCTGGAAAAAAATGGTAATAAAACAAAAGCATATTAATCTGAAGAAAGATAAGAAAAATTGCATTAAAAAAGGGCACATCATGAAAGAAAACTATAACTTATGTAACTATAGATGCATACACACTAAAATACACAGAAAATGAGGAAAAAAAGGGGGAGGGGTGGAAGCTTTGAACTCCTTTTGTACTATAGGGTAATACTTGGAAAAAAAGCATGATGGTATTTTAATTGCTCTAGCAAAACTGAGTTGAGAACAAAAAATACTCGAAGCACGGTGTCATAAACGTAAAAGCAAGATGCAATATAGCAGAATACCCACTCATGAGAAATCAATTGTATGCCATATGTCATTATGTACAATATTGGTAACAGCAGCCACACAATTTATTAATATTCAGTTCCATAGCTCAGAATATAATTTCTTTTCTAAGCAGATAGAAAATACATCAGGTAAAAATGATGAGCGCTATGCGTCAGATGCATAAAACATAAAGAAAAAGAAGGTAAACTTATTTTAGGGATATCAAACTTGATAACATCCACATGGAATTTCAACTGCCAAGCATAAAAGTTCTCACATGCTCACCTGTTTACCATCAGGACTCCAGCTGACAGCATAAATGCTGCCTTTGTGGGCATCTTCAGATGACAATTCTCCAATCTTCTCCCCACTCTTTCCATCAAATATAATACCCTTTTTATCAGAGCTTACAGTGATGAATTTGCTTCCATCTGGAGAAAATCTTACACAATTTACAAAATTGGAGTGGTCTCTGCAAATATAAAATTGAAGCATTTCAGCTTATGCATAAATAGGTGAAACGAAGAACATACCAAAGTTCAGACATTCATAAATTCCAAACATCAGAGAGACACAGGAATTTTTTTTTTTTTTTTTTCTATAAAGATGGGTTATTGGACATTCTCCAAACATGGGGCAAAAGGTGTGTTGAGCGTGCATGTCTGTGAGCATATCATGTTTGTGTGCATGTGTGCGCACGCGTGAGAGAGAGATAGAGAGATTTATGTTCAATTTGCATTTTAGAAAAAGCCATACATTTAATTTGTAAACAATAGTTCCATTTTTCCATTTTTTTATTTTTTATTTTGGAAAATTATTTTCTTGTAAGGGTAATCAGCGTTGAAAAAACCGAACTGAACTAGACCGGCCGGACCGGTTCAGCTGGGAACCAAAGGCCTATACGGTCCAAGGCATATAAAAGAACCGATAAAAAAATCAGATTAAACCGATAAAAAACCAATTTTATGTTAATTTTTTGTTTGTAAGTGATAAGATTTGAAACTTTAACCTCTTAGGTATATATTAAAGATCATACCATTAAGCTAAATGCATATTTTTATTAACTATTTACTATATTTAATATAAAAATCATATATTTAATATTTAATTTATTTTTCAATTGAACCGCCCGGTTGAACCGGTGAGCGGAGGTCTCACCGGTTTGACCTCTATCCGGTTTTTTATTCATTGAGGGTAATTTATTGACCAGGATCCAATAAAGTTGTTCAAAGTAGGTTGACCGTTGACATGGTTATTGCATTCTTGTTTGCCTAATCTAAACTTGTTTTTAGTTTCCAACAAACCGTAGCTGCAATACAAAGTGATAGTTCTCATCAGGACCCGATCCTGCAACTTGGTCAAATTCCATGTTTCCTAAAAGAATACCAACTTCACTCAACAGCCATCCACTTTTTACATAGATGTAAAAGTTAAATAATATAAGGAAAATAACCAATTTTCGTGAGAAACAATGTATGCACATAAAGAGAAGTATACCAAACTTCTTGTGTCACCATTGCCAAGCTTTGGTCAATCAACTAGTAAAACAAGTGTCATTAAGACAGGGAGTGTTGCATAGGGCCTAACTCCAGATAGAGGGAAGCAGAGGAAAAAAGGAAACAACAAAACCCTTATCATTAACAGATAAAATAAAAACAAATACTTATCTACATATCAATTGAGATAGCCTAAACTATTAGAGTGATCAGCATAAATTGCACAAGTTTATCTCAAAACAGAAATGCACATCCATGTGAGTCTGAAGACCCCTCGTGAGAGGTTTGTGGTTGATTTGCATGTATTTAGCTACTTATACACTATCATTTTTGCTAAAGTTTGCAATGGTAAAAAGTAAAAACACCAATCAACAAAGTTTCTTTTTAAGTCTGTACCCAAAAAAGAACAAAAAAAAGTCTCATTTTAATTCCATCCATTATCAAAAGATGTGAAAGAGATCTTATCAGACCGAAAATGTCAAGGAAACAGCTTCATTATAACAAACCTGTGAGATAGCTTGAATCTAAAGGGTGGGCCTTCATAGAAATTCACCAAAAAGTCCTCTCCACATGTCACAATGCGAAATGGTCTTGTTGGCTTAAAGGCACAACTTAGAACTCGTCTTGAATGACCATCGAACTCGCCCACATTAGTGCCTGAATCCCACCTATGCAAGATAATGTTCATCAGATATTTAACAATAGTAGCATGGGAATTTGTGCTAGATAAAGAACAGCCCTACAAAATCTTTTTGCATGGAAAGCAAAAGTTTCTTTCTCTTCCTTAGTAATCAGTCAAAAACCAAAGGTCAAGGAATCATGCACTTGAGCATCCATGCAGCTCTAACATTAAAATTCAAAATCCTTCGTTACTCTCGATGGTCTGTTAAGGTAACCATGTTCAAATTTCTTCAAAGGTATGTGGACCTATGTAAATGTGACCGATTTGCGTTAAAGAAGCAAATATCTGTGTGGAAATTGGGGTCATCCATAAAGTAATTATGGCAAGCTCCAAGTCTGACATATACTTCAGCAATTCGCGATTTATGTTTGATACATTATTAGAGTATAGATTTTATACAAGACTCACCAAAACAAAATCACAAGCTGCCACCTCATTACTAATTAAAAGTCTGAGGGTATTCAGAAGCAAGTACAATCTCTTTGTAAGTATTCATTTCTAAGCAATCATAGGACAGCTATTGTTCATTGAAAGTGTCTAAAATGAACATTCTTATCCTTACAATGAATCCATATACTGACAATACATCAAATATAATTTCAAATAACTAGAATAACAAATGAATTTGACAACAATAAAGGAACAGAAAAGAAAACTCACATAAAAGCGCGAACAAGAGACTTCCCTTTGCCATCACCAGAGGCGACGATCCGCATCCCATCAGGAGACCACTGGAGATCATCGATCCGACCCGACAAAACCTTAAACTCTTTCTTCAACACGTGGTCGTTGTGGGTCCCCCAGATCCTAACAGTGCCGGACACGTCAGCCGAGGCGATCCACTCCCCATTTGGCGAGAACCGTGCCAACGTAGCCGGGTACGCATGCTCCCCGTAAACGGCGACGTTGAGTGGATTGTTAAGGTCAAGAATGATGACGGATCGCCCATTAGTGTAAAGAACCTTGTTGGATTTGGGGTCGCCGGAGATCAGGATACCACGGCCCCGCTCGGTTGATGGGACGCAAGCGTAGGTTTCAGCGAGCTCAGGCATTGGGTTGTTATTTGATTTGATTGGGAAAATGAAAAAGAAAAAAAAAAATTTGGGGGTGGAATTGAGAAGGGATAATAGTGAAAGGGAAAATGGAGAGCGTAGTGTGGTTTGGGGGATTAGAGAAAGAGTGGGGATTTTTAAATAGTTTTTGATTTTGTATTGGTGGAGGTGCAGTGCACGAAGTAAGGCTAATCGACTAATTTAGCATTAGATTTGAAATATATACTAGATTAAACCCCGCGCGATGCCGCGGAAATCAAATGTTAAATATACGATGACAACATTTGTAAAAACAAAAATTAACAATTAAACAAAAAAAAAATAATATTTTTTAAAATAGCAAAAGAGAATTGTCATAACAATTTAAAGTTATAAATAATTTATAAAGTCAGCTTAAAAGATAAATCTAAGTGAAACAAATTTTATCTTAAATTGAATCATAATGACAAACTATGTAAAATATAAAATGAATTGAGACACGACACGAACACAATATAGAAAAAATAATTAAAACACAACACGAAAAATTCAATAAGAATACACGAACATGTAAAAATATACATAAAATGAATTATTAACGTGTAAAATCTTATAATACTTTGAAGGGGAAAAAAACACGAACACGTCAAGAACACACAAATTTTTCTCTAAATCGAATCACTATGACAAATCATGCAAAATATGTCATGAATTGATGAAAAACTATGTAAAATATTAAATGAATTGAAACACGAATTATCAACGTGTAAAAATTTATATAAATATATAATACTTTAAACACAAAAAATAACACGAATACACAAATTTTTTTCGTTTTTTTTCCTACCATTTTTTTCTATACACTAAAATAAAGTGAGGTCCACAAAAAAAAATGAAGTAAAGTGGGGTCCACAAAAAAAAAATTGGAGGGGGGCGACGTGGCCACCCTCTCCTTGCTGCAAAAACAGCAAAATTTATATATTGGATATATATATATCTATAATCTATCTATCTATCTATCTATATTATTATCTATATCTATTTATACTATTATTTATCTATATTATTATAAAAGAAATAATTGAGTTGATACTATTATCTATATCTATCTATACTATTATTTATCTATACTATTATAAAAGAAATAATTGAGTTGATGTCACTAAGTCAAGTGACACCAACTCAATTAATAAAATTACCAAAAAATAATTTTTAAAAAATTATATTGATTATAAATTAGAGATGTTAATGACTTTTAATATTTTTTAAAACAAAATTTTTATCTATATCTATACTATTACAAAGGAAATGACTGAGTTGATGTCATTGAGCCAAGTGACACAAACTCAGTTAGTAAAATTACCAAAAAATAATTTTAAAATAATTACAATGATTATAGATTAGGGATGTTAATGTCTTTTACTATTTTTTAAAACAGAATTTTTATATACTTCTATACTATTATAAAGGAAATGGCGGAGTTGATATAACTGAATCAAATGATACCAACTCAGTTGATAAAATTACCAAAAAATAATTTAAAAAAAATTATAATGATTATAGATTAGGGATGTTAATGTCTTTTAATATTTTTTAAAACATAATTTTTATATATTATTATAAAGGGAATAGCTGAGTTGGTGTCACTAAGTCAAGTGACACCAACTCAGTTGATAAAATTATCAAAAATAATTTTTAAAAAATTATAATGATTATAAATTAGGGATGTTAATGGCTTTTAATATTTTTAAAACATAATTTTTATTTAAAAAACTTTAAAAACTATCTATTTTTATATTAAAAACTACTTAAAAAATAACTATTCTTGTTAAAAAAAAAAAAAAACTACCCACTCACATAGTGAGTGTGACACCAACTCAGTTGGTGAGTTTATAAAAAAATCAAAATAAAAAAAGCTTAGTTTGAAAAAAATGCGTTTAAAAAGTGCTGTGAAAAATGATGGTTTGAGATTTTTGAGTGTTTGGTATTGCTGTGAAAAATATTGTGAAAAATGTCTGAAAAAGACATCATGTTAACAAATAATGAATAAGTTATTTTTAATAGTAATTGAATAAATTAAAAGTATTAAAATGTATGAAAAAATAAATTATGAAATTTAATTTTAAAAATTTATATAAAAAAATATGATTTTTAGATTTTCTTCAAAAAATAAAATTATTTCATCCTAAAAATAATTGTATTTTTATAATTTCATAATATTTAAATATATGATAAGTGGATATTGTTTTATATTTAAAATAAAATCTAAAAAATAAACACTTTTATACACATCATATAAACATAGAAAAAATGTATAAATATGTAATATATGATTATTCAATGGATGTAAAAGTCATTATACTCTTAAAATACAAATTGCCAACCGCAAACACACCTCTGAAGGAGTGTTTGCGGTTGGCTTGACTTGTGCAGCCTAAACAGGCTTTTACCTCAAATCATAAGTCGTTTGGGATTGCTTTGGCTGTTAAAAAGAGCTTTTGGACAGCCAAAAGCAATCCTAAACGAAGCCTAAATAATTTCTTTTTTCAAAAAATTATTTTCTTCACTCATAGTCTTAAAACGAATAATTGAGTTGGTGTAAAAAATCAAATTAAAATAATACACTCATGTAATAAAAAAACCAACAAAATTAAAATAATTAAAAACAAATAAAATTACATTATAAAAGTAATTTAATAACTTTTAAACTTTTATTTTTCAAACAAAACAACACTCACGTAATAAAAAAAAAAAAAAACCCACTCATTTTCACACAACTTTCGCAATTACCCACTCATCTTTTCTTCTCCACAAAAATTACCTATTTATTTTTTAGAGAAATTACTGATTTTAATCACGCAAGTGCATGTATCGTTGACAAGTAATACAATGAAAAGTAGAGTGTCGAACCCACGAGAAATTGTTACTAATTTTGCTAAGTACTAAAATTAACACAACTCAATCTTATCTAAACAACTGATTAAAGATGATAATAAAAAACTAAATTAAAAGAAACTAATATTAAAAACAAGTAAATTAAAAAGATGAATTCAATTAATTAATAAAAGCCTAGGATTACAACTTCCTTCAACACTTCGCTTAAATCTATCTCTACCTCTTCACTTGATTAATGATCCTGAGTTGTTAACCTAGAGTTCTATCTTATTTATAAGGATCTTCCGATGGTCTTATAAAAATATCCTTCTTAACCAATTAACTATATTCCTATTATAATTGAATTAAAAAAGAACTCATTAAGCTTAGGCTCTAACAATGGTTACACATGACAAGTAAGTGTATTCCTACCCTACCTGCGGATCAATTCATCCTAATAAATGAATATGAAACATGTGTCATTCAATCCATGTCTAACACTAAACTCCCTTTTTCAAGTTGTATTTAGGTTAACAAATCAATCTAATTGGTGGCCAATCAACTAGAAGCATTAAGAACAAGATTGAACAAACAACTCAACAAACCATTAAATCAAGCAAGAGAGAGAAAGTAAATTCAAACTATGTGTTGAGTTCCATTGAAATCCTAGTAAAAGAAATTTAGTTCATGATAATTAATGAAAACAAATAATAAAATAGTTTCACCATCATCAACAATACAAGAAAGATAAAGAAGAGAAAAGAGAAAAGAAGAAACTAAGAGTTGTCAGTTCTTGAGTCATCAATATTCCAATCTTCTTGAGAGAATTTGATGGTGGCTATCGTCTTTGTAATAACCTAATTTTGTTTGGGTCTTTCTCGGATTAAATCCGAAATGCATTTCTTGGTCAAACCTGAATCGAACCCGGGGCCTGCTGGCCCAGAAAGCCCAGCCCCAGCAGCAAACCCAAGCCCAACCCAGTTGCAAAAACCCAATCCCTGCACCTTACCTATCGAAACCCTAGCAGCCCCTGCAACCAAACCCTAGTCTACCATCCCCTAGCCCCATCCAATACGCCACCAACCTGGTGGCGTGCCCTGCCAGCCACCCTACATCCCCATTGCTTGGGATAATGTCCATAAACCATAATCCCAGGAAACTTGGGATTTCTTGGAAAAGTGAATCCTGAAGCTCTACAAAGAGCAAACTTCTCCAGATTAAAAAAAAAAAAAGGAGACCCACTGCTCCTCCCTAAAAAAAAATCACCACCAGAAACCCAAAAAAAAAAAAAAAAGAAACTTCATTTCACTTCGTTGCCAAAATTTTTATAGGAAATGTTAGAATCCCCAAGGCCAATGGGATTTTCATTGATTGTTGTCTGAAACTTACATTTCACTGGGTCTTCCAAGAACCTAAATACCAAAACAAAGCTTTGAAAAAAAACATGTGAGGAGCTGAATTTCGATCAACTTTAGTGTGGTTTGGGTTCTATATTCGTAGTTGATTAAGATCTATGATAGTAGGAGAAAACTATGTCGTTTTAAGCATGAAGATTTGACGCTTTTGACTAGTAAACAACAAAAAAAGGATTATCAACTACCTTCTAGGAAATTGAAAAGTTTGCTTCGTGGTATCATGCAAGCTCGTTCAGATTTGGAACTAAGGCCTCTTTGGTCAAGGAGTAGTTCGCGGTCTAAGGTGAGATTCTAATCTTTTTGTATGTTGGAATGAATTTGTATGCTATAGGCCAGTGAAGGAGTCAGCCTATGAGCTCTTGTTTCACAGAGCAATGGGTTTTGCTTCTTATGGTGAGTATTGGAGGAATTTGAGATGTATCCCCAAAAGAATTGCTATTTTAGGTGTGAGATTGGTGTTAAGATGATGGAAGAAATAAAGGGTTTAATAGAAGTGAAAGATGAGGTATTGATGAAAAATGTGCTTCATTTTGGGTCATTGAACAATGTTCTGGCGACAATTGAAGAACAAATGTGTTCTTAGAGAGGAGGAGGAGGATTGGGAGTTTAGAAAAAAAAAATATTTGGGTCTGCCACCAGACCAACCCAGACCGGCGGCCCAGCTGATTCGGACCGGCCTGCCAGGAACAAGTCTTGGGCTTTTTTTTTTCTTTTGTTGGGCTTCCATATTCAGGCTTAGTTAGGCGGTCGAGAAAGAACAAAGAATTTTACGAAGATCAATTTCGACATTCTGATTTTTGGATTCTCGACATTTTTCAGGTATGATTTTACTTTCCTTTATTATTATTTTTATTTTATTTTATTACTATTTTTATTTATTTATTTTTGTCTAGCATTCAGCATATTTTTATTATTCTGTTTCGATTTTTAAAATTATAAAATAATAATTCTTCTAATTAATACATGTCTTTTAAATTATTTTCGGTAAATAAAATTCTCTAAAAACGGATTCTTTCTCGGGATGGCCGGAGCATCAATCGTTCTTTGAAATGGTCTGAGTCAGAATAGTAATCGAAATATTATCGAAAATGTCGGAGTGATTCGAGAATTATTTTTACATAGATAATTTCTTTTATTTCGAAAATAATTATTAAAAGCGTTTTAATTTACTTTTCAAGCAAATAAATTTTTTTTTTTAAGAAATGTGATTTACCGAAGACGGAATTCGAAGGACGTCATGGTAGTGATTCCTAAGATATCTTGAGGTGAGAGAATTTCGTTAAATATCACCACGAGTGGTGGGAGTATTTAGCGATACGCTAAATATAAAAAATCGCTTTCATTCAAAAATGGGAATAATCGAAATAAAAGATGAATAAAATAGTGAATTTTTATGTGTTCAATATGTGGCCACATTCGTATTTTTTTTACACTATGCTTCGCACATCTAATCTTATAGTGATGTATTTAATCAATTGTCTTGTATGTTTAGCCGTGTGCATCCGATATTTAAATATTCGCATCATATGCATTTAAATACAAAAAAATGGATGTAAATTGCCGACGATGGAATTCGAAGGATACCACAGTTGTGATTCCTAAGATATCTTGAGGTGAGAGGATCTCGTTAAATACCACCAAGAGTGTTGGGAATATTTAATGAGCGTTTTCGATAATAGATTTACGTTCACTTTCGATTTCAAAAAAAAATAACAATTGAAGAAAAATTCAAAAAAAATAAAACATGTTTTTTTTTTTTTTTAAATAAAATAAAATAAAATAAAATAAAAGTAAAAGAGAATTAGTTTTAAATGCCGATGTCAAGTCCATTAAATCGAGATTTAAGATAACACGTGATTAAATGGTACCGTTTTCTAAACGGGCGTCGCGGGGGTGCTAATTCTTCCCCGCACGTAACTGACTCCCGAACCCGATTTTGTTTTCTCTCTGGTTTAAAGCGCAGACTTCGAAATTGGTTTTAAAAAAATATTTTAATTAATTTCAAAATATTTTACTAAAACCGGGTTTAATAGGTGGCCAATCACACCTAGCAAAAAAGATTGGTGGCGACTCCATTTTGTTTTTAAAATCGTCTTAGCGGTCGAAAAACCGTTATGACAGCTTGGCGACTCCACTGGGGACTTTTGAAAGTCGAGCCACAAATTGATCATGTGTTATTTTAAAATCTCGAATTAATGGATTTAATCGGTATTTAATTTTAATTCTCTTTATTTTTATTTTGCTTGCATTTACATCTTGATATTTGTTAATTCTTTATTCATATTTTTTATATCGTTTATTTATTTTTTAATAATTATGGAATGTTTAGGATAAAGGGTCGTAGACAAATAGTCGAAGGTTTGTTTGTTCCTTCTCACACACGAGCACGTGCATTTCATACATAAGCTCTATACCCGAGCTTTATCCCTTTAGGTGGAAGTAAAGTACCTACGCTCTCGTGAGGTAATAACCTCCGCATGGGCTAGCGAAACACTTCCGGAGTAAGAAAGTACCTACACTTTCATGAGGTGGTAACCTCCGCATAAGCCTGGAAAATATACTCCAACAAATTGAACCCGTTTAAATCGGGATGCCTTACTAGCCTTCACGGGCGATAGTGAGGAGCAATTTGGGGCCTTTTAGGACCTAATTCAACCTCATGTAGTGAATTTAGGTAGAGCCATATCGAATTTTCGATCGGATATCCCCGAAATTAGGAAGGAACGTTTGTGATCTTTCGCTATTAGTTTTACATTCCGAACAAACACTGTAAATCGGGTAATGATGAACGTACATTGTGCTACCTGCAATAAGTTTCATATTTCGCCCCGAAGGCACCGTGATGCCTAAATAAGTTGATACTGTCGGGGCAAATGTTCTTTAATTTTTTTGATTTTGTAGATATGAAGATTCTTTCCTTCAAGCACCCTTGCATTTCGTATATCTCATGCATGAGTGCACTTGTAAATAAAGCATGTACATTTATAATTGTATTTTTGATTTCATGATGATAATAATCTCATTTTTAAATTGCATAAACACTTGTTGATTGATTAAATATGAATTGCAGACCGGTAGTGTTGAATAAATATTTAGACACCCGTGCCATAATAAGACCCACTACCCCAAAAGTTTTTGATAAAAATTGTTTTTTCTTAAAATAATATTTTGATTTTGCGGGGAAAATATGTTAAAAAAAATCATTGATTGATTTTGGAGGCAATTTTTGTGCAATGAAATTGTTGAATAATTAAGTTCAGTCCCGTCATGGTTAATTTAATTATTGAATATTTTTCTATATATTCATGCATTAATTTGTTTATTCTTTACACACATCAAATTGGCATCATGTTGCTATAACATGCATGGTCATTCATTGTAGAATACAATAATAACATACATGGTCATTCTCCGTATATACCCGTGTATCAATTTATTTATTCTTTACATGCATCATAGGGACATCGTGATTGCATTCATAACAATATGGTCATGCATTCGTGACATAATACATGGTCACTCACTGTATATGATCATGCATTAATTTGTTTATTCTTTACATGCATCATATGGGCATCGTGTTACATTCACAGCATTCATAGCTCATTCATCATGAAACACATTTGGGGAATAAAAAAAGTTGGCTTAGCTTTAAAACTTTGAAGAGATTTCTCTTTCAAATCAGAGGTATAAGAATTACTGCGTACCTCTATGACACAGGCCGGAACCATGGGGGATGAACAAAATAGACTGGATAGGGTGGAAAGAGTACAGAGGGAATTACAGGAACAATTGGCAAAGTCACAAGAACAATCCGCAAGGTCCCAAGAGGAATCTAGAGAACAGATGACCAAGCTCATGGAATTGTTATCCGTCGCGATCAAGGGAAATGAATACACCGAAAACTTGGCCACTAAAGAAAGGTCGGAGGCACAGAAGGGTCTGAATGAGGTTGTAATGTTAGATGACCAGTCTGATCAAAACACGGTTAATCCTGTCAACATCCCAAACTTAGGTGATCCAGCTGAACCAGCAAAGTTGAAAATGGTTGCGTTGAATGGGGCTGAGTCGGCAGATTCCCAAAGAAAATATCAGCTGTTAGAGGAAAGGCTCCGGGCAGTAGAAGGCACAAATGAATTTGGGAGTGTAGATACAAGTGAACGTTGTTTGGTTTCTGATTTAGTCATTCCTCCTAAATTCAGAGTCCCCGATTTTGGGAAATATGATGGGACAATCGATCCATCGGCCCACATCACTATGTTCTGCTGAAAGATGACGGGACATACGGATAATGATAAGCTTTTGATCCACTGTTTTCAGGATAGCCTCAGTGGATCCGGGATCAGGTGGTATAATCAATTGAGCAGGGATCAGATTCGCTCTTGGAATAATCTGGCTAGAGCTTTTCTAATCCAATACAAGCATGTGACTGATATGGCGCCTGACCATCTCACCTTGCAAAATATGGAGAAAAAGGCCACTGAGAGCTTCAAAGAATATGCTCAGAGGTGAATGGACATGGCCAATCACACCTAGCAAAAAAGATTGGTGGCGACTCTATTTTGTTTTTAGAATCATCTTAGCGGTCGAAAAATCGTTATAACAGTCTTTAGAGAGAATTAGGTTTCTTGATGTCTAATCCTCTTTATTTTGACCTAAAAGAGTCCTATTTAAAATGTCCAAGGCCTCATGGAGTCCGAAACTTCATTCCCAAGCAAAACAGGTAAGTTTTGCATTTTTTTACGTTTTTGCGGTACTGTTCATGAGCCCTCGACGCCGCAGCGCTAGCTTTTGGCGTCGCGGTGCCACTGCTACGGCCTCTTTGGTGTTTCTCCTCCGTTTGTCCGAAATTGGTTTTTGTCGGCTTCTCAAACTTCATCAGTTGTTTTGACTAGGCAAATCTTGTTCGATTTTGACGAGCCTTACACCGTTGGAAAGGTATAGAAGTAAGATTAAAAAGTCAAGAGGGAGTTTTCTCATTTGAAGTCTTTAAGATCGAGTTTTTCTTGAAAAAAGCTCCGGAGGTCGAATTTGCCTGCTCATTGGATTGCACCGATTTTTGTTGTTTTGCACCTTGAAGTTCCAGATCACCTTGGACCTATAAAAACACATAAAACACAACTAAATAAATATTTTTAAACATAAAATGGATAATTAAAATAAATATAAAATATCTTAAACTAATCAAATCCTAATAAAATCCTCAAGGACTTAGCCGATTCAAAAGCATAAAAGGTGGCAAAATAACTATATTTTCTAGAGTTATCACACTCCCAAACTTAATATTTTGTTAGTTCTCAAGCAAAACAAAACTAAACACACTAAATAAATAAATTGACTCAAATCATCACTCAAGATAAATGCATTCAAACAACGATTTCTTTAATCTTCCTCAAAAGTTACCTCAAAATCCCTATTCAAAGTACAACATAAACATAATCCAAATCTATGATTCAATTCAATCGTAAACTTCATGCTTGAATGGATTTTCAGTGTGTGTGTGTATAATCTCTTGTCTAATCAATGCATGCAATCCAAATAAGTTTATATCAATGAAAAATACGAATTAGTACTAGACTCTCATATGTTTGCTTTTCATCTCTCTCTCCACTAATGTAGACTAACACTTCATCAAGGATCAAATAGGTTTTTATTAAGCTTGTAATGTAAGGCTAGGGTCAAGGTAGGATAAAGATATATTTCGGTTTAAGTTTACCCATAGACACTTTACATTTTTATCAGGATTTTTGAGAGCCATAGTCTTTTCCTCAAATTACATTCTTCATTCTTTCTTTGAATAAACTTCCTTTTTACTTCACCAATTTATTCATTTTTTTTCTTTTCTGTTCTTCGTTTTCGAAGAACTATAACTTTCTTTTTTAATTACCACTTCACCCAAATTCGACATGGCTCATAATTGTTTCTTGTAATATCATCACATGCCTATGTAGTGAAGGTTAATCATGGTTTTTCTTAGTTGGCTAGGCCAAAAGATGTGGCAATCAAATAAAATAGATATATCAATTAAGCTCAAAGAGGTAGACTAAGGATATTAAAGGTAGGTTCGAAAGGCTCAAACGATCCAAAGATGGCCTAAATCACTTTCTCAACTTAGTTTTGTCTAGGATTTTTCCTTGAGAGAGAATCAAACAAATTCTAGGGTCTAGACATAATTGCAATTCACATCAACATAATCAGTATTTAAATAAGCAATGCAAATCTAAGCAAGAGATTAAGTGCTCAATTAGTGAAAATCACATCCTAACAATAAGACTAACGAAAGAATTTGACACAAATTCTTCTCATGCTTATGTTTTCCCAAGAATCAAGATAAATCAATAACTAAAATTCATCATTGGATAAGGATTTCATCATAATAAGTGCAATATATCTAAAGCAAAAAAAAAAAAAAATTTAGACTCCTAATAATAAAATTAATCACACAAACTAAAATAAATCTAAAGACACACCCCCAAACTTAAAACAAACATTGTCCTCAATGTTTAGAAATAAAAAGAGTAAGAATAAGAAAACTCCCCTATCGATGCAAGCAAAGCAGGAGAAGCTTTAGTTTTCCTCTTAGACTTAATCATGCTCGTCCAAGTTGGGTGAGTAGTCACTACAAAAGAAAATAAAGTAAAAATAAATTAATAATAATTGAAATACTCTAAAAATTAAAATAAAATAAAAATTAAAATTTAAAAAGTTTAGAACTTGGGTTGCCTCCCAAGAAGCGCTTGATTTATAGTCATCGGCTTGACTATCTCATTGTTCATCATCCTTATCCAACCACTTAATGATTTTCGATTCATGCCATTTGGCTGTCATTTCTTTAAACAACTTCGCTTTCTTGCAGGCTTGAAAGCGAAATTCATCTCTTTCCGTGATAGAATTCAAGAATGCTTTAAGTGAATCAATGGGATAAATCTCTATGAATTCCTCGTTGTTAGCACCATCTATCCAATCGATTAGTTATGGCTGTTGAATGCATTCGAAAACAGGCTGTGGTGGGTCACACTGGATCTCCTCTATGTAAACTTTTTCACCTTCTTTTGCATCCACAATTTATTCTTCAAGAAATTTGGTTGGTAGTGGTGGGTCGCACTGAATCCCGACTTCTTGAGCTTTCACAAATTCTTCTTCAATAAGCTCAGTTGACTATTCTGGGTTCTTGCTATCCTCATCTATCTCTTGCTCAATCCCAAGTGTATTAGCATCGTAATGCTCTCGTTCTTCACTCATAGGATTAAGTTCAGTATCACTTGGAAGAGTTTCTTGAAGTTGGTTGTTAATGGCATGAGCGAGCTAGCTTATTTGTGTCTCAAGGTTCCTGAGTGTCGCTGCTTGACTCTGATTGATAGTTTCTTGTTTCGCCATGTAGTGCATAAACATCTCTTCCAATGAAGGATTCGTTTCTGGAATCGGTGCTTGAGCTTGTGATGAGAACTCAAAAGGATATGCTTGATTGTCTGAATATGAGGACCATTGATTATTGTTCCAAGAAAAATTTTTGTGATCTCTCCAACCTGGATTGTAGTCGTTGGAATAAAAATTATTTTGCTGCATATTGTAGTTTCCAACATACTGCGTTGAATCAGCATAAGTTGGGCACCAATCACTATGATGTCCACCCCTACAGAGTTCACAAATTACAAACGGGCTTTGGACAATTGGTACACTCAAAGTGTCAAGCTTCTTGTTAAATGCAGCCACTTGTGCAGATAAAAGCATTGATTGCATCCTGTTTATAATCCCACGTAGTGCATCAAAATCAACAAAACCTAAAAATAAAAAAAATAAAAAAAAAGTTTGGATTAAGACTAAGATTGCTTGGTATTAATATTAACAAAAATAATAAACAATTCCTCGACAACGGCGCCAAAAACTTGTTATTGATTTTAATCACGCAAGTGCACGTATCGTTGACAAGTAATATAATGAAAAGTAGAGTGTCGAACCCACGAGGAATTGTTACTAATTTTGCTAAGTACTAAAATTAACACAACTCAATCTTATCTAAACAACTAATTAAAGATGATAATAAAAAACTAAATTAAAAGAAACTAATATTAAAAACAAATAAATTAAAAAGATGAATTCAATTAATTAATAAAAGCCTAGGATTACAACTTTCCTCAACATTTCGCTTCAATCTCTCTCTACCTCTTCACTTGATTAATGATCCTGAGTTGTTAACCTAGAGTTCTATCTTATTTATAAGGATCTTCCGATGGTCTCATAAAAATATCCTTCTTAACCAATTAACTATATTCCTATTATAATTGAACTAAAGAACTCATTAAGCTTAGGCTCTAACAATGGTTACACATGACAAGTAAGTGTATTCCTACCCTACCTGCAGATCAATTCATCCTAATAAATGAATATGAAACATGTGTCATTCAATCCATGTCTAACACTAAACTCCATTTTCCAAGTTGTATTTAGGTTAACAAATCAATCTAATTGGTGGCCAATTAACTAGAAGCATTAAGAACAAGATTGAACAAACAACTCAACAAACCATTAAATCAAGCTAGAGAGAGAAAGTAAATTCAAACTATGTGTTGAGTTCCATTAAAATCCTAGTAAAAGAAATTTAGTTCATGATAATTAATGAAAACAAATAATAAAATAGTTTCACCATCACCAACAATACAAGAAAGATAAAGAAGAGAAAAGAGAAAAGAAGAAACTAAGAGTTGTCAGTTCTTGAGTCTTCAACCTTCAATCTTCCAATCTTCTTGAGAGAATTTGATGGTGGCTATCTTCTTTAGAGAGAATTAGGTTTCTTGATGTCTAATCCTCTTTATTTTGACCTAAAAGTGTCCTATTTAAAGTGTCAAAGGCCTCCTGGAGTCAGAAACTTCGTTCCCAAGCAAAACAGGTAAGTTTTACATTTTTACGGTACTGTTCACGAGCCCCCGGGCTGCGGCGCCACTTCTACTGCCTCCTTGGTGTTTCTCCTCTGTTTGTCCGAAATTGGTTCCTGTCGACTTCTCAAACTTTGTCAGCTGTTTTGACTAGGAAAATCTTGTTCGATTTTGACGAGCCTTACACCCTTGGAAAGGTATGGAAGTAAGCTTTAAAAATCAAGAAAATAGTTTTCTCATTTGAAGTCTTTAAGACCGAGCTTTAAAGAAGCTCCGGAGGTCGAATTTGCATGCTCATTGGAATGCATCGATTTTTGTCGTTTTGCACCTCGAAACTCCAGATCACCTTGGACCTATAAAAACACATAAATAACAACTAAATAACTATTTTTAAACATAAAATGGATAATTAAAATAAATATAAAAATATCTAAACTAATCAAATCCTAATAAAATTTTCAAGGACTTAGGCCTCGTTTAGCATTGCTTCTGGCACAGCTTTTGAGGTCAAAAGCTGCTTTTCACCGCAAACGCAATGCTAAACAGATAAAAAAAAATTAGCTTCTGCTGTTGAAACCATGGTTTGAAAAGCCAAACCAAAAAGCCAAAAAATATAACTTTTGGGCTTTAAAAGCTGGCTTTTGGATAAAATAACTTTATTATCCTCACATCTCTACACTTTTATTATTTTAAACATATCTTTTTTTGACATTTCAATTTCCAACAACATTTTTTCACAGCAATGCTAAACATTTAAAAGTTTTTAAACCACACTTTTTCACCACACTTTATAAACACACTTTTTCCAACTCGAGCTTTTTTCAACCCAAGCTTTTTTCAACAGTAATGCTAAACTAGCCTTTAGTCGATTCAAAAGCATAAAAGATGATAAAATAACTATATTTTTTTAAAATTATCACCCACTTTCTCGAAACTAAAATAATTTATAATTTTAATTTCTAAACTGAATACTTTTAAACTTTATTCCTAAAACAAGGTACTTTTGTACGACTAGATTCCATGTCAGCATTCTATTTTTTAGAAAAACTCCAAATCAGCATGTTAAAACATACTCTCGAGTCTCCTTCCCTTTCTCTTTCCTTCCTGTAACTATATACATCTCTCTCTTCAACCCATTTTTTCTTCTGCCAAAGTCATTCCCGTAAGGATTTAATTACCATCACTCACTATTATTAGAATAATATACCAGCGTTTCTATCCTCCACAGTTTATTAAGAGGGCCATTAGATACTTATTCTAATATGAAAATGTTTTTAAAAAAAAGAAAAAAAGAATTGAATCAAGAATCAAAGAAGTTTTTTCTAATATGCATAAGACTTGACATCATGTTGTTCTGGTATATAAATTACAAAACTACGAATTAAGTACAGAAAGTGAAGGAGGGAGAACAAGAATTAAAGACAGAGAGAGAAAGGGAATCTAAATCAAGAACCAAAAAAGTTTCTTTTTAAAAGAATTAATCAAGAAAGTTTGAGAGGGGGGGGGGGGGGAGAATGAGTTTGCAGCAAGAAAATTGGAGAACATTTTTTCTTTGTGGGAGGGGATGGCACATAGGAGCTGTGATTTCATATTTTTACTGGTATCCAAATTATGTTAGCAAGAACCCACGAAGATCTTACGTATATTTTTTAATTCTTCTTGACAGATCTCTTAACATCTTTTTTTATTTATTTATTTTATAGATAAAATATTTAGAGTAATCATAAGCATAAGTATCTAATGGCCCTCCTAATAAACATTGGAGGATAAAAACGCTGATATCATTATCTCTCTATAATAGTGATAATTAAATCTTTATTGGAATGGTTTTGGCTGAAGCAAAAAATGGGTTGAAGAGAGAGAGATGTTAGATGCATATAGTTAAAGGTAGACCTGTCCATGGGTCGGGCCGGGTCACGGTTCGAAAAATATATATATTTTTTGTCCAAGCCCATTCGGGCCAGGCTCGGGCCGTATAGGCTCGTTTCACTATTCAAAAATATTAAAAAATATTAAAAAATATTAAAAATTATTTTTATTTTTTATATTAATATATATATTTTATAGTTAAATTTAAATAAAATAAATATTTTTTATTTAATAAATAATAATTCGGGCCGGGCCGGCCCGAAATACTAAATATCTTATCCAAACCCGGCCCAATACGAGCCGGGCCTACCGGGCTGGGCGGGCTACCCGGCCCTTGGACAGGTCTAGTTACAGGAAAGAAAGAGAAAGAAAATGAGACTCGAGAGCAGCGTTTTAATATGCTGATTTGGAGTTTTAAAAAATATTGAAATGCTGACATGGAACCTAGTTGTACAAAATTACCTTATTTTAGGAATAAAGTTTAAAAATATTATAGTTTAGAAATTAAAATTATATATTACCTTATTCTCGAAAAAAACTCCTTACACAAACTATCCACTTACAAAAATTATCAATTTTTTTACATTTAAGTTTTTTAAAGTACAATTTATTTATTTTAATATATTTTAACTCACATAGGAGTGTCAAAAAATTCTAGTGTTTAAAAAGTACAATAAAAAATATGATTTAAATTTTTTTATGTGTTTGATTTTGTTGTCAAAAAAAGATTATGATAAATTGAAATTTAAAAAAAAAATATCTATAAAATAATAAAAATTTTAAAAAATGAGAATAATAAAATTATATTATCTTAGAAATTAACTTTTCAAATCACAAAACACTATTTTTTTAATTTTTCATTTTGAGTTGCTAAATCATAATTTTAACAAAAGAAAAAAATCAATATTTTTTTACTTTATTATAATTGTAATAAAACACACTTTTTAATCTCAAAAGTTTATACCCATCATAATATTAAACGAGATCTAAGAAAAAATATTGAAAGAATTTATTAGCATTTGGACATTTTAGTTTTGGGAAAAAAGCAAGGACACGAACTTGAAACTTTAGCCGACTCTTGCTGGTTTGGTCTGGTCTCACACACCAATAAATACGTCGCGGTTAAAACTGTTAAACTCAAACAACATTAAATTGTATTAGAGTAGTACTGTTAAAAAAAAGTTTTTAAATTATTACCACATGATTGTTGTATGATTGGCTGGCAGTTAACAGATATTAGCCTGAAGAAAATTAATGATCGGACATTTTTCAAGTGCTATTTTTCATTCCTTAAAGATTTGAAAACAATTTTAATAATGAAAGGTTTGAAGGTCGAAAACAAAATCAATCTCACGATTATATTTAAAGATTTGAAAACAATCATATAAAACTGATATGAAATTGTGGTAAAAAAAACAATTATTTTTTTTTTGCTTTTAATTTGTAGCAAATCAAGTTTAGATTTGTTAAGTATGGTGGAAATAGGGATGGCAATGGAGCGGGGCGGGGGCAGATACTGCCTTATCCACTTCCACCCCACTCTTGCATGGATGTTAAAAACATCCACATCCATGGATGTCGGTTACATCCATAACCGCTCCACGGTGCTCCACTCCGCTACACCCCAATTTATATTAATTATTTTTAACTTAATATTGTAAAAATTATATTATAATTTATTCAAAAACATAATTTTAGTATATAAAAATCTTTAATATAATATATATAATACATATATACTAAAAGTATAGATATAAAATATTAGTATATATATGATTTTAGTATATATATCTAATATATATTAAAAATATAAGAAAAAATATAAAATATTTTCAAGGATAAAATAGTAATTTCAAAAGTCGGGGTGGGGCGGAGTGGAGCAAGCATTTACCAAAACCGCTCCGCTCCATCCCGCTCCAAAAAAAAACCTCTCCATTCGGAGCGGATCGGTGCGAAATCCATCGGTCGGATCGGATTTTGCCATCCCTAGGTGGAAAGAGTAAGCATATTTTTTGTAGCTAGATTACCTAATCAGGATTTGTCTTTTAACTGTTCATGGGATTAAAGTACATAGGAAAGCAATTAAACACCTTATGTTATGCATCAAGTGAGCTTGAAGTCGAGTAAATAATGTTTGGACTTGTACAATGATGGTGATGAGATAAAATGATGAAATTATCAATATTTTACCCGTTATGTGTATACATACTGTTGGAAAAATATGAAGGTTCATGTGTATGCAATTTTTTTCTAAATTAATGTTTTTGTAACAATCGAGGTTATGTACGATCGTGCAAAATCAAACCCCAAAAATTTTAAAGACAAATTTGAAAATTGGTAAGAAGTTATAAGTGAAGGAAATAAAAGAAGGAAGGATCAAATTGAACAAATTAAAAGTTTAAGGGCTTAATGGTTAGTTATGAAAAGTTTAGGGACCAATGTGCAATTATACCAAAAATTTAAAAATATCTTTTAAGTTCATTTTATCTCTTGAAAACTCTAGATTTTTCATTTTATTTCTCAAGTAGCAGCCGGCCTTTCTTCTTCTCATTCTCTCAAAATATTCTTCAAGCATCTTCCACCAAAATTTCATCAATAATCACATCCAAGGTTAGTTTCTTGATTATTTTTTCCTTTTCTCTAGATTTTTTACATGAATATGCTAAGATTTTAACTTCTTGAACATGTTAAAGTCTATAATTTCATCTATTAAGTATGAGTTTTACTTTCCTTTAGTAAGAATTAAAAGGATTTGAAAGCATGAACAAGAAAATGGGAAGAAAAAGCAAAACAGGGGAATTGAGCATGCCTTCTGTTCTGATTTTCTGGGTTTGTTACAGCTGGGTTTGTATTTTTTTGATATTTTTCCTAGAAAATAGACTTCAATACGAGAATTTTGGTTTTTGAATCACCGAAAACCAATAAGCGGTTAAAAAGATAAAATTCGGTGAAGTTGGCTGTCCAGTTTTGACCTCATTTTTGGCATAGTTTCGGGATTTATCAAACTTGATCAAGATTTTGTTCTAATTGTCTAAGTTAGTTATTTCCTTCATAAAGTATACTTATTGGCTGAGATAAACCAATTGGAATCACTTCAAAATTTCTTACCAAACTCAAGTTATAATTTTTCTAATCTAGTTTGATAGTAAGGATAAGAGAAATATAGTACTAAATGATGATTATGGATTATGGAAATCTCTAAGGCATGGAGTACTAGAAAGGAATTTGATAAGGACATGAATATGGAGTTGAATTATGGAGAAAATGATTATGGAAATGATATTAAAAATTAAGGATATGTTGTTTTGAGTATGAGAAATTAGTATTGACTTTGGGGTAGATTAATGGGACTTAAGTTGCATTCATAATTGCATAATGCTTTGAGTATGTATAAATACCAATTATCGTTAATCTCTAGGCCACGTAGATCCAACGTCACTCGAGGATCCCGAGGTTACAGGCCGAGACGTATAGGGAGATAATATCAAGGACTGTGAGTAGACTATAACTATAGTTATATGGAGTTTCTTTAATTATAATTTATTTAGTATGATATTTATTTTACGTATTAAAGACATATGCGATATATAAACATATGAAATCATTTGGTTATTAATGTGCATGTATTTTAAGAAATGTTATATCGAGCAAGTTGGATGATTTATAAAATATGATTATACATAGATTTTGACATACATGGTTTTGGCTCCACCTGACTTAATGTATGAGATTATACCCTTGATCGGAATACGGGAGCTGCATGCTACGCCTTTGTGATGGTAGCCACCTCCAGAGTCCCAATTTTATGATATTAGACAGGGGTATGGGAGCTGCGTGCTACGCCTTTGTGGTGGTAGCCACCTCCAGAGTCCCTATCCCGTTATATTAGCCTTTTAGGGGCACATCACAATGACACATATGCGTTTGGGGCGTCCTATGGTGATATTGGCCTTTGGAGCCGGCTACTAGTATGCCTACATGGATATTACCTGGTTTTTACATGGATGTATAGATAAATCTTATGTATGACAGTAAGTTGGAGCCCAATTATACGAAACTTGATTTACTCTACAAATTTTATTTATTGATTTGTTATTATAATACTGTTATACATTTGAAAACTTCGCTATACCTTCGAATTATTCATTATACTTTTACTATTATTTATTTTGAAAACGTTTATTATGTTTTAAAAGTTATCGTCATAGTTTTCAAATGTTTTAAAAGTTGTCTACTCACTGAGATATTCATATATCTCACCTTTTCATATTTCTCATTTTCAGGTTATAGTTAGGTGTCGGGATTGCTGCCTTCCTCCACTCTCCGCTTCTAATAGTGTTTTGGCGTGGTGGGCATCGTACTTAAATCTCTCTAGAAGTCTTGTTCTTTTGATGTCTTTTATCTAGTAAACCGTTTTGAGATAGGTTTACTTTTAGATAAATTGTATATATTTGAAGTTATGAGACAATGAATCAATATGTATTGACTTGAATATAGATTGATCATGGATAATATTTGAATATGCATGTATAAATGTGATAAACTATATTGAGAAATATTGCTTGCTAAGGATATAAACTGAATGTCATTCGCAGGATGGTTATAGTTAAGATAGAAAGAAAACTCTGCTAGATTTTAGGTAGATTATCCGGACAGCGTGTCAAAACTTGGTGTCAGAGCATAGGATATAGGTCCTGTAGACTTAGGAACTATTTGTTGAAGTATTAAAAGATTGTCACTTGTGCAGGAAATCAGACACGATGCCACCACGTCGAAGAGAAAGACCAAAAATCAATCCCCTACCCCTAGATAGGGATAGGAATAAAAATGAGAATATTGATGAGCAAGTTGAAGCACAAGCTTCAGCTGCTAGTTCATCTTCTATCGTTGCACCCCCAGTAGCTGACTTTAATTTAGATGAGGTAGTTGCGGCCTTGGCAAGAATGATTCCCACTTTGACTGCCCCTGCTGAAAAGGGGATAGTTGATTACTGTAAAGACTTGAAGAATATGGATTGCAAGATTTTTACGGGATCTTTGGAATCAGACTTAGCTTGGACATGGCTACAGAAAATTAAGACTACTTCCATTACTCTTCAGATTCTTGAGCCCATGAGGTTACCATGTGCGGTGCAATTCTTGGAAGATCATGCACACACATGGTGGAAAACTACAGTGCAAAGGTATGTTGAATGTCCTACCATAATCTGGGCAGACTTCCGAAGAGAGTTTGAGGAAAAAATACTATTCTCGGGCTTTGCGGGAAAAGAAATGGACTGAGTTTATGAATCTAAAGTAGGGTAGTATGTCAGTAGCAGAGTATGAGCAGAAATTCAACGAGCTATCAGAATTTGCTCCATCGGTAGTAGCCAACGATGTTGACAGATGCAAGAAATTTCAAGATGGGCTTCATGTTAGTATTCGTGATAGGCTGACGACCTTGGATACAGATGACTATAATAAATGGGTCAACATGGCAATCAAAGCTGAACATAATCTGAAAGAAATGAAAGACAAATAAGAGAAGTTCAGAAAAAGAAAAGGGCAGTCCTCCAGTGAGGACGTGAGGCTTAAGAAAAGCTATTTAGAGACCATAACCAGTAGTTACAAACCCTCGAGATTCCAAGAGGGATCAGACAGAAAACCTTTTAGTGGTGCTTCTAGTAGACCTACCATCGGACCTCAACAGCAGACTAGATCGCTGCCTGGGAGGTCAAAAGGACCTCGAACCTTGACTTATTCTCAGTGTCCCCATTGTGGGAGAAATCATCCTGGTAAATGTTGGAGACTACAGGGTGTATGTTTTCACTGCAAAGAACCAGGACACATGAAATAGGATTGTCCCAAGCTGGAGAACAAAGGAGCTACCAGTCAGTTATCAGCGGGTCAAAGGGAAATGACCCAACCTACTGCTACACCTCAGTACACAACAGTTAGAGATAGAATTGGGGCACAATCTCAAGTTGGTTCATCTACTGGTCCTCGACAGAGTGGATAGCCTGGCAGGCCCCGAACTGCAGCCAGAATTTATGCTATGACTCAACAGCAGGCTCAGGCTACTCCTGAAGTGGTTATAGGTATTCTCTCAGTTTCTAAGGCAGATGTAGAATCTTAATAGATCCGAGTGCAACTCATTCTTTCGTTTCTAATTCACATGTCATGCATTTGGATAGAGAGTCTAGGAGGTTAGACATTCCTATGGTCGTTAGTACCCGAGTGGGTGAAACTTTGAAGATTGATGTGGTTTATCCGGGTTGTATCGTTATGGTTCAGGAGCATGAATTACCGATTGATCTGTTTCCATTAGGAATGTATGATTTCGATGTGATTCTCGGAATGGATTGGTTGTCTAAGCATAATGCAGTGATAGATTGCTTTTTCAAAACTGTGACTTTTAAGAAGTCGGGAGACTTGGAGTTCACCTTTCAAGGAGAAAGGAAAGTTTTACCCTCTTGCTTTATCTCTACGATGGCAGCCAGTAGATTCTTACAAAAAGGGTATTCTGCTTACCTTGCTTATGTGATTAATAAGGACATACATGTGGCAAAGTTGGAAACCATACCTGAGGTTAAAGAGTTTCCTAATATCTCTCCTGAAGAATTGATCGGTTCACCTCCTGACAGGGAATTGGAGTTTACTATCGACTTAATCCCTGGTAGTGCTCCTATTTCTCAGGCACCCTATAGAATGGCACCCTTGGAGCTAAAAGAATTGAAAGTATAGTTGCAAGATCTAGTTGACAGAGGTTTCATTCGGCCTAGTGCCTCACCGTGTGGAGTACCAGTTTTGTTTGTAAAGAAAAATGATGGATCTTTACGGTTGTGCATCGACTACCGGCAACTGAATAAGGTCACCATTAAGAACAAGTATCCTTGGCCAAGGATTGATGACTTGTTTGATAAGTTGCAAGGTGCAAGTGTATTCTCCAAAATAGACCTAAGGTCGGGTTATCATCAATTGAAGATCAAAGAATCTGATATTCCAAAGACTGCTTTTTGAACTCGATATGGTCATTATGAATTCTTAGTTATGCCTTTTAGGCTAACTAACGCACCTGTAGTCTTTATGGATTTGATGAATAGGGTTTTTCGACCCTACTTAGATAAGTTTGTCATTGTGTTCATCGATGACATGCTAGTTTATTCCAGAAATGAGGATCATCATGTAAGCCATTTGAGAATGGTGCAGCAGACTATGCGTGAAAAGCAACTTTTTGCTAAATTTTCCAAGTATGAATTCTGGCTGGACAAAGTAGCATTCCTTGGTCACGTGGTATCTAAGGAAGGGATCTTTGTGGATCCAAAAAAGATAGAAGCTGTAGTTGCTTGAGAAAGACCCACGAATGTCACAAAAGTTAGAAGCTTTCTCGGATGGCAGGATACTATCGAAGATTCGTGGAAGTATGTTCCATGATTGCCTCTATTTTGTCGAAGGTAACACGGAAGCATGCTAAGTTTGAGTGGACTGATGAATGTGAGCAAGCTTTCCAAGAGCTCAAGCACAGATTGACCACAACATCAGTTCTTACACTATCATCAGGGACTGGAAGCTTTGTGGTATACAATGATGCCTCGAGGTGAGGTTTGGTTTGTGTTTTGATGCAACATGTGAAGGTGATAGCTTATGCTTCTCTGCAACTGAAACAGCATGAGCAGAACTATCCCACTCACGATCTAGAGTTGGCGGCAGTGGTGTTTGCACTGAAAATTTGGAGACATTATTTGTTTGGAGAAAAATGTACAATCTACACTGATCATAAGAGTCTGAAATATCTGATGGATCAAAAAGAACTGAATTTGAGGCAAAGGAGATGGTTGGAATTGATAAAAAAAATTATGACTGTGTGATTGACTACCACCTAGGAAAGGCCAATGTAGTGGTCGATGCTCTTAGTCGAAAGTCTTCTAGTTCCCTTGCTCATATCCAAGCGATTCAGAAACCTTTACAAAATGAGTTGAAGTCTTTACCTTTGGAATTGATGATTGATGAGAATGATCTCCTAGTAGCCCACTTGAAGGTTAACCGATTCATATTGATAAGATACGTGAAGCACAGAATAATGACCCTATGTTGGTAAAGTTAAAACAGGAAGTAAGGGATGGAGTGACTTTCAAATGAAGGATGATGATGTACTAAAAATAAGAAACAAGCTTTGTGTGCCTCAGGATGAAGAACTTCGGAAGGTGATTTTGGAGGAAGCTCATAGTGCACCATACGCATTGCATCCCGGTAGTGTGAAGATGTATGGAACCTTAAGAGAACACTATTGGTGGCAAGGTATGAAATGGGACATAGCTGAGTTTGTTTCTAGATGTTTGGTATGCCAACAAATTAAAGCCGAGCATAAAAAACCTTCAGGGAAGTTGAACACCCTACCTATTCCTCAATAGAAGTGGGAAGATATTGCTAAGGATTTCGTTTCGGGATTTCCAAGAAGCAGTCTGGTTATGACAACGTTTGGGTGATTATTGATCATCTAACAAAATCAGCTCACTTTTTGCCAGTCAAGAAGACTTTTTCCATGGAAAGGCTGGCTAAACTTTATGTGAACGACATTGTCAGGTTGCATGGTGCCCCAGTATCGATTGTATCTGATCGAGACCCCCGATTCACATCTCGATTCTGGCCAAGTTTGCAGAATGCTATGGGCACTAAACTCAAGTTCAACACCGCTTTTCATCCCAGATAGATGGACAGTCTGAACGGACAATTCAAATTCTGGAAGATATGCTCAGATTTTGTATTATGGAATTCAAAGAAAACATGGATGAACACTTGCCTCTAACAGAGTTTGCATATAACAATAGTTATCAGTCTAGCATCGACATGACTCCATTTGAAGCCTTGTATGGAAGAAAGTGTAGAACTCCGGTGTGTTGGGATGATATAGATGAAAGGAAATTGCTAGGTTTGGAAATTGTTATGATCACTCCAGACAAAGTAAAGGTAATCCAGTAAAAGATAAAAATAGCTCAAGATCGGCAAAAGAGTTACGCTGATAACCAGAGAAAAAATTTAGAGTTTGAAGTTGGTGATATGGTGTTTCTGAAAGTGACTCCTAGGAAATGAGTAATTCGGTTTGGAAGACGAGGAAAGCTGGGTCCTCGATATATAGGGCCGTATGAGATCATCGAAAGGATTGGCCCAGTTGCTTATAGATTGACCTTACCAGAAGAACTTTCACGAATTCATAATGTATTCCATGTTTCTATGCTCCGAAAGTACATTTTCGATTCTTCACATATATTGAAGGACTTGCCTATGCAAATTGAGAAAAATTTAACATACGAAGAGCGACCGATTGAGATTTTGTATAGAAATGACCAAGTTCTAAGGACTAAGACTATTCCATTAGTGAAAGTTCTTTGGAGGAATCATTCATATGAAGATGCTACATGGGAAAAGGAGGAAGATATGCGGATTCAATATCCTCACTTGTTCGATCAAATTGGTAAGTAAATTTCGAGGACGGAATTTTTCTAAGAGGGGTAGGTTGTAACAACCGAGGTTACGTACGATCGTGCAAAGTCAAACCCCAAAAATTTTAAGGGCAAACTTGGAAATTGGTAATAAGTTATAAGTGAAGGAAATAAAAGAAGAAAGGATCAAATTGAACAAATTAAAAGTTTAAGGGCTTAATGGTTAGTTATGAAAAGTTGAGGGACAAATGTGCAATTATACCAAAAATTTAAAAATATCTTTTAAGTTCATTTTATCTCTTGAAAACACTAGATTTTGCATTTTATTCCTCAAGTAGCAGCCGGCCTTTCTTCTTCTTATTCTCTCAAAATTTTCTTCAAGCATCTTCCACCAAAATTTCATCAATAATCACATCCAAGGTTAGTTTCTTGATTAATTTTTCCTTTTCTCTAGATTTTCTACATGAATATGCTAAGATTTTAACTCTATGAACATGTTAAAGTCTGGAATTTCATCTATTAAGTATGAGTTTTACTTTCTTTTAGTAAGAATTAAAAGGATTTGAAAGCATGAACAAGAAAATGGGGAAAAAAAGCAAAACAGGGGAATTGAGCATGCCTTCTGTACTTATTTTATGAGTTTGGCACAGCTGGGTTTGTATTTTTTTTGATATTTTTCCTAGAAACTAGACTTCAATATGAGAATTTTGGTTTTTGAATCACCCAAAACCGATAAGCGGTTAAAAAGATAAAATTCGGTGAAATTGGCTGTCATGTTTTGACCCCTGTTTTGGCATAGTTTTGGGATTTATCAAACTTGATCAAGATTTTGTTCTAATTGTCTAAGTTAGTTATTTTCTTCATAAAATAGACTTATTGGCTGAGATAAACCAATTGGAATCACTTCAAAATTCCTTACCAAACTCAAGTTATAATTTTCTAATCTAGTTTGATAATAAGGATTCATTGCTTAAGAGAAATATAGTACTAAATGATGATTATGGATTATGGAAATCTCTAAGGCATGGAGTACTAGAAAGGAATTTGATAAGGACATGAATATGGAGTTGAATTATGGAGAAAATGATTATGGAAATGATATTAAAAATTAAGTATATGTTGTTTTGAGTATGAGAAATTAGTATTGACTTTGGGATAGATTAATGGGACTTAAGTTGTATTCATAATTGCATAATGCTTTGAGTATGTATAAATACCAATTATCGTTAATCTTTAGGCCAAGTAGATCCAACGTCACTCGAGGATCCCGAGGTTACAGGCCGAGGCGTATAAGGAGATTATCTCAAGGACTGTGAGTAGACTATAACTATAGTTATCTGGAGTTTCTTTAATTATAATTATAATTTATTTAGTATGATATTTATTTTACGTATTAAAGACATATGCGATATATAAACATATGAATTGATTTGGTTATTAATGTGCATGTATTTTAAAAAATGTTATATCGAGCAAGTTGGATGATTTATAAAATATGATTATACATAGATTTTGACATACATGGTTTTGGCTCCACCTGACTTAATGTATGAGATTATACTCTTGATCGGAATACGGGAGCTGCGTGCTACGCCTTTGTGGTGGGAGCCGCCTCCGGAGTCCCAATTTTATGATATTAGACAGGGGTATGGGAGCTGCGTGCTACGCCTTTGTGGTGGGAGCCACCTCCAGAGTCCCTATCCCGTTATATTAGCCTTTTGAGGGCACATCACAGCGACACATATGCCTTTGGGGCGTTCTATGGTGATATTGGCCTTTGGAGCCGAGTACTAGTAAGCCTACATGGATATTACCTAGTTTTTACATGGATGTATGGATAAATCTTATGCATGACTGTAAGTTGGAGCCCAATTATACGGAACTTGATTTACTCTACAAAATTTATTTATTGATTTGTTATTATAATACTGTTATACATTTGAAAACTTCGCTATACCTTCGAATTATTCATTATACTTTTACTATTATTTATTTTGGAAACATTTATTATGTTTTAAAAGTTATTGTCATAGTTTTCAAATGTTTTAAAAGTTATCTACTCACTGAGATATTCATATATCTCACCTTTTCATGTTTCTCGTTTTCAGATTATTGTTAGGTGTCGGGATTACTTCCTTCCTCCATTCTCCGCTTCTAATAGTGTTTTGGCGTGGTGGGCATCGTACTTAAATCTCTCTAGAAGTCTTGTTCTTTTGATGTCTTTTATCTAATAAACCTTTTTGAGAGAGGTTTACTTTTAGATAAATTGTATATATTTGAAGTTATGAGACAATGAATCAATATGTATTGACTTGAATATAGATTGATCATGGATAATATTTGAATATGCATGTATAAATGTGATAAACTGTATTGAGAAATATTACTTGCTGAAGATATAAACTGAATGTCATTTGCAGGATGGTTATAGTTAAGATAGAAAGGAAACTCTGCCGGATTTTAGGTCGATTATCCGGACAAGGTGTCATAGTTTTGTATCGAGGTTATGTGATGCTTGTGTACTTGTAAGAAATTTGGTTGCTATTGCTAGATTTGCAACCAAACATTAGTTGAGTTTAAGCAAGTTTAAGTATTGATAATTTTTTAGGTTTAATTGATTGACATTTTGCTTCATTAATCACTTGATGTGTTGCTAAAAGAATTGTTATTTGATGGCATGAATATTAGTTTGGTTTGCTGCTCTAGTAATCAATTGGATTCATTAAGAACAAATGTTAGTTTGATTGTTAATGATAAAAACAAAGAGGAGGCTTTTAATATTAGTTTGGTTGCTAATATTAATGTTAGTTTTGCAAATGTCAAGATAATTGTCAAGTTGTTAATAGTCTTTTTTTTTTTCTTTCTATAAATCAAGTTATTTTACTTCGTAATTGTTTTCCTTTTTTGTAGGTTTGATGGAGAAAATTTGGGGAATTATTTTTCTTTTGTTTAGGTATGATGAAAAAATATGGGTCAAACTTTCATTCGAAGAAATATTGTGAACCATATGATGTTATTGTGTGTGAACTATGGATTTAACTTTTTTCATTAATGTTAAATGGGACAAGGATTTTATTTTTAGTTTAATAATTTGAACTGAAGTAGTAATGTTATTTTGATTGAAACTTTTACTTTTTTGTGTTTAGAAAAATTTGGATTTAAGTTGTTGCGTAAGTTTTTTTTTTTTTTTTTTATCATTATATCATCTTAAAAAAAATTCATTATTTAAATAGAAAAAATTTGTATATGAAACGAGCTCGAGCTTGAACTCAAGCTCGAGTATGTAAATCGAGTAAACGAGCTTAATCAAGTCGAGGTCGAATAGTTCGATTTTATTTCGAGCCTAGATCGAGCTTAGAAAATAGTATTCGGTCGAGCTCGAACTTCTCAATGTTTGGACTTGGCTCGGCTCGGTTACAACTCTAGTTCACTTTTAGTTTTGAATCAACAAGATACAAAAGTATGTTTGAGGATTGGACAATTCAAGCAACACTCATTGAGAAAGGTGATTCGTAATATGCTTACTAAGGCAAACTGTTTTGTATCCCGAGTCATAATTAAACTTCAAAGGAATAAAGAATGGTAAATTAATAACCTCAAACTTTAAAGAAGGTTCAAGAAGTCAAAGCTTTAACACCAAAATATATTGTATTTGGGTTCAGGTTTATTTATATACAGTATGGTTTTATGATTAATCAAAATCCCTTTTGGACAAGTAACTTTAGTGTGTCCTTTACAGAGTGTATTTGAGTTCCTCTGCTTCAGTTTGAATAATGTTTGTAGCAACTCTTCAGGATGTTTTCCTTGACATGTACACATACATCAAGCTTCAGTAGCCTTCTCCATAGGTGCAGCATCTGAACTGCCATTCACTTCGACATGTTTAGCTTCTATCTTTTACAGCTGCCTTGATAGCATCTTCTACAAGCTTGCTACACAGCAACTTAATTGGGGTAACTGTAAAATGTTTTGCTATCTCCCAGCAATATATTTATGTTATTGAAAAAACAATAAAATCTGACAATATTAAAATAAAGTAATAAAACACTCAGATTTAAATTCTAGCGTGAACAATTTTGATTAAAGGAAACAATCAATTATCTTATGTTCTGATTTATGTAAGTTCGGAGAATCATATGTTCGGAGTCCAATTTAGATGTTGTCAAGTTACTATTTTGACAATCATATAGTTATATATATATATATATATATATATTGCTGTGGGAAAATCATATAAATTTACATATTTGCATTCGAAATATAATATCTATCATTTTCTTCTCTAAATAACCTCTGATGTCTCCATGATTGTAATTTTGTATTTACTTTTACAATTATTAAAATGTTAATACTTATATATACTTTGAAACTTAATTAACATATTTTTACAACTTTCTGTCTGTTTTTAGTTACTTGCCTTTGTTTTTGATAATTGATTTAGGGGTTTGATGGTGAAGATATTGATTGAGGTCCTTTATAAGATATATTTCTTGAAAATATTTCAAGAGCATTACATGTAGAAAGTTCTAGTCTATAACTTCCAATAGTTTCATTTTCAGAGTTTTTTTTTGTTTGTTTGTAATCGTGCATCATTAATCGAATAGTTGTTTATTTTATATGATGAAATATATTTGATACCTATTTAATAGATCATTTCATGAATTTCTTTTGGCTCTTCGATTTCATGAATTATTTGATATCTACTATAACCTGTAAATATTATAGTTTGACAAAATGAAAGCATCTTTATGAAAATCCGGAAGCGTAGCACGGGCTATCATTCTAGTTATAAATTAAAGGTATCTTTGCAAATTTCTTAATTGGTTGACATTTGTCACTCAAACAAGTGATTTACAAGGGGTAACTTTCAATTTTTTAAATTTAATTAATCTCTCAATTAGTTGACGTTTATCATTCAATTGAGGGTTATGCATTTTTTAATTAAGATATATATTCAATTTTGGGACTTCTTTTGTTGACACATAACAAGTTATTTACTGGTCACGTTGCATGTTTTTATTTTAAATCTTTTAACATTTTTTAATTTTATAAATATTTAAAATATAAAAAGTATATTTTTATCATCTATACATTATATAAAAATTGGAGTTAGGTGGATATTAATTTTTTTATAATATTAAATTAAAAAAATTATTGCATTGATAAATAAATAAATAGTAAAAATAATAATATTAAATAATAATATGGGATGAGTTGATGTAAGTAAACTTTTTTAAGACTTTAGATATTAATCAAAAGAAAAATATTATGATGATTAAATGGTAAAAAAAAAAAATGTTAAATGATGTTATAAGTTATGAGTTATTGTATGATAATTGTTAAGTTTATATATTTATTATTTTTTTATAACTCTTGATATTAATATGAATGATGAATATCAACACAATCAAAATGAATTAAATTTTGATATCTATAATAAATTTTTTTACATGTAAGGTACATATTAAAATATGAAATGCATTTAAATCTCAAATATCAATAATAATTAACTATATTATGATCTTTAACTTTATGTTTTTATAATTTATTAAAATACAAAAATTAACTCCTTAGTCCTTACCCACAAAACGCAAGTAAAGTACTTATCTCAATCACCTCTCTTATGTTTTATGTTATATATACATTAGGGTAAAGTACTTAATTTAATCACTTCTATACAAGACCTATCCATGGGCCGGGTTGCGGCCCAAATTTTTTTTCCCTTGCCCAAGCCCGTTTCAGGCTGGACCTTAAGCCCGTTATACTAAGGATGGCAAAACCCGATCCAACCGATGGATTTCGCATCGATCCGCTCTGAATGGAGTGTTTTTTTTCAAAAGCGAGAGCAGGGTAGAGTGGGGCAGTTTTGATAAATACTTGCTCCGCTCCGCATTTTGAAATTACTATCTTACCCCTTAAAATATTTTATATATTTTTCTTATTTTTTTAATATATATTAGATATATATACTAATATTGTCGATACGTGATCCGTCCGTCACCGGGGGACCCGTTCGAATGAGGTGAGGAAAAAACAACAGAGGAAAAGACGACTTAATTCCTCTTGAAATTAAAACGAGGGTTTGAAAACGACCTCGAAAAAAAAAATGGAGTCGTCACCAATTTTTTTTGGTTAGGTGTGATCGGCCACCTATTAACCGATTTTGTAAAACATTTTAAAATTAATTAAAAGATTTTTTTAAAATCAATTTTGAAATCTGCGTTTTAAACCAGAGAAAATAAAAAAAGCGGGTTCGGAAGTCGGTTACGCGGGGGGAAGGATTAGCACCCCTGCAACGCCCGTATAAAACGGTACCTTATTAATCATGTTTTATCTCGAGTCTCGATAAAAAGTCGGTTTTGAAATTAGTATTTAAAAATAATTCCCAATTTAAAGAAAAATAATCCTATTTTAAATTTGAAAATGATCCAGAATTTTATTAACTTAAAATTTTCCTATATTCTCCAGCAAACCCGGTAAAATATAAAATTTTTTATTTATTTGGAGAATTTCCGAATCATTTTCATTTTTGAACGAAAGAAATTCCTTTATTAATGATAATTGATGATATCCTTCCCAACAAACTCGGCAGAGAACTCATGAATTATTTTAACTCGGGAATATCCTTAATTTTTTTATTTTTATTTTTAAAAACATGATCTTTTAGAAAACATTTGAAAAATTCTGAATATGTAAATTATTACTAATGACATGGCATATGAGTGAATGACATGGCAAAATCTAGATGACATGGCATAATCTAAATGACATGGTAGAATTTAAATGACATGGCATAGATCTAAATAAAATTGACAAGAATTAATGACATGATAAAACCTAGATGACATATTAAAATTCTATATGACATAGCAAAAATTTAAATTAAATGGTAAGAATTAATGACATGATAAAACCTAGATGACATATTAAATTCTATATGACATAGCAAAAATCTAAATTAAATGACAAGAATTAATGACATGATAAAACCTAGATGACATATTAGAATTCTATACGACATAGTAAAAATTTAAATTAAATGGCAAGAATTAATGACATGGTAAAACCTAGATAACATATTAAAATTCTATATGACATAGCAAAAATCTAAATTAAAAGGAAAACATTATCATAGAATATTCATAATTATCTTATAACCAAAATGACAACATAAAATCTAAATCAAAGCAATGACATCACTATGGAATATTCACATATACCTAAATTCTCGCATGATATGCGCAGTTAGCATTTGCGTTATACCATTTGGGATACAGTGGCTTCAGAGGTTGGAGGTATACTGGTGCAACTAGCTGCCCCTGTAACAGTTTAAGGTATAACTCACCATAGTTTGTAGGAATAGGATCAAATTGAGGCTTTTGATTATTCCTCGGTGGTCTTTGGTCATTACGAATAATATTATGGTGTTTGGTACAGTGTTTTGGGGAATGGCTATTTGCGGGGATATGGCAGTTGGGTATAGTTGTTGCGGTATGGCTCTGTAAGGAAAAGGGTTTTGGGTAAGGTGGTTCATGGAAGTGTAGTAGGGATTGTATGCCGGGTAAGGTGTATAAGGTGTAGGAGGTGTATAGGGACGGTGGTTATAACTGACTGCATGAGTTTCCCCTTCTTTCTTTTTGGCGGGTGTCGCAACCTAAAAAATAACAAGTGTCATCGCAAGACTTTATTATTCGTTAAGCGTGACATTAAAAAAAACCGAGAAAAAGACGACTTAATTCCTCTTGAAAAATGAAGGTTTTGAAAATAACCTTGAAAAAGACATGGAGTCGCCACCAATATTTTTTAGCTAGGTGTGATCGGCCACCTATTAAAACCGGTTTTATAAAACATTTTAAAATTAATTAAAACATTTTTTTAAAACCAATTTCAAGTCTGTATTTTAAACCAGAGAAATCAAAGAAACGGGTTCGGGACTCGGTTACGTGTGGAGAAGGATTAGCACCCCTACAACGCCCGTATAAAACGGTACCTTATTAATCGTGTGTTATCTCAAGTCTCGGTAAAAAAGTCAATTTTTAATTTAGTATTTCACGTTAATTCCCAATTTAAAGAAAAATAATTTCATTTTTTATTGAAAATAATCCGAAATTTATTAATTCAAAATTTTCCTATATTCCCCAACAAACGTGGCAAAATATAGAAATTTTTATTAGTTTGAAAAACTTTCCGAATCATTCTTATTTTAAAGAAGATATTCCGTTATTAATAATAATTGATGATATCCTCCCCAGCAAACTCGGTAGAGAACTCATGAATTATTTTAACTCGGGAATGTCTTTATTTTATTGAAAATCATTACATTTTTCAAAACATTTAAAAAAATATATGAATATGAATATGTGTGACATAAATAAAATGACATAGCAAAGTCTAGATAATATAATGCAACCTAAATGGTATGATATAATTTAAATGTCTTAGCATATTCTAAATGAAACGAAATATCCTAAGTCATATGATATATTCTAAATGAAATGAAATGACCTAGGTAACATAATATATTCTATATGAAATGAAATGACCTAGGTAATATAATATATCCTATATGAAATGAAATATCCTAAGTCACATGATATATTCTAAATGGAATAAAATGATTTAAATGACATGGCAAATATAAATGATATGGCATATAATCTAAATGATATGAAATGACATGAAATTAAAATAATGCTAACATATAATATGCATGAAAAAAAAATGCATGAACATAGTATATGCTAAATAATATGACAAAAATAACTAAATAAAAAGCATAGGATATCATGAAATATTCAAAACCATAAAACAATTAATATAATATCAAAAATTTAAATCAAAGATAATAATACCATCATGAAAATTAACATAGCAAAAAATCACATATTATATAGTATGCATGAATATGGAAAATGCAATGCATGAGAATGTATTTTTTTTCCTTTAATTAAGAAAATCCGTATATCTAAAAAGATATCCGGCTACCTTAGGAAAATATATCAAATTAAATATTCTAAAACCAAAATACTTTGTGATTGTTTGAAAACAATTTTGAAAAGCTTAGATTAAACATAAAAACTTAGCTAAACCCTTTTTAAATGGCTCTAATTTTCTAAGTTTAAAATCCCGGACTTGACCACCCTTAACCCGAGATTTAAAAAAATATTTTTTGAGTTTAAAAAGGCTTAGAAACTACCCTAAGTCAGTAGCTAAACTTCCTAATCAGCCCCCTCTAAGTAACTTAACCAAAACAGAAAAATGATTTTCCTTCAAATTCAATTCTGCCTCTACTGTCCAGTTTTAAATCACGATTTTTTACCCTATTTTTGAAAATTCAAAAAAAATCTAAGACAAATAATGGAGACTCAGGACATGTAAAACTACACGGGAAAAATTGGCTTAATTTTTTGATTAAAGATGACTGCCCAGAAAAATCGAAAAAGTACGAGTACTGGGTGAAAAAACTGTTTTGCCAAAACACATTTTTTGCCTTTGATAAAATCATTTAAAAATAAAATTAAAATGTTAGAGACTCTCTTAAGGACTCACAAATAGTAGCTAACACTTTTGAAAAGTTAGGTAAAAATTGGCTAAGTAAAAAAAATCACAAAGGTAGAATAATCAATTTGACAAATTTTTAATTTTCCACAAGTATGCTCAAAGTGAGCATGACTTTGAATCATTGATTGGTCTAAGTCATAAATCATGTGGCAATGCTATGGCGTGCATGAAAATACAGCAAATATGATGCATGAAATGCATGGTTTAAAACCTAAATGACATGAAAAATGCATGGCATCAATAAAATGACCTAGACCTAAATGAACTTGCATGGCATTTAATGCAACCTAGGTCTAAAATGCATGAATATGCATGGCAAAACAAACCAATCCTAAACCTAAAGAATGCATGGCAATAACACAAACATATAACATGCTTAAATAAAATAAACAACCAAATATCATGAAAATGCAAACCTATCAACTAACATAACAAAAATACACACACAAAGCTTAAAAGATAGGGGTGGCCGGATGGTCTATATAAAAATGAGCATGGCATTTTCACAAACACTTAATATACTAACACGCATAGCTAAAGAATAACACTCAAATCATGCAAATATAAAGTAAAGGCATGAAAACCAATAGGCATTTTCACAAACACATGGATTACAAAATGTAAAACATAAACAAACTTAAACATTTTGAAAACAAAAAATCAAAAATGCAAGACAAGTAAAATAAACATGATAACAAGATAATAGACTCAAAAATGGAAACAAGCAAGCAACCAATTAAAACAAGCTTCATGTTTATGTATTAGAAGAAGATTTAAAGTATCAAAACTTGTTAAATATCAAGAATAACATGAAATAAAAAATCCAAACAGCAACTACACTAAAAAACAAGCCATTCGGCCACCCCAAAAACAAAAGAAAAAAAATATTTTCTCAAAGCTTTTTCCAAGTATAAAGAAGAACTTGAAGAAGAATATTAAAAACACTTATTTTAAAAAGAAAAATCAAAAGAAACTCACCAAAATAGTAATCAAAACAGCAAATCAAAAATGGAAAATCAAAGAAAGTGCAAGAGTATGGTGCTTAAAGCAACCTCTAGAAGCTATATTGCAAGCTTTTTCTCTTCTAACTTTCTTTTATTTTCTAAACTTTTCTTTTCTCCTTTCAACAATAGAGAGAAAATCAACCAAAACAAGAGTGAAATAGATATTGAATAGCTTAAATTGAAAAGAAAGAGACCCCCCTCTAGTAGTGGCCGAATGGCCCTTCTCTTGCTAGGATGTTGTCATATTTTCTTCAACCAATTTTGATCCAAAGGCTATTGATCCAAGATGTTTAAAATGTGAAATTATCACCCTTAAATTAGGCAATCAGCTATCCACAATTATAGCTGTTCTAGAATCTTAAGCCATTATGTTGACACTCTCCCTCTTCATGCATTTGTCCAAGTGGCTTAATTACAAAGGCTTGATCAAAAAAATAACTACTTTCCTCTTCATTGTTCACCTTTTGATTAAAAATCAGAAAATATTTGCCCACCCTTGGGCCTTGGCCGGCTGACCCCTTATCTTTCAGCCTATGCTTCATTTTTTTAAAAGGCAAGAAAAGTCCTTTTCGATTTCTTGGGTAAAATGACATTTTTGCCCCCCCAAACATAAATAAATAGCAAACGGACTCCAAATTCAAATTTTATTTTTCAATACTTCCAAAATAATAAAAAATTTAATTCTGGAGGTTTTCAAAATTTTCCGAGCCCATTTGCTATTTATTTGGATTTTTTCTTCCAAAATTTTGTGCTCCCAAACTTTACAATTTTTTAAACGAGCTCCAAATCCAGATTTTTCTTCACCAATATCTTCCAAATAATTTAAAAGTGTGATCTGGAAGTTTTCATAATTTTTGGAACTGATTTGCTATTTTTTCGGGATTTATCTGCTTGAATTACTACATAATGGGCTCGGGATTTGGCCATTTTGCAGACGAACTTCGAATCCGGATTTTCTTACACCAATCTCTTCCAAATAATTTAAGAATGAGATCTGCAAATTTTTAGAATTTTTGGAGTTCATTTGCTATTTTTCGGGATTTATCTTCTTGAATTTCTGCATAGGGGACTCGGGATTTAACCATTTTGCAAACGAACTCCGAATCAAGATTTTTTTCGTCAATCTCTTCAAAATGATTTAATAATGAGATCTACAATTTTTCAGAATTTTTGGAGTTCATTTGCTATTTTTCCCAAATTTTCCAATTTTGCCCTTTTGCCTCCGAAACCGGTTTTGCTCAAAACAAGTTCGATTTTCAGATTTTCTTCAAACTGAGCCTTAGGCTATCCTTTTTTAATCACTCCTCATTCATTAGGGGCTTTAGTCTTACCGAATCGGGCCATTTATGTAATTCTTCCAAATTTCATCGAAATCCACCAAAAATCCTAATTCTCGGTTTTCTTCCGGATTGACTTTTCTTTCAGTTTTTCTTCCAAGTAGCTTCTCCATTACCCGTAGTCAGTGCTTATCTTTCATTTGGAACCTTCAATTTTGATCAATTTGATCGTTTAAGCACTTTTCCCCAAATTTCCCGAACTAGGGGTTTCTTTTCTACTGAATCTCTGTAACCCAACTTCCAAACTCCATATCTTTCAATGTAGACCTCGGATTATCAAAATTATTTCACCATTTTTCAATTGAAATTCAAATCTTGATTTTGAAAGTGGGTTGACTTTTTTAATACTTGACTTTTCGAGGTTGACTTTTTTAAGTTTGACTTTTTATGCTCGCCTTCTTAGACTAAGTCTCGGAGTACAACCTGCAGGGTGAAAAAAGTTTTTTTACATTCTGAAACATCAATTTAGGAAGAAAACATACTTGTTTTAGTGGTCCGGACAAAATTAGGTGTCTACAGCTGCCCCTCTTTGGCTATTGCTGAGAATCAGGAATCAGACAAAGATAAACAAATACTAATTTTGTCCGGTTAGTGAAATCACATGTGAAGGGAAGGGAAAGGGGTTTCTTTTTTCCTTTTCTCATTTTTTCAATTTTTTTTTTTGTTGAAAAAAAGCTGTAAATAGAAGATATTGTCCTTAATTTGAGTCTGCTGACTAATTAAGGCTCGATCCATCTTAAGGGAACGAGTTCGATTTGCAAAGTGATGATTTGGGCAGAATCAAAAAATGAAAAGTTATCTAGGCGAAACCGTAGATAATTTTCAAGGTGATGACTTGGGCGAAACCATAAGTCGAAAAGTTATCTAGGCGAAACCATAGGTAGTTTTCAAGGTGATGAGTTGGGCGCAATTTTCTCAACAACCCGAGTAGTCTTCTCTGGTTCATCATAATAGATGATCAAAGGTCTTCCTATTCCATTGCCAACTGCGTTCTCAATAACCTCTACTTCTTCCTCTGTCTCCTCATAAAACTGGGCCTCTCCATCATCTTTTGGACTTTAGCCAGAAAGTCCCCGCAGTCTTGTATGATATGACCTTTACATTTATGGAACGGGCACCAATTTTGCACCCTTTTTGCATCCATTTTTATACTGTCTACATCCTCTGCCATTCCTGCCTTAACCATCTCGATCTATACTGTTAACATTGGAGTCTTGACTTCCCTGGCATCCCTTTTTATCCTTCTGGCATCCCCTGTTAATATTGCATTTACCCGATTCTTAGCATGATCGGGCAATGGGTTTCCCGCTACATTCGGCCCATTTTTTGACCCAAACTTCACAACTCCGATATTGATTAAACTTTGGACTTTCTTTTTGAAGGCAATGCAATCCTCCGTCGAATGCCCCTGAATTCCTGCATGATATGCGCAAATGATATTTGCATTGTACCACATTGGGTATGGTGGGGTCAAAGGTTTAAGATATACGGGCGCAACAAGTTGGCCTTGCAGTAATTTGGGATATAGCTCACCATAGGTGGTAGAAATGGGATCAAACTGGGGTTTTTGATCGTTCCTTGGTGAACGATAGTCATTACGCGCGGACCTTGAGTATTTGGGACAGTGTTTCGAGGAAGGGTTATTTGTGGGGATATGACAGTTGGAAACGGCTGTTGTGGTATATTGGTATAAGGGAATGGATTTTGGGTAAGGTGGTTCACACTGGGGTAGTAAGGATTATACCCCGGGTAAGGTGTGTAAGGTGTAGGAGGAGCATAAGATGTAGTAGGAGTATGGGGTCTGGGAGGTGTGTATGGTATAAGAGGTGCATAGGGGTATTGATTGAAACTGAATGCATGTGTCTCCTCATTCTTCTTTGCAGGGAAAACCCTCTTCGGGGTAGCAGACTCACCCCTTTCCATTTTCTCATTCTTAATGGAAGACTCTATCATCTCCTCGGATATCACCATATCTGCAAAGTCCTTGGTGGCATTCCCCACCAATTTATCATAATAAGGTCCTTTCAGGGTATTGATGAAAAGCACTGTAGTTTCCTTGTTGGTAAAAAGAGGTTGTACTTGTGTAGCCAGGTCTCTCCATCTTTGAGAATATTCTTTAAAGCTTTCAGTAGCTTTCTTTTCCATGTTTTGCAGAGTTAGACGGTCAAGCACCATGTCCGTCATATGCTTGTATTGTTCCATGAAAGCTTTGGCTAGATCCATCTAGGAACGGATCTTAGTACGGGTAACCTGATTATACCATCGAGTTGTGGATCCTATCAAGCTATCTTGAAAACAGTGGATAAGCAATTTTTAATCTTCATCATGTCCGGTCATCTTCCAAAAATACATGGTCAGATGCGCTGATGGGTTGGTAGTTCCGTTATATTTTTCAAAGTCTGGTACTTTGAACTTTGGAGGAATCACCAGACCATGCACTAAACTCATCTCTTTTGCATCCATACTGCTAAATAGCTCCACTCCTTCAACTGCCCTCAATATTTCCTCTAGTAGCTGATATTTTTTCTGGGATTCTGCCGTTTCAACCCTCTTCAGCTTAGTCATCTTTGCCCTTTCCTTTTCAGCCAATTCCTTAAAGTCTGGAACGTCCACATCAATTGGATCAACCCCATTACCCCTTTTAGGACCAAAATTTTGTGCTTTAGCCGTTGGTTGGATGTAAATATAGGATGCTACCCCAGTCGAAAGTTCATTTCCCATATGCTGGGATGTCTGTCCATTCTTCTGTACCACTTCTGGTCGGTCTTCCTGGTTTACTGCCCCCATTCTTGTAACTGAATTTTCCCCTGGCCATTTCTGCCTCATCATGGTATTCATCATCTCTATGAGTTTGGTCATTTGTTTCCGTGACTCCTCTTGAGACTTAGCCAACTGTTCCTGCAGTTCCCTTTGAATTCTTTTCATTCTTTCAATTCTAGCAAGCTGATCGTTCTCCATAGCTCTTGCTTGAGATCTAGTATTGTAAGGGTGTCGAAAGTCTAATTCTTTCTGAGTGCGACCAATTGTACCTTTAGTTTTAAAAACCATGGATTAGAAATTATTGACACATTTTTTATTTTATTTTATAAAAATGAATAAATGAATAAATGACTAAATGTTAATGAATGAACAAATAGGTAAACGACTAAGTGTATGAATATGAATGAATAATTATAAAGAATAAATGAATGGACAAATAAATAAATGACTAAGTGTATGAACAATTTATAAAGAATAAATGAATGAATGATTATAAATATAAATAAATGAATGAACAAACAAAATATATAAAGGAAAGAACAAATGAATGATGAATGCATTTAAAAGTATTGGCCCCGGGATAATTCCAACCAAACGGTCTTTCATTGATTTCCTGGAACTAAATACATCAAAGAAAAAAGATCATTGCTGAAGGCAATCTGATAATCTGTCTATCCTAATTTAAAAATGCTATTGCAAAACACCGGTCCTATAGTAACTCCCTCGGATCTTGGACCTTTTTTACAGTCCTCTTTTGATTGCCTTGCTTTTCAATTTGACCCCTACTTGTTCACGACCCTTTGACATGTCAGCAGAAGCATCACCGTGTAAGCTTTCCTTAGCTTGTTTTTCGAGTTGATTGGCTCGAGCTTCCTCATGCTTTGCTCTCTCTTTCCAATAGTTATTCTCCTTCTTGGGATTTTTGACCTCTTGCTCCCATTCCCCGGAAGTCTTGAGGGTCCCCTCAAATTTGAGCTTGAAGCGGTACCTCTTGTTCTCTAAGTGTAATTCCTGAAGATCGCTTTTAGCAATGTCCCTTTCTCTCTTGATCTTTTCCTTTTCTCTTTCTCGAGCTGATTTCCTATTTTTCATATCCTCAAGCTCTTTTTACAATCGGGCAATTTCCTTGCTCATTTGGGCCTTTTCTTTTTCGAATTCTGCCCTTGCAATTTCTAACTCTGATGGCACTTCCTTAGGTGGTGGACTCATGAACTGGACCTCTTTTCCATCTGATGTCAACAACCTATCATTAACCCTCAATTCCCTGCATACCAGGTAATCAGGTGTGACGATGTCTGCATATTTAGCTATCTCCACCCGATGAGTTTTCTTCCATGCTACTACAATCTCACGTACCTTTCCCAAGTATCCATCTTCTCCATAAGCAAATTCCAAATTACTAAGGTCATGGATCGTAGGAATAAACTGACGGGATTCAGATTGTCTTAGTACCAGCAGTGGTGCATAGCTCACTCCTCCCCATACTCCCAATAATGGAACAAAAGCTTTATCTCCACACTTGTACAATATCGGCATAGGGGCTATCCACGGAGCTCTCTAAATTATCATCTCAGCCCTGATATTCCAGAATATGTTGATCCATTGTTCTTCAGTCTTATTTTCAAGCCAATCCCTTTTAAGAAATTCACTAATTGGTGCAAAAGACTTCCAATATGAGCGAAGAGGAAAATTCTCCTGTTTACAAAAATGGCTCTAAACCCATATGTAAAGAAGCTGTATACAACCTATAAAACGCCCTTTTCTTTCTCGTCTACAGAAATTCAGAGATCGGATTGTTTCTGCTATAATTGTAGGGACTGGGTTTATCCTTTGCTCAAGCCTCTCAAAAACATCAAATACCGCCATATCCACATACCCTAATGTCTTTAGGAAGATAACTAAACCATAGATAGCCGGAGCAAAAATATTTCTAACTATCTCCTTGCTTGAATGGTTGTGGATTAAGGTCCTTAAAACATCCCATGATATACAGTAGCTTACCCCTTCTCGGACAACATGGCTTTCGACCCAATTTCTTTCCACTCCCAGAATCTTAGACACATTTTTCTTGAAAGCGACGTCTTTGTATCCTTCAAATAAATACGGTCGGGAATAACGTTCTCAATATGCAGCAACGTCGAACATTTCTGTATGGTTGGAGTCATATCCTCTCGGTTGAAAGGAAAACACCGATAAGCGGGATTTTAGAATTGACCACAGCCCGGATCACCTCACCGCTGACCTTAACCTGAACTAACAGTGCTATGTCCCCATAAGTATGAGTGAAGGCTTCTTTTTCTGATATGTTCCATTAATTCCATATATCCATCAATTTCCGGAGATCATTTTGCTTGATAGTAAGATCAACCTCGGCTGGCAATATTGACACATATCCTATTTTCAAACAATCCCCATTATCTTGCTGACCTTTCCCGGACTGTTTCCTAACCTCTAAATGCTTCTCGACCATTGAGACATTCTAACCCTCCATGGAAGCCATTTTGGTTGAATATTATCCCGAGACCAATAACCTTCCATGTGCAAAAAATGATGACAAGAATGCAAAAAACAAAAAACAAAAAACAAAAAACAAAAAACAACAACAAAAAGAAAATGAATTAGTAACGGGAATAAATTCGAATAATACAAAAAACATATAATTCAAAACAATAATTATCCCTGAGGATGCCAACAAAATTTTGGTATTATAACACCCTTGGGACGACACACCAACACTTATTACGGGCATTGTGATGTACGTTCATCATTGTCCGATTTTCAAAAATAAACTTATTCGGAAAGTAGAATAGAAGGTAAAAGGATTGGGAATATTCCTCCATGTGTTCTTAACTTCGGGATATCTAATTGGAAATCTGACATGGCTTAGCCTAGTTTTACTATATGAAGGTGAATTAGTTCTAAAAGCCCCCAATTGTTCCTCACTGTCGCCATGAAGGCTAGTAAGGCACCCCGATAATAGCGGGTTCAATTCGTTAGAGTCTATTTCCCTAACCCATGAGGATTGTTAATCACGAAGGCTTAGGTAATTTAGTACTCCGGAAGTGTTTCACTAGCCCATGCGGATTGTTAATCACGAAGGCTTAGTTACTTTGCTCCCACCTAAAAGGACGGAACCGGGTATAGGGCTCATGATATGCAAATGCACGTGTAGTGTGTGAGGAGTAATAACAAACCTTTCACCACCTATTCTACATCCCTTATTCTAAATGCCCAAACAAGATTAAACAACTTAAGTCATCAATTAATCAATAAATGAATATATGCACCAAAATAACCAGAGAACAATTATAATATGTATGCACATGAATATGGACATATTTAAAAATATTTTATTATTTTTAAAATTATCCTTTTTTTAAAAAAATGTGGTAATTAAAATAAAATACCAATTAAATCAACAAAATTGAGACTTTGATAACACACGACTAATTCTAGGCCTGACTCTCTAATAGTCCCCAGCGGAGTCGCCAAGCTGTCGCAATCTAAAAAAAACCAAGTCTCATCGCAAGACTTTATTATTCGTTGAGCGTGACATTAAAAAAAGAGAGGAAAGTCGATTTAATTCCTTTTGAAAAATGAAGGTTTTGAAAATAACCTTGAAAAAGACATGGAGTCGCCACCAATCTTTTTTAGCTAGGTGTGATCGGCAATATATTAAAATCAGTTTTATAAAATATTTTAAAATTAATTAAAATATTTTTTTAAAACCAATTTCAAGTCTGCGTTATAAACCAGAGAAATCTAAGAAACGGGTTCAGGACTCGGTTACGTGTGGGGAAGGATTAGCACCCTCACAACACCCGTATAAAATGGTACCTTATTAATCGTGTGTTATTTCAAGTCTCGGTAAAAAAAGTCGATTTTTAATTTAGTATTTCAAGTTAATTCCCAATTTAAAGAAAAATAATTCCATTTTTTGTTGAAAATGATTCGGAATTTATTAATTCAAAATTTTTCTATATTCCCCAACAAACGTGGCAAAATATAAAATTTTTTATTAGTTTGAAAAACTTTCCGAATCATTCTTATTTTAAAGAAGATATTCCGTTATTAATAATAATTGATGATATCCTCCCCAGCAAACCCGGCAGAGAACTCATGAATTATTTTAACTTGGGAATATCTTTATTTTATTGAAAATCATTACCTTTTTCAAAACATTTTAAAAAAAATATATGAATATGAATATGTGTGACATAAATAAAATGACATAGCAAAGTCTAGATAATATAATGCAATCTAAATGGTATGATATAATTTAAATGTCTTAGCCTACTCTAAATGAAATGAAATATCCTAAGTCGTATGATATATTCTAAATGAAATGAAATGACCTAGGTAACATAATATATTCTATATGAAATGAAATGACCTAGGTAACATAATATATCGTATATGAAATGAAATATCCTAAGTCACATGATATATTCTAAATGGAATAAAATGATTTAAATGACATGACAAATATAAATGATATGGCATATAATCTAAATGATATGAAATGACATGAAATTAAAATAATGCTAACATATAATATGCATGAAAATAAAAAAAAATAAAAAAATAAAAAAACAATGCATGAACATAGTATATGCTAAATAATATGACAAAAATAACCAACTAAAAAAAATAGGATATCATGAAATATTCAAAACCATATAACAATTAATATACTATCGAAAATTTAAATCAAAGATAATAACAGCATCATGAAAATTAACATAGCAAAAAATCACATATTTTATAGTATGCATGAATATGGAAAATGCAATGCATGAGAATGTATTTTTTCCTTTAATTAAGAAAATCCGTATATCTAAAAAAAAAATCCGGCTACCTTAGGAAAATATATCAAATTAAATATTCTAAAACCAAAATACTTTGTGATTGTTTGAAAACAATTTTGAAAAGCTTTGATTAAACATAAAAACTTATCTAAACCCTTTTTAAATGGCTCTAATTTCCTAAGTTTAAAATCCCGGACTTGACCACCCTTAACCCGAGATTTAAAAAATCATTTTTTGAGTTTAAAAAGGCTTAGAAACTACCCTAAGTCAGTAGCTAAACTTCCTAATCAGCCCCCTCTAAGTAACTTAACGAAAACAGAAAAATGATTTTCCTTCAAATTCAATTCTGCCTCTACTGTCTAGTTTTAAATCACGATTTTTTACCCTATCTTTTAAAAATTCAAAAAAAATCTAAGACAAATAATGGAGACTCAGGACATGTAAAACTACACGGGAAAAATTGGCTTAATTTTTTGATTAAAGATGACTGCCCAGAAAAATCGAAAAAGTACGAGTACTGGGTGAAAAAACTGTTTTGCCAAAACTCATTTTTTGCCTTTGATAAAATCATTTAAAAATCAAATTAAAATGTTAGAGACTCTCCTAAGGACTCACAAATAGTAGCTAACATTTTTGAAAAGTTAGGTAAAAATTGGCTAAGTAAAAAAATCACAAAGGTAGAATAATCAATTTGACAAATTTTTAATTTTTCACAAGTATGCTCAAAATGAGCATGACTTTGAACCATTGATTGGTCTAAGTCATAAATCATGTGGCAATGATATGGCGTGCTTGAAAATACAGCAAATATGATGCATGAAATGCATGATTTAAAACCTAAATGACATGAAAAATGCATGCTTGCATGGCATTTAATGCAACCTAGGTCTAAAATGCATGAATATGCATGGCAAAGCAAACCAATCCTAAACCTAAAGAATGCATGGCAATAACATAAACATATAACATGCTTAAATAAAATACACAACCAAATATCATGAAAATGCAAACCTATCAACTAACATAACAAAAATGCGCGCACAAAGCTGAAAAGATAGGGGTGGCCGAATGGTCTATATAAAAATGAGCATGACATTTTCACAAACACTTAATATACTAACACGCATAGCTAAAGAATAACACTCAAATCATGCAAATATAAAGTAAAGGCATGAAAACCAATAGGCATTTTCACAAACACATGGATTACAAAATGTAAAACATAAACAATCTTAAACATTTTGAAAAGAAAAAATAAAAAATGCAAGACAAGTAAAATAAGCATGATAACAAGATAATAGACTCAAAAATGGAAACAAGCAAGCAACCAAATTAAAACAAGCTTCATGTTTATGTATTAGAAGAAGATTTAAAGTATCAAAACTTGTTAAATATCAAGAATAACATGAAATAAAAAATGCAAACAACAACTACACTAAAAAACAAGCCATTTGGCCACCCCAAAAACAAAAGAAAAAAAATATTTTCTCAAAGCTTTTTCCAAGTATAAAGAAGAACTTGAAGAATAATATTAAAAAATCTTATTTTAAAAAGAAAAAGCAAAAGAAACTCACCAAAATAGTAATCAAAACAGCAAATCAACAATGAAAAATCAAAGAAACTGCAAGAGTATGGTGCTTAAAGCAACCTCTAGAAGCTATATTGCAAGCTTGTTCTCTTCTAACTTTCTTTTCTTTTCTTTTTGCCTTTCAACAATGGAGAGAAAACCAGCCAAAACATATAGCATGCTTAAATAAAATACACAACCAAATATCATGAAAATGCAAACCTATGAACTAACACAACAAAAATGCACACACAAAGCTTAAAAGATAGGGGTGGCTGAATGGTCTATATAAAAATGAGCATGGCATTTTCACAAACACTTAATATACTAACATGCATAGCTAAAGAATAACACTCAAATCATGCAAATATAAAGTAAAGGCATGAAAAGCAATAGGCATTTGCACAAACACATGGATTACAAAATGTAAAACATAAACAAACTTAAACATTTTAAAAACAGAAAATCAAAAATGCAAGAAAAGTAAAATAAACATGATAACAAGATAATAGACTCAAAAATGGGAACAAGCAAGCAACCAAATTAAAACAAGCTTCATGTTTATGTATTAGAAGAAGATTTAAAGTATCAAAACTTGTTAAATATCAAGAATAACATGAAATAAAAAATGCAAACAACAACTACACTAAAAAACAAGCCATTCGGCCACCCCAAAAACAAAAGAAAAAAATATTTTCTCAAAGCTTTTTCCAAGTTTAAAGAAGAACTTGAAGAAGAATATTAAAAACACTTATTTTAAAAAGAAAAATCAAAAGAAACTCACCAAAATAGTAATCAAAACAGCAAATCAAGAATGGAAAACCAAAGAAACTGTAAGAGTATGGTGCTTAAAGCAACCTCTAGAAGCTATATTGCAAGCTTTTTCTCTTCTAACTTTCTTTTATTTTCTAAACTTTTCTTTTTGCCTTTCAACAATGGAGAGAAAATCAGCCAAAACAAGAGTGAAATAGATAGTGAATAGCTGAAAATGAAAAGAGAGAGACCCCCCTCTAGTAGTGGCCGAATGGCCCTTTCTCTTGCTAGAATGTTGTCATCTTTTCTTCAACCAATTTTGATCCAAAGGCTATTGATCCAAGATGTTTAAAATGTGAAATTATCACCTTTAAATTAGGCAATCAGCTATCCACAATTACAGCTGTTCAAGAATCTTAAGTCATTATGTTGACATTCTCCCTCTTCATGCATTTGTCCAAGTGGCTTAATTACAAAGGCTTGATAAAAAAAAAAAACTGCATTCCTCTTCATTGTTCGCCTTTTGATTAAAAATCAGAAAATATTTGCCCACCCTTGGGCCTTGGCTGGCTGACCCTTATCTTCCAGCCCATGCTTCATTTTTTTAAAAGGCAAGAAAAGTCCTTTTCGATTTCTTGGGTAAAATAACCTTTTTCCCACCAAACATAAATAAATAGAAAACGGACTCCAAAGTCAAATTTTATTTTTAAATACTTCCAAAATAATAAAAAAAAATTAACTCTGGAGGTTTTCAAAATTTTTAGAGCCCATTTGCTATTTATTTGGATTTTTTCTTCCAAAATTGCCCTTTTGTGCTCCCAAACTTTACCATTTTTTAAACGATCTCCAAATCCATATTTTTATTCACCAATCTCTTCCAAATAATTTAAAAGTGAGATCTGGAAGTTTTCATAATTTTGGAACTCATTTGGTATTTTTTCGGGATTTATCTGCTTGAATTACTACATAGTGGGCCCGGGATTTGGCCATTTTGCAAACGAACTCCAAATCCGGATTTTCTTTTGCCAATCTCCTCCAAATAATTTAAGAATGAGATTTGCAAATTTTTAGAATTTTTGGACTTCATTTGCTATTTTTCCTGGATTTTTCTTCTTGAATTTCTGCATAGGTGACCCGGGATTTGGCCATTTTGCAAACGAACTCCGAATCAAGATTTTTCTTCCCCAATCTCTTCAAAATGATTTAAGAATGAGATCTACAATTTTTCAGAATTTTTGGAGTTCATTTGCTATTTTTCCCAAATTTTCCAATTTTGCCCTTTTACATCCGAAATCCGATTTTGCTCAAAACAAGTCCGATTTTTAGATTTTCTTCAAACTGAGCCTTGTGCTGTCCTTGTTCAATCACTCCTCATCCATTAAGGGCTTTAGTCTTACCAAATCGGGCCATTTCTGTAATTCTTCCAAATTTCACTAAAATCCACCAAAAACCCTAATTCTCGATTTTCTTCCGGATTGACTTTTCTTTCAGTTTTCTTCCAAGTAGCTTCTCCATTACCCGTAGTCAGTGCTTATCTTTCTTTTGGAACGTTCAATTTCGATCAATTTGATCGTTTAAGCATTTTTCCTCAAATTTTCTGAACTTGGGTTTCCTTTCTACTGAATCTCCGTAACCCAACTTCAGAACTCCATATCTTTCAAAGTAGACCTCGGATTATCAAAATTCTTTCACCATTTTTCAATTAAACTTCAAATCTTGATTTTGAAAGTGGGTTGAATTTTTGGGGTTAACTTTTCGAGGTTGACTTTTTCAAGTTTGACTTTTTATGCTCGTCTTCTTAGACTAAGTCTCGGAGTACCACCTGCAGGGTGAAAAAAGTCTTTTTACATTCTGAAACATCAATTTAGGAAGAAAACATACCTGTTTTAGTGGTCCGGACAAAATTAGGTGTCTACAGCGGGGATTGCCTTCTTTGGAGTTGAAGATTCTCCACCTTCCATCTTCCCACTCTTAATAGCGGAATCTATCATTTCACCGAATATGACCATATCCGCAAAATTCTTAGTGGTATTACCCACCAACTTGTCATAGTACGATGCCTTTAAAGTATTGATGAAAAGAATCGTAGTTTCCTTTCTGGTCAGAGGGGGTTGCACCTGAGTGGCCAGATCTCTCCACCTTTGAGAGTACTCCTAGAAGCTTTCAGTAGTTTTTTTGTCCATATTCTGCAGTGACAATCTGTGAGGTATCATATCAGATACGTGCTTATAATGTTCCATAAAGGCTCTAGCCAAATCAATCCAAGAGCAGATCTTAGTTCGGGTTAACTGATTATACCAACGGGTTGCAGAACCTGTTAAGCTGTCTTGGAAGCAGTGAACGAGTAACTTTCCATCCTCATCATGTCCCGTCATTTTTCGGTAGTACATGGTTAAATGTACTGACGGGTTGGTGGTCCCATTATACTTCTCAAACTCTGGTACCTTAAACTTAGGGGGAATTACCAGGCCATGCACCAGACTCATTTCTTTGGTATCCAAGCTGCTAGAAAATTCTGCACCTTCCACGGCCCTTAACCTCTCTTCCAATAACCGATGTTTTTTCTGTGATTCAACAAATTCAATCTTCTTCAATTCGGCCATCTTTTCTTTCTCCTTCTCAGCGAGGTCTTCAAAATCCGGAACATCAATAGGATCAGTTGGGTTAGCCCCATTGTTAACCTTTTCGGGAGCATGTTTCGTGCTTCTACCATCGGTTGGATATAAACAAAAGGTGCTGCCCCTATCAGAAGCTCATTTCCAGCATTTTGGGATGTTTGGCCATTTAATTGCACGGCTTCGGGTCGACCCTCTGGATTTACTACCACTCTTCCTGCAACTGAATTCTCAACCGGCCCTTTCTACTTTAGCATGGCATTCATCATTTCCATAAGCTTGGCCATCTGCTCTCTCGATTCTTCCTGGGATTTAGCCAACTACTCTTGTAGTTCCTTCTGAGCCCTTTCCATCCTTTCGATACGGACAGCCTGCTCGTTTTCATAATTCTGGCCTGAGATCTGGTATTATAACAGCGTTGAAAATCTGGTTCTTTTGGAGGACGCCCAATTTTTACCTTAAGTTCAAAAACCATGGATTAGAACTCTGTGATTTATTCTTTATGTTTTTATTATGAATGAATGAATATATAATGGAATGAATGAATATGCATAATAAATGAATAAATGAATGACTAGGTACACAAATATGTATAATAAATAAATGTATGAATGCATTTGAAAGTATTGGCCCAGGGATAATTTTAACCAAACGGTTTTCCATTGATTTCTAAAATTAAATATATCAAGGATAAAATAACAAGATGATAACTCGTATAATTATATAGTTCTTAGTTATGTTTTATTATTGTTTTGCGTCAAATACGAGTTATTATTTCTTAGTCTAATTGTGTTTATGATCTTTTATATTTTTATGTAATTTGGTGTTTTTTCACGAGTTTCTTTGAGTGATTTCAGATTACTAGGTTAAATCAACAATTAAGGGCAAATCCAGTTCAGTTCCAGTTCCGACACCTTTTGCCATATCAGCTATATCTGGAGTTTCACTGAAGCAATAAGGCTGAAATTTTAACCGTGCAAAGTTAAGAGGCATATCTATCTTTTTCATGTTTTACACTTCTTGAAACGGAGTCGTTTTCCCTAGCGAAATCGACCATCAAGTTGGCTGATGTGCAATGACGTCTGTGCTGACCTGTTTTGGTATTTGGACCATATCTTCCGATCCACATGAGCAAATGATCTGATTCCAATGGCTATGGATCCGTAACTGATAGGGGTATATTTTTCTAGAAGACCCTTTTATCCGATCGAGCCTCCAACATTGACAAAATCGACCATCAAGCTGGCTGATCAGAATTGTCATACAATATGACGAAAATTGTTAGAAAAATGCACCCACCTATTATACCTACCTTTGAAATTTATAAAGCTTGTCTCTTGTCATTTAGCTCTCCAAAATGTGTATAAATAGAGGGCCTTGGATGAGTGTAAGAGGACATTGATACATTGGTAGGATATTAGCCATTGCAATGTAATTCTCTAAGTTTTCTTCTTCCTTCCTTTCTCTAGTTTTCTTTTTCTTTCTTTTTCTTTTCATTTTCTTCATATCTAGTATGTGTTGCTAATCATATTGTTGAGGTGATGAGGTGAAGCTTTTGGTAAATGCTAAGGTTAGTCTCTTAAACATGAGCTAAAATAAATCATCATTTAGTATAGATAATATTTTCTTTTGGTTTAAAATCATACTTGCAAAGTAGGGATCTTGATTCATTATTGACAATGAAAATGGCACAGTAAATGCTTGGTTTCATAACCTTGATTTGTTGTAGACATATACCTTGGCATAAGGAATGCTTGGACTCTTTTTGTGAGTTTTGAGGACACCAAATGAACATAATATCATATGCTATGGACGTTGGACAATTTGGACTGAATTGCTAAACCTTCCGATTGGAATCTCCCTTATGTGTGAATTTCAATTGTGTAATAAAACAAGATTAATCTTAGCATAACACCAAGAGTGGATTCTCTAACCTCAACATCTTTTCTTATTGTTTTTTTTTTTATATTTTGTTTAATTTCTTTTATGTTATTTTATTTATTTTGTTCTCTAATATCTTGTTTATTTTGTTTTGTTGTTGATTCCCTAATATCTTGTTTACTTTCTTTTTCTTATATATTTATAAACTTATACTTACTAATACGCTTCCCTGTGGTTCGACCTCGGACACCCGAGAATTTATTACTTGAACATAACCTGCACTTGGGTTTACAACTCTTAATTGAGTCTCCATCAAGTTTTTGGCGCCGTTGCCGGGGAGGCAATACTAAGTATATAAGTTTATAAGTATATTTATTTTTATTGGCTGGTTATACCGCCTATATTTATTTTTATTGGCTGGTTATACCGCCTAATTTGTATATTAACTTTGATTTATTTTGGCTGGTTATACCGCCTAATTTTCTATATATTTATATTTATATTGTATATTAACTTTGTTTTATTTTTATTGGCTGGTTATACCGCCTAATCTGTATATTAACTTTGTTTTATGCTTGTTTGGCGACGTGATTTTAGATCTCGTCGTTTAGTTAGATTTTATTGTGAAACTTTTTCAGGTAATCTTTCTAATACAACTCCTACCATGTGCACGATGGACGTGTAACGGTAAATGTCGTTCTATTGGGATTCCGTCCTCTAATCGAGATGATAAAATTGAATTCATTAAGGATGGACTGAGTAAGGAGAATTTGGGTAATATCCAACTTTCTCTTGAGACGCATCCTAGTGGAGACGTACAAAGAGAAATTCTTGATTTATGGCCGCAATTCCAAAGGGAATGGCAACATCTTGGGAATCTGATGTTAAAAGACCCTGTTTGCCAGCTTGTAAGAAAACTGGATGGGAAGCATATCCTCGACTCATAGAAGGCGTTTAAGCCGTTTCTGGATGTAAAACCAGAGGAAGATGCCAAATACACTTTCGGCGACATTAATACTCTTGACTTTTACGGTTGATTTTTCTTCTCTTTTTGATTTTCTTCCTGAAATCACGCAAAAATCTTTTGTTAGGTTAACATTTTCTTCTGACAGGTCAGATACACTTTCGGCGACATTATTACTCTTGTCTGATTCACTACTCAGTCCTCTATATATTACACCATGTACTCATTCTCTTTCAGGCACTCGAAAAAAAAAATGGAAAGTACTTCGTCCCAACGCATTAAAAAAATTTGTGTCTTTGGAGGTGCTTATCCAGGAAAAAATAACATATTCGCTGATGAAGCCATAAGAGTTGGAGTAATACTTGCCCAACAAAAGATCCAGTTGATTTATGGAGGCGGTAGTACGGGTTTAATGGGAGCAGTCGCTACAGCAGCACACACCGGAGGAAGTCCAGTTCTAGGAATCGTGCCAAAACTATTCACAGATTTTTGTGGACCTACCGTGGGTAAGGAAATACAAGTCTGGAGTATCCCTGAACGGATGACAATCATGTACCATTCTGCCGATGCATTCATTGCTTTACCAGGAGGTCTAGGTACATTGGAAGAAATAGCTTGCGTGGCTTCTTGGTCATCTTTGGTCACAAATAAGAAACCCATTGGTTTGCTTAATATTAATGGTTATTTTAGTAATTTGCTTTCATATTTAGATAATGCTGTGGATAATGGATTCATGTTTTCAGAGGCAAGGAGAACCATAATTTATGCTACAACCATTGAAGATTTACTCAAAAAGCTCCAAGCTTATGAGTGTTTATCTGCTACGGTTGTTTCGCAAACGCTCGGAAAAAGAAAAAGAGATATGGACGAGCAAGGAGTGGATTGCACTTTGTCTTTGTGACATTATCTAACATTTTGCTTGTTGTGTCTCAGTTATAATAAGTGGTTAGCAACCTCTGCAGGTAATATCTCCTAAATTCTACCTTTAAAATTTGACATTGGGGACAATGTCATATTTTAGTAGGGGGTAAGGGACATATTTTGCTAATTTAAAAAAAAAAAAAATTGTTGTGTTTTAAGACATTTAGAAGTATTCATTCTGAACAAGGTCTGAGTAAGGGAGACTTGAGACATACCTTGTCAGTTTGATTTAATCTTCTTCTTCTTCAAAAAAAAAAAAAAAAAAGCATGTTTAGACTTAGTGTGTTTTAGTTACTTTCAATACTATAATGAGATATGAATTGCATAAGTCTAAAACAGATTTATTAGTGAGAAGATTTTCATGAGAATTGAGCTTGATATCAACCTTTTTATGAGCCAATGTTAATATGATATGTTGATTGAGAAAGAAGCATGTTTAGACTTAATCTGACTTGTATAATCATCCTTGTGAGTTTTTGAGCCTATAATGATTGATGCATTATACAAATCAATCTAATTTCTTTCTTGAGTGCTCTTATGATTACATGATTCTCTAGAACTTGCTTTAAACCGTTTGAGACTATATTGATACATGTGACAACATGAATATGATAGAGGCATTAGGATTATAACCAGAGCCAAACAGCCATCCATTATTAATGTTCTACGAGAACATCCCCACTAGTGAGCCAATTTGAGCCTACATTAAATATGCTGTTTTATTGGTAACCACAACTTACACCTAGCCTAAATATACTTATATCCTTACCCTTGTTCTAAAGATGGATTTTATATTTTGAGACATATTGCAAAAAAACAAGGGATATTTTTAGTTGAAAATTTGGGTAAGAAACAAAAGATAAGTGTGGGGGAAGAAAAGAAAAGAAAAAGTCAAGAGAAAAAGAAAGGGATCATTGTCAAATACATTCCCATATTAAAAAAAAAAAAATCTTCTCTTGAACTTCTAGAAAAAGATGTTACAAAGTTGGTTAGAATGATGCAAAGGCTCAACATGAATATTTAGCCTATGTTATTATGTGCTTTATAAGAGTTTTGAGAAGTTTTATTTGTATGATCTTATTATGTCTCTAAACTCTATGAACTCTTTGGAACCTTTGTGATATCTTTATCCTTTTGTTCTTTAACCACATTATAACCCTTTGGCCCCATTACAACCTTGAATAAAGACCTCTTGATTTATGAAGTTGTATGATCTAAATAGTGGAGAATAGGTGGACAAGCAAGCATATGGTAGAAGTGTTTTCATGAGATTGATTGAGTGTAAACACTTTACCACTACTTTAAAGAGTGAAAATCAAGAGAGTATCCCATGTGAGAAGTTGAGATTAAGTTTGAATATACACTATTTTGATTGAAATATGTTATGTTAATATTGGCTTAACTCAAACTATTTACATTCAAGCAAGATTTTTTTGTGAATTTCTTTAAGCTATTGATTAGTTTTTAAGACTTGTCCAATGATTATCTCTAATTTATATTGGAAGGATTAGTTATAATTATTATTTTTAGTTTTTCTTATGTCTTCAATGTTTGTGGGTATCGTCCTAGCAAACCCTCACGAGACTAAACTCGTCCACTAGGGACACCTAGGGGTTTAAAGGCTTGTGTCACATGCTAAGTGCCACCGTGATTTCCTACGAAAATGGATTAGATTAGATTTTCTTATTTTATTTTTATTGAGTCGTTGCTAGGGACTAGCAACAATCTAAGTGTGGGGGTGTGATAACTCGTATAATTATATAGTTCTTAGTTATGTTTTATTATTGTTTTGCGTCAAATACGAGTTATTATTGCTTAGTCTAATTGTGTTTATGATCTTTTATATTTTTATGTAATTTGGTGTTTTTTCACGAGTTTCTTTGAGTGATTTCAGATTACTAGGTTAAATCAACAATTAAGGGCAAATCCAGTTCAGTTCCAGTTCCGACACCTTTTGCCATATCAGCTATATCTGGAGTTTCACTGAAGCAATAAGGCTGAAATTTTAACCGTGCAAAGTTAAGAGGCATATCTATCTTTTTCATGTTTTACACTTCTTGAAAAGGAGTCGTTTTCCCTAGCGAAATCGACCATCAAGTTGGCTGATGTGCAATGACGTCTGTGCTGACCTGTTTTGGTATTTGGACCATATCTTCCGATCCACATGAGCAAATGATCTGATTCCAACGGCTATGGATCCGTAACTGATAGGGGTATATTTTTCTAGAAGACCCTTTTATCAGATCGAGCCTCCAACATTGACAAAATCGACCATCAAGCCGGCTGATCAGAATTGTCATACAATATGACGAAAATTGTTAGAAAAATGCACCCACCTATTATACCTACCTTTGAAATTTATAAAGCTTGTCTCTTGTCATTTAGCTCTCCAAAATGTGTATAAATAGAGGGCCTTGGATGAGTGTAAGAGGACATTGATACATTGGTAGGATATTAGCCATTGCAATGTAATTCTCTAAGTTTTCTTCTTCTTTCCTTTCTCTAGTTTTCTTTTTCTTTCTTTTTCTTTTCATTTTCTTCATATCTAGTATGTGTTGCTAATCATATTGTTGAGGTGATGAGGTGAAGCTTTTGGTAAATGCTAAGGTTAGTCTCTTAAACATGAGCTAAAATAAATCATCATTTAGTATAGATAATATTTTCTTTTGGTTTAAAATCATACTTGCAAAGTAGGGATCTTGATTCATTATTGACAATGAAAATGGCACAGTAAATGCTTGGTTTCATAACCTTGATTTGTTGTAGACATATACCTTGGCATAAGGAATGCTTGGACTCTTTTTGTGAGTTTTGAGGACACCAAATGAACATAATATCATATGCTATGGACGTTGGACAATTTGGACTGAATTGCTAAACCTTCCGATTGGAATCTCCCTTATGTGTGAATTTCAATTGTGTAATAAAACAAGATTAATCTTAGCATAACACCAAGAGTGGATTCTCTAACCTCAACATCTTTTCTTATTGTTTTTTTTTTTTTATTTATATTTTGTTTAATTTCTTTTATGTTATTTTATTTATTTTGTTTTGTTGTTGATTCCCTAATATCTTGTTTACTTTCTTTTTCTTATATATTTATAAACTTATACTTACTAATACGCTTCCCTGTGGTTCGACCTCGGACACCCGAGAATTTATTACTTGAACATAACCTGCACTTGGGTTTACAACTCTTAATTGAGTCTCCATCACAAGATCTGTCTTAAGACAATCCAATAGTTTGCCCATCCATTTCAAAATGTCATCACAAAGTGATGATCCTAAAGTAACCTTCTCGGATCTCGGACTTTCCTTCACAGTCCCCCTTTTGATTGCCTTGCCTTTCAATTTGGCCCGTAATCCCTCATTTTCCAGCTGACATCTCAATAACTCAGTAGAAACAACAGTATGTGAGCTTTCCCTAGCTTGCTTCTCTTGCTCAAGTCTATCGGCTTGCGCTTCTTCCTGTTTCACTCTCTCTTTCCAGTAGTCATTCCCTTTTCTGAGGTAGTCGACTTCTTTCTCCCATACCCTAGAAGACTTGACAGTTCCTTCAAATTTTAGCTCGAAAAGAAACCTTTTATTTTCCAAGTGTAGTTCCTCGAGATCACCCCTGACAGTGTCCCTTTCTCTCTTGACCTTTTCCACTTCCCTTCCCCGAATCGATTCCCTAGTCTTCAAGTCATCGATCTTTTCTTGGAGTCGGGCAATCTCTTTGCTCATTTGGGCCTTTTCTTTTCCAAATTCTGATATTGCAATTTCTAACTCCGATGGCGCTCATTTTGGTTGTGAATCCGTGAGTTGAACTTCTTCCCTATCAGATGTCAACAATCTATCATTAACCCTCCTATCTCTCCATATCAAGTAGTCGGGCGTGACGATGTCGGCATATCAAGCCACCTTTATCCGATGAGTCTTCTTCCATGCTTCAATTATTTCCCGCACCTTTCTTGAGTACCCCTCCTCTCCTTAGATAAAATCTAATAAACCTAGTTCGTGAGTCGCGGGTGTGAATTGTCGAGACTCAACTTGTATTTGCACCAACAGAGGTGCGTAACTCATGGCTCCCCGAATTCCAAGTACTGGAACCCCAGGCTTGTCCCCACATTTATACAAAATCGGCATAGAAACCATCCATGGAGCTCTCCAAGTTACCATCTCACCCTTAAGATTTCGGAGCATGTTGATCCATTGTTGTTCATTTTTATCCTCGAGCCAATCCCTTTTAAGGAACTCGCTGATCGAAACTAGGGATTTCATGTACGGTTTGAAAGAAACATCCTCCGTCTTCCAGAAGTGACTCTGAATCCAAACATAGAGGAGTTGCACACATCCCCTGAATCTCCCTTTTTCTTCCCTTTTACAAAAATTCTAAGATCGGATAGTTTATGCTATGATGGCCGGAGATGGGTTGATCTTCTGTTCCAATCTCTCGAAGAAGTCAAACAAGGCCACATCCACATGACCCAATATCTTCGGGAAGATAACTAACCGTAGATGGCTAAAGCAAAGATGTCCCTGGCTTTTTCTCTATTGGAGTGACTCAATATCAATTGTCGGAGAATCTCCCATGGGATACACTCATTTTTCTGCTTCTTATCCACGTGACTCTCAACCCATTTTGTATCCATTCTCGTGATCTTGGCCACTTTCTTCTTGAACCCTGCGGTTTTCACATCTTTCAAATTTACCCGATCTGGACTAGAAAACTCAATACGTAACAAGGTTGAGTATTCTTCAATAGTTGGGGTCATATCCTCCTTGTTGAAAGTAAAATACCTATAAACAGGATTCCAGAATTGCACCATGGCTTGAATCAACCCACTACTAACCTTGACCGGAATTAACAGCGCTATGTCCCATATTTTTGGGTGAAGGCTCCTTTTTCTGATACTTACCACTGATTCCAAATGTCGGTTAACCCCAGAGATTATTTTGTCGAAGATCCATTTTTACCTTTTCCGGCAACACTGACACATAACCTTTCTTTAAGCAATCCGCTTCTTCCCTCTGAGCTTTTTTCGATCTTTCCCTAACCACTGCATGATCCTCTGTTACTGAAATAACCTGACACTCCATGAAAGTCCTTTAAGTTGAAAACTATCTCGAGGCCAATAAACTTCAAGCTCATGATGGTGTCAATGATGCATGACAAAGAAAAAAATAAAAATAAAATAGTAAGGAAATGAATTCACAAGTATGAAACAAATAACAATGTATGCTAATCAAATAATTGTCTTGAAAATATTAACAGAATTTTGGCATTATGACGCCTTTGGGACGAAATAACAAGCTTATTAAGGGCGATACGATGTTCATTCATCATCACTTGATTTGTAAAATCCAAGATATAGAAAGATGGTAAGTGGTTGGAAATGTTCCCGCATGTGTTCTTAACTTCGGGTATCCAACGGAAATCCGGCATGGCTTCGCCTAAGTTCACTATATGAGGTTGAATTCGTTTCTAAAGGCCCCAAATTGTTCCTCACTGTTGCTGATGAAGACTAGTAAGGCACCCCAATAAAAGTGGGTTCAATTTGTTAGAGTATATTTTCCTAAGCCCATACGGAGGATTATCACGAAGGCTTTAGGTACTTTATACTTCGAAAGTGTTTCACTAGCCCATATGGAGGATTATCACGAAAGCATAGCTACTTTACTTCTACTTAAAAAGGACGGAACCCGGGTAGAGAGTTCATGTTATGCAAATGCAAGTGCAGTGTGTGTGTGTGGAGAAACAAAACAAACCTTTCACCACCTATTCTATAACCCTTATTCTAAACACCCCGATAACATAAAACAACGTAAAGCATCAATTAAGCAAATAACAATTATATGCAACAAAATAACCAGAGAACAATAATAATATGCATGCACATGAGTATGGACATATTCAAAAACATTTTATTATTTTCAAAAAAAATTCTTATTATTGAAAAATGTGGGAATTAAAATTAAATATCGAATAAAAACCAACAAAACCGAGACTTTGATAACACACGACTAATTCTAGGCCTGACTCTCTAAATGTCCCCAGTAGAGTCTCCAAGCTATCGATATGTGATCCCTCCATCGCCGGGGGACCTGTTCAAGTGAGGTGAGGAAAAAACAACAGAGAAAAAGATGACTTAATTTCTCTTGAAATTAAAATGAGGGTTTGAAAATGACCTCGAAAAAGAAATGGAGTCGCCACCAATCTTTTTTGGCTAAGTGTGACCGGCCACCTATTAACCAATTTTGTAAAATATTTTAAAATTAATTAAAATATATTTTTTTAAAACTAATCTTGAAATCTGCGCTTTAAACCAAAGAAAATAAAAAAAGCGGGTTCGGAAGTCAGTTACGCGTGGGAAGGATTAGCACCCCCGCAACGCCCGTGTAAAACGGTACCTTATAAATCATGTGTTATTTCGAGTCTCGGTAAAAAGTCGATTTTGAAATTGGTATTTAAAAATAATTCCCAATTTAAAAAAAAAAATCTCATTTTTAATTTGAAAATGATCCGAAATTTTATTAACTCAAAATTTTCCTATATTTTCCAGCAAACCCGGTAAAATATAGAAATTTTTATTTATTTGGAAAATCTCTGAATCATTTTCTTTTTTGAAAGAAAGAAATTCCTTTATTTATGATAATTAATGATATCCTCCCCAGCAAACCCGACATAGAACTGATGAATTATTTTAACTCGGGAATATCCTTATTTAAAAAAAATGATCTTTTAGAAAACATTTGAAAAATTATGAATATGCAAATTATTACTAATGACATGGCATATGAGTGAATGACATGACATATGGATTAATGACATGGCATATGGATTAATGACATGGCATGTTTGACATGGCAAAATCTAGATGACATGACATAATATAAATGACATGGTAGAATTTAAATGACATGGCAAAGATCTAAATAAAATTGACAAGAATTAATGACATGATAAAACCTAGATGACATATTAAAATTCTATATGACATAGCAAAAATCTAAATTAAATGGCAAGAATTAATGACATGATAAAACCTAGATGACATATTAGAATTCTATATGACATAGCAAAAATCTAAATTAAATGGCAAGATTAATGACATGATAAAACCTAGATGACATATTAGAATTCTATATGACATAGTAAAAATCTAAATTAAATGGTAAGAATTAATGACATGGTAAAACCTAGATGACATTAAAATTCTATATGACATAGCAAAAATGTAAATTAAATGGCAAACATTATCATAGAATATTCATAATTATCTTATAAACAAAATGACAACATAAAATCTAAATCAAAGCAATGATATCACTATGGAATATTCACACACACACACAGATATATATATATATATATATATGGAATTTGTATAACCAAAATAGCAAAAATTAAATGTCATAAAATATGAATGAATATGAAAAATGCAAATGCATCGAAATGTATTTCTCCCATAAAATAAGGATATTCGTATATCTAAAAAGACATCCGACTACCTTTGGAAGAGTCCTAAGTTGGATTTTCTAACTCGGATTTTAGACTCAGATTTAAAAAAAAAAAATCGGAATTTTTGGACAAAATAAAACTTGGCCGAAAACACCCTTTAAAAGGCTCTATTTTTTCTAGTTTTGAAACCCAGGGTTGACCAACCTTGACCCGACTCCTAAAAAATCAAAATTTATGATTAAAATAACTTGGAAATTAACCTAAGACAAAAACTAATGTTTTAAATCAGCCCCCTCTTAGTGCCTTAATCAAAACAGAAAAATTATTGGTTCATAACAACAAATTTGACTTTACTGACCAATTTTGAAAACCGGTTTTTTTACCCTTCTAAAAAGATTAAAAAAAAATCTTCAAACATTGTGGAGACTTAGAACATGCCGACCTCTATGGGAAAAAATTGGCTTAATTTTTAGACTAAGTATGACCTACCCGAAAATTCATGAAAGACAGAACAGTGGGTAAAAAAACTACTTAACCAAAAAACATTTTTAAACCTTTGATAAAAAAGTCTAAAAATCAGAATAAAAATATTAGAGACTCCTCTAAGGTCCTACAACCAGTGGTAAATTTTTTAAAAGATTTGGACAAGGGTTGCCTAATGAGAAAAAATCATAAAGTTAGAAAATCCAACTTGACAAATCTTAATTTTCAACAAGTATGCTCATTAAAACTTGGCTTTGAGCCATTGATTGACTTAAGTCAAAAATCAAATGGGAAATGTCAAAATGCATGAAATAAATGACACGGAATATGCATGACCTAGTGTCTAAAATGACATGTAAAATGACATAGCATATGAAAATGGCCTAAATGTCTAAATGAAATGTAAAATGACCTAGCATATGAAAATGGCCTAAATGTCTAATTGAAATGTAAAATGACATAGCATGTGAAAATGGCCTAAATGTCTAAACGAAATGTAAAATGACATAGCATATGAAAATGGCCTAAATGTCTAAATGAAATGAAAAATGACATAGATAATAAAAATGACCTAGAACTTAAATGACATGTAAAATGACATAGCATATGAAAATGGCCTAAATGTCTCAATGAAATGTAAAATGACATAGCATATGAAAATGGCCTAAATGTCTAAATGAAATGTAAAATGACATAGATGCCTAGATGTTATGAAAATGGCCTAAACTATATGACAATAGCCACAAGATACAAAAGTATGTCATAAATCAAAAGAACAAGATGGTTAGTAAGAATATAAATACATATAAAGATAAACAATAATAGAAATAAGCAAGTTAAAGTAGCAAATAAATAAATAAAATAAAATGAAAAAATATGGAAATGAACTCCATGGTTGGTATATTGGACAAAGCCGACCCTAACCATTATCACTTGATTCATATCAAGATCATGAAGCCTAACCATTGTTTTATTTGTTTTGAAAAAAACAAGAACAACAAGAAAGCTTTCTTAAAACCTTTGTTAAGCAAAGAAAGTAGTAGGAAATCACATGAAAAAAATAAAGAATAGCATGAAGAAGAAGAAGAAAGAAAAAATGTAAGAACCAAAGAGGAATGGCTACCTTAGCAAAAACTTTCTTTCTTTTCTTTCAAAAATCTTTTTTTTTTCAAAGGTTTTAGCAACTGCCCTTGTTTTAAAATCAGCCAACTTGTATTTTAAAAAATGAAAACCCCTCCCTTTAACATGCCTTGGCTGACCACCCCTAGGTTTAGATCAAGGGTTGTCATCAATTCATTTAATTTCTTACACAATCTAAGCTCTTAGATCCAAGATATTCACATGACAATAAAAATGTCATCTTGCCAATTGATCTTAGCCATTCAAGAATGTACTAATCTTTTCATAAGGTGCTTAAACCATTGGATGATCAAAAATATTTATTTGGCTACATGAAATTCTAACCATTAGATGACTTGTGCTCATCTTTCTTCCACCAATATTGGCCATTGGATGAGGACATTTGCATGACAATAAAAATGTCATCTTGCAATTAGATCTTGGCCATTCAAGGATGTACTCATCTTTTCATAAGGTACTTAGGCCATTGGATGAGCAAGATATTTTCATGACATTAAAAATGACATCTTGTAGCTTGATATGGACCACTTGATGAAATGAATTAAATCTGAACCCTTCCCCCATGCATGGCCAGCCAAAGGCCTGGAATATCCCAGCAATTCCTTCATCTTTCATATTTTTTTTTAAATTGCAAATTGGCACTTTTCTGTTTCTTTGGTAAAATTGCATTTTGGTCCCCCAAACTTGATTTTATTGCAAACAGACCCCAAATCCGGTTTTTATTTTTCCAATCCATCCAAATAAATATAATATTGAGATTTGGATATTTTCATAATTTTTCGAGCTAGTTTCCTATTTTTCCCAAAATTTTCTCTTGGATTTTTCAGTTAGTGGCACCTAAAATTCACCTTTTTTATTTGAACTCTGATTCTCGATTTTTCTTCACCAATATCTTCCAAAAAATATAAAACTCAGATCTGAAATTTTTCATAATTTTGTAGCTCGTTTGCTATTTTTTTCAGAATTATCTTTTGGAATTTCGGCTTAGTGCACCCGAACTTTGCCATTTTTCAAATGAGCTCCGGTTTCGGATTTTTCTTCGCCGATCTCTTCCAAAAATTATAAAACTCAGATCTGGAAGTTTTCAAAATTTTTAAAGCTCGTTTGCTATTTTTCCCGGAATTATCTTTTGGAATTTAGGCTTAGTGCACCCGAACTTTGCCATTTTTCAAATGAGCTCCGATTCTGGATTTTTCTTCGCCGATCTCTTCCAAAAATTATAAAACTCAGATCTGAAAGTTTTCATAATTTTTGGAGCTCGTTTGCTATTTTTTCGGAATTATCTTCTCGAATTTTGATTTAGTGCACCCAAACTTTGCCATTTTCCAAATGATCTCCGATTCCTGATTTTTCTTCACCGATATCTTCCAAAAATTATAAAACGTAGATCTGAAAGTTTTCAAAATTTTTGGAGCTCGTTTGCTATTTTTCTCGGAATTATCTTCTGAAATTTCGGCTTAGTGCACCCGAACTTTGCCATTTTTCAAATGAGCTCCGATTCCGGATTTTTCTTCACCGATCTCTTCCAAAAATTATAAACCTCATAACTGCAAGTTTTCAGAATTTTCCGAACACATTTGTTATTTTTTTTGGAATTATCTTTGGGATTTTCCAATATTGCCCTTCAACCTCCAAAGCCTCGTTTTTACTCGAAACGGGTTCGATTTCTAGATTTTCTTTTTTCTACTGCCTTTTTCATAAATTGAATTTGAGTTTGTCCAAAAACTTCCAATTTTTATGATCAAATTCCCCGTTCGATTTAGTTTTCCCTTTTTCAAACCCAGGGATTTTCTCGTTTTTCCGATTTTGCTCCAATCGGCTTTTCCTTTGGATTCACTTCAAATTGGGCCTTGAGTTATTCTTGTTTACTCATTCTTTATCAACTGGGGGTTTCAATTTCACCGAATTGGACCATCTTTTCCGTTTTCCCCAAATTTGCAAAATTCACCCTTATTAACCGAAACCCTAATTTTCGGTTTTTCTTGCAAATTGACTCTTCCTTTGATTCTGCTTCCAATTGGCCCTTCCAATACCCCTAGTTATTAATTATATTCCATTTGGAACCTCCAATTTGGATCAATTTGATCGTTTAAGCATTTTTCCCCAAATTTGCCGAATTAGGGCTTCCCCAACACTGGAATTTCCGTAATCCCTCTTACAAACTCCATATCTTTCGTTGTAGACCTCAGATTATCAAAATTTTTTCACCATTATTCAATTCAACTCCAAACCTTGATTTTGACTAAAGGTTGAATTTTTTAGCGGTTGACTTTTCGGGGTTGATTTTTTTGGAGTTGACCTTTTTTGGATTGACTTTTCATGCTGAACTCTGAATCACAAGTCTTGGAGGACCATCTGCAAGATGAGAAGATATTTTCTGCATTCTAAAAAGTACAAGGAAGAATTTACCTGTCTTAGGTGACCCGGACAAAATCAGGTATCTACAAATATTATATATATACTTTTAGTATATATATATATATTAAATATATTAAAGAATTTTATATATTAAAATTATGTTCATGAATAAATTATAATATAATTTTTTACAATATTAAGTTAAAAATAATTAATAAAAATTGTGGTGTTGTGGAGTGGAGCACCGTGGAGCGGTTATGGATGTAACCGACATCCATGGACGTTGAGGTTTCCAATATCCATGCAAGAGTGGGGTGGGGGTGGATAAAGCAATCCTCGCCCCCGCCTCGCTCCATTGCTATCCCTACGCTATACTGTTTATAAATTATTAAAATATTAAATAATCATTTTATATTAATATATTAATATTTTTATAATTAAATTTAAATAAAAAATATTTTTTATTTAATAAATAGTAATTCGGACCGGGCCAACTCGAATTGCAAAAAAAACCCAATACGAGCCTATTCTATAAAAAGAAAAATATAAACAAAAACTCATATATTCATATGAACGAGGATACATCAACAACATGCTAGTTTTGTTTTTGACAAGATATCACATTATGTTTGCAGTGAAATTTTTTAATTTTTTGTTATAAGAGAAAATTTTCATATATATATATATATATATATTTAAAAATTATAACCAAATTCGACCTTTATTTTCTGTATTGAACCAAGTTCAACTGGCTCACGTTAAAATTTGTCATTAGAACATCACTAAGCAATGAAACTGAATATCGATTTTTCCATGCTTAGCTTTATAATTAACAGCTCAGAATTCAGCATTAATCAAATATAAAGATGAAGTTTTAATTCTTGCCAACGACCATACATTTTCTTCTTTCTGAAGAGTTCAAGAAAGTTATAATTAAAACATCTGCAAAATTATTAACAAAATCAGTGAATTAGTTGAACATATTTGTATCCAACACTTCACTTAGAAAATTAAAGGATATATGCTCGTATTACTGTGATAGTAAAAAGACTCTCTTATCAGTTAAGTTCGAAAATTTTTAGACATAAAAAAATAACAAGGATTTTTGTATTTATTATGAATTGAATGTTGATAAAAATTTAATTTATTTATATTAATTATAAAATGTTTGATTGAATTTGTTATCACAAATTAAGTGGTATCGTTTCAGTTAAAAAAAAAATAAAAATCAAATAAATTATAATATTAAATTATATAATTGAACGTTCATGCCTTTTAATATAAGATATATTTTTTGAAAAAAATTAATTACTTTTTAAAAAAAACAATTACTTGTACATAACTTTTTCTTTTCTTTCAAATATATATATTTTCACATAATTTTGCAAACTGTTATTTTAAACTTGCTTTGCTCATCAATGATATCATCCAATCATAAATTATGATTTTGAGTGAAGTTAGACCACTCTTTCTTTTCTCCTTCTCCTCAATTTATTCTTTACACAAGTTGTGCAAACATGTATAAAAAAAAATAAGACCTATTCAAAAATTGAATTATTCGTTTGATTCGATGCATTCGAATTAAATTGAATGGAGCTTGAGGATATAATATTTTAAATTTGGGCCGACTTAACTTACTATTTAATAAATAAAAAATTATTTATTATTTAAATTTAATTATAAAATTATATAAATATTAATATAAATTTTTTTTTTAAATAATTTTAAATAAAAAAAATAAAATTTTCGAAAACAACAAACTAAATCGAGTGTTGAAGAAATATTCTTTTTGATATTCGGATATGGCTCTATCCAATTCATAAACCATTCTAAAAAAGATAATAAAATATTTCCTGTCACAAGGAATCATGTGGGAGCAATTATTTATTTATTTATTTTGAATAGGCTGCTCATACATATGCTTAAATAGATAAGACGACAAAAACAATAATTAACTAGAGAACATAGAACGAGTTGAGGGTGGACAAGTGGGGGCTGCGATTACGAAATTTTATCTTCACTTCACAGACACATGAAAAATAAGTGGACCTAATTAACTTCGCATTTAAAATGTGTTATATTTTTATCAATTTTGGACGTTCATGGGTTACACATTCTTTCCTACCTTTATAAATTGTAATGGAAAACTTAACCAACACAACACAACACATATCAAATAATCAGCTAACCATGAAAACCACAACAGCTGCAGTTTTTCTTCTTTTTGTCTTCTCCATTACAAAATCATGCTTTTTGTTTGGGGTGGCCAACGCTACAAACGAACCTGTGCTTGACATTGATGGTGACGAGCTCCTCACAGGCGTTGAATACTACGTTGTGTCAGCAATATGGGGTGCTGGTGGTGGGGGGCTAGCCCTAGGCAGGTCTAGCAAACAACGTTGCCCCGAAATCGTTGTTCAAAGACGATCCGGTGATGATGGTACACCGGTGACATTTTCAAATGTGGACACCAATGATGGTGTTGTCCGCCTATCCTCTGATGTAAACATAGAGTTCCTTCCCATCAGAACCAAACTGTGCTTAACCTCAACTGTGTGGAAGCTTGACAATTATGACGATTCAACAGGAAAATGGTGGGTGACAACTGATGGGGTTAAAGGGAACCCTAGTGCTAACACTTTGACCAGTTGGTTTAAGATTGAGAAGGCCGGAGGGTTTGGTTACAAATTTAAGTACTGCCCTTCAGTCTGTGAATCGTGCCCAACTTTATGCAGCGATATTGGAAGAGATGGAGATATTGATGGACAAGTACGTTTGGCTCTCACTAATGACCAAGGATGGCCATTCATAAAGCAGCTAGGGGGATACAACAAGTTATTGATACTTGATTGAAAGCAATCACTATATATAGTTTTATATATGAACTATATATCCAAGCAATAATCACTAGTAGCTGTTACTTTTGAGTAAATAAAAGTGAAGTCCATGCTTCATTTTGAGAGACCTTTTTGGTAAGGTTGCCTTGTTTGAGGCAGCAGGATGCATATGCTTACTGGGTTTGTCTTTCGCAGCCCAGCTTTGTACTCTTTCCAGCTTAATGAATAAACTATTTACTTCTTTTGCTACCATTGATTCTAGTATTAGACTAATGAACAAAAACTATGGAGAAAAGGAACTAAAATCGACTAGCAAATTCAAGTCAAAATTGCTAACAATCGAACTTTTCAACTGTATATCTTTGTTAGTGCAAATGTTTAAGTTAAGAGTTTAATTTCATTAGAAAAAAACACAAACAATAACTATAAATTGGTTCAAGTATGAATACTTTTCATGATACATAATTAAGTTATTGACAACTATATTTTTTAATAGTTAACATTAGAGGTTTTCTTTTTCTAAGATTAGGTTTGGTTACACATTTTGAATACTATATTATTTGTTGTGGCTACAAGAAATTTCATTTTTAGTAATAAAAATGTTAGAATAATTTATATAAATATTTTTAAAAAATATTTACTTTTTACAGTATTTTTTTTTTGTTGCTAAAGTATATATTTATTAGAAAAAAAAAAAAAAATCATCAGAGAGGGACAAGATTCTAGCCATGAAGCAAAGATAATAGTCATACCATAACAAAAAAAAAAAATCTAAAAAACAGCAAGTACATCTACCAAAAGAAAAAAAAAAAAAAAAAAAAAAAAACTAAACAACAGGGAAGCACATTGCCATGAACCGAATACAAAATAAAAGAAATCAGGCACCACCGATTATTTTGATTCTTCCATTTATTTGGAGTCTTTAGTAAAGTAAAGACAGAAGCAGAGAGGAAAAAAGAGGAAAATAAAATCCAAAAAATATTTATATGGAAGAGAAATTAATTTAAATAATACTAATACTAAAAATTATTAATATAAATTTACTAATAATTGTGATAATTGTAATAATTTGAATAATAAGAGACATACACAAATAGCAGAAAATTAGAAAATAAAATGAAAAAAAGAAAACATTTGTTTTGGAATTTTGCACATTAAGTCGTGATAGCTAATCTATATTATTATTTTTTTTTATTAAACTATCATTAATGTTCACATATGTTTGAGAGTATTTATTTTTAGATGCAATTTTCAAAATATAATATAAAGTATAAATAAATAATTTTTGTTTATTGAATTATTATTAAATTTATAAGTAATTAATTAATAATAACAAAATAGTTTAGAAAATAGACCTTCAGTGAAATTAATAATATCAGACAAAAAAAATTACTTCTTTTGCTGACATTGATTCTAGTATTAGACTCATGAACTTGCATATATATATATATATATATATATATATATATACATATATATATATATATATATGTTGTATTGTAGTGAACAAAATGTTAGGAAATATTTTCTATATACTATATAGTATAAACAGAATGTATATAAAAATATATACGTACTTGTATGTAATAATAAATTACAAAAAACCGAATATGAAGACACTTACAGAATTGATTTGAAAAAATCAATATCGAGTCAAGGTTTCACCTCTGACCTTAAAATGAATTTTGCCTACCTCTAAGGTGCTTGCAGATTTATGCAAATCGTTTCCCAGGCCTCCTCGATAGTGTTGCTCTAGAAGGCACACTCGAAGCAAAACAGCGAATTGAAAAATGCTAGACTCTCTCTCAATCAGAAAATATTATGCAGTAAATTTTTGTGTGTGTAAAAAATAGACTCAGAAAGTCTGAATTTATAGAGGGACAGAAGCCAGTTCGGAAAGGTACACCAATTGGAAGGAGACTGTTCAGTCATAACAGACACAACCCAAGAGGCGAACCGGTTCGGTCATACACAACACTGAACCGGCATGACAGATCCGAAAAGGGACATTCTAGATACAGACCTGACTGGTTCGGTCGAGGACCGAACAATCATAATTAATCAGATAGAAATAAAGTTGGTCCGACTGGGCAGCAAAAAGAATATTGCTGACCCAAGCCCAGGTCCGGTCCGACCTGACTCGGCCCAGCCCAAGCCAGGCTCGACGGCGGCGCATGCACGCGTATATGGTCCAGCCCAAGTTGTGTAGGTCCTCACCCACCACAAAACGTGGCTGCCCCTTGGGGCCCAACCCAACATGGAACACTAGCTTATATAAACTATAAGCTAAAGTCAATCTTAGTTCTATATGGGATTGACAACCAACCACACCAACAACCAACTTTTCTTCCTCTTCAAGTGGGGTTGTAATGAGATTAATTTCTCATTCAATTTTGATATCAATTGTGTATGTTAATTATACACCGTGTATGTAGTTACGATAACCTACGTATTGTAAAACGTATTTTGTATATATACACCCATAATAAAACATTGATATCCAACAATCCCCCACATAATGGAAATTGTCTGATTAAACCGACAAATAGACTAAAAAATTAAGAGAGAGTAACTTTGAAGAGTAATTGAATCAGGATAGGTAGCATCTGGCTTTGAACCTTCCATAACGATAACTATCGGATTTACTCAGCTAACTAGTGAACATGATGTTTTGAACTATTCAGCTTTTCGTGTAAACCAAGACAATAGGTATCACGCAATTCCTTTTCGAACATCTTCGATTCTCACGGTTGTGTCCATTTTGGCCCCGAACACTTCCTGATTTCTATAAGTACTCTAGAGAATTAACCTGATCAATTCTCGTAGAAGTGGCCACGTTTCTTACTCATAATAGGTGATTGCTTATTAAGAGTATCCTGCAATACCCTACTTCATTTTATCAAGCTATAAGAATCATTAAAAACATAGCTTATCCTAGCTCCTTTGCAGGTAGTACTAATTCATCGTAGGAATGGATTAGAGTGTTTAACTCTTTTATCCAGTCAACTAGGTTGGGTTGCCATTATGTAACTTTAATTTATAGGCTTAAAACGCATTCCCCTCGATGATTTACTTGCTCTCTTGTTAAACCTTTTCGTAAGCGCACTTCATTATCCTTTGATTTTTCATAATCAATAAAGATAATTCCATTTGAGAGCAACTGTCTAACGGTATTATGTCTTCGACGAATATGTCGAGATTTACCATTATACAAACAACTCTGTGCCCTACCAATTGCAGTTTGGCTATCGCAATATATACAAATTGCAGGCACAAGTTTCAGGCAACTTGGAATATCTTCTAAACTTTCGAAGCCATTCCGCTTCTTCTCCAGCTTTATCTAAAGCTAAAAATTCATATTCTATGGGATATCTGGCAATACACATATGTTTAGAAGATTTCCAAAACACTGTAGCTTCTCTAATAATAAAGATAAATCCGTTAGTAGATTTGAAATCTTTAGTATTGAATATCCATTTTGCATATGGATATCTTGTATAGTGCAGTCCATAACTTTAGGTGTATCTCAAATTTTTGAGTACCGGGCCTTCCAATGATCCTTTCCAGGATTAATTGTAAATTTACTCAATTTTCTTACTGAGTATGTTATGTCTTTACATTCATTTACAAATTAATGATTTGCTTCCAGGGACCGTGCCACTATTCGCACCAACAGGGATCACCGATCCCATGGGCAAAATCTTATCCTCCGTTTCACAACGGGGTAGTCATGGTAGCACCAAGGCATGCCAATACCATACCATGACACTCTTCCCCACTTACTATGTTGATACCCTCATTGACGACACGATCACACCTGAGTACCCTTGTTGAATAAAGTTGACATTTTCTCACATGTCATTCTCTTACCATCAAGGAGTGGGTCATGATCCCTCGAATGAGGCACCAAACATATTTTTAGGTCCTATTATGACCTTTTAAGCTGGAGGAACCGATACCTTTGCAAGACACCCCCACACTTTCATGCATTTATAGGATGGTCCTTGACCCTTCCATAATTCATACGGTGTCTTGTCTTATTTCTTGTGGGGTATTTTTATTTAAAATATAAATAGCTATAAAAATAGCCTCCACCCCACAAGTTCTAAGATAACCCTGAACTAATCAACAAAGCATTCATCATTTCTTTCAACGTTCGATTCTTGCGTTTCACAATACTGTATTGTTGAGGTGAATAAGGAGAAGTGGTTTGAATGTTGATTCCATATTTTGAATAGAATTCGAAAAACATTGAATCATATTCACCAACCCTATCACTTCTTATTTTCTTGCTTAGTTGCTTTTCGACCTTATTTTTAAAGAGTTAAAAAAAAACTTCTAAGGCCTCGTCTTTGCTTCTTAGCAAATAGACATAACAATATCTTGTGCAATCATCAAATAAAAGTAATTCGATACTTTTTACTACCTTGAGTTTGTACAAATTTTAAATCACAGATATCAGTGTGAATTAATCTAGAGGTTCACTACTTCTTTCTACCGAATAGAAAGGAGCCTTAGCCAATTTGGATTTCACACAAATTTTGGAAGCAAATCCAAATTGATGGTTCTTCGCAAGGTCTTATAATTAACATGACCTAATCTAACATGCCATAAATTAGAGGACACAATCAAATAAACAGAATAAATAATCTCATTATTATTCTTTGTTCTTTGGCACAACAGCCATTACATTGAGCTTAAAAAACCCATCACATAAGTACCCTATACCCACAAACATCCCACATTTAGTGAGTATAAATTTATCAGACTCAAATACCAGCCTGATCCCGTTCTTGCTCAACAGAGAGCCGGAAACCAAATTTTTTCGAATTTCAGGAGCATGAACCACATTGTTCAAATTTAGTTCTTTACCAGATGTCATCTTGAGTACCATCTTCCCATGACCTCGTATCTCGTAAACCGAAGAGTTTCCCATAAACAGTTGCTCATCAATAGCAACTTCTTTATACTCAGAGAAACTCTTTCTATCAGAACAAACGTGACAAGTGGCACCGGTATCAACCCACCATGTCTTAGGATTTTCTACCATGTTCACTTGTGACACTATAGCAGCAAGCTCAATCTCATTATCATCAATTAAGTTGGCTTGAGCTCTTTTCTTGTTCTGACGACAGTCCTTTGCTCGATGATCGGACTTGTTACATACGAAACAAGTTTTCGTGAACTTCTTGAAATCCGTTTCCTTATTAGCTTGGAAAGAACTAGAACCAACAAATTTCCTCTTGTTGGTCTTGTGGAATGTTCTACAATATTTGCCTTGGCTTCAATAGTCTGAGCTTTAACTCTCTTTTCTAAATCACGGTTATCTTCTTCGATTCTTAACCGAATAATCAAGTCCTCTAATGTCATCTCCTTTCTCTTGTGCTTTAGATAGTTCTTGAAATCTATCCACGAAGATGGTAATTTCTCTATCAAAGCAGCCGTCTAAATGATTCATTAAGAATCATTCCTTCGACATTAATTTAATGGAGGATCAGCTGATACTCTTGGACTTGACTTATTACGGTTTTCAAGTCCACCATTTTGAAATCCAGAAACCAGCCAACCACATTTTTTTTGTGCCGACATCCTCGGTTCTGTACTTTCTCTCTAAGGACTCCTACAGCTCTCTTGCTGTTTTGATCGGGCTATACACGTTGTATAACGTGTTGTCCAATCCGTTGAGGATATAGTTCTTGTATAGGAAGTCAGAATGCTTCCATGCTTCCACCGAGGTTACAACCGTAGGATCGGTCTCTCCCTCGTTCAGAGTCGGGGCCTCCTTCGGTAAGAACCTGGCTAGGTTCAGAGTGGTTAAATAGAACAGCATCTTACGCTGCCAACATTTGAAGTCCAGACCACTGAACTTCTCGGGTTTCTCACTATGTGTAACATGTGGTGGCATTGGCACTATAGGCGAACTCGCATTTACTGTAGACCGTTCTGCCATCTGTTATCTAAAATAATAGGATCAACTTTATATATATATATATATATATATATATATATATATAAACACACAGATATATATTATGCAAACGTAACAATATATAATAACAAATATATATATATGCTGCCACTAGTTATAAATATATATATATATATATATTCAACAACCATATTAAACAAAAACAGAATAATTATACTACTAATACAAAGTAATGTAACTAACAAAAATGTTCACAACAATATATATTACCAATATATATTCACAATATATATTTTATACAATAGTATCAATGTTAAAAACATCAATATATAATTCCATGCACACCACACCAATTGTCAGTAAACAATAACAAAACTATTCACCCTTGCATTGCATGAAGCGGCAGCTGTCTTATGAAAATAACCGAACCAGTTTAACAAGGAGCATACCGATTCAGTAAAACAACAAGCCTAGAACCCTTCTCTTAAGCGGCGGCTTATTTGTCATGGAAAAACTTCTAACAAACAGTAGCTTTGATAAAAAATTATAAAAACACAATTTTACTACCAAAGTTATAAAACATATTTATATGTTTTTTTCACGGCCCGCGCGATCCCGCTCGGGTCCGTTATGCACACAACAAGTCCAGGCCCAGTTCGTTATGCACACAACAGGTTCAGGCCCAGGATCTAAGTTACGAAGAACATCTTGACCCACCAGAATAGGCCCAATTCCTGGAGCATTCTAGAAGTAGTAAAAGATAGTTACTGCCCAACAGTTCCAGAACTCTAAGAGATAGAGTTTAAATTCCTTTAGGCCTCTAGATAATGTAATCTTAGCCGTTCATTTGTTTAAGTCTAAACCGTTGATGTAAGGGGGACTCAACTATAAATAGAGGCCTCCCCTAGCCTCATTTGTATCATTAAACACTTGAGTAATCAATACACAAGAGCATTCTTCTCTCATTTTCTTTGTGTTCTATTTTTCTGCTTAGCCCTAGTAACTTTTAGTTACCAGTGCCTTTCTTGAGTGTTAACAGGTTGACTTAGGCATCCAAGGAAGCGACTTTTCACCTAAGACCATACGGTTCGCAAGGCTAAAGTTCTGAGTCTGTGACAGTTGGTATCAGAGCTCGTGGTTCGTGAAAGGTGCTGATCATAGGGATGGCATCTCAAGTAGATAATCAGACACATGATGTCCCAGAGACTCGTGGGAGAGCCAAGAAGGCTAGTTCGAGGGATGTTCTATTGTCCTTGGATGGCAGGGTGGCCAAACTTGAGGTGATCGTTGGAGACATACGGGAGAACCTGGAGATCGTTGAGGGTCGCATCGAAGAGCTAGACTCCGCGGGGGAGGAGCTCAGGGACAGGATGCAGGGGGCTCTCAATGAGGCGATAGACATACTGACTCAGAAGAATGATGCTTTAGAGGCCATGATGGTGGCCATGCAGAATGAGATGGAGGAGCTCAAGGGAGAGCTCACTTCATGCAAAGCAGCCATAGGGGGTTCAAGGGAACCAGATCGACAAAGTATGTTGACAACTTCTTGTGGGGGATAGAACAGTATTTTTGTGCAATGGGCATTGATGATGGTGCCACTTAGGTAAACACTGCTTCCATGTATTTTACTAATGTTGTTTTTTTATGGTGGCGTCGTAGGTGTAGCGATGAGAGGCGTGGTTGCACTGCCATTGAAACCTGGGAGGAGTTCCAAAGTGAGTTCAGGAAGCAATTTTACCCAGAATATGCCAAGGATGAGGCGCGTGCCAAGTTGCAACGGCTTTCGCAACACAGTTCGAGAGTATGTGCAGGAGTTCAGTGAACTCATGCTCCAGATTTTTGATCTCAGAGAGAAGGAGGTGTTCTTATCATTTATGGATGGAATTAAACCCTAGGCAAAGCAAGAGTTACAACGAAGAGGTGTCCAGGATCTGTCCAAAGCCATGGTTACAACTGAGTCCTTGGTCGACCTCAGTTCAAAGAAACCGGACAAGTTCGAGTCTTCCAAGCCCAAGGGCAAGTGCAATAGTGGGGGAGACATGGATCAACAGTCCAAAGATGGCGATGAGAAGCCACCAACAGGGAGGTGGAAGTCCAACAAACAGTCCGACAATAAGAAGGACAGAGAGCCAGTGGAGTGCTTCTTATGTGCAAGTTCTCATCGGATGCGAGAATGCCCACAGCGAGCCAAGCTGTTTGCCATCAACAAAGAGGATGATGAGCCAGAGGATGAGACTTTGAAGCTTGGTTCCATTATACTCAGTTCTGTGAAAGCCAGGAGGTGCCGAAAGTAGAAGGGGCTGATGTTCGTGGACATCACCATTGAAGGCAGACGAAAGAGTGCTCTAGTTGACACATGAGCATCTGACCTGTTCATGTCCGAAAAGGCTGCCAGAAAACTTGGTCTCAAGGTTTAGAAGACAACCGGATGGATCAAGATAGTTAACTCTAAGGAGGTCCCAACCATAGTTGTGGCACAAGAAGTGGAGCTACAACATGGAGACTGGAAAAGCAAGAAAAATATTGAGGTAATACCGTTCGATGACTATGATTTTATGCTTGGCTTAAATTTCCTTGATCGATTAATGCTCTCCTTGTTCCATTTGCTGATTGCATATGTATCTTGGATGCCCGATGTCAATGCATTATGCCGGTGAATCGAGAGATGGGTTTTGGAGCCAAGGTACTATCCGCAATCCAACTAGCCAAGGGTGTGCCTAGAAATGAAGACACCTACTTGGCGGCCCTGAATTTGATGAGCCTCAAGAGCCTAAGGATGATACCCTCATAGAGGTGCTAGAGGTTCAGCAGTCCTTTGAGGATGTGATGCCTACAGAGTTACCCGAGGGACAACCACCCAAGAGAGGGGTGGGTAAAACTAATGCATTAGACTTTGCTAGAGAAGAAGTGCTGATGCAAGATGGATAAACAGTGGCATTAGAGAGTCAGAAGCTCGACGGGACAGAGCAGTGTTGCATGGTTCAGGAGAGAGCACTGTTGGAGGACCGTTATTACTGGCCACACATGCAGGAAGATGTTGAGGCCTATGTGAAAACTTGTCTAGTGTGCCAACAAGACAAGGTTAAGCTTAAGACACCAGCTAGACTTTTACAGCCATTGTCCATACCGGAGTTCCAAGGTGAGAGCGACTCCATTGATTTTATTGCAGGTTTGCCTAAGGCGGATGAGTTTTGGGAGCACTATGGTAGTGGTGTGGACTGAGTTGTTCAAGCTGCTGGGTTGAGACTTGAACTTTTCCACCAGTGTACAACCCCAAACAGATTGGCAGACCGAGAGAGGGAATGCTTTACTAGAGTTATATGTCAGGCACTATATGAGTGTAATGCAGCGAGATTGGCCGAAGCTAGGAGTGAAGTCTTCTTGCAACAATACAGTGTATACTTGCAGATCGAGTGGTGAAGCGAAAGAACTACAAGCCAAGGCATGAGTACTTTGTCCAGGGGAAGGACCACCCAACAGTGAGGCAAGTTGGGAACCAGCCGAGGCATTGTGGCAGTTCCAGGATAAGATTGAGCAGTTCCATGCAGAGGACGCGACGAGGGAGTCGCTAGAACAGGTGGGGGAGAATGTCACGACCCGCGCAATCCCGCTCGGGTCCGTTATGCCCAAAACAGGACCAGGCCTAATTCGTTATGCACACAACAGGTCCAGGCCCAGGATCTAAGTTACAAAGAGCATCTTGACCCACCAGAATAGGCCCAATTCCTGGAGCATTCTAGAAGCAGTAAAAGATAGTTACTGCCCAACAGTTCCAGAACTCTATGAGATAGAGTTTAAATTCCTTTAGGCCTCTAGATAATGTAATCTTAGCCGTTCATTTGTTTAAATCTGAACCATTGATGTAAGGGGGACTCAACTATAAATAGAGGCCTCTCTCAGCCTCATTTGTATCATTCAACACTTGAGTAATCAATACACAAGAGCATTCTTCTCTCATTTTCTTTGTGTTCTATTTTTCTGCTTAGCCCTAGTAACATTTAGTTATTAGTGCCTTTCTTGAGTGTTAACAGGCTGACTTAGGCATCCAAGGAAGCGACTTTTCGCCTAGGACCGTACGGTTCGCAAGACTAAAGTTCTGAATCCGTGACACTTTCACATAATAAAATCCATTCTACCAACAGTGCAACAGTGCAATATAAAGCAGACAATATATATCTATATGAATTCAATATATATATATATATTCAAGCACAATAACCAATATAAATTCACAAAAGGACTACGCAAATTATATATCGTTACTAATATACATATATTCTAATTAACAGTATATAACAAATATATATAAAAAATTCATCTTCAGAATGTTAGGAATATTTGCTATATACTATATAATATAAACATAATATATATATATAAATATATACGTACTTGCATGTAATAATAATTTACAGAAAATTGAATATGAAGACACTTACAGAAATTGATTTGAAAAAATCAATATCGAGTCAAGGTTTCACCTCTGACCTTAAGACGAATTTTACCTACCTCTAAGATGCTTACAGATTTATGCAAATCGTCTCTCAGGCCTCCTCGATAACGTTGCTCTAGAGGGCACACTCGAAACAACACAGCGAACCGGAAAATGCTAGATTCTCTCTCAATCAGAAAATATTATGCAATAATTATTTTTGTTCGTAAAAAACAGATTCAGGAAATCTGAATTTATAGAGGGACAAAAGCCAGTTCAGAAAGGTACACCAGTTGGAAAGAGTCTGTTCGGTCAGAACAAACATAACCCAAGAGGTGAATCGGTTCGGTCATACACAACACCGAACCGACAGATCCGAAAAGAGACATTCTAGATGCAGACCTGATGGTTCGGTCCTGGACCGAATAATCACAATTAATCGGACAGAAATAAAGTTGGTGCGGCTGGATAGCAAAAAGAATATTGCTGACCCAAGCCCGGCTCGACGGCGGCGGCGCGCGCGTGGTCTAGCCTAAGTTGTGTAGGTCTTCACCCACCACAAAACGTGGCTGCCCCTTGGGGCCCAACCCAACATGGAACACTAGCTTATATAAACTATAAGCTAAAGTCAATTTTAGTTCTATACGGGATTGACAACCAATCACACCAACAACCAACTTTTCTTCCTCTTTAAGTGGGGTTATAATGAAACTAATTTCTCATTTAATTTTGATATCAATTGTGTATGTTAATTATACACCGTGTATGTAGTTACGGTAACCTACGTATTATAATACGTATTTTGTATATATTCACCCAAAATAAAACATTGATATCCAAAAAGGAACTAAAATCGACTAGCAAATTCAAATCAAAATTGTTAACAATCGAACTTTTCAAGGAACTAAATGGAACTTAAGAGTTTTCATTAGAAAAAAACACAAACACTAACTATAAATTGGTGCAAGTAATACATAATTAAGTTATTGACTACTATATCTTTAAATAGTTAACATTAGAGGTTTTCTAGGATTAGCTTTGGTTACACATTTAGAATACTATATTCTTTGTTGTTGCTACAAGAAATTTCATTTTTAGTAATAAAATTTTTAGAATAATTTATATAAATATTTTAAAATATATATATTTTTTGTTTGCTAAAGTATAAATTTATTAGAAATAAAAAGAAAATCATCGGAGAGGACCATGAAGCAAAGATAATTGTCATACTAGAACAAAAAAACCTAAAAAAAAAAAGCAAGTACACCCACCAAAAGAAAAAACTAAACAACAGGGAAGCACATTGCCATGAACCGATCGAATACAAGATAAAAGAAAACAGGCACTACCGACTATTTTGATTCTTCCATTTATTTGGAGTCTTTAGTGAAGTAGAGACAGAAGCAGAGACGAAAAAGAGGAAAATAAAAACCAAAAAATATTTATATGACAGAGAAATTAATTTAAATAATCCTAATGCTAAAAATTATTAATAAAAATTTACTAATAATTGTGATAATGGTAATAATTTGAATAATAAGAAACATACACAAATAGCAGAAAATTAGGAAAAAAAAAATCGAAAATGGAGAAAAATAACATTTTCTTTTTGGAATTTTGCACATTAAGTCGTTGTGATAGCTAATCTATATATATAATTTTTTTTTTATTAAACTAGCTTTCATGTTTACATATGTTTGAGAGTATTTATTTTTAGATACAATTTTCAAATAATAATATGAAGAAAAAATAAATATTTTTTGTTTGTTGAATTATTATTAAATTTATAAGTAATTAATAAATTAATAATAACAAAACAGTTTAGAAAATAGACATTCAGTGAAATTAATAATATCTGACAAAAATAAAAAAACTTTCAATAGAATCCATCACATATGGCCCAACTACTAATTAGAATTTAACTCTATTTATCATTTTATTAAAAATAAACTTTTAAAAAATATTCAATTTAAGAATACAATAAAAAATTTTCAACAATTTTCACAATATTGATAGATTTAGTCTTTTACTCTTAATTAATTATAGTAAATTAAAGATGAATTCTCTTAGTAGAAGATACATGCATCTCACTTTAATCACGTTGTTCATAGCTAAAAATGGTGCATCTATTTCTCCTTCATGATAAGGGGAAAAAAGGCCGACAAATAAGACAAAAAATTTTGGATCACCTTATCTTAAAAAGTATATTGATTTAGTTGAAAGTGGGACTGCCACTTTTTTTTTTTTTTTTTTAATTAAACGTAAATTTAATAATAATAATAATAATATGATAGGGAAAAAAAATGGGGAAAGGAAAGTATTTTTATGTTGTGTGGAATTTTGCACATTATGTCGTCTTTGTGATAGCTAATCTATGAAACAATTTTTTTTATTAAACTAGCATTCATGTGTTCACATTAGAGGTGGCAAACAGCGGAATTAGCTCGGGTTTAGATTGAGTCATTTTGGATTGAGATATTTTGGGATAAAAAAGATTCGCATTATTTTGAGTTTGTATCATTTGAAGATCGGATCATTTTGGATTTGGATTTTGAAGGTCGACACTCAAATTATTTGAGTTCAGATCTTTAGATTCGAATCAGTTCAGGTCAAATTATTAAAATTTAAAATTAAATCAATATAATTTCGGGTTATTTCAATTAGTGTTTTGGGTTGTTTGAATTTGAAAATTTTCAATTTCGGATTAATTCGGATTAGGATCGTTTTAGGTTATGATTTATGCAACTTAGACTTGTTCATAAGTCTGATCAGACCAAGTTTGAGCTGGACCCAGACAGGATATTAACACCATTTATGACTGTCCAGGTATGGTCCAAAATATGAGCAACATTATGTGCCCAGACCTGACACTAATAGTCAAAAGGATATTCAAGCCCGACCTGTCCAAGTTGGAATATATATTTTTTGAATACCTAGTATTACAAGCGAGTCAATGTTCATCAATCCAATACAAAAAATAATTTATCTAATAAAAATACCTAAGCTAGAAATCAGAATGAGAAACTTGCAAATCAGAATGAGAAACTTGCAGCTAGAAAGAACAAATCAATCTAGTAAGCAAATAGCAATCGGTAAATTATTGCAATTAAATAAAGAATTCAGCGTGTGTATTCTGCTTCTTTAAGGGAGAAGGTGATGAAGGCGAAAGCAGAAACCAACAACAAAAAATAAAAATCTCCGTTATTGATTCAAATTATCCCCAAATATGTATGGATAAAATTGAACCTATTTCTTGAAAAAGGAATCACACAACTTTAGGAACTACAAGAGTCTCTCTTTTGAATATGAAAGTTTAAGGCTGAAGCTTGATCTTAAAAGAAAAAACCTGCAGAAGAAATGATCCAATGTTATTCCTGGCAATGAATGCTTAAAATAAATTGCATACGATCTTCTGAGAACATGGTAATGAATACACATGTAATCAAAGTCACAGACCAGTGAAAGTGAATTGGTAATTTCAAATTTTGGGGCTACAACATGCAGAAAGCATATGAAAAAAATATATATTATAAAATATAAATATTATATAAAATACATTATTTGAGTCGGGTCGGGTCAGGGTTTAAAATTCTCTATCCAAAGCCCAACCTGTTTAGAAAATGAGTTTTTCATTTTTGTTAAGGCCCATTTTTCGGGCCTAAATTTTTTTGTCCAAACTCTCTCAAATACCGGGCGAGCCTTCTGGTTTGGACCGATAACTCGGTCCTTGAACAGGTCTAGTGCAACTTGGGTTGTTGACGTTTCTTGATCAAGATCGAGTTGTATCTGGTTCAATTTTGGATGAATTAGATAAATTTTTTGGGTTCAAGTTAATTTTTATAGCTTTAATTCATATGCCTTAGACAAGAATATATATTTTTATATACATTATTCAAAATATAATTTTGAAATTATAATAAATAATTATTTGATTATTAAATTCATAAGATCAAATGTTATAACGTGCAAATTCAAAGGTTCGATAGCTAGTAGAGCTGCTCATGGCTGGGCCGCGGCCCGAATTTTTTTTATTTTTCTTGCCCAGGCCCAGCCCTGGGCAAGCTCGAATTACTAGTAATTCATCCCTTAATAATATATATTTTTATTTTTTATATATTTTTTATAATTAAATTTAAAAAAAAATAATATTTTTTTAATACATGAACAGTGATTCGAGCTGGGCCGGACCGACCCGGATCATAAATATTGAGGCCCAGGCCCGTGAGCTGATCTAATCACTAGACACAAAAATGAGTCATCATTAATCTTTTTTATTAGGTGTAATTAGCTATCTATATGAATCTATCATTTTTTAAAGTAATCCTAAGCTCGACTACAGTACCCTAGAAATAATAAGTTTTAATCTACGTTTCAAAACTAATTTCAGGAGTTTGATTACATGTGAGGAACGAATAGAACCCCACAACGCGCATTTTATAGACAGCACCTAATTAATCTTATGTAATCTTAAGTTGGTCTTTATCTAAATGTCTTTATTTCTTAATTTTACTTTTATTTAGATTTACCTAAAAATTTATTTGGAGATAACTACGAATCTTTGTTTATCAAAACCCTTTTCTAAACCTTCCATCAAGATAATAAAATTTAGAAAAGTTTTATTTCTTAGAAATTTATTAAAAGATTACTCAATCGTAATCCCCTTAGAATTTCATCGGAAGATTTTCATCTTATTTTGACTTATTTTTCTCTATGACCATTAGAATAAATATTCTACACCCGTCAACTTTTATTGAAATTTATTTAAAAATAAGTATCAATAATTTGATATTGACATTCTTTTCTAAACTTAAAAATTTCTTAAAAGACTGCTCAATCGTAGTCCCTTTAAAATTTTATCATCGGAAAGATTTCAAATTATTTTCTTGTATTTTAACCTTAGATAAATAAGATAATTAATAAAATAAATAAAAAATAAGTGATTAAATTAAATGAAATCAAAATTTAGGAAACAAATAACAAAATAAAAAACACATAATTTACACAAAAATAAACAATCAAATAAATGGATCAACAATGAAGTACTATGAATAATATAATTAATAAAAAATAACTAATTTAAAATAAGGCAATATTAAAATAAATAAATAGGTAAAATTATGCTATAAAAGAAATCAAATAAATAAAATTAAAAACCAATAAAATTAAATATTGATATCTATAATAATTATTTTACATATAAGGTACATATTCAAATATGAAGTGCATTTAAATCTCAATTATCGATAATAATTAACTATAATATGATCCTTAATTTTATGTTTTTATAATTTATTGAAATACAAAAATTAATCCCTTACCCACGAAATGCAGATAAAGTATTTATGTCAATCACTTCTCTTATGTTTTATGTTATATATGCATTAGGATAAAGTACTTCATTTAATCACTTCTCTTATGTTTTATGTTATATATTAACTAAAGATTATACCCTTTATCAATCTTAAAAAATAAAAACCCACGAGGAAGGGTTGTGTTTGCAATGAAATATTTTTTATTTTTTGTTATAAAAGAAAATTTTCATATATATTTAGAAATTATAACCAAATTCGACCTTATTTTCTCTATTGAATCAAGTTCAAGTGGCTCCCGCTAAAATTGTCATTAGAACATCACTAAGCAATGAAACCGAATATAGAATATTCCATGCTTAGCTTTATAATTAACAGCTCAGAATTCATCATTAATCAATATAAAGATGAAGTTTTAATTCTTGCCAACAACCATACATTTTCTTCTTTCTTAAAGTTATAATTAAAACATCTACAAAATTACTAACAAAACCAGTGAATTAGTGTAACATATTTGTATCCAACACTTCACCTAAAAAAATTAAAGGATATATGCATCGTATTACAGTGATGGTAAAAAAAATCTAGTATTAGTTAAATTCGAAATTTTTTAGACCTAAAAATATAACAAGGATTTCTATATTGATTATGAATTGAATTTTGATAAAATTTAACTTATCTATATTAATTAATTATAAAAGATTTGATTGAATTTATTATCAGAAGTCAAGTGGTACTGATTAGATCGAGAAAAAAAATAAATAAACTATAATGTCAAATCATATAATTGGACGCTCATGTCTTTTAATTTTTTAATATAATATTTATTTTTTGAAAACAAAAATTACTTCTTTAAAAAACTAATATATAAATTTTCTATTCTTTCAAATATATATTTTTCACATAATTTTGCAAACTATTATTTTAAACTAGCTTTGCTCATCAATGATAGCATCCGATCATAAATTATGATTTTGAGTGAAGTTAGACAACACTTTTTGTTTGCTCCTTCTCTTCAATTTGTTCTTTAGGGTTTTTTCTCCTATATTGAAATTTTTATCATTTGCAACAAAATTTTCAAACAAAACATTTAAAACACAAAATATGATTATCCTAAATTTAAGCCCGTTTAATTCTATATCATATTTGTGTTATATTTAAAATGATCAGATCTAGATATAATCTCATGTAAAGTAGTTTAAAAAATTCATAAAAATTATGCAAACATACATACAAGAAAAAAGATAATAAAGATATTTCATGCCACAAGGAACCGTGTGGGAGCAGTTAGTTTGAATGTGCTACTCATGCATTTGCTTAGATAGATAAGAAGACAAAAACAATAACTAACAAGAGAACATAAAACGAGTTGGGGTGGGCCCGTGAGGTGCTGGGATTACCAAATTTTTATCTTCACTTCACAAATACATGAAAAATAAGTGGACCTAATTAACTTCGCATTTCAAATGTTTTATATTTTTATAATGGTAATAATTTAAATAATAAGAGATATACACAAATAGCAGAAAATTAGAAAAATAAATGTTAAAATAAAAATACTGGGAGTCGCCATCAATCTTTTTTGCTTAGGTGTGATTGGTCACCTATGAAAACTTGTCTTCTTAATAATATCCTAAAATTAATTAAGATATATTAAAAAGATAATTTTTTGGTCTGCGAAACAAAGTTAGGTTCGGGAGTACGGTTACGCGTGGAGAAGGATTAGCACCCCTACGACGCCCGTTTTAAAAACGGTACCGATTAATCGCGTGTTATCTTTAATCTTGAAAAAGTGATTTTAACTTTAATACTTAATAATAATTCCCTTAATACATTTTATTTAAAAAGAATATTTTAAAACGAAGGAGAGATAATGTTTTTTTATAAGTATTTCTGAAGTAAAAAACATTATTTATGTAAAAATAATTCCCGAATCACTCCGATATTTTCGATAATGTTTCGGTAATTATTTTTACACGAACCGTTTTGTGGAACGATAGATATTCCAACCGTCCGGAGAACGGATTCGTTTTCAGAGAATTTCCTTTACCAAAAATAATAAAAAAAAAAAACCATTTTTTTTTGTTTGTGGAGAAAAAATAAGAAATAAAAATATAACGTCCTTTTTTTGTGAATAATTTCGAGATAACGGAAATCATCTATGTAAAATAGTTTTCGAATCACTCTGATAATTTCGATAATGTTTCGGTAACTAATTTTACTCGAACCGTCTCATGGAACGATTGATACTCCGACCGTTCGAGAAATGATCCGTTTTAGAAGATTTCTTTTACCAAAGATAATTTTAAAAAAATATGTTTTATTTTTGCGGGAAGAAAATAACGATTAATGAAGATATCTCTTTTTTTAAAAAAAAAATTAATCTCCAAAATAAACGAAATTATCCGTGTAAAAATAATTTCCGAATCACTCCGATATTCTCGATAATGTTTCGGTAACTAATCTTATTCAAACTGTTTTGTAGGACAATTGATACCCCGACCATCCCGAGATATAATTCATTTTTAGAAAATTTCATTTATTAAAAAAAGATGTTTACGGAGAAATTAATAAGAATATCTTTTTATAATTTATTTCGGAATAAAAGAAATTACTTTATGTAAAAATAATTTCAGAACCACTCCGATAATTTTGATAATGTTTCGATAATTATTTTTACACGAACCATTTCGAGGAACAATCGATATTCCGACCATTTCGAGAAAGAATTCGTTTTCAGAGAATTTCCTTTGCCGAAATTAACATAAAAGACATATTTTATACGCGAAAAATTTAAGAAACTAAATAAATAAAAAACTTTCCCCTTTATTTTATTTTATTAATAATGCATAAAAATAAATAATAAAATAAATAAATGCCGACAACGATAGAATTAACAATAAATACGAAATAAACATAATAATAATAATAATACTAATGGTAATAATAATAATAAATAAAAGTATAGGTATATATAAAATATATATATATATATATATAAAATAAAATAAATGATAATAATGGTAGTAATAAAAAAATAAAAAAATAAAAAAATCATAATGATAATACTAGCAATAAATATATATAATATATAAATAAATGATAATAACAATACTAAATAATAATAATAATTAATATATATAAAAAATAATTTATATAATAATAATAAAAATAATAAATAAACACAAACAGGCAAAAAAAAAGTAAGTACATTCGGGTCGGGTCCAGGCGCGGACCCGTACGCGGGTCCCGCGACCCGACCCGGATGCAGTTTTAAAATGATTTTTTTTTTCATTTCAACCAAAAAAAACCCAAAAAAGAAAAAGAAAAAGCTTACCCTTTTTTCTCTGAACAGCCAGCCACCGGACCGCCGTCGGAACTGCCGCGTCGGAGCTCTTCTCCGGTCCGATAGTGTCTCAAAACAAGCCTTTTCCCTTCCTTTAACCAGATCTGAGAATAGTTTTCCTAAGAACACACCCTAATCCTCTATATCTAAATCCAAAAATTCGAAACCTTTTTTTTTTTGGTTTTCTTTTTTTTTTGGCAGGTTCGATTTTTGCTGTGTTTTTTTTTATTGTTTGAGTTTTTTGTTTCGGATCTCCTCTGAATTTTTTTGTTTCAGATTTTTTTTCGATTTCGGATCTCTTTGCTTTGTTGTTTTTTTATGTGTTTCGATTCTCTTTTGTTTTTTTTTTTTTTGTGTTTCGGATCTCTCTGCTTCTGGGGCTTTTTTTTGGTGGTTTTGGATCTGCCTTTTTATAAGGGGTTGTGGCGGTGGTGGTAGGGAGCAGGCAGCTCGGTGGCGGCGTGGGGTTGGTTTGGTGGGTGGCTAGCAGGGCAAGTGGGGATAGGTGGCAGGGCAAGTGGAGGGGCGATGGGGAGAGGCGGCTAGGGTTTGGGGGGAAGGATTGGTGGCTTGGACCGGATTGGGGGTCAGTGGGTTTGGGGATTTGGGATGGATTGGGCCAGGTCAGGTTTGGAGGTTTGGGCTGGCATACTGGGCCATCAGGTTTGGAGGTTTGGGCTGGCATACTGGGCCATCAGGCCCAGTAGTGGTTTTTTTAGGAGATTGGGCTTGGGTTTTGGACCAATAATAAAAAATAAAAATATAATATAATATAAAAAATAAATGATAAAAATAATAAAAATAATAAAAAAAATAAATAAAAAAAGGGTCGCTACAGTTGCCCCTCTTTGAACATTGCTGAGAATCAGCAATAGGGCAAAGACGTAAGCGACAACGTCGTTCATGATTAGTATATACTACTTCTCTGATTTAGAGGCTCGGAAACTTTGGAATTTAAAACAATGCTCCTCTCAACAGAGGCTCCTTGACTTTGAAAAGGTGAAAATGCTCCTCTCATCAGAGGCTCGAAAACTTTGAAAACTGAAAATGCTCCTCTTATCAGAGGCTCGAAAACTTTGAGATTTAAAATGCTCCTCTCAACAAAGGCTCCTTGACTTTGAAATTTAAAACCGATGCTCACCTAGAAAATAAATTGCTCCTCTCAACAAAGGCTCTATCACTTGAAAAATAAATTGCTCCTCTCATCAGAGGCTCTACCACTTGGGAAATAAATTGCTCCTCTCAGCAGAGGCTCTAACACTTGAAAAATAAATTGCTCATCTCAGCAGAGGCTCTAACACTTGAAAAATAAATTGCTCCTCTCAACAGAGGCTCTATCACTTGAAAGTTAAATTGCTCTTCTCAACAGAGGCTCTATCACTTGAAAATAAATTGCTCCTCTCATCAGAGGCTCTACCACTTGGGAAAATAAATTGCTCCTCTCAACAGAGGCTCTATCATTTGAAAAATAAATTGCTTCTCTCAACAGAGGCTCTATCACTTGAGAAAATAAATTGCTCCTCTCAACAGAGGCTTTATCACTTGAAAAATAAATGTACCTTTCTCTTGGTTATCATGGTGATTCCCAACTTCTTGTTGCAGTCGGGTTTCATTTTCCTCGTCCATCTGTCCTTCGTATCCCTTTCTATGCAACAGTAATCTTCAATGTTCGCGATGTTATGATGATGCAATACATGTTTATGACAATGAAATGCATAACTTGAGGCCCGAATCATGATTTGATACCCCTGTGTATATTTCATTAACCAGAGACCCTTTCAGAGTTGAGTCTGATTAAGCCTCTTACTTCAATCTTTAAACTTTTGTGTTTTTCCCAATCCTTTCTCTTTTCCTCCATCAAATCGACTGGGCCTCCACAATTTATTTCCTCACGATCCTTTCTTAATCGAGTCAAAGCTTTGTACCTTCCCCCCTAAAACAATTTTTAGGTATCAATCGTCATCTCAATCATTGTTTTCTTTACTTTCAAAAGGCATAAACACATCGGGTCCCACACTGCCCCATTATCTCTTCTTCCCTTTCTGATTTTCTAATTTTCAAATTTCTGTACAGTAATCATGAAAGCTTCGTTTGTGCATTATCTAGTTATTTATTATCATTCATATTTCATGCCAAAATAATGTATTATCTAAAGAAAATTTCAAACAAAGAAGGATAATTTAAGGACACGATTTTATGAATCGGGACATATACTTTCATTCCTGTGAAGGGAAAAAGAACATACTGGCATTAATTAAAAGAAAAAAAAATCTGAACAGGGATAGACCCCCACATAATGAATACTTAAACAATCTCAATTGAGCAAATTCAGATTTCTCTTTCAGAAAAGAAAATCCATCGATGTCTTTGACTTCTTTCGAGAGCGTCCAACTATTAATTGCCCTTCTTGTCTTGTGCCATTCGGTCACATCGCACCTTGCTGTTTGTTCAGTTCTTTCATCCTGTTCTAACCCCTTGTCTCCTGAATTATTTCGTACAGATTATTGTCGGTCATCCAAACTTTCGTTTGTCCTTTACGTAGGCCGCCCTTTAGGGTTTTCGACCTAGATCCATCCTTTGATTCGAACCGCCCTTTTGGGTTTTTGGTTTGAAACTCTCCTATTTTTTTTCCTTTTTTTATATTATATATTTTTATGCATAATATTTCTTCACTGCGTCGGCATTGATTGGACTCGAGAAATCTGCACCATCCATATCTGCTAAAATCATTGCCCCTCCTGAAAATACTCTTTTTACCACATACGGGCCTTCCCAATTTGGTGCCCATTTCCCCCTGGGATCTTGCTGATTAGGGAGGATTTTCTTCAAAACTAAATCACCTTCTCGAAATCTCTCGGGCGAACCTTTTTGTTATGAGCCCTCATCATCGGCCTTTGGTATAATTGGCCATGACACAGGGCCGTCATCCTATTTTCCTCGATCAAATTAAGTTGCTCATAGCGGGCTCGAACCCATTATGCTTTTTCTAACTCGACTTCCATTAAAATTCTTAGAGAAGGGATCTCCACTTCAATTGGTAGTACAACTTCCATCCCATACACCAAGGATTAGGGGGTTGCCCCTGTAGAAGTACATACTAACGTTTTGTAGGCATGCAGGGCAAACGAAAGCTTTTCGTGCCAATCTTTGTACTTATCAGTCATTTTGGCGACGATTTTCTTTATATTCTTGTTAGCAGCTTCTACTGCCTCATTCATCTTGGGACGGTAAGGCGCCGAGTTGTGGTGCCTGATTTTGAACTGAGTGCAGATTTCTTTCATCAGGGTATTTTTCAAATTGAGAGCGTTATCTGTAATAATTTTCTCTGGGAGACCATACCGGCATATCACTTACTTTTTCAAAAATCTGCACACCACGGATCACACTAGCATAAGAAGCAGTTTCGACCCATTTCTTGAAGTAATCGATCACTACCAAAATGAAGCGATGTCCGTTCGAGGCTTTAGGGGTATTTGGCCCGATCACATCCATTTTCCACATAGAAAAAGGCCAAGGCGTTGTCATGACATGTAGAGTTGTCGGAGGAGCGTGTAGCTTATCTGCGTATATCTGACACTTATGACATCTTCGAACATACCTGATGCAATCTCTTTCCGCAGTCATCCAGTAATAACCTGCTCTCATAATCTGCTTACCCATCATGTGGCCGTTTGCATGTGTTCCACACACCCCTTCGTGAACTTCTTCGAGTATTCTTTTAGCTTCAGCCGCTTCGACACACCTTAGAAGTATATGATCTCTACTCCTTTTATACAATATTTCTTCATCCAAGAAGAATCCCATCACCATTCTTCTCAAAGTTTTTTTTGTCATTTTTCTAAGCGTGTTCTGGATACTGCTGATGTTTTAGGTATTGTGAGATGTCGTGGTACCACGGTCTCCCATCCGGTTCTTCCTCAACATGCATACAGTGCGCAGGCGGTTCTCGTATACTCATCTTGATGGGCTGGACGTCAGCACTTGTATTTATTTTGAACATTGAGGCCAACGTAGCTAGGGCATCGGCCATTTGATTTTCTTCTCGAGGCAAGTAATTGAATTCGATTTTTTGGAATTGCTGAACCAATTCCGTTATGAATTTGTGGTAGAGGATCAGTTTTGAATCTCTCGTTTCCTATTCTCCTTTCAATTGGCAACTAACTAGGGCAGAATCCCCATATACTTCTAACTCGTCTATTTTCTTTGCAATAGCTGCTTGAAGTCCTATGACACAGGCCTCATATTCTGCCACATTGTTGGTGCATCTGAAAGTTAATCTTGCAGTAATGGGGCAGTAGTTTCCCTCTGGTGATATCAAAACCGCTCCAATGCCATGCCCTAAAGCATTTGATGCTCCGTCGAAATACATTTTCCATACAGCCTTCTTTAACTCCTCGCCTTTATCCTCCCGAGAAATAACCATCAAGTCCTCATCAGAAAAGTCAAACTTTACCGACTCGTAATCTTCTATAGCTCTGTCTGCCAGAAATTCGGCCACTGCACTCCCTTTTATGGCCTTTTGTGAGACATAGGTGATGTTATGCTCAGAGAGTAGAACCTGCCATCTTGCTAATCTTCCTGACAACAAGGGTTTCTCAAATATGTACTTAATGGGGTCCAATTTAGCAATAAGTAATGTTGTATGATACAACATGTACTGTCGGAGTCTACGAGTAGTCCAAGCTAGTGCACAACATACCTTTTCTACTGCCGAGTATTTGGCCTTGTAATCGGTGAATTTTTTACTCAAGTAGTAAATGGCATGCTCTTTTTTACTTGTCTCATTTTGTTGTCCCAATACACATCCCATGGACTTCTCATGTACTACCAAATACAGGTTGTCTTCGTGATAATCACAATTCACGTTTGGGTCGTACCACCTTGGAAATGGGGGTTTCATAGGTTCCAGGAACACGGGTGCTACTAAGTGATTTTGGATTAGCTTGGGGAAGAGTTAGGTGTATGTCATGGAAATGGGGTCGAATGAGGGTCTTGGTTAAAACTGTTGGGGTCCCCTTTGGTTAGTCCCTACATTGTTGATTGGATTGGCCGGGTTAAGAAAGGCGTAGGGGTTGTGTATACGGACGCTGGCATGGGTGGTGGTGAATATACTGGCATCGACGGTCGATAGCTCATCGGGTATTGGGACTGTGTAAGAGGATATGGGTATGGGTTGGGTGAGTAACTGTAGGGTTGGTTTGTAGGGAAAGGGGTAAAATTTCGTGGTGGCCGATTCTCATATGAAACGGCATGTACTTTTCCTTCCTTTTTCTTTATCACACCTATCCTCTTGAAATTTATTGTGTCAACTCCTTCAATCTTGCCGCTCTTTATAGCAATTTCTATCATTTCGCCGAAATGACCATGTCGGCAAAATTTTTGGTAGCATTACCGACCAGCTTGTCATAATATGGCCCTCACAACGTGTTGATAAACAACACGATAGTTTCTCTTTCAATGAGGGGTGGTTGCACTTGAGCTGCCATATCTCTCCATTTCTGGGCGTATTCTTTGAAACCTTCTCCCGTCTTCTTCTCCATGTTCTGTAAGGATAACCTATCAGGTGCCATGTCAGCCATGTGTTTGTACTAAGTTAGAAAAGCTCTTGCCAGATCTGTCCAAGTATGAATGCGACCACGATCTACTTGGTTGTACCACCTTGCGGCTGATCCTTTCAGACTGTCTTGAAAACAGTGGATCAATAATTTATCGTTATGAGTATGCCCAGCTATTTTACGACAGAACATGGTGATGTGAAATGAAGGGCACTTGGTCCCATCATACTTTTCAAATTCTGGAACTTTAAATTTCGGTGGTATTATCAAATCTGGAACCAAACTTAGTTCATTTGCATCAACTTTCCCGAAGACGTCCATCCCTTCTATTGCCTTGAGTCTCTCTTCTAGCATATCATATTTATGCTCCGTCCTGGTGTCTTCCACATGCTCTATCACACCCTTTCTCAATTTTTCTTGCTCTACGGGGTCATCTAAATTTGGGACGTGAACTGGGTTTGAAGGATTAGTCCTTGAGTTGGATGCAAGCTGTCCTTGACCTTGCTGGCCTATGGGAGCTGGTGTGTTGACGTAAACATAAGGTTGTCCTTCCACTGGAGGTTCTCCTTGTGGATGCCTACCTTGTGATGTTTGGATGCAGGTTGGAGTAAAACCCGGTGGATATAGAGGATCTTCATCGTTACTTTCTCGGGGTCGGTGTCCTTCCTTTACACTTGAGCTTTCAGTTTGCCCCTTTCCCCTAGTCAGACTCATCATCATTTCCATCATCTTGGCCATTTGTTCACGGGATTCTTCTTGTGACCTTGCAATCTGTTCTCGTGTTTCCTGTTGGGACCTGGCCAATTGTTCTTTTGATTCAAGTTGGGACCTGGCCAATTGCTCTTGCAACTCTCTCTGTAGTTTTTCCATCCGTTCAATTCGCGCTGTTTGCTCACTTTCTATGGTTCTTGTTTTAAACCTAGTATTATACTGGTGAGAGGACTGCTTTGATCTTTCCGTCAGTCTGATTGTGCTCGAAACCACTAAGAATTATTTTAGTTGTGATTAGTGCATGCTATTTTAAAAAGGGATTTTAAATCGCTGGCGCGATATCAAAATCTTTTTCATTCATGACTTGCCAAGTTTTTTTGTGAGTAGATATATATGTATGCGTGTAACATGAGTTAATGATGTTTATGGAATGAAATGAATGCATTTGAGAGGTGCTCGCTCTAATATACTTTTCAAAAGGTAGATTCTCATTGATCCCACAGTACATTTTTACATGTTACTAAGCATCCTAGAGTTGTAGCCATAAAAACATTTGACTTGCTCATATTGATATTTCGCCTCTTCTAGGAAGCTAAGAAGACATTGTCCATACTTTCCAGTAGGATTGACTTTTTGTATTAGAACCTCCACTCGTTCCACCATTTCTCTTGCTTTTCTTACTACTTTGCAGACTTGTGTAGCCAACTGTTCTATATATTGTTGCCTTCCCAAACTTTCAGCCTTCCACTTCATACTAGCATCCGTTGCCAAATCACAAGTGTAAACCCAATCCGCCTCTCTATCTTTCCATTCCCTCATAATTTCATCAATATGATTCCTCTGGTTGTGCAATTGTTGTTCCAAATGCTGAGTTAGTTGCTAGAGAGACTCCCTTTCTTCTTGTAATTTTGAGCATTTGTCCTTCTCGTCTTTTAGCTTGATTTTTAACCCCACCAACTTCGCGGTGATTGAAGAATACATATTTTACCATTTCTGCCTTTCGTGGAAAGATTTAGCAATTTTCCCTTTATTTTCTTGTGCCTTGTGTTTCTATCGTTCTACTTCTTTCTGGAGTTCATTTTTGCGTCTGTGAGATAACCCGAGGATGCTTCCGATCTTCATATCTGATCGTAGCTTCTTGTTTTCTAAGTGTAGTTTGTTCAGATCTGATTGGGCTGTGTCACGTTCCCTGACGATCTTTTGATTTCGGACTCCTTGTATTTCTGCCTTATCCTTCCAATTTTCCATTTCTTCCTGGAGCCTTTGATGTTCTTGCTTCATCTTCTCTTTTTCGATCTTGAATTCTTCCTTAGCAATCTCGAATTCTGAGATTTCTCTTGGCTGTGAAGGAATTGGTTAGGGTGGGACTTCCCCTAGAAGTATAACCGAATCCTTAACTCAGTTGGCTGTCCATAGCAAATACTGTGGAGCGACACTATCACTCAGAGCTCCTAGCCTCATTCTCCGAGTATCTTTCCATGCTCGAATTATCTGCTCGACCCTTTTTGACACGTTTGGCTCCCCATAAGAAAATTCTACTCGAATGAGCCCATGAGTCACTGGAATAAATTGCTTAGTTCCATATTGCCTTTGCACCATAAGCGGAGAATCATAACTCACGACCCCCCACGGACCAAGGAGTTGTACCCATGGTTCCCCGCAATGGTATAATATTGGTACAGGGGGCATCCATGGTGCCATTCATTTCACTTGCTTGCTAGTAAGTGTCTGGAAAAATGCCACCCATTCTCCTTTTTGTTTGCGCTTCGGCCACTTGCTTTTGCAAAATTCCTGAATATGGGCTCCACCTTGCAAATAAGGTTTTGTGAAGGAGCTCTTCTCACACTCGAAATGACTTTGAAGCCATACATATAGCAGCTGAGCACACCCTATGAAGCGTCCTCCCCCTTTCCTTCGGCGAAAGTTTAATGATCTTATAGTCTCTGCCAAGATTGCCGGTGATGGATTGCTATTATTCTCGACATGCTCAAAGAAATCCACTACTGTTTCTTCGATGTATCCCAAAACCTTCGGAAAGATTATCATCCCATATATAGCCAGAGCGAAAGCAGTCATTCCTTTTTCTTTGTCCAAATGTTTTTCGATGAATGATTTAAGGAAGTCCCAAGGTGGGCAAATATGTTCTCCTTTGCATCTCAGATTGGAATCTCCCACTTTAATCCCAAGGATTTTAGTCAACTTTTTGCAAAGTCCGAACTTCATCTTTCTAACATATACTTTATCCGGACATTGGAGCTCTATCCCAAGTAAGACTGAGTATTCTTCAATGGTTGGGGTCATGTCCTCTCTATTGAAAGTAAAGCATCTGTATGACAGATCCCAAAAATGGATTGTTGCCCTGATTAGCAATTCTTCGATCATCACTAGGATAAGCAAAGCTATCTGCCCGTATTTCTGAGAGAATCTCATCTTTCTTTCTTTACTCACTTGTTCCCAGATATTTGCCAAACTCGTGAAGTCATTTTGTGAAAGATCTAGGTTTATCTTCTCGGGCAGTGTTGATACAAAATCGGCCGTCAAACAATCCCCTTCTTCTTGTTGAGTTTTTTCAGACCAAATCCGTACCTCCATAGGTGATTCGCATGTGACATTCACGAATGAGGCGCAAACTCGACATTCAGTGGATTCCATGAGAATTTACAACCGAACAATATATTGAAGCAAACACCTCGTTATGGGATGCTAATGATGCGGGAAGAAGACAACCACAGAAAACATAATCTGTTAGTGTATGTAAACAGATATAATAACAAAATAAAGTTCAGGAAAAAAATCAAATTTCTTTCTACCAATGATACGACTTCCTAAGTTTCGTTATATGTTGGGTTCAGTATTTCGTATATCTAAAAGGTTCCCAAATTGTTCCTTACTACTATCCAAAATGGACTAGTAAGGCACCCCAATCCTTGCCTATCGCAGGCCGTGAACGAAAAGGGTTCAATTTAGGTGGGAGTATTTTCCAGGCTTGTGCGGAGATTATTATCTCACGAAAGTGTAGGTACTTTACACCCCGAGAGTGTTTCGCTAGCCCATGCGGAGGTATTACCTCACGAGAGCTAGGTACTTTACTCCCTCCTAAAAGGACAAAGCTCGGGTATAGAGCTCATTTATGAAATGCGTGTTTTAGTATGTGAGGTGGCCCGAATGCCCCGAACAATTTAATACACATGGAAAGATACAAATAATCACAAACAATTGCGAAATAGTCGTGAATGCAAATTTATTCAAAATCGAAGATTTTCCTTTTATTCTTAAAACAAATAAGGGAACTATGATTAAAAATAGTAAAATCATTAATTTAAGATTCCGCGATAACACATAATTAATTTATGGCTCGACTCTCGAAAAACGTCCCCAATGGAGTCGCCAAGCTGTCATAACGATTTCGCGACCGCTTGACGATTTTGCTTTTTTAAAATATATGTTAAAATAAAATAAAAATACTGAGTGTCGCCACCAATCTTTTTTGGTTAGGTGTGATTGCTCACCTATGAAAACCTGTCTTCTTAATAATATCTTAAAATTAATTAAGATATATTAAAAAGATAATTTTTTGGTCTGTGAAACAAAGTTAGGTTCGGGAGTACGGTTACGCGTGGAGAAGGATTAGCACCCCCACGACGCCCGTTTTAAAAACAGTACTGATTAATCGCGTGTTATCACTCCGATATTTTCTATAATGTTTCGGTAATTATTTTTACATGAATCGTTTTGTGGAACGATAGATATTTCGACCGTCCGGAGAACGGATTCGTTTTCAGAGATTTTCCTTTACCAAAAATAATTAAAAAACCATTTTTTTTGTTTGTGGAGAAAAAATAAGAAATAAAAATATAACGTCCTTTTTTTGTGAATAATTTCGAGATAACGGAAATCATCTACTTAAAATAGTTTTCGAATCACTCCAATAATTTCGATAATATTTCAGCAACTAATTTTACTCGAACCGTCTCGTGGAACAATTGATACTCCGACCGTTAGAGAAATGATCTGTTTTAGAAGATTTCTTTTACCAAAGATAATTTTTTAAAAATATGTTTTATTTTTGCGGGAAGAAAATAACGATTAATGAAGATATCTTTTTTTTTTAAAAATTAATCTCCAAAATAAACGAAATTATCCGTGTAAAAATAATTTTCGAATCACTCCGATATTCTCGATAATGTTTCGGTAACTAATCTTACTCGAACTGTTTTGTGGGACAATTGATACCCCAACCATCCTGAGATATAATTTGTTTTTCGAAAATTTCATTTATTAAAAAAAGATGTTTACGGAGAAATTAATAAGAATATCTTTCTATAATAAATTTCGGAATAAAAAAAAATTACTTTATGTAACAATAATTTCAGAACACTCCGATAATTTCAATAATGTTTTGATAATTATTTTTACACGAACCATTTCGAGGAACAATTGATATTCCGACCATTCCGAGAAAGAATTCGTTTTGAGAGAATTTCCTTTGTCGAAATTAACATAAAAGACATATTTTATACGCGAAAAATTTAAGAAACTAAATAAATAAATAAATAACTTTCCCTTTTTTTATTTTATTAATAATGCATAAAAATAAATAATAAAATAAATAAATGCCGATAACGATAGAATTAACAATAAATACGAAATAAACATAATAATAATAATACTAATGGTAATAATAATAATAACGGTAAATAAAAATATAGGTATATATAAAAAAAATATAAAAAAATATAAAATAAAATAAATGATAATAATGGTAGTAATAAAAAAATAAAAATAAAAAAGAGTGTATAAAAAATAAAAAAAATAAAAACAAATCATAATGATAATACTAGCAATAAATATATATATATATATAAATAAATAGAAATAACAATAATAAAATAATAATAATAATAATTAATATAAAAAAAAATAATTTATATAATAATAAAAAAATAATAAAAAAACAAAAACAGGCAAAAAAAAAGTAAGTACATTCGAGTCGGGTCCAGGGGCGGACTCGCACTCGGGTCTCGCGACCCGACCCGGATACAGTTTTAAAATGAATTTTTTTTCATTTCAGCCAAAAAAACCAAAAAAGAAAAAGCTTACTCTTTTTTCTCTGAACAACGAGCCACCGGACCGCCTTCAGAACCGTCGCGTCGGAGCACCTCTCCGGTCCGATAGTGTCTCAAAACAAGCCTTTTCCCTTTCTTTAACCAGATCTGGAATAGTTTTCCTAAGAACACACCCTAATCCCCTAGATCTAAATCCAAAAATTCGAAACCTTTTTTTTTTTGGTTTTCTTTTTTTTTGGCAGGTTCGATTTTTGCTGTTTTTTTTTGTTGCTGTTTGGGTTTTTTGTTTCAGATCTCCTCCGAAATTTTTTGTTTTAGATTTTTTTTCAGTTTTGAATCTCTCTGCTTTGTTGTTTTTTTTGTGTGTTTTAGATCTTTTTTTTTTTTTTTGTGTTTCGGATCTCTCTACTTCTGGGGCTTTTTTTTTTGGTGGTTTCGGATCTGCCTTTTTATAGGGGGTTGTGGCGGTGGCGGTGGGGAGCAGGCAGCTCGGTGGCAGCGTGGGGTTGGTTCGGTGGCTGGCTGGCTGGCAGGGCAAGTGGGGATAGGTGGCAGGGCAAGTGAAGGGGCGGTGGGGAGAGGCGGCTAAGATTTGGGGAGAAGGGTTGGTGGCTTGGGCCGGATTGGGGGTTAGTGGGCTTGGGGATTTGGGCTGAATTGGGCCAAGTCAGGTTTGGAGGTTTGGGCTGGTATACTGGGCCATCAGGTTTGGAGGTTTGGGCTGGCATACTGGGTCATCAGGCCCAGTAGTGGTTTTTTTGGGAGATTGGGCTTGGGTTTTGGACCAATAATAAAAAATAAAAATATAATATAATATAAAAAAAAATAAATGATAAAAATAAAAAAATAATAAAATAAATAAAAAAGGGGTCGCTACATTGTGCAAGTGTTGTCTATAGTCATTATTGGCGTAGTGATACTCTCAATTTTATACAAGTGTGGTATAAAGAGAGGAGTTATTATTTTTTTAAATTATTATCTTTACTCTTCTTACTTTTTTATCTTTAAAATTATTACAAAATATCAATTCAAATCCGATAACATGCTCGTAGCGAAGCGTAGACATCTATCTAGTATATTTAAAATTTATAACCAAATTCGACCTTTATTTTCTGCATTGAACCAAGTTCAACTGGCTCACGATAAAATTTGTCACTAGAACATCACTAAGCAATGAAACCGAATATCGATTTTTCCATGCTTAGCTTTATAATTAACAGCTCAGAATTCATCATTAATCAATATAAAGATGAAGTTTTAATTCTTGCCAACGACCATACATTTTCTTCTTTCTAAAGAGTTCAAGAAAGTTATAATTAAAACATTTGCAAAATTATTAACCAAACCAGTAGATTAGTGAAACATATTTGTATCCAACACTTCATTTAAAAAGTTAAAGGATATATGCTCTTATTACAGTGATAATAAAAAGACTCTCATATCAGTTAAGTTCGAAAATATTTAGACATACAAAATAACAAGAATTTCTGTATTTATTATGAATTGGATTTTGATAAAAATTTAATTTATTTATATTAATTATAAAATATCTGATTGAATTTGTTATCACAAGTCAAGTGATACTGTTTCAGTTCAAAAAATATAAAAATAAAATAAATTATAATATTAAATTATATAATTGAACGTTCATGCCTTTTAATATAATATATATTTTTTGAAAAAAATTAATTACTTTTTAAAAAAACAACTACTTGTACATAACTTTTTTCTTTCTTTCAAATATATATGTTTAATTTCACATAGTTTTGCAAACTATTATTTTAAACTAGCTTTGCTCATCAATATCATCCAATCATAGATTATGATTTTGAGTGAAGTCAGACAACACTCTTTCTTTGTTCCTTCTCCTCAATTTATTCTCTATACAAATTGTGCAAACATATATTAAAAATATATATATATATATATTAGATCTGTTCAAAGATTAAATTATTCGTTTGATCCGATGCGTTCGAATTGAATGGAGCTTGAGGATAAAATATTTTAAATTTGAGCCGATTTAACTTGCTATTTAATAAATAAATTTTTTTTATTATTTAAATTTAATTATAAAATTATATAAATATTAATATATAATATATTTTTTTATAATTTTAAATAAAAAAAATAAAATTTTCGAAAACAACAAACGAAATCGAGTGTTGAAGAAATATTCTTTTTGATATTCGGATATGGCTCTATCCAATTCATAAACAATTCTAAAAAAGATAATAAAATATTTCCTGCCACAAGGAATCATGTGGGAGCAATTATTTATTTATTTATTTTGAATAGGCTGCTCATACATATGCTTAAATAGATAAGACGACAAAAACAATAATTAACGAGAGAACATAGAACGAGTTGAGGGTGGACAAGTGGGCGCTGCGATTACGAAATTTTATCTTCACTTCACAGACACATGAAAAATAAGTGGACCTAATGAACTTCGCATTTGAAATGTGTTATATTTTTATCAATTTTGGACGTTCATGGGTTACACATCCTTTCCTACCTTTATAAATTGTAATGGAAAACTTAACCAACACAACACATATCAAACAATCAGCTAACCATGAAAACCACAACAGCTGCAGTTTTTCTTCTTTTTGTCTTCTCCATTACAAAATCATGCTTTTTGTTTGGGGTGGCCAACGCTACAAACGAGCCTGTGCTTGACATTGATGGTGACGAGCTCCGCACAGGCGTTGAATACTACGTTGTGTCAGCAATATGGGGTGCTGGTGGTGGGGGGCTAGCCCTAGGCAGGTCTAGCAAACAAAGTTGCCCGGAAATCGTAGTTCAAAGAGGATCCGGTGATGATGGTACACCGGTGACATTTTCAAATGTGGACACCAATGATGGTGTTGTCCGCCTATCCTCTGATGTAAACATAGAGTTCCTTCCCATCAGAACCAGACTCTGCTTAACCTCAACTGTGTGGAAGCTTGACAATTATGACGATTCAACAGGAAAATGGTGGGTGACAACTGATGGGATTATAGGGAACCCTGGTCCTAACAGTTTGACCAGTTGGTTTAAGATTGAGAAGTTCGGAACCGGAGGGATTGGTTACAAATTTAAGTACTGCCCTTCAGTCTGTGAATCATGCCCAACTTTATGCAGCGATATTGGAAGAGATGGAGATACTGATGGACAAGTACGTTTGGCTCTCACTAATGACCAAGGATGGCCATTCATATTTAAGAAAGCAGCTAGGGGGATACAACAAGTTATTCATACTTGATTGAAAGCAATCACTACTATATATAGTTTTATGTATGAACTATATATCCAAGCAATAATCACTAGTAGCTGTTACTTTTGAGTAAATAAAAGTGAAGTCCATGTTTCATTTTGAGAGACCTTTTTGGTAAGGTTGCCTTGTTTGAGGTAGCAGGATGCATATGCTTACTGGGTTTGTCTTTCGCAGCCCAGCTTTGTACTCTTTCCAGCTTAATGAATAAACTATTTACTTCTTTTGGTACCATTGATTCTAGTATTAGACTAATGAACAAAAACTATGGAGAAAAGGAACTAAAATCGACTAGCAAATTCAAGTCAAAATTGCTAACAATCGAACATTTCAACTGTATATCTTTGTTAGTGCAAATGTTAAGTTAAGAGTTTAATTTCATTAGAAAAAAACACAAACAATAACTATAAATTGGTTCAAGTATGAATACTTTTCATGATACATAATTAAGTTATTGACAACTATATTTTTTAATAGTTAACATTAGAGGTTTTCTTTTTCTAAGATTAGGTTTGGTTACACATTTTGAATACTATATTATTTGTTGTGGCTACAAGAAATTTCATTTTTAGTAATAAAAATGTTAGAATAATTTATATAAATAATTTTAAAAATATTTATTTTTTACAGTATTTTTTTTTTTGCTAAAGTATATATTTATTAGAAATAAAAAAAAAAATCATCAGAGAGGGACAAGATTCTAGCCATGAAGCAAAGATAATAGTCATACCATAACAAAAAAAAAAAAATCTAAAAAACAGCAAGTACATCTACCAAAAAAAAAAAAAAAAAACCTAAACAACAGGGTAGCACATTGCCATGAACCGAATACAAAATAAAAGAAATCAGGCACCACCGATTATTTTGATTCTTCCATTTATTTGGAGTCTTTAGTAAAGTAAAGACAGAAGCAGAGAGGAAAAAAGAGGAAAATAAAATCCAAAAAATATTTATATGGAAGAGAAATTAATTTAAATAATACTAATACTAAAAATTATTAATATAAATTTACTAATAATTGTGATAATTGTAATAATTTGAATAATAAGAGACATACACAAATAGCAGAAAATTAGAAAATAAAATGAAAAAAAGAAAACATTTGTTTTGGAATTTTGCACATTAAGTCGTGATAGCTAATCTATATTATTTTTTTTTTATTAAACTATCATTAATGTTCACATATGTTTGAGAGTATTTATTTTTAGATGCAATTTTCAAAATATAATATAAAGTATAAATAAATAATTTTTGTTTATTGAAATATTATTAAATTTATAAGTAATTAATTAATAATAACAAAATAGTTTAGAAAATAGACCTTCAGTGAAATTAATAATATCAGACAAAAAAAAAAATTACTTCTTTTGCTGCCATTGATTCTAGTATTAGACTCATGAACTTGCATATATATATATATATATATATATATATATATATATATATATGTTGTATTGTAATGAACAAAATGTTAGGAAATATTTTCTATATACTATATAATATAAACAAAATATATATATATAAATATATACGTACTTGCATGTAATAATAAATTACAAAAAACGAAATATGAAAACATTTACAGAAATTGATTTGAAAAAATCAATATCGAGTCAAGGTTTCACCTCTAACCTTAAGTTGAATTTTGCCTGCCTCTAAGGTGCTTGCAGATTTATGTAAATCGTTTCCCAGGCCTCCTCGATAACGTTGCTCTAAAGGGCACACTCGAAGCAAAACAGCGAATCGGAAAATGCTAGACTCTCTCTCAATCAGAAAATATATTGCAGTAAATTTTTGTGTTTGTAAAAAACAAACTCAGGAAGTCTGAATTTATAGAGGAACAGAAGCCAGTTCGGAAAGGTACACCAGTTGGAAGGAGTCTGTTCGGTCATAACAGACACAACCCAAGAGGCGAACCGGTTCGGTCATACACAACACCGAACCGGCATGACAGATCCGAAAAGGGACATTCTAGATGCAGGTCCGGCTGGGCAGCAAAAAGAATATTGCTGACCCAAGCCCAGGTCCGGTCCGGTTCGACCCGACTCGGCCCAGCCCAAGCCAGGCTCATCGGCGGCGCACCCACGTGTATGTGGTCCAGCCCAAGTTGTGTAGGTCCTCACCCACCACAAAACGTGGGTGCCCCTTGCGGCCCAACCCAACATGGAACACTAGCTTATATAAACTATAAGCTAAAGTCAATCTTAGTTCTACATGGGATTGACAACCAACCACACTAACAACCAACTTTTCTTCCTCTTCAAGTGGGGTTATAATGAGACTAATTTCTCATTCAATTTTGATATCAATTGTGTATGTTAATATACACCGTGTATGTAGTTACGATAACCTACGTATTGTGATACCTATTTTGTATATATACACCCATAATAAAACATTGATATCCAACAATCTCCCACATGAATGGAAATTGTTTGATTAAACCGACAAATAGACTCAAAAATTAAAAGAGAGTAACTTTGAAGAGTAATTGTATCAGGATAGATAGCTTCTGACTTTGAACCTTCCATAGCGATAACTATCGGATTTACTCGGCTAACTAGTGAACATGATGTTTTGAACTATTCAGCTTTTCGTGTAAACCAATACAATAGGTATCACGCAATTCCTCTTTGGACATCTTCGGTTCTCACATTTGTATCCATTTTGGCCCCGAACACTTCCTGGTTTCTATGAGTACTCTAGAGAATTTAGCCTGATCAATTCTCGTAGAAGTGGCCACGTTTCTTACTCATAATAGGTGATTGCTTATTAAGAGTATCCTGCAATACCCTAATTGATTTTATCAAGCTATAAGAATCATTAAAAGCATAGCTTATCATAGCTCCTTTGCAGGTAGCACTAATTCATCATAGGAATGGATTAGAGTGTTTAACTCTTTTAGTGCTCACCCTAAGTTAACATAACTCGGTTGTCCCTTTGAACCTAGATCTTGGGATCTCCAGTCAACTAGGTTGGGTTGCCATTATGTAACTTTAATTTATAGGCTTAAAACTCATTCCCCTCGATGATTTACTTGCTCTCTTGTTAAACCTTTTCGTAAGCGCACTTCATTATCCTTTGATTTTTCATCATCAATAGAGATAATTTCATTTGAGAGCAACTGTCTAACGGTATTATGTCTTCTACGAATATGTCGAGATTTACCGTTATACAAACAACTCTGTGCCCTACCAATTGCAGATTGGCTATCGCAATATATACAAATTGCAGGCACAAGTTTCAGGCAACTTAGAATATCTTCTAAACTTTCGAAGCCATTCCGCTTCTTCTCCAGCTTTATCTAAAGCTAAAAAATCAGATTCTATGGTGGATCTGGCAATACACGTATGTTTAGAAGATTTCCAAAACACTGCAGCTTCTCCAATAATAAAGATAAATCCATTAGTAGATTTGAAATCTTTAGTATTGAATATCCATTTTGTATCTGGATACCTTATATAGTGCAGTCCATAACTTTAGGTGTATCTCAAATTTTTGAGTACCCTTACTATGTCCTTCCAGTGATCTTTTCCAGGATTAATTGTAAATTTACTCAGTTTGCTTACTGAGTATGTTATGTCTTTACATTCATTTACAAATTAATGATTTGCTTCCAGGGACCGTGCCACTATTGGCACCAACAGGGATCACCGATCCCATGGACAAAATCTCATCCTCCGCTTCAAAACGGGGTAGTCATGGTAGCACCAAGGCATGCCGATACCATACCATGAAACTCTTCCCCACTTACTATGTTGATACCCTCATTGACGACAAGATCACACTCGAGTACCCTTTTTAAATAGAGTTGACATTTTCTCACATGTCATTCTCTTGCCATCAAGGAGTGGGTCATGATCCCTCGAATGAGGCACCAAACATATTTTTAGGTCCTATTATGACCTTTTAAGTTGGAGGAACCGATACCTTCGCAAGACACCCCCACACTTTCATGTATTTATAGGATGGTCCTTGACCCTTCCATAATTCATACGGTGTCTTGTCTTATTTCTTGTAGGGTATTTTTATTTAAAATATAAATAGCTATAAAAATAGCCTCCCTCCACAAGTTCTAAGATAACCCTGAACTAATCAACAAAGCATTCATCATTTATTTCAACGTTCGATTCTTGCGTTTCACAATACCGTATTGTTGAGGTGAATAAGGAGAAGTGGTTTGAATGTTGATTCCATATTTTGAATAGAATTCATAAAACATCGAATCATATTCACCAACCCTATCATTCCTTATGTTCTTGCTTAGTTGCTTTTCGACCTTATTTTTAAAGAGCTTAAAAAAAATTCCAAGGCCTTATCTTTGCTTCTTAGCAAATAGACATAACAATATCTTGTGCAATCATCAAATAAAAGTAATTCGATACTTTTTACTACGTCGAGTTTGCACAAATTTTAAATCACAGATATCAGTGTGAATTAATCTAGAGGTTCACTACTTCTTTCTACCGAATAGGAAGGAGCTTTAGCCAATTTGGATTCCATGCAAATTTCGGAAGCAAATCCAAATTGCTGATTCTTCGCAAGGTCTTGTAATTCACATGACCTAATCTACCATGCCATAAATTAGAGGACACAATCAAATAAACAGAATAAATAATCTCATTATTATTCTTTGTTCTTTAGCACAACAGCCATTACATTGAGCTTAAAAAATCCATCACATAAGTACCCTATACCCACAAACATCCCACATTTAGTGAGTATAAATTTATCAGACTCAAATACCAGCCTGATCCCGTTCTTGCTCAACAGAGAGCCGGAAACCAAATTCTTTCGAATTTCAAGAGCATGAACCACATTGTTCAAATTTAGTTTTTTACCGGATGTCATCTTGAGTACCACCTTCCCATGGCCTCATATCTTGCAAACCAAAGAGTTTCCCATAAACAGTGCTCATAAATAGAAGCTTCTTTATACTCGGAGAAACTCTTTCTATCAGAACAAACGTGACAAGTGGCACCGGTATCAACCCACCATGTTGTAGGATTTTCTACCATGTTCACTTGTGACACTACAGCAGCGAGCTCAATCTTATTATCATCAACTAAGTTGGCTTGAGCTCTTTTCTTGTTCTGACGGCAGTCCTTTGCTCGATGACCGGACTTGTTACATACGAAACAAGTTTCCGTGAACTTCTTGAAATCCGTTCCCTTATTATCTTGGGAAGAACTAGAACCAACAAATTTCCTCTTGTTGGTCTTGTACGAATTTTCTACAACATTTGCCTTGGCTTCCATGGTCTGAGCTTTAACCCTCTTTTCTAAATCACGATTATCTTCTTCGATTCTTAACCGAATAATGAAGTCCTCTAATGTCATCTCCTTTCTCTTGTGCTTTAGATAGTTCTTGATATCTTTCCACGAAGATGGTAATTTCTCTATCAAAGCAGCCGTCTAAATGATTCATTAAGAATCATTCCTTCGGCATCAATTTCATGGAGGATCAGCTGATACTCTTGGACTTGACTTATTACGGTTTTCAAGTCCACCATTTTGAAATCCAGAAACTAGCCAACCATATTTTTTTTTGTGCCGACATCCTCGGTTCTGTACTTTCTCTCTAAGGACTCCTACAGCTCTTTTGCTGTTTTGATCGGGCTATACACGTTGTATAACTTGTTGTCCAATCCGTTGAGGATATAGTTCTTGTATAGGAAGTCAGAATGCTTCCATGCACCGAGGCTACAATCGTAGGATCGGTCTCTCCCTCGTTCAGAGTCGGGGCCTCTTTCCATAAGAACCTGGCTAGGTTCAGAGTGGTTAAATAGAACAGCATCTTACGCTGCCAACGTTTGAAGTCCAGACCACTGAACTTCTCGGGTTTCTCACTATGTGTAACATGTGGTGGCATTGGCGCTATAGGCGAACTTGCATTTACTGTAGACCGTTCTGCCATCTGTTATCTAAAATAATATGATCAACTTTATATATATATACATATATATAAACACATATATATATATATTATACAAACGTAACAATATATAATAACAAATATATATATATGCTGCCAATAGTTATAAATATATATATATTCAACAACCATATTAAATAAAAACAGAATAATTATACTACTAATACAAAGTAATGTAACTAACAAAAATGTTCACAACAATATATATTACATATATATATATATTCACAATATATATTTTATACAACAGTATCAATGTTAAAAACATCAATATATAATTCCATGCACACCGCACCAATTGTCAGTAAACAATAACAAAACTATTCACCCTTGCATTGCATGAAGCGGCAGCTGTCATATGAAAATAACCGAACCAGTTTAACAAGGAGCATACCGATTCAGTAAAACAACTAGCCTAGAACCCTTCTCTTAAACGGCGGCTTATTTGTCATGGAAAACTTCTAACAAACAGTAGCTTTTATAAAAAATTATAAAAACACAATTTTACTACCAAAGTTATAAAACAGATTTATATGCTTTTGTCACGGCCCGCGCGATCCTGCTCGGGTTCGTTATGCACACAACAGGTCTAGGCCCAGTTCGTTATGCACACAACAGGTCCAGGCCCAAGATCTAAGTTACAAAGAACATCTTGACCCACCAGAATAGGCCTAATTCCTGGAGCATTCTAGAAGTAGTAAAAGATAGTTACTGCCCAACAGTTCCAAAACTCTAAGAGATAGAGTTCAAATTCCTTTAGGCCTCTAGATAATGTAACCTTAGCCGTTCATTTGTTTAAATCTAAACCATTGATGTAAGGGGGACTCAACCATAAATAGAGGCCTCCCCCAGCCTCATTTGTATCATTAAACACTTGAGTAATCAATACACAAGAGCATTCTTCTTTTTTTTTTTTTTGTTCTATTTTTCTGCTTAGCCCTAGTAACTTTTAGTTACGAGTTCCTTTCTTGAGTGTTAAAAGGTTGACTTAGGCATCCAAGGAAGCGACTTTTCGCCTAAGACCGCACGGTTCGCAAGGCTAAAGTTTCGAGTCCGTGACAGTTGGTATCAGAGCTCGTGGTTCGTGAAAGGTGCTGATCATAGGGAAGGCATCTCAAGTAGATAATCAGACACATGAGGTCCTAGAGACTCGTGGGAGAGCCAAGAAGGCTAGTTCGAGGGATGTTCTATCGTCCTTGGATGGCAGGGTGGCCAAACTCGAGGTAACAGTTGGAGACATGTGGGAGAAACTGGAGATCGTTGAGGGTCGCATCGAAGAGCTAGACTCCACTGGGGAGGAGCTGAAGGACAGGAGTAGGGGACTCTGAATGAGGCGATAGACATGCTGACTTAGAAGAATGATGCTCTAGAGGCAATGATGGTGGCCATGCGGAATGAGATGGAAGAGCTCAAGGGAGAGCTCACTTCATGCAAAGCAGTCATAGGGGGTGGCGTGCTAGCTGTAACACCCAAGCACAGGATAGAGATTCCTAAGCCAAAGGAGTTCAAGGGAACCAGATCGGTGAAGAATGTTGACAACTTCTTATGGGGAATGGAACAGTATTTCCGTGCAATGGGCATTGATGATGGTGCCACTTAGGTAAACACTGCTTCCATGTATTTTACTGATGTTGCTCTTTTATGGTGGCGTCATAGGTGTAGCAGTGAGAGGCGTGGTTGCACTGCCATTGAAACCTGGGAAAAGTTCCAAAGTGAGTTCAGGAAGCAATTTTACCCAGAATATGCCAAGGATGAGACGCGTGCCAAGTTGCGACGGCTTACGCATGTGCAGGAGTTCAGTGAACTCATGCTCCAGATTTTTGATCTCGGGGAGAAGAAGGTGTTCTTCTCATTTATGGATGGAGTTAAACCCTGGGCAAAGCAAGAGTTGTAGCGGAGAGGTGTCCAGGATCTGACCAAAGCCATGGTTACAATTGAGTCCTTGCTCGACCTCAGTTTAAAGAAGCCAAAAACGTTTGAGTCTTCCAAGCCCAAGGGCAAGTGCAATAGTGGGGAAGACATGGATTGACAGTCCAAAGATGGCGATGAGAAGCCACCGACAGAGAGGTGGAAGTCCAACAAACAGTCCGACAATAAGAAGGACATAGAGCCAGTGGAGTGCTTCTTATGTGCCAGTTCTCATCGGATGTGAGACTGCCCACAGTGAGCCAAGCTGTTTGCCATCAACAAGGAGAATGATGAGCCAGAGGATGAGTCTCTGAAGCTTGGTTCCATTATACTTAGTTCTGTGAAGGCCAAGAGGTGCCGAAAGCAGAAGGGGCTGATGTTCATGGACATCACCATCGCAGGCAGACGAAAGAGTGCTCTAGTTGACACAGGAGCATCTGACCTGTTCATGTCCGAAAAAGCTGCCAGAAAACTTGGTCTCAAGGTTGAGAAGAAAACCGGATGGATCAAGATAGTTAACTCTAAGGAGGTCCCAACCATGGGTGTGGCACAAGGATTGGAGCTACAACTTGGAGACTGGAAAAGCAAGAAAAACATTGAGGTAATACCGCTCGATGACTATGATTTTGTGCTTGGCTTAAATTTCCTTGATCGGATTAATGCTCTCCTTGTTCCATTTGCTGATTGCATATGTATCTTGGATGGTCGATGTCAATGCATTGTGCCGGTGAATCGAGAGATGGGTTTTGGAGCCAAGGTACTATCCGCAATCCAACTAGCAAAGGGTGTGCCTAGAAATGAAGACACCTACTTGGCGGCCTTGAAGTTTGATGAGCCTCAAGAGCCTAAGGATGATACCCTCATGGAGGTGCTAGAGGTACAGCAGTCCTTTGAGGATGTGATGCCTACAGAGTTTCTCGAGGGACAACCACCCAAGAGAGGGGTGGATAAAACTGATGCATTAGACTTTGCTAGAGGAGAAGTGCTGATGCTAGATGGATAAACAGTGGCATTAGAGAGTCAGAAGCTCGACGGGACAGAGCAATGTTGCATGGTTCAGGAGAGAGCACTGTTGGAGGACCGTTATTACTGGCCACACATGCAGGAAGATGTTGAGGCCTATGTGAAAACTTGTCTAGTGTGCCAACAAGACAAGGTTGAGCTTAAGGCACCAGCTAGACTCTTACAGCCATTGTCCATACCGGAGCGCCAAGGTGAGAGCGACTCTATTGATTTTATTGCAGGTTTGCCTAAGGTGGATGAGTTTGGGAGCACTACGGTAGTGGTGTGGACTGAGTTGTTCAAGCTGCTGGGTTCAGACTTGAACTTTTCCACCAGTGTGCAACCCCAAAAAGATTGGCAGACTGAGAGAGGGAATGCTTTACTAGAGTTATATGTCATGCACTATGTGAGTGCAACACAGCGAGACTGGCCGAAGCTAGGAGTGAAGTCTTCCTGCGATAAAGATATACAGTGTATACTTACGGATCGAGTGGTACGGCGAAAGAACTACAGGCTAAGGCATGAGTACTTTGTCCAGTGGAAGGACCACCCAACAGTGAGGCAAGTTGGGAACCAGCCGAGGCATTGTGGCAGTTTCAGGATAAGATTGAGCAATTCCATGCAGAGGACGCGACGAGGGCGTCGCTGGAACAGGCGGGGGAGAATGTCACGACCCGCGCGATCCCGCTCGGGTCCGTTATGCCAAAACAGGTCTAGACCCAGTTCGTTAGGCACACAACAGGTCCAGGCTCAAGATCTAAGTTACAAAGAGCATCTTGATCCACTAGAATAGGCCCAATTCCTGGAGTATTCTAGAAGCAGTAAAAGATAGTTACTGCCCAACAGTTCCAGAACTCTAAGAGAACAGTTTAAATTCCTTTAGGCCTCTAGATAATGTAATCTTAGCCGTTCATTTGTTTAAATTTGAACCGTTGATGTAAGGGGGACTCAACTATAAATAGAGGCCTCCCTCAACCTCATTTGTATCATTCAACACTTGAGTAATCAATACACAAGAGTATTCTTCTCTCATCTTCTTTGTGTTCTATTTTTCTGCTTAGCCCTAATAACTTTTAGTTACCAGTGCCTTTCTTGAGTGTTAACAGGCTGACCTAGGCATCTAAGGAAGCGACTTTTCACCTAAGGCCGCACGATTCGCAAGGCTTAAGTTTCGAGTCCGTGACACTTTCACATAATAAAATCTATTCTACCAACAGTGCAATAGTACAATATAAAGCAGACAATATATATCTATATGAAGTCAATATATATATATATATATATATATATATATATATATATATATATACATATATGTATTCAAACACAATAACCAATATAAATTCACAAAAGGACTACGCAAATTATATATCGTTACTAATATACATATATTCTAATTAACAGTATATAACAAATATATATAAAAAATTCGTCTTCAGAATGTTAGGAAATATTTGCTATATACTATGTAATATAAACATAATATATATATATAAATATATACGTACTTGCATGTAATAATAAATTACAGAAAATCGAATATGAAGACACTTACAGAAATTGATTTGAAAAAATCAATATCGAGTCAAGGTTTTCACCTCTGACCTTAAGACGAATTTTGCCTGCCTCTAAGATGCTTGCAGATTTATGCAAATCGTCTCCCAGGCCTCCTCGATAACGTTGCTCTAGAGGGCACACTCGAAACAACACAGCGAACCAGAAAATGCTAGACTCTCTCTCAATCAGAAAATATTATGCAATAAATATTTTTGTTCGTAAAAAACAGATTCAAGAAATCTGAATTTATAGAGGGACAGAAGCCAGTTCGGAAAGGTACACCAGTTGGAAGGAGTCTGTTCGGTCAGAACAAACACAACCCAAGAGGTGAACCGGTTCGGTCATACACAGCACCGAACCGACAAATCCGAAAAGGGATATTCTAGATGCAGACCTGATGGTTTGGTCCAGGATCGAACAATGATAATTAATCGGACAGAAATAAAGTTGGTCCGGCTGGGTAGCAAAAAGAATATTGCTGACCCAAGCCCTGCTCGACGGCGGTGGCGCACATGTGATCTAGCCCAAGTTGTGTAGATCCTCACCCACCACAAAGCGTGGGTGCCCCTTGGGGCCCAACCCAACATGGAACACTAGCTTATATAAACTATAAGCTAAAGTCAATTTTAGTTCTATACGGGATTGACCACCAATCACACCAACAACCAACTTTTCTTCCTCTTCAAGTGGGATTATAATGAGACTAATTTGTCATTCAATTTTGATATCAATTGTGTATGTTAATTATATACCGTGTATGTAGTTACGATAACCTACGTATTATAATACATATTTTGTATATATACACCCAAAATAAAACATTGATATCCAACACAAAAACTATATATAGAGAAAAGGAACTAAAATCGACTAGCAAATTCAAATCAAAATTGCTAACAATCGAACTTTTCAAGGAACTAAAAGGAACTTAAGAGTTTTCATTAGAAAAAAACACAAACACTAACTATAAATTGGTGCAAGTAATACATAATTAAGTTATTGACTACTATATCTTTAAATAGTTAACATTAGAGGTTTTCTAGGATTAGCTTTGGTTACACATTTAGAATACTATATTCTTTGTTGTTGCTACAAGAAATTTCATTTTTAGTAATAAAATTTTTAGAATAATTTATATAAATATTTTAAAAAAAAAAATTTTTTGCAGTATTATTTTTGTTTGCTAAAGTATATATTTATTAGAAATAAAAAGAAAATCATCGGAGAGGACCATGAAGCAAAGATAATCGTCATACTAGAACAAAAAAACCTAAAAAAAAGCAAGTACAACCACCAAAAGAAAAAACTAAACAACAGGGAAGCACATTGCCATGAACCACTCGAATACAAGATAAAAGAAAACAGGCACTACCGACTATTTTGATTCTTCCATTTATTTGGAGTCTTTAGTGAAGTAAAGACAGAAGCAGAGACGAAAAAGAGGAAATAAAAACCAAAAAATATTTATATGACAGAGAAATTAATTTAAATAATCCTAATACTAAAAATTATTAATATAAATTTACTAATAATTGTGATAATGGTAATAATTTGAATATTAAGAGACATACACAAATAGCAGAAAATTAGAAAAACAATGGAAAATGGAGAAAAATAACATTTTCTTTTTGGAATTTTGCACATTAAGTCGTTGTGATAGCTAATCTACATATATAATTTTTTTTTATTAAACTAGCATTCATGTTCACATATGTTTGAGAGTATTTATTTTTAGATACAATTTTCAAATAATAATATGAAGAAAAAATAAATATTTTTTGTTTGTTGAATTATTATTAAATTTATAAGTAATTAATTAATTAATAATAACAAAACAGTTTAGAAAATAGACATTCAGTGAAATTAATAATATCTGACCAAAAAAAAAAAACTTTCAATAGAATCCATCACATATGGCCCAACTACTAATTAGAATTTAACTCTATTTATCATTTTATTAAAAATAAACTTTTAAAAAATATTCAATTTAAGAATACAATAAAAATTTGACACCCTTTCAATGAGAATTCAACAATTTTCACAATATTGATAGATTTAGTCTTTTATTCTTAATTAATTATAGTAAATTAAAGATGAATTCTCTTAGTAGAAGATACATGCATCTCACTTTAATCACGTTGTTCATAGCTAAAAATGGTGCATCTATTTCTCCTTGATGATAAGGAAAAAAAAGGCCGACAAATAAGACAAAAAAATTTGGATCACCTTATCTTAAAAAGTATATTGATTTAGTTGAAAGTGGGACTGCCACTTTTTTTTTTTTTTTTTTAATTAAACGTACATTTAATAATAATAATAATAATATGATAGGGAAAAAAAATGGAGAAAGGAAAGTATTTTTATGTTGTGTGGAATTTTGCACAATATGTCGTCTTTGTGATAGCTAATCTATGAAACAATTTTTTTTATTAAACTAGCATTCATGTGTTCACATTAGAGGTGGCAAACAGCGGAAATAGCTCGGGTTTAGATTGAGTCATTTTGGATTGAGATATTTTGGGATAAAAAAAATTCGCATCATTTCGAGTTTGTATCATTTGAAGATCGGATCATTTTGGATTTGGATTTTGAAGATCGACACTCAAATTATTTAAGTTCAGATCTTTAGATTCGAATCATTTCAGGTCAAACTATTAAAATTTAAAATTAAATCAATATAATTTAGGGTTATTTCTATTAGTGTTTTGGGTTGTTTGAATTTGAAAATTTTCAATTTCGGATTAGGATCGTTTTAGGTTATGATTTGTGTAATTTAGACATGTTCATAAATCTGATCGGACCAAGTTTGAGCTGGACCCAGACAGGATATTAACACCATTTATGGCTGCACAGTTATGGTCCAAAATATGAGCAACATTATGTGCCCTGACACTAATTGTCAAAAGGATATTCAAGCCCGACCTGTCCAAGTAAGAATATATATTTTTTGAATACCTAGTATTACAAGCGAGTCTATGTTCATCAATCCAATACAAAAAATAATTTATCTAATAAAAATACCTAAGCTAGAAATCAGAATGAGAAACTTGCAAATCAGAATGAGAAACTTGCAGCTAGAAAGAACAAATCAATCTAGTAAGCAAATAGCAATCGGTAAATTATTGCAATTAAATAAAGAATTCAGCGTGTGTATTCTGCTTCTTTAAGGGAGAAGGTGATGAAGGCGAAAGCAGAAACCAACAACAAAAAATAAAAATCTCCGTTATTGATTCAAATTATCCCCAAATATGTATGGATAAAATTGAACCTATTTCTTGAAAAAAGGAATCACACAACTTTAGGAACTACAAGAGTCTCTCTTTTGAATATGAAAGTTTAAGGCTGAAGCTTGATCTTAAAAGAAAAAACCTGCAGAAGAAATGATCCAATGTTATTCCTGGCAATGAATGCTTAAAATAAATTGCATACGATCTTCTGAGAACATGGTAATGAATACACATGTAATCAAAGTCACAGACCAGTGAAAGTGAATTGGTAATTTCAAATTTTGGGGCTACAACATGCAGAAAGCATATGAAGAAAATATATATTATAAAATATAAATATTATATAAAATACATTATTGAGTCGGGTCAGGTCAGGGTTTAAAATTCTCTATCCAAGGCCCAACCTGTTTAGAAAATGAGTTTTTCATTTTTGTTAAGGCCCATTTTTCGGGCCTAAACTTTTTTGTCCAAACTCTCTCAAATACCGGGCGAGCCTTCTGGTTTGGACCGATAACTCGGCTCTTGAACAGGTCTAGTGCAACTTGGGTTGTTGACGTTTCCTAATCAAGATCGAGTTGTATCTAGTTCAATTTTGGATGAATTGGATAAATTTTTTGGGTTCAAGTCAATTTTTATAGCTTTAATTCATATGCCCTAGACAAGAATATATATTTTTATATACATTATTCAAAATATAATTTTGAAATTATAATAAATAATTATTTGATTATTAAATTCATAAGTAATTTAATACTAATTATCAAATGTTATAACGTGCAAATTCAAAGGTTCGATCGCTAGTAGAGCTGCTCATGGCCGGGCCGTGGTGCGAAATTTTTTTATTTTTCTTGCCCAGACCCAACCCTAGGCGAGCTCGAATTACTAGTAATTCATCCCTTAATAATTTTTTTTTTATTTTTTATATATTTTTTATAACTAAATTTTTATAAAAAATAATATTTTTTTAATACATGAACAGTGATTCGAGCTGGGTCGGGCTGACCCGGATCACAAATATTGAGGCCCAGGCCCGTGAGCTGGTTTAATCACTAGACACAAAAATGAGTCATTATTAATCTTTTTTATTAGGTGTAATTAGCTATCTATATGAATCTATCATTTTTTTAAGTAATTCTAAGCTCGACTACGGTACCCTAGAAAGAATAAGTTTTAATCTACGTTTCAAAACTAATTTCAGGAGTTTGATTACATGTGAGGAACGAATAGAACCCCACAACGCGCATTTTATAAATAGCACCTAATTAATCTTATGTAATCTTAAGTTGGTCTTTATCTAAATGTCTTTATTTCTTAATTTTACTTTTATTTAGATTTACCTAAAAATTTATTTGGAGATAAGTACGAATCTTTGTATATATCAAAACCCTTTTCTAAACCTTCCATCAAGATAATAAAATTTAGAAAAGTTTTCTTTCTTAGAAATTTCTTAAAAGATTACTCAATCGTAGTCCCCTTAGAATTTCATCGGAAGATTTTCATCTTATTTTGACTTATTTTTCTCTATGACCATTAGAATAAATATTCTACACCTGTCAACTTTTATTGAAATTTATTTAAAAATAAGTATCAATAATTTGATATTGACATTCTTTTATAAACTTAAAAATTTCTTCAAAGACTGCTCAATCGTAGTCCCTTTAAAATTTTATCATCGGAAAGATTTCAAATTATTTTTTTGTATTTTAACCTTAGATAAATAAGATAATTAATAAAATAAATAAAAAAATAAGTGATTAAATTAAATGAAATCAAAATTTAGGAAACAAATAACAAAATAAAAAACACATAATTTACACAAAAATAAACAATCAAATAAATGGATCAACAATGAAGTACTATGAATAATATAATTAATAAAAATAACTAATTTAAATAAGGCAATATTAAAATAAATAAATAGGTAAAATTATGCTATAAAAGAAATCAAATAAATTAAATTAAAAACCAATAAAATTAAATTTTGATATCTATAATAATTATTTTACATATAAGGTACATATTCAAATATGAAGTGCATTTAAATCTCAAATATCGATAATAATTAGCTATATTATGATCCTTATTTTTATGTTTTTATAATTTATTGAAATACAAAAATTAATCCCTTACCCACGAAATGCAGATAAAGTATTTATGTCAATCACTTCTCTTATGTTTTATGTTATATATGCATTAGGATAAAGTACTTAATTTAATCACTCTCTTATGTTTTATGTTATATATTAACTAAAGATTATACCCTTTATCAATCTTAAAAAATAAAAACCCACGAGGAAGGGTTATGTTTGCAATGAAATATTTTTTATTTTTTGTTATAAAAGAAAATTTTCATATATATTTAGAAATTATAACCAAATTCGACCTTATTTTCTCTATTGAATCAAGTTCAAGTGGCTCCCGCTAAAATTGTCATTACAACATCACTAAGCAATGAAACCGAATATCGAATTTTCCATGCTTAGCTTTATAATTAACAGCTCAGGATTCATCATTAATCAATATAAAGATGAAGTTTTAATTCTTGCCAACAACCATACATTTTCTTCTTTCTGAAAGTTATAATTGAAATATCTACAAAATTACTAACAAAACCAGTGAATTAGTGAAACATATTTGTATCCAACACTTCACCTAAAAAAATTAAAGGATATATGCATCGTATTACAGTGATGGTAAAAAAATCTAGTATTAGTTAAATTCGAAATTTTTTAGACCTAAAAATATAACAAGGATTTCTAAATTTATTATGAATTGGTTGATAAAATGATCAGATCTAGATATAATCTCATGTAAAGTAGTTAAAAAAATTCATAAAAATTATGCAAACATATATACAAGAAAAAGGATAATAAAGATATTTCCTGCCACACGGAACCGTGTGGGAGCAGTTAGTTTGAATGTGCTACTCGTGCATTTGCTTAGATAGATAAGAAGACAAAAACAATAACTAACGAGAGAACATAAAACGAGTTGGGGTGGGCCCGTGAGGTGCTGGGATTACCAAATTTTTATCTTCACTTCACAAATACATGAAAAATAAGTGGACCTAATTAACTTCGCATTTCAAATGTTTTATATTTTTTTTATAATGGTAATAATTTAAATAATAAGAGATATACACAAATAGCAGAAAATTAGAAAAAAATGGAATACGATTTTTTTTGTTGGGAATTTTTCACATTAAAGGTTCGCTGGGATGCAAACGAATCCTTGACTTAATGCGGTTGGGGCACTTTATTCCTCCAACCGCACTGATATGTGCATTTGGATCTTAGTACGTTTCATTAGACCTTTTAGGTCCAGTGAAAAATATTCCCTCCCACTGGTGGGAGAGATTTCTAAAATGCTCTTTAGTATTTTTTTAAATTTTATTTTTTGTTTAAAAAACGTTATAGAAATTTTTAAATTTAATATAATAAATAGTTTTTATTATATATTTAATTAATAAATATATAAATTTTATTATTATATAATTAATATGAGTTAATTAAAAAATAATTTTATAAATAATAAATATATTACTTGATATATTATTATTTTTTTTAAAAATTTTAATTATTTATTATTAAAATTATTATTTGATATAAATATAATTTACTAATTTATAAATGTTAATTGATTTAAAATTTTCATTATATACAAAATTTAATTTAATGTCTATAATTATTATTTTTTTTTTTTAAAAAAGCACTTAGATTTATTGAAAAGGTAAACATGATAAGATAGAACGAGCAAACAATGTCCCCAGCTCCAGGCTCACAACCTTTGCCCACAAACAGAACCTATTGCTCACGAGTTAAGAGTACATAATAAAGAGATTATGATTCCTATTAACACCTGACTTAGCTAGCTTATCTGCTGCGTCATTGGCATCCCTATGAACATGAGATATCTGCCAATTTTCCAAGCCCAGTTTGAATGATTCGACCATAACCAAGAAATTCCTAAATCTCAAAGGTGTTTTTGAGGGGGTCATTATCTACTTTTACTACACTCCATCTTACCGCCACCATTGTTTTTGAATTCAAATACATATCCTACCATTGATTTTAATCTCACAGCTACAGTAATTAATCTCACCGCCACCGCTATTTTTAATCTCACCGTCAATCCAAATGGAGCCTAAGTCGTTGTGATTGGATGCAAAACCAGCGGTGGCGGTGAGGTGAATTATAATGACAAAAGAAAATAACCATTAAGGATATTAGTAGAGCTCGCAAAGCAGGCCCGAGCCCGCCTGAGCCGATTCGACACCGAATTCGATCCGATCTGAATTGACTAAAAAACTCTAAGGCCCGAATCCGAAAAAGTCCAAATATGAAAAAACCCAAAATCGAGAAAATTCAAATCGAAAAAAAAACCCAAACCGAAAAAATCCGAATCCAAAAAACCCGAATCTACTACGATCCGAGCCCGAGATCGATCCGATCTGAAACTCGTAAAAAACCGAATTTATAATCGAAAAAAACTTGAAATACAATTATATGATTTTATTTTAAAATAAATAAATAAATGATAATTATTTTAAATAAAATATTTTATTTATAAAATATATTTATAATTATTATATAATTATATCAATAATGTATTATCAATAAAAATAATTAATAGTGAATCTTTAAATTGGATTATAAAATAAAATCAATTTGAAACACATTAAATATACAATTAGATCTAATGTTTTGTAAGATAAACTAGATCACTCTTTAGAGTTTATTATCATAATTATATATCTTAAGTTTATTTTATATGTATACACAGACACACATACGAAAACACGCACATATACATATTATACCTCACTTCACTCAAGTGAATATTTTTTATGTCTTGCGCCTTAAACAATATAAGAATTCTAGGGCGTAGTGTGCACCTTGCGCCCTTGACAACACTGGTCAAAATAATTTAATATAAACTAGTTTTTACACGTCATAGTATCCTAAAATTTCTAACTATTAAGACTAAGATAAATAATTGACCAATTATTCACATTAAATATTTCTGAAATGATAATTGACTCTTTTTAATAATGTCTGATATTCAATATTATAATTGGATAATTATTATTCGATTATATGATTAACTGATTATATCAAATGTTAAAGTCAAAATGATCAAATATTAAAATTATATCAATTACTATATAAATTAGCTTTTACATATCAGGATTTTATAAAAATTTAAGTATTAATTATTAAGTTAAACCAATTAATTAGTACTCTTTTAATGTCTACTATTCAACATTTAATAGAATATTTGACCAATTAGTGTATAAATTAGATCTAATGTTATTATGTTAGTATTTATAATTATGTCCAAATAAAAAATATAAATATAAAAAAAAAATCTTCAAATTTTAAAATACTGTTAAAAAAATTATAATACAATGACTAAAACACTTAATAAAGAAAAAATAAATAAAAATTATTGGATTAAGTGACTAAGAGCCCAATGAGTTATTGGGTTAAAAGTAAAAAACATTTATATAAATGTTTAGTAGATTTTGTTTATAACTTCTTTCCTTCTAATGATGTTTTTTTAAAATGTAGCCAAATAATTTTTAACTTTTATTTTTTTTAATGTCACTTTATATTTATTTTAACTCATAAAACAAAAACAAAAAAAAAAAGTTCTTGTATAATCATTAATTATAGTATATTGAATATCAAATATTAAAATTATATCAATACTATATAAATTAGCTTTTATATATCATGGTTTCTTAAAATTTTTAAGTATTAATTATTAAAATTAAATCAATTAATTGGTATTGTTTTAGTGTCTACTATTCAGTATTCATCATTTTAATTAGATATTTGGTCAATTAGTGTATACAATTAGATCTAATGTTCTTATGTTAGTATTTATAATTATGTCCAAATAAACAAAAAAATATAAATATAAGAACAAATTTTTGAAAATTCAAATACTCTTAAAAAATTATAATACAATAACTTAAAAACCTAATAAAACAAAATAAAAATTTGTTGGATTAAATGCCTATAAGAGCCCATTAGTTATTGGGTTAAGAAAAAAAAACATTTATGTAAATGTTTAGTGGGCTTTATTTATAACTTGTTTATTTCTAATGATGTTTCTTTACATACAGCCCAATGATTTTTTACTTTTACCTTTTTTAATGTTACTTTATATTTAATTTAAGTCACTCATAAAATTTAAAAAAAAAAATCTTATATAATCATTAATTATATCTATATCAATACTAAAAACATCATAAAAATTTAAAAATATAAGTATATAACAATTGAAAAATAATAAGAAGTATCAAAATATACAAATTCTTTTTTATTCATACTATAAGTAAATATATCAAACTTATATATTTAGCTTTTATTTGAACTTTTGGACTAAAAAATAATATAAAATATTAATACTCAATTTATAGATAAGATTATTATATGATTTATATTTATATAAATATTTATTAATTTTTAAAATTTTAATTTTAGTATTTTTGTAAGTGAAATTAATTATTACATTCGAAATTAAAAAGTGTTTATAGCTTAAAAAATTCCAAAATTATTCGAATTCGTCTAGGCCCACCCGAACTCGAATCGATCCAAATCCGAAAAAGTCTGAACTCAAAAAAGCCCGTATCCGAAATGATTCGAGCCCAAAATTATCTGAACCCGAAAAAGCCAAAATCCGAAGTTATCTAAATTCGAAAATATCCGAACCCAAAATGATCTGAATCCGAAATGAAAATCTAAAATAATCTGAATTATAACACAACTAGATACGAATCCGCTAGAACCCGCCCGTTTGCCACCTCTAGACATTAGATTAAAATGACCGTTTGTGATAGCAAATATATGAAACAAATTTTTTTTTTTTAATTAAACTAGTATTCTTGTCTTCACGTTGGAGGTGGAAAATGGTGGAGCTTTGGGTTGAGTCACCTTGGATCAAGATATTTTGAGATCAAAAAATTTAAATCATTTCGAGTTTGTATCATCATCAACAAAAAACGCAACATTTCGAATTAAAAAATATATATATATTCATACCTTCAAATGGGAAAGAGGGGAAAGAGAATGAGAGAGAGCGATAGAGAGAGAGAGAGAGGAGAGTGTTCAGATGGGAAAGATGGGAAAGGGGAAACCCGATTTCTTATTTACGATTAGCGGCGTTCAACAAACGCCGCTCGTTATTAGAGCAAAACTCTTCGTTTTGGTATTTTCTTTATTAATGAGGATCACAAAACGACGTTTTGGTCTTCCAAACGCCGTTAATTAAATTATAATAGCTGTGTTTGATCGACCAAAATGCCGCCATATAAACATATGTTGCGGCGTTTTACAACAAAAACACCGTTATATACAATGACTCAAACACATAGTTTAACTTAGAACTAGTGGCGGCATTTGTGTAGACATAAACTCCGCAAAAGCTCCACACTCAGCGACGTTTTTTTAGTAAACGCCGCTAAATACATTGACCAAAACATTGTCGTTTCTTTTTATAGAAATGGCGGGCAACGTTTTTGGTGGTAAAAAAGGAATCGCATAATTTAAGAAACATTTAGCGGTGTTTGTGTTCCTAAACGCTGGTAATGTATCTTTTTTAGCGGCATTTGTACTTAATAAATGCCGCTAAGATAAAAACACGCTAACTAGCGACGTTTTACTGATAAACACCGCTATTAAAATGCCACTAAAACCCAAAATTGCTTTAGTGAATCTCATTTGTATTTCAAATAGTTTAGTAAGTTTAACTTATCACCTCAATCTTAACTATCTTGTAATCTTATCTTCACCTCAACTAGTTTATTAGTTTAGCTTATCTTAGATTCTCACCTGACACTTGTATAAATAGGCAACATTGAATACAAAGTAAGTATGCCATATCTTTCCTACCTTTTATTTCTTCCTTTGTGGTATCTGAGCATTAAACTCCTATGCCTCCAAAATCGCTTCTTCTTTTTTACCACTGCCGTCGCTTCTCTTTAATATTTTTTTTCCCATCCCGTTGACATATCAGCCATAAACCATTCCTCCTATAATCGTCCATGGTTGATGATGATACTCACCTTACAATTCCTAATGCACAGGAACCCACCAAACCTCTTACTGTTATCAACATCCATAATTCTATCAAACTCACTTCCACCAATTATCTCTCTTGGAAAATTCAGATGGAATCAATTCTAATTTGTTATGATCTTCACAAGTTCATTGATGGATCCATAATTCTAATTGGTTATTATCTCTCTTGTCTCTTCCTCCCCTCTTGATATTATTTTCTCTGATGTTTGGACCTAACCTATTCATTTTGTTGATTATTTCAAATACTATGTTATTTTTGTCGATCACTTGACGAAGTATATCTGGTTTTACCCTATAAAACGAAAATTACATGTTTTTGATGTATTTTTCTGGTTTAAATCGCTCGTAGAAAACTTCTTTGACAAGAGGATTAAAACACACTATTCTGATATTGGGGGGGATATCAAGCACTTTCATCTTTTCTGGCTACTAATGGCATCTCTCATCTAACTTCTTCTCCACACACACCTCAACACAATGGGTATTCTGAACCTCGTCATCGTCATATTGTAGAAACAGGTCTTTCTCTTCTTTCTCATGCATCCATGCCTCTATCTTACTGGTCATTTGTATTCTCCACTGCTGTCTATCTCATCAATCACCTACGTACTCCCACGCTTCATCTTTTGTCACCATATGCCAAACTTTTTGGCACTCCTCCTAACTACTCTAAACTCCGTAGTTTTGGGTGTCTCTGTTATCCGTGGCTCCGACCATACTTCTCCCACAAACTCACTGCTCGTTCATCTCGTTGTGTTTTTCTTGGTTACTCTACCACTCAAAGTGCCTATCTATGTCTTGAACCCACCTTCTTTCGTATATACACGTCGCAACACATAATTTGGCTATGTCTGATGAGTATGATGCTCTTGTTCGGAATGGGACATGGGAACTTGTTCCCTCGGACCCAACACATAATTTGGTTGGTTGCAAGTGGATTTTTCGCACTATATATTTGCCTATTGGATCTATTGATAGGTACAAGGCTCGACTAGTTGCCAAAGGGTTTCATCAGCGCCTTGCAATTGATTATCATGACACTTTCAGTCCAGTTGTCGAGCCTACCACTGTTCGTCTTGTTCTCAGCATTGCGGTTAGTCGTGGCTGGTCTCTTCGGCAACTTGATGTCAATAATGTCTTTTTCCAAGGTACCCTTTCTGAGGATGTTTTTATGGCACAACCATAGGGTTTCATTGATCATGATCATCCTTATCATGTCTGCAAACTATGCAAGGCTATTTATGGTCTCAAGCAAGCTCCTTGTGCCTGGTATCATGAGTTGCGCCAGTTTTTTGTCACCTCTGGCTTCACCAACTCTCATGCAGACTCCTCCTTGTTTGTCTACAACAACAGTACTACTATGATTTATCTTTTGGTCTATGTGGATGACATTATTATTACAGGTGATAATGATGGAGTTGTGCAAACGTTCATCCACCTCCTTGCTCAACGATTTTCACTAAAGAATCTTGGACCATTGACTTACTTTCTTGGAGTTGAGGTTGTTCCTCATTCTCAAGGCTTCCTTTTGTCTCAACACAGGTACATTTCTGATCTGCTTGCTCGCACACGCATGACAGATGCCAAGCTTGTTGCTACGCTTCTTTCCACTGCCCTTATACTCACACTTCATTCTAGCATGGCGCTCTCTGATCCCTCTGAGTATTGGACTATTGTTGGTAGTCTCCAGTACTTGTTGCTTACGCGCCCGACTTTGCTTATACGGTGAATAAACTGTCTCAGTTTATGCATCATCCTACTAGTGAACACTGGAATGCTGTCAAGTGATTGTTGCGCTACCTTTGCGGGACTTCAGATCATGGTGTCGTCCTCTATAAGTGCTCTTCTTTATCTCTCCATGCGTTCTCTGATGCCGATTGGGCAGGTAACAAGGATGACTTCACTTTCACTAGTGCCTATATTGTTTACCTTGGTCGCAATCCTATCTCTTAGGGTTCTAAGAAGCAGCATACTTTGGCTCGCTCTTCCACTGAGGCTGATATCGCTCTGTTGCAACCACTGCAGCTGAGCTCCGCTGGATCTGCTCTCTTCTCACTGAACTTGGAGTCAGTCTCTCACAGCAACCGGTGATCTACTGTGATAATATTAGTGCTATGAATTTGTGCTCAAATCTAGTTTTTCGTTCTCGCATGAAGCATGTTGCTTTGGATTACCACTTCATTCGAGAACAAGTTTAAAGTGGCACTCTTCAGGTAACCCATGTCTCTTCTGTTGATCAGTAGGCCAACGCTCTCACCAAACCACTTCCACGAACATGCTTTCTCTCCTTGAAGACCAATATTGGATTCTCCTCTCGGAGCTCCATCTTGCGGGGGCATGATAGAGATAATTAATAATCTAATAGAGATAATTGATAATCTACCTCATATCTTCACCTATCCAACTACAAGCTAACCTTACCCAGCTATCTTATCTTGTAATCTCATCTATATTTCAAATAGTTTAGTAAGTTTAACTTATCACCTCAATCTTAGCTATCTTATCTTGTAATCTTATCTTCACCTCAACTAGTTTAATAGTTTAGCTTATCTTAGATTCTCACCTGACACTTGGATAAGTAGGCAACATCAAATTCAAAGTAAGTATGCCATATATTTCCTACCTTTTATTTCTTCCTTTAAGCCTGTCGTTTAGTTTCAAATAAATATTTCAGTGCTTGCCCTGCTCCCCAGCAAGCCAGAAATTAATGTAATGTTATAACATTGTCCATTATGAATAAATGATCTGCTTCTTGGATCAGCTACTGTTAGTGTTAGTAGTCTCATCAATATTAATTAATTAATTATATATATTACTCTCTTTGTCCCATATTATTAGTTCCTATTAATGTTCTAAAAATGTTGATTTTATTGTATATAACTAGTGTTTGAATCATTGCGTTACTTTGATTTATTATCATTGATAATACATTGAATACGATTATGACACAAAATTATAACATTAATTTAGAGTTAAAATTGAATTATTATAACAAACTATGCAAAATATCCCAACTTGAGGACAACTTTTAAAGTAAGGTATAGATATAAAATAACATCAACACGAATGTACCATCTAATTCATTACATGTACATTATATATAAAAAATATTAAAATGAGTATCAAAATTTAATTTATTTAGATTATATTGATATCCATTATTTCTATTTATATTAAGAAATAAAAAATATATAAACCTAACAACTATCATACAATAATTCATAACTTATAACATTAATTAACATAATTTTTTTTTACTATTTAATCATCATAATATTTTTTTTGATTCAACACCAAAAGTTTTAAAAAAAATTTACTTACATCAACCCATATCATATTATTATTCAATATTTTAATTTTTATCGATAATTTATCAATACAATAATTTTTTATTCAATAATATAAAAATTAAAAAATTAACATGATCTTATTTTTCAAAAAATTAAAGAACCAATCATTGTACAACACATGACACAAAATTAGTAGTAATTTTGAATAATATCACACACGAACATGACATGAAAAAATAACTAAAATACGACATGACACAAAAAAATAACATGATCACGACATGAATACACAAACGTGTCAAAATTCATATAAAACGAACTTGATATAAAATTGAAAGTTATTTGAATAATGCCAATTAGACTTGACAATTTCGGACATGACACAAACACGAGACGAAAAAATAACAAAAACATAATACAACACGAAAAAATAACACTAACACGACACTAATGCACGAATGTGTCAAAATCTATATAATATGAATTATTAACGTGTCAAAATTTATATATATATTTATTTATATATATATAAATATAATACCTTGAATAAGATTATAACACGAAAAAATAACACAAATACACAAATCTTTTTCGTTTTTTTTTTTCTTTCTCTCTTTTCTTTCTTTATCCCTTTGCCACAATTACCCCTCAATTGATTGGACTTTGACACAATTGCCCCTCTATTGATTTGATCATTGCCACAATTGCCCCTTAATTGATTCCCTTTCAAATTGCTTTATTTTTCAAAATTGCTCTTCAATTGACTAAATCAATTGAGGGGATAACTTTAAATGTGTCTAGTGTTGAATCCGCATTGCTTCGATTTTATTGTTGTTGATAATAAATTGAATACGATTATGATATGAAAAAATAGCACGAATTTAGAGTTTAAATTGAATTACTATGACAAACTATACAAAATATCTCACTTGAAGATGACTTTTAAAGTATGGTAGATATTTAAAATTACTAAACTTAATCTAGATAAACAATAACACTCAATATTTATACGACACTTCACACAAAATTTGGAGTTATTTGAATAGTATCAATTAGATTTGGCAATTTCGGCTGCAATATGATTATACGATACGAAAACAATATTGAAAAAATTAAAATACGACACGACACGAAAAATAATATGAACATAACACAAATAGATGAACGTTTCAAAATCTACATACGGAAAAAAATAACTAAAACACGACAAAAAAAAATAATGTGACACAAAATTGAGAATGATTTGAATAGTGTCAATTAGACTTGATAATTTCGGACATGAAACGAATATGAAAAAAATAACTAAAACACAATACAACACGAAAAAATAACACTAACACAATGCGAATGCACGAATTTGTCAAAATCTATCAACACGACACAAAATTGAGAGTTATTTGAATATTGCTAATTAGACCTAACAATTTTGGATATGACACAAACACGAAAAAAATAACTAAAACAGAATACAACATGAAAAAATAGCATTAACACAACACGAATGTACGAATGTGTCAAAATCTATACATAACGTGTCGAAATTTATATATATGTAATACCGTTAATACGATTATAATATGAAAAAATAATATAAATACAACATGTGATAATGATTAAAAAAAAGTTGAAAAAAAATTGCAATTGCAATTAGAGGATAACTTTTATATTCTTTTATAAGATATTTATTTTTTATATTTTCAATAAATTTGTTGTTCTATTAATTTTTAGAGCCAAAAATTAAAAAATATCATGAAAAATAATTTTGAAATATAAAAAAATTTAAGAAATTTAAGTGTTTAAAAACGAAAGTGAACATAATTTTAAATTAGACAAAAATGAGACAAAGGAGTACTAAAAATTAAAAGATTTGAAACTTTCTTAAGCGTTAAAACAGGCTATAGTTTTTATTCTTTTATTTTTAATAAATTTTTTATGATGAATTTACTTAAATTACTTTTAAGTGACTATGACTAGAACTGCTCATGGGCCGGGCAGTCCGTCCGACCAGGTAGGCTCGGTCCGTATTGGTCCGGGCCTGAGCAGGATATTTTTGATCTGGGTAGGCTCGGCCCAGAACAGTATTTTTTTTATTATAATAATATTATTTTATTTAATTTTAATTATAAAAATATAAACAAATATAAAAAAAATAAACAAATATTTTTTTAATATGATGAACAGTGAATTCGAGCCTACCGGGACAGTCCGGCCCTATCCAGGGCAGGGCCTAGGCAAAAAATTTGAAAAAAAAAAGGCCGCGGCCCGGCCCGACCCTTGAGAAGGTCTAACTATGACTATCTAACAAATCATTATTCTTTAACTTATCATTCTATAATTTGTTAGTAGAAAATTATCTACTTAAATCTTAATTAAAATTTAAAGAGTATTCTTAAGAAAATAGAGAGAAGTGAGTAAAAAACAAGTTCGGAGATTTTTAGAATATTTTGGTGTGTTTTGCAAATGAAGTGAAAAGGAATTTATATAGTTAAAGCAAAATGAAATAAACAGTCGAGATCAAAGCTGATGAACGGTCCATATTGAATGAAAAAATCTGAACATTTATTAAAAACTAAATCTAAAAATTATAAAAAAAAATAAAGATAATGACTGGATAATTCAAAATCAATTGATTAAATATGAAAAATAAGCCTAAAAGTGTCTATCAACACTCGATCCTTATGCATATGGCTCGAAGACTGATTTTGAAGTCAAAATTTTTGACCGACAATAGTACATGTCAATTGACAATTTGGTTCTCATTCATTTCACAATAGGTTGGATCAACCGAAACCTTGGGAAATATCAAATATCCGCAAGAAAAGAGAAAAAAATAGAATTCTCTGCCAAATTTGGCACTCAATCGACACTAGCTAGTCTTGATTAATGCCAAACTAAGTTCAATTGACAATTGGGAGTATCAATCGAACTTAAACTTTGATTGATTGACACTAGCATGTGTTGATCAAGACACATTTGTCCCATTAGTACAAATTCTCACTTTGTTTATCCGATTCAATGGCATTTTTGTTATTTTTTAGTGTTTATTATTTTGTCATATTTTCAAAATATTATAAATTTATATTATTTTTACATGTTAATAATTCGTTTATGTAGATTTTTACACTTTCACATATTCGTGTCGTGTTCGTGTTATTTTTTTGTATGTTCAAAGTATTATAAATTTATATAATTTTTACATGTTAATAATTAATTTTATGTAGATTTTGAAACGTTTGTGCATTCGTGTCGTGTTTATATTATTTTTCGTGTAGTGTTCGTGTTCGTTTTATTTTTCGTATGTTCAAAGTACTATAAATTTATATAAATTTTTACATATTAATAATTCGTTTTATGTAGATTTGACACGTTCATGTATTTGTATTGTGTTCATGTTATTTTCATATCGTATTTTAATTATTTTTTTCATCTGTTTATATCGTGATTCAATTCATCAAAATATTTTGCATAATTTGTCATGGTGATTCAATTTAGGAAAAATTTTGTGTTCGTGTCGTGCCTTAATTCATCCCATATATTGCATAATTTGTCATAATGATTCAATTTAAAGAAAAATTGTATATTCGTAACATATTCCTGTTATTTTATATGTGTTTAAAGTATTATAAATTTATATAATTTTTTACACAATAATTCGTTTTATGTAGATTTTGACACGGTCGTGTATTTGTGTCGTATTTTAATTATTTTTTCCATGTTGTATTCGTGTTATATAATTATGTTGTGTCCGAAATTGCCAAGTCTAATTGACACTATTCAAATAACTCCCAATTTTGTGCTGCGTGTCATCATGTTCGTTTTATTTTTCATGTCATAGTCATATTCAAAGTATTATATATTTATATAAATTTTGACACGTTAATAATTCGTTTTATGTAGATTTTGACATGTTCGTATATTTGTGCCGTGTTCATGTTATTTTAGTGTCATGTCGTGTTTTAATTATTTTTCTCATGTTATGTTCGTATCATATAATTATGTTGTGTCTGAAATTTCCGGATCTAATTGATCATATTCAAATAACACTATGCCAAATAGACCTTTTTACAACACGTAAAAAGTGTTGCTAAAAGTAAGAAAAATATTTTCATAGAGCAAAGATAGCACTTTCACATGTGTTTTATATGTGGCCGTAACCTAAACCCTCTAACAACAATTATTTATACATATAACAACACTTTTCGAAATGCTATAATTTATACTGTATAACAACCTTTTTTAACCTTATAAAAGCATTTTTAAAAATGCTACTAAAAGACTTAATTCACAACACTTAAAAAAGCTATTATAGATAGTTGGTAAAGCACATTTTATTGCCACCTAAAACTTTTACCATCAATTTTGAAAATGTTGCTATATGATAATCATACTAACATCATTTTTAAAATGCTACTATATGATAACAAACTGCAATTGAGTCTTTATAATTTTAAATAAAAAAAAAACACTACAATTATGTACTAAGAGAAATCATTTTACTTTAGTATATATTATTGTGACAACTTTATTTACAATGTTCAATTTAGAGAACAAAATCTAAAGAATAAAAAAACGAAAAACACTAGCTCTTACAAGAGTTTTTACATAAAAAGAATCATAAACTTATACAAACTTTTGACTATCAAATTCCTCATGTTCATTATTTACAAGTATTAGAAATAGTTGAGGACAAAAAATAAGAGAAAGTGGATACTTGGATATTCAGCACCCAAAAGCACATGCACTGCAATAGTTGTCAATAAGAGAATTATTTTATTTGTTTGAAAAAAAAAAAAAAAAAAAAACCTTTTTAGCTATTTAATTGAGTGAAGTTGAACTTGTACATACCTGAAGTGCTTGCCTATAGAAGTTGAAAGAACTTATACGTACCTAGAGTGCTTGCCTGCAAGAAGTTGAAAGAAAGGACATGTCCTGAAATTTGGTAGGAAAACAGCATAAGTAATTTTGAGTTCAGTTTCAAATTAATCTTGATTTTAGCTCAAACTTTGAATATTTATGTCAATAAGAGCTTCAACCTTTTACTAGTTCAAAAATTTTTAAAAGCTTATTAGGTCATTTATAACATGGTTTCTTAAACTACCAAACATGCATATGATTAAGTAACATCATGGTAGACTTAACCTTAATCTCAGTACAATCAACAGAAATTATGTACTTTTTGTGTAATTGATAAAAGTCTGAAGAGAAAATAGAAATGAAATAAATTATACATAATCGATTTGTATCTTACAATATTATCTTAAAGATTAATATACTGACATTTATATCTTAACATTTGTGATTGCATCATTATATTAGCAAACAAAAAATATATGTATTTATTTTCTAATATAATATAAAAAATAATTTAAAATTATGAATATAATAAAAAAATTTCATGCATCGCACGGGTTAAAAAACTATTATATATATATATATATATATAATAACAAGATACATGCTTACATGGTCCTACGTGTACATCTTCTTATGCTGACACATAGGACAAATATAATTTCATGCATCGCATGGAATTAGCATTCCATGGGCACAATGTTCAAATTTTCGTAGCTCATCAATATTGAACTCCTTTATAAGGTTTTTTAGGTGCACTCATTAATATTTGATTATTTGTATTGAAAATTAATTATAATTTAATTACTTTTATTGAAAATGAATTCTTTTGAAAAAGAATATTTGATAGTATTTATTTTTGGGCATCTATGAATGTTGTTTTGAAAAAGAGATACAATTTAAACTTCACATTTTCAAGAGTTTTAGCCTTTTTGGACATTTATACACCCTATTTGTCATCCAATAATTATATAAATGGTATGTGTTACATAATTATTATTATTTAATTTGTAACTTTTTTTTATTACTGTTATTTCTAGGTTTTGTTTCTTATATACATGATTGTTATATAATAATTATCCTAATTTTGAATTGACCAGTTTGATCTTAAAGCTAAAATGAATTTATAAAAGAAAATGATAAGATGCATTTTATATTCTTTATCACTTAAACTATCTTTTTTAAAACTAATCCGCGGATTAAGTTTTTTTTTTTTTTTTTTTAATTTAAAACAGATAGCTATCCCACATTTCATCATTCCTTGAAGTCTTTTTAAATTATTTTAAATATAAATTTAAAATTATTTAAAAATATACATTGGTTATAAATATTAAAAATCCAATTAACTATCTCTTATTAATGATTTGAAAATTTTAATCAACAATAAAAAAGAGTTTTTTCACCGGTTTTAAGTCTCCTTTTAATTTAACTTGAAATTACTACTTCATTTTATCTATTTAAAATACATTAGACTCGGGAAATTATGAGATTTTTATTTTAATATGCACAATAACAATAATTACAACGTGATACTATGGTAGCACTTAAAAACTTAGTTCATATGTAGTTACTAAATCTAATTAAAAATAAAGACTTTCGAAAAAATAATTTGGTATGCAAATTAAAAGGTTAATACGAATGAATGACTTTGGAAATATTAAAAAGTATATATACCCTTGAAGAAATTTAAAAAGTTTGTAATTTGATTCTCTTTAATAGGGGTGTTCACTATTCGGGTTTAACCGAATTAATTGATCGAAATTTTTTTCGGTTCGGTTAATCGGTTAACCGAACAAAGTTCGGTTCGGTTAACGGTTAATGTTTTTGGAATATTTTGATTATCGGTTAATTCGGTTCGGTTAAGCGAAAATAACTGAATTACACGAATTAACCGAATTATAGTAAATCATGTATGTTTAGTTGTTTAGTATGTTTGATGTTTGGATTTTATAATGGTTTTATTATACTTTATTTTTGAATTTTGGTTGGTTGGATAGATTATTTGGATATAAAATCATGTATTAAAATAGGTTGCAAAATAAATTAGGTAAGTATTTTGGTTAATTCGAAAACCGATCGAATTAACCGAAATAATTTCGGTTCGGTTAATTAACCGTTTTAACATTTCGGTTCGGTTAACGGTTAATGAAAAAACAAATTCGATTAATTCGGTTAATGGTAATTCTGTTCGGTTATTAACCGAATTAACCGAATGAAGACACTTACTCTTTAATGCCTACTCTTTAATGGTGTTTTTTTAAATTTTGGATGACAATATTGTGTTATCAATTGTTTGTTTTTGTTTTGATACTGTTGTCTAATGTTACAATTAAAAACTATTTTTTTCAACCTTTTCAAGATCACAAGTTTGCATGAAACGTTAAGTTCAAAATATATACCTAATAAACATATATAGAATTTTGAAAAGATGCATAATTGCTCAAAATTAAGATATTGCTAAACTCCTAAAAATATATATTATCCAATTAAGTTATCACACATATTATTTTCAATTAATTTTTTAACGTATATTTATTAATTTTTTCAAATTATGTCAATTTATATATTAAGAAAATTTATTAAAAATAAATTTATTTCTTTATTCATATTACTTATATAAAATAATTGTTTAATAAAATGTTTTCAAAACTATCAAGTTAATTTGTTCTTCTCGATGGAGAGCTAATCAAATTCTATATTATATAGTTGAGCAATTGTTTCAAATGAAAAATGAGGTTATATCTAAGTTTTAAGTTCATATGAATATTAAAATTATTAATTAAAGTTTTACGTAATTTACTAACATGACAATGAAAATGTCAAAGTGAAAAAAAATGGAAGAGTTAATATGTTGTTTATATATCTTCAAAATAGAATTTAATAATTTTAATTTTTTTCATGAAAATTCAAAATTAACAATTAAACATATTCAAAAAATACTTTATGCAGAAGAAAATCAGTATTTACTTGAAAACATATACAAAGTGAGTAGTTTAATACATTTTATTAAAAACTTTTGAGTGATTTTCTGTTTTCAAATAATTGCTTAAAGTTTAATACTATTATTTACTCAAAATTCAAAATTATTTTACTCTTATATTACAGGAACACAATTTTGCATCAAATGTAAAGTTCAAAAAAATCAAAAGCATAAAAATTTGACAATAAGCTAACACATACGTTTTTTAACCATTTAAACTCTTTGTTATCCTTCTAAATAAATAAAATTTTTCTTTTAAGTATATAAACTTATAAGTATATAAAAATGATCGCAGAAGATAGAGATAGTGCAAATTGATCAAATATAATTTGAAATGATGTAATCTTTAAATTTCTATTTTAACATTTTGTTTGTGTGCTTGATAGTACTATTTATCAATTTTTTTTTTTTAATTTTTTTATGCTCAATAATATTATTTTTTATATCATATATAACAATCTTATCATAATTTGATATCTTGATTCTATGTATTTATATATGCCTTAGCTTATGTCAATGTTTAAATAACATTAATTTATATATCTACACACATTTAAATAAATAAAACTAATCCGTGCATCGGATCACAAACTAGTTTGGAATAAATAATTTGGATTTTTGATTTTTACAAAGACAACACATATAAAATGCTTTCAAAGAATTTAAAAGTGTCACAATTTATTTATTATTTAAATATACAATAACAGTTTATCAAATGCTGTGCAAGTGTTGTCTTAAATTTTTTTAATAACACTTGTAAAATGCTATTAAAAAACTGTTGTCTATGGTCATTATTGATGTAGTGATAACTCTCAATTTTATACAAGTGTGGTATAAAGATAAGAGTTATTATTTTTCTAAATTATTATCTTTACTCCTCTTACTTTTTTATCTTTAAAATTATTACAAAATATCAATTCAAATCCGATAACATGCTCACAGCAAAGTGCACACATCTATCTAGTATATTTAAAATTTATAACCAATTTCGACCTTTATTTTCTGTATTGAACCAAATTCAACTGGCTCACGATAAAATTTGTCATTAGAACATCACTAAGCAATGAAACCAAATATCGATTTTTCCATGCTTAGCTTTATAATTAACAGCTCAGAATTCATCATCAATCAATATAAAGATGAAGTTTTAATTCTTGCCAACGACCATACATTTTCGTCTTTCTAAAGAGTTCAAGAAAGTTATAATTAAAACATTTGCAAAATTATTAACAAAACTAGTGGATTAGTGGAACATATTTGTATCCAACACTTCACTTAAAAAATTAAAGGATATATGCTCTTATTACAGTGATAGTAAAAAGAGTCTCGTGTCAGTTAAGTTTGAAACTTTTTAGACATAAAAAATAACAAGGATTTCTGTATTTATTATGAATTGGATTTTGATAAAAATTTAACTTATTTATATTAATTATAAAATATCTGATTGAATTTGTTATCACAAATCAAGTGATACCGTTTCAGTTAAAAAAAATATAAAAATAAAATAAATTATAATATTAAATTATATAATTGAACGTTCATGCCTTTTAATATAATATATATTTTTTGAAAAAAAATTAATTACTTTTTTTTTTTAAAACAACTACTTGTACATAACTTTTTCCTTTCTTTCAAATATATATGTTTAATTTCACATAGTTTTGCAAACTATTATTTTAAACTAGCCTTGCTCATCAGTATCATCCAATCATAAATTATGATTTTGAGTGAAGTCAGACAACACTCTTTCTTTGCTCCTTCTCCTCAATTTATTCTTTATACAAATTGTGCAAACATGTATTAAAAATATATATATATATATATATATATATATATTAGATCTGTCAAATGTTAAATTATTTGTTTGATTTGGTGTGTTCGAATTGAAATTGAATGGAGCTTGAGGATAAAATATTTTAAATTTGGGCCGACTTAACTTACTATTTAAAAAATAAAAATTATTTATGATTTAAATTTAATTATAAAATTATATAAATATTAATATAAAATAATTTTAAATAAAAAAATAAAATTTTCGAAAACAACAATCTAAATCTAGTGCTGAAGAAATATTCTTTTTAATATTCGGATATGGCTCTATCCAATTCATAAACAATTCTAAAAAAGATAATAAAGATATTTCCTGCCACAAAGAATCATGTGGGAGCAATTATTTATTTATTTTGAATAGGCTACTCATACATTTGGCTTAAAAACATAAGAAGACAAAAACAATAATTAACGAGAGAACATAAAACGAGTTGAGGGTGGACAAGTGGGGGCTGCGATTACGAAATTTTATCTTCACTTCACAGACACAAGAAAAATAAGTGGACCTAATTAACTTCGCATTTGAAATGTGTTATATTTTTATCAATTTTGGACGTTCATGGGTTACGCATCCTTTCCTACCTTTATAAATTGTAATTGAAAACTTAACCAACACAACACAACACAACACATATCAAACAATCAGCTAACCATGAAAACCACAACAGCTGCAGTTTTTCTTCTTTTTGTCTTCTCCATTACAAAATCATGCTTTCTGTTTGGGGTGGCCAACGCTACAAACGAGCCTGTGCTTGACATTGATGGTGACGAGCTCCGCACAGGCGTTGAATACTACGTTGTGTCAGCAATATGGGGTGCTGGTGGTGGGGGGCTAGCCCTAGGCAGGTCTAGCAAACAAAGTTGCCCCGAAATCGTAGTTCAAAGAGGATCCGGTGATGATGGTACACCGGTGACATTTTCAAATGTGGACACCAATGATGGTGTTGTCCGCCTATCCTCTGATGTAAACATAGAGTTCCTTCCCATCAGAACCAGACTCTGCTTAACCTCAACTGTGTGGAAGCTTGACAATTATGACGATTCAACAGGAAAATGGTGGGTGACAACTGATGGGATTATAGGGAACCCTGGTCCTAACAGTTTGACCAGTTGGTTTAAGATTGAGAAGTTCGGAACCGGAGGGCTTGGTTACAAATTTAAGTACTGCCCTTCTGTCTGTGAATCATGCCCAACTTTATGCAGCGATATTGGAAGAAATGGAGATATTGATGGACAAGTACGTTTGGCTCTCACTAATGACCAAGGATGGCCATTCATATTTAAGAAAGCAGCTAGGGGGATACAACAAGTTATTCATACTTGATTGAAAGCAATCACTACTATATATAGTTTTATGTATGAACTATATATCCAAGCAATAATCACTAGTAGCTGTTACTTTTGAGTAAATAAAAATGAAGTCCATGCTTCATTCTGAGAGACCTTTTTGGTAAGGTTGCCTTGTTTGAGGCAGCAGGATGGATGCATATGCTTACTGGATTTGTCTTTCGCAGCCCAGCTTTGTACTCTTTTCTAACTTAATGAATAAACGATTTACTTCTTTTGCTGCCATTGATTCTAGTATTAGACTCATGAACTTGCATATATATGTTGCATTGTAATGAACAAAAACTATATACAGAGAAAAGGAACTAAAATCGACTAGCAAATTCAAATCAAAATTGCTAACAATCGAACTTTTCAAAGTATATCTTTCAGAGTGCAAATGTTTAACTTAAGAGTTTTCATTAGAATAAAACAAAAACACAAACACTTAACCCTTTTCAAGTGTATATCTTTGTTAGTGCAAATGTTAAGTATAAATTGGTGCAAGTATGAATAATTTTCATGATACATAATTAAGTTATTGACTACTATATTTTTGAATAGTTAACATTAGAGGTTTTCTAACATTCCGTTGTGCATTTAGAATACTATCTTCTTTGTTGTCGCTACAAGAAAATCATTTTTAGCAAAAGTTTTGGAATAATTTATATAAATATTGTAGAATATATTTTTTCTGCAGTATTTTTTTTTTTTCTAAGCCCGATATTTATTAAAAACAATTCTCAAAGAGGAACAAGATTAGACTTGCTAAAGGATCGAGTAATTCACCCGGTCCGCTTGAGTAGAGTTTTTTCTGATTCGGCATTACCTGAATCACTTTTCACGTAATAAAAAATATTTTTAAATTTAATTATAAAAAGATATAAATATTAATATAAAAATAATTTTTTATTATTTTTTAAATAATAAATCGAGCCGACAGGCCGACCCGTACCCACCCAAAATCGGGCCTGAATAAGAAAATTTGAAAAGTTCCGGGCCGCGGCCCGATCCATAAGCAAGTCTAAACAAGATTCCCGCCATGAAGCAAAGATAATAGTCATACCTAGACCTGCTCACGGGCCGGGTAGCCTGCTTGATCGGGTCTGGGCAGGAATTTTTTTATCCAACCCGGCCCAAAATAGTGTTTTTGTACTATAATAATATTATTTTATTTAATTTTAATTAAAAAATACATAAAAAAAAATAATATTTTATATATAATGAACAGTAAATTCGGGCTCATGGGCCAGCCCGAGCCCACCCAGGATCGGGCCTGGGCGAAAAAGTTAAAAAAAAAAAAAATCTGACCACGGCACAGTCCGGTACATGAACACCTTTAGTTATACCAGAAAAAAAAGGAAAATAAAGACGAAAAAGTATTTTTATGGTAGAGAAATTAATTTATATTATCCAAATACAAAAAATTATTTATAAAAATTTATTAGTAATTGTGATAATTATAATAATTTGAATAATAAGAGACATATACAAATAGCAGAAAATTAGAAAAAAATGGAAATGGAAAAAAGAAATTAAACATTTTTTTTTTGGAATTTTGCACATTAAGTTACTTTATTTTTTATTAAACTAGCATTCATGTTGACATGCGTTTGAGGTATTTATTTTTAGATACAATTTTCAAATATAATATAAAGTATAAATAAATAATTTTTGTTTATTAATTATAAGTAATTAATTAATAATAACAAACAATTTAGAAAATAGACATTCAGTGAAATTAATAATACCAGGAAAAAAAACTTTCAACAGAATCCATCACATATGACCCAACTATTAATTAGAATTTAACTCTATTTATCATTTTATTAAAAAAAAAAAAAATTGTGAAGAATATTCAATTTAAGAATACAATAAAACTTTTTGACACCCTCTCAATGAGAATTCAACAATTTTCACAATATTGTTAGATATAGTCTTTTTTTTTTTTTAATTAATTATAGTACATTAAAGATAGATTCTCATGCATCTAGCCCCTCAAATAAAGTAGTCACGTTGTTCATACCTAAAAATTGTGCATCTATTTCTCCTTGATGATAAGGAAAAAAAGACCAACAAATAATAAGACAAAAAAAATTAAGATCACGTTATCGACGGAAGTTCTTTTCATCAGTAAATATATGACGGTAATTTATATTATTTTCCGCCACTTTTAACGGCGGAATTTTCAAGTTTTAGTAAATATATTTTAAAATATTTTTTTGTATTTTTCATATTAATCTATTAATTAAAAGTCTAAATTTTCATATTATTTAAGTTTATATTTAGAGAATAGGTTTATAAGTTTTTGTGGGTAAAAAAATTATTGAAATTGCATTTTAAGGTAACTGGATCTGATTAGATTTTAATTGAATTTAGTCCAAATTCATTGTAAGGATATCAAAATGTATTTTATGTATCATATGATAAAGTACCGATCCACTTATACATCGATAAATACACCACCAATTCATTTATAAAATCAATTATTTATATAAATACGTATCGATTTGTAAAGAATCTAATTGTATCGTACGATACATATCAAGTATCGTAACTATGGTCATGTGTGACTTGGCCCTTTAAACATTATTGTATCAAGTACAATTTTCTAACAATTTGAAAATATTCCAAGAGAAAAGAACAGTCTTTTGAAATACTAATTAAGCATATTACTTTTCAACTCAAATTCAGTATCATCACTTTTTTCCAGATAATACGATCTATTATTTTCAGGTTGCTTGGATAATACAATTTTAAGGCCACATTATGGTCATTGATATGATATATTGAATATTTTATTCTCGGAATGCTCTTCGTAAAAATTATTAAATATTTAGTGTTGAAATTAAATTGTTGAAATTTTTTTAATACATTAAATTTTTTTAATGAATTATCAAATACATCCATTCTTTTATTTTTATTTAATTAATTATAGTACATTAAAGATGAATTCTATTGGTAGGAGATACATGCATCTCACCCCTCAAATAAAGTAGTCACGTTGTTCATACCTAAAAATTATGCATCTATTTCTCTTTATGATAAGGGGAAAAAAAGCCAACAAATAAGAAGACAAAAAAAAAATAAATTTGGACCACCTTATCTTGAAAATTTTGGACCACTTGTTTTTTTTTTTTTTTTTTTTTTTTCGGGTTTTTGGTGAATATTTTTGTCTTTCTGTTTTACTTCGATTTCAACCAATTTTTTTTTCCTGTATTCAATTTTTATCTTTCCTAAATCATCAAAAATTTTAAATTTATTCTCTCTTTCACCAAATCGACATAGATCTTCACTCCTCCACCCTTCTTTTCATTTTTTTTTCCTTTTCCTTTTTTTCTTTCTTGCTCAAAAGTTTTCTTTCTTTCCTTATCTTTTTTTTTTTTTAAATTTTTATCATGATTCGTTCATGTTAGTTCAAATATAAATAAGCAATTCAAGAGGGATAAATTAGATTTTTTTTAAAAAATTATCGATTAAATTCTGGATTATCTGTGATCTTATATTCAAGTTGAACCTCTCCACCTATTAACAATTAATTTTAGGTTGGATGCTTAACATGGTATTAGAATTCATGTTATGTTGTTCTTGCATGTTACTCCTACATATTATCCCTTTCGAGTTTGTCATGTGCCAGGCTCCTCTGTCTTAGACCACGTAATGGAATCTATTAAAATGGTGTTATCTCACATCGATTAAATCCTCAATTTCTGTGATCTTATATTCAAGTTGGGTCTCGTTCTTGCATGTTACTCCTATATATTACCCCTTTCGAGTTTGTCATATGCCAGGCTCCTCTGTCTTAAACCACGTAATGAGACCTGTTAAAATACTGTTATCTCATATCGGTTAAATCCTCGATTTTCTGTGATCTTATATTAAAGTTTGGTCTCTTTATCTATTGCCAATTGATTTTAAATTTGATGCTTAACAAGATTGACTCCAACTTTTTTTAAAAATTTAATTTAAATAAATGTAAGTGAGAAAATAAAAATATAAGAAAGATATACGAAATTTAAGTATAATTAAATTTGAAATTAAATAAATAATAAAATAGAGAATTCAAACACAGTAATTTATAAAAATTTGATTCTTCATTAAAATACCTACATCCTCTCGCCTACATCCTCGCCTTTGACTTCTTCTTGAAAAATAAATCTAATTTATTATTTTCTTCAAGTTTACCAATACGTTTTTAAATCTTAAGTTTTAACCGTACCATCTCTATGTTTCAGAGTTAAAATATAACCTCCAACTTCTTATCTTTTAAAACTAAAATAGAAACTTCTAACTTCTAAATGAGTTTCTATCAAAATTCACAAAAGCACTCAAAAAATATATGAAACTCACCCTTAATCCCAAATAAACTTTAGATTTTATAAACTAAAAAAAGTAAAAATCTCGAATGTTATTAAGTTTAAATATTAAATATTTTAAATTTTTAAATAATTTTTTCAATTGAATTGATATCAAAAATATCAATTCATCTCAATAAAAATTTAAATATTTATAGAGATATAAGCATTATTGAACACTTATCCAACGTACTACTACACTTCCCAAAGTACTTACATAAAACTAAAATTAATTAGTTGGACACATTCTCCAAAGAGCTAAACTCGAAGATGGTCCATACTCTTTTGCTTTTTGGGTTTTTTCTTTTTTTTTTTTTTTTTTTTTCAATCAAAATTCAACGCCTTCGGCTGACTGGCTCTTTTTGAGAGTTGAAATAGACTGTAGCCACAGGCAGGCCCAAGTTAAGGTGGTCAGCAAAAAGCCTAGTGTTGAAGTTAGCCCGTGACGCTGGTTGCTGAACAGGCCCCAACGGACCCTTTTGTCGGAAGAGCACCAGTATATAGCGATGAATGCCTACCGGAGGGCGTGGGCCCATGTAAGGCAGCATCTCCTTTCCTGGAATAAAAATAATCCCCAAAAAATTGGCTTTTTATCCAATTAGAAAATCTACCTGATTCAAAATAATTAATAATAAAAATTTACATAAAGAGGTGTAAGAGTACTCCCAAGTATTTGACCACAGTTCGGCTGTCTGATCACTCATAAAAAATAAATAAATGTTAATAAAATTGTAATTTATTATATGCATACCACTTGTGAGTAGTGAAATTGAAACAGTCGAAAATCAAACAAGTTAAATAGTATTACTATTTACTTATAGTCAAATCCTTTGTCAAATTAAATTCAGTAAACTTTTTTTTTACTTTCACAAATGTGATTAAAAGATCATCACGTGTTTTTTTTTTTTTTTTTTAATATAACCTACCTAAAAATATGTATAATTATAAAATTTAAAAACTCAACTGATAATAAAGATGATAATTTCTCAATTAAAACTATTGATAGTAGAGGTGATAATTTGTCAATTAAAATTACATGATGAGCTGTATTGATATTTTCTAGGTCGATATTCTGTCTCTTTGCCACTTGGACAGTCTTTAACATGCCATGTGGTATAAGAGAATCCAAAGCATCTACCCGACAAGTATCACTGACGAGTCGCCATGGACAGGAGCTGATACTTGTTGGTCATAGAACTAACCATGTGTCAAAATTGTGATGCATGCAAAATGCAAATGCAATAGAGAAAGAGAAGAGGTAAAGGGAAAATATATTGGGTGTAGAAATTAAGAGTCAAGATAAGGTGTTATCTGTTTTGGTTTTGCAGAATTTTACGATTTTATTTTACAAAAGAATTCTATAAAAAAGAGCTCTCATGCATGTGAAAGCATGTGGAAGGTGTATCATCCTTGTAAGCCTAGATGTGAGATTTGCCTAAGATATTACATTTATTTTGGTGCTGGACAACATTAATTTGTTAAGATTGTATTGGATCTGGCCATATATATTTCAACAGGAATTGTGCGGGTGCAAATGTTAAATGTAGGCCCCAAAGATTCTTCTCAAAAGTTAAAGGCGTTCTCGCATTATTATTGCCTAGGATGCGGCTGGCATCATGCATTCACGCAAGAAGATGAAGAGAAGTAAAAAGAGATCGTCAAAGTAACTAATCTTCTCATGAAAAAATTGCTCGGCTGCTCTATCCCATAAACTAAACATTTTCTCTGATAACTTTTTTTTCAAATTTGTTTTCTTTATTTACTAATAGTAATATTAATATTACAAAATTTTAAAGGTTCACAAATACTTTGGTAAATTTTTGAATGAAAAGTTTTTAACATATTAAAAATATTTATAACATAATAAATCGAAATTAGAAAGTTAAATATATCCATTACTCAAAAGATGGTAAGAGTTAAGACATAACATAATACAACTAGAAAAGTATACTATTTTAGAGTACTCCTATTGTTTACCTCGAGTGGGGTTGGTTCCTCCAGGAATGTCAGAAACGATCCTGAAACAGGGAAGAAATTAAGCAATTGGATGATGTTTTACGAAATGATCAAGAAGTACATGTGTATAAAATTAATTACCCATAAAAAATAAAAAATAAACCCCATGAAAGCAGAAACAGACCAATGAACCCATTCACGCATGCTTGGCTCGCTGGGACTTGGCGCATCAGGGTCAGTCATCACCTATTTGGATCAACAACATCAACTGTGTCAGATATCATCGACATGCATTAAACGATCATAGCCTCTCTCAAAGAAATAATGGAAAAAAGGCTACAAAACTGATATGCATATATAGTAATTAAACACTAAACCGTGTAGATAACCCAATTCCAATTGGTAAATTGAGATGACAAACCAAAGTAAAAAGCTCATCGGAATGGCCATCGATGCTAATTTTAGGAGGGTTGATTGCCATAGATGGCTTTATGTCACAGCCGTTAGTGACATGCTTGGAACCATAGTAGACGGACATGGTGACAGTAGGAACAAACATGTCGACGACATCGCCAATCACTCGGCCAACAACGAGAGGATCAACGGAGACAGCCATGGGGAAAGATTGGGTAAAAGGAGAGGTCGGTTTGTTTGATTTGGTGTGAAGGTGAAGGTGAAGTGAAAGAGAAGTGAGAGTTTATAAATAAAGAAGAGTAAAAGGGTGAGAAGTGGCTTAGATTAGTGTGACGTATGTGCCATGCATAGGGCACTAAAAAGTTAATTCAGGAAGAGACTGCCACGTGCGAGGCCTCCCTATTCTTTTGTATCTCTGTGAAGGAACCAATTTAGCAATAGGGAACTCTACGGGTTCATTTGAACGAACATTATGAGATTAAAAATAATGATAGCGATAAAATTAATTCTTATATAATGATGATATTGAATATTGTAATGATGAGATTAAAATTAATGATGAGATATGCGTTTGGATTAAAATGCAGCAATGACGGTGAGGTAAATTATAATGAGAAGAAAAAATAACAATTAAGGACATTAGATTAAAGTTTGTATATAATGAAATTTTTTGATTATTTTATATTTATAAAATTAATAAATAATTAAAATTTATTAAAATTATATTTATGTCAAATAATAATTTTATTAATAAATAATAAAAACTAATAAAAATGATAGTAATATATCAAATAATATTTTTTCTTTATGAGTTAATAGTACCAATGGTCCCCAAACTTTAAGGCATATTTTATATTGGTTCTTAAACTTCAAAACGTATTAATCAAATCCTTCATCTTATAGTTTTGTATCAATGTGATCTTTCCATTAGCAAAACCGTTAAAAGATGCATTATGGCATGTGACGTGTAAATTACAAAAATGTCATTATACTGACGTGATCCATCTTTTTGTCTTTTTTCTTGAGTTAATAGCACCAATGCTCTCCAAGCTTTAGGGCATATTTTATATTGGTCTCTAAACTTCAAAACGTATCAATTTGATCCTTTTAAATTAATTTATTTTTTGCCTTTTTATTCCCTTATTTTTTATTCTTGTTCAAATTTTATATTTTCTTTCCTTTTATAAATAAGTACAAAAAATAATTTATATAATAATTTAAATTACTTTTTTTAAAATATAATTAATTTATAAACATATAAAATATTTAGTTAAATTAATTTCATAAAAACGTGACAATAAAATATTTTATTTTTTATTTTTTCTTTATTATATTTTTCTTTTTTCTCCTTTTTATAAATAAATAAAAATAAAAATTATATTATAATTTAAACTAATTTTATAAAAAATAATAATGTATAAAAAAATATATAAAATATTTATTTGCATTAATATTATAAAAATATTTTAAGTTTTTTTTTTTATTTTTTTCCTTTTCACTTTTTCTTCTTTATAAATAAAAAAATAATTTATATTATAATTAAAATAAAAAAATAAAAAAATTTATAAAAATATAATATATTTATTTACATTAATTTTATAATAAAAAATAAATTTTATTTTCCTTTTCCCTTTTCCCTTTTTCTTATTTCTTTTTTCCTTTTTATTTTTCTAAACAAATTATTTCTTATAAAAAATTAAATAATTTATAAATATAAAATATTTATTTACATTCACTTATTTAAAAAATTATATTTTTATGTCGACTCCAATGCTGAAGTTGAGGCGGCAACTACCTTGATCGAATCTGCCATAAAGCACCAAATCAAACCCTCATCGATCTAGCGCGAGGGATGAAATTTGGCCTCTTGCAATGCCTATCGAACGTTATGAATGGCAGTCTGATCCTTCGCAGGGTCGGACTGGCGATGGTGATTCAAATTCTTCTTTTTCGATCGACGAGAATTAGGTGGAGAGAATAAAAAGAAAAAAATTAAAAAAGGAAAGAAAAGGAAAAAAAATATATTTATAAAAAATTAATGTAAATAAATATTTATATCTGATAAATTATTTAATCTTTTACAAAATTAATTTATTTATAAACAGAAAGAAAAAGAAAAATAACTTTTTTTAATTAATTAAAATAAATATATTATTTTTTATAAATTATTTAATTATTACAAAATATTTAATTATTATTTAATTATTTATAATAGTAAATAAAAAAGAAAAGAAAATTTATTTTTATAAATTAATGTATATAAATATTTTATATTTTATATTTTTTATAAATTATTTACTTTTTTAAATTTAAATTTAAATTATATTATAAATTATCATTTTTTCTTCTTTGTTTTTATTTATTAACAAGAAAAAAGGGAAAGGAAAAAAGAGAAAAAAAAAGTAAAAACAAACTTAACTTATAAAATTAATATAAATAAATATTTTATATTTTTAATAAATTATTTAATATATATATAATTAATTTAATTTAATATAATATAAATTATTATTTATGTTTTAGTTTATTTATAAAGAATATAAAATGAAAAAAAAAGAGAAAAAGGAAAGAAACAAAAAAAATTGAAATAGTTTTTATAAAATTAATTTAAATAAATATTTTATATGTTTATAAATTAATTATATTTTCAAAAAATTAATTTAAATTATAATATAATTTTTTTTTTGTATTTATTTATAAAAAGAGAAAGGAAAATATAAAATTTGAAAAAGGATAAAGAATAAAGGAATAAAAAGACAAAAATAAATTAATATAAAAGGATCTGATTGATACGTTTTGAAGTTTAGGGACCAATATAAAATATGCCTAAAGCTTGGGGACATTGGTGCTATTAACTCAAGAAAAAAGACAAAAAGAATGACCTCATCAGCAGGATGGCATTTTTGTAATTTACACGTCATATGTCATCTGTCATTTAACATTTATTCTAACGGTTTTGCTAACGAAAAGACCACATTGATACAGAACTATAAGATTGAGGATCTGATTGATACGTTTTGAAGTTTAGGAACCAATATAAAATATGCCATAAAGTTTGAAGACCATTGGTGTTATTAACTCTTTCTTTATTGTTGATGTAGTTATTTATTTATGTTTTATTTAAATGGTTATTTTTATTTTAAAATAATAATAAATTTTAAAAAAATAGTAATACATTTACATTTTAAAATAAAAAATAATATAAATTATTAAATAATCATATAAATAATTTTTCAAAATAATAATTATTTAAATCATTTGTTAAATAATTATAAATAAATAATAAAAAAAGCTACAAGTGAAGAAATATTTTCATCCTACACTACATTATAGCTAACAAAAAAAAAAAGGAAAGCAGATCCAATGAATTTTTTGTCTCCAGTGAGGGGGAAAAGCTCCCAACCGCACCGGGGCTGCGTTTATATCCATATGCAGCTTAAGGGTGTGTTTGATAACGCATTGAAAAAGAAAATTTTCAAGAGTTTAATTTTTTCAATGTGTTTGATAACTTATATTAAATGTTATTTAATAGAAAATTTTCAACAAAAAAAAGTGTTGAATGAGATAAGTAGGTAAAGAGTTACTTATCACTTAATGTAGAATATGTTAAGTCAATTTTATTTTTAAAAGTTTTATATTTAAATTAAATTATCTCCTTTTTTTAGTTTCAAAAGATGAAATATTTAAATTATCCTTCTAATTTTTATCTATAACTATCCAGAATAATATAAAATCTTATGTTAATAAAATTAAAATTTTGAAACTAATAGTTTTCAAATTTCAACATTTACAGTTATCAAACAATGTAATTATATTCAGTACTTAATTCTCAGTAACATATCAAACAGTTTTTATAATACAAATTCAGTACTTATAAATTCCGTACTAAAAGTTCAATACTTAATTTTTCAGCACTTAATTTTTTCAGTTTATTAAACAACACCTAAGTCTCTAATTTTCTACTTCCTTTCTTTCCATTCATAAATAATGTTAAAGTTGATTTTTTTAAATAATGTTTAAGCTGATTTTTTTGTCATTCAAACTTTTATTAACTTTAATTAATGATCTTTTGAATATTTTATTAAATTAATTTTTTATAAAAAAATATTTGAAAACCTTTTTGAAAAATAATATTTTTTGTTTGAAAGTGAACACTTGTTTTTTTAAAATAATATTTTTATATATATATATATTAAATATATAATTGTATGTTGTACAAATCTTTAAAATTAATACCATGTTCGAAAAATATTTTAAATTAATAACTATTATACATGCATGTGGTAGATTAATGCATGTGGTGGATAACTAGATTAGGATGAATGCACATGGTGAATGAATTAGATTAAATATTATGTACATAATAATTATGGTACATTGTATTAAGAAATGCATTCTCCTCTCCCTAATGATTCTTGGAGTCCTATAGAAGGATGAGTTTGTATCCAAGAAACAGTTATAGAAAAGGATTGGTGACATAGCTAGTTCTTGCAGAACTAGACTTTGAAAGTACATAATTTCTTTGTCTTGATCTCTCTTTATTTACTCTTTTGATTTTATAACACATTATCAGCATGATCAAGTCTCTAACGGTAGTAAAGTCCCTCAAGTTTTCTTTCATTATATCAAGGTAAGAATTTTGCTTTCTCTAACATGTGTTATCTAGAAATCTAGTATATCTTCTTATTTGCAAAAATATATATCTTTACATGTTCTATAATATGATATATGCAAGATGAGTAATTTTTTAGATTCTTAATTTACACCTGACTTTGGACTTTTTATTTATTATATCAAGTATCTTTACAATGACAAATCTCACGAATTTTGAATTTGTTGCTTTTGATGTTTCTGGAAGAAATTATTTGTCATGATGTTGAGATTCATCTTGAAATTATGAATCTTGGAAATACTATTGAAGAAAGAAACCTAGCATCCTTGCAAGATCACACGCAATGATTTTCCTTCGATACCATTTACATGAAGAATTAAAAATTGAGTACCTTACTATTAAAGATCCATTAGCCCTTTGGAATAACTTAAAGAACAGATATGAACACAAAAAAAAAATGGTGATTTTTCAAAAAGCTTGATATGAGTGAATACACTTACGGTTACAAGATTTCAAAACCGTAAGTGAATATAATTCATCCTTGTTTAAGATTAGCTCTAAATTGAAATTATGTAGAGAGAATATTATTGATGAAGATATGTTGGAAAAAACATATTCAACTTTCATGCCTCGAATGTGCTTTTGCAGCAGTAATATCGACTGCGTAGATTCACAAAATATTCTGAATTAATTTCTTGTGGCTAAACAAAATAATGAGCTTTTGATGAAAAACCATCAATCTCGTCCTATTGGCTCAACACCATTCCCTGAAGCAAATGTGGCATTTTCTCAAGGTCATGGACGAGACCGTGGTGGTAAAAAGTGTCTTGGTAGAAAAATTTATTGGACCCTTGATAATCATCTTTCAAGTTCTGAAAGCAAAAGTGCTAAATAGAATTAATAGAAGTAGGTCAAAAATGAGAAAATTTCGGAAAAGAGTAATAAAGTGCAATATAATGACAATATTTTCTATAGGTGTGGAACAAAAGATCATTCTTTAAATATTATAAATGTTATTGGTCTCAAATATTTCTGAACCTGTTGATCCTACTTATGATAATGAATCTTTTCTAAATATTGATTTTGATGTTTCTGATTTTTTTTTTTTCAAAAACCTAATGGCAAAATTGTTCATTTAATTGGGGATGAAAATGTCTACTAATGAGATAGATTTATGTTTATGTTATTTTAAAGGTTATCATATGTTTAGTGGATAGTGATACAACTCACACAATTCTTTGTGATCGAAAATATTTCTTGCAATTAACAGTAGCTGAAATTAATGTTAGTACAGTATTTGGTTCTGCAAATGAAATAAATGGCTCTAGAAGAGTCCACATTATGTTCTCAAATAGAACAAATATTATATATTGATGATGCGTTATATTATAGTAGATCCCGAAGAAATCTACTAAGTTTCTAAGATATACGTCGCAATGAGTATCATGTTGAAACAAAAATGAGAGAGATGTGAAATATCTTTATATTAGCTCTACAATTTCGAACTAGAAGTTCATATTAAAGAAACTTTCGTGTTTCTCATTTGGCTTATATTTCACAAAATTAAGTATGGTTGAATTAAATTTTATGCACCGGAAGTGTTCGATCCTAAAACTTTTATACTTTGGCATGATCATCTTGGCCATCCAGGTTCAATCATGATGCGACGTATCATTGAAAGTACACATGGACACCCATTAAAAGATTAAAAAATCTTTTTGCCTAATGATTATTTTTGTTCTTCTTGTACTCAGGGTAAATTAATTGTTAGACTATCTCCATCTAAATTATCTTTTGAGTCTCCCACTTTTCTACAAAGAATATTAAGAGATATTTGTGGCCCAATTCATCCATCTTGCAGACTATTCTGGTATTTCATGGTTTTAATTGATGCTTCCTCAAGATGGTCACATGTTTGTTTGCTTTCAACTCGTAATATTGCTTTTGCTAAATTCCTTACTCAAATTATAAAGTTAAGATCAAATTTTTCCTAACCGTTCTATTAAGACATATTTTTTTATAGATAATGCATGAGAGTTTACTTCAAAAAAATTTATGATTATTGCATGTCTATTGGAATTAGTGTTGAACATTCCCTTGTATATGTTCATACTCAAAATAGTTTAGCAGAATCTTTCATTAAATGTTTACAACTGATTGCTAGACCTATCTTATGAGATCAAAAATTCTTGTATCTGCTTGGGGACATGCTATAATACATGCTGCATCGTTAGTTCGTACCCAACCATCTGGATATCACAATCTTAGAGTTTTTGGTTGTGCTGTATATGCCCCTATTGCACTATCATTGGAATTTATGTTTGTTTTTACTCTCCGTCTATTATTAGATATCTTGAACCTTTAACAAGTGATCATTTTAGACCAAGATTTTTAGATTGTCAATTTGATAAATCAGTTTTTCCATTATTAGGGGAAGAAAAAGGTAAAGAATCTAAAGCACAAGAAATTTGTTGGAATACACCAACATTGTTCAATCTTGATACACGCACAAATCAACGTGAACTTGAAGTTCAAAGAATAATTCATTTGCAGAATATTGCAAATCAATCACCAAATATTTTTATTGACACCCAACAGGTCACTAAATCACATGTACCGGCTGCAAATATTCTTGCACGTTTAATTGTCCCTGCAGGACATCATGTGGGTATAACAGCCAATGAATCTAAAGTACGCCAGAAGCGTGATAAACCTTTTGATTCAAAGGATTCTGTTCCTAGAAAGAAAAAGGAAATGAAAACATTTCAAAATGACTCTCTAGAAGAGGTCAGAAATAATATAGATCAACAACCTCATATTTTTAGACAAGTAACCCCAAAAGTGGTTCTGATACCGGTAGATTATGAGATCTCATTAAAATTTAGAAATATTTGAGGAAGAAATGAAGTTGTTGTTGAATAATGTGTTTGCATATACAATTGCTTCTAATATTAATTGGCCAAAATAAAAAGAAGCAATAAAGGCTGAGCTAGACTCATTAACTAAACGTAAAGTATTTGGACCAGTAGTCTAGACACCTGAAGATGTCAAACTAGTTAAGTATAAATAGGTCTTTGTACGTAAAAGAAATGAGTTAAATAAAATTGTGAGATACAAGGCAAGACTTGTAGCACAAGGTTTTTCATAAAAATCTGGTATAGATTATGAGGAGACATATTCTCCTGTTATGAATGAAATTACTTTTAGATTTTTGATTAATTTGGTAGTCTCTGAAGGACTTGACATACGTCTAATGGACATAGTGACAACATACTTATATGGATCATATGATAATGACATATACATGAAAATCCCTGAAGGAATTAAGATGCCTGAAGCATATAATTCAAAATCACAGCAAATGTCCTATGTTAAACTACAAAGATCCTTGTATGGGTAAAAGCAGTCTGGATGCATGTGGTACAATCGTCTAAGTGAATATTTATTGAAAAATGGATATGAAAATAATGCCATTTGTCCTTGTGTTTTTATCAAGAAAATAAATTCTGGATTTGCTATAGTCGTAGTGTATGACTTAAACATAGTATGAACTCCAAAAGAGATCTCAAAGACTGTTGACTACCTAAAGAAAGAATTTGAAATGAAAGATTTTGGGAAGACAAAATTTGTCTTGGATTTCAAACATTTGAGAAATGGGATTCGTATTCATCAATCATCTTATATAGAAAAAAATTTTAAAAAAATTTCATATGGATAAATCTTATCTATTAAGCTCTCCAATGGTTGTTCGCTACTTGATGTAAAAAGAGATCTTTTTCGTCATGAAAAGATGATGAAGAAATTCTTGGTCCTGAAGTACCATATCTTAGTGCAATAGGAACACTTTTGTATCTTACAAATTGCACTAGACCAGACATAACTTTTGTAGTAAATTTACTTGCAAGATTTAGTGCAGCACCAACACGAAGACATTGGAATGGAGTGAAACATATTTTTTATTATCTCCATGACACGACTGATATGAGTTTGTTTTACGCAAATGGAGTAAAATCAAAATTAATGGGATATGTTGATGCTGGATATCTTTCTGATCTTCACAAAGCACGGTCAAAAACTAGTTATGTCTTCACATTTGGTGATACTATTATCTCATGACGGTCTGTTAAACAAACAAACACTACTACCTCATCAAACATTCAGAAATATTGGTTATTCATGAAGCAAGTCATGAATACTTGTGGTTAAGAACTATGGTTCAACATATTAGAAGAGCATGTGGATTGTTCGTGGAAAATGACAAGCCAACTATATTTGATAAGCTCATAAAATATACATTTTATGTCTTTCTACCTTTAGTTTTTGTCATGTTTTAGATCTTTATCTTGTTTAATTATATTATATTTTTTAATTTTAGGTATAATAAGGAGAATGAAGTCAAGATATGTCAAATATGATGTTAAAGAGCTTATAAAGTCACAATTATAAGATGGTAAAAAACTTGGGAGTCAAAAAGATCAAATTTTTAGTGCAAAGTAATCAGGCAGATTTGACCTCCGGAACTTGTTGCTAAGAAATCATTATGTTAAATTCATTATTTCAAGAAACTTCCCTTGATTTTTGAAGCTGACTTGAATACCTTTCCAACGGTAGTTTACATGCCCAAATCGGACAAGAAATGGTCATCCAAATTAGCTGAAGAAGTGCGAGATGATGTAGCAGAAAAATACAAGGCAGTATGCTCAGCGCCAAGGTTTGGGAAAAATCACAAAAAAAGTGCAAAAACGTGATTTTTCTGCCTCCAGGCTTACTTGTGCAGTAAGGACTTGTTTCCATGGTTTTAAAACACTATAAATACCATCTTTTGAGCCACAAACTAGACATCTTTTGAGGAGACTCAAGGATCATCATTAATTTTTTCTTCTTCTCCATTCTTTTATTTTCTTTTTAGTTTTATGTATATATTATCCATGCCTATGCTAGGCTAAACTTCTTTTTGGTTAAGGGTGATTTCAAAGCCCTAGACATGTTTTGTAATTGATTTTGAGATTCTATCTATCATTAGTTTTCTATCAAAGTTGCTTGTGTTCTTCTATAAGAATTGTTCATGATGTTGTCTTGATTTTTTTAGGTTGCAAACTAGATATATCTTGATAATTATCTAATGCCTGTTTAAGAGTCTTGATCCATGTAATTGTTTTGATTTCCTATTCATAAGTGGCAATTTGTGATTAATGATTATGGTCAAGTTGTCGTTAATTGCAAAGTGGAACATAACCTAAGTTAAACAATTCATGTTCATGCTTTTGTTGCTTAGATCAACCTATCTTTCTCATCATAAAGCTTCTATCAAATTAAATTTAGAGATGTTCATCCTATGTTGTTTGATAGTTAGAGATTAAGTAGTGGCGTTCGTCCTGCTTAACGACGAACTAAGGAAGGATTGGGGTAACACGGGAGGTTGTTATCTACGGTTGTTAACTTTGATAGCTAATTGATGTTGATAGATCTGAAATTGATTTTCAATGATGTCTAGTGGTGGAGAATGAAACCTTAACCATACTTCTCTTATATTTGATTTTCTCTTATTTATTTGCTTTTTACTTATCTTATCTTATCTTGTTTTTTTTTTTTTTACTTTTAATTATTTCGAAACACCATTTTCTTTTCTTATCTTTGAAATTAAGTGATAAACTAATAACTTATAAATTAAAACTCAATCCCTGAGGACTCGACCCTTGCTCACTACTATATCTTACAATTGATCTTTTTAGTGCAAGGTTAAATAAGATACGTTCTTTTGAGTGCATCAAGTTTTTGGCGCCGTTGCCGGGGATTGCTTTCTTTAGTTTATTCGTTACTTGGTTTATTCTTATTTTCAGTTTTAATTAATTTAATTTTTCTTGTACATACAGGTTTTTGTTTTCAAATTTCAAGCAAGAAGAGATGGCAGGTGCTACATCAAAACTTCAGAATCTTCACAACCAACTAGACAATCTCATCTCCATAGTTCAACAAGTGGCCATAAGTAAGATTCAACAACCAAGGCAGTGTGGAGTGTGCTTCATGATGGATCATCCAACCAATTGGTGCCCATACTACCGAAAAGATAATTTTGAACCAGCGTATGATGTGGAAGGATACCTAAGCCATCAAGGGTTCCAAGGACAACAGTATAATGCTTTCTCAAACAGTTACAATGAGGGATGGTGGAATCATAGTAATTATAGCTACTTGAGAATTATCAAGAAATAGATCCTTATGGCAACTATAATCATCCATCGAGCTTCAATCAATTATGGTCCCAAGAACCAGATCTTTTGCAGCCCCCACCTCAAAGTTCAGGTAGTTCTTTAGAAGACCTTGTCAATACTTTTGCTACAAATAATTTGCAATTTCAACAGGAAACATGGGCAAACATTCAAGAAACAAGGACAAGTCTTCAGGTAAGTATCCAGAATTTGGAAACGCAAATAAGCCAATTGGATAGTGGTGTGGCGCGATAGGTAGAAGAAGGATCTGAGGAACTACATGAACAATTTTTTCCCAAACTAAGATTGAGCCCGAGGAGAATGCTAGTCCCAAACAACTTGAGGATGAATCAGAAAGTCCAAGGGAACCCAAGGATGAGAAAGAACTTGAGATGGATTTACTTCTGGAAGATAATGAAGCTTCAATTCCAAAGGAGAGTACTTCGGCACCTGAGGTATCATTTAAGGTTCCACTTTTTGCTAATGTTTCTTCTCCACCTTTTCCTAGTAGATTGTCAAAGTTCAAGGAGGAGGAACATGAACAAGACATGCTGGAAACCTTAAACAGTTTGTTTGTGGATGCCATTCAACAAGTACCAAAATATGCTCTATTCCTCGATAAGATATGCACCACAAAGGATGATGGAATAATACTTGTAATGGAGAATGCATCCACTGTTGTGCAAAGAAAGCTTCCTATCAAACGCACAAATTTGGGAAGTTTCATGTATGAGCCTGACAAGTCTAAAAAGCCAAGAAAGGGTGTTGGTTAGGTTGGACACATTAAATCAAGTGCTAATTGGGAGGTAGCCTAATTAATGAAGAAATTGCCAACCTGCCATAAAAGATTTGTTTTCTTTTTCTTTCTTGCTTCGTTTTAATTTTTTAGGTTTATTTAAGTTTCATTAGTTTGCTTTGTTTTGAGTTTTTTATAATTTTGTTTGTTTTTTTGTTTTAATAAGTCAGGCTAAGGACAATAAACCAAGCGCTTATTGGGAGGCAACCCAATTGGATGGAGAACACACATTAAAATCAGATTTGCTATTTCTTACTCTCTGTCCCTCTATCTTTTATATTTTCTTTAGTTTTTTTTCTTCTTTTATTTAGTAGTTCTTTTCTCTTACATATAATTCTTGCATATGGGGTGATAGCATTACATTGAGGACAATGTAAGATTTAAGTGTGGGGGAAAAATTTAGGATTTATTTTTTATTATTATTTTTTTTAGTGTGTTTTAGTTCATTTCAATACAATGATGAGATGTGAATTATATAGGTCTAAAACTGGTTTATTAGTGAGAAGATTTTCATGAGAATTAAGCTTGATACTATTTTTTATGAGCCAATGTTAATATGATATGTTGATTGAGAAATAAGCATGTTTAGACTTAATATTGACTTGTATAAACATCTTTGTGAGTTTTGAGCCTAGATGATTGATGTATTATACATATCAATCTAATTTTTTTCTTGTGTGCTCCATGATTACTATTCTCTAGAACTTGTTTTAAACCATTTGAGACTATATTGATGCATGTGACAACATGGATATGATAGAGGCAATAGGATTATAACCAGGGCCAAATCAGCCATCCCTTATTAATGTTCCAAGAGAACATCCCCACTAGTGAGCCAATTTGAGCCTACATTGAATAAGTTATTTCTTTGGTAACCACATCTTTTCCCTAACCTAAATGTATTTATATCCTTACCCTTGTTCTAAAGATGAATTAGATTGTTTTGAGACATATTGCATAAAACAAGAGAGATCGATTGACTATTTGGGTTAGAAACAAGAAATAAGTGTAGGGAAGGATGGCAAAAGTCAAGAGAAAAAGAAAAAGGAACATTGAAAAAAAAGAAAAAAAAAAACACATTTCCATATTGAAAAAAAAAAAATTGAACCATCTCTTGAACTTTTGGTTAAAAAAAAAAGATGTTACAAAGTTGGTTAGAATGAAGCAAAGGCTCAACATGAATATTTAGCCTAAGTTATTATGTGCTTTATAAGAGTTTTGAGAAGTTTTATTTGTATGATCTTATTATGTCTCTAAACTCTATGAAATCTTTGGAACCTTTGTGATATCTTTATCCTTTTATTCTTTAACCACATTACAACCCCTTGGCCCCATTACAACCTTGATTAAAGACCTCTTGATTCATGAAATTGTATGATCTAAATAGTGGAGAATAGGTGGACAAGCAAGCATATGGTAGAATTGTTTTCATGAGATTGATTGAGTGTAAACACTTTACCACTACTTTAAAGAGTGAAAATCATGAGAGTATCCCATGTGAGAAGTTGAGATTAAGTTTGAATATTCACTATTTTGATTGAAATATGTTATGTTAATATTGGCTTAATTCAAACTATTTACATTCAAGCATGATTTTTTGTGAAATTCTTTAAGCTATTGATTAGTTTATAAGACTTGTTCAAAGATTGTCTCTAATTTATATTGAAAGGATTAGGAGTAACTGTTTTTAGTGTATTTAGTTTTTTTTTTTTTTTCAATGTTTGTGGGTATCGTTCTAGTAAACACTCACGAGACTAAACTCGTTCACTAGGGACACCTAAGGGTTTAAAGGCTTGTGTCACATGCTAAGTACCACCGCGATTTTGTACGAAAGTGGATTAGATTAGATTTTCTTATTTTGTTTTTTATTTTGTTTTGCTCGAGGACTGGCAAAAATCTAAGTGTGGGGGTATTTGATAAGCTCATAAAATATACATTTTATGCCTTTCTACCTTTAGTTTTTGTCATGTTTTAGATCTTTATCTTGTTTACTTATATTATATTTTTGAATTTTAGGTACAATAAGGATAATGAAGTCAAAATAAGTCAAATATGATGTTAAAGAGCTTATCAAGTCACGATCATAAGATGGAAAAAGATTTGGGAGTCAAAAAGATCAAATTCTTAGTGCAAAGTAATCAGGCTGATCTGACCTCCGGAGATTGTTGCTAAGAAATCATTATATTAAATTCATTATTTGAATAAACTTCCCTCTTGACTTTTGAAGCTGACTTGAATACCTTTCCAACGGTAGTTTACACGCCCAAATCGGATAAGCAATGGTCATCCAAATCAGCTGAAGAAGTGTGAGACGATGCGGCAGAAAAATACAATGCAGTATGCTCAGCGCCTAGGCGCCCAAGGTTCGGGAAAAATCGCAAAAAAAAGGTGCAAAAATATGAATTTTCTGCCTCCAGGCTTACTTGTGTGGCAAGAACTTGTTTCGAGGGTTTTAAAACTCTATAAATACCATTTTTTGAGCCACAAACTAGACATCTTTTGAGGAGACTCAAAGATCATCATTAGTTTTCTTCTTCTTCTCCATTCTTTTATTTTCTTTTTAGTTTTATGTATATATTATCTATGCATATGCTAGGCTAAACTTCTTTTTGGTTAAGGGTGATTTCAAAGCGCTAGATATGTTTTGTAATTGATTTTGAGATTCTATCTATCATTAGTTTTCTATCAAAGTTGCTTGTGTTCTTCTATAAAAATTGTTCATGATGTTGTCTTGATTTGTTTAGGTTGCAAACTAGATATATCTTGATAATTATCTAATGCTAGTTTAGGAGTCTTGATCAGTGTAATTATCTTGATTTCTTATTCATAAGTGGCAATTTGTGATTAATGATTATGGTCAAATTTTCGCTAATTGTAAAGTGGAACATAACCTAATTTAAACAATTCATATTCATGCTTTTGTTACTTAGATCAACCTATCTTTCTCATCATAAAGCTGCTGTCAAATTAAATTTAGAGATGTTTATCCTAGGCTGTTTGATAGTTAGAGATTAAGTAGTGGCGTTCGTCCTGCTTAACGACGAACTAAGGAAGGATTGGGGAGAGGTTGTTATCTACGGTTTTGATAGCTAATTGATGTTGATAGATCTGAAATTCATTTTCAATGATGTCTAGTAGTGGATAATGAAACCTTAACCATACTTCTCTTATATTTGATTTTCTCTTATTTATTTGTTTTTTACTATTTGATTTTCTCTTATTTATTTGCTTTTTACTTATCTTGTTTTCTTTACTTTTAATTATTTCAAAACCCCCTTTTCTTTTCTTGTCTTTGAACTTAAGTGATAAACTAATAACTTATAAATTAAAACCCAATCCCTAAGGACTTGACCCTTGCTCACTACTATACCTTACAATTGATCTTTTTAGTGCAAGGTTAAATAAGATACGCTCTTTTGAGTGCATCAATATTTCATGAGGATAATGCAGCATGCATTACACAAATCCAAGATGGCAACATAAAAGGTAATAGAAGTTAACATATTTCATCAAAGTTCTTTTATAGACATGAACTATTGAAGGAAGGTGATGTTGATATTTGCAAAATTCGCTCAAGTGACAATCCAGCAGATCTATTCACAAAGGCATTGCCAACTTCAATTTTCAAGAAGTACGTACATAACATTGGAATGCGCCGGCTTAAGGACATTAAATAATTGGTTTTATTTTTTAGGGAAAGTAAGTTTTCTACGAATATTGTACTCTTTTTCCTTCGCTAAGTTTTTCACCCATTGGGTTTTTCTTAGCAAGGTTTTAATGAGGCATATTCATAATGAATAGTCATCTAAGGGAAAGTGTTATACATGCACGTGGTAGATTAATGCATGTGGTGGATGACTAGATTAGGATGAATGCTCATGGTAAATGAATTAGATTAAATATTATGTACATAATAATTATGGTACATTGTATTGAGAAATGCATTCTCCCATCCCTAATGATTCTTGGAGTCCTATATAAGGATGAGTTTGTATCCAAGAAGAAGTAATAGAAAAGGATTAGTAACATAGCTAATTCCTGAAAAACTAGACTTTGAAAGTACATAATTTTTTTGTCTTGATATCTCTTTATTTACTCTTTTAATTTTAATTTTATAATAATTACATGCATTTTAACACCTAAACTTTGTCTTAGGTGCAATTTATAAGATTAACAATAAACTTATTATTTTTAAATAATAATTATATATAAATATATAGTTGTATATTGTATAAATAATTAAAATTCATAAAGTGCATATTAACATGTAAAGTTTATTCCATGTACACAATATATCACATTAACATATGAACATATCATACAATATATATACATATCACATTAACATATGAACAAAAAATATATATATCATATAAGTTGGTTACTTTTAACGTTAATATAAAATTAAAACTTTGAAAAATAATTTAATGTAAATTTTAATTTATTTTTATATATCAAATAAATTTATTTAATAAAAGTCTTTCAATGAAAATAAAGTTTTTATTTTATAAAATGGATAAATCTTTATTCATATTTATAATACTAAATTTTTAAATGGTAATTTAGAAATATAATGAATAATTATATCCATTTTCACCAGTTTGAAAGATTTTCTACATCCGTACTTTTATATATATTATAAAATTTTCATATTTTAATTAGTAATACATTTAGAATAAAATTAATAAAGTCAAAATTACAAAAATTTGACCATCAAAATTAGGACTGTATTTATGTGACAAAGTGAGTAGTATATAAAAGCTACAAAAAAGAGGCGTGTTTGATAAATAATTATATTTTAGGAATCACCTAAATGAAAATTTTTCATTAAAAAGATATTGAAAATGTTAAGTAGCAAAACTATATTGAATCAATTTTATTTAAGAAAAATTACATTTAATTACATTAATCTTATATCCTTTGTTTTACCTATTTATCCTTTCGTTTTTAACTTTAGCTAATGAAAAATACATAAAAAATCGTATCTCTCATTATAAATTAATTTTCAGCAACATACATAATTTTTATATAATTAATTCGGTATTTGAACTAATCATAACTAAAAATTCGGTATTTGATTTTTTAATATTAAAAATATTCAATTTTTGGAACAGTACTTCAATTAAACACTTTGTTAAAGTCGTCTCAATTAAATGTGAAACATTAAATTTTATTTTTAAAAATTGTATTATTTTACACAATATCATTATTTTTTGTCTCTTCATGTTTAGTCACACCATTTAATACATTCTGTTTAATAAATAACGTTTGAAAGATTGAACCTCACTAAAATATTAACTTGCTTATGTTTAAATTAAATTAAAATAAACCTCATTAATTAAATCTAATCTACTTAAAAGTTTTTTTTTGGATAATTAAAAGTTACTTAATCTAGTTAAAAGTTACTTAATTGAAAAAGATGGGTGTTTTGAGAGACTTTGGAAGGCTAGAAATGTTTTTATAGTCTAACAATAGTTTGGCTTTTGACAATTTTTTTTTTTAAAAAAAAAATTGCAATTACAAATAAAAGTTTTAATTATAATCAATCATAATTGCATCTCATCTATCTATCCTTATAATGAAAATTAAATACATGGCTTAGTAAAATGCCCTTGAAGCAAATTTCAAGTTCAAGTCTTAAAAGTCTTGAAATAAATTTCATTGATAACAAATCAAAAGATTTTTGAAACAAAGTTTCATTGTGAAAAAAAAAATCAAAAGATGTTCTTTATTTTTAAGAATTTTCAGAAACTGTAAATTTTATGTTTGATAAATAAAATTATTATTTGATTTCAATTTTTTATCTTATTTTGAAGCGAATTTGTGTGTACACTTTTCTATAAATAATATATTTATTTTTCAAAAAAAAAATTATCTTTTTTATGGTTTCAAGATTTTTTATAATATAGCATTCTTAAGTTTGCGTTACCTTCTTTTTTATTTATTATTTTCATTTTACATTGAAACGTTACAATTGATTGAAAAAATAAAAAATGCATAAACTAAGCATTACTTTGTAATGCATTTGACTTATTACATATTCATGATTTTCTCATAATTTTTTTAAGATCAAGTAAATTGAAATATTTATTAGATTTAATGGAAATATAAATTCTATTGTTTTAATTTATACCTTGTAATTCTTCAAAACTCGAAAGTTACTCTTACTGAAAATATTGGAAATTATATTTGTACTAGAATAAAGCTTAGCATTTCAATTGTTTTATGAGTTTTATCGGTTGTTAATTTGAGATACGACAAAGTATAATATTAAAATTTCATTTTATTTATATTTTTGTTATTTATTTTTTATAAAAAATAATAAAAAGCTAACACAAAAAATGAAAACATGGATAAAAAGGTAAATAATAAAAATAAAAAGTAAAAAATCAACTAAACATAGCCTAACATTTTCTTTATGCATATTATCCCACCAAAAATAAATTAGAGTATGATGAATGGATAAAAATGTATTAAGTACTTGTTTTATAGGGTTAATTGCATATTTAGCTCCTGTATTATAGCACTTTTGTCAGTTTGGTACTTAGAGAATAAAAATGACCAATTAGGTATTCGAATTTTCATTCCATCAATCACATTGGTCCATTGGACTAATATTGTAAATTAAATGGTTGATGTGACAATAATATCCAATTAAATCATGACACATGACAAAAATATCATGTCAATGCCACATCTATGATGCCACCTCTTCATGAAGAGGAAAATTTCAAAAAATAGAATGTGGCCTAATGCTCACGTGCCACATCATCTATAGTGTCACGTCATCATGAAAAAGAAAAAATTTTGAATTAAAAAATATTCATATTATATATATTTTTTTAAAATTCAATATTTTAAATTAATTTTTTAATTATTTACTTTATGCTAACGTGGTTTAATGATGTGACATTGACATGATATTTTTGTCAAATGTCATGTTCTCATTAGATGTTTATTGCCACGTAAATCGTTTAACTAACTATGTTAGTTCAACTGGACAAAATGTTGATGGAACGAAAGTTCCAATAATTAAGTGATATTTTTTTAGGTACTACATTGATAGAAAGTGTATAGAACATGGCTAAATATATAATTAACCCATTTTTATACCCACCATGTAAGCCAAGCTGGCTCCATAGAAAGAGGCTACCATATTTCCCTCTCTGTTGAAACCGTCTCTCTACCTCCTTTCACTACGCGCTCACTCGTTCCTAACTTGACTGACTGACAGACAATTGAATCAGAGCTCCTCTCTCTCTCTCTCTCTCTCTCTCTCTCTTTGCAGGTACCCAACTAAGCATCAATGTTAAGCACAGAGCCAGATTTTAGCACCACAACTGTGAACATACTCAAGACACTTTTAGGTAGAGTTAGGTTTTGATAAAAGTTTTAAATTCAAGATAGTATTCTCTTTATTAAAAGGGGTTAAAAATAAAAAGAAAAAGTTCAAGGGGAAGAAAACAATTCCAATCCTGGATTTGGAACCCCTTGACATTCACTTAAAAATGAGTAACAACATAACTCAAAAATTATACGAGGCTAAAGCTAGGTTATAAAATGATAATAATAGTGAGAGATTGATGATTTTGTATTCTTTGGAAATAACCCAACTTGGCATGGCATGGCAATGGCATCCACATCTTCAACATCTTTGTTGGGAGATGTTGACAGTTCATGAATTTCTCGTGAATAACATTACTGTCCATTACAGTTTCCCCCAAACAATGCCACCAAATTGATGAATGATGACCATAATTTGTCCTTACAAGACAAGGCAGCGCTGAGTCAGGCACATGTTAACAAGGCCCACATTATTTGCACAAATTTCGTACCCAAAAAACTTACCTATTCATGGAAAAGCCCATAAAAATCTCAGATCTAACTCAAGCAAACTAACAGAAAGAAAGAATTTTACAATGTCAAACAACAAGAAGCCACATTAATGCCTTAACTAGACTTGTATGATAATACAACCAGGTGGATAAGCAAAAAGCAAAGTGATAAAAATGCGAGATGTTGGGATAGATTGAGGGTAACCGATGAGGACTGATCATATATTTCAGAAGAATCAACAGGTAGGGGCATTCCGTCGCTGTTTAGAGTGCAGGATGAAGGGTTGGAACCATCTTTGCTCATCATCATCGCTCGTAAAACTGCAGAAACTGTTCGAATGTAAGTAGTTCGATTCTTTGCGAGAAGCCATGTGAGACCCATCAGCTGGCAATCTTTGTTGCGCATTTTGGTGGTCCTCTCCTCTGACTTGCTTGAATTCAAAGTATTCTTCTTGTTGAGCTGCATCAAAGTTAGTTCGTGAGAAGAATAGTAATCACTTGGCTTCTCATTAGACTTAAGACAAGTTTGGTGTATATTTTGAACAACTAATTACTTAGTTGGTGTAACATCTAATCAAAAATAAATTTCTAAGCTTCCCCTTTGAGCCCTTGATGACCAGTATTGCCAAACTCCACAACCAAATAATCTTTAGATTATGATGGTTTCAATTAATAACAGTACATCATAAAAGTTTATTAATTACTAATCCAACAACACACATTCTTTTCATCTTTTGTCCCCATTGGCTTTGTATGAACTCTTAGAACTACAGTAATATTTGAACAATCCTAAAATAATAGAGAATCGTTTTGGGAAACAAATAAGAAAAAAAAAATGTGGATAAAGAGAAAAAAATAAAAAAAGGGGAAAAAATTGATCTGGTGTTCTCTGTAAACAAATATGTAAAATCAATGGCTGATGAAGAGTAGAATACTAGTACAGTTTACCAGCGTTACTCGCATTCGGGTGTGAAAGTCGGTGTGAAAGTCGAATACAAGTATACGTTTTATACGGATATATTTAAATTTTTTTTTTAAAATTTCATATATTTTGAAAGTTCTTGAAGGATAAATCCCATAGGGCAAACACAAAATACTTCAGAACAAAATGAAAAATGGGAGCCACATAACAGTTTGCTTAATAGCGGTAGAAGACTAGAATTCACTCTTAAGACATGTAAAATTGGCATGGATTCTTCATTTACGCATTTTACCCTTTTAGCAGCGTGTGTAGTGGCCATGTAAAATAAAATAATCTAAAGAAAAGGAAAGGGAAAACTACTTTCCCAATTTGCCAAAAAAAAAAAAAGAAGAGAAAAACTAAAATCCCCAACTTACCAATCAAGGAAGAAGAGAAGAAAAACCTAATTAGATCTTCAGTTGGGAACAAATTTAGTTAAGCAAGCAAACAGAAGAAACAATTTGAAAATTGGAAGCTAGAAAACTTACCAAATGAAGACTTTTCAAGCACTTGTTGCATCCTTCAAGACCAGGAAATCCATTAACATTGGTGCTGCTACTTAAGCAATTTCTTTCCAATCTCTCCACATTCTCATCCCCAACAAGGTTCCCCTTTTGGTTCACTGAGAATGCCTCAGGGCAACTCAAAGGGTGAAGCCTGATGCCACAGTAGCAATATACCACATCGCATGTCTCATTTGGTTTAGCCAACTCTATTCCTTTCTGTTTCAAAGCTTTTCCTAGATCATCAACACATGTTTCCGAGTCATCTGGCAGCAGTGGCATGTCATAAGATGGGGTAGTACGTCCCGCCACTGCTGGTGCTACTCTGCCAGCCCTGCTAAGGGCAGTGGCGGAGTAGGCTGCATAAAGCCATGCCGCAAGTACAGGACAGCAGCGGCTGCGGTGGAGCTGCCCAGTGACCCCATTATTTTTCTTAGTGCCACATGCACTTTTGATGCTGTGAAACAGTTCTTGAGGCAGGTCTAGTGGACAACCAACAACATTTGATTGTTCTGGAAATGCAGGGATTGTTGTTGCTGGTGGTGATGATGTTATAGGAAGTGGTTGGATATTAGCTGCGTCTGGGTTGGATATGGTGAAGGAAACAGGTATAAGAGCGGTGAAAAAGAGGAAGATGAAGAAAAGAAAGAATGGGGAGGATTTTAGAGACATTGATGGAGGGGCAACGGTGGCTTGGACGAGAAATGTGGTAGTGTGGGATGCTTCTTTTTTATTTTAATGATGAAATAAAGTTGGGGGTTATAGTGGTGCTGGGGTATTGGGGTTGGGATAAAAGAAAGAAAAGAAAGAGGTGGGGTTCGGAAAAGTTTGGCAGTTTGCTACCAAGGGTAAATTTAAGTTTTCATAATGTTAATTTTATAATCAGTGTATTTATATTATATTTATGTTATTTTTTATAATTATATTTAAAATATAATATATTTATATAAATTTAATAAATTAATAATTTATTTTATATAAATTTTAATATATTTTAATATTAATATCATATTCATATTATTTTTTTATCATATCATATTTTAATTATTTTTTTATATTATATAATTATATAATTATATCGTATCTAAAATTATTAGACGTACTCTAAAATTAACGGGGATTAAGAATAGTATCATGGAGAAATCATTCCCGGAGAAAAGAAAAAAAGTCTGATTTCCAAAGTGTTTAAATACTAGTCATAGTGATAGATGGATATGATCTTAATTTTTTTCACCAAACTCTTCTATTAATAATTAAAAGATACAAAGTGAGATATGGGAGGGTACTGGTGGGATAAAAAAAAAAAACAGTACAATTGTGTTCCAATTTTTTGTATTGATGATTTGAAAATTATATGCTTCCATCAAATCTCAAGCAATTTATTTTCTGTTTTGGAAAATAAAAGTATTCATACGGTGTCAAAATTAACACTTTGATAACGAGGAGAATTAATGGACAGGAGAATTTGGTACAACCACACAGCTTACAAAATAAAGAAAGCCATCAATATTTTCTGTTAGATGGTTAACTATCATCATTTTGGAGTGCAAATTAATAAGGGTCTCAAATTGAATTTTTAAGAAGAAGAATAACAATAACAACTATGCTTGGGGAAGATAGAAATGGAGAATGGTAGAAAATTGTTAATCTAATACTTCAAATTCATATTAACATGTGTTATTTTATAACTTAAAGATTAAATTTTTTGTAAATGTTTGAAAGATTACAATACCTAACAGATAAAAAAAATCCCCTAATCCTTCAAGTAACACCTGTCCAGTCTTTTATGTTTGACAGCTGTTAATCCCTTAAGAGATCCTTCAATTAACACACGTCCAGTGTTATATGATTGAGAGTTGTTTTTTAAAGTTCTGTCCCATAAACCTGGCTGTGGAAGATGGTGTAATGTGGGTGTAAATGAGCTTGGGTTAGGCCGGCTTCAGTTGGGTTGTGGGTTGGTTTTGGATGGCAGGTTTTTAGTTATAATAATTATAGGTGAAATAGGTTTTTTTATTCAAATATAGCAAAAAAAAAAATTTATTAAAATATCGTTCATTTCGGATTAATTTTCAAAATTCGCTTCTTTTTTACTAGCTGGGAAATCGCCATCCCTATGGCGATTTCCCAGTGTAAAAATTATCATTTTGGCAAAAAACACCAAGGGAAATCGCCACCCCCCATGGCGATTTCCCTTGCTATAATTTGCAAATTTCATCAAGGGAAATCGCCATGGGGGTGGCGGTTTCCCTTGATGATTTTTTTTTTTACTTAAATTAAAAAACAAAATTTTAAATTATTTTTAAATTTGTAAGTTTTTTTTTTAATTTTAAAAATTATAAATTAAATTAAAATATTTTCTAGGTTTGGTTATTTATTTTTTTAAAATATATATTAAAAATGTAATTTAATTTATTATTAAAATTTTATAAAAAATAAAAATATATTTCTTATTAAAATTTTATAAAATTAAAATTATATTTCTTATTAAAATTTTATTATTTAAGAAAATTAAATTTCTTATTAAATTTAAAAATGGTAAATTTTTTTTCTTATTAAAATTAAAAAAAGAAAATAATATTTCTTCTTAAATTTTTATATCAAAAATTTTATTTGTTATACTTTTTTAATATTATAAAAACTAAAATTTAATTTATTATTAAAAATTTATAAAATATACTATTTTATTGCTTATTAAAATTTTTAAAATAACATTATATTTCTTATAAAATTTTTATATCAAAAATTTTATTTCTTATACTTTTTTAATTTTATAAAAAATAAAATTTAATTTATTAAATATACTATTTTATTGCTTATAAAAATTTTAAAAATAAAATTATATTTGTTATACAATTTTAATTTTATGATGTAGAAAATATTGGAATTGGATTCCTTCTGCAATGGATGAGACTGATGATTTAGGGTTTGGGAGAGGTTTCAGCTATTTTTCAGTCCATCAAATGCTGCAGAAAATATTGGAATTGGATTCCTTCTGCAATGGATGAGACTGATGATTTAGGGTTTGAGAGAGGTTTCAGCTATTTTTCAGTCCATCAAATGCTGCAGAAAAAATTGGAATTGGATTCCTTCTGCAATGGATGAGACTGATGATTTAGGGTTTGGGAGAGATTTTAGCTATTTTTCAGTCCATCAAATGTTGCAGAAAATATTGGAATTGAATTCCTTCTGCAATGGATGAGACTGATGATTTAGGGTTTGGGAGAGGTTTCAGCTATTTTTCAGTCCATCAAATACTGCAAAAAATATTGGAATTGGATTACTTCTGCAATGGATGAGACTGATGATTTAGGGTTTGAGAGAGGTTTCAGCTATTTTTCAGTCCATCAAATGCTGCAGAAAATATTGGAATTGGATTCCTTCTGCAATGGATGAGACTGATGATTTAGGGTTTGGGAGAGGTTTTAGCTATTTTTCAGTCCATCAAATGCTGCAGAAAATATTGGAATTGGATTCTTTCTGCAATGGATGAGACAAAGGATGGGATTTATCAATCAGATTTTGCATTGAATAAGTTATAACTTTTTCAGTCAAATAGTCCTAGGCAGAATATGAGAATCAGATTTCATCCTATACAAAGGATGGGATTTGTCATCTGGTACAACATAATGAACCATTATAAATTCATAATACTTATGAAGGTTTACAATACCACTTACAACAGTTTTTCAATCAGATTTTTCCTGAGTGCTAAAACCTCCTCATTCTCATCATTCTATATTTCTTCTTTCTTTTGCGGAGTGATAATACTTACATTCTCATCTTTCTTAGTTTCATTACTACACAACATGAGCAATACAGTGATCGCATTGGTCTACTATAATGGCCAAATTCATAACACTGACGAAGGTGCTACCTTTAATTGTGAACGTCCTAAAAGTTTTCGTGTTGAAGAAGACGTCACATTAGAGGAACTGAAGCTGCAAATTCATACAAAAATTAAAGCTGGAAATAGAAAAAGAGTTTCAGAGGTTAAGTATAGGCATCCTCTTTCTATTGGTGAAGGATGTGTCCGATATAGAACATTTCCACTTGAAGATGATGATGATGTCAGATGCATGTTTTATGCTCATGAGACATTTGCAAATGTTGGTGTACTTGAGTTATATGCTGACATAGATGATGTTGACGATGATTGTGGCCCTTCAAATGTTCGCACAACAGAAAACTTTCCCATAGAAGATTATGATTCTGGGTCGTTCTATGTTCACACTACATACGACGTTCCCACAGAAGAAGTCGTGCCCTTATCTCAAGCTACAACTTTTCAGACTTCATTAGTCTCACAAACAATTCCTACTACCCTCGAAGATGAGCCAGCTGGTGTTGATCTTGTTCATCCACGTGGAGTCCATGGTGAAGATGTTGGTGAATTTAGTGAGCAGGAAGAGGATGCTGAATTCACAAGTGATGACAATAGTGATTCTGACCCAGACGTCGTCCCTGCTAAGATCAACACTCATGGAGATCTTCCCCCATATGAGGCTGCATCCCATATGCATACCCTGGATCTGGAGGTAATGCATGTGCCGGAATTTCCTGAGTATGCTCATACATTAGCTACGCCTCTGACATTTGATCCATCTGCAGTTGATCTGTGTGTTGGGTTACAATTCCCAACGAAAGAGGTTGTGCTTTCAGCTATCAAGCACTATAACATCAAAAACTCTGTAGATTACAGAGTAATTGAATCTGAGCGGACGAAATATTATGTCAAGTGCGTAATGTATGGGAATGGGTGTAATTGGAGAATAAGGGCAACTTTTATGAAGAAGAAACAGGTATGGGAGATTAGAAAATATGAAGGGCCTCATACTTGCACATCGGGGAGGATTTCACAAGATCATTGCAAGTTAGATTGTAACATGATCTGTTCATGCATTTTGTCATTGGTCCAAGCAAATCCGGAGATTTCCGTTTCAGTTTTGATCGCTGAGATACGAATCCGGTATGGATACATCACCTCCTACAAGAAAACATGGAAAGCAAAGCAAAAGGCAATTGTTCGAGTATTTGGCGATTGGGAAAGATCGTACAATGAGCTACCTAAATGGTTAGGTGCAATGCAACATTTCGTGCCTGGTACAATTGTGGAATTGCAAACGGTACCTGCATATCACGGTGATCGACTGGTCCAAGGTAAGAGAATATTCCATCGACTATTTTGGACATTTAAGTCGTGCATTGAAGGGTATCCGTATTGTAAACCTATTGTGCAAATAGACGGTACTTTCTTATATGGAAAATACAAAGGCACATTATTGTTAGCTATTGCACAAGATGGCAACCGAAACATACTGCCAATTGCCTTTGCCATTGTGGAGGGTGAGACAACAGAGGCTTGGTCATTCTTTCTCACTAACTTGCGTAGACACGTGACAAAATAGCCTGGCATTTGCTTGATGTCTGATTGACATGAAGCCATCAAAGCTGCGATTAGACGCGATGGTAGTGGATGGAATCCTCCACATGCATATTCAGTGTACTGCATTCGACACATTGCAGCGAACTTTATGAAAAAGTTTAACAATAAGGAATTGCGTCGACACATTGTTAACATGGGTATGGAATCAAATCATAGTTATTTTATCTCTTATATTTCGTTTAGTATATAAAATAATACTGAAATTCACAAGTTTTTTGTTTTAAAATTTATTAGGATACGAGTTGAGGCGACCTAATTTTCATTTCATGTATGACAATCTTCGTGGAGAAAATGCAGAGGCGGCTAATTGGCTTGATAGGATCCCCAAGGAGAAGTGGGCCGAGTCATATGATCAAGGAAGACGTTATGGCCATATGACAACCAACCTAGCTGAATCTATCAATTCGGTGTTGAAGGGAACGCGTCATCTTCCCATTACTGCTTTAGTGCAATCAACATATTATAGGTTGGCTGCACTTTTTGTTAAGATGGGGAACAAGCAAATTGCAATGATGGAGGGAGGGCACACATATTGTGAAACAGTCACACAGGCTATGCAAGAAAATCGCAGGAAAGCTAACTCCCACTTTGTTCGTAATTTTACGCGAGCAAATCAATCTTTTCTGGTTGAAGAGTTAGTTGATCCACAAGAGGGTGTTTCTGCAATGAAGTACAAAGTCAAGTTTAGTGACATGTGGTGTGATTGTGGAAAGTTTCAAGCACAAAGGTTCCCTTGTTCACATGTAGTTGCTGCTTGTGCACATGTCCATGTAGATTGCATGCAATATGTGGACAAAGTCTATAGACTGGAAACTATATTGAATGTTTATAGACATGAGTTCGAAGCTGTTGGAAATGAAGGTTACTGTCCTCAATATGATGGTCCAGAAGTGTGTCCCAATCAAGAAATGAGGAGAAATCCACATGGTCGGCCAAAATCAAGTCGTATTCGTAATGAAATGGATCTCAGGGAGAAAGGCCAACCAAAACGTTGTGGATTATGCAGAAATGAAAGTCATAACCGTCGAAATTGTCCGCATCGATCTGGCACATTGGGGGAGACTTCGCACCAACAATAAATGAATTACATGTTTTTGTCAACTTATCATGTAATTTGGATTATTATTTTACATATAAGGGAAAATGTAATGCAAGTTTTTTTGTTTTTTGTTTTTTTGTTTTTATCTAATACAAATTAATTAACAAAATTTACAAAAATTTGTTCATAAATTTTAAATAATAAAATTTTAATAAGAAATAAAATTTTATTTTTATAAAATTTTAATCATAAATTTTAATAAGAAATATATTTTTATTTTTTATAAAATTGTAATAATAAATTAAATTACATTTTTTAATATATATTTTAAAAAAAAATAACCAAACCTAGAAAATATTTTAATTTAATTTATAATTTTTAAAATTAAAAAACAAAACTTACAAATTTAAAAATAATTTTAAAATTTGTTTTTTAATTTAAGTAAAAAAAAACAAAAAAAAATTCATCAAGGGAAATCGCCACCCCCCATGGCGATTTCCCTTGGTATAATTTGCAAATTTGGCAAAAAATACCAAGGGAAATCGCCACCCCCATGGCGATTTCCCTTGGTGTTTTTTGCCAAAATGCTAATTTTTACACTGGGAAATCGCCATGGGGATGGCGATTTCCCAGCTAGTAAAAAAAGAAGCGAATTTTGGAAATTAATCCGAAATGAACGGTATTTTGGTATTTTTTTTTGCTATATTTGAATAAAAAAACCGGTGAAATATTTTTACTTTTTTTATTATTGACTAGCAAATGGGTTGATTATAAAACTGTTTTAACAATCGTGCATGATGATGAATGCAAAACTTTTTGCTACAATGTTACAAAAGACTTTGAATTAGTATTTTTTTTTTAAAGTAAATTTTTATATTTGTATTGTATTTGAATAATTTTTTATTTTTTTTGATTTATATCAAATATTTTTATTTTAAATAAAAAATTTATTTATATTAAAAGTTTATTTAAGTATAAATTAAATATTACAAATTTATTGAATACAAATTAAAATTAAAACTGTATTTGAGTATAAATTAAATGTTAAACGTTTATTTGAATGTAATAAAATTATATAAATTTATTTAGTTATATAAAATGTTAAAATTTAAGAATTTTATTTTTATTTTAACCCAAAATTTTGGATAATAAATGAAAATGATATCTATAATCTATAACATAATTAAAAAAAAAAATACATGTGATACTGTTTATATGTACTGTAGATGTTGTCCCTTGAAAGATTGACAGTTGTTTTTTTTTTTTTTTAGTATAATATCAAAACGACTTTTTTTTTCATATTATGGGGTTAGATTTTTTTTGAATGCTGTAGAACAATCGGGAGGCAATTAAAAAAAATAGAAGGTTCGGGAGACGAAGGAAAAATTTGGAAAAAAGAAAAGAGGATATGGAGGAAAATGCCTTGGCAATTTTTGTATTATATAGTATTTGTGTATGTTTATGTATCATAATTATGTTTAAGGTATTATATATTTATATAATTTTTGACATGTTAATAATTTGTGTTATATAGATTTTAATATATTCGTATATTCATATCGTGTTATGTCGTGTTATAGTTTTTTTTCGTGTTATATTTGTGTCGTGTAATCATATTGTGTTTAAAATTATCAAATTTAAAAAATACGAAGAAGAGGAGAGAGAATCATATTATCTCCGGCCATATGAATACCGAAATAGGGTTGGACTAATTTTTTTTTTTTAAATTCGAAAAAGAATATGAATGGAAGGTTTAAAAGAGGGGAAAGTAATCTGAAAAAAAAAAAAAAAAAAAAAAAAAAAAAAAAAATGGATGGAAAAAAATGGAGAGAATAGGGGTGAGAGAAAGTCAATCCATCTCTGATTATAATTAGTAGCTAATTATATGTGATGCATCGTAAAAAAGTAGGTTTTATTTGATCCTCAATCAATCATAAACTTTAAAATTAAAATTATAAATAATTATTTAAAATTTTCAATATTTTAGAAAAATTATTTTGATTTTATTATTAATATTATTAATTTTTTGTTAATGTTATTATTATTTATAATATTAATTAATTTAATAAATAATTTTTTATAAAAAGAATTTTTCACGCGAAGCGGGGATCATTTCTAGTAATAAATAAAAGAAAGGGTAGTTTCTTGTATTTTATAAATAAGGATGACAACGATCGAATATCTATAATTTTTGAAATATTTGAATTCGATTAATTTATATGATATTCGAATTCATTTATTATTCACTTACTATCCAAATATCAATATTCGAATTTAAATCCGAATTAGATAGCAATATCTGAATATATGAATCCGTTAAATATCCAAATTCTTGGTAATAAGGATGGGTTTTCATATAGGTTCGAATCTCTACACAAATATAAAAATTTTCTATATTTTACAAATATTTAATTGAATATCAAATTTGGATATCCGATAATATCCATATAAGTAAAACGGATTAGGATATCAAATACTATCCGAACCAAAATCAAAACGGATTCGGATATCTAAGGGTTACTATTCGAATCTGCTTCAAATCCGTCACAAATAATGAATCTAATATTTGAATTCAAAAATATTCGAATTCGTAAAATCAGATCAGATAGTATTAGATATCCTGTTTTTTTTTAATTAATTGTCATCCCTATTTATGAATAAATCTTTTTTTTAATAAAATAAATAAATATTTTCGTTTTCCAAAGACTAAATTTGTCCACATGCTAGACAATTCAGTGGTTGCATAGCGTTGTCTAAGAAGAATTAGATGATTCAATAAACGGTTGTAGCCTCTTACAGAAGGGGATGCTATTCATAAAATGAAGATTTTTGTACACAATAATGCATGATTTTTTTGTTCTGCTTGGAGGCTCCAAGAAAGAACAACGTCGGCCAAGGTGGAGCCTTTCAAGGACAGCGATTGCTAAAACTTGAAATAATTGCTGAAGGTGAAAGCCATTAACTTCCAAGAGGCATAAAACTTATTGCAGGACATGGTCAATTTAACAGTTCGCTGGGGAAAATCCAATGTTGCAAAATAGTATAGTTTTCTGCTGTTTTGCTTGATTTCGGTTTTGGCATTGAATCCATTTCCAACCTAACTAATTTTGATGATGTCTTGGAAAGAAAATATGCTAATATCACGTGGGCCGTTTGATCTTCTAATTCTTCTCTTGTGTGGCTTACTTAGGGATGGCAATGGAACGGGGCGGGGACGGATTTTGCAGTATCCGCCCCCGCCCCGCCATTGTACTGCTCCGCGCCCCGCCCCGCCCCGCTCCGCCATGGATGTTGAAATTTCAATACCACTACCACCTCCATGGATGTCGGTTACATCCATAACCGCCCCGCCCCGCTCCGCCCCATTTGATATTTATTAATTATTTTTATTTTTTTCAAATAATAAAGCATTTTAAAAATAAATTAAATATAAACATAAAAATAATAAGTTTAATTATATTATTTTATTATTCATTTAAAAGCTAAATATGTAAGGGTAAAATTGTAATTTCACTATTCGGGGCGGGGCGGTGCGGAGCAGGCAATTACCACAACTGCTCCATCCCCGCCTTTCAAACAAAAAAAACCGCCCCGCCCCGCCCCGCCTCCATTGTTCAAAAAAAAAAAACCTCTCCATTCGGATCGGATCGGTTCGAAATCCATCGGTCGGATCGGGTTTTGCCATCCCTAGGCTTACTTTACTCCCTACTACTACAAGCCATCTCCCAGTAGATAAAATACAGGACTTGTATAATTGATACGTTCATTTAAGTAACTATATATCAACTTATTGACTTTTTTTTTTTTTTTACTTTTCTTTATATTTAGATGATAGAATAGACTTACAATTCATGTACTCGTTAAATATCTTAATCCCTCTCCCTCCTTGAACTTCCTTTTATTTATATATATATATATATCTCCAAAGAAAAAAATTATTCACTAATATCTAATTACTCCTTTCTTATTATATATATATATACTTGATTAAATTTCTCTTTTTAATAGGCTTATTATTATTATTATTATTATTATTGTTACTTTCTTGGTTCTTCTATAGGATTGGAATTGAGAACTCAAAAAAGAAGAAGAAAAAAAACACTTAGCTAATTGTTCCATTTTTTCCCACTTCGTCCAAAACACTAGGAAATATAGTTGTTAAGCATCTGTGGTTGAAACTTGAAAGTGCTTTTTTGCTAGCAATTATTTCTTCAGTATTGCTAATGATAACCTCTTGATGTTCAGCTTTAGGAGCTATTCTGGCCTCGTTTCTCCAAATGTAGTTTTTTAATTTAAAATATATATATTTTTGTTTTGTCAATATACTGGTTTTTTCAATGTGGTACAGATTTAATAATTTTAAACATGATATAATTATATGATATGAATAAAATATAAAAATAATAATTAAAATTAAAATAAGATGATATAAAAGAATTATATTAATATATGAATGTATTAAAAATTTTATAATACGAATTATTAACGTATTAAATTTCATATAAATATATAATACTTTAAACACAATTATAACATAAAAAATTAATACAAACACAATATAAATACACAAATTATCAAATCTATTACAACACAGTCAAAATTGCTAGGAGATTAGTCATCGACATAGAACTAAGGCAAATATGCTACTAAAAAAATACTATAGAATTTAAGATGACAATACCAATGAAATTCTAGAGTCAATATTAAATTGTAATTTGTTTATTGCAAGAACAAATAAGAAAAAAGAAAGAAAATCATACTTAGTATACGTATAAGTATTATCCCAAGGCATGTATATAGGAGACTGTGCTTCTGAGCTGCATTAATATATAGTGCATTTTATAATATAAACAAGATTTAAGCTGCCCTAAGTCTAATGTAAACATGAAATATTTTTCTATTTATGCTTTTGAGATTCTATTCTTCAATTATTCATCAGAGCCCCACTAACTTCAGTTTCTTCTTTTTCTTTTCTTTTTGGAAACTTTGGACAAATGAAAGTGTGTCAGGCAGGGACTATTCACTGTGTTCCAAGGCTCAAAGCTAGCTACTTGTACATTCTCTTATAAGGAAAAGGAAAATTTGACTTTTTGGGTACCACATTATGCAAACATAATAGCTGTCAGCCTGACAAAAGTAACAAATTAAAATTAAGGACTAAACAACCTTTGAAAAAAAAAAAAATTAAGAACTTAACAAAATGCAACTTGCAAGTAAGTCTTTATCTTAATTTATTTATTTATTTATTTTTGTGGTATAAGGAGATAGATATGGTCTCGAGCTACCTATTGAGATATTTCTTTCTCATTTCATACACCTCATCCCATCTTCATCAATGACAGAAGATTCTAAAAATTTAAAGTTCTGTTCAAGAATCACAATGTGAAAGTGTTAGACCCAAGCGACAGCAACAAAACACAATATTACAAAATCCACAACGATTAAACAACAATACACTAGTCAATAAAAAAAATTATAATCAAACTAAGCCAATCAAATTCCTTCAAACCAAAGGTTATGCCCTTAGTGCTGTTTAGATTAAGAAGATGCAAATCATATTGTTGATGGTATTTTTGGTGGTAAATGGTTTTAAGGTCAAGAAGGAGAAGGAAGTAGAGCAACAAGATTAGACACTTGGAGTTTTTTTTTTTTGGTATTTAGAGGAAATTAGTTGGTCTTAGAAAGCCTATTTATAGTCTTCTCTGACGGGTCGCCGTAAGGCACGTGTCGGGTTTGACCAAGGACAGATAGACTAAAGTCTCAAGTGGGTTTCGATGTGATAGGCGGCGATGTGATGGGTAGGATGGCTGTCAGGTGGGCCACGTGGTTCTTTGAAGTGATGGGCGTAGGGGTCCCCCAACGGTGGTGACCACTTGGTAGCTCAGGTCTGGCGAGCTTAGACTTGGTGAGCTCGTTCTCTTGGGCCCCGTAGTGAACGATTTACTAGGCTTGATGATTAGCCTGGGTCAATTGGGCTTAAAAGGTTTATTGGGTTTAACAATTGCCCCCCAGGCGAGGTGGGGGTCATAGAGTGGCCACCGGCGAGCCTGATGCGTTTGGCGAGGTCGTTACAGTCTTGGCGGAAAGGCTGGCAATGCTGACGGTTCAATTTTCACTGTGCATGAGGTGTTGCCATGTGTCATCTGTTGATTGGGGCGATATTCAGTTTGTTGCAAAAATCGATGCGAGTATTGATTATGGCAACTATAAAAGGGTGTTAGGCTTTCGAGGTCGCTGTTTTTACTGCTGTTGTTGGATTTTTATCGAGTTTTTGTGTAAGTTGCTGCGTTGCCGTGATCATAGTTGATGTGTGGTCAGAGTTGCTTGCTGTGTGATCGGAGTTGCTTGCTGTGTGATCGGAAGAAGTTAACAGAGGCTTAAATAGGTATTTCGGGTGTTATTTTTGGTTTTTGTTTTATTTTTGGGTGTTTTTGGATTGTTTGCGGTTTTTATGTCACGATTGTATAATATGACTGTGATGAGTGATAGCGAGGATACCGAGAGGTTAGAGGGTAGGTCTTGGGCTGATGGGGCTGAGGAATCGAAAGTGGAGATGTCGGAGGTTGAACGGGATATTGAAGAGGGTGCTCGGGCTCCGAGGGTCCATGTTGGAAGCTCAAAATTGAGTCAGGAAGTTGAGGAGGGTGCCCGATTTGTTGTTGCTGGGGGTGCTGAGACTAGTGGTAGTGGTGGGGTAGTTGGTGGTGGCGCTGAAGATGTCACCGTTTCTGATGACGAGGGTCTAGGGGTCGCCCGTGCCCGTGCCCGTAGTGTTGGGGTAGATTGGGGAGATGTTGAACTGTACGACTTCACCCGTCCAAACATAGAGGCTTGTCTTCGCAATAGGGGCATTTGTCTTCCCAACTATCGGTATGAGTTCGCCATTCCTGAAGAGGGTCGCCGTGCGAGTCAGGTGTTATATGGCGAGCGTGAAGTGTGCTTTTATGCACATATGTTCGAGGGGGGGTTTCCATCTTCCGTTGCATGGCTTTTTTGGGGCTTGCCTCGACGTTTATGGGGTCGTCGCTTCTCAATTAACTAGAGTGTTGTGACCAGTATTGGTGGCATTTTTCATCGATTATCGTATGAGAAGGCAGATTCCTGAGGTGTTGGCTTTTCACAACTTATACTAGCTGAAGAGTTTAAATGCCCAGTTGGGTAATCGGTACTACGTCTCCGCTCGGGGGAATAGAGTGGTCGTCAACACTCCCAACAATCGCCATATCATGCGGAGTGCATTTTTTACTGCATTCTTAAGGCATGCAACTGACAGTTGGGGTTTCAAAATGACTTGGTCACACCCTTCGGAGAATAAGAAAAAATCTCGATTTGGTATGGGGCCCGCCGAACAGGCACAGTTCGATTACTATTAGAGTCATAGCATCAATTACGGGAGAATAGTGATGCCAGAAAATGTCTACCGCTATTGCCTGAGGAACAAGAATCCTAATCGGATTGCGTTCGCTTGTGGGCTTCCTCCACAATTGGGTCCAAATTAGCCCGAGGGTGGAGAGGATTTTCTTGCGAGGCTGCTAACGGGTCGCATACATCGCGTGATAGATTCTGACGGGATAACCTCGTTTGTGAATGTCAAGGTGCTTCTTGGCGAGGCTGCGTCTTCAAGCGAGGCTGACTAGGTGACCGCTAGCCCTTTTCATTCGTCAGACCTCATGGAAGGTAAAGCTTCGCGTTTCAATCGAAGTTACTGTCTTAAGTAGCATCTTTCTCGTTATAACCTTAGGATTCTTTCTATTCTGCAGTGGACGACGAGGTCGTAGGTGAGCCTTTGGACCGTCTCAGGGGTTTGCCCATACCTGATGATTTTGATGAACTTTGGCACGGTGAGCCTCAGAAAACCTTCGTCTCTAATGCAAATGATGAGGTGCTTGGGGACCTGCTCGCCATTGTGCCCTGGGTCCCCCTTCCCGTCGCTATATCTACGGCTCGTTCGATAATCAAGCTTTCATCAGATTCTAGCACTTGTGAAAGCATTGTTGTTGGTCGGCGACCTAGAATGGTAGCTAATTCTGGTGATGGGGGAGAGACCGAGTGGTCGTCTGACTCTTAGGCTAGATTGAGAGAGGACAATTTGTACTTAGAAAGTGATACATCCGATAGTAACTCCTCTTACTCGGGAGGGGCTCGGATACATGGCGACCCTTAGAGAGTGGTCTTCAGTCTTAGTTAGTTTTCTTTTTCTTATACCTTGACCCTTATGTTGTCTAATCTTGTATTGGTTTATTTGCAGAGATGGCTGATAATCAGAACCTGATGGCTCGCATGCTGAGTCAATAATCTCCCGTTGTCTCGAGGGGGAGCCTTCTAAGGGGAAAAGATCCCCCCGCCAAGAGGTAGAAGACTGGCCACAGAGGAATCAAGATAAGGGATCTTGCACCCCCTGCTGCTGTAGTGACGACCACTATCGGAGCCTCGTCCATGGACGCTTCCACCCAGTCCTTACCTGGTCGGACCATAGGTAAGCACAAGAGTGCCGAGAAGAGTAAAAAAGGTGACAAGGGCAAGAAGGCCCAGGACAAGAAAGTTTCGCTGGAAGGGGACTGAAGCCTCCCTCCCCTTCCCCCTTTGCTCGAAAAGCGGCCTTTAACGGTGAGCCGTCCAAAGTATTTCGCCTTGCGGGACGAGCTACCTTTAACTGGTGTCCCCTTGATGTGGATAAGACCGTGACATGGCTTTGGGAACACACTCTGTCGGGGACTCAAAGGAAGTTGGATCTTCAGGATCCCGTCTTGCTCCAACTTTTGCTGGTGGCTCACCAGGTCGAGGTAAGGTGATGAAGTGGTTCGATGTTTATATGTGGCTTTCCTTTCTCGGTTTCTCTTTTAACATTAGCTGATTCGTGTTTCAGAGAGCAATGATGGCGCTGGCCTTGTACAACAGAGGTAAAAAAATCGAACGTCTTCTGGAGGACGCCATGAAGAAGACAGTTGATCCGAGCAAAGGATGCATGCTAAGGCTAAAGCGGCGAGCACTTCTGCTGCCCGTGTTGTCGAGTTAGAAAATCAGCTAAGAGAGGCCAAGGAGAAGTTGGCAATGGCCAAGAATTTTTGCGTGAATAAGGTTGGCGAGGCTGAGTGCCAAAAGGAGTTGGCGGAGGAGAAGTTGGCTTCTTCTTAAAATGAGGTCTATATCATGAGGGATTGCCTGATTGAGGGGGCCAAGATAGGTTAAAGGCTCTGGAGGCCAAAGACAAAGAAATAGAGGCCAAAAAGAAAGAATGGAAGGCCAAACTGGAGGAGAAGGTCGCCAGGATGAAGCAGGAAGAGGAGAAGATCCTGGATGAGACATGGGGCATCTACATGGGCTATAGGATGAATGCCCTTTCTATAATCCAGGCGTGGTTCAGACCTCTGGACCTTCGGGGAGTAAACTTCGCTGCCATAGAGGTCGTCCCTGAAGGGTTCGACCCCTTATTCCCAGATAACGCTGCACTTGAAAGCCTTAGGCAATTTTTAATGGCCAAGGATCCTTCTCCAACTCCACTAGAAAGCGTTCCTGCTACCCCCGTCATCGAAAGTGATGAGCTGAGGGTTCCTGCTGATGAGGGCACAACAATGGATGTGCTCGCCAAGGATGATGCTAAGCCCGATGTCATGGTTGTGGGTGAGGGTGCTGTTGAAGGCCACTAGAGTGTTGATGGTGATAATAATGATGTAATTAATGTCGGGGGCCCCGTTGATGTAGAATAGGGCTGCTCGTTAGGATGTATAAGCTTATTCGTTTAAATGAAGGAATAAAAAGTTATTTACTTGAGTGCCTCTTATCTTATCTTGTTTTGTGAAGTGTATTGTGTTTTGTAGGTGGTATCTGGCGATGTGTTGCGGGGTTTCATGAAGAGGGTGTCCGTGTGGGGACGTGTGAAGAAAGCCAGTTGGAGGTCATTGGGCCAGTTAGAGGCCGTTGGGCGTCCTTGGACATGTAGAAGGGCCAGTTAGAGGCTGTTGGGCGTGTTACATGGTGTCGCGAGGCGAGCACACGTGCGTGAAAGCATGGATGGGCCAGTTAGAGGCCGTTGGGCGTCCCTGGAAGCGTAGAAGGGCCAGTTAGAGATCGTTGGACGTGTTACACGGTGTCGCAAGACAAGCACACGTGCGTGAACACATGGATGGGTCAGTTAGAGGCCGTTGGGCGTGTTACATGGTGTCGCGAGGCGAGCACACGTGCGTGAATGCATGGATGGGCCAGTTAGAGGCCGTTGGGTATCCTTGGACGCGTAGAATGGCTAGTTAGAGGTCATTGGACGTGTTCCACGGTGTCACGAGGTGAGCACACGTGCGTGGATGCATGGATGGGCCAGTTAGAGGCCGTTGGGCATCCTTGGATGCGTAGAAGGGCCAGTTAGAGGCCGTTGGCTTGTTACATAATGTCGCGAGACGAGCACACATGCGTGAACGTATTGATAGGCCAGTTAGAGGCCGTTGTTGGATGCGTAGAAGGTAGAGAGTTGTTGACACAAATTTTGCTTGCAAAATGGAACTTCATTTAATTATGTGTTCATGATGAAAAAATACAAAAGTTATTACAAGTAGTATTTTTTCAGATGAAATGCGTTCCATGTTCTGGGCACAGGACTTCCATCCATTTTTTCCAAGGCATAAGCTCCCGAGCCAATCTTCTTGATAACCTTATAAGAGCCTTCCCAATTTGGAGTCATTTTCCCTTGCTCACTTGTTGGTCTGCTCGCCTCACAATGTCTGAGGACCAGGTCGCCAATCTAAAATTATCTGTTTTTCACCTTGGAGTTGTAATATTTGGCGACCTGCTGAGTTCTGGCTGCCAGCTTCACTTGAGCCAAATCTTTGGTCTCTTCGAGCAGGTCGAGGTTCACCCTTAGTGCTACTTCGCTTGAGGCGGGCTCATAATGCGCTGTCCTTAGGGAATTGATGCCAATCTTAGCTGGTATTACAGCTTCTATACCATACATCAAGTTGAACTGCGTTTCCCCTGTACCTGTATGGGATGTCATTCGGATGGCCCAAAGGACTCATGGTATCTCTTCTAACCATGTCCCCTTGGCGTCGTCCAATTTCTTCTTCAACCCCTGGAGAATCTTTTTATTCATTGCTTCAACCTGGCTATTGGTCTGAGGGTGCTTCACCAAGCTGTGTGTGAGCTGGATCTTAAAGTTTTCACATAATTTTTACAAACTTGCCCCCTAGAACTGTGTACCATTATCTGCCACAATGGTGTTGGGACACTATATCTACACACGATGAACTTCCAAACAAAGTTCTCAATAACCCTCTTGGTAATAGTCGCTACAGCTTCAGCTTTGACCCACTTAGTAAAGTATTCGCAGGCGACTATTACAAATTTCTTTTGGCCAATTGCGATGGGAAAATGTCCCAAGATGTCGATGCCCCACATGGTGAAGGGCTACGAGCTGGATAACTGGCTGAGCATTTCTGCCGATTGTCTGGGCACAGTTGCAAATTTCTGGCACTTGTCACACCTCCTTACCATTTCTACAGCATCGCCCTTCATGGTTGGCCAATAAAATCTTTGTCTCACTGCTTTTTGTGCCAATTCCCTTCCTCTCATGTGATTACCATAGACTCCTTCATGAATTTCCCTAAGGACATAGTCGGCTTCTTCTGGTGCCTGGCATCAGAGCAGGGGCTGACTGAATGCTTTCTTATAAAGGACCTCGCCAATCATGGTGTACCTGGCAGCCCTTGTTCTTAACTTTGCCTGCTCTTTTGGGTCTCCTGGAACAGCTTTTCCTGTGAGATAATCAATGATGGGTGTCAGCCAGCTAGGCTCATTTGTGATGCAAAGGACTTCTTCTGTGTCCAAGTAGTTTAGCATTTGGCGGTGCTCCAACAAGATTTTCCCTCTTTGTCCGATTTCAATGGATAAGGCGTGCTTAGACAAAACATCTACCCTCGTATTCTCTTCTCTGGTGACCTGCTTAACAACCAGTTCTTTGAATCATTCTTTCAATTTGAGGATTTTTTCATGGTATTTAACCAAGGAAGGTTCTCTGACTTCATACTTGTCATTCACTTGCTTCGCAACCAGCTGCGAGTCAATGTCTAACTATAGTTTAGCAACACCCAACTTTGTGGCGAGCTCTAACCACGCCAGCAGAGCTTCATATTCGGCTACATTGTTTGATGTCGGGAAGCCAAAAGAAAGCCTATATTGCCACTCGTTTCCCTGGGGGTCCGTCAGGAGGATGCCTGTTCCGGGTCCCTATTTTCCTAAGGATCAGTCCACATACATTGTCCATGCATTTTCAGTCGAAGGCTTCATTATCACGGGCCTGCGTATCAACTCTGGATTGGGGAGCGATATCAGCTCGTCTGTCGCAGGTAAGGGCTCGACTAGATATTGGATTGGCGCAGTAACCTCGTCTGTTGAACGAGCATTCAGCCACAAAATCTGCCAAGACTTGGGCCTTAATCTTTTTCCTTAGCTGGAGTTCTATGCCGAATTCGCTGAGCTCGATACTCCACTTAACCATCCTGCCTAAACTGTCAACCCTTTGCAAAACTTCTCTGAAGGGCTGATCTGTCAAAATAGTAATGAGGTGGGCTTAAAAGTACTGTTTAAGCTTTCTCGCTACCATCACGAAGGGCGAAGGCCATTTTCTCTAGCATGGTATAATTAATCTCGCCATTCTGCAAGGTTCTACTAACATAATTCACCCCAGATGATCGTGTTAGGTGAATTGTGACCTCGTACGATCGTGTCAGGTGAGCAACAGCCGTTTCGTCACAGTACTAACTTATGGGCTAACGGGTCACACTTTGGCCAAGTATCCTACAAAGAGACTCCTGAGAGCCAGAAGTATTAAAGGAATGGCCATAGGAATGGGCACATCATGACATCGTAAGATGTCTCGCCCGAATGAATTAGTTGGTACTAGAAATGTTAGAAAAAGTAAACGAAATTAAATATATCTCTTGACTCAAAATGGGAGCAGGTTTGAAAAATTATCTTAGAGTGTTTAGCGTTGGGCCAAGAGGGTCTCTTAACGCCTTTTTTTTTTCTTCCCATCGGAGTTATTTCTTATTTCATAAATACTTGCCATGATAAGGAAGAAGGGGGGAACAAGCACACTTGGAGAGCGCAGTACAACGGAGAGTTGTATGCTGCGTTCGGGAAGGATGAATCGCTCCCGAAAAGGAATCTATTGATTCTCTCCCAATTGGTTGGACCGTAGGTGCGATGATTTACTTCACGGGCGAGGTCTCTGGTTCAAGTCCAGGATGGCCCAGCTATGCCAAGGAAAAGAATAGAAGAAGTATCTGACTCCTTCATGCATGCTCCACTTGGCTCGGGGGATATAGCTCAGTTGGTAGAGCTCCGCTCTTGCAATTGGGTCGTTACGATTACGGGTTGGGTGTCTAATTGTCCAGGCGATAATGATAGTATCTTTTACCTGAACCGGTGGCTCACTTTTTCTAAGTAATGGGGAAGAGGACCGAAACATGCCACTGAAAGACTCTACTGAGACAAAGATGGGCTGTCAAGAACGTAGAAGAGGTAGGATGGGCGGTTGGTCAGATCTAGTATGGATCGTACATGGATGGTAGTTGGAGTCAGCGGCTCCCCTAGGTTCCCCCATCTGGGATCCCTGGGGAAGAGGATCAAGTTGGCCCTTGCGAACAGCTTGATGCACTATCTCCCTTCAACCCTTTGAGCAAAATACGGCAAAAGGAAGGAAAATCCATGGGCCAACCCCATCGTCTCCACCCCGTAGGAACTACAAGATCACCCCAAGGACGCCTTCGGTATCCAGGGGTCGCGGACCGACCATAGAACCCTGTTCAATAAGTGGAATGCATTAGCTGTCCGCTCTCAGGTTGGGCAGTAAGGGTCGGAGAAGGGCAATCACTCATTCTTAAAACCAACATTCTTAAGACCAAAGAGTTGGAGGGGGGAAGCTCTCCGTTCTTGGTTCACCTGTAGCTAGATCCTCCGGAACCACAAGAATCCTTAGTTAGAATGGGATTCCAACTCAGCACCTTTTGAGATTTTGAGAACAGTT